>HG992039.1:5020000-10020000 GCA_905220475.3 Ennomos fuscantarius
GATAATCGTGATTTAATTTAGGCATTAGTATGCTAATTTGTACATAATGGCTATAATATTAAGTTCAGTTTGTAATATGCTAATTTTGTTAAAAAAAAAGCGTTGCGTTGAATCGTAGAAGTAACACTGTTAGTTAGGACAATAGAAAATGTATATCATGAGTCCAATGGACTTTCCTTGTCCAAGGTCATTATTCAAATTAAAAAGAATATTGATTTGTATATAATTATGTAAGCGTCATATCATTTCGTTTCTTCTTAGATTGGATACATTTAATATTAATATAAATGTTATTCAAAATTATGTTAAAACTATTTTTCCTTTCCATCCGTATAAGTCGTGAGTCTTAAATATTATACCCAAAACTTTTTTTCATATTTGATTATTACAAATTGATGACTTAGAAAAACCTTTTTCATGTCGATTATAATAAGTTTTAGAACAAAAATGTTTTAGTACCTAAATATGTTTAAATCTGTTGCTCAGATATTAACTTAAGTGTGTTAAATAGGTTTTTTTATATCTAAATTAGTATTTTTATCTGAATAAATTATGATGAGACAGACTTCGTTTTTGTTACACAAACCTGTAGTTATTTAAAAAATCTTTCAAACTGCTTTATTATTTTCACTTTTTGTATATAATCAAAAATATGTTTAAGTGGATAGTAAATTTATTTAATTCCACGCAGTTTGTTTGTAGTTGCCTACTAATCAATTAATTTACGTCTCCATGAGAAAGGAAAAGTCATAAAAATTTTATTAGACCCAAAAGCTAGCACAAAATATTCGTCAACGGTAAACAATAAAACGGTAGGTGGTCTTATAAAACTGGTATCGGCTGCATCAAAGTAAAATTTAAATACCATAAAATTTTACATTGTATGATGTTTTCTATCGTTAATCTTTGTTACATCGATAGTCCAGTCATTTTAGGCATTTTAAACCCCAATCTGGGGAAAAATTCCTAGTGGGCGGAATTTTTGTATGCACCTTTATTTCGGTGATATTATGAAGATGTGAAAAATCGACAACGATATCGTGCCGCCTAAAAAAGTTACAAGGGTCAAACGTGACCAAAATCAGTTTTTTTGCTAATATTTCGCAACCTAATGCTTGGAGGTCAATAAAGGTCATTATAAAAATTATTCCTCATAAACTTATCTACAAAAAATGTCTCCTATAGTTTTTATGTAAAATTAACGGTTTTCTGATTAACTGGCTGACTTCAACGGCGTCATTTTAATGTAGTGCTTATAAGGTAATAGAAAAGGTTTATGTAAGTTTCAGTTGCTTGAAAATGTTTTAATTCTATTTTAAAATACTAAATATAGTACTAATTCATACAATTACTGTAAAATATAATATAATAAAATAAATATAATAATGTTTTTATGCTAAGCGAACTGTATTGCTGTGACAGATAAACCGTTTTTAGACTCAAAATCTCGAAATTTAAGTCTCATTTCAGTATTTTGAGAATGTATTATTGTAGATAATTTCAGGCTGAATCCAACAATACCCATAAGTCATTTTGTGAAAAAAAAAATCAGTTAGACCCTTTTTGTTCTCACCCCTTCAATTAAGCTAGCCGTATTTATCAGCTGTTCATGAGAAGAAGGGCCTTGGTTCTCTATCGATCTCCATCTAAACTCTAGGTAAGTACTACGTATTCGTATTTGGATTTTTTTTTAATATTAAAAAGGGGACGAGTTTGATAACATTTCACCTGATGGTAAGTGTCAAAGTTTTCTAATGTGGAGCACGCTTGCCCATGAGATGCCTATTCACTCATGACTTAAAAAAACCAAGGTTATACCCAGGAGGAAACACTGTTGTTGGAAGAGAATTCCATTCCTTGGCCGTTTGAACTATAAATGACCCAGCAAAACGCTTAGTGCGGACTTGGGATACACTAACGACGTAAGGATGTGAAAAATCACTTTTGTAGTTCTATAATGGAAAGGGGCTGACGGAATGATGATGTTAAGGCGCGGTGTAGGCCCAAAATCAACAAATAACACTTTTCCGACGTCACTAATGTGATTTCACGTGTCAAAATAATCATATTAAAAAATTACGCTAGTAGAAAACAAAACGGCCAACAGGAATGACCGTATAAAACTTAACTATGCACTTTAGTTTTTCTAAAATATTTTTTTTATGTGACGAGCTAGTCGTTCACCTGATGTTAAGTGTCACGGCCGCCCATAACAGAACAGTGTCACCCGGAACCCGAAAACATACGAGTTTCGAGCGACACTGCACTGCGCACAACATAATGAGACATCAGCACAGTCTGGTAATAAGATTACTCGACTGTGAGATCAGATCATAATGTCTCAATTGCCCAGTAATTTCACTAGCTACAGTGCCCTTCAAACCGGAACACAGTAGTGCTTGCACACTACTGCTTGGCGGCAGAATAACAAAGCGGTGGTACCTACCTAGACGAACTTTGCAGTAAAGTCCTACCACCTAGTGAAATCGTTTTAATTACCTAAAAAAATACTTTTGGAACGATGTTCTCCAAATTTTCAGTGATAACAGCACATTTTTTTTACAAATAAAATAGCCGGACTGATTTTCTAAAGGAATAATCTCGTAAAATATTAAATTGATATTCACATTACGTAATCCAGAAATAATCCTTAAAAATTGATACATTTAATTCTCTAAGGTCCGTATTACAGAACGATGCTCAGTCGTCTATCTGTGCTCAAGCAGAGATTTCATTCATAAAGTCATCAAATAGTGAATGAAAACTCTGCTTGAGCACCGATCGATGACTGAGCATCGTTCTGTAATACGGACCTAAGATTTGCAAAGATGCAGTATCACATCAAATTATGATCTGCGATGTTAACTTTAACCAGAGCGCTATATAGACACCGTCATAAAAAACACGCTATAACAGGGCCTTAAAGACGATATTTGAAAAATCTAGCCTTATAATTAAACGACTTTGATTAAAAATGAAAATATATAGATTTATTTTTTAATCAATAACAATACCGAATTAGTTTATTTATTGTATATTTGGCAAAATAAAAATAAAATAAATTTAATTCATCTATACAAATAAAATTCAGTCCTGACTGACTTAAATATCAACGCACAGCCTAAACCGCTAGTCCTCTATATTTCAAATTTGGAGAGTGTGTTCTTTGTATGTAGGTTACTAAGAAAAGGTTTTTCGAAATCTTACCCTTAAGAAGGTGAAATGGGTGATTGAATTATCTAAAAAAAATATTTTTCGTTTCTTATAGGCCACGTGGGCAGAAGCTAAATTTTTTTTTAATTTAGACAGATCACACTATGAACTGTTGGACACTTACCTACCACAGACTGCTGGCTACGTTCTCTTACTCAATTCAAGACGCTCATTGCATTGAAATAAAGCCATAAACAGTCTAAAATATCGCCTGAGCTTTAAGCCGCACGGCTGCCGAACCAATCCGGTTTTTAAACCTCTCAAAAACAAAAAGATTCTTTTATAAGCTAAAAGGTGTTTCTTTTACGATGGCCAGTTTACGACGCGATGCAAAACGTCGTCCGAGAAGCAATCCAACGGCTACTTGGGAGTTTATTCAAATCACTTGCCGCCGGACGAGAGAAAAACAATAAAAATATTTAACGTTCGAATGTCGCATCAATACGACTGGTGATGGCAGATCAGACTTCAGGCAAGAAATATCCAGCAGATTGTAGATATAAAACTTCTTTTGCACGCTTGACTTGGGGAGTAATGGAGGCCATACACGCTCGGTTATGCTCGCGCGCAAACATAACCGAGCGGCATAAACTATCAATTTTGATATTTGCTACTACCAATAACTATACAGTTTTACCACATACACGCTAGGACTTGCCTTTTGGTTATGCATGCACGGCTAAAACCATCATGGAAACCCTAACGTGTATGGCCTCCATAAGCTGGCGAAGCGAACGGAAGTTGAAAGTTGTTGGTTGACGTAGATTGTGAACAGAACAAAGTTAAAAATTTGTATTTTTATGTTGCTATGTCCGGTGAAATGACAATTTACAATTGTGAAGATGGTGACAAACATTAAACAAAGCAAAAACAAAGTTATACCGACCAATAGATGGAGCTAAATTAAAGTTTTAGTTCAGTCATGTGGTCTAAAGCACAGTCGTTTTTTTTTTGTTGATGGCATGATCGGGAAGAAAAGAAGGAAGATATGGCAATATCTTCTAGAACGTGATGCACTGAAATTAGGTACAATGCACACTATTTTCCTGGCTCCTCAAACATAGTTCGCATAAATCATGTGCAATGCACACAATTTTCTATTGAGCGATAGAAGCGAATAGAAATACGCTACAACCCGAAGTAATCACCAATTCACAAGTGTCTCATAATACATGTGTTCATCCAAAGGTTGTCTTTGAAATTAGAATTGTGAAATTATATATTGCAATTTACTGCTTTTTTTTCTAAAATTATTTTATACTATACCTAGTACTCACTATGCTATTGGCAACAATGAAAGACTAAGTCGTCGTTTAAATAAGTCTATATACATTATTTACTACTATATACATTGTTTAAAGTGACGACGAATGTACTTGTATTGAATTTCTTAAGTCTAACCATCTTCTCATGGAAGTGATTTTTTGTCTTATTTGAGAATAAATTTCTTTTAACCTAAGTCTTTCATTGTTGCCAATAGTATTTATTGTATATGCCGAGCATAATTTTATCATCGTTTCGGATGTTGCCAGTAACATTTAAATATTATGACCAGTGGAAGCGAGGTGAAAGCTAAGAATGTTTATGACTAGCGAATGTTGATTGATTTTACCAACGCGTTGATTGGAAGGATTCTGAAGTCTGTCCATTTCTTTTTATTGCCTTACAAATTGTTTAACTCAAAGACTCAAAGTTCTGATGATTGGTGAAGGTTGATGACAATGGGGAGAGTACGGTATTTATTTATATACTCCGTGGAATATTATTAGTTATTTTCCTTAAATGCATGCACTCGGTCCATGCTATAGAACGTTCCTATATAACTAAATAACAAAAGTACTTATGAAATAAAACTTAAATCTAGATATTATCAAATTACTGCGAATTCAAATTTGAAGGAAAAAACCTTGCGAAATTGAGCAAAGCAGGTGTTTTCAAAAGTTCAGTTCAGACACCATTTTCAAGTTCACCATTTTACATTGGTTCTTTTAAAATATCATTTCATCAATTCGTTGATCTGCCAACTTAATTAATTAATTTCATTAATAAAGTTGGTGGATATGTATATCTAATTTATAAATTACTAGCTTAAAATTGTCATTTTCATCATCAATTACAATAGCAAAAATTTTGAGTTTACTAGGTGGTAGGACTTTACTGCAAAGTTCGTCTACGTAGGTACCACCGCTTTGCAGCATTGCTGTGTTCCGGTTTGAATTACTGGGTAAATGAGACTTTATGATCTGATCTCACAGTTTAGTAATCTTATTACTAGATTGTGCTGATGTCTCTGGATGACGTGCGCAGTGCAGTGTCACGCGAAACTCTATACTTTAGAGTTCCGAGTGACACTGCAGCTGATATGGGCAGCTGTGTCGTTTAACATCAGGCGAACGTCTAGCTCGTCACGTCATTCCTTAACATATAAAAAAAAAGACCTTAACATACATATTATTTCCAAATACAAGGACATTGTCCGCACACTCACATTTCTTTGAACACCCTGATTTCTAGTGACTATAAAAAAAATCATAAATATAATGCGTGCCGCGAATCCAAATACCAAGCTATGATATGTCATGATACACTGGGAATCCCGTAGGTAACCTAAACCACTGGTATGTACGTGATGGGACAACGTATGTTAAGCTTGATGTATCGCAACTTTGGGCTGATACTTACGGCTCTGTCGAAGGAAGAGCAGATGAAAAACACAAAAAAATAAAATTATTACACAAGTAAGATAGTGTGGTGTGACCACTGTGGTGTGGTGGGTTGTTCCGGAGTAAGTCAAGTAATTGTACATAGAAAAAAAGCGCAGATACCAACTTATTCTATGTCTAGATGTTGTGGGCCTATGGTATTCGTAGGTCTTGAGCCCCTACAGGAAATCTTAGGGTATCTATATACGTCATCGTTTATCATAGAAATACACTTTTTTTTTATGTTATTGAATGATGTGACGAGCTAGTCGTTCACCTGATGTTAAGTGACACGGCCACCCATAACAGAACAGTGTCACTCGGAACTCTAACATGTAAAGTTTCGCATGACTGCTGCATTGCGCACATCATCCTGAGACATCAACACAGTCTGGTAATAAGATTACTCGACTGTGAGATCAGATCATAAGTCTCATTTGCCCAGTAATTTCACTAGCTACATTGCCCTTCAAACCGGAACACAGTAGTGCTTGCACACTACTGCTTGGAGGCAGAATAACTGCAAAGCGGTGGTACCTACCTAGACGAACTTTGCAGAAAAGTCCTACCACCTAGTAAGTAAGTAACAGTCCATTTCCATCTATCCATTTTTTTTTTCAACTGTCTTAACCGGCGCTATTGTCTCGTCTAATCACGCACAAGCCGTAACCAATTAAAAATAGATAAAATACTAGGTAAATTTAAGCGCCACATTTGGAGTAGTTAGAAATAAAAAGGCAGTAACTAATAAGGTCCAACCATTTACAATTTTCTATCTTATTTAATGTAAACGCAACAGTTATTGTATAACCATATTTTTCCAAGTCGCAATATTTTTACAATTTAAATAGTCACAATATAAATTGTTTTAATATAATTCTTACAGTAATTATTTCCTCAATATATTTAACTTATTGCTGCATCCATTTTAACAAATAATAAATTTTATAATGAATTGCCGAACAAGCTGCTCTACATTTTCAACTGTGTGTCCCAAACTCTCGAACTGTCTTAAGTGCCGACTAATTGTGCATAGAATAGTAAGCTTTACAAGTGAACATGACTCATAGCTAAGAAGTCGCGATTTGTTCATTGTGAACATTACATTGGAATGATATCGTGGCCGGAAACAGAAGTAGAATGGCAATGAAGTCATTCAAATTGTTATATAAGAAACTATTAATTATTTCGTAAATAGATTTGTATTAAATATGTATCTGATTCAAATGCAGCATTAGATAGTACTATTATCTTTATTTTACACAGCGTCATCTAGCTCCAAACTAAGCAAAGCTTGTACTATGTGAACCAGCTAGGCGATCAAGGAACTTGATAGCAACGAATAGAAACAAAAATTTGTTTGGATATGACAGTTTCAACACATAGTTTATGTTGATGGTTACTGTGGAAAATTTTATATTGGGACTGTAATTTCACTTGTTGCATTGCAATCAAAGTTTCGTGATAACAGTAATAATAATAACGTCTAATGATCACATACATGACCCACCGCTAGCAGTGTTCACCCCACAGATAACTGATAGAATACTTATATATGACGGCGGCAACGTCCAGTTGTAAACTCTATGCTCAGCGGGCAGTACCGTAATATACCCTGTGGCAGCATTTACATTTATTACAGTGGCAACACCGGCAACTGTCATCGCTCCCTACCCATCTGGCTATATAAAGGAGCGCTCGGCGTACTACGGATCATTCTTGTTCCAGACACAGCTCGGTGCACTTGCTGAAGGCCTATAGTTATATTGGTTGCAACCTACCCACAAACCCTTCTGCCGATATATACGTTTTGGTTGTAAACACGCATAGAATACGATATAATACCCAAACACATAACAAACTTCGATGTTCATCACACAAATATCTATCCCGGGGAGGAATCGACCCCACAACCTACAGTTCGGTCGGTACAGCTACAACCAACTGAGCTAGGTTAGTCATATAACATAGAACTAAAGCTAAATGAAGCGGCGGGTACGCGGCCGGTTCTATATCCGCCGATCTGCCGCGCGGTCCGGTGCCACTTGTAACTGGATCGGAGTGAACAACACACTGCATGAACCAGTAAATTAAATAAAAATAAGCTTTAGCCACAGATTAATAAAACAAACCACTGAAGGCGTCTGTGAACCTGTAGCAAAAATCAAGCTATGGTTTACTAATAATATATACGTTACTAAATATTAGGTACGTACAGTAGTACCAAAGTACTAAACAATTCGCTAACTCATTCATCATACGAATCGTAAAGGAGTAAAACCAACTGTCAGTTTTTTCTACCCAATTTAATCTAGGTATTTTCAAAACAATAGTAAATAGGTACCTTCCGGGTAAGCGTAATTCGTCCGATCTCAGCTTCATTTTTCATCAAGTGAATATAGTCAAACGCAAAAACTAAATCTAGATATTTTTCAATAATCGAACTAAAAGGCATTTGGCAAATGTGTAGAAAGCTGCTTCCATTATGATTAATAAAGTTTCTACAATTATTAGTCATCGTGCAGCAAAATAAGAACACAGATTACAAAAAAAAGGATGTTGTGAAACAGTTTAAATGAAAATACATTATTTTGTAACTTTTATAAATAAATATTTTAAAAAGTCATATTTTAAATCATTTTATGAATACTGTAGAGGAAAATATACTGTAAAATCAATCTTGTTTTTATAGCATAATGTATTTTCCTTTACCAAACTATATACATAAACCTGGCTATATATTTTTTAAAGTTATAAATTATTTTATATGAAAATTGAGAAAGCCAATAAATATAGTAGTCCAGCCAGGCAAGATGGGTCGACAATGGACTTAATTAGTACAGGACTGACACCTAGGCTTTTTAATTGACTCACGATAAAAAAGTCATGCACCATTCGACTACGTTTTTTTAAAATATATTATTTTTCTTAAATTTTAAAAGTTGAAATTATAATAATCAGTTTATGTGTGCTTAAAATATCATGACTAAAATTTACTAAAGTGCTCAATTCCATAGTTTCAGTGGACACCCCATATTGTGTTGGTACGCATTAGCTGAACGGCACTGTCCGGCAGATCGCGAGCGGTCTTGCCACACTGCAAAATATAGGGTTGACTGCTGTAATTATTTTAATGATTGTTCTGCAACATTACTGAGTTCTTTCCATACTTTTCTGTTTAAAAAGGTTAAAAAATTTAAAGATAGTCGTAACATTCAATCCAAATAATTTTTGGCTATCATTAAATATTGATTAAATTTTGAACTGCTTAAAAACCAATTTCATATGTCGTTATTATTATTGAAAGTAAGAAGTAATAAGCTTCAGTTACACTGAACATTGCAGTTAAATCAACATTGGTGTCGATTCTGTGTCGCATTCTCTAAAACTAAAGTAAACTCAAAGTATGGCGGTACTCTTTTAATAAAGGGGAAGTGAAAAAGATGGAAATATGTTAATTTCGTTTAGCTTTAAAGTACACCAGTGTATCGACATCAAAAATTTTATGATTAAATTGATAAACTAAACTAATATAAACAAAAAGCAATCAATTTTAATTAACAATATCCACTAATAGCCGCCAAAATAGCCGAATGACCCAGGCTTATCACTCCTCCGTCTCTCCTCACATAAATCAAACAATGAAGTGGCAACCCTATCGGGCACCCGTCGCATTCTACCGCCTAATTAAAACGGTGCAAGGGACCTTTTTATCGAATCCGAAGATATGGTTACGGCCGGGTGACACGCAAACTCTCGCGGTTCGGCACAGATTCATGGGATATTTGAATGTGGACAGTAACTGGAAACTTGAAATTTCAAACAGCAGCAGTTTCAAACTTTCAAACTTAACTTTCAAACTTGTTTCAAACTTATCGTAAAGTAAAACGTTTGAGAAATCATTATTATGATAAACAGGCTCTTTTACTGGATAAATGTTGAGCTGTCATTTCTTAATAAAAACTCACCTTCTACCTACCTCCTAGTAAAAACTGTGTATGTAACTATTGAATAATGAGCTTAAAATAATTTTTTTAGTACTGATTTGGTTGTAAACATGTCTTTCTTTTTCTTATTTATAGCAGAATATGTAATCATTAGCTCTGAATAAATATATAATTTACTAGCTTCTGCCCGCGGCTTCGCCCGCATGGTTTTTCCAGCAATATTCGAATTTTTCTCGCCGTAAAAACGATCTTTGAACGTCAACGAACATTAAAAAAAAAGAATTGGCCAAATTGGTCCAGGCGTTGTTGAGTTATGCGCTTACCAACACATTTTGCGATTCATTTTTATATTATAGATTATTCCAAGCTTTTTAATATCAGTTTAAATAAATTACCTACATTTTTATAATATTTTATGTTTTGTGATAAAAATGTGTTAAAATCACTTGTGTCACATTTGCGTTATATGAAAGAATGCAAATTACTTTTAGTAAGTATTGGACTTTTTAATTCTCAGGGACGAAAACTATGGAAATCTACAACAAGGTCAGATCTCCATTATCAACATAACAAAATTAAGAATTTGTATTATTATGTTGGTATGTCCAGTAAAATTACAATTTACAATTGTCAAAACATTAACATTAACATTAAACAAAGCAAAAACAAAGTTACACCGGCCGATAGATGGAGCTAAACTAAAGAAGTTTTACTTCAGTCGCGTGGTCCTAATCATACCTACTTTTTTTTTTAAATATAATATATATATAGTGCATATTATTTTCAAAACTGGAACGTTCTAAACGCACTGTTTTTCGGTCACATTTAAGCTTTGGCTCGCGACTCGATAAAGTCAAAAGTGTGAGAGTGCAGTTTTAAGATTTTGGAAGCGGAAAGAATTTATTACATTCTGTGGCACGCTTTTAGATCGATGAACGGGGCGTGCTATTAAAATATTCTTTATTGTAATATGTAACGAGATTTCGAACAAATTCATTGACTTAGTATCCGCTTTATCTGTAGAAACTTTTGAATTTGAAAATGGAAGGATTTTTACCTCTATTTACTGAGTATTAAAAAGGCTTCAGCTTATATACCTAAGCCTATTGGTCTAAATTCAAATTCTGAGACAATAAGCAACCAGCAAACAATTTCTCATCTAGTCCAAGCTTTGGAAATAAATAAAATACTAATCGAGTTTTGGCGGGAAAACGAAAAATAAAAATCCCTAGCGCCCCGTTTCTCGTACATTAATACTGTACGCTCATTGGTCGAGACGGCCGATAATGCAGGCAACCAATGAGCGGTCAGTATTTGTTCTGTCAAGTTGACACGAATTTAACAAACGTATACGAGAGCCTGGGGGAAAGTGTAACTTTATTTTTTAAGGCTTTAGTAACAGACGGGCTTACGTTTTCTAGCCTCGAGAATTAGCGTCTAGTGGAGGTTTCGTTCAACATCAAATATAGAAATATATGAGTTTTGTTGGATTAGTTGGTTTGAATAATACGATAGCAAATCTTAATGCTTTTTATTTTATTGATCAAGTTTCATACAGTATTCATAAATATCATTAACTCATTGATTACTTTTGCTAACTTATCAATAAAACATGTAAAAAAGGTAAGATTTTTTCTTAGAATATATTATTAATTGTATTTATAAATTAAGAAATTTTAATGAAGGCTTATATTTCTTTACAGAGAATGTATTCAATAATCCATAAAGTGGCTCCAAAGGAGATTGGTCTGTTGCCACGTCATACGTGATGTAAATTGAGATCTCTTTATTTTAAAAGAATTTTATTGAATCTATGGTTTTTAGTTAATTTTGTTCTACCATGAGCTTTCTGCATTTTTTCTGTAAAGGCTACATATTACAGTACATTTTCAGTTCCTACTCGACGTGTAGACCAAATCACTAAGAGCCACGAGTGTCTGCCCACAACCAATCTTGCTAAGAGCCTTTCATGAATAGCAACGCATTGGCTTCGACTTTAGGTTGCTTACTGTGAACAAGTTACGCAAAGCCTAAAAAACCGACTTCAGACTTTGGTTTTCTCACGGCTGCCAGAACTGATGATGTCAGAACTGGATCAGATTGAAATGGGACTAAACAGGAAGCATCAGCTCTTAAATAAATAAAAACATCAAAATCGGTTCACCCAGTCGAAAGTAGAGTTAAAAAAACATAACGTTAAGAGGTAGTAAACTAAATTCTTTCCTCCCGTCCTCCTTTCCTCCTTTTTTGAAATTTGTTAAAAATGGCCGCAACTAACCATTGTTTACATTTTTTATCTTTAGGTCACCTGACCCGACCTTAGGTGCCTGAAGACGTGCACGCTGAACATAGACCTCCTGACATAGAGCAGCTGATTGCCTCTTGCATACAACATCTCGCAGTCTTGACCAGCAGGATTATCACGGAGCTTTGATTGCAATGCAACAGGACAAATTTTCATACTAATCATGCACATAAACTGCGTATTGAAACTGTCACATTCATACAATTTTTTTTCTACCTTTTGCAATCAAGTTCCGCGTCAAAGCGTGTGTACGGCAGTTGAAAATTATACACACAGTAAACAATCTATATCTAAGCTGCATTGCACTGCCCCACAAAAGTTTCCACGTTACACCCAGGTTAACTGAAAGATAATGCATTAAGTTCGCCTATGTACCTATATATATATATATATGTATATGTTGTTTGTGCAATAAAGCATTTTCTATCTATCTATAATATCTATCTAATCATTATTAAATACTGGCTAGGCGGACTAGAATACGCTAGAATACGAATAGTTGGAGTGTGTGTACGCTTGTTGGAGGATTTTTATCTGGCATGATATTATTATTACATTTGGTCGGTGTCAGCAGCGGCGGAACGTCTGGTAAGGATTTTATAGCAGGCGCTGGCCTACACTGCGTCTTCAGATTCATTGTCGCAAGATCTTACTTCCATTATCAGTTGTCAGTTCTGCAAGCGATGTGGCTTGCCCATTGTCATTTAAATTTGCTAATTCTAAGAGCTATATCGGTGGAGCTATTTTTAGACCAATACATCCGAACTGGAGTATAGTACATGCGAGTATCCACTTGCGTCGGTCGGCATCCAGTCTCGGAACCAGTTTCGTTCCCTTTATAGTGTGGACCGCCTGCGCTGCAGCTTGCTTACTGTGTCCAGGCTATTGGGAAACTGTTATACAGAAGTTGAACGGAATATTATGACAAACATTTTCCTCATTGACCAACAGTGGAAACACTGACTGGCCGATAGCTCAGTTGGTAGTAACCCGGCCTTCTGAACTGTGGACTTCCAGGACAAATATTTTATTTATAATATTAATATGTTTGTTCTGTGTCTGGATATTATATTATTTTATGTATTTTTTTACAAACAAAGAGTATCTAAGTGTTCTATTAGTTTTCTGGTTCCTATAGTACAAGCTTGGCTTAGTTTGGGGCTAGATGGCGCTGTGTAAAATACCTACTTTTTTTATTATGGGATTATGGAACAATTTAGACGGGTCAGTTAAGAGTGCACATTTGGTGGCCAAAAAGGTGGTCACCTGTCTTCTGACCAAAACAAAGACTGTATCGTTGGAACGACAAAAATGTTGTCTCTCAACATACGATAACTGTTTTCAGTAGTTCCATTAAATGTACTAAAAACAAATGTGTTGCCAAAGGAAATGTGTACTCACTGTGTCTGTGGAAACGCAGTATAAAAAATAAACACTGGGAGAAGAAGATTACCATTTTTCCATAGAACAAAGTTGTGTAAATATCCAGGAATTTTTGGACTCATGGTTGTTCCAGTAGTCGTCGCACACATGTATTTACTGTATGTAGATATACATATAAGTAGGCAATGAATTGAAACAGGCCATTTTCCTGAGCTAGCCTTATAGCAAATCGACGGTGGCTTTAATTTAATGTTGAAATAAAAATGAATTAAGAACCATTTGCAAAGCTCCTGTCCTTTTCTCTCCTTGGAATGAGCTAATATATTTGTGGCGTCGTAGCTGAGTAGACCAGGCACTAAATATTTAATGCTAAAAGGTTTTTACTTTATGGAAGTAAAATTTCTTTACGCACGCTTGACTTGGGAAGTAAGCTGGTGAATGCGAAGCGAAGTTTAAGTTGGTTCACGTAAATCTCCATTTTCAACATAACAAAGTGTAAATTTGTGTTAACTAATATACTTGTAATAACTAATTTTTATGTTGGCATGTCCGGTAAAATGACAATTCACAATTGTCAAGGTGGATACTTTAACGTCTTTAACATTAAACAAAGCATAGACAAAGTTATGCTGGCCGATAGATGGAGCTAAACTAAATAAGTTTTACTTCAATCTCATACTCGAAGTTCCTTATCACGCGTTGCGAAAGGGGGGTAGACTAAAAAAAATAAGACCAATAGTTGTAACGACACTTTTTGAAGCCGTGCGGCGTGCGCGTGTTTCTCTTTCTCTCTCTCATAGAAAGCAAGCCAGTTATTTTCGTTTCGTCTTTCTATTTCGCATTCATATTATATTAATATTCTTTCTATTTACATTATATTCGTTAATAATAATAAAAAAAAAATATTATAACTTAAAAAAAAAATATTACATTTCGTTCATCGAAAGGAAATTCGTTCTATACGGGTATCCCTTGACACCTCTCAACTTTTTTTTTATTCCTACGAAGTCTACCAGCATACCCGAAATGAGACGCATAGCCTCATAATAGAGTCCCAGGTATTGCCCGGAGCTAACTCAATCGCTTTACAAACTTTTAGTCTAGATACCATAACGAGTCCGTTCTTTTTCTGCTTTGATGAAAATTCGATTTACCAGCACCCATTTAAAATAAATGAAGGTTGCACTACATCATATAGACCATTGTCGCAGTTGACAGACACAGGAAAGAGAAATATTTCATGTTTCCACTTATTTTCTTTATGTTTGTGTTATTTTAGTGAGATCAAATTATGAGAAATTTTTGAGTTCATGTTACGACTCCAAGTACAATAAGACAAATAAACTCTTTATTGTTTTAATGAATTTGCAATTGTAAGTAAAATATTGATGAGATTGAAATAAATCACTAAGCACCTCAAATATTACTTAAATGAACCTCACTTAATAAACCGCTGTATTATTTGTTATGGTATCAATATTTTGCGTGTACAATAAAGACTTTATCTATCTATCTATTTAGAATAAGATCAAGGTTTTACTGGACTTTCTCAAAGCTTTCGTCTCGACATATAACATCATTAAAAACCAAATTAACGACGAAAAATCTCATTGTATTTTAATGCAATGAAAAATTGACTGCATCGCGGAGTCTTTCTCCATTTTGCCATCTCTCTTTCGCTTTCGAAAGTCTGATTGTAATCTGTCTCTTTCTACAAACAATGCATCCTACGTGTCCCAAAAAGAATAAAAGTATTCGTGTTAGTGTATCTACAGTATCGATCTTATGAAATATCGATAACTGTCAAGGTGTCGCCGACGATCGATTGTTTTGTTTTTGTGTGAGCTTGTTTTGTCATAAGTCTATTTGTTATTTACTCAGGGCAATGACTACAGGTAATTTAGTAGTAATGAGGTGAGGTGAGGTGTAATGAGGTGGTAATTGGCGGACTCTTAAATCAGCTTTAATTTGTTGATAAAAAATATCTATTAGAATTTTTTTGAAGTTATACTTCTTTATCCTTGCTTGAGTTTAGGAGTAAGCTGGCGAGGCGAACGGAAGTTGAAATTTGTTGGTTAACGTAGATCTCTATTGTCAACATGTAGGTATGTCCGATAAAATGACAACTTAAAATCGTCAAGATGGCGACATTAACATTAAACAAAGCAAAAACAAAGTTACACTGGCCGATAGATGAAACTAAACTAAAGAAGTTTTACTTCAGTCGTGTGACCTAAAGCACACTCGTTCTTTTTTAAATTATGCCAATGCTAAATTGAAAAACCATTCTTCAAAATTGTCATTAACGAAATAATTCAAGATTTATCAAAAATAAATTATCGTCTATTTACTTACATCAGCTGTTTAGAATCTCTCTGTCTCTTTCTCTCTCTCTATCAAGGTGTAAGGTTCTTTATATTTTAGAAATAAACCTTTTTCAAGGGTATCAAAGAACCAACCAACAACGAGAACATGATTGGAGGATTTATGGATCTAGAATTTATTAAAAAAACTATGTAGGTAGACAGATACTCTAAATTTTACACAAATTTTTGGTAAATACAAAGAATACATACAGAAGAAAAATAGATTATTTTTTCAATTTGGTAAGAATTAAATATTCTCGATAATCAATCAATCGATCTTACCCCATCCCTAAACGCTACTGCCACAAAAAACATTTTATCGTGCCCCGTGCAGCCTAAAAAAACAGTGCCCGGTAAGTCACTAGTCCCCCGGCTCGACACAGAAAGAGGCGACTTATTAGTTTTTTTGTCACAACGGGTTGGGAGGCGCGGGTCAGCATTGTGTTGGACTGTGGCTGTCAAACTGGCTCCCTTCTTGCTTTGTGATAGATGGTCATATTTATTTTATTGTTCGCATAATTTGGTGTTATAGTACTTGTATACTTGATCTGAGTCTGGGTATTGTGGGACCATGATCCTCGTAGTTCCTATGTCCCTAGATACAAGGAATCCTAGTTAAGGTTCAGGATCTATGTCGTTAGGCGTTATTTATGCTATTATTCTTTGTTATTGTATGTAAACTGACAAAATCTAATTTATTATGACTAGCAGTGTATTATACCAGAAAGTTAATAAGTTAAGAAAAGATCAATAAATTCAAAAACTTTGGAAATTTAAAGCGCTACGACCTTCAGACTTGACCTTCTTGACACGGTGAAAATGCTATGTTTAATTTTTATAGGTCTAGTTTAGTTTAGTGTTAACGGTTATACATATAATAGTTATGTATTTATGCAATACATTGGGGTGATAATGTAGTAAATGTAAATATTTTTTTAACCTGGAGCGGGTTTTTCCCGAACGAAATGTTTTTTATAATAAATATATTTGATTTGATTTGATTTTATTCCGAACAAACATAAACTATTGGACCCAGGGCCCACAGGTCTAAGTAACTACAAAATAAAATAAAAAAAACTCTAGTTGGTATTTTGACCCCGGGTGGCTGGTCCCAATGTACACAAATGTATATAATGTATAGGCAGATATGTACACAAAAAGTTTTAGTGAAAAGGTTGAGAGCCGCTACCGAGGGCTGCATTTTTATGCGTTCTTGAAATACTATACACGACATTAAACAAATTTTCTAAACGATAATCTAAGAAAAAACGAGCATATGAAAATTATAACTTGCTCTATGGAATATTCCGTGCCGGTGGGATTATGGTACATGTTGATAAATGCGGGAATTCAAATTCAACGCAGGGAAGGTCTTACCATTACTTTACCTTGACCATTAACTTTACTATCATATCTAGATTATTCATAGATATAGGTATCTATATAAATGAAGAGATCCACGGTAGAAGTACTTTCTAGGTGGTAGGACTTTTCTGCAATCTCGTCTATGTAGGTAGGTAGGTGTATGTACCAAAGCTTTGCCAGTTATTCTGCCGCCACGCAGTAGTGCGCAAGCACTATTGTGTTCAGGTTTGAAGGGCACTGTAGCTAGTAAAATTACTGGGAAAATGAGACTTTATGACCTAATCTCATAGTCTAGTAATCTTACTACTAGACTGTGTTGATGTCTCAGGATGACGTGCGCAGTGCAGTATCACGGGAAACTCTATACAATAGTTCCGAGTGACACTGCAAATGATATGGGCAGCCGTGTCGCTTAACATCAGGCGAACAACTAGCTCGTCTTACCATTCCTTAACATAATAAAGAAACTAAAGTCACCGAAGAAGCTTTTGACCTTGAGATTATATAGCCATTGGGCCGGGCCGGCTATATCGCTCGCATATATAGACCGATGTGGAAGAAAGGTGAAGTTCTAGAGAACGAACTGAAAGATGCAGCGTAGGCTAGCCTCCAGGCTGGAGTGATGACCTGGTCAAAAGCGAAGGGAACCGTTGGATGCAAAGTATCGCATGCCGCTCAAAGTGGCCCTTATAGCGGAGGCCTATGTGCGTAATAGAGGACGTCTTCCGATTTTTTTTAATAAATTCTGCATTTCCACAGACACCTGGGTCCATGCTTTTTGTTAAATTATTTTTATATTTATAAATTAAGCCTATTATTAACATGAACATATATATATAATACAGTAAGGACAATACAGTCAATAACAAAAACATACATAAACATATGCACTTATTTCTAATTGTGCATACGTGTTCAGGCTGGTGATGATGATGATGATACGTTACGAAAACATTTTCTTTTCTTTATCTCTTTCTTTCTTTCTTTTTCTTTCTTCGCCAACGCATGAGAGACATGCGTGAAAAGCGAGTTTATCTACCCTTTCCATAAAAAACCTAAAATATTTTTTTATTTTAATGAACGATGTGACGTGCAAGTCTTTCATCTGATTTTAAGTGTTACGGCCGCTCATAACAGCGACAGTACCACTCAGAACTAAAATATAAGTATGTATAAAGTTTCGCTTCGCGTCGCACTGCGCTGCGCATGTCGTCCTCAGACTGAGACATCAGCATCAGTAGTAATATTACTAGACTGGTCACACAGTTTCATTTGCCCAGTGATTTTACTAGCTACAATGCCAAACGAGCATATGAAAATTATAACTTGCTCTATGGAATATTCCGTGCCGGTGGGATTATGGTACATGTTGATAAATGCGGGAATTCAAATTCAACGCAGGGAAGGTCTTACCATTACTTTACCTTGACCATTAACTTTACTATCATATCTAGATTATTCATAGATATAGGTATCTATATAAATGAAGAGATCCACGGTAGAAGTACTTTCTAGGTGGTAGGACTTTTCTGCAATCTCGTCTATGTAGGTAGGTAGGTGTATGTACCAAAGCTTTGCCAGTTATTCTGCCGCCACGCAGTAGTGCGCAAGCACTATTGTGTTCAGGTTTGAAGGGCACTGTAGCTAGTAAAATTACTGGGAAAATGAGACTTTATGACCTAATCTCATAGTCTAGTAATCTTACTACTAGACTGTGTTGATGTCTCAGGATGACGTGCGCAGTGCAGTATCACGGGAAACTCTATACAATAGTTCCGAGTGACACTGCAAATGATATGGGCAGCCGTGTCGCTTAACATCAGGCGAACAACTAGCTCGTCTTACCATTCCTTAACATAATAAAGAAACTAAAGTCACCGAAGAAGCTTTTGACCTTGAGATTATATAGCCATTGGGCCGGGCCGGCTATATCGCTCGCATATATAGACCGATGTGGAAGAAAGGTGAAGTTCTAGAGAACGAACTGAAAGATGCAGCGTAGGCTAGCCTCCAGGCTGGAGTGATGACCTGGTCAAAAGCGAAGGGAACCGTTGGATGCAAAGTATCGCATGCCGCTCAAAGTGGCCCTTATAGCGGAGGCCTATGTGCGTAATAGAGGACGTCTTCCGATTTTTTTTAATAAATTCTGCATTTCCACAGACACCTGGGTCCATGCTTTTTGTTAAATTATTTTTATATTTATAAATTAAGCCTATTATTAACATGAACATATATATATAATACAGTAAGGACAATACAGTCAATAACAAAAACATACATAAACATATGCACTTATTTCTAATTGTGCATACGTGTTCAGGCTGGTGATGATGATGATGATACGTTACGAAAACATTTTCTTTTCTTTATCTCTTTCTTTCTTTCTTTTTCTTTCTTCGCCAACGCATGAGAGACATGCGTGAAAAGCGAGTTTATCTACCCTTTCCATAAAAAACCTAAAATATTTTTTTATTTTAATGAACGATGTGACGTGCAAGTCTTTCATCTGATTTTAAGTGTTACGGCCGCTCATAACAGCGACAGTACCACTCAGAACTAAAATATAAGTATGTATAAAGTTTCGCTTCGCGTCGCACTGCGCTGCGCATGTCGTCCTCAGACTGAGACATCAGCATCAGTAGTAATATTACTAGACTGGTCACACAGTTTCATTTGCCCAGTGATTTTACTAGCTACAATGCCAACAGTGCCCTTCAAACTGGAACACAGTAGTGCTTGCTACTATTTGGTAGCAAAATACCTAACATACATTTGGTATGATATGTAGAACTTTGTAAAAAAGTCTTACCAACAACCAAACCAAAAAACCTGCCTTCTGGACTTAGGTCTGTGGGTTCGATCCCCACCCAGGACAAAGATTTGTGTGATGAACATCGATGTTTGTTCTGTGTCTGGGTGTTATATTGTATGCTATGTATGTGTTTACAAACAAAAAGTATCTAAGTATTGTATCAGTTATCTGGTTCCCATAGTACAAGCTTTGCTTAGTTTGAGACTAGATGGCGCTGTGTAAAATGTCCACATATATTATATATTTATTACAAAAAAGCCAAGTAGTCAGATATTGGCCGTTTTCAAGTAATGCGCTTACCAACGTTCAGAATTTCATTTTTATTTATATACGAGTAGATCGTCACAAATATTTCTTTGTCTCGACCTAATTCTAAAATATCCATATTTTTTGTTGATATCATGCCCCATATTCACATCAATCATCTGCCATCTTGATCTAGGGATTACAGAGCATGCGCGGCCCGCCCACGCGGGGTGACACGCCCCTGATTAGGGTGGCATCTAGGGTGCACGGGAGCAAGGGTGGCTCAGAGATGTTATAAGCTAGTATGTACAGTCTTTTGTGCCGTACTCCAGCTTGACAGCTTTTAAGTTCGCACTTATCCCTATGCCATACCTACTGCAATGCATTTAGGTAATTCATAGAGGAATATATAAAAGCTGTCAAAATGCATCACAGACGGGCATTACGTACACTTAGAGGAAGCATGCCTTTGTGAGAATTACGCGTAGCCCTTTAACTATACAAGGTGGAATTTGATTCGTTCTTTTCCTTTAATGTATGTATTCAGTCCATTTTATAGAATTCTCCCATATAACTAAATAAAAAAAAGTACTTATAAAATAAAACTTAAATCTAGGTATTATCAAATTTAAATTCTAAAGTAAAACCTTGTGCAAACAAACAAAGCAGGTGTCTTAATGCCTACGACACATTTACAAAGTGCTCAGCTGGTGCCCGCGCTGTTTGTACCGTTAAATAGACATTTCGGCCGTCATGCAGTTATTTTAAGAGGCACTAAATACTAAAACAATTTTTTTTTTATATGGACCTTGTACGAATATTCTATAGCATGGTCTGAGTACATACATTTAAGGAAAAGAGTGAATTAAATGCCACCGTGTATATTAAGTCATTTTTCAAAAGTCGACCTCTTTACATTATGATTTGATCTTGAGCACTGACGTGCCGTGAGACGTTTTGAGTTCGTTCCAACTCCAATAAAATTGCGTCAAATATCACTGGGGCTTACTGGGGTTCTGAGCGTTATACCAACCACACATACCACATAGAAAGCACCATCTTTCAAATAAAAAAGAATCATCGAATTCTGTTCACCCAGACTAAAGTTCTGAGGTAACAATGTAAACCTTTTTTGAAGTCAGTTAAATATGGATTATTAATAATGATAGTAATAATAACGCCCAACGATCACATACATAGATCTTGGACCCTAACTAGGATTTCCTGTGTCTAGGGACATAGGAACTACGAGGACCATGGTCCCACATCACCTAGGCACAGAACAAGTGCAATTTTTTTCTGTTCATAAGTATTGTTTCTGTCGCGGGAATCGAGCCGATATCTCCAAACCTGGTTAACCACCCCACCACAGAGGTTCTTGCACTTTTTCAGTAGCTATTACCTTATCATTTCCTGTATTTATTATCTGATTTCAATAAAAGACGGCAATTTTCTATTCAGTTGTATTTTTTGTTTCTCGAAAATTCGTAATTTGTAACGCAATTTGGAATAACGAGAACCCGTCTCTTTTTGGAAGAAAATTATTAACTTATATTTAGCACTGTCAGATAAAATTTATAAACAACTAGCGGCCCGTCCCAGCTTCGCTCGGGTGGACGTTTATTTATTAAACATTTTATAATATATTATACGAAAAACAATGTATCACGCACCGGCGCCATCTACTTAAAATGTTGGTTTGTCCTGAATTTTTCCTGAATTTTCTTTACTATAAACCTCACGGAGCCCGAGACCTTTCCAACGAATGCAAAACCGTGGAAATCGGTTCGTGCGTTCTGGAGTTATAGCGTCAGGAAGGAAAACCCGACTTATTTTTATATAGTAGATAACATAACTAAAGCAAGACATTTCAGTGTATGTTCTCAAACACGGACCCAGTGTCCACTCCGGGCCAAATTAACTGGCTATCGATCCCCTGTGTACACTCTGTGTACACACATCCAGACACGCGCGTAATGAATCTGATTAAGTAGCCTCGAGTTCGGATATCGGCCGGGAGGCGATAAATTGGGATTGCAATCACGCGCGTAATTAAACATGCGCCATTGTTGTAGGTGAAAATGACTTTACGTACACTATTAGCTTTAACGATGAACTAAACAATGTCTTAATTAGTATTAATACTTAGTTACCTAGTGATCATTTTCAGAATACTAAAAGGATAAATCAAAATAAAATTTTGATTGAATATATATAGATAGATAGAATAACATTTATTTTTTTGTGTTAAGGAATGACGTGACGAGCTAGCCGTTCGCCTGATGTTAAACGACACGGCTGCAGTGCCCTTCAAACCGGAACACAACAGTGATTGCGCACTACTGCTTGACGGCAGAATAACTGGCAAAGCGGTGGTACCTACCTAGACGAACTTTGCAATAAAGTCCTACCACCTAGTTAACATAATAGATATATATATATATATATATGTTTTTCTAACTATATATATATATATATAGTTAGAAAAACTGAATAAAAATTACCAAAAGATTTTTTTTATCACTTTCTTTTATTGTTGTGTAGATTACACTTTTTTTCAATTTTTAATTATCTTTATTTCTCATCAAATTACAATACTTATTGAACATTTCTAGTGTACGTATAAATCCTAGAAACGACAAACATTACGATTAGATCTAGATTACACTGAAATGTATTAATAATAAATGGCTCTTAAATTATTTTGAGTTGATACATTAAGGAAAGCTGATTTTAATTTGATAGTAATAAAGTTTTGCTGTCCCTTTCATTAAGGGTGAAATGACAGGGACCGCAACAGTTTAAAAAATGTCAAATTATCAATTTGGGTTTTTGCACAACAGAATTGGTACCAATGTCTATAGTTCACCTCTATAACCCTACTAACAAACTAATGTAAAACATAATCTATTTATACAAACAAACGTACTAATAGACGATGGCAAAATGAGAAAACGGCAAAACTGATTTTGAATTTTGAAGAACATTTTACACTTTGATGTTTTTTTTTTACTTCCTATAGTATTTTAATATTGCAATGTTAATAAATACTTGGTTTTATACCCATATAGTTGCTATAAGTGCTGTATACCCAACTATATTATTGTACGTCCGGAATGGATAATACTGTTTGTGACCATTTTTATAGCACTTTTAAGACCTTTGCATGTACACAGTTTTTATACAATAAAGTAAATTCTGATTCTGATTCTGAAGAAATTCTCCACACAAATTGCTTACACTGCTGAGTTCAACAAACAACTTTAAGGCCGGATAACTTAATTTACGCGAGAATTCAAAAAATAATAAGTAAATAAAAAAATCGTCCAACGACCACATAGATAGATCTTGGACCCTATCTAGGATTACCTGTATCTAGGGATCCAGAATCTACGAGGACCATGGTTGTGCAACACCCAGACACAGAACTACTAGTATTATTTGTACTTTCTTCCCTATGCACAAATCCTATCGGAACCCAAAACGACGAAAGTACCGAACCCGCTGCCTCTGGATTATGAACCGACCACAAGACCACGGAGGCTAGTACTCAAACTCGGTAGGTACCTACACATTGGTAAGTGTTTCAAGTGACGCCTTTCTCAGTATGATGACTCTGACATAATATTTAATTGACCCAGTTCACTTCTAAATTATGACTAATATAGTCAGTACGGTAGGTAGGTAACGGTAGCAATATTTTAAAAAAATATTATCTTTTTTATTGTTTGACAGGTTTGCATTTGACCACTATCGCACCTGATGGTAAGTAACGATGGGGCTAAGATGTAACACGAAGCAGCATTTCCTTAAGCGGCCTGGCAAACGTCGATTATGGGAAATGCGCCTTTATGATAACTGCCCATAGTGGCGTTTTATGGGTTCAGTGGCCATCTTCCGGCTGATGATCTATAGATCTAATTATGTATGTACTTATTTAAAATTATAGTACCATACACGTGTGCTGATTTATAATGTACCTTAAGGTATAAAATCTAGGTTATAGATTCAATATCTACTACCTTAAAGGGAAGTGTAGACCCAAGTAACTAATTTTACTAGTCATACGTTAATTTAATATGTAAGTAATAAGAATTTTCTGCCAGAATGGTAAGGTAAGGACCCCAATCACGTACAAATCACCACACATAGTAGAAAACCGCACAAGATTTATCACATTCGGTGCGGATAATGAAACCCAGTCGACGCCCGAGGCGAGCAAACACATAAAGTCGTAACGCCATTAATTGCGCCAATAACTTGGCCGGCAGTGTAATGTCATTTTCACGCGAAGCTGTATAAATGTTTATTAAGTTAATGGCTATAGTGCAGATCGGGCTACTAAAACGTCGGTTTATGTATTCTTTTACAGTACCGTAATATTTATAATATTTTTGCAGTAATGCTTACGTAGTTTGAGTTTGTTCACTACAGAAGAAAAAGTACACACTAGATACCATCACTTGGTGTTATTTCGTAGAGCATAATTGTATTTTAGCGCCATCTACAGTATTTATCAATAACCATTTAGGCTTGTTGTAAGTGGCATAAGAATTTCATAGAAACTCCGAGAGTGTTTGTACTATTGAGTGCACTATTGGCAAATCCTTTCACAACGTAATGCTATTGAATTTCTCTAGATGGCGCTATAATAAAATTAGAAGAAAGGAGATCTCGAAATGTTTTATCAAACATGTTAGCATTTTACAAAAAAGTCTAATATAATAATTATCATACTTACAAAGACTAAATATACGGTAAGTATATTAAATATTATATTTGATATAGTTTTATATGCTTAAGAATTAAATTTTAGTAAGGTAGGTACAGAGTTAGGGTATCATAAGTTTTAACTGTACAGAAAACAGTATATTTCATGTTTATCCCTCGCATCTACTAATTTTGCTAGCCAGTGATAGTAATTGGATCAATCAACAAAAATTATAATTGCCCAATTGTTAAAATAATATAAAGTTTTTAACAGCGCCATCTATGCAATTGTAGACAAACTATCTTGATCTAACCAATACAAGTCAAGTCTCCTATCTGCGGCCATTATAGTTAACGCAATAGTGATTTAGTTTTATTCAAATTACATAGATGACGCGCTTACAAATGTGTTTATTACGAACAGTAATGAATAAACTACATATTTTAAATTACTATCTTAGGTCGTATCAGTTATAAAAGTTGTGAGACTAAAAATGCAGGTATATCAATTCAGAAGTAGGTACTACATTGTTATGCAAATTGACAATTTCGCGGAAAGTGTTCCGCAACCCCGCATCCCCAAAAATTTGCATGCAGAAGCGCCACTTCAAAAGTACCTACCCGTTGGCAACTACCCCTCTTTTCTAGTTTTTTGACACGTGCAACCTGATTTCAACCTTAAACCTAAAATTGCAAACATTACAATGGCTTTCCCGTTCATCCATTTACATTTTCATGAAAATGTTTTCGTTCGAAATTAAATATGAGCCATCACTTGAAAGAAATAAAGTTTGTTTTAGTGTGAATTTGTAGTAGACATATGACTTTCAGATCTTCTCCTATGGTAGAGATTGGTTTATCTCTGAAGCGAAGTTCCCTGAGGGGTGGTTAAACACAATTTTCTAGGTGAATGAGTTTTGGTAGCCGCCAGCCATGTTTTACTTTCTGAATTAGAATTGCCGGTAAGATTTTATGTCTTATAATACCAAGAACTCAGAATGACAAGATCGTTAGGATAGGTAGATAAATAAGTAGATAGGGTAAAACTAGGTGTAACTGGCCGCTATTAGTTATTGGCCACTATTTACTACATTTTCATGAAATAAGACTTACATTCACGTAACGCCACCTGTGATCATGGTTTAACATTACCTTATCTATAAGCTTTCATATTAGTTGAACGAACAAAAATTGTTGTCAAACGCATGCCCATTTTATCATAAAAAAAAAAAAAAAAAAAACTGGCCAGTGCACTAAAGTGGCCAGTTATTAGATGGTTTACCCTATAGACGAAATATACAATATGCAGCAATGAAATAAAGGATATAGGTACCTACCATTTATGGCTAATTGTACTAGGAACTAACTTGCTTTTTAGCTTATTCCCGTCTGTACTAATGTTTGACACACACACTTAGGTATCCCTTTTTAATCCTATAAGGAAACCCTATTTAGAGTCCAGGATCTATGTTGTGATCGTTGGGTGTTACGATTATGACATATACTTACTGCAATGCATTTTGTTATGTAATAGAGAAATAAGTGCGAACTTAAGAACTTTAGTAAAGACGGACAGTAGCATCACATAACTTACACAAATAACCTTTGTTCTTTGTTTTCTATTAAGTATTACCAACACGCGAAAAGAGTTCGAAAATATACTTAGTAAAGTTTGGAATTAAAGCTTATGCAAGGAACAAATTAGGCGAATAAAAAATTGCCCTAATGTTTATTACAAATTTTTGTTTCGTAATAATTATGGATCAGTTATCACAACATATAACAAGGCAGAAGAAATATATTTCAAGCACGGCAATATCATAACTAGGATCACTTGTATCTGAGGACCCAAGAACTACAAGGACCATGGTCCCACAACACCCAGACTCAGAACAAGTATTTGCGCTTTTTTTCTGTGCACAAATTCTTGTCCTGCCGCGGGAATAGAACCCGCCGCTATAGGGTTATGACCTTATGAGGCAAACTGACCAACCACAGCACCCAGACATAGAATAAGTATTTGCGTTGTCCTGCCGCGGGAATCGAACCACTGCCTCCGGGTTATGAGCCAACCTGCTCAACCACCATACCACAGCTGAATCTGTCAATACTTACTATACTTACATTACTATACTTCATATATAATACACTAGCTTCCGCCCGCGTCTTCGCCCGCGTGGCCTATAGAAATTTTTTCATAAATAATTCAACCACCCATTTCACCCTCTTAGGGGCGGAATTTCATAAAACCCTTTCTTAGTGAATACTTACACTTTACAAAAAATACACCCTCCAAATTTCAATTCTTTAGGCTATGCGTTGATATATAAGTCAGTCAGTCAGTTAGGACTTTGAATTTTATATGTATAGACTGAGTCTTAAATCGCACATGGCTACTAATTACCCCAATAATTGGCAGGCGTTGACGAGTGTCAGCGGGTGGCGATATGCGATATCGAGTGCGATAACGCGCGATAACGCCCTTTGTCGGCGACTTGCATCTGCTGTGTCCGTGACGTCACTACATTAGGGTGCTGTGATTTTTGAAATATTGATATTACTTTTGAAAGATTGACCTAATGTATTCCGATTTCAATTTTTTATGACGGTCTAGTCGTTCACCTGATGTTAAGCGACACGACTGCCCATATCAGAGCGTGTACTTGGAACTCTAAAGTACCTATAGTTTCGCGTGACACTGCACTGCGCACGCCATCCTGAGACATCAGCACAGTTTAGTAATAAGA
Source organism: Ennomos fuscantarius (assembly GCA_905220475.3). Lineage (NCBI taxonomy): Eukaryota > Metazoa > Arthropoda > Insecta > Lepidoptera > Geometridae > Ennomos > Ennomos fuscantarius. The sequence goes on from HG992039.1 coordinate 5,047,797, forward strand.
TTAACAGACTGTGAGATTAGGTCCATTAATTTAACTAACGTTAACCAAATTAGTAAGCTACGAAATATAAATATAAATGATTAAAAAAATAACGAGTGCGCTTTATACCACACGACTGAAGTAAAACTTCATTGGCTCCATCTATCGGCCGGTATAACTTTGTTTGCTATTAGTGTTGTCATCTTGACCATTGTAATCATATTTACAATGGTCAAGATGACAACACTAACTCATGTTAATAACACGGCAAATTGCCTTTATTTTCTAAATACTACAATGATTTAATAACTAATACTAAAAACTATCTACTACTACTACAAAAAAAAAACATTTGGACTATATACTGGCCGCGATGACCTATAGACAGTTCAAATGCTCCAGCCCACTACCAGTAGGCAGCGTACCCAACATGCTGGCAGCATTGCCCCGTTGAATTGTCACGCGTCGCGTCGACCAGACGCTCTGATAAACTTTTGAAAATGCGATGAGCTCCCGGCCCTCAAGGGCCCAGGGTCTCAACACCAAACGGCTCAAATAAAATTCATCAATTTTAAATTGTAATTTTACCGGACATAGGTACCAACATAATAATACAATTTTTAAGTAATTTTTAGCTTTGTTGACAATGGAGATCTACGTGAACCGTAACTCTCTCTTTCTATCTTCACTTAGTTATTATGTCTCCCTCTCAACTTCCATTCGCTTCGTCACGCATTGACCAGATTACTCCGCAAGTTAAGAGTGCGCAAAGAAGTTTTACTTCAAAAACATGTGTTGCATGATATTAGGTCCTAAGTCCCGACTCACGATTTATTCGATTAATCTGAACCTAACATTCTCTTCTTCAGTATCTGAACAACTTTCTTCTAAACTGGATCATCGCATCTGTAACAGTAAACACACATTGTAAGTAGGTATTATCAAACTACAAAACAGGAAACTTTGTTACCATGTCATAATTACTTTCGAAATATATTGAATAGATACCGCAGTCCAATGTGGTTAACATTTAAGTTAACAAAGTTCCAAAACGCAAAGTTGTGGCCAAATCTACAGTGTAAACAGATATGACACCCGATTGACAGGTTAATAGTGAGGATTAGAAGGTATTTTATTATTATCGTGTAAGATATTTAATGTAAATAAAGGCAGAGACAGGTTCCCACACTAGTTTCTCAGATACGGGAACAGTAATCTATCAGCAGAGATAAAATTTGAGTTGGTACTACTTCATCAGGTTGGAAAGTGGAAACACGTGCTTTTAGAATGAAGACGTGTTTGTGAACCACAGAGATATTTTTAAGGTCTTTATCGACCACATCGTGAAGTAAGAAAATACACAGAAAAACCTTATTATCAATTGATTAAGCCTAAACCTGCTACTTTCTAAACAAGGGCCTGACCAGACAAGCCCCCTTTCCATTAAGTATTGCGTAGCGGAAAAATAGTTATTTAAGATTTCTTTTTTGTGTAATCGTAACCAAATCTAAGCAGGCAACGTGCCCAAAATGCTGGCGGCTGGCGGCATTGCCCCGTACAATGGCAATGCCTTTGGGCTAAGTAGAGACCATCGATTCAATTCCAAAAAATTCCAAACAAATATTTATGCACAGAAAAAAAGCACAAATACTTGTTCTGGGTGTGAGACCATGAACATGAATTATTATATAGACAAGCACACTAACGTAAGTACAGAAATCATAAGAATAATTTAGAGATTTTGTACTTATGATCAAATAAATAGATCCTGGACCCTTACTAGGATTCTCTGTATCTAGGGACACAGGAACTACGAGGACTATCATAGTCACAACATAAACACACAACAAAACAAGTAATTAAGCATTTGGACTGTCTATGGGGCATCGCGGCCAGTATATAATACCATTTTTTGGTAGTAGTAGTAGTAGGTAATGTTTAGTATTAGTTATTATATCAATAATTGGTTAGTATCATTTCGACAACTATTAAAAATAAAAAGTGCTTATCGGTGATAAAATTTTGAATCATTTTATCGGTAGAAAACATGACATAATGTGGAATAATTAAATCATTCATTAACTGGTATTGTCAGCCATGACTGCTAAAACAGTGAGTTGTTTTGCGATTAAGATTAAATATTAATGTTATCATTGTAGAATGTTCTGGATATTATTGGTTCTGCTATTGTATACTTAATACTATTTATGAGGCCACGCGATTCACAGTTCATTGAAATTGTTTTGTTTCAAAATGTACACTCTCCATGTTAAATTAATCCATCCAAAGGTTGCCTCGAAGAGATCACTTTTAGTAATAAGGCCGCCCATTGTGCTACCTATTATAGTACTGTAATACCTAGTTTTATTTTATGTTGGTATACACAGTAAAGAAAGTCAAAGTCAAAAGATTTATTGCAAATAGGCTAATTTTAGCACTTTTACAAGTCAAAATTATACTAGGTACTTAAAATTAAGTTATTTCACTAAGCATATAAAATTACAAAGTGCTTATTGTCAAATAATATAGCAAGCCCATTACAATATATGAGTTTGAAAAAAAAGCAGTTCTCTTTCTCACTACTGGTGCAAGCAATCCGGCACAATGCAGAATTGAAAACTTTGATCCGAAGCTTCGATTACAACTGTAAAGAAGAAGCTACAAGAAACTTTACAGTGATGTATTTTTTTTGTCTTCTTTCTACTGTCTTTTACAATGTATATAATTCATTACAGTCGAGATAATGAATATGTTACAAAAATAACCACCACGTCACACCGGTGCACGAAAAATACCGTGATTATCTTATTATAAACATTACAAATAGAAACTGAATTTATAGATAGGAATAGGCAATAGGCAATGAAGAGTTTTTTTTATTCTATTCTATTAATATATTTCCAAAAGATACTCACGAATAGTGTGTTGAGTTCGCAGCGAGATCCCGGTGCGTGAACTCACCTCCTGAGCATCCTCATCGGCATCAAGCATCGGATAAGCTCGAAACCTGGTCGAGATATCGACACACTACTCGTGAGTGAACAGTCAGAAATAGGTACATTTAAAATGAATCACATTCATGAGAATTTTATTACGCTCCATCTTCTTCAATCTGACTTTAAATGAGTGAGACGAAAGATGACGAAGAAAATTTTCAAACATACATTTCTGCAAAGTTCGTCTAGGAGCAGTCCGCAGGGAGCGATGCATGTGAGGCAAGCTGCCATAGGGAGCTGTGTTGTTCAGCAGTGAATGTCTTCAGACATTCGATATAATAATAACGCCTAACGATCACACACATAGATCCTGGACCCTAACTAGGAATTCCTGTATCTAAGGACCGAGTAGCTACGAGGACCATGGTCCCACAACACCCAGACACAGAACAAGTATTCGCACTTTTTTCTGAGTGTGCTTGCACTTGATACTGCGGGAATCAAACTCGCTCCAGATTATGAGCCGACCTACTCAATCACCACACCACAGAGGCTGTCAAGTTCATTTGCTTCTTTCTAATCCGTCATGAGTGTGCCGTGTCGGTGCCGTCTTTGATCTTTTATTAAAATGTAATTTTGCTAGTTGCGCGCCCAAAGTTTTTGACCTTTCGGCGGGTTTGTTACGAATTTCCTAAGAAAAATAACACAGGATGTTGTATTTCCTATAGATAACCTACTGGATATGGCTCACCGAAAGATTCACAGAACTGATTAAGTATACCTAGTCGTTATTGATAAGTAATCAAATTGCCACTTCCAGTAGTTATCAGAATGATGTAATTTCTAAATCTAGTGATTATAAAAGTACTAGGTATAGTCATTTTTTTGTCATGGGCATAGATTGTCTTAAATGTAACGTCATCTGAGAAAAGGTAATCGCGCCATTCTGTATTGTCATTTTATTGAATTGTCATTGCCATTCAATGCGGCAATGCAGCCAGCATTTTGGGCACGTTGCTGTTAGATTAAGATTTGTACCATAATATATCATTATACTATACTATCAGTTTAGTTTTATTAGGTAGTTGCAATTAGATTTATTACTAAGTTGCGTCCTGCGGTTTCATCCGTGGATAAAAAGTATTTTAATTATTTGCTAATCCCACGGGAACATTTCATTTTTCCGATATAAAATGTAGCCTATATGTTAATCCAGTGTATAAGCTATCTTGGTATTGAATTTCATCCAAATCTATTTAGCCGATTGTGCGTGAAGGAGTAACAAACATACACACATACCAACTTTTATAATATTAGTGTGAAGTGATGACAAATTATTAAAAAAATTTATAGTATCTATATATATATATATACTATATATGTAGTATATATATAATAATTAGGCGTAGTCTGCACATCATCAGTCGGAAGACGTCTACTTAACTGCTGAACATGGCCTCTCCCGTTAGTGGGATAGGGACATTTTCAGACTTGATGGCAGGCGTTTTGGAGATGGCAGTAGATTTTATTGCAAACTATAATGCAGTTGTACTTTCGTTGAATATTCTTAGCCGGCTCTGAGACTTATGGAACTTACGGGAAAAGATCGAATGTTAATTCTTAGGTACTCTAACGCCAAGACTAATAATCATTATACGTCACAATGATTAGTTTTCACTCGTAATAATTAGATAACCGTGATATATGATTTAAAAAACAAAACAGAATCGTGAAAGTGATTTCTTACTATCAAAATTATTTCTTATTTTTTACTACTTTTTCTTGATCATTTATTTTTTAGTTTCCACGTTTTTAATAAATATTAAAGTTAAAAACTTGACTGACCCTATAGCTCAGTTGGTAGTAACCCTGCCTTCTGAACTGTGGTTTGTGGGTTCGATTCCCACCCAGGACAAACTTTTGTGTGATGAACATAGGTGTTTGTTCTGTGTCTGGGTGTTATATTGTATTATATGTATGTATTTACAAACAAAAAAGTATTTCAGTATTGTATCAGTTATCTGGTTCCCATAGTACGAGCTTTGCTTAGTTTGGGGCTCGATGGCGTTGTGTGAGATGTCCAACACATATTATTTAAAAAAATGCTCAAGTTTAATGAACTTTTGGAAGTTTGTAAGCAATGTAAACATTTCAACCTGTTTAGGTTGAAATGTTTACATTTCAATTTCATATTTACCAACATTCGCATGTTTGTTCGTGCTACCGATATTCTTCAGACTCTGGGAACTACACTTATCTATATCAGTTACGTAAAAGTCGTAGATACATATCTTTAGTGTAATGACCTGGGACACAGATTATCAAAAAGTTTTGATGACGACGACTAGGTGTTTCCGTGGTCGTAAATAAAAAAGTGCGAGATGTATCAGAGAAATGGTAAATGTAGTGAAAATCAAAACATGATTAAATAAGCATAAAAACCAAACAGACATTTATTATTGTCTATCCAAAGATAACTAAAAAGCAACCAAAAAGAGGCCATAAAAGCCCTAGCATAGCATAACACCCCCGTGTCGCGTTAGTAAGTACTGAAACCAGGCAATATTAGCTAGTGAAATTACTGGGCAATTGAGACTTTATGATCTGATCTCACAGTCGAGTAATCTTATTACCAGACTGTGCCGATGTCTCAGGATGATGTGCGCAGTGCAGTGTTGCTCGAAACTCTATTTTGGGGTTCCGATTGACACTTCTGTTATGGGCAGCCGTGGCGCTTAACATCAGGTGAACGGCTAGCTCGTCAAATTATTCAGTAACATAAAAAAAATTACAAGTTTTATGTAGATTCTCAGATATCACTCTAATATCACACTTCACACTAATATTATAAAGGCGCAAGTTTGTATGTGTGTGTATGTGTGTATATATGTGTATGTTTGTTACTCCTTCACGCGCAAACGGCTGAATGTATTTAGATGAAATTCAGTACCAAGATAGCTTATACACTGGATTAACATATAGGCTACATTTTGCCCCGGAAAAGTTAAATGCTCCCGTGGGATGAGCAAATAATTAAAATACATTTTATCCGCGGGTGAAATCGAGGGGCGCACCTAGTAGTAGTATAATAATGAATTGATCGTAATATAATTTTAAGTAGACTCAAGTATTTTGCTAAAGTAGTTTTCGATGATTTCAAGTACGTAGATAGAGTTCGTTCTGCAAATTTCATTTCAAGATCATATACATTCATGTCAAAGTGTTCTTTTTGAAGCACTCTGAAGAGCTTTTAAAGATAAGGCATTATCGCCTGCTGCGACAAATATTTTTATTTTCGTGAATTTTTTATTCTTTATTTTTATTTCTTTATGCCTAAATTAATATTCTGTAAGGTTTTTTGATTTATCAAGATATTGTGTGTTGTATAAACTTCTAATTCTAAGTTACTGCTTTTGTATTCATAGAAACAGCTATCTACGTCGACACATACCTTATCAAAGTCATCATTTCGACATATAGTACCTACACAGTTAAAATAAACTGAATATATAATTTTTATTCATTAAAGTGATCTTCGTTATTTACAACTAAGTAGTTTATATACCTTCTAAATGAGTTAATAAACAAAAAAATTGTGGAAATGTCACATAGCGCCATCTAGCCCCAAATTAAGCAAAGCTTGTAAACTAGATAACTGATGCAATACTTAGAAATTTTTTGTTTGTAAATACATCACATCACACTAATATTATAAAGGCAAAAGTTTGTATGTGTGTTTGTGTATATGTGTGTAAGTTTGTTACTCCTTCACGGTCAAACGGATGAATGGATTTGGATGAAATTCGGTACCAAGATAGCTTATACACTGGATTAACATATAGGCTACATTTTATCCCGGAATATTGAATTAAAAATACTTTTTATCCGCGAGTGAAACCGCGGAGCGCAACTAGTAAGTACTTTGAATACAATATAACACCCAGATACAAAACAAACATCTATGTTCATACACAAATGTATGTCCTGGGTAGGAATCGAACCCACAACCAACACCTACAAGCTCAGAAGTCAACAATTTACTAAAAATCTGATTTATTTCACACATTCTTGGTATAAACGTTCTCACGTCGCGCTATCGGTTACCAACTTATCACTGAAATTATTATTTCATTATCAAAACAAATATTTGTGTTGTAAATTTTATTTAAGCACCCAGTTCACTTAGATCATATTAGAATGTCGGTGGGAAACTACTTCGTTTTTCTTAAAACGTCACATTTTTGTAAAAACGCACATTTTTAAATTACATAGATAAGCCCCTTAATAGTAAATGCTGTATAACAGTGATTGACTGACTCACATAGTGATCTATCAACGCACAGCCCAAACCACTAGATGAATCGGGCTGAAATTTTGCGTGCAGGTAGATGTTATGACGTAGGCATCCGCTAAGAAAGGAATTTTCGAAATTCCACCCTTAAGAGGGTGAAATGGGTGGTTGAATTATTTTTTCATAGGCCACGCCGCGGTTGAAGCTGCGGGCAGAAGCTCGTTTTTCTATAACAGCGTATTTTAAACTTGATAGGTAGAAACAAAACACAAATTAACTATTCTTTCTTTATTCTTGCGCCTTTACAAAATTGCTCGTTTCAATTACATGAAAACTTTTCTTTTTTATGTTGTACATTACAGTTCTTGGATGACCTGGGAGTTTACAGCCTCTATAGTGTGGCGGTCAAGGCGGCGGATTGGATTCCCACAACAAGACAAGAATTTGTACACAGAAAAAAAGCGCATATAAGTACTTGTTCTGTGTCTGGGTGTTGTGGGATTATGATCCTCGTAGTTCCTGGGTCCCTAGATACAGGGAATCCTAGTTAGGGTCCAGGATCTATGTGTGTGATCGTTGGGCGTTATTTATATTATTATTCATTTATACATTTATTTTTTGGCTTTGAAAACTTGTACTGCTTTGTAGTTATAATGTAGTAATGGTTATTTTCCAATTTTTTATTAAGTCAATATTTATCTGGTTTTGCGGGTTTTGTCCGATTGGTGAAAAGCGAATGTGGTATTAAATATTACAGTAGGTATTTACTGCACTCGTCTTTAGAATTTACCTTTTAGCTTGGGTGAAAATTCATTTATAGGTTATCTTAATGCAATAAAATTATAATTCTTCTCTAGGTGTGTGTTACATTGATGCTGATTTGCTGAAAGGGTTTCTGGGTGATCTGAAATCCGCGCAAAGTCGGGAAAGGTCAGCCAGTAGGTATTTATATAGTTAGGTACAGCCTACTTATGTAAGCAGTAAGTTTAAGCACATAAGTAGAGGTGGGTTTGAAATCTTTATCTAAATTTGCTAAATCATGCTTATGAGGTATACCTTAAAAAATCTGCTTTACGAACCGTCTGAAACAATTTAGCACGCACCTTCGATCCCATACACCCTATGTTTATACCAAAGTGTAAGTTTTTCAATACAACTTAGCAAACAGTCTATTCTGTTATATAGAATAACAGTAATTAAACAACTAAACAGACAATGTCAAGCGGACACCATTCGAGTGATTTGAACAATAACTTTGACAACCTTATCGCCCGTTACAAGTTACAACCCTGAACAAAGTAAAAACTTACCAATATTTAACTATATTTAAGCAGATCTATTTCTTATCTCTTTTGAATAAAGATTAAAATCGATTTAGTATTTTAAAATAAAAAAAATAGTACAGTGTATTTATAGATGACGCGTGGACGGAGTACGCCCCAGAGCCCGAAGATTTATGAAAACTAATAGACTAGTAATAATACAGATAGGAGCCTTAGAATCTATCGAAAAATGTGCTAAGAGGCTCATAGACTACGAATTTTTTGAGGCCGACTACAAAGCCTCGCCCGTCGACGCAAACGTGCCAGTTTATCGGTCTATTATCGAGCGCATTTTGGAGAACGCGCATTGGATTATCTAACCTGATTGTGCCATCACCGTTCCACCATCGAACAACCAGATGTACGAAGAAACGTTATTGTTACATGGTTAATATCCCACACGTGCGGATAAAGCAATTCGCTTCCACGTTTATTATGTAAGCAGCCCAATAGCGGAACGCTATGTCTGTATTTCCCGAAAACTACTCGTAACAACATTGGAGTCTTCAATTTCAGAGACAGCAAGCGTGGTTACATTCTATACCACCCCGTTACTTACCATCAGATATAATAAAAAATATTTTTTTATTTAGATAAAGACATAAATAAGTTTATTTGCATTTAATTAGAAAAACCTGGATCCCACATTAGGCTAGTGAGATTCAGGTCTCTTTCGCGGAAAATAATTATAAAATAAATAACTATAAAAATAGTGATCAAACGCAAATCCGTCAAACAATAGAAACAAACAGATATTTGAAAATTATTATCTATAGCATAAAATTCAAAGTCCTGACTGACTGAATGAATGACTTATATATCAACGCACAGCCACTGGTCCTGGAGACTTGAAATTTGGAGGGTGTGTTTTTGTAAAGTGTAAAAAGTAAATTGTAGGTATCATATGAGAAAGGGTTTTTCCATCCCTAAGAGGGTGAGTGAAATGGGTGGTTGAATTATATTCCTATAGGTCACACGGGTAAACCTGGCAGAAGCTAGTCACTCATAACATGACACAATATATTACTAAAAACATATTCATATAATTCATATAATATAAGTATGATAGATATATTAAAAAGAGGAAACATTGGATTGCTTTTGTTTGCATTGAACAGAGTTTGAAACTACTGGATACATCAGCACAATCTAGTAAAATTACTAGACTGTGAGATCAGGTCATAAAGTCTCATTTGCCCAGTAATTTCACTAGCTACAGTGCTCTCAAACCGGAACACAGCAGTGCTTGCACATTACTGCTTGGCGACAAAATAACTGGTAAAGCGGTGGTACCTGTGGGTATTTAGTAAATAAATAATATTTAAAGATGATTGTGAAGGTAGGTTAAATAAAATCAGTCATGTCGTAGCTTCTTGTTTCATTACTTCCATCCCAAGTATTTAAATTATTTAACATGGCGCAGCCGAAATAAATATTATATTTAAGTGATTTTCGTAAGAGTTTAAGAGTGATATATACGTACGCGTGTGGGTTTTAGTAAATATTACTGTAAATCGTTTGGCAATGGATTCCGCACTTCGGCCGCCTCAACCGTTCCAATTCGAGAACAACTTGTCGAACGTGACTTCGGGAAATTTAAGTAAAGAATGGGAAAAATGGAAGAAATCATTTAAAATATATTATGAAGCATGCGAGTTATCGAAGAAGGACAAAAATGTGCAGCTAAATATATTATTGCACGTAATTGGAGATCGTTGCCGAGAAGTTTATGATCAGTTTCAAGGAGAGATCAAGACAGTAGATGAATTATTACTAAAATATGATCAAGTGTTTCTACCTAGAAAGAACTTGACAATAGAACGTCACCGATTTTTTACCAGAGATCAAACGGATTTAGAATCAATCGAGCAATACGTATTCGAATTGAACAAAATGGCGGCTAAATGTGAATTTAAAGAATTGTGTAACGATTTAGTGCGCGATCGTTTAATATGTGGGTTGAGAGATGGAGTGCTACGGGAAAGATTGCTCAGAGAAGTTGATTTACCACTTTCAAAGGCGATCGACATCTGCAGATTGGCGGAAATGTCCCGCGCGCAAGCTGTTCATATCAATACGGAGAACTCTGAGCACTACGCGCATGAAGTTAACGTAAAAATGGTCGAAGACAAAAAACAGCAAGCTGATGTTCATTGGGTGAATCGAGAACGCAATATGCAAAACACCGCATCAAACTCAAAGCCGTCGGGTGTCCAGGTGTCACAGTTCCGTGGCAGACCGCCTCGCGGAGGAGGAAGTGTGATTACGCGTACATATTCCGGACAGAAAACAAACAACAATATGCAGTGCCAGCGGTGTGGTATGAAACACAGGAGGTACGAGTGTCCAGCGTTCGGTCGGCAGTGTAACAAATGTAGGCGTCCAAATCATTTCGCAAGAGTGTGCAGGGTTTTTGAAGTTCACGAGGGGCCCACCGATCAGGTAAAAAATCACTTTAATAAAATTAATTCTAGAAACGAAGAGTGGCTAACAGATTTACAGATAAATAATAAAATATTAAAATTTAAATTAGATACTGGAGCTGATGTTAATATTATTCCAAAAAAATGTTTAAGTTTGGTGGGTTTGTCTGAGTCTGATTTAGTACCTACGAAGATGAGATTGCATGGATATTCAGGGAGTGAAATTAGTGTCATAGGTAAATGCTATCTAAAAGTACAGCATAAAAATAACGACTATTTTTTGAAATTTATAATAGTGAATACCAATTCTGTGCCCATTCTGAGTAAGCGTTCGTGTGAGGAACTACAATTAGTAAAAAGAGTATTTTCAGTTAGTAAACAAAACTCAGAGAATAGTATTTTAAATGAATTTCAGGATGTATTTGAGGGAATAGGATGCTTACCGGGAGAATATAAAATACAATTAAAAGAAAATGCTCAACCAGTCATACATCCACCTAGAAAATTACCAGTAGCTCTTAAAGAACAAGCTAAAAACAAACTTTTAGAAATGCAGGAACAAGGGATAATCGCCAAGGTAGAAGGACCTACAGATTGGGTAAATAGCATGACCGTTGTCAAGAAACCTAGCGGGGATATACGCATATGTTTAGACCCACGTGACTTAAACAAATGTATTAAACGCGAACATTTCAAACTACCCACATTTGAAGAGGTTACGACACGGCTATCAGGGGCTTCAGTGTTTAGTACTTTAGATGCCAAACACTCATTTTGGCAAGTGAAATTACAAGACACAGATTTGTGTACTTTTAATACAGTGTATGGCCGATTTAAGTTCTTACGCATGCCGTTCGGGATATCTTCTGCATCAGAAATATTTCACAAAAAGCTATATGAGCATTTAGATGACCTAGAGGGAGTAATACAGTTTGTCGATGATATTTTAGTTTTCGGGCCTAATAAACAAATTCATGATCAAAGATTAAGAGCTGTTTTGAGCAGATTCAGGGAAATAAACATAAAATTAAATAAACAAAAATGCAAGATCGGCCAGTCTGAAATTAAATATCTAGGTCACAAGATATCACATAAAGGGATATCACCTGATGAGTCACATGTAGTTGCAATAAAAAACATGCCCACTCCAGAGAACGTCAAGGACATGGAGAGATTTTTAGGTATGATTACATACGTTAGCAACTTTATACCTAACTTTTCTGAACAAACATCAGTACTAAGAGAACTTTTAAAAAAAAATACAGTATGGCACTGGGAAGAAAGGCATCAAAAATGTTTTGAAAGCTTGAAGCGATTTTTGACTAGCCCGCCAGTATTACAATATTACACACTAGAAAAACCAGTAACTATTTCTGTAGATGCGAGTAAAAATGGTTTAGGTGCTTGTCTAATGCATGATGGCCTACCCGTGTCATACGCCTCTCGGTCGTTAACAAAAACTGAGCAAGCATATGCTCAAATAGAAAAAGAGTTATACGCGTGCGTATTTGCATGTGAAAGATTCTATATGTACATATATGGCAGAACAGATGTAACGATAGAAACAGATCACAAGCCCCTAGTCAGCATCATTAATAAGCCGTTAGTGAACGCTCCTCCTCGTTTACAAAGAATGTTATTACGTTTATAACCATATACCTTCAAACTTGTTTACAAACCAGGTAAATACCTTTACATAGCCGATTCATTATCGAGATCGGTCGCGCCAGGTGGTGGCGGCGGCGGCAACGCTAGCGAGCCGCGCGATTATTTACATTTGCAAGCACAAGTGTGTGCGTTATCAGGGAGTAATCAACTGATTGACTCGCATTTCTTGCAGATTCAGAAATGCACAAAAGAAGATGATGAATTACAGAAACTAATAAAAATTATTAAATCAGGTTGGCCTACGGATAAAAAAGATTTAGATATTATATTGAAACCATACTGGGACTTCAGGGATGAACTTACCTTTAATTTTGGCATTTTATGGAAAGGGACGAGAATAGTTATTCCGAAATGTATGCGACATGAAATGATGAAAAGACTTCACATTGGTCACATGAGTATTGAAAAATGCAAATTAAGGGCTCGGGAAATTATATTTTGGCCAAACATAAACGCTCAACTAGAAGATTATTTATCACATTGTCAGGCATGTTTAACTCACAGGAAGCAGAACACTAAAGAACCATTGATTTCTCATGAGATACCAAGTATACCGTGGCAGAAAATAGGCGCAGATATATTTCATTTCAGAGGCGAAAATTATATTCTAGTTGTAGACTACTTTAGTAAATTTATTGAAGTAGGAAAACTACAGTCATTACGATCCGAACAAATAATATCAAAATTAAAACGCATATTTGTTAGACACGGAATTCCACAGACAGTGATGACCGACAACGGCCCTGAATTTTCTTCAAACCTTTTCAAACAGTTTTCCGAGGATTGGAAGTTTCGACACGTTACCTCATCACCGAGATACCCTCAGTCAAACGGGCAAGTTGAACGCTCCATACAAACAATTAAAAATATTATGAAAAAAGTGCACGAAGATAATAGTGATTTTAATCTAGCGTATTTGGAGTATTTGAATACTCCAATTAGCACTGAGATTCCATCTCCAGCCGAGTTATTATATAGTAGGAAACTTCGCAGCATTTTACCGAGGTCAATGACAATGTATGAGCCCAAGATAGCCAAGGATACACACAGGAAACTAGAAGATCGCCAGACACAGCAGAAGCAATATCACGATAAAGGCTTGAAACCACTGAACATAGGACAAAAAGTAAAAGTGAGAGTAGGTAATAGATGGGAATCGGGCACTATAATATCCATAATAAACTCTCGCTCATATGCAATTAGAATGCATTCAGGCGGGGTGTGGAGACGCAATAGGAGACATATAATAATAGACTCAGACAAACGTATAGATCCGTCCCCCGGTTACACGTCGCAGTACGACGACATTTTGAGCAGTCCGTCCCCCACGCAGACCCCGAGCAGCTCCAGTATCCCTCCACCTTCGAACGTTTCTAATTACCGCACTCGTTCCGGCAGGGAAGTGATACCTCCTGATCGGTGGACCTACCCGCTGGTGGTTCGCGTCCGCCCTCGTCCAAACGTGAGAACATAATCATAATAATTTGTTATAAAATGTAAAACAAAAATAATCTTCATTAAACGAATATCTGTGTTGTAAAAATAAAAATAATTTTTTTTAATATTAATTTTTAATATTAATTCGATGAAATAATTAGAAAACAATAACATATGTATAACACTTACCATAAAACAAATTAGCATATGTAGGAACATTCTAGAAAGATATTGTGATTTAAATATATACATAGATGAAAATACTTCATGATAATTAATGAATTAATGAATAAGCGTGTGCATGTTATATACGTTATATAAAAATATACAGGTAACCATTTAGAATTAAAATAAAATGCATGCTTTTAAATATTTGTATAAGATAAATTAGAAAAATAGGTAAATAAAAACTGCCAGCTTCTTGTAATAACGCTAATTTTATTATTATAAAATGAAATTTTAAGTTATGTAATAATCTAAAATTAATAAATACAAATTCAATTCAAACATACCTATACCTACAAATGTGAAAGAAAAATTAAAGGTAACATGAAAATTATTTGTTTTCAAGGGGGATAATGTATAATAGGAATATCTATTTGAATGATAAGTAGGTACCTAAACCAAGATAAATGTAATGATTAACATATATTAAATATCCCAACTAATTATTATCAAAATCAAACATTTATTCATTTGGAATACATGTTGTTGATTAATGTTTTAATATAAGTAAATATTTAATGTTTGTAAATTAAATCATAACCTAATTGATAGGACACAATTATTAATTGTTTTTAATAAGGGGATTGTGGGTATTTAGTAAATAAATAATATTTAAAGATGATTGTGAAGGTAGGTTAAATAAAATCAGTCATGTCGTAGCTTCTTGTTTCATTACTTCCATCCCAAGTATTTAAATTATTTAACAGTACCTACCTAGACGAACTTTGCCGATAAGTCCTACCACTTAGTTCTAGAGCTATATTTAAAATTTTATTTTCGTAATACCTATTTTATTTACCGGCGTCCTATCGCCAGCATGGCGCAAACGCAAAGGTCCATACAAAATTAACACGCGTTAAATTCACAAAATCACTATTTGTACAAAACACTCAGTACCATCAACATGAACAATACAAACAAAAGAAGGACAATACATCGGTGTATTGTTTACTACGGAAAACCATTAAAAATTATGGGCCCGAGTCAAGGAATAATTTTTTCGTGTACTCGGAATTTGCTTATATTTGATTTGTTGTGACTGTATGCATCGTTAATGTGAGCTTTTTGTTGCCTTATTTTATTTGATTACCATCAAAAAAGGCCTTACAAATGTTGGAACAATGTACAGGTAATATTAGTATATATATAGGTTATATACAATAATTTTGTCCCAGACGATTTGACTTGTTAAATTTTTTTAAAAGTCATTTTAATGCCTACAATGTATTAAAACTATGTCTAGCTAAAATAATCTAAATTCTAAAAGATTAGAAACATTATTTAAAGAGAATAATATTACGTATTAAAATACAATTAACAAATAAAACTGCTTAAAATTACACAGATAAAAATGCACTTAAATTTAATAATAATAATAATAACGCCTAACGATCACATACAAAGATCCTGGACCCTAACTAGGATTCCCTGTGTCTAGGGCCCAGGAACTACGAGGAGCATGGTCCCACAACACCCAGACTCAAAACAAGTATTTGCGCTCTTTTTTTGTGCTCATACTTGTCCTGTCGCGGGAATCGAACCTCCGGGTTATAAGCCGACCTGCTCAACCACCACACCACACAGGCTGTCATTTTTTATTGAATCTAGCAGTTTTGTGTAACCATCAATAAGTACCTATCTATGAATCAGAAATAAATAAATAAGTAGGTATATGAACTGAAATTAACTACAAACTTTTTGTAATTTATAGTATAAAAATAATTAGGTAACTACCCTTCCGTTTTTACAGCTACGGCCACTCCTATTGTATCTACCTATGTCACCCTTAACAAAATCGATTAAAAGTATTCACAGATTTTACAACTACATGATTTCCGTGTAGTTTGATACCTACAGCCAAGGAATTCTTATTTTTATACGCTTCACACATTCTACCATATACTCTAATTCAACCCCTTTATAGACATGAGACTAATGCTGGCCAAAATCAGTTATATATTTTATTTTCAATTTTATCCCTTTGCAATAAGATTTACTTAATTCTATTGCATAGCAAATAGATTGGTTAAGCTTAGGCAGATTGTCAAATGAGTGATGTTTAACGACTCCACCTGCCTTTAAATTTATAGTCCAAGAATTCGCAGAACGTTATTTCTAAGGTCTTTTTTTCTCATTTTATGAGGGTACAGTAAAAATCAACAGATGACAAAGATTTTGATTGAATGTAGTTTTATTATGACAGAAGCACTGTACGCTTGCTTTATTAGGTGATAAATTATTTGATTTACAAATCAGGCATTGTAAGTGACCAAAAAGTGGCAGCTGGCTGTCTAATTCTATCTTTACCTTACCTAAATCATTTAAGGGTTATAATATAGAATGGGATAAAATAAAAAAATGATTTATTAGAGAAATCATGTGGCTCTTACAGAACCATCAGAAAAAAAGGAAGGTTCTTTCGAAAGTAAGGTTGTCTGGAAGAGATCGCTTTTTAGCCATAAGACCGCCCATCGTATTCTACTCATTAGTTATTTCCTGTTTTTGTATTTGTTACCTTGGTGTCAATAACGAGTTTAACTATTTATTTTCGTAAAGAGTGTAAGCAAATTCTAAACTAAGTGCGAGTTGAAATCATGCACAGGGTTCCGTACATATGTACTATCGTGAGTACAAATCCCAGTTAGCCGGTTTTTAGTATTTGTTGATATATATATTATATATTATTATGCACTAGAATCATGCCAAGTTTAAGGATTGTAGGTATGTATTACCGTTTTTGAGATAAGAAAAAATCAAGTACCGTTGAAAACACATTTATGTATGTTTAACTTAATTAATTTGTATTTCTAAATATATATAACTCAAAGGTGACTGACTGACTGACTGATATAGTGATCTATCAGCGCACAGCCCAAACCACTGGACGGATCGGGCTGAAATTTGGAATGCAGTTAGATGTTATTATGACGTAGGCATCCGCTAAAAAAGGATGTTTCAAAATTCCACCCTTAAGAGGGTGAAATGGGTAGTTGAATTATTTTCCTATAGGCCTCGCCACGAGCAAAGCTGCGGGCAGAAGCTCGTATTTATATAAACTGCCCTAATAACGCATATTGTGCGATAGTTTCCTGAAACTATTGGCGGATATTATTATTCAAGTGAAGTAACAGGTCAAAGAGGTCAGGGCCAGGGAAGTTATAGGTCGGACAGATAGACACCGGAGGCTAAGTAATAAGGCCCCGTATTTACCTTTTTGGGTACGGAACCCTAAAAATATCAATCTACTTTATCCAATGAAATACTAGAGAGTGAAAATGTGTGTAACGCTCCCTTTTTTGTTCTGATTTTAAGCTTTGTTTCTTACTTATAAATAAATGAATAATAAATATTTGTGGACATTTCACACTGCGCCTTCTAGCCCCAGAATAAATAAAACTTGTACTATGGGAACCAGATAACTGATACAACTTAGATACTTTTCTGTTTGTTAATATATATATAAATAATATAATGGAACACCCAGATACAGAATGAACATCTATGTTCATCACACAAATGTTTGTCCTGGATGGGAATTAAACCCACAACCTTCAGTTCAGAAGGTAGAGGTACTGCCAACCGAGCTATCAAGGCAGTCTTATATCCCATGATAGTTCTTTAGCTTACACTTTTTGTACGGGTTAAGAATATATGACAACATTTTCAAGTCTAAAGCGTCACTTAAACTGCGTCGTCATCTATTTTAAGCCGAAACCTGAAAGCAACAATTTCACACTACCCTCTTAAAATCAAAAATGTTAAGTGTCATATGTTTATCTACCCCGTAAGCGAGGGCTGAGATAAGGGTAGAAATTGGGTACGTTCAACACATGTTTCAGATTTAAAAATATAAGTAGTCCTCAGCACCGCAATGATTAGAAGTGCTACTTCAAGTGGCTGCTTCTCAGACATTCAGTTTGATTGTGAAAGTGGTTGACTTTTTGATGGCTAAAGCACTGCTGTAATGTAATTATAACGTACCACTAGAATGCTAACAACTAGCCACCTTATATACAAGGTGGAATTTAATTCGTTCCTTTCCTTTAATATATGTATTCAGTCCAAACTATAAAACGCTCCCATATAACAATGAAAAAAGTACTTATGAAATAAAACATAAATCTAAGTATTATCAAATTAAATTCCAAAGAAAAACCTTGCGGCATTGAACAAAGCAGGTGTTTTGTTGCCTACGAAACATTTACAAGGCACTCAGCTGGTGCCCGCGCTGTGTGTACCGTTAAATAGATATTTCGGCTATCATGCAGTTATTTTAATTTAATTAAAAGTAATTTTTTTTTAAATTGGACCTTGTAGAAATATTCTATAGCTTGATCTGAGTACATACATTTAAAGAAAAGAGGCGAAATAGATTCCACCGTGTATAAGTATTTTGTGTATTTACAAGTCATAGATTGACAGAGGAGGCGAGTTCGATTTCCGCGACAGGACAAGTGTTTTTGTGCACTGAAAATAATCGCAAATACTTGCTCTCAGTCTGGGTATTTTGGGACCAGTAGTTCCTCCTAGATACAGGAAATTATAGTTAGGGTCCGGGATCTATGTATGTGATCATAATTGTTATTATTCATTTCATTAGAAATCGCTTAAAATATTTTAAATGCTTTTATATGAAGTAAGTTTTCAAACCGTTATAAGAATGAATTGTAAAACATTTTTTAGTTTCTACACATTAGGCATTACAATCTTTGCAAAACCCTATCTTATCGCAAAACTTAAAAACTTAACGCATTAGCCCTCATGTTAAAAATAGTTACCTTCCTGAATGTCACTTTTGCTGTGAACATTTTCACTGCGGTATCGCAAACACTTGAAAAGTTGTGAGGATTTAAAAAGTGTGGGTAAAGTCAGATAAGGAAAAAGGTTTTAAAGACATTAAAAATTAGACTGTGTCGTTTTGTTGGTAGATCTATTATATAGAACACAACTAATGCAGGTTTCAAAATCATTAAAATAATAAATGTGACTTTCCTAAAGGAAAGAAAAAAAAATTTAATTAGAATAAAAATTCCCATAAAGTATTACTAATTTCACGGGCTTATTTTTTTAACCAAAATTATGATTTAGCTACTATTATACTGTTAAAGGGTTATTACTACTATCACGGGCTTGTTTTTTTTTAATTTTAACCAAAATTATTATAGTAGCTAGGTCATAATTTTGGTAAAAAAAACAAGCCCGTGAAAGTAGTACTATTTTTTGGGCATTTTTATTCTATTTATGTTTTGAGATCATATTTTCATAGAGAGATGAACATTTAAACTCGTCATAGACTAATTGGATTTGAAAGTATATCGTTGCAATTAAAAATAACTTTCCAAAACGGTTCATATATGACGGAGTTATGAGGTGACAAACATATGAAAATCCTCCTTATTTTGAAGTCTATAAGAGACATATTTGATCGTAAGTTAAACAAAAAACATTACCAAAACTGGGATTGCGATCAGCCGTCAAGCTGTGGGGCGGCAGCGACTGCTGATAAGGAAGCCAGATGACCAGATGCGATGAATGATGTGATGACCGATCGACCATACGCCCACTGATCGCGTTACATTGATTGCTAATGTATACTTTAATGACAGCTTATCAGGACTGTACCGCCCAGAGTTAATGAATAACTTGCGATGACTTGATAAACCGTTTGCAGTTACGAAATATTCATGAGAGAAAATCGACGGTCCGAACGCAACAGAATGTAAAAACAAATGAAATCATCATTGATAAAAGATATTACATGAAGAAAATATTTAAATAAATAAATATCTGTAGAAATTTCACACAGCGCCATCTAGCTCCAAACTAAGCAACGCTTGTACTATGGGAAACAGATAACTGATACAATACTTAGATACGTTTTGTTTGTAAATACATACATAGAATACAATACAACACACAGGCACGGAACAAACATCAATGTACATCACACAAACGTTTGTTCTGGGTGGGAATTGAACTCACAACCTGCAGTTCAGAAGGCCCTTGCCTTATATGATATTACCATAAGATAAATGATAAATGAGATTTTGCATATGCCGTTTAATAAATCATATAACTACAAAAAGATTGCTACTTTACTTCGAAAATGACACCAACAACCAAATTGAGGTAAATTAAACTGTAAGATAAATATTATTTTACTTTTAAAACACACGATCAGTGTTCAAACGAGACTAGCAGTCCTTAATTGCAATTTTAGCAACGTTCGCTGCAGTCACTACCTGGATGTGTGACCTCAAAAAAATTGAATTTACAAATAAGCGCTACCGTACTTCGTAGAGCCACCAAATAGTCGCTAAGCCGAGTATAAAGTCGCCTTTTAGCGGCCACTACTTGTCTATACGTGAAGATCACAATTATTGAAGTAAAGATTATTTAGACACGCTTGACTTGGGAGTAAGCTGGTAAGGCAAACGGAAGTTGAGAAGGAGATATAAAAGATATACTTATAGGCTGCCCCACCGCTTGTGTAAAATCCTGAGGTTGTCCACAGGGCCAGTTGGCGACTGGAAGTGAGGAACTTGTGGGCAATTTCAGGGGGGTTCGGGCGTCCCCGCAGTCTCCGCGCAAGTTCTCCATTGGCGTAGGAGCTTCTCTATTACTGAGGGTTAGCATCCCAATATCTCGTCCACTTCCTATTTGTCTACCTAACTCACCCAACTATGAAAAAGTCGAAAAAATTGAGCAAGTTTAAACGGCAGATGCACGTCCTCACTCTTAAAGTGCACCTCACAAATATTCGTGGGCTGCACTCAAATCTGCAAGCGGTCCATCATCATCTGGAGACCAACAAACCGCACTTGCTCTTCTTGACTGAGACGCAAATAGGATGTCCATCAGACACGGCATATCTGGACTATCCAGGATTCATCTTGGAAAACCGCTTCCTTCCACGCGCTGGTATCTGCGTTTACGTCCGTGATGACATTTGCTGTTTGCGTCTCCGAAACCTTGAACATCCCCACTTTTCGGTGATTTGGGTGCTTGTAGACACCGGCATTGAGAAAATTCTCTATGCTGGTGTGTACAGATCACATAGCGGTGACCGGGAGACAACTCTTCTAATGGAGTATCTCAGTGAAACGGCAGATGTGGCTCAGCAACGCTATCCTTCGGCTCAGCTTGTTGTTCTGGGGGACTTTAATGCTCACCACCAGGAGTGGTTAGTCCCACACCGGATCACGGACCACGCTGGGAGAGAGACGCGTAAGCTCGCTTTGGCGCTCAATTTAACGCAGATTTTTAAAGAGCCAACGCGAGTGCCTGATATTGATAGCCACACTGCTAACTGCCTCGACCTTCTGCTCACGACTGAACCAGACCGATACTCTGTGGCGGTATCCTCACCCATTGGTAGTTCCGATCACTGTCTGGTCAAGTCCGTTTCAGTATACTCCCCGCCTGACCCAAGCCCTAAGAGCAATCGGCGTGTCTGGAGATACAACTTAGCAGACTGGGACGAGATGCGACATTTCTTCGCTTCATATCCTTGGCGGCAAACGTGTTTTTCTTCTGGAGATCCGACGGTCTGCGCGAATGCGGTTACTGAGGTAGTATGTCGGGCTATGGAATATTTTATTCCATTTTCCGATAAACCCGTGACCAGCAAAGCCAGCCCATGGTTTGGAGCCGAATGTGCACGTGCTGAAGCGCAGAAGCATGCGGCATATCTGGCATGGGCTGACGCTCGAAAACGCAAGGCCTCGGACACTCGAGCTAAGAAGAAAGCCTTTAACGTTGCCGCCAAGGCCTGTAAGAAGGAATTAAGGAAGGCTCGTTTCAATCATATTGGTCGAATAGGGACTAAACTTGCTTCCTACCCAGCGGGTAGTAAGGCTTTTTGGTCCCTAGCCAAATCGGTTGAAGCGAACTTCTGTCGATCCTCACTGCCTCCATTATTGAAACCAGACGGATCGCTGGCTCACACTGCAAAAGAAAAAGCAAACTTGTTTGCCACTCTCTTTGCAGAAGCTTCGCGTTTAGATACTGCTAATGAGGTACCTCCCTGCCTTCCACAATGCGGTGTTTTCATGCCGGAAATACGCATACGTCAGAAGGAAGTACTAAAAACATTACGCAGTCTAGACGTGAACAAAGCCAGTGGTCCCGATGGTATACCTGCAATTGTACTTAAGAGCTGTGCACCCGAGTTGTCTCCCATTCTAACACGCCTATTTCGCCTCTCTCTAGACACCGGAATAGTCCCTATGAGTTGGAAGCTAGCCAACGTACAACCTGTACCTAAGAAGGGCAGTCGTGCTGATCCTGCCAACTATCGACCCATCTCAATTACCTCCATTCTCTGTAAGAGTATGGAGCGCATAATTAACAACAAGCTCTTGGCATACCTTGAAGACAATGATCTCCTCAGTGACCGGCAATACGGATTTCGCCGAAACCGGTCCACTGGGGATCTTCTCGCGTATGCCACTCACATATTGAGCGAAGCCTTAGAGATGCATGGAGAGGCACTTGCTGTATCTCTAGACGTCTCTAAGGCATTTGATCGGGTCTGGCACGACGGTCTTCTGAATAAGCTTCCATCTTACGGACTACCTGCTGGTTTGTGCACTTGGATATCAGACTTTTTGAGGGAACGATCGCTTAGAGTAGTT
This sequence comes from Ennomos fuscantarius, assembly GCA_905220475.3. Classification (NCBI taxonomy): domain Eukaryota; kingdom Metazoa; phylum Arthropoda; class Insecta; order Lepidoptera; family Geometridae; genus Ennomos; species Ennomos fuscantarius. Next base: position 5,070,714 of record HG992039.1, read on the forward strand.
CTTGATGGCTGCTCTTCCGATCAATTAGCTATTAATGCTGGTGTACCTCAGGGGTCAGTTCTTTCAGCAACACTATTCTTACTCCACATCAATGATTTGCTAAAGCCCGGTACCTTTGGGTATGCAGATGATAGTACTGTTGTTGAAAGATACACATCCAGTGCCCGAGCCAGTGGTGACGATGTCCGGATTGAGAGAGAGGCTATGGTTGAGCGCATGAACCTGGCTTTGAAAGCCGTGTCCGATTGGGGCGATGCTAACTTGGTTAGGTTCAATGCTGCAAAAACACAGGCGTGTTTATTCACTGCTAAAAAGAGCCCACTCCATCTGGCTCCTTCATTCCGTGGTGTATCTGTAAGTTTAGGAAACCATCTTGAGCTTTTGGGTGTTGATCTCACGTCAAACCTAAACTTTGGATCCTACATCGAGTCCAAAGCCAAAGTAGCTTCAAAAAAACTCGGCATATTGTCCAAGGTAAGGCGGTACTTCACACCTGGACAGCTTCTAAATCTGTATCAAGCGCAAGTCCGATCGTGTATGGAGTACTGCTGCCTCCTGTGGGACGGGTCTGCCAAGTACCAGCTTGAGGCTCTGGACTCGATTGAACGGCGTGCCAAAAGGCTCATTGACGACGACACTTTGGTTGGTGAAAGGCTCCAGAGCCTTGCACATCGACGTAAGGTGGCAAGTCTGTCGGTTTTTTACAGATTACACCACGGTGAATGCGCTCAAGAACTGCATGATCTAATTCTCCCATCACCATTCCACTACCGGACTACTAGACGCTCGGCTAAGCGCCATCCTTTTGTGGTCGAAATACCACCCATTCGTACCAAGCGATTTGACTCAACGTTCTTAATTAGAACGGCTAAGGAATGGAATGCCCTGCCAGCGTCTGTGTTTCCGGCGAAATATGACCCGGGCGTGTTCAAGAGAAGAGTGAATAGGTATTTACTTGGCTAGCATGCTACACCTTCGATCGCATCGTCACTTCCCATCAGGTGAGAGCGTGGTCAAATGCTAGACAAGTATGAAGTAAAAAAAAAAAAAAAAAAAAAAATCTCCCTCTCGACGTGAAGACAGGAAGAAAGAGTTTCATACATTACGTAAGTGCAAGAGAGATGGAGCTAAAGAACTTTTACTTCAGTCGTGTGGTCAAAAGCACACTCATTTTTTAATAATAATACTCCAACGCAACAAACTCTCGTCGTCGTGAACGACTCACATCAAACAACTCTCGTCGTCGTGAACGACTCACATCAACCAAATTAGAATGTAATCTTCTCATCAATTTTACGAGCTATTTACCCTTAGTCCATCATATTTGACGTTTCTTTGAATTTTGTCGGTAAGAAAAATCAAAACTACCGAATGCCACTTTTTATAATCTGCTGTGACTACGACAGAAGTCACCATGCGTCAAATTTCAACATGACACATGTGGCATTCCTAGTTCTTTGGGGTTCCGTAAACAAAAGGTAAAATCGGGACGGCCTCCGGTGTTTGTATGTTTGGCCTATAAATTGGATGAAACTACCACAAAATAATAGTTATTACGGTTGATTACCTAGGAAATAGGAAACATTACAAAAAAGGATAAATTTAAGGTACCCCACCACATACATAGAACTTGCTTCTTTGTATTATTATACACACCTTCGATCGTATCGTCACTTTCCACCCGGTGAAAGCGTGGTCAAATGCTAGAAAAGTTTTAAGTAAAAAAAAAAACTTTATACGGCAATACATACAATCTTCAGACTTAGCGTGATTATAATGCATACTGACAAGTACGAATTAAATAATCAATTTGGTCTTATCACAAAAATGCATGTGTACGGAACCCTCCGCGCGCGAGTCCTACTCACACGTGACCAGTTTGATTTCACATTTGCGTGAGTTCTGTTCACCGAATTCGAGATGTTTTTAGAGTCGGTTACATACATTGGACATCAATTTTGGGGACTACTGTGACACTCTATCCACAAGTGTTACCACATGGCTGGTAACGGATATTTATTGACAAATCATCTATTACAAATCAATGCGCAGTTAATGTACAGAATGGAATTATAATTAAAAACAATTGTACCGTTTCGTCCTTCTATTAAGTCTTCACAAAAGAACAATCTATGCATTACTAAGTTCCCGCTTTGCTTTGTCATAACGATATCCTGCTAAGCTACAGTTACGAGTCCATTCGACCAATAATTACTTTGGTAACTTATTCTTTCTAAGGCTCATTGAAATGGTCAAAACACGAAGGCACGCTTACGTTCCACGCGCCTTTGTTTGACACTTCACGGTGCGTTTGACACCGCAGTTTGTCAAAATTTCGGTTTCTAATTCTAAGAACGCGTGTATTTGTTAGGTGTCATGTATATTTCAAAGCCCGTTAGCTTCGTTCCCTTCGGTTCCTTCGCGCGCCTGTCGACAGTTATATTTTTTGTATACGCTTTTATGGGTTCCAATAAATATTCCAAAAGTGGAGCATTTTATAAGAGCAGACTTCTATGGTAGTTGATAACTGTTTTTACTTTCAACGAATATTGCTTTGTTGTAAACGGTAGGAGGTGTTTTGTTTCATGCCCAATAAAAAGTTTCGCTTTTAAAGTTCCGGATCTGTTTTTGCTGTGACTTTATTTATATTTGTATTCAAACATTTCGATTTTTGTTTCTAATACTTATTGCAAAAAATCTTGTAGGAATGACTTATGTTAGTAATAAAAATATATTTAATTCTGGATCATGGTTCGCTTTTACAAATATTTTAACGTTTATAAAAGATGAATCAGACTGTATGATTAAAGAAGGTACTTTACATTACTTTTTGATAAACTGATATTTTAGTTAGGTTTTTTATCATAATAAACTTCACCTGCCGACTAAATACCAACCTGACTGACTTGATAGCTCAGTTAGCAGTAGCTCTGCCTTCTGAACTGAAGGTTGTGGGTTTAATTCCCACCCGGGACAAAGATGTGTTCACAAGTGTTTGTTCTGTATCTGGGTGTTAGTATTTATTGGATGTTTCGAAAAAGTACCTTTATAAGTATTGTATTAGTTATCTAGTTTCCATAGTACAAGTTTTGTTTAGTTTGGAGCTAGATGGCGCTGTGTGAAATGTAAAAATATTGATTAATTAATTATTAATTTATTTACCTATCTTTGATTGACTGTAGCTTTTCCTTTTAGGCATGATATGAAATATTATGCACTTATGCGATATGGTTTAGTAATTTTGCAGGTGACCTCGAAGCTTACTTTACTTTTAGTAAATCGAAATTTAAAAAATGAATTTAGTAATTATATTTTGTTAGTCACATAGTACATTTCAACTCACTACTAAGCGAGGCTTTGCACGCGTATTCTTTTCCGTCTTACTCGATATAACTCGGGTCTGACTGGCCCGATAGCTCAGTTGGTAGTAGCCCTGCCTTCTGAACTGTGGGTTGTGGGTTTGATTCCCACCCAGGACAAACATTTGTGTGATGAACATAGGTGTTTGTTCTGTGTCTGGGTGTCATATTGTATTCTATGTATGTATTTATAAACAAAAAAAAAGTATGTATGTATTGTATCAGTTATCTGGTTCCCATAGCACAAGCTTTGCTTAGTTTGGGGCTAGATGGCGTTGTGTGAGATGTCCACACATATTATTATTATTATTATTATTATAAATATTTGACTTGATTATTTTATACACCACTACTGTGTAACAACTGTGTAGATTTATAGCATGACTAATCTACTATTTAGTATAGTGAAAGTTCTAATTAAACAAAAGTCGAGCATAAAAATGCCAGTGAAAGTCAACACAAAACTAACCCTTCGTCTCTTTCTATTCTAACGAACCGTTGCGAATATCATAATACAAAGCCATTTCACTTTTACATCTTAATTACCCTTTATTTACCCCGAGACAAACTCTTTCTTCAGAAAAGGGAATTTATGACTTGTACTGTTTCTAAACAAGACCGTAAAGACAATTGGTAATGTCCCAAATAAATGCAACTCTTTGAGTCATTTAGCGGTCCCTTTAAGCAGTTGAATAACTGTTGAACAAAACGGTCTAAGTTACGGTAAGGAAAGGGTAAAACATTGTTCACGCCTGTAACCGTTGCCTTACAATAGCTTTCTGTTACTTGATATTCAGTTTTATTTTGTATAATTTTAAGAATGAAATAGCATGGCCAGGCTTTTTGGCATGACAGTTAACCTTGTGCGTTTATTTCGCAGAAATTGCGCGATTGGGTACGCGATTTTCAATTTTTATTGCGCGCAATGTTTGCACCCTTTTAGCGAACCCTTTGGTAATAAACCCATTTTCTATTCCCGTCATGTTTTCTGTTCTTTTTTTAAAATAACAATATCAATTTAACAACGTTTTTTGGCGCTTGTTTATTGAGGTTTTGGCAGTTTAGCTAAAGGATTGCAAAAGGGTTGTATGGCCAAACACAGTTATGCTTTCTAAGAAATTGTTTTTATGTGCTAATTGCTTTATTATTAGTATAAAAAACTATGCCATTAGTTATTTTATCTATACAAAATTACAAAACTCACAATACCTCTCATTCTATTTACTTTTTTGCACAGCGCTTTTTTATCTGCGCGGTTAATTTTATGGGAAAGAAAGCATTCAAAGTTATTGCATCCAAGTTAGTTCATCTAAACTTTTAGAATAATTCAGTGTAGAATCAGCTTAGCACTCAAATTAAAGTGTAATAATAATAATAATAAATAATTTATCAGAGTTCCTGGTCGATGCTAAGTGCGTGATCAAAATGCTGGCACTTATTTTGCACAACAAATCAGCATTGCAATTCAACGGGGCAATGCTGCTAGGGTACGGTACCTGCTGTTAGTGGGCTAGAGCATTTGGACTGTCTGTCATCGTGGGTAGTATATAGTACAAATGTTTTTTTTGTAGTAGGCAGTGTTTAGTATTACTTATATCATTGTAGTATTTAGTTGAATTAAGAAATTATTCTGGACATTTCACACAGTCTCCATCTCTAGCCCCAAACCAAAGCAAAGCTTGTACTATGGAATTCAGATTACTGATACAATACTTTTTAAATATACATACTTAGAATACAATAATAACACCCAGACACAGAAAAAACATCGATGTTCATCATGTTTATATATTTATTTATTGATGTTTTATTCTTATTATGTCAAAGTTAAAGGATTTTATTGCAAATAAACTATTTTTAGCACTTTTACAAGGCATAATGATATTAGGTAGGTACTTAAATATAAGTTATTGTACTAATAAAATTACGAAGTGCTTATTGTCCAATATTATAAGCAAGCCCATTTAGGTACCAACGATATGTGAGTTTGAAAAAAAAGACGCTCTCATTCCCACTACTGGTGCTAGCAATCCGGCACAATGCAGAACACAAAACTAAATAAGAAGCTACAAGAAACTTTACAGTAAGTTTTTTACCTAGTGCTTACTTGAGATCCGTAACACTAACTTGGGGCAATGTTTATTGAAATAAACGACTTCGACGAAACGACGAAAGAATCCTGTTACAATAACATTATAACAGAAGTTCCTCTTCGAATGTTACACATTTCTTTCGTTACTTAACTGTGCTTAAAGTACAAACGTTTCAACAAAACAAATACGACAGTAGTTAATCGAGAAACAGTAACAATTTACTCCAATGCAGTCGCTAGCTTTGTTGTGCTTTTGAATCGTAAAACGGTAACACCGGCATTTTTCAAAGGCGAGAAATTATAACGGAATGAAAGTAGCTGGTTATAATGTTTTGAATTGTTGGATCATAAACCCTTGTTTACTATTGTTGTATTCTATAACTGTACTAAAGAGGCTGAACACGTGAAAGGCGTTATGCTTGTCTAGCATTTTCTTAGACTATCGTTGACGTGATATCTTTCTTCTTTTGTTTTTGGTAAGGTATCAGCCTGAATGGAAACTTTACCTGAAGACAGCAATGACCTTCATTGTGTGCCGATTTCAAGAATCAGCAATAATTATTTTTATTTTACATTTTTAATATTCAGGACCGGCAGATAATTATATTTACGGCTAGATAAGAAACGGGTGCATACTAACTGAACGAAAATATCAGGATTTTGGAAATCATTCCAATCACGTTAATGATTCCTTATACTATTAAAAAGGTAGTGCACAACCGCGAAAGTTTAATACTGAATTTTACATATTTATATTATGGAATGTAAAACACTTTAAGTGTGACATTTTTGTTATTATTGTTTTGAATTGAGACAAATTAAATACAAGTGAATGACGTGACGCACAAGTTGTTCACGTGGCGTGATCATGGAACATTGATTGCAATGCAAAGCAAAAGGATACATTTCCATACTAACTATGCACATAAACTGCGTGAAATTCATACAATTGTGTTTCTTCCTGTTGCAATAAAGTTACATGATCGCCTAGCTGGTGCTAAGCGTCAGCACCCATAGCAGATTGCGGTGTCACTCGGAAGTTTAAATTAAAGTTTACTGCACTGCGTACGTCATCCTGAGACAGCACAGTCTAGTGGTAAGATTTCTAGACTGTGAGACTAGGTCATAAAAACTAACATAAAGTCTCATTTGCTTAGTAATTTCACTTGCTTCAATGTCAATGCTCGTCAAACCGGAACACAGTAATGCTTCCACTCTACTGCTTGGCGGCAGAATAACTGGCAAGGCGGTGGTACCTACCCAAACAAACCTTGCAGACAAGTCCTACCACCCTAGTAAATTTATTCTTTTTTTTTTAGGTACCTTACTCATACTGTTTTCAAAAAACTTAAATATAATCTCAGAAAATGATACATTTTACAGAGACTTTACAGCAGCGGTTAAAACAGGGCAACAGAAAACTGGGGCATATTTTACACCCATAAAAACCATTTTTGACGCGCCCTTGGCGTAAACATCTTCCGTTACTTTATTATTATCACAATTTCTCTAAACAAAGAGCAAGCAAAACTTTTGCGCAATAAAAATTTCACCATGCTGCAAAAAGCTAAAATAAATCGTTTTTATGCAATATTTAGCCTTTTTTGGCAAAACGCTAATAAAGATGAATATCGAAATTCGGCCTTTGCTTTTGGCCGCTAATGGATTTTAGTAACACTCCTATACAATTCGGAAGTTTACAATGCCTTAGAACAGTAGACGAATTGCTTTATTGTATAGAAAAAATGAGTTTTATTGCGAGGGCATTGTTGTAAAATTTTGAGATTACTTCAAGGTGCCGAAACATTCACAGACACGCTCCTCTACCTACTATTTTTTATGTGTTGCGTGCGCCACTTTTTGTTAGTTATGCAAAATTGCCGGATTTTGGATTTTATGACTTCTAACTATTTGCATGTGCCCGGTTTCTAAGGCCAGAAAACGCATTACAGTATTTCGAGATACCTTCACTAATTTTATTGTTCTCATTTGTAACAGGCAGAGTCGGTGCCAAAAATTAATTGTTTTTTTACAAACACTTGTACAATCGTTTTTGGTTTTTCGTAAAGAAACACTGAACTGTTTTAAGTATTTTGGTACTTTTTTGCAAATAATAATAATAACGCCCAACGGTCACATACATAGATCCTACCCTAACTAGGATTTCCTGCCTCTAGGGTCCCAAGAACTACAAGGACCATGGTCTTAAAACACCCAGACTCAGAACAAGATTTGCGCTTTTTTTCTGTGCACTAATACTTGTCCTGCAGCGCGAATCGAACCCACCGCCTCCGGGCTATTAGATGACCTGCTTAACCACCACACCACAGAGGCTGTCGAATGTCCTTACACAATGGTCCTAACTAAAGAACCACAATTCATAAATGTAGGTTTTCTCTTAGCTGTTTGTACTAGATGAGAGAAAAAAAACCATTATATGATTTTTTAAACTTTGATATGCATTTAAGTCAAGTCGAATAATTATCGTCACGAAAACTCACCCTGACGGTTTCCCTGTCTTGCCCTTCCCCTAAACATATCATTACAGCCTCCTCCCAGCTTATAAGCGTATAATGGAACTAATTTGTTGTTCAAACAGGGGTCTCTCTTTATACAAACATCATTGTTACATTTACAAAACTGCGATATCTTAATCACATCACAAACAGAACTACATCTTTATGACTTTGTAAATAGAACTTATTATTGTATGACAATTTCAAAGTTATCAGTTCCATAACGTGGTAATAGAAAACTCCAGGACATTTATTTGACACCGACCGAAAGCTTTGTCACTTTAAATGCGTTTCTGACAATAGATGAAGCGATAGATTTTCGTGATTCTGTTCTGGTGATCAGGATTATTTTTGATGGTAATTTGCGATTTGTAGGTTTTTAATTAAAATCAAAAGTTATATTATTAATCTCAGTTATAATCGCTACAAAAATAAATAAATTGGTGATTGTATAGAGTTTTGTATCTTTGCACAACATTTAAGAATTATAAAGCAGACTTGATTTTATTAAAATAATAATAAAAATAAATTCGTGTGCAGATTGCAAACAACGCCACCTAGCCCCAAGCTGAACAAAGCTTGTACTATGGGAACCAGATAACTGATACAATACTTAGATACATTTTGTTTGTAAATACATACATAGAATATAACGTAACACCCAGATACAGAACAAACATTGATGTTCATCACGCAAATGTTTGCCCTGGTTGGAAATCGAACCCACAACCTACAGTTCAGAAAGCAAGGTGTGTAATCAACTGAGCTATCGGGTCAGTCAAACTGAAATATAAAGCATTTATGGGATATTTACCGTAACTGCACCAAAATATCAAGAACTTTTAATTAACTAGTTGATCAGCCTCAGCTTTGCACGGGTGAATTAGTAAAACGCGGTCGAAAGGGATAAAAAACATCATATCTCCGTCCATGTGCATGTACGTGTGTATGTGTATATGTGTATGTATTCATTCTGGACTCTAACTAGGATTCCCTGTGTCTAGGGACCCAGGAACTATGAGGACCATGGAACACCCAGACTCAGAACAAGCGCTTTTTTTTGCTCCGCACAAATACTTGTCCTGCCACAGGAATCGAACCCGCCGCCTCCGGGTAAGAGCCGACCTACACAATCACCACACCACAGAGGCTAAGAGTTGAATATCACACTAATCACACTAATATTATAAAGGCGAAAGTTTGTATGTGTGTATGTTGTTGAAAGGATATACACTGGATTAACATATAGGCTAAATTGTATCCCGGAAAAGTGAAAATTTTACCGTGGGATGAGCAATTATTAAAATACTTTTTATTCGCGGGTGCAACCGCGGAGCGCAACTAGTAACATACATAGCATAGAAATATTTCCTGTATGTAACATACATACAAAACAAAATATACATAATTACAACTATTACACGGCTAAAACTCACGAAATACAGTCGAATAACTCGACCAGTGTTCGGGCAATATAGATGCCCATCCTCAAGGAATTCGCGCGGCGGCGGGGGCGGCGCGGCGCTGACTCTAAAAATATAATGTTCGCAAAAGACTGACTATCTAAAACGTAATGAAAAAACAGCTATCACTTTCATACTTCAATACATTAAGAAGTGTGTCGACCGTCAACACTTCTCTAAAGGACTTTTTCACTTCACCACCACAATGTCACACGCAATGCAAACAATAAATCCACAGATAAGTGACGTAATTTCACGCCATTTTGATTTCAATGTGTAATAGAATGCTACTTTGATACCCGTGGACCACACAAGGACGATTTAGAGTTCCATCGATTGGGTACTCAAATACTTAAATATTGATAAATGTTTACACGTTATACATTAATTAAAAAGTCAATTTGAGTTCATAATATAGTTGTAGTGTATACATTATATACAGCTACGTAAAAATTCACATAAAAAAAATAAACAAATTAAATTATAAATTTCACAAATAATGATTATTCAAATAATCACACAAAATAATCAATTTTAATAAGTAAATAGAGTAATTATAGTCCTACCGGACAAAAGTAACGTCAGTTTTTTTTGGCGGGAAAACGAAAAAGATCGCCTCGCCTCATTGTATTATTTTCCAAACTTGTGTTATTTTCAGTGTTAATGCATAAAATTGATGGCATTTTATTCGTTAAGTGCTGGATTACTGGCATGAGTTTGAGAAAGTGGTATAATGATGGTGAAACGTTTCTTTTCGTGTTGTTTCCAAACTTCCATAGAAGCTTCTGGTAAAGTTACCGCCACTTTACTAGGAGTATGACTTGAGTAGACTAGACTATGACTTGACTTGATGACTTGGACTGTGACTTGACTTGACACATATTATATATATTATAAATCAAATCAAATCATTTGTTTATTTGCAAGAATACACTATAATTTGGGTATAAGGTCACATAGTAAGTAGTGGATACGTGCATTCAGCCAGCAAGGAAGAGTGCAAATATAAAAAAATTGTTACTACATAACATTTGTTATTACATGTTACATATTCCTTGACACTATAGAAACATTTCCCTAAAAGCCAGTCACTCAAATATTTTTTAAATATATTTCCTTCTAAAGATTTAATGGGTTAGTTTTAAAGTTTAGCGGGTTCGAGTCCCACATACCTTCTGGCGCCACCCCCGTAGTGGCTAGTTGCTGAAAAGTGGAAGGGCATTGCCTCCCCTTAAAAATCTCCCCAATTAAAAAACTAGATCCCGAGCCAGTGGTGACGACGTCCGGATTGAGAGAAAGGCTATGGTTGAGCGTATGAACCTGGCTTTGAAAGCCGTGTCCGATTGGGGCGATGCTAACTTGGTTAGGTTCAATGCTGCAAAAACACAGGCGTGTTTATTCACTGCTAAAAAGAGCCCACTCCATCTGGCTCCTTCATTCCGTGGTGTATCTGTAAGTTTAGGAAACCATCTTGAGCTTTTGGGTATTGATCTCACGTCAAACCTAAACTTTGGATCCTACATCGAGTCCAAAGCCAAAGTAGCTTACTAAACAGGACAGCTTCTAAATCTGTATCAAGCACAGGTCCGATCGTGTATGGAGTACTGCTGCCACCTGTGGGACGGGTCTGCCAAGTACCAGCTTGAGGCTCTGGACTCGATTGGACGGCGTGCCAAAAGACTCATTGACGACGACACTTTGGTTGGTGAAATGCTCCAGAGCCTTGCACAACGACGTAAGGTGGCAAGTCTGTCGGTCTTCTACAGATTACACCACGGCGTATGCGGTCAAGAACTGCATGATCTCATTCTCCCATCACCATTCTACTACCGGACTACTAGACGCTCGGCTAAGTGCCATCCTTTCGTGGTCGAAATACCACCCATTCGTACCAAGCGATTTGACTCAACGTTCTTAATTAGACCGGCTAAGGAATGGAATGCCTTGCCAGCGTCTGTGTTTCCGGCGAAATATGACCCGGGCGTGTTCAAGAGGAGAGTGAATAGGTATTTACTTGGCTAGCATGCTACATCTTCGATCGCATCGTCACTTCCCATCAGGTGAGAGCGCGGACAAATGCTAGACAAGTTTGAAGGAAAAAAAATAACATCTAAAATATTGTAATTATTGTGGTGCGGAACCCGACGACGTTAACAGGGCTCGGGCACAATCGAAATACATTGTAATCGATACTACCAATCACACTCTCCAGTAGGATAAGTACGACAGAAGTATTATTTATCCTGTGGCATAAGTAGGCCTTCTGAATGCACAGCTATTTGTGATCCATCTATTCATTGATGATCAGTAAGTGTCGCTGCACTTTCCGTTGCACATTTGACAGTTCCAATTTCACGACATTTGAGCACCAATTGACGCGATGGTTAGTCTTAAATTGATCCCTAGTCTTTTAGAAATAAAGTTCATTTTACACATATATTGTTCCACTGAGCTATTAATAGTATGTGCTTACGTTACATTTGGCGACAATGACAACAGCTTGCTTACTGGTGTGGAAGTCGTTGAGTGATAGCTGAATGATAGGATCGATATGACATGAGTTGACATAAAAATAACAAAGAAGACTATAAAATGGAAAACGTGTAACCAAATAACAATAACAATAACGCCCAACGATGACAAACATTGATCCTGGACCCTAAATAGGATTCCTGTGTCTAGGGACCCAGTAAGGAGCCTACGAAGAGCCTGGTCCCACAACACCTAGGCTCAGAACAAGGATTTTATGCTTTTTTTCTGTGCACAAATACCTACTTGTCCTGCTATGGGAATCGAACCCACCGCCTTCGGCGTTATCTATACATATCAAATTCAGTCCTGACTGACTGAATGACTTTATATCAACGCATAGCCTAAGCCGCTGGTCCTAAGACACTTTAAATTTGGAGGGTATATTCTTTGTAAAGTGTAGGTATCCACTAAGAAAGGTTTTTTAGAAATTCCACCCCTCAGAGGGTAAAGTATTAAGTACTTTTAATTAAAATTGTTGTAATTGATTATTTTTTTTATCATCATTATTATATTTGACCAAAATTCTGGCATCTACTTCGGCCAAAGATCGAGCATTGCCATTCACGTTGCTTACTGGTAGTGGTTTGTTTGATTAAGTTCCCTTAGAGGGTGAAATGGGTGGTTGAATTATTTTCTTATAGACCACGCAGGTGAAGTCGCTGGCAGAATCTAGTGTTTGATAAAATTAATAATCATACTTATATTTTATTTTACTGTGGTTTGTTTACAATTAATCAATGAAAACTGATGGTTAGGAAAATATACTTCCTAGATTTTTTTGCTATGGCATTGATTGCAGCAGGTAAGCATTATTTTAGTTTCACATTTTTGCCAGGCTACTGAAACTAAAAATTTTCCATAAAAAATATGAGGTCCAAGTTCTGACTCAACAGTATGGCTAACAATCAGAAAAAAAGTGCGACTATTTTCACAGATCTTCGCTTCCAAACAAACTATAGGCTAATCCAATGCAAAAACTTCGTCTTGGGTGGCCTTAAGTGGCGTCAAACCTTATGCTACGTTTGGGTTTTGTATGTTTACCTCTATTTACGATCTTATTATTTCAATTCGAAACTCATCCTTAAATACTAATACGTTAGATTGAATGTTGTATGTTTCTAAACATTGTAACCAAATATTTATTTTTTGACTGTCCTCATGAATGAAATTTTCTAACACAAAAATATAGAGGCTTGTGAAATTAAAAATTCACTCTTAATATAATCCTGTTAATTTTTGATATAAAGGAAAAATTTTAATCACGAACAATACAACAGATGATATTGCTATAAATCATAATTCTTGCGTTATATTTTTTCTTTAACAAACGAATGATGTGGTGAGCTAGCCATAGAAGATAGTAGAAAAAAAAACGACTGTGTCTTAGACCACACGACTGAAGTAAAACTTCTTTAGCGTAGCTCCATCTATTGGCCGGTATAACTTTCTTTTGCTTTATTTCATGTTAATGTCAACATCTTGACAATTTCTAATTGTCATTTTACTGGACATACCAACATATACATAATACAAAAGTTTAATTTTGTCATGTTTACAATGGAGATCTACGTGAACCAACTTCAAATTCCGTTTGCCTCGCATCCACTAGCTTACTCCCCAAGCGTGTGTAAAGAAGGTTCACTTCAATAAAGCCGCTCTCGGTAGAAGCCGACGTGACCTAGTCAGCTTATTAGGAGGTGTATAAGTATAAAATCAATAAATCAAGTATAAAATATCAATGCCTAGGTACTCGTTTGTCACTACTCTACAAGTCTACGAGCTTATGGATTTTCCATTGTTTACCACCATACATCATTTCCTGCACTCAAAGCACTTGAAAAGCGATCGGCGTATACAAATAATCCGCTGTGCGACGCATTAGCTGTAATCACAATAACTACTATATCTAATTGACACATTAGTTACACGGAGGACTAACCACTTCGGTAGTTGACGGCGGGATCAAAGTCAGGTAAAGTCGGGTTCATAATAAAATCGTATTTGGGTACACCACATGATCCTGCTGTAAGAATAAGATCATCTCCCGGTTCGTAACGCCCCTGAGACCTGGATGATCAGCCTTATAAGATTATCGAACCACTCTAGAACTTCTGGTTCTGGAACCGTTTTTGACATCGGTATAGGGTACCGCCGTTACCCAATTAGATACCGGCCCTGCCCAAGGTCGACGTACCTCTCGTAGGTTAGCTAGAACGGTTGCGATTTTCCATAGGGATATAGTCTTCTTGATCCTCTTATCCCGGCAACTGCCCAAGCCGTTGCATTGCATGCCAGTGCTTGTCTCCGATTTTTGATGGTTGGGCGACTTATGTGACTTGACGCTGTAAAGGTCAGTAGCCGGTTCGGGCAGCATTCTCCTAGCAAATACAGATATTTGTTTAATGAAATCGCGCATTTCTATTACCAAAACAACTTTATTTACTCATTTTTCCGTGAAAATTCCCAATTGTCAATTGTCTTAGTTGTCAGTAATATGATAATCTCGGTAATGTGGGCAATCTGTTTAGAAAACTTCAGCCTTCATTTTGACTTGAAAATATACATATAAAACAACAGTCAACGTTAAACTTTGATACATTTTACTAGGTATAGAGATAGAGAAGAAGTGGTTACTCACCCGCCGGCCGCTTCACCTCCAAATCCTTTTGTCCCACTGTCCTAAGACTTCAAGGCAGGCTTTGGAGTACCCGCGCGACATACTATTAGCACTATGTTCAGATTTTGTTGCACAAAGAAGTTCGTTTTAAAGGTTTTGATAATGATTTTATTATTTAAAATAGAGTTCACACGCACAGATTGCGGTTACGAGAGTAAGAGTAGTTCCAGTCACGCATGTTTGAGGTCACGCGCTTTGTAGAACCGCGAAAATAGCGGATGTTTTTAAATTGATATGGGCCAAAGTCCCAAAAGATGCGATGCATATGCTATACATAAAGGCTAATATATTTTGTTATTGCATACGTTCTAAGCAGTCACCTATCCACACCTTTACTGATAGTGAGTGGAAAGCACTCGCCATAATACGGTGATTAGCCGGGTTCCATTACATTACAACAAGGACACATTAGCCGCTGCTTTTTACCAAGAACGTGGCGTAAGGTATGACTTATTATCATATGTTAGAAGTCTTCACCTAATACCATAAAGAGAATTGGCGCTATCAACAGATTATAGCATTGAATAGGAAATATGTAAATTAATATATTCCCGACTGTCACTCACGAATAGTGTGTCGATTTCTCGACCAGGTTTCGAGCATATCCGATGCTCTTCCTTAGAGATGAAATCACGCAGCAAGATCGCGGACTCATAAGAATTTTAATTTTGAATAGGAAAAAATTTAATCACGAGCGACTTTTGAACCGCATTTATCTGTCTCTAAAGCCGAGATAAGCTTTTCTTAAGCTATAGTGACTGTGATCTCATATCTTTTATTCTTCATCATATTTAATCGAGCGTCGCTATTAAGTTTTAACTTTAGAATTATCTGTTGGTAAGTTAACCAATGGTTACCAATCGTGATCATCGCTAACTATTGCATCGGACTGTATTGATACTCTTTTAAATCGACTTCAAACAGGTTCTCAATTCGACTATTTTTAAAATTACCTAAGAACTCTCGACTGAGTGAACCGTTTATGATGATTCTTTTTTATATTTTTGAAAGCTGGTGCTTCCAGTGTGGTCCCATTTCAATTTGGTCCAGTTGTGGAATTGACATCCATTAGATAACCGTATAAATCAAAAGTCGGTTTTTTTCGCTTTGCGTTGGTTAATTATTAAATTACATGTTGGTAATATGTAATTCAAAATCTAGTCCTGATTGGTCCAAATTTGTACGTGTGTCTATATTAGATTTACCAGACACATTTTGTATCCTACTTGAAGTGACTCGTAAGAATTTACCGTATAATTTACATTTTTATTTATTTATTTTATTTAATAATTTAATTAATTTTAATTTACCCGCAGTTTTCGCGTTTTCCAATAATTAGGTAAGTATTTCTAGTTTTCAGAGATGGAAAGTAATCGTACGTTATTATTATTAATAAAACAACACGCGGGCAATATATCATTGAAAATTTTCAACCATTTTACCATGAAAGCCATATTAACCCAAATAAACATTTTCATAAAAGAAATTCTTTTTTACAGAATGTTTTATTCGTTGTCATCGACATTTCGCTTATGCCTTGCACCACTACTTAAATGATACATGATAGGTGGATCGATGTCGTTTTGATAACGTCTGTCAGAATTGACTTACATAGCATTTACTGTTGCTATTTTGTGGCCGTCCTATAAGCCAGTTATCGCGAAGAAAATCTGGATTATAGCACGTTAATTAGAATCTCCAGTAATAATCGGATCATGCGGAATCATATTTTGATAAGGTAAAAGATAAGACTGTCTGTAGTAGTTTTGTTCAATTATATTATTGACTAGTTGCGCCCCGTGGTTTCACCCGCGGATAAAAAGTATCTTAATTATTTCCTCATCCCATGGGAAAATTTCACTTTTTCGGGATAAAATGTAGCATATATGCTAATCCAGTGTATAAGCTGTCTTGGTACCGAATTTCATCCAAATCCATTCAGCCGTTTGAGCGTGAAAGAGTAACAAACATATACACATACACTCATACAAACTTTCGCCTTTATAATATTAGTGTGATTATTGTATTCCAATCTAATTTGAATGTAATAACAAGTGAACATCGAGAGCGAGTGTGACACAGTGGACTTTCAAACCGACGCTTTAAGGTTCAAATCCCGCTCAGCACAATTTGCACTAGCTAGAACGGTGAAGGAAATCAACGTATCCAGATAGTTGAAGAACCAGAAGTTTGAGGATACGAGTCTTTCGTGAATCTGCACTATGACTGATGCAATGGTGGATTATGACCTAAGCCTATAAGTGGTAACTTTTTGAGCTAATGACTACCATTCAAAGCTTTACGATTGCTATTTTTTTACCGAAGGCCATTGCCACAGTTTAGATAAATATTACTACATTACCGTTTTTTTTCCCTTTGCTGTTAGTAAGTAGTAGGTACGGTAGTAGTAGGTAATACCTCCCATAGGTCATACCCACCGTAGGTTAGTTAGAAAGGTCGCGACTTTCCATAGGGTCCACTCTTATAGTGGACATAGTTTTCTTGATCCTCTTATCCCGGCAACGGCTCAAGCCGAGACTCGCACCCCAGGGGTGCCCTTGAGCTAGTTGCCTCCCACTTTTAATGGCTGGGCGCCTTAAGCGCCTACCCTCCTGCCCGGTGACGCTGTAAAGGTTGGTAGAGACCAACACCATAAGCCCATTCAAAGAGGTACCACTGTCGACGATATACATATAGTTGTGTAACTGGAAATGGCTGCAAGAGTCTACGATCGTGCTCAGTGGCGTACTTTGGGAGAAGACTACGCCCAGCAGTGGGCTAAAGTATGCGGATAACGATGACGATAAGCTACTACTGCATGCTTGTTAGAATAGCAAATGTAATTACTCGCTAATATTAAGCTGAAGTGATTATACGTATCTGATGTAAATAATTAAATTTGACAGCCACTGTGGTGTGGTGGTTGAGCAGGTCGGCTCATAGCCTGGTGGCGGCGGGTTCGATTCCCGCGGCAAGGCAAGTACTTGTGCACAGGAAAAAAAGCGCAATACTTGATCTAAATCTGGGTGTTGTGGGACCATGTTTTTTTTTTTACTTCAAACTTGTCTAGCATTTGACCACGCTCTTACCTGATGGGAAGTGACGATGTGATCGAAGGTGTGCTAGTCAAGTATGATCCTCGTAGTCCTAGACACAGGGAATCCTAGTTAGGGTCCAGGATCTATGTATGTGATCGTTGGGCGTTATTATTATTATTGTTATCATTAATTAAAATTGATAAAATCATGACTCAAATTGATTCGTAGTAACTCGCAAGCCGATAAACGAAGGTTTAAAACTCACTGAAGTTTAATCGACCAACCGTCATTTCGTTCACAGTACTTGATCTAAAATATCTTTATCAAATCGGCGACATCAAAGCATTCGCAATAAATATCGTTCATATTATACCGGCTACCGTCGTCCGGCGGCGCTTTACATCTGCTGTTATCAATCGGCGGCGTCCTTTGATCTGTTATCGGACACTCTGCCGTATGTGCCACTACCTGTGTATTGTTTTATTTGTTAGGTTAGTTCTGGTTTGCGACTTTGAGGCTAGTTTAGACTATTTTTAGATATAGATTGATTTCATCGACAAAATATTATCAAAACAAAGACTGGGCATTGACTTAAGATTTTGGAGAGCGTTCTTTATTAATTACTAATTATTTGGAATATTTACTTTTATAAATAGTAATCAAGTTTTATCGACTTGTTATTTACGTTTTGCAGGTATTTACCAAACACACGCAGTAACCCGTCTAATTCTACTCAAAAAATGTGCAAGTGTGGCGCATGTATGTATTAAGCGTTACCATTAAGCCTTGAAACGACTGTAAGACTACTGTTTAACTATATAAGTATTACTGTTTAAGATATTGGTGAAGTATCACAAAGTTTTCCCAGATTTCTAGTCACATCATGGATACATTTTTTTAATGTTAGTTAAAGATGTGACGAGCTAGTCGTTCACGATCAGATCATAATGTCTCATTTGCCCAGTTATTACACTAGCCACAGTGCCCTTCAAGCCGGCATACAGTAGTGCTTGCACACTACTGTTTGGCGGCAGAATAACTAGCAATGCGGTGGTACCTACCTATAAAAACTTTGCAGAAATGTCCTACTTAAAATCGCTTTAATATTTCTTTTTCTCAAAATGGAAAAGTGTTGCAAGTGTATTTTTATAAGGATGGGATAGAAAGATTTTCACAATCAATCTTATTGAATGGAAGACGAAATGTTCCCATGGAAGACTAGATAATGTACTAGATATACATAATCAAATTAATTTACGATGTCCTTAAAGGGCCGATACTGAATCAATTTCCGATACAGATAGTACTATCTAATCAAGACATTCTAACATTTGGTATGTCTAACTGAACAGTAGGCAAGTTGTTCTTGATAAATATTCTGAGATCATTCCAGATTACAAGTTGTTGACGATGAGAAAACGTTCTAGGAATTTTGATAGTAATTTAAAAACTAGCTACTTGGCAAGATTATAAAACAACAAAGCTTACAAAGTACACGATTAGACCTACTATTCGGATGAGACCTACACATCTTAACAACTTACTTCGATAGCCTCTGTGGTGTGGTGGTTGAGCGGGTCGGCTCATAACCCGGAGGCGACGGGGGATTCCCGCGGCAGGACAAGTATATGTACACAAAAAAAACCACGTGGGACCACGGTCCTTTTAGCTCCGGGGTCCCTAGACACAGGGCATCCTTTAGGGTCTGGACATACATAGATCCTGTGATCTATGATCGTTGGCCATTATTATTATTATGGCCGTTAAATGAATCTCTATTTCCCTTGGTCATCGCATCACGGGTGAACGGATAGAACATTTTCGCTACTTCTTTTTTATTGTGTTTATTATTTTCAGAAGAAGGTTGTTCGGGCGTCTCCTGAATTTGGAATAAAATTCTGAATCCTTTTTCGCGGACTTCTTCTCGGTTGTGATTTTATTTTGGTAGCTGTCACTGTCATTTTTTTATAACTCAGAAAACATTTGAATAAAAACGGATTTCGTCTATGATTTTCACAAATAAAAGTAATTGCAGTTTTATTTTTACGATGCAACAAACCCGAAACAATAATGGAAAACCTGGAGCAGCAACAAGGTTCTTATTAAAGAAAAAGTTAAGAAAGTATGGAAGATATTCACCCCGCGGGTAAAACCGCATGGCACAGCTACTCGCATCACATCACACTATTATTATAAAGGCGAAAGTTTGTATGTGTGTTTGTGTGTGTGTGTATATGTTTGTTACTCCTTCACGCTCAAACGGCTGAATGGATTTGGATGAAATTCGGTACCAAGATAGCTTATACACTGGATTAACATATAGACTACATTTTATCCCGAAAAAGGGAAATTTCCCGTGGGATAAGCAAATAATCAAAATACTTTTTATCCTCGAAACGCGGGGCGCAACTAGTTACTTGTTTTATTTTTTTTATTTTGGTATGGCTCCACACTTTTGTGTATTTAGAACTAGTTACTTATAAACGTTACTTTTTTATGTTAGTAAATGACGTGACAGTCCAAATGCTCCAGCCAACTATAAGTAAGTATAGGATACCTACCTAGTTTTTTTTTTTTTTTTTTTTTTTTAAGATTTGGCTCCACACTTTTGTGTATTTAGCCAGTGTCAAGTTATTGATAATTTATCAAGTGATCGATATTTCACGCAAATATGTGTCAAGTCACAGTCGAAGTCATCAAGTCAAGCCATAGTCAAGTCAGTCTAGTCAAAGTCATACTCCTAGTAAAGTGGTGGCAACTTTACTTGAAGCTTCTATGGAGTTTTGGAAACAACACGAAAAGAAACGTTTCACCATCATTATACCATTTTCCCACACTCACGCCTGTAATCCAGCACTTAACGAATAAAATGCCACCAATTTTATGCACTAACACTGAAAATAACATAAGTTTTGGAAAATAATACAATGCGGCGACGCGATCTTTTTCGTTTTCCCGCCAAAAGTCCCCTACCTAGTTTAAAAACATTTACAATGTGTTCCTAGAAAAAGGTCACAGCAGAAAGGTACCTACCTAGTTCTTTTTTTGAATTCAGCACAATTTCACTATTCAGCAAATTAAGGGCAGGATGTTAGCTAACCTATTCGTATTACTGCTCACTGATAATATTAGTAGTCGGGGCAGGTAGGCGGCATTTCAAAAAGAACAGTGGCAGTTAAATACCTTAATTGTATTATATGTAAACAATGATTATAACATGTTTGGAGTCGGCCTACTTTGGTGTTTTGTTTCTTTTATTGTTACGTCTGCAAGGGCGTCGCTTCGTCGGTTGGCTTCAAGGTTTATATTTGTGTAGGTTACTAATCTTACCTAAACTATGATAAGGATTTGTAGAGAATGGTTTCGTTTTAAAGTTCATATTTTTGCGTTTCTCTATAGCAAATGTAATATTTTTATTCTTTCAACTAAATACCACAATGATATATTGATTGATTCTAAAGACTAACTACTACAAAAAACATTTGGACTATATACTAGCCGCGTTGACCAGACAGTCCAAATGCTCCATCCCGCTACCAG
Source organism: Ennomos fuscantarius (assembly GCA_905220475.3). Lineage (NCBI taxonomy): Eukaryota > Metazoa > Arthropoda > Insecta > Lepidoptera > Geometridae > Ennomos > Ennomos fuscantarius. Next base: position 5,091,931 of record HG992039.1, read on the forward strand.
TAGGTAGCATTGCCCCGTTGAATTGCAATGCTGTTTCACTGTGAATATACAAGGTGGAATTTAATTCATTCTTTTCCTTTAATATATGTATTCAGTCCATGCTATAGAACGCTCCTATGTGACTAATGAAAAAAATAATATTATGAAATAAAACTTAAATCTAAGTATTATCAAACTACTATAATTAAAATTCTAAAGACAAGCCTTGCGATAGCAATATCGCAACAAAGCATGTGTTTTATTGCCTACGAAACATTTACGAAGCACTTAGCTGGTGCCCGCGCTGTGTGTACCGTTAAATAGACATTTTGGCTATCATGCAGTTATTTTAAGAGGCACTAAATACTGAAACAAAACTTTTTTTTTTTTTAATTGGACCTTTTACGTATATTCTATAGCATGGTCTGAGTATATATGTTTAAGGAAAAGAGTGAATTAAATTTCACCGTGTATAAATGTACATATTTTACGTTTTCAAATTTTTAAGTTAAGGAAATTGTATTCAACCTCCAAGTCTTCTCTTTCTATGAAAAACTTTATGTTACGATTCTATTAAGCACCAGATTGGCTGTGTGGTCCCAGCGGTTTGCAAAAAGGACCACCTTACCTCTTGCTAACGATGCCATACGAGCCGGCTAAGGGAACATCCAGGGCAGCAGTATTCTCCTCGGTATATTTAAATCTATGATCATCATATGACCTATCAAGCGTGGTGATTATGGTAAACCTATGATAAGCATCCAAAGTGGCGTTTTATGATGATGATAAAACCACCACCAATTTTTACCATCCCAAGTATGCACTCAATGATAATTATAATCCGGCCAATTAGGACGGCCCTGTTGTTTATGCTAAAATATCCTAAGCAATAATCATTTATATTTATTACCCTAATTAGTAGTCGAGTTTTGGTAATCACAAAAGTTTTTTATTGCACACATATCTGAATGTAAATTAAGAAGTAAATTGAAGGTATTACGTATGTGACGCGTGGAGTTTGTACTGATGACAGTTATTGTTTGTTTAGATTATGAGAAGGCATTCAAAACTCGGCCTTGTTAATTATAACAGATACATTAGGAAGGAAATCATAAGACGAGATTTAAATACCCATGCATAAATCAAATAATAAAAAAAGATTTCCTTACATTATGTAATCTCTGAAAACATGTCGAACATGTGTGTTCCGGTTTGGCGGACACTTTATAGCTACAGTGCCCTTCAAATTACTGCGCATCTTTCTGACCTGGAGCCTTACCACGTAAGTCTGGTGGAGATCGTAATCGTGTTCTCTCTTGCTCGCACTCGTGGACTTGTTAATTGGCGCATGCAGGGTGGCACGCGAAGCCGATACCCAGAACGGTTAAGCGGCCTACCGCGTAACCGTTCTGGGTATCGGCTTCGCGTGCCAGCACTCCTAAGTGCTGATCACAAGATGACCCAGAGCAGTGTCACGCAAAACTTTATAAGTAACACTGCAACTGATAGCCGTGTCATCAAACATCAGGCAAACGACAAGTTCGTCATATCATCCCTTAAGAATTTGGGTTTATACAATATGAAAGCGCTGCTAAATTTCAGTAGTCACTGGAGTAATTGCGCTATTTATGTAGTTTGTTTATTAAAATTTCAGCTTTTCTTAGAACCTTCTTTGTTTTTATTTAGAAATCAGGTGAATGCTCGCTTAGAGCTGATTCTAGCATCTTCACTAACAAATTACTTCAGACCCGTGTAGATGATGTTTCTCAGCACGAAAAGAAAGTGATAGCCCATTTTCTAAACGGTCTTAATTATTAATAAAAATGTTTACAAAAGAAAAACACAAACGCAAATCACGAATTTGTTGCGCTGGTTGTAATAATGCGTCGTCCTATAGCTACAAAAAAATTTTAGACAAATTTCCACTACATTGGTTCTCGCTTCGGGGGATCCCAGAGCTGGCACATACTGCGCTCAGAAGCTAACTTCTTATTCAGCGAGGCAACGCTACTAGTATTCTGAAATTCACGCGGTAGTTGTGACTTTTTATTTATAGTAAATTTTTACTACTTTTTATTGTAACTGTACTTTTGATTAGTTACACCATATTTTGTATTTTTTTGTACAAAACATGTCATATCGCATTGCTTATCATAAAGAAGGATTTACTGGTTTAGCTACCTATAATTAATTGCTTTATAGATTACGAGCTCATAAGACATAAATTAAATATCTATTGTCTAAGACAGTGATAATAATATAATAATAATAATATAATCTTTTGGCCAAACCCATTATTAAGGCGCATGATTTACGTTTTTTTCCACTTAGATAACGTTTAGCGTTGCGTAAAACTCCTACAGCCTTATTAATGAGCACGAACTAGCTTTAGACTAGTTACACGATCTTTTGTCTCTTTCGATCTAGCGAAATATTCGAGTAGCAAAAAAAAACAAAAGCTGAAGTAACTAATCCGAGACTAATACCCGTTTATTAATAAGGCTGTTAGGTCCGTATTACAGAACGATGCTCAGTCAACGATCAGTGCTCAAGCAGAGATTTTATTCATAAAGTGATCAATTAGTGAATGAAATCTCTGCTTGAGCACCGATCGATGACTGAGCATCGTTCTGTAATATGGACCTTAAACCTGTGAAATATTGTGAATTATCCAGTAGGTACAATTTCTTTTTCTCTTTACGGGCCCGTATTACAGAACTATGCTTGGTCGTCGATACTCAATAAGAGATTTTATTAATTATTCGATCATTTTGTGAATGAAATCTCGTTTAGCGAAGATTCACTTCTGTAATAGAGGCCTTAGGTTTTAATTTAGATGTTTCTTTTAACTGTCATATGACGCTTTGACAACTTCTATTGATGCTAAAACATTCTAATTGGGGTTTTTGGCGGGAAACGAAAAGATCGCGTTCCCGCATTGTATTATTTTCCAAAACTTATGTTATTTTCAGTGTTAGTGCATAAAATTGGTGGCGTTTTATTCGTTAAGTGCTGAATTACAGGCATGAGTGTGGGAAAGTGGTATAATGATGGTGAAACGTTTTATGTTCGTGTTGTTTCCAAAACTCCATAGAAGCTTCTGGTAAAGTTGCCACCACTTTACTAGGAGTGGGACTTGACTAGACTAGACTATGACTTAACTTGATGACTTGGACTGTGACTTGACTTGACACATATCTGCGTGAAATATCATTAACTGGCTAAATACACAAAAGTGTGGAGCCAAAACCAAACAAAAAAAAAACACATTTTGGTTGCGAAACAGTCAAAGCATAGACTGTACCAGATTATCAGTCCGACTTTTTGCCTGAGAGACATATTGATCTCTACCGACCCTTACAGCGTCACCGGACGGGAAAACTATGATATTGATTTCAAGTCTATAGTATGAAGAAAAATAGGCTATTTGACTACTATATTTTTATTACATACATAAATAATATACCTCAAAAAATAGATAACTGTGAAAACAAAACTTGAATATCTCAAAAAATGACTAAGTTACAGGCATTTTAAAATACAGAAATAGAAAGAGACAAGTCAAACACGCAGTGACGTCAGTTACCAGTCCTCACAGTAACTCATTACTAAGCTGTGGTAGCTCTACATACAACCTTTTTGGCATGTGACGTCACAAGCCATGCCTTCATAGTAGCTGTGAGGAAGCTCAACACAATATCTGTTTTGCGAGAAAGGGACAGGCGATGAAACTTTAAAAGCGTACTACTCCGTGATTTTTTACCGATTTTACTTATTTTACAATGATTACATTCATTTTTAACCTACTTTATGAAAATAATATTTACTTGTTCATTTTTAATAGTAGTCAAATAGCCTATTGTGAAGTGCAGTTACAAGAAAGAATGTGTTTCAATCTCACTGCAGTTATATAACAATTTTAAGATCATTATCAGATATTTCAAACACTCTTTGATGTATGAAACTTCATTAGGAAAATTATAAATCAAATCGGATATCGTTTGAATACGAATAGATGTTTAAGCATAATTTAATGAAGTTAAGTTCCCTCGTGAATTTATAAGGGAGGACTTAACTAGGGCTAAATGTAATTAAACGTATTTTTTATATATACATATTTAAAAAAATTCAAAGTCCTGAATGACTGACTGACTTATATTTTACTTATATCAACGCACAGCCTATGCCGTTGGTCCTAGAGACTTGAAATTTGGAGGGTGTGTTCTTTGTAAAGTGTCCACTAAGAAAGGGTTTTTCGGAATTCCACCCCTAAGAGGGTGAAATGGGTGGTTGAATTACTATCTGTGAAAAAATGTCTTCTTCGTTTCCAATAAGCCACGCAGGCGATGCTGCGGGCAGAAGCTAGTTTATTGTAAACAACTTGCGCCCGTGGTTTCACTCGCGAATAAAATGTATCTTATATGTGTATGCAACGTATAAGCTATCACAATTTCAAATTTAATTTGTGGTGTGAAGAGTGAACCAATATACACAAACTTTATATAATATTAGTGTGAATTAAAGTAGTTTTTTTTTGTTTTGGCTCCACACTTTTGTGTAATTAGCCAGTGTCAAGTAATTGATAATTTATCAAGTTAATGATATTTCACGTAAATAATGTGTCAGGTCACAGTCGAAGTCATCAAGTCAAGTCCTAGTAAACTACTAATAAGTAAATACTCCAAGTAAAGTGGTGGCAACTTTACCAGAAGCTTCTATGAAGTTTTGGAAACAACACGAAAAAAAACCATCGTTATAACGTTTCGTTCGTTCGTTATCATCGTTCGACGTTATCGTTATATACGTCATAACGTTTTACCATCATTATACCACTTTCCCACACTCATGCCTGTAATCCAGCACTTAACGAATAAAATGCCACCAATTTTATCACTAACACTGAAAATAACACAAGTTTTGGAAAGTAATATAATGCGGTAACGTGATCTTTTTCGTTTTCCCGCCAAAACTCAAGTTTAGTATTTTATTATGATTAAGTACAGTGTGCCATGCGTGCGCAAATATGAATGCTTTATATCTTTTCGTGAGATCGTGACCAATGGCCAATGCAACTTTGGATTAATGCAAGTAAATTTTTTTTTTTTTTTTTTAAGTTTTTCAAGCAATAGAACACAAACTTAACTAAACGGTATCTTATGAAAACTAAGATTTGCCCTAAAATGCTGCGATATGTTCATAGGATTTTACATTGGAAGAATTGGGCGCACAATTTTTTTCTAATATATACATGAATCAGAAAAATACTTGAAAATAAATTAATGAATAATAATAAAAATGATGAAAAATAATAATAGTCGCATAATATAACATAATCATAATATAATATATATAATCGTTATATTTAGGTTACATTTACTCAAAAATTATAATAATAATAACGCCGAATGATCACATACATAGATACCCTAATCCATACTACCCATAGATCACATACTATATACATATAGGACCCTAACTAGGATCCGTTGTGTCTAGAGACCCAGGAACTACGAGGACCATAGTCCCACAACACGCAGACTCAGAACAAGTATTTTAGAATTATTAAGTAGTTGCGTTTCTTCTTTTCTGCGCACAAATATATGTCCTGCCGCTGGAATAAAACCTGCCGCCTCCGGGTTATGAGCCGACCTGCTCAAACATCACACCACAGTGGCTGTGTTATTATGTATGTTTAAGTTTTTAAAAGTACACTTTAATTTATACACCTTACACTATGTCCACACATATAAAAAAAAAAAAAAAAATACACCTTACACTTTAATTTATAAAACTTTGCGGAAAAATTTATAGCAGGTTTTTCCCAATTATAATCCTGTACCTACCTAAGGTAAAGCGCACGCTATCGAATTTCACAATTAAGTAGTACCTACTTGATAAAACTCAATGCTGGTTTTTACCATTTTATCTACTGGTTCCAGTAGCGTGTATTATAAATCATTTTATCAAATAATCAAAATAATTGGATAAGTATGGATAATTACTATTATCTATTTAATACGTGGGAAAAACCATGCTAGATAAACATGCAAAATTGCGTAGCCATTATTTCATAAGTAATTTAACTATACATATTATAGTAAAGACTAGCTGGTACCCGCGGTTTCATTCGCAGATAAAAAAGTAGCCATGTGTCAATCCATTATATAAGGGGCCGTACGTAAGCAGATTTATTACAATTATTTACCCCCCACCCCCATCCCCTTGTCAGCAAAAGTAAGCAAAGCTCTTACCCCCTCCCCCCACGCTTACGTAAACATTTTTCAATTAATGTATTGTTTTTTTTTTTTAATATTATAATTATAATGTTTAGTGCTTCAACCAAAGACAATATGAGGGTTGCTATTCGTGTGAAAAAGTAAAATCTACCGATGACGTAATCATCATCTAGACTCCCCTACCCCCCCCCCCCCCATGTCATCTAAAATAAGCAAAGCAAAACTCCTCCCCTCCCCCATAGTGCTTACGTAATATTTGAATGGCCCCTAAACTATCTATATTTCAAGGTTCATTCAAATCCGTCACGCCGTCTGAGCGTGAAGTAACAAACATACGTACAAACTTTCGCGTTTATATTATTAATAGTTAGTATTTAGTTAGTATGGTCTGTGCAACAGTATTTTAGCGTTACTATTGTCTATAAAGCCCAAAACATATATCGCCTTGCACACACACTTTTGTAATCTCGTATAGTTTTTGAAAAATATGCCCGTCAGTCATTACGAAAAATTTGGCTATAAAAAACGAAATTCTCGACTGATTTTGACTTACGCAATGGTCGATCTCTATCGATCTATATTCTTTGTAGACTGTTATTTCTGAACACCGATGCGATAAGTTTTGGTGTTTTTTAATGTTTGGCTCCACACTATTGTGTATTTAGCCAGTGTCAAGTAATTAATAGGTTATCAAGTTAATGATATTTCACGCAAATATTATGTGTCAAGTCACAGTTGAAGTCATCAAGTCAAGTCATAGTCTAGTCAAAGTCATACTCCTAGTAAAGTGGTGGCAACTTGTAACTTCTATGGAGTTTTGGAAACAACACGAAAATAAACGTTTCACCATCATTATACCATTTTCCCACACTCACGCCTGTAATCCACTTAACGAATAGAATGCCACCAATTTTATGCACTAACTTTGAAAATAACACAAGTTTAGGAAAATAATACAATACGGTGACGCAATCTTTTTCGCATTCCCGCCAAAAACTCAGTTTTGGTTTTTCAAGTGAATATATACGACGCCGGCGGTCACTCATTACCATCATAGTGACCGTCTCTATCAGTATTTTTGTACGCTTAACAGTCAAAAATATTTCAAAGTAAATAGTAGTTAGTAGCAGTTATTACAATACAATACAATACAATACAAAAATTCTTTATTGTACACCAGAAGAAAAAACAGTTACAGATGAAGAAACTTAAAGCTATAGTACAATGGGCGGACTTATCGCTAAAAGCGATCTCTTCCAGTCAACCTTTGGATGGAAAGAAATTGTTAGAGAGATAGAGGTCGGTGGTGTAAACGAATTGAGTAAAATTGAAAACAATGAAATTTATAAAAAATTAAAATAATATAGAATGTATGATAAATAATCAATAAATTAAATATAACAGATTCATATATACTAGATAATATATAAGTATAAATACATACATAATAATAATAACATATAAATTATAAATACTTACATAATAACGAAATAAGTTCAAATGGATGAAACTACTAATAGCAGGTATTACAACTGTGAAAGATAAAAACTTTTAACGCTGGATTTAAATATAGCCAACGACTGAGCCTGTCTGGCTGGAATTGGAAGCGCGTTCCAAAGGCGTACGGCCTGTACAGAAAAAGATTTGTCATAAAAAGAAGAAGTATGAATAGGCATTTTTAGTGAAAGATTTTCTGTTGATCTAAGGTTACGCTGATGTGAGTTGTGCCAGAAGTTAAATCGTTCCTTTAAATAGAGAGGAGTTAATGGATTAAACAGTATGTTATATAAAAGAGAAAGGATATGAGTATTCCGGCGAAGACGTATTGGCAGCCACTTGAGTTTAGTGCGAAAGTGTGAGACATGGTCATATTTTCGTAAACCGAAAATAAACCTTATGCAGTAATTTTGAAGTCGCTCAAGTTTATTCAGCTGGTCCTCCGTGAGATCGAGATAGCAGGCATCGGCATAATCGAGGATTGGAAGAAGGAGAGATTGTGCAAGCATAACTTTGGTAGCAGTCGGCAGGAAGTTGCGTAGCCTTCTAAGGGAGGCCCCCGAGGCAAACACCTTACGGCTGACAGCTGCTAATTGAGGAACCCAAGAGAGACAGCTGTCTAGCGTGATACCTAAATTTTTCACTTGGGAGCTGTACGGAATGGAAACCCCGTCAAATGTGATTTTAGGTAGTCCAGGGAAATCTATCCTTGCAATCATCCGTGAACTCCCAATGATGATAACTTGGGATTTGGAAGGATTTACGCTTAAACCAAACCGCTTGCTCCAGTCAGATATACGATCCAAATCAGCATTCGTTTTATTGATGGCATCGACTAGACTGTCAAGTGGAGCCTGCAAATAGATTTGGAGATCGTCTGCATAAAGGTGGTAGGAAGAAGTTAGAGAACTGGATATGGAATTAATAAATATTGCAAAAAAAAGAGGAGATAAGACGCCGCCTTGAGGGACGCCTGCTGCAGTAGTGCACCAAGAGGAGAATGAATCCTCAATGCAAACCCGCTGCCGGCGTCCGTACAAATAGCTATGAAACCAGTCAGTCACTGAAGGAGATATGTTAATAGAGCTGAGCGTGGATAACAGGATGTCAAAATCAACCGAGTTAAATGCGTTGCTGAAATCTAAAAGGGTTAAAACTGTTAGCTGGCCGGCTTCCATTCCAAGCCTTATGTCGTCAGTAATTTTAATGAGACTTGTGACCGTACTATGACCAGGGCGGAAGCCAGACTGCATGGGATTCAAAAGGTTATTACGAGGGAGAAAGGAATTTTATTTGGTGAGAAAGGAATTTAATTGACTATGGACTAAACGCTCAAGCACCTTAGATAGGAATGGCAGGATAGAGATGGGACGGAAATCGGAAAATAAAGAGGGATTGGTTTTTTTAGGTAAAGGGACTAAATGAGCCTCTTTCCATTTGGTCGGAAAGACGCCATTTGATATGGAGTAGCTAAAGATATGGCAAATGATAGGCAGTAATTCATCCAAGATGAGGACAACCATTTTCCTGCTAATATCATCACCTCCCATTGAATTCGATTCAATGGAAAGAATACTCTTCTTAACATCACTAGCAGTGAACTGACTGAAATGAAAAGGAGAAAAGTCGGGCCTTGGCAGAGTGGAAAGATAACTTAGCGTATCAGTTTTGTCCTTGCGATCAATGTTGGACGACGAAGAGAAGTGTAGATTAAGGGAGTCAATGTCCAAGTCTTTAGGAATAGTATCTTGACGTGCTTTGCCAACACCCAATGATCTTAGAAATTTCCAAACTTTTGCTGGATCTTTATCTGTAACCGAGTCATGAATGTAACGGCGCAGAGCATCCCTACACACCCTGTTGCAGCGATTACGAGCAGTTGCGTATTTCTCCTTGTTATTATCATTGGGACGACATTTTAACTAATTATTATTATTATTATTATTAAGTAGTATCTATATAATTTTTAGCCATCGACTACACTTCGCTATGTTATTAGTTTAACGAGTGTTACTGTGTGTCGGTATGTATTGCCTGTGGCATCCTAAACGAATAAATCGATTTGGATTTTCTCTTTTTGTTTAAAAAGTGACTTGATCTAGCACACACAATTCTTAGCTACGATAAAAAAAAAAAACTGTTCTGCCGTTTAAAGATTATCAGCTCATTTCTAGTGATTATTAGTTTCAAATTAGGTTGTCTCAATTAACCTCGCTTGGTAGAAGCTTTGTAAGTAATTAGTGGAAAGATGCTATTTCATTTTACGTTTGATAGTTTTGTGTGAAACCGTAACGCAGAGCTAGTATTTCAATAATTCCCAGCTAAATTTATTGCCAGTGTTTTATGTTTGCTCGTGACTTCTGTTTTAATCTAATAATTGTTTATAATAAAGATTTCAGCTCGAGTTTTATGAAGAATTTCTTATTATCTAAAAATACGTGGTTATATAAAGATAAAAGGTATAGACAGACTTAATTTATTATGACAAATGCGTTGTAATGTAACATTGTGAAAAAACTTTTAATAATGCATAATTGGTACCAAGTTTACAAATGTAGATTATTCTGTAAGGAAACATTATTTTGTGTCACGAACGGCTGAAAAATCATAAATCTTCACAAATGTATTTAGATATTAATATATCTTTTTTTTTTATGTTAGTGAATGATGTGACGAGCTAGTCGTTCGCCTGGTGATAAGCGCCACGGCCGCCCATAACAGAACAGTGTTACTCGGAACTAAAACACAGAGTTACACGCGACACTGCACTGCGCACATCATTCTGAGACATCAGCACAGTCTTGTAATAAGATTACTCAACTGTGAGAACAGATCATAAAGTCTCAATTGCCCAGTAATTTCACTAGCTACAGTGCCCTTCAAACCGGAACACAGTAGTGCTTGCACACTACTGCTTGGCGGCAGAATAACCGGCAAAGCGGTGGTACCTACCTAGACGAACTTTGCAACAAAGTCCTACCACCTAGTAAAATAATGATGGGTAATGGGTAATGGGTTTTATTCGGTTTTCGGTAAAAAGCTATAATAGCCATGTTCGGCTATTCAATCTTAGCTTGGCTTAGCAATCGGCTGTGGTCGAAAAAAGGACATGCATTTGATTTTAGTGATTCTTAAGGTACATACTGTAGTTTGGTATGAAATTTTTTAAAATAGCTTTTTCAAGTGTTAGCCAATCCACTTTGCTTATATCAAAGCATCAAAATTACCTGCGCTTAATTATAGTTTGAGATCGTTTGCTGATTGTGACAATTTCACACCGGTCTCATTAGCCAAGCTTCGAGCCTCAATCACCCACTTACGCAGGGTTTTTCACACAATCATTGCTCAAGCATCAACTCAACAGGCTGACTTCTAGACTCCATAAGGCATCTAGTGACACAGTCGGCTGACCTCGTCCGCTCGTGAGCAAAACGTCGCAACACCAAAGAAATGAAAAAGCGAATCTCGTTTCATGTAGTGAAAAAACAAATGCCAAAGTTGTGTGTGTTCGAATGTGGTTGAGCTTTGTTGGAATGAGTAGATCGAGTGTGGTTTGTTTGTGTCGGCGTTTTTGATGTTGGACAAAGGGTGCCGACTAGTGTCGTGTGTCGCCCACCTGACTGTTTGCTTGCGCACACGCATCCAAACGCTCGCTGCGTGTACTAACACACCTATGATGATGACATTGTGAATGGTAAATTTATCCTTTCGATTTCAAATGTAATATTTTTTTTTATGTTATTGATTGTTGTGACGAGTTAGTCGTTCACCTGACGTTAAGCGCCACGGCCGCCCATAACAGAACAGTGTCATTCGGAACCCTAAAACATAGAGATTCAAGCGACACTGCGCACATCATCCTGAGACATCAGCACAGTCTGGTAATAAGATTACTCGACTGTGAGATCAGATCATAAAGTCTCATTTGCCCAGTAATTTCACTAGCTACAGTGCCCTTCAAACCGTAACACAGTAGTGCTTGCACACTACTGCTTGGCGGCAAAATAACTGGCAAAGTGGTGGTACCTACCTAGACGAACTTTGCAACAAAGTCCTACCACCTAGTATAAAGTCCTACCACCCAGTACTGATTATTGGTTTCTTGTGATGAATTGTTAATAAATACCTATTTTGTGGTGATAATGCTGAAAAATACTTAAATACATTAAGAATTTTCCAGAACATTTTTTTTTTTTTTTTAAATCATTTGCTGACTACATATACTTACCTATGCCGCACCTACAACAAATTAGGTATTGGACAATCAAGCAACTGATTGTCTTAATGAAAAATTGTCTATTTAGTATTTTTATTGTTTTTAACTACCTTACAATGCACTGCTTTTAATCACACTTCATACTAATATTATAAAGGCAAAAGTTTGTATGTGTGTTTGTGTGTATGTGTGTATGTTTGTTTCTTTCACGCTCAAACGGTTAAATGGATTTGTACGAAATTCAGTACCAAGGTAGCTTATACACTGGATTAACATATAGGCTAGATTTTTAAAGTAAAATGTTCCCGTGGGATGAGCAAATAATTAAAATACTTTTTATCTGCGGGTGAAACCGCGGGGCGCAACTAGTGCTTTAATGTTTAACATTTTTAATACTATAGTACGTTTACTATGATTTGAATAACTTTTTTTTTTTTTATTCGTGACGAGCTAGCCGTTCGCCTGATGTTAAACGACACGGCTGCCCATACCAGCTGCAGTGCCACTCGGAACTCTAAAGTATAGAGGTTCGCGTGACACTGCACTGCGCACGTCATCCAGAGACATCAGCACAATCTAGTAATAAGATTACTAAACTGTGAGATCAGATCATAAAGTCTCATTTGCCCAGTAATTTCACTAGCTACAGTGCCCTTCAAACCGGAACACAGCAGTGCTTGCGCACTACTGCTTGGCGGCAGAATAACTGGCAAAGCCTACCTAGACGATCTTTGCAGTAAAGTCCTACCACCTAGTATAATAGTAGTACTAACTACTACTAGTACTAGTAGTACGTATAATAGTAACTTATGAGTTCCCGGTATATCGGCACAGTTACGGATAGGTACATAGGTACATAGGTACATGTTAGATTTAAAAATATGCTTAACAAATTCTTAGTGAGTAGAAATACTTCGTAAATATACATTTATTTAGATATTTATTTATTTGCATTCATGTACAATTTGTATGTTTTGTCAGGACTTAACAACTAGTTTAGTAGGCACATGAACCCTGTAAGGGCGCTTGCAACTGAGTGCTAAATTTATTGATTTTAATTTATAATAGATATGTCGTCAAAAATTTAGGAATATTAATTTATCAAGCATTTAATTAAGGTAGGTACTTATTGGTAAGAAATATTACCTATATGTGTTACGCATTTTTTAATAATTGCATGATTATATTTAGGTAAAGTGGCTCTTGTTTCAAGATAATTTAAATGTTAAGCGTTGAAAATGCAATAGCGCTAAAGATAAATGAATATAAACTGGAATAGATTAAGCAACTTAGAAATTCTCAGTTACATAATTGAGTCCAGACCATAAACCTGAATGAGATTTCACTTTACTAGACCGAGCACAAAAGTATCTACTACTCGAAAGATGCAATAGGCACGGGTCTCAATAAAGATACAAATTGCTGAGAGTCTACAAAGCTCTGTACGACATCTACTACAAAGACTTGCCTACGAAACGCAATTACGAGAGCAATTCGTTTCTTTAATGGCTTCACTGGGGCCCGTTTGTGTCACCAAAAATTTGCATTGCCAAACACAATTTCAAAACGATACGAACGTTTCGTCATTGTGACAAAGTTCTATTAAAACGGGCGGTGGTATAGGGTTAGAACTCGGTCAATTTAAGAGGAACAGTGGTTGAAACAATTCGCGATTGTTACCGATCGATTTCGAAGGCAGTTCTCGGTAAGCTCCGCCTATGGGAGGTGCGGAGCTGCTTCGGAAGTCGGTACAGGCGCCCGGTGAAGCGGCGCTTTTGATGTATCCCCCCTTCTCACCGCGCAAGCGCAGGCCCCGATAAGGAACGCACACAAGCTCATAACGCTCCGCGCGCTCTTTCAAGCCGGTTGTCAGTCACAAACCGGTTTGCAGTGACGACACAGGTACATAGTGATACCAAAGTGAGGACATTGCCCTAGTGTTAAGTTTTGGTTGAACAATTGGTTGTGGACATGGAAGAAAAACCATACAGTGTTGATAGTTCGGATGATATCAATATCGAGGAAGAAGACGAGCATATTGAGGATAATCATAGTAAGTGTGTTATAAAGTTTTTTGTTTGTATAGATTTGTTTACATCGTTCGATTAGTTTTTTTTTTGTGTATACTCTAAACTTTTTGTCCAGCTGTGTAATAACGAAAACTAGAATCAATAAAAACATACTCTAAAATTGTACTATCCTGTTTTAATTCTTTTGTCTTTTGCGTAGTTGTGCACGCTTGCTAAAAATATTTTAGTCCGTTTCATAGCTTAGGTATACTTGATTTTGATAGCGTTTTTTATTAAATTAAATTTCCTATGGTTTTTAGAATTGGGTTCGTCGTAATAAGTATCTTTTATTTATTTTCCCTTCATTCTATCTACAGGCTATCCTCCAGACTTTCCAATTGAAGCTCTCGTGAAACTTGAGAGGCCGTCACCACCGTTGCCGACGCCTCCGGTGACTCCTACTGACGATACACCTCCAGCCATCGTGCTCTCGCGTCACCAACCCGGCTGGACACCACCCCAACCATACGCAGCTTACCCCCGGCCACTACAGGCGCCATATTATACAGACAAAGTGCCAGTACCAGGCTACACGCACCCAGCGATGTCGGCCTACATGCAAGCGCAAGTAGCCACTCTGCCACCTTCTAGCCCATACCACGCTATGCTCGTGAATCAATGGATCAGAAATGCTGCGTTGTACCACCATACGCTACGCTACCCTGGAGCAATGGCACAAAGAATGCCTGGGAGAAACCCACCGCCCATGAGAGCACCTGGAGTTCCCGGAGCTAGACCGAAGAAGCAGTTTATTTGCAAGTATTGCAACCGACAGTTCACCAAGTCCTACAATCTGCTCATTCATGAAAGGACGCATACAGACGAGAGACCTTATTCTTGCGACATTTGTGGTAAAGCTTTCCGGCGGCAGGACCACCTCAGAGATCATAGGTAACCATCCCATTGTTTTTAGCTATAAAGTTACCTTATTATTCATTAGTCATTTGATAGCGTTGTAACTTTTCCTGACGAATGCGTTCAAACTGCTCATAAATAAGACCTACTTTCACTAATCCTATCTGAACAGTTCATATTTAATTTAATGTTTTTCTCTAATGCCAACAACGTGATTTAGTGCGTGTTTCATCGAAGCATTGTTGACGATAAGAGAAAGAAAATAAATTAAAAGTGTAAACCTTTTTGTGAGGTCGCGAGGCCGCACGCGCGCCCCCAACAACCGGTTTCGTTCTTTACGATCACCATATCTGTCTTGCTCCGCCGTCGAACAAATTACACGTTATATTTCTTCGCTTTTACGAGACTTGAGACTTTTTTCTCTTATTACACCAAATATATTAACAGTCTAATGTGTCTGTAATGTGGTATCACTTCAATTTTCATTCAAACCTCTCATTATTTCGTCGCCTATTGAGCTATAAAGATTCATGTTGATGTTTGTTTATATAGAGCCCGTTTAGTGGTTTTCTCACCTTTTTACAAGTGAAAGTTCAACTGGAGACTTATGTTTGTTTTCTTTAATTCCAGATATATCCATTCTAAAGAGAAGCCATTCAAATGTACTGAATGTGGAAAAGGGTTCTGCCAATCAAGAACCTTAGCAGTGCATAAAATTTTGCACATGGAGGAATCTCCTCATAAATGCCCGGTATGCAATAAGAGTTTCAACCAAAGATCAAATCTGAAGACGCATCTCCTAACCCACAGTGATGCAAACAAACATCATCTGGAGCATCTAGAAGGCTGTCAGGAAGTTTCATCGACAAGTCAATCTGACAACTCCTTACTTGATTTATCTCATAAACCATCTCCACCCCCCACACTCCAGCAGCTTCAACCTCTCACCAGTCCGATCCATCAGTCTCCTGTTGAAGTACCCAAAAGAACACTTGGGTTTTCAATAGAAGATATAATGAAGCGTTAGAAAGCTCTTTACTTTTAATTTTAGTCTTAGATAAATGTATATATTTATTGCGTTCTCTCGATTGGGGTCTGCGTTGGGGCCTTTTAATATTTTAAGAAGATTAGAGTCATCAATCTTGGTACTATCGTAAATCGTTAGCCATTAAGTTCTTTTACAATGTTCAATTTACCAAAGACTTCATTGACTGATATTTTGTCACTCACTTACGTACCATTTTCATGATTTCCAATTTCTATGTATTTTCGTCACTCACTTGCGTACTATTTACCTTGATTTCCAATTTCTTTGTATTAGTATGATTCACTTTTTAAGTATTTGTCATATTTAAATATTCCTAGTAGTTATTATTCTCTTGTAAATTTCAAAACTAATCTGTAAACGTTCCGTTTGATGTTCATAGTAGTATTAATCTCAGATCTTCTTTATAAAGACTGATAGATATTGTTTTAGTTATTGTTACGTTTTTTGGAGGTTTATTTATTGTGATAGCATATTTAGGCCTAAGTTTGTAGTTATAACAAGAGTTACCGAAAAGTATTACCTTTATTTTAAGTCATTCTTTTATTCCCAAATTGTACGGCTATGACATCTATACAACACTATTGTAAAGTACTTCTATTTAATTGTAGTTAAAAGTTTAGTGATTATTTAGCTGTAATGTATGTAAAATGTAAATATGTATCATAGTTTCAAAATAGTTAATAGGTCTAAGAGGCTACAAGAAAATTAAAAATCAGAAAGAAAATCTTACAAATCTATATATGTTGTTTTATTCCTTATACTTACATAACTTTTTGGGGTAATTAAAATAAAAGTAGGTTTTCGAGTAATTATTTATGACATTAATACCTTCTTCCTAATTTATACCTTCAATATCACAAATCATCGTTTACTCAAAAAGACTCTTCAACACTATGAAAGTATTTAGGCCAATACTATTAGTATGGTAGACGATTTGAATTATAAAATGATGGAAAGTAATTAGGAAATTAACCTTTGACGTGGACGAGCCCAAAGTAACGGCAAATCGGTACTATAATGTTTCCCATTAGAGAGTGGCTTAGGAGGCTTGGCGTGGCGTCACGGACGTGCAATCTTACCATAGTCATTATGTAGTTAATGTAACCCAAAATTAATTATAATTATACGTTACTTTGCGAATGTTTGGGATAGAAAGTTGCGTGAGCGTGAATTATATATTCAACTTTGAGAACATCGCAACGCAACTAATTGCTTAAAATACAGTTTTTAGATAACTAGTTTGTAAGTCTTGTATAATTAACATCTATGATTTTTTTTGAGGCCCTGGGCCGGGAGGAAAAAGTGGACTAAGGGAAAAAAGAGAAAAAAAAAAAAATACAAGTACGAGCGGAATCATTGATGAGCTCAAAGGAGCCTGTCAATTACCCCGCTCGTATGAATAAAATAGTAATAAGGGTATTTTAACTAAATTGTGAATTGTGCGTACACCCGGAGCACTCATGCTCACTAAAAAGCTTCTTCTTGCGGCGGCGTCGTGTGTCGGGTCGTCCTCTTCCCTCAAATATGGTCGAGGAGGGCGATGGCTTGAACATGCGTCAAGCTCGTGAACGGGTGCTGCTTGCGGAAGCTGGTTTGCTCGGTGGTGTACGCACAATTAAAAAATTAGAAATAAGAACTTGAATGCTTATGTTTATGTATCTTTTTGTTATTGGCTGTATTATCCTTCCTGTATTATATATAAGTTCATGTTAATAATAGGCTTAATTCATAAATATAAAAAATTATCTAACAAAAAGCACGGACCCAGGTGTCTGTGGAAATGCAGATAAAAAAAAAAAAAAAAAAAAAAAAAAAACATCTATGATTTTGCAATGACTCCGCTTTGTCACAATTAAGATATCTTTAAATAGAACAGGCGTACTTAAGGTGTCATTAGAGATTTACCTAAGCTCTTTAGTGATCATAATGAGCACCTTTTAATGATAGGTTTTAAGATTCGAAACCGTGAATTTTCAATATCAACATAATATTTTAATACACTTTTTAAAAAGTACTTAAGTAATTAGATACATTATTTTCGTCACAAACGTTAAGTAAGTAGGTACATACTTAACTACCACAATTAAAATTAATGTTTTTTTAAATGCATGTTAGTTATGTGGTATATTCGGCGGTATGCGAATAGGATTACCCTATTTATTGCTGTGGGTTTTTTTGAACGGGCTGGTGCTGTTGGTCTCTACTGACCTTTCGAGCGTCATCGAGCGGGTGCCTGGGTGCTCTTTCTGTGGGTGCCGTGAGAGTTGGCTAAGGGAATATCCAGGGAAAGGCAACAGTATTCTTCTCGGTACATTTAAATCTTCTGCAATCACCAAACCTGCAAGTGTGGTGATTATGGCAAAATCATCCCCCCTATGATAAGCATCCAAAGTGGCGTTTTATGGGGGAGGCCTTTCAGCAGAAAGTCTTATGGTTGATGATCAGGTGAAATGAAAAAAATCATGTTACAATTATAATAAACAATATATAATAGCTAATAATAATAATAACGCCCAACGATATCCTGGACCCGAAATAGAATTCCCTGTGTCTAAGGACCTAGGAACTACAAAGACTATGGTCCCACAACACTCAGAACAAGTAAATGCGCTTTTTTTCACACACACAAAATATACTTGTCCTGCTGCGGAAATCAAACCTTTGCCTTCCGGCTATCAACTAACCTGCTCAACCACCAAACCACAGATGCTGAATAGCATTGCAAGTTAAAATATCAAAAAAAGAAATTTCTCATGTATTATTAATTATTATTGTTCAAAACAGACAAAATCAACTAATTTGACATCAGGTAGCGCCATCTATTTAGTCTGCTGCGAACTAATAAAATGTCACTTACTGTAGAGTGATGTCGCCACTCGTATTGAATTTGGAATATCGATGATCGCCATAATTGACTGGTTTTATAAGAGTTTTACATACAAACATCTCGTTCCCATTTCTTTCCTTATGGTATAATACTTACTATCACAATTTAAGAGATAATAATGATAAAAATAATGTTGATGTTTTTATGATGAGTAATGAGTGTAATTTCGAGCACGAAAGAATTTAATCCGTCTTTGTGTGATTTACTTTTACATTTACAACACAGCCCCACTTACACAGGCAGGATTTTGTGAAGAACTCACAAGTAGCTATGCACTTTGTTGGAAACATTATAGTTGATAATTTATTACAATGATATGCGATACTGATCTGTAATTATATGTTATCTGTGGTTTTCCTTCTTAATACATATACAAGTTCAGGGGTGGAGTTTTGGCGGGAACGCGAAAAAGATTGCGTCGCCGCATTGTACTATTTTCCAAAACTTGTGTTCTTTTCAGTGTTAGTACATAAAATTGGTGGCATTTTATTCGTTATATGCAGGATTTACAGGGATGAGCGTGGGAAAGTGATGGTGAAACGTTTCTTTTCATGTTGTTTCCAAAACTACATAGAAGTTTCTGGTAAAGTTGCCACCGCTTTACTAGTAGTATAACTTGACTAGACTAGACTATGACTTAACTTGACGATTTGCACTGTGACTTGACTTGACTTGACACTATGCACTTAATATTAATTAACTTGAGAAATTATCAATTTGACACTGGCTAAATACACAAAAGTGTGGAGCCAAAAAAAAGTGCGGGGGTACTATTTTTTTTCATTTCTTTTCGTCCACGCTTTTCGGCATAACTTTGTATCCAAGCACTTAATAATTGAAGACAAATTAAGCTAAACGCTAAAGAAAGAAAGAAATAACCGATTCTCAAGAATCGACGGGCTTTCAACTGATTGATGTTTGAAGTCCCTCTATCTGCAATTTACCAGTCAATGGAAATTGCAAGAAACGGCGTGATTGGGGTCTAATCGCGAATCCTTGATAACCTCTGCGCTTTCCCATGACTATTCAAAACCCCATTAAATCGTTATATCCAATTAAAGTGGTAATCCAATTAGTTGCAATTTCGGTTCTAATTTTGCGAAGTGAGGACGATATTTCAAGTCATTTTGTCTGTCAGTTGATAGCGAAATGAACCTTGGATACCTTCTGCTGCAGAAAATGCAGAATGTATAAATTATAAATAGTAATCACATCACACTATCAAACTAATATCATAAAGGCGAAAGTTTGTATGTGTGTATGTGTGTTTGTATGTATGTGTGTATATTTGTTACTTCTTCACGCGCAAACGGCTGAATGGATTTGGATGAAATTCGGTACTAAGATAGCTGATACACTGGACTAACATATAGGCTACATTTTATCCCAGAAAAATTTAATTTTCCCGTGGGATGAAAAAATAATTAAAATACTTATTATCCGCGGATGAAACCACGGGGCGCAACTAGTAATAAATATATGTACTAGGACTTTGTTTTGTACTACATACCTAAACGCGTGTTTTTTCTTACTACGATTATGAATTTTTTATATTTCTGATAAATGTTTATACTCATTTAATTTAATTTTTAAAGATCTTTATTATACCTTCAAATATATATCTTATATATATATACGCATTCAGTATTATAAATATGTGTGTGGTTAAGTATTGATTGTTTTATACTAAGTAATTATACTTAATTAATCTCATTGGTATTTTTAGTGTTTAAGTTGCAACAACACCAACCCTAACTTTAAGTTCATTAAGTTATATCCATCCAAAGGTAGCCTGGATGAAATCACTTAACGCGATAAGGCCACCCATTGTTCTACACTTTTTTTAAAGAGCTTTGTTATGTATTGGTGTTCAATAAAGTATT
Organism: Ennomos fuscantarius; assembly: GCA_905220475.3. Classification (NCBI taxonomy): domain Eukaryota; kingdom Metazoa; phylum Arthropoda; class Insecta; order Lepidoptera; family Geometridae; genus Ennomos; species Ennomos fuscantarius. The sequence continues at coordinate 5,112,601 of HG992039.1, forward strand.
ATTGTATTGTATGAAAATTTTCACCAAGTATTGATGTTCTTTCCTTGCAACCTAACAGCCTTATTAATAAACACGAACTAGCTTTAGACTAGTTACACCATCTTTTGTCTCTTTCGATCCAGCTAAATATTGCAGTAGAAAAAAGGACAAAAGCTGAAGTAACTAATCGGACACTAATACCCTTTTATTAATAAGGCTGTTCTTGTTTACTTGTTGATTTCTTAATAAAAACAGATCATTTATTCAGATTCCGGGCGTATTTGAACACAGAAAAAAAGCAAATTCAAAAAAGCAAATACTTGTTCTGAGTCTAGGTGTTCCTGGATCCCTACATACAGGGAATTCGAGCTAGGGTCCAGGATCTATGTATGTGATCGTATGTTATTCACGAGTGAAAACTGTCATTAATTGGCTGATAAGTTTTTAGTTTGTACAAATTACTGTCAATTGAATTAATGACATTTTCTTCCTTGTGTTGCGTGCGCAAGAGCCTTATGGGATCTAACTAATGAAGATTGCATATGACCCCAGGGCAGAGTCGTAACGTTCACCTGAAGTAGCCCAAATAAAACTTAAGGTCATTATTTCCAAATTTACGATCTCCGACGGTATTATTGTTCTTTAGACCAATATTTTGAGCAAGATTTATGTTGTAGCTGCAAGCGATGCGATGCTTAAAACAAAGGCTTTTGGGTATAGCGATTCGATGATTTATGTCCAGATACAGTTTACGATTGATTTGATTTTGTGTGTTACAAAATACGTACAAAATACGATTGATTTGATTTTGTCAAAATACGTACAAAATACGATTGATTTGATCTTGTGTGTTACAAAATACGTACAAAATACGATTGATTTGATTTTGTGTGTTACAAAATTGCTGTGGAGACAGCTTTTTAGTTTCGACCATAGTTGCTCTTTTACATTATGTATGGTACTCGTATGCGTATGAAAACATGGACACCGAAGAAGAGCTAATGTCACTGATACAGCTTACAAAATTAACACGTTTTTTTAATCATTCTTTATTTATAAAACAACGCTAATAAAATGCAATATTATATATGTCATACCGTTTCTACGATTTAATCGTAGACAGACACAAAGTTCAAACATATTTTCTGTAATAAGTATATATTATATAATTCTTTTTTGGGAATAACACAAGCAATAATTATTTTAAAAATGTAAAAAACCCCCAACATAAATGCACAAATGCCACCAACAGACCCACACACACAGAGACGTCAAACTTAACATAGTTTTTACGTCGGGGGGTTAAAAATAGCCAAATAGGTACATAATTTAACACCCTCTATTTTGACAGTGTGTTGTGGTGCAGTGGTTGAGCAGGTCGGCTCATAACCCGGAGGCTGTGGGTTTGATTCCCGCGGCAGAACAAGTATTTGTGCACAGGAAAAACAAGCGCATATACTCGTTCCGTGTTGGGTGTTGTGTGACCATGGCCCTCGTAGTTCCTGGGTCTCTAGACACAGGGAATCCTTGTTAGGGTCCAGGATCTATGTATGTTATCGGTGGGCGTTATTATTTTTATCATTATTAATTTATTAACCGTATACCTACACAAAGGTACTTATTATCAAATAGCTAAAAATGAGTCGTCATCACTAAACAGTTGAAACAAATCAGCCGTATTTTATTTCAAAGCCTAAATTTTATTTCAATGTACCAGCAGCGCACACGCCCGCTGGCAGCCCCCTCATGCAAAGCTGATTGGCAGCTGTCAATCATCGGCTATAATCGGCCGTCATCGGTTTCATTTTGGCCAATTAGAGCCCCCAGTCGCACCTATACCTTTACTACTTATTCGATGCCGAAAGCATGAAAAGGAAAAAGGGTACAATGGCTATTTGTGGGGACATGCGGCTGGCTGGAGCGATTATTTCTAATTTTTTACCGAATTCAAAACGAGGTTTTTATAGATTACACTTTTGTTTGCCGTGGCGTTTATTCTCCTAAGGTGGCCCGTAACTTAGGTCCGTATTACAGAACGATGCTCAGTCATCAATCGGTGCTCAAGCAGAGATTTCATTCACTAATTGATCACTTTAGGAATGAAATCTCTGCTTGAGAACCGATCGATGACTGAGCATCATTCTGTAATACGGACCTTACATTCACAGGAGGTCCAGTAAAAATATCAGCATCACGTAGCTCGAAATAGAAACACAAATTTGTGTGGATTTGACAATTTTATACGCAGTTTATGTGCATAGTTAGTATGGAAATTTCTCCAGTTGCATTGCAATCAAAGTTTCGTAATCACCTCCCAGGAAGTCTATCTAAATTTAATTTTTAGTTAACATTATTTTGTTTGTCGATATTAAATAGGCATTTTAACTACTTTTACTAATACATTAGTAGGTACTTAATATTACAAAAATCACCATTTCCAGTTTAAATGCGCATGTTAATTTTGAAAGTGTTTAAGATAAAATAATCTAAGCATCTTACTAAATAGAATTATAACTAGATCTATTTAAACAACGGCAAAATGAAAATGATAGTGTGAGGCCAAATAGATGAAAGAAATTACCTGATTCTAATTTCAACGGTTTTGTTATGTTATACTCCGCTATACCGTAAAACAATGATTTGCAAAAACCCGTTTTCAGGAAGCGACAATTATCTGCTCCTAGATCGCGTGATTTCATGCACTTACTACTAATCTCATATAAACGTTTATTTTATTAGCAACCTTCACAATGCATGATAACATTACGAATCGATTATATCATTACAGTTGTGTCTTACTGGATTGAACAAAGAATACGTGTTTGCAGAAAAAGGCTATTTCCTCATTTTACTTTGAATTAGAAAAGGAAGTAATGCATTCCGGGTTCCGTATAGAAATCACGAATTATTAATTGCAAAAATATTGCATCGTGCGGAAATATTTATTTCTTTTGTTTTATACTTTGTCTGTGTTTCGTTTACTATATTGTTATGATTCGGTTTTTTTTGCTATTAATAGATATAAAGATTTCTTGAGCCATATCCAGACGTCGCTTAAATTGACCTTTTACTTTTCTACTAGATAAGTTAATTTTTTAGACCTAATAACAGATATTTGATTTCAAATTAGTTACAAAATTTTCATAGAATTAATGATACGATATTTTTTATAATAAAATAAATTAAAATTTTCAAAAACCATAACGAACAATTAAAAATTAAATTATTGTGGAAGGGTAAAAATTAAATACAGGGAACCTGTTCATCAGAGACCTTCACCCTGACATCCTTCTCCGTAAGGCGAGTCTAAAAAATAGAAAATTGACGCTTGATAGTGCAAGCGTATAATTATAAAAGATCAAAATTTTGTGCTGAGCATTTTGGATCAGTTATTAAATGTCGAATTTGGGAGCAAATGCGGTTATAATGGCAGCAGTTATGTTCAAATGATACGGGTAGTGATGAGTGACTTTTGGACAGCGAGATTGTGGATAAACTTCTGGGCTGATTTTTTTTTTAGTTTTGCGGTTAGTTTGATTCATCAGTCAACTTATTCTGATCAACAGACAGATATACATTCTATCAATCAGAAATCAATAAGAACTACTTTGTCCTGAAAAACTTTTATTTTGTTACTGAGTGATGTGATGAGTTAGTCGTTCACCTGATGTTAAGCGCCACGGCCGTCCATAACATAACAGTGTCATTCGGAACCCCAAAACAGAGTTACGAGCGACATTGCAATGCGCACATCATCCTGAGACATCAGCACAGCCTGGTAATAAGATTACTAGACTGTGAGATCAGGTCATAAAGTCTCAATTGCCCATAATTTCACTAGCTAGCTTGGCAGCAGAATAAATGGCAAAGCGGTGGTACCTACCCAAACGAACTTTGCAACAAAGTACTACCACCTAGTACATTATTTGTACATTATTTGCCAGTCAGTCAGTCTGACTGGCAAATAATGTACAGTCCAATTGATTGACATTCAAAATCGATATTTGGAGGTGGTCTTCCTTTTAGTCAAATTTGATAAAATGGGGGAGTTCACAAATTGGTTTTATATGTTTTGTTACTTAAGATGTTAAATTAATTAGGACCAATTTGGAAAATTCTTTTGTATTTTGAATCGATATAAATTTTTTCCGATTAGTCCCAGAGTATCTAATTAAGTCAAAATAGGTTTAATAGGTTGGTATTACATCAAAATACTGGAAAAACTATATCATCTAAGTCGGTTTAAAATACAATAAATTAAAATAAGTTAAAATATCTTTTTTATTTAATTTTGCATCTATTATATAACAGGAGCATATGATTTTATTTAATTTTATGAGTATTTGCGGTATTAAAGGCGAAAGTTAGTATATGTGGATGTGTGTTTGTGTGTATGTTTGTTACTCCTTCACGCTCAAACGGCTGAATGGATTTAAATGATATTCGGTACCAAGATAGCTTATACACTGGATTAACATATAGGCTACATTTTATCCCGGAAAAGTGAAATTTTCCCGTGGCATGAGCAAATAAATAAAATAGTTTTTATCTGCAGGTGAAGCCGCGGGGTGCAACTAGTACTTCCTAAAACTTAATCTAAGGAGCCACTACCAGTAGGCAACGTACTCTTAATGCTGGTGGCAATGACGATTCTTAGTCTTTGGGCTAAATAGAGACTAGCATTTTGGTCACGTGTTGCCACGATCAGTCGTTCGGAAAAATCCGATAGTTAAATTAAATATAAATTAAATAAAAATAAGCATTGCCATTCAACGTGATAATGCTGCCAGCATTCTGGGAACTATCACCTCTACCAACGGGTTATTTTAAATTTTTAGTTTTTATTTATTTAGTTTTTTAGGTTTAGTTTAGTTATTTATATGTTGTATATCTTATAATATAAATTTAAAAATACAAATATTTAAGAAAACATGTTCTCCGCTTCCACATAATTTACATTTCCATGGATCTCATTATTTTCCGTCACATCTCTAGATGACCGATTATTATTATGACTACAACATAACCTGGATGATCGGCTATTCATGACAACAACGGATCTCTAATTGCGTAGACGTGCCTTCCGTTGGATAACATGTAATTTTGCAAAATAATAGGAAACAAAAGGAACGATTTTATTTCTTTAATTGAAGGTTAGTGACATCTTGGGTTCTTAAAGTAGTAGTGTGAATGACAGATTTATGACGTTCTCGAGGATGACGGATTAATACAAAATGGATCCATGCAATTATTTTAATGGATTCCAATTTATTTTGTGATTGTAAATAATCTGTAGAGTATTAATAAAATTGATCGGTACGTTTCTTTTAATTATTGTTATTGAGTATTTATTTAAAATCTGATTATTTGAGTACATGTAAATTGTACCAAATTTTTGGCAAGTTTATTGCGTCTTGACTTGTGATTTAAATAAAAAAACAAGTAAAATGTGATATAGCGCAAGGCGCTTTCTATATACCTATAAATAGTTACCAATTATACCTATTTTTATTATGTGTATAATAGAAACAAATATATATTATCATTAGCACCTAAGTACCTTATGAATATTTTTTTTACCTTAAACTCTTTTCATACAATACTCTAAAAATATTGTAAACTAATATAATAATAATATATAATAACGCCCAACTCCAGAACCAGACTCAGAACAAGTAATTGCGTTTTTTTTATGTTTGATAAAATAGAAAAACCACATTAGAGTAAATCTATATGTACGTATATCAATCCATAATTATTATCTAAATTATTTATTTATACTTTAACACAAAATAATGTACAAGGAGGATTTAATGCTATGAAGCATTATCTACCAGTCAACCTGGATGTGCAAGAAAAGAAATGGTAGCGGTGCAGTAAAATTAATATTAGAATAAAATACGTCTATGTATATAATAATAAAAAAATATATCACGTATAATATACTTAATTATATAAAAAATAATATAATAATTAAATAATATACCTATTAATATTTATAAATTAGTGCATAATATTCTCATAGAATTTAAAAACTACAGAAATACCGATTTCTGTGGTCAGTGACTAATTTCATGGCGCCACCGCAGTTGGTATAAGCTTAAAATTATAAAAAATTATTTAACTATAGCCGGCATCATTGACCACATTGTAAACCGCAAACTAATCAGCTAACGTATTATTATATCGTCATTTTCGGGAACGATCTCTTCTGGGATAGACAATGAGGATGGGTAAAAGTAGCACGGTTTTGAAGCTGAGCTGCAGAAGAAATGATGGCGTGTGCCTAAAATATATTAGGTCTTTACCTATGAAATTGCCGTTTTGTTTGAAAAAAGTTAAAGTATTTTTTTTTTCGAACATATTTATTTCTTTTATTCAAAGTAATCACCCCTGCATTCAATGCATCTTTGCCAACGCTGTGGCAGTTTATGGATGCCCTTCTTGAAAAAATCAGCAGGACGGGAGACAACAAACTCTTCAAAGGCGTTTTGTACTGCCTCTCGGGATTTGAATTTTTTTCCCGCTAAAAAGTAGTCCAAATTTTGGAAAAAGTAATAGTCGGTAGGCGCAAGATCTGGTGAGTATGGCGGATGAGGGAGAGCTTCCAAACCCAATTCATGCAGCTTAGAGACGGTCTGTTGTGCAGTATGGGGTCGCGCGTTGTCGTGAAGTAGCAGTGGAGACGACCGATTGACCAAAGCTGGTTGCAGACGTGCGAGTTTCACCATCATTGTGGTCAGTTCTTCAATGTACACATCTGCAGTAATGCTCTCGCCGTTTTGTAAAAAGCTATGATGAATCACACCAGCACTAGACCACCAAACTGTGACCATCACCTTTCTAGGGGTAATTTTTCGTTTTGCACATTGCTTTGGTACCGAACCAGGATCAAACCAACTTGCTGAGCGCTTTCGATTGTCAAAAAGAATCCATTTTTCGTCGCACGTAACAATTCGGTTCAAAATTCCTTCATTTCTGTGCCTGTTAAGCAGCGCAAGGCAAGTCTCGACGCGTACGTTGCGCTGGCGATCGTTAAGTTCGTGGGGCACCCATCTATCAAGCTTTTTTATCTTGCCAATCTGTCGCAAATGGACCAATATTGTTTTGATGCTAACATCAAAAGCTGCTGCCAGCTCAGCTGTAGATTGAGAAACATCAGCTTCCACAATCGCCTTTAATTCATCATTGTTGACCAAAGTTTCCGGACGACCACAAGGTTCATTTTTCAAGTCAAAATTCCCAGAACGGAACCGAGCAAAACAATAACGGGTTGTACGTTCGTTTGTACAGTTCTCTCCGTAAACGTCGTTGATGTTACGAGTCGTTTGTGCCGCGTTGGTGCCACGACGGAACTCATATTCCATAATTACACGAAATTTCAAAGTATCCATTATGAGGAAAAATGTTGAAACGTAATGAAAATACAACGCTAATCAATAAACAAAAGACTTATATTGTAAATAGAATGTCATATTTTTAAAACAAAATTAATTTGAATTTAGAATTCATAGCCAATCAAAACTTTTTTTGTTTGAAAAAGTCTGTACTGCAATACGGCAATTTCATAGGTAAAGACCTATTATTAACCTCTACAAGCAGCGAACTAAGGAATAGTTTTTATGTCTCGCGGACAGCGAACTAAGAACTAGTTCTCTTGGGCTAGTAGTCCCGACCTTCGCCCATATTGTCAATTAAGTTCAGCCAAAAACGTTATCTGCCGGAAGGGTAAATATTATTACGCATATAATGATATTGGTCTTTACCTATGAAATTGCCGTTTTGTTTGAAAAAAGTTAAAGTATTTTTTTTTTCGAACTTATTTATTTCTTTTATTCAAAGTAATCACCCCTGCAATCAATGCATCTTTGCCAACGCTGTGGCAGTTTATGGATGCCCTTCTTGAAAAAATCAGCAGGACGGGAGACAACAAACTCTTCAAAGGCGTTTTGTACTGCCTCTCGGGAATTGAATTTTTTTCCCGCTAAAAAGTTGTCCAAATTTTGGAAAAAGTAATAGTCGGTAGGCGCAAGATCTGGTGAGTATGGCGGATGAGGGAGAGCTTCCAAACCCAACTCATGCAGCTTAGAGACGGTCTGTTGTGCAGTATGGGGTCGCGCGTTGTCGTGAAGTAGCAGTGGAGACGACCGATTGACCAAAGCTGGTTGCAGACGTGCGAGTTTCACCATCATTGTGGTCAGTTCTTCAATGTACACATCTGCAGTAATGCTCTCGCCGTTTTGTAAAAAGCTATGATGAATCACACCAGCACTAGACCACCAAACTGTGACCATCACCTTTCTAGGGGTAATTTTTCGTTTTGCACATTGCTTTGGTACCGAACCAGGATCAAACCAACTTGCTGAGCGCTTTCGATTGTCAAAAAGAATCCATTTTTCGTCGCACGTAACAATTCGGTTCAAAATTCCTTCATTTCTGTGCCTGTTAAGCAGCGCAAGGCAAGTCTCGACGCGTACGTTGCGCTGGCGATCGTTAAGTTCGTGGGGCACCCATCTATCAAGCTTTTTTATCTTGCCAATCTGTCGCAAATGGACCAATATTGTTTTGATGCTAACATCAAAAGCTGCTGCCAGCTCAGCTGTAGATTGAGAAACATCAGCTTCCACAATCGCCTTTAATTCATCATTGTTGACCAAAGTTTCCGGACGACCACAAGGTTCATTTTTCAAGTCAAAATTCCCAGAACGGAACCGAGCAAAACAATAACGGGTTGTACGTTCGTTTGTACAGTTCTCTCCGTAAACGTCGTTGATGTTACGAGTCGTTTGTGCCGCGTTGGTGCCACGACGGAACTCATATTCCATAATTACACGAAATTTCAAAGTATCCATTATGAGGAAAAATGTTGAAACGTAATGAAAATACAACGCTAATCAATAAACAAAAGACTTATATTGTAAATAGAATGTCATATTTTTAAAACAAAATTAATTTGAATTTAGAATTCATAGCCAATCAAAACTTTTTTTGTTTGAAAAAGTCTGTACTGCAATACGGCAATTTCATAGGTAAAGACCTATTATTAACCTCTACAAGCAGCGAACTAAGGAATAGTTTTTATGTCTCGCGGACAGCGAACTAAGAACTAGTTCTCTTGGGCTAGTAGTCCCGACCTTCGCCCATATTGTCAATTAAGTTCAGCCAAAAACGTTATCTGCCGGAAGGGTAAATATTATTACGCATATAATGATATTGGTCTTTACCTATGAAATTGCCGTTTTGTTTGAAAAAAGTTAAAGTATTTTTTTTTTCGAACTTATTTATTTCTTTTATTCAAAGTAATCACCCCTGCAATCAATGCATCTTTGCCAACGCTGTGGCAGTTTATGGATGCCCTTCTTGAAAAAATCAGCAGGACGGGAGACAACAAACTCTTCAAAGGCGTTTTGTACTGCCTCTCGGGAATTGAATTTTTTTCCCGCTAAAAAGTTGTCCAAATTTTGGAAAAAGTAATAGTCGGTAGGCGCAAGATCTGGTGAGTATGGCGGATGAGGGAGAGCTTCCAAACCCAACTCATGCAGCTTAGAGACGGTCTGTTGTGCAGTATGGGGTCGCGCGTTGTCGTGAAGTAGCAGTGGAGACGACCGATTGACCAAAGCTGGTTGCAGACGTGCGAGTTTCGCCATCATTGTGGTCAGTTCTTCAATGTACACATCTGCAGTAATGCTCTCGCCGTTTTGTAAAAAGCTATGATGAATGACACCAGCACTAGACCACCAAACTGTGACCATCACCTTTCTAGGGGTCATTTTTCGTTTTGCACATTGCTTTGGTACCGAACCAGGATCTAATCAACTTGCTGAGCGCTTTCGATTGTCAAAAAGAATCCATTTTTCGTCGCACGTAACAATTCGGTTCAAAATTCCTTCATTTCTGTACCTGTTAAGCAGCGCAAGGCAAGTCTCGACGCGTACGTTGCGCTGGCGATCGTTAAGTTCGTGGGGCACCCATCTATCAAGCTTTATTATCTTGCCAATTTGTCGCAAATGGACCAATATTGTTTTGATGCTAACATCAAAAGCTGCTGCCAGCTCAGCTGTAGATTGAGATTCATCAGCTTCCACAATCGCCTTTAATTCATCATTGTTGACCAAAGTTTCCGGACGACCACGAGGTTCATTTTTCAAGTCAAAATTCCCAGAACGGAACCGAGCAAACCAATAACGGGTTGTACGTTCGTTTGTACAGTTCTCTCCGTAAACGTCGTTGATGTTACGTGTCGTTTGTGCAGCGTTGGTGCCACGACGGAACTCATATTCCATAATTACACGAAATTTCAAAGTATCCATTATGAGGAAAAATGTTGAAATGTAATGAAAATACAACTCTAATCAATAAACAAAAGACTTATATTGTAAATAGAATGTCATATTTTTAAAACAAAATTAATTTGAATTTAGAATTCATAGCCAATCAAAACTTTTTTTTTGTTTGAAAAAGTCTGTACTGCAATACGGCAATTTCATAGGTAAAGACCTATTATTAAGTTTCTTTGCGTTGACAGCCTCTGTCTTATGATGGTTGAGCAGGTCGACTCATAGCCTGGATGTGGCGGGTTCGATTCCTGCGACGTGTCAAAAATAGAATAAAAGACAAACACTACTTGTTATGTTTCGATGTTGTGGGACCATGGTCCTCATAGTTTTTAGGTCTCTTGATAGAGGGAATCTTAGCTAGAGCCCAGGATCTATGTGATGTATGTGATCGTTGGGCGTTATATATTTATTTAGCTTTGCAAATCTAACTGCATATATAAGTTAAAATTCTAAGAGCGTTTGTTGAATTACACAAATATACCACTTACAATAAAAATTTCATAAGCAATTACGTCATTTAAACTTAATACTATTTATTGTTATCCAACATATAAAATGCACGTCTTTATAAAACGTAATTTTATAATTTTTACCAAAAAATTAGTTTACGTTAGACACGACAAAAACTGTGGCGTCCTTTTCCGTTAAGCTGACCACCTATCATTATCGGCAGATCTCTCGGTTTTTGCCCCACTTTATGAATGAACCATCCTAATATCTACTATACGGTTGCGAATTTTATTTCGCAATAAAATAAAATGCTTTATAATTATATGGGAAAGTTAAGAATTCTATTTTTTTGCAGCGATGTTGAATACAGTTATATTTTTTATTTAGACAAGTTTTATAAAATACTAGCTTCTGCCCGCGGCTTCGCCCACGTGACCTATAAAAAACCAACAAGATTTTTTTTCATAGATATTTCAACCACCCTTTCACCCTCTTAGGGATGAAATTTCGAAAAACCCTTTCTTAATGGATACCTACACTTTTCAAAGAAGACACCCTCCAAATTTCAAGACTCTAGGACCAGCTGCTTAGGCAGTGCGTTGATATATCAGTCAGTCAGTCAGGACTTTGTATTGAATATGTATAGATAGATACTATTTGAACCGATGAAAATAATCTAAATATATATAACTCAAAAGTGACTAACTGATTGACTGACTCACATAGTGATCTATCAACGCACAGCCCAAACCACTGGACGGATCGGGCTGAAATTTTGCATGCAGGTAGATGTTATGACGTAGGCATCCACTAAGAAAGGATTTTTGGAAATTCCACCCTTAAGAAGGTGGAATGGGTGGTTGAATTATATTCCCACAGGCCACGCTACGGGTAGTAGCTCGCATTAAAATAAAATTCTTCTAAAATAGAACATTTTTTAATATAAACATAGCTTAATAATGTCTCAGAATGGTCAGAGCTAATCTGTCTTAATACGTCACGATACGACTATTAAAAAACTCTTTATCCAGGAGTCACACGTCAGAATTCATCATCCTTGCGTGTTTAAGACGACATATTTATAGCAGAAGTGTGACAGATAAATTGCTTAGATTAAAAATAAAAATAGGTGCTTTTTATTGTATTGTAGATGAAATGTCACAGAATGATGATATAGGCACGCGCCATTTTGTAGTGATCTAATGTAAACATCTATTTATCTGAATCAAAGGCGTGGCGATCAGTCATGTCAAATTATAAATCCAAGGCATGAGGCCTATGGCATAGGAACTGAAAACACCTGTAGTAACTATGTATGGATATGAATTATTAGTTTTATAAACTAAAGACACTCCACGGATTTATGGGGTATTTATCTATTTTAAAATGTTATTTTTTTCTGGGATGTAAAGTATTCTTTGTGATTTCATTTGAGTACTGCAAATTGTGATCAAGATTTCATCCAAATCAGTCCTATCATTTTGACGTGACAAATACGTTTCACTTTTCAATATTCATATAGGATATAGTTATTTATAATTATAATGTAAAGAAATATATAAAGAAGTATATAATGCTGAAATTTTTGTTATACCTCTATTAGAAAAAAGCTAACTTCGCATCTATTTCGGATGGTCTTATAACCTTTAATCTTAAAAATAAAAACCAAAGAAATCCTAGAAGACCAAAACCAAAAAGAACTCAAATCACCTGCGTCTTACGCCCAAAAACTCAAACTGCACGATTCGCCCCAAGCCAAGTCGCTTATTAGGGCTGCATCGTGCACCTGTGTGAATGTTTCTTCAGTCCCCTTATCCCCTCTAATTAAAGGTTTGCGGATCTTCCCAAAGGATCCCGAGCACCTCTGAAGAGGCAATAAATTGTTCGACTTTTGACCCCAGCTTTAGGGAATTTGCCTTGAGGCAGTCGTGCCCGAGAGATCCTCTAACTCTCAACGTATGAAAAGTACGCGCGTGTAAGTCAATGTTAAGGTCATTACGGTGATTTGGTTGCGTTGCTAATTGGAGATTTAGTTTCGTGAGTTAAATGCTTTTGCCATACTTTTGTAAGGTTTAAATGTCTTAATTATTTCCAAGATTTTCATTATGTTTTTATATTTTGTTACTTTACATATTTATAGAAGCTAAAATTAAAAAATAAATTAAACTAGTTCACACCATCCTACGTTCTCACATACATTCAACTCGCATTAATGTTTCAAAAAATATAAAACTTATACATCATTATAATATTTATCGCGGACATCGTCAACCTCTGCGTTTAGCCTGGAGGCTCCCCGCCTTGGCTTTGCCCGTTCCCACGTGCTTCGAATGCTTGGATTGCGTGTGACCTCTTACCATATACCTTTACACAACAACGTAACGTCATCTACTTTCACGCCACATACAAAATTACTTGCGTCATTTATATCTTCCAAACTAACAGAATCATAACTGTTTGGGTGTATGTTATGTTACTCTGTGGCGTTTTCGTTGGCAGGGTCAAGATAATCAGTGGTATCAAATACGGTCGCCGTAGCTGCTTCAGTGGGTCTACCGTTTGCTCCAGGCTAGGTTTCGGCTCTCGCCTCTGACTCCTTATGACCGTGGGATTTTTGTTGAGCAACTTTTGGAGATTTGTTTGATGATAAGTGAATTTTAGGTGTGTTATTATTATAAGTATGTTATAATTTAAAATGTGACGAATAACCTAGTGTTTTGTTTTATGTTTAGTTATTTTTAATCTCCACAAGTTAACACAAAAATTTCATCAAAAAATATTGCAATTGAATAGGGACTACTCGTACATTCTCCATAATCTTTATACAAGAAATAAATATAAAAAATTCAGATGCACGTAATAGCTGTGTTCATGGTAATAGCCATGGTAACCCCATGGAGGTGATTACACGATTACAAGCTAACTTAAGCCGATAACCAACGTTTACCGAATCGTTGGGTAATCTTCAGTAATATTAGGAATATCGGGATGAAATTCAAGGAATGCTGGAACACCATATGGGGAAATTTTAGTAATCATCCGTCTGGAATGTTCGGGTGAATCGGATTCCTTACTGTAAACACTATATTTAAATTATGTTAATGCGTGTTAAAGGTTCGATAGAAATTCCAGAGGTATACATATTAAGGAGTGAACCTACTGTTTTGGAAGATATTACCGTTTAGTGAATAGGTGTATTGGAATTTATGATTAAAATTGTTGAATTTCGAAAAACTGTAGATTGTAAACATGAACTATTTATCGTTAATATAAGTACTCACATGGTAACTAAAACATAATTATGCAAAAAGTTCCATGATATTTTGCTAATAGGTTACACCAAAGATCAAGTAGGAACTAACAAAGTTTAATAATCTATACGCATGTAAATCCTGAAATCTAAGACGATGAGGTTATTTTTAAGTGCAGAGTTGACAGTTTTAATGATTTAAGAAGTGCGAGCCAAAACGCATCTCCTTCTTTTCTTTTTAACTCCAGTTTTCATTTCCAAAAATCTTGTCTGTTTTCACAGAACTCCGCTTCAAAGAAACAGCGGCACGCGTTCACGCCCCTTACCTTCGCTCGATTGACCTTCTACCTACCGCCACTTACCGCCAAACTATTACAAAGGGCCCGATGTTGTCCCAATCATCATTGGCTAGTAATTAAAACAAATAGGGTCAAAAAGAACCCGCCCGAGGCGCCACAGGGGCGTTTGCTCTCTCGTCTCGCCGTCGCCACGAAACCTACCCTTATATTAGGAACTTAATCTAATTATTGAATTCGTACAATGTTGTGTTTACTCTTTTTTTCTAATTTTGTGGACTATACTTAAGAATGGACGAGTAAGCGCTAAATGGCACGTTTAGGGTCATATATCAAATGGGATCGAGTCACTGGTTGAGGGACTGTTCTGATGTTCTCACGGTTTCGGTTTAGGTACAAATGTTAGGTAATTCAGGGCGGTAACTCAGACATTATTATAAGGCGCCGGTGAAGTTTTGCCTCTAGATGATTGTTACGGACTTTATTGCATTCCTCTTTTGGTTGCGGCACTTGATTATGTTTTGTTTTTTGCTAGATTGTGTTTTGTTTTTAATGTTGCTTTCGAATTAACGGGGCATTAGCCAATGTTAGGCTGATTACAAACATTAATTGTAAATTGGTATGCACAGTACATTGCGTTCATATTATGTCAATAGTTTTACTACTTACAATAACTGGAATTTGTTGTTGGTCATCGATCACAATGAAGAAATGAGTAAATTCCTTACGTAGCTCCTAATGCAAATTTGAGTAAAGTGTAAGCAGAAATGTTGTAGTTAGCCGAAGCTTAACTGGTTTTTAATAGGCTAGTGCATCATCATTAACGAACCTTCTATTTTCCATTCCATCACAGCTTTAACAAGCTTTTAGATATAATTTAAAATTATCCGCAACTTATTATTGACAACTCATTTAAATAGCTGAAATGGCTTCGTATAGCCCTGGGCGAGTTCGGATAGCTTCGGCGAGCTTCGGGGATTGTCGGGCTCTTTCGGGTAAGATCGTGTGATAGCCATCCATCATAGACGGTAACGACCTCTATGCAAAACGTTGATGGTGCGTTGCTGTCGTCTCTGAAATAAAATATATAGAGCTGTTGCACACAATGCTTAAAACATAATACCTTTAAAAAAATTGTCCAATCAACTTCAATCCCACCGCATTTGTTTATCACAACAAGTAACAAACGCAAAAAACTGACTTCAGACTTACATGGTTTGAATACTTACTATATACTTTTATGATTTTCTCATGGATGTCATTGTCAGGACCTAATTGAAATGAAATAGAATCTAATTAAAAAGATCCTCAAAATTTGTTCACCGGTCCACCACCCAGTCGAAAGTTTTGAGGTAACAAACATTAAAAAAAATACAGTCGAATTGAGAACCTCCTCCTTTATTGAAGTCGGTTGAAAATATTTCATTTTCACCACCATCAACCTGTGTTTGTCGCAGAACGTACTGGTTGAAAACTTTTGTCTATTACGAACGCCCAGTTTAAAAAAATTCCGTGTATGGTAGATCGCAAACGGCTCCAAATCCTGTGTATCCATAGATATATACACGTCAACACAGATACAATATGCACAACGAGCGAAAAAGAGAACGCTCTACGAAGCAGACTATCTCTCTGAGAGTGATAGAGATGACGCTCTACGAAGCAAATTATCTCGAAGTGTACTCACTTCGAGATAATTTGCTTCGTTAAGTAATAACTTACCACTGGTAGCTGTACGCATTTTAAAGCTAGCAAAACTAACAAAGTTTAATTTGCGATGTTCAATAAAATGATAAAAAAGTACAAACATTTAACACCGTTCAAATAGTGTTGCAACAACTCTGTAGAGATACAGCTCTAACTTTTATTGTTCCATTTCGTAATTTATACATACAACACACAAGAATATATAATAGTATCTTGGGATCATTATTTACTGTTTTGCCCGGGGGTATGAGCAGGGTCAAAAGATGTCATAACCAAAATCATCAGTTGACCGTATAATGTACTCATTTTATCAAATAATAATGCTTTCAATAATACGGAAGAAAAGTTAATTTCGTAAGTAGTTTAAGTGCCCCAGTTTTTATGGTAGGATTATAATAATAATAAAAAAAATAGATAATAGTAGGTAGAAATAGCTATAGCTATAATGTAGACAAATTGATACATAAATAGTTGTGGAGATCCCACATAGCGCTATTTAGCCCCAAACTAGACAAAGCTAGGCAAAGCGGAACCAGACAACTTATAGAATACTTGGATACTTTTTGTTAGTAGCATACAATATAACACCCAAACATAGAATAAACATCAATGTTTATTACACAAATGTTTGTCTTAGGTGGGAATCAAACCACAACCTAGCTCACAAGGCATGGTTACTGTCGCCCGGTGACGCTGTAAAGGTTGGTAGAGACCAACAGCAATTACCCGTTAAAAAAAAGCAAAAACTTTACTTTAGTAGCGTTACTACCAGTAGACCTATTGGGCTAGTCGAAATAATTTACCCTCAGTTGTTTCACCTGGGTTGAAAATTGTCTTTATATATTCCACAGGCACTAGACGGAAAACTTTCCGAATTAATATCATAATCACTCCAGACATAATCAAAATTCATTTCAGTCGTTTCATTTTTTTATATCTCCATAAAAATGCAGCCAGGAATTAATAGGTAAGTTTTTAGTTAGCTTAATAAACTTGGTTACATAACAAAACGTACACATCATTATTAATTAAACTATATAGAATAGGTAAATTCGTAAGTTTACTAGGTGGTAGGACTTTATTGCAAAGTTCGTCTAGGTAGGTACCACCGCTTTGCCAGTTATTCTGCCGCCAAGCAGTAGTGCGCAATCACTGCTGTGTTCCGGTTTGAAGGGCACTGTAGCTAGTGAAATTACTGGGCAAATGAGACTTTATGATCTGATCTCACAGTTTAGTAATCTTATTACTAGATTGTGCTGATGTCTCTGGATGACGTGCGCAGTGCAGTGTCACGCGAACCTCTATACTTTAGAGTTCTGAGTGACACTGCAGCTGATATGGGCAGCCGTGTCGTTTAACATCAGGCGAACGGCTAGCTCGTCACGTCATCCCTTAACATAAAAAAAAAAAAAAAAAAAAAAAAAAAAAAAAAAAAAAAAAAAAAAAAAAAAAAAAAAAGTATAGTAACAATTTAAATCTATATATAAAATACACTTTGAATGTTCCAAAATACTGTGTAATCTGTCTGTATATTGTATTCTATGTAAGTACATATTTCCAAACAATAGTATTTGAGTATACCATCAGTTATCTGGTTTCCATAGTACAAGCTTTGTTCAGTTTGGAGCAAAACTTAGCCCTAAAGATTTAACTAAGCCACTGCGCAGGTGACCATAGCTTAGTTGGCAAAGCGTCCAACTTGGTGAGTTGGGAAACTCGGATTCAAAGTACGCTAGTTGCTAAAAGTTGTAGATACTATAATATCTTTGTAATTATTTCTAGAAAGTAACGTTGTTATACAAAAACATACACAAAATGTTCATTTTGTGTAGGTTTTTGTACAGCAACGGACACCAGCCTGCTAATGGGCTAATGCAGGAGTCAGCAACCTTTTGAGTCGAAAGCGTAAAAAATTACAATATACAAAATTTCAAAGTTTTTAAAAGCCACCGATTTTTTCGTGCCAACAATAAATAGTACTATTAAATGTGCTTTCTTAAAATAAAATAAATAATATTTGCGTATGGAAATAATGCAGTAGCTTCAGTTCCTAAGAGCCGCAGGTTGCCAACCTGAGGGCTAATGTAATCCGTTAATGGGCGCAAAATGACTAGTCCGAATTCAAAAAGGATTCATAAACACCTCAAATGAAGACATGCTTCGTTTCGAGATCATTAATGCTCATGTTGGGATATTTACAGACCAATTACGTTATGTTCCCTTATTTATACCGCTGAATGTAGAGCTCAGACTAAATAAATAATAAAGATAGAACGCGTGTAGACTTAAAAGTGAAGCCAACTAATAAAATACTACAATATGTTAAAGCAAAAGCATTGCTTACAGATAACATATACATACTGTTAACCATATATGTATGTCTTTTTAACCGACTTTAAAAAGGAGGAGGGTCTCAATTCGACTATTTATTTGAATATGTGTTACCTCAGAACTTTTGACTGCGTGAACCGATTTTGATGATCGTTTTTTTTATTTGAAAGCTAGTTCTGAATGAAATGGGACAACATTTCAATATGTTCCAATTCTGACAATGGCATCTATGAGAAAACCACATAAGTCTGAAATCGGCTTTGTGTATGTTATATTAAAGTGTAAGTAACTCTACATATATCTACATATCTATTACTTGATTTCCATATCAACTTTATCAATGTGCTATATAAAGAATCTTGAATATTCTGATCAATGATCTCGATATCTTGATCCTATTTGACATCTACAACAAAATCGTGTCTCACACTCAAGAGGTACATTTCAGCTCTTTTCCTTGCACTCCCCTTATAGTGAATGGTTATTTAGACTGCCTTATCTACCTGCATGATAGTGACGCAATAAAACTCAATCGTCAGTCAGATAAATGTAGTCCTAAATGACTCGCTTGCTCTCAATGCTCTCTGAGAATTTCTTATGGCAAATATCACAATGAAATGGCTGATCTCCAATAGGAGTCTTTTGTTGATTTAAATGCCCCGCGGGTATCACCATAGATAAAAACAAATGATTAAAAACTAAGTGAACAAATGTAACCAAATTGTAACAATGGACGGTGTTATCGCTCAAAGCAATATCTTTTAGAGAACCTTGCATAGAAATAACGAAAAATACATAAACGGTGGTTCTCATAAAACATCAAAATAGGTCATTTATTAAGAAGCAATACGCATCGCTCTCGACTCTTTCTTTTTTTCTCCGCCTTGGTCTAACTTCATCTCTTAAGAAAAAGGGTGGTATCTTGTCGTAATGATAAACTTTCTTTGAGAAGCTTCTCTCTCTACTCCTTTTAGTATTGCTGTTAGTCTGAGGTAAACATTGCCTTGACGATTCATCCTATTGAGGCATCATTAGTGTCATACTGGCAAACTGGTAGTATTTCAGGTATTATATATATACATAGTATTGTTTTATATTAGCCCTGCATTTTGTAGTACAGTTAGCAGTATTTACTTTTTCAAATGACGCATAAATAGTCCAATCGCTACCAGTAGGTAGCGTATGCTTAACATACCGGCAGCATTGCCCCGCTGAATTGCATTGCAATGCTGATTCGTTGTGGCAAATAAGTGACTACATTTGGTCGTATCCACCAGTCGTATTCAAAACTTAAGTAAACAAGGATCCATTTTGAATTAAACTCATTTGGAATACAAAATCGTAGATCGTAAAATTAAATAAACGAGTAATAAAACAATTCTCAACATTAAAATCGACACTAATCCGGATCACGATTACCAGCTACCGATTATCGTGTTCTCACAACATAACCATGGGAAATCCAATCAGATCAACTATTTTAATGGCCTTCCGATCACTGGCAATCAATATCATTATTTCCACTGCAGTACGCTGCCATTAACTGTACGATTGTGTTTTGTTTTTTATAGTAATCAGCAAGTTTGGTCAAGTTCATACGGAATGCAATCTATAAATGAATCTAGTTGCCATTTTATTCAAACTGACATATTGTAACTTACATACTTACATATTGGGCTTGTTTTATAATATCTGACAATAAGCAAGTTTTGATAATTTATGTACGCGAATACACCCGTTTTTATCTTAACAATATGAGTTCAAGTCGCGAAAGTTTAAAAAGTGTTATTGACAATAAGCCTAAGGTAATTTCATACGCTTAGTACAATAAATAAATATATGTGGACATTTCACACAGTACCATCTAGCCCCAAACTAAGCAAAGTTTGTACTATGGGAATCAGATTAACTGATACAATACTCAGATACTTTTTGTTTGTAAATATATTCATAGAATACAGTGTAACACTCAGACACAGGACAATCATCGATCTTCATAACATAGGTATTTACAATCACTTAATTTTAAGTACTTAATATAATTTTGACTTGAAAAAGTGCTAAAAATAGCCTATTCGCAATAAATCCCTTGACGTTGACTTTATAAAACTACTGTATTACTCTCCCTACGGGTATTTTGGCGGATTACTTGTTGCCACTTTTCATTTTCTGAACCTAAACCCGGCTGTTTCATTTATATACAAAACAAAGTCAGGTTTTTTCGGACACCTATAACACGAGAACGGCTGATTTTTATGGTTTTTAATTTATTGTATTTGTCTCCATTCAGAATATCAGAAATACTATTCTTGGCTGGCATGCTACACCTTCGATTGTATCGTCACTCCCCATCAGGTGAGAGCGTGGTCAAGTGCTAGACAAATTTGAATTAAAAAAAAACATTGGAAAATTGACTTAAAAACCTGTAACACGACATTCATTGAATGCTAGGCGGTACGAAGTTCGCTAGGTCAACTAGTATAGAAATAAATTAAAGATCACACACATCTAACTTCAAAGTAAACTTAATTTACTAAGTAACCTACTTAATCTTAAAACCTGTAGGCGTTACCAACTAGTGATATGTAGCTTGTTTCCCCTCGTTAGCATGTCTAGCCGCTGTGACGGGAGCACTGATGTACTTTGTGTCTAGCCTTAATCTAGATCTATATATACACACACACCAGAATTTACTGCTTGTACTGGTTCAGCTAGGAAAAGAGAAAATGTGTAAGACTTTTTTTATCGAAGTAAATCTTCTTTAGGCACGCTTGACTTGGGGAGTAAGCTGGCAAGGCGAACGGAATTTGGAAGTGTTGGTTACCGTAGATCTCCATTATCAACATAACATAGTTACAAATATGTATTATTTTGTTGGTATGTCTGGTTAAATTACAATTTTTTTTTTTAATGTTTTGGCTCCACACTTTTGTGTATTTAGCCAGTGTCAAGTAATTGAAATTACCATTTGTAATTGTAAGATGGTGACATTAACATTAAACAAAGCAAAAACAAAGTTTTACCGGCTGATAGATGGAGCTAAACTAAAGAAGTTTTACTTCAGTAGCTAGTGTGGTCTTAAGCACACTCGTTTTTATGCATTTAGTAGAAATTGAAACATACCTGATCTTATGGTACGCAGTCTTCTGTCCGCAGTTTCGCCCGCGGCGTGGCCTATGGGAAAATAATTCAACCACCCATTTCACCCTCTTAAGGGTGGAATTTCGAAAAATCCTTTCTTAGCGGATGTCTACGTCATAACATCTACATGCAAAATTTTAGCCCGATCCGCCCAGTGGTTTGGGCTGTGCGTTGATAGATCACTATGTCAGTCAGTAAATCAGTCAGTCACCTTTGAGTTATTAATATTTAGATAGATTGAGATATTAGCGTTATGTGTAAGACTGGGAACTAAAGCCACCAAAATAGCTCTTAGAATAAAAAAAATTGTAATTGTAAAATGCAGGCCACGTCGCAGAACCAACAATCGATGAAAAAGAATGGTTTTCGAGTGGCAACCACAAACAGAAAGACGCAAAAAAAACTGCATAATATGACTTTTTAAAACGAAACATTTAAAAAAAAATATTATGTATTGCAACACATACTTAAACCGTAACAAAACGGTAGTGTTCACTTCTAATAGCTATGTGATTACGAGTTATTTAGCTTCTGTGCGTGACATAGATACTTAAAATGACGAAAACAGTAAGTAACATCGTAACTGTACAAACAGCTTAACCTCTTCAAAACCATTATCAACATGCAAGCATACCAGATTCCTACCATCATTCTCATGCTATCAAAACAGCCTCAGGCCGTACATCGCCACAAAAACCCCCTTGCGCGAACTTGCGTGCTAACACAAGTAGCCGCATCACACGCAATCTATAAGTATTGATTAAGCACTGCTTTACAAGACTAATGATCTTTTATGTGCTTCAGTTTATTGATTCGATTGAGACATCCCTAAGGTGTCGTATAAATAATGTCAGTATATCAACTTTTAACAACTCCATAGTCACTACTAATATTATAAATTCGAAAGTACTTTTTTGGTATTGTTGAGGATGAGCAGGTCCAATTGGAGTTGAAAACGCGTAAAATCACAATAAGATCACCATTAAAAGAAATACATATTTATTAAAACCCAAATATAGAACGCACTATCCATAGTAGTAGTTGTTTTCATATATCTTTATGACAGATTAAAACAAAAAACCCTCTGTAAAAAACAATTTAAAAATAGAAAACAATAAAATAATACTAAACATATAAAAAGGTTGGTCGGTCGGCAACAGGTATCTCTGTCTGTTTGTTAATTTAACAACTAAATAACTGCACCGATCTTGACGTAATTTGGTAAATAGATAGGTTGAAATCTGGAAAAGATTTATCGCAATTAACTGTGGTCTAAGCGTGCGATGTGTGGGACATGAATCTTCCATGATCTTGTCAAAGGATGTTTGGAGATTATCGATGACAGAACAAATCAGAAATATCTACTTATGTTATGGTGCTCTTTATTATTTTTATTATGTGGAAAGGTCTGCTGCTGGTATGGGGCAAAATGGGGTCATCAGCATTCATCATCTCGCCCCGGATTATTTTTACACCTACAACAAGTAATGCAAAAAGCCACAATTTTTATCTGCATGAATTATTTAAAGCTATCTTGTTTGTTACCTATAATTCTAAAAGGGGTAATTGTTTAAAGCTTCATTATTGCCACTGCCTGTATAAACTATTTTACTAGGTGGTAGGACTTTGTTGTAAAGTTTGTCTAGGTAGGTACCACCGCTTTGCCAGTTATTCTGCCGCCAAGCAGTAGTGTGCAAGCACTACTGTGTTCCGGTTTGAAGGGCACTGTAGCTAGTGAAATTACTGGGCAATTGAGACTTTATGATCTGATCTCACAGTCGAGTAATCTTATTACCAGACTGTGCTGATGTCTCAGGATGATGTGCGCAGTGCAGTGTCGCTTGAAACTCTATGTTTTAGGGTTCCGAGTGACACTGTTTTGTTATGGGTGGCCGTGGCGCTTAGCATCAGGTGAACGACTAGCTCGTCAACAATTTCATGGGATCAGGAGTGCTAATTCTAGGGATCATTGAAATAGAAAATTCAAAAAAGAACTGGGTTCACTAACTACACAAAATTTTCTCCTAGAACTTCTGCGTATAGAGATGCGTAACTGCCGAAGTTTTTATATTGCAACTAAGACATGAAAGGTAGCGTTTATTAAGTGGGGACAAGCACGCGATATGGTCTTTGGGTTAATTTAATTTTGTGAGAGCAAATTGCGATTAATGTGTGAACGTTCTGGAACGTTTATTAAATTTTTATACCCGCTTTATTTTTTTAAGCAAAATATACATAGCATAATAAATTAGAATTAAAATAGATTTATGAAAATAATGTGTAAAAGTATGCGTATTCTACTAATATGCTACTTTGCTACTAATTGTAATATTGCTATTTCTACTTTGCTACTAATTGTAATATTGCTATTTCTACTTTGCTACGAATTGTAATATTGCTATTTCTACTTTGCTACTAATTGTAATATTGCTATTTCTACTTTGCTATCAATTGTAATATTGCTATTTCGTCTTTGCTACCAATTGTAATATTGCTATTTCTACTTTGCTACTAATTGTAATATTGGCATTTCTACTTTGCTACTAATTGTAATATTGCTATTTCTACTTTACTACTAATTGCATCGAATCGCTCCTAATATACTAATATGTGTTATATATATAACTATGTATGTTATCTCTCAACGTTACAACAGTTGAACTGATATTATTAAAGGTATCTGGATGTTTTAAAGAATACACATGAGTTACTTTTTATTTGCTTAGTTTGAAGGCGGGGATCGCTGTAAGATACTGCGATGGCCATAACCACATTTCTTGCGATTTGTGTTTGTCTGTATGTATGATAGCTAGCGTTAATTTGTTAATATATGTATTGTAACAAAGCTTCTACAGCTTATAATTGAAGGGTTGAGAATAAAAAGGGTGTAACTGTCAAATTGATAGTTTCGAGAAAATTGACTTTAAACTTCAACGGCTTCATTTTAATGTAGAGTACTTATAAGGTAACAGAAAAGGTTTATGTAAGTTTCAGTTACTTGAAAATGTATTAATTCTATTTTAAAATACTAAATATAGTACTAATTCATGCAATTACTGTAAAAATAAAATATAATAAAATAAATGTAATAATGGTTTTTATGCTAAGCGAACTCTATTCCTGTGACAGACAAATTGTTTTTAGACTCAAAATCTTGAGATGTATGCCTCATTTCGGTATTTTTGAGAATGTATTATTGTAGATAATTTCACGCTGAATCCAACGATACCCATAAGTCATTTTGTGAAAAAAATCAGTTAAACCCTTTTTGTTCTCACCCTTTCAATTGTAATCATTACTAAACTACTATGTAATTGAATGATTGATTGATTTCCAAAAATTGTGCAGTTTTTTTGGTATAGATAATTATTGTGAAGCTAGTTCACTATTAATATTGGTCTTTACCTATGAAATTGCCGTTTTGTTTGAAAAAAGTTAAAGTTTTTTTTTTTCGAACTTATTTATTTCTTTTATTCAAAGTAATCACCCCTGCAATCAATGCATCTTTGCCAACGCTGTGGCAGTTTATAGATGTCCTTCTTGAAAAAATCAGCAGGACGGGAGACAACAAACTCTACAAAGGCGTTTTGTACTGCCTCTCGGGAATTTAATTTTTTTCCCGCTAAAAAGTTGTCCAAATTTTGGAAAAAGTAATAGTCGGTAGGCGCAAGATCTGGTGAGTATGGCGGATGAAGGAGAGCTTCCAAACGCAACTCATGCAGCTTAGAGACGGTCTGTTGTGCAGTATGGGGTCGCGCGTTGTCGTGAAGTAGCAGTGGAGACGACCGATTGACCAAAGCTGGTTGCAGACGTGCTAGTTTCGCCATCATTGTGGTCAGTTCTTCAATGTACACATCTGCAGTAATGCTCTCGCCGTTTTGTAAAAAGCTATGATGAATCACACCAGCACTAGACCACCAAACTGTGACCATCACCTTTCTAGGGGTCATTTTTCGTTTTGCACATTGCTTTGGTACCGAACCAGGATCTAACCAACTTGCTGAGCGCTTTCGATTGTCAAAAAGAATCCATTTTTCATCGCACGTAACAATTCTGTTCATAATTCCTTCATTTCTGTGCCTGTTAAGCAGCGCAAGGCAAGTCTCGACGCGTACGTTGCGCTGGCGATCGTTAAGTTCGTGGGGCACCCATCTATCAAGCTTTTTTATCTTGCCAATCTGTCGCAAATGGACCAATATTGTTTTGATGCTAACATCAAAAGCTGCTGCTAGCTCAGCTGTAGATTGAGATTCATCAGCTTCCACAATCGCCTTTAATTCATCATTGTTGACCAAAGTTTCCGGACGACCACGAGGTTCATTTTTCAAGTCAAAATTCCCAGAACGGAACCGAGCAAACCAATAACGGGTTGTACGTTCGTTTGTACAGTTCTCTCCGTAAACGTCGTTGATGTTACGTGTCGTTTGTGCCGCGTTGGTGCCACGATGGAACTCATATTCCATAATTACACGAAATTTCAAAGTATCCATTATGAGGAAAAATGTTGAAATGTAATAAAAATACAACGCTAATCAATAAACAAAAGACTTTAATTGGAAATAGAATGTCATATTTTTAAAACAAAATTAATTCGAATTTAGAATTCATAGCCAATCAAAACTTTTTTTTGTTTGAAAAAGTCTGTACTGCAAAACGGCAATTTCATAGGTAAAGACCTATTAATTCATCTTTCGTTCTGCCTTTTGCAATACAGTTTAATATGTATGTAATCGTTGGGGTTTTTTTTTAATTACTAAAACAAAAGCAGAGCACATTTTATGATGTAACGTAATTAGTGTTTTGCAATAAAGTATTTGCATCTTTTTTTCTTCTTCATGTTTTGGCTCCACACTTTTGTGTATTTAGCCAGTGTCAAGTAATTGATAATTCATCAAGTTAATGATATTTCACGCAAATATGTATCAAGTCACGATCGAAGTCATCAGGTCAAGTCATAGTCAAGTCATAGTTTAGTCAGAGTCATACTCCTAGTAAAGTGATGGCAACTTTACTTGAAGCTTCTATGGAGTTTTGGAAACAACACGAAAACAAACGTTTCACCATCATTGTACCATTTTCTCACACTCATGCCTGTAATCCAGCACTTAACGAATAGAATGCTACCAACTTTATGCACTAACACTGAAAATAACACAAGTTTTGGAAAATAATACAATGCAGTGACGCGATCTTTTCCGTTTTCCCGCCAAAACTCCTATTTGTATCTTGTATAACTTCTAATAGCAACCACAGATTTTATATAAAAAAACCAAGTAGTCCATAATTTGACCTTTAACATATTCGGTTTATCAATAAAGAAATCATCAGAAATCGGTCTTAATAGAAGGGTGAAGGTAGACCGTATGGGAACCGCACAACCTTAGGTCAGCACGTCCACACATGATTATAAGGCGGGCTACGTGCAAGGATTTGACATGACAACCTGGAACAAATATAAATGGTAGATACGTTATAGTCCCCTCGTGACCACGGCCAATGTAACTTGGTCGAAACGTCGAGGTTAGTCAAAATAATGTTTTGATAATTTTTTTTTATGTTTTGGCTCCACACTTTTGTGTATTTAGCCAGTGTCAAGTAATTGATAATTTATCAAGTAAATGATATTTCACGCAAATATGTGTCAAGTCAAAGTCGAAGTCATCAAGTCAAGTCATAGTCAAGTCACAGTCAAGTCACAGTCAAGTCACAGTCAAGTCACAGTCAAGTCACAGTCAAGTCACAGTCAAGTCACAGTCAAGTCACAGTCAAGTCACAGTCAAGTCACAGTCAAGTCACAGTCAAGTCACAGTCAAGTCACAGTCAAGTCACAGTCAAGTCACAGTCAAGTCACAGTCAAGTCACAGTCAAGTCACAGTCAAGTCACAGTCAAGTCACAGTCAAGTCACAGTCAAGTCACAGTCAAGTCACAGTCAAGTCACAGTCAAGTCACAGTCAAGTCACAGTCAAGTCACAGTCAAGTCACAGTCAAGTCACAGTCAAGTCACAGTCAAGTCACAGTCAAGTCACAGTCAAGTCACAGTCAAGTCACAGTCAAGTCACAGTCAAGTCACAGTCAAGTCACAGTCAAGTCACAGTCAAGTCACAGTCAAGTCACAGTCAAGTCACAGTCAAGTCACAGTCAAGTCACAGTCAAGTCACAGTCAAGTCACAGTCAAGTCACAGTCAAGTCACAGTCAAGTCACAGTCAAGTCACAGTCAAGTCACAGTCAAGTCACAGTCAAGTCACAGTCAAGTCACAGTCAAGTCACAGTCAAGTCACATTCAAGTCACAGTCAAGTCATAATCAAGTCAAAGTCATACATACTCCTACTAAATACTAGTAAATCCTCATACTAGTAAAGTGGTGACAACTTTTCTTGAAGCTTCTATGGAGTTTTAGAAACGACACGAAAAGACCGTTTCACCATCATTATACCATTTTTCCACACTCACGCCTGTAATCCAGCACTTAATGAATAGAATGCCACCACTTTTATGCACTAACACTGAAAATAACACAAGTTTTGGAAAATAATACAATGTGGTGACGCAATCTTTTACGCTTTCCCGCCAAAACTCTTGATAATTTTTGTTTTATATTTACAATACGTTATACGTGTTCGTAATATTAAAAAAAAGGTCAAGCAAGAAAAGTTTTTACAAATATATATGCGAGAATTCACACCGCGCCATCTAGCCCCAAACTAATCACAATAAACAAAAGCTTGTACAATGGGAATCTGATACAATATTTATATACTTTTTGTTAGTAAATGCATACATAGAATACAATATAGCACCCAGACAGAAAATCATCCACGTTTGTCACACGAAATGTTTGTCCTTGGTGGAAATCATACCTCGAAGCTATAAAGCCAGTTATAAACTTGATATTGGTTATGTAATTAATAGTTTTTAATTCCATAGTGTCAAAATTATTCATTTGGTTTATTATATATGACTTCCTGTTTGACAACAACTGAAAATTTCTTTGTGAACCTCTAATTATTCAATCCAAATTCATCACGGTAGTGAAAAAAAAAAAAGAAAAATTTATTTATGGTTAAAACAAATTACAATAGTACTAGAACAAAATATGAAATCTAAGATAACTAAATTGGAATAAATAAAAGACGAAGACTGAAGTGTGCAGATATTAATTTATCTATGCAATAAAAGCTATACCAAAATATAAAACCAAAGATAATATGATGATGATGATGATATGAAATATGATATACACTTTGAATTTTCACACACATTTCGTATAAAGGAGTCACTCACCTCATATTAGTAATACCAATATTGGACCACGTATTCGAAGAGCCAAGACAAAGTTTAGTAACGCATCTTCCTTAACCAACTTATCGCAGGATCTACTATTACCATATCATACATTTGATTATGTATTTCATACATTTGATGACATGCTATTTCGTAATGTTTCACGTGAATAGACGACATGTCACGGTAAAAGGTCATTTTGGACATCTAATTTGTTGGGTCGTGTTTAGGAAAGGTCAAAATCGAATGACAATAGGATTTCCTAACAACAAGAATAATGAATATTTTCTTATGAGAACTATTTTTAGGTACAGATTATTTGACTGACCCGATAGCTCAGTTGGTAGTAACCCTACTTTCTGAGCTGTAGTTTATGGGTTCGATTCCCCCCATTAGTGTGATGAACATAGACGTTTGTTCTGTGTCTGGGTGTTATATTGTATTCTATGTATGTATTTACACACAAAAAGTATCTAAGTATTCTATCAGTTATCTGGTTCCCATTGTAATGGGCTTAGCAGCTTGCAAGCTTTGCTTAGTTTGGGGCTAGATGGCGTTGTCTGAATCGTCCACAAATATTTTTTTATTAAATTTCCTATTACTATTTTACTTTTTTACACCTGTGCGCTTCGTAATGGCTATTCCATTTATACTAAAGTTTGACACCGCCTAAGTTCAAGCACTCATCTTCAGCCTTCACCTTCAATTTTTCGTACGTTTGTCCCATTTCAAGACAACACACCAAAATTAAATACTGTATTCTCATTGGCTATAACAGCCGATGATCAACAGGCAACTAAGCGTTCAGTATTTGGTCTCTCAAGATGACATAAGTTTAATTAGTATACGAGAACCCAGTTGTATTTTAATAGAATTCAGTACAGAGATATTAGGTTGTATTTACTGCTACGCTAACGTTTCCATTCCTCATTCGTCCATAGTTATCGTTGTCCATAGTTACCAATGAGCGTTCAGTATTTTGTCTGCCAAGTTGAAACGAATTTAACAAACGTATTCGAGAACCTAGCGAAAAGTGTTACTTAGCAAAGGTCCGTATTACAGAACGATGCTCAGTCATCGATCGGTGCTCAAGCCGAGATTTCATTCACTAACTAGTTGCGCCCCGCGGTTTTACCCGCGGATAAAAAGTATTTTAATTATTTGCTGATCCCACGAGAAAAAATCATTTTTCCGGGATAAAATGTAGCCTATATGTTAATCCAGTGTATAAGCTATCTTGGTACCGAATTTCATCCAAATACATTCAGCCGTTTGAGCGTGAAGGAGTCACAAACATACACACATACAAACTTTCGCCTTTATAATATTAGTGTGATTGATCGTTTTATGAATGAAATCTCTGCTTGAGCACCGATCGATGACTGAGCATCGTTCTGTAATACGGACCTAAGACTTTAGTGGGGGCATTAGTTATTTATAACCAATATTCGATATAACAAGAGTTTTTCACAATAATTAATAATGACTTGAGACAAATAGGTTATTGCAGCTGTAGCCTCTTTACATAAAATAACAATAGAATCCTTTATCTAAGGCTTTCACACACGCATGCACATTGCACATGCCCTATCTACTGTGCATCGCGAAGTATGAACGTTGAATTTAGGTCGAGTACCACTACCATTGTTCAAGTAACTGATTAAAAAGTACTTTAGTTAAGTACTCATGGTTCTACTAATTTTCTAAATAACTAATACTAAAAACTACCTACTACAAAAATCACTATAAACATTAAACAGGCACTCTATAAATAAAAAGTTACAACTAATAAAACATTATTTACAAAATAAATACGCTATCCAACTCACCACCGCGCGGTAAGGTTCCCAGAATACTGGCAGCATTACCTCGCTGAATTAGAAAACTTACCCCCATATTCTTAGACTTAACTCGAGATTTCCTCGACTCGAC
This sequence comes from Ennomos fuscantarius, assembly GCA_905220475.3. Classification (NCBI taxonomy): domain Eukaryota; kingdom Metazoa; phylum Arthropoda; class Insecta; order Lepidoptera; family Geometridae; genus Ennomos; species Ennomos fuscantarius. The sequence continues at coordinate 5,143,308 of HG992039.1, forward strand.
TTCCACTCAAACTCGACTGGAGGTGCCTCGAACATCCCTCCAAAACTTCCTCAAAAACGGTATTTTTAGTTAAGTTTTCGAGGTTCCTTGAAGTGAGTGGAGTTAATTTGGAGTCGAGGTATTACGTCACTATACGTCATCAGTTCGAGGATAATTTTATCAAACCTGAGGAACTTTTTAGTCTATGCTGAGTTTTGACAATGTAATAATATTGTAAACGTCAAAGAAATTCCATTTCGTGATTTAAGTGGTGCCATCTTAGCATATTTTCTGCTGTATTAGCACTTGTTCATGATTAAATTCTTCAGTCCCAATTTTTTTCCTATTTACAATATAAAATACAATTAAACAAAAACAAAAAATGGATGATAATGGTGGCTTGACTTATTTGCCATTTTAATATTTTAGTATCAGAATGACGTGCTTTGAAGAAACGTATCTTTGGAATATGTAAAGTGAGTAAATTTAGTTTATTGACTGGCCTGATAACTCAGTCAGTAGTATCCCTGCTTTCTAAGCTGTGGGTTGTAGGTTTGATTCCCTCTCAGGAGAAACATTTTTGTGATGAACATCGATGTTTGTTCCGTGTCTGCGTGTTTATATTGTATTCTATGTATGTATTTACAAACAAAAAGTATCTAAGTATTGTATCAGTTATCCGGTTCCTAAAGTACAAGCTTTGCTTAATTTGGGCCTAGATGGCGTAGTGTAAAATTTCTGCACAAAAAAAATGACAGTCATTTTCGAAAAAACCGGGTTTGGTCACTTGCTGCTTACGATAATTTATTTTGCCATCTCAATGGTGTAGCTCAGTGCCATAGATAATATTTTTGTCAATTTTTCTCTTTATATGTATAATTTACAGTGTTGCCACCTTAGCAATTTTGTAACCCGCGGCTGTCGACACTATTGTCAATTAATAACAATGGAAGCAAAATATGCACTACACTATCCTTACTAAAAGTGTATCGTTTTTGGAATTCGAAATTGTCATACTTCCAAAGGATTCTTTGCATCCTTAAAATATCTTCGTAATGGGTAATCAGCTTTTTCAAAAGCCAAAATGATACAAATAAACACAAGACGCGACTTCGAGGAAGTTTCAAGGTAGATCGCGAGGTACCTTGAGTTGACAGTTCGTTCGCTTCCCTCACATGAGGAAAATCTCGAGTGAAATTCGAGTTGAGGTGGAGTGGAGGAAATCTTATCTACTAAAAATACCAAAACTCAAATGTAAGGTTGAGTCGAGTCGAGGAAATTTCGAGTTAAGTCTTAGAATATGGGCCTTAGCTTCTGAGCGAAGTATGTGCCAGCTCTGGGATCCCCCGAGGCGAGAACCAAACGAGTCGAAACTTGTTTAATAAATTTTTTTGTGTCGGACGACCACGGGCCTAAGGTTTCTATGGCCAGCTAGCCAGTTTCTACCAGTTTCTATGGTTCTACTAATTATATTCCATAGTTATTTAGTTCCATTGGCCGTTGGTCTAATTTTCATGTATAATAATAATAATAGCGCCCAACGATTACATACATAGATCCTAGACCCTAACTCGGATTAGTCCGTTTTTTACTTCCTGTGTCTAGAGAGTGGAACCCAGGAACTACGAGGACCATGGTCCCACAACACTTAGATCCAGAACAAGTATTTGCGCTATTTTTTCTGTGCACATATACTGCCGCGGGAATTGAACCCGCCGCCTCCCAGATATCAGCTGACCTGCTCAACCACCACACTACAGAGACTGTCACTATCTTTAGTCTGTATATCATCCAGTTACCGATTAATAAAGTTCAATTTTGTCCACAGTGTTAAACTACTGTAACATCCTTTTAACGCCTTTTGTCAAAGCCTAAAAGACTAATGTTTTAGACGTAAAATTACGACTATTGAAGACAGACTGCAGACGTCTTCATTTGCCGTCTTCGTGACGTTCTTAAAAGACGTGCTGTAGTCGTTATATTAAGACTTAAAAATGACGATTATTATACGATGCACAGTGTTATTCTTAAATTATTGTTATTATATATATTTATATTATACGCGATTTCACCCACGTGGTGATGAAAAACGGTGATGATGATGATGATGATGATTTATAGATAACAACCTATTCGCGAACCTACCAAGTGTGAATATTAAATTTCATCAAAATCGGTTCAGCCGTTTCGAAAGACCATACTCAATAACAAACACTGTGACACGAAATTTTTATATATTTAGATATATGATACTAATTTCAAGATTTCGCGTATTAAAATATTATATCCTATGTATTGCGCCAGCGTATAAACTATCTGCAATTCCAAGTTTCATTAAAATCCATTCAGTAGTTTGACCGTGAAAGTGTAGCAAACATCCACATATACAAACTTTCGCGTTTATAATATTAGTAAAGATTCCAAAATGTCTTATGGTGGACCTCAATTTACGGGGTGTTGCCATCATTTTGCTCTCCTATCACTAGGCAAAGCTCTTATTTCACGAATTTACCAAAAAAAAAAATATAACCAAAGTGATAAAGGCGTTTGTTTTCCCTTCGTGAACCCACAGTTAGGGCTCAGAAATCGCATAATCAGCCTTACATAAGCTGATCTGATAACTTGCCTACCAATGGGCGTGCCAGCAGGGCGGGAACCACATTCTAAATTCAAATTGCCAGTTACCAAGAACTAGTTACTTAAATAGCGTGTCCGATATTTTTCTTGTAGGTCAGCTGTTTTATTGTACCAAGCATTTATCGGGGGCCATGGATATAAACAGATTATGCTCAATGATCAAGGTTTCACATAGCTAATAATAATAATATGTGTGGACATCTCACACAACGCCATCTAGCCCCAAACTAAGCAAAGCTTGTATTATGGGAACCAGATAACTGATACAATACTTAGATACTTTTTGTTTGTAAATACATACATAGAATACAACACCTATGAATATTCGGAACAAGGTTAGGCTGGGTTAATCTAATGGTGTGGGAGCGAGATGGCAGGCTGCAAACGCGCCCTTTCTCGCCCCGCTATGGCGGAAGACGGCTCACGAAGGTTTTTAGTGGGTTCGAATCCCACATACCCCCTGCCACCACCCCCATGGTGGCAGGGAAGTGATAGGGCATTTCCCCCCCTCAAAAAAAAGGTGTGGGAGCGAGATGGCTGGCTGTAAACACGCCCCTTCTCGCCCTGGTATGGCGGAAGACGGCTCACGGGGGGTTTTTAGTGGGTTCGAGTCCCACATACCCCCTGCCACCACCCCCATGGTAGAAGGGAAGTAAGAGGACATTTCCTCCCTCAAAAAAAATGGTGTACTTATCCTAAGTATTGGTTGACAATCATTCGAAACAAATTTTTTATGGGCAAAGAAAATAAATAAAGTAAGTAAAGTATTTGTGGACTTTTCACATGGCGTGATCTAATCCCAAACCAAGCAAAGCTTGTACTATGGGAACCAGATAACTGAAACAATTTTTAGATACATTTTGTTTGTATATACATAAATAGAATATAATATAACACGCAGAGACAGAACAAACACCTGATCATCACACAAATGTTTGTCCTGGGTGGGAATTGAACCCACAACCAGAAGGCAGTTCAGAAGGCAGAGCTAATGCCAAATGAACTGTAAGTGGGTCCTATTGAACTGGGGTGGTCCTATTCTCACAATGGGACCACACGGCACATTTTAGTCATATAATCCGCATAATATAATGATGAACCAAATAAAATTAGGCATTCCTGTCAGTTATCCACGATATCCTAATCACGAAACCATAACCAGTGATTACATAATTATTATAAGAATAATGTATACAGAATTTTATTATTGGTTACGCAAATTTTCTAGAACATTATCCCTGATTAGCGTGAGAAAGAATATCGCGGTTTCGTTAAAAGAAAAACTTGTGATCTGACTCGGGACTGCTCGTTTACAATGTACAAGTATTATTATTTGGCGCATCATTATGATATCTTTATGGAGTTGTTAAAACCGTCTACATATTTACACGGACGTCGCTTATATTTTTTTAATATTGTCAGTAAGAAAGAAATGTATACCTAAATGTACATTTGCCTAAGTAACGCACCCTGGCTTCGAACGGGTTGAACAGTTTTACGCCCAGTGTCAAAAAAAATGAAGGAAGAGGGAAAAAGATAGGGGAAAAGGATAAATGTGTAGGATGGCGTCAAAGAGAAAGTGGCAGTGGCTTTTTAAAAACAGATTTCAATAGTACATCATGAGTGTGTAACATATTTTAATTATTTTAAAACATAATTGTGTTTAAAAATAATTAGAATAAAATAATTATATAAAAAATATGTTTAAAAATAAATTAATTATTTTTAAACATAATTGTGTTTAAAAATGATTAAAATTTTCAGAACTAAAATTTTAATAAAATGATTAAGAGTTTCATTTCTCAAGTGCTTTGCACAAATATTGTTTATGTTGACAAAAAATAAAATTACCTATTTTTATTGCATGCAGGAAAACGAAAGTCAGGTAAAGCAGCAAGGGTCCTTGGTATACAATTTGAAAAGGCCATAATGGAATCAACTATATGCTGATTACTGATTGATTCCATCACAAACCAAGACCAACCGAAATTAAAAATTTAACAATCTTCTCAGTAAACGGGTAAGATGAAGTGAGCAAAACCGTGTCGCGCCACTTTATTAATAACATACAATTTTTTTTGAAAAACGGCAATGTGCCATTACTTTCTAAATATACATTGATATAACTACAACGATCATACCAACTACTGCGAAATTAAAAAAACAAAAACAAGATAAATATTTTTAATTAAATAATTTTAACAACTCTATAGCAGATAAACTTATTTTATTACAAGTCAAGCGCACGCGCACGGTGGGTGGATTTTTTCACGATTCTTAGCTATTATTGGTGAACTCCCATCGAAATGTACTTTGATACTTTGAAAATATTATAAAAAATACGACGGCTAAATTAAAATACGCGAGACCTGTAGGAATAGCAATTTGTCTTTAGAATTTTGCTAATCTTGTGTCTCAATTGAAGGGGTACAAAGAACAAAGGGAAAAAAAGAAGGGAGAACAAAAAGGATTTAACTGTTTTTTTTTTTTTACAAAATGACTTATGGGTATCGTTGGATTCAGCGTGAAATTATCTACAATAATATATTCTCAAAATACCGGAATGAGGCTTAAATCTCAAGATTTTGAGTCTAAAACGGTTTATCTGTCACAGGAATACAGTTCGCTTCGCATAAAAACATTATTATATTTATTATATTAGATTATATGTTTACAGTAATTGTACGAGTTAGAACTATATTTAGTATTTTAAAATAGAATTAAAATATTTTCAAGCAACTGAAACTTACATAAACCTTTTCTATTACCTCATAAGCACTCTACATGAAAATGATGCCGTTTAAGTTTAAAGTCAATTTTCTCGAAACTATCAATTTGACAGTTAAACCCTTTTTATTCTCAACCCTTAAATTATAACAAGTCTGGTTTTGATATCTTAACTTATCACTTATATCTTAATAACGGCTAAACTCACGTCAATTAAAAAGTCTAAATTACTCCGACCAGGTTTCGCGAGCGTCAGCACGTAGCCCGTAACCCGTAAGAAGGACATCGAATATGTCCGAAACCTGGTCGGAGTAATTTCGACTTTTTAATTGACGTGAGTTTAGCCGTTACTTATGTTACAAAATGTGTCATACTCCCGATAACTTACTGTTTTTTGTCTGGGTCTGAGTCTGAAATTAAAAATACATTAAACCGAGTTGCACAAAAAGGCATACTAGAGCGTTTATCAGTTTCCAAAAACCCCAAGTTCAAAATTTCGATGGTACAGAGTTTGCTTAGTTTCAGGCTAGATGGCGCTGTGTGATATCTAAGTCCACCAATATCCATATTATACTTCGGGATCTCAACCGAAGACGATGTAATATTACTATTGCAGCATACGTGAGTTGGTGCTATCTTCGTCACACTTTTAGAGTAAAGGCTAGTAAAAAAAAAAAAACTATGTAATGCCCCGTCTCGCTTGCGCGCCGACAGCGACACCACCGGTGCGCGGTCTGGCGCGCGCGCCTGTAACTTGTCATTACGTGTTTTTGTGTTGTCGGAATCACACTGCGCTATTTGATTTTTTCGTGATTTAATAAAATTTTACTGTAATAAACACGGGTAAAAGGAAAATTTCGCGACTTGAGGACAATTATTATCAAAAAATGAAGAAACTTGAACGTGAGCTCGGGAAATACAGACACCAATTGTTCCAGATGAAGTGACGAGTCGTCTAATGATGAGGATTCTAGTGATCGTGGAGGTATGAATTTAAATATTTTAAACCTTATTTTGGTGTAATCACATCAGAACGTCAGGTTCATAAATCGATTTGGTAAAAATGCTTGGTTCATTGCTGCCTATGTGCTCACGTAAATAGGAATTCAGATACTGATATTTTACAAACAAATCATGTTGAGGCATCATAATATTCTCGACTTATATCGTGTTGAGACATCATATTCCTCACGTAAATTGTGTTGAAATATCATATTTCTCCACGCCCCTGAATCGTGTTGAGCATATTTCTCAACGTAAATCGTGTTTAGGCATAATAGTCCCCAAGTAAATCGTGTTGAGGCATAACATTATCCACGTAAATTATATTGAAGCATAACATTCTCCACGTAAATCGTGTTGAGGCATAACAGTGTACACGTAAATCGTGTTTAGGTATAACATTCTACGCGTAAATCGTGTTGAGGCATAACAGTGTACACGTAAATCGTGTTTAGGTATAACATTCTACGCGTAAATCGTGTTAAAGTATAACATTCTCCACGTAGATCGTGTTGAGGCATAGCATTATCAACGTATATCGTGTTGAAGCATAACATTCTCCACGTAAATCGTGTTGAGGCATAAAAATCTCTACGTATATCGTGTTGAGGCATAACATTATCCACGTAAATCGTGTTGAGGCATAACATTCTCCACGTATATCCTATTGAGGCATAACATTCTCCACGTAAATCGTGTTGAGGCATAAAATTCTCCACGTATATCGTATTGAGGCATAACATTCTCCACGTATATCTTGTTGAGCCATAATATTCTACACGTAAATCGTGTTGAGGCATAACATTATCCACGTAAATCATGTTGAGGCATACAATTCCCCACGTATATCGTATTGAGGCATAACATTCTCCACGTATATCGTGTTGAGGCATAATATTCTACACGTAAATCGTGTTGAGGCATAAAATTTCCACGTAAATCGTGTTGAGGCATAACATTATCCACGTAAATCGTGTTGAGGCATAAAATTCTCCACGTATATCGTGTTGAGGCATAATATTCTCCACGTAAATCGTGTTGAGGCATAACATTATCCACGTAAATCGTGTTGAACCATAATATTCTCCACATAAATCGTGTTGAAGCATAACATTATCCACGTAAATCGTGTTGAGACATAAAATTCTCCACGTTTATCGTGTTGTAGCATAATATTCTCCACGTAAATCGTGTTGAGACATAACATTATCCACGTAAATCGTGTTGAGCCATAATATTCTCCACGTAAATCGTGTTGAAGCATAACATTCTCCACGTAAATCGTGTTGAGGCGTAACATTCTCCTCGTAAATCGTGTTGAGGCATCATATTCTCCAAGTAAATTGTGTTGATACTGCTACCTACCCTTAAAAATTTACTGTTTACGATTATGTTCACAATTTATAACTAATGTATTTAACTTGGGCTAATATTATATTACTACCCACATACACAAATGTGACTCAACAATAAAATATTTCTATTTTATATTTCTCATAAATAACATTTTTAATACTTCATCTTACGTAAATCGTAATAAGTCACTACATTCTTCACGTAAATCGTGTTAAGACTTTAAATAATCTGGAAATATCGATCGTATTACTTTAGTTATACCTATTTGCCAAAACCAAAACCTGTTAAAACCTAACATCTCTAACAGCACCAGGGTCATCAACAACGAAAAAGATTGACGATTGGTGTTTGACCTAGAAATTTTAATGATGCTTAGCGACAACCCTACAACTTAGAATTAATGGTGATAATTTGCACAAAAATATTACTGCTGGACTTATGCTCATACATTTTACTTAATGAGTTAAATAAAGAAAGCGACTTGGACCTACAAAAACAATATTTACCGGCAAAAACTGTGCTAATATGAAGACATTGGTACCTCAATTTAAATATTAAAGTGGCTTCATTGGTCATCATAAACGTCTTAAAATATCCATATAGCCAATATCCATATAGCTCGTTAGCTGCATTGGGCCAAGTCTTAATATTCTGGAAAAATTTAGCCGAGCATCTGAAGTCTTCGAATGCAGTTCGAGATCAGGCATAGAGATGAGGTGCACCGCATTCAACCTGCCTACAATCACACAAAACCACAGGGGAGCTTTAAACGTGAGGGGAAAGCCGTGAGTACCAGCCGCCGTGCTGCGTCAGAAACCCTTCGGAGGCAAGCACCAGTATCGTGAGATCGCCGTCACGGCTCCAAATTTTGTCAGAACAATTCTGTGTGCCAGACGATCAGGAGGCAGTAACACCTATATTACAGGTACCTATTGCAGACAGACAATAATACCACAGACGATCATATATTGCTATCTTGGGTTACGAGGATACAGCATACCGTTTAAAAACGGAACCTGTACAACCAATACTTCCTCAATATTTTTTTTGTAAACTGCCATCTTAAAATAATAATGATAAATAATAGTGGTAGAAAAAGGTTGCAATTCGAATGGAGCTCCCAGCTATAGCAGTTTAAAGTATTGCCATTTGGCCTTTGCACTGTCCCCTTCATTTTTACTAAGATATGGAAACCTGTGCTTAAATACTTGCGCTCTTATGGTTTTATATCAATTAATTACTTGGATGAATTTATATGTATAGCAGAAACTGATAACGAATGTGCTGACAAAAATTCCTATCCACATTAGTTTTTCATCCAATATTTTAAGAAAAGTAATTTCATGCTATTTACTAAAGGTAAATTCTTAGAATTTGTTATTAACACCATAGATATGACTATTTATTAACTTCTGGAGGCAAAGCAACGCATTGCATTATAAATATATATAATAAATGACATGATAAGACATTACAATTTAAAAGAAATATGGATGGGCACATACAAAATTAATGAATACATACAAAATAAGTGTTTTTTTTTTTAGCATTGGGTAACCTTTGGTAAAATTATGACCCAACTTGAATCATCATCCCTAAAGCAAATTTTGAATGGGATAATATAATTGATTAATAAATAAATAATAAATAACGTATACGTAACTGGATAAAAGCAGAACTTAAGATGCTTATTAACACTTTAGATCTACAAGCAGCGTTTTACGAGTTAAAGATATTTGCCTCTACGCTTCAAGATTGCAAGATTGTAACAAGAATCGATAATATTACAGCAATTTGCTACATTTATCGAACAGGGGGCGTGCAACACTATATTTGAATGAAATAACTAGGAATATTTGGTCATGGTGTGAGCTTAAAAATATACATATATTTGCATCATATGTCAAATGATCAAAAAATATAGCTGAACACGAGTCCCGAAAAATTTACTTAATATAGAATGGGACCATACAAGGAATGAATCGGAAGGCATAATAGTGGTACCTTGTTGGCGTTCAAAACCTTGGTAATCACTGTGGACCAAATTAACAATATTAGAAAACTTATTCTTTGGGCCTCACAAATATTTATTGTATTCGCCCTTTAAAATATGTTATCTGCTACGCGCAGATCTTATTCTGGGAACAGCCAGATTATCAGGCCATCGGTAGATAAGTCAGCTTTGGATCAGTATAATTCATCCATAAAATCGTGGTGGACGTTTTGAGAAGATAATAATCATAATGTATTCAAGACAACTAGCATCCAAGTATGTTTTTTCCTTACGTTAAAATTTGAAAACGGCGCTAGCTACTGGAATACTAGCTACTATGGAACTCCATAAACACGCATAGGTCCGTTCTCTCAAAAATACACGGAAACAAAACTAAGTTAGACGATTGTGTTAACGGATGCATAAATGGTGTATATAGGTAAAAACCCCCCAATCCTAAATATGCCAATACCTGGGATACCAATAAGCCGTTAACTCATGCATTTAATATATATCCATATAATATATATTTATACGTCTTGATGACTTGTCTCGATAATGTACCACTTTGTTGGCAATTGCTTCCGCACAAAGAATGCAAACATTATTTAATAAAACTAAAAATCATCTGCGTAAAAACCGATAAGATTGTAATTAAAGTACCAGATACAATTAAACATCCAGACCTGGAACCTTCTAACCCATTATCAAGTTACCTTTCCTTCAGAAAAACATTTCGATATGCTCAGCAACAGCAATAAAAGCATAATATTGAGAAAAGATTTAGGCAGATTTATGTAACTATCAGCTGGGCGATCACTTTTTTTACTGCCCTACGAAGAAATCACAAAAAAGTAGGTTCGTAAACTCATGGGCTTAAAAAAGTATTCAAAGATATAGATATGGTATAGATAGATATATCGGTGTATGGAGTTCAAAGCAGTCGCTATGCAATATACATCAGTGGCTCGCTGCCTGGAAGTGATTCGGAAGGCTGCAGGGTGGAGTGATAGTTCAGATATATATTTAGTATATTACAATTGAGAGATTACCAATACCGATAGTAACGAATTTCGTTAAGTTGTATGTAACCAGATCTGTTTTATGAAGTTATTTTGTTAAAACCGGGATCAGGTGCATTTATTATATTGACTAAACATTTAGTTCAAATAGAGATAAATGTTACTTGATTACCATAAATACTATTATCTATATATTGATTTAACGGTTCATATTATTGATACTCTTAAGCCTTACGATACATCAAAATAAATGGAAGATTAAATTATATACTACTTTTTCTAAATAATTAAATTATACACTTCCCTTTTTTCTTTCTACCATGCACTCTAAACATCTGCAATAGTAATATTACATCGTCTTCGGTTGAGATCCCGAAGTATAATTATGAATCAAACGAACTTACCTTGTGATGTTTGATTCCAATTATGCGAGGGATCTCAACCGAAGACGATGTGACTCCCACCCACCCAAAAATATACCCTTCATTGCGGTAGAACAGAAAAAGTGATAAGTGTAGATATACCTATTTGGCTCTAAAATTAATGACAAGTTACAGGCGCGCGCGCCAGACCGCGCACCGGTGGTGTCGCTGTCGGCGCGCAAGCGAGACGGGGCATTACATAGTTTTTTTTTTTTTACTAGCCTTTACTCTAAAAGTGTGACGAAGATAGCACCAACTCACGTATGCTGCAATAGTAATATTACATCGTCTTCGGTTGAGATCCCTCGCATAATTGGAATCAAACATCACAAGGTAAGTTCGTTTGATTCATAATTAAACTGTATTAACTGTACTACTAAATAAAGGTGAAACACGGGAAAAACGTTGTCTTGTTGTATGTATGTATGTATGTTTGTTACTGGACATTCACGCGAAAACGACTGTAACGATTAGGATTAAATTTACCACAAAGATAGCGTAAATATCGAAATACTTAATTTTGTTTTTTAGGTTTCGGAAAATTTTAAAATTACCGTCGATACGGCAAGCTTCTCTAGCTATTGAAAATAGCTTTGTCTCCGTCTGTAATCCCTTGTCAGTACTAAATGGTCAACGCGATGTTGATGAAATGAAGTGTGGAGATAGTTCAGGCTTTGAGAGACACTTTATTTCATGGCATTCAAAATATTAAACTATTTTATGGAAAAAAAGCCATTACTAAATATGTTTAGTGTCTATTCGTGTACCTACTCTTGAAAAATAAATAATAATAATAACGCCCAACGATCATATACATAGATCCTGGACATTAACTAGAATTTTCTGGCACCCAGGAACTACGAGGACCATGGTCCTACAACACCCAGACACGGAACAAGTACATGCGCTTTTTTCCGTGAACACTTGCGGGAATCGAACCAACCACCTTCAGGCTATGAGCCAATCTGATCAATCACTACACCACAGAGCCTGTCTTATGCATGGAAAAACTCAATAAAGTATCCACCGCATTATTGGAGAACTTAAGTTTGACTTGACCTTGACTAGAAGGCTTGGGTTTGAGTTTGTCTCGACTTTGTTGATTTATTGCCAGTATTTTATAAAACTTGATTTTTAAACTAGTCACTTGCAGCCTTATTAATAAACGGGTATTAGTCTCGGATTAGTTACTTCAGCTTTGGTCCTTTTTTTGCTATTGGAATATTTAGCTGGATCGAAAGAGACGAAAGATGGTGTAACTAGTCTAAAGCTAGTTCGTGTTTATTAATAAGGCAGTATGAGCCTGCTCTATACCTGCTTTTTACCTGTAAGATGCCTAGTAAAACAAGTACCATCATTTGAGGCCATGAGAGCCTAACTGCATTTTTTCAATTTTCATTTTTTTACTAGAGTCTGCTCTAAGTGGTAAAAGCTATAGCGCAATAAATAAATCCACCAATAAAAGGCCTCCAATAAATAGGGATTTAAATAGGATGAAAGTAGAAGTGAGAAAATGGCTCCTCCCTTTTATTATAATGTACATAGAATCCTACTAATATTATAAATGCGAAAGTTTGTGAGTATGGATGAATGTTTGTTACTCTTTCACGCAAAAACCACTGAACAGATTTGGATGAAATTCACAATATAGATTTTTTATGAACTGGATTATAATAATAATATAATATGTGTGGACATCTCACACAACGCCATCTAGCCCCAAACTAAGCAAAGCTTGTACTATGGAAACTAGATAACTGATACAATACTTAGATACTTTTTGTCTGTAAATACATACATAGAATACAATATAACACCCAGACACAGAGCAAACACCTATGTTCATCACACAAATGTTTGTCCTGAGTGGGAATCGAACCCACAACCCACAGTTCAGAAGGCAAGGTTACTACCAACTGAGCTATCGGGCCAGTCAAATTAACACATAGGACACTTTTTATGCCAATAGCATGTTTCTGTGGGTTTATCCGCGGGAACATGCTATTGGCTATCCGGTGGAACTGCGGGGCGCAGCTAGTACAATATAATAAATGTATTTAAAAAGGCAGTTAGACTACTTTGGCTCTCATGGCCTCATTTATGACTACACTTTTCATAGCAAATGTGCATCTAAAATGTTTCACTAAGTTGTAGTTTGTACCGATTCTACCGACACAGGGAACGTCCAAACAGGCCGACATGTGCAATATGAATTTCCATTCGGGCTTGCTCAGACCAGATGAGCATTAACTTTAAATACTTAAGGGGAAGAAATTTACGAGATTGTCTTTGACACCGTCCGTTTGGCCTTTACGCTTAGATTCTTCGTTTGGATGCCTCAAGTGACTGCTACGTTAGCATTAACTATTATAATATCCTCCTGCTAATTTCAGTTCTGTCTACTATTAAGAACAGAATGGAATGGAATGGAATGAAACGGAATGGAATGGAACGGAACGGAACGATGTTCCGTTGAGAACTAAACAGAGTAACGTTTACTCATCTTCCACAATATTTTACACTTACTACATATTAATAGATAAGTAAAAAAATAAAATAACGACGTAAATATAGAAACTAAATCCTTATATCGATATAAAAATACAAAAGGCGAAGATAATTAAAACGGAATAAGAAATAAGATTGATTCCTCTCTGTATTATTACTACTCATCTGTATTATTGTTTAAAAAATAGTAAATGTGTAATTAAATTAAAATGAAATAAATGAATTAAAATGGAAGAATAAAAAGATTCAAATAAGATGAAATAATAATAATATCGAAATTTAATAATGATACAAAAGTTAACGAACGTTAAAGATTCCGAATCATGGAAGAATGAAGATTATGTCAAACGCAGTTTCATACATACTCGATATTGGCGCTTTTCCCGTTAAAGAACTGGAACTGGAAACAAATGCCTGCAGAGTGCTAACTGGCCCTTAACAGCACCGACACGACCTAGTGCCCTGGCGCAAGACGCTCGCCCTGATTGGAATTTATCGCCCTCGTGGCCAGCACTTCGCGTCCCTTTTGGCCCTTTTTCACTTCGACTGTGCTCACTTGCCGTCCACTTTCGATGTTGAATGAAAAATGTTGGAGGTTTTATTGTAAACATACAATAAAACCTCCAACATTTTTCATTTTTTTTTTAATTTTCAGTTTAGACTAAACATAACCAACAGGTTATGTTTAGTCTAAACTGAAAATTCAACATAAACATAACCTGTTGGTTATGTTTAGTCTAAACTGAAAATTCAACATAAACATAACCTGTTCGTTATGTTTAGTCTAAACTGAAAATTCAACATAAACATAACCTGTTGGTTATGTTTAGTCTAAACTGAAAATTCAACATAAACATAACCTGTTCGTTATGTTTAGTCTAAACTGAAAATTCAACATAAACATAACCTGTTCGTTATGTTTAGTCTAAACTGAAAATTCAACATCAACATAACCTGTTCGTTATGTTTAGTCTAAACTGAAAATTCAACATAAACATAACCTGTTGGTTATGTTTAGTCTAAACTGAAAATTCAATAAAACCTATATAAAGATTTTTCTTCTAATATTGTTTGGTCTTTATAAGTGTTCGCAGCACAAATTCGATTTATTTTCAATTCCTCAATTTTTTTATTATTTGATTTTTTTAAGTACCCATTGTTTTGTTGTAATTAAATAATATATAATAAACTGACCCGGTAAACTAAGTTCCGTACAACAACTAATGAATGTGCATGTTTCGGATCTTAAATATATTTTTTGTTTTTGATTGTCACAAATTTTATTACTTACTTGCTTATTATCCTATTTCGGACGAAGATAAATACAAAAACACAAAAATCATAAAAATTGGTACAGCCGTTCTTAAGTTATAAGTGGACTAACGCGAATTTTGTTTTATATTAGAGATTAACTAAATTAAATAAATAGGTAATAAGATTTTAGAATATTAGGTGAACTCACTACAGATTAAAAACTAGTTCAGGAATAATTAAAAAATGTTTATGCCGATAAAGTACTTTGTATTTGTGGCTTTCCACATATTACAAAAATAAATGACTATAATAGATATTCCTAAATACTTACGTGACTAATTCCCGTCTCCACTAAAGTTTGACAGCTCTTAAATTCACACTTATGCTTCTATGACATACCCAAATGCATTGCAGACGGTCTTGAATGAAGAAATCAAACAGTCTGTTTGTCACATTACATTTAGCATAGATTTCCTAAACAAGTATGTAATATAATAATATTATACTAGCTGACCCGGCCAACGTTGTTATGCCATATAAATTTAAAAAAAAAATCAGAAGTTGATGAAGGAAAGTATAAAATTTAGGATTGTTTGCGTTTTTTATGCAACATTATAAAATAAATATTTCTGTAAAATAAAAAATATAATTTTAGGGTGGGCCACCCTTATCACGTAGGAGGATAAAATATGGATAACAACCTATTATTAGACCTACCAAGTGTAAATATAAAATTTCATTAAAATCGGTTCAGCGGTTTCGAAGAAGTATGGTGACAAACACTGTGACACAAAATATTTATATATAGAAGAGATACATAATTATATAGATTATTAGGCACTTAGCCAGTGTCAAGTAATTGATAATTTATCAAGTTAATGATATTTCACGAAAATATGTGTCAATTCACAGTCGAAGTCATAGTCAAGTCATAGTATAGTCAAAGTCATACTCCTAGTAAAGTGGTGGCAACTTTTCTTGAAGCTTCTATGGAGTTTTGGAAACAACACGAAAAGAAACGTTTCACCATCATTATATTATTTTCCCACACTCACGCCTGTAATCCAGCACTTAACGAATAGAATGCCACCAATTTTATGCACTAACACTGAAACTAACACAAGTTTCGGAAAATAATACAATGCGGTGACGCAATCTTTTTCGCGTTCCCGCCAAAAAACCCCTATTAGGCACTTGAAAACAGCCTCACCATCGTTTAGCGCCATCTAGTATGTAAGGTATACAACATTTTGTTTTGCAGCTTGTGGAGCTACGTGCATAACATTTTCGTTGAAAACTCCAATGATAAGCCAGTGGAAGATTTTTTGTGATTATTATTTTGAACTTGGAAAACCTTATAGCCCGCACGTGCTATGTCTATTATTTTATTCTGAGGAAGATTATTAAACATACGCTCTAATTATGTTTTAATGTAATTTTTTCTGTTTTAGATACAGTTATAGAACTACAACGAATTTAGTCTTATGTCTTATTATATGTGAAAAGTTTGTTTGAATATTTTTATTTATATATTTTATAGGATATGTGCCTGATCTGGAAATATTTTAAATCTTAATCTACGACGAATAATCAAAGCATGTTTATAACTAAGCAAATTGTGTTTGGTCTGCAGTAATGGAACACAGGTGATCCAAACTTACATAAATTTAAACATTAAATCAAAGATTATCAG
Organism: Ennomos fuscantarius; assembly: GCA_905220475.3. Taxonomy (NCBI): domain Eukaryota; kingdom Metazoa; phylum Arthropoda; class Insecta; order Lepidoptera; family Geometridae; genus Ennomos; species Ennomos fuscantarius. The sequence goes on from HG992039.1 coordinate 5,159,901, forward strand.
CAGGAACCAACACTGGCATTGTTTTCCTGACACCTATTTGCATACAACCCTCCATCTGCCACGATCAAAATCGAGATTGCATCAATGTGGTACACGATTATCCATTTTAAACTCTATATTACTATGTCGAAATAAACAAATGAAAGTTGCTTTGATTTCAAGGGAATTTGTGGAAATATCTACTGAGACAGGGTTTTATAAAGCTTTTCATGTAGACACATTGATGGTACTTTTTGTATTGGCTCTGAACTGTTTTGTTCTTGTTCTGTCCATCGAGTGTTGTTTGGAAATTTAACACCGTGAATAAATGTTCGACGATGGAGGTCTTTATTGAAATCTTTCTTTATGGTGAAATGTGTGAACGTTACCCATACTTCCATATCCTTGCTATACTCTAAAATAAAACGTTGTCTAGCTTGTTTGTATGTTCGTTTATTGGTTTGATTGTGTGGCTCTCCTGTTGGAACGACTGAACTGATTCAGATAAAAATTTACACACAAATTGTTCACACACCTGACAGATCAAAATAAGTTTCAATCATAACTTAGCTGTTTTCACGCAGGAACTCTTTCAATTTCTAAAATTAAAATATTCTAAATTTCAGTCGTAAACAATTTGTGATAAACTAATTTTCTTTCAAATCGGTAAAGCCTTCATAGTTTAAAAGCACAAAAAAAAATTAACCTCTTAATTTATCATATGTTAGTACAGATATTAAAAGTCATACATATTAGAGTTAAAAATACACTTTTGCCAATGAAAGAAGCGAAGTAAGGTGTGTTCTCTATAGTGAGGTGGGCAGAGGCTGTTATCTTATCGATATCGATGAAGGTATTTTAAACTTAACTATGCCTTACTATTTCTATTCGGCCATTAAATTAACATAAAGGTGTCTATATAAATATAATTTGCCTTAATTATTTTGTTTATTTATTTATTCCACAGCATTACCAAACATAATAAACAAGCACAATAACATTCTTTAATGTAATAATTTATATATATATAGATTTATTTTATGTATAAACCGATGTTTGTAAACATTTAATTTAATAAACTATTATATTCATTACATTCAAATTGGTGTTATTGATCAGTGAAGATTGATTTAACACCACAAAGTGAATACATGGCGGTAAAATATTATGTTCAAAATTCCTGGCGTTATAAATAAGAAATTGTGTTAAAAAATTATACTTCTTTTTAATGTTAGTTGAAGTGACGAGCTAGTCGTTCACCTGATGTTAAGCGCCGCGGCTGCCCATAACAGAACAGTGTCACTCGAAACACTAAAACAGAGTTTCACGCGACACTGCACTGCGCACATCATCCTGAGGCATCAGCACAGTCTGGTAATAAGATTACTCGACTGTAAGATCAGATGTGCGTTTTGGAGTGTGCATTGGAGTTGCATAATCTGATTCCGCCGTCACCTTTCCACCATCAGACAACCAGATATACGAAAAAGTGCCACTGGTATACATGGTTAATATCCCAAACGAAGAGATTTGGCTCCACATTTATCATGCGCACACCCAAAGCGTGGACGCACGCTTTCACGCCGGCATTCATATTTCCTGAAAACTACAACCTTGGAGTCTTCAAATCGAGAGTGAACAGGATCTTCTAGGCAAGCGTGTTACATCCTAGACCGCATCGTCACTTACACTTAATGATCAAACGCGAGCCTATCAAACAATAAAAAAAAATTCATATCAGAAAGTCTCAATTGCCCAGTGATTTCAATAGCTACAGTGCCCCTTCAAACCAGAACACAGTAGTGCTTGCACACTATTCCTTGGCGGCAGAATAACTGGCAAAGCGGTGGTACCTACCTAGACAAACTTTGCAACAAAGTCCTACCTCCTAGTGAATAGTATACAAATACTAAGTATAAGTTATATAATATAATATAATAATATAAATAATACTAGTAAAGAGGTTAAAAAGGCATTTTGTTGTTTTTTTGCATGTTTGCATAAGAGATGAAACCATCCTTAAAATTATTTCAAATATGAGAAGTTATTTTATTCCCTTTTTATTTTTATGTTTGGTAACACTTGAACTTCGTAACGATCAAACTGAAAAATGTGCTAAATAAAAAAAAACTTTAATATTAACTCAACTTTTTATCCTGAAAGAATAAGTGCGAAGCTATTCAAAAATTAGTTTTTTTTTATTCTGTATTTCATTTTTCATCTTAGCTTATTTTTTTGGAACTGGAATACTATTAAAAATTATTGATATGCTTAGTTCTGCTACTGCATAGTGCATACTTAGTGATTTTATAAGTCTCTAAAGTTAGATGCATACAAAATTTAAAATCATCTTACAATATATAACAAAACGTTATCACGAATTTTCGTTTCAGATACACCAAGTACAAAGAGATGAATAATTAAATAACTGGTTAAAATTAAATAAGAACTATACTAAATCGATGGCAATTTAGCTAATACTTCGATAATTAATTGGAATGTGTTTATCGACGGCACCCCATCCCTATTTCCATCGAGACTTGCGTGACCTCTGCCCTGAGTCGTCCTCCCGCCCGCACTTCATGCCCCGCAGGTGTCCCGCCCCGTGCCTTTTTGGTATCGAAAAATTCTGATACTACATTTTTCATTATTGATTTGAATTGATGGCACGTACCTTATAAGAATATGTATATTTAGCTATGCCTTTTATTAATCAATTATAAAACAAACAAAATTACCAATATTCAATAAAAAACAAAAAGTAAGGTAGCCTTTGAGCGAAATGCTAGACGATAATAATAATAATTTATAAATAAAATTAATATTCGTGGATATATTACACAGCGCCATCTAGCCCCAAACTAAGCAAAGCTATGGGAACCAGATAACGGACACAATACTTAATACTTTTTGTTTGGCAATACATACATAGAAAACACCCAGACACAGAACAAATATTGATGTTCATCACACAAATAATATGTGTCCTGGGTGGGAATAAAACCCAGGACTTATAGCTCAGAAGGCAAGGTTACTACCAACTGAGCTATCAGACCAAAATGAAAGGCTTTGTCTAGATATATGGAGTGTGCCTTTTTTTTTTCGAAAAAAAAAAGGGTTGTTTTACGAAACGATTCTTAATATTAAAACCCTGTAAAGCTGTCGAATTGGGGTGTTAAAAATATATGAAGAGACATGTAAATGAAACCGCGGGTGACCGAGCTATTTATAATTGTAAAAAATATGTATTTAAACCTCTACATAATAACATTTCGTAAAGCTTTAATCAATTCAAACACAAAACCGTTTCAAGCCTTTCAAATTCTAAAAATGCCTATCATTGCTAGGAAATAAAAACCAGACATAAAGCACGTTCCCTAAACATATGTTCATCATTAAGGCTCCTTTGGAATAATTCGAATTCCAGACATACAAGCCTACCCAACACAATGCCACAATAGCCACCTTGACTCAATTAAATCTTAATTCGTACAAAGAAGTCGATTAATGAAATTAAGTCCGCATTTAGTCGATTTAACCATCGAGTGACTACAATAGCCCTAAATAGTAACAATCGAATGAAAAGACGCTTGAGAATCGATACAACAAAAGATCTAACTAACTCGGCTGGCCGGCGTGACTATTAAAATTTAATGACATGATTTATTCGTAACGAAAAAATACAAGAAAAGGGTACGATGTTACGATCCATTTTTCATATAACGCAGTTGGTAGCAAATGGCCGAATAAAAAATGTTTAACAGGCCGACACTTTATGAAAAACGGATTCTACCGAAGAGCGGTCTTTGTCATCGGCTCGAACATATTCATGGCCTGTTGGGCTCACGTGGAGAGTAAAATATAAAGAATATTCCATTTTTCTGTGTGTTGCGTAAGGTGTACGGGTGGTTGAAAGTCCCAAGCTTTGGAGCTGTCAACTGCAGGCAGTAGTTGTCAGTTGTTTTTCTACAGCTCCAATCAGCGTCCAGCGTAGACTACGCCTGCAGAATGGGGCAAGATTATGTAATATGCAGTGTTGTTCCGTATTCTATGTATTTTTTAAATATCTAGCAGTAAAGTTAGCAGTTGCATTACATTTATATCACAACGAAATATTCAGTACAATTATTGACTATCTAGTTTCACTTGTAAATCTTTTATCTATAAATAAAAGTAAAACTTTGACTGGTTGCTTATTTTGGTTTTTGTCCCATATTTAGTAAAATAAATTATTAAAATTTTGCAGTAAGATTTCTGACGCCATCGAGACCTATATTTATAGAATAATTTTAATTTTAGGCTATGAAATGTTTTACTTACTGATAAAACAGCGAAGCTGCTCTTTAAAAAAGTTTTCTATGTTTGTCTTTACATTTTTTTTGCTTATATTTTGTGACATTTGGATGAGTAAAATTTTTACTTAAAAACATATGTACTTATTATGTAGGTAAGTATCCTATTTGTGAATACAAAATCAAAATTAGTTACCTATGAGTTAATGCTGCAACCAGAAAGCTTTTGGCATTGATATTAATCCACAATGAATTTTAGTAAAAAACACAATTTTAGTACATTATATTAAATGATGGAGCGGTTTTTTTTGCAAAATAAAAAAATACTTAAATTTAAAAAAATAGCACTTTCGAGCAGCTGTGCCAATTGTTATAATATTTGGTCATTCCCTTAGTGGTAGCCATCTCATTTATAATATTTTATAGAAATCAACTAAACAAAATTGGGAACATTAACATGCTATATAATACTATGCCCCGGTTTTGTACGGGTTTTATTGTAAATTGCTTATGATTAGTGTGACCAAACCTTTTAACCAAACACGGAGATGATGATACTAAACAAATCGGAATTTTTAAGCTTTTATGTGAAAATAAATAGCGTAGTGAATAATTTTGGAATCGAAAAATTTGCTAGTAATTATTATATTAATAGTAAAATTAGCATTAGAACATACGTTCTGAAGTGTTTATCGCGATTTTAAAAACCACCCTGCCTGCTGAACTGTCGACTGTGGGTTCGATTCCCACACAGGACAAACATTTGTGTGATGAAATATGTGTTTGTTCTGTGTCTGGGTGTTATATTGTATTCCATGTAGGTATGTATTTTTTAAAAAAAGTATTACAGGCGTTCTGGTTCCCATATTACAAGCTTTGCTTAGTTTGGACTAGATGAGATGATTTGATGATAGAGAACATCTTTTTTTTTCAAACTCATATATTGTAATGGGCTTGCTATGTAATATTTGACAATAAGCACTTTGCAATTCTATATGCTTAGTACAATGATTTAATTTTAATTACATAATATTATTTTGACTTGTAAAAGTGCTAAAAATAGCCTATTTGCAATAAATCTTTTATCTTTGACTTTGATGACATTTGGGCATTGACTTTGGTGACATGTCAACTAATGTTTATTATTTCTTTGTTTGTTTTATTTCCTTTAGTTTCTATGAATAAAACGATTTTCGTGAACCACATGTCTAATATACAATAAGAAATTATTCATTCTCTAAATAAAATTAAAACAGCCATGGTATTCCTTAACATACCAATGTCTGTATGAATTATAAAACTGGGTGCAGACTTGGTTCCATTGACTAACATAAGATTTTGAAATATAGGTATCTTTGACAGCACCGAGAGTTTTCATCAATAGAGAGCATGGTCAAAAAGTTAGCTATTCGATTGACTAAGACGTGACTTCACAGAATAGAAAAATATTAAGCGCAACTCTGGTAAAGAACTAAATAGGATAAGAATAATAAAAATAACATCTAACGATACATATATCCTGGAACCTAACTAGGATTCCCTGCATCTGGGGAGCCAGAAACTACGAGGACCATTGTCCCACGACATCCTAACTCAGAACAAGAAAACTTTTTCCTGCCAAATACTTGTCCTGTCGCGGGTATCGAACCCGCCGCCTCCGGACTATGAGCTGACCTGGTTAACCACCACACCACAGAGGCTGTCAAGATACTTACATCGTCAATATTAACAGAAAACAAAATATTATTTTAAAAATGTGGTAATGAATGTGATTGAAATGCTTCCATCCATCCATTTTCCATTGTAAAAAAAACCCTATGTCCCCAAATAAAAAATCCCCATGAAAAACTTTCTGCATTGTCTCTTAAGGGCCATCCATAAATTTTTGACCCCTCTCCCGTCCTTGTCACATTTGTGGTCCCATAACACACAGGACAAGTATTTGAGCTTTTTTCTATGTAGAAATACTTGTCCTCTCGCGGGTATCGAACCCGCCGCCTCCGTGCTATGAGCCGACCTGGTCAACCACCACACCACAGAGGCTGTCAATGTCACCCTTCATCGACCCCCTCCCTCCTTTTCAACGTGTGACGTAATTTATAGATGACCTCTTATCATAAAAATAACTGGTTCATAAACGCTACCCTGTAAAACGCGACATGTGTATGGTTACGTCAAGAGACATAACAAAGCTATGATCTTAATTTATTGAAGATCGGTCATTTTCTTTGAAAGTGCCTTAAACATTAGATACCCAGTTACGTGGGCGTTTATTGCCTACTATTATGTATTCTGTGGCAGAACTGTGTCTGTACCCATTTTAATATACTTACCCCTTTAGTACTCTGTCACAATGCAATTTAACTTACACATTAGGTACGTTGCATTAGAAAAGAAGCCTGAATTTTAAAAAGACAAAGAATCACATTGTTTTTAGACAAAGTCATTCCCTTTATTTCTGTAATATATTGTTATTGTGTGATATTAAAATTCGGTAACAAGGTTTACTTAGTAAGAACATTGGATTATGGAATTGGGTAATAGTGATACAAAATAAATTGAAGACGGGTAACATTTATTGCTTTGATTTAGTTAAGTTTATTTAATAATAAGCTTCGTTTTATATTTAAATTGCATTAAACTTAGCATATTATATTATAATTTTTATGTCATTATGTCAAACACGTCAAAGTAATCTTAACTTTCAAGAAAAAGAAATAATGATAAAGGTTTTTATTTTATAACATTTAAATCACATTATAAAGGCGAAAGTTTGTAAGTATGTTTGTGTGTATGTTTGTTACTCTTTCACGCTCAACCGGCTGAATGCGTTTGGATGAAATTCGGTACCAAGATAGCTTATACACTGGATCAACATATAGGCTACATTTTATCCCGGAAATGTGAAATTCTCCTGTGGGATGAGCAAATCATATAAATACTTTTTATCCGCGGGTGAAACCGCGGGGCGCAACTAGTCAATTTATAGCCAACACAATGATTAAACGAATATTGAAATTGGATCACTATTGCAAGTAATAAAGTTATTCGCAAATCAGGTTGTCAGGATAAGATCGCTTTAAGCGATAATACCGACAATTTTCAAGTTTGTGTATGTAAATTGTTCCTGTAATGTGGTGTTTTAATAAAGAGTTTTATTTATCTACCTATCAGGTAAATGATTTTTTTAAATAAATTCATAAACTTTAATTTTATTTAAATAATTATAAGTGTGTTCTATATTTCTTAAAGTGATAGTAAATATTTAGACGACATTCAACAAAAGTTTAATATGAAACAGCAGACTTTAAGTCGCCTTCTATAAAACACGCTACAAAAAAGGGCGTAGGTAAATCTGATCCGCAAAAACGTCTGAAGCATCATCGACATCTATTTGAGGATGATCAAAAACACAATTTTGTAAAGGTCATCATGAGTTCCCATTTTGGATATTCTTCCACATGTCACCATGTATTGTGTGATGGTAGCGAATTCGACATTGACAAAGGGTGTTAGGATAAACTTTGAACGGAACAAAAGATTTTTGAAGAAGCAAAAAATGAAAAATTTATATGATTTCGGAATAGGAGCACCTGTCACTAATTGCCACCTTTTGGCGGCTCTACCTTTTGTGATGACGAAAAAATTATGAGTTATGTGGTTGAATACAACATATTAACATTTACTTTAAAATGTTACAAATATCGTCATGGTAAGGTTTCATCAAAATGGTAAGTATTTAATTTTATAACGTCTATACTAGTTACCATTATCACACTTAAATTTTCCGGATTATCCATAATCAAATTCATAGTTAAAGTTTAATTTATTGTAAGCGTATAAAATGAGACATCACACAGTCTAGTAATAAAATTACTTAGACTTAAGAGGTCAGGTCATAAAGTCTCATTTGCCTAGTAATTTCACTAGATACAGTGCCCTTCAAACCGTAACACAGGAGTGCTTGCGCACTACTACTTGGCGGCAGAATAACTGGCAAAGCGGTGGTACCTACCAAGACGAACTTTGCAGTAAAGTCCTACTACCTAGTATACTCATCACATCACATCATATACTGTCAAAATCAGTACACCAATTTCAACTCTATGTATTCACTATTTAATACATACACAAACAAACGTTAACGAAGGGGTGGACCAATCTCACATGTGACATACTCCAATCAAACCTAACACCACTCAGATCCATCCTTCAATATGGTACTCATTTAATAAGCTACCACGCCATGTCATGTTACATCACCGTGTCACAACATGCGTCAACGAGGTCACAGGTCAAAATGAACTATGAAAGAGCTCCGGACACTAATGTTATGTATCTATTCAATCGAAGATATACCGCATGTTCAAATCAATCAACAATTTGAATAGATTTAGAGTAAGTACACACATCTAATCTTTTGTAGCCGGAACGATAGATAGATAGAAAATTCTTTATTGAACTGCAACAATTAAAGGTACAATATTATAGAAACTGACGTGAGTAGTACTCATAACTACAATTGAAGGGGTGAGAACAAAAAGGGTTTTACTGATTTTCTTCACAAAATGACTTATGGGTATCGTTGGATTCAGCGTGAAATTATCTTCAATAATACATTCTCAAAATACCGAAATGAGGCTTAAATCTCGAGATTTTGAGTCTAAAAACAGTTTATCTGTCACAGGAATACAGTTCGCTTAGCTTAAAAACATTATTATAATAATTTTATTATATCATATTTTTACAGTAATTGTATGAATTAGTACTATATTTATATTTTTTAAAATAGAATTAATACATTTTCAAGCTACTGAAACTTACATAAACTTTCTCAATTACCTTATAAGCACTCTACATTAAAATGAAGCCGTTGAAGTTTAAAGTCAATTTTCTCGAAACCATCAATTTTACAGTAAAACCCTTTTTATACTCAACCCTTCAATTATTACACGACGAACACTCACGTGAGTGTTGGCCGTGTAATAGTTGTAGTAATTGAAGGTACATAGACGAACTTAATGCTATAGAGCATTATCTTCCAGTTAACACTGGTGCACTGTGGAAGGCTTAATGCGGGACGATCGAGACAGAGACGCCATCTACTTTTTATTAAATTGTAACTAAATCTGAATCATGACTTTTTTTAACGGCCTAATGCTGTTGGTCTCTACCGAGCTTTACAGCGTCAACGGGCGGGTCAAAAATTCTTTACAAAATGAGTACCACTAAGCGTTTTGTAGACTTAATTAATAAAATGAAACCCACTAAATAGAAAACTTCTGTGTGGTGGTTGAGCAGGTCGGCTCGTAGCTCCGAGGCGGCGGGTTCGATTCCCGCGGTAGGAAAAAATCGTAAATAGGTACTTGTTCTGAATCTAGATGCTGTGGGACCATGGTCCTCATAGTTCCTGGGTCCCTAGACACATGGGATCCAGGTCCAGGATCTGTGTATGTGATATATCCTAGTCGTTATTATTATTATTATTATTAAATTAATAAAGTGCAAGTGTATGAATTCAACGACAAAATTATAACCTATATATTTTTTTACAAGAACCGTACTAAGTTTTGGTTATTGAAGATGATTGTATCAAAATATTCCATACAATACGATATTATTTAATAGAAGGCGATAAAAAAGAACATAGGTCGTCAGCTTAAAGCAAACTCTAAAACAAATAATTGAGTTTCAACATAAAAAGTGGCAAATAAAAATTGACGCCAATGTCGGTTACACTTCGTTCTTTCTTTATTCTTTAATCATGGACAAGGTCTTAAGGATTTTGCACTTTGTGGTAATGTAGATAAATTCTCAAATCAATCGTCAAACCAATATCAAGGAAAAACTATATTTTTTAAGGACAAAAATAAAAAAAGTTAAATAATGAATCGCAATAATAAAGGCTATTTTTATTATATAACATGTCAGTATTTTAAATTAAAAAATCATTAAAATATTGTATTAATTATAAAATACATATTAAGCTTAGGCTTTTTTTGGCTCCACACTTTTGTGTATTTAGCTCCTGTCAAGTAATTGATAATTTCTCAAGTAAATTAATATTATATGCATGTGTCAAGTCAAATCACAGTCCAAGTCATCAAGTTAAGTCATAGTCTAGTCTAGTCAAGTCATACTCCTAGTAAAGTGGTGCCTACTTTACTAGAAGCTTCTATGGAGTTTTGGAAACATCACGAAAAGAAAAATTTCACCATCATTATACCAATATCCCACACTCCCGTTTGTAATCTAGCACTTAACGAAAAAAACTCCACCAATTTTATGCACTAACACAAAATAACACAAGTTTTGGAAAATAATACAATGCGGTGACGCGATCTTTTTCGTTTTCCCGCCAAAACTTCTTCAGTCTTATCAAGGCAAGGCCCTGTCTTAGCACTTTTTTTAGCAGGTATCTCTATATCGCACTGTCTAAAGTTGAAAATCGCAGATCACAACTGATGTCAAACTGGGTCTACGCATAAAAACGTGTTAATTTTGGAGGATTTTTGTGGATAACGTGAAATATGGATAACTAATAAATATTTTATCAAATTATTCCTAGTCTGGCGTTTAATTTATAAAAGAAAATTAAAATTTGAAGAACTACGTCCATAAAGTAATTTTTTGGGAGTCCTTCGAAATATTTACAGAAAAACGAAAGTACGATTAGTTTAATTGGTCAATCCGATTTTACGTTTTATTTTCTATTTACACAATTTATTCATATGATTATTTTGATCCTCATGTCACATTAGTGATGTCGAAAAGGTGCTATATGTTGATTTTGACTAAACCACGCCTTAATTGGTCATCAAAACAATCACATTTATACTATAACTATAATATTTATCCAATGACATTCAAAATTTAAAACAACCAACACAATACAGTATCGTACTGATTGACCGAAGATATAACATATTGCACACCCAATTAAGGGTTTACTCCCTGCTGAGAGAACCTCTACCGAAGGAGGCCCTTTAAATGGTCCAAGCACGATTCGACCCTGCCAATTTAACTTACTAAAACCCACGTGAAACCAACCTTATCACAAACGATTAAGGTTTAGATGACAGCAGATATAAAGTGGCAGGTTAAAATAGAAACTATTAGAGATTTGCCCTCCAGTCGTAAAGAACTATCTCACAGACTGAACTACTTGGTGTTGACAACGAAATATACAATACGAACTTGTAAAGCCTAACGAGTTCATAAAATATGCTAAAGCTTGAGTTGCAAGAGTGGCTTGTAGTGAATAGCAAAGTGACGACTTTTCGGTTTTTTTTTGTTTATGGTCTCCACGCTTTTGTGTATTTAGCCAGTGTCAAGTAATTGATAATTTATCAAGTTAATAATATTTCACGCAGATATGTGTCAAGTCACAGTGAAGTGGTGGCAACTTTACTAGAAGCTTCTATGGAGTTTTGGAAACAACACAAAAAGAAATGTTACACCATCATTATACCACTATCCCATACTCATGCCTGTAATCCAGCACTTAACGAATAAAATGCCACCAATTTTATGCACTAACACTGAAAATAAAACAAGTTTTGGAAAATAATACAATGCGGTGACGCGATCTTTTTCGTTTTCCCGCCAAAACTCCCTCAACAACAGTTATTGCTTTTTAGCAAATAGCAGTCAAATGTTTTGGCGGAGCGGAACTAGCTCGTGACGTCATAAAAAAACATAAATAAGATATATATTTCACTAGGTGGTAGGACTTTTATGCAAAGTTCGTCTAGGTACCACCGCTTTGCCAGTTATTCTGCCGCCAAGCAGTAGTGTGCAAGCACTACTGTGTTCCGGTTTAAAGGGCACTGTAGCTAGTGAAATTACTGGGCTAATGAGACTTTATGATCTGATCTTACAGTCGAGTAATCTTATTACGACTGTGCTGATGTCTTAGGATGATGTGCGCAGTGCAGTGTCACGCGAAACTTTATATTTTGGAGTTCCGAGTGACAGTGTTCTGTTATGGGCGGCCGTGTTGCTTAATATCAGGTGAACGACTGGCTCGTCACATCATTCACTAAAATAAAGAAAATATATATATATATATATATATATATATATATTATAAAGGTTCTTATTTTTTTTTAATTTTTGAGTTAAATGATAATGAGAATTGAAAAAATGTGTCAATTTGTATGTATGTAATAAATCTTTTTATGGATATTCACACTTTATGTGGTGCAATTTGCAACTCCCGTCAATAGCTGTTAATCAATATTAAACTCAATTCAAAATAATTCTATTTGCGCTTTTTGTAATAGCAATCAAAACTACAAATTACAAGCCACGTATCTCAAAGATATCTTCCAGATTGTACTAAATCATATCCCACGCCTTCCGCTACGATAACCGCCATTCCGTTCTGTATCGACTAATTTGGAGCTTATCTTATGATTTAACATCTTTGGTGTAGATAATAATATGTACTTAAATGCCTACACACGCGTGGGTTTTTATTTTTAGGCTTGCGTTTGACCACTATCGCACCTGATGGTAAGTAACGATGCGGTCTAGGATGTAACACGCTTGCCTAGAAGATACCTGTTCACTCCCGATTTGAAGACTCCCAGGTTGTAGTTATCGGAAAATACGGACGGGTATGTTTATAATAAAATAATCTGAAGTAAGCTGAAAAATAAATCATTTTCTCTTTTCCACCTCTCTATCAAAAGTACAGAGAGTAACTAGTGGAAGTAAGACAGCAATAATCGAAAAGCTTTTTTTTTGTATCGGTTTTCTTGTCTGGTGTACGATAAATCATTATTGTATTTGTTTTTGTTGGTACAGGTACTATTTTTGAGCTCTTATTTTGCGGTATTTTTAGGACACGATCGTTTTGTCATGAATTTTATCACGTACTTTATTACATTTACTTGTATCTGCTGGCTGTTTTTGAAGTAAAACTTCTTTACGCACGCTTGACTTGGTGGGTAAGCTTGTGAATGCGAGGCGAACGGAAGTTGAAGTTGGTTCACGTAGATATCTTTTGTCAACATAACGAAGTTAAAAATTGTATTATTATGTTGGTGTATCCGCTAAAATGACAATTTACAATTGTTGAGATGGCGGCATTAACATTAAACAAAGCAAAAACAACGTTATGCCGGCCGATAGATGGAGCTGAACTAAAGGAGTTTTACTTCAGTCATGTGTGTCTTAAGCACACTTGTTTTTTAAAAAACGAATCTCTGGTTCCCTTCGTTTGGTAAAAGTATATATATATTTTTTTAATTCAATTCCATTCTGCTTAAAGGAAAAGTGCAAGATAATCTTTTAAAATGTATCTGAAAACGTACCGAAGAGACTTTCCCACGCCATCTACCATGATTGCCATTTGTCTTTCTATGGTTTCACCCATCGCCATATCAGGAACCAAACTGATCACTGCTGTCAGTTAATTAAAAGCAAACACAAAATATTGTGTAAACTTTACCACAAACATATTTGACCATCTTAGAACCATGTCAAAGTAAACGTATCCCCACATCTTCTGCTATATGTGGAAACGTCAGGTTTTGTTATTTTGAGAAAGTGATAATGTAAAAGTTTAGGTTGACTGAATTGGAAGGCAATAGAAGAAGTCACGATAGAAAATTGCCTGGAGCTAAGCTTGATGGATTGGAATGACTGCAGTAAGGTTCTTGTAGAGTAGTGAGATTGCAGAGATTGATTTTTAGCTGCCATGGAAGTTGTATGCCCAAATAACAGATATCAAATATAACTATTAACTATTATAATGATTAAATTCTGTATTTTATTTGTGACCCCTTTTTACCTACAATATTACTTTTTCTCTAATAATTTAAGATATATAGATAAGAGATTAAGATTTAGTTTTTATAGGAATGAATGTGTCCATATTTATTTACCATTAAAATATTGTTTGAATAAGTTTAAATTTTGCTAGTGAATGCTAGTCAATTATGTATGAAAAATTATGAAAGTTCATTTTCGATAAATTGAAATATAATAATTCTACAATAATAATGTTAATTCACCAATGCTATTTTTATTTTATATGATCCTAAAAAGCAATAAGTTCATTATGACCAATAAAAAGTGTTTACATATGTACTTATATCTCTGTTTACCAACTAATCTACACACATTCATTCATTAGTTTCCATCATTACTAACATCAATTAATATCTTTGTTACAATGTGTCAGTCTCAAATTGAGAAGCAAACACTAGCCACAAGTTTTTCGAGCCTTTGACTGATACAAACAATGTATTTGAGAAACGACCACTCAAACGATTATGCTTAATGAACATTCAGATGGTGTGGTTATAACTAATAAGAGAAATAATGGGCCGATATCATGGTGAAGGGTCTTTAGTTTTATTGACATGTGCTATTATAGTAGAATATGTAGATATAAGTAATGGAGAACTTGATCGATTCAAACAAAGTTCCTCCTACGGGAATCTGCTGGCACGAGTCGAGCTAATCTATTAGAAAGATGATGTATTTATTAGTTGTCGCAACTAAATGTCTTCGTTGCTTTGTTTATATCAAATCGAACTTACTATTTCTTTATCACAAGTATCGCGACAGAGAACCACGAAAACATGACTGGGGATAGAAATATGACTCTTCACGTAATGGCTTTAATGCTATTTTCCATTTTTGGTCGTTAAAATTAGACCTCTCTTTGATTTATCTCAACAGCTGCAAAATTAAGCAATAAATAAAATCATTTTAAGCTTTTGTCAAATCTTAAGCATATGAGTTTCAGATTTGTGGCTTTCTATAATTGCCCCGTGTTTGCTCAGCCACAACTCATAATATGGACATGTTTAACGTCCTCCACAAAAACAGAATTATATCATATTTTTTCAATCCTTCGTCTTCTCATTAATGTTCGCATAAAACCGCTTGAGAGCAATGACAAAGGAAAATCACCACGCTGAGAGCAGCGTCATTAAAACCGTATGTCATAGCAGTAAGTAAATCACAGAAGTCGTAACGAGGTATAATGATTTATATCGAGCAATTAAAAAGCGCATTATTAAGCACACACACATATAAACATCAATGCGGATTGACAAACTTAAGTTTGCGGACGAAGAGTGCACCAATGTCCTCATAAAAGTACAAACTGATTCTAATCTCAATAGTTCCTAAATTATTCCGCACGCACCAATAGGTGTGTCGAAGATTATAAAGGACAGAATGAGATTAAATCGATTCGACGCGCTCGCGTCGTCAGTGACCATAAAGAATTTTTGACAATTTTTTTCGTGCGTTTACTCTCTGTTAGAATTATTGTCGAATAAATCAGTGGGTTTGAGGCTTCGCGACCCCCCATCAAAGGGTTCAAGCGAGGCTAAATATTACCATTAGTGCAAACGATCGGCTAAAGTTTGAATGGAGTCATAAAGTGTGAAAAGACGCGACATGGCAAAGGCTGGTAACAATTTACGTTGTATTGTTACCGATTTTAAGAAACTTCCGAGTAAACAAATACGTTACGTGTTTTTAGTTTAAAAAATTATTTAACCTGACGGTGTATTATTATGAAAGGGATACCATTTAGGTTAACTTTTATGCTTAAATATGAAGATTGGAAACAGTTTGCTTGCCTCAAGACTGACTGACATTAATCAAGATTAGAAACGCATTATTTTAACGAAATAAAAATTTAACAAAACATACTCACATGTAAAAATGTATCACATTAACATTTTGTAAGCTAAATAAAATATTTTAGAACAAATATAACAATTATATTTAATTCAACATTAGTTCTAATAACACAAATTAATGGATCTGTTAATCAATTAACAAATTGGTGTCGTTGAAACGAACAAGCAACTAATTGTTTACATTTCCTGTTCAGAAGCACAATGGTCAGAAAAAGCAACATCATTAGCCTCCAAAAATAATTAAATTTTATAACAACCCCGCCTATTTTTGGCTACCACATCCACTCCCGTTTTGAATTCTATTAAAACTTAATTAACTTTTTCGTCCGAGTTATAAATTTTAAATACGTTCTTGGTCCCGAAAAAGGACTCACAATTTGTTTTGCTACTTCTAAATGTCACTTGTTCTTTGATAAATGCGTTTTTGGTTCGAGAAAATTGCGTTTTGTTTAGTCAAATGCCGACAGACAGGCATCGTCACGGGTGTTATGAGAATTCTTCGAATATAAATGAATTATTAAAAGTTGTGAATGCTTCTATAAGCGTTTCGATTTCGCAGTCTTTTTGCCGATTCGCCGTGGCATTATTTATTTTAATAATGTTATTTGGCATAAACGTAACTTTTATATTCGTTTTGATAATTTCAGTAATATTGTATTGATTGCCATTAATATGAATCAACAATGAATTGAGAATCTAAAGTTATAATATTGTTACATTTTTATTATTGTTCTCTTTTTTCTAGTAAGCCTAGTAGTAGTAAGCCTACTAGTAGTAGTAAGCTTCATTGTTCTCCAAAAATTTTGAAATTACTGACATAATTAGTATGAAGTTCTGCTATATTTTTTAGTACTTACGTACTATAATTTATTCTATGGTTCTGCTATGTCAGTCTACGTGTATGTACTTATGTATATATTATTTTTATGTTTATATTACTTTTATATAAATCACCTGCTGAATAACACTAGTATATAAGTTAAGCACTTTTACTCCACTATTATTTAAGTTCATGTTACTTGTATAATCCTCTTTTGGCCTTATTGTAATTGTATACCCTTTAAACATATATAAAATGTAACGCTGCAGGATTATCGAAATAAAATAAATAAATTAATAAAATAAATAAAAAAATTTGGTAGTGGGCTGGAACATTTGGACTGTCAGGTCTTCGCAGCCAGTATACTCGTATAGTCCAAATGGTTTTTTTTTTGTAGGTAGTGTTTAGTATTATTTATTATATAATTGTAGTATTTATCTTATGTCTATATATGTCAGTGAATCTGAAGAACTGTTGAGTTTTGATGGCTCGTACTTGTGTCTTTACAATGTTTCCAATTGGTTCTCCATACACAAAGTTAAGACAGTCATAAAGACCTAAAAAGCACTACCGACTAACCATTGAATGACGACAAAAAATCTAATTAACAATGAATCTGTTTAATCAGACTAAAAACCAGAGGAGATAAAACTAATTCAAAAAATAAACACAAAAATTCACAGCTAATTTACCCCAGAGATTAAAAATGCGGTTGGTGGTATTCGAACCATGCATGGCCCGAGGTGACCACACCATGCACCATATTTCACGGAGTCAGCTCGATGGTTTGGGGATCACCCGCTGTGCTCCTGAATTAAGTAAAAGCCTGCGAGCTCTTGTTTCTTGATACCTCTAGTTGGCGGTTAGGACGCGTTTGGATTGAGATCTAGAGGTGCAGAATTTCAAACTTTTTGCTTTCTCACCTTTTGTCTAAATTTTCCACCCAACATGAAAACACTATCTTTATTGTTTCTTTATTTCACTGCAGCAGACTTATTACAGATCTAGTAGATAGCGTAATTATTTGTATAATTTTGAAATTCTACTAATGTTTGTTGAGACGTTGGGACCGTGGGGACCGAGTGCCCACAAAATTTAGAACGACTTCTCTTTCAGAACGACTGATCGAGGCAACACGTGACCAAAATGCCTAAATTTATTTAGCCCAAAGACTAAGCATTACCATTCAACGGGGCAATGCCGCCAGCATTGTGGGCACGTTGCCTACAAGTTGCTTGCGTTGGCTTCTTAGATTAAGTTTTGCTAATGCATAGTTTTTAATTTTCATTTAATCTATGTTAGTATTTAATGAAGGCAGATATTATGTGTATTAAAAAAAACTAATGTTATAAACGCGAACATTTGTATGTATGGGCGTTTGTTACTCTTTCACACTCAAACGGTTGGACGGATATAGATGAAATTTGGAATAGAGATTGTTATATAGTGGATTAACCCATAGGCTACTTTTTATTCGCGGGTAAAACCGTGGGGTGCAACTAGTATAATAAATGTGAAGGACACTTTTTTTCGTACATTTATAAATTTGAATAGTGTAAATTTAAAGTGCAAGACTTTGTTTGACCTCCGAAAAGAGTGCAACAATGAATAGAAAAAGTCAAACATTTGGATATTTTTCCTTGAAAAATAAAGTCTCTTCCTCCAGTGTGACTGCAGCTTAACCCTCCTTAATAGATGTCTCGGTCCAATTTAACATTTGACGTGTTTTTAATTTAGCGTCTACGCCTGCGGCTGCCGTCCGTCGGGCACCTAAATAATGTACCATCAAATGCAAAGACAATGTATTATTAGCCTTATTTCGTATCGTGTAAGGTAGATTGTGAATGGAGAGTTTTATAAAACATATTTTACCAGAAATCATACGCCGCCACTCATTACGATACTCATTTGAATATGGACGCAGTGTTTTTGAGACCCATTTTGTTTTGGATGTTCTGTGACATTATAAGATTACGTGGACTGTTCATTAAAATGATAATTTAGGTATATTTTTCATCTTACAGAACTCTAAAATGTACATTAAAAATTAATTCAATATCATATTTTATATCCTTTGCATGAGAAATAAATACTCAAATATATACAATTTACTTTGTAATTTAACTATTTAAATCAGTAAGTAGTCATGTCGATTACTTACTTATTTACATACTTACGTAGTCATGTATGTATTAGTATGTATTATTATAAAAAAGGACTAATTAATTATTAATTAGTCTTTTTATATTTATTTAGACAATATTTAAGCTGTAAATTGTAGTAATGTAAATTTTTGTGTGGCAGTTGCACAAAATTTCCACGTAGCACCCAGGTTAACTGGAAGATAATCCTGTCAAGCATTAAGTTCGCCTTTGTACCTACATTTGCTGTTGGTGCAATAACGCATTTTCTATCTATCTGTGTGTTGTAATTTACCAGGTAAATACACTTATATAGATATAGTAGGTAATTGTTATATCTATTAATAATGAACCGGTTGTAAGATTAGATTGATATCTGTAAAATGAGACAAAAATCTACTTAACTGGCCTACCCCTTAAGTTAATATTATGTATGACTACCTACCCCCCGCGGTTTCACCCACCGATAAAAAATATTTTAATTATCTGCTTATCCCACGAGAAAATTTCACCTTTCCGGGATAAAATGTAGCCTATATGTTAATCTAGTGTACACCTATCTTGGTACCAATTTTCATCCAAATCCATTCAGCCGTTTGAGTGTGAAGAAGCAACAAACATACATACAAACACACATACACACATACAAACTTTCGCCTTTATAATATTAGTGTGAAGTGTGATGTGATGTGATGTGATAGTGTGATTCGATTGTAAAATTTTCTACTCTAAGCAATTATAGAAATCTGTAAAATGAGACAAAAATCTACTTAAGTGACTTACCCCTTAAGTTAATATTATGTAGGTATGATGTACAAAAATGTCCCAAAATTGGTGGTTCTGTAGAAGCTTACTAGAACCGGAAATAAAATGAGAACCAAACATTCCTATTTTGAAAAATAGTCATAAAAATTCATAGCAATAAATAACTATCGTCTTTCGATGCAGATAAAACTTCCTGGTTGGAGCTTTTCAACGCTAATCCATCGCACTAAATTGAGCAAAAAGTTTGATATACCTTCTCCGTTCGGTAAGTTCTTGCAGTCAAAACGTTAAATAGATATTCAAAATGCTATCTTCATTCACCTCGAGGCATAACGGACGTGAAATTGAAGTCAAAACCTTAATTCTAACTATTATTACCACACGAGCAATGCGGGACGCCCATACGAGCAGAAACATTGGAATCTGTCAGAAAGGAAACTTGACGCAAATGTACGTACCTAATGTGATTAATTCCAAAATAAAAACTGAAACTTAAATAAATCAAGAAGTCGACAGCCACTGTGGTGTGGTGGTTGATCAGGTCGGCTCATAATCCGGAGTGAGCTCGATTCCCGCGACAGAATAAGTATTTGGACACAGGAAAAAAGTTTAAAACTTGTTCTGAGGTAGGATGTCGTAGGACGATGGTCCTCCTGGGTCTCTACGGAATCCTAGTTAGGGTCCAGCATCTATGTATGTGATTGGGCGCCATTATTATTATTGTAGCTTCAAATAAATTACTAGTGACTGATAGTAATGATAAAATGGCAATGGACAGGCCACATCGCTCTTAGAACTTTACTGACAATGATGGGGAAGAAAGGTTCTCGAATGGCGACCATGAAACGGAAGACACAGCGTAGGTTGGCTGGAGGCAAGCAGCCGCTCAAAGTGGCGCTCTGTGGTGGAGGCCTACGTTCAGGGCTGATGATTATGATGATAATAAAGTTGTTTTATTTAAAACAAAAGTATGATGTAGATCAATGACAAAATAATATTACTCATTATGGCTCTATAGACCGGAGGCGGCGGGTTCGATTCCCGCGGCAGGACAAGTATTTGTGCAACGAAAAAAAGCGCAAATACTTGTTCTAAATCTGGGAGTTGTGGAACCATGGCCAAAATGAACGTATTTGATCATTTGAACCAAGACTTTGATGTACAACCAAATAATCTTTTAAACCTCACAAATGTTCGAATAAACGCTAGATGTGTTATAATTTATTCGACTACAAATCCACGGTCAAACCAAACAAATAAACACCAATAAGTGATGAATAAAGAACTGAATGAAAGAAATAGTCGAGAGTCTCAACAGCAACACATTTCACGGACAATTAAAATATATATTTTGGCCTCATAAATAGGGGATTTCCATAACAACGGCCTAAGTTGATAATAATACGAACCTTAAAAGCTAATTAAACTTTTGTCAGCGAAAAGTAACATAGTAACTACGGCTATACAAAATACTATATGAATTTTTATTTTAAGCAAAAGTAGTAGTCATCGCTTTTAAGAAAGAAAATACGCGGTGAAAGACATGGCTTCAGTCTTTCCAGGTCAAATCGCGATTTTGGCATTATGTATTCTATTTCTTCATACGCAGTATTCAAAGTGTTCTAAAAAATGTTTGAAGCTAACCTTATGCTCAATCTTTCCCCCACGTTCATATGGTGCCGCCATGCACATTTGCGGGGTCATACGGGGTCATCCGCTAAACTTTGACCGGATCTGCGCCAGCGCCGAAAATAAGTCGGCAAGGTTAGTGGATTCACGCCTTTAAAGATCGTCGAAGGAGATATGAGATTAAATCTCTATATAAGTGCGAGAGTTTGGGGCAAGGTGGGTTTTGGGTTTGGTTGATTCTACTACGTGAGTAGGTATTGGGTTCAGATGCTTACAAATCAAAGTATTGAGAAAAAATTAAAAGGTTATTTTTTATCTGAATTTTATACCCTGTCGTATATAGACATTTATAGGACTTATCTACACTCTTCTTGAAGGAGTTAAATATTGTAGTTTTTCAAAACATCTGTAAATGGAAAATTATAAAATAATATTGCGTTCATAAAGAATTATTGATGAGTTTAGTTGGTAAATTTAATAATTATAGATTTAATAAATTCAAAGTGAGCATCTTCTAGGCAAGTGTGTTACATCCTAGATCACATTGTCACTTACCACCAGGTGCGATAATAGTCAAACGCAAGCCTATCAAACAATTTTAAAAAAGTTGACTTTTCGTTAATCAAAATTTCATTTCCAATTTGACAATAAAGTTTTAGTGATTCTATTCAAAAACCAGTTGACATCTAGCACTAGTGGATTTACACATAAATTGTCATAATTTGCTGTCAATTTGCTATAATTTATGGACATTTTAAATCATCTATTCTATTAGTAAAGACATTTTATCGTTAAATGGGGATTGATGAAATTTTAAAAGCATTTTTCATATTTATTGGGTCTGCGTCGTTAATTACCTTTAACCTCTTATAAATGTTGAAATATCGGAATATCATTTACTACACAAATTTAGTAGTATTTGTTAATTTACACAGCTATCTAAAATTAAAGACAGTTTAAAATTTTGTTGCCTAAAATATTCTTATTACGTTTACATGGTTGTAAAATTTGACATGTTAAACAAAGGCATGTTTTCGCATCCTCGTACAAAACAATGAACTCAATTAGCCTGTAAATTATTCATTTACCAAGTACACAGTGCACAAAAACCAAAATAAATATTGTTAACGTTGAATTCCAAGTCCTTTGTCAGACAAACAAGAAAAATGTCGCGACATGGTAAAAATGCGACCTTCCATTTCGCAATGCTTCATCGGATTTTTTATATATTTATCGCCACCCTTTTAAGTTGGAATCGCGCCAATACATTTTGCGTCCCAGCCTAAAACAAACAATTTGTAACCCTGAATTATGTGCTGCTGAATGCATACATTTAAAAGATATGAATCTATAAGCCGAGAGATGTGACGCTACGGTGGCTTTGGATTTTTTGTCGATAATTTTGACATCTTTGACGAACTATTTGTGAGAAAACAAAATATGAATGGTGAATGTTAAATATTTACACTGGTTATATTCCAGTTTTAAAATTATAATTTAATGGGAACGTAGATAAAATATACAAAAAAATTAATAGACTATGGCACATTTGTTTTAGTTTATGAACATTTTTCCCTGCGTTCTCTAAAACTTTGATAATTAAAATTAATAAAATTTTAAAAAAGATTAAAGAAAGCGAATCTTCCTTAATTATTTACTAAGAATGATTCGTTATATTTTTCTTTCTTTAAGGCAAGTCAAGTGGTTAGTCCTAGTGGCAGAATTTAAAAACCTTCTTAAGGCTTAAGTCTTAAGTCTTCTTAAGTCTTAGCTTGACGACTGTAATCATATCACATAGTAGCGTTCAGTTTAGTTTTTTTTGTTTCATAAGTTTAATCCACAAAGTTTCAACAGTCCCTTATGTATATCGATAATTTCAAACACTAAAATTAAGTCATCGCCTTTGCGAATAAAAACATCGACATGGCTCCAGCCTTTCCAGGATGGCGTGACTATTTGTCACCTGCAGTTGACTCCCGTACATACTTGCTGCAAACATTGTGATTTGCATCACTATTTACAACCCAAATCATTCTACAACCTCGCCATTTTATCGCTAAAAAAGACTTTGTTGCTTTGAAATAGAGTTGGAAATCCAATCGTAGTATATGACGAGTTAAAGTTTTTAGAGTCGGGCATTCAAATTTATTCGTACACATTGCTTTCAGGGGCCATGTTGTTTCTAACAGAATTGCGATCAACTTCACAAACATTACTGGAATTCTTGAGTATTTCTTGAGCAAACTCAGCAAGCAAGCCATTTGATGGCGTCAGTTTATTCTGAAGATGAGTTTAAATAATGCTGTTCATTAAAATATTTTTATTTAACTGATAATTAAATTATAAGATAGTTAAGATGGTATTTAATTAAAAGACAGATTAATTGGATGTCATTCCATTCAATTATTTTGTCATTTCTAAATGCGTTAAAAATTTGAAATTATACAATTAATATATATCTTTAAACTGCTGGAACACAATTGAATACGACAACTAATAGAACATAATTATTAGGCATTTCTATTACCATTCACTAATGACATAATTACAATATTATCATTACACGAAACGTCAAATCAACGCCATTACACTAACGTACGTATGACTGCTAGATAATAAATAGCTGATGATAAAATTTAAAAAAAGGGGTGAAAGGTAAAATTAAAAGCCATTCTATCAGAGTTGATGGAATGGCTTTTAATCATATTTTTTTAACAGAAATTTAACACTAATTGGAAATAAATTACAAAAATTACGGATTTTATTGTATGACTTGTAAATGTGATATATATTTGTCGTCTGTGAATTTTAGTTCGATATAAATGTAATATCGAAAAAATATAAGTACGATAACGGCGAATTAGAATACTGCAAGAGTGACTCTTGAAGATGGAGGAACAGTGAAGCATCATGAAAATAGCAAAGAGTCGTTTAATTTGAATCAAATATTAGCCATTATCACTGTTCTTCCTGACAAAACAATAACACAACGTCAGCGATTGCCTCAAATATTTCAAGTTTAAGAAAACACTGTTTATATCCTATGAATGAACTGTCCGCGTGGGTAGATAAGATGCCATTCGGAATCGACGGTTTGAAATGACCTGAGATATAATTGTTATTTATCTCTATGTTATTTACGATCCAGTTATCGTCCAACCGTTAGGCGTTTATCAAAGTTTTGTCACTAAATTCCGGAGATGTGTAGTTAATTAAGCTCTAAAATTCATGATTTAGTTTTGATTATTTGATTCGTTTGACCTATTTCATTATGGTTAAGTCAGTACCAAAGGAAGTACTAAAAATAGAATAGAAATTGATGACGTTTATGAAGTAGAGATTACGGTCAGTAAGCTGGTATGGTCCATAAGAAAAATACTCAACTATTATAGTTTTACGTGCACATCTTAGCATATCATAAATACCTGTTATTTAAAAAAATTGCAGCTTACTTTTACTTACTTTTTCATACATCAGCAATATTGACGTGACTCGTTCTTACGCCATCATGACTAACCATTCATCAGCAAACAATGTAATATCAGATTGTAAAATTATATTGAACAAAATACTGTCTCTTAATTTTATGATTTCTTCAAGGTAACGGATCTTAACTACGCTAGTTATTTCTGTGACTTCACCATATCGTGAGCAGTAAACCACGATCCGCCTTCTTTACATCCGATGTTCAATCCTCGAATTATGTTAAGTACCTACCAACCTACCATGCCTCCATTACTCTTCATAAAGTACCGATCTTGTCTAATGATTCCTAAAACTCCGACTACTGAACTAATAAACATCAATCAACCGCCAAATCGTTATTAAAACAAATCAATCATAGTATTGTCTATATAGATTTATGCAAACAGAAAAAGAGTTTAAAAATTAAAGGGAATAACGTTTGACGTGTACCTACTGTGCAATATACGAAAGAATCGATTAGTCATTATTTGATTTAGTTCGGCGCTCCGGTACGGCCCCTGGGGTGAGCCTGTAGGGGGTTACCACGAGCGCGGATGCTCTTGACTCTTGCAGTCGTCATCAGCTCGACCTTCCACACTTAATGTATGGTAGACGGGAAATGAATGACTGTGCCACTATAACTAAATGCAACATCGAAGCGGCACTCATAAAGTATCATTGAGAATTTTAATGATCATCTAGAATGTAACAAAAATAATAAAATCAATTTAATAATCATAATTTTTCATAAATAATGATAAAAACGAAGTCAAGATGCAAGTAAAGTAAATTGGTTCATTAAAGATGACTGTTTCAACGGCTAACGAAGCTATCGATAGCCAGTGCAAAAACGTCAGTCTATACAAATCAAAACCACCAATAATGTTCACCTGTACAGAAGTAATAAACTCCAAGGGGGGTTAATTATGAATAAGCAAAGTAATAAGTACAAAACACAACAGTAATATCAACTCAATGTAACATAATTTACAGACCTTACATGCTCATTTGTGATTAGTCGGCGCGAAAGGGCAAATCCTTTATTAAGATAGGTAATGAGGTTAAATTCACTGTTCAATTCTAAAAGAGATAAACTCATTACAATGTCCAAAGGAATTTATATTTAAGCCATAACTCCTACGGTTGTTATTGAAGCTCAACCAATGAAAGTTGCTGACGAAGATGCGGTAGAAAATGATGTACAAAAAGATATAATATTTAATGTAACGTTAAATAATATGGACTCTACAGGTGTAGGGAGTAGAGTTGATATTGTAAAAGATGGTGATAATGAAAGAAAGAAAGAAGTTAACGATGGATTGTGTGGTAAGTCGGCACCCTGCGGCCGCGGCCCCCGACTGCGCCTATCACGGACAAGACATCGATTAGTGATCGACTGAATTCAATTGCTTGGCGGGACAAGAGTCGATACCGTCGACGAATCGAGATCCCGATCGAGATTTATATTGTTCGGTTTTTCAAAAATTTGCATTTTGGAAGCGTCACGTCAGCAACAACGCTGAGTCACCTGACAAATGAAACGCAGCTGATCCTGTCTCCGATATCGAAACGCGTTGACCGTAAACCCCGTTTTTATTATTGTTGTAACGTGATCACTGTCAACTGCATCAGCCGTGGTTTTCGTTTCAACAGAACGCATCAACAATGAAACTGTCATTTCGATCAATGCCGTCTATAAAATGTCTTTTAGTTTCTATCTTTAAAAACTTATTTTCTGTATTACCATAATTTGTTTTACGTTCACTATTGGTTGCGTGGAGCTATTTTTGTGTAGCATGAAAGTTATCACGCATGCGTCTCACGATCACATGATATTTCATTTTTATTGGTTTAAGTCATGACAACACCGTATGAGGTGGAAGCATTGACGGGTACACTTAATATAAAAAATTAAGACTATATTTTGACCGTGGCGACGCATACATCGTACACAAACATAAGCTGTAAATATGTGGGTCAGTAGCGGTAAACATAATCTTTGGTATTTTATTAAATTTCATTGAAATATTGTAATATGTTTCTTGGTTTTATGTTTTAATTTATCATTAATGTGAAAAAGTTTTTCATTGTTTCTAATCGACGATGTTCTTTTTAGCCATCTCAAAAATTCACGCTGGAATTTACAACTGTTTTAAATTAAAATGTGTAGGTATTAAAATATTATTAGGCTGTGATTTTGCTCATGCATCGGTGTTACATACCTACACTAATTATTATCAATTTTCACTAGGTGGTAGGACTTTACTGCAAAGTTCATCTAGGTAGGTACCACCGCTTTGCCAGTTATTCTGCCGCCAAGCAGTAGTGCGCAAGCACTGCTGTGTTCCGGTTTGAAGGGCACTGTAGCTAGTGAAATTACTGGGCAAATGAGACTTTATGATCTGATCTCACAGTTTAGTAATGTTATTACAAGATTGTCTGTCTGCTGATGTCTCTGGATGACGTGCGCAGTGCAGTGTCACGCGAACCTCTATACTTTAGAGTTCCGAGTGACACTGCAGCTGATATAAAAAAATTTGCATAATAAATCTTGTCTATAACGTTAATTAAATAAATCATAAAACACTTGCATGAATCAGTATGGTGGGTATTATATCTAAAAATAGAAAGTTAGGTATATTAAAAAAGCGATTCGCATTCTCTACACAGTAGGATACCCACTGTTAATCTAATAAAGGAATTTGAATAATGTCATTAATAACGACCGTGGGCTAAGCGTTTCTCTTCTTGTTTTGCCGCCGATACCATTATGGATCCAACTAATCATAAATCAGTGATGGTAGCAGTCTTGAAGGTTACGTATGAACCAGAGCTCAAGGTGAATACTCTATCAAAAGGTAATTGTAAGAAACAGGAAATGTTCTATACAGTAATATTTGGATGATAAATGGACCGCAATTCTCATTGAGAGCTGCGATCCAAATATTCACCTTTAGACGTGGAGAATTTATAGTAATATAGTTGCTGAATTCTTTAAGCCTTAAGACAAGTAAAGTTTCTGACAAATGCTTCACGTAGAGCCCTTGCAAAAGTCAAAGGATGTTTAAAATTAAGTTATTGTAATAAGCATTTAAAATTACAAAGTGATTTATGTCAAATATTATATAGCAAGCTCATTACACACTTAAGATTGAAAAACTGATGATTTTTTTAAAAAGAGTTATGGAGTTAATTACGTAGTATGTACCTATTATACAAAACATTTGGAATATTGTATACTGGCCATGTATAATAATAATAATAGCGCTCAACGATCTCATACATAGATCCTGAACCCTAACTAGGATTTTCAGTGTCTAGAGACCCAGGAACCACAGACTCAGAACAAGTATTTGCACCTTTTTTCGTATGCACAAATACTTGTCCTGCCGCGGGAATCGAGCCCGCCGCCTCTGGGCTATGAGCCGACTTGCTCAATCACCACACCACAGAGGCAGTCAACATGTATCAAGCAAGACCAGTAACTGAAAGATTTTCGCAAAAAATCTATATTTTTATGTAATTAAAGCTTTACCACGCCGCGTTAGATAGGAGTGCCGTAATCAAACCTCACGCGACTTTAGGTGGAAAATTTTATAATAGTTGGGTCACAGAAGATTTAATAGTACAGGTAGTAGAGTGCAAAAACTCACCTAGTGCAACTTTATTGGCTGCTAAATGTAGAAACGTTTAGAATTTATATCACAATAAAACCATAGAACAAAATATAGCCCCACAAATTATTTTAATGAAATAGAAACGATTTGCTAGAACAGTATTAGATACGTTTTTTATTTTGCTGTCGTGGGCGTAAATGAGGTGGTCTTTTGAAATGATGGCAAATTATACACTACCGTTTTTTTACAAATTGGTTTTTATTTAAATTCTCATAAACGATCTGCCCAAGCTATCTCCGTAAGAAATATCAGCTTAGACTTTTAAAATGCTTTAAAAAATCATCAAAATTATCAACTAACATCACTAGCTGTTGAAATAGAGTTGTCACTCTAAAACATAGTGATGTGAAGTACAATTACAGATCGCATTTAATTATCCTCATTCAGTCCACGTATTGATTAGACAACTTTGTCTTAAGACTTACGAACCTATTGAGCTGTCTAGACGATGACATGTTTTGATCAAATCATGCGTGGTAATCGAATTAATTGTCGCCGAGTCGCCGCCATGTTAATGGCGTGCGCGCGCGCAGGTTTCAATAGAGTTTGGACATAACTTTCCAGAGCGATTCGATATTAATGCTGAGTCGGGCTGGCTAGTACATATCCATACTTTTTTATGATAATGATACTATTCAATACAAAATTTTAACTTATGAACTAAGAAAAAAAAGTATCTATACACGGTCTCAGTGATAATTATGAATGGATATTTCCCTGATATTTAATTCTATATATATTAGTACTTTTCTGGTTTGGTCGCGATACCATGCAAGGAGTATTCTATAACACAAATATACAAATACAAAGAATTTTGGTACCTACCTATCTATATAAAATAGAGAGTATATTGTTTAAATAGGTATAGGTATATTACATAAACCATTTCATTATTGGCTGTATTTTATATTCTTAATGTATTTAGCTGTTTTATCTTAATGCTATTAGTCTCTTAGTAAATAATAATAATAATAGCGCCCAACAGTCACATACATAGACCCTGGACCCTAACTAGGATTCCCTGTGTCTAGGGGGCCAGGAACTACGAGGACGAGTAGGTCATATTTATTTCCCACAACACCCAGACACAGAACAACTATTATTATTAATAATAATTAAAACATTATTATTATTAACTTACTTACTAACTTATTAACAACTATTCTCACTTTTTTTTCTGTGCACAAATACTTGTCCTGTCACGAGAATCGAACCCGCCGGCTCCGGGTTATGAGCCCACCTGCTCAACCACCACACCACAGAGGCTGTCAAGTCAATAAATAATAGGTCTTTACCTATGAAATTGCCGTATTGCAGTACAGACTTTTTCAAACAAAAAAAAGTTTTGATTGGCTATGAATTCTAAATTCAAATTAATTTTGTTTTAAAAATATGACATTCTATTTACAATATAAGTCTTTTGTTTATTGATAAGCGTTGTATTTTCATTACATTTCAACATTTTTCCTCATAATGGATACTTTGAAATTTCGTGTAATTATGGAATATGAGTTCCGTCGTGGCACCAACGCGGCACAAACGACACGTAACATCAACGACGTTTACGGAGAGAACTGTACAAACGAACGTACTACCCGTTATTGGTTTGCTCGGTTCCGTTCTGGGAATTTTGACTTGAAAAATGAACCTCGTGGTCGTCCGGAAACTTTGGTCAACAATGATGAATTAAAGGCGAATGTGGAAGCTGATGAATCTCAATCTACAGCTGAGCTGGCAGCAGCTTTTGATGTTAGCACCAAAACAATATTGGTCCATTTGCGATAGATTGGCAAGATAAAAAAGCTTGATAGATGGGTGCCCCACGAACTTAACGATCGCCAGCGCAACGTACGCGTCGAGACTTGCCTTGCGCTGCTTAACAGGTACAGAAATGAAGGAATTTTGAACCGAATTGTTACGTGCGACGAAAAATGGATTCTTTTTGACAATCGAAAGCGCTCAGCAAGTTGGTTAGATCCTGGTTCGGTACCAAAGCAATGTGCAAAACGAAAAATGACCTCTAGAAAGGTGATGGTCACAGTTTGGTGGTCTAGTGCTGGTGTGATTCATCATAGCTTTTTACAAAACGGCGAGAGCATTACTGCAGATGTGTACATTGAAGAACTGACCACAATGATGGCGAAACTCGCACGTCTTCAACCAGCTTTGGTCAATCGGTCGTCTCCACTGCTACTTCACGACAACGCGCGACCCCATACTGCACAACAGACCGTCTCTAAGCTGCATGAGTTGGGTTCGGAAGCTCTCCGTCATCCGCCATACTCACCAGATCTTGCGCCTACCGACTATTACTTTTTCCAAAATTTGGACAACTTTTTAGCGGGAAAAAAATTCAATTCCCGAGAGGCAGTACAAAACGCCTTTGAAGAGTTTGTTGTCTCCCGTCCTGCTGATTTTTTCAAGAAGGGCATCCATAAACTGCCACAGCGTTGGCAAAGATGCATTGATTGCAGGGGTGATTACTTTGAATAAAAGAAATAAATAAGTTCGAAAAAAAAATACTTTAACTTTTTTCAAACAAAACGGCAATTTCATAGGTAAAGACCTAATATATACATAAATATAAATTATACACATGCAGTAAACATTATTCGACTTAACTCGATTTATAAATAAATATAAAATTAGTTAACGGCTAGCACTCGCAGATACAGTCGAATAGCTCGACCAGTATTTTGTCCGAATATTATGTAGATACTAAAAAAACGAGTGTGCTTTAGACCACACGACTGAAGTAAAACTTATTTAGCTCCATCTCCCTTGCTCCTACAGTATATCAAACGTAAATCTTTCTTTCTATCTTCCTATAGAGAGAGAGATATAAGTATATCTTATCAACTTCCAAATGAAGTTTTACTAGGTGGTAGGACTTTTCTGCACAGTTCGTCTAGGTAGATACCACCGCATTGCCAGTTATTCTGCCGCCAAGCAGTAGTGTGCAAGCGCTACTGTGTTCCGGTTTGAAGGGCACTGTAGCTAGTGAAATTACTGGGCAATTGAGACTTTATGATCTGATCTCACAGTCGAGTAATCTTATTACTAAGCTGTGCTGATGTCTCAGGATGATGTGCGCAGTGCAGTGTCGCTCGAAACTCTTATGTTTTGGGGTTCCGAGTGACACTGTTCTGTTATGGGCAGCCGTGTCGCTTAACATCAGGTAAACGACTAGCTCGTCACATCATTCACTAACAAAAAAAAAGTTTTACTTCAATATTATGTTTGAGTATCATATTGTATCAGTTACGAACGTTTTGATATTGTTTACTCTCGTGGAATAATACTCGATACCTCAGACCTATCTCTAGATTCTAGAATAATCGCGCTATAGGATTGTTACGGTAACGTTTTGTTGGTTTTTGTTTAACACGATGAATTATCTAGAAAATTGTTAACAAAGGCGGTTTGAGGTTATTTATCGTAACAAACTGTCTTGTGGTTAGTTTAATTTGGCCGTAAAACAGGTTTTATCTGGCCAAGGTTCAATATTTTATTATTTTCTATTACTTACCTACCTTCATCATTTTATTATTACCCGATACTTATATTTTATTTTAATTGGTCTTGCCAATACTTATTAAAATTTGAATGTCTCTAAAAATTATTTTTGCTGTTTAATTATAAACGACCTTTTAAGCTGAAGATAATAATATCGATGTGATTTCTACATATTTAATTAAAAACTTCTTCTAACTCTTACTATACTCTTATATTTTAATTATAAAGAAAATTGTATTAAAGACACTTTTAACTACACTTCTTAGTGTAGGTTTGTAGAGTTTGGTGACACATAATCTAAAATGTAACCGGTTGATTATTCTCTGTTGAATGAAATATGTATTTCTTATTGTATATTAAATATTATATATATTCGTGGACCCAAGTTCTTATACATGTAAGTATTAAATTACTAACTAAAATAATTAATTAATTTAGAAATTTTATTTAGTTTTTTTTTATAGATAGGCTTGCGTTTGACCACTATCGCACCTGATGGTAAATAACGATGCGGTCTACGATGTAACACGCTTGCCGAGAAGAAACCTCTCGATTTGAAGATTCCAAGGTTGTAGTTATCGGGAAATACGAACGCAAGTACTTCCCTAACTGAAAAACAGAAAAAACCCAATAATATAATAAAACTAAAATTAAATAATCGCGTACTTACACCCCGGCTAAAAGCGGGCGACTAACTGGCGAACAAGTGCAGCAAGCTTGCTCGCGAACAAGGAAATACATATAGAGCGAGATCAAAATGAACGATCAGTTATATTATCTTAGAAAAAAAAACTTATTATAATTACATATTAGTTAGTCATTAAAATACCCGACAGATTTAACCAGAAACGGCCTGAAATAACAATTTTTAATTTTTTTTTCAATTTTACTGGTAATAATAATATTTTTTACAGAATGGAAGAGCTAAGTAGCCCGAGTGCTTATAATATTGCTAATAGGACTCTTTTGATGTCCTGTGGCAAAGTGCCTTTATTCTTTATAATATGCTTACCTAACTGATCGGTAAAAGTTACCGTGCTCATTACTTGGATGCGTGACCGTTACAGTACTAAAAAGTGGTGTTTACAAAACAGTGCTACCTTAGTTTGGAGGGCATAATATGTATGTGTAGACAGAACGGGTTGTGAGTAGATTGCAACCTATATAACTAAAGGCCTTCAACATGTCCACACCGCGCTGTGTCTGGAACAAGAATGATCCGTAGCACACCAATCGATCCCTTTATATAGCCAGATGGGTGGGGCAGCGACGACAGTTGCCGGTGTTGCCACTGTAATAAATTTAAATGCTGCCACAGGGTAAATTACGGTACTGCCCGCTGCGCATAGAGTTTATAGCTGGACGTAGCCGCCGTCATATGTTAGTATCTGTTGTTGTTGGAGAAAACAATAGCTAAACCAAGTAAGAAGCTACGTACTAATGAGCTTACCCAAAAACGACGAGCATGCTCGGTGATGCATCAACCGCTTTACAAATAAGACATTGTGCTAAGTAATTAGATTAACACAGCACGTTATTTATCCGGTACCTGGTTAAGGAGTCATATAGAGTTGTTAATACTCCACCATTAGTTTTCGCGTCAATTTGTTGCTGAAACGGATACGGATAATTGCCAGGGGGATATTTATTGCAGTGGGCAAGTAAGGTAAAATAAAGTTATTGTATGTGCACATTCTATTTGTTATATCGACTGTAGTATTAATCCAAGAAACGATAAGCGTATGACACTCGCACGGATTTTAATTGTTCATCTATTTGTTATACAGAATGTCATAGGCACTGTATTGATTATAATAAGATAGATGACAGATTTTATACATTGTAATTTTTCACAACAAGCCTGCGTTTTATTCCAGTCTCATCTCAATCAAATGATAGTGAGTAACGACGCGGTCTAGGATACTACAAGCATTCTTAGAATAATAACTACGGTTATGTATTAAAAACAAGTTACAATTACTAAAAATTATTGTGTAGTGGGTTATCCTATCGCTCATTTTAGCAGTAACCCTGCTTTCTAAGCTGCAGGTTCGATATCCATCCACCCAGGACAAACATTTCTGAGATGTACATAGATATTTAACAAAAAAGTATTTAAGTATTGTATCAGTTATCTGGTTTCCATAGTACAAACTTTGCTTAGTTTAGGGGTAGATGGCGCTGTGTGTAAAGTCCACAATTATTTATTTACCTTTGTATGGAGAATTACTTTATTACATTACTGAAATAAACATTTAATAAAATAGATTTAATATAGAGTGTTAGCCGCACCATATAATTATATTTCTTTCGACAACACAAACTAAACACTAAAACGTTAGATCTTAGGTTAATCTAAACGAAACAATGAATAATTCTGGAATTAGTCACACCTGAACTTTGTAATGCAATTACTATGGTTTGCTTCTGATAGCAATATTTGGATCCAATGGCTTGGAATATATTAGACTTAAGATAAGGATAGGCATAAAAGTTTTGCACGGAAACTTATGCTTAAAATTAAAAATAAAAGGTGGTTTGTTAAAATTGATATAATGATACCCATTTATAACATACATTATTTTAATAAAAATAAATATAATTTTCTATTACTTTGTTTCCCTGTTTAGGTTGAATAATATTGTATTTGAACTCAATGACTGCATAACTGTGTGCTACACTAGCAATACTATTAAAATACAAACAACGGACTAAATAGTAAAAAATGAGTGTTTGACAGAGTTGGTGTAATTTTTACATTAGTGAAAGTTACTTCAGTGGAGAGCCGTTTTTGTATTCTAGGAATTATTGGAAAGCGATGGCTCTAAGCAACTTCAAATTGCTGGATAGTTAGTTTTAGCATAGTTGTTTAATCATGTTGCAACAAAGTCTATAAATAGTTGCAGACAGTTGCAGTTGTGATAAATGATAGAATTTATCGAGCTGATACCATAATATTTAGCTTGAGATTCAAGACTACTTATATACTATAATTTTGTCCGCGTGTGTAATTTACGACCGCTATTTTTATTACGTCATTTCCGCTTTAAAACCAGCGAAAGCACTTTAAAGAATGCCTCAGATTGTAATGATTAAACATTCTATCTCTCTTCATTTTTCCAGTACAACATTCAAAAAAAGTAGGTACTTAAACAAACAAATAAATTAGGCAAACCATCAAATGCTTTAATTTTTTTCTTCTCTGTTATTGAAGTTTTTATTGCCCTCAGATTAGCATTGCAGATTAAAAATACAAGCTTCTAGTTCAACCTAAGAGTGTTGAATAATTTTACATTTATTAAACATGTATAGCCGTGTGGTCCTGGTAGCGTAGAATACCCCATACCTTGGATTCCGTAGGAGTTGGCAAAGAGAATATCCAGATAGGGAATGGGCGATCACTAAACCTGCAAAGGTGGTTTAGTGATCGCTGAGAAAAAAATGGCTTATGAAGTCACAATAAAAGCTTTGTCACTTTTTATTAATACAGTAACTAAAAATGTTGTGCTCATAGAAAAGTGAAATTAGCTGCTGCCACACAGTTTTTGTTGTCAAATATTTAATGTGGATATTATATTTTTTATTTTTATTATATTTTATTTTTATTGTTGTTTTCCTACATTCTTGGGTTGCCTGGAAGAGATCGCCATAAACTATCTATCTATAATTTATGTGTTGAATTACTTTTATTCTATATAAATCAAGTCACTGTTATGAAATAAATTATTTTTATTGTTTTAAGCTATATAGTTGATTATACGATAAACATTACCTAAGGTACGATTTTTCAATAATCAGATAAAGGCTATTCATTGGATAAAACAAAACACAGTGAAAATGAAAGAATAATTTTGTATAGTGAAGACTGCAGTAATAATAGTTCTTTTATTTTAGTCAGATTATAATATGTTATTAGAATAACATTTATGCGGCCATTGAAAAATCACACCTAAGGGTTATAATAATTAAATGTACATGTCGTCATAAGTATATTTTCAATTAATTAAATAGGTAGAGCCTCTGATTGTTTTTGGTTGATATATTTAGATTTTATAACATCATTGCTTTGTTTTTCACCATAACATTTTATTTTTACCCTATCAAACTAGTTGGTTAAGCTGTGAATAAACTATTTTGATAAAAAAAACTTGAGAGGTGTCAAGGGACACCCAGATGGAACGAAGTTTTTTAATTAAGTGAAGGAATTATAATTTTTTTATTATTTATAATTATTTTTTTATTAATTACAAATGTAATGTAATATAAACTTAATTAGACGAAACGAAAATAACTGGCTTGCTTTCTATGAGAGAGAAGGAGAGAGGGAGAGAGAGAGAGAGAGGGAGAGAGAGAGAGAGAGAGAGAGAGAGAGAGAGAGAGAAAGAGGGAGATAGAGAGACAGAGAAACACGCGCACGCCACACGGCTTACAACTATAGCAAAAAGTGTCGTAAGACAAAGTCAAAACAGCAGCCTACTTTGCTTT
Source organism: Ennomos fuscantarius (assembly GCA_905220475.3). NCBI lineage: Eukaryota > Metazoa > Arthropoda > Insecta > Lepidoptera > Geometridae > Ennomos > Ennomos fuscantarius. The sequence continues at coordinate 5,196,342 of HG992039.1, forward strand.
GGCAGCAATCATATATGTAGCTGACAAAACTAAACTAGGCGCAATTACAATTTTATTTGTCAATACTTCAATAGTACAAAGCTTATCTATGTCAGGATTGCAGAAAATTTGCCATATTTAAATTGTTGCTTAAACAGATTTCCGTTGTTAAGAGTCAATAATGTCTGCATTGTTGCTATGACAATGTTAGTATTGTTTTTTTGTGGATTGGCTTCACACTTTTGTGTATTTAGCCAGTGTCGAGTAATTGATAATTTATCAAGTTAATGATATTTCATACAGATATGTGTCAAGTCACAGTTCACGTTATCAAGTCAAGTCACAGTCCAAGTCATCAAGTCAAGTTACAGTCCAAGCTATTTACTCTAGTCATACTTCTAGTAAAGTGATGGCAACTTTACTAGAAGCTTCTATGGAGTTTTGGAAAAAACACGAAAGGTAACGTTTTACCATCCTTATACCACTTTCCCACACTCATGCCTGTAATCCAGCACTTAACGAACAAAATTCTACCAATTTTATGCACTAACACTGAAAATAAAACAAGTTGTGGAAAATAGTACAATGTGGTGACGGATTTTTTTTCGTTTACCTGCCAAAAAACCGTTAGTATTGTTTATATAAACATTGTAAATGTAGCAATTTAAAAAGTCATTATTTTTTTATTTTGCTCTAAAATAATTTTTTGACAATAAAAGCTTTGTTGAAATAGCGACTATCCATATAGGGTTGTGTGAGGTTAAAGATTTTTTGTTACACCTACAATATTTTTCTCAGTGATAGTTATGGAAAATTCTATGATAAGCATGAAAAGTGGCGTTTCATGGGAGAGGCCTGTGGTCAGCAGTGACCATCTTCTTTCTTTTGATGTGTGATATGAAATGTCAATGTAATCCTAAAACCATTATTTTGAGATGTTAACATTTTAAAACCCTCCTTTGGAAGGTTCTTAAATACCCATCCAATAAAACATTTGTCCACGTAAACAATTAAATGCAACAATATTTAAAAAAGGAGTCAAGCAAGCGCTTACATTTTTAACAGGATGTAACATTTAAATGTTTTTATGGCATTAATTTAACGAACACTGAGCTTCGCCAATTAATGTTATCTAAGTCAGTATAAAATTACTAATTAAATCATTTAACTGCCAATCATTTCGCTAATGCTTATGCTAATATCACAAAAAGTTTAGGGATGCTCTAAAATCTTAGCTGTTGTCGATGGTGATATCAAGTCGTGAACGGTCGATGTGTATCGATAAAAATAAATATCTATAACGTAACGCACGTGCTCCCGTCAAATTTACGAACCGTCCCTTTTATGGACGATTCGGAGAAGTTATTTTAATGTTGTGCTGACAATGTTTGATTATCGATGAAACACAGGATGTGTGTCGATAATCTATAACTATTGTGAAACTAATTAGAACACATCAGTCAAGTCTTTCAAGTAAATGTAATTCGCGATCTCACCGAATTTGTTCACCGAAATCACCGAAAAAAAACACGGAATTACTTAATCATCCCTTGAAAATTCAGCTTATTAAAACGGTTGTTCTTGTCTCATAGTGATTGTTATCTCAAAACTTACAACTGAGTGAACCGATTTTGATGAATTTACAGCTGGTGCTTGCAAACAAAAAAAAGAATGATCAAAATCACAGTCTAATTGAGATCCTTCTCCGTTTTTGAAGTCGGTTGAAAAGAAAGCAGATCATAATATAGTAACAATATCCAAGTAGGTATTCGCAGGCTTCGTTAATTATTATAATTGTTACCTAAAATCAAGCGTTTTTGAAGTTACTTGCCGCAAACGTAATCTTTCGATAAATCATTGCGCCGTGTCAACCCCATCACTACTCCGAAATCGTGTGTGGTAAAAAACAAATAAAGTGATACCAGCTTTTATTTACCCAAATGCAGCTGTAAAACATAAGAAATCGTTTTTTCCACCAAACTTTAATTGCCAGCAATGAAGTAATTAAATGTGACAATCGTAAAAGAATAAAGGTCCATAAAACATTATGGCCGTGTCGATTGTGGGTCACATTTGCCCAGGGCCATTTAAGGACCCAATGTTCGCGGGATAGCGATTCAATTACCTTTGTACGCGTTAAAGTGAAATGTTTTTCTGATCAAAACAACAACAGAAAGAAATAGTCTCTTGGAAAAGGAATTTGAGTGAAATATAAAAAACTTAGACGTAAAGGTTTGATTTCAACATTAATAGTGCTATTTCTCATAAAAGGGCTAAAACAGCAATAAGTAGAAAGTAAAGTAGATATGCTATTTTGTGGTATTTTCTATACGCAAAATGTTAAATCGTTTAGATTTTCATTTCTGCTTACACGAGAAGAATCATATAGACATTTGACTAGACTATTATTTCACAAGTGATGAAAAATGACCTGGATATACAAAACAAATATAAATGTATTAGAAATACACATGACACCCATTAACATTGACAGCCTCTGAAGTGAAAATGGTTGAGCATGACGGGCTATAACCCGGAGGCAGCGGGTTCAATTCCCGCGACTGGACAAGTAATTATGCACAGAAAAAAGCGCAAATACTTTTACTTTTTCTGAGTCTGGGTGTTGTACGTCTTATACGAGAGTGTTGTACGAGAACCATGATGATATATTGTATAAGAACTATGAAGGACCATGGTCCTCGTAGTTCTTGGGTCCCTAGACATAGGGAATCCTAGTTAGGATCCAGGATCTATGTTTGTGATCGTTGGGCGTTATTATTATTTTTATTATCATGTGAAGTTATTTGTCAATATTAAACAAATATTCATAACTTAATTTTATTATTTGCAATAAATATACATAATTAATAAGGTACGGGATATATAATTATTTAAGTGAAAGGAGAGTTTTCAGAGAAGTGAGGCGCGGGATCGTTTTCCCGCCAAAAAACCGTGATGCAAATTGTTTATTTTTGCATCTGTGGTTGTCTATGCTTCAGAATAAAGTGTTTGCGAAAGGCAACATTTTATTCTTATATTTTTTATTATTACCATTTTGGTATCACGTGTCGTGTCCCTGGTCTCAACTTTTAGTTTTATCTCAGTGATTTTAGTACCAATGTTTTAGTAGCTTTTTGAGCTGTTAAATTTGATACCTCGTAAAGATGAAACTGTTTTTTATTTAAACGGAAACTTTGTAACTAGTAAAGCATTATCATGATTTGTGTTAAGAAAGTATTTTAAATTGCAACATAGATATTAATATTAAAACATTTTCACTGTTATTTTACCGCTTAAAATTTAGATTGTGCATTATCAGACACTCGCGTTAATTCAATTTTAGATATCGTTTTGCAGACGCATCTCTTTTATTCCCGTTTGACTCACCTCTCTTCCGTCGGCTCCGTAGAGGATAAATGGGAATGAAAAGTTTTGTCTGCGCCACCGTCAGTTAGGCATGACAAAATTAAACTTCAAAAATCGGTACACACAATACTTTATACACTTGGCAGTCCTATAAAATAAAATAAAAATACAACGGAAAGTTGTGCAATATGCTTATACTAATTTTAAGTTGAGTGTAATTATAATTTGACAAACAAATTGTTTATTTTTGAAGAAGAACATTGAGTTTGAATGGTCTTACACTAATTCTCAACACTCATTTGTTTTTGTAGCGCTATCACCAAACCTATATTCATTTGTTTTTGTAACACAATTTTCTACAATGGGTATAAATTATTGAAAGAAAGCACACGAAGCTCGAACAGCAAAAACCAATACCAATTTTACGGTCTCTTCGATGTTCACCGATCTTTTTGCATTACTATATTTGAACCATCATCAGCAGTCATCAATTCCCTGATGTCGCGGATGCAAAGTATTAGCCGCGTGCGCAGTGTGGGCGACGAGCTGTGGCGTGAACGGTCACGCACGCGCGCCACGCGTTATACCTAAACGTATGGTCTAAGATACAAAAGAAAGAAATTACTGGTATAAATTGAAGGGTTGGGAATATAAATGGTTTAACTGTCAAATTGATATTTTCGAGAAAATTGACTGTAAACTTCAACGGCTTTATTTTAATGTAGAGTGCTTATTATGTAATAGAACTGGTTTGTGTAAGTTTCAGTTGTTTGAAAATGTATTAGTTCTATTTTAAAATACAAAATATAGTGCTTATTCTTACAATTACTGTAAAAATATAATCTAATCTAATAATGTTTTTATGCTAAGTGAACTGTATTCCTGTGTCAGATAAACCGTTTTTAGACTGAAAATCTCGAGATTTAAGCCTCATATCGGTAATTTGAGAATTTATTATTGTGGATAATTAACTTAATATAATTAAGTTCGCCTATGTAGTAAATACTATTGTTATTCTTTGTGAAATCAAAAATATTCTATTTATAATTTCGTCTATCTATATATCTATCTATTTAAATGCAGACTATTACCAATGAGATATATGTATAAATAAAACTCTTTATTGAAACACCACATTACTGGGGAAAAATTGACGAAACAAAATTAAAAATTGAGTGTCACAATAGGCGGTCTTATCGCTTAAAGAGATCTCTTCCCGAAAACATAAAAATTTAGAGAAACAACTAACAAATAAATTAGGACGGTGGTTTTCAGTTACAGGAAAGTTATATAACTATACATGAGGTATACTTTAAAAAAAAGGTGGGCAACTATACACTTAAACTAAACATAACGCTACTAAAGTCAAAGTCAAAGTCAAAAGATTTATTGCAAATAGGCTATTTTTAGCACTTTTACAAGTCAAAATTATATTAGGTACTTAAAATCAAGTTATTTCACTTAGCATATAAAATTACTAAGTGCTTATTGTCAAATAATATATAGCCTAAACTAAACTACCAAAATAAGATTACTAAGTGAATTAAGATTAGTTTTTTGTTTGCTATTAATATGATATATTTATTTATATTCCTAAATGTATTCAGCAGACTCATGTTACTGATTTTGTTACCAATTTTTGGTTCCCAAGCGAGTTCTTTCTAAACAACAACTTAAAATATTCTATGACTTGCACCACCTCATCCGCGACTATCTCTAGTCGTGATTACGGCTCACTAAACTCTCCGTAGGAAGTGCAGCGTGGTGTGGGCAATAATGCTGGAGTGGTTATGATTAACCGGATAATTTCAGATGGTATCTGTAAGGAATGGCACCTATTAAAGGCGGTCTGAAGTTACACTTTGCTGGATGTAAATTATGTGACGTCAAGAAAACAAAAAAACTAGTGTGCTTTAGACCACATGACTGAAGTAAAACTTCTTTAGCTCCATCTATTGGTCGGTATAACTTCGGTTATGCTATTTTTTAAAGTTTTGGCTCCACATTTTTTGTATTTAGCCAGTGTCAAGCAAAATGTCAAGTAAAAGCCACGCAAATATGTGTCAAGTCACAGTCGAAGTCATCAAGTTAAGTCATAGTCTAGTCAAAGTCATACTCCTAGAAAGTGGTGGCAACTTTACTTGAAGCTTCTATGGAGTTTTGGAAACAACACGAAAAGAAACGTTTCACCATCATTATACCATTTTCCCACACTTACGCCTGTAATCCAGCACTTAACGAATAGAATGCCACCAATTTTATGCACTAACACTGAAAATAACACAAGTTTTGGAAAATAATACAATGCGGTGACGCAATCTTTTTCGTGTTCCCACCAAAACTCTTTTTGCTTTGTTTAATGTTAATGTCACCATCTTGATAATTGTAAATTGTCATTTTACCGGACATACTAACATAATAATGCACTAACTTATATTACTTTTACTTATACTATTACTACGCTTGACTTGAGCTGGTGAACGGAAGTTGAAAGGTGTTGGTTCTCGTAGATCTCCATTGTCAACATAACAAAGTTAAACATTATTTGAAATTGGTATTATTATGTTGGTGGTAAAATAAAGACGGCGACATTAACATTAAACAAAGCAAAAACAAAGTTATACCGGCCGATAGATGGAGCTAAAGAAGTTTTACGTCGTATGGTCTAAATCACACTTGTTTCTTTTAGTAATGCTGGATATAGTTATAGTAAAGGTGTAGTCATGGTGGAAAATGGTTATAGGACCATGTAGTTCACTAAACTCATTGTTTATCGGTTCTGTGTAGCCTTTTCATCGCATCTTATACATATTAGAGTTCAACTTTGCATCAAAATTGGTTGCTTAAGATGATATTTTAATAATAACATGTGGACAAGTGAGAGCATGGAATGACACGTGTCTGCACAGTACTGCATTTCGTGGACGCGCACGAGCTCGGGCCGGGACGGTTCTCACGCCGACGACGCCCGGGGGCAGCGCGCGCGCACGACTCCAGCCCGATACAAAATTAATTTATCTACATGTGCTGCGACCGTGAACTTTCGAGGATTTAGCTGGGAAAAGTATATCACTATATAAAATAAACTAATAATAAATATAAACTCGATTCATGCGTTCGTTCTTGCCGTACACCTGCAAAATGTGGAATGAGCTCCCGCCAGCGGTTTTTCCTCAAAGTTACAACATGGAGTACTTCAAATGGAGGGTTAAAAGAGTCTTACAGGGTAAGCAATGCATTAGTGACGCCTCCTCCGGTGTTACAGATGTCCATAAGCTACGGTGACCACTTCCCATCAGGTGGGCCGTATGCTTGTTTGCTCCCTTAAACATAAAAAAAAAAAAAAACTGAAACCATAGCCATTTAGCAAACAATGGGGTAACCTAGTACGGATGCTGAAGTGCTTAGATATCTTATGTTTGTAATTTACCTACCTATGTTTAAATAGTTACCAACTGTTTTTTTTTAAATATGATATTTAGCAGGAAACTATATCTAATATAAGCCACTAGCATAAGATTGTTATTTACTTATAGGCAAATAAAAATTACTATTACATAGGAAATGTTTGTTAGGTTGCTGTAAACAAACCTTAAAATAATACACAGCGCCATCTAGCCCCAAACTAAGCAAAGTTTGTATTATGAGAACAAGATAACTGATACAATACTTACATACTTTTTATATATAAATATATACATAGAATACATTATAACACTCAAACATAGAACAAATATTGATGTTCATCACACAAATGTTTGCCCATGGTAGGAATCGAAGCTACAACGTACAGCTCAGAACGCAAGGTTACTACCAACTGAGCTATTAAGCCAGTCAAAATGGGTGACGTGCCATTTCGCATCTGGCTGGCTTTTATTGTTTTAATCTAGGCGCATTTGTTTATATTGAGTTTTATTCAGAGAATGGAGTGAAATGAATACTTATGACGTAAAAAGAATCAATCGAAACAAAAATCTGTCTTAACCAAAATCTGTTTAAAGGCGAATAACCGATAACGACAAATAACTGGTTTGTTGAATATCTATTTATGTATGGAAATTTTTATTATAATGAATCTATTTTAAATGAGAATATGTGGTTTTTTTTTTCATTCATACAGTGCCTAATTTAATAAGGGAGTGTGAAGTTTATCGACTTTTAAAACAGCTGACTATCAGTTAATCGGTTTATTACCGTTTGTGCTCTACGCAGAATATCTTTTCCTGAGCTATCATGTGATTTATCGTCTTTCCTACACGTTTGCTGATTTTTGTGAGAAAAATAGAATTTTTTAGGAATTGATATTGATTTTTTTTTGAGCTTTTGCCATTTTCTAGTTGTAATTATTGAATAGTAGCCATGCCCCGTGGTTTCACCCGCGGATAAAAAGTAGCCTATGTGTTAATCCACTATATATAAACTATCTATATTAAAAAAACGGGTTAATAAGTATCCTTTTTTTTTTTAACCTGCATTTCCACTGACCCTTGGGTCCGTGCTTTTTGTTCAATTATTTTTATATTTATGTATTAAGCCTATTATTAACATGAACATATATATAATACAGGGTTAATAAGTATTCTATGTCCGTCTCCTGGTTTTAAGCTACCTCCCCACCAATTTTCAGCCAAATCCACCGTTCTCGAATTATAAATAGTGTAACTAACACGACTTTCTTTTATATATATAGATTTTGATAGAGTACTTATCTAATATTTTATTACTAACAAATGGACACCGTTCTGTACTTGTAGCCTCCTCAACCAGTAGATAGGGTGCTTAATTGCTTGGCACGCTGGCAGCTGGCAATTAAGGCACTTCGCTTCGCACAATGACTTATAGCTAATTCCTTATGTACTTAACGCGCAGGTGAGCAAGGCTTTTTAGTTAATGAAAAATAAAATATAACGTTAATAATAATATAATGATACAGTACATTATTGACTGTAGTAGTGACGTTATGTAGGGCGGTTTAAAAATATTAGATACAAAAGGTTACCTATTTTTGACTGACCCGATAGCTATGGCCAGATAGAGTTGGTAGTAAGCCTGCTTTCGAAACTGTAAATCTTGGATTCGATTTCAAATGTCTTTTTTGACCTGTTGGTAAACATTTGTGTGATGAAAATCGATGCTGGCTGTTATATTGTTACAGTGTCACTGTACCTATAAAATATTATAAGATTCGCGTGACACTGCACTGCGCACGTCATCCTAAGACATCCACAGTCTCGTAGTAAGATTACTAGACTGTAAGATTAGGTCACAGTCTCATTTGCCCAGTAATTTAGTGAAATTACTGGGCAAATGAGACTCTGTGACTACAGGTAGTAACCTACAGTACTTTTCAAACTATCAAACTGGAACACAGTAGTCACATTCTCATTTGCCCAGTAATTTCATTAAATTACTGGGCAAATGAGACTGTGACTACTGTAATTTCCCTAAATTACTGGGCAAATGAGACTGTGACTACTGTAATTTCACTAAATTACTGGGCAAATGAGACTGTGACTACAGGTAGTGACCTACAGTGCCCTTCAAACTGTCAAACTGGAACACAGTCGTGCTTGCGCACTACTGCTTGGCGGCAGAATAACTGGCAAAGCGGTGGTACTAGACGAACTTTACAGAAAAGTTCTACCACCTAGTAAAAATAGTCTTTAGTCTGGTTAGTTAGCTCTGTCACAAGACTCACAGGTCTCCATTGTCTTGTTACTAATTTTCTCTACACTTAAGCTTTTATAAAGCGTTTCTCAATCCAGTTCAAGTGGTCCCATGTCAATTGTTGCGATTAACACGCTCCATCGGAGCATGGGCAAGACCATTGTCTTTGGGTAGAAGCGTGACTGCGATAGAATTGTTTCGTTTGTCTAGTGTTGCCAAACAAAACTGTTGGTACTTTATATCCTGGTAACGTGTGCCTAATTTATTTTACACTATTTTGTTTGGTTTTTTTCTTTAGTTTTCCTATTTTGACAGCCTCTGTGGTGTGGTGGTTGAGCAGGTCGGCTCATAGCCCGGAGGCGGCGGGTTCGATTCCCGCAGTATTTGTGCACAGAAAAAGAAGCGCAAATACTTGTTCTGAGTCCAGACTCAGGTGTTGTGGGACAGATGGTGTCATCGTAGTTCCTGGTTCCCTAGACACAGGGAATCCTAGTTAGGGTCCAGGATGTAATAGTTATCGTATTTGATCGTAGGGCGTTATTATTATTATTTATTATTTCTAGGTGTCTAGTGTAAAACTTTGATATAGACATTATTGCCTATAATGCTTTATTAAGAAGTTATCACATGTTGTGGCTTTTTAGTTCTTTTATTCGTTGAAATAAATAAATTTTTAGTTCTTTGATTCGTTGAAAAAAATAAATTTTCTGTTGATTTTATTCCTTAGATTAGGCGCCCTGTGTATACTCATCTAATATATTATATTTTGTGAGCTACTTTGTAGAGTAACACATTTCTAAAAATTTTTGTACGTCAACTGCCTCACTTAAAAGGCGTTTTTCATACACGGACTTACCTGTTTTTTTTTGCTTTTTCATTATTTTAGGCCTAATACAAATTTTTTGAATGAAAATTATAAGGTAGATTTTGATTAAATTGAGATGCAATACAAAAAAAATTGGAATACAAAGGGATTGTCATCAAGAAAATCTAATTTTATATATTTATAATTATGCAGAAACTTATCGAAAAGACTGAAAATCAACGAACTTAAAAATATGTATTCTTATCTAAATACTTTAGTAATTATGGGTATTTAATAAATAACTCAATACTTAACAAGGTTTTATAATTAAAGAGCCTACAATTTAATGTCTGATCGGTAATTTACTGGCATTTAAATCGTATTATAAACTTTAGTTATAACGTCTACTTGTTTTTTAAAACATAAACAGCCTTATTAATAAACACGAACCAGCTTTAGACTAGTTACACCATCTTTTGTCTCTTTCGATCCAGCTAAATATTCCAGTAGCAAAAAAAGGACAAAAGCTGAAGTAACTAATCCGAGACTAATACCCGTTTATTAATAAGGCTGTTAGTTATTTAATAGATTACTCCAAAAGTCCCTTAGTAAGTCTCAGATATATCTACAGAATGGTATCAGATAAGCACTTAGTTTATATGTAGTAGGTATTTTATGCAATAATATACCCAAGTTCTTATTTAATGGTAACCGTTTAGATTTTTTAACAAATCCAAGTCAGTTTTATTTCCCAGTATCATCAAGTAACGATATGATAATATATTATAATTATAATATCTTTGGAAATTTTTAAGCAAATTCCCATAAGAGATTTGTACACAAATTATAGGCATCTTGGTATAAAAAATACCTATCCCTATAATCTAGAAGACGACCACCTGATCTGACGTATGCAATCGATTTCGTATTCCAGGAAGGATCGAGTTGCAGCGTCCAACTATCCCAGGCGTCTCGAGCGCGTGACCCACTGACAAAACAAGCCGATCGGATCACATTGTTTCCCATAGCCCACAGCCTGATTCCATTCAGAATCTCATTACACTTGAAAGGGGCAAACAAATCTGGCGCAACGCTGTTCTCATGGACGTGTCCGTCGTTATGGCAGCGTGAGGTGACCATTACTGTACAAAGAGTTGCCTAAAATAGAGAGCTTTTGTGAGGCGGGAAGACAGGCGAGGCGGGGGCGGGGCGCGGTCCGGCTGCCCGCCGGCTCAGTCGCGCCGCGCCGCACGACCGCCTCGCACGCCGCGCCACGTACCTACGGAACCCGCACAGCGCACAGCGCATGCGCACGCGTCCACCCTCCCCCCTCGCGACGACACGTGCTGATGATATCACCGTGACATTCCATCATGCAAGAATCAAACTCAAGATCCAGCAAAACAACGTTGAACTCCCTGGAAAGCGCGATCATCAAGCTGAAAAACAACCTGCAAATACAAGACACGAAAACGACCGACATGAACGCCGTGCTCGTTGACCCACCTTCGCCGCATTCGGATAAAAACGCAAGTAAGAGTCCAAGTTCTTCCTCGACTGCGAATATTAATTTGTCCATCGCATCTGCGGCATTGTTACAAGAAAACATGCTGCAAAGATCGTTGCAAGGTGTTGTTATATCTCTACAAAATGCAATGATGAATTCATTGCAACAGGCCGCGCTTTTGCCGGCGAATTCCGCAGCCGCCGCCGCGTTGAATTTACAAGCTTTGGAATCTTATTTGACTCTACAACGCCTGACATCAGTTTCAACAGTTAATAGCACAAATCCGACCAGCCCATCCGAAATTAGTTCCACTTCAAAACAAGATATTCTAAGGATAGCGACGGCAAGTGCAAAAATAAGTGAAGTGGATGTAGCTGATAGTTCAAAGGAATTTTCCCCGAAGACGCCTGAAGAATATCCCCTATCTGACGCAATAGCTGCAGAAGATGTTGATTTATCGGAAGAAGTCGAGGAAGACTTGGCGTTACTGGATAATGAAGATGAGTTTACATTAGAACAACATTTGGAATCAACATCAAAAGGTTATAGCTACAGCTCTCAGAGCTTAGACAATGGATATCCAAGCCTATTAATGAATGCAATGTATCAACAGCAAATGAACGGAAGCCCGTCGCAAGCTCCACTATCACCACAAGCATCAATCTCCTCAAAGAATAGTTCTTCATCGTCTAGTAGTAGTATATCGAGCAAGCAAAAGATGACCGGGAGTGGGCCTAGAACAAAGAAACAGTTTATTTGCAAGTTTTGTAACCGGCAGTTCACGAAGTCATATAACCTGCTTATACACGAGAGAACGCATACCGATGAGAGGCCATATTCGTGCGACATCTGTGGAAAAGCTTTCCGACGGCAAGATCACCTGAGAGATCACAGGTATATAATAAAAACTTTTTTATTACCACTCCACAGCATTGTTTATACGATATTTTTAACAACAATTTTAAATTTTATATCATCACCGGAGTTGACACTATCTCCATACACAACCATTTAAATGTAACTCATGACATTTTTATCTACCGTGCTGCATTAATATGGGGCCACTAATTCTTCCATAATCGATTAAGACAATCTTAACTATTTAATTTGTTATTCCATAACAAGTTTCTAATGTTTTACGACCTATAACCATCCAACCAAGAACTCGTTAGTATCTAAAACATTATCTTCATTCCTGAGAGGATAACTAAATCAGCTGTGGTGATTAATTTAGTTGTCTTATCCCTGAATTCCGGATCGGATAGCAAGGCCCTTATTTTATAAGATAACGTCGAAAAACATTTATTGTGAGGATCGCGTTTTTTTTATATGAATAAAAGACTCGGTTGTCTGCTCCTAAGCCAAAAAGTTATTATAACTTTTGAATAATGGTGGTGAAGAAAAACACATTTAAAACAAAAAGGGGTTAAGTATGGCCCAAACAGATGGTATCGACAATCGTTCGTCACGGTCGTAAATTATTTCACCAAAACCACCGCTAATGCCCACGAAAGCCAATGTTTTAAATTTGTATTTTCATTTTGTTTTCTTCACTTTGCATTCTTTATAAAAATTCTGTGAATCTTTTCTCATATCAAAATATTTACACATAAAAATAAAAGTGTAAGATGCACTCAAAAAAGATGTTACTGTTACAAGAATTGGAATTCGAAACACGGATTTCGAACACAATAAATATGATAATGGTATTACAAGAGCTCTCAATCTATTTCTCCACTTATCTCGAGATCCCCACCCAAAAAGAGTTAAAGGTGTTGGATTTTTAACACCTGTCTCTCGGCGATTTCCTTCCAAATCACCGTATCTCTGTGGCAATAAAATAAATTTCTTGTAGACGCCGGAGGGTGAGCCGGCCCGGCCGAGCCTGTCGATGTTCAATCGATGTCCGTTGACACGATACATTATAATGGACCGGAGTTCGGAGCACCGGAGCGGGCCTTCGACGGGTTTTTACAAAGCACGTGGTGATCCTGACGTGAGGATTAATATGGATGACAAAAAATATATCCCTCCTCGCATACAAAATCAAGTTTCGTTGTTCGAGCAACTCGGAATTTTTTGTCACGATTGAATTCTGGATAATGGACTTAAATTAATTTGTAGCTTGTTTAGTAGTTTGAACCTCGTCTTTTTATGCTTGTTTATTTTAATATGGCGTCGTTAAGTAAGCATTGCAATTGAAATTTCATAGTCCATCGGTCCGTGTTGCGAGCTTCATTAATCAAAGCCGGCTTCGAGTTAGGCCTAACGCTGCGCCCGCGCCGCTGTCTCGGCACGCCTCGCCGCTCGGCCTTTCAATGCCCTAATCACCATTATCCCGTGTTTTAATATCAGAATTATTATTTCATTCATCATGTTGCTCTTTATCGTCACAGATCTAACCGCAACTAACGATTATTACACATATTACGTTACTTTGAACGCGTCGTAATTTTTATGTTCCGTGTATGTTTGTTTATTCGATACGATGGTAATTTCTCCAATTGGGCCCTCTATTGCCGGTTTCTCGTGCGTTATTATTGATTACACGTTACCCTCGGCGTGTTAATTATACGTTGTACTCAAATTTAATTTAAAATTAGTTACTATCAATATTTGTGAGGTATTTCTGACCCATCCAAGTTTGATTGTAATTATATGCTTTATGTGCTTTGTGAGCCTTTCTCTCATTAATTATAGCATTCCATATTATTGTGATCTATTGGTTTATATCTACTTTATGTCCATTTGTCTTCTACATTTCTCGCTTTTAGTTTTTTACCTTATAAGGTTTGCTATTTCATTTCTCCAGAACTAAATTAATGATGTCGAAAATGAAAGGTTGTCTGAATTTATTACGATCATACCCTTGGGTTGTGTTTGCTTCCTTGCGAGGTGTAGAACACGCGAGAGCATTGTCGATGCATTGGTTTCGACGCCCCAAGACATGATGTATTTATTGAACATCTTACAAAGCATCCTCAGTTAAATTATGTACCTACTTGTGCTGCTACTTTATGAAGACTTGTAATTTTGTTTCTGGAATTATTCGTGCCAGTACTACAAATGAATTTTGCTTGTTGTAATAACTTTGCATTGAATAATTGTCGTAATTATCTTCTTGGTAATAATACGTTTTTGTTGTTTCCTATTATTTAATTGTGTGTGTAACTTTAGCTTTTATTACAATATCATTATACAAAATCATAAAATATCTTACAATATTAAAACGTTTAAGTTTAATCTTATTGATATTATATTTAAACACTATGTTGATTCAAATTCTCTTTTTACAGGTACATACATTCAAAGGAAAAGCCTTTCAAATGCCTCGAATGTGGTAAAGGTTTCTGCCAGTCCCGAACCCTGGCCGTACATAAGATCCTACACATGGAAGAGTCACCGCACAAATGTCCGGTTTGCAGCAGAAGTTTCAACCAAAGGTCCAATTTGAAGACTCACCTACTAACCCACACAGATATAAAGCCATACAACTGTTCTTCTTGTGGTAAGGTCTTTAGAAGAAACTGTGATTTGAGGAGACACAGCCTTACGCACAATCTTGTTGGAGTTTCTTCTGTAAATACTTCACCTAGTGGTAGCAACGGGAAGAGTCCTTTACTAAATCCTAACTTTCCTATTGATAATTTAGATACAGAAGATGAAAACTAGTGTTAAATGTGACTAAGTTTGTGAAAAGACTGAATTTAAACCGGTGCCTTGTAGTTGTAAGTAAAACCCTAAAATTTAAGAAGTGTTAAATGTGAAATTGTTTCTGTAGCTATTCATATTAATTATTTTGAGATAACAAATTATAGCTTCTTACTCTCTTTTCATTTTTAAATTATTGTACATTTTTATATTAAAAAAAATAATCTTTTTTTCAGTAGATAAATTCTGTTTATGTTATAATTATGTGAATGCCGAAAAAACGAATTTTAAATACTGCTTAGTATTTTATAAACTCACAAATAGGTACTACTTTAATGCATAATTGTGCATTTTTATTTTTCGAATCTATTAACTGTAGGTATCTATTATATTACAATACGTTTTGTTATTAATATTTGAATAGAAAAGAACCTGTAAGAATAATATTATGGTTTTCATTTTATAATTTTTAATACCGGTGAAATAAAATTTGGGCTTGTGGCATTTTAAGGTGTAATTTCCAATGTTTTATTGGGTTTTGAGTATTATTTTAGTTAATGTTGTTTCTTTCCTTGTAAATTATCTGATCTCAATGTGTGCTTGTAAATAATAGGTTTAGTTCGTCGTTAATAGTATACTTGATTCCGTCCACCATTTTGATTTAAAATTGTTTTTGTTAGTAATAAGATTGTGTAAAAATGGTTGTGTAAAATTTTATTTCAGTAATTCCTCTATTTCGTTTTATAAGTGAAACTGTTAAGAATTTCGGACTGGAGTGGTCAGTCATAATTATCATAATTAAACAATGAGTTCAAACTTTTTACCAGTTTTTATTAATGTTCGTATAATAGTATATAGACATGAGATAAATTTTCTTTCTTTAGTGAGTAGGTACTTTATCCATCATCAACATCTTTTCCTATAAAAAACCCTCATTGGTTGTTATGGCAACCACATTATAAGAAAAGTTTCAGTACTTCGTCATTAACTTCTTCATATCCTTTCTAGATTCTATATATAAATAGATACGAGTGTTTGTTTATTTGTCATTGCCAAAGCGATCCAGGCTTCCACGCTTGAAGAGCTGAAAAGGTTAGAATGAAATTTTACTTGCACTACCGACATCAACACAGGATACTTTTCAAACTGGAAAATTCAAATTTCCATGAGAAAACGGGTAAAATGCGTATAAAGCCGCTGGGTATATATCGTCATCAGCCCAACCCGTTCCCAGTGATAAAATACGGGCTTTTTCTCACAAAAAGAGAGTATAGGCCATAACCCTCCACACTGGCCAAGTGCTGGTTGGTAGGTGACATACATTATATTGTAATTTTTTTATTTTTGGATTTGCTGCCAACTTTTTGGATACTCTACTTACTGATAGTGATAGTGGGCTGAAGCATTTTGACTATCTATAAGTCATCGCGGCTAGTATATAGTCAAAATTTTTTTGTACTAAGTAATCATAATCATAATCATTTAATTAGTAAAACCAATTTACACGTCATTAAATATTATGTAGATAGTGTAGCTAGTACTGTTTGGTAGGAGTTTTTATATAACTGTAGTATTTAGTTGAAAGGATAAAGGCATTTTTAGCATGCCGTTTTCCACAATATTTCCCTTCGCCGTTGTAAGAGAGTGCTAATTCTGCACATAACTTGACAAGTCAATGGTGCAAGGCTTAGTGGGATTTGAATTCGTGGGTTTGAAAGTTGCTCGAATTACCACTGAGCCATACTCAGTACAAACTTTCTTCATGGAACCGGGATACAGATAAACATGGGAAAGATCGAAACAAGTAGGCACTTGGTTGGTAGGTACTAGCCACGTTTAACTATATGGACCGTTTTTGACCAGATGAATTGACTTGCAGAAACCACTGGCAGAACTGGATACACAGAGCTTTTTTTTGTCGAAATATCTTTATTGGACTCTATCATGCAGGCATTACCATTTACAGCGCCATCTATCGGAGAGGATGATGTCGTGTGTCCAACTAAGCCTCAGCGGGGGACCAGTTAGGAATAATTCATCATTACAGATATTATGTAATGGTTGACTGGAAGAGATCGCTTTTTAGCAATAAAACCGCTCATTGTAACCTACTTATAATTTCCTGTTTGTTATTTCGTCATTTTGGTGTCAATAAAGAGTTTATAAATCTATCTATACAGTAGTAGTAAAAATATTCTAAGTCATGAGCTCAGCAAGGCTCTCCGAAAGTTCCTGACAAGACTATTTTAAAAAGTGAATGAAGGGGCATTTTATGACATCCAGGATATAATTATTATCATATTAGTTATATCACTTAGCATAGATTAGTATAGAATAGTAAGAAAATTTTATTCCCGTTTGTTCTTGTAAGGAGACAGGCGAAAATATTTCACCACAATAGTTTGGATTGAATTCAACTTTACCTTTAATCATTTTGACCACCAACATTTGGAAATACCCCATACACTGCGCAATATAAGATTTGGTAATTCTTGTAATTAATTTATACCTAATGTAAGCTGAGGAGAATTCTGCTATTGATTCCCTGAATTTTACCCACTAGTTATAGCATTACCTTAGACCTAATTATTCTTACACCGGCACCACACAGCAACTGTTCCATTGAAATCCATAACTAACTCTTTGAGCATAAATATTTGTGAGGTACCTCAGAAACTGTCGCCGTAAAAACAGAAAAACTAAGGATAGTAAAATAGGAGGTTACTTTAGGAATCTTTTCGTGTATTACGACAAAAACACTCGATCTTTAAGGTTGCAGATGCGTTTTTGTCAAGTATTCAAACAATTGTTGAGTACATAGCTTTCTTCAGATAGTTACAGTTATAGTATAGTTGTCAGTGGCGACACAAGAACGGTCGCGACTGTTAGAACGGTCGCGACTAGAACGGCCGCGAGCTAGAACGGTCGCGACTTTCAATAGGGTCCACTCTTCCAGTGGACGTAGTCTTCTCGATCCTCTTATCCCGGCAACGGCCCAAACCGAGGCTCGCACCCCAGGGGTGCCCTTGAGCTAGTTGCCTCCCACTTTTGACGGCTGGGAGCCTTAAGCAAGGTGACGCTGTAAAGGTCGGTAGAGAAAAAAAAGGTACCCAAAAGAAAGCTAGGTACTCAAAAATGTTTAAATATTTTCTAAAGACTCGTTATACTTACAATCTGAGTCATATAGTATTATTATTAGTATTATAAATAACTCATTGTAAATAATATCCCGTCTCTACTTAAAATAAAAAAAAAAGCATATAAAAGTGGAAGTGAGCCTGTTTGTTTAATTTTGGCTTTGACTCCAACCAAAACCGCAGAACCGATTTGGATGAAATTTTGCATACAGATTATTTAAATTCTCCGGATCAACATAGAATATCTCTCATCCCAATATTATTAATAACAATTTTTTTTCACATCTAACTTTTCTAGCATTTGACCACGATGCAATCGAAGGTCTAGCATGCTAGCCAAAGCAAAAATTTCAAATTCAAATAAATCAGAGCAGACACTGACGAAATAAAAAAGAAATTCTCCTAGCAGACGTTAAAGCCATAATTAAGCAAGTAAAAGGCAAGAAACTCATCTATCGACAACAAAAGCCGACTACTGAGCTTGAAGAATCGTTTCAATTCAACGCGGAATTCGAAGTAATCGACAGAACATAGCATCCAATAAATTCACACGAATAAAAGGACTTATTCAGTCCCACACAAAGGTCTCTTAAGAGTGTATCAAAATGACATAAAGCTTGAGTCTTTTCACGGAACACGTTTATAATGGGCCACATGTCTTTTTTTTGTAGATTTTGGAAATAAATGACGTGTTAAAAAGGTAACAAATTGTGGTTGTTCTTATTGAACTCGAGAACGTATCTTGTTACTGTAGACTGGAGAGCAACGGATATATTGCGACGATTCGTATTCTAATTTTAAAACGTATGCGATAAAAATGTGTTGACTCGAATCACGTACCCTACCTACTTGAATAGTAAGCGGGTAGGTGCCAACTCGTGTTATGCTCATTCCCACAAACTGATAGGTTTAATGGAGGGCGACAATAAATACTTGTGCTGTAAATGGATGAGTAAGATACTCGTACCTGCGTTGAATCACGGAGATTGCGAGTTTGACACTTGCTCTGACAAAACTTTGCATGGAAAAATGTGCTAGCTTGTGTCGGTACGGCAAGGTTTATTTATGCCCGCAGCTTCGCCCGCGGCGTGGCCTATGGGACAATAATTCAACCACCCATTTCACTCTCTTTAGGGTGGAATTTCGAAAAATCCTTTCTTAGCGGATGCTTACGTCATAACATCTACCTGCATGCCAAACTTCAGCCCGATCCGTCTAGTGGTTTGAGCTGTGCGTTGATAGATCACTATGTCAGTCAGTCAGTCAGTCAATCTTTGAGTTATATATATTTAGAAGATTACTATTTTAATACTAAATAAATTTTCCTTACATATATAATTTTTTAAAGACTATTAAGTTGGTATCTGAATCTTAAAAAATAACAAGATCATATTACAAGTTGAATGATGCCAATAAAAAATATAATTGTCACTATACATCATTATTATTATTCACGAGATGATGTTATTATCTAGATTAATCTAAAATTGGCGTAGAAATTGACGCAAATAATCTTCACTAATATACATGGTGGAATTTAATTGAACTAAACCAATTTTGATGAAGTTTTGCACACAGATTACGTACATACACTACCGAGACTATAGGTACTTTTTATCGAGGAAAATATTGTGTTAGCATAATTTATATAGTCTTATTAAATTAAAAAAAATACGTTAGGGTCAGATTTTTATTTCGTCAAGCAATAATTAAGGAAAGGTACCAACAACTTGGAAAAACAACACAGAAAAATCGTTCACTCAAGACAAACAACTCTAGCGAACCCGTGCTAAAACACGAAACCGGCCGAACGCACGTTCCAAACTCATTGTCAAAACACCTTATACAATTTCACAGGCCAGCAGAAATACGCCACGAAAAAAAAATCCCGTACTGCGTGTGGTCGGCGAATAAAAACCGCCACTAAATTCGGATAACGCACACTCGAGTCCTTAAAGCAAATATTTTTCAAACA
Source organism: Ennomos fuscantarius (assembly GCA_905220475.3). NCBI lineage: Eukaryota > Metazoa > Arthropoda > Insecta > Lepidoptera > Geometridae > Ennomos > Ennomos fuscantarius. The sequence continues at coordinate 5,216,429 of HG992039.1, forward strand.
CCTCTCGAAGCAAACACGGCCCTTTGTGACACTGGCAATTTTGGTGTAGATGACAATGGTAACTTTTTCTTTTTTTTTTTGTGGCAAAGGCTGTGCTTTGTTTAACTCAGCGGGATTCCCGATTGCTCTGTAATTTGCGGATAATTCGAGGCTATAAAAGTCTTAGGTGTCATTATTATGTTGTCATAGGTGTTTAAATGAAATGGCACGACCGTTTCTGTAATTGTTTGATGTTCTTTGGACCTGAAGGTAAACTTTAGGTTGAAAAGATATCTTACACTATTTAAGATGATTCTGTTTAATATGACGTAGATTTTTTTAGGTAATAAGTGCCTTTTGTGTAGAAAACATTAATGGATATAGTATATATAATTATATAGCTTCGCCCCGCGCTTTCACTCGTGGATAAAAAATATCCTATGTGATAATCCAGGTTATATACTATCTGTATTCCAAATTTCATCCAAATCCGTTCAGTAGTTTTTGCGAGAAAAGCCCGCAATTTCGCCCTCGTGGTGTTTAATAATTGTCCCACGGGAACATACTATTGGAATAAAGAGTATCCTATATGCTAATTCAAGTTATAAACTATCTGTGTTCCAAATTTCATTCAAATCTGATTAGTAGTTTTTGCGTGAAAGAGTAACAAGCATATGTCTATACATATCCATACATCCATACTCACAAACCCCCGCCCGGTAACGCTGTAAAGGTCGATAGAGACCAACAGCATTAGCTCGTTCAAAAAAAAAAAAAAAAAACTTACAAACTTCCGCTTATATAATATTAGTAGGATATTATAATATTCTATAAAAGTATAATTATAATGATAGAGTCACTTTGTGGTCCAATCACCATGTATACCAAAAATGGTACAATCAATAGCTATTCGTAGACAAATAATTTCTGACAGAACATGAGCATGGATCTATGATTTTTTTCATCTCAAACTATAAACAAACAATTTAATTATTTATTTTAGTTTTTGGTATTTTTAAGGTAGGGCATTGTGATTTCAAGGTAGGGCATTGCCCCACAATGCCCCCCCCTACCGACGGCCGTGTGCCCGTACCGTCCATATTCCCTTAGCTGGATCTTACGTCAACCACGGGAAGAGATGTGGTAGTCTTATTTTCAAAGAGAGAGCGCGTGGTTCTCAGAATAAAGTTTAATAAAGATACCCGTGTAGATCAAACTTATAAAACTTTTAAGACAAATCTACGTGTCCTTGATGGAGAATTGTATAACCACAATTACTGCGTCAAAACCACGCAGCTTAGCCACTGCGAATCACTGTTAAGCTTATAATTAAAACAATAAATTATAATTTCTTGATATTACCAACTTAGTAACCGTTATTAGAAAGCAAAATAACATACACCGTTTTCGCCATTCCCAAGCTTGTACCATAAACAGTTCCCAATAGTCTTCATATTTTGTTGTCCCCGCAATTAACTACTTAAATAAAATTCACAACTACCCAACAATAGCTATTTACATTATTCCCCGCTGAGGCGATGCAGACAGTAGTGCATAATTACATCAAATCTGCATTACTGCACCATTCTCTGTATTTATTAACCTAAACCCATTATTGTGCCATCTAACGCAACTTACTAACAGTATGAGTACTATAAAATAATCAACACAATTGAAGTGTGTGTAGGTCCACGGTTTCAATGAACATTTTATTCAGTCAGTTATTAAAACCTTGTTATTGACTTCATAATAATAATTGATATCACTTAAACTCTTTATTTGGACAGATTGACGTACTTACAATCTCAAACTTCTTTAGCTCCATCTATCTGCCGGTATAACTTAGTTTTTGCTTTGTTTAATGTTAATGTCGCCATCCTGACAATTTTAAATTGTCATTTTACTGGACTTTTTTTTATTTCATACCAACATAATAATTCAAATTTTAAGTAATTTTTAATTTTTTTATGTTGACAATGGAGATCTCCGTTGACCAACAACTTTCGATTTCCGTTCGCTTCAATACACTTTGACCAGCTTACTCCCCACGTCAAGCGTGCGTAAAGAAGTTTTACTTAAAAATCTAAAGTAAAGATCTGGAAGGATAATAATAGGTTACTCTGTTTTTACTACAGGTAAGATCAAAATTTTCAGGTATATTATGACACAAAATAAGAGTAGTGACAATAATTGTTAAACCGAATTTTCGACAATCCGACGATTAATGTAACCAAAAAAAAATTTTGTTCCCTAATAGTTCTTATTTGCATTTTGAACTCCAGTTGCTACTGCTACAGTACCCATACTGTTTTTTGTATATGTCACAACTCTCAGCAAAGCCAGTAAGGTAACTTACACAAGTACTAACTTTTAATGTAATGTATGTAATTTCATTTAGGTATTTTATAGTGAAACTACAACTGGTGTCATCTTATCGCAACTATGCGAATTGACGGCGACAATTGTGATTATCCACTCGCGTTCAAGCTTCGGTCTTAAGTGCTCGATGGTGGTAGTGATAAGTGAGTTACAGAACGGACAGTTCACGAGAAAAAAGTTTTTTGCTTTAATGTTTTTACGAAACTAGTAAAGTCTATTAATAACTTATTGATTTTCAATGCTCATTGAAAATAAAGTCGATAAAAAAACCAAATAGTAAATTATTATTTTAGGTCCAAGAATATCATTAGTAATAATTTTAATGACCTCAATCTATCTTTCTTAATCCATGTAATACATGAACATTTATGCTGTTATTAATATTAATACTGGTTTTTTTATGTTAATGAATGATGTGACGAGCTAGTCGTTCACCTGATGTTATGCAACACGGTCGCTCATAACAGAAAAGTGTCACTCGGAATTTCAAAATATAAAGTTTCGCGTGACACTGCATTGCGCACATCATCCTGAGACATCAGCACAGTCTGTAATAAGATTACTCGACTGTGAGATCAGACGATCATAAAGTCTCATTTGCCCAGTAATTTCACTAGCTACAGTGCCCTTCAAACTGGAACACAGTAGTTCTTGGCGGCAGAATAACTGGAAAAGCGGTGGTACCTACCTAGATGAACTTTGTAGAAAAGTCCTTGTAAAAACAAATACTGTTGATAAAATAATAATAAAATTAAAAAAAAATGAACTGAATATGTACTTAATTGCTATAGATTCTGATTTTTTTCACACTTCTTGACGGGCAGAGAACGTACCACCTAAACCGTTGTAGAGATTAAAGAACGCGACTTTTTCATAGACGTAGTTGTCTAAAAAGAAAGCATTTTTGTTTTTTTCTTCCCTTAAGTTAGTTAAATAGGATATTTTAAAGATTGAATGATTTATTAAAGGCTGAGCTATTTCTACTTTATAAACAAAACTTTTTAGTTAAGAGTACCGCTTTCAGCCATAGGCAAATATAAATAATTAATAATTACAAATAGGGTAAATGTAGCATTTTGACGAGTCTAAATCAGAGTACTTAATTTAAGTTATTGTTCGAAGAATAAAAAATTACAAAGTGCTTAATACGAAATACAGCAAACCTATTATAATAAACTATTTGCGCCTCGCGGTTTTACCCGAGGATAGAAAGTATCCTACGTATTAATATAATATGTACGTATAAATACAGCGTATAAGCTATCTGCATTCTAAGTTTTATTAAAATCCATTCAGTAGCTTTTGCGCGAAAGAGTAACAAACATCCGTACATCCATTCATACAAACTTTCACACTTATAATATTAGTAAAGATAAGAAAGTAAGGATGTGTTTGAAAAAAAAAAAGTTCTATTTCTCATTAATAATAATAAAAATAACACCCTGGAACTTAACTAGGATTCTCTATATACTACTGTACTCCTGTATCATTACTGGCGGAAGCACAACGCAGAAAAAAAACACCGATGTGCAAAGTGTCTATTCTATTTACCATCCTCTACTCTATGACCGATGCCTACGCACCTATCGTGTCCCCGCGACAGTAACGGGCGCCATCGCGATACTCCGCTCCATGCCGGCCTCACACGACGCGCAGTCTAAGGGGCCCTTAATGTATGCCAGCTATGATTGTAGCCACTTTATTGATCCGATTGCTCAGGGCTAGAGTAGAATAGCACGACAAGCCGTTCCTAACCGATCAATAAAGTTAAGCAACGTTTACTGCGGTCACTACTTTGATGGGTGACCGCTACAAAAAGTGTTATTTACAATTGTACGTACGTTAAGCCGGTCCCAGCTATTGTCGTAAGACACAGTCGTTAAGCCAAGTCAGAGGTCTTTGGGCGCTGATACAGGGCTGACCATTTGCCTACACAAGAAGAAAAAAAATGGCAAGGGTTACCTAACTGCATATTCTTTGGCGTTTTTTAAACACGGCACGATTAGAGAATTATGTCAAACACAATTTTATTAAATTAACTAATTACGATCTATTAAAAATCAAAGCCAGTTATGAGGTAGTGGGAAATGTTAAAAAAGAGGGAAAGGTAGAGTTCATCGACCTTTAAAACAGTTGCGTATCAGTTATACATAATATAAAAATATCAAACAATTTCGAATACCTCAACAGCTGTTAATCTTTAACAGCGTTATTAATAAACACAAACTAGCTTTAGACTAGTTACACCATCTTTTGTCTCTTTCGATACAGCTAAATATTCCAGTAGCAAAATAAGGACAAAAGCTGAAGTAACTAGCCCGAGACTAATACCCGTTTATTAATACGGCAACTTCTGATTAAATGCTGTTTTAAATTCGGAAATTGAACTCTAGTATCTCAGGAATTATGAATTATAGTATTATCTATCTCTATACTCTCGCAGGTAACGAAAGTCACCGATTTAACTCTTAGAATTAGCGAGTTGAAACCGACAACTAATGGGGAAAAAGATTTTTGAGTGGTGACCACGAACCGGAAGACGCAGTGCAGGCCAGCCTCCTATTAGGGGGATTGACGACCTGCTGGGCGATCACGTAACTTGATTGCAACCGATAGTATCACTATGTATGGATTTGACAGTTTCAATATGCAGTTCATGTGCATAGTTACGATGGAAATTAAATTACCCCTTTATTTATATTTCAAGTTATTTATTTTCATTTTATGTCAAAGTCAAAGTCAAAGTCAAAGTCAAAAGATTTTATTGCAAATAGGCTAATTTTAGCACTTTTACAAGTCAAAATTATACAAGGTACTTAAAATTAAGTTATTTCACTAAGCATATGAAATTACAAAGTGCTTATTGTCAAATAATATAGCAAGCCCATTACAATATATGAGTTTGAAAAAAAAAGCAGTTCTCTTTCTCACTACTGGTGCAAGCAATCCGGCACAATGCAGAATTGAAAACTTTGATCCGAAGCTTCGATTACAACTGTAAAGAAGAAGCTACAAGAAACTTTACAGTGATGCTTTATTAGTTCTATTATTTTATATATATTTGTGTTGCGTCCTGAGGTTCCTGATGTCATGAATATGGGTTCCGACTGAAAATCAGTTACGACCTTAATTGCATGCTGAGTAACATTATATTTTTAGTTATTTTTTCGTGTGATTTGTCTTGTATAAGTCTCTATTTGTAAAAATGTAATGTTGTGATCACACAACAAGAAATCATTCTTGAATAAATGTATATTCTTTGTTTCTTTCTTTTTATTACAGGACTATGTTCTGTCGTCGATTGATGCTTACGAGTAAGTAGAGATTTCATTCACTATTTGATCATTTTGTGAATGAAATCTCAGTCAGTAAATCTCTCTTGGGAGAGATTCACGACTGAGCTTAGTTCTGTAATATATGTGTGCTGTTTGACCTAAACTAAATCTCAGTTGAAATTTATTGCACCCGATGACGTATTTATCTCTGATTTTCAATTTCAATAAAATTTCCTCATGATAAGTACAAAAAAACAACGTTACAACCGAACTCTATTATCTGTAATCCAATAATCGAAACAAAGTCATCCAGTGGGCGTTAGGAGGGGTTAGCCAATCCCCGCCCACTTCCACCCATCTTGCTCTCTGATTGGCTGAGACATGTAGAGGTGCGCGAGCGCAATCACGCGAAATGCAAGACGAACACAATTGAATTGGAGTTGTTGAATGCTATTTTCTGAGAATAGTGCATAAACGTTCGATTAGGCCTGACCATTTTCAATGTAACTTTTTTCATTTAGTAGGTAATTTAATGAATGAATCTATTTGATTCGTATACCTAAGCATTAAAATTCTAAACAATAAAATACTTATGTTTCTTTAATATCTCCTTGGTACTGGATAAAATTAAAACATTTACAGTTGTGCCAATTTGGGCGAAATTTGCACACAGCCTGCTTACAGGTACTGCCTACAGAATAAGTAATAGTACAAGAATTCTAGCTAACTCCAGCTAATTCTAACTAACTCCAGTTAAGGCTGGCCCTAGCTGGAGTTAGTTGTTGTCACAACTGGTTGTGAGGGTCTCAGATTCGGCCGTTAACGTGAAAAGACGATCAGGAAAACCTGAAGAAGAGGACCTTATAGCAAATTACATTATTCTGCTGCCCAAAACGTTGCATTAGGTATCTATTAGCCAGAAGGGCTAGACTGAGTTTTGGCGGGAAAACGAAAAAGATTGCGTCACCGCATTGTATTCTTTTCCAAAACTTGTGTTATTTTCAGTGTTAGTGCATAAAATTGGTAGCATTTTATTCGTTAAGTGCTGGATTACAAGCATGACTATGGGAAAGTGGTATAATGATGGTGAAACGTTTCTTTTTGTGTTTTTTCCAAAACTCCATAGAAGCTTCTGGTAAAGTTGCCACCACTTTACTAAGAGTATGACTTGACTAGACTAGACTAGATTATGACTTGACTTGACACAATATCGAATATCTTTTAACTGGAAAAATTATCAATTATTTGACATTGGCTAAATACACAAAAGTGTGGAGTCAAACTAAACACAAAAAAAGGGCTAGACTGATCCAACGATTCTATCGCAGCTGTCATTAAGAGCGATATATAGTCATCTGAGTCGCTCAAGAGCCGTCTTCAGTGGCGACGATGGAGAGTCTATTAGCATAGAAACATTGCCTGGCCCGATAGCTCAGTTGGTAGTGACCCTGCCTTCTGAACTGCGGGTTGTGGGTTCGATTCCCACCCAGTGCCTGGATGTTATATTGTATTCTGTTTATTTATTTCATTTTGATTTGCAAACATTAATCTGTAAACTCCATTACAGAATAACGATTTTAATATTAAAGTAAACCGCCCGCCATCTTAGATTTTCATTCCGTCATTCTGTGTGGTAGGAGTCAGTCGCATCGCTTCCTAGTTATAAAAAGAAAAGGATAATATACGTTTATATCTTCTTAAATCCTTACACCACGTTCTTTTATTGCCCACAAACCTCAATTTCTTATAGGTTTTGGGCCCAGTGTACGTTTTTAGTTACTGTGTTTAGACATTTGGTGGTTTGAAAATCGAACGTTACTTGTGGGTATTACAATGGAAAATTCAAAAGTAAAACGGAACGTTAAGCCTTTCGATGGTGAAAAGTATAGTGTCTGGAAGTTTAGAATACGGGCATTATTAAGTGAATTAGACGTTTTAAACGTGATTGACGAAGATCCGATAATATGCAGCAAAGAGTGGGAGAAAAACAATCGAATCGCGAAAAGTATTCTTGTCGAGTACCTTTCAGATTCTTATCTCGGCTTTGGAAAAGAAAATAATACGGCGAAAGATATTTTTCAAAGTTTGGATTTGCTATACGAATGAAAAAGTATTGCAACACAGTTAGCGTTGCGTAAAAAGTTATTGGCGTTAAAGCTGCAGGGTGACGTACCGCTAATAAAACATTTTTCCATATTCGATGACCTCATTACTGAATTATTAGCAGCTGGAGCAAAGTTGGAAGAGACAGATAAGGTAGCTCATTTATTGCTTACCCTACACTCAACTTATGACGGAGTTATAACCGCGATCGAAACGTTGTCTGAAGATAGCTTAACGTTAGCTTTTGTAAAAACGCGACTGATGGACCATGAAGTGAAGTTGAAAAATGAATCTAATGATAATAGCGCTAAAGTACTTCAAGTAGAAAGTAAAAATATTACATTTAAGAAACGGAAGTTAGAAAATTCGCAACAGACTAACAATCACCAGAACAATAAACAATCGAAGAAAAATCAACAATTTATAAAGTGTCATCACGCAAGGGACGCAAGGGACATAAGAAGAACGATTGCTACTATTTTAAGAGAATAAATCAGCAAAAATCAAATTATGGAAATAAAGAAAGAACACGGACAGTTCAGGCAGTTGAGATAAGCCAACCGTCTACATCGAATGATTTTTCTGGCTTTGCTTTTATGACCGGAGAGTACCAACAAGAGAATCATGAAAATATAATTACATTTCTGTTGGATTCTGGAGCATCGGATCACATCATAAACAGAGAAGACTTTTTCACTAATTATACTGATTTACAGACACCTTTAAAAATTTCAGTTGCTAAACATGGTCAATTTATTTCAGCTACTAAAAAGGGAACACTACAGGTTACAAGTAACGTGGGCGTTCAAGGTGCTTTGGAGAACGTACTATTCTGCCGCGAGGTTCCTTACAACCTACTATCCGTCTTGAAGATGCAGCGGGCTGGATATACAGTCATTTTCGACCAACATGGTGCTCAAATATGTAAGGACGGTAAAACCATCATGCGAGGTAGGTCAACAAACAATTTAATTGCTATAGATTTTGTGGTTTCGGTAAACGTGAGTCATCCTGTTTCCCAAGCATGCAATAGTGACAAAAATAGTTACAAGTTGTGGCATCAATGGTTAGGGCACATAGGTAAAAATAAATTCTTACAAATAAAACAGAATCACATGGTAGATGATATCAATCAAATTGATGCTGTTGTGCCAAATGATGATTTATGTGAAGCTTGCATAAATGGGAAACAGAGTCGACTTCCGTTTAACCAAGTCAAAGACAAAAGTCATATTAATCGACCGTTATTTGCTGTGAGTTCAGACGTCTGTGGCCCTATCACTCCGACAACTATTGACAGTAAGAACTACTTTGTAATATTTGTTGATCGATATACTCATTACTGTGTTACGTATCTACTAATGTATAAATCAGAGGTATTCAATGCTTTCAAAGATTTTGTTGCAAAAAGTGAGGCAAAGTTTAATTTAAAGTTAGCTAATTTATATTGTGATAACGGTGGAGAATATTTATCTACTGAAATGAAAGGCTACTGTACTGAAAAAGGAATCACTTATCATTTGACAGTTCCGAGAAATCCACAATTGAATGGTGTTTCTAAACGAATGGTGAGGACCATTACTGAAAAAGCTCGTTCAATGATAAACGGTGCTAAATTAGAAAAAGTTTTCTGGGGTCAAGCAGTGTTGACTGCTGTATACTTGATAAATTTAACACCAACTCGGGCCCTAAAACTTTCACAAACACCATTCGAGATGTGGCACAATAAAAAACCTCAAATAAAATATTTAAAGGTTTTCGGCTCAACTGTTTATGTCCATGACAAAACAAGTAAATCTAAGTTTGACGATAAATCATGGAAAGGTATACTCGTGGGCTATGAACCAAACGGTTATAAGGTTTGGAACCCTGAATGCGAAAGGTTTGTGATAGTCAGAGATGTTATAGTGGATGAGACTAATTTTGTTCAATCCAGGCCTATGTTAAAGCCTGAAGGCAATAGTGGAAATTGTCATGACAAAACTGATAATGACGAAAGGTCTAAATCAGTGTCAGTAAAGTCTCGAAACTCTGACGGTACTAAATCAGATAGATTTAAATAACACAATGGCAAGTTCGGATTAAGTGAATGGTATATTGCACAAAATATACGATACTTAATGCTCGTCAATATTATTATTATAACAATGATTAAATTGGATTTATTCGTACAACAGTAAAAAACCGGCATCGGCACAGGGCGGAAAACAGAAAAAAGACATAGACAAGAGTTGACACATTTGACATTACATACACTGACATTAGTCTATCATTCACACAGAGAATAAATATTAATGAGCATAGTTGCATACTTAAAAATACTAACATTATCAACAATAAGCACTCTACATTAAAATGACGCCGTTGACGTTTAAAGTCAATTTTCTCGAAACTGTCAATTTGTCAGTTAAATCCTTTTTATTCTCAACCCTTCAATTGATATCTAAACCAAATATTAACTAAAATCCGTTTACTATATTTAATTTTTACGGGCAAGGTGGTTTTATTATTTCAACTAGCTCAATAGGTTCCACAATTATATAGCAACTACTACTAAACACTACGAGATAAATACAAGGACTATTAAAAAAAAATTGGACTATATACTAGTCGCGATGACCTATAATTATATTATGATGTAAATCCTAACTCTTCTTTTTTGTAGTAGTCGAGTAATAAACCGATTTCGACAATGTTTATTCTCTCCTTATAATAATAATATGGTAAACATTTTTAAAACGATTTCAGGGTGAGTTTCTAAAAGATCTTTAGTTTAGACTTTGAAAGACTGGGATAAAGATTTGGCATGGATCTGTAATGTCTACAGACAAATAGATTCCAAGGCCATCGTCCACATATCATGTTACATAATAAAACACGGAAATATAACTTCTATTACCACGCAATAGACCATTATTTTAGGCAGCTAGAATCAGGATCGTGGCGGTATGAATGTATCATCTTTACTGATATGTACTGACTGATTGATAACCAGGTGAAGTTCATGAACTTCTTAAAACGGCTGACAGATTATTTAACTGCGTCGGTAACAAACTAACAGAATCAACTTAATTATATTTTTTCTCAATAAATCTACATTATTAGATAGTCTCCAACATGCAACATCATAATAGTTTTGGCGGGAAAACGAACAAGATCGCGTCACCGCACTTATTATTTTCCAAAACTTGTGCTATTTTCAGTGTTAGTGCATATAATTGGTAGTGTTTTATTCGTTAAGTGCTGGATTACAGGCATGAGTGTGGGAAAGTGGTATAATACTAGGTGGTAGGACTTTGTTGCAAAGTTCGTCTAGGTAGGTACTACCGCTTTGCCAGTTATTCTGCCGCCAAGCAGTAGTGCGCAAGCACTACTGTGTTCCGGTTTGAAGGGCACTGTAGCTAGTGAAATTACTGGGCAATTGAGACTTTATGATCTGATCTCACAGTCGAGTAATCTTATTACCAGACTGTGCTGATGTCTCAGGATGATGTGCGCAGTGCAATATCGCTTGAAACTCTATATTTTAGGGTTCCTAGTGACACTCATTGGGAAAGTGCAATCAGGGATGAATTGCATTCATTAGCAAAGAATAAAACATGGACTTTGGTACCACGACCAGCGAATAAAAACATTGTTGATTGTAAATGGATTTTTACAGTTAAAAATGATGAATTTGGAAATCCTTTAAGGTTTAAGGCACGTTTAGTTGCTAGAGGCTTTAGCCAGGAGTATTTAACAGACTATAAAGAAACTTTTGCACCGGTTGCACGAATTGCTAGTTTCAGATTTATTATTAGCTTTGCAAATCAGTTTAATTTATTGGTTCATCACATGGACGTTAAAACAGCCTTTCTGAATGGTGAATTGAAAGAGGAAATAATAGGTCTTTACCTATGAAATTGCCGTATTGAAGTACAGACTTTTTCAAACAAAAAAAAGTTTTGATTGGCTATGAATTCTAAATTCAAATTAATTTTGTTTTAAAAATATGACCTTCTATTTACAATATAAGTCTTTTGTTTATTGATAAGCGTTGTATTTTCATTACATTTCAACATTTTTCCTCATAATGGATACTTTGAAATTTCGTGTAATTATGGAATATGAGTTCCGTCGTGGCACCAACGCGGCACAAACGACACGTAACATCAACGACGTTTACGGAGAGAACTGTACAAACGAACGTACAACCCGTTATTGGTTTTCTCGGTTCCGTTCTGGGAATTTTGACTTGAAAAATGAACCTCGTGGTCGTCCGGAAACTTTGGTCAACAATGATGAATTAAAGGCGATTGTGGAAGCTGATGAATCTCAATCTACAGCTGAGCTGGCAGCAGCTTTTGATGTTAGCATCAAAACAATATTGGTCCATTTGCGACAGATTGGCAAGATAAAAAAGCTTGATAGATGGGTGCCCCACGAACTTAACGATCGCCAGCGCAACGTGCGCGTCGAGACTTGCCTTGCGCTGCTTAACAGGCACAGAAATTAAGGAATTTTGAACCGAATTGTTACGTGCGACGAAAAATGGATTCTTTTTGACAATCGAAAGCGCTCAGCAAGTTGGTTAGATCCTGGTTCGGTACCAAAGCAATATGCAAAACGAAAAATGACCCCTAGAAAGGTGATGGTCACAGTTTGGTGGTCTAGTGCTGGTGTGATTCATCATAGCTTTTTACAAAACGGTGAGAGCATTACTACAGATGTGTACATTGAAGAACTGACCACAATGATGGCGAAACTCGCACGTCTGCAACCAGCTTTGGTCAATCGGTCGTCTCCACTGCTACTTCACGACAATGCGCGACCCCATACTGCACAACAGACCGTCTCTAAGCTGCATGAGTTGGGTTTGGAAGCTCTCCCTCATCCGCCATACTCACCAGATCTTGCGCCTACTGACTATTACTTTTTCCAAAATTTGGACAACTTTTTAGCGGGAAAAAAATTCAATTCCCGAGAGGCAGTACAAAACGCCTTTGAAGAGTTTGTTGTCTCCCGTCCTGCTGATTTTTTCAAGAAGGGCATCCATAAACTGCCACAGCGTTGGCAAAGATGCATTGATTGCAGGGGTGATTACTTTGAATAAAAGAAATAAATAAGTTCGAAAAAAAAATACTCTAACTTTTTTCAAACAAAACGGCAATTTCATTTTTTTTTTTTTTTTTTTTTTGAACGAGCTAATGCTGTTGGTCTCTATCGACCTTTACAGCGTCACCGGGCGGGAGGGCGGGCGCTTAGGGCGCCCAGCCGTCAAAAGTGGGAGGCAGCTAGCTCAAGGGCACCCCTGGGGTGCGAGCCTCGGCTTGGGCCGTTGCCGGGATAAGAGGATCGAGAAGACTACGTCCACTGGAAGAGTGGACCCTATTGAAAGTCGCGACCGTTCTAGCTAACCTACGGGGGGTACGTCGACCTCGCCGGCGGGGTCGGTGTCTGATTGTGTTACGCTGGTATCCTATACCGGTGCCGAAAGCGGTACCTGAGCCAGAAGGGCTAGACTGGTCCGGTGATCCTAGCGCAGCCGATACTACGGCTGCTATAGGATCATCCGGGTCGCTCAAGACGTGTCTCGGGCGGCGACGACGGGGTGGATTTCTGTTTTTTTTTTTTTTTTTTTGAACGAGCTAATGCTGTTGGTCTCTATCGACCTTTACAGCGTCACCGGGCGGGAGGGCGGGCGCTTAGGGCGCCCAGCCGTCAAAAGTGGGAGGCAACTAGCTCAAGGGCACCCCTGGGGTGCGAGCCTCGGCTTGGGCCGTTGCCGGGATAAGAGGATCGAGAAGACTACGTCCACTGGAAGAGTGGACCCTATTGAAAGTCGCGACCGTTCTAGCTAACCTACGGGGGATACGTCGACCTCGCCGGCGGGGTCGGTGTCTGATTGTGTTACGCTGGTATCCTATACCGGTGCCGAAAGCGGTACCTGAGCCAGAAGGGCTAGACTGGTCCGGTGATCCTAGCGCAGCCGATACTACGGCTGCTATAGGATCATCCGGGTCGCTCAAGACGTGTCTCGGGCGGCGACGACGGGGTGTTCTGTTTATTCTTTTTTTTTTTTTTTTTTTTTTTTTTGAACGAGCTAATGCTGTTGGTCTCTATCGACCTTTACAGCGTCACCGGGCGGGAGGGCGGGCGCTTAGGGCGCCCAGCCGTCAAAAGTGGGAGGCAACTAGCTCAAGGGCACCCCTGGGGTGCGAGCCTCGGCTTGGGCCGTTGCCGGGATAAGAGGATCGAGAAGACTACGTCCACTGGAAGAGTGGACCCTATTGAAAGTCGCGACCGTTCTAGCTAACCTACGGGGGGTACGTCGACCTCGCCGGCGGGGTCGGTGTCTGATTGTGTTACGCTGGTATCCTATACCGGTGCCGAAAGCGGTACCTGAGCCAGAAGGGCTAGACTGGTCCGGTGATCCTAGCGCAGCCGATACTACGGCTGCTATAGGATCATCCGGGTCGCTCAAGACGTGTCTCGGGCGGCGACGACGGGGTGACGGCAATTTCATAGGTAAAGACCTAATATATATGAAAGTTCCTGAAGGTGTTTTAAGTAAAAAATAATCATGTCTGTCGACTACACAAAGCATTATACGGTCTGAAACAGGCAGCTAGGTGTTGGTTTGAAGTGTTTGAAAAATCATTGAAAGAGGAAGGGTTTCACAATTCATCTGTTGATAGGTGCATTTACTTGCTAGACAATAGAGATATACGTAAAAATATAATAGGTCTTTACCTATGAAATTGCCGTATTGCAGTACAGACTTTTTCAAACAAAAAAAAGTTTTGACTGGCTATGAATTCTAAATTTAAATTAATTTTGTTTTAAAAATGTGACATTCTATTTACAATATAAGTCTTTTGTTTATTGATTAGCGTTGTATTTTCATTACATTTCAACATTTTTCCTCATAATGGATACTTTGAAATTTCGTGTAATTATGGAATATGAGTTCCGTCGTGGCACCAACGCGGCACAAACGACACGTAACATCAACGACGTTTACGGAGAGAACTGTACAAACGAACGTACAACCCGTTATTGGTTTGCTCGGTTCCGTTCTGGGAATTTTGACTTGAAAAATGAACCTCGTGGTCGTCCGGAAACTTTGGTCAACAATGATGAATGAAAGGCGATTGTGGAAGCTGATGAATCTCAATCTACAGCTGAGCTGGCAGCAGCTTTTGATGTTAGCATCAAAACAATATTGGTCCATTTGCAACAGATTGGCAAGATAAAAAAGCTTGATAGATGGGTGCCCCACGAACTTAACGATCGCCAGCGCAACGTACGCGTCGAGACTTGCCTTGCGCTGCTTAACAGGCACAGAAATTAAGGAATTTTGAACCGAATTGTTACGTGCGACGAAAAATGGATTCTTTTTGACAATCGAAAGCGCTCAGCAAGTTGGTTAGATCCTGGTTCGGTACCAAAGCAATGTGCAAAACGAAAAATGACCCCTAGAAAGGTGATGGTCACAGTTTGGTGGTCTAGTGCTGGTGTGATTCATCATAGCTTTTTTCAAAACGGCGAGAGCATTACTGCAGATGTGTACATTGAAGAACTGACCATAATGATGGCGAAACTCGCACGTCTGCTACCAGCTTTGGTCAATCGGTCGTCTCCACTGCTGCTTCACGACAACGCGCGACCCCATACTGCACAACAGACCGTCTCTAAGCTGCATGAGTTGGGTTTGGAAGCTCTCCCTCATCCGCCGTACTCACCAGATCTTGCGCCTACCGACTATTACTTTTTCCAAAATTTGGACAACTTTTTAGCGGGAAAAAAATTCAATTCCCGAGAGGCAGTACAAAACGCCTTTGAAGAGTTTGTTGTCTCCCGTCCTGCTGATTTTTTCAAGAAGGGCATCCATAAACTGCCACAGCGTTGGCAAAGATGCATTGATTGCAGGGGTGATTACTTTGAATAAAAGAAATAAATAAGTTCGAAAAAAAAGACTTTAACTTTTTTCAAACAAAACGGCAATTTCATAGGTAAAGACCTAATATACGTGGTACTTTATGTCGATGATTTAGTAGTTGCGTGTGCTGAAATTGACACAATGAATAATTTTAAAAGGTATTTAATGAGCAAATTCGAGATGACTGATTTAGGTGACATTAGATTATTTCTTGGTATAAAAATAACAAGAGAAAATAATCAAATGACTTTGGACCAAAGTGCATACATTAAAACAGTTTTGACTAAGTTTAATATGCATGATTGCAAACCTGTCAATACCCCGCTAGAAAATAAGCTTAACTATGATGCACTAAACTCTGAGGAGAAATATAACGCTCCATGCCGAAACGTTATAGGGTGCTTGATGTATATCATGTTGTGTACCCGTCCTGATTTAAGTATAAGTGTGAATATACTGAGCAGGTACACAAACAAAAATAATAAAGAACTGTGGTTATGCCTTAAGAGGATGCTGAGGTACCTAAAAGGCACTATTGATTTAAAGTTATGTTACAAGAGGTGTGACTATAATGATATTTTGTGTGGGTATGTAGACTCAGATTGGGGTGGAAATGATACGCGAGACAGGAAGAGTACAACTGGGTATTTATTTAAGTTGTTTGACCAATGCACCATTACCTGGAGTACGAGAAAACAGTTATCAGTCGCAGCCTCTTCCACTGAGGCTGAATATATGGCATTGTATGAAGCTGTTAGGGAAGCATTGTGGTTGAAATCATTAGCAATGAGTGTAAATATGTACATTGGTAAACCTATAACCATTTATGAAGACAACAATGGTTGTATCAGCATTGCTAATAATCCAACAAGTCACAAGCGGTCAAAACACATTTGAGAAAAATGTAATAAAGTTAAACTACATTCCTACAGGTGATCAGCTGGCAGATGCTTTGACGAAGCCGTTACCAGCTACAACTTTTCAAGCAATGAGAAGTAAAATGGGTTTAGAATAAGATCAATTGTGTACATAAAATTGATTCAATTGATAGTAAATTTAAGTAAAGATTATTAATTGATGTATATAAAATTTCATTAATTTAAAGACAATTTAATTTAAATGATTTTGTAAATGAAATGGTCTGATTAGGTTTTTCTGGGTTTCCCTAATCCATGCAACAAATGTTGGACCATAATAATTATCGTATTCCCCAGTAAATACTAGGAAGTGTATGTGTTCTGGTTAGTCAATTATATTGATTTTGTATTATATAATGGGAGATTAATTTTTGAGGGGGCGTGTTGATTTATTTCATTTTGATTTGCAAACATTAATCTGTAAACTCCATTACAGAATAACGATTTTAATATTAAAGTAAACCGCCCGCCATCTTAGATTTTCATTCCGTCATTCTGTGTGGTAGGAGTCAGTCGCATCGCTTCCTAGTTATAAAAAGAAAAGGATAATATACGTTTATATCTTCTTAAATCCTTACACCACGTTCTTTTATTGCCCACAAACCTCAATTTCCTATATATTCTATGTATGTATTTACAAACAAAAAGTATCTAAGTATTGTATCAGTTATCTGGTTCCCATAGCACAAGCTTTGCTTAGTTTGGGGCTTAGATGGCGTTGTATGAGATGTCCACACATATTATTATTATTATTATAAACTAACTATTAATCTGTGCTATTTGTTTCACATTTAGATACTTAGATAAATTCTATGTTTAATGAATCATCACTAATATAAATTTAAGTCATTCAGGACATACCGAGGTACATTTAACCACATGATTTGATTTGCGATCTGATCAAAACCATGGGAAGTTGATGGATGTCAGAGGCAAACGCCGCTAAAAAAGGCACTCTGTGGTGGCAGTAGACGTCTTAAGCAAACAGAACAAAATTTGTTACCATGCTAAGGAAATGGCTATGAAACCTTTTTTTAGGTCCGCCTTCGTTGTTGACTGACTGAGTTGACTAATCCGTTGATTTATCAAAATTAGAGTAGACACATTGAAGCTATGACGCAATAATAATAATGACCACTATAAGTTGACCTCTGAAACATACTCTAGACCTTTGGTGCACAAGGCTTAGCTTAAACTGGCTGATCATACCTTGAGAGTTTGTAGAACCAAGGGATAGGGTTAAACCTAAACCTAACCGGTTTTTTTAAAAACCGTTCAAGGGCGAGTCAGACAAGTGTACAGAGGGTATATATAAAAGAAAGTCGTGTTAGTTACACTATTTATAACTCAAGAACGGCTGAACCGATTTAACTGAAAATTTGTGGGAAGGTAGCTTAAAACTAGGAGACGGACATAGGGTTTTAGAAACTCGAAATTTTTAGAAACTCGGTTGAAAGAGTTCTTTCAACCGAGTTTTACTAATTCACCCATGTGAAGGGGTCAGTTATAAATTTAACTCCTCGAAGATGGTCTACTTAAAATATGTGCAACGAATCACAAAATTTGTTCATAATTTTATTGAAAAATTAGAACATTCTGCATATTCAATATATTAGCTGAAAATTGCCAAAAAAAAGTTCATTGATGAAAATCTGAGGACTTTACCGGAGAACTAGTAAATTCCGTAACTAAAACCGTATGTACAAATAAACTTTACTCATAGAGGTCTGTTCGAATATTTACCTTGCCTATTTATGTACCAAATATTATCTTCACACTTCATTCGAAATTATATTCTATTATCTTTGACATCCGTTACAATCTTAAGTGCCACGTTTGTGCATTAAGCGGGCTTGTGTCACACCGTAGCGTAATTCAAGCTGTAACTAGGATCACCTAGACAACAATGTAACTAGGTAGTAACTTAATTTAATGACCGTTTGTGTATGTAAAAATATCCACATATATTTATTTTTTGACGTGTTAACTTCTTATAAATTAATGATCGCCAACCGCACGCACAAATAATTTTATTGTCATGTTCCGCCTGAGCCGAGCGTGCAAGCGAGAGGGTAGAACAAGCGATAGAGAGGGACGATCGGCCTAAATGTTATGACGTTATCACGTAAAATTATCGTCCTGACTGCTGACTTTACAGACAACCATTTTTTTTATCAATACCTATAAGTTAATTGCAGTAGGTACATGTTATAGGCAATGCAATAAATCTTTTCTAATTCTAATTTGGATTATTTTGGAAGCAGAATTATGATAAATAAATAAAAAACTCTTTTTCTACTAATAACTCAGTGAAATGTCATTTCTTAGAACTCTGTATATAGGCTCTGTATATAGGAGTTGAGTTATCAGTAGAAAAAGATAGAGCCTATATACAGAGTTCTAAGAACTGTCAATTCACTGAGTTATCAGTAGAAAAAGAGTTTTTTATTTATTTATCATAATTCTGCTTCGAGGACGAATGAATTCTAAGACAGATCTTAGAATTCATTCGTCCTACTCTTTTTCTATCGCTATCGCCACCCAACTAGTAAAAAAGGCCTACTGGGAATAGACGTACATAAAGATCTTTTTGATAAATCCATAATCACCTCTACATTAGTATTAGTCGTAAGCCTACCTAAACTACTTATAGTACCTACGAATGCTTAAACAACACACATATAATAATAAACACATGTACGTAATGTGTAAAAATGGCTCTACACCATTTAATCTGGCACGCGATTTGCAACGCAATCTGCTAGAATCGCAGTTAGCCGTGCTCTAAACACGCCTCCATACAATTAAATTATTCAGTTTTCGTCAGATTGAGGCGACAAATCATGTGGCAGATTGCATAGTCTGTAAAGTACCTATACTTAAGGCCCAACTTCACAGCGGCAAAGTTCGTTGACTTTACATGGTAAACATTTTACTTTTGCAGACGTAGGCTTTAGTTTTGTTTGTTTTTTTGACCAAGCTAATTCTGTTGGTCTCTCCGACATTTACAGCATCACGGGGTGGTAGCGCAGGTGCTTAAAGTGCATCAAAAGTGGGAGGCAACTAGCTCAAGTGCACTTCTGGGTACAAGCCTTGCTTGGTCCACTCCCGGGATAAGAGGATCGATAAGACTACGAGTACGTCCACTGGAAGAGTAGACCTTTGGAAAGCCGCGACCCTTCTATAGCGGGTGTCTGTTTGTGTTACGCTTTTATCCTATACCCGCGACGAAAGCGGCACCTGAGCGAGAAAGGCTAGACTGGTCCGGTGATCCTAGCGGAGCTGATACTATATATATATATATACTATACGGCTGCTATAGGATCATCCAAATCGCTCAAGACGTATCTCGAGCGGCGACGATGAAGTGACGTAGACTTCGGTGTGACACACAGCCACTATCATAGCACGCGCTGCGCTCACCGAGAAGTATTCCCACAACAAATATTTACCCGGCATTGTGTCGGCGTCACCCAAAGATATCTTATCATATATGTTTGAGCGCAAACAGCGGTGCTCGCGGCGCTCGCGTGTCTGTCGGTCTGTATGTCACGTCAAATACGGCTTATCGTAATTGACGTATTGGTCTGGCTAGGGTTGTTTCCGGGAAGTTACCTGTTCTTGAAAAGTTGTTAGTTTAGTAATGTAGTTTTAGTCTTAGCGACGTATCCTTTGTGACTGTGGAAGATGGTTTATAGCCATGCCACACTGCAAGTGAATGTAGAACTTATGAGAAGCCGAGATCATAAAAATTCTTCACGTCTTTGCCTTGTCATAAGAGTTATTAAAGATCGTTGTTCGCTAAGAAATAAAGTCCTTTTTGATATTAGCTACAAATATTTTTTTAAGTTTTTATTGGAGAGTGTACTGGTTTATTCTAAGCGAGCTTGTCGATCGTCGAGGCGAAATGACGTCAAACGTAAGCTTATTTGACAATATTAAAAAAAAAAACAAATACCATTGCTGAGACACGGACCTTTTCCCACAGGAAGATTTCATCATCCACAACGCTGGCCAAGTGCAGGTTGGTGGATGACATACGTTATCGAATTTATTTGATTCTCTAACATGCCGGTTTTTTCGCGATGTTTTCGCCATTGTAAGAGCAAGTGCAAATTTCTCACAAAACTTGAAAGGAAATTGGTGCATGGCCTAGTGGGGTTGGAGCCTGGGTGCATCGGCTTGGAAGTCGCATGGGTAACTGAGTCACACTCGCTCTAGAGCAACACAATACAACACAAAAACTTTTATTGTACCACCACCACATACTTAATTAATGTTACATAGTTTGACAGCCTCTGTGGTGTAGTGGTTGAGCAGGTCGGATCATAAACCGGAGACAGCGGGTTCGATTCCAGCAGCAAGACAAGTATTTGTGCACAGAAAAAATGCGCAAACACTGGTTTTGAGTCTGGGTGTTGTGGGACCATAGTCCTAGTAGTTCCTCGATCCCTATACACAGGGAATTCTAATTAGGGTCCAGGATCTATGTATGTTTTTTTTTTATGTTAAGGAATGACGTTACGGGCTAGCCGTTCGCCTGATGTTAAACGACACGGCTGCCCATACCAGCTGCAGTGTCACTCGGAACTCTAAAGTATAGAGGTTCGCGTGACACTGCATTGCGCACGTCATCCTGAGACATCAGCACAATCTAGTAATAAGATTACTAAACTGTGAGATCAGATCATAAAGTCTCATTTGCCCAGTAATTTCACTAGCTACAGTGCCCTTCAAACCGGAACACAGCAGTGCTTGCACACTACTGCTTGGCGGCAGAATAACTGGCAAAGCGGTTCTACCTAGACGAACTTTGCAGTAAAGTCCTACCACCTAGTACATGATCATTATTATTATATCTATATATTTAGCTGTAGCGGTCTTTGTTCAGAGGATGTCCATCAGTGGAAGTATTCCAGCTACAAACTTAAGCTGGCAAAACGAAAAAACAAAAAGCTCCAAAAGTGACAATGAAAGACGAATTTTCTTTAGCGAAGCAAAAATGTTGTGAATGACAAAAGAGCTTCTGATATAATATAATAGGGGAATATCTACGTAAAAACGGTTTTAAAAAATCGGCTTCAGCATTTATCTCCTCTATTTAACTAAACATCCTTACATAATTCAGTAAAATAAACAAGTATTAATAAGATCGGTAGCTCCAAACAAGTTTCCGTTCAATCGCTGTAATTATTACAAATGTGCCAAATGCCATTTTGAGCCATGCAAAAGCCAGGCTTAATTAACTAATTAATAAACCCGCAATAAACTTTAGTACCAAACTTGTTCCGTAGCAGAAAGCAATTCAGGTTTTATTGCAAATCAATTAAAGCGCTCTATTTAAATCAGTTTCTTTACTGAAAAGGATCAAGTAGGCAGTCGATTTTTATGTGTTTATTGGTCCAATAGCATCCGAAGTACCTTCTTAATTAACAGCTTTATTTATAAAGAATTAGACCACCGTCCGTTTGGAGTAGAGATGAGACTTTTTGGCAATACAATACTGATAGTTTACATAGTATCACCTATTATTTGCTATTACAATAAGTAAACAAAGATTCCGATGTTTTATTGAACTTTTCTTCAGTTTCTTATAAATAGAAAATAAATAAATGAATGATGCTCAACCATCAAATACATAAATCCCGGACCCTAACTACGATTCGCTGTATCTAGGGACCCAGGAACTACAAGGACCATGGTAATACAATACTCAGACTTAGAACAAATTTGCGCAATTTTCTTGACAGAAGCTGTCAAAAATTATGTTTTCAACTTTCAACTAATGTTTTTCTCTATATATATTATATAAAACAAAGTCGTGTTAGTTATACCACTTATATCTCAAGAACGGATGGGCCAATTTTTATTATATTTGTGTTAGTTTATTTTTATTTGTGTTTGTCATTATCATTTTTTTTTGTATTAGGTAGTGTTTAGTATTAGTTATTATAGAATTGTAGTATTTAAATGAAAATAAAAGCAAAAAAAAACAACTTTCACAACATATACTGGTATAAGTATCTTGTGGATACGACTCACTTGTATCAGTACTTACTCTGGTATGCGTAAGTAGATATCAAAGTACCCACAACATACTCATACCAGTATGAGTATATCTTGTGTTCTTCGATATTGAATGACGCATACTGGAATAAGTATTTGTGTGAGTACTTATACAAATTAGTAGTACCAGATCCTTTCAGTTAAAGTAATTAACGTATATAGACCGACAAAATAGGGGCACATAATTAAAATGTCTTAATTTTATTACGGAGGCCGTTCCTGACTTTTTATTGAGGACCATTGGTGCTGTAAAGATACTGGAAGGATTCTTGAATTATATTGTATCGATGATTATACCCCATTTAAGGGCAAAAAATAGTGTGTGTAGTTAATGAGCCGCTTGCTGACGGCAAAAGGAAGTATAGAAGTCGTTGCCCACAGCTTTGCACGTGTCGACCAAAAAATACCTCATGTGTATTCCCAGAGCTCCAAGCATATTTATACCAATTTTCAACAAAACTGTTTAAGGTGTAGACTTCAAAAATATATTATAAAAATAGATAGACAAAGTTTCTTTGGAACCTAATGATGTAATACAGATTTTGAGGACAAGAACGATAAATTCAAGACTCGACCAACATTGCTAGTCTACATTGAGATAAGCTGAATTAAAAGTGTATATATGTACCGAATACGTAATATATAAAAGAGGAGAATACCAAAACAGTCCTAGGTTATAAACTAGTTTGCTGAATAAAATAATGGAAAAGTATTGAAATATATTCGTGGATATTTCACACAGCGCCATCTTCCCAAACTAAGCAAAGCTTCTGTTATGGGAACCGGAGTCACCTACTAGAAAGAAATTTACTAGAAACTGAAATGAGGATAAATGTGGATGGACTCAGCATGGAAAGTAATCCAAAGTCATTGTTACCCATACTTTTATATTGATAGATCTATCCCACAAATTAAAGAAAATAGCTGTTTTCTATCCAAAAATCTAAACACCAAAAAAACTTTATGAAAGTTGTGTTATTTGAATTATTAAACCGTAAAAACTTCATTTAATAAGTATTTATTCATTCCTTTTAAGCTTCACAAAATGAAGGCAAATAACAAATTACAAGGTTAATTTAAACCTTAAACACTCGTGTTTAAATTAAGTACAAACTTGGACCTTTTTTACAATAAATAATATCGTGCTTAATTATCGTCAGGGCGTCCCATCTTATTGCATTTATGAGACATGGAGCACACAAAAAATAAACCCATTATTTGGACGGGTTTATGCATAATGACAATATTATTATGAGACAAAATTGTTTATGTACAGTTTGGCGCAAGAACTTTTAAAATAATTGTTCGTAAACTTTTCACACATTGCCATCCAGTCCCAAACTAAGCAAAGCTTGTACTATGGAAACCCAATAAATAACTGATAGAATACTTTGATACTTTTTGTTTGTATATATAAATAGAATACAATATAACACCCAGATACAGAACGAACACCTATGTTCATTACACAAATGTTTGTCCTATATGGGAATCGAACCCTCAACCTGTAGGCCAGAAGGCAGAACTAATAATTGACTAATAACTAATCAGCCAGCACAATTTTTTTTTTAATTCACTGTTTTATTCTTAAAAAATTGGTTCCTTACTCCACAGTACAATAAAAAGATAAGCAACATAGAAATACGGAAACCTTTTTGAAAGTTTTTAATCTTCATTTTGTACATCGTCAAC
This sequence comes from Ennomos fuscantarius, assembly GCA_905220475.3. NCBI lineage: Eukaryota > Metazoa > Arthropoda > Insecta > Lepidoptera > Geometridae > Ennomos > Ennomos fuscantarius. The sequence goes on from HG992039.1 coordinate 5,240,761, forward strand.
ATCATAACAATCGACCTATACTTGTTCAGTTCTCTATTGTTAGACGTAAAGATTACACCAATGAGCTCAAGAATTCTCCTTCTGCAGCTGTAAGCTAACGCTTTCCAGAAGTCATCTTGCCGCAGGGTGTCCTAGGGCACGTTTTCGCAAACGTGGTCAAGTGATTACTACATAATAAGTAACGCCCAACGATCACATAAATAGATCCTGGGTCCTTACTAAGGTTCCTTGTATATGTAGTTATCTAGGAACCGAGGAACTACGACGACCATGGTCCCACACCAGCCAGACACAGAACAAGTATTTGCGTTACCTTTTCTCTGCACAAATACTTGTCCTGTCGCGGAAATCAAACCCGCCACCTCCGGTACATGAGCCGACCTGCTGCACCAGAGAGGCTGTCATATCTCACTGTAGCATAAAACAGTCCATTCAATTGGGTGCTTCTTCAACAGCCGCAAACAATAAAATCACAGATTTGTGGACATTACTGCATCCACGTTTAACTCCACTCAAAATGAGTCCAGCAGCTTTTTTTGGTTTATTTTAAAATCTAATTAACATTATCTCGAGAGGCTTCTTACAAAAGTAATATATTTAACGTAATTTACGGTTTTGGATGATATTTCATATTTCCGTAGCACACGTTATTTTTGTAAATCGTTTTCTTGTTTTGTTTATGGATTTTGAAATAAAATTTTAATTAATTTTTGGGTGCGTTTTATGTGGTTTTTGTTCTACTGAATATTTTTGTTTATTAATTAAGTATTTATCTGATACCATAGTAGTTAGTTCGATGACCTTCCTCATGTTTATTGTGATTTTATGTTTGTGTCGTATTAAAAAAATGTATAATTATATTAATAATTTATTATATTAGGATAGTAAATTAAATAAATATAACTTTTAAAAAAATTAGGATATTATTTAGGAATCTAGAAAATATAATTGCCCATTACAAAAACCTGAATTTAAAAAAACTTTAATACAACATTAGATTACACCACACAAGAGGGTCCTCTTAGAAGTTACATTAAAAAAAAAACATTTATTAAACTTTTTCTTATAAATAACACCCAACGATCACATACATAGATCTTGGACCTAACTAGGATTCCCTGTGTCTAAGGACCCAGGAACTACGAGGACCATAGTCCCACAACACCCAAACTCAGAACAAGTATTTGCCGCTTACACTAACGCTTACACTACGCACACACTAATTCATACTCTGTGATCGAACTACTCTTAATACGTAATAACTAACCACTGTGAAACCTAATTAAATAATGCAACACTTTATTAAGATTACATTGCTCTAAATGAATTCAACTTACTGACTTAGCGGGTGGTAGCTTTGCAAATTTTGCTGTCAAAATGGACCTTAACGGTTTGACTTAAAAGCTATGGTTCACAAATTAAGACATGTGCGAACAGTTTCGTGTTCAAGCGTTGATACTAATTTGTAAATTGATGCAGTTTGAATTATACGATGTGTTTTTATTAGTGTGCAGGTACAGGTATTATTATATACTAGCAGCCCGCCCCGGGTTTGGACGGGTAGGTACTTTATATGTATATTATATTTTCATCAGTGATAATGTAGGGTTCTAATGGTGAAAGATTTTTTCAAATTTTTACTAGGTGGTAGGACTTTATTGCAAAGTTCGTCTAGGTAGGTACCACCGCTTTGCCAGTTATTCTGCCGCCAAGCAGTAGTGCGCAAGAACTGCTGTGTTCCGGTTTGAAGGGCACTGTAGCTAGTGAAATTACTGGGCAAATGAGACTTTATGATCTGATCTCACAGTTTAGTAATCTTATTACTAGATTGTGCTGATGTCTCTGGATGACGTGCGCAGTGCAGTGGCACGCGAACCTCTATACTTTAGAGTTTCGAGTGACACTGCAGCTGATATGGGCAGCCGTGTCGTTTAACATCAGGCGAACGGCTAGCTCGTCACGTCATACCTTAACATAAAAAAAAAAAAATTGGTCCCGTAGTTTCAGAGCCAATGCAAACAAATAATCAAATCTTACCTCTTCATAATAGGGGTATCTTTAACTTTTTAGTTGCTAATATGCTAATTCGTTATCAATCCAATACGTTCCCAAAAGGACTTTGTCAATAACAGCTACGCTAGCCAGGTATTTTTTGGACGATATTTTCTTGTCACCGTTTCAAGAGCCATAGTGTGAATTCAATACTTAAATACCTACTGGATAGTTAGGTATCGAGAAGGCTAACAGCCGCGTCATAGCGTGTGTATAGTGGTTGGTGCTGATATACCTACATAATTATTCTTAATTATAGGTCGAGCGGGCTAGATTCCATGTGGTAGGAGTGTGTGTACGCTTGTTGGAGGATTTTTACCCGTCATGATATTATGATTACATCTTGTCGGTGTTAGCAGCGGCCGAACATCCTTAGGCCTTGAAAAACCATTAGTGCCGATCCTTTACCTTGAAAAATCATTAGTGCTGAGTGGGATTCAAACACGGATACGTCGGTTTAGAAGTCGCATGGTCTCGCGCTACGCTATGCCAAGATTAATTAATACATTTATCATAAAAATCACAAAAAGTTCTGAATTAACATATTGAATACCATTTTTATATAGGTACTTACATATTTATTTAGTGCAAAGCTACTCTGCCTTTTCTCGCATTGTAAATAAAAGCTTTTTTATGAGACTCCACTGATACCCACAGAGTAGATAATAGTAACTTTTTTCCTTATCTGTAGTTTATAAATTTATAAATAACGCGTAACTTATAATTTTTTCCACGGGGACACATAATTTTCTGGGATACTTACTTACTTCTTATGTAAGCAATAATTTATTCGAGAACAAACAAACATACAAACAGATTTTTTTTTATATGATATAAATTTATTCAACAGTAATTTCATATTAGTGTTATCGTTCTGTAGTGTGTCATCATTATATCCCTGCTAATAATTATAGCAAATTAGTTAAAATGAATCATCACCGAAGGTCTCTGTTATTCGTCTGATCTGATGTTTTTTCCATCTATCTCCATCATTGGACGAAGTGCTTCCACACATCCTTTCCGACTCATTCTATCTTATACAAGTAGACACTTCTCGAACAAAACAGTCTAGTTATCTCCACGCAGCTTAGTTTTTTGAAGAATTCTTAACATAGCTCGTATAACTACAACTATTACACGGCTAACACTCACGAGATACAGTCGAATAACTCCACCGATGTTCGGGCAATATAGATAATTAGATATAGGTATAGATGCCCATCAAAGTCAAAGTCAAAGTCAAAAGATTTATTGCAAATAGGCTAATTTTAATACTTTTACAAGTCAAAATTATACTAGGTACTTAAAATTAAGTTATTTCACTAAGCATATAAAATCACAAAGTGCTTATTATCAAATAATATATAGCAAGCCCATTACAATATATGAGATTGAAAAAAAAAGCAGTTCTCTTTCTCACTACTGGTGTAAGCGATCCGGCACAATGCAGAATAGAAAACTCCGATCCGAAGCTTCGATTACAACTGTAAAGAAGAAGCTACAAGAAACTTTACAGTGATGTATTTTTTTTCTTCTTTCTACTGTCTTTTACAGTGTATATAATTAATTACAGTTGAGATAATGAATATGTTACAAAAGTAACCACCACGTCACACCGGTGCAAGAAAAATACCGTGATTATCTTTTCCTCATCCTCAAGCCAGGCCGTAATAGTTGTAGCTTGAGTACTAAACACGTTAGTTTCTATAATAGCTCGTATACTTATTACAATCTTGAAAAATTCTAAAAACCTAAATCCTTTATACATTGCCGCTTTAAGTTTCGCTCACCACTTTCGGTCAAGCTCAAAACGAATAAAAAACCGTAACCACACTTCATAACACAATTAAATTCCCAAAGAAAAGGGTATCAATGCCCATAATGCTTGCTATTGTTACCATTCGGGCACAATGCCTTGCTTATGGGCCGTTTAGGACGTGGAGAAAGAAATTACTGGGAATATGAACTTACGGGTATGACGTTCTGCGAGCTAGACGACCAACCAATTGGCACTGAGAAATTACTCGGGAGTAAGTTTCAACTACAATGACAGCCTGTAATCACCTGCTGAACATAGGTCTCTTCTACAGAACGCAGTTTGAGCGGCTGTTACCGTCAAAAAAAGGCAAATTAAAACGTTCATTAGTCATAGAAATTTATGGAGGTGAACGCATTTTCGAATCTTAAATGATAAGCTTGGAAAAACTCATCAATACAGAGGCTAGAACCTCCGATTCATTGTAAAATTAGATAAATATTTTTGCATTGGTTAGGTACGATTCTTAAAACCCAAATCGTAAACAGTACTTTTCAAATAAGTTTAGACTTAATCACGTATTTTCATTAGTAATGTAATTTACAATAAATATAGCAGCTTTATAGATTTTTGTTGACTATAATAGATGGCTATCTTTAATCTTGGCTAAGTATGTTTGCAAACATTTCTTCATTTCTTGCATCAACAAATATTTGTATTGAAGTTTAGTTAAGACAGAAATTGTTTTACTATAATAAATATTAGATTGCATGATTAAAATAATTCAACTTTTACCCTAAATCGGGATGTATCAACAGCACGTTTTTGATCGACAAACTAAATAGCCGTGTGTATCACACATTATTTCGGACCATAACAAATTCGTCAGATCAACGCGGCAAGCTTGACGTCCGTCCTGGCTCTTATACATATAAGAATAGAATATTATTCATATATCGGTATGTACCGATATATGAATAATATTGTAATGGCATATCTTAGACAATTCGTCAATCATCAACATCAATAGTTGCTGTAATTTCTATTAAGAGTTATGTTGCAAAGTTTATTAGTCATAGGTAATTTTTAAGTAAAACTTCTTGACGCACGCTTGACTTCGGGAGTAAGCTAGTGAATGCGAGGCGAACGGAAGTAGAAGTTGGTTCACGTACATCTACATTGTCAATATAATATAGTTAAAAATTTATGTTACTTATTATGTTGGTATGTCTGGTAAAATGCCCATTTACCATATACCAGCCGATAAATGGAGCTAAACTAAAGAAGTTTTACTTCAGTCGTGTGCTCTAAAGCACACTCGTTTTTTTAATTATTTATCACAGTACTATTCTTATGTCCAATATAATATTAATTTAACGAATTTCAGTACGTACTATATATTGTAAAAACACTATCTCGGTTTTTTTCCAAAGACCACGCCGCGGGCGAAGCTGCGGGCAGAAGCTCGTTAAATATAAACTGCTCTGAATTACTTGGATCAAAAAGCAAATACCACAGAATATCATCTTTATATTTAAAATAAATCTCTCCCTTGGTTATCGCATCACGCGTGAACGGATGGAACATTCTCACAAGTTATTTTGTTTTTGTGTTTATTATTATCAGGAAAAGATTTTTATGAAAGAAAAAACTAAGAAAGTTAGAAAATTTTCACCACGCGGGTGATACCGTGGGGCGCAGATAGTGTAAAATAAAAAAGAAACAGCGAAAACAGTTAAGAAAAGTATGGAAGAACGACAAAACTAATATATACATATATAGGTACTTAAACTACTCATACAAATAATTCTTACATAAATGCTTGAATTTGGTTGGCTAAGACTAGGTGGTAGGACTTTGTTGCAAAGTTCGTCTAGGTAGGTACCACCGCTTTGCCAGTTATTCTGCCGCCAAGCAATAGTGTGTTCCGGTTTGAAGAGCACTGTAGCTAGTGAAATTACTGGGCAATTGAGAATTTATGTTCTGATCTCACAGTCGAGTAATCTTATTACCAGACTGTGCTGATGTCTCAGGATGTTGTGCGCAGTGCAGTGTCGTTTGAAACTCCATGTTTTAGGGTTCCGAGTGACACTGTTCTGTTATGGGCGGCCGTGGCGCTTAGCATCAGGTGAACGACTAGCTCTTCACATCATTCATTAACATAAAAAAAAGAGTCACTGAAGATAAGAAGTAATGAAAATATTTTAGACGAGACCACAAATTCTATAAAAAAGTATTATATTTTATTATTTATAGGATCTGTGGACAAGACCAAGAATACAATCTGAGTTCTAGAACATTTTAAAATCGCATAACTAATATTGAATAATAAATAACAAATGGGATGGTATGTAGCCGAATAAAGGCATACGTAAAAAAAAAAAAACAAATGACAAATCATGAGTATGCATAAAATAAACCAAATACCTTTTGCCCTAGATTTAATTTAACACCATATTCGAAAAGATGGTCTCTAACTACCTACCCTGAAAACTTAACCCTTTAAAGTTCCATTGAAAAGTAAACTCTATTTGCATAAACGTAAGAGTGAAAAAGGACTTCGCAGTTTCTATAACACGATGATGTTACAGTATAAATTAAAACAGTAATTTACCTTGAAAAATTTAAGATATCAAAATTACGAATGCTTAAAATTTTCTAACACACGACCCTCTCTCTCACTACTTCTCGCTGGAGACGCATATTTTGTTAATAGATTATAACAGAATAGTTGCGCCCCGCGGTTTCACCCGCGGATAAAAAGTATTTCAATTATTTGCTGATCCCACGGGAATATTTCACTTTTCCGGGATAAAATGTAGCCTATATGTTAATCCAGTGTATAAGCTATCTTGGTACCGAATTTCATCCAAATCCATTGAGCCGTTTGAGCGTCAAGAAGTAACAAACATAAACACATACACACAAACACACATACAAACTTTCGCCTTTATAATATAAGTGTGATAAATAGTGTGCGTTGCACCAAATTTAATGTTTATGATCACATTTGAGAAACGATGACTTACGTTCTTGTATATAAATGTTAACTTTTCTTAATTATTGGCCGCCAAAAAATTCATATATTGTTACGCAAAACATGCAATCAACTGTAATAAATACGTATAGAGTGCATATTAGTTATAATTAGTATAGGTATCTAGTTTCAATACATATACAAATTCAAAGTCTTGACTGACTGACTAACGATATATAGCTAACTATATTATATACCGCTAGTCCTAGAGACTTGAAATTTGGAGAGTGTGTTCTTTGTAAAATGTAGGTATCCATTAATAAAGGGTATTTTGAAATTCTACCCCCAAGATGGTGAAATGGGTAATTGAATTATCTATGAAATAAATCCTTCTTCGTTTCCTATAGGCCACGTGGGCGAAGCGGCGGGCAGAAACTATTTTAATTTATATGAGGACAAACGATGTTAATTAGATGAACTACTGACATTTTAATTTATTCCCGTTATTATGAAATATATAAGGAACGAAATACGTACAAATCTGGTGATATGACATGACGTGTGTTAAAATCTATAGGTCACCAAGGAGATTTGTTCAATTTAATATTTCCGCTTTATAATAGTTTTCCTCACCAAAAATCTGCTCAGCAAAAGGCATTCATGGGCCATTTTCGTGACCTATTTTTGATGCGAGCAGCATATAGTCATGCATTTTACGAAGATCATCACTTAATATATATACCTACCACTCTAAAGTTATTGAACGCTACATCATACTAATATTACAAAGGCGAAAGTTTGTATGTGTGTTTGTGTGCATGTGTATGTTTGTTACTCCTTCACGCTCAAACAGCTGAATAGATTTGGATGAAATTCGGTACTTAGATAGCTTATACACTGGATTAACATATAGGCTACATTTTATCCCGGAATTGTGAAATTTTCTCGTGGGATCAGCAAATAATTAAAATATTTTTTATCAGCGGGCGCATCCGCGGGGCGCAACTAGTATGACATAATTTACAAGATGTCTTTATTTAAGGAGAGAAGCCATGGCTTCTGAAATACAGTATTAAACTCCCAACCAACCAAATAAAATATTATTTGATTTTGATTTGCTCATTATTTACGCATAGAACACTGAAGTATAGTGAAAATAAAAATCTGTAAAAGTGTAGTTTTTGTATAAATCTCTCCAATTGAACATAAAGCTGCCTATAAACGAAGCTTTGTCACTGTTTTACGCAGCTGTAATGGTATCGTACTGACCACATGACAGTTGATTAAAAGGGGCCGAAAGCGGGCCGAGGTTGGGGGCCCGTGACAGCGCCACAGGGCCGGCCAGCGGGAGGGCCCCCTGATGATTGTATTTAAAATAAATAAGTACCTCAATGAACGATTGTCCGCGACCAATATGATCGTGGTATTTGATAATTTATGCGAGTATCGTTCGGTGTGTCGCACGTTTCTGGAATTCGGGACAGCGACACTGTGATTTAATAAATATTACGTTTAAAATGTGTATTGTAAACGCAATTTTGCTTACTTTTTGTTGTCACAGCACACGATCCTTGGCAGCCTTTATATTTATAAAAAACTTATAAAAGAATAAAGCTTTGCGACTGTTAAACTAAACTCTGTTAAACTGTTTTGCACTTAGGTACTGTCTATAATCGTATACAGTTTAGAGTTTGACTTATTTATGTTTTTTTTTAATTCAAACTTGTCTAGTATTTGACCACGCTCTCACCTGATGGGAAGTGATGATGCGATCGAAGGTGTAGCATGCTAGCCAAGTAAATATTTTTTTTGTTTCAAATGATGTATTAAGACTACCTATATAGGTAGATACGACAGAATGGTACCTATAGACATTGTAGTAGATACGTCGGTAAGTGCTTATATATAATATACTCAAGCTAAATATTTGACAGTTTCTGTGGTGTGGTGGTTGAGCAGGTCGACTTATAACCTGGAGGCGGCGGGTTCGATACCCGCACAGGACAAGTATTTGCGCACAGAAAAAAAGCGCAAATACTTGTTATGAATCTGGGTGTTGTGGGACCATGGTCCTCGTAGTTTCTTGGTCCCTAGACACGGAATCCTAGTTAGGGTTCAGGATATATGTGGTCCAGGATATTCTAGGTGGACCGATGATCAGGTGAAAACGGTGGGGAGTTGATGGATGCAGGAAGTAAGCAGCTGCTCAAAGTGGCGCTCATCTTTCCTTTATGGTGTAGGAGTGTACTAAGAAAGGTTTTTGAAAATACATCCCCTATCCCTTTCCCCATCTCTAGTGTCAACGGAGATGCGATAGACTTATTTTTTATTGCTTATAGAAAGCATGTCTCGGCTAGGTGACGGATGGATGCGGATTTAAATCCCGCTTGTGATTTAAAAAATCCTTTACTCTAATAATTGATCTAAAATTAATCATGTACTTATCTTTGGTATGAGCATTTTTTACAACAACTACTGTAGTATTGTTATGTATTTTCCAGAAAACAACCCTTTTATTTTAATTCTCCCAAATAACAATACAACATTATAAAAGAAAAAGGGCATTAACTGCCTCCGAAATAACCAGCTAACATATTAAACTTCTATCAGAACACGTACAAAGACATTGAATAGTACGCCCATTAACTACAACCCTATTTTTAGCGCATCTGTTAAAGGGTAGATCTTTTCGTAATGGTTTTATAATCTGTACGCGGCTCCCATAATCTTTTGATTATAGATCCTAAAAGACGGCTTTTTTTTTTTCAGTACAATTTTCATTAGTGACGTGATTTTTAAATGTATAATCAGTATAAAAGATTGTAAATGCGTAAAAGGTTTTTGTAGATTGTAATGATGGGTTACGTTAGATACTTTAAAGCTTGGGGCGGTTTTTGTGTTTGGATAAAAAACATGTCCATGTGAACTTTTCTTGTCAATGATTAATGGGAGCTCGCTGTTCAGATAGCTACAGCAAAACTACCTAAATACAAAGATTGTATTTGGTATCCATTTGAGGCCCAAAAAATAATTAAACAAAAGTTATCTATCGTGAGTATGACACATTTAATAAAGATAAATAACGGCTAAATTCACAATAATAAACAAATTTCAATTAAAAAGTCGAAATGACACGTGCTGACGCTTGCGAAAGACACCGCGGCTTGCGTTAGTAACTGGCTCCCAGAAGAAGGACATCGAATATGTCCGAAACCTGGTCGGAGTAATTTCGACTATTCAATTGACGTGAGTTTGGCCGTTATTTATGTTACAAAAAGTTACCTATTTAAATAACGTAACAAAAGTATCAAGGTTTTGTTTTTACTTTGCCGTTTTGATTAATCATTTAGATTTTGATGATGATAAATAAATAATAAATAAAGCGCCAAAATAATTTCGTCACGTCCATATTTATGGTAAAGCTTTTACTTGATAGTGCTTTTACTGTCTGTTTATTTTCGCTCGTGACATTTCACGTCAGCGAAAAAATGATGGTAAATTTTAAGTATTGATTAAATTAAATTAAATTTAACATAAATATGGCCTTTAGTAAATAACTCTCTATATAAACAACATGTAACGATTACCCTACTATTAAAAAAAAATGGAACGTATCGTAATTCTCAAGTTAATTCAATAATTCCGCTCCAAAAAAGTGTTAAACTCAACCGCAGAGAAGGTTATAGTCAAGTTTTTCAAACCAAATAAACCTTATCGAGATAAGCCGCTGTTTACCGAAAGATATCTCAATTTCCTTGAAACAATATCTTAATTTAAAAAAGCCACTTCTTTTATTGTAGTCCAAATGTGAAAAAAACATTTACTTTGAGAAAGAAAAGGTACGCAGTTGCACACAGCCCTATCGAAAAACAAACACAAGTTTCTACTTAGCTGCACTGGATACGTGGAAAGAGGGCTGTAAAATTTATGATTCAGTGAATTATTGTTTTATGCGTTTGAAATAATATATGTTGAGATTGTTTCAAGGCAATATCAAATTCTGACTGAAATTAAAAGCAATAAGGTGTGCGTGATGAGTAGTCACCGATAGGTATAGCTCTTAGCAATAACAAGTTCAAGTGGCAGTGGACAGACCATATCACTTGCAGAACCGACAACCGATGGGGAAGAACGGCTCTCCAGTGGTGACCACGTACTGGAAGACGCGGCGTCGGCCCCTCACAAGATGAACTGATCCTGGTCGTCGTCAGGGTCAGAACCACCTGGTCATATCCACGGGGAGCCCGTGGATGTGAAGGCAAGTAGCCACTCAAAGTGGCGCTCTATGGAGGGGCCTGTGTTCAATTGTTCATCAGTGAGCGTTTTCCGGTTGGTGATGGTGAAGATATGGGCTGCGGCAACAGCTTATTCCAATTGAAAGCGTAGTGTAACTCCACTATCAGCTGTATTAGGAAACAATTGAACATACCAATGTGGATAAACAAAAGCATCACTTTTTTAATAATATCTGTGGACATTTCACACAGCGCCATCTAGCCCCAAACTAAGCAAAGCTTGTACTATGGGAACCAAATAACTGATACAATACTTAAATACTTTTTGTTTGTAAATACATACATAGAATACAATATGACACCCAGACACAGAACAAACACCTATGTTCATCACACAAATGTTTGTCCTGGGTGGGAATCGAACCCACAACCCATAGTTCAGAAGGCAGGGTTACTACCAACTGAGCTATCGGGCCAGTCACTATTTTAAAATTTAAAATTAGAAAGTAATTGGAGTAAAAAATAACCAGTGCAAGACCCGTCAGCCGCATACGCAGCATGCTGTGGCAGTATAGAACGTTGCATTCCAAAAATAGCAGTTAAATTATGAACTATCATAAAATTTTGAAGGCATAACTATTTTAAATAAACAAAAGCTATTAATACCGAAATTCTAATACAAAAACGGATTCCATTTTAAATTGAAAGTTACAAAATATTAAATCCCAAAAAATAAACTTGTGACTTACAGAATCCCATTTGTAAAACAAACCAATATTGTATCCCAGGAACGAGATCAAAGACAAACAAGTATTCATAACGCAGTGGGATCCCGTATAAAATTATACTCAAATAATCTGATATCTTGGGTCCAGATCCGTGTTAAAGTGTTAACAATGAAATTTTCGATCTTTTCAAACGGGTTGCGATAGATGTAATTTTATGATAAGAAGAATAGAGAAACCAATGACCCTTGGGGTAAGCTTAAAAGATGACTTACGATCACATATATAATGTTGTCCGATATCTTTCTATTTTAATACAATTAATTTTTTACCCTGTTTTAGACATGACTGCATTAGACGGAAGAAAGATGTTGCATAAAATAATTACTAAAAACTTGTTAGATAAATAAAGTCATTTCGCTTAGTTAACACATTAGTTTATTACATACTAGCTCCTGCCAGCTGCTTCACCCGCGTGGCCTATAGGAAAATAATTCAACCACCTATTTCATCCTCTTAGGGGTAGAATTTCGAAAAACCCTTTCTTAGTGGATACCTACACTTTAGAAAGAACACACCCTCCAAATCTCCAGTGGTTTAGGCTGTGCGTTGATGATATATAAGTCATTCAGTCAGTCAGTCAGGACTTTGAATTTTTTATTACATATTAATTACTTCAATTATTATCATCACCGTCGTCATCAAAATCTTCTATTAACGTATTACATTATTAATAAATGGGTTTTGTTGTAGTTTAAAAAAAACTCCATCATCTAACTCAGCACCATTAAAAAATGACCGTACAATTAAACTACATTAGTAAATATTCAACCCACCTATGAAAATAATCCGTCAAATATTACGAAACCGTACTAAAAACACAAAATGTCACCAAAAACCACACGCAACGCAACACCATAACAAAAACGCATCGCGAAATATATGCGCACGAAACAGCCTACGCTTTAAAATCAAAAGTGCCCCATTGAATGTCCAACCCATTGAATGGGGTACATTTTTAATTCAGCACACAATAACCGTAGAGAAGACGGGGCGTGTACGCGCGACCTGCGATTATCGTCCCGATTTATTTATTTTTTCTTTGTTATTTGTTCCGTAGATACCTTTTACATCGCCGTTCAATTACTGATGCGCGAGTGTAGCGAGTGCTAGCTCGATGTGGATAAGGCTTAATATCCTATAATGGTTTGACTTGAGCTTTGTGGTGTAGTGTTTTAGATTATAATAAATAAATGAATAAATAATGCCCAACGATTACTCTGGATCCGAACTAGGATTCCCTGGGACTTAGGAACTACGAGGACTATGGTCCCACAACGCCTTAACAAAACAAGTATTTGCGGTTTTTTTTTCTGTGCTAATATACTTGTCCTGTCGCAAGAATCGAACCTGCCACCTCCGGACTATGAGCCGCTGCTCAACGACCACACCACAGAAGCTGTCGAGAGTATACAATTAATGGCAACTAGGTGAAGTGACCTTTATATGTTTGCATGTGTGATTATAAAGATACGATCAAGATTAATATGAATTCTGGATTCAAATATTAATAAAAAACATTTAAAAAATGGTCGTCTGTAAAGTCGGTTTACGGACGATAATTTTACGCAATAATGTCATAAGAAAACACTTAAGCCGATCGTGCCTCTCTATCGCTTGTTCTGCGCTCTCGATTGCACGCTCGGCTCAGGTGGAACGTGACAATTTTTCGTGCGTGTAGCCGTTCATCAATTTATAACACGTTATCACGTAAAAAACAAATAAAATTACATTACGACCTACCGATATTTTACAATTACCTTGATTAAATTGTTTAAATTAGCTTACAATTTTGATAAAAACGTGACATTAATCTAGGCCAAAGTAGTTTGGCCCACGGGCCAAATTTGGCCCACCGATGCCATCAATCTGGCCTGTGACTGAAATATATAGTACATAGTATAATATATAGTAACATTACTCGCCTTGGTCACGCATTCTGCGACTAGTCTAGTAATATAGTTACTGTTTTGGCCCTTGGAACATACTGAAGTAATCTTTATGGCCTCAGTGGTAGGGCTATTCTGCAAAGTTCGTCTAGGTAGGTACCAGTTGCCAGTTATTTTTCCGCCAAGCAGTAGTGTGCAAGCACTACTGTTACCGTTTTAAGGGCACTGTAGCTAGTAAAATTACTGGGCAATTGAGACTCTATGGTCTGATCTCACAGTCGAGTAATCTTATTATTGATGAGCTATGAAGATGAAGTTGATGGTCGGAGTGCAGTGTTTTGGAGTTCTGAGTGACACTGTTCTGTCTTGGGCGGCCATGCCGCTTAACATCAGGTGAACGACTAGTTTGTCATACCATTCATTAACATTCAAAAAAAGTTAGGAGATCCTTGATCTAGGCAACAAACACCCTCTTTAAATGTTCATAAAATAAAGACTTATCCACATTAAGTAGCCTTGCGCCCACGCACACTGATTGCGTTCGCCTTGACATTAGTTCGAGTGTCGCGACCGCGCGTCCTGCACTCGCTTGAACCGAACGCGAACCGACGTATTGAAACGTTTTACATACGTGCTGCAATAGTTTATATAACTGCTATATTTTTGTTGCATAAATCTAAATATATATTACTCAAAGGTTAGTAGCATAGTGATCTATCAAGAAGAGTGGTACCTACCTCTATCACATGCCAAAAAAATTGTATGTAGAGCTCTACGTACAATTTTTTTAGCTACATACAATTTTCTACTTTATTATTTGCGGGTGAAACATATATATAGCTGCTTAGAATTTTATAAAACCTTTTTCCAACTTTATTTCGACTTAACAAATAACTCTGATAGCATGTATTAATAAAATAACTTTCAAAGCAATAGTTTACAGTTTGCAATTCTCTAAGCCCCGACTTCGATCATTTCGTTAAACATTATAGTTAACACCTGTCTACGCATTTTCGAACCTAATTATCAACAAATACAAAAGCTCAAAAATGCTTTGTGGTTCTTTAGTAATCGTACTTATTGTTTTTCGCTTAACGTTTAAAACGGTTGAGTATTAATAATAATAGTACTTTAGGACATAAACCAATCTCGGTTTATGTCCTAAAGTACTATTTACCAAAGGTAAAATTGCGATATTATTATAGAAACTGACGTGAGTAGTACTCATAACTACAACTAGTACACGGCTAACACTCACGAGATACAGTCGAAGAACTCGACCGGTGTTCGGGCAATATAGATGCCCATCCTCAAGGAGTACGGGCAGCAGCTCGGCCCTGACCGCCAGCGCCGAGCCGCCACCGCCGCCGCGCGTTCTCCTATATACGCCTCCGTATCTAAATATATATAACTCAAAGGTGACTGACTGACTAACTGACTGACATAGTGATCTATAAACGCACAGCCCAAACCACTGGACGGATCGGCCTGAAATTTGGCATGCAGGTAGATGTTAGGACGTAGGCATCCGCTAAGAAAGGATTTTTCGAAATTCCACCTTTAAGAGGGTGAAATGTGTGTTTGAATTATTTTCCCATAGGCCACGCCGCGGGCGAAGCTGCGGGCAGAAGCTTGTAGCCTATATAACGCAAATTATGATTTTATTATTACAAAATCAATGTTAGCCGATAAGATAAAACAATACGTTAATACAAAGACCACCTTAAATTTGGAGACTTTAAATGCTGAAAATCTTTAAAATTTACTAAGTAACATATAGCTCGTGTAAAAATGGTTATTTATGATAAAAGGCACATCCACTTATATGGACAACCACCTGTGTAGATCCTCCGATTATAACCGATTATAGATATTTGAGGACCAAAGTAAATTGGTTGTAAAAGAGCCTTAATTAGGTTTTGTAGTGACCGTCATAGCGCGTTAGGCATTCGTTTCATCAGTAGAGTAGTTTTCTGCATGAGAGAACTGGCGCCTGGGCCTTGTCCGGCGCCTTTATCGAATGTTATCGATTGAGACAATATCGAGTTACGAACATGTTGAAAAATCGATTCGGGATCGAATGGGGCTCGGAAAGATGGTGTTAGGTTGTTGATGCGCATGCTTAAACAGGTCTGCTTCGCATTATTGTACGACGTAATGTAGTTATAGAATATCGGTTTCAATTTCAAATGCAGTTGCCTCAATTATTTAAATAGAATTTGCAATTATGTATTTTTTTTAATCCTAGAGTTTAAACCGACAACCTCCGCCTGAGAAATAATTTCTTAGATAATATTATCATAGATCGATTTTGATTTCTATGGGACCCATCTAAAGCGAAAGTTTGTATGTGTGTTTGCTACTTCTTCACGCTCAAATGGCTAGAGACGATCGGACTTGTGCTTGATAGATATCTAACAGCTGCCCTGATCTTTACAAGAATGCCTTGCTTCTGTGCAATTAATTTTGCCTTTCCGTGACGAGTCAAAGTTGAGGTTGAGAAGCATTTATTAATATTATACATTGTATTTTACATTGCCTACCTACACTATAGATATTTTGTTTATAAAGAGATTGGATTCGTAAATGAAATGAAAAGAAACGTTTTACCTGACTACATGCAGAAAAAAAACTTTCGCTGTCGTGTCCCACGGGAAATCGACTCTTACAAAAAATACCTCCGTCAGTAAAGTAAAAGTAAGAACTATTAAAAACAGGCTTACCCTTCTCCTGCTGAGTTTAACAAATAAATACATATTTAAATATTATTGCAGATGTTTGTAATCAACTTTCCAAAATGTGCCTATTCTGTTTGATCCATTGATTGTACCATTTACGGCATTAGTAAAGAAATTAGCATATTATGTGTATAGATAGCGGCGTAAGTAGTTAATAAATAAAGAATGTGCTTTAGACCACACGACAGAAGAAAACTTCTTTAGCTCCATGTATCAGCCGGTATAACTTTGTTTTTGATTAGTTTAATGTTAATGTAGCCATCTTGACAATTGAAATTGTCATTTTTCCAGACATACTACCGTAATAATAGAATTTTTTAACTATGTTAAGTTGACAATGAAGATCTACGGGAACTTCAACTTTCGTCCGCCTCGTATTCAACAACTAACTCTCCTGGTTCCTCCTCAAATCGTTTAGACAAAAATGGGCCAGCGTCTCACTCTACTGTTCGTTGAAGACGCTTGCTACTATCTCTTTCTCTTACATAGCTAATTGTGTGCTTTTCCACTGATTTTTTTTTGTTCGACAAGCTAGGTTAGGTTTTGGACTTCGATATTTTAATTACGTTTAAGTGTAGTCTGTTTAAAAATTAAATCAAATTCCTTGAATAATCATCTCCGATTATCCCACGGCAGAAAAAAGGCCAAACAAAACGGCAGGTTTGTCTTCCAATCACAGCAAGATTAGTCAACGAATGAAAGTTAATCGGATTTTCAATGTAAATATATTGTCTGTGGATAATCCAAGTTGTGGTTGAACATTCGACATGTATTTCAATGAACCCATGTCTTTTGCTGATGGATTTATGATGCTGATGGACTTTTTTTTACAGAATCCTACAAAAAATGTCCCCAAACATTCAGGGTATGTAATTTGTTGATAATTTTTTTGTGAATCATCCATTCATTCTGATTTATGACTTCAAAGTCTGCTACTGTCTTTGATCAAGGATTTTATGCATCTCTGAACTAAGTTTTGTTGGTCAAAGGATTTTTAGATACAGTTATACGATAACCGTTTTGAGTAATTTTAACCGTTAATACTTGGGTAGGATATTTTTGTTTTGTTTGTGTCTTTATTCTGGTTTTTATTTAATTTTTTGGATAGCAGTACTTTTCAATTTTAAACTTATCAACGACGAGTTTCTGCCCGCAGCTTCGCCTGCGGCGTGGCCTATGGGAAAATAATTCAACCACCCATTTCACCCTCTTAAGGGAAGAATTTCGAAAAATCCTTTCTTAGCGGATGCTTACGTTATAACATCTACCTGCATGCCAAATTTCAACCCGATTTGTCCAGTGGTTTGGGCTGTGCGTTGATAGATCACTATGTCAGTCAGTCAGACAGTCACCTTTGAGTTATATATATTTATATATAAAAATACTCAAAACTAAATTACCACTAAAATATCCTTAAGTCGTAGTTTTAAGTTTTAGTACTCAGCTACAACTATAAATAACTATATATTCACTAACTAACCAATTAAACTAAATAACTAATAATACACTACAGTGTAATTAAGTATATGACGGCGGCTACGTCCAGTTATAAACTCTATGCACAGCGATCGAGCATCCCGCCCGGTGACGCTGTAAAGGTCGATAGAGACCAACAGCATTAGCACGTTCAAAAAAAAAAAAAAGTGCTACGGATCATTCTTGTTCCAGACACGGCGCGGTGCGGACATGCTGAAGGCCTATAGTTATATAGGTTGCAACCTATCTACGCAGAAACCCGTTTCTGCCCGCATCAGAAGTGGGATTGCCCATTTCTACATCACTCTTCAAGCAACGCGAAATGTGACGAGACGTGATGATGTGAATGATGACGTGACGGCGGGTGACACTAATATCAAATTTAGTTGCAGGGTTAACCCAAACCAGTGAAAAAAAAAATGGAAAAAAGTAACTTTCGTTTTTTTTCGAGAAAAAAAAGAGAATGTAAAAATGATGACAAGAAAAATGTGTCTGAATGCTAAAGGGATAATCTATCCGGACTAGCACTAATGGTCCATAAAAAAAAATGTTGGTTGCTAAAGGGATATCTATCCGGTCTAGCACTAATTGGTCCATTAAAAAATGTAGGAATGATGATTTTTGGTTGCTATAGGGATATCTATCTGGTTAGCATTATTCGGTCCATTTTTTATAAATGAAGGTATACTAATGGTCCTGAAGGGTTAACCCTGACGATGACTGGAAGGTTAAAATACTTTTGACTAATCAAATTGAAAACTAATGTTTTGACTTTGACTTAGACTCCAAGTTTAACTCCATTTAATTGTCAGGATGAACGAGCAATTACACTGATACTTATGTCCCTCACCAGGTACAAAGTGAAGCTAAGCGTACGGGGACGTACGCACGTCAGTATGGCCGTGACGGCGGCTACGTCCAGTTATAAACTCTATGCACAGCGATCGAGCACCGTAATTTACCCTGTGGTGGCATTAAATTTATTACAGTGGCAGCACCGGCAACTGTCATGGCGCCCCTACCTGTCTGGCTATATAAAGGGATCGATTGGTGTGCTACGGATCATTCTTGTTCCAGACACGGCGCGGTGCGGACATGCTGAAGGCCTATAGTTATATAGGTTGCAACCTATCTACGCAGAAACCCGTTTCTGCCCACACATACAGTACAGTATACATAGTGTATTATAAATTATTTATGCATATTAAATATGTAAAATAACGTTCCATTCAATTGATTTGAAAAGAAAATCTCACCAAACTGAATCTACTAGGATGGGACTCCTTGGGTTGATTTTCAGTTGTTTAAATTAATAATCGATTATTAGTGGCTTTTATTTCTGAGACAGTAACTTAATTTTTATTAAACCATAGTTAAAATGTTTTGAAAAATATTTTTTCTCTAATTTACCATAACATAAACACTGCCTTATGCATATAACAGGTATGTTTCCGCATTCGGAATCGAACTCCAAAACTAATACTTTGTTTGCAGTTGCCACAGATAAATACTGGATCAGAGACTTATCCCAGGATTTATCTACCAAAATTCACACTTATTGTTGTCAAATAGGATTAAAATTACCTTTGTTTATTATATTTTCGAACTCATTTTCAACCTACTCCAAAAAGAGAAGAGGTTCTCAAGTCAGTTGTATGACTTGTACGTTTTTTTTTTTACATATGTTTATTACTTCATATTATCTCCGTCACATGAACTGATTTTGAATTTTTATTCTTGTACAGTGGTTTAGTTTTAAATCAAAATAAATGGAAAAGTAAATATTTAAACCGAGTTAAAGTCTCCAACGGCTCCAAATTTCATACGAGAACATACTTAGATGATATTATTCTATACATATAAAATTCAAAGTCTTGGCTGACTGACAGACTGACTGACTTATATATCAACGTACAGCCTAAACCACTGGTCCTAGCGACTTGAAATTTGGAGGGTGTGTTCTTTGTAAAGTGTAGGTACTAAAAAGGTTTAAAAAAAATAATTCTAAACTTTTCTGTTATTTTCTTTCATAAGAACCTTCTATTGGATTGTGTGGAAGAGGTCGCTTTAAGCGATAAAACCGCCCATTGTGACACTTAATTCTTTAGTTTGTGCCTGTAAATTGTTCCTACAATGTGGTGTTTCAATAAATAGTTTTATCTTTCTATCTTCTGACAATAATAAATACAACAAAAAAGAATTAGCGAAAATGTTCCATCCGCTCACGCGTGTTGCGATGACCAATGGAAATAGAGATCCATTTTTATACATAACATTTTAAGTTTATTAAATAATAAATGAGAAAAAGTCACAAACAGGCAACAGTCCATAAAACATTCAATGTAACAACATAATACCTGAGAATGTTTCTAGTCCGAAACCAATCTTGCCACAAAGCACTCTGTTTATTTGACATCTAGCCATTACGCGTTGGACAATGTTCGAATTACACAGTGGACCGGCTACCGCAGTAAACTATGTCTACAGCACGTCATATTTATAGTCAACTCCTTAGTAATGGAATATTAGAGAAATATGTGTGAGGTCACGAACAAACTGTTATGTTTATTTATTAAGGAAAACTGTGTAAAACGATCGTGTTCTAAATTTATAATCGTATAAAAATTAAATTAAAATTAAAGAAAATTATAGCTGAATATAACTTCTGTTACTTATCGAGTGATACAGAAGTATCTACACTATATTTATCACATCCTTGCTATACATATAGTGTACTAGCGACCCGCCCTGGCTTGGCTCGCGTATTTTATATATTCAGTTTGTATATTCAATCGCCTCGGGATAATGTAGGATTCTAATGGTGAAAGAATTTTTCAAATTGATCCAGTAGTTTCAGAGTATTCAATGCAAACAAACAAATCTCTCCATTTTATAATATTAGTTTAGATTTACTAATATTGTAAATCCGAAAGTTTGCGTGTTTACATTATTAGGTACGAGTATTTGTAGCTTATATCTACTAACTGATGTTCTTCAAGTCGCGAGTGAATAGGTATCTTTTAAACAAGCATGCAGCATAGACCATGTCATCGTTTTCCATCAGGTTAGAATGCGGTCACGCGGAACTATTCATACAGTTATAAAAAAAAGTTTAGAGCACTACTGAATAGTCTGGTGCCCACTATAGGATGTTAAAAGCAACCAAAATGTTTTATATAACCATAATCATTTCACACAAAAAAATTATCCCGGAAAGAATGGTTTCCAGAAATAAATAAGGTATACTTTTGCATATAATTAAATATTTTTATCTGGAAATCATCCCGTATGTACTGTGCCGACGCTAGCGTAAATTAATCCCTTTTGTAACGCAATTCTCCTCCAAGCTACTTCAGTAAAGAAAATCAAAGGACATTGTAAATATCCTCCTGCATCAAGCTCCATAAAGCTTGACTTTAAATATGCGCATATTATTGCATTCTCATAAGAACGTATAAAGACGTCAAAGTGTAGTGGTCGCAGAAAAGCTATTGTAATATTGTTAAACTGATCTATAAACTTTCCAAATTATTGTTTGCTATCGGAATATTTACTATGTAATTTATTTGTTTCGAGCTACCGATATTTCGGTGCTGTTGCAAGCTCTATGTTCAACGAACATAGTCGAACTGAAGAACTTTTTCTACTAAATACTATAATGATAATAATAACTACTACTAAACACCACATACTACAAAAAAAAACATTTGGACCATATATGTATTTTTTCTTAACTTTTGTATATTATCGAATGACGTGACCTTGAGAATTTGCGGGTAGATAATAATGAGTTAAGTGCCTACCCTCCTTCGCACGCGTTTATTACGCGTCGCACCAATCACGTCGCGTTGGTCTGTAGCTGTTGCGTACCACATTTAGCTATTTTTGTAACAACATTTAACTATTTTTCGTAACAACATTTAGCTATTTTTTGTAACAACATAATAATTTTTTTGTCTATATGTATAGAGTTCATTTCAAGGTTGATCCCAATGATGTATTTAATTCTAAGTTACCTAAAAAATATTTTAGGCATATCATCATCTTTTTCTTTTTCTAATTATAGAAAGCCACTTTGAACAGCTACTTGCGTCTATCAGCTCCCATAGTTTTGACTCAGCAAAAGGCATGGATAGGCATGGCATACGCATCTTCTGGTTTATTCTGGGGGGTTATCACGGAACTTTGATTGCAATCCAATAGGAAAAACTACGTTTCTAATATGAAAATATTCATAGTAACTATACACATAAACTGCGTATTGAAACTGTCAAATCCATACAAATATGTGTTTCTATCGGTTGTAATCGATTTAAGTGATCGCCTAGCTGGTACGTGGTCGCCACTCGAAAAACTGTTTCCCCCACGGTTGTCGGGCTTGAAAGCAATGTAGCGTGCCCATTTTCTTAACCTGCTAAATAAGTAGGTGTTAGGCCTACAGCCTAACCTAGGGTTGACAGCCTCTGTGGTGTGGTGGATGAGCAGGTCGGCTCATAACCCGGAGGATTCGATCCCTGTGGCAGGACAAGTATTTGTGCACAGAAAAAAAAGCGTCTTAATCTGTGTCTGTGTGTTGTGGATCATAGTCCTCGTAGTTCTTGGGTCCCTAGATACATGGAATCCTAGTTAGGGTCCAGGATCTATGTATGTGATCGTTGGGTGTTATTTATTATTAATTATAAAAATAATAATATTTAATTAATACTAATGCCCGTCTAAACTAAATTATAACAGCTCCTGTTTTGCACTTATCCCTCTATGATGTCCCTACTGCAACTGCGTTTTAAAAAGCTTAAAGGCTTTCCTAAAGAAATTTCATGCATAATTTCATGGGCATAAGGTAATTATTACGTGCAATGCCCAAACCAACTATAAAAGTGGGTGTTACTAAATATATAGATATGTAGATAGAATCTGAAATAGTGGATCTTAAGATACTTTCTCAGTCCGATCGTCTTCTTGTGACAACTCTACTGTTGTCCTGTATTGTTGTTGGGTTATGTTGCTGTTGTGAGTATTTATTTATTTACTAGCTGCGCTGTCTCACCCACGTGATGAACATTTTCTAATTTTCCGCTCAACTTTCTTAATATATATAATATAGTAATCATTAATACCTATATGATGGTCATTAAAAAAAATTAAGTTATGTCTAGTATTTTATATATTATATATATTATATATATAATAAATAATATCAAAAAGCTTAATAATGTACTCGTTATATAAGAAATAAAGTGATTAATATTATTTAGATAATCATAGTGTTGATTTAAAAAAAATAATTGGATTTAAAACATTGTAATTTTTACTGCTCGTGCCCCTACGTGGAAAAATAGAGGATTCTTTATCACCCAGTGGGACTATAAAGGTTAACCAAAAGAATTTTATAGAGATTCATTATAATTGCACACAGTAAAATCGTGCCTTTCAAGGACTTCAACGCGCTCCAGTGGATTATTCAGTACGTAAACGTATTAGGTAAATAATATAACATTTAATTTAAGAATGGTCTATTCAACACGTAAACTTATGAAAATAACTAGATAAAGTTAAAATTATTAATTTAAGAGTCTATATACATTAAATTATATAATTTTGCTTGTTCATTTCCACACTTTGAAAACGGGACCGTGTAAAATTTGAATGTTGAACTTTAGCTTTATTTATTGTTTGGATCCCTCTGACAGAAAATAAAAATGAATTTTTATAGTTTTTCTGTTATAGTAACGGAAAATTTACAACTTATTTCATTTATTTTTGGCCACTTTTTAGAATATCTGATTTTACTAGGTGGCAGGAATTTTCTGCAAAGTCCGTCTAGGTAGGCACTACCGCTTTGCCAGTTATTTCTCTCACACACTCGTTCATTTTTTTTACATACACACATACCTACGTATTATCAAACTTGTACTCACCATTTTAGTAGTAGATGACTGCATTACAGTTTAATGAACTCCATCTATAGAAGCCTAAAAAGGCGCAAAGCCTGAGGCTAGTTTATTTTAGATTTACCGTTCCATAGTATTAAGACTTGATAGTTGTAAGAACCTGTTTTAATACTAAGTACTCGCCAGATATTTTGTTAATACTTATCATTGATTAATTATCGTGTGACTTTTAGGTTACTCTACCCTATTGAAGCCATTGACTCTTCCCTAAGTACGACCTTGCTTTGTCTGTCTTTACTTAAAACATAAAGACGTTATTTTAAGTTTTCAACCACCATGACATTTTGCGAAAATCAACAATATCTGAATCGGTAAAAAAGAGTGTAACTAACAAACCTGCCAACAAAATTTTATGAGAATCATTTGAGAAATGCAACCTGCCGGAGATCTGCCGGACAGAGATACGAAATCATTTTTGCCCAAATTGAAAGAGAGTATGTATGAATCTACGCTCGTGGCAAGCTGAAATGACAATGGGCAGGTCACATCAATATGTGGCATTGGGCATTGGACAGCCAATAAAAAAGTGTTCTGTGAGTAGCGGTCACAAGCTGGAAGACGCAGCGAAGACCTGATCGAAATCGTGGGATTTTGCTGTAAGAAACTGCAAGAAGCTGGTCAAAGTGGCGCTCTTAGGGAGAGATCTATATTACGCAGTATTTTGGGTTGATGATGATAAGATAGATATAAAATAACTTTAAAACAGTTCTAGTTTTCATTAAATCAGTATGAAACCTGCAAAATTTGACAGATTAACAACTGACCTAGCAACTAACGCCACCAAATCACCAATAACCAAAATCAACAACTAACCGGAAGACAAAAGATCGGCCCCAGATAACATTACCTAATCGATAATTGTATCTAAGACACTTCGACTCACACGTTAACTCGTAAAAAGGTGAGAAAGTAAGATGATAAAACTATACTAAATACAACTTTTCGTGTAACACAACAAAAGCCTACCAACATTCTAATTTGAACCTTAAATTTTTCCGTATAAGAGATATGTAGTGTTTAAAAAATGTTGGGGCGTTTCTGGTGTGGCAGAGTCGCGAAGAACCCGCAGTAAAAAAGGTGAAATGTCTCTTTGGAAGCGACACTGGACAGTGAGGAGATAAGGGACCACCTTGGTGGGTATTGGGCCCATTTTTAGGATTGTTTTCCGGTCTCAAATTGTTTGAATGGCTAATATTTTTGCTATGGATACACTTGTTGAGGCGTCTCACGTTTTGTTTATTATAATGAGCTGGAACTTTTCAGACTGGCGACAAACTAAACACTGAATGGGTGTTATATTACGTCTTATAAAATGTCGAACCTTTAACTAGAATAAATTCTACTCTGATTTGTAAAGTGTCTGTTTTCGTTTTCATGTCTAAACGACTGAATCAATTTTGATACAATTTGGTATAGAGATAGCTTACGCAAACGAAAATATTAGCGGGGTAAATCGCATGGACAGTCTATGCACATGGTATATCAATACTTATATATATACAATATTGATATACTTACATATAAAAATCTAAGTCCTGGCAGGCTTATATATCAACGCACAGCCTGAGCCGCTGGTTTTAGAGACTTGAAATTTGGAGGGTGTGTTCTTTGTAAAGTGTAAGTATACACTAAGAAAAGGTTTATACAATATTCTACTCCTAAGAGGGTGAAATGGGTGGTTGAATTATCTATGAAAAAAAAAATTTTTCGTTTCCTAGGCCACGATGCGAAGCCGCGGGCAAAAGCTAGTTCTTAATATGCAAATTATTGTAAAGTACTTTAGACTCATAAACTGCTGTTGTTCATGATGGCTCAAAGCTTTCTGTAACCCATTTGATATTGTTAACGGTAAGGTCAATATATAACAGCCAATAATAGGCAATATATCTCCCGAATGGACGTCGCCACTTTGCCGATAGCTCATTGGTAAGAAAAGTAGGTTTTCATTACAAATTTATTTGTTTTTATAAATTGAGCGGTAACTAGGGTAACCATGGAGAAAAGAAGATAGGATATATGCAAGAAAATATATATGACGGCGGCTACGTCCAGTTATAAACTCTATGCACAGCGATCGAGCACCGTAATTTACCCTGTGGTGGCATTAAATTTATTACAGTGGCAGCACCGGCAACTGTCATGGCGTCCCTACCTGTCTGGCTATATAAAGGGATCGATTGGTGTGCTACGGATCATTCTTGTTTCAGACATGGCGCGGTGTGGACATGCTGAAGGCCTATAGTTATATAGGTTGCAACCAATCTACGCACAAAACCCGTTTCTGCCCACATATATGCAAAAAACTAGAAACCGGCAATAACGGTGAAGACTAGTAGTGGTCGTTGAATAAACGAACAGTTTTTTTCAACTGTTTCTCTGCCGTGAACGAATAGACTAGTTTATAGTTCACTGATAAACATGTTTACGCATGAACGGCATATCTATTGGTTCGCTCGTCCGTCGCATAAACCGTCGTCTACGACATAAACTAGTCGAATATTGAACTGTTTTATCAACTAGTATAATGCCTGGTAGGTGTTCTCAGGGGGTGAAAATAAGGTCCGACACGATTTGGATTCACTTACACGGTATATTGTTCGCATCACACACAAGAAACAATAAAAGAAACAACAATGAATGATTTAAACGCAAATTAACTGCGCGCGTCTCGCGGCCGGTAAGCGGACTGACTCGTCAACTGCGGAGGTGGGCGGGGCATTGCATTTCTATACTATCGCGCCATCAGTTCGAAAACAATCCTGTGGCTATCTCCGCGTTATATCCTCCCCCTCTGGCCTAGACTAGCGCCCTCGCGTCTGGGTCAGTTTGATTTCCTAGGTCTACCTCGCCTACGCTTTTCGTTGATCGGTGGCTGAGCGTCGCCTACGAAAGGGGTCAGTTGGGAGACATGGTACCTGCCTAGCATCTCGCCGTTACTTACCCTTTCCAGGATGTAGGTTGAAGAGCTGGCAGCTTCCTTGATACGGTAGGGTCCGTCCCGTCTAGGGATTAGCTTCGGCGTTTGTCCACTGGTGGCATCATTACTACCTTGGGTCTTCAACAAGACTAGGTCACCATTGGTGTAATCTGGGGCAGGGCGCCGTCCTTCATCAGCGTAGCGCTTCTGTTTCGCTTGACCTTTTTCGTGCACTTCTCTTGCTTCGAATAACACCGTCGATAGTCGTCGAAGATAGGGCGTTAGGTTTGTCACTACATTGTCGCTCTCAACGACACTCCGCATGTCCGCGATCACGTCCATTGGCGCACGGATCTCGCGTCCGAACGTAAGATAAGCCGGTGAGTACCCAGTGCTATAAGTGACAGCTGAGTTCATTGCGAAGCGAATTGCCGGTAAGTGAGTGTCCCAAGTTTTATGATCCTTTCCAACCAGAATGGCAAGCTGTGGTTTCAGGTCTCGGTTTTTTCTTTCAACCGGATTGGCTTGTGGGTGGTACTTAGGTGTGAGCGATTGGGTGATGCCGAGCAAATGACATACCTGCTGCATCGTTTCGCTAATAAACTGCACGCCGTTATCGCTCAAAACTCGTCTGGGTACCCCGTACCTCAGAAATACTTCCGCTATTAGCGTCTTGGCACATTCTGAGCTAGTGGCATTCTTCAAAGGAAATAATTCGACCCATCGGGTGCATGTATCTTCTACTATGAGTATCCACTTGTTTCTGTCAGTTGTTTCGGGAAGTGGGCCAAATAAATCGACAGCGACGACTTCAAAGCGGCGGTTCGTCGCAGGTGTCTGTATTAAGCCGGCTGGCTTTCTGTTATCGACCTTATAGCGCTGGCAATCTATACATTTCTTTATATATCCGGTGATGGTCTGTCTCATATCGGGCCAGTAATATTTAGATTTGATCCGATCTAATGTTCGTTCGACTCCGAAATGACCGGCGGTGGGAGCATCGTGAAATTCCGCCAGCACTTTGTCGCGTTCGTGGACGGGTATCACCAAGCACGCAGTTTCTTCGTCGCCGTCCTCCGGGCCGTATCTGTACAAAATGCCGTCGGACATCACGAATCCACGGTCTGCCCAACTCCTCCCCCTAAATGGATCGTCGGTGGATTCGAAATCTTCAATGATTTTGCGCACCTCTGGATCTTTGAGCTGATTCTCGCGGACGTTCGTTGGGTTTCTCGATGGTAGGTCGACTTCGGCGTAGCAGATGCCACATTCTGGATCGTCGGCGCACGGAGGGCGTGAGAGCGTGTCAGCGATTGCGTTCGTCCTTCCGGGCGTGTATTCAATTCGAAGGTTATACTCCTGGAGGGTAAGAGCCCACCTTGCCAAGCGGCCGCTGGGTGACTTGACTGTCATAAGCCAACGCAAGGGTTGGTGGTCACTTTTTATCACAACCTCCGATCCTTCGATATACCCTCGAAATTTTGTCACTGCCCATACAACCGCCAGTGCCTCTCTTTCTGTCGTGTTGTAGTTCTTCTCTGCACTATTCAGCAACCGACTTGCGTATTCCACGGGTCGTTCATCGGGGCCCTCCCCCTGCATCAGCACTGCCCCGAGACAATAACCACTGCTGTCAGTCCTTAGCGTAAAGGGTTTCGATTCGTCGGCTTGGCGTAATATTGGAGCTGACACGAGGAGTTGCTTTATATGGTCGAAGGCATCTTGTTGCTTTGAAGTCCACTCCCAAGAACTGTCTTTTTTGAGAAGATGTGTCAAAGGTCTGGCAACCTCGGCGTAATTTGGTATGAAGCGCCGGAACCAGCTGGACGTTTGCAAGAAGGTTTTCATTTGTTTCACGTTTTTCGGTGGTGACATTGCAGAAATGGCTGCGGTCTTGTCTGGGTAGGTTTTAATTCCGCCTGGAACGATCACGTGACCCAGAAACTTCACTGATTCGCGAGCAAATTGGCTTTTTTCACGGTTTATGCGTAAGTTGTACATGCTTAGCCTGTCGAATACGGCGTTAAGGTCTTCCAGATGCTGACTAAACGATTCCGACAGTATGATGACGTCATCTAAATACGTCAAAAGGCTTATGTTAGCCAATTCCTTGCCAGATCTGAATCGGTCCATAAGCCTCTGAAAGGTCGCTCCTGAATTTCGTAAGCCCATAGGCATCCTTTTGAATCGAAAGGTGCCAAGTGGAGTGACGAAAGCTGTCTTATCTCGGTCGTCTGGATCTACGCTAATTTGAAAGTAGCCAGATCGGAGATCGCACGTTGTCATGAAGCTTGTGTTCTTCGCTGCGTGTAGGACATCCTCTATTCGCGGAAGTGGGTAGCGATCCGGTTCCGTCACGGCATTTAACTTCCTATAGTCTACGCAAAGCCGCACGCCGCCACTCTTCTTCGTGACGAGTACTACGTTGGACGCCCACGGAGATTCGCATTCTTCGATCACGTCACCATCCAGAAGCTTCTGCAATTCATGTTCCAGGAGTTCCTTCTTGGTTTGAGACATCCGGTATGGGGGCGTCGCGATTGGTTCCTGGTGGGTATCGACCTTAATCCGATGCAGTGCATAGTCGGTAGGTGGTCCGTCGTTAGCGAAAAGGTCAGCTCTCCTCACAAGCAGCGCGTTTAGTTGGGTCCTCTGGTCTGGGGAAAGTTTGGTGCCTTCTTCATTCCTTAGTAAAAGCTTCGATGCGTCGACTTTCATCAGCTTTAAGTCAGTGGAGCCAGGTAAGTGGTAGTTGGTGGTGAAGGGAAACCATCGCTGTGGGTCACTATTAAAACTCCAACTGCACTGTGGTAAGTCCAACAAGATATTGGCTTTTACTATAAAATCCCTGCCTAAAAGTGTACGAGTCTGCGCTTCAGGGAAAACCATAAAAGTCGTGAGTATGTCGTGGCCTCTTAGAGAAACTACAACATCGCACTCTAGCGCCGTGCGTACTTGCTGTGAACCGTCAGCGAGGCCTATCGAGCGCGATGTAGTTCTAAACTGTATGCCGGCATCGGCAAGAAATTGGTATAATAAGGGGCCCGCGATAGAATGGGTGGCCCCAGTGTCCAAAATTGCTATTCCCTGGCGACCCACAATTTCAACCTTGACTAATGGTCGCGCATCGCTGTCATCACTCAAATGTGCACTTTGAAAATCAGCTTTATCGGAATTCGTACTTTTACAGTTATCGCACTTCGATCGCACGACTCCCACTTGACCACAACCGTAACAACGAAGCTGCGCACTAAGAATAAGTCGGTGAGCCGGTAACATTGTTAATGTAAGGATTAAATGCACTTACCTCCGCCAATGATTCTTCGACTAACCTGACCTCCGTAATCAGTTGCTCAAGCCCGTCCACCGCGTCGCGAGACACTCGCTCTCTTATTCTACGATTTAGTAAACCATACGCGATATCCAACTGCATTATTTCCGGCACAACATACGGTAATTTTGATAGCAATGCGCGCACTTTACAAATAAACACGTCGGCGCGTTCGTTACGTTGTTCCGCGGCGAAAATGTCGCGAAAGATTTTATACGCGGGACGCGGCACTCCGTACATCCCTCGCAGCCGTCGCAGCGCGTCGCTCCATGACGTCGCCGTCGATTTCACTCCTTGCCACCAAACCGCCGCCTCTCCGACAAGCAGCATCGGTAGCCCTCGCAAAGCGTGCTCGTCGTTGGTATTCGTGCACTCCCTGAACACTTCGATCGCGTCGATGAAGGCTTCGAGTTCGTCCGCACTCTTAGAGGAGCCGTCGAAGCGGGCCGTGCACTTTGCGAAATTGCCGGAACGTGGTTGCATCTCGGGTGTTTCTGAAGGCCGCAAGTCGGGCGGCTGGTTTCTGTTGTTCGTCAGGATACTCTCGATCAGGATACGATTCGCTTCGACCTGACTTCTCGTTATGCTGGAAACTAAAGACTGCAGCATCTCTTCACTCATCGCGATACTTGGTGATGAAACGACGGTCCTATTCCCTTCATCCTCGGACTCGGACGGAGAACTGTCGCCCTTTCCTCCTTTTCTTTTAGGTGGCATGATGAAGTGGGAAAATTAATTAATTCCTGGTAAACTTCGTTTGGTAAGTAAACCGGTCAGCTGGTAAGTATTGGTAAGCAGGAAATTAATTGCGAGCGTCTTCACTGTGTAGGTATTTTCCATCCACAGGTATATCTAATCGCTCGTCCTATGAGTTCGACTCGCCCGTAATTCGCGCGCTTTTAGCGCGGTTAAAATTCCTGGAATTTCGATTCGTTGCCGGTTGCTAGCCGGCGAACGAGCCGCGGAGTTCGTGCACGTGCGTAAAATGGACTCGCCCGTGTGCACTGTTTTGTTTGTTTCTACACTGTTTTTGCTGTTTTATGAGACAAACACTGCACAAACATGTTCACGATAACACAAGGATCACTGTTATAATTAGTACTTGGTGTTTTGTTGCGTTTTTCACAGATTTTCACGAAATAAGTGTTCCGATCGTGCCCGCGAGTTGGGCGTCACTATAATGCCTGGTAGGTGTTCTCAGGGGGTGAAAATAAGGTCCGACACGATTTGGATTCACTTACACGGTATATTGTTCGCATCACACACAAGAAACAATAAAAGAAACAACAATGAATGATTTAAACGCAAATTAACTGCGCGCGTCTCGCGGCCGGTAAGCGGACTGACTCGTCAACTGCGGAGGTGGGCGGGGCATTGCATTTCTATACTATCGCGCCATCAGTTCGAAAACAATCCTGTGGCTATCTCCGCGTTATACTAGTCTATAGTTGACGATTAACGGTCTCGTTGCGTTGACTGTAAAGGCGTCAACGACCCACCACTAGTGAAGACCATCCAAGATTAATCTTGGCAAACTTAATTTGCCTGTGCCTCCATTGTAAAAGGAATCTGTAATAACTAAACTGTGTTGGGGATGAGCGAGTAATAAATAATAACATTTGAGACTTTTTAACACAACAAACTTTATTTGCTCTAAAACATTTTTTTAAATGTTTTGGCTCCACACTTTTGTGAATATAGCCAATGTCAAGTAATTGATAATTTATCAAGTTAATGATATTTGACGCAAATATGTGTCAAGTCATAGTCGAAGTCATCAAGTCAAGTCATAGTCTAGTCAAAGTTATACTCCTAGTAAAGTGGTGGCAACTTTACTTGAAGCTTCTGTGGAGTTTTGTAAACAACACGAAAAGAAACGTTTCACCATCATTATACCATTTTCCCACACTCACGCCTGTAATTCAGCACTTAACGAATAGAATGCCACCAATTTTATGCACTTACACTGAAAATAACACAAGTTTAGGAAAATAATACAATGCGGTGACGCAATCTTTTACGCTTTCCCGCCAAAAACGACACATGGTATTACATCAATCAAAGAAGGTCATATACAGCCGCTGTGCCAAGGAGGTTGCATGCATGGTGCGCCGCTTACACTGTGCATTTTGGTTTAAAAAAAGTTTGTTACGTAATAACTTTGTCTATAGAAGACATTGTTTAAATGTTTACTTTTGTCATTGTATTATATTCTATGCATATGTTTGAATTGTGTTATTGATTAAATATACCTAATTATGTTTTTTATTCTAACAGGATCACGTATTAAAATATTACTAATCAATAAGATGTTTAATTATTTTAATTACTTTATTTTGTATATTCTAAACAATTGATTAAAAGTACTTAGATTATAAATTTTATATAATAACATGTGACAGATCGGATAATCATTGAGGAATTTTATGCCACTTCATCATCATTATCAGATCAGCTGAAAGACGTCTTAATAAACTAGGTGGTAGGACTTTACTGCAAAGTTCGTCTAGGTAGGTACCACCGCTTTGCCAGTTATTCTGCCGCCAAGCAGTAGTGCGCAAGCACTGCTGTGTTCCGGTTTGAAGGGCACTGTAGCTAGTGAAATTACTGGGCAAATGAGACTTTATGATCTGATCTCACAGTTTAGTAATCTTATTACTAGATTGTGCTGATGTCTCTGGATGACGTGCGCAGTGCAGTGTCACGCGAACCTCTATACTTCGAGTTCTGAGTGACACTGCAGCTGGTATGGGCAGCCGTGTCGTTTAACATCAGGCGAACGGCTAGCTCGTCACGTCATCCCTTAACATATAAAAAAAATATTAAAAAAATGGGTTTCCGCCGTGAATGATACTTTGACTAGCTCTTAAAACTAAGTACTTAACCTAAGTATTGCATCAATTTATGCAAAAATTGGTACAATATCCCACAAGAACTGAAATAATGGCCACAGCACCCATAACTCAAGAAGAAGATGGGACCCGCCGCGACTCTTGTAATAATGACGTTGAAGTAATATACGATTACAAGATACCGGCGACAGTGTGGCTATATCTTTATTTTTGTGTCAACGGCCGGGGAGTTAAATTGTTTCAACAATTGGGGAGTTAAATCGTGTCAACGATTGGGGAGTTAAATTGCGTGATGGCACGGTTGATATGTGTTTTTATGACATACGTTTCCGTTGCTTAGATTTAAAGCACCTATACCTATATATACCCAGCGTTTCAATATTAAAACTGGCTCAAAGGGCGAGCGTCTTATGCCTGATATTTCAATTGTGGCTCTCCTCAATGGCTAGGGCAAAGGATACGACTTATAAGTATAAGCGAGAAATGGATTACATATTGGGAAAATGGGTCATTTTAAACAAACTTCAAAAAAGCACGTGACTTTTAGACTTTTTTTTTATGTATTTTCATGGATATTTTCATCAACTATTGTGGACAGTGAAAACTTAATCAAAATTGGTTCAGCCGTTCTGGCTATAAACAATCAGACAACGTTTTACTTCAGTATAATGTCTATTTAACGAGGAAAGTCTTATAAAGTGATGACAAGCGTTGATATTCATTTCTTCATAATTTCTTCAGACGGCTTACAGTTCTATGAGGTTAGAAATGTAGTGAGAGAGAATTTTCTTCGTACATTCCACTCTATTTGAGAGTTTGATAGGTTCTTGAATCTCCTTTAAAATAGATACCTAGTTTATTTTTCAATTTTCCTTTTTTCTAGTGTCCACGGAACAGGCCTCGAGCCTAGTGTGGCAAGTTATCAGGAAATTTAGTGTTTTATTCCCGCGACAGGACAAGTAGGTATTGGTGCATAGAAAAAAAAGCGCAAATACTTGTTCTGAGTCTGGGTGTTTTGGGACCATGATCCTCGTAGTTCCTGGGTCCCTAGACACAGGGAATACTAGTTAGGGTGCAGGATCTATGTATGTGATCGTGGGGCGCTATTATTATTATAATTCATTTTAAAGATATAAGATGATTCTTTAGACTACCTTTGTTTTTGTCAAATAAATATTTTTCATTTTTAATTTTCCATTCTTTAAACTAACTACTACATTAATACCAACTACTACAGAGTGTGATCGACGATCCCATTGATGATAATTGATTTCTGGATTTTGATGACCATTTTTGAAAAATGGGTTCTGTTTTTATTGTATCTGGGAGTCACCTCATTTTGGTCACGCGTCGTATCGACCAGCTGGGCAATCACGAAACTTGATTGCAATCGATAGAAACACAAAACTGTATGGATTTGACAGTTTGAATACGCAGCTTATGTGCATAGTTAGTTAAGAAATTTCTCCTGTTGCATTGTAATCAAAGTTTTGTGATCACCCCCCAATTATAAATAATTGTGGACATTTCACACAGCGCCATTTAGCCATAACTAAGTAAACGTTGTACTATGGGAACTAAATAGAATACTATTTAGATGAGTAAACTATATCTGTGTTGCAAGTTGCAAAGTTGCAAGTCGCATTCATTAGCATAAGTTTGTCGCACAATAATTATTATGAACATTTATACAACAAGACACAGGAATTAATTAGAGACTGTGAGTAATTATTAACGAGCCACTTTGCAGGCGGGTCCCGTTTGATGCGAGCGCACGAACTTGCTCGTAATGTATTGATTTTACATTTTTATTAATTGTTTTTTATAGTAATATTTTATTGGTTAATTTCGTGTGCTTATTGATTTGCAATATAAAAATAACGCCCAACTATCACATACATATCTTAGACCCTAACTAGGATTTCCTGTATCTAAGGACCCAGGAAATACGAGGACCATGGTCCCACAACACTCAAAAGCAGAACAAGTATTTGCGATTTTTTTGTGCACAATTACTAATCCTATCTCGGGAATCGAAACCGCTGCCTCCGGGTTATGAGCCAACCTGCTCAATCACCACACCACAGAGGCTGTTGTTAAAGATATACGTATGATTTTTTTAATTAATTAAATGGCTGTTATGTTGGATGTTAAGTATTTAATTACAGTGTCAGGTGAAAGCGGTAAAATGATTTATATTTTTTCATTTAAATTTTTTATTTTTTATGTTGGACCATTTTCATTGTCCTATAGGTCAGAAGGCAATTGGCAATTAGCCAATGTCCAAATCTAGGTCTTAATAATTAGCCAATTACCAATAGAGCTCATTTAGAAAAAAGTTAGTAGAAAATTAGGCACACCAACTTACATATATAGATGTCAAAAAGTGATCTTAACTCCTTTTGATTGTACAGAATTATTATAGACTGACCCAATAGCCCAGTTGGCAGTAACCTTGCCTTCTGAACTGTAGATTTTGGGATCGATTTCCACTCAGGGCAAACATGTGTGATGAATATGCTGGTTCTGCGTCTGAGAGTATTGTATTGTATCTATGTTTTTTTTTTGTGTTTTGGCTCCACACTTTTGTGTATTTAGACAGTGTCAAGTAATTGATAATTTAGCAAGTTAATGATATTTCACGTAAATAATGTGTTAGGTCACAGTCGAAGTCATCAAGTCAAGTCAGAGTCAAGTCATAGTCTAGTCTAGTCAAGTCATACTCCTAGTAAAGTGGTGGCAAGTTTACCAGAAGCTTCTATGGAGTTTTGGAAACAATACGAAAAAAAACGTTTCACCGTCATTATACCACTTTCCCACACTCATGCTTGTAATCCAGCACTTAACGAATAAAATGCCACCAATTTTATGCACTAACACTGAAAATAACACAAGTTTTAGAAAATAATATAATGCGGTAACGTGATCTTTTTCGTTTTCCCGCCAAAACTCATCTATGTATTTACAAACAAAAAAATTATATAAGTATTCAATCAGTTATTTGGTTCCCATAGTACTCGGTTTACTTAGTTGTGGCTAAATGGCGCTGTGTGAAATGTCCACAAATATTTATTTATAGTTTGAAGAACGTCGTATTAAGTGAAACTATAACCTAAAAAAGGTTAAACGTCTTTATGGAATGTCGACTAGAATTATCCCATTTCGAAAAATTAAAAGATCATTCAGACTTATCGAAATTAAGTCAAAACATAATCTCTAGCCGACAAATTGTCGTCGGTCGAGACGGGAGCGACAAAAAATTCGCTCCAATTTGGTGCACAAAAACGACTTTATTGCAGCTAACGAGCCAACCCTGATGTTATCGTATGTATTACTTTCATCCCTTATCTTGGATGTTGCTTTCCAGTG
This sequence comes from Ennomos fuscantarius, assembly GCA_905220475.3. Lineage (NCBI taxonomy): Eukaryota > Metazoa > Arthropoda > Insecta > Lepidoptera > Geometridae > Ennomos > Ennomos fuscantarius. Next base: position 5,277,089 of record HG992039.1, read on the forward strand.
ACCGCATCCATATAATTAGGTAAGAATTGGTTTACATGCAGCTGAAATCTTTCGACCGAACTTAACCATCCGAGCCACGCAAGACGTTGGTTTGGGTACAAGCGGGTAACAGAGACCGCAACTTAATCCAAATTTAAGCAAACGTAAACCAAAAATGAGGCCATGAGAGCCAAAGTGGCCTAACTGCATTATTAAATACCTTTATTATATTGTATTCTATGTACATTATAATAAAGGGGAGGAGCCATTTTCTCACTTCTTCTTTCATCCTATTTTAATCCCTATTTATTGGAAGCCTTTTATTGGTGGATTTATTTATTGCGCTATAGCTTTTACTATTTAGAGCAGACTCCAATAAAAATATGAAAATTGAAAAAAAATGCAGTTAGGCCACTTTGACTCTCATGGCCTCAAATGTCGACGTGAAACAATTATATAACAATAACAACAGTAACAAAAGTATGTTTATCCAGATGTAAATTTTCATGTACCAGAGCGATATAATCAAGTTGATTAAAGCGTTTTAATAAAGATTTAAAAAAATCACTTTGAAACGAAAGTTTCTGTTGCTATAATATTTGTTTATCAATGTCTATTTTTATATCTATATTTATTCTATTTCTTTTTACTGACACAAATGTTGGTGCTAATAAACATAATATTTTCCGCTTAAACGCCTCACAATTCTCGTTTTTCTCACCATATAATCTGGTACTGAATTGGTTGCATGAATTTATAAAATTAAATACTAACTAAATACTTATAAATTTGTACTAAGATTAAATATAATGTGAACAAAAAAAAAGTCTTAAATAGAGAAAAAACGTATAACGAAAGTTATTTAGATCACCTTCTGCGGGGAGCGTACCTAAAAAGCTGGCAACATTCCTTTCCTTCAATCCACATTTCTGCACTTAAATTTTAAAATGTAGGTCATCAATACAGTAATGGTAACAAAAATTTTTTTTTTCCTCTACTCGCTTCCAGCGACTGATCTAGAGTTCTGACCGCCCTAGGCTAATTATGAGGACACGCCCCCACCAGGTGTATGTGTTATGGTCGGCCTAAAAAGTTGTTCTTTAATCTGCACGACATTCAACTTTAGGGCGTCAAACCGTTTTATAACTGACCGTACGTACATAAAAGGCAAAGCACTTCACGTATTATACGATCAAAATCCAACACCACCGACCGCTTTTTTAAATTTTCTAAATTTATTGTTAAAATCAGGGAGTGCTAAGCTTTTTCAGCTCACAGCGCATTAGTTTTAGTGTTTTGTCTTGGTCGTCTAGTTGAAATATGTAGGGTAGATGCAATAATGCTAGATTAATAGTGCATGCTTAAGTTGATTTCAGCGCGCCCCCTCGATCCTCGCGCCGTAGGCTGCAGCCTAATTAGCCTAAGGGTTAATCAGGCCCTGCTCGCTTCACCTAAATAAGTTTGGACTTTATAATATTTAAAGAGACAACTTTAGACCGGCGGACGGCATGTTGACGCCGCCTAACATTTTTTGTCGCTAGGGTTGCCGATAATCATGTCACACGTTTTTTACACAAAACCACACAGGACAAAATGGCGTTACCATCAGATTATCATAGGCTTGTGGTCAGATTATTGCTTCATTTTTTTCTAACCCCTACCTGTTCGAAAACCCAAGATTTTTATATGATAGGACGATACTTCAAAATTCTATTATAAATTGAAACCTTCTAAAGATTATACTGGTCACACAGACGGTTCTTGTTATACTGGTACGTTGACACAAATTAATAAGACAAGCAAGCTTCTTAACCGGGTGAATACTTTGTTTATTATACCTATTAGAGATTTGTCGAAACATTTTGGTCGAGTGTGTTAAGATAAATATTAATGGTGACTTACATTTTTGTTCTGTTGATGCGATTAAATATTTGTGGAATGTGTTAAAGCCTTGTTTGGATCTTTGATCAAACACCAGTTACTGATAATTTTCTGGAATTTAGTAATAAAACTACATAATCGGATTGTTGCTGAAACTTGCAAGTACCAATCGTGATTAGATTGTAACAATATTTGTTTATGATATCGTAAAAGATATTTTATTTGACTGGCCCGATAGTTCAGTTGGTAGTAGCCCTGCCTTCTGAACTGTGGGTTGTGAGTTCGATTCCCACCCAGGACAAACATTTCATCTGTGTCTGGGTGTCATATTGTATTCTATGTATGTATTTACGAATAAAAAATTATCTAAGTATTGTATCAGTTATCTGGTTCCCATAGCACAAGCTTTGCTTAGTTTGGGGCTAGATGGCGTTGTGTGAGATGTCCACACATATTATTATTATTATTTTTATTATTGTCAAAGCAACGAATAAATATCTTAAATATTACACATTAGGAAAGATTTGGAAAGTAAAAACATTGTGTAAGTATCTACACTTCAAAATCACTTACTATTATTTATTCTGTGGTAAAAGCTCTTGTACACTCACATAGTTTTGTACGTGAACGTTCTAATCGTTGTATGAACTTCCTCATAATTTTTTATAGCCCGTTAAAATATGCATTCAAAGTGAATAGTGCACAAGCGTAACACTGCGTAAAAACACGCGTTTTTGGACTGTACTTTTACATTATAGAGTTTAATAGGAGTGTATCGGATTTTATTGCCTTTTTACATGGACTGTGATTTTACGAGCAACTGAACAAAATTGAACGCGCTTCGCGATCTGGCATCTAGTTAAAGAGGCAAAGTGATTTTTTATGGTGGTACTTTTCAATAGCTTTACTTTGTAGTATGGCGGCTTTTTAACGAGATGTCATTTGAAAGAGAACGCGAATGCTTAAATAAAGAAGATGATTACAAACTGACTGGAAAGTTTATCAAATGAATGACACGTCTTTACTTACATAACCCCTAGGTTATGAAGTAACGATGTGTCATTCATTATAGTTTTAGATTTAGGAGTCTATTGTGTCGCAATAGAAGTTATTTTTGCGTGTCTGAAATAACAATTTAATATTATTTCAATCCTGGTTCCAGCTTTAATGATCACTATTAGCCTATCCTCCAAAACAATAAATAAAACCTATGTCATCGGATGTCAGCTCCATGCAAAATCTCAACTTGATTTGCCAAGTAAAAGTGGTCTTATAATCTATGTAAAAAAAAACGTATCTAGAAATTAAATAAATAAAAAACATATTAAAATAAATATAAATAGGTAGGGTTGTAAATCTACCTTTGATGAATAATTAGCCGAGCGTACGTGCGGACATTTGTATCCTTAGACATTTAAATCTTAAACTACACGCAATATTTTAATAAGCTAAATATCTGTTTTAATATAATTTACATTTTTTTACGTCAGTGAATTTATTTTTAATGAGATATAAATGTGTTTAACCAGAATTAATAAGTCCCGAAAAAAGTAGTCGCTAATAATAAAATCTCATCATAAACAACTTTATTAAATACTGACTTTGACTTTTTAAATTATAATTATAATAAATAACACTCTTCATCAATTGACTTGTCACAATGGTACTTAAATTATCCGCCATTATTTTTATTTTTTAAAATAAGACCACGACATTATTTCGACGCGAGAAACCAATATTGATGTGAGGATCATAAAATTAAATTATATCTAATTTACACAATACTTGACTATCTTCAGTTTTACATGTCTCCTCTTCTAGCAACCGAATGGCTTCCGCGGTCAGGTTCATCTTGTCACATAATATATTATGTATTAGACAAAAGTAAGGCGGTGTTTAGATTGTTTGATGCTATATCGTACGATGCCGTGACATCGAGCTATAGAAACCAAATGGATTATACCAATTTATTAATTTATTCTAATAAAATTGGGACTTAAAGAAATTAAAAGCGCAGACTTAAATTATTAACAACATTAAAAAATATATTGTTGTGATAAAATATAATCTTCTGAATTCCAAGCCACTAAAACTATATTAACTAGCAGCCCACCCCGGCTTTGCATGGGTATTTTATATACATATGTCTATTATCAATTGAGATATAAACTAACCTATCTTTCAAGTTGGATAAAACTGCACACACGGTTCAGTAGTATGCAATTAATGTATGTAATGTATATAAAGACTATCAGTGTTAGTCTAACCTTAAAATCTCGCCTGAAAGACATAAAATAACTGATAAGCTTGTGAGCAATTAATACAATCCCCACTTCTTTACTTTCCTACTAATATATAAAAATGAAACGTTGTCTGTTTGTTTATTTCTTCTATTATTAGTGTGGCTTTCACCCCAAAATGCCTAAACTGATTTGGCTGAAATTTTGCTGATACTACCCAAATCACCATAGGGTATATAATTTATTCCCGGAAATGAAGAGTTTGTACAAACCGTAATGCGTCTCTAGTAATATAAACAATACTTGACTTATTAGCATTGACTTATTAACATTTGCATTGGTGGTTTCTATGAAATATCTACATATACAAAGTCTTACACTATGAAGTTATTAATTTCTCTGTTTATTTGTTGTAATTTGACTATAATGGATGTCTTTTTCCTGTTGTAATTTCTTTCTTTCTGTTGCAACTCACCTTATAATAATGCTAAATTTCTTTTTTGGAATCTCTGATTATTATTTTATTTTTATTAACTCTACGTGTTATTACCATATAATTAATTAGTTACCAATTATCTTCGTCACTCGAGGTCTGGGCTAAAAATCAGCGCCCTGGACTCGTTCATGGCACATGCTGACCCAGACCGTTTTGTACAGCACTGTACACAGCAACGAGGTTCGCCCACAGCAAAGAGTATTTATATATATAAGTATGTTTTTAATCAAATAGTGAGTTCACTATTATATGTTACTAGTTGCGCCCCACGGTTTTACCCGAAGATAAAAAGTATTTTAATTATTTACTCATCCCTCAGGAAAAACTCAATTTTCCAGGATAAAATGTAACCTATATGTTAATCTAGTGTATAAGCTATCTTGGTACCGAATTTCATCCAAATCCATTCAGCCGTTTGAGCGTGAAGGAGTAACAAACATACACACATACACACATACAAACTTTCGCCTTTATAATTAGTGTGATGTCTTTTTGAGGTTATGTCTTTTTTTATTTTCTTTTAGTTGCGATTATATAATGTTTGTTACAGTGTACAGTTTGTGCAAATAAAGTGTTTCTTTCGTTTTTTTCTAATAATAATAATAATAATCAAACTCTGAAATGGTTTTCTTTATAAAGCAAAAGGAATAAATGATTATGCTGATTACATGCTTGCTGGACGAGTGACATAGAAAATAATAGTTTAATTAGCGTGCGATAGCGCAGTTACAATATCGCGTAATCAATTTACGCCATGTGTCTATACCCTAAAGTAGCTAGTGTGGGTGTTCACGACATTCTCTTTGTTTTATGCTAATACTGTTTTTTGTTTTATGGTTATACTGTTTTTATTGAGTTTGCCGCCATAACGTGTCCAGCCGACACGTAATATATTTCGTTTAATAAGTAGTCAGTAGTGGAATGCCATTCGGCTAGATATAGGCACATAGGTTTGAACGATCTAGACGTAACAAAATGATTGGCAAGATAAAGCATACATACAACATATTCTATATAATCTATTCTTCTATTCTATTCTATATAAAGAATCCGAAAATAGCAGTTATGAATTTTGATTTTTTTTTCCTTACCTAAGCCGTTTATATTTGAATTTTAACGTGTAAAGTTGGATTATTGTTCATTAAGCGTGCATGAGTGTTGCCAAATGGTTCCAAGTTTTAAAACCATAGTTTTTTGTTTTCCCGTCAAGGCTTCCTAGAGCCTTCAGTAAAATATCCACCATTTTACTGTGACCTTTTGACTGACAAATTAAGACTTTGACAGGACATTATCTTACAAAAATTCCTGTTTGACAGTAGCAGAATTATCGCTAAAAACCGATAGAAGGCCATTAAACAAAGAAGAAGAAGAACCTTTCTTTCTTACATCGGTTTACATGACAGACATTGTACAAAATATTTGAAAAAAATGATTTCCTTTAAAATTTCTTTTAAAGAAATGATTTCCTTTTTAAGAATAAGATGTTAATCTTATTCTTAAAAAGGCAATAATTTCTTCTAGGTATCGAGAAGCCAGTTCTTTAGATGAAGTCATCTTACGCAAGAATGATTCATTCAAGATATAAATCCAAGTGACAAATATAAATTTATCTTTATGATGACGTGCATAGTCATGCGCACAAAAAGCTTCCATAATAAAATTATTTAAAATCGCAGAATTGGTGTTACTTTTTCTATTTAAAAATAAATAAATATTTGTGGACATTTCACACAGCGCCATCTAGCCCCAAACTAAACAAGTTTGTACCATAGAGACCAGATAACTGATAGAATACTTATATACTTTTTTGTTAATACATGCATAGAATACAGTATAACACCCAGACACAGAATAAAAACCTATGTTCATCACACTAATATTTGTCCTGGGTGGGAATCGAACTCACAACCTAACCTAAGAAAGCAGAGCTATACTGCCAACTGATTTATCACACTAGTCAATGTATAAATAGAGATTTTTGATGTGAATTAAGGTTGTAACAGACCGGTGTGGTAGGCGCGACCACGCCTGTATTTTTCACCTTTAAAGACTATAAATTATTCCATTAAAGTAAACATGTTGATGCTATAGCTTCTAGTATATCTAGTATAACAAAATTTAGATTAAAAAAAAATATGGAAAAAGCTCTTGTCTTCCTTTCCTTCAAAAATATAACTCACTTTGTTATTTTTAATCATATATTTACTAGGTGGTAGGACTTTGTTGCAAAGTTCGTCTAGGTAGATACCACCGCTTTGCCAGTTATTCTGCCGCCAAGCAGTAGTGTTTTAGCACTACTGTGTTCCGGTTTGAAGGGCACTGTAGCTAGTGAAATTACTGGGCAATTGAGACTTTATGATCTGATCTCACAATTGATTAATCTTATTACTAGACTGTGCTGATGTCTCAGAATGATGTGCGCAATGCAGTGTCGCGCGAAACTCTGTGTTTTAGTTTCGAGTGACACTGTTATGTTATGGGCGGGCGTGGCGTTTAACACCAGGCGAACGACTAGCTCGTCACATCATTCACTAACATAAAAAAAAAATATATATGCTGCATATATATATTTTTGAAGTAAAACTTCTTTACGCACATTTGAGTTCGGGGTAAGCTGGTGAGGGGAACGGAAGTTACATCGCCCTCTCTACGTGAAGATAAATGAAAGAGTTATGTTTTGTATATTACTGTAGGGGTAGGAGAAATGGAGCTAAAGGAGCTTACTTAAATCGTGCGTCATCACACTCGTTTTTTATACTTAAACTAGCGGCCCGTCCCGGCTTCGCTCGGGTGGACGTTTATTTATTAAACATTTTATAATATACGAAAAACAATGTATCACGCACCGGCGCCATCTACTTAAAATGTTGGTTTGTCCTGAATTTTCTTTACTATAAACCTCACGGAGCCCGAGACCTTTCCAACGAATGCAAAACCGTGGAAATCGGTTCGTGCGTTCTGGAGTTATAGCGTCAGGAAGGAAAACCCGACTTATTTTTATATAGTAGAAGATGTGCCCACGCTAGATATCATCTCCTCTGATGAAAAGCGATGATGTCAGCTATGACCAGGCACTATACGATGTGGTCTGAGTTTGGGCACGTAAAGCAAGGACATATATATCTTGAACAATGTGCATGTACAATTTACAAATTTACCTATCAAATCATCCCATCACTGGTGTCGATTCTGTGTCGCATTCTCTAAAACTAAAGTAAACTTAAAGAGTGGCGGTACTCTTCTGATAAAGGGGAAATGAAAAAGACGGAGGTTTAGAGTATGCGACACAGAATCGACACCATTGTTGAACACGAAAAAACGCTACTTTGGACGTTTTTCATAAGAGTTTGCTTATCAACGGTTTAGTAATCACGGAAGGTTTATATGTAACGGATGGAATGATGCTGCCTATTGTCTGGATATACCCTTAGTTGGCTTTTACGGCACTCATGGGTAGAGATGGGGTAGTCTTATTCCCATACCACTGGGCCAATTTATATTTACCTATATTGTATGATCTTCACCTAAAATTACACACCTAAGTTCTTAATCTGCGACATTTTGATTACAAAACCCCAATAAAATGCAAAAAACTCAGTGAGCATGATAAATCAAGAGAAATAAAAGAATCCGGTATCGTTCAGAGAGGCAGCTCAATTCTCGGCCGGCCTTGTTATTTATTAGTGGAGATAGTCGCAACAAATCACTGAGCTGATTGCCGCCATCGCCTCGCCCCGATGCTGGGATCATTTGGTGTAACCTGAGAACTCCCTACATTCGATGATTGGGCAAATAAATATATTTCCCATATCCTGTTTATCGGGTTTAGGGTGTTAATAAAAATGTAGGGGAGAGTGGGGTTGGTTGTAGTCAAGATTATTTGTTAAAGTAAGACTTCTTTACGCACGCTTGACTTGGGGAGTAAGCTGGTGAATGCGTAACAAAGCAAATGTAAGTTAAAAGTTGTTGGTTCACGTAGATCTTCTTTGTCAACATAACAACGTTAAAATATATTTGAAATTTTGTATTATTATGTCGGTATGTCCGGTAAAATGACAATGTACAATTGTCAACCGATAGATTGAGTTAAATAAGTTTTACTTCAGCCGTATGGTCTAAAACCCACTCTTTTTTTTTATTAACCGTTGAACACATTTAATGTTAAAGTAATATACAACCTGTTCGAAGACAAAGACATCCAAATGTTATAAATCATAAATGTTAATGTTTTTTATTATTATTAAATTCCAAACACGTATAAAAACTTAGACCTCCATCAATGAAGAATTGCATTCGGTAGTTCCACAAAGTGTTAAAATTATATTGTAATGCTATAAAAACATCAATGTTATGTTATTATTAAATTAAAAGTATCAAATGATTGACAGAATGATTCCTTTTATTAATCAGTCTTATTATTAAATGACAGACCTCGATTGATAGATTGATTTTGTTGAGGAAAACTGCACATATTGCGGTGCTGTACATAATTAAGTTTTAATTTTATTTGCATCAATCGTCAGTCTAAAGCATTTCATATAAGTTTTATGATATTGTGTCTTTAATTAACCTATCTACTTATAAAAATGCATACAACATTTTTCGCTTACATAACAAATTACTTTTATCGTACATCTTTTTTTTCGATATGTTTTGGAAATAAAATCATTTTTCATTTATTGTAATAAAACTAAAAACTAATCCAGTACTGTTTTTTGTAATCTGGGATATTATTAAATAAAAAAATATTATGCCCAATTTATTATAATTACGAGTAAACTAAAAACTATTAAGGTAATCTAGAACTGTTTGCCAATCAGAGATATTAATAGATATTTAAAAAAAATGTAATTTATTGTAATAAACTAAAAACTTTTAAGGTAATCCGGAATTGCTTTTTATTAATCTGAGAGTTGATAAAATGTATAAAAAAATATGTCGTTCTTTTTTCCCCACTGTCCCCCATGGTGTGAATGGGTCCATGCGGGGTGGCCGGCGTCCGTCGTCGTATCGTTCCCAATAAATTAGAAGCCAGTAATACAAGCTTCGTCTTACAGAAGACTGGTCCTGTCGACTCACCTCTAATGTACTGTAGCGATAACACTTTCAATATCACTTATGTGTGCTCACCAATATAACTAGACCTTCTACTTTTTGTAACATCTTTGAAATTAGAGATCAGCATTTTTGGACGATTGACCACTGTAACATGAGCTTTGGCTTGTGAAAATATACTTACTGATAAAGACCAAGTAGTTTCGGTTGGATAACATTCGTGTTGTTGAATCCAATGAAATGTTGGACCTTTTATATCGTTAGGTATAGTAATGTAGCATTTATTTGTGTAAAGCCATATTCCTTCGTACTTTATTGTCGGAGTTGCAACGGTAATTGATTTAGTGCTTCAATTTATGGCCTTTTGATACATATTTTTGCATGTTTGCTTGATTAGTGATGCCATAAAGTGAGAAAGTTAACATGAATGCGTCTTTACAAAGTGTAAAGAACTTTGGTTATTTTTACCAGTTTCAGATCAAGGCTTAGCTGCAGGCTAAACTAATCTAAGTATTATTTTATCCCGAGAAATGTTGTCACCTCAAATGACTGAACCATTTTGAACTAAATATTGCAATCGAATTGCTTACCGAGATCAGCATGGGATAATTTGATCCCATAAAATTATTTTCTATATAAGATGTGTAAGTAGCGGGTGAAACTGCAGAGCGTTACTAGCTTGGATATAATTTTTTTTTCATTTTTCATTTCAAAGATAGCGACATTAACTTTAAACAAAGCAGAAACAAAGTTATACCGGCCGATAGATGGAGCTAAAGGAAATAAATTTTACTTCAGTCATGTGGTCTAAAGCACACTAATAAATGATTCATTAACATTTACTACCGATTGATCATCGGTTGAATTTACTGTCGTATTTAAAACCTGTATCATTATTTTTCTTCATACATCTCTGTGCATGATGCGGTGCCTATACTAATAAGTCGCGGGCGCATCGTCGCGGAAGGTCGCGTTTGCGTTTTGTCGCAGCGATCATGTCGCGATAGTGCTGTGCTAGCGTCAGCTGCATGCGTGTGCGCAGGATGGCTGTATGCAATTAGAAACAATGCAGGTTTATGCATAGCCGTGCATCGTCGCCGTCATAATGATTATGGCAGTTATCACAGTGCTCTTCAAACCAAAACACAGTAGTACCTGTACACTACTACTTGGCGACAAAATAATTAGCATTATTTTTTTTAAAATTGACGTGTTATTAGGATAACACGTCAATTTTTATTACAAATTACCAGTTTTATTACAAATATTCAAATAGAATATTTGTAATAAAACTGGATGTAAATATTTTGCACATATGCTCACGGCAAATGTTAATGTCGCCATTTTGACAATTGTAATTTATCATTTTACGCATTTACCAACAATAATACACATTTTTAACTTTGTTATGGTGGCAATGGAAATCTACGTGAATCAACTTCCGTTCGCCTCGCTGCGCATTCTCCAGCCTACTCTCCAAGTCAAGCGTGCGTAAAGAAATTTTACTCCAAAAATTTATTGTTGAAATATCGGCTTTTAGCATAATATCTACGTATTAACTTACAATGCATAATTTTATAAAAACTCTTGGCGACATTCTGCATAGCACTGAAAATAATACCCTGAGCAAAAAGTACAACCCGCGTCCCTTGTTAAACCCTGTCTCATTGCGAACGACTATCGAATACAACTACTCGGATATAATCGATTCGACGCATCGATTCCCGTCCAATAATCGAAACATGTCCGTGTCGCTAGTCTGCACTTATCTCTGCTTCAAGCGTAATCTTATTAATTTATGAATGTGTTTTTTATATTAACATTTTATGAAGCCGCTGAGCATAATAAGAAGGACGTGGATTTGGTCAAGTGAAAAAACTTCGGTCGTTTTATGAAAGCTATATTTCATTCATGGAACAATTTATCTAATTAAATACCTACCTATAATGTATCTATGTGCCAAGTATGTTCCATTGTCGACCGCGTCATCAAATACCATCAGATTACAACGAGGTCAGATGAGAGCTTATATATGATAAAAAATATATATTCTGAATACTCGTGAGGATTCAAATGTACTAAAGATTTTTTATTAGACATTTTTTTTATCATCAAACCTATTTTGACCTTGTAATTATGGCCTAATTATAGAACAGTTTAGCATTGGCATCGGTTTTACCTTTTTTTTTACTGTTATCTTGTCTAGCATTTGACCACGCTCTCACCAGATGCGAAGTGACGATGCGATCGAAGGTGTAGCATGCTAGCCATGTAAAGACGGTACCAGACATTCCGCCCGCTGCTGGTACCGACAAAATAAGCCTACTCACAGTCCAACCATATTCTCGTCTTAATTTAATAATAATTATGTAGGTGTACAGCACCAACCTAAATACCTATTCACTTTTCTCTTGAACACGCCCAGGTCATATTCCGAAAACATTCCTATAGCCCGGAGGCGGCGGGTTCGATTCCCGCGGCAGGATAAGTATATGTGCACATAAAAAACGCGCAAATACTTGTTGTGGGACCATGGGTCCTCGTAGTTCCTGGGTCCCTAGACACAGGAAATCCTAGTTAGGATCCAGGATCTATTAATGTGATCGTTGGGCGTTATTATTATTATTATAGACTCATGAACTAGTTTAATACTGTATTTCAGAAGCCATGGCTTATCCCCTTAAACAAGGACATCTTGTAAATTATGTCATATTATGTTCTAATTATTTGCCAGTTGGTAGATATTAGTTTCCCCAAAAATACTATTCCTTCTTACCCAGATAAGCTACTCAAATATCAGCTATTAACAAAATGTGCTCCATCATCAAAGTGTTAGTAAGTTATAAAATATCAAAATCGATCTACAAACCCTTAGAATTTGACAGCAAAATTGCTCCTCAATATAAAAGACGCAAAATTTAAGCTACTGCATAATCATCAGATACATCTACAAACTAAACAATTGGAGGTTTTATGCGTTTACCGCCCTTATAGAAAAAGTGAGGTATAACCTTTCCTACTACATATAATTATCTAATCTAAAACCTTTTAAGTGTAAAATTGAGAAGTGACTTCTGAGAAGCATATCGTCGCATATAGTGACCATGCTAAGCAAAATATTATCGTCATGTTGGTCAAATTTCTTTTGTAAATTAACAGGATATATATATATATACCGTAATAATATTTTTGAAATGAGCATGATAGCTTAATGCAAGAATAAACACAATAAATAGAAAATTTTATGTGTTCATAGTTGGGTTAGATAGTATCCATTGCCGGTGCCATTACGTTACTAACTGAATTAATTTTTTGAGTGGATTATTCAGATTTTATTTAGAAATTTGCTCTCATACTGTATAACTTGAGTTGATTGTTGCAAGAACTCAAATCACCCAAAAAGGAGAGAAACTAAAAATATAGTGTTGCGTGACGTCATGATATAGGTTTCGACTCAGCATGCAATTAAGTTCGTAAGACCTTAATAACTGATTTTCATTAGAACCCATATTCGCGACATCACAAACGTCAGGACACAACAAATAAATACAATTTGTATTCTCAGTCTGAATATTACAATAGTCAAATGTTTGCTTAAAAACAAAATTCAAGTCAAAATTACCAACATTTGTATTATGATTAAACGTGATTCAATTTAAAAAAGATTTTGTTAAACTTCATTAACTCAAAGGTGACTGACTGATTGACTGACTGACATAGTGATCTATCAACGCACAGCCCAAACCACTGGTCGGATTGGGCTGAAATTTTGCATGCAGGTAGATGTTATGACATAGGCATCCGCTAAGAAAGGATTTTTCGAAATTTCACCCTTGAGAGGGTGAAATGGGTGGTTGAATTATTTTCCTATAGGCCCCACCGCAGGCGAAGCTGCGGGCAGAAGCTCGTTTTAAATAAAAAAATAAAAATAAATCTATATTATAGGATGCTCGAATAGTATATCGCTTTTTTAAATGCATCGAACATCTAGAACATTCCAAAGGATGGTCACGCTACCAAAGATCGTGGGAGCACTCCGGCACCGGGTATCGGCGTTAATCACGGGCTAATTACCAGTTTTGGCTATCTCTCACCAGGACGGACAGTGCATTAGCAAAGGTCAAATCGAAATGTGTAGTGAGTGCAGTCTATTGTCTATAACACTTTGTTTCTAATTCACGTGAACTTTGACATGGGTAAGTAAAATTGTAAGTGCAAATAGTCCTGGCAAATACTTAGTCCTAGTGACATCACCAGGACTATTTGCACTTACAATTTTTCTTACCAACGTCTTGCTTATTGCTTATTTGTTAGTGACTTTCAATCAAAGTAAAAATAATAATAATAAAGGGATAAGACCGCCCTTTATAACACTAGTTTATAAGATTTTCTTGATACTTATATATTAATTTGGTGGAACAATAGAGTTTTCTATCTATCTATCTAATAATTAAAATTAAACTGAATCTGTTAAAATGTATAACGGCTAAATACACTACAATTAAAAAGTCGAAATCTAAAACTCTGACCAGTTTTCGGACATATTCGATGTCCTTCTTCTGGGAACCAGTTACTAACGCAAGCCGCGGCGGCTTAATAAAATAATAAGATAATAACTATTATCAATTATTTTTACAAAATGTGTCATACTCACGATAATTTTTAAACTAAAACTTAATCTCACAAAACAGGTCGTTTTAGTGTGGAATTTAAGACATTATTTTGGTTATTAATTAACTTATACATAATATTCTTATGCCTGTCTGTAGCTCCTAAGTTCGCACTTATCCCTGACATACTTCTATGTCACAGCGGAATAAGTGACTCCATTTCTGCCTACAGTTCAATAAAAATCACGCCCCATCCTAATGATTCACGTTCATAATATCCATCGAATCCATAGTTCCAATACTGATTGACGGTTCATCACACGCTCTAAGTAGTCAGTGGTATAATTATAGACAACGCGCCGACATCGCGTCCGCCACAACATTTTGACAACACAATAGATAGACAAGTGAGATTACTTGCCTATATTACATTATTACAATGTATTAAGATATTGCAGCGTGAGAATTAGGACTGTAGACTTAAATAGCTGTAAGGTTGAAATTTCAAGTGAAAATTCAATACGTCTATAGATCGTACGGCTGAAAGGAAATCAAAGCTATACATATACATTCGGTACTGTGAAGCGATTTTAACAATAATAAATAACGAGTTGCTTTAGACCACACGACTGAAGTAAAACTTCTTCAATTCTTCTTCTTCAAAATTCAAACCAGCGTTCTTCTTACGTGACAAGATATATATGCGTTAGGGATGTCACGGAGCGTACAATTTAAATTGTTTTTTTGAACGGGCTTTTGCTGTTGGTCTCTATCGACCCTTACAGTTTCACTGGGTGATAGGGCAGACTCTTAAGATGCCCAGCCGTTAAAAGTGGGAGGCAACTAGGTCAAGGGCACCCCTAGGGTGCGAACCTCGGCTTTGGCCGTTGCCGGGATAAGAGGATCGAGAAGACTATACGTCCACTGGAAGAATGGACGCTATTGAAAGTCGCGACCGTTCTAACTAATCTACGGGTACTTCGACCTCGCCGGCGGGGTCGGTGTCTGATTGTGTTACGCTAGTATCCTATACCGATGCCGAAAGCGGCACCTGAGCCAGATACTACAGCTGCTATAGGGTTATCAGGGTCGCTCAAGACGTGTCTCGGACGGCGACAACGGGGTGACTATTTGAATTGTTGTTATTGCAGCAAAGTAGCATAAATGTCTCAAATGTAAAATGTTTTTTTAGCATCGCTCGCTTCGCTTTACGTAAACACCGTGATATTTATGGGAATCAATTACTACAAACTTAAATTCAAAAGTTTAAAATTACCTGAATTTATCCTTAACGCTAATCCTAATATAAAGCAAAAAATTAACATCGTGCACATGATTATGCAATATAATTTATATTTGTCTAATATAAAGCACAACAATATCTTAGACTTTATCAGTTTTTTAGAACGGCTCCTGTAAATTATTTCGCTAAGCAATGATTAACCGAATATTAAATTATGGCAACATTGTTACCTACTACCGAAACCGATTATTATAAAATGAGCCTAAATGTTAGGTATGCTCCGCCTGACCTATAATTTGGGCGCGTCTAAACATTATTGCAAACATTAAGAGGTTTAGATAAATTATAATTGTATTAGTCGGTTTGGTTCTCATTTACGTCATCATCGGAAATGTTCAGGTTTTTTTAAAGATGGTTTTTGTTTGTCTATTATTTTTTTTTCTTACGTTCTTATTTTATTTTACCTGTTTTTCTATTATTTTAAGGCAAATATATTTAGTATTATTTGGTATTCTGAAAGTGTTTTTTTTATTATGCTGCTTTAGCACAGGCTCCTGGGTCCGTGCTCTTTTTTAATATATTACTTACGTATTTGTTAGTTGTATTATTGTTATTATTTTTAACGACACCAATATAGGAGAGACTTATACTTATACTACTAGTTGCGCCCCGCGGTTTCACCCGCGGATAAAAGGTATTTTAATTATTTGCTCATCCCAGTGGGAAATTTCACTTTTCCGGGATAAAATGTAACATATATGTTAATCCAGTGTATAAACTAACTTGATACCGATTTTCATCAAAATCCATTGAGTCGTTTGAGCGTGAAGGAGTAACAAACAAACAACACATACACACATACACACATACAAACTTTCGCCTTTGTAATATTAGTGTGATATAAATATCAATTATAAAATTTTGAAAGTGTTAAGAAAATGGGTCTTTTTTGTAAGTATCTTTGCTGAACGGCTTTTGTTAATGAAACAAAAGTTATTTAAAATGAGAACAAATTGGCAATCAGCAGAAAATACTCGTTCTAAATTCAAGAGGCTGCCATTACCGGCGCCATTGGCAGAGCTTCTGTTGCGCCTTTTTGTACGAGCTCGATTACTGGCGATAATGTATCGATACGCATCTCTGAAGAATTTACAGCTACAGGGTGTTCTCACTTGTTCAGAATTTATTTTGTAACATTTTGTATTTTACATTATTTTTATTAAAAACATTGTCCTGTGATGAAAATTATTATTATTTATTAGTTAACGAAACATCTCGGTTTCCTAAGCGACTAGACGGTCTGTTAAATTTATATAATACTTTTGTGTAGATATAAATCAAATTAATTTAATACATATAACGCAATTTTTATTAAAATGTGTTTGATTATACATTTGTCTTAGTATGTATGTACATAGTATCTTTTGTAGCATCACCGTCCTTGCTCATTGATATATCTCTGTCCATCCAAAGGTTGTCTAGAAGATCACTTTTTAGCGATAAGACCGCCCATTGTAAACTACTCATTTTTGTATTTGTTACCATGGTGTCAATAAAGAGTTTATCTATCTATCTAATATAATTTAGAATTTAGAATTTAGAATAAGATTTATTTCAGCAAACAATAGCAACAATAACAATATCATCCTTACTTAAGTAGGTATGTGAAATAATCAAATACAAGGTCATGATTTTAGTTGACAGTAGATATTATTATTCGAGCCCTGGACTCCACACTAGGATTCCCTGTGTTGTGGAGGCCAGTTTTACAAACATTTGTTTTTCTATTTTTTTTGAGACGTTACAAAAGTGTTCGTTGGATTTGAACAGTTAAAAAGGATTTAATGTTTAGATTACAGAAAAAACATAAAAAATAATAGTGAATGAAACAGAAATGAGAAGTTATTAGAATTTTAAGAATGGTTATAGAAATTGTATAATTGATCCGAGGCTGTCTATGGATTGAATTGTAAAGTATATATGAGTAATTCTAAGAACTTAAGGTATGTATTATTGTAAGAGCAGTATGAGTGATTGTAAGAGCTGTAAGTACGAATGATTGTAAGGACTGTATGAGTGATTGTAAGAGCTGTAAGTACGAATGATTGTAAGGACTGTATGAGTGATTGTAAGAGCTGTAAGTACGAATGATTGTAAGGACTGTATGAGTGATTGTAAGAGCTGTAAGTACGAATGATTGTAAGGACTGTATGAGTGATTGTAAGAGCTGTAAGTACGAATGATTGTAAGGACTGTATGAGTGATTGTAAGAGCTGTAAGTACGAATGATTGTAAGGACTGTATGAGTGATTGTAAGAGCTGTAAGTACGAATGATTGTAAGGACTGTATGAGTGATTGTAAGAGCTGTAAGTACGAATGATTGTAAGGACTGTATGAGTGATTGTAAGAGCTGTAAGTACGAATGATTGTAAGGACTGTATGAGTGATTGTAAGAGCTGTAAGTACGAATGATTGTAAGGACTGTATGAGTGATTGTAAGAGCTGTAAGTACGAATGATTATAGAAGTAGTAGTAGCCAGATGGATCTTCCAAATATTTTTTTGTATATATTAGGTCTTTACCTATGAAATTGCCGTTTTGTTTGAAAAAAGTTAAAGTATTTTTTTTTCGAACTTATTTATTTCTTTTATTCAAAGTAATCACCCCTGCAATCAATGCATCTTTGCCAACGCTGTGGCAGTTTATGCATGCCCTTCTTGAAAAAATCAGCAGGACGGGAGACAACAAACTCTTCAAAGGCGTTTTGTACTGCCTCTCGGGAATTGAATTTTTTTCCCACTAAAAAGTTGTCCAAATTTTGGAAAAAGTAATAGTCGATAGGCGCAAGATCTGGTGAGTATGGTGGATGAGGCAGAGCTTCCAGACCCAACTCATGCAGCTTAGAGACGGTCTGTTGTGCAGTATGGGGTCGCGCGTTGTCGTGAAGTAGCAGTGGAGACGACCGATTGACCAAAGCTGGTTGCAGACGTGCGAGTTTCGCCATCATTGTGGTCAGTTCTTCAATGTACACATCTGCAGTAATGCTCTCGCCGTTTTGTAAAAAGCTATGATGAAGCACACCAGCACTAGACCACCAAACTGTGACCATCACCTTTCTAGGGGTCATTTTTCGTTTTGCACATTGCTTTGGTACCGAACCAGGATCTAACCAACTTGCTGAGCGCTTTCGATTGTCAAAAAGAATCCATTTTTCGTCGCACGTAACAATTTGGTTCAAAATTCCTTCATTTCTGTGCCTGTTAAGCAGCGCAAGGCAAGTCTCGACGCGTACGTTGCGCTGGCGATCGTTAAGTTCGTGGGGCACCCATCTATCAAGCTTTTTTATCTTGCCAATCTGTCGCAAATGGACCAATATTGTTTTGATGCTAACATCAAAAGCTGCTGCCAGCTCAGCTGTAGATTGAGATTCATCAGCTTCCACAATCGCCTTTGCTGACCAAAGTTTCCGGACGACCACGAGGTTCATTTTTCAAGTCAAAATTCCCAGAACGGAACCGAGCAAACCAATAACGGGTTGTACGTTCGTTTGTACAGTTCTCTCCGTAAACGTCGTTGATGTTACGTGTCGTTTGTGCCGCGTTGGTGCCACGACGGAACTCATATTCCATAATTACACGAAATTTCAAAGTATCCATTATGAGGAAAAATGTTGAAATGTAATGAAAATACAACGGCAATCAATAAACAAAAGACTTATATTGTAAATAGAATGTCATATTTTTAAAACAAAATTAATTTGAATTTAGAATTCATAGCCAATCAAAACTTTTTTTTGTTTGAAAAAGTCTGTACTGCAATACGGCAATTTCATAGGTAAAGACCTATTATTTTAGTAGCATATTGTACATAGTTATTAGTTACAGTTTAGTACTGACGTTATGACATTGTAGTCTAGTAAATAAAACAATAACGTTTAAAAATCTTTTATGACATGTAAAATTAACGCAAAAATGTAACTTTTTTATGGACCCAATTTTAAAATCTTTAGATGACAGATCTAAAACTCCTAAAACTGTTGCTGTTCTTGTCAAATAGACGGCAATATAAAAGACAGTTATATTTTTAGTGAATTAAGGACTGTTGACAGCCTCTGTGGCGTGGCGGTTGAGCTGGTCGGCTCATAACCCGGGGGCGGTGGGTTCAATTCCCGCGGTAGGACAAGGTGCATAAAATTGGTGGCATCTTATTCGTTAAGTGCTGAATTAAGGCATGAGTATAGGAAAGAGGTATAATGATGGTGAAACGTTTATTTTCGTGTTGTTTCCAAAACTCCATAGACTCTTCTGGTAAAGTAGCCACCACTTTACTAGGAGTATGACTTGACTAGACAAGACTATGACTTAACTTGATGACTTGGACTGTAACTTGACTTGACACACTATATTACTTAACTTGAGATATATCAATTACTTGACACTGGCTAAATACACAAGAGTGTGGAGCCAAAATTAAACAAAAAGAAATGGGCCAAATTATTACATTAATACGTATGTCTACATTCTTTTAAACAGCCTGTATGTCACGTCAGGGATAAAATACGTCAAGTACGTCAATCACTCCAGACCTTCGGAGGGCACAAAAAATGAACCACTGCCAATTATTGGTACGCTTACCCTTAATGGGTTTTACTTGTACACTGATTTGGGGGGATACTGTTTCTTTTTTTTACTATATATTACAAATACTTCATTGTTTATTAGCAGTATTCTAGTTTATATATATTTTTTTTAATAAGTTTTTTTTTCTATTTGTTACATTAAGCATAAATATTTTATAATAATTAATACAAAACTAAACTAGACCTAAAAAACTAAATTATTTTATTAATAATAATTTTTATTATTGTTAATTCATTTATTTTTATATTTTTTTATACAGGGAGTAACAAAAACCCTGTTATATCCGCGAGCTGCGTATCCAGTGTCAACTCAAGGTTGTAGTAATACTAGTTCTATTTCAATACGAGACATACAAAACTTACGTGTGCTTTTTATTAAAACCTTTTATGCCGTTACTAAAAATGTTTACGACCTCAGATATTGACAACATAGGTACTTGCACCACCGACGCAGCCTGCTGCCTGTTGCCCGCACCCCGCACCGCCCGCCATGGTACGCTAAGTCTATTCAACCGCATACCTACTGCGACGGAACTAGAAGCTATTCCACAGATTACTTTTTATGCGTTTTTCATACGATTATGTGCCCTATACCACATACCACAACGTTGTAGGATTGCGAGACCGTAACTTAATGACGTAAAAGATCTCTTTGACCAATAGTGGTAGGCACACAAGTGCTGCGCGCCTTTCTGCCACACTCTAAACAATCGAATTCACGTGTGATTTTGTATTGTCAAGAAACAAGATAGGTACGTAATTTTTAGCTCTTAAAAGAGCTTTCAAAAACACATCTGCCGGTAGGCGATTTTCATGTTCAGTCAATCAATCAAAATGCTGATTTGGCGGCCCCGAAGATGTTGTTCAATGTGCCGACCTTGGACTTCGATACATTTTTGACAACGTGTCACAATACTTCCGCGTACACGTTGCAGTATCAACGCGTCCGATTTTATGCTTTCAAATGCAGCAACTATGCGTGAGCGCATTTCGCCTTCGTTGTCGCAGGTCTTTTTAAAGACCGACTCTTTCACGTGACCCCAGAGATAAAAATCAAGAGGCGTGAGATCTGGCGAACGCGCTGGCCACGGTGTAGTGGAGCCTCGTCCGATCCATCTTTCTCCGTATTCTTGAGTGAGGTAATCCCTAACATTGCGAGCGAAATGCGGTGGAGCGCCGTCGTGCTGGAACCACATCGTTCTCATAAGAGACAAGTTTAGGTCGTCGAGTTCGTCACTAAGTTCGTTGCGTAAAAACTGCAGATAATTAGCTCCATTCATGGTATTGTTCAAGAAATGAGGCCCAATAATCCTATCACCGAGTATGCCAGCCCAAACGTTTATTCGCCAACGATGCTGAAAATGGCTCTCTCTTATTGCCAGGGGATTTTCCACAGCCCATACGTGCTCATTATGGCAGTTAAAAACGCCAGTTCTGACGAACGAGCATTCGTCGGTAAATAAAATACGACTCAAAAACTCTGCGTCATCTGTCACTCGGTCGAGAAGCCACTGACAAAATGCCACTCTGGGCTCATAATCACTGGGCAACAATGATTGCACTCGTTGATAATGAAACGGATGCTGACCGTCTTCCTTCAATGTCCTCCATACACGCATGTGATTAATTCCAATTTCTCTTGCCATGCTGCGTGTGCTACGTGTTGGGTCTTGCACAAACATATCGAGCACCTGTTCTTCAGCGTCATGTAATACTCGTGGTCTTCCAGCATCAAATCTTTGCTGATCACGGCCCGTTACACTACCGGTGTTGTAAAAACGTAAGTGCAATCGCTGGAATGCCATTAATGACGGTAACTCAATTCCACGCGGAATAGAAAAATTATGCTCGTATTCTCTACGTGCTGCCGCATAATTATTGTGACTTCTACCAAGGCACATTAACATATTGTAGTATTCGTCGTTAGAATACGACATCACACTCGACACTAAATTCGCGACGGTCAAACTGGAAACGACTAAATTGCATGAGAGAGCACGTGCGACTGAGTGTAAGCCGCGGGCCGCGCCGCGCCTATGCCGAGTGATACCGCGCCGCCCGCGCACCCCATTTCCCCGTAGGCACACAGGTGCAGGAGCGGCATCCTACAAAAGAGCTGACAAAGGCGGCCCCCGTTTGTCGGTTCCGCGTTTACTTTTACCTTAGTTACTTAGCTATTTAAAAATAGGCACGGCTTGTGGCACAAACATTTTTGGGAAATGGTATTATTTTTTTGTATTTAGATACTGCGTGTAACTTCAGATACGTATAACTTAGGTATTGTTAGACATTTTTATATGACTACTTGTAATGATCTGTACACATACTTCATTTATTTAACAGGGTTTTTGTTACTCCCTGTATATGTGAATGATATGACGAGCTAGTCATTAACCTGATGTTAACTGACACGGCCGCCCATAACAGAACAACTTTTCCTAATGTTTATAATTGCACTACTGATATTTTGCACACCGGATGCTGTTTAGACTGTTTCGAAAAATTCACCTGATTTCCTGCACTTATTAAAAATGCCATTGAATACTCAATTATTTCCGGATCTAGCCTTAATCGAAGTTGATCTTAGAAAGGAAATCACGATTACACAGACAATCGAGACGAATCGATTTTTAACATCCTTTCCGCATTAACGAATGAATTTACTTAACATCAAACGTAATTGACGTGATTGTTAAGTTCTGTCTTTAGAAGGGTATCAAAAATTACAATTGGTCAAATTAGAATTGTAATATTAAAAATGTTATGTCACGTCATCAGCCCAACACGTTCCCACTGCTGCGTAACGGGCCTTATTTCACATGAAGAGATGTAGGCCATAATCCATTACGCTATCCAGTTTGGGTTGGTATATGACACATGATCTCGATTTTTTCTTTCGTGCTCTAGGTCAGAGTGGTCTAATATGGCCTATACTTATCGAGGTACAATGCACTCCACTCCTCTATGGTAAATCTGGTGTCCTATTATTATGGCCTACACTTATTGAGGTACAATGCACTACACTGTTCTGTAGGAAATCCGATGTTACATTATTATGACCTACACTTATTGAGGTACGATGCACTACACTCTTCTATACGAAATCCGATGTTCCATCATTATGACCTACACTTATTGAGTTACAATGCACTACACTCTTCTATAGGAAATCTGATGTTCCATCATTATGACCTACACTTATTGAGGTACAATGCACTACACTCTTCTGTAGGAAATCCGATGTTCCATTATTATGACCTACACTTATTGAGGTACAATGCACTACACTCTTCTATACGAAATCCGATGTTCCATCATTATGACCTACACTTATTGAGTTACAATGCACTACACTCTTCTATAGGAAATCTGATGTTCCATCATTGTGACCTACACTTATTGAGGTACAATGCACTACACTCTTCTGTAGGAAATCCGATGTTCCATCATTATGACCTACACTTATTGAGGTACAATGCACTATACTCTTCTGTAGGAAATCCGATGTTCCATCATTATGACCTACACTTATTGAGGTACAATGCACTATACTCTTCTGTAGGAAATCCGATGTTCCATCATTATGACCTACACTTATTGAGTTACAATGCACTACACTCTTCTATAGGAAATCAGATGTTCCATCATTGTGACCTACACTTATTGAGGTACAATGCACTACACTCTTCTATACGAAATCCGATGTTCTATCATTATGACCTACACTTATTGAGGTACAATGCACTACACTCTTCTATAGGAAATCCGATGTTCCTGACTTAATATTGAGGATGTTAATCAGGCTACCTTTGTGCTGGTGGATGAGCTGAAGAGAGTTATTGATAGGAACACGAAGGTTCAGCGAGTGCCATGTAGGAAGAGAATTATTGAGCCGTGGGTAACACTCGGCTTATTAAGATGCATCAAACACCGCGATAAACTACATCTAGACCTTAAGCGTGACCCGGACAATAAAGTTCTCTCGACGACCTATAAAAGATACAGAAATTTTTGTGGGGATATTCTAAAAAAAGTAAGAGCGGAATATGATAGAACAGAAGTTAAAAAAGCGGGCAAGGATTCTAAAAAAACATGGCATGTCATTAAAAATATTACTAGACTAAACCATCATAAAAATAACTCTTTAGATAACGATGCTTTGCTTAAACTGAAGGATGGCTCTCAAAATTCTTTAAATTACATAAATACTTACTTTGCAAATGTCGGTAAGTCTTTGGCTGATGTGATACTGAGTAGTACAGTATATCGTGAGCATACAGCTGAACCAGTTGCTAGAAACTCGTTTGGACTGATAGACACAGATTTTGCTGAAGTAGAATCTACTATTATGAACCTTAAATCTAGTAGCGCAGTCGGCTATGATGGTATACCTACCAAAGCTGTTAAACTAGCCAGAGCCCAAATAGTCCCTGCAATTGTGCACATTACTAATCTAAGTTTTGCTAGCGGAATCTTCCCGAAATTATTTAAAACTGCACTGATAACACCGATTCATAAGGGCGGGGACAGAGACAGTATCACTAATTACCGACCTATATCTATACTTACTCCACTATCTAAAATATTAGAACGTCTCATTAATAAACGCCTCACTTCTTTTTTAATTAAATATAACATAATATCTAAGAACCAATTCGGATTTCTGTCGGGTAAATCAACAGAACTAGCAGTTAATGAATTGACTGATTTTATTGTTCGTCAGTTAGATAAAAAAAACAAATGCGTAGGTATCTTTCTAGATCTTGCTAAAGCATTTGATACTGTCTCTGTTCCTATACTGATTGATAAATTGGAGAAGGTGGGGATAAGAGGAATTGCTCTAAAGCTTCTCTCAGACTATCTCTCAGATAGAACACAACGAGTTAAAATAGGAGATATGGTTAGCGACGAAGATAGTGCTACTTATGGTGTCCCCCAGGGCAGCATTTTAGGTCCTACACTCTTCCTCATATATGCTAATGACTTATGCGACATTGCATTAAAGAACGGTAAGCTGATAGCTTTTGCAGATGACACAGTTCTGGTATTTACTGCTCCTACTTGGAACGAAGCTGTAAGACGTGCTGAAATTGGACTCAAGGAAGTAATGTCTTGGCTCAGAAAGAATATTTTATCTCTTAATACTAATAAAACCAGATACATAACATTTTCTAAATCCCTAACTGACCAACCAAACCGCGAGCTCATTGACATCCGGGCACATGTGTGCGACAACTCTTATGGAAGCTCATGTACTTGTGCTTTACTTGAAAGGTGTAACTATATTAAATATTTGGGTGTTATTGTGGACAACCAGCTCAATTGGCAGGAGCATATTAAAGCCCTAACGGGTAGAACTCGTAAACTAATGACTGTATTCAAACGACTACGAAATATTATAGATGTGAGATTGATGATTACCATTTATTATGCACTCTGTCATTCCCTGCTTTCATATTGTATCACCGTATGGGGCGGCACATTCAAAACTTATATTTTACGCACAGAGCGAGCACAAAGCGCTGTCCTCAAAGTAATGTTAAATAAGCCTTTCAGGTCTCCTACGACGCAGTTATACTCCGAGACTAAAATTCTAACGGTTCGACAACTGTTTATACTAAAAACCATATTAAACACGCATAGAAATACTACATTTGACACTAAGAGCTTCCATGACAAACGTCGCAAAGATGTTATGATTTTTCCCGAAAAGTTTACAACTTCTCTGGCACAAAGGCACCAATGCTTTCTAGGTCCATACTTATATAAGACAATATGTAAACAAACAAATATTTACACGTTATCTACGCTAAAGTGTAGAAAGGTGGTTACAACTCTTCTGCTCGGTCTATCTTACGAAGAGACCGAAAACTTATTGATTGTTCAAAAGTAGAAAGACACACATGCAATCAATACTTACATACACTCATTACACTCACAACTACACTTACACAACACCTACTACATTCACTCGCATTCACTACACTCACAAATACTCACTACATTCACTCACTCTCACCCAAACTATACAAACCTGCGTACGTATTTAACAGCACACTAAAGTAATTAAATATTTTATCACTAACCCAACATACTTACACATACGGCAATGGTTATGAAAATAGTTTTAATGTGCCTAGGTTATAATCTATGTTATTAAATCTTATGAATGAATGTCAAGTTTTGTCTAATCTATACCTTTTTTTCTTTCTCTATTCTACATTTAAACACTTTACCGGTTAAAGTGGATATAAATGAGTATGGAAGAATATTTATAAATATACTTATTATTATGAAATAAATCAACGTACATGCACCTTTTTGTTATACAGGGAGTAACAAAAACCCTGTTATATCCGCGAGCTGCGTATCCAGTGTCAACTCAAGGTTGTAGTAATACTAGTTCTATTTCAATACGAGACATACAAAACTTACGTGTGCTTTTTATTAAAACCTTTTATGCCGTTACTAAAAATGTTTACGACCTCAGATATTGACAACATAGGTACTTGCACCACCGACGCAGCCTGCTGCCTGTTGCCCGCACCCCGCACCGCCCGCCATGGTACGCTAAGTCTATTCAACCGCATACCTACTGCGACGGAACTAGAAGCTATTCCACAGATTACTTTTTATGCGTTTTTCATACGATTATGTGCCCTATACCACATACCACAACGTTGTAGGATTGCGAGACCGTAACTTAATGACGTAAAAGATCTCTTTGACCAATAGTGGTAGGCACACAAGTGCTGCGCGCCTTTCTGCCACACTCTAAACAATCGAATTCACGTGTGATTTTGTATTGTCAAGAAACAAGATAGGTACGTAATTTTTAGCTCTTAAAAGAGCTTTCAAAAACACATCTGCCGGTAGGCGATTTTCATGTTCAGTCAATCAATCAAAATGCTGATTTGGCGGCCCCGAAGATGTTGTTCAATGTGCCGACCTTGGACTTCGATACATTTTTGACAACGTGTCACAATACTTCCGCGTACACGTTGCAGTATCAACGCGTCCGATTTTATGCTTTCAAATGCAGCAACTATGCGTGAGCGCATTTCGCCTTCGTTGTCGCAGGTCTTTTTAAAGACCGACTCTTTCACGTGACCCCAGAGATAAAAATCAAGAGGCGTGAGATCTGGCGAACGCGCTGGCCACGGTGTAGTGGAGCCTCGTCCGATCCATCTTTCTCCGTATTCTTGAGTGAGGTAATCCCTAACATTGCGAGCGAAATGCGGTGGA
Source organism: Ennomos fuscantarius (assembly GCA_905220475.3). NCBI lineage: Eukaryota > Metazoa > Arthropoda > Insecta > Lepidoptera > Geometridae > Ennomos > Ennomos fuscantarius. The sequence goes on from HG992039.1 coordinate 5,304,478, forward strand.
GCGCCGTCGTGCTGGAACCACATCGTTCTCATAAGAGACAAGTTTAGGTCGTCGAGTTCGTCACTAAGTTCGTTGCGTAAAAACTGCAGATAATTAGCTCCATTCATGGTATTGTTCAAGAAATGAGGCCCAATAATCCTATCACCGAGTATGCCAGCCCAAACGTTTATTCGCCAACGATGCTGAAAATGGCTCTCTCTTATTGCCAGGGGATTTTCCACAGCCCATACGTGCTCATTATGGCAGTTAAAAACGCCAGTTCTGACGAACGAGCATTCGTCGGTAAATAAAATACGACTCAAAAACTCTGCGTCATCTGTCACTCGGTCGAGAAGCCACTGACAAAATGCCACTCTGGGCTCATAATCACTGGGCAACAATGATTGCACTCGTTGATAATGAAACGGATGCTGACCGTCTTCCTTCAATGTCCTCCATACACGCATGTGATTAATTCCAATTTCTCTTGCCATGCTGCGTGTGCTACGTGTTGGGTCTTGCACAAACATATCGAGCACCTGTTCTTCAGCGTCATGTAATACTCGTGGTCTTCCAGCATCAAATCTTTGCTGATCACGGCCCGTTACACTACCGGTGTTGTAAACACGTAAGTGCAATCGCTGGAATGCCATTAATGACGGTAACTCAATTCCACGCGGAATAGAAAAATTATGCTCGTATTCTCTACGTGCTGCCGCATAATTATTGTGACTTCTACCAAGGCACATTAACATATTGTAGTATTCGTCGTTAGAATACGACATCACACTCGACACTAAATTCGCGACGGTCAAACTGGAAACGACTAAATTGCATGAGAGAGCACGTGCGACTGAGTGTAAGCCGCGGGCCGCGCCGCGCCTATGCCGAGTGATACCGCGCCGCCCGCGCACCCCATTTCCCCGTAGGCACACAGGTGCAGGAGCGGCATCCTACAAAAGAGCCGACAAAGGCGGCCCCCGTTTGTCGGTTCCGCGTTTACTTTTACCTTAGTTACTTAGCTATTTAAAAATAGGCACGGCTTGTGGCACAAACATTTTTGGGAAATGGTATTATTTTTTTGTATTTAGATACTGCGTGTAACTTCAGATACGTATAACTTAGGTATTGTTAGACATTTTTATATGACTACTTGTAATGATCTGTACACATACTTCATTTATTTAACAGGGTTTTTGTTACTCCCTGTATACAATGTTTATAAATAATAATTCATATTTCTTGTGATAGGTAGCATTTTATAGCGATCTACAGTGTTATTAAGTCAAAAATGAAACTTTATTCAATAATTTTAACTAGTTAAAATTTGTTTACTAATTAATTACTATGATATTAAACAAAATACAACGTGTAATATTGAAATATTATAACAGGACACGGTATAGGAAATAAATTGTTATTTTAATAATTATTTTAGGTAAATAAATAATGCAATATGATAATTACATAATATATGTATAAACCTCATCAATAGTATAATTTTCAAAATTATAGAATTGCTTTTGAATGATGTGACGAGCTAGTCGTTCACCTGCTTATAATTAATTTTCAAAATGAAATTAGATTTCATTGTCACTAATTACATGAGAAATACTAAGATATCTTGCATAAAATCACTATAAATAATATCTGATTATCATAACATAAAATATGTAATCATCTGTTATAACCAACAGAAAATTTTGTTTACACCGTAAAACGCTATCGCTTATGATTCTGTACCGCACGCAAAACAGCGTTTATGGACACGATACGATTGTTGACTTGTGGGGTAGTCCGCGAATGTCACAGAATAATATTACTCCGGCGAATATACTGTCTGCTTTGTTCGTAATCTATTTATAGTCAAATATTAAAAATACGAGATGTTGGCTATAAATTAATTTGATTAGGATTATCCAACACGTGAATCATATCATAAAACATACTTACTTACTACCTATCTCAACGTCAATGAAGCATCGTATACGCAATCAAAAAGGTCAGTTATTGTTATTGTATTATTATTGTTATAGTCACAGGCATATTATTATTATTGTTCTTATTATAATATTATAGTCATATTATAGTAATGTTTAGAATTTACTTTTTAGGCACACCTATTTGTTGTCCCGAGGAGGAATCTTAGTGGCTGTAACACAGGGCATCCTAGTACGGCCACTAACGACACTCCTAAGCATGGTTGTCAAAATGTATAATTATATTTATTTATTGTTATTTCACTAGTATTAATAGTTAACCAACTTAGGCTAAGAACGATGAATGTTTATTGGAAATAAAAATATACTTATTATTATTATTATTACTCTTCTATACGAAATCCGATGTTCTATCATTATGACCTACACTTATTGAGGTACAATGCACTACACTCTTCTATAGGAAATCCGATGTTCCATCATTATGACCTACACTTATTGAGTTACAATGCACTACACTCTTCTATAGGAAATCTGATGTTCCATCATTGTGACCTACACTTATTGAGTTACAATGCACTACACTCTTCTATAGGAAATCCGATGTTCCATGATTATGACCTACACTTATTGAGGTACAATGCACTACACTCTTCTATAGGAAATCCGATGTTCCATCATTATGACCTACACTTATTGAGGTACAATGCACTACACTCTTCTATAGGAAATCCGATGTTCCATCATTATGACCTACACTTATTGAGGTACAATGCACTACACTCTTCTATACGAAATCCGATGTTCCATCATTATGACCTACACTTATTGAGGTACAATGCACTACACTGTTCTGTGGGAAATCCCGTGTCTCCGAAAACGGGGCCCAATTAAGACTGAAGATATTGATATTTATTTATTCATTTTATTTTATATTTTATGCACAAAACGTGTACAAAAGTGGTGTTACGAACCATTTAATACCAGTCAACTGAGGCAAGCAGAAAAATAATTAGACAAAGCGAGATTTATATTGTAACAGCATTTTTTTAACAAGCATACTGCATTTTATTATATTATCTAACTAGTGTCATACCAAATTCTGCTAAATACAGTCTACTACCAAAACATTTAGGTCCATATTACAGAGCAATGCTCAGTCAGATTTCATTCATAAATTGATCAATTAGTGAATGAAATCTGTGCTTGAGCACCGATCGATGACTGAGCATCGGTCTGTAATACGGACCTTAGACTCTATAGTGTACCAGTATACACAGTCACGCTGACCTAAAGCTCTAATCCCAGCATTACCACAAAGCAGCGTGCCAGTGCTTATTTATTTTTAAACTATTTAATTTTAAATAAATGCAATAATTTGATGGTCACTATAATTACACTAGCATATCAAGATAACATTACAGTGGTCTACTAAGAAAACTTAATAATTGGTTCTAGCTATACGGGGGTTGTCAGTTACCACCCATTTAATGCCACTGAAAGACATTTTGACAGACAGACAGAAAAATTTAATTGCATATTAGTAACCAACAGTTACATAATAGTAACGAATATGATTATGAAAATTATAGAGTAGGTAGAGTATGTTCGTAATATTTTGGAACTTTGCCGCAATAAATTGGTGTATTAAAAATCTGTGGTTTATAGACGGTGTTTATAAAATTGGACCACGGCCTTGATGATTACTTAATATTAACTAGCTCTAAGTAGCTAAATCGTCTAAGATGATTATATTGGCAAAATTTTGAGTTGTGAATAATTAATTGGAATTTTCTTTTATGGTGAAAATTATTTTAGGTAAACTTCTTTACGCACGCTTGACTTGGGAGTAAGCTGGTGAATGCGAGGCGAACAATGTCAACATAACAAAGCTAAAAATTTGTATTATTATGTTGTTATGTCCGATAAAATGACAATGTACAATTGTCAAGATTGCGACATTAACATTAAACAAAGCAAAAACATACTTATACCGGCCGATAGATGGAGCTAACCTAAAAATGTTTTACTTCAGTCGTGTGGTCCAATACGTGTGTGGCACACTGGTTTTTTAAACTCAGTCCTTGTTAGCCGTCGTATATAAATTTCCTAAATTAACATGTATAAAAAATGAGTTGTTTTTTTTTTAAGTGATGAAGTTGTCTAAGGTGGAGCATGCTTGCCCATGAGATGCCTATTCACTCTTGACTTAAAAAGACCCAGGTTATACCCAGGAGGAAACACTGTTGTTGGAAGAGCATTCCATTCCTTGGCCGTACGGACTATAAATGACCCAGCAAAACGCTTAGTGTGGACTTGGGGTACACTAACGACGTAAGGATGTGAAGAATCACCAAGTCTTGTAGTTCTATGATGGAGTATCAAGGCATAGTATAAATAGTACCTACTACAACAGGCGAAACAAACTGAATTTTATTTCTAGTTTGTATTATATCAGATAACTCACCTTCCTGAATAACTCATTCTGGGACTGCAATCATCACGCCAACATCTCCAACAAAAAAGGTATAGTATAAAATAATATAATTAAAGTAATAAAACCAAATAATAAGTGTGGATTCCGAAAGGACGAAACTGAATTTGAAATTACCCCCAAAACCATCGCGCTAGGTGGCGCTCAAATCAATAACGCGAATGAAATGAAATTGTAGCCAATCAAGGGTCATAGAAAAAAATATAATATTATGATGATTTCCATCGGCCTACGCATCCATAAACCATTTATTGCACCCGACTATGAAGTTCTAACCCCCAAGCACCGCCGTAGCAAATCACACAATGAGACAAGATCGTTTCGACTAATGCCATCACATGCACCGACCAATTCGTCTTCCCAACAAACCATTTGATTAATTAAAACCAAGAGTGACGCGTGAAGGGGCTCTCTATAAAATTTGTTTTTTAATTACACTTTATTAGACGAAATTCCCTTTGTTTTTTCCGTTTTGCGTCAGGTAGGAACCTTTATCGGTACAAGTCAGTCGATCGGTTCTATTGACAATTTTATAAGGTCAATAATCATTATTGACTGATCGTATAATTAACTAGTTTTCGGGAAAGGTTTTAGTATCGCACAATAACATTAACGATTCAATGAAATGTTTGAGCAAATTGGTTCCTTTTTTGCTGATTAACTCAAGGACCATGTTGTTATGACGTCGAATTTTTGAGCTGTCGTGGTTTTGATGTTATTTATTGTGGACTTAGCAGTTTTAGGTCGGCAGTAATATTGAGAGGAAACAATGAGAAAGTTGTATCATTACAACCTTAAAATCTATGCTTCTTTAATAAAATAATCTCTCTCTAAAATAATAGGAATGCTCCTACAATAGTTGTAATATTTAAAAAAAGTCTTGAATGGCCCGGCTCCTAGGATAGCCCACTTTAAAAAAAATACAGTTATGATTAAACGAAACATTTTAAATTTCGCGGGTTTATGCTACTAGTACCATAGACAATAATGCAAGTGTGTTTTAATTATTATTATTACAACTTCCATTATGTTTTTTCTATACTTTATTTATTTGCAAGATTTCACGAGGTTTTGAAATTAAGTGGGCCTTCATTGGCTCCTGTACCTTAGTACTGTTTTTATATCACTAAGCGGTGGTTTCCCCGAATGTTAATAGCTTTTTGCAGGAAATTTGCTACACATGTATTTTGCTTGAATTTCTCTTGTTTCATTAATAAAAGTTAATTTACTTGTAAATAATTTGGATTTAAATATCAAGGTCAAAAATACAAATTAAAACAATACAAATCAAAAAATAACAAAAAAAACCTATATTTTATTTCTACCAAATATATATTTTCACCCCCTAATCTGATCACTAGGCATGATAATGTTTATATTATAATCTTTCTAGGTGAAGGTTAAAACTGAAATAAAAAACAGTATATTTTCGGTAAGTGTTCAGCTTACAATTTTTATTTTAGTTACTCTGTTATGTTCTATCCGTAGAATAACACGTTATCGTTTTATTTATCGCGCAGATTTCAGGTAATACCTCTTAACCTCAATCCTACCTGCTAATAACGACTGAATCATATCTCACAGCCATTAATATTTCGGCTCCAAGGTGGTCGAAGATAAAAGAGTTCGGACATGTTGTATTTATGAGGTGTTGCGGTGACATCTCTTTATCTAAATTACAGCGTTGGAAGCCTCACGTCTATCTGACTAAATTAACACATAGGTACTTAAGAATTGGTGAAACTCAAAAGTATTGACAAATATGCATAGAAAATAATAATAATAATAACGCCCAACGATCACATACATAGATCCTGAACCCTAACTTGGATTCCCTTTATCTAGGGCCCCAGGAACTACGAGGACCATGGTCCCACAACACCCAGTCTCAGAACAAGTATTAGAGCAAGTTTTTCTGTGCACAAATATGCCGTGGAAAATCTCATCTAATGGTGATAACTACGCTTTATACACCATCAAAAAAAAACTAAAGGTACGTTCCAGTTCGGTACGTTAATCTATTGTTACCTCCTTACTAATGAACCCTGCATAACAGTGGAAAAGCTATTCAGTGTTTTCTCTTGTTTTATCATTTTAAACGCATTAGAATGAAACAAAACACGAAATAGCTATTCTGCCGCTACATAATGTTTACAAGGAACCTGTGACATGCTATATTATTATGCACGTAACAGCACTGGGGGAGTTACGGCAGGAAAACGAAAAAGAACGCGTCACCGCATTGTATTATTTTCCAAAACTTGTGTTATTTTCAGTATAAGTGCATAAAATTGGTGGCATTGTATTCATTAAAAGTTGGATTATAGCTGTGAGTATGGGAAAGTGGTATAATGGTGGTGAAAAGTTTATTTTCGTGTTTTTTTTTTTTTCAAAACTCCATAGAAGCTTTTGGTAAAGTTGCCACCACTTTACTAGGAGTATGATTTGATTAGACTATGACTTGATTTGACACATATATATAATAGGTCTTTATCTATGAAATTGCCGTATTGCAGTACAGACTTTTTCAAACAAAAAAAAGTTTTGATTGGCTATGAATTCTAAATTCAAATTAATTTTGTTTTAAAAATATGACATTCTATTTACAATATAAGTCTTTTGTTTATTGATTAGCGTTGTATTTTCATTACATTTCAACATTTTTCCTCATGATGGATACTTTGAAATTTCGTGTAATTATGGAATATGAGTTCCGTCGTGGCACCAACGCGGCACAAACGACACGTAACATCAACGACGTTTACGGAGAAAACTGTACAAACGAACGTACAACCCGTTATTGGTTTGCTCGGTTCCGTTCTGGGAATTTTGGAAAAATGAACCTCGTGGTCGTCCGGAAACTTTGGTCAATAATGATGAATTAAAGGCGATTGTGGAAGCTGATGAATCTCAATCTACAGCTGAGCTGGCAGCAGCTTTTGATGTTAGCATCAAAACAATATTGGTCCATTTGCGACAGATTGGCAAGATAAAAAAGCTTGATAGATGGGTGCCCCACGAACTTAACGATCGCCAGCGCAACGTACGCGTCGAGACTTGCCTTGCGCTGCTTAACAGGCACAGAAATGAAGGAATTTTGAACCGAATTGTTACGTGCGACGAAAAATGGATTCTTTTTGACAATCGAAAGCGCTCAGCAAGTTGGTTAGATCCTGGTTCGGTACCAAAGCAATGTGCAAAACGAAAAATGACCCCTAGAAAGGTGATGGTCACAGTTTGGTGGTCTAGTGCTGGTGTGCTTCATCATAGCTTTTTACAAAACGGCGAGAGCATTACTGCAGATGTGTACATTGAAGAACTGACCACAATGATGGCGAAACTCGCACGTCTGCAACCAGCTTTGGTCAATCGGTCGTCTCCACTGCTACTTCACGACAACGCGCGACCCCATACTGCACAACAGACCGTCTCTAAGCTGCATGAGTTGGGTTTGGAAGCTCTCCCTCATCCGCCATACTCACCAGATCTTGCGCCTACCGACTATTACTTTTTCCAAAATTTGGACAACTTTTTAGCGGGAAAAAAATTCAATTCCCGAGAGGCAGTACAAAACGCCTTTGAAGAGTTTGTTGTCTCCCGTCCTGCTGATTTTTTCAAGTTGGGCATCCATAAACTGCCACAGCGTTGGCAAAGATGCATTGATGCATTGATTGATTACTTTGAATAAAAGAAATAAATAAGTTCGAAAAAAAAAATACTTTAACTTTTTTCAAACAAAACGGCAATTTCATAGGTAAAGACCATATTAGTATTAATTGATTTGAGAAATGGTCAATTACTTAACACTGGCTAAATACACAAAAGCGTGGAGCCAATACAAACAAAAACAGCAACTGGAATATTATACCGGTCGATCGCTATGCATAAAGATGTCACTTGATATCCAACTTGATAATCGAAATTTAACTTCCACATAACCAAGTATCGAAAATTCCACACCAAGTACAAAAAGCTAAAAATATATTTGTGTAAGCTACAAATTAATTACAAGAGTGGTTGACAAATTAATTTTTTTAATCAAAGCCTGCGCGGGCGCAATGCATCAAGTAGACAGCGAACGCGCAGATAACATTAGTGTGATATATGCTTTACTGAAATCTGATGTACAATATAGTTTTAGTCAGTACACAATGTCGATACCATGTTGATTTATGGCTGTGTGTAAAAATGATCTCTATGAAGTTTAATATCGTGTATTCTATCATTTTTTCATTCATCAATCAGTTCTATGTTAGCAAATGTTTCAATGTTTAGCCCCACCTATGTATTATTTGCAACAAATGACTACAACCCGTCCAATGTTTTAATTTACATAACAATAAAATAATAATTGGAAATCGTACAAATGTACGATTAACATTAGTTAAATATTAACCCATAATTAATTATCTCGTATAAAACAAGAATAATAGTCATTTATATAGGAGAAAAAATATTATTATACGGCCAATGTAACTTGGTCGAAATGTCAATTTAGTCAAAATTATGTTTTGGTAATAATTTTTGTACGTGAATCGACCCGTTTTATCTTTACAGTGTGTTCGAATCGCGAAAGTTTAAGTGTGAATATTATTATACTAAAATTATAAAATTATGTATGAAAATAATTGCTTAAATTTTTTATTTTCGTTTTCACATACTATTAGGATAATATAATATAGCTGTAACTGTTCTGAGTTTTTACGCAAGATTTATTCCGTTTTTCTAGCTAAGGATTTTATAGTACTTGATATTCCATAGAAATTCCGTAACCAATGCATTTTCCAGTGCACACCCACACGTAATCAAATTAAGCAAGATTCCTTACTGCTACAAAACTATACTGTGAAATTAGTGTAATATATGACTAACCGAAGCTGAGGTGTCGAAAGACCCGAACTTAATTCTGTACGGTTAACGCACTTTTGCAACGTTGAAAAAATACCAAGGTTTCCAAAAACAAAGACTGGAATATTTATTTTTTTTCTTTATCGTGTTGATGCCGTTTGCGTATTTTGACATTTAGGAAAATCAAACCAAAATGTATTTCTGCCAAAGCGAACATTGTCGACGTTTTTTATTATTAATATTAAATCAGTTGCTAAATCGATATTACTTATTAATGACAAAGCGAGTTTGCCGTTTGGCTGATGTTAAACGTTATGAATGTCTATAAACGTTGCAGCACTACCGAGCTAAGCTTGTAATCTAACTTTGATTACTCATTATAGAGATTTTTATATTGTAAGCTATGTATTGTTATTCCAACATCACATAATAAAAATTCTTTGTCAAAACCAGATAAAATGTATTAGGATAAAATAATAATAATAACGCCCAACGATCACATACATAGATCCTGGACCCTAACTAGGATTCCCTGTGTCGAGGGATCCAGAAACTACGAGGACCATGGTCCAACAGTACCCAGACTCAGAACAAGTATTTGCGTTTTTTCTCAGTGCATAAATACTTGCCCTGCCGCGGGAATCGAACCCACTGCCTCCGGGTTATGAGCCGACCTACTCAACCACCACACCACAGAGGCTGTCAAATGATCAAATGATACAAAAACTTGTATTATATACGCTAGCAATATCAGTGATATTAGGTAGCTGATATTTATTAACCAACCGACTTCAAAAAAGGAGGAGGTTCTAAATTAGACTGTTTAAAAAAATAATAGGCATGTTACACAGCTTTGTTGTTTCACATGTTTGACTGTCTCTGTGGTGTGTTGGTTGAGCAGGCCAGCTCATAACCCGGAAGCGGTGGGTTCGATACACGCGGCAGAACAAGTATTTGTGCACCGAAAAAAGTGCAAATACTTTTTCTGAGTCTGAGTGTTGTGGGACCAAGGTCCTCGTAGTTCCTAGGTCCCTAGACACAGGGAATCCTAGTTAGGGTTCAGGATCTATGTATGTGATCGTTATTATTATTAATAATAATATCAGTGATCTTATGTAGTTGCCATTAGCCGACTTCAAAAAAAGAGGATGTTATCAATTTGACTGTTTAAAAAAAACGTTATTTCAGAACTTTCGACTGCGTGAACAGATTTTGATGATTTTGTTTTTATTTGAAAGCTAGTACTTCCTGCGTGGTTCCATTTTAATTTGGTCCAGTTCTGACAATGGCATTCATGAGAAAACCATATAAGCTGAAGTCGATTTTTTACGCTTTGTGTTTGTTACTTGTTTCTCTACATATTCAAATAAGGTACAGATGGTTCAAAACACCTATTTTGACAAGCTAAAGACAACATCATAATAGTCATATATTAGAACTTACATAGGACTCAAAAACAACGCAAAATTAACATAAGTTTATTCAATTTGCCTCAAGTTTCCCACACAAAAGGCTTCCATAAATATGCAGCTTTATTCAAACACGGGTCCCGAGGCGTTGCGCGCTGTGTAATCATCTCGGTTGTTATCTAACAAGATGACTGATCGCTTATTGTCCGCCAGCTACTGGTCTTACCTGTCCTGAGAACATAAAAAGACGATCTTTCTACCACCGCCAAGCAAGCTACAATCGCCTTTAATGTTTCTAAATAAAGAACATAATTCATTGTTGAAAATATTGCACTTACCTAATAAGGTTGTGGGTGTATTATGGACGTGCTACCGGTATTACGATTCCGATTGTGAACCAAGTAATTTCAACGTTATTGTTATAAAATAAGGTGTTATTTCGGATGGTTTGGTGTTGAATCGATTAGTGCTTTTATTCAAATCACGACAAAAGCTCAAGAAACGTGTGTTGGCTTGAAACACGCGATGGTGAGAGAAACCTTGTATTAAGGCTGCGTTTGTGGTATTGTTCTAAGATATGCATGCAGCTGTCGCATCAGACAAACTGTTTATAATGTCAGAGGGTTTCCAGTTTTGATCCTTTTGTTTTTTTAATATTTAATACCTACTAGTTGACCCGACGGCTTTGCACGGGTGAATTAGTAAAACGCGGTCGAACGGGATAGAAAGTATGTCCGTCTCCTGGTTCTAAGCTAGCTCCCCCGCAACTTTCAGCTAAATCAGTTCAGCCATATTTAATTTATAAATAGTGTGAGTAACTAACACTTTATTTTATATATATAAAATCATCACTATTATTGATTCTTTACTTGCGCATTGCATTTACCTATTGTACACGCTATTTTAAATTAAATAATCAGACACGGACCCCGCCGGCTAGGTTGACGTACCCCTCCTTAGATTAGCTAGAACGGTCGCGACTTTCAATAGGATCCACTCTTCCAGTGGACGTAGTTATCTCGATCCTCTAATCCCAAGAACGGCACAAGCCAAGGCTCGCACTCTAGGGGTGCCCTTGAGCTAATTGTCTCCAATTGATGGCTGGATGCCTTAATCGATGGTGACGCTGTAAAGCCCATGCTAAGCCCGTTCAAAAAAGCTATTTTAATTTATTTAATTAATCTATTTTAAGTTGTACATTCTCATCAAACACAACATCAAGATTTCAACTGGTTTCTATAAAAAACATGACTCATAAAACTAATTAGAGAAGGTGAAGACTATCATCATCATCACCAGCGGTAAGATGTTCATTACTAACCCACATTCAATGTTCGGGTTCGATTCCCGCGGCAGGACAAATATTTATGCACAGAAAAAAATAAGCGCAAATACTTGTTCTAAATCTAGGTGTTGTGGGACCATGGTCCTCGTAATCCCTGGTACCCTAGGTACAGGGAATCCTAGTTAGGGTCTAGGTTCTATGTATGTGATCGTTAAGCATTATCATAATTATTATAACCTAAGATACCAATTCTTTTTCTGTACTATAGTATGTATTATAAGTATTAAAATACAAATTAACTAAGCAACACTTTTTAAACTTTCGCGACTTGAACTCATATTGTAAAGATAAAACGGGTCTATTCGCGCACAAACCTCCTCGTGACCACGGCCAATGTAACTTGGTTGAAACGTCGAGGTTAGTCAGAATAATGTTTTGATAATTTTTGTGCGTGAATAGACCCGTTTTATCTTTACAATAAGATAGATAAGATAATTAAGATAGATAAGATAATTTATTGCCAAAAAAAATAATTATGTTACAATTTGTTAAATACACAGTGCAAAAATATACATCTCCTTCAAACTATACTTAACTATGAGCCCTAAACTAAGCACGAAGCCTGTATCTTGGGACTCTGATGTAAATTATCCTAACATAAATATGGAGAAACACAGTAAACTAAAGATTACAATATAAGCAACACTTCCCCCAGGTTCTCGTATACGTTTGTCATATTATTCATGTCAACTTGGCAGACCAAATACTGAATGCTCATTGGTTGCCTGTTGATTATCGGCTGGCTTGACCAATGAGCGTGCAGTATTTGGCATGGTGGCTTGACACGAGTTTGACAAACGTACGCGAAACCAGGGGCTAGAGAGATAAGTGAGATCTTAAGAGCCTTCAAGGTTTTTTGGCGGGAAAACAAAAAAGATCGCGTCGCCGCATTGTATTATTTTCCAAAACTTGTGTTATTTTCAGTGTTAGTGTATAAAATTGGTGGCATTTTATTCATTAAGTGCTGGACTACAGGCGTGAGCGTGGGAAAATGGTATAATGATGGTGAAACGTTTCTTTTCGTGTTGTTTCCAAAACTCCATAGAAGCTTCAAGTAAAGTTGCCACCACTTTACTAAGAGTATGACTTTGACTAGACTGACTTGACTATGACTTGACTTGATGACTTTGACTGTAACTTGACACATATTTGCGTGAAATATCGATAACTTGATAAATTATCAATTACTTGACACTGGCTAAATACACAAAAGTGTGGAGCCAAATCTTAAAAAAAGGAGCCTTCAAACTTTAGTACAAACGGGCATTAGGTTATCAAATCATCGATTTTTAAAAGTATCAAGTCTCCACTGACATAATACTTTACCATACATTGATTTAATAATATCAACGGAGCTGATCGTTCGATTCCCGAATGGGTTTGATTTGCCGGAAAATTATAATAATCTATCGCCGAAACAATGGAAGGCGGGACGGAGCGAGCTGGGGGTGCGTCCGCGCCGTCCACAGTCTATGGTAGTGTTGTATCATGATCGACGATAAAAATAATATATAGATAAAATTTTATCGAAAAATATTGTATCTAAATATTTGAAAGTGTTTATAGCAATTAGTTTGGCAGAAAATGCCGTTCCAGTTGAACGTTCTGATTCAAAGCTAAGAGATTTTTTTTTATAAGCAAAGTATTTGACTACTGCCTCGTCTGATATTATGTGTGATACAATGACGTGGTCTCAGATGGGACATGCTTGCCTAGAAGATGGCTAGGCAAGAATGTCCCATGACTGATGTCTCGGGATGATGTGCGCAGTGCAGTGTCGCTTGAAACTCTATGTTTTAGGGTTCCGAGTGACACTGTTCTGTTATGGGCGGCCGTGGCGCTTAACATCAGGTGAACGACTAGCTCATCACATCATTCAATAACACTAAAAAAAAATGTTAAGGAAATGACGTGACGAGCTAACCGTTTGCCTAAAGTAAATGTTTCCGTGAGAAAATGAGAGATGAGAAACCTCAGGTTTAATCTAAATGAAAACTCCGATTATAGTGGGGGAGAACCAGCAATTTTTCCCATCACTAAAAGTAACATACCTTCGTACATTACAGAATGACAATGTCGGTGCATCTCACAGAATAATAATGAGCGCCATACCAGGCCTTGCCATGTAACGTAATGTTTCTCATAACACAAACAGTGCTTGCGACCCATCATTAATTTTGATCAAACCGATTTTACAGCTCAGTCGCTTTTCTTGAATTGTAAAGAATTACGTCTCAAAAGTAAAAAAAAAAGTATTGAGAGAGCATTAACTCATTAGTTATCTAATCATAAGTTAAATCCTCCGTTTTTACTGCTTTTAGTGCAATCAAAAATTATAATAATAATAATCTAAATACCACTATTAGAAGCACACTGTGGTTTCGCATGCTATTTTCCCATTTCCTCGCGAGCAATTTTCGAAGATAAAATGTAACCTATAATTATCTCGAGGTGTATTCAATCAAATGCACATTTTATTTAAATTGGTTTAGCCATTTTGGCGTGAAATCATACAAATGGATAAACAAAGAAACACAAAAGCTTCAAATGTTTATATATATCATGAATACCCAGAATATATTATTTAAAATCGAGTTAGTATAAATACTTCCTTTAAGCTTATTAGTGTTAATTTTTTTGCACCTAGAGTCACGAAGTATTAAGTTTACAACACAAAATTACTCTTTGAAGAAAAAAGTATAATACAAACACACGCTATGTACTTCACGATTTTTCTCAAACAAAAGAAACCATGTTAAAAGAACTGCGGAACAAACAAACCTCACAGCTTCCTGTTAAAGACGTTCAAGGAAATACGTTATTAGAAGTAAAGTAATGTTTGAAAAGTATTCAAATATAACAAATGGAAAAATAACTCATAACTCTAGATATAAAGTTTTGTAGAATTAAAAATTGAATGATAGATTCTTTCCAAACAAATAAAATAATAAATAATAATAATAATAATATTGGGCATCTCACACAACATCATCTAGCCCCAAACTAAGCAAAGCTTGTACTATGGGAACCAGATAACTGATACAATACATAGATACTTTTTGTTTGTAAATACATACATAGAATACAATATAACAAACACCTATGTTAATCACACAATAATATACATAGAACAAACACCTATGTTAATCACACAATAATATACATAGAACAAACACCTATGTTAATCACACAAATGTTTGTCCTAGGTGGGAATCGAACCCACAACCCACAGCTCAGAAGGCAGGGTCACTACCATCTGAGCTATCGGGCCAGTCTATCATAATAATAGGTAATCAAAACGTCACTAGACGTTTTGATTACCAAGTTGAATTAAATTATTGTATATATCAAGATAACAGTTAAAAATTAAATCACACTAATATTATAAAGGCGAAAGTTTGTATGTGTGTATGTTTGTTACTCATTCGCGCTCAAACGGCGGAATGGATTTGGATAAAATTCGGTACTAAGATAGCTTATGCACTAGATTAACATATAAGCTACATTTTATCCCGGAAAAATGAAACTTTCCCGTGGGATGAGTAAATAATTGAATAATTAGAAAACGTTTTATCCGCGGATGAAACTGCGGGGCGCAACTAGTTTCAAAATTATGCAGTAGCATAACTTAATGCTTAATTATAATAATATTAGTATTATATTATTATTTAGTTAATAATAATAACGATACATAGATCCCGGACCCTAACTAGGATTCCTTGTGTCTAGGGACCCAGGAACTATAAGGACCATGGTCCCATAACACCCAGACCCAGAACAAGTACTTGCGCTTTTTGTGTGCACAAATACTTGTCCTGCCGCAGGAATCGAACCCGCCGCTTCCGAGTTATGAGCCGAGCTGCTCATCCACCACACCACAGAGGCTGTGTAGTTATATCTATTTTAATTTTTAGGTATATTTTAGTAATTTAGAAAATTGAAAAAACTGAATGAAAAATAATCACGGAATGTATTTTATAATATAGTAGTTACGCCCCGTGGTTTCACCCGCGGATATAAAGTATTTTAATTATTTGCTCATCATTCTGAAATTTTTGGGATAAAATGTAGCCTATATGTTAATCCAGTGTATAAACTATCTTGGTACCGAATTTCATCCAAATCCATTCATCCGTTTGAGCGTGAAGGAGTAACAAACATATACACATACACACATACAAACTTTCACCTTTATAATATTAGTGTGATAAGCAGGCTGTAAAATGATTAATGTATATCGGAATTTCCTGAACATCTTTAGATAATGCCTCATCGGTACAAGATTGTCGAGATAACGCATTGACTCATGAAGGTGTGCTTCTACGCCTAGAGGCCTAAATACTTTTTGCACCATTATGTATTATTATAAATCCGGCTAAATACAATTTATTTTATAACATTAAACCCGCTGCCCCCGGGCTAGGAGCCAACCTGGTCAACTACCACACCACAGAAGCTGTCAAACAATAAATATAAATTTAAAAAAATATTTTATTTTATGTGGACATTTCACACAGTGCCATCTAGCCCCAAACTAAGCAAAGCTTATTTTAAGGGAACCAGATAACTTAGATAATTTTTTTCTAACTGTTTCTACGATAAAACACTCAGACACAGAACAAACGCCTTGTTCATATTACAACCGCACAAGTTCATAAGGCAGAGCTACTACCATTTGACTTGACTTCTTGGTTTATGGCTTCTGTGACTAGTCTGCCAATGTCCGTTTCATGCTAGTGTCATGAACTTTTGGAGATTGTGCTATTACTAATAAGAATATGATCGGTGGAATAGACTCAACCCAAATGCTGAAGACCTACTACCATTTGAGCTATCCTAGACTAGTCAATCTTTGAAAAAATAAAAGTTAATCAACCTCACCATGACAAAAATAGAAACAAGTAAAACAAGCACCTCGAACGTCTCCCGATTTCGACTCGAACTCACATCGTTCTCGTAGTGGTAGACTGCAAACGAAACGACATTAGACATTTAAGGTACAAGGCTATATATTTTAAGGCCAGCCTTAAGGACCTTATGTTGTCTGTCGCCGTAGCCGCTACGCGTTTGACGAAGATTGCCCTTGCGATCGTAGAGTTGGAAAACACGATATCGATAAATCAATCGATAACAGTTATATTTTTTCAAATATTGGTACTTTTGAACAATACCTTTTTTATGTTAAGAAATTACGTCGCGAGCTTATCGTTCGCCTGATGTTAAGCGACACGGTGTTAAGCGTGACACTGCACTGCGCACGTCATCCTGAGACATCAGCACAGTCTAGTAACTTTATAACTATTACTATACTGTAAGGTCAGGTCGTAGTCTCATTTGCCCAATAATTTCACTAGCTGCAGTGCCCTTCAAACTAAAACAGCAGTGCTTGCGCACTACTGCTTGGCGGCAGAATAACTGGCAAAGCGGTGGTACCTACCTAGACGAACTTTGCAAAAAAATCTTCCTACCACCTTGTAAAAAGACAAAGTTAAATTTAAACTAAATTTTTCGCAATGATAAAGAAAATGCGAACTGTCTAGTATCCGAAGTCTAAAATACGAGTGCAAGCAAAACATTTTTATTATATTCAGTAGGCTTATTTCATGAATCGATCTAAATTATATGATTATGTTATTATTAACAAGTGATTGATTGATGCTATATACACGAATATATTTGCTGTTTTGAGTCAAACTAAACTATTTACTATTTACTGAAATACAGTTTAAAAACTAGTTCGGGAATCTATGGATTCATTTAAGATAATGTAATGATATTTATGTCAATAAATATTTTTGTATTTTTTTATTTTTTTTTATTTACTTCGAATATTCGCGTCTTGAAAAGAAACATATTAAAGTTCTACATAATGAAATGATAAAAATTACAGTTTTAAAATATCGATAAAGCCCCATCCCTAGCTGACCGCCACGGCCGCGCCACCTACGCAGGTCGCGGGCGCGCGCCGCCCGCATTCGTGACACGGCGCAGGATCTCTCGATATCTTTCGCAACACTAGCCTGCATTGCAACCTTTGGGCTTGCATCTTAAACAGATAACCTTTTTGTTTGTAATATTCAACGTACAATCTTAAGTTGTTATAGATTCAATCGCATTGGCACAATGCACTGTGGAAGCAGAAGTCAAAGTAAAAAGTTTATATTAGGTAGAGTTTTAACTAAATCTATTAGCTATTTATACCACTATTATAAGCCCACTATGTAACGATTTTTTTCATTGAAATAGTCTGCAATTTTTTTAAAACTTATATAAATGTGGCGCCATATTAGGAAACGAACAAACAGAGTAAATCAGTGGTAACGTTGTCCAAACATTCTTCGTTAAATTTATGGCAGTTAGATTCAGTGTTTCCAAACGGAACTGCAGTGCACCTCAACCGTAATAGGCACAAAAGAAAGTCCACATTCAAGAGCACCCACACGAACAAAACGCACGTGTTAACAATTACAAAACTCGTTGTTTAACAAATCATCCATCTTAACAATTAAAAGCCGTCACGGATGTTCTAAACGTATAACGGACAGATTTCAAATTATAGTTTAGACACGGTGTTTTCGCACCCACACATTTCCGTGTTAAACTGCCTTAATGATCTGATATTATATTACAATACTGCGCTAGACAACAGTCAATGGACACGTTTAATTGGATACAGAATGGACGGCATAGTATAATTATCGAAGGCAGTATCAGAGGTTCCACTTTTGTACGATCCAGTAATATGTTGCCTATATATAATATTCATTACAACACATAAAAAAGAGACAGCTCTTAAAATTTACAAGTTATAATAATAATAACTCCCGACGATCACACCTATGTATGTGATGTCCTGGACCCTAACTAGAATTCCCTGCGTCTAGGAACCTAGACCATAAGGCGCACAAATGTCCTACCGCGGGAATCAAACCCGCCGGCTCCGGGTTATGAGCCGACCTACCCAACTATCACACCACAGAGGCTGTCAAAAATAATAAGAAATAGCAACAGACCACATTGCTCACAGAAAGAACAACTTACGGTGAAGAAAGTTCTCGAGTGGTGACCATAAACCAGAAAACGCAGCATATAGGCTTAGCCCTCACTAATTGGACTCATGACTATGGGGAGCTGTTGGACGGAAGAGGCCAGAAGCTGATCAAATCAAGGCAAACGAGACAAATGTAGCAAACAAGAGTGATAATTTCAAGGTCGTTCATAACGTGTCACTCGTTTTTCTCTGTCATGCATACTTATAATAGCGTAGCATGGCCATCATAGCGCCGTTTCATTTAGCAGTCAAGTCGGTGTGTATATAATTTGAAAAAGAAAGACCTTTGTCACTGTTTTCCATAATGATGGACACGCCATGTGGACATAAATAATAGTTTTTCTGCGATCAAAGTGGGTGTTGTTTGCTTTACGGCCAATTTAGAAGTGTTGGCTTTTGATGAACTGGGTGTGTAGAATATTTATTACGTTAAATTGTCTTCGATTGTAGAGGAAAGTTTAGGGAAATTAGCTTAAATATGTTTGAGAAATCGGTTCCATTTCTTCGCTCTCAACTGTTTTTATTTTGTGACTTATCCAAGTTCAAATAGATTTGAATTTCAAATGTCGCAAATTGTAATTTCTTGATGCGCAGCTAAGTAAAAAAATCTTTATCATGTATGTACTTCACTTTGCTCGGTATTTTTAACTTAGCTACGAAAAATATAGAATATTATATATTCAAGTCAATACGAAGTTATAGAATTTGTATATTACATAAATGACTTCCACCAACCAAAAAATAAAACTAAATAGTTAAGAAACCTTCAGGAACGAACAGTGAAACTTTTTTGCCCTCGCTACGCATAGGATTCTAAGTATCTTAGAATCCCTCGACACGGTCGTGATTTGAAATCAGCACTCGCAGCCAAAATCAACTTCGCTCTCTTGTTAAACAAATAAACAACTATCATCGAGCAATAAAAGATATTCAAGATAATCACATTTATGAAACATACATAAAATCTTTTGCAACTGTTTCAAGCCGGACCTGCATTTAGCTGCAATTTTAACCGACTTCCTAAAAGGAGGGGGTACTATATTCGTCTATATGTATTCTTTATTGTTGTTCGCCAATTTGGAACCGATTTCAAAAAAAAAAAATTTATTTCGAAAACCCTTTTTCATACATGGGTATGATTACTCCCGTGGTCCCATTATCATTAAGTAAGAATCTTATGATGGAATCTCAAGGAAATCGAGGAAAAACTAACTAACTAACTAACAATATAATAAATTCTTAAAGTCAATTTTGACCCACTTGCCAGTTTCCGATTGAGCTGCCAACCAAACCAAGTAGGTAGTAACTAGATACTATGTATGTAGTAAGTAGGTAGATACTTGTAAGTAGTATCTACGAGTACCTATCTACTACCTATTAGACTTCGCTGGCACTGATTCAAATAGATGAGTGGATAGCGCTTATAATAATTGAATTAATTTATCTTTAACTTTATTGAGGTTTATTGTTTTGAAGTCAATTTTTTTTAAATATTTTCCATTCACATGTAGGTAAAGCAAGCCAACCGAAAGTAAAAAAAGGTATAATTTCACAATGACGGATGATGTAGAAATTAGGCCGCATCTACATTGTGACTCAAAAATATCGTTCGAAAGTCAATTTCATGGTAATTTACCGATCACCGCAACCGCAGTGTGTGTTATGACGTGTTGTGATCCCATGACAAACGAGTGACCGCATCACTCATCAAGACTCACGACCGACAGGAAAGGAGTAGTTTTAAATGTAAGAGATGCTGTGGTTCAAAGTTCAAATATTTAAATCTAGGTGGGTACTTTTATTTCCGTTGTGCGTAACTGCAAAGATATTTATTAAAATAATCGTTGATTAAAGTTATGACGATGAGGTCAAGCGCAAGGCAATTATTGATGGAATTGTAATCAGGCTTTACTTTGCGGAAATCCGTAATTTTAGCAAATATACTAGCAGTTTTTTTTTTTCTCCTATTAACATTAATGACTTATTGCTTGGATGTTCAAACAAATATTTTTTATTATATTTTATAAGGCCAGACGAGAAGGATAGAGGAATAAAGACAAAAACAAATTACATGATAATTTCACTGAGGACAATTTAGCTAAGTGAGCATTTTAGATCTGAGTAAGAAAATAATTATTTGATAATAAAATGCATTTGATAAAGTTATAACTAGGCTAAACTAAAAATTAAAAAAAAAGAGATATGTCAAGGGGCACCCGGATAGAACGAAGTTCCTTTTGATTAATTAGTGAAGGAATTGTAATTTTTTTTTAAAGTTATATTTTTTTGTAAATGTAAATAGAAAGAATATCAATATAATATGAATGCGAAATAGAAAGACGAAACGGAAATAACAGGCTTGCTTTCTATGAGAGAGAGAGAGAGAGAGAGAGAGATACACGCGCACGCCACAGTATCGTTACAACTTTTGGTCTTAATTTTTTCCGTCTAGCCCCCGTTCACAACGCGCGTTAAGAAACTTCGTTCCAAAATTTCAACGTTTACAACTTTTACTAAGCTTTATTGATTTCAGACCCAAACACAATTTTTATAAAGAAAACAAGTCCTGTCTTACTTTTGGTTTCTCTTAGAATTTGTAGCTGTATTGCCAAAATTAAAATTGTATGCAGGGCATGACTTTACTACATTTACCCACGACTTCGGGTGTAAGTGTAATCTCAGTATGCAGTCTTCCCGCAACATCCATTTCTTAATATTGTTCTGTCATAATCATAATCGAATTACTTAGAGACTTTTAATATAATTAATTTCCAAATTGTTCACCCGTTTACAAATGATGCGCTAACCAATTTTTATTAATCAAAATCAACATTTAATTTAAAAAAAAAAACCTATTAAATAGATTTGCGATGCATAATTTTTCCAACGTAAAGACGTTACGTAATTTATAAACAAAGGTTTATTAAATTATACCAAAGTTTATTTTTTAAATGAGTATGAGGTTTGAACTCTGAATTTATTCGTCGAACTAAATTTTTCATCGGTGAGTAAAACAAGCCTTCAATGAAATAATCAAGAATCACATTCATAAGCTTAACAATTTGACTTCGCAATTTGTGAATGAATTCAAGCCACAACTTGAAATAATGATGGTTTCGCACGCGAACCTTCCTATAAAAACGACTATCTATCAACATGTTTCATTTTGTTTGTATAAAGGTGCATTTTTACTGCGAACATTGCTAGAAAGAAAGACATTCGGTAACAAATATTTGCGAGCACGACCAATAAAAGTGAGACCAATTATAGAGACCTCACACACAAACACAGATCATCTGCGCAATTTTGGTTATGATCATCAATTTTTTTTGTCAATGAATGACGTGACGTATTATTCGTTTGCCTGATGTTAGGCAACACTGCCAAGAGTTTTGCGTGATACTGCAATGTTCACGTCATCTTGTGACACCAGCACAGTCTAGTGATAAGATTACTAGGTCCGTATTAAAAATGCCCAGTCGTCGACCTCTGCTCAAGTCGAGATTTCATTCACTATTCCTTATTTTGTGAATGAAATCAAAAATCTTGAACCCAGATTAACGACTGAGCGTAATTCGATTCGATGTGAGATCAAGCCATAAAATACACATCATATTCATATAAAATATTAAATTTTTGCTTTTTTTTCTTAATTTTTGCATTTAAAGCCAATGAAGAATGAACACACAGAAGATAAAACGTCTAAAAACCCAGGAAATTATTTTAACGTCTTCAAGGAAGAAACCAATAACGGGGCTGTCACAGTACATAGTTGGTGGCAACTTTCATAGTTCCGAAACATTTGCCATAAAAACAAACCTCAACTAATAAACTCAACCATTTCACAGATTCATTAAGGTGAAAAACAATTGGTGAACAAGTCTTTGTGGTTTTCCCATTGAACAATTAAATACAATTAAAAATATTACAAAGGCATGCCGAGGATCCGTTAAAATATTTTTTGGAACGAAAGATGATGAAATTGGTGGTGTTAACGTTCTAGAACAATCAATGGAAAGATTGAGGCTGTATAGTTTATCTATGAAATTGGTGGGTTTTAAAAATAATTGGACTATTATAATTTGTTGGTAAACAATACAAATGTAACGCCCAACAGTTTATGTTATGCCTTTTTTGTTATTTACCAAACTCAGACTAGAGAAATTTTCTCTAAAGATCAGTATATTGCAATAAGCTCTTTTTTGGCATTGTAGGTTTACGTTTGAGCAACTCGCATAATGATAAGCGACGGTGTGGCTGAATAAGATTATAGCCCTTAGTTATTCTCACCTAGAAACTTTTTCTCTTATAAGAACATTACCGACTGTTGAAATATCAGCCCATAGTCTAAAAATAACTTACAGTCGAATATCTAATCCGATTTGAAATGATTCACTTGTGCGTTTCTTCTGCTATTGCATGCCATGTGACAGTGGGAGTCACATTTTAGTGGGAGTTATTAAGTATTGCTTTCGACGAGTTTTTAGCAGAAGAAATAAAGATTACAACTCGGAAAATACATGCACGTCCGCTGGCTAGAAAGGGTGACCTGCGAAAGCCAGCAAGCAGAATTCAGATGACAAATACCAAAGTCTGACCACAGTAACGGAAGATATTATTTTTAGACAGCAATAGGGTTGACGTGATTTCAAAGACTACGCAGCACAAAATCTGCATAGTACAATTAACCCCAGT
The DNA here is from genome assembly GCA_905220475.3 of Ennomos fuscantarius. Classification (NCBI taxonomy): domain Eukaryota; kingdom Metazoa; phylum Arthropoda; class Insecta; order Lepidoptera; family Geometridae; genus Ennomos; species Ennomos fuscantarius. The sequence continues at coordinate 5,328,239 of HG992039.1, forward strand.
AAAGGTATAAAAAGATGTCAGTTATATATAGTTGTCGTTTCATAAGAACTCACTTCATTAAGCTACATAAGAACACCACCTACTGCAATCAATCGACCGCAACGGCAACTCTGTCTTACTATTATAGCATTACACTGTATTCAACCATAAAATGTAAGCAATCATCAACGGTTGTTAATGAGCTCGGGAGTCGACGAGGTTGAACTTTGGCTTGGGTTTGTTTACTGGTTAATGTTTACTATGATAAATATAGTCAGACATCAACACGTTGTTTGAATGAAAAATGTTACAATTTTGCAAAAAAAGTCTTTATTCTTGAGAAATGTAAAAGAAGATATGATGCTGCATATAATATTTAGCACCAGTGAATTCCGAAAAAAAGCACAGAAACAGAGCATAGCGCAAAGCATTTTTTGTAAAGAAGCAAGTTAAGTGGAATACTAAAACAGAATCTTGACAAAGTATAATATCTCAAAATATTTACAGCTTCATGTATGAAAATCAGTAAGCATTAAGCTACTTTGTAAGCAATACACTGCTATTAAGTTTTAACGGTAGAGGCATAAGTAATCTATTCTGTAATACCTACTACATTTATCATCTAAATGCCAACATATAATAGGTGTTTGACCTATGAAATTAATAATTATAGTATAATTAAAAATTAAAAATATTATTTGTCTGGCTACAGGCACACAAACCAAAGAATTTTGAACCGCAACTTGTGACGAAAAATGGATTCTAGTTGGTTGGATCTTGGTTCAACATCTAAACAATGCCTTAAATGAAAACTAACTCCTAGAAAAGTGATGTGACAACTGATAACTGTTTTGTGGTTTAGTGTTGGAGTGCTTCTTACCAAACGGGATGAACATTACTGCAGCTGTGTACTATGAAGAAGTGAACATAATGATGGAGAAGGTCACCAACCAGTTTTGGTCAATCGCTCGTCTCCGGTGCTCCTGCACGACCACGCATGACCTCATACTGCACAGCAGACGATCTCCAAGTTACAAGAGGTGGGGTTAAAAGCTCTTCGTCATTCTATTCACCAGACGTTGCGCCTACAGACTTCTATTTTTTCCAGAATTTGGATAACTTGGTGGGAAATAAATTCAATACCCGAGAGGCAGTACAAAATGCCTTGTTGCCTCCCATCCAGCTGATTTATTCAAGAAGGGCATCAATAAGCTACCACTGCGTAGAAAGGGTGCAACAATATCTTTTAATCAAAGTAATCACCTGATCACTTTGATAAAAAAAAAAAAAAAAAAAAAAAAATACGGTCACTTATTTTATAAAAAAACGACAATTTCATAGGTAAAGACCATATACTAACATAAACAGAATATGATACTCGTAAAACAATAATTATTGATACCACAGTTTTTACTGGACATCAGGGTTATACTTATGATGAAGGCCATGCGAGCCATAACATTTTATGGCACAATCAATAGCATTATTATATCAATAACAGTGATGACTTCTCGGTTTATGTAACATCTCAGTGGGGTACCAACTAATAATGTCACCCGTTTCTAGATTGAAACAATCAACTGAAGATTTATGGGAAATTAATAAGCTACATCAAAAGTTTCTTTGATTTTTACGAGTCTGTTTTGGGCTTTGATTGATAGTGTAGAAGAATAAAAGAAAAATGATTTTATAGTGATTTCAGAAGCTTGTCCAGTTGGTGCGTAACCGTCTGCACCAATATTTATTATGGTTTATTCTTGACTTCTCAAAATCTAAGTAATTGGCGTATTGGTAGATAGGGACTGAACTAAAGAAAGATGTTTAAAAAAGTTGTTAACTTAGGTGGTATTTATTTGTTGTAATACCCTATAAGATTTCATTTATTTAATTCATTTATTTATTCCAAAACATTATAATTGTATGAAATTAATACAACACACACAACATAATAATTATTACAAATTACAAACCATTAGTTTCCGACCTACTAGAAATATTTTATTCCTATCAATTTATCGCTTTACAGCTTCCTGTGTTAAAAAAAATTGTTGTTTGAAAATATATTTTGGTATAATTGCACTAGAAGGTTAAGATGAGCTTAAAACTTCTTAAATAGATTTAAGATCCCTAGATTTGGATTTTTAGTAGATCTAGATGTCTAAACATAGTCTATAGTTGATGTCCAAAATATTCAAAAGTTGATGCGAAAACTCTGGCTCTGGTTTAAATCGTAAATTAAGAATTTCTCCTAGAATTCCTGTAACCTTTTTAGTCGGTATTAAATTTCTGTTCACAACTCAACAATTTAAATCAAATAAACAAAGTTTCCTACCTAATATTTTATGCATCCTTCGATCGTTATGCCTCTAGCCATCCCGTTTCCATCCTATTGTACCAGCGAGAACTATTTTATGATGTTCCCTGAGGAATTCCAGGGCTTAACAGTCGGAGCGCATTAGTAAGGTAACACTTAGGTGCACATTTGTAGTGCACCATGCTGAGGTTGGATAATTTGAAGCTTTAAAATAACTGGTGTCTCTCGTACCAGACTAAACAAGTGACATCAAAGACAAGTTACTAATAAACGCCTTTTAAAATATTACGTACTTAGTTAAAATCACGCACTGTATTTTTAACAGAGTTTAAAATTAAGGTTCTAATTAAGAAATGTACCGATAATCATGGTGTTGGAATCAGTTCCCCATTCCAGAAATACAGTTGAATCTGATTGGCCCAAATTTTTTGTGACAAGCAAATACCTACCTTCCTTACAAGGTAACAAAGTGGTTAAAATATCTAAGAAATAAAGTATATTTATCGTGAAATGGTTTACTTAAATCTAGGTAACCCAAGCCCTAGGTTTAAAGCCTTGCTACACCCATATTCGAGTAACAGAAAATTAAACATTTTGGTGCTAAGTAAACACGAATGGTAGAAACACTGAGCAACTTCCGCGTATTGTGTGGAAGAGGACAATAGTGGAGGGTTTCGAGCCGTGAGTGAATTAGCGATTGGTCGTGTCTGACTGTTTGTTTGTTCTTCTATTACTACGCGGGAAGTCTGGATAATAGTATCTTTGAATCCATACCAGTTGGGTGTATTTCAGACTCTTAGATCAAAACGTTAAACGGGCGCTCAAAAACCTTATTAAAAATCAGTACTTTAGGTTCTCTACAGTGTAATTATTGCTATTTCCTTAGTCTATATAATATTATAGAAACTGATGTGAGTAGTACTCATAACTACAACTATTACCCGGCTAACACTCACGAGATACAATCGAATAACTCGACCGATAGTCGGGCAATATAGATGCCCATCCTCAAGGAGCACGCGCGGCGGCGGTGGTGGCTCGGCGCTGCCGGTCGAGTTATTCGACTGTATCTCGTGAGCCGTGTAATAGTTGTAGTTATTTCCTTAGTCTCTTCTATCCATTTAGACAAGTGGTTATCTTTGATTTTAAAATTTTAAGCCGACAATGGCTTGATTTAACTACTGTTGTAGTACTAAATACTCCGAAAGGTTTAACATGTCTTCCAAAGCACAGTTTTAAATTTTCCCATTTTAAACAAAATTTTAACCATTTTTCGTAGCGGTCACCCATCCAAATAGTGACAGCGAACGTTGCTTAACTTTAAAGATTGGTTAAAATGGCTAATCAAGTTGTCTATCGGTTTATTTGTATTTTTGTGTGACTTTCACGCCAAAATGACTGAACCAATTTCGGTAACCTTTTGTATTACTACTTTCCACCCGTAAATTGCGGGTGAAAATATAGAATAGATAGATCTAGTTTAAAATACGCTTTTATAGACTCTTTGTACCCATAACAAGCTTAAGGAACTGCATAAAACAATCTGTCGTGATGTCCAAAAACCGTCTGCAAACCCCATCTCCCATCTATGCCGTGGGAAACTCCTGCGCCATAGTTTAAAAATGTTGCTTTCTCGCCGAACTGGGCTACCGTTGCCCCCAAGATACCATCTCTGATGGCCGATAAACCTCGCAAAACTTTACCCTAACCATCTTTATCACAATGGCATAAGGTTCAGAATGAGTGAGATGATGCTGTCTTACCTGATTTCTGACTCACGGAGTCTTTACGGTACTAAACACGGATGTGGATGTGTAGCCGTAACTTTGGTGATAGCTTTAAATGAGCTTCGAAGGGAAGTGAGTCAAAAAAACTGTGAGTTGACGAATTTTTTAATGTTGGCCAAATTGTTAACCACGAGTTGTACGAGGTTGTTTTTTTTATAATGGCAACTATTGTTGATTTTATTGGAATACCAAGGCTGATTTGTTTCGTTAATACTTGACACAACACTGTCGCCTAAATAGTATCATCATGTAACACCATGAAATAAATTCTGTGCCTTCTTTTGTTTATTCACTCTTGTATGGTTGTTATTTCCACAAATAAACAGCTGTTTAGTCAGAGGTTAATTGAGGTATAATACCACTGGGTGGGTTTTTAAACCCACATTTATCACACTATTCATAGCAAATTAAACTTTTGCTACATGATCATCATCCCAAGTTTTGTGATCTCTTGATCAAGTTTTGTGATCTTCACCAGAAGAACAAACCGGTAAGTTAAGAAACATTCTCATCACCTATGTGGATCGATGACCGCCACAAAAATGGCATTTACAAGAGCACTACCAAATTATTCACCTGACAGCTACTAAGCTTCAGAAGCAAGATAATCTGGCTGTTGTCATGAAGCAACAGTCTAATATCCTGACTAACGACCAGCTAGACAATCTTAACGAGCAAGTAGTTCACCTGATTTTAAGAAATACTGCCGCCTATAACAGTTGTGGTGTCACTCTGAACTCTAATGCACATTAACATTAGCACAGTAGGAATAAGATTATTAGACTGAGATTAGAACATAAAAATAAAGTCTCATTGCTCAGTAATTTTATTAGCTACAGTGCCCTTCAAACTGGAACACAGTATTGCTGTCGCACTACTGTTTCACGGCAGAATAACTGGCAAAGCTGTGGTACCTCACTATATGAACTACCTATTGGAACTTGGAACCAATTGTGGTACTACCAATGTTGGAGTAGGAGGAGCGGTCATTCTAGGCACCACAGGTATCCAACATGTCAAATGCGAACAACAATATCAAATTGAAAATAAAATGTAGATGTTCCCTTTTAAGACGTGCTAGGCTGCACTGCGGCATTGTGTTTACCGCGTCTTGAACAACTTTCTCCCTGGAACTCGCGGAAGATTTTCCTAACATCGCTTCAAGTCTAGTCTAGGGAGCAGTTATCTGTCTCGATGCCAGCCATTTTTTCTTCCACTTTCATACATTAATTTTCTTCTGTATGTCTCAAATGCCTACCCAAGTTTTGTGCTTATTTGGCCCTAAATTAGTAGTGTATCCATGGTATCAATTGTAAAGACTCTTTTAATAAAACAATTTATTCAATTCCTGCTTCACTTGAGTCTCTTTCCTGTCCAAAATCGATTTGTAATGATGTTTTGTTCCCGAAAACTTTTGTTTTGTTTTAAACTTGTTTGCATTGTCCTCTGATTGCATAAATATTTGGCGTACCACGGCATCGCATCGCATGCATTCCTCTGAGAAGTCTCAGATCAGAACAGGTTTGTGTAACGCGGTAGCCAGACGGCGCGGCACCGTGGGCTCATCGGCCACGTAATGCCGATGCCGGCCTGATTATCTGGGTTTTAGGGGCACTAATCCATGGACTGAGCTGGTTTGCGGGCCGTTTGTAGAATACATTTAATAATTTGTCAAAATGCAACTTTACCAGCGTGAAAATAGGGTCATGGTTTTTGGTTTGCATTTGATCATCATCTCACCTGATGGTGAGTGACGATGCAGTTTAGGACACGCTTGCCTATAAAAGTTAACTTAACAAACTATAATTACCAACTTAGGAGCGTTTCATGCAAATGATGACTTAAGTAATTTTTTTTTTTTTTTTTTTTTTTTTTGTAATGAGTTACCTTAATAGTACATCATTAAAATTACAATCTAGCCATCACTACGGCTAATAAGTAATTTAAATTTGACTTAATTTGCTAAAGTAATCATAAGAATGTGTCCATTAACACTTTTCTTAATGTCTCTATTAAGGGGAAGACACTTTGTTCATGAGTCTTTTTGAGTAACACTCACTACACTATGGTCAATATCACTATCACTAAACTAACTCAAAAGGTTTTTTCCTTTTTAGTCTTCTCACTATATCCGTGTTATCGAGGAGCTGGATCGCCTCGACATTCACATGGTGGTGAAGCCTTCGTTCATGAGCTTCAGCGAATTTCTTTATGATGTCAACAACAAGGTCTACCTTTAGGTCCCGGTGTAGGTCCTCGTTTCTGATGTACCAAGGTGCATTTACAGCGCACCGCAGTACTTTGTTTTGAAAACGTTGGATGATCTGTATATTGTTTTGTGTGGTACAGCCCCATAACTGAATACCATAAGTCCATATTGGCATGAGGACTTGTTTGTATAAAAGTATCTTATTGTGCACTGACAACGAAGAATGCTTCCCAAGCAGCCAGTGCATCTTCCTGTAGCGAAGCTCTAGTTCATCGCGTTTCTTTTTGACATGAGCCTTCCAGCGAAGCTTTGCGTCTAGTGTCATGCCTAAATACTTGGCTGTATTTTCGTACGGTATTTGTTGGTTGTTTATAAATACCGGGTAGTAATGTGGTCTTTTGTTAGTAAAATCAATGTGTATGGACTTGCTTTCGTTAAGTTTTATTCTCCATTTGTTAGTCCAATCATAAATTTTATTTATAGCTGATTGGACTTTTTCGACGGCTTCCTCTTGGTTTCCTCCTGTAGCCATGATGGCAGTGTCATCCGCAAAGGTTGCAATGGTATTGTTTTCTATTTTTGGCATATCACAAGTGTACAATAAGTATAGGACCGGACCTAGTACACTTCCCTGTGGTACTCCAGCTTTTATTTGCTTAAGTTCGGAATAAGCCTCTTCTTGTCTTATCCTGAACTTCCTTTCTGTTATGTACGATTTTAATATATCAGCAAATGGTTTTGGCAGCATATTTCGTAATTTTTGTATCAGGCCCTCGTGCCACACTTTATCAAATGCTTGCGCGACATCTAGAAAGATGGTAGTACAAACTTTCTTCTCTTCTAATGCGTTTTCAATAATGTTAGTGATTCTATGCACCTGATCTATTGTAGAGTGTTTTTCTCTGAAACCAAATTGGTAATCAGGAATCAACTTTTTATCTGCTACAATAGTTTTTAATCGTTTCAGAAGTAGTTTTTCAAACAGTTTCGACATTATCGGCAGCAAAGATATCGGTCTGTATGATGTTGCCTCATGTGGTGGTTTACCTGGTTTTGGTATCATTATGACTTCTGCTACTTTCCACACATCAGGTACATATTGAAGTCTGAATGTAGCATTGATGAGGGTTGTCAGCTTAACTATGGCTTTCCGTGGAAGTTTCACAAGTATTTCTGCAGTTATAAGATCGTAACCAGGAGATTTTTTTAGTTTCAGATGCTTGATTTCATTATATACTTCTGTTGGAGTTACAAGTTTAATATCTAACTCGATCTGTGAGTTTTGATCTAGCATAACACCATTAGTGTTATCTAGATCACCAATTCCGTTAGGTTGAAAAATCTTCCAAATCCAGATATTCAGCAAACCTACTTGCTTTCTGTTCATTATTTATAGCCCAGCACCCGTCGACTGTCTTTATAGGTGGGATCTGCATAATTGGCTTTTTCAAATTTTTTGTTGTTTTCCACAGAGAATAATCTGTTGAACGATCACTTGTTAGTTTTTTAAGGTACATGTCCATACTTTTATCTTTAAAATTCTGAATTTCTCTTTTGATTCGTTTTGTAAGATTGTTTAATATTCTTTTATCCTTTGGGTCTCTTGTACTGTGCCATTTCTGCCGCTGATTTCTTTTATTGGCTATGAGAATTCTGATTTCTGTAGGATAATAATTATCCCTAATTATTGTTTTCAACTCAGGTGTATTACACCAGGCACAATGTTGAATATCTGTTATTAGTTTTCTCACCTCTAATTCTAATTGTTTTGGTTCTTTCAGAGGAACTTTCAAATCAATAGTTTGATCTAAATCTAACTGAAAGCTTTCCCAGTCGGTTTTATGATTCACTAAGGATGGGTGGTTTTCTTTTTGAATAATGTTGTCATTTAAAGTTAATATTATCGGTGAATGGTCTGAACTCATATCATAGCCTTCTTCAATATGAAGAAAGCTAGACGATATGTTTTTATAAATGAAAAAATCAATAAGGTCTGGTACCTTTTGGGAGTCAGTGGGCCAATAGGTAGGTTTTCCTGTTGATATGACGTCACACTTAATTTCTCTAATTGCATTGAGTAGCTCTTTTCCTTTCGTTGTTGTTAGTCTAGATCCCCAAAAAGTGTTCTTAGCATTGAAATCACCTCCCAATAGGAATCTGTCACCAAGTTTTTCCAAGTAACTTTTGTATTGCTCTACTTTCAGTGCATGTTTGGGTGGGCAATAGACGGCTGATATTGTGACAGGATAGCGCTTAGTTCTGACACAAACAGCCACAGCTTGTATATGTTGTTCTTCATACTTAAGTTCTTCGTAATGGTAAATATTTTCTTTTATTATAATGGTGCTACCTCCTCTGGCAGTATTATCGGGATGTCTCGCATGATAAGTTTTATAACCTTTAATTTTAATATATGATTCAGTCGTAAAATGTGATTCAGATATAAGACACACATCAACGTTTTCAGTGTTCAGGACTACCTGCAGTTCATTGAGATGTTTTAGGAGCCCATTTGCATTCCAAGCCATAATTTTCAGTGATTTCTTCATTTTTGTTGTTTTGTGGTAGCTATTTTGGTGCTAGTTTCAAGATTTTTCAAGCGAATATCGAATGAGGTCATAAGATTTAAGATTTGGTTAATTTTTACATCCATGTTTGAATTTGGTGGCTGGGGCTGTGGTTGGTGTGATGGTTTCAACTGGGCACCTTTCGTTATTTGTGCATAAGACACATTTTTTGTGACGTTTAAGGTGGTATTAGTTTTCTTTGTTTTATTTACACTCGGTACCTGAATGATGGGTGCTACGATGTTTTTCTTTGACAGCTTATTCTTTATATTTTGTAGTTCTTTGGCTACCATACAACCTCTGTAGTTCGCAGGGTGGGGTTCTCCGCAGTGGACACATTTTGGTTTTGCTTCTGCGGGTTTGGTGCAATCTCTGGTTAGGTGCTTGCCGGTACATTTGACACATCTAGGTTCTTTAGAACAGTATTTTTGGGTATGACCATACGCTTGACATCTTTTGCATTGTGGAATTAGTTTGGAAGTTTTTACTGGTTGTATGTCCACTTTGCAACCCAAAATGGACTTAATATTGTACACCTTGCTGATGTCTTCATCTTTTTGAAACGAAAGCATAAACATGTTTAGTGGTTCTTTTGTTCTCCAACTTAGTTTGTTGACCGCATCTTGGATTTTATATCCACTAAGTGTCAGATCTTCGATTATTCTATCGGGTGAACACGAAGAATGTAAGTTTTTTGCCATCACTCTGATTGGTCTATCCTGTTTGTTCTCATAGGAATACCAAAGTAAATTGTTTTGTAACAATAACTTAGTTATGCACCTATATGAGTCTTCGTTAGTGGCATTGACCTTAACGTTTTCTCCACTCATCATTTTCACGATAAATGAATCTTTCGCTGTATTTGTTGAAAGAAGATCATAGAAGTTTTGGTAGTCCTTGATGCTTTCTACTACGATTGGTGGTGGTAATGGGGGTTTTTTATATTTCGGTTTACCTATTAGATTCTCGTTGGAGTCAGCTCCTTGTGGTGGGGATAATGACGCGTTTAACTTCCGTTTCTTTCTGCTTTTTTGTCTTACCCACTCAGTTTCTCTCGCAAGCTCCTCTTCGTCAGTGTCATACTGCACATCTGCCAGAGGTATCTCATTGTTTGATGTTTTGACAGGAGCTGGATCACTTTTCTCCCGAACGTGCTTTAGATGTAGCTGGAGTTCTTCTATTTGACCTTTGAGGTCAATTACTAAACTTTCTAATCTCTTGCGTTCATTCCTTTCTTCTTCTAAATGTTTGTATAACAAACGTTCTGTTTCTGTTTTCAATGTTATTTCGCAAGTCATTTTATAACGAAGGCTTCGCCTTAATATTGTTTATACACATAGACACTATTTTGATTCACTTCACTATCGATAACTGGGTCATCGCGACCGCGGAAACAAGCGCGCGCGACGGCCCGGCGATTTTGCGCGTCAGCGCTTTACCCGAGCGCAAACTAGAGCAAGAGCACGCGACGCGACCGTTCTGGGTGGAAGTAGAACGTCTCAACTTAAGTAATTAATTAAGTTTATTATGGATGATCAATTCTTTATTTATGTTTTATGAAGCAAGAAATTTTATAGAAATATTTATGAAGGTGTTTATTGATTGAGTTCCTTAAAATAACAGCTTTATTGCTAGTAGCTTAGTCTTACACGTAGGTACCACGATTACCAGAGACGGTTTGATCAGGCGTAGGTACCTATTTCACAGTGGGAGAAAGCATCAGTCCTTTAAATTTAGAATTGTTTATTATTAATTATTGTTATTGATTCAAAATACGTTATAGCTCAAATCCTAAAAACAAATGACGTCTATCTACAGCACATACACAATCAATGCAATAAGTCTCTATAGCATGGTGGTTGAGCAGGTTGGCTCATAACCCGGAGATGGCAGGTTCGATTCCCGTGACAGAACAAGAAAAAAGCACAAATACTAGTTGTCAGACCATGGTCTTTGTAATTCCTGGGTCCCTAGATACAAGGAATTCTAGTTAGGGTAAGTGATGTTAGGCGTTATTATTATTATTATTAATCTAAATATATATAACTCAAAGGTGACTTGACTGATTGACTGACTGACATAGTGATCTATCAACGCACAGCCCAAACCACTAGACGGATCGGGCTGAAATTTTGCATGCAGGTAGATGTTATGACGTAGGCATCCGCTAAGAAAGGATTTTTCGAAATTCCACCCTTAAGAGGGTGAAATGGGTGGTTAAATTATTTTCCCATAGGCCACGCCGCGGGCGAAGCTGCTCGTAATAAATAAAGCTTCATAATTTCACAATATTACAACAGATCTAGTCATAGCATGACTAACTCGGGCATCCCCAGCTTCTGTGATACTCGTAGCCAAACCTGTTCTCTGCGAACGGAGTGTCCATAAGATATCTCGTACATTATTTATATATGTATGACTTCTTTTGAATAGTAACTGACCTTTTTAAAGCAACATTATGCGCAAAGCTCTTGTACTGTTAGGTTGTGGGTTCGATTCTCACCCAAAACATTTGTGTGATGTACATACATCAATGTTAGTTCTGTGTCTGGCATATTGTATTCTATGTATATATTTTAAAAGAAAAAGTATATAAGAGTTCCCATAGTACAAGTTTTGCTTAGTTTGGGGCTAAATATTCATTAATTTTAATTTATTTGAATAAGTCTCTCAAATGGGTGTATGCTTTACAAAAACAAAAACGTGTTTTTCATTAATCAATCATTTAATTACCATTGATCTACACAATGATATTAATACATACATATTCGTATAATGGTCAAAATATAATATATTTTACAACTAAAACTATGTATATCAAAAATATGGCTAACGGCGGAGAGGTTAACTCTGCCTAATTTTATTGGCACATGAAATATAATTTTTAATTCAAAATGTTATTAAAGCATTAGTAGTGCGTCTTATGTGACAGTTAATATATAAATATTAATTTATATACCTTGTTAAAGACAGCGTTTGGAAAATTATAACATTTATTTTTGAAAAACTTTACATGCTATTTCGCTATAGGCGAAATATCGTAAAATTTTCAAACGTCAAATCAAAATTAATATTTTAAAAATACAGATTTTACTTTTAATATCCGACTGTTTCAAAAGGAATATGAACAAGAATATGCTTATAAGATAACGTGATAAAAAATACACCTTAAGTTAAAAAAAAAAGTTATTCGCTGTCTTATCTAACATTCAATGTGCGTAAAATAAAAGCGTATAATTAACAAATTTTATAAAATACACCCTTCTAGTTTAAACTCATTCAGAAGATGGAATACCTATAATTTTACATTAATTTATTTCGAAATGCATTATGCAATGAATTAAAACCATGCGCAATATTTAAAAGGAAATATTACATCGATTCTACTATACGAGTAAATTACAAGAAACCTTTTTAAAACATAGGAAAAAAAAAACTCAAAATAACGCCTTTTGCATAAGACACTTGATATTTTTACATGCAAAGGAACACCTAATGCATTAATTTATGATATTCCAAATTCTTGTCAAACCTTCATTTCCTACCCATACTTCTAAGTATTAGGAACAACTCTCAAAACATAAATAATCATAAGCAATTAATGGAATGTAATATTATTGATAAACTTAATTCAGAAACAAATAAATAAAAACCAAAAATTGCTTTCTCGAATAGGTGGAAGTCATTGATATTTTTCTTAGAACAGCATACGTTCTACGTATTAGAAAAGCTTAATAACAATATTTTTAAATAAAATATAAATATTATTTTACATTATAATAATAAGCAGTTAAGCTGTTTAAATGCTACCATCACTTATTCTAATAAATACTATTTACAAATCACCAGAATGTTTTGCATTTTTACATAATTTCAACAACCGAACAGTTTACAAACAATAATAAAATTATATGCGTTTATTTTTAATTTTTACAATTTAAATGTGCCAGCATGTTAAATTTTAACACAGTTCCAAATTTCGAATGCGGGGTTTACGTTTTATATTTAAATCTTTTTTTAAATTTATTTTAATTGCAATATCCCATTCTGGCGGTTAAGGAAGAAGCACGAATACTGTTGTGTAATAGTGAAATGCTCATAATATTGACGCAAGTCTCAAGCGAAACGCTTTTATGTCAGCAACGTAAATACATGGTCTCCTTGTTTGAGTTGTGGTGCATTTCTCTGAAACAAACAGGAATAAATTTAAAAAATTCAAATACTAAAACATATAGTTAAAATGAGCGCCGCTATTGCCTTACCGTTTTAGTTTACCATTAAATAATTTGAAATAGTTCCAATTTTTATTAAAGAATTTTTGTTAATGATTAATTAATGTGCAGTGAGTTAAAAAAAGATGATTAGAAAAAGGTAAAAAAATAATGCTTGTGGACACTTTAAGAATTTGCACGATCATAAAACTTGGAAAAATTAAGTGCGGTCCCCTGTCACACTTACACTTTAAACTAAATGAATGAAAGCTGAATGAATGAACATAAACATGACATTTTCTTTGTTTCAATGAATGATGTTTGAAAAACGAATTAAAATGAACCTTACTCATTTTGTAAGAGAGACCGCTGTAGAAGGATCGTGCTTCCATCACCTTCACCGCCACAAGCATTGACTACATCTACAACAATTGAAAAAAAAACATGTTAATAAAATTGTTATCAAACAAAAAAGAACATGTGACTTTTCCAAAGAGAACACCGTAAATCTTCTGGTATATAAATGACCCGTAAACGACTCTTCATTTACGGACACAATTTAATCATAATTCAAAGTATTGATTTTGCGCAATAACAAATTCTTTAAATTTATATTTGAGATGCGCATTCTAGAGCTGTAATTCTAATGCTATATTTTTCTATTTGATATGACGTCATCGTGTTTGTTGTCGTTTCGAACAATATTATTTGTAGAAAAAAATTAGTCCCTTTAGTAAACAATAAAGATTGAAATCATTCAAAAGTGCCAAATATAATTATTCTGAAAAAAAAAAAAAGGTTATTTGTGCTGAAAAAAATGTGCTGTTAAATTAGTGTTGTGTTAGTCTTGTTAGTTACTGTTAATGTAAACAATTTTAACCAGGTCCAAATTTTTACTGTTAACAAACAAAAAGATTTTCCTGGAATCTGAAGCTTTTTTGTTTAACCTGATCTTAAAACGTGCACCGTTATCTTTTAAAATAGGATTAAAATAAACCCCTAATCTTGTTCTTAGGCAAATCTTTAGAATATTGTCAAAGATTAATGTAATGTTTTTAAAAAGAGATTACATTTTAAAAAAATATAGCTTGTTCATCTAACGGACTTATCTGCTCCAACCAATTGCACGTTTTAATTCTAAATAGTATAATGTGCAGATTATGAGATCCAAAATGGACTTTTTAATCTTTGGTGAATATGCCCCTAGCTATGTCGTTCCTTTATATATTTTGTCTAGCCCGGTAGCTCAGTTGGTAGTAACCAACAGTACTAATTAAAAAAAAATTGTTATGTTGGCAATCGAGATCTTTTTTTTTTGTTTTTGAGAGGAAATGCGCTCGCACTTCCCTGCCGCCATGGGGGTGGTGGCAGAGGGTATGTGGGACTCGAACTCACTAAAACCCCCCGTGAGCCCTCGTCCGCCGTAACGGGGCGAGAAAGGGTCGCGACTGCAGTCCAGCCAAATCGTCCCCGGGCAATTGAGATCTACGTGAACCAACTTCAACTTCCATTCGCCTCGCATTCACAAGCTTACTCTCCAAGTCAGCGAGTGTAAAGAAGTTTTACTTTAAAAAAAAGATCGCCCTACTAACGGTTCTCGAACACAATTCGATCGTAAGTGTCTAGATCTCGCCACAAACTGTAAAGGCCGTAGGTGACAGCCGTCGGCATTTGTACACTTCCGCGCGAGACTGGGTTACTTCGTGAGCGCGCACCCTGTGCGAGTGTGGGAACTGAGCGCTTTGTTTTTATATACAGGTCGTTGCGAAACTTGATTTCTTATATATTTTTTTTTTGTTTTGGTTTGGCTCCTCACTTTTGTGTATTTAGCCAGTGTCAAGTAATTGGTAATTTCTCGAGTTAATTAATGTATATTATAATATAAGGCAAGTCAAGTCACAGTCCAAGTCATAGTCTAGTCTAGTTAAGTCATACTCCTAGCAAAGTGGTGGCAATTTTACTTGAAGCTTCTATGGAGTTTTGAAAAAAACACAAAAAGAAACGTTTCACCATCATTAAACCACTTTCCCACACTCATTCCTGTTTTCCAGCACTTATTGAATAAAATGCCATCAATTTTATGCACTAACACTGAAAATAACACAAGTTTTAGAAAATAATACAATGCAGTGACGCAATCTTTTTCGTTTTCCCGCCAATACTCGTTATATAATTACCTATTACATTATATTATTAAATGGCACTTGGTGCCACAATGAGCTGCTATAATTAACTTGTAACTGGTGTTTTCCTTTATTTTATATTTTCATTTGACATCAATTTATTTATGAATCCTTGCTAATATTATAATCTTGAAAGTTTGTAAATATAGATGTTACTCTTTCACGCAAAGACTACTGAATGGATTTTAAAGAAACTTGGAATGTAGATAGCTTGTACGCTGGATTAACACATAGGATACTTTTATCTACGGGTGAAACCGTGGGGCACAGCTAGTATTTGCATATTATGTGATAGCTAAAAGGTATACCTATAGGAAAATATGGCATTATCTATTGCGATTAAATTACCAGTTACCACAAATTGAAACAGTTGGTTGGTACAATTATTTATCAATTGATATTAATTGTTAAGATTATTGCAGCCTCTGAAGTGTAGTGGTTAAGCAGGTCTGCTCATAAGCTGTAGGCTGCGGGTCGATTTCCGCGGCAGGACAAGTATTTGTGCACGTAAAAACGCGCAAATACTTGTTCTGATTCTGTGTGTCGTGGGACCATGGTCCTCGTAGTTCCTAGGTCCCTAGACACAGGGAATCCTAGTTAGGGTCCAGGATCGTTGTCGTGGTTGTGATCGTTGAACGTTATTATTATTTATTATTCAATAACTTTTTAGAATCTTTTAAACAGCTGAAGGTTTAAATTTTTTTTTAATCTGTATCATTTAATGAATATACAGTCTACTCAAGTTAGTTCAAATGATACCTACTATCGTCAAAGCATAAGACAATAATGAACATTAAACCTTAACTTTCTTTTACAATAAAACATATAAATGGATTTTCGAATCATAATAATATTTTTATGTGTTTCCAATAAAAGCTAATGACTGGTAGTATAAAAATACCCGTATATTTACATATGAAATGATCAATAATAACTAATTTGTGACGGCACGCGCCTAATGACGATGAGAAATCGAATATACATATGAATATAATTAGAACCCGAATATATTAAAGTATTTATTTGTCATCACGAATACAGATAGAAAAAAATTAAGTCCGGTTTGCGAATAATAAAATAATATGATATCAGTGAATTTATGAGGACCTAAAAGCATTGTGGCATTTATAAAACTATGAACGTTTTGGCAATAAATTGTAAAATACAGTGTTAATGTGTCAAGTTGCATATTTCATAGTGCTGTTATGATATTGTCATTTTTTGCTATTATATTTGGTGACGGTTTTATGAGTTTTAAATGATTGTCCGTTGTATTTATGTGAGATTTCGCATTCACACAAATGTCAATGAGTTTTGATTCTTTCTTGTATTACTATTTATTATTTCATTTTTTAATAACTCAATAATTTATATACATTTCATTAGTGCTGTTCAAGGCTGGACTATTCATTATTAATATCATATAATCTTGAAAAAATAAAATATATTTAAATGTAAAATTAACAAAAATTCTATGCCATCAATTGAGAGCATTCTGTATAAAAACAAGAGCACAGGGTTGCCTAATTAACCGCGTTTGCCACCTCGGACGCGATGCGCGGGGTGATCGGCCGATACCTTGGTGTAATTACACCGCTTTACAACACTTAAAGAATTTTATTCTAAGTTTTTTTTGAAAAATTCTATTTTAATTATGTACAGTTGAAATTTATAAAGCACAATCTATTTAAAAATTGTGATTTATAAAAAAATAATTCTAGAATCGTTATTACTAGTGATTACTTATAAGCTAGTGAAACTTTTTTAAATTTATTAATATTCTGACTAATAAATAAGATTTTTTTATGCTAAAATGGGCATGCGTTTGACAACAACTCGCCTGATAAGTGACGAAGTTGTCTAAGGTAGAGCACGCTTTCCCATGAGATGCCCATACACTCTTGATTAAAAAAGACCCAGGTACCCAGGAGGAAACACTTGCTGAAAGGGCATTCCATTCCTTGGCCATTCGATAAGATAAAAATTATTGAATTATGAAGTTGCAAAAACTATGAAATGTAATGCACTAAATCAACAACACAAAACAATCGTTGTCAACTCGATACACGATCGTGAATCGCAAGAACCGACCTATCGAACGCGATACGATCTAAAATCGAACGGAATGGCCCAATGAGCTCATAACTAAATAGAACATCTCTACCTCGATCCTAAATCAAACAGTAATTAAATCGAAGGCGATGTATTGTTTCACATTTGCATATAAATAATTGGGTATGTTGGGAAAAGCGTTAATTGAAAGGTGAGCGGCTTAGATGAGAAATAGGACGGTTTTAATCTGACAACTGTTTGTGTCTATGCCTATGAGCAGTATTATGCATGCCGAATAGATTTATATCTCTGTAATTTAGAATGTTAAAAACACCTTTTTTATAGCATATTTAGATATTAGCATATATTATTCCCTAACTAGGATTCCGTGTCTAGGGACCCAGGAACTACGAGGACCATGCTCCCACAACACCCAGACTCCAAGTAATTGGGGTTTTGCTTTTTTTCTGTGCACAAATACTTGTCCTGCCGTGGGAATCGAATCCGCCGCCTCCGGGCTATGAGCCGACCTGCTCTATCACTAAACCACAGAGGCTGTGAAGGCCTCGGTGGTTAGGCTTTTGCTTAGTTTAGGGGAAAAGATGGCGCTGTGTGAAATGTCCATAAATATAAATAAATATATATGCGCTCATAATGAAATTGATAAACACGACCACAACAAAACGGTATAAGAATCAAGGTACGTGATAATTTATATAATCACTAGTTGTGCCCCGCGGTTTCACCCGCGGATAAAAAGTATTTTAATTATTTGCTCATCCCACGGGAACATTTCATTTTTCCCGGATAAAATGTAACCTATATGTTAATCCAGTGTATAAGCTATCTTGGTATCGAATTTCATCCAAATTCATTCAGCCATACAAACTTTCGCCTTTATAATATTAGTGTGATGTGATAGTGTGATTATCTGACTATACGGATCCCAGAAACCGATTTCTGTATCTACGTAAGAAGTGATGTATGATCGTCATAACACTTAGCAAAACAATCGGTAGCGGTACTCGACGCCGAGGGCGCTCACGGTCCGGATTGACGTTCACACGCGATCTTTACACATACGAGACGCGAAATGGAGATATTGTTGTTGATAGAATACTGACATTTGTGACGGATGCTTTGACAACTTTACTTTTGTTGAAGTAAAACTTCCTTACGCACGTTTCACTTGGGGAGTAAGCTGGTGTAAGAGTTTTTGGCGGGAAAACGAAAAAGATCGCGTCGCCGCATTATATTATTTTCCAAAACTCTTTCTCTCCGTCTTTCAGTGTTATAAGTCTGGGAAAGTGGTATAATGATGAGAAAACGTTTCTTTTTGTGTTGTTTCCAAAACTCCATAGAAGCTTCTGGTAAAGTTGCCACCACTTTACTAGGAGTATGACTTGACTAGACTAGACTATGACTTAACTTCATGACTTGGACTGTGACTTGACTTGACACATCATATAATATTAATTAACTTGAGAAATTATCAATTACTTGACACTGGCTAAATACACAAAAGTGTGAAGCCAAAACGAAACAAAAAAAAAAAGCTGGTGTAATGCGAAGCGAACGTAAGTTGAAGTTGGTTCACGTAGGTCTTCATCGTTATCATAACAAAGTTAAAAATTACTTAAAGTTAGTTTACTATGTTGGTGTGTCCGCTAAATGATAATTTACAATTGTCAAGAATTTGTTTTGCTTTGTTTGTTAATGTAGCCAACATTAACAAACAAAGCAAAAACAAAGTTATACCAGCCAATAGATGGAGCTACAGAAGTTAAGTTCAGTCGTGTGGTTTAAAGCACACTCTTTTTTTTTAATTATTCGCTATTTTCTCTTTGAGTTATCTGGAAGTAGGTTTTTAGTGATTTACAATCACTCAACGAGATATTTTTCATAGGTGACGTTAATTTTTCGTATTTTAAAGATTTTATTATGATGTAAAAATTCTAACATTTCAATAAAATATGATGATTTTTGTTATTTGATTCTGCGAGTAGCCATGACATAGTTCTTTTAACAGTGTATCGCGGTCTTTTTCATTTCGATCTTTATGAATAAGACTGCAACATTTTTATGAAACTCCATATAGGTTTAGTTTAGGATTGCAACAGAATCGACGTTAAGATGAAAAGCTTTATAAATGTTGCAGATGTTCTCATGGTGCCGAAAGTCGGTCATAAGAGATTTATTATGCTTCCAAAGACAGACTATTACCCCATATCTGGCGCAAGCTTTCAGCCACGCATCAACAAATTGCGGCAATTTCGACTCCTTACTGTTAAGCTTGGTTCATTGATGCACTATGTACAGAGAACTCAGGTTAGGTTTGCCATGCGGTTGGGTATAACATGAAATTTTATCTTATTGAAGTCGAAAGTAGAGCTTGGAGCTTATACATGAGAAAAATCTCATTTATTTACCATTAGTTCATTTGATTTTCAAGGAGCCTTTGTACGTTTTAAGTCAACTGAAGGATGTACCAAAACAACTGTTTTTATGGTATTCTTTAAGGTTTTAAGAAAATTTCTTACGTTACTCCTATGGAGATTTAAAACCATACCTAAAAGTCACACATAGCATGGTGACTGCGTAATCTTTTGATCTAATCTACAGTAATGAACCAGGTGAACGATGCAACTGATAATTAGAAGAAATTGTCCATTTTTATGACCAGTTTATGGCAACTCCACATAAACTGCAAATTATACTCGGTCGGTCACGTGTTCACCATCGGCGCTACCGTCGAAGTTCGCACAGTTTCGGAAGCATTAGGGCCCATTAAGAACCGTTAACACACGGGGTCCGTCACGAGCTCACGACTCCAGCATCTATCGACGATCTCGGTAGCACCACCAGGAATCGCAGACGCTTGTAGTTTCACACGGAAACATTGGTACGCGCGTATGTGTAGTTATTATTATGAACTTTACTTTTCCACTTTTATTGCGCACGAACTATCGTGGCAGGATGAGTAATACGTTTTGTGGAACGCGTTTGGACACCGAGGTGCCGTTACAGGGTTGCAATGTTAAAGACAAAAATTAACTACTAACTTTACATAAAAGGGACAGGAGCGATTTGTAATTTTATTTCAGTTTTACTAACGAACTATCGAATTGGAATCTTAGCCATATTTGTAAGATATTAATTTAGTAAAGAAACGTTGTCGTATCAATTTGCGATTTCCAATGTTTGAATTGTTTTATGAACTGGCAATTTATCATGAGGCTATTCTTGCAAATCATATAAAAGATTATAATTATTTTGCATCAATGTTACTAACATAAATGTCAATTTCAGATTATTGATTTGCGTTGAAATCTTCAAGCTCAATATAATTAAATCCGCTTAACAGCTGTCAATCGTCACCAAAGTTCATTAAACTTCTTAAAACAAAGGTGGGGGTTTTTGTTCGTTAAGTGCTGGACTACAGGCATGAGTGTGGGAAAGTGGTATAATGATGGTGAAACGTTTCTTTTCGTGTTGTTTCCCAAACTCCATAGAAGCTTCTGGTAAAGTTGCCAACACTTTGCTAGGAGTATGACTTGACTAGACTAGACTATGATTTGACTTGATTACTTGGACTGTGACTTGACTTGACTTGCCTTATATTAATATATAATAGGTCTTTACCTATGAAATTGCCGTATTGCAGTACAGACTTTTTCAAACAAAAAAAAGTTTTGATTGGCTATGAATTCTAAATTCAAATTAATTTTGTTTTAAAAATATGACATTCTATTTACAATATAAGTCTTTTGTTTATTGATTAGCGTTGTATTTTCATTACATTTCAACATTTTTCCTCATAATGGATACTTTGAAATTTCGTGTAATTATGGAATATGAGTTCCGTCGTGGCACCAACGCAGCACAAACGACACGTAACATCAACGACGTTTACGGAGAGAACTGCACAAACGAAGGTACAACCCGTTATTGGTTTGTTCGGTTCCGTTCTGGGAATTTTGACTTGAAAAATGAACCTCGTGGTCGTCCGGAAACTTTGGTCAACAATGATGAATTCAAGGCGATTGTGGAAGCTGATGAATCTCAATCTACAGCTGAGCTGGCAGCAGCTTTTGATGTTAGCATCAAAACAATATTGGTCCATTTGCGACAGATTGGCAAGATAAAAATGCTTGATAGATGGGTGCCCCACGAACTTAACGATCGCCAGCGCAACGTACGCGTTGAGACTTGCCTTGCGCTGCTTAACAGGCACAGAAATGAAGGAATTTTGAACCGAATTGTTACGTGCGACGAAAAATGGATTCTTTTTGACAATCGAAAGCGATCAGCAAGTTGGTTAGATCCTGGTTCGGTACCAAAGCATGAAAGCAATGTGCAAAACGAAAAATGACCCCTAGAAAGGTAATGGTCACAGTTTGGTGGTCTAGTGCTGGTGTGATTCATCATAGCTTTTTACAAAACGGCGAGAGCATTACTGCAGATGTGTACATTGAAGAACTGACCACAATGATGGCGAAACTCGCACGTCTGCAACCAGCTTTGGTCAATCGGTCGTCTCCACTGCTACTTCACGACAACGCGCGACCCCATACTGCACAACAGACTGTCTCTAAGCTGCATGAGTTGGGTTTGGAAGCTCTCCCTCATCCGTCATACTCACCAGATCTTGCGCCTACCGACTATTACTTTTTCCAAAATTTGGACAACTTTTTAGCGGGAAAAAAATTCAATTCCCGAGAGGCAGTACAAAACGCCTTTGAAGAGTTTGTTGTCTCCCGTCCTGCTGATTTTTTCAAGAAGGGCATCCATAAACTGCCACAGCGTTGGCAAAGATGCATTGATTGCAGGGGTGATTACTTTGAATAAAAGAAATAAATAAGTTCGAAAAAAAAATACTTTAACTTTTTTCAAACAAAACGGCAATTTCATAGGTAAAGACCTAATATTAATTAACTCGAGAAATTATCAATTACTTGACACTGGCTAAATCCAAAATTGGGATCATACCAAAAAAAAAACAAAGGTGGGTCGCTACTTCGCGTGTCACTCACATGAGATGGCAGACATTCCGCTAGTTGTCACCTGTCATTAACATACAATGTGTTGGTAGCCCGTAAGGTCGCGACCCGAGTCATAACCGATGCAAATCTGATCCCGAACTGATGTCGCAACGATGAAGAAACGATCCCTTTACGATATATAATCGAACGTGGTAACGACCAAGAGTTGGCGAAAAGTTTTTCATATTTGTTCATTGTCAATGTAAATCTTGGAATCAATAGAATCATAATCTTCTTTGTATTACTACTTGTACTATTTATTGACGCTGGTAATAAGGAAGTACTCGGACTCGATGCAAATCCAAGGGTAACCAATATAATAATAAAGAAATGGGTAACAGCTCAAGCTCTATTCTATCATTGTAAATATTATAGTCAATTTAGATTAGCCTTTTCACTGCCCGTTTGTAAACAAAAGAAAGTATGTATTTTCCAATATTTTTAAAAAATACTTTGCGAACTAGATTTCGTTTCGTATTTACACAGTCTTGAATTTTTTGTACATAAATTTTATTCGTATTTTAGACAGCACTACTCAATATAAGCTAATCCTGCCTATTGCATTGAGCCAATAAAATCATAAACGTTTAACAATAGCGATAAATTAGATAAGTGAAGGTGTAGTAACTATGTTTAGTGTTTATATAGTTTAATATGTTTATATTTCAATTCTTCAATGTCACAAAATCTTTGATTATATTGGAGTATTTACTGAATGTTTATTTACTTAGCAAAATAGAGTAAGGCTGACCTTTATCTCGAGAACCGACAACGTCAGATGTGTAATTAATAATAATTAAGGCAGACGTGTGGGGGCAGATTCCCAAACAAGAGTTCTATCTGCCACCATGCCCAGGGCAACGGGTGGTAGACAATAATGATAATGGGCTGTTCACCAACACATGCAAGGGCAGATAGCCAAAAAGTTACCGGCTGCCATAGCGTAGCGGACGTTTGAGGGGTCAAACGGTAACGATCCCGATTTTATTTAGTCTAAACTAAAGCCTATATATAGCCCTTGGATTTGGTTAAGATGTCTACGCAGCGACTTCGCTTCAGTCAGTACTGTAAAAACTCACACAACTTGTCCTTTGACAAGCGACGACTGGACGGAGCGTTCACTTGGCATTTGGCTTCCTACCGTCGAAATAGAAATACCTGTCCATAAAGATGCACTTTGTAAACTATTGTTTTTAGGGATTCCGAAAAATCACTTACTATTATCTATTACAGAAAAGGATCACATTGTTTCGTGCTGTTTTGTCTAGCTATGTCATTTTGTTGTTTCTAGTGACGTTTGCGCTACTTATCAAATCAATAGCTTTCGGTGAAAAATCCTAAAAATGACGGATCGAGTTTGGTATCTAGTAAAGTTTAGTACATTTTTTCTAGTACATTTTAGTAATTCTAACTCATATATCGGTGTATAGACCTGTAACAGTAGCCAAGTGTCCTAGTAAAGCAACCAGGTTGCCTCTGTGACAGGCTCTCGTATAATGCATCTTGATAGACCGACCACAGCCTTGTCGACTTCGGCGAACATCGACCACCGCGAGGCATGATCATACGATCTCGATGAGGTAAATATAAATAAGTAGATCGCTTCTGTTAGACCCTGGTATGTAGGTCAGAACTCAGATTTAGGTATTTTTTTGTATTTCGTTTTTGAATTTTTTTTATGTTGGTATGTCCGGTAAAATGACAATTTACAATTGTCAAGATGGCGACATTAACATTAAACAAAGGAAAACAAAGTTATACCGGCCGACAGATGGAACTAAACTAAATAAGTTTTACTTCAGTCGTATGGTATAAACCACACACGTTTATTTAAATCTTAATTTGTTTAAAGGCCCAGTAAAAGGTTGTTTTGTCCCATTCTGGTATGTCAGCCCCGTGCATTGGACTTCGGTTTACTCATTTTGGTCATAGTCTATGCAACTGTTTCAATTTGTAGGTAACACTAGTAGACTGATTCTTAATGTTAATTAATGATAACGATTTCATAATCCTTATACCATTGTATTAGCTTCTTCATGTGGTTACCCTGGTGATTATATTTTCTATATAGATACCGAAAAAAAAATTTTGACAAGCTACATTCATGTTTTTAGAAAACATTGGGTCTTTTTGCAATGCAAGGATATATCTTTTCAGTTTAAATTCAAATGTTTTGTTCGGTTTTTGAGTTTCATTTAGAGAAGTGTAAATCTGCGTTTTCATGGCTTTTCTTTCTTCAGTTAGGTGTCAAGCAATATCAGCTATTAAAAGACCCAATATCTCCAAATAAAAACAAAAGAAGTATGCACTAACCTGTGCTGGCGCAGATTGTCCTGCCTCTTGAAGGCCTTCCCGCATACCTCGCAACTGAACGACAGCTCCGGACTCTTATGTGTCCTCTCGTGTATCATCAGGTTGTAGGACTTCGTGAAACGACGCTGGCAGTACTTGCACACGAACTCGCATTTCGGGCGCAGTTTGCGTCTGAAATCCCGGGTGTGGTCCTCGTCAATTTGCATCACCGCGAACATTTTGTCTTAGAAGCGATGCTTTGACGGGCGGTGCTTGGTCGCCTGTACAATGATAAGTTATCAAATGTCGTGTGCGTATGATTATGTGGTTAATGTGGGGGTGTTACAGCCATGAAGATTTTGTTAAAACGTTTGATGCGGTCCGAATCAAGATTTTAGTGCCGACGCGACATCTGAAACCACTCATTCGCACTGTCAATGGGACGTCTGTTTTGATGTCATATCAACACTAAAACGTCCAGAGAAGATTTTTTGCGACCATTATTAAAAGGAGATAGGAATTATTGGACGTGACATTGCACGAATACACAATCACAAACTTAGGTACCTACACGCGAATGTCAATATGAATTTGGCTTACAGTGATTAAAAAAAAATATCTGTAAGTCCAAAATGGCGCAGGTAATGGCGACAACATTCATGAGGTCACACCATCTGTCATTAGCGCAGTTACACATACGCATCATAACGCTTATTTAGGCGATAATATCGCTTATAGCTTGATTCGGACCGTGACATTGGAGCGCACACTTCCAATACCTATTTCATCCGAATTCTACTATTGCTGTTTCACTCGCTCAGAAACGATATCTAGGTTGTAGTTTCACGACCGACCTCTCATATCTCTTTCTTTTCATTGAAAATTCTGAAATGTTCTATAAATGTCAATCATGGACTTAACGACGTCAATATCGTTGATCACGTAGAGAAGAGCGAAAGGAATTGTGAACCACTGAGTGTAATAGTCATATTAGAATTCGGCATGAATCGGTACCTTACAGCAAGAAACTGTCATCTTCATGGTAACAGCATTACGTACTTTTACGTACTTGTGTGTGCGCGTGTGTGCGCGCGCGCGTGTGTGTGTATGTGTGTGTGAGTGTGCGTGCGTGCATTACGTACTTGTGTGTGCGCGCGCGTGTGTGTGTGTGTATGTGTGTGTGAGTGTGCGTGCGTGCGTGTGTGTGTGTGTGTGTGTGTATGTGTGTGTGTGTGTGTGTATGATTAGCAAGTAGTTGTCTCATATGCCCCGGCGGATGTATAGAAGCATAATATGTAATTAAAAGTTGGAAGACGAAGGAATACTCGTAACATCGCTTCTGGCCCTGCGTCTCACGCTCCAGTTCTCGCTCAAGACGGTTTCTATCTCTTTCTTTTGCATGCTATTTGTGTGTATTGTGCCTAACATAAGTGGACCACTTTCTTCGAAAGCCTTATCTTCCTTCTGGTATTTACATATTATGTTTAGAAGCGAAGCTTTTTACAAGCTTTGTGGTTAGTTAGATGTGAGAAGCATGGGTTCTATGAATAGCCGTGTTAAATTATTATTTTTGCATAGTATCGTTAGAACATTTATGGTATGAAGATGCAATTAACTGTAAGCCGTAAAATGATTAAAAGATACGAGTAATCTTTTCTTTGACAATATGAACAGGATCGTTAAAAACTTTATTAAAAGTAAGGCTAGTAAAGTGCCTGTGCTTAAACTGGCAAAGCAGTTGTAAATCTATTGTAAAGATTTTCCTGCAATGCTTTGGCGGGTGGTGCTAGGTCGCTTGAACAATGATAATACTGTTATCATATAATAATTTCGTGCGATTCTGCACTTTATTTCATAGGCCTTATGGCTTGATATTGTTTTATGTTCACGGTGTATCAATATTGTCTATGGTATAGTGTAATACTCTTTTGTGTATTCTACTTATGTGTGTGTGCGTATTAAAACATGTGTCAAACTGCAGTTGTAGAATGGAAATGAATGAAGTGGAATGTGATAGTTTTTTTTTTATTAAAATAATATAGTGGGCAATTTACTTTTGTTTTAATCCTTGTTAAAAAGCTTAAGCGGTTATAATACAAAAATGTTGCGGTTGTACAAGTTATTTTTTTAATGAATCTACTTATTTATTCTTGAGTAGATATTCATTGTATATATACTTAATTAAAAAGATCGTTTATAATTGTTCCATAATTAAAAGAATAATGAGATAGATTAAATTCAAAACTTATTCCCTCAATCTAAAAATACGCACCTTGAAATTCACTAAACACAAAAATGTCTGTTCAAAACAAGACCTAAAAAGGTCTTGTCACTTCACGATAAATTAAAAAAGTCCGACTCAAAAACAAAACCGTTCTTAATTCAAACCAGTTAAGATTGAAATAAAAAAGAGCACTG
Organism: Ennomos fuscantarius; assembly: GCA_905220475.3. NCBI lineage: Eukaryota > Metazoa > Arthropoda > Insecta > Lepidoptera > Geometridae > Ennomos > Ennomos fuscantarius. Next base: position 5,355,293 of record HG992039.1, read on the forward strand.
TATCGAAACAAAAATCGAACGCACTGATGTAAAGAGACTAGAAGTGTCAAGCTAAACGTGCGATCAAGAGCGGGTGCGTTTAGCAACTGCGCTGGCGAGGGTGCGGAAACTACCGATAATGTTACGCGGAAGGCGCGCGTTCAGCCCCCACCACGTGCGCAAGTGAATGAACAGGTAGCGCCGGTGAGCTGACGGCTCGCAACTCACTGGTCGCTGAGAAAACTCGATGAACTTTGCACGTAAAACAGCTTATTGGTTTAGTCACCAAACACAATCACAAAATGACAATTGCGACACGACTTTGAGCTTTAACTTCAGTCGTTAAGATTGTACTTTCAATTTTTACAGCTTGAAAATGATGAAAAATCTATATAAAACAAGTCGGGTTTGTTCGCACACTTACGAGTATAACTCGAGAACGGTTGGACTGATTTTCATGGTTTTTTTATTGTATTTGTTTCCATCTCGAATAGCAGAATAACTACTAAAAACATTAGAAAATCGACAAAAAAAAAATTCGATACAAAATGTTTATGGGTTTCGTAAATATAATACATTTAATATTCATCCCAACGATACGGTAAGCTTTCATTGAATGTTAGGCGATACGAAGTACGCCGGGTCAACTAGTATACAGATAAAAACATTGTAAAAGTATTTTACAAAAGCTTCATAATGCGGGAAGTAATAACTTTAACATACCCAAGTACATTTACTCGGTGGGAAAGCGAGCAAGAGAACGGTGGCTCGCGGCGCTACCGTGCATTTCACTCACGAAACTCACACGACCCACACTTATTTCGGCACCGGTACTGTTAAATTGGTGATGATTTTCGGCTTCTGACAGAAGCCAAGTTACTCGCCCTCGGGCGCAGTGTATTTTTCTACATTACATAGCATTCTGTAATTAGATTCAAGTTTCTAATCGCTTTACACCGTCATTTAGATTTTTTGTTCCACGGCTAATTTGAACAACAGGTTACATGTTACAAGACCTACATCGATTTCACGGGCTATTTTCTTAATAAAATCGGTTGATTTTAATTGTATAATTCTACTAGCCAGGTGGTTTGGCGCTGTGTAGCCAACCGTGTCGGACTCAAAGTTAAGGATTCATTCAAAATCCTCGCTGTTTTCACACAATATTCAAATTTCGCGTGCTAAAGGAGCTATAAAAGTTAATTCCTGGAACAGGCGTGCAGGTCTTACGACTCGTTTTATAGTCGCGTAACTTCATTCAAATTATCTGAGCGTCGTGTGCGATACGAGTTTCAAGCGAAATTTTAATGAGTTTTCATAGTTAGATTCTAATGGGTGTGCGGTTGGACATGAGTCGACACTAATTGGTATCCATTGTACGGCGAACTTATATTACAGAACAGTGCATATAACATTTTCAAAGACAATCCGTTGATTCACCAGAATGAAGTATCTAAAACAAAGCAAGCTTTCTTAAATTTTCTTTACATTATGTGACTGTATTGATAACTCATCCCGAATTTTATTAGCCGGGACCGCCTCGTAACTTTTCATTGAGGCAAAAAGGAAAACATACGTACTTAATTAGTACCTATAGCTAACTTTTAAATACACCATGGTCTTGATTAAGAAGAAATCACAACCTTTTTAATAATTATTGTATATACCAATTTTCACTTTGTTATATTTTTTAAAATACAAAATAATATTAATAATAATGCCCAACGATCACATACATAGATCTTGAATTATATACATTGTAAAAGACAGTAGAAAGAAGAAAAAAAAAATACATCACTGTAAAGTTCCTTGTAGCTTCTTCTTTACAGTTGTAATCGAAGCTTCGGATCAAAGTTTTCAATTCTGCATTGTGCCGGATTGCTTGCACCAGTAGTGAGAAAGAGAACTGCTTTTTTTTCATACTCATATATTTTAATGGGCTTGCTATATATTATTTGACAATAAGCACTTTGTAATTTTATATGCTTAGTGAAATAACCTAATTTTAAGTACCTACCTAATATAATTTTGACTTGTAAAAGTGCTAAAATTAGCCTATTTGCAATAAATCTTTTGACTTTGACTTTGACTTTGACTTGGACCCTGACTAGGATTCCCTGTGCTAGACACAGGGAATACTAGTTACTACAAGGATCATGGTCCCACAACACCCAGAATCAGAACAAGTAAGTATTTGCTTTTTTTTTCTGTACAGATATACATGTCCTGCCGCGGGAATCAAACCCCCCGCCTCCGAGTTATGTACCGACCTGCTCACCAAAAAGATGTGTTCCTTTTCCCAAATTTCTTCTGTAATAACCTTTGTATATTTCAGCTCTGTTGCTCTGTTTTATTAACCCGAGATGCCGCATTTTCGATCGCATCAACAAAGAAGCATGAAAAGGCCGCACCGACTTAAACGCAAAAAATAGCAATCAGATACAACTTTATATTTACTGTACCATATTAAGTGACTTATAAGGAAGCGCAAAAGGTTAATTTTCATAACTACATACAAAAAATCTGTCCGTCAATTCGTTTTTGTTACACTATGATGTAATTTTTAACGTGATCAAAATCTAGGCAGTACATTTTTTCTGAAACGCATCTTTTTTGTTTTACCTTAGAATGTGGTGGGCCAAAAATAATTGAAACACAACATTTGAAGGCGAGTGCAGTCAAAAACAAGAGGTTGTTTATAGATAGCGATCGGTGGTCACGGTTTTAGTACACCAAGTCGTAAAAGATACTGTCGGACAGAAGTTAAACTGGAGATGTCACGGCTGCATCTCGACGTAACCTTCTTTAGAGGTTTTATCTACAAACCTATTTATTATGTAAGTTCTACTTTAAATATAATTTTTTAAACCATAAAATTATAAAAAAACTCCTGCCTGGACTTATTCTATAATATTTATGATTATTTTATAATATTGAGTATTTTATACATATATTATATCGCTTATGGTTATCAGAGATAATGTAGGATTCTAATGGTAAAAGAATTTTTCAAATTGGTCTAGTAGTTTCAAAGCCTATTCAATGCAAGCACACAATCAAATCTTTCCTCTTTATAATATTAAGTTTAGAAATGTCATTTCGGCAATGTTTACTAAATTCACTGCCTAGGTAACTTATACCTATATTTATACAAAAAAGTTAATATAATCCATTACAATTTAATTGTATTTTTTCTACATATCTACCGTTGATCAATAGTGATTTTTGCCTTTTGAAATACTCATACAAGATAAACAATTAACATCATTAACTACCTACAAACCTTAACCTTACTTATAAACCGTCCAATAAGCTAAACTATTGTACAAAGTTTTTTATTTTTTATTTTTAAGTTTTGGCTCCACACTTTTGTGTATTTAGCCAGTAATCGATACTTTATCAAATTAATGATATTTCACGCAAATATGTGTCAAGTCACAGTCGAAGTCACCAAGTCAAGTCATAATATAGTCAAAGTCATACTCCTAGTAAAGTGGTGGCAACTTGAAGCTTCTATGGAGTTTTGGAAACAACACGAAAAGAAACGTTTCACCATCACTATACCATTTTCCCACACTCACGTCTGTAATCCAGCACTTAACGAATAACATGCCACCAATTTTATGCAACACAAGTATTGGAAAATAATACAATGCGGTGACGCAATCTTTTTCGCTTTCCCGCCAAAATAGCTTTAACCTTACTTATAAACCGTCCAATATGCTAAACTATTGTACAAAGTATTTGGCTCCCTTTCACGCCTGACATTTCCCGTTAGAGAGAAGGTGACATTAACATTTTGTGACACCTATTACTTCATAGAGCATTTATGACCATTAAAACGCATAATTAGGTACATTAGAACTCCTACCGTTTTATACGTAAAACGGGATCGTATTAATACTTCATGTAATATTAATTAATATATAATTAAATTTTACTTTATTTTACATTACTTATTAGCGTGATCGTCATAATTATAAATGTGTCTAATTGAGTAATTATACGAAAAATGTAAAATCATATTCTAATTAGCACTTGATTTTTCTGCTTTTTTTGGCTCCACCCTATTATGTATTTAGCCAGTGTCATGTACCTAATTAAAACTGTATTTATTTCAATGTATAAGTTGACGTAAAGATAGCATACTTTAAGGCTAACTTTAGTCTTAGACTTAAAACTTCTTTACATTCTAATTGGTTGATTAATCACACTAATATTATAAAGGCAAAAGTTTGTATGTGTGTATGTTTGTTACTCTTTCACGCTCAAACGGCTGAATGGATTTGGATGAAACTCGGTACCAAGATAGCTTACACTCGATTACCATATAGGCTACATTTTATCCCGGAAAAATGAAATTTTCCCGTGGAATGAGCAAATAAGTAAAATACTTTTATCCGCGGGTGAAACCGTGGGTCGCAACTAGTATAGAATATTAAAGGATTTTACCTAAAAATAATCTTCTTTAAAAACGTAATAGATATAGTTACGCATAATGTGTAGGTTGAACCACAATCAAGCTATCAAATTTTATCATTAATTTAATCTAAATCACGTCTCACCAGACACACGATGAAATCACTTCATTAATAAAATCACATCAACAACTTATTAAAATTAGCTCAAGCGGATCTCCAGGTGACTCACACATGGACCAACAGACCCCGATTCGTTTGAGACAAAGATGAATCATTAATAATGTCATGTCCCTTGAACTATTGACATTTCACGGAACATACAAAAAAACCTATGTGCAAAAGTTTACGAAAAAGGCAAATTCATTGTTCTTTCTAAATTGAAGGGGTGAGAACAAAAAGGGTTTAACTGATTTTTTTCACAAAATGACTTATGGGTATCGTTGGATTCAGCGTGAAATTATCAACAATTATACATTCTCAAAATACCCAAATGAGGCTTAAATATCGAGATTTTGAGTCTAAAAACGGTTTATCTGTCACAGTAATACAGTTCGCTTAGCATAAAAACATTACTACATTTATTTTATTATATATATTTTACAGTAATTGTATGATAATTCATACAATTACTGTAAAATAAGTACTATATTTAGTATTTTAAAATAGAATTAATACATTTTCAAGCAACTGAAACTTACATAAACCTTTTTGATTACCTTTTAAGCACACTACATTAACATGAAGCCGTTGAAGTTTAAAGTCAATTTTCTCGAAACTATCAATTTGACAGTTAAACCCTTTTTATTTTTAACCCTTCGATTGTCAGTCACTTTCTTAGAACGATGCTGCGTTGACGTCAGTTTGATTTTTGACCTGTGTTTAATTGTGATGACGTATCTAGGCATGTTACATCTTTGTGGTTGAATGACTTTCGCGGAAAACTTTTCAATTTGTTGAAAATTACGTGGAATATTTAAAAACTATAGTCCAAAGAGTGAAATAATAATAATAGTAACCCCCAACGATCACATAAATAGATCCTGGACCCTAATTAGGATTCCCTGTCTAGGGACCCAGGAACCACGAGGACCATGGTCCCACAACACCCAGACTCAAAACAAGTATTTGCGCTTTTTTTCTGTGCACAAATACTTGTTCTCCCGCGGGAATCGAACCCGCCGCCTCCGGGCTAAGAGCCGACCTGCTCAACCACCACACCACAGAGGCTGTCTAAATATATAACTATTTTATTGGTTTTTAGTGCATTCATTTGCAATTAATATAACCAGTAAGATGCAAGTATTCGTCCAACAATCATTGGATTAATTTTTAGTCGTTAGATTAATTAAAACCAAATAAGTCTATTAACTGAAACAATAATTAATTCAATGAGAATTGTATTTGATTACAAACTTGAGAAATAGGATCTGGATAATCTACTAATTACTACTATTACTAGTGTTAAGTTGGATAATTACTAGGTGGTAGGACTTTGTTGCAAAGTTCGTCTAGGTAGATACCACCGCTTTGCCAGTTATTCTACCGCCAAGCAGTAGTGTGCAAGCACTACTGTGTTCCGGTTTGAAGGGCACTGTAGCTAGTGAAATTACTGGGCAATTGAGACTTTATGATCAGATCTCAAAGTCGAGTAATCTTATTATTATAGTAGTAGTAGTATCTTATTATTATTATAGTAGACTGTGCTGATGTCTCAGGATGATGTGCGCAGTGCAGTGTCGCTTGAAACTCTATGTTTTAGGGTTCCGAGTGACACTGTTCTGTTATGGGCGGCCGTGGCGCTTAACATCAGGTGAACGACTAGCTCGTCACATCATTCAATAACAAAAAAAAAAACTTTGTAATTGTTGCAAATATTTAAGCAATGAAATTGCTTAAATATTATATTATATAACCAGATAAAATGATAACTTCACGAGGATTGCTGAGCTGCGGTGCTGAGCTGAGGGTTTTTGCTGAGTGGCTTCCTGTTGGTTATATTGATTGGGGATTATTTTGTGCATTTTATGCAATTCTGTGCCACATATAATTTTTTTATGATATACGTCTTTTGAATTAATTAAAATGTACCATTTTGTTCTGTAGTGTTGTACAAACTTTTACTTTAATATCATCTTATTGTAATGAATCAGCCGTTTCGAGAGAGTTGTGGTTTCGACATTTGTCTTTAAAACTGTGACTCAATGGAGAATCATTAATTAGAAAAAGAATGTCGATTTGAATATGAATGAATCAACATTACATTTAGATGTTACAGTTGTTAGAGCGTCTTGTAACCAATTGATTAAAATTAATCATCTAATTTATTAATTAATCATATTAATAATGATATGAACTGGTAATTAATCGCTAATTTGTTGTTTAATTTTTTTCGAGTAGCAATCGGTTAATTTGTTAAGTGTTGTTAAGATATACTTAGGTAATAAAACTTATGTTTACGCTCATGTCATTATTTCATACTAAGCAATAATAACATATAGGTATCTAAAATTTTATTAAAAGGGAAATGTATCACGCCAAAACGGCAATCAACTAGGACACTTTTTATGTCCGGATAAATGAGTACAAAAGTACTTCAACTAGTTCCTGTTACGTAAAAACTCATTGTGATCCAAATACATTGCAGTAGGTATGTCTTAGAAGGATAAGAGCGAACTTAAGAGCTGTCAAACTTCAGTACAGACGGTCATAATTATTTTTAGACAATATATATTAATCGACGTAATTTTTGTCAACTATGTACTGGTTATTTTAAATTGTAATTATTCAAAGTCAAGAAAATATTTCATTGTATATTGCCTATATACATAAGTGAATGTGTTATTTGTGCAATAAATAATTTTCTATCTATATATCTATCTCTGTTTATTTTTAAAATGTTGACGATGTATGTAGCGAAAATGAATGCTCACTTCGCCTTTCAACAATAAGTTGAAAGGCGAAGTACCGCAATAATTTTGCTCAGGCAGAAATGCTCAGGCAGTTCATTAATAACATTGTACGAAATATCGCACAAACATAAACTCCGTACACCTTAATAATTACTCACAAAAACTGCCACTACAGAGTTAATTACGTAAAATTCCACAAACAGATACAATAAAGCTGGCAACACTAGCAACTACTAAATTGTTATTCGATTGTCAGCAACAATGTTGGCAACCACTGATTGGCGATAAAAAAATGTGCAACACACATCGCTCTCTCCCACACGCTTTGAAATGAGGTATCCCAACGTAGCCCACAATGTAGCTACGCGTAATTTTAAAGTTTGTATAAAACTGCAACTGGTACGGAAAACTTTTGAACTATTTGAACCACAGATCAAATGGTGGTTATAAAACGTGTTCTTTAAAGGTTGGTAATTAAAATTTATCACAGCATAGTAAAATATGATGTCGAACGTAATTCTCTGTTAATTTCGTTCTATTCAAGTCTTGGGCAAATCATTAAAGTTGCAAGTATTTTTTTCTCGTCGTAATCATAAACTGTCATTAAACGTTTATACTTTGTTGCCAGTTTCGAGCATATATTTATTCAGTACATGATGCAACTTAAGTGTGACTTAATTTTATATCTGAATAATTTGAACATTGTAAAGTTTTGTAACACATGGAATTACTTTCATGATTTCTGTTTTTTAACACAGTTCATTTCAACAGAACGTGTAATTTTTGTACCTACACTAAAATTTGGCGCTATATTAAATCAAACCGAATTTACTGGATAACCTTTACAAAAACCTTTCTTATTTATCAAGTACACGCCATTACTTAAGTGTCATACACGGTGCATTATGCAGTATTATTCCATTGTTACACCTGTCAGCTTTCGGCACATCTGACATTTTCGGCATTACATTCGGCTTTCTTAGAATTCGCAAATTCTTTTTCTTTGATAATCGGCTATTTTAACGCGTGATTACACAAAAGAAGGCGTTAATGTGTATTATCTTTTACATTTCATTTCAATTAGGCTAAGTGATTATTTTTATTAGAGTTCTACTTTTGACTGTTTATGTGACAATTATTGTCAACTCAAGGATTCAGGATGCAATTCAGGATATGTATTTATAATATTTACTTAGATAAAGAAAGTAGGTTTGTAAAGCAGAGTGTAAAATAAGCATCTACAGATTAAGCATCGAGTTCTGTAATTAAAGTAGAGCAAAAACATTAACGGCCTTATTAATAAACACGAACTAGCTTTAGACTAGTTACACCATCTTTTGTCTCTTTCAATCCAGCTATATATTCCAGTGGCAAAAAAAGGACAAAAGCTGAAGTAATTAATCCGAGACTAATACCCGTTTATTAATAAGGCTGTAAGAGTATATGAATTGTTGAAAACTTAACAGTGTATGACATGTAGTGTGCTCAAGCCGAAAATTCCAACGAGGCCGAAAATAAAAGACGAATGCAGTATCTACGTCTTACAAAAGGCCGCTACAAATAGCCACAATACCCAATCATAAATTAAGCACCTTTTAAATAAAATGCCTGAATAAAAAGGAATCATGATCACTCCACATTTGAATAAAATTATTACCATCGCTTTGTTCGGCGCGTGCGCTCCTCTCCGGTATTTCAACACGAAATTTTATGTTTATCATTCTATTTGACATTTTTACGAACAATGAATCACTTTATCTCTTTCTTACAAGCATGGACTCTTTACGAGAGAAAAGGACAAGGTTTTATTGTTAGCTCATCGTTTAAATTATGAAAGAATGCAAGGTAAGAGAGCTGAATCACTGAGATATAATTACTGTTTGTATTTTTACGAATAAATAACGTTACGGAATCGATTGCTGCAGAAAATTTTAAGAAGATGCATAGATATTAAGATAAATTAATATCTTAAATATTAAATATTTGATAAATATCCAAGTATTTATTATATTAAAGAACAATGAAAAGAAATGTACGTACAGCTCAACAATATAAAACAAATAACAAACGCAAAGCGTGAAACTCCAACTTCAGACTTATATGATTTTCTCAAAGATGCAATTGTCAGAACTGGACCAAATTAAATTGGGACCACATGGGAAGCACCAGCTTTAAAATAATAAAGAATAAAAAAGAATCATCAAATCGGTTCAGCCAGTCGAAAGTTCTGAGGTAAACACATAAAAAACAGTCGAATTGAGAACCTTCTCCTTTTTGAAGTAGGTTAAAAACTTTATATCAAATTATAGATTATAAAAAGAAAATCCTTATTAACTTTAGTTGGTTGGTTTTTTCAACCGACCATTTAGATTATTTACTATTAAATTTAATAAGAATTTTCTTTTTATAATCTATGAAAAACTAATAGTGGTATAAGTACCTACACCTAGTAAAGAATATTGTAAAAAAATTGCACAAACGTTTTTTGACATTTCACATGCAAAAAGTATCTACTTTTGTCATTATATTTTAAGTTAACTCAACTTTAATAACCCACACAATCAAAGTAATAGCGTAATAACTTAAGGAGTATAAGTTGGCTAAGCTCGAGCCAAATTACAATATACAAATGAGAGAGTGAGCAGAAATATCGAATAAGTTTATGTCCCGCGCGTTCCCACAGGAACGGTATGCGCTTGCGCAGGACAGAAGCATCTGTGGAGTCCTTAGTTTTTATAAAAAATTGGTTATGGCCCAAAAGCGTTTGTTTTTATACTGTAAGCTTTTTTATGTAGTTATCTTAATAAATAAATTTGTATAATAACATGCAATATTAACAAGTATTGGATAATGTTTATTCAGTTTTTGTAATAGGATTTTTTGGTGATATAAAATATGTTCTTTAATGTTTCATTTATTGCATCAGTCACAATAGAAAAATTACCTTTCATCAATAATGATTGTGATTTGTGATAGTTACCTAAAGAATATCTAGATGAAATAAAAATATTAATATATAAATATATATAATAATGTTAAGAAAAAGTCTTGATTTAAAGAATATAAATGTTTTTTTAGATCAATTTAGTATTTTCTGTACCAGTGTTCGGGCTTCAGCTCAGGTCCCAAATCCCTCTATTTTATTAAAATAATAACTTCCATAAAACGTTTATAAAAACATATATTATTTTCTAATGTCAATTATGAATGATACATGTAACTAATGAAACGATATCCAAACAACCAGTAAGTACCTATATTCCAAAAACAAAAGAATTGCTTTAACTACTGTTATTTCTACTAAATGTTAACACATTTTAGCTTCATCTCGAATAAGTAGGTACTAAGACGACTTAGTCGACTATATAGTACGTGTGATGAGTAAGTTAAGCACCTATTTGATTTGAAAAGTTTTTAGTTTTGATTTCTACTCCATCCCACTTCTGTGCGCATGCAACGATGTATCTGTGAGCGCGCCTGATATATTGGGGCTTCGGCCGAATAGCCTCCGGCGATGTGCGCCTGCGCCGTTCCCTCCCCCTTCCCCCCTTGCCCTGCGGTACTTGTGAACATTGAAGAACCAACAATTGGGTCATTTAAATAAATTATTTTATTTAGACTTGCAAGGAATTTTACTAAAATCAAGCTTCACTAGATATTAGTAGTATGACTTTGTAACACAATTAAGTTATATTTAATCAAAATAATTTGGGTATATTTTGGGTATTTTAAATTGCTATAAAAATATTTTAGCACTTTATATAAAGGTTTTTTTTTGTATATTATGGCTCCATACTTTTGTGTATTTAGCCAGTGTCAAGTAATTGATTATTTATCAGGTTAATGACATTTTACGTAGATAATTAATTTATTGATTATTATTAATTGTTGTAATAATTGTGTCAAGTCACAGTCCAAGTCATCAAGTCAAGTTATAGTCTACTTAGTCTTAGTCATACTCCTAGTAAAGTGGTGGCAACTTTACTAGAAGCTTCTATGGAGTTTTGGAAACAACACGAAAAGAAACGTTTTACCATCATCATACCACTTTCCCACACTCATGCCTGTAATCCAGCACCTAACGAATAAAACACCACCAATTTTATGCAGTAACACTGAAAATAACACAAGTTTTGGAAAATAATAAAATGCAGTGCAGGCTCTTCCTCGTTTTCGCGCCAAAATAACCCATTATGAAGGTTTGTTGTTGCCATTTCCTAAGTATCAAAAAGTTTTTAACTTTAGAACTTTGGAAAAGTTTACCTAAACATTTAAATGCAAATGTTCTATGTTACTCGTGATCGATTTATTTTATGTTATTTGATACTTACATGTTGTTCAGATCGTATTTTGTTATTATAGAAGTCTATTTGCTTTATATATTTGGTTATTATTACAAGTTTTTCTATAAATAGTTGAATAATTAAATAAACAAGATATAAATAATTTGTATAACGCATAGCCTCTGTAGTGTGGTGGTTGAGCAGGTCGGCTCATAACCCGATGGTGGCGGGTTCGATTCCCGTGGCAGGACAAATATTTATACATACATAAAAAAACGCAAATACTTGTTCTGAGTATGAGTATTGTGGGACCATGGTCGTCGTAGTTCGTGGGACCTTAGACACGGGAAATCCTAGTTGCATCCAGGATCTATGTATGTGATCGTTGGGCGTTATTATTGTTATTATATGTATTGTATTTGGTGCGTCTAATTAAATTTCCAAAAGCATTCACATTCACCACTCATTATTAGCGCATCCGTTCGAGCCTAGATATAATAAAAGATGGATAAAGACAAGTAAGTCTTTCACACTTTTACATAATTAACTTTTTTTTTATAAATAGGCACCTGTGTAGTCTCAAATTATATAAATAAAATTATAATTATAGTAAAATTAATATTTTTCACCACTCATGTTCAATTTATTTTTTCTTTAAGACCATTTTAATGTCATCAAATAAGTTTGGACATTTTTATTATAATATAATTAATAACAATAATATTAATAATTCAAATGATGATCACCAATGATCACAATCACATACATAGATTCTGGACCCTAAGTAGGATTTCCTGCGTCTAGTGGCCCAAGAACTACGAGGACCATGGTCCCACAACACTCAGAACAAGTAATTTAGAACAAGCAATTAAGACCAAAATACCCCAACTCGTATATTCATCACATATATCCCTTATAAAATCACTCCCACATTTCCTCTCCCCATTTACCCAAAATCCCTGAGGGCAGAGGCCGGGCCAACAGTAGCTGAGTAAATACATACAATACACGCACACATGCATACGTGATACACATTCTTTATGTATGGGTGTGGGAGTCGGCTACCGGTTTACGCGGCCAATCGGTGACTTTAGGTAAAAGATGTTTGGTAATTTGGGATACGTTGAAATGAAAGGTTTGGGGAACAATTTTATTTTGCCTTTCATTATGTTTTATCTATGTAGAGAAGTATGCTGCACATACATTTGATTTTTCTCTACTTGGAAGCATTTTATAAGTACTCATTAATCAAACAAAATATTAAAATTATATAAAACACTAATTGAAAGTGATTTAGGGTATTACCACATATGCAAGTAACAAAAAAAGTGTTGAACCTGAATTAAAAATGTTGAAGTTAAGATTTTAAGTTTTTTTTTATATTACGATCATGTTCCGTATTCAATCTATTAAATAATAGTTATTTTAAAAATAATAACTAAGTATAGGAGCTGTTGCATAACAAATAATTAATCTCTTTTTTGCTTAAAAAACAGTTTAATTGAGTCTTACGTCATTGCTTGAAAAAAGTTCAACGGAAAATAATTAAGACTACAACACGCACTACCCACATTTGAAAATCATCTAATCAATCCGATACACATACATCGCTCACACATGATCTTTAAAAAAATTAAATCGGGCTACCGTGCTCCAATCAGAGAGCTCAGAGGGCGGGGCGTAACACGGCAGCCGCGTAACTTAAAAAATCCACTTTTTTAGTTACCTGTTACCACATTGTGCGGCTGGGCCGCGTGGGTGGGACTTTCTATCGCCCGCGGTGATTCTCGTGTGGGACGCGCTGATACCTATACGATCCCGTTGAATGCAAGCCGATATTGTGTGAGAATTTATTATATTGTTTTTTTTTGGATGGGGAAAGGAGAAAGAGCGTAGGAATTTTTAACTAATGAGCATGGGATTTTCTACATTCTCATCTCTCACATTTTCACGAATATAATTGGAAGTACATCAACGTGAATTAGCTAATTACTATTAAAACTTCTTTGTAACAAATGGTCACGTGTATTAAAAATGGCTAAAGGACTATGTGATCGCAAACAAAACTGTTCAAACAATCACTAAACACTTCAAAACTGAACAAAGAATCGAAATAGGCAACTTCCTATAACATTATGGCAAAAACTGGCAGGTACGGTCACCTGTGGCGCTTGCCCGCAAACAGCGGGATGTTTGCCCAGCGGTCAAACCGCAGATCAAACACACGATGACGGTCAAACTGCCCCAATAGCGCCAGTGTGAACTATCCTTAGCAAACACGCCTGATTCAATGATCCTGACGTAAAAATCTTGTGAATGAATACGTGCTAAATGCCGTGTAGCCCAGTATAGATTGCTCCGGATGAGTCAGTGGGGAAAACGCTATTTTTTTTCCTGTGACGGGATTTGTTATCTATCATTGTGGTAATGTTTTACATGACAGTCATTAAACAGTTAGTTTTGAAAAGTAGGTAAGTCGTGTAATGGTTTAAGTAAATGAAATTGTAGCCAATACTGGTGTCGATTCTGTATCGCATTCTCTAAAACTAAAGTAAACTTAAGGTACTCTTCTGATAAAGGGGAAATGAAAAAGACGGAAATATGTTAATTTCGTTTAGCTTTAGAATGCGACACGGAATCTACACCATTAAATATTTTCTCTCTTTGATTGGGCAAAATGGCAAAGTAATAATCATTTGCGATAAGTTGTTTATTAATGAAATGGGTATTTAATTTTTACTCCAAATTAAGATACCTACACAATAATCAAACCAGTAATAATAAAAATAGTGCAACCGAAAAAATATCTACAATAAATTAAGCAATTCATGTCAAATAAAATTGCTAAGCTATGCCAACTAAGACAACATAAGAAGTAAATGCCAAAACAGTTGCATCAGAACGACTGACGTTCTTGAATACCTAGTGTAGATAGATGTTATAGACTTTTTGGTTTCTTGTTATGATCAAAAAAGAATAAAAATACGCGTGATTAGAATATATTTGCGAATATAACTCTTGTGCAAAAAGTTTTATTTCAGTTTCAAATGGTTTTTGGTTTTATTTGGTGTTGGCAAGTTTTGTTGTTTGACCAAAATTTAAAACATAACATATATAAAATAAAATAAAATAGTAAAGTAAAATAGTTTGACCAGTATCACCCGATAGACCTATATGACTGTTCGATGGAGCACAGATTCAAAAGTTCCCTATTATATTACCTTTCATTTATTTTTAAGTTTCTTACGCAGTGACAAAATTATTTATAAATAACAAAAATATTTTTGTTGGAATAATAATAAAAATGAAATTTAATTACCCCCTATCGTCTTCCATCATAGAAAACTTGCAACTGCACAAATGCACCATCAACACGGGTGTATATTAGCCTAACTTGACACACCTAAGTACGCAATTTCTTATCTGTCTGCCAAATGCATCACCAACACAGATATACGCGGTGGAATTTAATTCGTTCTTTTCCTTAAATGTAGATTATCTCTATAGTCTATTACTCAGTTCATGCTATAGAGTAACCGTACAAAGTGCAATTTAATTTTTTTTTTTATTAAAAAATGCCTCCTAAAGTAACTGAATAACAACCTAAATGTCTATTTAGCACTACACAGAGCGCGGGCACCGGCTGATTGCTTTGTAAATGTTTCGTAGGTAATAAACCACCTGCTCAATGTCACATACTTTATTTTGTCACTTTAGAATTGGAATTCGCAGTAATTTGATGATACCTTGATTTAAGTTTTTTTGCATAAGTACTTTTCGTATTTACTTATATAGGAGCGTTTTCTAGCATGGACTGAGTACATACGTTTAAGGAAAAGAACGAATTAAATTCCACCGTGTATAATAAGCCTAACTTGACACACCTAACGCGATTTCTTACCTTTGTCTGCCAAATCTTATCTCGCAAATTTTAAGTTCTTTGTGTATTCCTTATCGGTCGGTGGGCCTTCAAAGGACTTTCGTGAAGTGATGACCAGCCAAATGTGTGCACACTATTATTATCTATAGTAACTTGTTATCTACCGTGCCTTACTCAAGTTACAACTAAACTTCGGTGCCTACACGATAAAAATACAAAAGGTTTGTGTGAATAGTTACATTTTTATTGTTATTAGGTACCTATCTATATGTAAACTTCGCGTTTTCTCCATGTTTTTGGTAATTACTATATTTTAGCAGAAGTCGTAAAATTGTCAATTTTTCTGCGAAAAGGCATTCGGTATTGTTGTTCTTAGAAGTGAACTTTCTGGAAATTTGCAATCACTGTCTTTATTATTAAATTTATTTAAATCTACAATTCATAAAAAGCTCATCAAGAGCGAGGATAATCTATTGTTTGTCGGAAATCAAACCAACTGAAATGTTTCATATGAAATAGTCATGAAATCTTAAAATATTGTCTCTATGTTGCTAACAATATTTTCCCTGAACCTCAGTCAGCAAAAGATATCAGTTGTTCATTTGTTATTTTATTTTACATGTTGTTTCAGCGTGATGTTCAATAAACAGACCAAAAAATTAAAGAACAAGTTTTAACCTTGATATCGACAAAGAATCGAGAAGACAAAGAATTTTTAGCGGTTCTAATAGAATTTACATTTATTTTATACACTTTGCCATATTATTGGTAATCCATACGAGCGTAAAGGAATTTTAATCTATAGGTACATATAAAATTTCAAAGTCCTGACTGACTGACTGAATGACTGACTTATATATCAACGCACAGCCTAAACCGCTGATCCTAGAGACTTGAAATTTGGAGGGTGTGTTCTTTGTAAAGGGTAGGTATCCACTAAGAAATAGTTTTTCAAAATTCCACCCCTAAGAGGGTGAAATGGGTGGTTGAATTATTTTCCTATAGGCTACACGGGCGAAGCCGTGGGCAGAAGCTAAATATATTTATTCTTTCATATCTAGTTATTCTTTCCAAAACTCATTGTACCTATTTGAAGCGTCATCGCTATCCCACACTATTCGGATCTATTTATTAATATTTAACACATCCCAAAAAGAATTCCTTATCTATTGTGGTTGAGATTAGGGAGAGATAAGCTTAGTCGAAACCCTGCCTTTGTGTGTTATCTAATTCAAACAAAGGTTTCCTGTGTTATTGCGCTATGCCCTGTGCTTTGTTGGAAATATTTGTGTTTTGTTATGTGTTATGCTTGTGACTGATATGTTATGTTATTTTATATTACAAATGATTGACATGAAACTTGAATGTGTTCTCATATGAATAATTTGTAGATTTTAAACGACTTTAAAAATTTGACAGCTTTTATCGGCTGTGCTTAAAAAAAATCTATCCATATAAAATTCAAAGTCGTGACTGATTGACTGAATGACTGAATGACTGACTTATATATCAACGCACAGCCTAAACTGCTGCCCCTAGAAACTTAAAATTTAGAGGGTGTGTTCTTTGTAAAGTGAAGGTATTCACTATGAAAGGGTTTTTCGAAATCCCACCCCTAAGAGGGTGAAATGGCTGTTTGAATTATTGTCCTATAGGCCACGCGGATTGCGCGTGGATTTATATCGATATTTCTTAGTGGATGCCTTCACTTTACAAAGAACACACCCTCTAAATTTTAAATCTCTAGGAGCAGCGGTTTAGGCTGTGCGTTAAAGGCTGTGTGTATACATATAAGGCATATATATAAGGTAGAAGCTAGTCTATATATACAATATATATATATATATATATATATACATAAAAGAAAGTCGTGTTAATGTCTATTTATAACTCAACTATAGAAACAATTGCAATGAACGAACATATAATAAAACACGACATACTGAAATGAAACTTCTGATTCCTGTGACTGATAAAACGACTAACGACGACAAGTCTTACATAGAATTTTGTAATTGTTATAATTACTAGTCATAATATATTCCGCCGATTATGCAAATTATATGACGATACATCACTACCCGAAGGCTTACTTTTTTCTTTCGGCAAAGTTAAAATAAAGTGACGACCGTGCAGGCGCCCCGCAGTGAGTCCTCGCTGTAAACCGAAATATCGTGTTTGATATTTGAAATATTTTAAGTTTAGAAGCATTTATTATTTATCGATACATTTTTATCGAGAACTTTAAACATCAATAGGGTCTTCGTTATTTCTTTGAGAAGCGATGAATTCAAGCAAAAATTAAACTTTTTCTAGATCATGAAACTCTCAACACAGAAATATTCTCAAATCTTCAACATTAATTATCTATAATTATTGAATTAACATCAAGGCAAAATGAGGCCAAACGCAAGTTAATTTGATTTAAAAAAATGAACAGTTAAATCATCACTTATGCAATACAAAACTTGGACGATTATGTAATTACTTTGACTTACTAACTTACGAAATTAACATTCCAGTGTCTAAAATTTTTGCGACTGAAATTTTGCTACAGGATTATTTTTTTTTTGTTTTAACGATAAACCTCTTTATGATGTAAACCGCGATATTTTAAAGCAATTTTCCATTATATAACTTGCATATTACATAGGTGTTATTTACACAATCTGTTCACTATGGCTGTATTCTTAAAATTTAAATAAATAAATGTGTGTGGACATTTCACACAACGCCATTTAGCCCCAAACTAAGCAACGCTTGTACTTTGGGAACCAGATAACTGACACAATACACAGATACTTTTTTGTGTGTAAATACATACATAGAATACAATATAACACCCATACACAGAACAAACACCTATGTCCATCACACAAATGTTTGTCCTGGGTGGGAATAGAACCCACAACCTACAGTTCAGAAGGCAGAGCTATTACCAACTGAGCCATCAGGTCTGTCATAAGTTAAAAAGTAAATACGTTAATGAGAATCAAATAAAGAAGAATGGCAATAACATTAAAGAAGAATGCCCATAATAGTGTCGCCTTCGGATTATGTGCTGAATGATCCACAATTGGCAAACGGCGAAGGCGGTGATGGCCGCCGGCTTTGCCACTGGATTACACTTAGACCAGGAGCTGGGTAGTTTATTTCATTACTTTTTTAGTTCAACGACTAAAAATATTCACATTTTACTAGGTGGTAGGACTTTACTGAAAAGTTCGTCTAGGTAGGTAACACCACTTTGCCAGTTATTTTGCCGCGCAGCAGTAGTGCGCAAGCACTGCTTTGTTCCGGTTTGAAGGGGAAATTACTGAGCAAATGAGACTTTATGACCTGATCTCACAGTCTAGTAATCTTACTAGATTGTGCTGATGTCTCAGGATGACGTGCGCAGTGCAGTGTCACGCGAAACTTTATACTTTAGAGTTCCGAGTGACACAGGCTCGTCACCTCATTCCTTAACATAAAAAAAAAACAAATAATAATTTAATAATTCCCTGTGTCTAAGGACCCAGAAAATACGAGAACCATGGTCCCAAGATACACAGACGCAGAACAAGTATTTGGGCTATTTTTTTCTGTGCAAAAATAGTTGTCCTGTCACGGGAATCGAAGCCCCCGCCTCTAGGCCACAGAAGCTGTCACCAATAATAATAATAATGCCCAACGATCACATACATAGTACATACAAATGAAGTTGTTTTGGATAGTAAAGTTATGTTAGTTTTTTTTATTTTCTTATAGGTTCCATCTGTGGGGAAAATCATTAATATTTATTAAGCTTAAGTAGCATCAACTTAACTATTTACGTCACATATTTTAAATGATATGTTATGATAATCTCAACCATTTTACTCAAATATTCACTGATCAAACAGAAGTTTTGTTTTGTCTGTGGATTTAACGTTAAAACTAACTTGTAAAACTTTGCACATAGATTTCTTAAGTTAATGAAATTTAATTCAATGATATTTTATATTTAGTAAAGTATAAAATTTACAGGATAACATTGGGACAAGAAAATAACTATAACTAATGAAGAAACAGAAAGTAAGTCTTAAATAAAGAGACCTAACATTTTTATTCATAATAAGTCAGATTTATAATAAGTCAACACTAGAGTGTGGTTTTAAGATTACTAACAAGACTACCTTAATAATAAGATAACTAAAGTCAAGATATTGGAACTAATAACAATGTAGTCAATATTATCACTCGCATTATGCAATAAAAGAGCTTCTGCCCGCAGCTTCGCCCGCGGCGTGGCCTATGGGAAAATAATTCAACCACCCATTTCACCATCTTAAAGGTAGAATTTCGAAAAATCCTTTCTTAGCGGATGCCCACGTCATAACATCTAACTGCATGCCAAATTTCAGCCCGATCCGTCCAGTGGTTTGGGCTGTGCGTTGATAGATCACTATGTCAGGCATTTACCTTTGAGTTATATATATTTAGATAAACATGTAGGTTTAAAAGAATATACACCAGCTCCTGGACTATTATAACCTGCGCTGAGAGCAATCACATATGTAAATGACCAGAGTTGTCTGACATTCAACACATAAAATGGTCGTTTTAATTTTTTGCCTCCATTGCCAATTTTAAAGGTCGGTAACAAAAGTGATTTTATTAATTTTAAAATTGTATATCGTTTAATTTTAGGGTAATAATTGGGCGCACTGTTGATAATTACGGGGCTGTAAATTATAATAATTTATAAGTTAACATGGTATTTACACTGAATATGCGGCGGGTTCGATTCCCGCTGCAAGACCAATATTTGTGCACAAAAAAAGCGCAAACACTTATTTTGGGTCTGGGTTTGTGGGACCATGGTCTTCGTAGTTCTTGGGTCCCTAGATACAGGGAATCCTAGTTTGGGGCCAGGATCTATGTATGTGATCGTTGGGCGTTATTATTATTATTAATTTAGATAAGGTTCCTAAAATTCTTGATAATATCATTATTACTAGGTGGTAGGACTTTTCTGCAAAGTTCGTCTAGGTAGGTACCACCGCTTTGCCAGTTATTCTGCCGCCAAGCAGTAGTGCGCAAGCACTACTGTGTTCCGGTTTGAAGGGCACTGTAGCTAGTGAAATTACTAGGCAAATGAGACTTTATGATCTGATCTCACAGTCGAGTAATCCTATTAACTGACTGTGCTGTCTCAGGATGATGTGCACAGTGTCGTTGAAACTATATGTTTTGGGGTTCCGAGTGGCACTGTTCTGTCATGGGCGGCCGTGGCGCTTAACATCAGGTGAACGACTAGCTCGTCACATCATTCACTAACATAAAAAAAACTACTAAACGGATTTGAATGAAATTTGGAACACAGATATTTTATAACCTGTATCAACATGGGATACTTTTTATCCCGATAGTATATTCCCGTAGGAATATACTAACTAATTTTATAATACGACACCACGAGGGCAACGCCGCGGGCTTTTTTTTACAAAACGGATTTGGATGAAATTGGGAACACAGATAGTTTATATTAACATCTAAATTAATTACCTAAATTAAAATTATTTTGAGAAATTTTTAGTTCCATACCTAAATGGTAAAAAAGAATCTTTGGAATATAGGTAGCTTAGACATAGGCTTCTTTTTATCTGCGGGTGGAACTGCGGGGCGCAGCTAGTAAATATATATTTTGAGACGGAATACAGAATCGTGTAAGCTAATAAGTACAATATAACTGGTTATGGTGGAGAGACGACTGAGGTGGCAAAAGCGGCGCGTTCGCCGCGTGCAATGATTTTTGCCTTCTGTGCCATCACACAGTAGATTTTAATGTACTACTGAGAATAATGTTACATTTTGTTTACAGTGAGATATTTATTACGATACGGGTAGATATACTGGGTAGTAACTAAACTGTGTTAGCACCTAATTTTAGCCGAGAGTAGGTAGGTACGTAATACTTAGCACGCTCTAGTTCCCAGTAATTTCGAAGAGACGCTTCAAAGCGGCACAAAATATTAATTTATTTTTGCATGCTATAAAAACCTATCCAGCGTTTAGTGTACAATGTAGGTCAGTGAACCAGTACTAATATAAAGTAAAGATCAGTGAAAGAACGTAAAAGATAAGGTACAAAATGTGGGCAGCAAAAGTTACTCTAAGTAACTGTATATTAAGATTATAGTAATTTATAAAAGACGATGTTAGGATAAACGTATGGTTTATTAATTGAAAGGTTGAGAGTAAAAAGGGTTTAACTGTCAAATTGACAGTTTCGAGAAAATTGACTTTACACTTCAACGGCGTCATTTTAATGTAGAGTGCTTATAAGGTAATAGAAAAGCTGTATATAAGTTTCAGTTGCTTGAAAATGTTTAAATTCTATTTTAAAATACTAAATTTAGTACTAATTCATACAATTACTGTAAAAATATAATAAAATAAAATAAATATAATAATGTTTTTACGCTAAGCGTAAAAACATTATTATATTCCTGTGACAGAGGAACCGTTTTTAGACTCAAAATCTCGAGATTTAAGCCTCATTTCGGTATTTTGAGAATGTATTATTGTAGATAATTTTACGCTGAATCCAACGACCCATAAGTCATTTTGTGAAAAAAATCAGTTAAAGTTTTTTATTCTCACCCTTCAATTAGCACCAACATGTTCTACGCTTTAATTATAATCTACTCAAGCGTTTGAATTGATTTGATTCATATGTTTCAAAAATGTAATTCACCTTTTTCTGTATCTACGCTTCTACATGAGGTAACATGTAGAATTATAGGTATACTTCTACACTAAAAAATTTGTTTGTTTAGTATGAGATAAACTTCGTAACTACTAAACTGATTCTGACAACTATTTCATTAGTAGAAAACTACACTTTTCCCAATATACGCTATGTTTTATGATAGTAAGAATTACGCTAACGTTTCGTTTGATTTCACTTAGGTACTTGACTCTGTTAACAGAACTAATTTTCAGGGCATAGACACTGAGTGCTAGCTATTTTTTCTTTTGTTATAGGCAAATACAAGCACGATCTAAATTCAACTCTATTATAATGGAAAATTAAATATTAATCGAAATATAAATAAACCTGAAGTGTTAAATAAAATTTAATAAAATGATAAAAATATAACGTTTCACACCAGCGTTTATTGGTATGTAAACGGCAAAGGAAATTATTTATATCTAATTTTTTATTTAAATCAACCTCCCACCTTTAAATTTTTTCTTTATAATACTATGTCTGTTAAATATAATTATTTAACTTTTCCAAATTAGTTAATAATTAACCTACTATAATGGATAAAAAACACCAGCTTAAAATATATCTATATTATGAAAAAAAGCCTCAACATCAATTAAGCAAATTCACTGTCCATACAAATCTCACGGGAACATATCTAAGAGGTGTCAAAATCCATGTCTAATGACGCGTGTAACACGGAACTTTTGAAAAATCACAAAGCAACATATATTGAGGGTGCCTTTAAAAATATCTCAAACTTTTTTCCCTAACCATTCTTCTTTTATTGTTAAATAAACCATAAATCGTTATAAAATGGTCAGTATGGGATACTCAATGGCAATGTCTCGATGAAAAAAGTCTATTTTTATAAGGACAATATTTTTAAATGTCCTTTTTGTGAGTCTAGCGCCGCGAAGGCGCTAAGGCCGATTTACATGATAATGTTCGAGATTATTCATATTTTACGTCTATCGATGTGAAAGGATGGGAACCTTTTATAATAATTATGGGCATTTGTTTAATTTTTTTTGTTGGTATTCAAAATGCAGTGTCTGTTTGATCACTCTTGGTACTGGTAGCTTATTTGCTTGGTCGATTGTTCTATGACAACATCTTAACCTTTATCAAACACAGTGTTTGATAAAGCATTCAAATCCTTGAACACTTTAAATTAATGAACAAAATTGTGTTTCTTGTTGTGTAAATGTCTGAATGAAAAATGTTTAGTGTAGAGTTCTAAATGAGATTCAAGAAACAGGTGTGATGTTGTTAATGTTGATGATCAAAATGAATGTAATGAAAATGCAAATGTAATGATCCATGAATAAATCAAATATAAAAATTATAACACAAAATCTATAAATTAAGCAAAACAAAATTGAATTAAACTAAAACGCTGCTCCGACCGATACTCTCCAGCAAATGCGGAAAAGTCAATAAAATATGGAAACATAATGTTACCGCTCCAAGTATCGAAGTCTCACGCTGTGAATTTCATAAATAAAGAGCGTATCGATCGAATCAAGAAAATAAGAACAGATGTTAGAGTACTCACTGTATTCGGACGATATTAACTGCGATTACTGTTGATTAATGTTTATTTTTACGTATAAATTAGTCGGCTGCGCGTCTGTGACTGTTGCTTATTCGGGTAAAAACAGTAATTTATTAGTGGCGACTTCTCGTGTTGGCGCGGGCTTAACGAGTGTGTGGCGTGCTGCAGTGGACAGAAAAAAACTGGCTCGCTTGGTACGTAGCTCGAGCACCAGTGGCCTGAGGAAGAATAACCCCAGGAGTCGATGGGAGCTGCCACCGCTTCCGAACGCACCCCTCACCCCGCACCGCCTCCCGCCCGCCCGATA
The DNA here is from genome assembly GCA_905220475.3 of Ennomos fuscantarius. NCBI lineage: Eukaryota > Metazoa > Arthropoda > Insecta > Lepidoptera > Geometridae > Ennomos > Ennomos fuscantarius. The sequence continues at coordinate 5,379,366 of HG992039.1, forward strand.
CAGATCACGCATTCTACAAATACCTTTAGCTGCGGCACCGGCGATCGCAAGCCATCTCTTTCCCACCAATGCCGCTGCTGCTGCGCCGGAGGTCCGAAGAATCACTGTTGCGCGGGACGGAGTGGGTCTAATGGAAGTTTCACAGCAGACGACGCTTCCTAAGTTCACCGAGTAAAGGTCACGCGGGCTAAGCGAGCTGAGCGTCGCAGCGCGAGCGTGGAACTCGACCGCGCGAGGTAGCAGCGCGTGCGCAACACCGGCAGCGCCCACATCGCTGGCCGTTTAGCTGCGCGCGACGCTCACGATCCATATCCGTCTCGCTCGTACGCCCAGATATTCCTATTCTTCTCGTTCACGCACGGAGACGTGGAAAAATGTATCTAGTTCTGTCGAGGCGAACGCGGAGTGCAGTAGCAGGGATTTTTTTTTTCGTTTCAATAAATTTGTGGTTGTTGGTCTCGCTTAGGCGCACGCCCGGGGCCTGACGGAGTGAGATGGGAGATTGCCACCGGGTTACGCCTTCCGTGCGTGCTCTTTATTATGTAGGTTGTTCACGTTTTAGAGCCTCCGTGTACCGAGGCGAGTATGAAATACATAATAATATCGCCGTAAATACTCGTCTGCGGTGAGCCGGTTATTTATGTTCACTCCGCGAGCGCCACCGTGCTACGCACCGCCTGCTACGATTTACTTTACGCTACTCTCCATTGGAATTTATCTTTTGAGTCGTAAACATTGACAGTTACTTGGAATATTATTGCACAACATCATTCATTGTAATTGTATTAGATGAGACAAAATGGTTAGAAAAATAAAATATGGGTCATTATTTTAATTTTAATAATTTAATAATAAATCATTTTTAATTTTGCTTAATCTGTGGTAACGTTAGATTCATTCTTAGTCTATGGTTTTCGTTTTTAGGTTATATGATACGTATACTCTGTGACTGTGTCTATTTTCTTGTAAGAGAAGTTATAAAATAAATCTAATAAAACCATAGCCGTGGATAAGTTCAAAAATTAAATCGTCTTTTATTAACAACAGAGTTAAATACAAGACAGTCATTAGTAGTTTAGATTACTTTAAAGAATATAGCCGATGTGGTTACACCGATAATAATTAGGATTCATTATTAACATACATTATTGACAGCCTCTGTGGGTGGTTGAGCACGCCGGCTCATAACCCGGAGACGATGGGTTCGATTCCCGCGCCAGGACAAGTGTTTGTGCACAGAAAAAAAGCGCAAATACTTGTTCTGAGTTTGGGTGGTGTGGGTCCTCGTAGTTTCTGGATCCCTAAACACAGGGAACCTTAGTTAGGGTCCAAGACCTATGTATACCTATGATAATTGGGCTTTATTATCTATTATTAACCTAAATGATTAAATATTTTGAGAATATTTCATAATTTTATTTTAAGACTCACCTTAGGCAGGTGATTTATATTTAGTACTACTGATATCGTTCCGCCAAGCTATGCGGCTAATCCTGGTATTGAAGTTTTTGGCCGATAGGATTATAATATTTTTTTATTACCGGCATTCATTTATCCTGAATGAAGTAAAAATTGATTTTGTAAAGTTTCACACAACACAACCCTACAACAGTTTTAAGCTGCATTCACAATCTCCTAATTCTCTACAACAACACAGTTAATTTGTAAAGCTTTTAAACAAAACCCAGAACAAGATACAACGTAACGGACCGAGACACGCGCACAGAACCTACAATAGAACAAAGCGCACAATAAACAAAACTAACATTCCGTCATGGTTGTAAACATCTAATCAAGGTGACAAACACACAGACAAGCAGACAATGACTGAAGGCATCAAAACATATTAGGGGCAACTTTGTCTCCGAAATTGGCAAGCATTGTTACTGTCAACGGGGGCTTACAGACATTGTATGTGAATCAAACTGAGAAGTGTTTTCAGACATTGTTGGGTACGGAACGGGATCTTTTATGGAGGTCGAAAAAATGACAGAGACCGCCTTTGTTGGCGGAATGGTCGCAGCGTCGACCACACGGACTGATGCGTTGCTAATTTACCAATTTTGAGACGTCCTCGATGGGGTGTCGAATTTGAGGATTGCATTATTATAGTTATGGAGTGTGAACTATAGAATGTGTTCTCTTAATTAAATTTTGCTGGCCTGATAGCTCAGTTGTAGTTCTGCCTTCTGAACGGTTGTAGGTTTGATTCCCACCAACCAAAATATGTGTCATGAACACAGATTTTTCTGCATCTGGGCGTTATATTGTATTCTATGTTGTATTTACAAACAAAAAGTATATAAGTATTGTATCAGTTTTCTGGTTTCCATAGTACAAGCTTTGCTTAGTTTAGGACTAGATGGCGTTGTGTGAAGTATCCATAAATTATCATTTATGATATTTATAAGTATTCTATCAGTTATCTGGTTAAGCCAAGCTGTACTACCAGAGTAGTGCAAAAGAGAATATTTGTCCTTTTCTGTACTATTCTCGCAGTGCCAGTGTAGTACTCTCGGAGGAGTTTTAAATAGGCCTCAATCTTTATTCTCTACAGCACATAGTTATGGTTTTTATTACAAAAGTTCTGTTAATTTAAACATTAGGTATCACGTACTATCACGATAATTTGAAGTCATTATTAATAATTAACACACACATCGCAGTCTAATCAAACATTAACATTTAAAAAAAATGAGCTCTGCTATAAAAACTGATTGTAATATTAATATAATTATGAGTAATATTTTTACAGATCTACAAAACAAAATATGATTATGCCTAAATTATGCATAATAAATAAACATTGGACTGTAAATAAATAAATAATAACGCCCAACGATCACATACCTATGTATGTGATCGTTGATGTAATCCTAGTTAGAGTCTAGGATCTATATCCTAGACTCTAACTAGGATTTCTTGTATCTATAGACTCAGGAGCTACGAGGACCATCCTCCCACAACAACCAAACTCAGAACAAGTTTTCTGTGAACAGATATCTACTTGTGCCGCAGGAATCAAACCCGCTGCCTCCAGGTTATGAACTGACGACTCAACCTCCACACCACAGAGGCTGTCAATAAATTATTTCTATTCTATTTTTATATTTCTATTATCGTCCTTGCTCGTTGATCTATCTCTGTCCATCCAAAGGTTGTCTGGAAGAGATCGCTTTTTAGCGATAAGACCGCCTATTGTTACCTACTCATTAGTTATTTCCTGTTTTTGTATTTGTTTCCTTGGTGTCAATAAAGAGTTTATCTATCTATTATTACGCATGGTGTCACTTAAACGCGTTGAAGTCTTTTCTATGTGGGTTTCCTGCGATGAAGCCGCTATAACGCCGCTTTAAAGCTAAAACATGTCTATTATTTCACTACTGTTATTGTAACTACTAATAGGTACTATCATTATTGTTATTTTACTTTAAAGTTAACTTTGATTTATGTTTGTGTTGAGTCCGCTACCTACGAGGTTGGATTTGGATTGTTTGTAAGTAATCGCGTCTAGTATACATACATTCCGATTTTTTTGTTAGGTAATAAATAGTTGGCAGATTTTTTTAAGGAATGACACGATGAACTTGTTGTTCGCCTGATGTTAAGCGATACCTTTTCGAGTGACACTGCACTGCGCACGTGATCCTGAGACACAGTCTAGTAATAAGGTTACTAATTACTAGATTGTGAGATCAGGTTATAAACTCTCATTTGCCCAATAATTTCACTAGCTACAGTGCCATTCAAACCGTGCTTGCGCTCTACTGCTTGGCAGCAGAATAACTGACAAAGCGGTGGCACATACCTACCTAGATAAACCTTGCTAAAAAAGTTCAAGTAAAAGTAATGAGTTTAAAAAATAAAGGCATTTGGCTGGTTAAAAAAAGTTAATTTTCTTATATCATTGTGTGTGTAATGTTTCTAGGCATACTCATTGTTCCATAAAGCCACGTTTTATACGCAGTAAATGAATAGTATGGTGATAAATATAAACTAATATATAAATTAATGACTTAACCAATATCTAAATCTATTTCTATGCCGTAACTGTGTAATTCAAAAGACTAAAAACAGATTTAAAGACAAAGATCAATTGTTAATAATAATTGTGGACTATCACAACTGTACTTGTATATTTTCTTGAAAATAACATTAACAATGTAAGATTGTTCCATATCGAGGTTTAAATAATAGACTTACTTCGCCGGTTTCTTATTATGGGAAGTCGACTTCCCAGTTGCGTCTAACGTCTAGTAAACTTTAAGTTCACCGACCGTAAATCAACTCAATTTACAACTGAACAGCATAATTGGTTGTACCGATCCCACTTCTGATTGCGGCGATAGGCAATCGACAATCTAGACTAAGGAAACAGTCTAAGCATGCTACCGGCCCCATATAAGCTCATTGTATCAAATATCAAAGATCTCAACTATACCTTATAAAGTCCGAACAAAATGAACTTCTAAAAATAATATTTTGGCTCATCATTAAAGTCGACAATGCGACTCGATCGGTCGTGCTTTGTCTTTTTAGTCGGTGACGCAATTCATGCCGAAATGGAACAATAAAATTCTTTATCTAACACTCGACTTACAGCCTTATCACGCTCGAGTTAAAGATAGCTTTTATATTTGAGGATCGGTGTTGTTGATCTCTAAAAGAATTGTCCGTTGACAACAGAGACATCGATTCTGTTCTTTTTTTGAATATCGATTGTATTGTAAAGAGCATTCCCATAGCACTGCTGTGAGAACTTTTAAAGTACCCACCTCCTAAGAGGTTGTGTTTTATTTTTTAACTATTATGAAGTTTTTGGGGAGCTTTAATAATCTTATAACAGCTACTAAAACATTCTTGTTAGAGCGATTAACTACAATACATCGTTACCTATTTAAGACCTAAATACTTTTTTCTATTCTACGCATAATCCTTATATATTGTTGTGATTGAAAATAAACTTGTTGTTTAACTCTATGGAAAAAAAAACCTGAAATATCTATATAAAGCATCAATTTTATATCTCATATTAAGTTGTAGATTAATTTTTGATAGGTTTATTTAGATTGTAAGAGTTTTATTTTTCTTTTTTAATCATAACTTTTATCATAATATATTACATTTGCGATATTTGCCAATTTTCTGGTATTAGGTAAAACTTGATTATTAGCAAAACGTCAATGTGCACCAACGCAGCGTTTTTTAAACTCTGTATAAATTCTATTAGCATTGAACTTCTGTAGCTGTATAGTCATTTATCCTCAGTTATAAATCAGTTAATGATATATTATCAAAGACCATAAATGTAGAAAGTGGTTAAAAAACGTAAGCCATATTTTACCTACACAAGAGAAAGTCCAAGTTTAATCAAAGTCATACAAACCTCATACATCTATCATTAAAACGAGATTAAAAGGACAATTATTTATTGCAATACGTTTCAATTTCGAGAAGTCTCTATCGAATTGCAATCAATAAACTATTTTTGGTATTTCAATGATTAATGTGCCTAATCTATAATCTGCCACCGGATTCTGGAATCTTATACAGGTAGTCAACATTGCATATTAAATCATATATTACCTTTTTTTCTGATAGTTATCACTGATTTGGAATTTTGCAAGGTTGTTTTGATAAAACAATACCACACAAATATTTATAGATTTTTAAATGGCTTTGATGACATAGATAGATAGATAGATAGAAAATTTTTTATTGCACAAACAACAACAATTGTAGGTACATAGGCGATCTTAATGCTATCGAGCATTATCTTCCAGTTAACCCTGGTGTATTGTGGAAGGCTTAATGCGGTAGTGCAACAATAATGGAATATAAAAGAAAAGAAAACAACAACTGCGTACATATGATATATATATGACATACTGCATACGTATAATTTCCTCTACTAATTTTACGTGCCCGACAGGGTCCACGATGAACTGTTATTTAAAAAAAAGTATGTACACTAAACAACATTGCAGAATGCAAATTTGAAATTTTAATTGAAACTTTATTAAAATAAAATTCAATCTAAAAGAAATAACCGACTACATATATATTACATTATAAAACAAAGAACTTATTTTCATAATAATTTCATTAAGGCATCAAGAATTCAACTTTAAAAAATGAAATAATCATCTCATGTGTTATTAATTTGCTGAAATTGGCAGAACAACACGTTAAGAACGATGGCAAAAACGAGATTTCCCTCAAAATGTGCTTTTAAATTCAAAAGAGACGAACTAAATCGATTTTGTCCAAATTTTCGACAGTTTGAACAAACGTCGGACCGCCAAAGCTTTGCTTTTTGCATTCAACTCGTATAAATAATTCAATTTTGCGGTTCGAAGATTAAATTACGGTCTTTGTCCATTTAGTATGCGACAATAAAAATGCAAATGCGGCCCAACGATGTTATAATTTACGGCGCAGGATTGAAACAATCCGGTGACTGCGTGTTTGATGACTGCTTTTATTGCGTATCTTTTTACTACTACACTCCCATTGCTAAATTAAATGTTTGACGTGTATGGTACCATCAATATTTTCAACACTATCTGATGATCTGATGACCACTGCAAAACCTTTTAATTTAAAGATACCTGCAATCGTAGCAATTATTTTTACAGCTCGAAAATTTTTTCACTTGATATTGTGATGATATGTTTGTATTTCACCTCATGTTTTGACGTATTTGAAGTATTTAATTACACTTATTTAACTTGAAAATTTAATTTAAATAATATAGTCGTGTTTAACTTGATGTTGTGACAAATATAGTCGTGTATAACTTGATGTTGTGACAAATATAGTCGTGTATTACTACAACATCTTGATGTTGTGACAAATAAAGTCTTGTGTAACTTGATGTTGTGACAAAATAGTCGCGTATTACTGGATGTTGTGACAAATATAGTCGTGTTTAACTTGATTTCTCGTTTTTAGTATGTTGGTGTAATGATATAGTCATATGTAACCTGATACATAATGTGACGATATAGTCATGTTTAACCTGATATTGTACATCGTCACTACGATATTGGGCAAAGACAGACGATACTAGGCACCACCTTACGCTTGTATTAGAAACTGGCTCTGGAGCGAAGCTGAATAAACAAATTACAACGTAAAATTTGTCAAGAGTGTGTTTACATCGTAAACCGTAACGTACAAATAGTACCATTCGCTTAATGGATCGTAGTAGGTAGGTTACGATTAGATTTTTATTGTATTATTATCTCTTTTTAAAGTTAACGTGGGTTGTATCTTATAGTTTAAAAATACATTTAAAACTCGTAAAACTCTCTTAAACCAATATCAACATTATCTACTTGGGAATACGTACACTGATCGCAATACATATTTATTTAATTTGACAGCCTCTGTGGTGTGGTGGTTGAGCAGGCCCGCTCACATCCCGGAGGCGGCGGGTTCGATTCGCGCAACTGGACAAGTATTTGTGCACTGACAAAAAGCGCAAATAGGTTACTTGTTCTGTGTCTGGGTGTTATGGGACCGTGTTCGTTAAAAGGTCTAGGATCTATGTCTGTGATCGTTGGGCGTTTATTGTTTACGAACTTCTGCACGCAGCTTCGCCCGCGGCGTGGCCTATGGAAAAATAATTCAACCCCCTCTTAAGGGTGGAATTTCCAAAAACATCTACCTGCATGCCAAATTTCAGCCCGATCCGTCCATTGGTTTGGGCTGTGCGTTGATAGATCACTATGTCAGTCAGTCAATCGCCTTTGAGTTATGTATATTTAGATTATTATTATCAATTATATAAATATTTTATTTCTATGTATAGAATAGTAAAATTATTTTGCTTTCGCTATTTTGTTTTCATGATTGCATCCTTGCTTGTCCACACAAATCACAATTGTAACGTTTAAATTTAGATTTTAATCATTTCCTTCCTTATCGCGTCTTAGACCAGATGGTCTTCGTAATCACAATCAGCGAAGCATAACGACACACCGAAATCAATTTGCATGTTATTTAATGAATGTATTATGTAAATTTGGTCATTTTTATTCTGCGAATAACGATAAATCTATAGAGCGAGACAAATAAGTCATAACATTGGGAGAACTGGTAAGGGCAAGGCCATTCTTTACCTTTTTTGTTTTTATCGACACAAGTATCGACATGTTTGGTAATGAAAAACGCTCTTTTATTCACTATAATCAGGTAGGCAACCTAATAAATTAGTTATGTTGATTTTTTATTTATGCGAGGCAAAAAATATATAAAAAGTTTCATCTTTAGGTGAACGAGTATAAGACATAGGTTACCTATAGGTACCACCTACACATGAATATTAGTCTAGTGTATTGAAGTAAAAAGACTATACTATACTTATAAAATTGTACCAGGATTAGTTATTTTTTTTCGTGTAGGTAGACTCGTGTCGGGTTTGGTCGTAATTTTAAAAATATTGTGCCTTTGAACCTGTAAAAGTATACTTTAAAAAACTGGAAAAGTAATCTTTTATCTGTAAATTTAGCTCTCTCTCTCTCTCTCTCACTCACTCTCTTTTTTCTCTAATGGCATGCAGTGCATGGTACAACGGACAGCGGAGATACGATAGCAGGTGATTTTTTTCTAAATCCCATTCAAAACACAAACTGTAATATTTGAATATATTTTTTTTTAGTCAAATGTTTTCTGTAAAATCGGGAGAATCGATTTGTATGAACTATATATAACATGAGGAATATAGGATATTATTAACCAGTAAATATGTGCATTACAACAGATTGCTAAAATATAAGCGGGATGGCAAATTTATAAATATATATTATGTTATTAGAGAAACTAAAGGGTAGCAATCTATGCTCTAAGTGCGTAGTTATAGCGTAGATTTTACGACTTGGATAATATTTAGCGCTTAACTTTAGTTTCTATTTATGCTTTAATTTTTGAGAGCTCCAAGTAAGTATTTTAAATATTCCTGGCTGATTTAAAATTCGAATGCATTTGTTCTTAAGCGACAGTTTAACATGCCACATGCCTTTTATCAACAACGCTTAGACAAATTACAACTCTTGCCTGATTTAAAATACGAATTCTCTTGTTGTTTAACGACAGTTTAACAAGCTATTTGCTTCAGCTCTCATAGAACTAAAGCCGCATTTCTGAAGTTAAACTTAGACAAATTACAGACTTTTTCAATAATTTTAAATAGGTAGGCGTCCTCAATTTTAAGTATCACTTAAAATCTGCGGCAGTACTTTTGTCGGTAGAGCTGTAGAGTACAGGAATTATTGTGAAGGCATTACTCTTAAAATTCTTTAGCTCATCGGCATGCCAAGATGAATGGTCGGCATATACATGTTCGGATCACAATGGTCCGCTTGTCCTCCTATTATTACTGCGGCTTGCTTTTATGTGCAGACGTCATACGGTAAAAGGGGGGTATAAATAAGCTAGTGCACATGTCATGTAGCGTTAAGGCTAGTGATGGACTTTACTGTGTGCGGTTATCGATATGGGTTGCCTGTAGGGTTGTGTTACTGTGGTTATCTACCCATAGTGATAGTGATCAAATGGTTATTCTAAGCTTAAAAATATTGTACGTTTCTAATTAACGCTTTACGTTATACATTTTTGTATCTTCTCGATAATGTTTTTGTTTTGGCTCCACACTTTTGTGTATTTAACCAGTGTCAAGTAATTGATAATTTCTCAAGTTAATTAATTTTATATAGTGTCAAGTAAGTCAATTCATAGTCCAAGTTATTAAATTAAGTCATAGTCTAGTCTAGTCAAGTCATACTACTAGTAAAGTGGTGGCAACTTTACCAGTAGCATCTATGTAGTTTTGTATACAACACGAAAAGAAACGTTTCACCATCATTATACTACTTTCCCACACTCATGCTTGTAAACCAGCACTTAACAAATAAAATGCCACCAATTTTATCCACTAAAACTGAAAATAACACAAGTTTTGGAAAATAATACAATGCGGCGACGCGATCTTTTTCGTTTTCCCGCCGAAACTTCCCTATCAAACATTGCTCAATTGTTCTAATTTGAAATCCTACCATACAATATTATATCCGCGAAAGGTTTATGTATGGATATCTGTTATTCTTTCACTCAAATACTACGGAATGGATTTTAATGAAACTTGGAATGCAGATAACTTACACGCTAGATTAACAAATAGGATACTCTTTAACCGCGGATGAAACCGTGGGTCGCAACTAGTAATGAATAATATACCATCATTCCTCAATTCATAAAAATTGTATCCTTTTAAATTATTTGGATGATCTACTTCCTATCTGTTATAGTCATATTTTTTATCGATAATTAACTATCGATAAAAATGGATATCGATAATTCTCCTCCATCACTATAAAGGTTTGAGGAACTGCGACGTCAGTGAACGCCGTTAAGATCCAACGTTATATGGATATAGAGAGGATCAAGCGTTATTTATTCGTAGTCGCCCAGTTATGATGCCTAAATGACATTAAATGTAGGCTCATGAAATGTTATACTCGTCAAGCTATAAGTAGGTACTTACTTGTGCTATGGCCATTTACTGCTTACAGTACTTACTTAATGAAAGATTTTACTGGATTTATTATTTATTTATTTATTTTTATTTATTTTAATAAATATAAGCTCTCTCTACTCCAAATTTGTTTCAAACCGATCCAGCCGTTTGAGCGTGAAAGAGTAACAACGGTTTTTTTTGTACATAGTGACTATGAAAGCCAGTGTTGTGACTGTGAAGTGAAGTGTGACAAAATATATCATCAGATAACTGATACAATAATTAGATTTTTTTTGTATATAATACATAGGCATAGAATACAATATGGTTTTTGGCGGGAATGCAAAAAAGATTGCGTCACCGCATTGTATTATTTTCCATAACTTGTGTTATTTTCAGTGTTAGTGCATAAAATTGGTGGCATTTTATTCGTTAAGTGCTGGATTACCGACACGAGTGTGGGAAAGTGGTATGATGATGGTGAAACGTTTTTTTCGTGTTGTTTCCAAAACTCCATAGAAGCTTCAAGTAAAGTTGCCACCACTTTACTAGGACTATGACTTTGACTAGACTATGACTTGATGACTTCGACTGTGACTGAACATATTTGCTTGAAATATCATTAACTTGATAATTGTCTATCTAATGTCTATTTTGATAATTGTCTAATAACTCGACACTGGCTAAATACACAAAAGTTTGGAGCTAAACCGTAAAAAAAGAAAAATGAAGAGTAACAACCATCCATACATACAAACCTTCATGATAATAATATTAGTTGGATAAGGTTTAAATAATTTCTCGAAGACAGTTTCACGCCGACTTCGCAGCCGCCATTAAGTTTTAATCACACTCTAAGTATAGACTCGTACTATACTAAAGATTTGAATGTGAAACAATTGGACAAAAGTTTCAGTCTCGCCATCAGAAATGAATAAATTTGCCTAATAAGCGCGGTAATAACAAACATACCTACCTACATATAGATAGACAGCTTCTGCCCGCGGCTTCGCCCACGTGGCCTATAGGAAACAAAGATTTTTTATAGATAATTCAACCACCCATTTCACCCTCTTGGGGGTGGGAAAGACTAGAAAACTCTTTGCTAGTGGATACTTACACTTTACAAAAAACACGCCCTCCAAATTTCAAATCTCTAGGACCAGCGGTTTAGACTGTGCGTTGATATATAATTCAGTCAGTCAGAACTTTGAATTTCATATGTATAGATAGATAAACTCTCTTTTTATCATACAGTGACGGTATCTACCACCAAACTATTTTGACTATACCTACCATTAATTAATATATAAAAGAAAAATCTGAATCGCGAACGGTATCCGAACCCGCATCCACCCATCCCTTAAGCCGGGAAAGCCCGGACATGCTTTACTTAAGCTACCGTTACCGCTATGGTGACTTCATGTCCAAATGTATCCTTCACCTTTTACAACCAACTTACGCTAAGCAGACGATACCGCTATAAAATTTTACACCTACAATAAGTTATCATAAGTACATACATATCTTTATTTATTATATTATTTTATTTATTATACCTATATATTTATTTACTAATATGTATGTGTTTGTACATTATATCTAATAGCATAATATTAGTATACAAAATAAGTATTTTTATTCATATTGCGCACTGCTGATTTCTCCTATTGTTATACTATCCATCCAAAGGTTGCCTGGAAGAGATCACTTTCAGGGATAAGGCCGCCCATTGTGCTACCTATTTAAGTATTCTAATGCCTAGATTTATTTCATGTTGGTATACGCAATCAAAAGTTTTTCTATTGTCTTCTATATCAAATAACGATAAGCTGTCTTAAAATTTTACTAATGTAACACCCCAACCAAGAGCTTCCACCAAATGAAACTAGATGGCGTTCTCAACCCTTAAAACACGCAAGCGTTTCATTCACGAAGTATCAAGGGCCACCTCACAGAAATAAGTTTTGTTGTTCTCATCAGCCAGTATTATAGCTGCATGAAGGTGCTTCCACCTCGTTGGGACACCATCTGAACGCCATAATAACTGCTTCTTACGAGTCACCCAATCGACCGCTTCCACCTCGCTGGGACGGCCGATCTAGTAATATTGACTCCCCATGCGCCCTCCATTACACTGGCGCCCAACGTGGGGCTCGAAGAAACATCGTCGAGTCAACCCATAAAAAGTGAAGAGGTCAAACCAGGAATCGGATGAGCGACGAGGAGTTTTACGCAACAGACGCAAGTAACTTTGCTTTGCTTTGGTGCAGGGGGAGGGTGAGAACGAGCTTGCCTTCCCGAACACTAACACATCCATTGGTGTATATCATGGGTCAGCACTACGTATCTTCCGAAATGCATATGGGGCAGATTTGCCCAAGCCAGCGCAGCCCATTCGGAAAAGAGGCCGTCCCCGTAAAAACTAATGCCACGCATGAAGATCTCCTGTCTTTCTCGTCGGGTCGACATCGTAGACAGAGGGGGAGACTGTAACACCCCAACCAAGAGCTTCCACCAAATGAAACTAGATGGCGTTCTCAACCCTTAAAACACGCAAGCGTTTCATTCACGAAGTATCAAGGGCCACCTCACAGAAATAAGTTTTGTTGTACTCGTCATCCAGTATTGTAGCTGCATGAAGGTGCTTCCACCACGTTGGGACACCATCTGAACGCTATAATACCTGCTTCTTACGAGTCACCCAATCGACCGCTTCCACCTCGCTGGGACGGCCGATCTAGTTCTAGTAGTGTTGTCCACCCTGTTGTAATCTTTCAAATAAAATCAGTGTTCTCTCTCGAAACTTCTCTCTCTCTCATTCGATTCCCCGTGCGCCCTCTCCTTACACTAATAATTTATTTTCTTTGTTTGCTCTTAGTGTATCCACAATCAAACAGCCAATAATTATTTATTTATTGTTAGGAAGAGCAAACTTTTTTTCTTACATCTTAGAAACTGAAACTATGCACTAAAAGGGATACATCTAGTAGTATAGTAACACTAAAGCATGAGCACTCGTGTAATGATATGATACTGATTATGTATCATTACAGCGTGGAATAATATGTTTATTGATTTTAGAGAAAAAATAATAATAATTAAACTTTGAAAAACTTAAACTGAATAAGTCAGCACTACGCATAATAAGCAAAATGAACACCACCCTAGAATAAGTTATGATAAGTACATACATATCATATAATAAGAATAATGCCACCCTTTAAGACCACCAAAGCCGAAATTCGCAATTGAGCACCGACCGTTAAATACTGTAAAGAATTATGTTCCGAAACAAGGCAGTGTCATGGCGTCAAGATCACGCGTCAAAAGTGCCGACATCACGTGGACCCCGCTTCGACATTATTTGTGAGATGTCACCACCAAGGTGGTATAACAATAATACTTGAACCACTCCAATAAAACAGCCAGCTTTTCCATCGACAATCTAAGTAACAGCTGTTTAAGATTTAAAGTTGTTTGACGTCCAGTTCGCGGGGTGTCCAGTTGTTCTGGTATGAAACTTTACTTAAAAGTCATAAAGGCGCCCTATCGTTTTCCGCGGTGTTCCGAGAACGGATTCAGGCTTTTGGCGACGTGCTCGTGTTGATGAACGGATGAATGTGTCGGTGTCGGTCAAACAGTCACTTCCTTTGTGAACTAACATCCGAAAGGAAAATGTTTCCGCGTTTATCATTTGTTTATGGTACGAAGTTTTGGAACGAAGTACCTTATCGCGCGTTGCAAAAGGGGCTAGACGGAAAAAATTAAGACCAAAAGTTGTAACGACACTTAAGACCAAAAGTTGTAACGACACTTAAGACCAAAAGTTGTACGACATTTAAGACCAAAAGTTGTAACAACACGACCAAAAGTTGTAACGACACTTTTTGAAGCCGTGCGGCGTGCGCGTTTTTCTCTGTCTGTCTCTCTCTCTCTCTCTCATAGAAAGCAAGCCAGTTATTATATTAATATTCTTTCTATTTACATTATATTTGTTAATAATAAAAAAATATTATTATAACTTAAAAAATGTATTACAATTCCTAATTACAAATCGAAAGGAACTACGTTCTATTCTGATGTCCCCAACGTAGTAAATAGATTGGTACATAATGAGAGGATAACTTTGGTAGGTTATATAAATAAATATTTATGTAGGTAACACAAGTATTAAATGATGAATGAATGGTGAAAATGACTCAACAAACATACAAAAGCAATGAAATGAAGATCCGAATATCGGATTACGTATCGATATATATAGGGGTATCTGGAGGACCCTAAAGTATCTTTTTACGTCTTTATGTCTGACTCATTATTGCTGGAAGCGTTTTACAATGTGTGAAGAGCAAGCTTGTTAACTGCATTTCGTCCAGAAATATCGCAAGGAGATGCATACTGCATACCTACATTTTCAACTAAAAGTACCATGATTGCGGGATTCAAAAGGTTAACTGGTAAAAGATATATTTGTACCTTGTTAGTGCACGACACGACAATGTCAATCAGTCAAATGAAATTTGGCAGCGGAAAAGATAAAAGAAGATTCCTTAGGGGGTCATTGAAAAGAATCCGAAAATGGCTCAGTGAATTTTGAACTTTTCCATTACCCGTGTACTTTTTAAATTTAATGTGTAATAAGGGTGGATTATTATCCGTTAAGTGTTCGTGAACGTGCACGAGTGTTGGCAAATGGTACCAAGTTTTAAAACCATGCCTTTTCGTTTTCTCTTCAAGGCCTCCTAGAGCCTTCAGTAAAATTTCCACCATTTAACTATGGCATTTTGACTGACAAAATAAAACTTTGACTTGACATAACCGCACAAAATTCTTCACTTGACATTGGCAGAATTATCGCTTGAAAGCGATAGCAAGCCATTAAACGAAGAGAACAAGAAGTTTCCTTAAGTTTTCCTTTCCACGTAGAAGCACCGTGTTAAAGTTATATCAACAAAACTTTTCTGCTCTGAAAATTATAAGAACGGCTGTGCAGTAGCATTAAATAACTACGAAAAAAATGAGTATGCTTTAGACCACACGACTGAAGTAGAACTTCTTTAGTTTAGCTCCATCTGCAGCGCCATCTAGCCCCAAACTAAGTTAAGCTTGTACTATGGGAACTAGATGACTGATACAATACTTACATACTTTTTGTTTTTTAAATACATACATCGTTGAATATATATAACTCAAAGGTGACTGACTGACTGACATAGTGATCTATCAACGCACAGCCCAAACCATTGGACGGTTCGGGCTGAAATTTGGCATGCAGGTAGATGTTATGACGTATCCACTAATAAAGGATTTTACGAAATTCCACCCTTAAGAGGGTGAAATGGGTGGTTGAATTATTTTCTCATAGGCGAAGCTGCGGGCAGAAGCTCGTAAAATATAACTCCCAGACACAGAAAAAAACATCACACACACAACACAAATGTTTGTCCTGGGTGGGAATTGAACCCACAAACTTTAGCTCAGAAGGCAGGGCTACTACCAACTGAGCCATTGGACCAGTCAATAAATGACTAACTAGACAAAAAAATTCCCAAGAAAAAGCTCAATCACTCAATCCATAGGTACAGCTTCAGCTTAAGCTTAATCCAGCGAAGGGCCAGACAGGCTTGAATGTTCCCACGGCAAAGCGCCCCGGGCCACGGCCGCGGCCGGCCGACGTGCGACGATTACTTTGGCCAGTGAGCCAGCCATTACCCGCTCTGACCAGCCAACGTAGAGATGACAATTTGAAGATTAGATTGGCAGAGGCATGATTGGACGGATTTATGTGCTGTATCGTGAAAGTTGGGAAATAGACAACGGTAACTATGAAAATTAGTGTTAGGAAAATTTACAATAGGTCTACCTCTACCACGTAACTTAATAATAATAATGATAATACCCATCGATCACATACATAGATCCTAGACCCTAACTAGGATTTCTAGTAAGCTACGAGGGCCATGGTTCTACAGCACCCAGACGCAGAACAAGTATTTGCGCTTATTTTTCTGTGCACAAATAATTAAACTTAAAGTATCAAAGCACGATTCATGGGGCAACTAATCGTTGTGAACATTTGTGCCATCCGTCAGCTGCTTGACATGCCGAATCTTGTACGTTACAAGCTCACATCAACGAATCTTTAAGTCAACAGTCGCCACTATAAGGCTCAAGCAAAATAGGTAGGTTAAGGATTTTCAGAATAGTTCAGTTCAAGTCTTCAAGCAAGCTTGAAGCTTTGTTACCTTTTTTGCGACGCGGCGACGTTGCGCTTGCGACAGGTCAGCGGCACGGATCAATTTTTTAAATGTTATTGAATGAGCTCGTCGTTCACCTGGTGTTAAGCGACACGGCCACCCATAACCGAACAGTGTCACTCAGAACTTCAAATATAAAGTTTCGCGTGACACTGCACTGCGCACATCAGCACAGTCTGGTAATAAGATTACTCGACTGTGAGATCAGATCATAATGTCTCATTTACCCAGTAATTTCACTAGCTACATTGCCCTTCAAACCGGAACACAGTAGTGCTTGCACACTACTGCTTGGCTGCAGAATAGCTGGCAAAGCGGTGGTACCTACCTAGACGAACTTTGCAGAAAAGTCCTAGTCATTATAGACCCGACATAAACAAAAGCTACAAATTGCTACAATCCCAGCAGAAAGTAGAGCAACTCAGCTACATTTAACCACTATCAAGCTACCGCATTTTCGAAGCAATAAAATCGAAATGTATTGCAGAACAAGACGTGGCGCAGGCACTTAGCAAACACTGGCTCCGCTGGATATCTCACGATTTTAAATATTTTATTGCTACAACCTCAAAAGCCCAGCACTTGTAGATAAAGTAGACTTTATCAGCGAGAACTAAGGAGTGGGCTTGAGAAGGGTATTAAATAGATAAGTAATGCAAGTCAGTTTGAAGCGAAATGAAATTGTAACAAATGCTACCGACTGTTTTGTATTTGGATTTTTATGCATTAACGCTCGGCTGGTAGTAAATTAATAACAGCCAAAGACTGGAACGCTTTACCGGCGTCCGTATTTCCCGATAACTACAACCTTGGAGTCTTCAAATCGAGAGTGAACAGGTATCTTCTAGGCAAGCGTGCTACATCCTAGACCGCATCGTTACTTACCATCAGGTGCGATAGTGGTCAAACGCAAGCCTATCTAACAATAAAAAAATAAAAAAAACATTGAAATATCCATTTAAACTACACAAACTGATTTATAAAGAAACTATGTTAAGAGTAAGAAGTTACCTCTCTCTATTTATCAATATTTGGTGTCTAAAATTGTTTCCCTTCTTAAAAAACTTCGCCGTGCTGTGTTTGGCTAAACGCAAAAGCGCAGCAAAGCAAAATTCAGCGCAGAACGATTTGTCTGCTTCCTAATAAAGTATACCAATATACCTAATCTATGATGAGTGAATTGGATAAATAAATAAATAGTTGTGGAAATTTGACACGACGCCATATAGCAACACAAGCTGGTAAGCAAAGCTAACTTGGACCACATAAAATGATTGAATACTTTGGATACTTTTGGGTTTTTAACACCCAGATACATTACAAATAGGTACCTATGTTCATCAGCAAATTTTTGGGAATCTAACCCACAATCTACAGTTCAGAAAGTAAAGCTACAAACAACAAAGCTATATAGAGCATAACACAACATATTGATGTTAATTATTATTCACTTGAGGTTAGATATAGAATAGGACATTTGTCCGCCTGTATTAAAGTTATTAAAATACAAATTAGCTAACAGCACTTGTCAACTTGGTAGACCAAATACAGAACGTTCATTGGTTGCCTGTTGATCATCGGCTGTCTCAACCAATGAGCGTACAGAATTTGGCATTTTGACTTGACATGAGTTTGACAAACTTACGAGAAACCGGGGATAGGGATATAAGAACTTAGTATCTGTCTTACTTTAATACAGACGGGCAAACATTTTACCTCGATAAATATAAGCAGAGCTGCTCTAGTTTACAATAAATGCCAATTTTACGTTTTAAAACCCCAAGCTTCCAGGTTATTGCTCCACAAGTATTTACCTACGTATTACGACTTAGCACAAATATAAAAGGCAAGAAGCCGCGATTCTTGAAGATGTTTCTTGTATTCGCACCTGCCTAGTCACACCATCCCACTAACGAACATTCATTCATCTTTTGCGTCGTCAGTACATAATGTTGATTCATTAACCCGCTGTACAGAACGATGTGTCAACGGTATTTTAATTAGCACGAAAACAAAGTAATATTGTCGAAACAATGTGGTTTGAGATGTAAAACGATTTTACAATGACGCACTGCATTTTCTCCAATTGTCTTTACACTAGAGAGACGAATACCATGGTTTCGCTTTTCTTAGATATACTGATTTTCAAGCGGAAACACAATTTTCCGACTTAATTCTGATCCAATACACAATCCGTGTACGAAATTATATCTAAATCGATTCAGTAGTTTTGGCATGACACTAATAAATAAATATATACATACAAACAAAGAGACGTTTAACTTTAGATGCATATTAGAGGGAGTTGGGATATTATGAATGATCCATAGACCTAGGTATATACAATACAAGCAATGATCGTTCAAACGCGAGACAAGTAATTTCAGATATTATGTATATGAAAAAATGGTATTTCATTTTATGTGGGCAAACAAAGAATTCCACGTTATAATTAAAGTTTAGAAATAATATACAATGAAGGTAATTAAGGTGATATCAGCATCGTTTAACACTGAGTGTTAAAATTATAGTGAAATAGGTACATGATGCTATAGGTGGGCGCTACGCTAATAATTATACAATTTTATTTTTGCCTAACTTATCTGATGGAAAGTGATGCTGCAATCTAGGATTATGCATGCTTGCCTAGAAGATACTTATTCACTCTTAACTTGAAGACTCCCAGACTGTAGTTAGGTGGTAAATTTGTGTTGAATTTTCTGTAGGTAACATGTATTCGAGTTAGTATTTTTTGTAACGTCACATTCACTCACTGAATAAGAAAATAGGCATAAAAGCTGCACAAGTAGTAATTCGCTCTTTAATAACGGAATTATGGAACATGATCACAAAGTTCTAAAGTTCATGTAACAGAATGTAGGGATATGTGCTTGACGGCGGCAACGTCCAGTTATAAACTCTATGCGCAGCGGGCAGTACCGTAATTTACCCTGTGGTAGCATTTAAATTTATTACAGTGGCAACACCGGCAACTGTCATCGTTGCCCCACCCATCTGGCTATATAAATAGAGCGTTCGGTGTACTATGATCATTCTTGCTCCGGACACGGCCCGGTGCGCATGCTGAAGGCCTATAGTTATATAGGTTGCAACCTACGCACGGCCCGTCAGTCTATATGCTCTTATTTGGCTCTTACGCGCCAAAAGTGTCTTATTTGACATTATTCCACCGTCTCTTTCTCTCACGCGGTGTGTACTTGATTAGGACTTCTCGCTTTCACACATCATGAGACTTTTGAGAGTTACAAAAATATTCTAGGTATGTGGAATAATCAACCCGCAATGGCTGGCAACTTGTGGCGTATAGATGATTAGGTAGGTAGGTTCAATAAGGAACTTTGCTGCCCATTCCTCTAATTCCCTTTGCCAGTTATCACGACACAAAAACCTACTTTCTCACTAGGTGAATACTCTTTCACTAGGTGGTAGGACTTTACTGCAAAGTTCGTCTAGGTAGGTACCACCGCTTTGCCAGTTATTCTGCCGCCAAGCAGTAGTGCGCAAGCACTGCTGTGTTCCGGTTTGAAGGGCACTGTAGCTAGTGAAATTACTGGGCAAATGAGACTTTATGATCTGATCTCACAGTTTAGTAATCTTATTACTAGATTGTGCTGATGTCTCTGGATGACGTGCGCAGTGCAGTGACACGCGAACCTCTATACTTCAGAGTTCCGAGTGACACTGCAGCTGATATGGGCAGCCGTGTCGTTTAACATCAGGCGAACTGCTAGCTCGTCACGTCATTCCTTAACATAAAAAAAAACCTTCCATCACACATCTGTAAGTAATCTTACATTTTATCGGAGATCGCTAAAGTACCTACGCTGAAACCAAGTCAGTCTCTTATCTTCACACAGCATAAAGCTGCATGAATTGTCGACCATCCCAAAATCAAAAGAACCACTCTTTCAGAATGTTGAATGAATGTTCTATGTCTGGGTGTGTACTCTATGTATGTATTATAAGCAAAAAATATCTAATTATTGTATCAGTTATCTGGTTCATATAGCTTTGCTTAGTTAGGTCTAGATGGCGCTGTGTGAAATATCTACATATATTTATTTACTTACATTTATTTATTGAGAATACGCACACGTTATATCTCTGTATTTTCTACCCTACGTATCTACAATAGGAAATGAAATCTTTACAATTTTCCGACTTAATAATGAAGTATTTACCGAACATCTTCGATCACCCCGATAACTTTATCAGTTCGTTCCCGACTATAGGTACGTCCCGTCACGGTCGAACGAGCGGATACACAAGTAAAAAAATAAAAAAGCCATCGTCCTGTGAGGCCTAATTAAGATATGTATCTATCAATGTGACCCACCCTTGCTCCACTATTGTACTGATCCCAGGACTGAATGAATGGAGACGGGGAGGTAACCTGAGATTATAGCTTCTTACTTTTTGGACCTTTTACACATGAGAATTAAGAGATCGTCTATATAACTAAGTGTTGATTAGGTTAGAAAATATTTTACTAAGTAATAAATAAATAAGTTCTAATTTCTGTAATGTGTGTTAGTTTTGATGAGAAGAATTTATTTATTTATTTAATACTTAATAAAAAGTACAAAGGAGGACTTAATGCTAACAGCATTTTCTACCAGTCAACCAAGGCGTGCAGAGAAACAATTTGATTAGGCGTGCATATAAGAATAAGAATAATATAAGAATGTTTTAGTTAGATAATTTTCAACGTGTTTTAAATTTTGTGGATATTGTATTGTGTACCAAAAAACAAGTTTTTCTCGTGGTATCTTATTGAGTTAAAAACAAAATCCATAATCCACTGCATGAGTTAAAGAAAGATAAGGATATTGGATCCGTTTTATAAGTTCAACGGTTCTTTATATCTTGGTTTCGGTAGAGCCAAATTTCCGCCAAATAATTTTAGTTTTGAACTGAAAGCCTCACTACCGAACACACAGACAACGCTTCACTGTTATAAGTACCTATATGGTAGGTATTATATATAATACCTACTTACGCAGGTAAGGGATAGGGATGATTATTATGATGATTGTATGGCAGATAGTAAAGACGTTGGACTATCAGTTTTCGTTTCATTATACTTACTTACGTACCTACATGGAAATAATCGAAGCCCTTTTAAAAACCAAATAGGTAAAAACAATTCACACCAAACCGAAACCGTCTCGACTTTATGCGAGCGTGGGCGCAGAAAATAAGAATTATACGAGCTATTTTGATTGACGGGAGATAGCTCAGATGGCAGTCATTATTTCTTTTCAAATTATTAACTTTATGACAGAAAATTGAAATATAAAACTCATATTTGCATAGGATGGAAGGTTAACTGTCATTAATGGAGACGTAACGTGTTAATTATCAACTAGGTCACTCATTTTGAAAGTATGGTAATGTGATGTTTTACGATCTTTAAATGACTCACGCCCACGCAAATTTTGAAATTATTTATTAAAAATATGATGACGCATCACACCCGGCCGATTACATTTTAATATTTAGCTGTGTGGATCTTTAACATTTTATTTAGATTTAAGCTTTTAGGTATGCTTTTAAAGGGATAATCATTTGGAATCCCTTCCCGGTTTTTTTTTAATTCGGGAAAACTGCACATTTATTTTGTATAATTTTTATTATTTTTCTATGTATTATCTATATATTTATACTATCTTTTTTATAAGTAAAATATTTATTTGTAATTGATTAAGAAAACAGAAAACAATGAATAAAAAACTTAAGCTTAAAACTTAACATTAACTTAAACTTTTAATTGAAGGGGTGAGAATAAAAAGGATTTAACTGATTTTTTTGACCAAATGACTTATGGGTATCGTTGGATTCAGCGTGAAATTATCTTCAATAATACATTCTCGAAATACCGAAATGAGGCTTAAATCTCGAGATTTTGAGTCTAAAAATGGTTTATCTGTCACAGGAATACAGTACGCTTAGCATAAAAACATTACTTTATTTCTTTTATTATATTATATTTTTAAAGTTAAATCCTTTTTATTCTCAACCCTTCAATTATGAAATGTGAATTACATAGTAGTCGACTATTAGGCCTATTATACCTATATACTTAAGTCTAAATATAAGAGATAACACCAGTAAACATTTGTGAGATTTTTAAATAAGGCACTAAGCAGACAGCTCACTCGATGGTAAGAATTACTCGTAGTTGCGAATAATATTGTTGCGACGCACGTTACGCTATTGCGAAAAACTATTTAAAAGGGTTGTCAATTGGAAAACTACTGGTTCTACGAGTGATGTGGTCTAGCTCTTTTTCCTGATTCTAAGAACTATATCGGCCACTTTAGTTCTCCTGCGGATCTCATCATTTCGGATTTTATCTCGCCGGGAAACACCGATCTCTTCACAGTTCGTTACTCAACTTTGATCTTACTAATGAGGCCAACAGTAGAGACCACGTCTCAGTGTCAAGTCATCGCTAATTTAAACCCTATCTTTCAGTCTCTGCGGTGTTTTAGACGAAAAAATGGATCGAAGTTTTCCGAACGCTGCCCAGCCGACTTGGATTTTTCGTGCGACCTCTTTGTCGAAGTTGGACAGTCTGTCCTAGGTAGACATATTTGTCGACAGCTTCAAGACTATCGTTCCCAACAATTACCGTTATGGGTGGAACATGGGTATTGGACATGATCTTCGTATAGTCCATGCTCATCTTAAGACCAAGCTATTAGGAGACTCTACTGAGGTCGTTGAGCATGATGGTAGGTAAGGTCCTCTAGCGACTCATCATTATGACTATATCATTGGCAAAACGAAGGTTAGTGGTGTACTTGCCATTTATACTGATGTCAGATCCTTGCCTTGCTTATGAAGAAATTGAATGCTTTCGATTAAAAGCCGAATCAGTCATAATGTTGACTCCTAAACACTCCATGCTAATCAGATAATACAATAAAACGTCCAGCAACCGAGTAAATTGCCTTATTATCATTACCACAGCCGAAACGTGTTTATTAAAGGCACGGCAACATAACATTTATTATAGGCGTGTGCCGGCCGACTTCGTAAACACCACATTTGCATCTCGACCGTGTCTGCGAAACCTCAATCGATCGCTAAAAAAATCATCGCATTATACTTACCAACTGCCTATATAACTCACAATAAGAAATTATCGTCTCAACTACCTTCAACTAAACATATAATCTGAATTTTATTCTAAGGAGTTAAGGTACGAATTTTATTACGAAATGTAATCCCATAAGATGTTGCCAGCAGTGAATATTCCAATACAATAATACGTGCATTGGGCCGGCGCGCGCGCAGTCTGCTCGGACCACTACTGTGCATTTCCCACGGGCTGCGTATATTTCTGCACCGCTCTCTCCGCATAGCCGCGTCCCTGTCTGTCCTGATGTAGTGCCGCTCTTTCGTTAAACGAAGCACACCCACACACCACGTCGCCGTCGGTATTTGAGATTGTTCCGAGGTGGGTACCGACATACATTACGTCAGGCCAACTACAGGTTAGCTGCTAGGGTTTATCGATGCACCACTATGCGTGCTATTGCGCTATGCAAGTGTTTAACACGGATAGCTTGAGATTAACTCGATGTAGGTGGGCGTTTGTTCAACCGTGCCTGGTGGAATTGAGCTGCAATGATGCAATCATGTGAAAAGGAAACGTAGACAAAGTTATTGACTTTCATTGAAAAGAACGACCATTTTTACAAGTATTGAACTAATATTCAAAATCTAACTAACATTACCGATCAATAAAAAACGCATCAAAAAAGAGTGAATAGACAGAAAATTAAACTTTTAAGCGCACTCAAAACCTCGAGTAGGTCTACAATCTTCCTGTCAGCTAAGACGATCATCCGATTTACGAAAATCTATTCAAATTGGCATTAATTTGAGACGTCGAAATTATCTAAAAGAAGTCTCGCCGATCACAATTTGCAATATTCTTTGAAATGTGTTCTAATTCACGATTAACGCTTCAATCAGGCGGCTTGGGCGGCCTAAGACTAACTTTTAAGCTCATTGCCGTTTTCACTGCAGTAACATTCAGAGAAACCTGTCTCTACGTTCGATGTATTATTGATATGAAGATCAAACGTTTAGAGAACACGAGTTTCGTGATTTCGTCTAATTCTAACGTCTAGAGCGCGTGCACACCGCGTCACTGTCAAACGTGGCCGCGGGTAGCATTTAGAATAGCTACTAATTAGGGCACATAATATTTCGAATTAAATTCGAAAGGCAGTCTATAATCCTCAAGACAGTGTGATACAAAATTATCTGGCATTCTCAATGCAATTCAGAGTGTGAATTGTTAAAATATCTTTTATAATGTGACTTTAAAAATTAGTAAAGTACTTTACCATAGTAATAGCCTATTAAACTACCTACTTTTTCAAAATGACGTAGAGTCGGTAAGTACCTAAATTGCAGAGAAAATCTTTAATGGGGGGTAATAAAGCTTTAAAATTTTCAGTCTCTCGCAAAAAACAAATTGCAGCTACGGTGAAGTTCATAATTTCTGACGTCACGTAAAAGTATGTAGTAGTAGGTACCAGAGGCACCTCTACCACACCTTAGTAATGAGGCACTGTGAAGTAATTATTTGTGAAACTGCGTGATTAAGCTGTCTCTATCTATACTTGTAAAATAAAACGTATTTTGAGATATTTAACTTTGAAGAATACCTACAATTTAATTGTGTACAATAAAAAATCAGTCAGTCAACTGGAAGATAATGCTCTCTAGCATTAAGTTCGCCTTTGTACCTACATTTGTTGTTTGCGCAATAAAGCATTTTCTATCTATCTATCCATCTAAATATCCTAATATACCTTACCTACCTTTGTTAATGTTGGTGTTTGATTATGAGGTCCGCTTAGATCGTTTTAGCAAATAAAACTGGTATCTAAAGGTAAACGTAAAATATATATTATAAAGAACAGTTAGATTGCTTCACAGTTTTCTGGTGAGTGACAGACGAAAAAATCAAAATTCAAAATTTACAGGCGATGACATATCATTAAAAGAAATACAAAAGAGTTAACTATCTAGTAGCTCATGTAACCTCTAACACTCCTCCTTAAATGAGGTACTAGAGCCAGTCCAACTCCTCCTCAAACTTGCATTCCTTTCAGACACCTCTCATGCCTCTCCCTGCAAAGTCCTTTCGTCAACACATCTGCAGGCATCTCATTCGTTGGCAAGTAACTCAGCTTTACCTTCCCCATTCGAACCATCTCACGAATGTAGTGATGCCTCACATCTATATGTTTGGTTGTCCGATGATGCATGGGATTCTCAGCAATTTGAATTGCAGACTGACTATCACTATATAGTTCCACAGTTTCATTAATCCCAGTCAGCTCAGCTAGAAGTGCAGTCAAAAAAGCCGACTCTCTGCATCCCTCCGAAAGAGCCACATATTCAGCCTCAGCACTTGAGAGTGCTACTGTCATTTGCTTGCGACTTTCCCACGCTATAGGACATCCTCCAAATGTGAATACAAAACCAGTGTAAGATTTTCTATCACACACATCTCCTGCGTGATCTGCATCCACATAGCCAACCAGCTTATTTCCTGTCTTCTTGAATATAAGCCCGAGTTCTTTGGTTCCGTTTAAATATCTCAGCACACGCTTCGCAGCTGTCCAATGTGTTTGATCAAAACAACTGTTAAACTGACTTAAGTAACTAGCTGCATATGCAATATCAGGTCTTGAGCACACAGCTAGATACATCAGTGAACCTATTAACTCCCTGTATGGCAGTTCGCTTGGTGGAACGTACTTCTCATCTTGTGGTTTCATAAGCTTTATTCCACTCTCAACAGGAGTCTTTACACTCTTGCAGTCACTCATTCCAAATTTCTTTAGGATCTTTTCAAGATACTCAGTTTGGTTGAGTCGTATAGAGTTCTCCTGACGTTTAATTTTCATACCCAGAAAGACGTCTACTTCACCAAGGTCTTTCATTTCGAACTTTGTTTGAAGCTCTCTTTTCACCGATATTCTCTCTTTTTCATTATTCCAAAATATTAGAATATCGTCAACATAAACTGCAACAAACATCATAGAGTTTTGTTTCTTCCTCATGTAAACACAAGGTTCAGTTTCACATCGCTTGAAACCCATCTCTAACAAAACTTTGTTCAATTTCTCATACCATGCTCTGGGAGCCTGCTTTAGCCCATAAAGAGCCTTCTTTAGTAGACAGACATGTCCTTCTTTACCTTGTTCCTCGAAACCTTTAGGTTGTCTCATATAAACCTTTTCTTTTAACTCTCCGTTTAAGAACGCGGTAACGACATCCATCTGATCTACCTTCAGATTATTCTCCACGGCTAGGGCTAATAGTAGTCTCAAGGTACTGTGACGTACTACAGGCGCAAAAGTTTCGTTGTAGTTAAACCCTTTTATTTGCGTATAACCTCTGGCTACGAGTCTCGCCTTGTACCGTATCTTCTCCGGCTCTTTTTTTATTCTAAATAACCATTTAGAATCCACGAAGTAGCCATTAGCCTTCTCTACTAACTCCCAGGTCCGGTTTTTCTTCATTGCATTAAGCTCTTCTTGAATAGCTTTCTGCCATTTATCTTTATCGGGTCTAGATAAAGCTTCTTCCACTGTAAGTGGATCTTCCTTCATATCTTCTTCTGCATAATAGAGAATATAATCACTCAAGTTTTTAGGCTTCCTTTCTCTAAGAGGATATCTTCTTTCAGGAACATCATAAGTGGTTTCCAATCTAGGTGCAGAACCTTCACTATCTTGCACTTCAGATTCAGGAACTTCCACTTCTTCATTGGGATTCACGGTCTCAATTTCATTTATTTCTCCAGCTGACTGTACCTCTTCACCAGCTATGTTTTCCGTACAATGCTGTTCACCAACTTCTTCACAGTCGAAAAATTCATCAGGCCCTCTTCGTACTGCTTCATGCTGTTCCACTCGATGAACTTGATCAGGAGCATCAACTTCTCGAATCAAAATAGGTCTTTCCCAGCTGTCATCTGATGGTATCACTTCCACGATTTCATCATGAGTGTCGTTTGCATGAACTCGAATTTGATTTTCAAAGAACACTACATCTCTTGCTTTGTATAAACTATGCGTGACAGGGTCTATAAGGCGATAGCCTTTTGTTGTTTCGCAATAGCCAACAAACAGCAATTCTTTTGTTTTTGAATCAAACTTCTTCCGCTTTTGTTTCGGGACATGCATAAACGCCCGGCAGCCGAAAACCTTTAAATGACTCAGGTCTACCTTCCTGTTAGACCATGCTTCTTCAGGCGTCATCCCTCTTACAGCTCGTGTTGGACATCTATTTTTCAAATAAACTGACGTGTTGACCGCTTCTGCCCAATACTTCTTATTAAGTTTCGCTTCTTCAAGCATGCTTCTAGCTCGTTCCACAATTGAACGATTTGCCCTCTCACTTACTCCATTTTGTTGCGGTGTGTATTCCACTGTCAACTGGTGGATAATACCATTATTCCGCAGAAAAGTATTTACGCGTTCATTGACGTAATCGGTCGCGTTGTCTGTTCGAATCGCCTTTAGTTTTTTACCTGTCTGCTTTTCAACAAGCGTTTTAAACTCTACCAATTTCGAATAAACTTCACTTTTGTTTCGCAAAAAATAAACAAAAGTTTTTCTCGATTTGTCATCAATAAATGTCAAAAAATACTTATACCCCGTAAATGAAGTAGTTTCTATTGGCCCACAGACATCACTATGTACCAGTTCAAGTAGTTCAGTAGCATGCGTACTCTTTTGTTTCGGAAAAGGTAATGTAGTTTGCTTACCTTTCAAGCACGACACACATTGTACTGAAACTGGGTCCTTGAAACATATACCTCTAGCCAGTCTGTCACGTAATATTTTCATGTTGCCGAGTCCCAGATGTCCAAGTCTGCGATGCCATAGTTGGACTGCATCATCAGCATTTGTTTTTAAAGCTGAAAACATGTGAGGATTAGAATTGGACTTCACTACATAAATCCCTTTCTCTTCCTTGCATACCAACTCAACCTTACCGCTCACTTGACATTCTCCCGACTTATACAACTCACAACCTCTTTTTGAAAATACTACCACAAAGTTACGATTCACTAACGTACTTACACTCAATAAATTCGCAGCTAACTTCGGCACGAACACAGCTCCCTTCACACTCACGTTCAGTTCATCCGAACAAACATCACCTCGGCCTTCACCTTCCACCCTGTTCCCATTCGCGCAGGATATTTGGACTGGCTCTCCTAACTTTACATAGTTCTCTAGCCAATCTCTCCTGTTTGTCATATGAAATGACGCTCCAGAATCAAGTATCCACTCTTGCGATGCATTTCTGTAGGTATGGAGTGCCGTATGTGTCGTGTGTGCTTGACAGTCATGCTTCTTGGGGCAAAAACGCGCTTTATGTCCTTCCCCACACACGTAGCATTCTATCTTCTTCTTTTCTGCCTTGCCGTTGTTTTTCTCCTTTGCTTTGCTATAGCTTTTCTTTCTAGCAGCACTCAAAGCATTCTGCGAACTCTCAGACGTCACATTAACGTCAATCTGTAGCAATTTGGTTTTAACGTAATCGGTTGTCAACGTTATATTGCTATTTTCTATAGCCATTCTCATCGGCTCGTACTGGTCTCCTAGCCCTTGTAGCATAAGTGCAGCCAGCAACTCGTCGTCTACTTCTTTGCCCATATCTGCTAGCTGATCGGCCAGCGACAGTATCTCGGTGACGTAGACTCGTGGACTGCTATACATACTCAGCTTCTGACTAACAAGGCGTCCCAGTAATCGACACCTATTATTTACTCCTTGATCTTCAAAGGCGGCTTTCAGCGCGTTCCAGCTCTCTTTAGCTGTAGTAGCTTTCTTCACATGCACCAGACAGTGTGGTTTCACCATAAGGAGCACCTTTGCACGTACCTTTCTGTCTATCTTAAGATCAGCAGCAGTTGACGGTGTTTCTTCTATATGTTCCCATAAATCTTCCATTACCAGATAAAGCTCCACTTGAACCTTCCATGTCGCGTAGTTAGTCGCGCCATCAAGTTTCTCTATGCTTTGAAGTAATCCTCCTGATACGTGGGCGTGCGGAGCACCGTCGTCACCAACCGCACCACGTCTTACGTTATCCATTCCTCTAACCAATTTTTATCTTACTAAAAATCTTCCTAGCGATGCTACCATGTTGGTGTTTGATTATGAGGTCCGCTTAGATCGTTTTAGCAAATAAAACTGGTATCTAAAGGTAAACGTAAAATATATATTATAAAGAACAGTTAGATTACTTCACAGTTTTCTGGTGAGTGACAGACGAAAAAATCAAAATTCAAAATTTACAGGCGATGACATATCATTAAAAGAAATACAAAAGAGTTAACTATCTAGTAGCTCATGTAACCTCTAACAGTTAATAAGGCTTTTTTGTGATTTACTTTACAGTAATGTCAACGAAATGACGATTTGAAATATGGCGGCTCAATAGCATTTTCCATACTTATCTACCGCCTACATTTGTGTGCTGCTTACAGCTGTCAAAATTGTATGACTGTCATACTTTTACGTGCGCGAACTTGCTTTGAACGCCTATCTTTCATTGAGATCTCAAATAAAACAATTAGAATATAATAATAGAAATATGTATATTGTATTAAACAAGTAACATACATGACCTACTCGAATTAAATTTTTAATTATTTTTACAAAAGAAACATTGATTTGAAGATTCCGTAATTTTTTAGGAACATTGGAGAAACCAAAACAATTAAACAATAACACCACATTAAAGACAGCAAACTTAGAAACATGACATCATTATAAACTTCTTATTGACTAATAAACTATTGTCATATAAGAACTAAACACTTACCTACTAGTAATATCAATCTGAATCAGAACTTTCATAGAGTCCACTCTACCAGTGGACGTAGTCTTCTCGATCCTCTTATCCCGGCAACGGCCCAAGCCGAGACTTGCACCCCAAGGGTGCCATTGAGCTACTGACCTCCCACTTTTGTCGGCGGTGACGCTGTATAGGTCGGTAGGGACCAACAGGAAGAGCCCAAAAAAAAAAATTTAATACTCTGCTGCCCCGCTACCCTTCATGCGTCCAATTTGCGACCTGTCACTATACTTAGCTCGTGAAGGTTCTTTGGCAGATTCATTTTAAACGGTAAAGCCCTAAGTAGAAACTTTTGATTATTCTAATAATTGACCTGAGACACTAAGTTTTTACACGGTAAATATCATGCCTAAGCACTCGAAACTATAATGTAATCCTTAATCTATATTATAGTTTTACATCATTATAATCGAATACCTTGTCATAAATTGTACTCACAGTTTCGAATAAGAACTAGAGCGACCTAAATACATACCTATACACGCGGGGAATAAAAAGATTCGTCACCTTGAGTCCGTCCGTTTTACAGACACCAAGCAATATGAAGCTATCAATCTTACAAAACTAACCATGACTACTAAAATCTTCATAAAGCAGAGATCATGGAGCCGTTATTGATGTCAAGAACACTTCACACTTCTAATCTTACAATTAAGGAATATCTAAAGTTGACCACAACAAATTGTTCTAGAGAAGTCATACAACGCTACAGATGTTGTAACAATTAATATAGAATAACAGTATATGGACGAAATGCCACGACCTATGCCGAGGGAATATTACTTCCTTTTTAAAGATTAGCAAAATCTTTAAGACCAGGAAACTGTTAACACTTAAAAGTTAAACTACCATTTGTAGCCACGGTGTCTGCAAGAACATGAGATGGTGGACCAATTACCTATATTTTCATCCACACTACCTCAGCCTGAAAACAAAGGTTTTCAACCAGAGTGTGTTGCCGGTGATAACTAATGGTACTGAAAAGTGGTCTCTACCTATGGAGAGTATAACCGAAGTTCCCTTGCGAAACAATATCCATTAAGAACAGCTCCGCGGGAGAACTAAGGTAACCAATATAGCTCTTAGCATTGGGAGGCCATATCGCTCACAGAATCGACAACCGATGGGGAAGAAAGGTTCTCGAGTGGCGACCAGGAATCGGAAGACGCAGCTTAGGCTAGTTAGACAACAACCTGGTCAAAACCGCGGGGAGCTCAGTGGCGCCCTATGCGAGACCTGTTTACGTCTGTGTATCTGTGTGGTGTTGGTCTCCAGTGGACGTCTTCAGGCTAATGATGATAACGATAATGAAGGACCAATCACTGCACAGCCAGAGGAAACCTGATGCACATTGGAAAACACAAAATCTTACTCTAGAGGTTGCATACACCATCTTTAATTGTCACACCACACATCATCTCCGGAGTGATGATCTCTGTGCGAATGATATGTGTGCTGAGGGAATAAATGTTCAGATGGCATCTCACAGAATTGAGTGGAAGAGAAAACATGCTGCACCGACCCTGTTTATATGGGATAAGTGTAGGCGGATGTTGATGATGATGAGTGGATAGTATTCAGTTTTGCTTCGTTGACATTCAAAATATTTTTGGAAACAAAAAATCTTAAGTTTATAACTACGTACTTATTATATATTTAATGCCAAAACAACGAATAATCACTAACAGATTACAAAAAAATATTAACAAAAAATAATGAAGATGTAATGCTTAAGTACAAAATAATGGGCACATTTGGCTTCTTTTTTTTTAAATCTAACCCTCTCGTTTATAAGTGCGTCGTGAATTATACCAGCAGGGCTAGTATGAGATATAAAATTTTCTCTAAAAAACGTTTAACCAATGAACGATTATGTGATAAACCTTTCTTACGTTTTGATTGGTCAAAAGCTTTCTCTAGAGAAAAGATATGTCGATTTTTATAGCTCATGCAGGACTTAATTCAATTGACGACTTGATAGCTGACAAATGTCTAAACACGAAAGTGTTGCTATACCTAAACCTATCACATGTGAATCGGTCATTCAAAATATCTATTTATATTATGTTTAAGGCTATAGTTTACGATTCCCAGGTTTTAGTATTACAATAATGTTAAAGAACTTATCAGTTCAGTCATTTCAAGAAATTGATATCAGTATCTCATTTTTTCCAGTCACTATTTCTGCCTATAAATGTGACTGTGACGTGTGACGCTATATGTCATGTCATGAATTGAATTAGGATTCCTAGTATAATTTTTGCTATAAAATGATTTCTGAACTTAATCGATGACAGGACATGTCAGACAAAGTAAATAAAGAAAACATTTTTATACAACAGTATGTGAATAAGAGGTTACAAAACTAAATCACTTAAAAATAATTTTCTTACATATTTGATTGAAATCGCAGTAATTTTATCGTCAAATAGAACAAAATCAATTGAACAAGTAATAAAGTGTATATTTAAATGAGGATATAAATTAACTAATATTTTAAATATAATGGTCGTCCAAAAACTGCATATTTCACGAAGAATCTAGAATATTGAAGGTACGGAATAATATCGTTAAACTTAATCGTTGGTAAAGTGGTGAGATGTACCTAATATACGAAGTACGTGGGTACTGTATATGTATTAAGAAAATTAATAGAAGTGCTTTTGATAATTTTGCTTATTGTGATATTGTGCTCTAACTTTGGCCCACGCAATTATTTCAAACTGCAAATGGTTTTAGTAAAGCTATGCATTATTTATAAAATGGTGAGTCAAATGATTTTTGAAAATATGCAGTTTTTAGCACTTTTACCTCAATAATGTGGTCTTAATCAACATGAAAATAGCATGATAAAAGTTGTTTAAAAATAATCGTTTCAATCAATTCAAAAATACTTAAGGACCCGTATGTTTTTAATAAAATAAATCAAATCGGTGGGTTTTAGAAGTTTAATTTAAAACTGTTGAAATTTTTATGGAATTAAAGCCTCGTAGAAACATTTTATTATATATGATGATATAAAAAAAAACTAGTTTAGTACCCGCATTTTTCCATTTATGGTAGATATTTTTTTGCTACATAGTGTAGTACAGAAAAATAATTGTGCAAATAAGAGGTAAAATGAACACATTTGATATATAAAAAAATAATTTCTGGCAGTCAAGATCCTATTTTTTTTTTTAGTGATTCATTTAAACGCGGACGCACCAGGCAAATAGTTTGTTATTGGTTTGGCTCCACACTTTTGTGTATTTAGCCAGTGTCAAGTAATTGAAAATGTCTCAACATTTATATATATATATGTGTCTAGTCAAGTCACAGTCCAAGTCATCAAGTCAAGTCATAGGTCCATATTACAGAACGATGCTCAGTCATCGATCGGTGCTCAAGCAGAGATTATATTCATAAAGTGATCAATTAGTGAATGAAATTTCTGCTTGAACACCGATCGATGACTGAGCATCGTTCTGTAATAAGGACCATAGTCTAGTCAAGTCATACTCCTAGTAAAGTGGTGGCCAACTTTACCAAAAGCTTCTATGTTGTTTTGGAAACAACACGAAAAGAAACGTTTCATCATCATTATACGACTTTCCCACACTCATCCATGTACTCCAGCACTTAACGAATAAAATGCCACCAATTTTATGCACTAACACTGAAAATAACACAAGTTTTGGAAAATAATACAATGCGGTGACGCGATCTTTTTCGTTTTGCCGCCAAAACTCGAGGCAAATAGTATTATTCCCGCATGTACATGTACCTGTTTGCCAGCTACCAAATTGGAACTTATGCATTTGGGTCTGTCACAGAAAAATGAGCCGTCAATTTTTGGTACAGACGGAAATTAGAGTTCATAGTGGTACCTGTGTGAAAGGGCGACTTTATATTTCAAACTCAGTGAGCCACGAAATGTTATTTTACTTTATCAGTTATTCGGTGGTTATACTAGTTTTCACTTGCTAACGAATAAATCGCAAGCTATAGCCCGATAGCTTTTGTATCGGAATTTAGCGCGATATTTGTATGTCAACCAACAATAAGCCTAAACTATTCACCTGATGAGGTCGCGGTTATACAATTATACATAATATCATTAATCACAATTTTTCTTAGTCTATCTTTTGGAACGTAATTTCTGCGCTTATAGTTGTATTTAATATTGAAAAAATATAGTTGAGCTATCTTTATATCATAAAAATAACTTATAAATCTAAAAGATCTTAATATAGGCAGTCATAGACGTTCTATTACTTGCGACCTTCCCAGTCATCAGATATTATAAAATGCCACTTATGAACAAGGGCATTCAAAAACAAACAACTAGGAGAAATAGAGTTTGGTCGCATATTTTCATTAACAAAAATCATCACAAAATGAACAGTGAAAACCTTAATTTATTAGAATGACTCTTGACTATCGAGTGAAACAATATAACTATTTATTATTATTAATGATAATAACGCCTAGGGAACACATACATAGATCCTAGCCCCTAACTAGGATTCCCTGTCTAAGGACCCAGGATCTACGAGGACCATGGTCCCACAACACCCAGACTCAGAACAAGTATTTGCGCTTTTTTTTCCTATGCTCATATACTTCTCCTGATGCAGGAATCGAACCCGCCACTCCGGGATATGAGCCGCTCATCCACCACGTTACAGAGGCTATCTGGGTCATGTGGTGTTATTATGAATAATACTATCCACGAATTACTCGATTAATCAGTCTATTCAATCACAATCATACTATTCATCCACACTATTAATCTTAGCGTTTGACTCCATTTGACTTTTTATAATCTAAAACAATCTTAAAGCACTTAAAACGGTATAACACTTATCAACATCGGATGACACGGCGCTATTAAAAGCGCAAAAGGTGAAGAATATTTTTTTCCCACTTCCACTCTTCAGTTAAATGGTTTGTTTTACATTTGGTAGTTTTGGCCACACTTTTCTTACAATATGGGCGATGGTGTCACCGTCTTACGCCTGGATTGGAAACTGGCACTCAAATAAGGTGCCTGAATACACTGTTAAGTGAATGACGACAGATTCTTAGCTTAAAAGTGGTAGCAAACCAACCAGGCGAACACCAAAAATATTCTACACAATCGCGATGTTTCTCTTCAATGAAAGCTCATGTTCACTGCAGGATCAGAAGTCCAAACATTCCAATTCCATACAGCTTGCAAATTAACGTCACTTCCAACTGAGCTAGCATCCCTTCTATGGATCAGTGGTTGCGTCGGTATCAAGACAACATCAAAAATTACGTTCCCATGAAGTTTGGTCAAAAAATATGCCAAAATATAATAAGTGGGAAAACAATACAAATCACTATTTACATAACTATTCTCCAGTACAAGTACTTTACAAAAAGTAGAGCTTGTCAGCAAGCACATCGGAAGGTTGTTGCCTCAAACTTTGCCCTACAAGGAAGGCCAGTTTATGGGCATACTGGCATGGGGCAGGAACTCGAACAGTGCCAGGCCAGTTGTAGTACAGATGGCACATTTTGTATGTGATCCGCTGGCATTGGTCTGGGGTCATCCCACTGTCATCGTGGACCACTACATAGTGGGTCGGTGTCACTGTACCTTGGTTCACTTTTTGGGAGACGATCAGGAAGTCGTACCTGGAAATTACGAGGTTTATTTACAATGCTATTTTCCAAATATCATACAGCGTAAAAGCAGAAACCATAAATTCAACTAGGCATTAAAATATTTCTAAAGGATATGGGTAACTAAAGTCACAGCTGTCTTTTACATTAATGATCACATCACGTTAAAATTACGTAATATTAGAATGTACATAAAATTAAACGAATGTCCTGCCAGATCGATGCATCCTGGATGACTACGTTTCCATAAATCTACCGAAAAATAAAATGCCTGAATTTAGATTATGTCATCTGTGAACTGGCAACACCAGCGACTAAGGCGCTATCTGAGATTAACTTCACGATTTCAAACATGTTTTTTTTTAAACGCGCAAAGTGCCTTTATTCATTTGACTAACTAAACACTACCTACTACAAAAAATAAACATTTGGACTACATACGAGCCGCGATGACCTATATACAGTCAAAATACTCCAGCCTAGCCCACAGGTAGCGTAACCAACGTGTATTGTAATATTTTGTTAGTTGAAAGAATAAAGCTTCATTGCATGTTTAACAAAAACATGTTTTAGGTCGATTTCATTTGCAAATCAAGGCTGTTGACTTGCTAATGCAAACTGGAACGATTAAGCATGTACTTATATCATCATCATCATCATCATCAGCCGAACGACGGGCACTGCAGAACATAGCCTTCTCCCATATAGTACCAGTTTGAACAGCTACTTGGTTTTTGCTCCCCGCAGTTTTTACCAAATTGTCGGTTCTCATATTGCTTAGTCAAAAGCTGACCCTACATTGTCAATCAAAACATTATTACACTCTATATTATTGCCATCTCTTTCTTGGCTCGGCAAACAAATTTCAGCGGCCCTCTTTCGCGAAGCTCTATCTCCCTATTTTATGTTTATGTCTATAGACATATTTTTATTTATAGATCGTTAATACAAAACTATACTAGACCTAAAAATCTAAATATGTGAAAAAACTAGTTGCGCCTCGCGGTTTCACCCGCGGATAAAGTGTATTAATTATTCGCTCATCCCACGGGAAAATTTCACTTTTCCGGGATAAAATGTAGCCTATATGTTATTCCAGTGTATAAGCTACCTTGATACCGAATTTCATCCAAATCCTTTCAGCCGTTTGAGCATGAAGGAGTAACAAACATACACACATACACACACATACAAACTTTCGCCTTGATAATATTAGTGTGAAAAAAAACTATATATATTCTCTTATGTGAAATTATTCTGAATGTGGGTTCCGACTGAAAAATCAGTTATTAATATAGCGTGAGTATGACCTTAATTGAATGCTGATTTGGGACTTATTGGCATCACGGAATATTATATTTTTTGCATCTTCCTTTTCATCGTTTTTCATCTAATTACTATGTTGTAAAATATAATATTGTTCACACATGTCTTAAATGAATTCTTTCTTAGATTTGTCTATACCAACCAGTTACAAAACAACAACAAAGTATACTGACCAGTCTCGTCTTGTGACGGAATGATCCAGAACGGTCCCAGGGAAAGGGTTTTCGTATCCACCCCCCGCCTTCATGAATATCCTCGTGTTGATACGTTTCTGTACCACGATGTACGTCAGCATCGGTTTGTATTCCTCTCCAACGACCGAGAAGCAGATCTTCATTTGTGGCACTTCATACTTTTGTATCAAGGGTAACTGGCCGTCACCGACACCGTCTCTGTTTGGAATCAATATTGTGTTTTGATGGTCTATTAAGAAAAACGTGACATTGAAAACAAAACAAACGCTTCGGCCGCTTACGAAACTCAAGAATTAATATTGTGTATGATACTATGTGTTTCATCAAACACGTATCAGCCTCTGTGGTGTGGTGGTTGAGCAGGTCGGCGCATAGCCCAGAGGCGGCGGGTTCAATTCCCGCGGCAGGACAAGTATTTGTGCACAGAAAAAAAAGCGCAAACACTTGTTCTGAGCCTGGGTGTTGTGGGACCATGGTCCTCGTAGTTCCTGGGTCCCTAGATATGGAATCCTAGTTAGGGTCCAGGATCTATGTATGTGATCGTTTGGCGTTATTATTATTATTATATCAGTGCCTATTATTTATACCAGAGATTTTAATTCAATTCATGACATGGCAGCAGTTAATAGGTTGCCACATATTTAAATAAATTTGCTAATTTGTTTCTAATTTTTCCTAATTAATTTGGGGAAAAATATTTTGACTAGTTGGCAACACTGAATATCGCGTGATTTGACAGTTGAACAAGAAAAGCGATCTGTCTTTTAGTCTTTGGTTTACAGTTTACTAGTGAAAAGCTAAGATGTATGTTGAAGAATGAAATTACAATGCGTTGTTAAAAAGAAAAGATTCTGACTGGTCCCAATCTTGGTCTCGATCTTGAAAGAAACGAGAAAAATACTGACGATAATCGAAACTAGATTAGAATGAGATTACATAAAGGTAATTAAAAGAATTGCCTCTTTAATCTAGGAATATTATAAAATTATGGTAACCTGTAAATGATGACCCTGTCGGGGAAACGTCCATTTACGCTGAGGTAGTGCTTGAGAGCATCCACCAAGCAAGACTTGAGTCCATCCACGATTTCCTGCCCTTTGTCCTGGAATATCGCTCGGGAATACCAGTGCGTCATGGCTGCGTTATACGATGCCACGAACCCTGGGATAGAAACGAATGCATAAATAAGAGTGCAGATTCCTAGGGAAATTTTAATTTTAGTCGGTTTTGTTTGGGTTCGATATTGCACGAAAACTGTGTGAGAATTTTATTTAAATCAACGCAGTGCTCATAGCGTTTCACGAATAGCTGATCCTACCCGATCGGTAAAGTTAAGTTACGTTCACTACTTTGATTGGTGACTGCTACGAAGAGGCCACGTTTAGTCATCCGCGCCGACTGTAGTCGTAAAACAATAGTCGTTAAACCAAGTCAGAAACCTTTGAGCGGCTTAAAAATTCTTATATTAGCTTACCACTTGCCTACACGAGAAGAAACGGTTTAAGTGAAATGCAAAGCGTTGGTACCTCATCACCGTTACCGTAGTTATGACAGCGACCCAAAACAGTGCTTCGATGTTATCTTAAAGAGTTAGGTTGACTAGGGTAACTGAGCTGACAGGGGGAAATGCACAAAACACCTGAAGCGAGAGGTCAGTGCAGGCCTATATCGCCTCCATTTAGAATAAGAGAAAGGTACCTTTAGGAACTCTTGCAAAAAATCCGTACTACCTAGCCCACCTGCAGCTTCATAGTGCAGAGACCTAAATTACTCACCACAAACGCTGTTCTTCTTTTTGACAGTTTCGTGATAGGAATCAATCCCGATGATCATGGCAGTCTTGAATGGAATCGCAATGTGCCACAATGTGCCGCCGAGTTTGCAGTTCATTTGCAGAAGTATCTTTTGCGTGATCGCGCGGATCTTGTTTTGATTCATGATTGTGCGCGCGTTTATTACCTGTTCAAATTAACAAGGGTTAGAATTATGATCAAAAAAAACTTGGTCAAAATCAAAAAGACCTATTATAAAAAAAAAAATATACTAGTTGCGCCCCGCGGTTTAGAATTATGATCAGAAAAAAACTTGGCCAAAATCAAAAAGGCCTATTATAAAAAAAAAATATACTAGTTGCGCCCCGCGATTTCACTCGCGGATAAAAAGTATTTTAATTATTTGCTCATCCCATGGGAACGTTTCACAATCAAATTTTCAATCCAGTGTATAAGCTATCTTGGTACCAAATTTCATCCAAATTCCATAAGCCGTTTGAGCATGAAGGAGTAACACACATACAAACTTTCGCCTTTATAATATTAGTGTGATTACATTTAATAATTTCTGTAGGTTTTCTTTTTTTTTTAATAGGTTCCTACTGATTTTCAAATTTCACACTATCACAACTAAGACAATAAATGCGAATGTTTGTGCCACGGCGGCTGAACGGACTTGAATGAGGTTTGAAATGGTGATAGCTTATATGCTGGATTAACACAAAGAATACTTTTACCCCCGGGTAAAGAAATGGTAAACAGCTAGTTGTGATATGCATAATATATCTTTATGTGTAGACGAGCTTCTGCCCGCAGCTTCGCCCGCGGCGTGGCCTATGGGAAAATAATTCAACCACACATTTCACCCTCTTAAGGGTGGAATTTCGAAAAATCCTTTCTTAGCGGATGCCTACGTCATAACATCTACCTGCATGCAAAATTTCAGCCCAATCCATCTATTGGTTTGGGCTGTGCGTTGATAGATCACTATGTGAGTCAGTCAATCAGTCAGTCACCTTTGAGTTATACATATTTAAATTCCCCAAGGAAATGAACACTTGGTGGAACTGTATGTTCCTTACCTGTGAAGGTATAGGCATATCAGCACAGCATATCCTCTTGATTGCAGCATATCGGTCGTCTCTCGATGTAGGACATATCGTCACAACTATCTGAAGCGAGTTGGAGAGGCATTTCTTCAGGCCCATGATATAAGAGTCGGTTCTATCGTTAGGGAGCTTCACTAGCTCTGGGTTTGATACGTTTATACCCATCGGTCGACATGACCGTTTCAAAGTTTCCAGGAAATCCTGTAAAATGATATTTCTATCGTTAGGGTAGGTATTAAGGTTCAATTTACATTACTTTACCTCTATAATTAGAGGAATCCAAATCTATTTAGTTATTTATTTAAGAAAAAGTGTAATTATTAATTATAAGCTTGAAAACTGCAACTATCTACTGTGACCACACGGTAGTTTATGAGAAGCAAAAAATCCATAAAGACTGATTGCTCGTAACCTTACGTTCCGCCTCAAAAATGATTTTAAAAATATATAAAAATTAATCTCTATTTCCCTTGATCATCGCATCACGCGTGAACGGATGGAACATTTTCAATAATTCTTTTTTTGTTGTGTTTTTTACTGTCAGGAGAAGGTTCTTATGAATGAAAAAATATAAGAAAGTTGAACGGAAAATTAGAAAATTTCACCACGCGGGTGAAACCGCGGAAAGCAGTTAGTTTTGGCTAGCATGCTACACCTTCGATCACATCGTCACTTCCCATCAGGTGAGAGCGTGGTCGAATGCTAGACAAGAATTATAAAAAAATAGTAACAAATGCAAACCATTGTACACTGCTTATCCCTTTCCGTATACAAGATCGCCCATTTTAATATATCCACAGCAGACATCACAGGGTTTCTGGTGACGTCATTATTCCATTCAGCGTTAGGCTTTCCTGGTATTTTGACGTTGTTCCCAAAGTACAATGCTTCAGGTGGCAAAGTTCTTGCGGTGAGATCAATCGTTTCGGGAGCGATTGATAGACCCCAGCCGGCTAGACGGCTTTTGGCTTTCTCATTGGCTAGAACGTTTTGGATGTACTGTAATTGGATAATTTGGATCCATTATTAACATGATGCGTAAATGCCTGGAATTACGCAAATAATTCTATTAAACTCTTACAGCCTTATTAATAAACACGAACTAACTTTAGACTAGTTACACCATCTTTTGTCTCTTTCGATCTAGCTAAATATTCCAGTAGCAAAAAAAGGACACAAGCTGAAGTAACTAATCCGAGACTAATACCCGTTTATTAATAAGGCTGTTACAGCTTTATTAATA
Organism: Ennomos fuscantarius; assembly: GCA_905220475.3. NCBI lineage: Eukaryota > Metazoa > Arthropoda > Insecta > Lepidoptera > Geometridae > Ennomos > Ennomos fuscantarius. The sequence goes on from HG992039.1 coordinate 5,421,355, forward strand.
AACACGAACTAGCTTTACCTTTACTAGTTACACCAGTTTTATTAGGTGGTAGGACTTTTCTGCAAAGTTCGTCTAGGTAGGTACCACCGCTTTGCCAGTTATTCTGCCGCCAAGCAGTAGTGCACAAGCACTGCTGTGTTTCGGTTTGAAGGGCATTGTAGCTAGTGAAATTACTGGGCAAATGAGACTTTATGATCTGATTTCACAGTTTAGTAATCTTATTACTAGATTGTGCTGATGTCTCAGGATGACGTGCGCAGTGCAGTGTCACGCGAAACTCTATACTTTAGAGTTCCGAGTAACACTGCAGCTGATATGGGCAGCCGTGTCGTTTAACATCAGGCGAACGGCTAGCTCGTCACGTCATTCTTTAACATAAAAAAAAAACCATCTTTTGTCTTTAGATCCAGCTAAATATTCCAGTAGCAAAAAAAGGACAAAAGCTGAAGTAACTAATCCGAGACTAATACCCGTTTATTAATAAGGCTGTTAGATTTCATAACAAGTATTTACTTGGTGAATTTTGAAAAATCATATTATTTGTAATGAAAAATTGGCGTAATATGACCTCTTATGAATATCTCTTATAAGCAGATTTTCATACCGAAAACTTATGGGAGAAATACAAAAGATGGTTAGTACAATAGCAAAAGCTAAAAATTAAAAAATTAAGGATGACTAAACATATCAACATATTAACAAAAATCAACGTTGGAACAAACATTTTACAGACTAAAGAATGTAATATTTTTTTTACTTAATCACAGTTGCTTGCTACAACCTAAGATAGCGTATTTCCCGAGTCAAGAGTCGTCGACAAATGTACCTTTTTGAAAGCTGCATGTCTCTGGTTAGGCGTGATCCTGGTATATGTGGCAACATCCTTCATCAGTCTGAAGTTGCTTCGCTGGTCGTCGGTCAATCCCGTCAGCTGGCACAGTTCAGGAACAAGGCAGATCATGTACTCAACAGGCGTTTCGTTGCCAGATTGACGCTTTGTCTCCCTGTAATATGGAAAAGTGATAATAATAATAATAAAGCCCAACAATCACATACATAGATCCTGAACCCTAACTATGTTCCCTGTATAGGACCCAGGAACTGTGTTGTGTTGTGGGACCGAATGGCTAAAACACCCAGACTCAGAACAAGTATTTGCGCTTTTTTTGTGCATAAATACTTGAATCGAACCCGCTGCCTCATGGTTCGAACCGACCAGCTCAACCACCACACCATAGAGGCTAACAGAACTTTTTTGTTTCTTTCAGGCAACGATGCAACGGTTCACAAAAACCAATATTTATGATCATCTTTACTATTTCTACTTCCCTAGTATATACATATGACGGCGGCAACGTCTAGTTATAAACTCTATGCGCAGCGGGCTGTACCGTAATTTACTCTGTGGCAGCATTTAAATTTATTACAGTGGCAACACTGACATTGTCATCGCTTCCCTACCCATCTGGCTGTATAAAGAGATCGCTCGGTGTACTACGGATCATTCTTGTTCCAGACGCGGCCCGGTGCACTTGCTGAAGTCCTATAGTTATATATGTTGCAACCTACGCAGAACCCGTTCTGCCGACATCAGAAGTGGGATTGCCCAATGCCCATTTCTACATCACTCTTCAAGCTACGCCGAAAATATGGTGACGTGACGGCGGGTGACACTAATATCAAATTTAGTTGCAGGGTTTACCCGGACCAGTGAAAATATAATGATAATAAATGTCATGGGAAAAGAGTTGAATCGTTAGAGAAAAACAAAAATGTAGAATGAAATATTTTGGTTGCTAAAGGGATATCTATCCGGTCTAGCACTGATTGGTCCATAAAAAATGGAGGTTGCTAAAGGGATATCTATCCGGTCTAGCACGAATTGGTCCATAAAAAAAGTAGTAATGACGATTTTTGGGTGTTAAAGGGATATCTATCCAGTCCAGCACTATGCGGTCCATTTTTTATAAATGAAGGTATACTGTTGGTCCTGAAGGGTTAACCCTGACGATGACTGGAAGGTTAAAATGCTTTTGACTAATCAAATTGAAAACTGATCTTTTGACTTTGACTTTAAGTTTAACTCAATTTTATTGTCAGGATGAACGAACAATAACACTGATACTTATGTCCCTCACCGGATACAAAGTGAAGATAAGCGTACGAGGACGTACGCACGTCAGTATGGCCGTGACGGCGGCTACGTCCAGTTATAAACTCTATGCGCACCGGGCTGTACCGTAATTTACTCTGTGGCAGCATTTAAATTTATTACAGTGGCAGCACTGACATTGTCATCGCTTCCCTACCCATCTGGCTATAAAAAGGGACCGCTCGGTGTACTACGGATCGTTCTTGTTCCAGACGCGGCCCGGTGCACTTGCTGAAGGCCTAGTTATATAGGTTGCAACCTACGCAGAACCCATTCTGCCGACACATACATGGTGTTTGACACATGGATCAACAGATTTTTTCGTTCTTTATTCTATCGGTCCATATGCCAAAGCACTGTATAGTATACATACAGGATGTCGAATATACATTCGAATGGAACATGGTTTGTTTGTTTATTTATTTGTTTGTTTGTATGTGTAGCTGTCACCAGGCGAAATACAAACTTAAAGGTTTAAAAAAACTTGTGTGCATTAGATCACGCAACTGAAGTAAAACTTCTTTAGCTTAGGTCCACCTATCGGCCGGTATAACTTTGTTTTTGCTTTGTTTAATGTTAATGTCGCCATCTTGACAATTGCAAATTTTTATTTTACCAAACATACCAACATAATAACACAAATTTTTAACTTTATTATGTTCACAATACAATGTTCACAAACGAACTTCAACTTCCGTTCTCCTCGCATTCACCACTTTACTCCCAAGTCAATGTGCATAAAGAAGTTTTACTTCAAAATGGTACATTACCTAGATATAAGCATTGGCTGATCCCAATCTTTAATTTCTATCCCATAGTGATTCTTGTAATAGTCCACATAACTGATTTTTACAGGAGTTCCATTCTCGTTCTTTTCAAACGTTGATCTTGGGTTCATGGTTTCGTCGATTGAGTCAACTCTGTAATGTAATAGCACTTTTTTAACTTAAAACATCAACAAAACAAAATCATAGAGCACTATTGTAAATAATACAGCTGTATTAAGACAAGAGCTGTCACTAATACGGCTCATATTTAAGCAGAATTAGTGAGCGTCGCTCAAACTTGGATGTGTCAGTGTGATCAGCAAAGTGGTTGCCCAACCACTTTGCTAATCTTTGACTTCAATACATCCACATCAAATCCGTGCAATTTTCTATACAATAGGCGCAACTTTTTTTAAATGTTTATTAATGATGTGACGCTTGCCATTCACCTGATGTTAAGCGACACGACCACCCACAATAGAACAGTATCATTCAAAACTCTAAAATATAAAGTTTTGCGCGACACTGCACTGCGCACATCATCCCGAAACAACAGCAAGTCTGGGAATAAGATTACTCGACTGTGAGATCAGATCATAAAGTCTCAAGATGGAAGAGAAGGACTTAGTCCCTTCAAACCGGAACACAGTAATGCTCGCGCACTACTGCTTGGTGGCAGAATAACAGACAACGTGATGGTGAACCGGTATCTTCTAGGGACGCTCTTCTAGGGATGTTCCATCGTTGACCGCGTCATCACTTACCCTCAAGTGAGACAACGGTCTTAAAATTTGTGTCTTGTAGACTTAGTATGAGGGTACCGTTTTTACCCTTTGAGACCCTAATAGTAACATACCTAAAAAGTTTCTTGTTGTAAGTCGTCATGACGGAACTCCCAATCAAAGTTTCAGTGATCACCCGTTTCCAGTTAGTGCCGGCGCTTTGTACTGTGTCGTTTATAAGGGACAGTACCGATTGCGTGCGCAATACGCGATGTGTCGAGTCCAGGGTCAACATGAGCCCGCCTTCGTATTCATCCACGGCTGTTACGTAGCTGGAATAAAAAGAACACATTCTAATTGTAAGCGCGCGCGCCATTGGAAATAATCAATATTCTCTTCTCATTTCCACAATTATGTCGAAAATCACGATAAAGCAAATCAATTTATAGATAAAGGAAATATAGATAAATTAAAAACTATTACCTGACTTTGTAATATATATACCTAAATTACATCTTTTTATTTGAGGAAGTTCCTGGTGAAGAATTAGTGACGTGTTCCTTGTAGGAAGATTTTGTGTTTCAGAAACTACAATATCTTTGAAGTCCCTATACATCAATCATTATTATAATTGGGTATATAACTGGGTGTTGTGGGACCATGGTCCTCGTAGTTCCTGGGTCCCTAGACACAGGGAATCCTAGTTAGGGTCCAGGATCTATGTATGTGATCGTTGGGCGTTATTATTATTATTATTAATTGGCTCTAGAAATGGTGCTAATTTTAAATAACGGATTAAGCTCTTACCCAGGCCAAACCTCCAGCTTATGCTGTGGTATCTGTATGGCGGAATGCTCGTTGAAATGTTGCCGGCCGAACCGCACCAATTGTAGATCTTTCATTATAGCCTTGAATAGCACGTTATATATGTGCACCATCTCGCTTAGACGCCGCGACCGACGGAATATTATCTGAAAGGGACATGTTAAAAAACTTCAAGAAATTCTAGAGTTTGACAGACTCGTTTTGTTTGGATCTATACATATAAAATGACTGGCCCGATAGCTCAGTTGGTAGTAGTCCTGCCTTCTGAACTGTGGGTTGTGGGTTCGATTCCCACTCAGGACAAACATTTGTGTGATGAACATCGATGTTTGATCTGTGTCTGGGTGTCATATTGTATTCTATGTATATATTTACAAACAAAAAAGTATCTAAGTATTGTATCAATTATCTGGTTCCCATAGCACAAGCTTTGCTTAGTTTGGGGCTAGATGGCGTTGTGTGAGATGTCCACACATATTATTATTATTATTATTATAAAAAATTCAAAGTCCTGAATGATTGACTGGCTGACTTATATATCAACGCACAGCCTAAACCGCTGGTCCTAGAGACTTGAAATTTGGAGGGTGTGTTCTTTGTAAAGTGTGGGTATCCACTAAGGGTTTTTCGAAATTCCACCCCTAAGAGGGTGAAATGGGTGGTTGAATTATATGAAATATTTTCTTTTTTTTTTCCTATTGGCCACGCGGGCGAAGCCGCGGGCAGATGCTAGTTGTTAATATAATTTTTAACTTTTCTATGCCCATCTGTTGCACTAGTCTGTACGAGTTATTCTACTGTATCGTGAGTGTTAGCCGTGTACTAGTTGTAGTTATGAGTACTACTCACGTCAGTTTCTATGGCATATTTAATAAACGGCAATAAGGGAAACCGGAGTTTTGGTATGCTAGTACTAACTAGTAATTCTGTGTGGGAAACTGGCCATTATTGATGTGAGTACGTACGTACAGGTTACGGGATATCTGCGCTATTTCTATTGTTTATGAGACTTCAAAATACTCACCGACACACGCACTTTCGAGTCGTCAAAAGGATTGGTGGAAACCAAGTTCAAGGCTTCTTCGGGTAACATATGCGGCACATACAGTGTTGTTCCATCAAATGTTTTATCTTTGAAAAATTGGTTGTGTTCTGGTGAGAAAAAATGTCTAATCAAATGTTGGACTGGAACTTTACTATTAGTTGTTTGGAGTAGTGCTTAGGTAAAGCATGTACCGGCTTTAGTGATGGGTGGATGCGAATGCAAATCCCGTTCGTGATACAAAATTTTTCCTTTATATTAAAAAAATAATTGGTTAGTGAATAATATTCTACATTTCACTCTGCTTACAAACTGCATCTTGCAAAATTGTGCATTCTGGTAAAACCATGAAATTAAATTTCTTACCATTCAGTAGTTTGAACCGCAGATGTTTGTAGTCTTGGGGTGGGTCATAGCGGACCTCATATTCGAAGACGCTGTTCTCCTCAAACTTGAGATATACAAAGTTAGCAGTCACCGGCACTGGCGTACCACTCTCGCCCATTTTTACCACTGGCGGGGTATCCTTTACCTCTTTCTGTAACATTATTTTTGTGGATTGTACAGACTTCAGCTTACAGAACTGCTCCATCCCGACGTAACATTTAATAATGTCGTAAGAACCGAGACAAATGGGTGTTGAAACAAATATCTGACTGGTGGCAGTTACCCAACGTTAAATTCATGAACAAATCAACTTGCAATACGATATACGATTATTAACAATAAAAAATATTCTATTCTATTAAAAAGCCATTCTTTACCGATCCTTGGGCTAAATGGACATAAAGATAAACGGATGAAAACCGTAAAACCACAGTTCGACCGTTTTAATCATCTACGCTAAGGGCAATGCTAATTAAAGTTGTACTTAATTTAAAAATACCGCATTAAAGTCGGCCGTCTTTTAGGAATATAAATCCTCGGATAAGCAGATTGCGTGAATCTTAAAGACCATCTTTTTCTCAAAGTTAAAAAAGTTTGCCTGCTGTTGGAGAAGCCTTTTTTTACCTTACACTGCAGAAAATGTACCTATATTATATTACACCCAACTTATGAGAGCCAGTCTAAATGTTAACGGTAAGTCATTCTCTTTGTAAATAAAAACTCTTCACTCTTATAATAAAGTCAATTGTAAGAGAAAGAAAATGTTTTTAATAGATTGTGTAGTACATATTTAAAAAAAGTTATGTACTTACAAAGTACTTATTCTTTCCAATAGATGATGCGGGCATTGTAGATGCAGATATAGTGCTGGCCGCCATCATCTGGGTAACTTCAGAAGTGTCTCCTGCCCCAACAGCCGATGAGGCCTTTGAAACGGCCTGGGAAGCTTGTCTGAAAGATTTAATAGTCAACCAGAACCATAAAACTAAAGCAATACTAGAAATTCGAAGTGCTGAATAAAAATGCATTTATGTATGAAAACTGTGCACTCAGCATGACTGTGTTGGTACAAGAAACCGCACTTGCTCTTCTTGACTGAGACGCAAATAGGATGTCCATCAGACACGGCATATCTGGACTATCCAGGATTCATCTTGGAAAACCGCTTCCTTCCACGCGCTGGTATCTGCGTTTACGTCCGTGATGATATTTGCTGTTTGCGTCTCCGAAACCTTGAACATCCCCACTTTTCGGTGATTTGGGTGCTTGTGGACACCGGCATTGAGAAAATTCTCTATGCTGGTGTGTACAGATCACATAGCGGTGACCGGGAGACAACTCTTCTAATGGAGTATCTCAGTGAAACGGCAGATGTGGCTCAGCAACGCTATCCTTCGGCTCAGCTTGTTGTTCTGGGGGACTTTAATGCTCACCACCAGGAGTGGTTAGTCCCACACCGGATCACGGACCACGCTGGGAGAGAGACGCGTAAGCTCGCTTTGGCGCTCAATTTAACGCAGATTGTTAAAGAGCCAACGCGAGTGCCTGACATTGATAGCCACACTGCTAACTGCCTCGACCTTCTGCTCACGACTGAACCAGACCGATACTCTGTGGCGGTATCCTCACCCATTGGTAGTTCCGATCACTGTATGGTCAAGTCCGTTTCAGTATACTCCCCGCCTGACCCAAGCCCTAAGAGCAATCGGCGTGTCTGGAGATACAACTTAGCAGACTGGGACGAGATGCGACATTTCTTCGCTTCATATCCTTGGCGGCAAACGTGTTTTTCTTCTGGAGATCCGACGGTCTGCGCGAATGCGGTTACTGAGGTAGTATGTCGGGCTATGGAATATTTTATTCCATTTTCCGATAAACCCGTGACCAGCAAATCCAGCCCATGGTTTGGAGCCGAATGTGCACGTGCTGAAGCGCAGAAGCATGCGGCATATCTGGCATGGGCTGACGCTCGAAAACGCAAGGCCTCGGACACTCGAGCTAAGAAGAAAGCCTTTAACGTTGCCGCCAAGGCCTGTAAGAAGGAATTAAGGAAGGCTCGTTTCAATCATATTGGTCGAATAGGGACTAAACTTGCTTCCTACCCAGCGGGTAGTAAGGCTTTTTGGTCCCTAGCCAAATCGGTTGAAGCGAACTTCTGTCGATCCTCACTGCCTCCATTATTGAAACCAGACGGATCGCTGGCTCACACTGCAAAAGAAAAAGCAAACTTGTTTGCCACTCTCTTTGCAGAAGCTTCGCGTTTAGATACTGCTAATGAGGTACCTCCCTGCCTTCCACAATGCGGTGTTTTCATGCCGGAAATACGCATACGTCAGAAGGAAGTACTAAAAACATTACGCAGTCTAGACGTGAACAAAGCCAGTGGTCCCGATGGTATACCTGCAATTGTACTTAAGAGCTGTGCACCCGAGTTGTCTCCCATTCTAACACGCCTATTTCGCCTCTCTCTAGACACCGGAATAGTCCCTATGAGTTGGAAGCTAGCCAACGTACAACCTGTACCTAAGAAGGGCAGTCGTGCTGATCCTGCCAACTATCGACCCATCTCAATTACCTCCATTCTCTGTAAGAGTATGGAGCGTATAATTAACAACAAACTCTTGGCATACCTTGAAGACAATGATCTCCTCAGTGACCGGCAATACGGATTTCGCCGAAACCGGTCCACTGGGGATCTTCTCGCGTATGCCACTCACATATTGAGCGGAGCCTTAGAGATGCATGGAGAGGCACTTGCTGTATCTCTAGACGTCTCTAAGGCATTTGATCGGGTCTGGCACGACGGTCTTCTGAATAAGCTTCCATCTTACGGACTACCTGCTGGTTTGTGCACTTGGATATCAGACTTTTTGAGGGAACGATCGCTTAGAGTAGTTCTTGATGGCTGCTCTTCTGATCAATTAGCTATTAATGCTGGTGTACCTCAGGGGTCAGTTCTTTCAGCAACACTATTCTTACTCCACATCAATGATTTGCTAAAGCCCGGTACCTTTGGGTATGCAGATGATAGTACTGTTGTTGAAAGATACACATCCAGTGCCCGAGCCAGTGGTGACGATGTCCGGATTGAGAGAGAGGCTATGGTTGAGCGCATGAACCTGGCTTTGAAAGCCGTGTCCGATTGGGGCGATGCTAACTTGGTTAGGTTCAATGCTGCAAAAACACAGGCGTGTTTATTCACTGCTAAAAAGAGCCCACTCCATCTGGCTCCTTCATTCCGTGGTGTATCTGTAAGTTTAGGAAACCATCTTGAGCTTTTGGGTGTTGATCTCACGTCAAACCTAAACTTTGGATCCTACATCGAGTCCAAAGCCAAAGTAGCTTCAAAAAAACTCGGCATATTGTCCAAGGTAAGGCGGTACTTCACACCTGGACAGCTTCTAAATCTGTATCAAGCACAAGTCCGATCGTGTATGGAGTACTGCTGCCACCTGTGGGACGGGTCTGCCAAGTACCAGCTTGAGGCTCTGGACTCGATTGAACGGCGTGCCAAAAGGCTCATTGACGACGACACTTTGGTTGGTGAAAGGCTCCAGAGCCTTGCACATCGACGTAAGGTGGCAAGTCTGTCGGTTTTTTACAGATTACACCACGGTGAATGCGCTCAAGAACTGCATGATCTAATTCTCCCATCACCATTCCACTACCGGACTACTAGACGCTCGGCTAAGCGCCATCCTTTTGTGGTCGAAATACCACCCATTCGTACCAAGCGATTTGACTCAACGTTCTTAATTAGAACGGCTAAGGAATGGAATGCCCTGCCAGCGTCTGTGTTTCCGGCGAAATATGACCCGGGCGTGTTCAAGAGAAGAGTGAATAGGTATTTACTTGGCTAGCATGCTACACCTTCGATCGCATCGTCACTTCCCATCAGGTGAGAGCGTGGTCAAATGCTAGACAAGTTTGAAAAAAAAAAAAAAAAAAAAAAAAAAAAAAAAAAGACATTACTCACATATTTTTTTTTTATATGGCATTTTTAAATGTAACCTACATTCGAGCTAGTAAATATTTAATTCATTAATTACGCCTAATATCCTGCTATATAAATCAGACATTATACGGTTAACAACAAAAAAGAGTGAATGAAAACCGAAATAAAAGAAAAAAATAGAAAAAAATTATGGAATTCTGAGATGGATGTGTGTGTTAAAATCAGGAATACATAATTAACCTAAACTGAATGAAGCAGAAATCCATCTCTACAAATATATATATATATATATATATATATATATATATATAACATTTGTTAGTTTGTGTGGCTCTCACTCCAAAACGGCTGAACTGTTAAACATCCAAATTCAACATTTTAAAAAAAACAAGGAATCTGTGTCAAATGTACAGATTCCTTATTCTACTGAGATCAGCTAATATTTATTCAGTGACATAGGATACTTTTGGAATTGGTACTTAAGATAGAACTGGTAAACACTGTAGGGAACTTTCATTGCATAAGATATCGTGAGCTCTGATAAATGATGTCGTGGTTACCGAGGCTTGTTTGTACCTACTTGCCTATAAAACTATTACTTACAGACTCTGTAATAGCTTTATTCCTCGGCCGGCTCCTTTTGGCACCGTGGGAATGCTAGGGCTGGGGCTAACATCTGACGCTGGGGTGTACAAAGTTAAACCTAGTAACAAAATTATGTATTATAAGTATGTATATCAAATGACACACATTATGTTCCTAATTGACTCTCAAGATGTGCAAGTGTAATACCTCCTTCATTATTCCAGTAACTTGTGTAGGTGTGTGTATACTGGCAAACAAGGAACCAGTCTTATCAAGATCACTGTACATTGTAATTTGTAAAGATGTCATCGAGTTTTAGCTGATTTTAATTTGATTAATCTTTGATAAATCTACTATCTCTGCTTCACTAACTTCGTAGGGGTAATCATTAATTAATATCAATGCAGGCACAGTACTTTTTCAAAAGCTGTCTTTAAGGATTTTTTAATAACATAGAAAAAATATTCAACCACTGCCTGTTTAGTGGTTATGTAAGATGGTGCATGGTTAATAAGAAGGTACCTATTTTCTCTCTCTGGAAAGGATGCTGGATGCAAAATCTTTCAACCAATGGCTGTTCGCAGTGTAAACATTGTGGAGAAGCTGCAGAGAGAAGAAATTTCCAACTATGTATGAATACCATGTTCTATGTGTGAAAAGTTTCCATTTCCAAGTGATTCCATGCACTCTCCAATTTGTTTTATTTGATCAAGCTCATGTACATTATGTATTTTAGTGTTTGTATATTTTAATATCTTACCAGGTTTAGCCTGCAGCTTTGCCAGTAGTCCTGCAGCTCTGCCTCTTCCCCCTATAACAGACCCTGAGGCCATGCTTGTTGAACTCACCTGAAAATTATATGATTAGAATTTTCTCATAAGCTTTATACAATATAGTTTCACCCTTTTGAGTTACATTCAGGAGGATCAATGACTCGCCAAAGGAAAATCAAATGCCAAATCACCCTTTTCATCAAATTTCAATGAGTCTCAAAAATTTACAAAATATGGTAAAAGTAAAAGAGTATCAATCAAAATTAAGTATAGAGTTTATCTTCAACACATGAAAATGCTCGCACCCCGATCATGATTTACTGGTGCATATGACATGAAATGTATCCAGTCTGGTCATTAGTGTGTGCTCTCAGCGCCTCATGCCTGGCACAAAAACTGTTATTGCTGTTGCAAGGCTAATTTATTAATCTACTGTCTGATCTTCAAGTATACATAACCACTTCGAGATCAGCAATTTGCATAGCTATATTTGAATGCTGTGTGTAGATCAAATTACCAGAACTATTTCACGGGCAAAACTTTATCATTCACATTGTTTAGTCTTCCTTTGTAACTATCTATAACCTGTGATGGATATATGTGACTGGATGATCCTTAAGATGGAGTCATCACTGAATCAACAGAAAGGACTACTTTCAAAAGTCTGGTCTGCTATGTGACAAATGAAAAATATTATGTGACAAAAAATAAACAAAAAAATTGTATAAATAGAAAATAAAATGAAGAACAATGACCAGATACTACTAAACCAAGTAGTTCAGTTTTTCCTGAATAAAATCATCCCCAAAAAATACTTTTGTCAACATAATGGTACAAATTTTCAACTATCACAACACTTTTGATTTACAAATTAGAAGCCAGCTTAGTGTTGTGAACATATCACCAGTTATTTGATATGTCTATTTTACTTAATCCACAAAACCCATATAATTAACACAGTTTCCAGCGCAGAACCAATCAGCCAACTAAGATCATGTGTAAAATGTTGTTGTCTTTTACTCACAACACTAGGAGGAATGCTAGGTTTTGGAGTGATATCAGGAGACTGTTCTGCCGATGGAGGTGGAGAGTCCATCATCTGAGACTTCTTCAAGGCCTCCAGCAGGGCCAAACCCCGCCCACGACCCTTACTTGGATCCATTATGGTCTGGAACAATAGGTTATATTTGATTGCAGAATATTTCACAGCCTTTGTTGTAAATAATTGGTATTAGCTACATACTACTTTGTTAGTAATCTATCATCCGACACTATATTCTAATACTTACTTAAGTAGGTTTGTATAAAAATACCATTGATCTACTTTCCTGGAGAATTAATACTTTATGGTGATCACGACAATAAATTTGGCGGGCTTTGCTAAGCCGACCTTCATCCAGGCTTAGCAAACACAATATAATGTACTCATTTGGTTGGATAAATAAGCTAATAGGTAGGTACTTCATTATTTTAAAATGTTCAATAAACTTACCAATAGGTAGGTAGTTCCTTTTATTAGAATCACAAACCGAGAAGTCAAAAATTGTTAAGTAGGTACCGAAATCCTGAAGGTCACAGTAAGCTCTTGAACCGAAATCGAAAAGTGCTTTGCATTCTCTTCCATTCCATTATTCTAGGTAACTACCCTTTCAACATAAAACATGTTTGTTGTACAAATTGAATTGAAAGTTAGTGGCTGCAGAAATTGCACATGGCATAGCATCTTCATGATTTAGGACATTTTGATGACAGTTACCAGCAATCGTTTTCAATTGATAAAGTTAATGAATAAAATAAATACAGTTTTTAATACATACATTATACCTTACTTACACCGCTTATAGGTTCTTCAAAATCAAGAAAAGAAAATAAATAACACAACACCAACGAATTGAGCGAATGAATGAACGAAACTAAACAAAAATTCCTAAAATCCTAACGAAACAAATGAAGTGTAGAACAGTTTTATGTTTTGGCTCCACACTTTTGTGTATTTAGCCAGTGTCAAGTAATTGATAATTTATCAAGTTAATGATATTTCACGCAAATATGTGTCAAGTCACAGTCGAAGTCACCAAGTCAAGTCGTAGTCTAGTCAAAGTCATACTCCAAGTAAAGTGGTGGCAACTTTACTTGAAGTTTTTATGGAGTTTTGGAAACAACACGAAAAGAAACGTTTCGCCATTATTATACCATTTTCCCACACTCACGCCTGTAATCCAGCACTTAACGAATAGAATGCTACCAATTTTATGCACTAACACTGAAAATAACACAAGTTTTGGAAAATAATACAATGCGGCGACGTGATATTTTTCGTTTTCCCGCCAAAACTCGTGTAGAACATTATCTCTGATGAGAACGATCCACCATGAAGATAGAACTATTTAGAAATGGAGTCCACATTTCAAAGGCCTATTGAAATCCAACGAGTCATTTTCATTCAATGGAGAAATTGACTACTTGTAGTGATTCAATAGCGCGTTTTCTTAACTTGCGTCTTCACTGGTTTTTGCCGTCACATTTTGTTCACATTTGCAATATTTTTCGCTACACTGATATTCCAATACTAGAATATGGCTTACAATCATACAAAATAAAATAACTCACTTTGTAAGATAAATAACGGCCCAACTCACGTCAAACGTCATGTTTATTTCGACTTTTTAACTGACGTGAGTTTAGCCGTTATTTAATTGTATCTTACAAAATGTACTACTACTACTGTTTACTAGGTGGTAGGACTTTGTTGCAAAGTTCGTCTAGGTAGGTACCACCGCTTTGCCAGTTATTCTGCCGCCAAGCAGTAGTGCGCAAGCACTACTGTGTTCCGGTTTGAAGGGCACTGTAGCTAGTGAAATTACTGGGCAATTGAGACTTTATGATCTGATCTCACAGTCGAGTAATCTTATAACCAGACTGTGCTGATGTCTCAGGATGATGTGCGCAGTGCAGTGTTGCTCGAAACTCTATTTTGGGGTTCCGATGGACACTGTTCTGTTATGGGCAGCCGTGGTGCTTAACATCAGGTTAACGGCTAGGTCGTCAAATCATTCAGTAAAATAAAAAAAATAAAAAAGTGTCATACTGACGATAGTTTTCAAACTAAAATAATTCGGTTTGATACCTAAAGCAAATGTTTATTTTCGCAACACTCAAACCAACTTATAAACCGTCATTGACTAATATTACATAGCCATAAGACAAACCAACATCTTGTATATTTTTGGTTCTTCACGAGAAGCAATAACTACTGAGAATTCACACTAAACGTTATCTCATGCCACGATTATTTTACTCTAATCTCTAGTTCCATGTGACACGCACATACACCATGTCAATTTAAATTGTCTCTATATGTACAGTTCTTCAGTTCGATTACAGAACGATGCTCAGTCATCGGTCAGTGCTCACTGCTCAGGTAGAGATTTCAGTAACTAATTGGTCACTTAATGAATGAAATCTCTGCCTGAGCACCGATCGATGACTGAGCATCGTTCTGTAATACGGACCTTAGTTGGGGTGTGCTATATAGGGACTACAAGGTGGGCGCAGAAGTCTAGTCAACATGTGCCTTTTAGGTCTAAGTTTTTAGCTCGCCTCGGAAAATTATGATCGAGGTGTCATTCGATTCGTCATTGCATTTAGAAACTTTTTGAAAAATTTGAAGTTTTGATTGCAAAAATTACAAAAGTTATAAACGATTAAGTAAAAAAAAGGGTGGTTTTGTTTTTTGCGAATATCTCAAAAAGTATTCAAAATTTTCGAAATTTAAAAAAAGATCCATAAAGATGAAGATATTTCCTAAAAAAAAGTTTCACCTCCCGGAACTCTAGGACCAATATTTATAATTTTTCTAGAGGGTTGAAAATACGGCCGAAAACGGCAACTCTCGCTTGCATAAGCTCCACCCACTTTGGACCTTTAATGAATAAATATTATTTAAACTTATTAAATATGAAAATTAAGAAATGAAAAAATTCAGGCACCTATAGGATAGATCAATGAACAATAATCTAACAATCTGGCGATCAAAAATTTTTATCGCGATTTTTCAATTAATTATCCATTAATGAACTAACAATTTTTTGTAGCACGAACATCAACATTGAAAGTATGATAGTTGTTAAACTATTAACCTCGGATTTTTTTTCCTTTTATGGAGCTATCATACAAAGGCTATAGAAAAGATTCCCGTTGGAAAAATTGTTAATTTTAATTTTGTTATTAACAATTTACTTATGTTAAAAAATATCCGAACCGGTATTTACTGTTTCTAAAAAAACCTTTTTTTAGATTTTAGTAAAACCGGTTACCCACTAGTATCTCTACCTAATCTGTGGTGCTATCGTCCTTTACAACGAGTATGTAACGCCAGTCCCGTAGTTGTATAACAGTGACTATACTCTTTGGTTGTATACCGGGAGAGGATGCGTCCCTGCAGTGGGTGGTCACTCAGTACATTGAAATGCTATTACAACCCGGACGAATTAACTAGGCACCTCGCTGCCATTCGTAGGCACACACCATGTATCTAGCTAACTCGCACGGGTTGTACTGGTCACGTAGATTTCCATTGTCAACATACCAAGGCTGAAAATTACTTAAAATTTGTATTATTATGTTGTCTACGGTATATCCGGTAAAATGACAATTTACAATTGTCAAGATGGCGACATTAAAATTAAACAAATTTATACCGGCCGTTCTCTATATCTCCGCGTATATCTGTTATTATTTTATAGTTTCTACTGATTGTGTGTCGAGTGTGTCGATACTACGTTATTATTGTGGAGTTGATTCTTCTCCTCCGATTAACGTGAACTTTCCGTCTGATGTGATATGTTTTGTGGTTTTTTAAAATGTGAAATGTATTTACGAGACAGGGACTCTATTTGCAAATCATTCCATAAGTGTGTAATTTGTATGTGGCATGCATTTTGCTGCAGAAGATTTTAATAAGGATGGAAATCGTCTACTCAAAACTGCTGTGCCCAAATTGAACCTACCACAGTTCCCTCTTCCACAGGAGTTATTTGTTGATTTTCCTCTGAAACTTGGATGTCAAAGAGCACAATTTCCATGAGGTGAGTAATTACAATGCTGACTCTGATAGGTCTGAATGCTTATTTGTTATTGATTTAACGTAATGATTGAACATGTAGGTACAGCCGGCATAATAATGTTAATATGCTAATAAGTATTATTCTTCTGTTCAAGCAATCCTCGGTGATTGTACTAATGGGGTACTTTATCAAAGTATTAATCAGACCAATGAACTTTTGCTGCAGTTGAAGCTTTCTATTGAATAATCATGTGTCATATTTAAATAAATATTTTTATAAATCATAAGTACAACTAACAAACCAGCTCATACACAGTGTCGTCTGCCAATCTAACATACAACGAGTATACTCCCTTTAGTTCTTTATATTTTATACTTTTAATATTTCAGATTTGTCAAAAAATATAGTTCAGTTCTGTAATGTGTATGGAACTGGAAAATGTGCCTACCAATTGTATCAACTTTTGTTATTGTAACAGAAAGTACATCTAGTGTTGTTGCAACGGAAATAAAATATAATATGAAGAGAAAATTAGGTCAGTATTTGTTTTATTATTATGTTTTTATATGCCAGCACCATTTCACTACATCTGATGGTAAAAATGTACCCTGTTTTTATTTTGAAAATATTTTATTTACAGGTTCACTGACTCAGAGGTTGAACCTAAATCATCCACTGGTCTACTGGTATGTTGATGGATACAATGTATGTGTATGGATACAAGTCTACTGGTAAGTTTTTTTTGTATGTTTGTACCGGGCCAGAGATCCTAGAATATCACAAATTTAGTAAAGGTTATATATTGAATTAATAATCAAGTAAAATAATTCCATAATAAGCTAACCGAATTTTTGTCTGTAATAAATCCTTTTTTTGTTGCAGATGGGGAAAAGAATTAACTGGACAGAAGGAAGAAAAGCTTCTGCAGCATCTCAAGACTATTAAAGACTTTCTGAAGACTAGCTAAAACATCCATTACTTTAAACAAATTAGAGTCAAACTTTTTGAAAAATCTGCTGTCTGCCTAGAAGTATCTGCTAGAGACACTTTTAAGAACCAGGAGCGAAAGCCGCATGTAAAACGCTGGGATACTAAAAACAAAATATTGTCTTTAGCAATATTCAAACGTTCTCCTAGAACATTTAACTTGAATTGTAACACATTCTAAATAAAGCTATAAAATTTATGTCATTTGCCTTTTATTAACACCTAAAAATATATCATATAATTATAGGTACTGTAGTATCGATATTTCGATTTTATCGATAAATATTTTAACGTTATGACAACACTAGATATCGATAACTTTTAGCACATCTCTTAAACTGTCAGTGTGTTTGTATGTAAATGTTGGCAGCCCTTCATAATTTTTGAAATGTTGGTTTTATTATGCTACGTCACTTATAGCTACAGATAATGTTCTAAGTGCCGTCTCTTAAAACGTAGTGGTTATATGCTCTTTGCTAGTCTGTGGACTGTGGGGAGAAATAATAGTATTCTGTGTTGTGTACAGTCTTTTTATTCATTAAATAAATTAAAGAAAGCTTAGAAGCGATTCTAATAGAAGATGTTGCGTAGTTCCTTTCGAATATTTAAAAATGGGCGTCAATGTGGACGCTTCTGCGTTTTGGCTACTGCAACAAACAGGTATACCTACTCTAACAACATAAAGTTTTCAACAGCACTGCCAACTTCAGTAAATACAAATCAAGTAAATTATACCTTTTTGAGTTACCGTATGATAAAACTTACTGAATTAAATTTGTTAAATGAACTTTCCAGGCGAAGCTATGACAGAGAGTTCAGTGGACTTTCTCAAATAATACTAAACAAGAAAAGCATTAAGATTGAGCCCCTTTTCAATAGTTGTGCCTGTCGAACGATGTTCATTCAAACACAGGACACTCCAAACCCCAACAGTTTGAAATTCCTACCAGGGACAAAAGTTTTAGAACCGGGACAAACCATGGATTTTCCTAATATTAGCGCAGCACAATGTAGCCCATTGGGTGAGTGTTAAGCAAGAATATACATATAGAAGTTATCTAGATTTGTAGCACCATTTAGTCCATTCTAAGAAGGTAAGTAGAGCTAAGTCCTTCCTTTCTTTTCCTTTTTGTGTAGGCAAGAGATTAGATAGCCCTGGTGTCAGAATTGTTTAGGCCACATGAAAGTTTCTAATTTGATGTAACTAACAAAATAGGTGGTGTGTGTAGGGGTTGCCAAAGTGATGACCACAGAGAATGTTGCATAACTTGACTGATCAGTAAATAATGAATAACTCTGAAAGCTAACTAGCTTTCAGAGTTAAACTTGCCTATTCATATATAGTGTGTGTGCAGTTGCACAAGCTATCAAATGTGACTTTGAAAACATGAACATGACTATTAACAACTAGCTACGGTTCACACTTCACATGTATGATGAAAATGTTCTAATTTTCCACTCAAATTTCTTAATATTTTCTTTAACAAGAACCTTCTGACTATAATAATCCCAACAAAAATAAAATACATTTTAAAAAATATGTACACTAATATTAGATACACTTATGCTTTGGGTTATTTTATTGTACTATAATTGTTAATTCTTCTTAACTCAAAAACAATGCATGCCGATCATAGTTCTTACAATCATTTAAGTATTCGGTTCCTTAATTAATTTTATATGGTTCTTTACAATCATTCATACACCACTTACATTCATTTATACCTAGTCCTTACAATCACTAATACAGCTCTTACAATCATTCACACTTACAGCTTTTACAATCACTCATACTCTAATCCTTATAATCATTAATACTTACAGCTTTTACAATCACTCATACAGTCCTTACAATAATTCATACTTACAGCTTTTACAATCACTCATACAGTCCTTATAATCATTCATACTTACAGCTTTTACAATCACTCATACAGTCCTTACAATCATTCGTACTTACAGCTCTTACAATCACTCATACTGCTCTTACAATTATACATACCTTAAGTTCTTAGAATCACTCATATATACTTTACAATTCAATCCATAGACAGCCTCGGATCAATTATACAATTTCTATAACCATTCTTAAAATTCTAATAACTTCTCATTTCTGTTTCATTCACTATTATTTTTTATGTTTTTTCTGTAATCTAAACATTAAATCCTTTTTGACTGTTCAAATCCAATGAACACTTGTAACGTCTCAAAAAAATTAGAAAAACAAATGTTTGTAAAACTGGCCTCCACAACACAGGGAATCCTAGTGTGGAGCCCAGGGCTCGAATAATAATATCTACTGTCAACTAAAATCATGACCTTGTATTTGATTAATTCACATACCTACTTAAGTAAGGATGATATTGTTATTGTTGCTATTGTTTGCTGAAATAAATCTTATTCTATTCTTAATAATGAAAATGTTCCACCTGATCACACATGATGCGATGACCAAAAGAAATTGAGATTAATTTTTACATATCAACAATAACAGGATCAAATTCTTTTTATTTAGAAATGGATGCTCATTATATTAATGTAATTTACGTATGTCTGTTCCAGCCAAAATGATTTTCCGTATTGAAGGTGTAAAGGCAGTGTTCTTCGGATCAGAGTTTGTGACGGTAACCAAACTTGATGATGATGTTGATTGGAAACTGCTGAAGCCTGAAATATTTGCAACAATAATGGACTTCTTCGCCAGTGGATTACCTGTAGTCACTGATGCGAAACCCTCTGGAGATACTCGTAAGTACCTATTGTGTCCTCATCATCACCATCAACAGCCTGAAGATGTATACTGCTGAACATAGGCCTTCCCCACAGAGTGCCACTTTGATAAGCTGTTTGCATATTGAATCCATCGGCTCCCATGGCTAGTCATATGGATTCAGTACCATGTGGCGCGACAAAAATTAAACACTCAAAATGTTCCTCTTCATTTGTTTTTATTGTCAATCTGAAATATTATGTTGTCTGGGATGAATTCGTCAATGAACCTTTTTTCAAGTGTAATTTTAGCAGTATTTATGTCCCGCTAGATGGCGCTGGCGACAGTTTGGGTAACAGTAATGTGGCATGCATGACATTCTATGTTTATGGGAAGTTGTGTGTCATTTTTGTAGTACTGTACATTCTTGATTTTCTATTATAAATTACAGCTAATGATACAAAAATGGACCGTTTTATTTAGTTTTAATTTATCTGCTGTTTTAAATAAGGGATACATAAAATCTGAATATGATGTCCAAACATAACAAAAAAATAATTCACAGCTCAAGCAGCTGGTCGTATGTTTGTGTATTTTTACGGTAAAGCGCTGTTTTTACCTACTTTCGATTCCTACTTACGTTGAGCCGAGCATCTGCTCTGGGTATTGAAATATTAGGTTTCATCCAATGTTCCTTCTCATCGTCTTTTTTCATTAATTCTCCTTCATTTGTTTTTTATTATGTGACTGAATGACAAGTTTGGTTGGATGGAAATGAATGTTCGTAAATAGTTCAAAATACGTAACTATCACAAAGATGATTAATCTTTTTTTTTATTTTTATTTTTTTATTATGTTTTGGCTCCACACCTCCGTGTATTTAGCCAGTGTCAAGTAATTGATAATTTATCAAGTTATCGATATTTCACGCAAATATGTGTCAAGTCACAGTCGAAGTCATCAAGTCAAGTCAGTTTAGTCAAAGTCATACTCCTAGTAAAGTGGTGGCAACTTTACTTGAAGCTTCTACGAAGTTTTGGAAACAACACGAAAAGAAACGTTTCACCATCATTATACCATGTTCCCACACTTACGCCTGTAATCCAGCGCTTAACGAATAGAATGCCATTAATTTTATGCACTAACACTGAAAATAACACAAGTTTTAGAAAATAATGCAATGCGGTGACGCAATCTTTTTCGCGTTCCCGCCAAAACCATGATTAATCTTTATATTACAGAAATCAACGACGATGATGATGAAATAGTGCAAATGATCAAAGAACTGCTGGACACCCGCATAAGGCCAACAGTGCAGGAAGACGGCGGCGATGTCCAGTTTGTGGACTTCAAAGATGGAGTACTGACTCTAAAGATGCAGGGGTCGTGCTCCTCATGCCCTAGTTCTATTGTCACCTTGAAGAATGGAGTAAGTTGTCAACTGATTTTCTTGTTAATTTCAGACTGTATAGCATTTGTAGACTTGATGAATGATATTTGTGTGGTTACTTCAGGGCTTGTATTATGGGAGAAATAGAACTTTTGGGACCATCAAGAAATCTCCCGTGCACCATCAGTGTTTTTTTTTTTGTTTTTGGTTGTGCTCCACACTTTTGTATATTTAGCCTGTGTCAAGTAATTGATAATTTTTCAAGTTAAAAGGTATTAGATATATGTGTCAAGTCAAGTCACAGTCCAAGTCATCAAGTCAAGTCATAATCTAGTCTAGTCTAGTCAAGTCATACTCTTAGTAAAGTGGTGGCAACTTTACCAGAAGCTTCTATGGAGTTTTGGAAACAACACGAAAAGAAACGTTTCACCATCATTATACCACTTTCCCACACTCATGCCTGTAATCCAGCACTTAACGAATAAAATGCCACCAATTTTATGCACTAACACTGAAAATAATACAAGTTTTAGAAAATAACACAATGCGGCGACGCAATCTTTTTCGTTTTCCCGCCAAAATTCTCACCATCAGTGTTGGCCTTTACACTGCACATCACTTCCTTAGTGATTGAGAGTGGTTCACAACAGATCATAAACGCCGCGATAGTCGTACTATATCTACATTTCTAGTAAACGCGTACCCGGTAGACGAGTCCAAGGAATGTTAAACGTACGACATTCGTACGCTTTTTATTGTTCATCTTTGCTATGCTCCGCGAGCGAATTTTAACTTAATTTTATTTTTTCAGGTGCAAAACATGATGCAATTCTACATCCCGGAAGTTTTAGCAGTGGAACAAATAGACGACGAAGGCGATAAACTTAGCGAAAAAGTTTTCAAAGAGTTTGAAAAATTGAAAACCAAGGAATAAATTGACATAATCCATTGACATATTGTAAGTAGGTGCTGTATATAGTTATATTTAGGCTGTCGATTGTTTCAGTAGCAAATATATTTTGATTTTTATTGAATTGAATCATTTGGATTACATAATATATTAAATGACGCATTTTAAAGTAACCATCGTTAATTACTTTTTCATGACTAAACGGGTGAAGTCTTATAAAATTTGGTATGGAGATAGTTTGTACTCTGGATAAGGACATGGTATGATTTTTATCACGATAGACTTGTTCACGCGTTCGAAGCCTCGCCCCCGAACTTAGCTAGTATTAAATATTAAATACCTACTGGATAGTTAGGTATACGAAAAGCTGACGACAGCCGCGTCGTAGCGTGTATAGTGGTTGGTACTGTATACCTATTAGTAGTACATAATTATTATTAAATACTGGTCAGAAGGGGTAGAATCCATGCAGTGGAGGCATGTTGGAGGATTTTTATCCGGCATGATATTATGTCTTGTCGGTGACAGCAGCGGCGGAACATCTGTTAAGGCTTTTAATGCATCCAAAGTGGTTGTTCAAACAAAACAATAAAGCAGAGTCTATATTGCAAATCTTTATTATTGTACAGGTATTTTTTACATAAACTGAGTATCATATATATCAATAGCAATACAAAAATCAATATAATCGTAAAGCATATCGCTTGAATGCGGAATACTCGATCTTCTACATACACTAAATAGGCCTCTAAAAATAATACAAGTAGATACTTACAGTTAATTATTTTAACTAAAGACATTTACAGTTTGTACACTAGTAATTGGTAAGCATATAATATAAAAGTAGATAGGCACCGTGCGTAAATAATGCACATCGAGTTAAATAGTCAATGCTCTACGATGTCGACTATCTCCGTGTGAGTAAAAGAGACGACGCTCTACCAAGCCGATTATCTCCATGTGAGTGACAGAGACGACACTCTTCCTAGCTGATCATTTCGATGTAGATGGTTTACCACCAGTACATCATTGCATAAAAACATACTGCAAAAGTAGTAACTTCTTTTTGATCACATGTCTTTGTAAATATATGGCTAATCTTATTTTTGAAGATGTCATTTTTGACAATTGCTTACAAAATACGAGTGTGTCACCGCCTCAAAATGTATTGTTAGACATTTAGTCTCATTTTATAATGTATCTTACAAAATATAATATTCATATAATATACATAATTAATATACTGTGTTTTTGTTATGTAATCTGCTGATTACATAACTAAAACGCAGTGTTTAATTGTATTTTCAAAAGCTGATATCATCTTTTAATTAAAAACTTTTAATCTATACGAATGGCAGTGTCTTAAATTAAATTTTAGAATGGAAACAGGAATTTATTCCTATCAATAAATTATTTTAATTTGTATATAGATATAGAAAATAACGCTAATAGCATAATAACTTTCTTAATGTAAAACTTAATTAAAATAGCCAGTTACGTTTGTAAAAATATCAAATAAAAATATTAAAAGCCTTTTCTTTGACCAAGTTCATCAAAGTTAGGTTATGAACGAACCGGTTTAAATAAGGAAGCGGTGGCAGTTGTTACTATGCCACTAGATGCTATGAGAGTACCTATGCTATGCTATTAGATTTGCATAGTCAAAGAGTAAGATTTTCCAAAAGTTGGTTGAAAAATGTTGACTACCTCAGACGTTCAGACGTCATCAACAGTTTAAAATTGCGAATATCCGGGGCCGACGAGTCCTCAAAGTACCACCACATAACCGCTTGTATTCTGCGCGAGAAGTTGCTACCTTTTCCTTTATCAATTTAACTGGAACTTGGCAACGTCTATTTATTTCCAACAATAATATTTATTAAGTTAAGGGCTGACTCAAGATTATACTTGTCATCTCCCTCATCACCAACCTGCACCAGTTTGATCCAACCATTACGCCAATAGCTGGCATCCAATCGCATTCTGACCGAGTCGAATAAAATGTTTAAAAGCAAATAGACTAAATCAGTCGAAATTGTTGCTTTTAAAGACTATTCTGACAACTAATTAAGCTGACTTGACATCTTCACTAGCACCAGCCGGGGAAGACGGCCACTGCTATACATAAACCTCCCAAAAGACGGGACTCATCCAACGGCTTCCTACTAAGAAGGCCGCCCTAAAGGTAACCATTTTTTTATAATCAGGTCACCCTTGATACATTGACGGAAGAAGGAATGCACGCGTTTAAATGTAAACAAGACCTTATTCTAAGCTCCATAACGACCAGGATATAACGTAGAAGAATATCTAAAGTCCAAAGCCAGGCGTTACGGGTTGCATCTGCACACACAACACGAAGGAAATAGGAACCAGTCCATGAAAATCCCTGCGCAGTCGTCGTTTGGATCATAGGCAAGTAACCGGTGCCACTTGTACTTCTGCTCGCAGCCACAATCTTTGGTACAACGGTTCGTGGTCTTCTTGCTGAAAAAAGAAACCAATATATTTTGAAAGAATCTAAGTAATTTAAGACCTAATCCAGTGCTTAAGCTGTAAATCATACAGTATTATCATGTGGCCTGCCCATTGCCATTTCAACTTCCTAATTCTATGAAGATGACGACGAATCCGTGACTTTAGTTCTCATCTCCCGGAAATTTAAATAGGACTCAAAAATTAGCAGAGTTGCTCATTGTCAATACTTGTTTATACACGTGAACCACAAAATCACAATCGATTGATATACTTATAACATTAATTTAATACAACCATCACTATAATAGTGAATTCTGTATTAATATATACACAATGGCCAAGAGGATAAGGATCAAAAACAAAAATCTGCGTTCAATTAAAAAAGAGCTCTCAATTTCATTTAAAACGAAATGGAAAGTTTTCGTGCTCTACGCAGTTGACCCGCGGAAACCGGTCAAAAGATCACTGACATCACACATGATAATGTTACCTGCACACTTCCTGATGAATCGCCTGTTCAAAATGCATCGTATTCACTATGGCGCGGAGCTTTCTCGCAGAGTTGAGGGCCCAGTAAGGTGTCATTATTTCCGTCTTACTTTCGCAGGCGTCGACCCTGCAACATTTAAAGGTGATATAAGAAATTCAGATTTTGGCTATCTCTGTCTCTCTCAGAATTGGAGATTGCCCAAAAGTGATATAATGTTACGGCGCTGAATACATATGAGGATACGTAATCGGTGCATCTGAAATGGGTAAAGTGCAATTTAGAGTTGCGTCATATTGCCAATTTGTGCGAAGGTGCTGATCTGACGGGTGTTTTTTGGGCCTTCTCAAAACTTTCAAGCACTAGGCGCGATCTTTGAATTGTACTTGCCTATATTGCTTTATTTCGATTTCTATATATATATATATTTTATGTTAAGGAATTACGTGGCGAGCTAACCGTTCGCCTGATGTTAAGCGACACGGCTGCCCATATCAGCTGCAGTGTCACTCGGAACGCTAAAGTATAGAGTTACGCGTGACACTGCACTGCGCACGTCATCCGGAGACATCAGCACAATCTAGTAATAAGATTATTAGACTGAGATCAGGTCATAAAGTCTCATTTGCCCAGTAATTTCACTAGCTACAGTGCCCTTCAAACCGGACAAGTCCACCTAGTAAATGCACTGTATCCATTAGGTACATAATAGAAATGTAATTCTTACGTAATTAGAGAAAATAAAGTCAGACACGAGTATATATAATTTGAGACTCAAACACTGCCATTCTATTTGACAATTAAAACATTAAACGCTATCTGTGACACAAACAAACAATGTTTGTTGAATGCAATAGTCTATGAAATTGTGGATTTATCCAACAGGCACTAGAATGCGTTACGCTTAAACATAAGCTTGTGATCATTGATGTTTTTCTCAAGCTCAGGTAGCTTCAGTCTATATGTCCCGCTCAATAAATCCCGCGCGAATCATCGCGAATTGGTGAATATAGGTTCTTTAATAAGGAAATATTTTACCAAAAACTAATTTCACGAGATACAGTCGAATAACTCGAACGGTGTTCGGGCAATATAGATGCCCATCCTCGAGGAGTACGCGCGGCGGCGGTGGCGGCTCGGCTCAGAAAGCTGAGTCAGCGCCGAGCCGCCACCGCCGCTGCGCGTACTCCTTGAGGATGGGCATCTATATTGCCCGAACACCGGAATTCTCGCAATATTTCGTCTTAGTTACATACCTCCCAGTGCTGTTTATCGCCTGCGGATCAGGTAAGTTAGTGTTAGAAGCTTGTCGCACGTGTCTAAAGTACGAGTCTCCCGTGGCATCGTGCATATCAGGGACCCCGGGAGCTCTGCGCACTCTGCCTCCTGCTGGCGTGTTGAACGACCCGTACATTCGTTTTATTAAAGCTTTGTTCTCGTCTATGAATGTCTCGATCTTCTCTCTGGAATTAAAGTTCAGAATATGTATGTATAATATAAATGCTAGGATGTTAGGGTACCAGGTGTGTAAGGTACAAGTACTTGTTGGGAAACGGTTATAATAGTATAATTACCATGCTGAATTGTACAACTTATAGGGGACTTAAGTGTAATTGTTGGAGTTATAATCTACACTTTACAATGGGTTAGTATAATTGCCAAATCCAAATGTACAACTTGCAATGGTTAAGTATAATTGCCAGATTCAAATCTACGACTTGCAATGGGTAATTATGATTTCCAGATCCAAATCTACAACTTGCCATGGGTAATTATAATTGCCAGATCCAAATCTACAACTTGCAATGGGTAATTATAATTGACAGATCCAAATCTACAACTTACAGTCGGTAAGTATAGAATTCTGCAACTTACAGTGGATAAGTATTCCCTGCCGTTGGACAGTACAGCTGGTAGTTTCTTTTCACACATGGCACTCCTCTAATGATTTGCCCCTGGAGTTCATAGCCCAGCGCTAAGGATAGTGCTGTCCAAAGGATCTGAAAAGCAAAGCAGGTTTTGCTTCACATATATAGAGATCTATTTTCCTGCATTGCGACTAATTTTATGAGGCCGACGTGATGGTATTTAATGAAAGGATGTAATGAAACTTAATTACTGGTTCATCTTAATAAATTAACGTTGAAACGGCGTAAAATTTTAACAGGCGATAGGAATATTTAAGTTGGAAATTCGTGAAGCGTCTCTATTTACAGTAGGTAGGCCTAAGAACCTACGTAATTTCAACAACAATTAACGTAATTACGCTTTATATTAGCGCAACCTGCTTGTGGGTTCCCATTAGCTATACTAATAAAGAATTTATGATTGTAGGCACATAGGCAGGTGTTAATATTAACGTGACGAAGCACATTATTCTTTATTAAATCATGGATTGTATGAAGCTAATTAGTAAAAGTAGGTTCTGATTTCAAATTATATTCGTCTAATAAGTGTAATTATGATAATTTGAGTTTTTTAAATGCTACGCGTTCGGCTCGGTAGATGGCGCTATACTTTGCTTATCTGCCCCCATCATAAGACAGTAGTTACACAGAGAATAAAGTAAAAACTATCGACCGCACTTATTGACATTCATTATTATAAAAACAATAGGAGTTATGGCGGGAAAACGAGAAAGATCACGTCACCGCATTGTATTGTTTTCCAAAACTTGTGTTATTATCAGTGTTAGTGTATAAAATTGGAGGCATTTTATTCGTTAAGTGCTGGATTACAGGCATGAGTGCGGGAAAGTGGTATAACGATGGTGAAACGTTTCTTTTCGTGTTGTTTCCAAAACTCCATGGAAGCTTCTGGTTAAGTTGCCACCACTTTACTAGGAGTATGACTTTGACTAGACTATGACTTGACTTGATGACTTGGACTGTGACTTTCATCAAGTAATTATCAGGTTAATTTCATATTATGAATCACGAACGGGCTTTCGTAGACGAGTCCCATCTTTCAGGGATTTATATCAAATCCCGCACGTGATTCAAGTTTTTCTTTTACTATATTAAAATTAATCTACTGACCACCCTAAGCAGGCGATTCTGCTTTAATTCATAAATCTTTAGAATAAATTATATGATGCTTGTCTTGGACTTCAGCAGCGGGGGTAACTATATTTTTTCAGTACTTAAACTTATATACTTATAGTTAAATATCTATAATAAGTACACCGAAGTCATTAACAGAGTACGTACTCAGATGCAAAATCATTATCTCTTAATAAGGAAGCCTTTCCAAAACGACCAAAGAACAAACAGCCCCGACAATGGCGTGAGTCTTTAAACACTTACATTTAAGCAGAACAAATCCATATCCGCTACCGGATTGCTGCCTAATTAACACGTCCTGCTGCTATAAGGTGCTATAATTAACTGAACTGACATAAACTAAAACAAAAACATCTGACTACCGAAAAAAAATGAAGTTTAACGCACCACAACCGATCGCACAGTGAAACAAGTTTGTAAGATACGTCGCGCGATAATACATATCCTATGTTATGCAAAATATAGTTTTTACTGCTTGCCAATTTAATAACAAGGCAATGTAGACCTTACATCCCTCGCTTTAAAAAAATACCACTGACTACATTTAACATTCAAGTTTATGCATAAAATGTGACTAACATAAAATAGTCATTGGGATTCAAAATAGCGAATGCTACAAAGCTACACGGCACGTACTTGTTCGGAATACTGAGTTTTCCTTGCAGCCAATCAATAGTTTATCATAATAATGTAAAATATGCCGATACCTAATGTAGTGATTTATGACAAGTCGCTTGCGCAATAATGTAAAATGGAAAACTGGATCGGTCATTAATTTAGCAAGCGGCGTTGTTTAGCAATTTCAAAGTTCTCCAGTATATTTTAGACGCAACTGTGTCAATAACCTTGCATGGAACGAAATAAATTTACATATTTAAATGTGAGCAAAAAGTTGGACCGCTCGGACGTCTTATGGCGCCATGATTTCACGAATGATTTATCTAGAGTTCTAGAGACTAGAATTTTTAAAACGTTCAAGTCAATTACTGATGCAATTGTAGCATTTTTGAATTGCTAAAATGGAGGTTTACACGTCTTATGTTAGTTTTTTGAATTTCGTAGTTTACTTTTAGACGAGCCTTAAATTAGTAGCCAAATTAACGCGCCTGTTTGTTTAAAACGTAAGATAGAGAAAAAATGAGCTGATCAAAATCTGTTTTAAGAAACATCGATCTTAACCTCGTAGACTTAAATATCAATACTGTCTGAACTTCAGCACGGCGCTTACGGCAAAAAATTGTCTTTATCATAAGAAAACCGCCCAAAAAACTCATTTTGACGGTTTTTCAAATACTCTATAATATTTGAATATTTGTTGAGTTTACACACTTTTTTGTCTTCAATAGAAACTGAATAAAATCGGCTCATTCTAATTTTTATAAGTAAGTTTACGATTTTTTTTCTATCGAGCCAAATCCATTTATCTTGTATCGGTGAATGTCACAAAAAACTTTACCATATAAATTACATGTTATATTAAATTCAAAGCTCCACATGCTCTAATTTGCCAGGCAACGGGCCCAAAAAACACTTTGTTTGCTTATACCCTTCGCCTTAACATCGCGCACTGTGTCAAGATATATCTAGCGATATTAGTTACGTGTAAACTGCTTGTAAGATTCGCTAGATTAGTGACAGGTATAGCTCGCGCAAAACTTTATGAGCTCTCGGAAGTTAGGCCCTAGTACCAAACTGCGCATGGTACAATTGAGTGCATTGTAAAAGTGGCTATACAATAACTATAATATGCGTACTGCGCAGCCATCCGCGCTAACTTCCGAGAGCTCATAAAGTTTTGCGCGAGATATCCCAAGATATTTTTAGGTTAAGTTAAGTAATTCATAGCACATTGCGACGTATTATGGTGTGTCATCCTAATTGAGAGGAACTTAAAGCTTGCCGTGCCTCTTTGCATAAAACCTTTTACAAATCTGATTTACCGTATTAAGATATGCGTGGGCGATAAGAGCTACTAATTCCGTCTCGCTGCTGTGTCTGAAGATGACAGGTATCATATTTAACGCTAGTTTGTGGGAATTCCAAGTCAAGACAATCGAAGCATGCATAATTAGGTTTAAGAAAACTAATTTCGCGTCTGTTATCTGTATTACGTAAGCTGGTTGACTTGGCTGTATTTATTTACGGAACTGACATGATACATTGTCTTTTGACCTCTCAGACCTTGAAGTTAAGGTCCACAGATTTTGGCACAACCATAGTTTATGTACGAGTATAAGATGGTTCTCGTACTCACTTTATTCTTCTCGTTAGGCCCACGACTATTGTCTTACGATATTATTTTAATATAATTTATGTTTAAATAAATATCGTCCTACGCTAACTAGGATTCAGTGACTAGGGACTCAGGAACCACGAGGACCATAATCCCACAACACGCAGACATAGAACATGTTTTGTGCTTTATTTACCAGTAGGCACGTGGCCTGTCGCGGGAATCGAACCCGCTGCCACAGAATAGATAATAGTAGATACTGATGATAAGTGACGATGCGGTCTAGGATGTAACACGTTGCCTAGAAGACACTTGTTCACTCTTGATTTGAAGACTCCAAGGTTATAACAATCTTATCTTCTAGAAAATATCCGGTAAAGCGTTCCACTCTTCAAATCTAGGTAAATCCTGCGCGGGTTATGTAATATCTCCGCAGTTTTTCAGTTATGTTTTGCTATTGCCAAGTAGGCATATGTTTCCTAAAATTTGACCTTATTTTATTTTATTGTAAAACTCGCATAAAATTAGTGATTATCAGTCCAAACGCGTTGCAATCGTTCACCTTAATATGCGACGCTTTCATTCAATTCACGTAAAAACAAACGTGACAGTGGCACAGTATAGCTATTATATTTAGTGTTACGTGACAGGCCTGTGCCTGAGTCATGTAGTTCGTTTACTCCAGACTAAGGAATTTAGTATTCCTAGATGTGGGTGGTTCTTAGAAATAATGAACAATGACAGGATGAAATGCAGACTTGGATGTAGCGAAACATTGAACTCTGATTTTTTATGTTCTGCGGGTGTTGACTTCGTTTTCTGCTCTATTGCGTAGAACTTGTTTGTATAAAATTAAAAAATTACGGTTGTAAGAGCATCTTTTTGATTAATTAATATATTTATTTTTTATTGCAACCTTGTTTATTCTGTGGATGTTGAAGGATAGAAGGGAAGAGGAAGACCAAAGAAATGGTAGATCTCAATCCATCCACATTTTAGGTAGGGCGGATACGAATGAAAGGGAAGCAGATGAAAGAGGGACAGAAAAATGATTTAACTAGGTACTGTGCCCATAAATAAAACGGGACGGAACGAAACGAGGAATCTTGATGACACTGGCGTTTTGGAAAATAAATGTCACCGACAGTCTTATAGTAAAGGATATTTTTTATCCTTGAAAGTTGAAGGGTTCCTGTGGGATGTATATAAGGCGTTGGCCACGGGGGTAAAACCGCAGGGTTTGACTAGTAAAATTTAAACAAGTTCTAGAAAGCTATGCTCAAGTAGATAACAGGTACCTACCTACTTCCCTAAGCATAGTAATTGTGTTATTCTAATTAGGACTATGTACGATTCTATAGGATATTCTATACTTATAGAACTTCACTGGTTACGATTTACGTAAGTAAGAAGGTAAGTAAACAAAAGAGATCAATTGGATTGTAATACCTAACATTTTCAGCCTTATTAATAAACACGAACTAGCTTTAGACTAGTTACACCATCTTTTGTCTCTTTCGATCCAGCTAAATATTCCAGTAGCAAAAAAGGACAAAAGCTGAAGTAACTAATCCGATACTAATACCCGTTTATTAATAAGGCTGTTTGTGTTTAGATTAAAAAACTACTACTAACTAATTTTTATATTATGATTGACGTAAATTTTAACAGACCGTAAAGAATTAATGCAAAAAAACGGAACATTATAATTCTTATCTTGTTCCTAATCGTAAGAAAAATGTACAATAATAATAACAAACTTTAACATAGTCAAGTTGTGTTTATTTTGTAAAATAAAGGAATTATTTGCATCAACTTTAGGTATATTCTCATTCAAGGATGGTATCATTATGAATAATAAAATTTAAGCTGAGGTCACGAGACGTGACTAAAAACAATATTTTTCTTGTATTATGTTTGGAACTGCAAAAGTTAGAACTAAGGTTAATCCTAACATATCCCGGCTAATCCTAAGACTTGCCAGTCTTCAGAGGTAGTTTTTCATTACCAGTCTAGGTTGGGTCAGAATAAATGCACAGTTCCAAATGGTCACACTGCTATGTATTGGTCAACCATACAATAGCAAATGTCAAATTCGAATTTTTGAGCTATGATTGGTTGAACACTATGCTTTAAACGGCAGCTTATTGGCCACGAAACAAATTTTTTTAAATTAAGTGTTATTCTTTTAAAGTATTGTAGCATGCGGTGTTTGCCTGTAATTAATTATACATTTAGTTGTATTATGATCATGTTCGTTACGTTAGTTTTAATGATATAATTATTAATCAAACAGCCAAATCAAGATTGCCAAGATGCCAAATCAGCCAAATCAATTGTTGGTAGACCTATGAAATAAAACAAAATAAAAATAAAAGTAGGAGTGTCTGCCTGCCAGCATCCATAAATGTCTGGGCCCAGGTCTTTGACTATTTAACCTCAATTACTGAGGGGTATCTACGAAGCTTGGTCCTTTGATATTGTATATCCTATTGAATAGTCAAAGGCCTAGGTGAACGTTGCCACGTTTCTAGCTATAAATAAATTATGTCAAGCTTCTAAATCGCGTATACGTCGTTTGATAACACCCACGCGCGTGACTCACGGCAGTCAAGCCAGCTCGGACGTTTCCTGTGAACCTACGCTACGCCGTCGCAATCCTAATAGATTGTAGAGTTTATAAAAGGAAATGTAGATCGTTTTTTGTTTTGATTTTTGAGAAACGCGGGGCGTTTATTTTTTGAAAGGTCTCTACGGTAGACACAATCAATATTGATACCTCATCATCATTAACAGCCTTAAGGTGTTTACTGCTGAACATAGGCCTCTCCCACAGAGCGCTTCTTTGAGCGGCTGCTTGCCTTCTGCATCTATCGGCTCTCGCGGTTTTGACCAGCTGGGCGATCACGTAACTCGATTGCAACCGATAGAAACACAAATTTAATTATTTGACAGTTTTAATACGCAGTTTATGTGCATAGTTAGTGTGGAAATTTCTCCTGTTGCATTGCAATCAAAGTTTTGTGATCACCCCTCAGATCATCGGTCCACCTAGTCTGGGCCGGCCTCTGCGTCTTCCAATTCGTGGTTGCCACTCGAGAACCATTCCTCCCCATGCATATTTATCAACCCTTATAAGCCTATACTAATAATATTGACTAAATATCTAAATGCCTTAATTACACACATAGAAATGGCTATAGATATTTAATAATACGCGCGTTTTCAGCACCTATAAAATCGAAGGTACCTAGATATATTATATATATACCTATAGATATGTATTACAGGTATAAATGTAAACTATTAGCAATATCATGTTGACAGTGATCCATGCGTAATGTTTTCAAATGCAATTATCACTTGTTACATACATGGTTACACACTCACCGTTTATGGGTGAAATAAAATCGTACTTTGCTAGATCATTGATATTCAGCACAGTTCATAAGGTAGAGCTATTTCCAACTGAGCTATCATTTTAGTATGCCTATTTCCCTTTGTTTTAAAAGCTGCGTCCGTACTATTAGTTTGACCAATTAAATTCTACCACGAGCACTCAAGATGTGAGCCTTATTTGAAGCTAGATAAAGACATAAAAATACCTCCAAGTCCATAAAAATGTCTACAACCTTTTCTACATATAGGTACTGTACTGGTGCCGTTTATTATGATGATTAATAGGCATTCATAAAGTGGTTCGATGGTAACAGCAAATTATACATAATATTGTACACAAAAAGTGTGATTCACTAAATCATAAACGATGGCTTTTTTGAAATTTTTTGGGCGATCAGCACATGCTTTCTGCTGGCTACTTTTATAAATATTTTTTTATCCTATTTACTGTATCCATAGGTCATACTAAAATTATAATTTTGCAAGTATCGGACTGAGGATGTTTGTTTAATAATTTGACGGAAAATTAGAAATTCGTTTGGCGTTTAGCCTATTAATTCGCTTGGTGTTTTTCTTTATTGCTTGATGTTTTATCAGTTCGGAAAAACTGCAAAATAAAAATAATAACGCCCAACAATCACATACATAGATCCAGGACCCTAACTAGGGTTCTCTGTATCTAGAGACCCAGGAAATACGAGGACCATGGTCCCACAACCCCCAAATATACCACAAGTAAAACACAAGTAGTTAAGTAAGCGCTTTTTTTCTGTTTCAATTACTTGTCCTGTCGCGAGAACCGAACCCAACCTGCTCAACCACAACACCACAGAGGATGTCAAATGTCAAAAAAAATTTTGTCACAGGTGTCACACTTCATGGAAAGTTTTAGACAAAATTAAACAGGTATTTTAAAGGCTCTCGTTTATGTGTTGATGAATCCAACCATTTTCTGTGATGATTTAATCACATCGAATAATGTCTTAATGCTCACGAGCACTGTACTTTACGTGGCATATTTACTTAGGAACGCTTTTAAGTAGTTACTAAAGTACAAGTTATGCAATGTGTTATTTAAGTTAAGGCGTTGACAACATAACTAGCGATCATTTGTGTTGTCCTTAAGTAAATAATTTATGTTTATTTAACCCAGCTTTGACAGTTTTCATTTGAGCAAATTTTGGTTCTGAGAGTCGTGGAATGTGGAATTCGAATTTATAAAAGTTAATAAAACCGTTTTATTTTATTCTATTGTGAGTACGTCGTCAACATAATAACTACAAAAATATAGAAAACTAGTATTGGAAAACTTAATGTTTTGGGCATTTCATGAAATGCTAAATAAAAAAGGTACGCATTTGAGCATATGCACACGGCGTACTTAATACGCGCAGACGACGCGTTTAAAGCTTATGCAAAGGGTGCGTGGCTTCGACTGAGGTCCGTATTTTAGAACGATGCTCAGTCATCGATCAGTGCTCTAGCAGAGATTTCATTCACTAATTGATCACTTTATGAATGAAATCTCTGCTTGAGCACCGATCGATGACTGAGCATCGTTCTATAATACGGACCTGAATCTCGTTTTAAACGCGTATACGCGCGACATCGCGCGTTTAAAATACGACGTGACTATGCCCTCAGTGGCACATTTATGGTGTTACAGATGGTCATAGGCTACGGTGACGGCTTCTCATCAGGAGGGCGCTATTCTTGCATACTACCTATAGCATAAAAAAACTCAGCTAATGGTACTGGTAAAATTGTACTTACAGGTATTTGGTAAAATGATCCGTTATTGATTGTTCTGTACGACGTCAGCGGAACTACTGGCACGGAGCCGTTTCTCAGGAGAATGGGCCCCTGCAGCGGCGTGACGGCCGGCTGAGAGACTGAAAATTAGTACAAAAATATTGTCATTATTTTCGTCACATACTCTACTATTAAATCGTGTAGATATAATCATTTTGGAATAGACTTGAACGTTTTTGAAGTAAAACTTCTTTACGCACGCTTGACTTGGGAAGTAAGCTGGTGAATGCGTGACGAAGCGAACGGTAGTTGAAAGTTGTTAACGTAGATCTCCATTGTCAACATAGCAAAGTTAATATTTATTCATTTTCATTACTTAAAATTTGTATATTACTATGTTAATATGTCCGGTAAAATGACAATTTACAATAATTGTCAAGATGGCGACATCAACATTAAACAAAGCAAAAACAGAGTTATACCTGCCGATAGATGGAGCTAAAGAAGTTTTATTTCAGTCGTTATTTTTTCACGTAGATAGTACATACATGTCAAACACAAACCGACTTTCAAAAAAGGAGAAGGTTCTCAATTTGGTTGTATTTTCTTTTCCTTTTTTATGTTTGTTACCTAGGTAAGATTTACATTTTTTAAGAATTGATGTTTAAATGCTAAATTTTTCGATAGTGTTCTTAGCTATGATTCAAGAAATTCTGTCCACGCTGAAGGTAATGACGGCAGTTTTTAAGTTTTGAACAAAATTTGATAGATAATAGATGAAATCTTTATTGTAGGTACAAACCAAATAACACAAAATACAAAAAAAAAAACAATTATTTATATAAAGTGTAACAATGGGCGACCTTATCGCTAAAAGCGATCTCTTCCAGGCAATCTTTGGACGGAACTTTTTTCTTAGTTAAGATCAACAAGATTTTAGAAATCGTTCAAATAACTATTTTTTAGCCCTCCTATCACCTATAAGTTGCTGATCAGCCAAGTGCTAAATAAAAAAATTGGAAGACATTAATCTTGAAGAAAACATAAAACGCGAAAATAAATTCTTGAAGAATCTGTGTTTTTTATGTCAGTAAATAACGTGACGAGTTGTCCATTCGCCTGATGTTAAGCGATACGGCCGCCCATAACAGTTGCAGTATCACTCGGAACGCTGTTCGCGTTGCTGCCGCTGCATGCGGTTTCGCGTGACACTGCACTTCGCTCGTCATCTTGAGACATTATCACAGTTTTGTAATGAAATTATTACATAGTGAGATTAAGTTATACAGTCTCACATGCCCAATGAATTTCACTAGCTACAATGCCCTTTAAACCGGAACACACAGTATACTGTGTGCACTATAGTGCTTGCACCTAAACCTACCCAGACGAACTTTGCAGAGTAGTCCCTTACTAGGTAGTAACCTAGTAAAATGCACGGCATGCGTAGAAATACCTATTTTACTTACCGCTGGCCAATGACCTCTGTTAAAACTAATATCTATAGACTGACCCGTTGGCTCATTTGCTAGTGACCCTGCCTTCTGAACTGCGGGTTGTGGGTTCGATTCCCACCCAGGACAAACATTTGTGTGATTAACATCGATGTTTGTTCTGTGTCTGGGTGTTATATTGTATTCTATGTATGTATTTACAAAAAAAAAGTATTTAAGTATTGTATCAGTTATCTGGTTCCCATAGTACAAGCTTTGCTTAGTTTGGGGCTAGATGGTGCTGTGTGAGATGTCTACACACATATTATATTATTACATATTACATATTACATATCTGTGACCGAACGCATTATGGCTATGACAAGCTAATCTTTTCTGCTAAAGATTTATCTCTTCAGCCATGTTTATGTCAGTCAGACAGCCTCTGTCGTGTGGTGGTTGAGCAGGTCGGCCCATAACAGAGGCAGCGGGTTCCATTCCCGCGGCAGGACAAGTAGGTATTTGGTGCACAGAAAAAATGCGCAAGTATTTATTCTAAGTGTGTTGTGGGACCATGGGACTTCGTAGTTCCTGGGTCCCTAGACACGGAAACCTAGTTAGAGTCCAGCATCTAATGTATGTGATCGTTTGGCGTTATTATTATATTATTATCTCCAAATGATAAGTATTCATTAGAGTTTTTTGGCGGGAAAGCGAAAAAGATTGCGTCACCGCATTGTATTATTTTCCAAAACTTGTGCTATTTTCAGTGTTAGTGCATAAAATTGATGGCATTTTATTCGTTAAGTGCTGGTTTACAGGCGTGACTGTGGGAAAATGGTATAATGATGGTGAAACGTTTCTTTTCGTGTTGTTTCCAAAACTCCATAGAAGCTTCAAGTAAAGTGTCACCACTTTACTAGGAGTATGACTTTGACTAGACTGACTTGACTATGACTTGACTTGATGACTTCGACTGTGACTTGACACATGTTTGCGTGAAATATCGATAACTTGATAAATTATCAATTACTTGACACTGGCTAAATACACAAAAGTGTGGAGCCAAAACATAAAAAAAAAGTATTCATTAAGTTTTAGTACTCTACTACCTACAATATAAACACGTAGATATTCGACCTCGGCAAAGATGTAAACATCTAAATATGAATAACTGTGACAGAAGCAAGGTCGGACATGCAACAAACAATAGGCAAACTTTCTACCGCGTCTGGTTAATGCTTCATCTGCTATTAGTTGTAGAACAACGTTTCCTCATTAAGGTACCTCAGCCCTCGCCTATTCAGGTGGTTGTGACACGGTTAATTTATTTATTTATTGAACACCAGCATAATGTACACTGTTACAATAAAAATACAAACATTACATTACATAAAGGCTAAGTGTCATTACAATTACTGGTAAAGACTGCATGCGAGTAAATTAGCTAGTATAAATTTAAAAAATGTGTATGCCTATAGTAAAATTTTATAGGAATATATAAAGAATATTAAAAGAGGGATAAAAAGAGATATAAATTGATTGAATTAAAATTTTGTATGATTAAACTAAAAACATTTAAAAAACAGAAAATATTACGGATACAAAAAAAAATTAGAGAACTTTCGACAGTAGATTTAAATTCGCTTATGCTACCTTCAAACAAGTCTACTGCATTGATTTTCGAGATTCGGTTGTACTCTCGAATTAACCCATTGAAAGGCGCGTTTTTACCAAGATTGAATTTACTAAATTTATCTTTTAACAAATATGCAAAAGCGTAAATGTAGCTAAAATAAAAAACGAGTGTGCTTTAGACTACACGACTGAAGTAAAACTTCTTTAGTTTAGCTCCATCTATCGGCCAGTATAACTTTGTTTTTGCTTTGTTTAATGTTAAAGAACTAAAATGAACTACCCTCAACATCCGAGCGCTAAGCATCTCTTTTAAGTTTGTCGCGGTTATTTAATTTGATATTAGTGGCAAAAACATAATTTAAGTGCTTCAAATGTGATAGATCTCTAGTATAGACATCTACGAACATAGTATAGTGATAAAAAGTTATCGGCATTGGTGTTTAAAACAAATTGAATACAAATATCAATTTTATCACCGGACGATCGTGAGTTCACTACAAAAACGCGTAAGAGATAAGAAAGTGCGCGGCGCTTACGCCTCTTTGGGCGCGACCTGCAAGTAAATAACCGGTACGACAAACGCGAGCAGGGCACTATACCTACATCAATCTTGTCCACCCGTTGCTTTCTACAACTGCAACAATGAATACACAAAAATGTGCTGGGTGCCGAAACCAGCTAAAAGGAACATCTAATTTGCAATGTTGCCGATGTTCGGACAAATATCATAGCACTTGTTTGAACTATAGTAGGCAAGATTTCAACGGGTTCTCGAAGGAGTTCAAGGAATCGTGGGTGTGCCCATCGTGCCTATGCAAGGAGCCTAAACCTGGAGACAATTCGAATACGCCGATTCGGACTACATCTACTGCTTCGCAAAAACTTACCCCGATAGCAGCGCAGGTGCAGGCACCGGAGAAGGGGACGGAGCCACCGGTAGTAGCTTTAGAATACGACAATGTCACTCTACGCACAACCCCGCACTGCAACTGTACATGTATATCTGCAGATAGCATCCGCGACATCATAAGAGAAGAATTGTCCAACAAAGTTCACTTGATGGAGACTAAAATTATCTCCCTAGAGAAGTTAGTGCTTGAACAAAGTAAGCTAATTAGGATACTCGTCGGTGATCGGGAGAATCCCAGTTCTTTGACAAAACAGATTGGAACCATGTTAGAAAAGGTTGGTACCAAGTCGAGCTCCTTAAAGGTAGCCCAGCAGCCGGCACCGATGCGTGATAGGACAGTGGCGGCGCTCTCTGCAGCGGGCCGAAAGAATAAAGACGGCCTCAACTTATCGCCTCTTCCGATCAGTGTGGAAGCAGCTGCTTTGGCATCAGGCACCAGGACTCCAACTTCGCATTCGCTGCCTGTGTCAGAGAGGCCGTTAGTCACATCTGTGAACGAAAGTGCACTACAATCGCCGCCGAAGGTGTTGAAACATCAGGAATGTGTAATGAAAAATGCTTCGGAATGGATTGAAGTAAAAGCTCGTCGATCGCGAACAGCACCTACCAATGTCACTCGTGGTACGGCGGCTCCGGGATCTGCCATGTGTCCAATTGTTGCAGCTGAACGTAAATCTTACCTGCACTTGTACTATGTGCATATTGACACTACTGCGGACCAAGTGGTAACCTACCTAAATAGCATATGCCCGCGAAAAAAATGTAGCGCCGAAACTTTGAAGGCTCGAGGTGATTACGCTTCATTTAAATTAACTGTGCCGACCAAGGACGTCGAGAAGTACTTATCAGCTGAGCACTGGGCAGAAGACGTGTATATCAAACCATGGCGTAATGGATTTCGCAACCTACAAAAAACCAAGTAAGAAAGTAAATTTCAAATACTACACACTGTTCTACCAAAATGTCAGGGGTCTCCGTTCAAAGCTCGATACCGCCAAGAAGGCGATACTCACACTATCAGCTGACATGTACGCATTTACGGAAACATTTCTGGTGTCAGGAGTGTATGACGGGGAACTATTTCCTCCTGGGTACACCGTGCTACGTCATGACCGAGCTCGTGATCAAGGCTGGGGAGGCGTACTGCTAGCTGTGCGGAACTCGCTCAATGTGCAGAAGATAGTTGACTTGGATGGCTACTCCGATGAAATTGAAATTGTGACCGGGTTAATTACGTTACATCATAAGAAAGTAGTTTGTTGTGTCGTGTATATTCCCCCGAAATCAAGTGAAGACAAATACTGTAATACTTTTAGTGTACTAGAGAATGTGCTAGCTAAATTTCCCAAGTTAGATATCTTAATTGTAGGCGATTTTAATTTAAATTCATGTAGTAAAGATATTCTTATTCAGTATGACTGTATGGTCGATAATTATAATTTAAAGCAACACAATAATGTTACTAATAAATGTGACGGAATTTTAGACCTGGTGTTGAGCAACCATGGCGGCGAATGGATTGAGGTGAGTGGCGACGTGGATCCTGTGGTTAGAATCGATGGTTATCATCCGCCACTGCTGGTGAAAATGCGTAGCGCGCGAGTAGTGCGCCCTCGAGACGGCGCCTCGCGTGTTCGTCCACTGCGACCGGAACGTGATCATACGCTGCGAGAATGGAACTTCCGCAAGGCTGATTTCCACTCTTTATATGCTTCCCTTGCCGCTATTGATTGGGACGAGATATACTTATCCACAGAGGTCGATGTGACGGTAAGCATTTTATATAATCTACTGGGCACTTGCTTTGATAGTTGCGTTCCCCGTAAACGGCCATCGACTCCTTGCTCACGTTATCAGTATCCTACGTGGTTTACGGCGGAGACAATAATCAATATTAGAAATAAGTACTTTCATTTGAAACGATTTCGAGAAGAGGGTAAGCAGTTTAACTGGGAAATGTTTAAATTTTACAGGGAAAGGGTCAAATTTCTCATTGATCAATCTTACGAGGAGTATATTAGCCAAACTGAATCAGACATTAGACATAATCCTAAGCAGTTTTGGAAGTTCATAAAGGATCAGCAATCCTCTAGACAATCTAATTGTGAATTTGAATATGCCGGTGACATTGTTTCTGGTGTCGATGCTGCTAACGCCTTTGCCTTCTATTTCAAGTCAGTATTTTTGACCAATACTCCAACCCTATCCGTAGAGGAAGCAAAGTGTGAGGCAATCACTTCTTGCTGTTCTTCTCGTATAGCGGTAGATAGCATTGGGCCGAGTGACTACCATTATGCCATGCGTCGACTAAAAGCCCATTCATCGACTGGACCTGATGGTATACCGCCATTTATAATCAAGGATTGCTGTGAAATTCTCCAACCACCTCTTTTATATATATTTAATTTAGCTTTGAGTACTGCAACATACCCATCTCAGTGGAAATTGTCCCGTGTCACCCCTATACCCAAGGATGGTTCTAGATCTAAAGTCGAGAACTACAGGCCCATAGCAGTGCTGTCGGCGCTCGGCAAAGTTTTCGAGTCAATTCTGAACCGCGACATCACGAGGCAGGTCAATGCGCAGCTGAGCGATGCACAACATGGGTTCAGGGCAGGCAGATCTACCGTCACAAACCATATTAATTTTGTAGAATACACTGTTACAGAGATGGACAATAAGAAACAAGTAGATGCAACGTATTTTGATTTTAAAAAAGCCTTTGATAAAGTTAATAATGACATACTATTAAAAAAATTTTCGGCCG
This sequence comes from Ennomos fuscantarius, assembly GCA_905220475.3. NCBI lineage: Eukaryota > Metazoa > Arthropoda > Insecta > Lepidoptera > Geometridae > Ennomos > Ennomos fuscantarius. Next base: position 5,463,785 of record HG992039.1, read on the forward strand.
CCGGTTTCACTCCAAATTTGCTTAAGTTTTTTACCAGTTATTTTTCAAATAGATTTCAATATGTCCAACTTTCTACCTACCGCTCAGATCCGTATCTGACCTGCTCCGGTGTAAGCCAGGGCAGCACGCTTGGTCCAACCCAATTTCTAATTATGATCAATGACTTGCCGAAGGTCGTCAGTACGGCTAGATGCCTGATGTTTGCCGACGATCTGAAGCTATTCTTGGGTATAGAAACAGCCTCTGACTGTGAAGCATTGCAGAGGGACATCGACAATGTGGTTGCGTGGAGTGAACAAAATTATCTTGAGTTTAACGAGTCTAAATGTAAAACCATAACTTTTACTCGTAAGCGTTCGCCAACTGTGTACCCCTACAGCATACACGGTGCCCCTCTCATGCGTGTTGAACAAATCCGTGATCTTGGTCTGACTCTTGACACTGAATTGACATTCAACAACCACATAGTTGATCTATGCAAGCGCCCTCACAGTTCTCTTGGATTTGTTATGAGACAATCTAATAGGTTTCAAGACCGGAGTACCATCGTTGCCCTCTACTACGCGTTTGTACGAAGTAAGCTTGAATACAATTCAACAATCTGGGATCCCCATGAAAGTAAGTACAAACTTATGGTGGAAAAAGTGCAGAGAAGGTTTGCCCGTTACCTGTATAAAAAGCTGTATGGATATTATCCGTACTTGTATCCGTCCCTTTTCGTAGCAGGCATGGTAGGTATTAACACCTTGGAACTAAGGCGCAAGTGCGCGATAATGATTCATTATTATCTGCTGTTCCACAACAGGATTGACAACCCCAGCACTCTGTCGCGTCTTTCGCTTGTGGTACCGGACCGGCAGCGGCGGCCGCACGTGCGGCGCCTGCTTGCGCTCGCGGCGCCGCGCGCGCGCACTAACACCACACAATACGCCCCCACGGCACAAGCTGTCTCTCTACTCAACGCCTTGGTTGCTCAACAACCAGACCTTGACTTTTTTAATGTGAATTTTTTTACTTTTGTTAATGTGTGTATTAATTTTTTGACATGATATTATATTTTTTTCTTTTATATTGCTGTTATATGCTGTTATTGTAAATTGTAATTGATTTTTGTATATTTATTAACGTGACTCTAATTTAAGTCTATTTTTCTAGTATTTCTGGCTCGTCACACGTCTTGGCGTCGCTGTAAGTGTGCAAGCATTTAAGAATAAATAAATAAATAAATAAATAAATAAAGTGTCATTCTACCGGATATACCAACATAATGATACAAATTTTAGCTTTGTTATGTTGACAATGCAGGTCTACGTGAACCAACTTCAACTTCCGTTCGCCTCGCATTCACTAGCTTACTTCCCAAGTCAAGCGTGCGTAAAGAAGTTTTTCTTCAATAAAGCTAAACAACTGACATTTTAATAATAAATACCTAGCAAATTTATTTCTAATATATAAAAATAAGTCGGGTTTTCCTTCCTGACGCTACAACTCCAAAACGCATGAACCGATTTCCACGGTTTTGCATTCGTTGGAAAGGTCTCGGGCTCCGTGAGGTTTATAGCGAAGAAAATTCAGGAAAAATTCAGGATAAACCAACATTTTAAGTAGATGGCGCTGGTGCGTGATACATTGTTTTTCGTATATTATAAAATGTTTAACAAATAAACGTCCACCCGAGCGAAGCCGGGACGGGCCGTTATTACGTAATTAAAAATACTGGCACGCTTTTATGTCACGAGCTCAAAAAGCACAATGACTATAACAGGTCCGCTAATGTCCCAAGATGTTATGTTTATGTTTTAATCATTACCTATTTTCGTAATCGCGAATGACGTGGCCCCAGCATAATCAGATTGCATGGCAACAGTTCCAAATGTGGGTGCGGAAGGGCGTCAGCTGACTTTGCTGATGAGTGAATCTGATTTGCAAAGTTTCCAAGACATCTGTTGACTTAATTTCTGATTAACATTTTGGCTGGTGAATTAGTTACTTATCATGTGATTGCTTTTAATGAATAATCATGAATTAGCCATTTAATCACTCACTACTAATTTAAAAGAAAGTGAAATGTCTGTTTGTTTGATTGCATCAAGAAAGTTAGATGTGGAACAGTTTTGTAAAATATTTAAACAGATATAAACTTTCATCAATCACAATTTTTGTTCCCCGGAAAATTATGACCTGACCTGATCTCACTGTCTATTATAGTACATTTTTTTATTATGTATTGGCTCCACACCTCCGTGTATTTAGCCAGTGTCAAGTTATTGATAATTTATCGAGGTAATGATATTTCACGCAAATATGTGTCAAGTCACAGTCGAAGTCATCAAGTCAAGTCATAGTCTAGTCTTAGTCATATTGCTAGTAAACTGGTGGCAACTTTACTAGAAGCTTCTATGGAGTTTTGGAAACAACACGAAAAGAAACGTTTCACCATCATTATACCATTTTCCCACACTCCTGTAATCCAGCACTTAACGAATAGAATGCCACCAATTTTATGCACTAACACTGAAAATAACACAAGTTTTAGAAAATAATACAATGCGGTGACGCAATCTTTTTCGCGTTCCCGCCAAAAACTCTTGTATAGTACATTTATTACTAGACTGTGCTGATGTCTCATGACGGATGACGTGCGCGGTGCAGTGTCACGCAAAACTAACATCTTAGATTGACACGGCAACTGTTACGCCTTGACGCTTAACATCAAGCCAACGACTACGACGATGTTATTCATTAACCTTAAAAAATAAGTTTAACGGGAAAATGGGTGAAACTGCGTTGCGTTTCAAACACTTCAATTATCTGACAGACGCGAAGGAAAACAAAGAGAGGCTTTAATTTTTGTTAAAAATAAAAGTAGGTACCAATTTATAAAAAAAATTAAAACTAGACCTTTGAGCATCAAGACTGCCTGTAAGTGATTGTCGAATTAATATATTTTATGAGTTTAAGTAATCTGTCGGTTTAAATCATACTTAGGCAAATAGATAATGTAGGATTGACTTAATAAGTCACTTTGCCCATTAATCAGATCTACCGAATGCTACATTTTAGGAACATTTGTTGATGTGAAACAATAATCTGACTACAATAAATATACAATAGAATACAATATAACACCCAGACACAGAACAAAAATCGATGTTTGTCACACAAGTTTGTCCTGGGTGGGAATCGAACCCACAACCTACGGTCAGAAGGCATGGTTACGACCAACACTGACCTATCAGGCCAGTCAAACCAAGCACAACGCTTATGTATTTTTCTGAGTGCTTTGTTTGAAGTTGAATATCGCAGATCATATTTGATGTCAAAATTGGGCTCGGGCTGTGTTAATTTTGCGGGGTTTTTTTGTAGACATAGTGAAATAAATGTATCAAATAAAACAATATATGAATGATAATATATTTAAAAACGATTGTAGCAATTTAATTAGTTTAAAAAGTTGGATCACTACTATGACTTCATATATTCTTTGGGGTTATTCTACAATTTTATTTTAGAAACCAAACTACTTAAATTGTATTCAGCCACCGTTCTTTATTGTATTTCATATTTGTACTATTTTTTTCATCTTAAGAAATATAATTCTTTGGGTAGCTCAATCCGACCTGACTATTTTTATAGTGTTTTTGTTGCTTTTGTGATAATACACCGCTTTAATATAGATTTATGGATTAATTTGTTACCTGGCTTATACACAGTTTTATTAGATTTACGTGCTCCATTTTCGCCCACACCGTCGCTTACCATCAGGCGAGTTGGTGGTCAAGCTTAAATGTATAACAGCTAAAAATAAAGTTTGCCTAAATTCTAAAAGAAGTATCATAAATATTTTTTGATATGACGAAATATATTATCACATTTATCATATTAATATATATTACGGACTGCTACAGTTTCGGACATCTGATGACCTTTATTCAGATTAATTTGTCATCTGGTGAATAATTCAGTCTTTCATGTTTTTGGTTAATATTATTTATCATATGTTATTTCTTATATACACCTACTGGTAGTGGACTGGAGCATTTGGACTGTCGTATAGGTCATTACGGGTAGTATATAGTCCAAATGTTTTTTTTTAATAGGTAGTGTTTAGTAGTACATAGTTATATCATTGTAGTATTTAGTTGAAAGAATAAAGGCACTTTGCCGGTAAAAAATTATATATTTATAATTATAATATATAGACACTTAGAAAATCATTCCGTTTTCATCCGCAAATTAAATGTTTTTCCGCGGGGAATTCCCCGCGGAAAAACATTTATAAGGCCGTAAGTATATAAAACATTATAAGGCCCGATCGCAAAATCTACAAAAGTAAAACTTAGAAGAACGGTGACAGAATACAATACAGTTTAACTAATTACATACACTTTTGGTTTTCCAAAAAAAAAAATAACGTAAATGACCCCTCAATGACCCTCCAATAAATACTTTGTCAACGTAGTGCTCCAAATTTTCAGCGATAATAATATATACTTTCTTTTACGAACAAAATTGCCAAATTGGTGTTTTAAACATATCACAAACTTTTTTAATCTACTTTGTCACATAATCAACATAAAACCGGCAACATTAACACAGTTACAAGTGCAGACCCAGTTTGTCATCAAATATCACCTGCGATTTTCAACTTTAAACAAAGGCCTCTAGGAAACATTTGAAACCTAACACCTTATTTAAGAAACCAAAAATTACAAGCCAATCCATTGTACTCAAAGCCGAAAAGAAGCTTTGACTAACCGGAGAGAAAGAGTACGAATTCATATACATATAAAAAAAACAAGAAACCTTGTTAAGTTGCAGTAGTGCCTAAAGTTTAGTCATAAAACAGTCGGCTTGGTATTTGAAAGGGCTGTCTAGCGATAATTATTTATGTTCTAAATCTAATAGATAAATTGTTCATGCCTAAATAACCAACTCACGCTTTTGGCTCCACACTTTTGTGTATTTAGCCAGTGTCAAGTAATTGATAATTTAGCAAGTTAATGATATTTCACGTAAATAATGTGTCAGGTCACAGTCGAAGTCGTCAAGTCAGGTCAGAGTCAAGTCATAGTCTAGTCTAGTCAAGTCATACTACTAGTAAAGTGGTGGCAACTTTACCAGAAGCTTCTATGGAGTTTTGGAAACAACACGAAAAAAACGTTCTACCATCATTATACCACTTTCTCACACTCATGCTTGTAATCCAGCACTTAACGAATAAAATGCCACCAATTTTATGCACTAACACTGAAAATAACACAAGTTTTGGAAAATAATATAATGCGGTAACGTAATCTTTTTCGTTTTCCCGCCAAAAAAACACCCTAGGTTCTTAATACTTACAACAATCGCACATTTTCCTTTTTACACCAGTAACACACAGATAACACAAAAATCACTAGTCAAGTTTTCCGTTGCACAATATTCCATTTTCAAACGAACATTCAAATGCGGTAGCAATAACTGTCAACTTGAAAAAAAGATGAAATTCGGTCGGTTCGTAATTTGAATGTGCGAAAAAAGATGGCCGCGTCGGACGCCCCTCTAGACGTTGCGAGATCTATTTATTACAACACAACTTGTACGACTGCGGTTACATAAACATGATCACTACTTGTCAACGGTGGCATATGATAACTGTTGGTGGTAAATAAATATTAAGCAGTCGTGAATCGCGATACAAAATCTTGATATTATAAATGTAGCTGATATCACGGCTGCTATAGGATGATCCGGGTCGTTAAAGACGTGTCTCGGGTGGCGACGACGGGGTGTTCAATAGGCATTGGGTATAGCGTAGGTGTATGAGGAAATAAATGTCACTTTGAAGGCGTAGAAATAATTTTCGAAAGCTTTTATTTTTAATGGAGTACACAATACACTTTATGTACCTATAATTCATTCTTTTTTTAACTATATTTTTTTCCTTCACATTAATATACAAACACACCCACATGAACATACATATACACACCCACAAACATCCTCTTATACCATACAAATATACAGATACACATAGAAAATTATACACACACACCCATACACTCACTTACTCAAACACCCTTTATGTTGATACGGATGAGGGTAGTAGTATTTTTTTCAATCTCTTTTCATATTATAAGTTTTTTTTCTCTAGATGAACTCTACTCTACTGTACTCTACTAGACGTTTTTTTTGTGTGACGTAATAATACAATTTAAAATTAAGGAGTAGCCCCTGATTCTATTATACTGTAATACTGTTTAAAAACTAGTTTGGGAATCTATGGATTCATTAAAATAACGTAATAATATTTACGTCCTTAAAAATTTTTTGACGATTTTACAGTTTTTGGTCTCTATATTTGGATTCAAAGTGTGAAAAAAATGGATGCAAGATGTGAAACAAATTTTATTCAGCTACCTAACCTACACGTTTATAGGACTGACAAACTTTGGTTACGTATATGGTGCCTGACCTCACATAAAATGTCGTTTCGCAATCAAAAAGTGTTCTTGTGGTTTTCTCGTGACATGGACACTCACACGTCAGATCTAACTACAAAGATATCATCTTTGCGGTTTAAACAAAGCATGAACTCTATTGACAAATACCTCAAGTCTCCTAACATGAATTATTTGCCTAACAAGACCTTCGTTCGGAAATGCATACTAATCATGTCAAACAAGTTGATTTATTACAACGGAAAAGCACGATTCTGACGCATTATGGCAATTATAGGGGGCGCTAGAGTTTATTACGATTCAGCGTAGCTCTAAATGCCGTGGGGTCTCGGTTTAAGAAAAGGACCATCCCATCTCTTCCCATGGGTGCCGCAAGAGCTGGCTAAGAAAAGATCCAGGGCATAGGGAACAGAATTCTTCTCCGCCATTTACTGCATCACCAAGACGCCCGAAAGCATGTTAATTATGGCTACCCCAAATAGGTGAACCCTTGTTCAGCACTGGACGTAAAAATAATAATAATAACGCCCAACGATCACATACATAGAACTTGGACCCTAACTAGGATTCTCTGTGTCTAGGGACCCAGGACGAGGACCATGATCTCACAACACCCAGACTCAGAACAAGTATTTGCGCTTATTCTTTTCTGTGCACAATTACTTGTCCTGCCGCGGGAATTGAACCCGCTACCTCCGGGTTATGAGCCGACCTGCTCAACCATCACACCACAGAGGCTGTCAAATTGGCTTAAGTAGTCTGCCGTCACAAAGTTTTGGAGTTTGATATACTTAACACCATAGGATTTTTGGACGGCGTTATAAGATGGAATAAAATGTGTTTTGTGTGAAAAATTATAGTGAAGATTTACGACTGGAAAATTAAACGATTATATTTAATGGTGATGACAAAATATATTTATGAATATAATCCATAAATATACGAAGGTGTTCTACATATAAGTAAAGGAGAAAGTAATTTGCTGCGAGAAGAAATACATCTAAAATAGAGCGGTACAATATACGCTGACTCTACCTGCGAGTGATAGGTCCGTATTACAGAACAATGCTCAGTCACCGCAGATCGATGCTCAAGCAGAGATTTCATTCACTAATTGATCGCTTTATGAATGAAATCTCTGCTTGAGCACTGATCGATGACTGAACATCGTTCTATAATACGGCCCATAGTGCCTTACATTCTTCAAAGGCCTTTTGATTTTTTTTATGTGAACGAGTTCTTCGGCATCAAGGAGCACGGGAGCAAGGATCGTTGTCCAGGGTATTCCCGGCCCAAACGCAAGAAGGATTGTAGCAGCAAGCACCAGCTCTATGTACTACAACCAGACGACCCTTAGAAGATCGCCGAGTCAAAAGTCAAGATTCAAGAGAAGCCCGTCTCATACCGTCGTAAACTGTTAAATTTAAATCTGAACAAGTAAAGATATTTTTTTTAAGACAGCGTAAGTACTCGTTTCATAGTCTTTTTTTATGAAGGTAGAAGGACTTGATATTTTTTTTATGAATCTTTAATGGCCATATTTTTATTTTACAAGTTACTTTTTTGAGGATTTTTTTTACATTTATATTATTATATTACTGGATTGTATACAACTTTTACATAAAAATGGAGAATTTCGATTTGGAACCGGCCATCGCCTTGTTACCTGCGATGACAGGACAAGAGCAAGTAACTAAATCCATAATTGACAATATTGAATATTATGGCGAAATGATTAATGAGAGTTCTCATAAGTATTTAATTAATTATGTTTTGAAAACCAGATTAACACGAGTAGCAAAATTTTATTTGCCGACATGGTCCACCATCAACCCCAATATGGTACAACCCCTACTCCACTATTACACACTCATTTCACCCTCTTAGGTGTGGAATTTCGAAAAACCCTTTCGTATTGGATACCGACACTTTACAAAGAACACACCCTCTAAATTTCAAGTCTCTAGGACCAGCGGTTAAGGCTGTGCGTTGATATGTAAGTCAGTCCTTCATTCACTCAGTCAGTACTTTGATTTTTATACGTATAGATTTAACGCTGCAAAATTATTCTATAGCATGGACTAATCCATAATTAATTCATTCATAAAACATTCATAAAAAAGCTTTCGACCGCGTACATAATGATGTGCTCTTGAGGAAGTTCTCGGAAATGGGTTTCTCGCCTAATTTGTTGAAATTATTTTCCGATTATTTTTCCAATAGAGTTCAATATGTTTATTACCATGGTTACAGATCCGATCCATATGTCACTTTATCCGGTGTAAGCCAAGGCAGCACGTTAGGCCCAACCCAGTTCTTGATCATGATCAATGACCTGCCGAGTGTTGTGGGGACGGCTAGATGCCTTATGTTCGCGGACGACCTTAAGTTGTTCTTGGCTGTTGACGACTTAGAAGACTGTGAGGCGCTTCAGCGCGATATAGATGGTGTTGTTGCGTGGAGTGAGAATAACAAGTTAGAATTTAACGCAACTAAGTGTAAAACCATCACTTTCACCAGATCCCGCTCGCCGCATGTTTACAATTACAGTCTATCTGGAATTGCGCTGGAGCGCGTCACGGAGATACGGGACTTAGGTCTCACTCTTGACGTGGGACTCACTTTTAATCCGCATATCACTGAGCTGTGCAAGCGAGCTAATAAATCTTTAGGATTTGTAATGAGACAGACGGCTCGATTTACAGACAGGCAAGCCATTCTATCTCTTTTTTACGCATTTGTCCGCAGCAAATTAGAATTTAATGCGATAATATGGGACCCACACGAAGCTAAATATACAGTTATGTTAGAGAGAATACAAAAAAAATTCGCTCGGCATCTGTACAAAAAAATGCATGGGTACTATCCATTTCTATATCCGTCGTTATTTGTAAATGGTATGGTGGGAATTGACACGCTGGAGCTTCGGCGAAAATGCGCGCTCATATTACACTATTACCTACTATTAAATAATAAAATTGATAACCCCACTGCATTGTCCCTGTGCTCCCTATTTGTTCCTGACAACTACCTCCGGGCGCGCGCGCACCGCCTGCTGGCGCCGGCCGCCGCGCGCACCAACACCGCTCACAACGCCCCCACGTCGCACGCACTCACTATGCTCAACGACTTGGTTGCACACCAGCCAGAGTTGGACATTTTTTTTACTAACAGGCAATTATTCATTAATATGTGTATCAAATATTTAAGTATCTAGTAATGTTAAGTCACTAATGTTGTTATTTATTAGGCGTTCAAATAACGAATTTCAAATTTATATAAGTACCTATTATAAACTATGTGTCCAACCCGGTATTATGACCCTAAAGCGTTTGGTTTGTACTGTAAGCTTTTTGTGTACCTAAATAAATAAATAAATAAATAAATAAATAAATAAATAAATAAATAAATAAATAAATAAATTCCGAAGCGCGTGCGATTTCGAATTTATTATAATATGTATAGATTTAACGCTGTGTAACGGAACAGAAGTCCCGTAACGTCACAAATATAGTAAAGATTAAATATTGAATAAATATACTAATGAAATAAAGTAAAATAATCCCATAATAAGTTCAAGGTCACAGGACGCTAGAAAACTATATATGAAATATATGCAGAAACAATTCACTTAGATTTATGAACATCTACAAATACTAGAATAGTTAAATCAATAAGAAATGTATCAAAATAAATTAGATAAGTTTTACACTAATTCCATTCAAACAGTTGATTAATGCATTTAAGTAATTAAATGAACAATAAACAAAACATAATAAATAAGTTCCATTCACATAATATTACCGGAGCATTAAAGTATCTATGTCTTGAAACGGAAATTGCTACGGAAACGCAAAATAGCGAAACCATTAATAAAACTACATCGTAATAAAGAAAAGTACTTAAAACTGCCAAATACTTAAAGAAATGTACGTCGTGGAATGTGAATTGGACCTTTGTCGCAATAACTTCCCATCCGTCTGCAAAATAATATAATCTGTGACAAAAATGTATCGGCTAGAAGGGCAAGAAACACCGGAGAGAGCAATAAAGCCGCGAAATGTCGGGTGGAGCGTGAGAGTGAGAAGAGAAGAGCCAGAATTGTACACGTTAGAAGGAGATGATGTGAATAGTTGGGAAGGAATTTGGATAGTTAGCGGGAAGCGATGGCGGGGGTCAGTAGAGTAGGTCGCGCGGAAATTGAAAAAACAAATAGGATTTTTACGGTTGCTTGTACTCGGTGCATCGAGTTATTCGCATAATCTTCGTAATTACGAATATTTAGTTATTAATTTGTGAAATTTGTGGTTTCTTGCGGATAAAACGGGTGATTGTGCGTTCGTCGTAGGAGTAGATCGGATCGGAGCATTTTTTTTAGGTTAAGTACTCGGAGCGCGGGTTAATTTGCATAATTTCAACAATTTTCTGATTTAGTTATTAACTCGAGTTATTAACTGTTTAGGTGCATTAGTGAGCTAGATGTCCTCTCTCGTTTCTTAAGAGTGGTGTTAGTAAGTGAAATTGGTGTTTTGTGATAATACAAGTGGGGTCAGTCATCGGTAAGTCGAGGTACACGCCACGGTAAATCATTATAAATAAAATACTAAAATATAAACATTCCAAATGATCCAAGTAATTTACATAGTGAAAACGTAATTATAATAAATAATTTCCAGTAAAATAGTATAATGTTGTAACAAATAATATCTGAATGAATACTATTCAAAACAAATAATATCAAATTAAATCATAATCTTTATGAAATGTCATGCTTACTCAGAGTAATTATTTATGCATACATACATAGCTCATTATTATTATAATTCTGGTAACAAATAATTATTATTAATCAGATGGGTTTGTATCTGTGTTATCAAATCTGAAGGTTGGAACCTGGTTAAAGATCTGGATTTACTAAATCTAATATGCTCCATAAAAGTGGGCTATATCTACTGACTACTTTGATAAAGTCTGTTTGCACATTGGGTCTTGCGGAGCCGTACCCTGAGGTTTCTCTATGCTGTACAGATTAGAGAGCTTCTTCTTCATTTGTGTAATTAATGGATTTTATCATGGATTTTATATAAATCTACCTGCGATAGTATTCTGGATCTGAACTCGGGGACAACCTAAGATGGTTTAACCTGACCAAATCAATCTAATTAAAGATTGTTTTAAATTCAACATACATCTAATAAATGACTGGTGATGTCATGAATTATCATATGGATATAAATAAATATCCTGATAATCTTGTAATCTTGCTGGGTATGGCTTGATTATTTATATAAAATAACTAATGGCTGGTAATGTCATGAATTATCATATGGATATAAGTAAATATCCTGATAATCTTGTAATCTAGCTGGGTATGGCTTGATTATTTACATAAATAACTAATGACTGGTAATGTCATGATATTTCATAAGGATATAAATAAATGTCCTAAAAATCTTGTAATCTAGCTAGGTATGGCTTGATTACCTATATAAAATCTTTACTCAAATAATCTAATCATAAACTCGAATCGTTTTAATATATAAATAAACCATAAATATTATTAACTTAAATAAACACCAACGGGTAATTATTCCATGTCTAATTCTATTATAATGGTTATGACTAATCGCATCTAGGCGAAGGTATCGTGATAGGAATAGGTAGGACGGGGAGGGGGGATTAGGGCCTCTCTGGTAACGAATTCAGTAATTACCTAAGAGTCCCACAAAGAAATCTGTTTTGATAAAAGAATATGTCCTCTTTCTTACTATAGTGCACTGCCATCTGCAGTTTTAAAGCACTTATCAGTGGGGAGTATCCAGTCAGGTGACGAATCTCACATTCTTGGGGCGGGGTGGAGCTCCTTGAACAGAATTATAGCAGAAATGACATGCTGTAGTTTTGCTGATAAGTGCAACCAAACTATATTTAATGTAAACTCAGAAAGCATGAGATGAATGTTATAAGAAATAACTTAGGTCTTGCTTAGGTCTCATATATAACTCAATTCACTTACGAAAACAACACGTTGGTTACTCAAGTTCTATTATCGTTAAGCCACTAGCTAGTATCTGTTCGGAGTTGCTTACAATTACAATAATGTAATACCTAAATACCTACTTGCTATTAATACCAAATCTATAATATTAGTATACTAGATAAATAAATAGATACCTAATATTCTTAATATACTTGCATATTTACGTAAATATAACCTAATTAATAACGTTAATACATACTTGCTACAAATCCTAATAATTCATCTTAAAATTCTAAAGTCATTAATAATAAATAAACGGATAAACACTAGATCGGTTAGCTAGGTCACCTTAGGAATTGTCTCACTACCTTTAAAGAACTAGGGTTACTACTAAATCACAACGTACGGTCCTACCACTTTATTAGACGATCACATATCACTTGGCCATATTTACTTCATCACCAACTATAACACCTCTAACGTTCATATACCATTATATACCATAATATACTTTATTATACTTATAGCTCAAATAGCTTAGTCCTCATAGGCGCCAGTAACTCGGGGAAGGGCTCTTTCAGGGGGGGCGTTACAATATGTGTTGCCGTGACAAGGATGTTATTTTATTAGTAAGTATCTAGATAATTTACGTATAAAGAGGTGTTATAGTTAAAGGTTTGAGTTACAGTAGCGGTATCTAATATCTATTAGTTACCGCACAATTTGTTGCACGTGAAAACGGAGAGGTTTTGAGACAATATTATAGCGCGGTTTACTTTGCATTTCATCTAATAACACAACGTAAACAATAGTAGATTCGCAAGTAATAACGCGTTCTGTTTAGCACACAGAATAATTGATAGTACGCTGCCTAAAAAGAATTTCGCGCGACACGCGACACCGTGCCATGCGACGTTGCCATTCCGCTTACACTTAGTTTACTTCAACGGCAAATAAAAGCGTGTTGCTATGCTAGCTCGTAGTACGATAGGTAGCTTCGTTCCTAGAAAGGCGAGACGCGCGGGCGGCGCCTGCGCGGCGCGCGGGCTGCTACGGCGCGGCGCCGCGGATCAGTACCGGCAAGCCGAACGAGCCGTTACGGTATTTCTTGGCGGGAATAGGTGAATATACACCTATATATTCTATATATTCTAGAGATGCCCAATATTAATAATACTGGTATTTCATCTTTCTATGAAACATTAGAAAATATGTAGGTATAGGTTTGCTAGGTCTTAAAACTGAATAGCCGGATAGGCCGAATAGTTTAGCCGGACGGTTGGGTAAAAAGGCCGGATACACTTAGTAATAATGTAAAAGTAGGCTAGTTTTAACCCATAATTACGATTTTGTTAGTAAATAAATAACAAATAACCAAGATAATAATAAATAAATATAATCTAACTAAATTTCTTAAATCTCATAGTAAATTATATAACTTCAAAATAATAATTAAGTACCTGTATTACGATTCTAAAAGACATAGTAAATCATATTTAAACAATAAAAATGTAGGTACTCGAAGCACGAGCGGGATCCGAACCCGTGCCTACCCGTCAACTTGCGATACGCATACATAGGTATTGCCGAAATCGAGTATAAAGATTGCGAACAATAACCCTTAAATAATAAAAACATAAATTTAGTCGAAGTTCTAGCTACCTAAACTAATTTTGTTACGCATGTTACGCGGATAGGTGATACTTTGTTTCGATTATAGGTACCTACCTAGGTCGTGTTTAGTTATGAACGCGTCGGTACTATTTAGCTAAAAATTGTTAAAAACGTTTCAAATAATTTAAATAAGCTAATGCTGTTGTCAAATATATTAAAATACAATTTAGTGTTTACATTAACTTACTATGCATAGTATATCTACCTAAATATTCTCCAAGCTGTTATTCCGGTTAGAAATTATAGTGTGATTTTAGTACGTACTCGTAGTTCATTCGGTATATCTAGGAAAACAAATTATACAATAAAAATAAAAACGACGGAATCGAACCTGTGACCGATTTCATATCTATTAGTTGCGGGCTCAGCGGTCACCGCTAAGCTGCGAGAGCTCGTCGCTCGTACAAGTACGTAGATCGGACATATATTACAATAAATACAGATATGTGAATAGATACACTTCTTTAATCATAAAACATTAAATAATTATTTTAATAAATATATTTACTTTGTAACTGACAATAAAAGTATGGTTTTCTAAAACTAGAACTATAATAAAATACTAGCGTCATCTAAAGACTAGTAGGTGAAGTGGTTCGGTATACATACTCGTAGTTCATTAGGTAGTACTAGGGAAATAAAATAGAATAAAAAAAGGTTACGGAATCGAACCTGTGACCAAATCTGATACCTGTTAGTTGGACACAGCGGTCACCGCTAAGCCGCGAGCGCTCGTCGTTGATCCAAGTACGTAGGCCGAAACGATATTACAATAAATACGTAGATATGTAAATAGATACATTTCTTGCATCACATAACATTAAATATATTATTTTAATAAATATTCTAACGTTGTAACAGACAATAAAACTATCGTTTCCTAAAATAAAAACTATAATAAAATACTAGAGTCATCTAACGACTAGTAGGTGAAGTTTGTTCGGTACGGAATAATTATATTATTCAAATTAAAGATAAAACTTAGTAGTATTTAGAAAATTACATTAACAATTACTTAATGTTTCTTTAGTTTTACAAAATGGGGGTTGTATCGCAAAATAAGTAATAAAAGGATTTCGAATTGTGCTTGATAAGGTTCAAAATAGTTAGTGTGCCATCTACTGGTAATGTCCAGAACTTTTTAGATAAAGTTGGATGAAGTCGATACGTCTGAATATATCCACGGTTTAGTCAAGTTCATTAACTCAGTTTCGCAGTAAATAAAAGAAAAAGATTCGTAAATTAAATCGCTATGTAGTAGGTAATTGTAAAATAATGTCATACAATTTTACTTAACAAAATTTTGGTTTAATTTGGCGTTTACATTAACGGATTATAAAGTATTGATGTAGTAGGATTTTATCCGATTATTTAGTGTTACCTAGGATTCAGGCAGAATGTAGATAGATCTAAATAATATTAATATCTATTCTTTATTAATGGGATTATGCTTTGTATCGAATTAATGTTAGTTCTCTTTTAAAAATTGCATCGTCATTTCGTCAAACATCAATACCAAAATTACGCAACTAAGTAGTGTTTACTTTAAGATAAACTAGATGGAGCTGTGCCGCCTTAAAACACGCAAGCGTTTTGTTACCGATTAACAGCGGCCCTCACTACTCAGTAGAAACAAAGATTTGCGATTTTTCACTTTAAACCCAACATCAATTGAGGTTTAGATTCAGTTTAGTTGCTTATTAGGCCACAACTTATGCAATGACATATAACGCGCGAATTTTGAAATACGAACGTACTAGAATAATTGGTATTCCACTATATTTATGTAAACAATCATAATTGATAATTGTAATATGGTGACATGTTTTAATGGTATTCAGTCAATTAAATAAAATTCAATTCGGTTCAATTAATTTAGAAATAATGCGATTAAATTACAGTTTTAATTCAATTAACAATACGATTTAATTATAATTAAATTCAATTAGAATAATTTTGTATTGGGATTGATTAACCCTTATATTTTAAACGACTTCGAATAGTTTTACGTTTAACGGTTTACATTTTGTAGGTATGGATTATTATTATTTACGTTTCGAATTCCTTTTGGGGGTTGTTGCGCTTTATTCCTAGGCAAGTAATATATAAACAGGTGATCACTACTTTAGACGTCACGATTAATTATTATTACTTCGCGCCATTTCGGTTTCCTTGTCCGTCAAGCCGTACATTACGTAGGTATGTACCTGGTAGGAGATATAAGTATATTCTTTGGTTAGGCATTATCAGATCGACTTAATGGTACGCGGTGGTACTTGCACACTACTACTTGGTGACAGTATGTACAATTTATAGTATGTTAAGTCTTAATAACGGAGGCGTGTATACCGAGTGCGGTTAGGAATAAATTTATTGATTCTAGTAATGATGATTATAAATACATACTATTATGTATACTCGTTCATGTTATATTTTAAAGCATTGAAAATTGTAGTTATTATTATTTATAGTCAAGTGGTCGAATATAATATAAATATAAACAAGCACTTGTTGAAAGGATAGGACTTTAAACGTTTATTGAAACTTAGTTCGGTTTTAAATACTCAGGAATACTTTTATAAATAAATATATAGAATTTGTGTATGATCCTTGGCAAAAGTATCTTTTACTAATAAAATACCTCTTACCGAAACAAATATGGGAACTCGTCGTTCTTTCATTAACTTATCTACTAAATGTCGGGTTTAGGAGCGACTTAACGGTAGCGCGTTAGTGCAGAGGAAGCGTGTGGGTCAGACTTTGTTTGAGGGTTGGTTAGCCGAGTTGTGTTTTATGTACTTTAGTACCAATGGTCAGAAGATTCCTTAGTCTTCTAGCGTTGTTAAGTACTCAGTTTATCGGTAGGCGTAATATAAACGGTGCATGTACATGTACAACGGAATAGCTTGATAGCTCGGTGGTTACGATAAGTAAAGATTACTACCAGACTAGATAGTTCCCGAGAGCTGCAAATATAATTACTATAGGCAAACTAAACGGAGTATCAGTTAGTTCGGAAACGGAGATTGCCGTTTGGTTGATGAAGTTATTATAAGATGGACATAGCATGGAAATCATTATGTTAGCGCGAAACTAGGTAATGTAATAGATATGGGTTTAGGTAGATGGGATATATTGTATTGTAATAGATATTATTAAATGGTGTGCGTATACTAAATGATATAGTGTAGTAGTAGGGTTGTTAAGTTGTTGCTGCGCGAAAATAAATTAGATAAATAAATCAAATAAATAAATGAATAAAATAAATTAAATATATTAATTAAATCAAATAAATAAATAAATAAAACAAATAAAATAAAGTAAAACAAAATAAAATAAAATAAAATAAAATAAAATAAAATAAAATAAAATAAAATAGAATAACATAAAATAACATAAAATAAAATAAAATAACATAAAATAAAATCTATATATATATATATATATCATATATGATCTATTACGATGATGATTACTTTTGATTAAGATCATATTTATGGTCTATTATGATGATGATTACTTTTGATTAAAATTACATATATGGTCTATTATGATGATGATTACTTTTGATTAAGATTACATTTATGGTCTATTATGATGTTGGTACTATTAAGATTATGGTTATGGTCTATTATGATGATGACTAATTAAGTTTATGTTTATGGTCTGTTATGATGATGATGATGATTCTGGTTAACATCGTATTTATGGTCTATTATGATGATGATTATTTTTGATTAAGAGTACAGTTATGGTCTATTATGATGATGATTACTTTTGATTAAGATTACATTTATGGTCTATTATGATGTTGGTACTATTAAGATTATGTATATGGTCTGTTGCAATGATGATGATGTTAAGATCATGTTTATGGTCTATTACTATGATAATTAATCAAGATTATGTTTATGGTCTATTATGATGATAATTACTTTTGATTTAGAGTACAGTTATGGTCTATTACGATGAAGATTAATCAAGATTATGTTTATGGTCTATTACGATGATAATTAATCAAGATAATGTTTATGGTCTTTTATGATGATGACTACTTGTGATTAAGAGTAACTTTATGGTCTATTATGATGATGACAAATTAAGATTATGTTTATGGTCTGTTATGATGATGATGATGATTCTGGTTAAGATCATATTTATGGTCTATTACGATGAAAATCAATCAAGATTATGTTTAGGGTCTATTATGATGATGACTTCTTTTGATTAAGAGTACATTTATGGTCTATTATGATGATGACTAATTAAGATTATGTTTAAGGTCTGTTATGATGATGATGATTATTCTGGTTAAGATCATATTTGTGATCTATTACGATGAAAATTAATCAAGATTATGTTTAGGGTCTATTTTGATGATGACTACTTTGATTAAGTGTACATTTATGGTCTATTATGATGAGGATTTATTAAAGTTATGTTTATGGTCTGTTATGATGATGATGATAATCCTGGTTAATATGATAATCATGGATGATGATGATGATGATTACACGGTTTAAGTGTTGGTTATATATAGTTATGATGATGATGATGATGATAGATAGGTAAAACTCTATCGAAACGTCATAAAATTAAAAGTCTGGGGGTTGCTTAAATAATTAGAATTTTGAAGTACCTAGGTAGTTTTGATGAGGTCAGGTCAAAATAAGGTTAGTTACCGGGGAATTTACAGTTTATAAGCTAGCATGGGTTTTGTCCTACATAATTGTTTCAAATCATTTTAGTTGAGAGTAATAAGTAAACTTTCTTAAAAATTCTAGAAACTTTTAATAACGTTTTGCGCCATAAACAGTGAACGCAATGCGAATAAAAATAGAATCTTAAAACTTAGTTACATTCGTTTCCATTATTAGAAGAATACTTAAATGCATTCATCGACTTTAAATAACGTATAATGTGTAAGAGTTTGACCTCCGGTTTATTACGGCTAAGGATATTTAAGAATTTTGTAATAAAATCAGTAACTTGTTGAATGAAATTAATTCAAATCTAAAGCGACGGGAAATAATTGAATTAAGAATTGTTGAACAATAATAATAATACTAAATTATTATATTAAATTATTAATAGCATAAAATAAGATAGTGTAAACTGTTAGGTGCCCTTTAATATTGTATAAATATAAATGAATCAAAGACTTTTGTAACTCCATAAGATAATACAAAGTGATAAATTTGACATCGTGTTATATCATACATCAATAATAAAACTAAAATTTAGATAAATTTAAACATAAATAAATTAAATGAACAGAGGGTTAATTATTGTTTTCTTAATCAGTAACTTTTATAAATCTTGCATAAATCTTTGAAATTGAGAATAAATCGGGACGTGTATTTATTTTAATTGAGTGTAGTAATATTGTAATAAATATTATGAGCAAATAATTTTAATAGCCTTTCACCTAAATTGGGAATTGCTAGACTGTTGAGATAGTATGCTAGAGGTCGGGAGGACTCCGTCTATGTAGTCGGGGTGTCGAATGTGGATGGAAATGTTGTTTTGCTAATGGAAGGTTTGAACGAATGAATTTAGGACCATGTGAATGAAAGGTTTGGTCCTATGATTGAGGTAATAATAGTCAACGAGGGTCTTAGTGGTTTGGCAAGGCCTAGGGTTGAAGGGGTTTGCTGACGATTGGTTTCAGACATAATACACTTCACAATCGGTTTCTTGTAAGGGAAAGCTTTGGAGTTAGGTTAAAGTCATCAGCTTAGCATTAGATAATGCACTTATAAGGAACCCTACTGCACAAGAAGCTAAGATCTGAACTACTTACACTGCACATACTCCGAAAAAAGAATGAAGTTTGAGATTGGGATTGTTCCGAGTAGTTGTTTGGGTTCATACACGATTGCTAATTTTAGCTTTATTATTAGATTTTGTGGGGAGCAGACGAAACAAACTGAATAGTTGTAAGATAGAACTTAGGAGGTTTGATTGTCAGCTTGCTACTAGGGCTGCCTGCCTCACAACAGGTCCCCAGCAGGGTCTAGTAATATACACGGTTGAAAATGTCGATTGGTTATAATCCAGGTAATATAAGCTTGGGATGTTGAACAATTTTGTGGTTCATTTTTGGTTCGGTTTAAATCCACTACACATGTAGGCTCACCTACAGCAGGAACCACACATGTTTGAAGTCAAACCGTTAGCAAATTATAAATTGCTTAAAAATAGGTTGGGATTAAGAGGGAACTATAAAATATCACATTACAACCTATATTTGTGAGTTATTTGAATTTTTGGTTAAAAATTTTACTTCGGTTATACATTTAGACACCTGCGTAAAATTTGGGGGTTGGATGTAACGGAACAGAAGTCCCGTAACGTCACAAATATAGTAAAGATTAAATATTGAATAAATATACTAATGAAATAAAGTAAAATAATCCCATAATAAGTTCAAGGTCACAGGACGCTAGAAAACTATATATGAAATATATGCAGAAACAATTCACTTAGATTTATGAACATCTACAAATACTAGAATAGTTAAATCAATAAGAAATGTATCAAAATAAATTAGATAAGTTTTACACTAATTCCATTCAAACAGTTGATTAATGCATTTAAGTAATTAAATGAACAATAAACAAAACATAATAAATAAGTTCCATTCACATAATATTACCGGAGCATTAAAGTATCTATGTCTTGAAACGGAAATTGCTACGGAAACGCAAAATAGCGAAACCATTAATAAAACTACATCGTAATAAAGAAAAGTACTTAAAACTGCCAAATACTTAAAGAAATGTACGTCGTGGAATGTGAATTGGACCTTTGTCGCAATAACTTCCCATCCGTCTGCAAAATAATATAATCTGTGACAAAAATGTATCGGCTAGAAGGGCAAGAAACACCGGAGAGAGCAATAAAGCCGCGAAATGTCGGGTGGAGCGTGAGAGTGAGAAGAGAAGAGCCAGAATTGTACACGTTAGAAGGAGATGATGTGAATAGTTGGGAAGGAATTTGGATAGTTAGCGGGAAGCGATGGCGGGGGTCAGTAGAGTAGGTCGCGCGGAAATTGAAAAAACAAATAGGATTTTTACGGTTGCTTGTACTCGGTGCATCGAGTTATTCGCATAATCTTCGTAATTACGAATATTTAGTTATTAATTTGTGAAATTTGTGGTTTCTTGCGGATAAAACGGGTGATTGTGCGTTCGTCGTAGGAGTAGATCGGATCGGAGCATTTTTTTTAGGTTAAGTACTCGGAGCGCGGGTTAATTTGCATAATTTCAACAATTTTCTGATTTAGTTATTAACTCGAGTTATTAACTGTTTAGGTGCATTAGTGAGCTAGATGTCCTCTCTCGTTTCTTAAGAGTGGTGTTAGTAAGTGAAATTGGTGTTTTGTGATAATACAAGTGGGGTCAGTCATCGGTAAGTCGAGGTACACGCCACGGTAAATCATTATAAATAAAATACTAAAATATAAACATTCCAAATGATCCAAGTAATTTACATAGTGAAAACGTAATTATAATAAATAATTTCCAGTAAAATAGTATAATGTTGTAACAAATAATATCTGAATGAATACTATTCAAAACAAATAATATCAAATTAAATCATAATCTTTATGAAATGTCATGCTTACTCAGAGTAATTATTTATGCATACATACATAGCTCATTATTATTATAATTCTGGTAACAAATAATTATTATTAATCAGATGGGTTTGTATCTGTGTTATCAAATCTGAAGGTTGGAACCTGGTTAAAGATCTGGATTTACTAAATCTAATATGCTCCATAAAAGTGGGCTATATCTACTGACTACTTTGATAAAGTCTGTTTGCACATTGGGTCTTGCGGAGCCGTACCCTGAGGTTTCTCTATGCTGTACAGATTAGAGAGCTTCTTCTTCATTTGTGTAATTAATGGATTTTATCATGGATTTTATATAAATCTACCTGCGATAGTATTCTGGATCTGAACTCGGGGACAACCTAAGATGGTTTAACCTGACCAAATCAATCTAATTAAAGATTGTTTTAAATTCAACATACATCTAATAAATGACTGGTGATGTCATGAATTATCATATGGATATAAATAAATATCCTGATAATCTTGTAATCTTGCTGGGTATGGCTTGATTATTTATATAAAATAACTAATGGCTGGTAATGTCATGAATTATCATATGGATATAAGTAAATATCCTGATAATCTTGTAATCTAGCTGGGTATGGCTTGATTATTTACATAAATAACTAATGACTGGTAATGTCATGATATTTCATAAGGATATAAATAAATGTCCTAAAAATCTTGTAATCTAGCTAGGTATGGCTTGATTACCTATATAAAATCTTTACTCAAATAATCTAATCATAAACTCGAATCGTTTTAATATATAAATAAACCATAAATATTATTAACTTAAATAAACACCAACGGGTAATTATTCCATGTCTAATTCTATTATAATGGTTATGACTAATCGCATCTAGGCGAAGGTATCGTGATAGGAATAGGTAGGACGGGGAGGGGGGATTAGGGCCTCTCTGGTAACGAATTCAGTAATTACCTAAGAGTCCCACAAAGAAATCTGTTTTGATAAAAGAATATGTCCTCTTTCTTACTATAGTGCACTGCCATCTGCAGTTTTAAAGCACTTATCAGTGGGGAGTATCCAGTCAGGTGACGAATCTCACATTCTTGGGGCGGGGTGGAGCTCCTTGAACAGAATTATAGCAGAAATGACATGCTGTAGTTTTGCTGATAAGTGCAACCAAACTATATTTAATGTAAACTCAGAAAGCATGAGATGAATGTTATAAGAAATAACTTAGGTCTTGCTTAGGTCTCATATATAACTCAATTCACTTACGAAAACAACACGTTGGTTACTCAAGTTCTATTATCGTTAAGCCACTAGCTAGTATCTGTTCGGAGTTGCTTACAATTACAATAATGTAATACCTAAATACCTACTTGCTATTAATACCAAATCTATAATATTAGTATACTAGATAAATAAATAGATACCTAATATTCTTAATATACTTGCATATTTACGTAAATATAACCTAATTAATAACGTTAATACATACTTGCTACAAATCCTAATAATTCATCTTAAAATTCTAAAGTCATTAATAATAAATAAACGGATAAACACTAGATCGGTTAGCTAGGTCACCTTAGGAATTGTCTCACTACCTTTAAAGAACTAGGGTTACTACTAAATCACAACGTACGGTCCTACCACTTTATTAGACGATCACATATCACTTGGCCATATTTACTTCATCACCAACTATAACACCTCTAACGTTCATATACCATTATATACCATAATATACTTTATTATACTTATAGCTCAAATAGCTTAGTCCTCATAGGCGCCAGTAACTCGGGGAAGGGCTCTTTCAGGGGGGGCGTTACAGCTGCAAAATTGTTCTATAGCATGGATTAAGTACATACATTTCAGGAAAACATCATATTAAATTTCACGGTGTATAAATGCAAAGTTATGCTAGCATTACATACATAATTATATAAGTAGGTGTCTTAGTATAGTGCGTAGCAACCCATATGGAACAAAAACCGGGCCAAAGTAAGACAAACTCATTGCAGACGCAAGAGTTGAGTGCTCTGACCTCACGATGAGAGCTAAGTCGAAAGTGAAACCAAGGCCGGCGCCTCGTGCCGATCATCACGGAACACTTGTAACATGTAACGTACGATCTTAGTTCAATGTGTAAGGTTACCACCGCGAAACCGCAAACTCTTTACACCTACTTCTGCCGAATTATCTTTTGTTTTTGAATTAGGAAGGCAAAATAATGTTAGGTATACGTTACAGAGGAAATAATCCCCTATAGATGTATAAAAGACATTGGCTGACAGCCCTATTGTACATCTGCAGAGAACCAAATAAATAAATATTTGTGGACATTTCACACAGCGCTGTTTAGCCCAAAGCAAGCAAAGTTTGTAACTATGGGAACCAGATAACTGGTACTATACTTACTGTTTTGTTTGTAAATACATACATAGAATACAATAGAACACCCAGACACAACAAAAATCGATGTTCATCACACAAATGATTATCTTGGGAATCGAACCCATAATCCACAGTTCAGAAGGCAGGGTTACTACCAACTGAGTTATCAGGCCAGTCAAATACTACAAGGATGCAAGATTACTTCAATAAAACTAAACTAATCGTCTACTTAAGTAAGACCCATTCATTGTGACCAATTACATTGTGAGTGTGGATTAAAATCACGTAAAGCCATATTTTTCTCTATGATCTGATGGCTTTCTGCTAAAGTTTGACGGCTCCTACTTAAGTTCGCAATTCGGATAAATTTCCCTCTAGAACGTACCCATATAAGTCGCAGTAGGTACGTCTCAGAGTGACCACCCCGTCGTCGCCGCCCGAGACACGTCTTGAGCGACCCGGATGATCCTATAGCAGCCGTAGTATCGGCTGCGCTAGGATCACCAGACCAGTCTAGCCCTTCTGGCTCAGGTACCGCTTTCGGCACCGGTATAGGATACCAGCGTAACACAATCAGACACCGACCCCGCCGGCGAGGTCGACGTACCCCCCGTAGGTTAGCTAGAACGGTCGCGACTTTCAATAGGGTCCACTCTTCCAGTGGACGTAGTCTTCTCGATCCTCTTATCCCGGCAACGGCCCAAGCCGAGGCTCGCACCCCAGGGGTGCCCTTGAGCTAGTTGCCTCCCACTTTTGATGGCTGGGCGCCTTAAGCGCCCGCCATCCCGCCCGGTGACGCTGTAAAGGTCGTTAGAGACCAACAGCAGTAGCTCGTTCAAAAAAAAAAAAAACGTCTCAGAGGGATAAGTGTGAATTTAGGAGCTGTCAAACTTTAGTGCAGACTGGCACTATTCACTGCATTACATGAAATTTTAAACTTAATTCATTACTTAGGTACTTATTTTTATTATTTTTCTTGCTTTGAAGTGTACCTACTATTATATACATATAATTTAGTCTACTCTTACTCTTAAGTTTTATTTTTTTAAATATAAATTGGAAGAGACTGAATCGCACGACACAGGTCATCCTAGTGTGGGATCCAGTGATCAACCCTATACTGTTTCTTTTTTGACTGTTTTAATAAATAAATTATTATTATTTAGCTGTCTAAAAGTACTCAGTCTAGATGGTCTATGTTTAGACTAATTATATTTTCTCTAATACCAAATTTTATACAATGACGTGCTTACCATCTTCAATCTTATTATGGACAAATAACTAGTGATGCAGTTTTCATATGTAAGCCAGAATCTCGTATTTGCCGACTTAATTATTTCAATCCACCTAACAGACATACCCAACTCACTATAAACCGCGCAAACAACGCAATGCTTAATCTTATTAGAGTGGACATTTCATCAACGCGAATGGTTGTAAACAATTCGTGTGTCAGTTACGTCAACAGCCACCATTTTAATTGCATAGTTGCTCAACCTTTTCACAAACCTTGACAATGAAAAAATTGACATTGTAAAAAGTATTGTGCATCGTAAAGCTGGATTGTTATCTTTATTAGATCACGTTTTTTGTACGAAAATGGGCGCTGTCGTCATTTAATCTTTGGGTTTAAAGTTCTTCGGAATGAGGTTACTAGGATGAAAGCAGTGTTCATGTATCAATGTAATAATAGTAATAATAACGCTCAACGATCACAGGTCCTGGACCCTAATTAGGATTCCCTGTGTCTAATGACCCAGGAACTACGATGACCATGGTCCCACAAAATCCAGATTCAGAACAAGTATTTGTGCTTTTTTCTGTGCACAGTTACTGGTCCTGCCACGGGAATCGAACCCACCGCCTACGGGCTATGAGCCGACCTGCTCAACCACCATACCACAAAGGCTGTCTATAGTGGCTTGCCATTGTTTGCGTGGCATTGGCGACCAGCCGCCTCTAAAGCAATCGAAGGCCTCGATCTGCATGACAAGTTAAGAGCTGATGCGATTAGAGACGGATTAGAGTTAAGGGGTGTATCCAATTTGATTTTTTATAACCCTATTATCTTCGCATAGAACTGGTGTGAATGTGAATGTACATTGTGTTTTTTAATGCAGTGTATGGTTAATTATTACCGTATCCCTACTGTGCGCAAATCTTTGCCGTCAGTGCTAAGGTCACATTGTCATAGACTTGAACCAAAACTTGGAAATAATAATTTTAAGCCTTTGCGATGTGATGGTTGAGCAGGTCGGCTCATAGCCTGAAGGCGGCAGGTTTGATTCCCGCGGCATTACGTGTAATTGTGCAAAAAAAAGCGCAAATACTTGTTCTGAGTCTGGGTGTTGTGGGACTGTGTTCCTCGTAATTCCTGGGTCCCTAGATACAGGGAACCCTAATTAGGGTCCAGGATCTATGTATATGATCATTAGCGTTATTATTATTATGAATTTGATAATGTAGGTATCGTTTCTGACTGATCCTTCATTTTAATTAAGGTAAACGTAATTATTTAGTAAATAGTATATAGGAATGCAAAATAAAGCTTATGCACTGAATCTAGAAAAAAATCCCAGAAACATTAAACTTTTGTTAAGTACTTAAGTTTCAATTTCCGCTGACTGTTCGTGTTTTTAACCATCAACCTGCGCTACGAATGTCTGTTATCGAGTGATAGTGGAAGTAATTGGATCGATCGTGCTTGTGACTGTCTGGAGCCATGGTTCTATGCACCGCCGCCGCCGGCGCCGATAAGTATTTGATAAGATCTATGCGCTCCGTCATTCGACAACAAAGGTGGCTGACTAGAATTAACTTCAAATTTCAATTGCGTGTTACAAAGTTACCACATTTAATCGCTTACTTTTAACCGTGATTAATTTGAAGTTTATGTAGTTGTGTCACCAACAGTAATTCTATGTAGCCGCACCGGCAATCAACACGGTCTAACAGGATTTAGTTCTGTTGACCACCTTGAACAGCTTGCACTGTAGCAATCGGAGGCTTTGTTACGTTTTTTATGAGAATAAGGCAACTAACCTCTATGATAAGAGGTTTTATAGAAGTCCGTGCCTATAATATTGACTGGCCCGATAGCTCAGTTGGTAGTAACCCTGCCTTCTGACCTGTGGGTTCGATTCCCACCCAGGACAAACATTTGTGTGATGAACATAGATGTTTGTTCTGTGTCTGGGTGTTATATTGTATTCTGTGTATGTATTTACAAACAAAAAGTATCTAAGTAATTGTATCAGTTATGTGGTTCCCATAATACAAGCAAATTGCTTAGTTTGGGGCTAGATGGCGTTGTGTGAAGTGTCCACACATATTATTATTATTATTATTATAAGAGGTTAGTCACAAAAGATCCAACAAAACCGCAATTAGCAATATACATGTTATACTTAAGTCACACAGAAACAGGTAATATAATTAAAGTATAATCTCACCGATTCCAGGAACATCGTCATAGTAGTCATCGGGATCGTCGTAGTCAAGGACTGCGTGCAATTGAGTTTTACCCCCGGACCCACCCGTTTCTACTTTAGTAAAGCCTCGAGGCCGATCAGGCGGCGTCTGCCCACCAACACCAACATTGTTCACATCATCTTCAAGCTTTCTTGGCGGTGCAGCTGTGGTGGGTCTATTTACAAAATTAAAGTTATTGTTTTGGTTCGGGTTCTGAAACGGTCGACTAGAAGGGATCGGTGACGTCGTTGGCGAATACGGGTTATCCGCATACCCAGGGTTATATCCCGCGTTTTGGTTTATCCTCCTCTGTTCGTAATCGTAGTCCCCAGTGGGATCGTGAACGTACTGTCCCGTATTATCGTACTGTGTATTCACTTCGTGCACATGCTGGTTATCTATGTGTATATCTAGCCGTCCATTCTGTGGGTAGACTTGCGTGTGTGGGTTATAAGGGTTGTGTGGGACTGTGGCCGGTGGGTAGCGGGTGTACTGGTTCGGAGGCGGAAGGTAGGAGGTGCCCGCTCGCTTCCGAAGCTTTGGCCGGCGCTGGGTCGCCGGGGGAGTGAAAGGTTCATTGTTTGGTTGCTGCGGGGAGCCTGGCTGGTGGTCGTCGGGCGAGTACAGGAGATCTCCGAGGTCTACATGCAGGGGCGCCGGGGTGGTAGCAGACACCGCTGGCGTCGCTACCTGGACGGCCGCGTGCGTATAGTTTGCCAACGCCATTGCCTATATGCTTGGCATTGGCGCAAAATGTCAACTCGGTAAGTCAATATTACCAGCACGAGATGATGTTACAGACACTCTTGCATAATTTGTGAGCGGCGTGGGATCGACTATAACCGTCGTCTTCTCATTCTCACAGAGCACAACACCACACTCGATAATTTTATTGGATTTATCACTGTCACACTGGAACACTCGTGTATCTGAAACAATGGGAATATTGATTTGGTAATATTGCTAGGTTAGTTTTTTTTACAATACCCTGACCTTTTAGAATGAACGTTAAAATTAGCATAATTTTCCTTTCGCATACGCTAATCAAGATTTTTTAATTGTTGAAACCTTGATTTTTTAATTCAACCGATAGGATCAATACACATTATCACATTTAAATTGCAATCGTTGGAAGTAATTTACGAATATTGCTTGGCTACGTGCGAGAATGAACCCAATTAAAACTTCTAAGTAAACATTTAATTAAATGTAGATGATACCTACTATAAGATGGGATGACGAAACATGAGCGAGTGATATTCGACGTTTATAGCTGGATTTCCCCAGTTTCGTGATATCCTTGCGAGCTTACAAATGGCATCGATTTGAAAGGAGAATCGTGATCTGTTTCAGTTTCGGAGTTAGTTCTCGGGAAATCCGACCGTCTTTGTGTTAGCTCAAAAATGTCAAAGTAATGTCATAAGCTTTGCTACATAATGTAAAGGTTTTTTATGGAGTTTTGGCGGGAAAACGAGAAATATCGTGTCACCGCATTGTATTATTTTTCAAAACTTGTGTTATTTTCAGTATTAGTGCATAAATTCTAAGTATTCTATCAGCCATCCTATTCCCATAGTACAAGCTTTGCATAATTTGGGCTAGATGGCATTGTGTGATATGTCAAAAATATTTATTTATTAATTTCCACTGCTTGATATTTTGTTATAATGGAAATGTTAGACGTTTAGGTACGCTTGATAACCTTAATATTTTTGTATTATGACAAACCAAGAAGTCATTTTCATGTAAATTCTGAACAGGCATATTTATTGTAGTAGGTAGCACTGATATAAAAAATATGAAATGTACCACTTGGGCCAAGCCAAAATACTTATTACGACCCAATTTTACAACATAAAATGTGGTTAAGCTTTTAAATTTGTCGGGACCAGATTTATATATGTCTGCAACAGTAGGTACCTTCAATTTATTTACACTGTCCCTTCACTTTACGTGTTTCCACGAATTGTGTATATAATATTTATAGGTATATATAGAACCATAAATTATTTAATATACTTAAACTATTAATTTACATTTTATTTATATCACAAAAATCACTCGCTAATATTTACAGGCACTCTATAAATAAAAAGTTAGAACTAGAACCATTGGAATATTAATTGGATCAATATCCATTATAGCTTTTATACATAACGTGTTCTATTCAAAATACATATATGTTTTTACGACGTCGACAAAGCGGTTTATATATCTTATTATTTTTTTGTATGTTTAGTAACTATATGACGACCTAGTCGTTCGCCTGATGTTAAGTGACACGGCTGCTCATATCAGTTGCAGTGTCACTTGGAACTCTAATTAAAGTATAGAGTTTCGCGTGACACTGCACCGAGCAGTGCGCACGTCATCCTAAGACATTTGTGAGATTAGGTTATAAAGTCTCGTTTGCCCAGTAATTTCACTAGCTACAGTGCTCTTCCAACCGGAACACAGTAGCGCATGCACACTACTGCTTGGCGGAAGAATAACTGGCAAAGCGGTGGTACCTACCTAGACGAACTTTGCAGAATAGTCCTATTATCTAGTAAAATCCTATGCTATCCTATTAACAAGAAAAGATTTTCACAGTGCACGATCAAAGAAAATGTATCGATAAATATAAATAGAAAAAATACATATAAATAAATATAGAACCTCGTCCGTTTTTTAAGTAGGATAAATATCGAGAGTGACCTCTCCGTTGTCGACAATACTTTTATGAATATAGATAGATAGATAGATGAACTCTTTATTGTACACACCAAATAATAAATAATACAAAGAAAAAAAAACAATCAATTATATAAAGTGTAACAATGGGCGACCTTATCGCTAAAAGCGATCTCTTCCAGGCAACCTTTGGATGCAGAGAATTTGACGAAGTGGTAAAAGACGGGTGCACATAACTATTTCGTATCTATATAGAATATATCTTTTGAAGTACATATACGATATAATAAAAATAGATTGATCTTATAAATAACTGTAATAAAACCACTAAACGGTATCATCAACGCAAAGAATCTGGTTCTAGCAACATTATTAATCAACTTGTAAAATTGAATGACTCATTTATTAAATGATGCGACCGGCTAATTGATTTCGGTCAATATTTAATAATTATTTGCAAATCACACCTTGGTTTTACTGTATTTGTTCAAGGTTTATGAATAGTTGAAAAGGAAGTAATGGAACTTGTTCATTCTGAGGTTTTAGTTTTTTAATTGGTCTGTATGGTAAGTTAACGAATTAAGTAGCAACTTATTAGGACTGGCCTGATGGGTCTGTTGGTACGCCACGAAAAAGAAGAATCTTCTGACTGCATCTCTAGATGGTCTACATTTTAACTTGGACTTGGATTGGGACTGGCCCGATAGCTCAGTTGGTAGTAACCCTGCCTTCTGAACTGTGGGTTCAGTTCCAGGACAAACATTTGTGTGATGAACTTAGGTGTTTGTTCTGTGTCTGGGTGTTATATCTTAATATATATAAATCTCGTGTCACAATGTTTGTCCTCAATGGACTCCTAAACCACTTAACCGATTATAATAAAATTCGCACACCATGTGCAGTTCGATCCAACTTGAGAGATAGGATAGTTGTAAGTTTATATATATCTCAATTTATAATAGACATATATAAAATACCCGTGCAAAGCCGGGGCGGGCTGCTAGTTGTATTATATGTATGTAATTACAAACAAGAAGTATTTAAGTATTGTATCAGTTATCTGGTTCCCATAATACAAGCTTTGCTTAGTTTGGGGCTAGAAGGCGTTGTGTGAGATGTTCACATTATTATAGTATTATTATTTTGGGCAATCACTTTCATTTGCGGTTGGAACCCACGCAGGACTACCGCTGTGAATGTTTTGGAGGCAGCATAATCAGCAGCTAGGCTGCTTGTAGTATCCGAAGAGGGAGGAGATTTTTGTAGCTGATCTTCAAATTCATCCATGCGCTTGTTGAGGACCTCCATCATCTCCAAAAATGATTGCTGAGTGGTCTCCATAATGCAAGTTGATAGTGGTAGTGCCAGTAATAAGCTTGCAAGTTATCTTTTAGGTAGTGCCTTGTGAGGAAGTAAGTTATAGTGGCAGGTGAAGTATGCTCTATTTAATCATATGTCACACTTCACACTAATATTATAAAGGCGAAAGTTTGTATGCGTGTGTGTGTTTGTGTGTATGTTTGTTACCCCTTCACGCTCAAACGGCTGAATGGATTTGGATGAAATTTGGTACCAAGACAGCTTATAGACTGGATTAACATATAGGCTACATTGTATCCCGGAAAAGTGCAATTTTCCCGTGGGATGAGCAAATAATTAAAGTACCTTTTAACCGCGGGTGAAACCGCGAGCGCAACTAGTAACACATAAATCTGGGTCTGGGAAACAGTTTAAGCTATTTAAATTAAATAAATAGATGGAAACTTTGGAAAGGTGTTTTCACACCTACCCGCCCAAGTCGAAAAAAAAAACATTGCGTGTTAAAGTAGTAGCTACTATACTACTAGACGTAAACCTTTAATTAGCTTCCTAGTGCATACTTTCAGTTTCTACGATGTAAGAAAAGCCGTTGGTATTTCTATCAATAAAAAATAAAATAAAAATAAATACTTCAGTCCTTCTATTATTACCGTGAAGTCCTTTGATACTAACTCCATTTTAGAGCACCGTTCCCATTACGGCCTCGAAAGTAAACAATATAAATCATTGTCAAGCGCGAGTGACCCAAATGCGAAGGGTAATTCTGCATATTTTGGCACAATAGTCCCCTCACGTTTGATATAACATTATCTCCGAAGACCATCTCACGATCTCTACCATGTTTCAGTGGATCCTTATTTCAATGGAATTAAAGTTTAATATCGTTTATGTGATAAACGATCGAATATGGTTAGATCGTGGGAACATTTTAGCATCATGCAATATGGGAATGGATACATATTGAAGTGAAAGAGGTTACTGCATCTGTTATTGGATTTTTTATCTTTATTGTTCGACTTGAGTATTTTGTAACTTCTCAACATTACTGTTTCCCGCGAGAACTCAAAATTTTCCGGGATTAAAAGTATACTTGAAATAAAAGCAACCAGTGGGCAAAATTTCATCCAAATCACTTCAGCCGTTTTGATGTGAAATCTAAACAAACAAAAAGACAAGGGTTCACTTGTATATAGGTTCACTTCTTTGATATTTCACTTTTTTTTTATGAAATGGGGAGATGAAATATAATAAGGATGCAAATTACTAGATACCTTTATTTACAAATTTATTACAAATTCGATTGACTCAAGTATGACTTAATGGAAGTTTATCTAAATACAAAATAATAGTTACAGGAATAACTAGCATATATAAGTTCGTAAAGCATCAATTTTGAACGACTGGTTAAGGTGATCTCACTAATAAATTATAAACCGGCTAAAACAAAAATCGTTTGTTTTTGATAATTCGCTTTACAAATTTAACTTTTTATTCGCACAGCGTTTTGTTTGATCCAATGAAGAAGTTTATCGTATTATCGAAAAATCACGCATAAGACAAATAAATACGAAGCAATATTACGTCAAATGCAGCCAGTAGTACCTACCGAAATCTGTTTGTTTTAGTAAAGTTCTATTATAGATGTTCTTGTATCATATTGTAAATCTAATAAATCACACTAATATTATAAAGGCGAAAGTTTGTATGTGTGTATGTTTGTTACTTCTTCACGCTCAAACCGCTAAATGCATTTGGTTGAAATTCAGCACCAAGATAGCTTATACACTGGATTAACACATAGGCTACATTTTATCCCGGAAAAGTGAAATGTTCCCGTGGGATGAGCAAATAATTAAAATACTTTTTATTCGCCGGTGAAATCGTGGGCGCAACTAGTAAATAATAAATATTTGTGGACATTTCACACAGCGCCATCTAGCCCCAAACTAAGCAAAACTTATAGTATCTTACAATACGTAATACCAGGCTTAAAGTTCTGATTACCGCTTTAATTAGCTTCTTAACTGTTGTGTGCATTTTCCATCTAATTTAGTATAATGATCTAACTATATAAAATATTACCAGTAAATTGGGTTTGATCTTTGGCTAATCGTTAACAATTGGTTTTAAATGTCAGTGCTAACTGTCAACGTTGTTGAATTTAATTTAAATAAATGATTAGGCAGTGACAACTTTACACACCTGTTGATTTTGATATCGACATGTGGTTATAACAACTTTGATTTATATTGTGCACCTAATTTAAGTAACGCCCAATGATCACATACATATATACTATCTAGGATACTAGGTGGTAGGACTTTTCTGCAAAGTTTTTTTAGGTAGGTAATACCGCTTTACCAGTTATTCTGCTGCCAAGCAGTAGTGTGCGAGCACTACTGTGTTTCGGATTGAAAGGCACTATAGCTAGTGACACTTGAGACTTTTTGATCTGATCTCACAGTCGAGTAATATTATTACCAGATTTTACTGATGTCTCAAGATGATGTGCGCAGTGCAGTGTCACACGAAACTATATATTATGAAGATCCGAGTGACACTGTTCAGCCATGGGCGGCCGTGTCGCTTGACATCGGGTGAACGACTGGCTTGTCACATCATTGACTAATATTTTAAAAAACCCCGTATCTAAGGACCCAGAAACTACGAGGTTCATGGTCCTTTAACACCCAGACAAAGAACAAATATTTTTGCTTTTCTACGTCCCTTTTACTTGTCCTGTCGCGGGAATCGAACCCGCAGCTTCCAGGTTATGAGTCGAACTGCTCAATCACCACACCACAAAGGCTTTCCAGTCTTTCCGTGTGAGAGAAGGTTTGTGTTCTAGCAATGAGGACGTATCAGACTGATGACCATTCGGCCATAGTTGTTTGATAATAGATATAGATATAAGCTTATATATAGATAATAGATATAAGTTTATCACATTAATATTTTGAAGGCGAAAGTTTGTATGTGTGTTTGTGTGTATGTGTGTATGTTTGTTACTCCATCACGCGCAAACAGCTGAATGGATTTGGATGAAATTCGGTACCAGGATAGCTTATAAGCTATCAGTGTATACACTGGATTAACATATAGGCTACATTTTATCCCGGAAAAGTGAAATGTTTCCGTGGGATGAGCAAATGATTAAAATACCTTTTATCCGCGGGTGAAACCGCGGGGCGCAACTAGTTAATTTGTAAAAAGAACCCTACGCTGCGAGTTGGAATATACAAAATATTTGGGGATTTCATTAGCAGGTATTCAAAAGTGGTAAAAAATTAAAAATCATTATTATGAATGATTTTTAATGCTTAATATCAGGTATTCAAAAGTGGTAAAAAATCAAAAATAAAAATCATTATCAAATAGTATTTCCACTCCTAATAATAACTACTACAAAACGAAACGTAATATACTTTTTTTATTACCACGACGTGACGTTTTATAAGTCTAGTTGTGGCAAAACTAGTCCTGTGTAAGGAAACTAGGCATTATCGACTTCATTACGTCAATATTTTTTTGACGGGCGAAGTGCTTTTGTTCTTTCCACTAACTAAATAATACAATAATATAACTACAACTAAACATTACTAGATACACTACCTACTGAAAAAAACGGGGCCGCGATGACCTATAGAATGTCCAAATGCACCTAATGCATTTTGGGTACGCTACCTAGGTAGAGTACCAAAGACGATGGCAGCATTACCCCGTTGAAAAAATTGCTCATTTAAATTGAAGGTAAGGGCATATATTCTTCTCGTGTAGATGTATTAGTTCTGCACGAGTCATATAACCCAAAACAAATTTGTAGGCGATCTAGGCTCAATATAATTTTATTATCGTTAATACCCGGTATAAGGTTGCAAGTCCGCGACCTTGCTTACAAACTTACAATTCGAGCAGTCGCTGGAATGCAGCAGTGACCATGAGAGAATAGTCAGATGATTTTTTAAGTATTGGCAAATTGCTTACGTGACATAATGGTCTTGGAATGGTTCGGTCTTGTTAATCGTGTCAAAAGGGTGGACCAGTTTCTGGGTGTCTCAAGCATTAATATCAGTGTTGTGGGACCATGCTCCTCGTACTTCCTGGTGGAATACTTACTATTACACATATTATTAGGGACCCATCCCTTGATACAAGGGATCCTAGTTAGGATCCCTAATTTACGTATGTGATCGTTGATCGTTATTAGTATATTATTATAATCCAAGTCAGTCTTTAAGTAGTTTAAAAATTCAGTTGTCATACTGACCAATTGTCCACATAAAAATGCTATTTAATATAGCAAATAGATCAAATAGCTCATTTGTATTGCCTGTAGAGTTTAGTCGGCAGTCGGTTTTCAGCTCACTTTTTTTTTTTACTTCAAACTTGCCTAGCAGTTGACCACGCTCTCACCTGATGGGAAGTGACGATGCGATTGAAGGCGTAGCATGCTAGCCAAGTATATCAGATGATCATGATCACTAGTTCCTGGAGCTTGAAGGTTTTAGAAAATACAATTTTTGTTCGTACAATATTTAGCTGGTGGACTGCTAGCGTTTTGCATAACAATAGATTAACAATTTTAAAAGACGTAGTATGTCATACGTCTGACATTCCATGCACGCCCCTCCACCCCAATTGACCATTTAAATTTGAAATTGAATTAAAAGAAAAGATACCTTTCAAATGTAGTTGTAGCTGTTTAGGATCTGCGTTTTGGTTTGTATCAAGCAACTATGGTATTTCGACCATTGAGGTTATACGTCCATGGCTGGAACACGAGCCTTCTCTCATATATAAAGACGGTAGCTCACAAACACCATGTGAGCCAAATGCGGGCTTTAAAGATTCTTAGATAAAACAAATGTTGAATTTTGTAAAAGCCATTGTTTCAGAGCCGCATGGGATTTGGACCGGGATGCGTAGGTTCGACAGTTGCACGGATTATCGCATAGCCACTCACACATACTAAGCACTAACTGTTCTTTTAAAGAGCCTGTTACAAATAGTGTTAACCATTTTCTTACAAATTCTTGATCGTTCTTTACGTATGTTTAAAATATTTGTGTTTTAGTTATGTTGAATTGAACCAGGTGCAACTGAGTCATACCAGCATCGTCATGAACTCGATGTTCATTTATCTACATCTAGTGCTAGTAAAATGGTCCAAACGGGTCAGTCAATAGATTGCAATCTGCGTACAAAGTTGCTTAAAGCAGTTGTGTACTTGGGTCTTTTATAGTTGGTTATAGGGAAATAGATACTAATAGGTACCTGCAAGTAATGCAGGTGTTAGGACTTTTCTGCAAAGTTCGTCTAGGTAGGTACCACCGCTTTGCCAGTTATTCTGCCGCCAAGCCGTAGTGTGCAAGCACTACTGTATTCCGGTTGAAGGGCACTGCTAGTGAAATTACTGAGCAAATGAGAATTTATGATCTGATCTCACAGTCGAATAATCTTATTATCAGACTGTGCTGATGTCTCAGGATGATGTGCGCAGTGCAGTGTTGCTCGAAACTTTATATTTTAGAGTTCCGAGTTTCACTGTTCATTTATGGGCGGCCGTGTCGCTTAAATCAGGTGAACGTCTAGCTCACATCATTCCCTAACATAAAAAAAGTGCTTAGAAAACCTTTATTTCCAGATGCATTCATTATCGTTTTTTTTATTAGATAAGATTAGGTTAGTGATAGTATGGTCAAATTGTATAAATCTCATTATTTCACATATTCTTTTTTATCATTGTAATTACATAGATACCCTTTACAATTAGGTACTAAGGTCATTTTCTTTTTAAGCTGACTATTTCTTGGAAGATAATAAGGGATATTTTTTAAAAGTTTTGTTTAAGTAATTTACACCTTAAATTGTGACCAGGTTACTATTGTTCAATTTTAGTTATTGGACAGTCAGCTCCAATAGCATTTACAATGTGACTTGTTTAAGTATGTTGGGGCTAAAAAGTATATACACCTTTTTCATGATATGAGTTGACATAAAAAGAAAGAAATATTTTTTTTTACCTTAAGAAGACAGCTTACAAAAAAGACATTGTCGTTTAAAAAAAGATGATGACCTATCTACTTGTGACTGCACGCAAATATTCGTTTTTTCATAGTTATTCGCCATAATGTTAATTTTAGTTAAGTTGGTTACTTTAGCTAAGTCACAAAGTATTCGTTCTCTCGATTCTAATCTTACCAATTACTTATTAAAGAATTGGCACTGCCAAAACCAAAAATTTGATTTTTACATTCATAACACAAACTCATTTTTTCTTAAATAGTTGAAACACATTAATAAATTTGCGATTTTTCACATTTTTGTTATATTTATCCTTCAATCATTTCATATTATACCTATAGAATGGTGTCCTTCATTATAAATTACAACAAATCAATATCAAAAATATTCAAAGGCTAAGAGCATATTTATGAGATAGGTATAGTATTATAAGAAACTTTAAAAATCTCTTAATTTACTACCAGCCATAAAAAGTAAATGATCTACTTTATTTTTTATTGGTAGTTAAATCGATATCTGATTAAGAAATCATCTTTACATAAAGTGGCTCTTAATTAAGTCAATCTATCGACTATGCCAAACTACAGGATGTTTCACATTTTTAATCCATTGTTGGGTATATAGCTAGGGGTTTGCTAGTGGTTGGTATTATTTTAGTATTAATTTAAAAAAAATAACACTTCTCGTTAAGAAATCAAGGAATGGGTCTGATAATAATGATTTATTTCGAACATAATGATGCGTCGAACGATGCTTAAGTTAGCATTATTTCAAATATTTATTTTTTCATTTATATAATTCAACTTAAGCACTTTAATAAATCAATACAAATGTTTCCGTATAGACAACAAAACTTTCGATATTCAAAAAACCAAACCGCGACGCCCCCAGGTTCGAATCCCACTCAGCTTTGCACCAATACATGTGCGGGGCTTTGTACTCTCTTACTACAGTAGGGTATAGGGCTGAAGACGTGTGAAGAATTTCAAAATTAAGATAGCTAAGCATTAGCTAAGCAAATTGTAGTTACTTAACCAAGCTGTGGTATGCAGGAACATTACAACGCCCTGTATATATCGCACGAAGCTGATGGGTTTGCCCTGAATCAGTCAATCAAAGGAGTTGCATAACAATTGATGATACTGACAGATCTACAGCGTACTTTTTGTACTCATAAGATCTGACAGGTATCATTGAGTTAAGTGTTATAGTAAACTTAAATATCACGATCATGTTCGCTTATTCTACACGAGCTTCTGCCCGTAGCTCCGCCCGCGGCGTGGCCTATGGGAAAATAATTCAACCACCCATTTCACCCTGTTAACGGTGGAATTTCGAAAAATCATTTCTTAGCGGATGCCTACGTTATAACATCTACCTGCATGCCAAATTTCAGCCCGATCCGTCCAGTGGTTTGGGCTGTGCGTTGATAGATCACTACGTCAGTCAGTCACCTTTGAGTTTTATATATATAGATTATCACTTAGATCACGTGTATCGTTGAATGGATTGCTATGTGTAGTGTGATTCAAACTTAATGGCGACTGTGAAGTTGGTGCGAAACGCTGCGAAGTAGCAGAAATTAGAAGTGCGCGGGCAGAGTAAAGCGGTGAGTGCAGCGGGCAGGGGCTTGCAGCGTATTTCTCAGCCGCCATTAAGTTTGGGTCACACTCAACACGTTAGACGAATTCCCGCTGATACTTTAATTTTGCAGGAATTATAAAAATATCTATAATTTTTTTTTACCGCTGTAGCATAGTTGTTGTAGGTTCAATTAATGCTACGCAAAGAAAAATAAAGTAGTAATTTTGTTTATTTGCCTGCTCTGTGTGGTAAAATATGCGCTCCATTGTGAATACCGCTTAATAGTCATTCATGTCAGCTTGCATTGGATTCGTACATTTTGTAGTCTGTAAATAAGAATCTAAGGAATGTAAGTTTGAATTAGTAACTGGCGATCTCAGAAAATAATCCATTTACAAAAAAAAACCATTGGTAAATGGCCGTGTATCTAAAATTATTGCCAATTTTGTACTGTCAGAAATGCATTTTCATTAGAAAATTATTAATCTACAAGTACTAAATAAATTTAATACTGAGAAAAACACCGCAAAAGCACCTCTTAAAATGGATATTTTGTATACGTAACAGCGATAATAAATATTTCACACCTGGCGGGTTACGACCTCGACTGTTATTATAAAAACTATAAAAACGATTAACTGATTATCTTTAAGCCGAATCATGGAATGTTTTCATTGTTATATTTGTCATATTCTTATACTTACTACCTACTTATACATTATTATAATAAGCTGTTTATTTATATTTATTTTTTAACGGGCAGTGTTTTTATTCTTTTAACTACTTTTAACTAACTATTACAATAATATAACAACTGCTACCAAAAACAAATAACTACATGCATGACCTACTACAAAAAAATTGACTATATACTTGCCGCGATGACCTATATATGCAGTCCAAATGCTTCAGCCCACTACCGGTAGGTAACGTACCCAATAGCATTACCCAAACTGAATTGCAATGCTGATTCGCTGTGCCAATAAGTGCCAGCATCTTGGTCACGCGTCGCTTCGACCACATGGTCGAAAGGCGCCTTCCCAAGTTTATCAAAGCACCTGCTTTGATAAACTTGGGAAGGCGCGATGAACACTCGGTCCCCACGGACTCCAAGCCTCAACACCAAACGGCTCAAATATGTAATCGCTATTTATTAAAATTGTAATTTTATTTTATTATAGTGAGATATTACCTTTGAATATTCCTTTACATTACATAGCAATGACAAAAAACATTATATTTTATTAGAAGAGCTTCTATTTTTTTTCTTATCTACCTATGGGTTAATGCAAGCGCATAAAAGAAAAAAATTTACTTGGCTAGCATGCTACACCTTCGATCACATCGTCACTTCCCATCAGGTGAAAGCGTGGTCAAATGCTAGACAAGCTTGAAGTAAAGAAAAAAAAAAAGATAAAAATAATTAATCTTATTTACGCGTTTATATCATTGGTACTATAATTCACAAAAATAACTACTATTTCACCGTCTGAATAAAACCTACCATTTAATGCGATAATTTTTTAAAATAATTAGTTTGGTTACGTCGTGGCTGCTGACGTTTATACGAGGTAAATTCTGAACTGGTAACATTAAACATAAAAATGTCAAAGAGAGTAATTTCATCTTGATAGCAATAACATGCTTTTGTAACAATATAAAAACAGTATGGACATTGCCTATGCAAAAAAAAAAGAAGTTTAGAAGTAAAGTACCATTACACACCCTAAAGTAAAATAAAAATATATAGCGTAGGTAAAATATACAAATAATGTGCATAAACATTTAGAGCTGTTTTTAATCGAACTGTTAAACTATATTTCCGCTGATTTATAGTTAAAATGCCGTTTTAGTCAATCAAATAAACTTCGACTCCATTTTCTCCATTTTTATTATTTACGCTCTACAGCTCTATACAATGTAGAGTAAAAAACTTTAATACATTTTCGAAAGGAAAACCACTGTCTTTTTTGACAACGTTTTTTGCTCTACATTACTCTACATTACATTGCTCTACACTAGGCGGTTCTATGAATGCCACGCACTTACTAGTGCGTGTCATAGAACCGCCCCTACTGACAACACAAGCGCTTTTGATATCATTTTCACATAATGACAGTATTCAGCAGTGTCAACGCCTTGACAAGGCTACCCGGAAAGCGTTACTGGTGTATACATACGAGTGTACGTATTTCTCCCTATTAAAACTCGTTATAATTGCTTGCGGACTTTCGATTTAAGGTCAGAGATAAGAAAAATATACGCAGCTATACACATAATAAGTAGGTATATAGTTTTGTTTCCTGGTCGTGGAAAAAACGAATTGATACGACATGTAGAATGTAGGTTAGGTTCTCTATCCAGTTGTGTAAAGCTTCTGACGTAAAGTATAGCTTCTATTATGAGGGTTTCTTATGCAATAGGTAGTAAACAAGGATGTGGCTCAAAAGTTACATGTATTTAGCCAACTAGAAAAACTGTGGGTCATAAACGCACCACTGGAACTCGCAAATTGGAACCGCGGAATCGGGAATCGCGTGAGTAAGTGGATCGAAAGA
The DNA here is from genome assembly GCA_905220475.3 of Ennomos fuscantarius. Classification (NCBI taxonomy): domain Eukaryota; kingdom Metazoa; phylum Arthropoda; class Insecta; order Lepidoptera; family Geometridae; genus Ennomos; species Ennomos fuscantarius. Next base: position 5,505,507 of record HG992039.1, read on the forward strand.
ACAAAATCTACGAGACATATTTTTATTTCAAGACATTAGAATGACATAAGCAAAGAAATTACAGTAGACACAGTACAGTAAAGTTTTTACTAAATACCTCGAAAGATAGAAAAAAGATTCATTGACTTGCGTTGATAGTTATTGTGTCCAAATTGCACTGAGTTTGGAACAATTTCGGGACGAAATGTAACATGGTGTAAAATTTATACCAATCAATTCTCTCAGTAATTCTGAACCAACTACTTTTAGATTTGCACCATACTAAATTTAACGTTGTATTAGGTATCTCAGTATTGCTTAGGGAGCGAGTGTGATAAATGCATATAACCAATTTGATGAAATTCGTCCACCGATCTTCTAAAAAGGTTGTCCAATCCTCTTAAAAAAAGCTCTATGTAATTGATGCTTATATTCGCATTTGGTTTTTCATGTATCGTGAACCATTTGTAAAGGCATTGACTTAACATCTTCATGTCTCAGGGTCACAGCAAAATGCATAGTGGAAGAATGTTTCGTCATGCTTTGCTTGGTACAGATAGAACTGGAACTTTTATATAGAGCAAGTCTTCGGCCTTCAGCTCAGACGGGCGTAAGCCATTCAGACGGTGAAGTCACGACCACCACACTGAGGTCTACCTTTTACAAGATAGCCACAGACTAAATAATAGTACAAGTAGTCACTTATTGTGGTTGTCGTTGGAGATTACAATTATTTCATTTATCCGTTATGAAGCCTAAGCCTATTTACCGAGTGGTAAATAATCGTATGTCAAAATCGTGAGTGAAAGTTATAATTTTGTCTTTACGTCGCATGACATCTTGTGCTCGACATTTTCCAAGAAACAAGCCGTAATCTCCACCTACAAAAGTACAGGTTACACTCTGGCGAGGTCTGGGTCGCAGCTTATGACGCAATTTGCGAGTCGGCAGCCGTGTAGATTGATTGCATTACAGGTGTGCATTTTCCGTACGGAGCCGTGCAATAACAATAGTAAATTGTCATAATAATAATAATAACGCCCAACGATCACACATAGATCCTGGACCCTAACTAGTATACCCTGTATCTAGGGACTACGAAGACCATGGGCCCACAACACCCAGACTCAGAACAAGTATATGCGCTTTTTTCTGTGCACAAATACTTGTCCTGTTTGCGGGAATCGAACCTGCCACCTCAAGGCTATGAGCCGATTTGCTCAACCACCACACCAAAGAGGCTGTCATAGAAACGAATAAACTATTAAACGATTGTCTAACAACTAGCGCGCTCAAAGCGATACACGTTTTATTCGCCTTTCAAGTGGCTAACAAGGTTTTGCATTCAAATATTGACACTATTGACAGTACCTACTGCTTGCAGACATTTGATTATTTGATCGAAACTATTTTTTTTTTTTTAGTTTTGGCTCTACACTTTTGTATATTTAGCCAGTGTCAAGTTAATTAACATATATTGTGTCAAGTCCAGTCACAGTCCAAGTCATCAAGTCAAGTCATAGTCTAGTCAAGTCAAGTCATACTCCTAATAAAGTGGTGGCAACTTTACCAGAAACTTCTATGGAGTTTTGGAAACAACACGAAAAGTAACGTTTCACCATCATTATCATGTAAAATAATTATAAAGGTCCCTAATAATAAAACTGATACAAAAAAAAACCATCATTATACCACTTTCCTACACTCATGCCTGTAATCCAGCACTTAACGAATAAAATGCCACCAATTGTATGCACGCACTGAAAATAACACAAGTTTTGGAAAATAATATAATGCGGCGACGCGATCTTTTTCGTTTTCCCGCCAATAATCGATCGAAACTATTGTGATTTCGTTAAAGTTTTGACGTTAGTCATATTACAATTAATTGTGACATATTTAAATAGGGAAACCGAATTAGAATGTCTAGACGATCAATGGCTTCACAAAATGGAAAATGTTCACTGTCGTATAAAGCCCCCTTCCCCCCAAAAAAAACGCCGGTTTGATCCTTATTTTAGGGTTTGCCATAATCTCCGCGCTTTGATAGGCGGCTTGGCAATCGGAGATTTTAATGCACTCTAGATATTCCCTTTAAAAGCAAAACTTTATATTTTAGAGTTCTAAATGACACTGCTACTTTAGTATTAAAATTCTCATGAGTATGATTCATTTTAAATTAATATATTCCCGACTGTTACTCACGAATAGTATGTCGATTTCTCGACCAGGTTTCGAGCATATCCGATGCTCTTCCTCAGGAGGTGAGTTCACGCAGCGAGCGGTGACTGATCGAGAAATCGACATACTATTCGTGAGTAACAGTCGGGAATATATTAATTTAAGACACTGCTACTGTTATAGCCGGCTCTGACGCATAACATCAGAATAATAACTAGCTCGTTATGTTATCTATAACATACAATAATGAATTTTAGAATCACCTGCTATCAATAATTGGCACCGAAACATTGATACGTTCTGTATAAGCTCAACAGCCTTATTAATAAACGGGTATTAGTCTCGGATTACTTCAGCTTTTGTCCTTTTTTTTGCTTCTGGAATATTGAGCTGGATCGAAAGACAAAAAAGATGGTGTAACTAGTCTAAAGCTAGTTCGTGTTTATTAATAAGGCTGTAAAATCTAAACTATGATAATGTTATGCAATAAAAAGTTATCAATCAAAACAATTCGGAAAGCTTTGGTTATAAAAGAATGAGGCCTAACTAACAATATCAAACTTTTGGTTTAAAATGTCCGTCTGCACTAATTTTAACGGCTCTTACCTAGGTTCGTACTTACTCGTATTTATGCAGTAGGTTGGTACATAATAGAGAGATAAAATTAAATGCGAACTTTTGAGCTATCAAACTTTGCGGGACCATGGTCCTCGTAGTTCCTGGGTCCCTAGATACAGGGAATCCTAGTTAGAGTCCAGGATCTATGTATGTGATCATTGGGCGTTATTATTATTATTAGTAATAGCATTTTTTTTGCTAAAACTAGATAAGTTTTATTATTATTTTATTAATTAAATATTATTGCACAAAAAAGACATTTTACTGTAGCAATCCAACTAGCGTGTTACGAAACAAAAATACAATAAAAATCTTGCACAAAAACTAATTTTAAAACAATTAACGCCTAAAATTTAATTATACAAACCCTCGTTATTTTACCGCAAAAATATTCAAACGTGTATTTTTCCATAAAGATTGAGCAAATCTGACAGTGGATAGCCCGTGATGTCCTCGAAGGCGATTGATTTACATTCGAATTCATTAAAATTGTTACACAATTTCACTGACATCACATCTTTACCCAATTTCTTCATCGGCTGACATTTGAGAAACTTGGCAGATTCTGTTCAATAGCAGGAAATTGCATTAAACATTGATTTATTTTTATCACTGGAATTATATTAAGGCTTACGTTTTTCAATGGATGGATAAATGTTATTCAACTAGCAAATTATAAACTGACTAAAATAAAAGTAAGGAAGAAAGGGTTTATTGAGCACATCAATACATTTAAAGTGGCAACACAAGATCTGTGGTGGCAACAATAAAATTATTGAAATAAAAATAAATGTAAAACAAATGTTATTGAAATGCACAAAGAGAGCAATTGTTATTATTATTATAAAAGTACCATTATTACTGCAGTGTTCACTAATACAAAATTATATTTTTATTTTCCCTGTGTTATGTTTTATCCAAGCTTTTATCTAATTATTTAAAAAAATCTATCAATTGAAGGTTTGAGAATAAAAAGGGTTTAACTGTCAAATTGATAGTTTCGAGAAAATTGACTTTAAACTTCAACGGCGTCATTTTAATGTAGACTGGTTATAAGGTAATAGAAAAGGTTTATTTAAGTTTCAGTTGCTTGATAATGTTTTAATTCTATTTTAAAATACTGATTCATACTATTATTGGAAAAATGTAATGTAATAAAATAAATATAATAATGTTTTTATGCTAAGCGAACTGTATTCCTGTGACAGATAAACCGTTTTTAGACTCAAAATCTCGAGATTTAAGCGCGATTTCGGTATTTTGAGAATATATTATTGTAGATAATTTCACGCTGAATCCAACGATACCCATAAGTCATTTTGTAAAAAAAAATCCGTTATACCCTTTTTGTTCTCACCCCTTCAATTTTGATTTGTATACAAAATAATAGTACGCGGCCTGTAATGAAAGGTTTTCTGACAGGTAATAAAAAAGAAAAAATAGGTTCATAAAATCCGTTAGATGGCGTTGACGACACAAGGTTCTGAATAGTCAATAAGTCTAAAATAAAGAAAGCTTACGAAGTCTTGCTTACGTAGTGGATTGGTATCAAAGTAACGTGATCACTTGATCACATGAAAATAATTTACAGGCATCCAGTTCCAGAGCTATCGATACTGAAATCACCCCCATGTATTTTCCACTTTTTTTTTATAGGAGCATCGTAACGTAACTTAATTTTTAAAAGGGGTGTTATTTCTGTTATGCTACCATATCGGTGGTTGTAATAGTAAATAGGTAAGAAACTATGTCCTACTACTTTGTTTTCCTCTATGGTGAGCGCTGAAAATATTGGGTTCTGTTAAGAGTGACTGTGGCTCAGTGTTAGCTCATGCGAGCTTCAAACTGACCCAGATTTGTATCCCGTTCAGCTCAGAAATTTCAAGTTGCGGAATATGCACTCGCTTACAAAGCGGTGAAAAAGTCAGGAAACCAACATGTTAATAAATCACAAAAGGTCTATCTAATTAATCCAACAAATGTAGCACGGATGGACGCCAGTGCAGCGTTTAATTGTTACATAAAACGCTAGTGTTTGACTAGTTATGTCGATACCTAATTATAGTTGAACTATGGTCTATTTAATAAAGTTGCCTCTCATTCTTTTGTCCAGAAATATTTATCAAAACTGTATATAATCAAAAGTTTAGACGTAGTTTGTTAATGATTGCAGGGATTAGATAAAAATGATGTTGTTGTAATTAAATGGTGATTAGCATTAACACAACATCCTTAAAATCAACTATGAAATATTATTCAATATAAAAATAAATAAACTATTACATCAGTTTTATTAACCCAATGAGTTTTAAGAGTTATGTAATTTGGTTTAAGTTTGATCGATACGTAAGACGCACGTTTGCGTAAATATTGGCGACATACAACTCAAGGTTGTACCAATTAAGCTGTAGGCTAAAAATAAAAATGCTTAAGGAATAATAATCATTATCAGAGCACAGTATTTACCTACGAAAAGTAATTGCCTACGGAATTGTTTTAATTAAATTAGACTCAGTTTAACCGCAATATTGGACAAATGAAAACAGCGTTTCAGTTTTTCCTTGAGATAGCCAAACCTTGAGAATTTCCTCTAACATTCAGATGTAATACTACAGAGCAAATAAACTGTGACATATTTTTTAACCCACTCAATAATAAATAATTCAATAATAATACACTTCAGGCTGAATGGCTTACCTCCTTTACCGGCTTAAAAGTTATCTCTCAAAAGTTCACAATCGCAACTGTCACGTTTTTAAAATCGAACACTTTTTAGATTATTTGGCGGGCTTTGTTGGTGACGGGAAATTTAAGCACGTGCGTATGCACACGCGTTCTCGCGGGCACTGAGTTGTTTGAGGTCTGCGAGTAAACCGTGGTACATTGTGGCCGGTCCCTTTTACTAGTCCGTAAGACCTCATCGAGTCGATTGTCACTGGTCACTGGTTTTTAGGCACTGTGCGAACTTCCGATGATGTATGCATGTTCCGGTTGAGATTTATACGCTCTATTGGAAAGAGGATGCGGAAACCCATGCGGGTCAAATTGGTTTCGGGAAAACAGCGCAAAATGGCCTTCTACAAATAATGCCATCAATTTTATTGTTTCTACAAGTGATTACATAGTTTTGCAATAAGTAACCCTCTATATTATTTATAAATGGTTATGTTTTGCTTTACAAATCATTACTTATTAAAGATAATTTTAAAATGAATGCAATGACATACACTAAACAAAACTTGTCATATTTTTGTATTTTTTAGTAAAGGCCCTTGCTTTTCTACTAATACAATAATAAAAGTGAAACGTTATCTGTTTCTTTGTGTGAATTTCACGTAAAAATGGTTATCTTTTTTTTCATCTTGTTTTATTTCACTTGTGTACATTTTAAGTAAATATGAATATTTTTGTTTTGCATTGCATGTCATCTTCCCCTGGCATTATATTTGTTTAAAAACTGTCTAAAAATCTGAGGATAGTGTTGTTGGTTGCATATTAAGTTACCATTATTATATTTTAGTGTAATATTGATAATAAATGCTGTTTAAAAACATTTTTGCAACAGGTTTTTTATACTAACCGGGGTCAACCTAGAACGCTTTTTATCCTAGAGAATTGGGGGATCCAGCGAGAAAACGCAACACAAGTTGTAAGGATAATGTTGAGCGCCCTCTATAATATAATTGAAGAACCATTCAATTTGATGCATCGAGTTTCTACCATCTCACTACTGTAAAAAAGCTCATTCTCATATTGAGTCGCGGAAATCACATGCACATAACTCTATTCTAGCGTTCTTTCTTGCAAAACGTGGGAGTTGCCAGCCAGTGATCTTTTCGCAGCACTACAATATGACGCACATTAAAAGGAAGGTTAAAACTGTCTTACAGTGTAAGCAACGCATTAGTGACACCTTAAGTCGTTCATATAGGCTACGGTGACCACTTTCCAATCATCTGGTATGCTTGTTTTCATCCGTTAAATAAATATATATATTGTTAAAAGAGAAACCAATGTATACCAATACCAATATTTTATAATTATTTTTATATAATAGATTTCATAATTTGGGTAAGCATTACGTTACAAGAAAAAAGTATTCTATACCAAAGACCTATACAAAAGACATCAACGGGTTCCCTTTACAATATAATTTAGAGAAAATTATTACGAATTAATTATGAATAAGTAGTTTTATAACAATTTTACTTTTAGTGAGAAAATTCTATTTTATTTATTTTAATAAATGATGCGACCTAAATTGCTGATTTTAAGCGTCACGGGCGCGTATATTTTTTGCTGTGTATTCAGAACTCTAAGGTATAAAATTTCGCGTGATAGGTACTGCACGATATAGAGTTAATGATAGAATAGAACATAATAGAATTTACTTTATTGTATAAAAACTGTATATATGTAAAGCTATAAAAATTGTCACATATAAATTATCTATTCCAGGCGTATAATAATAATGGGCATACAGCATTTACAGTATAAATAGGTATGAAACCAAGGTTGTATTCATATTATAATATTAAAATATAATAGGGAGCTTAAAAATCACTAGGTATAAAATGTACATTCTCAAAATGTTGTCTCTTATCGTTCTACCTATACTCTACCTATATATAGTTACTTCGAGATAAGACCACTAATTATTGATCTTTTTGTGTAGGAACAGTGAAATTTTATTCTGTCAGCATGTTTTTTACCAATACTAAGCCATTAAAAATTCAATGAATTTTAAATTACTAATGTCAACCACAATATTATTAAGTACCACTGATGACTAATGGGCACTAAACTTCTCAACAACTGGTTCTTATCATTACCATTGTTTAAAATATCTACGATTAAATTAAAACTTGAATATTCAAGCCACTATCAGTTAACCTGAATTATAATTACTTTATATTACGCTGATTTAATTCTTTGTTGAAATCTTTTGTTAATTATACCTACCTTTAATTGAATATAATTTACAACAAGAAACAAACCTGTGGAAAATTTTGACATAGGCTTTGTAAATCCATTTATTGGCTTGAATAGGTTACAGTTAGGGCTTCGGTCCCGGGACGTCTCGTGTCTCGAAGTCCTGGGACTTTTTGTAATTTTAGTTATACGAGTCTCGAGACTTTCTCGAGACGAGACAAGAAGGTCGAAATTGTTATGTAATCATTTTTATTTTCAAATACATTGAAGGAACTTTGTGCCATCTGTTAGTTTAATTGATAAATACCTGGTCTAATACCTAACATTGAGTATACAGTACAATAAATACATACTACTGTACTGTATAAAGCGCTAACCACAATTAAACCAATAGTTACACTTTGTAAACAATATTTTTTTTGCGTGAGTTATTATTTGGCGTGTATAATAAACAGTTTATTCACATACTTTTAGATATGATCCTTCTTCAAATCATTCACACACTTTCTTTCCATTCATGAATTTGTCATTAATTAGTTACAGAACTACACGTTCAGAACTCACTTTTACTTTCCTTCCATAAAATATATAATCACGTAAATAATAAAATAAGCCCGTGTATCTAAAATCTAAAGTTTATTTCAAGTTGAAGTATGGTAAAAGCTTTCTTACATTACACTTGTCTTGACATTTAAAAAAACTACAATAATGTAGACCATAAAATATAATACAAGTCTTAAGACAAATATCTTTAGACACGGCAATAAACTTCATTTAAATATGAGTGTCTACACTGTTCAATAGTATCTGGTCTATGTATCCAGTCTGATATCTTAGCTAGGGTTGATACCGTGGTGAATGCTAGTGCGAACCCATCTCGCCGCATCCTGGCGGCGGCGGAAAGATCCCGCGAGGCCTTTAGTAGGTTCTAGTCCCACATCCATCACTCCCATCACCCCCGTGGTGGTAGGGAAGGGCAAAGGTGTTTCCCCCCTCAAAAAAAGTTTGTTACGGATTTTTTTTTTTTTTATAATAATAACGCCCAACGATCACATACATAGATCCTGGACCCTAACTAGGATTCCCTGTGTCTAGGGACCTAGGAACTACGAGGACCATGGTCCCACAACACCCAGACTCAGAACAAGTATTTGCACTTTTTTTTTCTGTGCACAAACACTTGTCCTGCCGCGGGAATCGAACCCGCTACCTCCGGGTTATGAGCCGACCTGCTCAACCACCACACCACAGAGGCTGTCTGTTACGGAAATTGTAAAAAAAAAGCTATATAAAATAAGCTTAAACACTTTTGAAATTTCTGATGAATTTATTACTGTTGCCATTGTTAAGTTTTATCAAATTGTATATAGATTTTATTATCAAATTTTATATAGATTTATTTAAAACAAATCTAGATTGCTGTTTTGCTTAAAATCATTTACTATTAGACAAACGCTAAGTAAGTAAAGACTGCGTAGTACTAACATATTTTATTCTGTGCTGCGTCTTGTGCTTTGAGACAACCCTAGACCAAAATGACCATAGTACATCCGCAAGCCAATCAGCTCTTTGCATGTCGTACGCGCTCGGGAAATCCATATATATCCTCATGAAAAAAACTTTGCTTTGTCCAAGAGGTGTCGCCGAAGCTTACAAAAAAACCAGTTGAGCTATATAACTAGACCTTTTGATTGAATTTTTTAATAATAATATAACAAGACTACATATATGCCTTCCGTCTTTTGACTTTCGAATTTGTATTCCGCATTGCTAGCAATTTTGATCTGTAAAGATTATTTATGTCACCATAAATATTTTGTTGTCAATTTTTAAAGTATGTATTAAAATATATACTATTATGTATATTATAAACAGAAATTAGATCACCTTCCCGCAGAAGGCGATATAAATTCTGTGTTTTATTTATGTCCCTTTTTTACCTACAATATTACTTTTTCTCCAATAATTAAATATAGTTTAGTTTTTAATATCCCGTTTAAATGTAACATTTCCCCTTTTTGTTAAATGTCCCGTGTAAATACATACTCAGAATAAAATATAACACACAGACACAGAACAAACGCTTTTTAAAGCATATGTTAAGCATTAACAGCCTTATTAATAAATGGGTATTAGTCTCGGGTTAGTTACTCCAGCTTTTGTCCTTTTTTTACTACTGGAATATTTAGCTGGATCGAAAGAGACAAATGATGGTGTAACTAATCTAAAGCTAGTTCGTGTTTATTAATAAGGCTGTAAATGTCTTAAGTGATGATGAATCTGCTGTATTTTACATAATGCACCTATTTCTATATCTATTTGTCTGTCCTTATAGAAGAAGGCATACGTGTATTCAATATCACTGCTCTTTGCAGTTTCTGGTGTCTCTCTACGTTAGTCTTGAGTACATTTTAATTATTTGTAAAGAGCAAGTAATCCAAGGTTGTTTTTGGATTAAAACTTGCTCATCACTCAGTACCCAAAAAAATATTATTACAGTTGCTTCAGAACTTATCTTCAATTACAACCATTTGTCATAGGTTAAAAATAACGAATGCATCACTTTAGAAATATCTGACCTTTCAAAACTCAAGGTGCCTTGATTTCTTTTTGAAGCAGTCAATGAAGTTACGGCTTATTGACAATGAATTTTATTGAGAGCTAGAGTTGAGTCATAACTTGTATAAGGTACAAGAGTGACAAGTTGCCTATTACGTAAAGCTGATCTAAAAGTGGACTTTGATATAAATTGTCTATGAAAAGGAGCGTTAAATATGGTTAACATATTGTCGTATTAATTCACGGCGCAATCCACAAAATACAAATAAACGAATAAAACCATTTCATGTGTTTTTTTAACAATATTAAAACTAATTGGGACCTAGTAAAATAAATTTAGTTTTAAACAATTATTGTTCAGACACAAAATGAGCGAAAATTAAAGTTTTTTTTTATGCTACGATATGACGTGACGAGCTAGTTGCTCGCCTGATGTTAAGCAACACGACTGCCCATATCAGTGGCAGTGACACTTGAAACTCTAAAGTATAGTTTCGCGTGACACTGCACTGCGCACGCCATTCTGAGACATCAGCACAGTCTAGCAATAAGATTACTAAACTGTGAGATTAGGTCATAAAATCTCAATTGCCCAGTAATTTCACTAGCTACAGTGCCCTTCAAACTGGAACACAGTAGTGCTTGCGCACTACTGCTTGGCGGCAGAATAGCTGGCAAAGCGGTGGTATCTACGTAGACGAACTTTGCAGAAAAGTCCTACCACCTAGTAAAGTGAAGTTAAAGCTCATAACCAAAAACCAAAACAATGCTAATTGGTAATATATATTTCTATCTGTAACAGAATTTAAGGTGTGATTCAAGCCTTAACAAATGCAATATACATTCTTATTGTTATTAATGTAATTATCTAGTAAAACCGCGTAGTTTCACTCGTTTTTTTCCGTTTTAAAGCCATAGTTAAGCTTCCAATCTTTTTATTACAAAAAAAAACATAATTAGGTAGGTTCTACTGGCGAATCTAGTGGCGTAGCTACCAAAGAACTAGACGGGGTACTGCCCCGGGCCCCAAAGGTAAAGGGGCCCCTCGGTCTGTGACTTACAAACTATAAAATTAACTAGTGAACATTTCTCCCACATTCGGAATCATCAATCGACTAATCTAGAGTACGTCAAATTCGGTACACGACGAATACGAAACAAACGATTTTAAATAGTTGATTTGGGGCCCTAGTTTATTTTTTTTTCCCAGTGTTTGGTTACCTAGCTACGCCACTGTGGCAATCAGAATATTATTAAAACGCATTCGTATCTCCACTGAATTGTTGTGTGAGTTGATTTCGACTTCGACAAATAATATTGAACGTGGCCACATATAAATTATATTATATTTATATTTATGCCATGCCATAGCTGCCACAATGCTAAGACCACGCCCAAACCGCGACGTCTAAACAATACATACTGGTAATTAATCTTTAAAAATTGTGTCACAGTCATGTTTACACATTATACCTTTGAGCCCGTCTGCATTAAAGTTTGACAATTTTTACGTACCCACTTGCCACCCAACATTTGTGTGATGAACATCGATGTTTGTTCGTGTCTGGGTGTTATATTGTATTCTATAGATGTATTTACAAACAAAAGTATATAAGTATTGTATCAGTTATCCGGTTCCCATAGTAAAAGCTTTGCTTAGTTTGGAACTAGATGGCGCTGTGTGAAATGTTCACAAATATTTATTTATTATTATTATTTATTATAGTGTTGCGTAATTTTACAAATACCGCTCTTATAGCCCTAAATCGCAGTAAAAATAATTGCTTGCCAATCTAAATTAAAAAAACGTAAAAGGTATAGCAATTAAAAGCAGTACAATAACTTATTAGATAATGACTTCCGGTAGTATTTTAATTACCGTTGACACAACTTGAACACCAATTGTTTTTTTAAGCTTAAGCCAGTGATCTCTGGAACACGATAGTTTGTATCCGGCTTTGATTATGATAATTATTATCGGTTTATAATAAGAACTCAATAAAACTACGTGACAGCAATATGTCATGGTTGTCGCTTAAAATATGCCGTGTTAAAGCGAAGTCAATGGGATCGATGTAAAAATATTTCTTTAACTTATTTTACTTGACTGACCCGATAGCTCAGTTGGTAGTAACCTTGCCTTCTGAACTGTGGGTTCTGGGTTTGATTCCCATCCGGGAAAAACATTTGTGTGATGAACATCGATGTTTGTTGTGAGTCTGGGTGTTATATTGCATTCCATGTGTGTATTTACAAACAAAAAGTACGTATATAACCCGGAGGCGGCGGGTTCGATTCCCGCGACAGGACAAGTATTTGTGCACAGAAAAAAGCGCAAATACTTGTTCTGAGTCTGGGTGTTGTGAGACCATGGTCCTCGTAGCTTCGGATCCCTAAATACAGACATTATTATTATTAATAATGAGTTACTAAATCTATGTACCTAATTTTATATGCTTCGAAAAATTACTTGATATTTTAAGTATTCTGTATTTTACTTATAAAGTGCTATTATCAGCATATTTGTAATAAATTAAAATTTAATTCATTTAGACAATTTGTCCTGGTAACATTTAGAAAAAAATAAAGTGAAAATGACTCTTCAGTATACTGGTGGATGAGACAGCTGCACAAAAACGAACCCTCAATCTAGAACATAAAACATAATTTTCCAATCGAGTAACATTATTTTAGTATATGTTATAATATCTGCGCCTTAACTGAAGCCGGTAGCTCTTTTACTGTCAAGGCGGGGCGAGCACGCTCACCACCTCAGCCGGGTCCAGCCCGAGGAATTCATTGTCTAGATCAAACATAGTTCCTACCTCAAACACTACATGCTGTGCAATAACTATTAATAATAACAAATAAATACATATTTGTGGACATTTCACACAGCGCCATCTAGCCGTAAACTAAGCAAAGCTTGTACTATGTGAACCAGATAACTGATCCAATACTTAGATACTTTTTGTTTGTAAATACATAGATTAACATACACAGACACAAAAGAAACATCGATGTAAATCACACAAATGTTTATCCTCGGTAGGTATCGAACTCACAACCTACAGTTCCGAAGGCAGGACTACTACTAACTGAGCTATCAGGCCTAGGCTATCGGATACTGCTTTTTATCTGCCAAAAAAAAACGTTGCTTTTATAGTCATACTTCACAGCATGCTGCGCTTTTCATTACTATACCATTCATTTGTTTAGGTTATAGGTGCTTGAAATTAATTGGAGCATGTTACTTAAAATATTATTAAGAATGGTACAAGTATCATATCCGTTTTATTACATCTATTTTACAAATCAGATATTAGTGACTATACATATTATTGGATATATAAAATTTTGATTAAACTTTACTACCAATAATACCTCTGGTAAAGGAATTGCGTGACCTTTCCATAAGGAAATGTAACAGTGCTATTAATTTTAAAAAAACATATTTGTTTCACAGAATTATGTATGTAACTTTATGTGGTTTATATTCGCAATTAGTTCTCATTTGTAATCGAAGTCATTAGAACTTGTTTTTTTTTCAATAGCTGACCATATTTAACCAAAATGGGTTTGTTTATTGCCTATGCGTCGTTACTTAACATCAGGTGAGATAGTGGTCAAGCCCAAGCCTATATAGTATGCTTCAGACCACATGACTGAAGTAAAACCTCTTTAGCTTTGCTTTGTTTAATGTTAGAAAGAATGTAAGAATGTAAGAAAAATAGGCTGTATGATATTCTGAAGTCCACTAAAAACATTTATGTTTTGAGTGATTACAAACAAGTTTGCGAATTTTTACTATAATAGGTGGTAGCACTTTTCTGCAAAGTTCGTCTAGGTAGGGACTAGATTGTGTTGATGTCTCAGGATGACATGCGCAGTGCAGTGTCACGGGAAACTCTAGGGTTCCGAGTGACACTGCAACTGATAAAAAAATTTACCTTTTCTATACACACACCATACAATCTAAAGTACGATTTGTCAACTCATACAGTCAAAATCGCGTCGTTTGAAATCGTATGCTTGAATGACCCCGACTCCAGCAGATCGCGTGGCAATTTGTGTGGCAGTTTGGATGGTGTGGAGCCTATAATATGACGATTTTAAAACGTCTTTTCGTTTGTGACACGTACGATTTAATAGTAACTTTTGAACCTGGTTTTAAGGTTGCAGTTAAACGTACCTATTTGTATATATCTAGGCGGCAGTGCCGCCGGCGTTGTATGATTTGTACATAGGAATGTGAAATGTCGCAACTAGCAATAAATTTGTCATTCAGTTTAACGTCCGGAGAACTATTTAAATATGGCCAATTAAGCACCGGTGAATAATGCCTTTAAGGTGTGGCTTAGGGTACAAAAAGAACAATAAAATGCTAATAGGTGTATTTGCAATTAAGTTTTATTTCCTACTGTAGTAGAAAAATAATAATGGTCAACTATCACATACATCCTGGAACCTAACTAGGATTCTCTGTGTCTAGGGACCCAGGAACTACGAGGAGTCGAGGACTATGAGACTCAGAATAAGTATTTGCGCTTTTATTTCTGTGCACAAGTACTTGTCCTGCCAAAGGAATCGAACTCAACGACTCGAACTCGAAGCTCAAGCAACGTGCCACAGAGGCTGATTAAGCAAAGCAAAGAACTAACTAAGACAGACTTTAGACGCCACCGTTACATAAATATTATCAAATTGAAAATATGCGAATACATGATAGCGCTATCTATTTTTAAAATTTTCAAACTAAGCAAAGCTTGTACTGTTGGAAACAAAAAACTGACAGAATACTTAGACATGTTTTTGTTTGTAAATATATACATAGAATACAATAAAACATCCAGATACTGAACAAACCCCTATGTTCATCTAACAAATGTTTGTCCTAGGTGGGAATTAAACCCACAACCTGCTCAGAAGGCAGTAAATAGTACCGCAAGCTAAAACTTTTGGTATTAAAACTTAATCGAATGTATTTTTCAATTAAACCATGGCCAATACATTTAGTAGTTTACAAATCGTAAGTAATAAACAAACAAACATTAATCTACACCATTGATTTGGGGTCAATGACCAAGTTTTTTTTTCTGACATCAAGGTCAGCCACTTGCCCAATATGAACGATATATCTTGAAAAATAACTCTATTGGCCTCCATTTAACGTTTAATCTAGTTTTATGGGACTTATGTAAGTCTTATAACTTATTAGTAATAGATCTTAGAAGGTAACAGGCAGGGGTTAATAAACAATCAAGTATACTAACTTATCAATCCATGAACAAAAGCTTTGAGAAAAAATTAGGTACGTAATTGGGCCCAATTTTAAAAGCTTTAGCACCTCCGGCTGGCAACTAATCGTGTTGGATAATAATTAATAACACAAAACGAATGTTAGAAACAAATCTATCATAATCTGGCATGATCGTTGTCGCCGGCCACGATATCGCCACGTTTGGAACTTGAATTAATAAATTATGTCCAATCAAGTTAGAATATCAATTACGAATTGTTTTAGTACCAACACCTGCGATTGTATGCTCTAAGTAAACATCTGTGATTAGATATTCAATTAGGCATGAATGACCTGCGGCTGGTTTGTAGATTAAATAGAATTTAACTGTGTTTTAGTCGATACCGACTTCGCGCCGCTCAATCGGTGAGGTCATCTTTAGAAACTGATGGTGCGAAGCCAAATGTCTTGATATGCACACAGCAATGTAAATTCATGTAATATGTTTATAAATAAGTCCACCAAATTTAATGATCTTAGCGGGTGCCTCGTTCGTCGCCTCTGACCTAAAATTCGTTAAAATAATCCGGCTGAAGCTACCCGGATTTTGATCGCGTTGTAAGAAATCCCCGCGTTTAATACTTTCTTGGATTTATTTATTTATATTTTTTATTTATTATTTATTTATTTTTTTATTTATTTATTTCTTATTTATTTTTATTTTTTTTTTTTTTTTATTTATTTAGTCATGGAAAATCCAGACCTACTTGCGTTAGTATAAGTAGGTATACCTAGCACACAGTATAAAGTATAAGTAAGTATACTTACACTTACTTATACTTTATACAATTTTTAAGCAGTACTCATTAAATGTACTTATGTAAGTACATTTACTGAGTACTGATTCTTGCTCATTGTATATTACAGTGGAACATTTCTTCGAGACGTAAGTAAACATTAATTTATAAATTAACTAGTACCTACCTACTAGTACCTAAGTCTTTGTGATGATTGCATAAGGGCAAGCCTCGTAAAACCGACAACCGAAGGGAATGGAAGGTTCTCGAGTGGCGACCACGAACTGGAAGACTCTGTGGCGAGACGCCTCCACTAGGTGGACTGCAAGAAGCAAGCATCAGCTGCTCAAAGTGGCACTCTCGGAGGAAGGCCTATATCCAGCAGTTGTCGTCTTCAGGCTGATGATGATGGTGACTTAGCTATACTAAAATTTCTTACAACTTATAATAAATAACAATCGAAATTTTGATACAATGCAATAGAGATTTAAAAAGAAAAACGAGTCAATAGGTTAATAAACTTATTTGAGTTGTTTTTCTTTTTAAAAGCTGTAATCCTCAGCATCCTTGGCTAACTGGCTGTAGATATTTCTCTATGCCATTATTGCAGCAGCCCGTCATCTACATTCCAGAATTGTAGAAAATAGCGAAGTCTGCGTGCCCAAAAACGTCATTCACAAAAAGTGTAACAATGTAAATAAATCTCTTTCAGGCAACCTTTGCATGCTGAGAAGATTTATAAAAGTGGTTATGTACGGTAAGGTACAAAAGTTTCGTCTAATCACTCTTCAGCTAGTTCTGCCAACCATGGCAATATTTTTGAACATTCTGCCATGGTCAAAATAACCTCTTTTCATTTTATATTTATAAGATTATATTTATAAGTTCATGCATGTATGTCATTTATAAGTTGGTATTGACCAAGTATTATAAAATTAAATTTAAAAAATATAGAAAAAATCTAAAGGGCTATGAATTACCGGTTGCATAATTTACACAGCATGCTGGAAGCTTTGAAAATCCGGACTAATGTCGAAGTCGTTTACCAGGTAATTCTCACTCTACCATGGAACTATGACAGGACTGTCCACGACTGTATTTCAAACCAAAATCCTTTTGTGTCTTAAACAATTAACTCCCTGCCGGATCAAAATAGTTTCGATTGCGTGTTGATATAAATCTGATTACATTTGTAATTCATAAGTCCGTTCAGTCTCCGGACGGTGGTCAAACGTGCACATATTTTTAGACCATTGTGTCTATGCTAATTATCGGTTAGGCCATAGAATAATAATGGTAGACGTATAACAACTAATTTATCTAGAGAACGGGACCCTGAATCCAATAGTTGCCTTTCTAGATTACTTCCTCAACACGATCTTATAGTGTGTATAACTGCAATTTTTAAAAATATCCTTGAAATCTTTTGTTTTAGGAACTTAAGGCATAATGTTGGACATAGTCGCTTGTAAATTTTTTTAAATATCAATTCGCATGTGCTGTGGCTACAATACTATTAGTCTTCTTCTGTTGTCACGGATGAATCCAATGGGTTCGAGGAAAAGCTGTTACAATGGTGGTAATAGTAGCCCGACAAATAATATCATGAAAGCCGTGGCTGGAAATTCAACCAGCACTTTTGAAACATTAGCAGCGATCAATCAATCAAAATCAATCAAATAATATTTTATTGACTTATAGATTTACATGTATTGAAGACTCCATTGACTCCTGAACTAGTTTGTTACTGGTTATATATTATAAAATCCATATAGATTAAACTCTTTATTGAAACACCACATCTTAAATAATTAAAAAAAAAGTGCAAACTTAACCATAGTGTAACTAACAATAAGTGGTTTTATCGTTCAGATCGATCTCTTCCAGAGAACCTTGCACGGAAAGGAATAACGCAGTAATATATGGTGTTTCTCAGAATAAATTATTTCTCTAGTAAAATCAGTACCTGTACTTACACGCACTAGTTTCCAAACAAAAGGGAACCATCATGGACCGGTTCAACTGGTTCTGTTGCTCGGAATTTCCACTTGATTGTACAATTAATTAATAGCTATTAATTTTGTGCGCGCGTGAGTATTTAGTAGGCATTGTCACTAACGATAGCTAAGCTACTAAATGATACTATACAATCACTTAATTAGTTTTTCTTCGATTAATAAACGGTTTATTAAAGATATACAGCAACGTTTAAATTTGGCAAAGATCACATATCATCTTTTATACTTTTATATATCATTTTATACTTAGAATTTATTTTATTTTAGCTATTTTAGTTTGAAAACTATCGTGAGTATGACATTTTTGTAACATAAATAACGGCTAAACTCACGTCAATTAAAAAGTCGAAATCACTCCAATAAATAATAGTGATATAAGGTATTATATATTGATATAATAGCTTATATCACTCCAAAAATATCCTCTCATTATTTTACATAACGAAAAAATAAAATTTTGATAATGTACAGACTATTATTTTACATAACGAAAAAATAAAATTTTGATAATATACCTACCGGTAGTAGTGATATAAGGTACATTTTGCGATACAACATATCACATTCACCATCATTACTTGTGTTAGTCCATTGTTGGACGTAGGCTTCTCTCAAGGTACGCCACTGAGACTGGTCTTCGGCTTTTCTCATCGAACTGCTGCCAACCACTCAGCGCAAGTCCTAACTCCACCTAGTCGGAGGGCGTCCTACACTACGTTTACCAACACGCGGTCTCCACTCAAAAACACATCTGCTCCATCGGTTATCGGTTCTGCGGTAAACATGCCCAGCCAACTGCCACTTCAAAGTTTCAAAGGTTGTCTGGAAGAGATCGCTCTTAGCGATAAGACCGCCCATTGTACCTTATTATGTAATTCTCTTTTCTACATGTTTATTTTTGGTGTCAATAAAGCGTTTTGTATTTTATTGTATTGTACTTCAGTTTGATAATTCTGTAGGCTTCTGTAGGAACCTTGGTTCTTAGTCGGATCACCTGATTTCTTATTTGATCCTTCAGAATAACTCCGGGCGTCAGAGTTACGCTTTCCATAGTTCGATGAGTGACCTTAAGTACCCACGGCTCGTTATGGGGTTTCTATTTTACACATTATTTTAGTACAATAGATGGCCTCGATCTCCTTCATACATGCTTATGGCCAACTTTTTCTAAACAAATAACAAGATGATTTTCCTCTAAGAATTAATACCTTTACAGCCTTATTAATAAATACGAACTAGCTTTAGACTAGTTACACCATCTTTTGTCTCTCTCGATCCAGCTAAATATTCCAGTAGCAAAAAAAGGACAAAAGCTGAAGTAACTAATCCGAGACTAATACCCGTTTATTAATAAGGCTGTATAGGTTGATTGTAAAGTCTGTAAATTGAACCGACATTCTTGGCGAACTAACAATTACAAGTGTGCCGATTCCTTTCACTCCTTGACATTACAGTATTTGGCTCTATTTCTCGGTATCGCATCAAGGTAGTTCAAAAGTTCAAACGAAAATATTTCATGGAATAGTTTCCATTGTCGGTCTAGTGACCGTCACCGGCAATGAACATCTTAAAAAAGTGTGCTTTAGACCACACGATTGAAGTAAAAATTCTTTAGTTTAGCTCCATCTATCGGCCGGTATAACTTTGTTTTTGCTTTGTTTAATGTCCTCATCTTGACAATTGTAAATTGTCATTTTACCGGAAATACCAACATAATAATAAAAAATTTTAACTTTGCTATGTTGACAATGGAGATCTACGTGAACTTCCGTTCGCCTCATATTCACCAGCTTAGGTACTACCCAAGTCAAGGGTGCGTAAAAAAGTTTTACTTCAAAAATATATACTTGAAAATGCAAATTGAAGTTAAAGCTTGTAATGTAAAACTGACTTTAAATGAATGTCGCGTAAATTTGAAAACCGTACTTTTGGATATGTCTAAAAACTGTAATAAAATGTTAAAAAAGTCAAGCCGGTTTAAAACAAAGTTGTCAGCTGCTTATTTTTTTAAATAAGTGTTCTGAGAGTATAATTTGGGCTTATGCTGTTAGTCTCTACCGACGCTCACGGCGTCACCGGGCGGGAGTGCCGGCTTAAGGCGCCCAGCTGCTAAAAGTGGGAGGCAACTATTCAAGGACACCCCTGGGGTGCGAGCCTGGGCTTGGTTAGCGACCCGAGCCCAGGCCTGCAGCAACGGCCTATAAGAAGATCGAGATGACTACGTCCACTGGAAGAGTAGACTCTATGGAAATTTGTAAGTCATCTCAAAAATTGATGAAACGATAAGGAGGCAGAGGTCTGTTAAAGTTTCAATTTCAACTTTGAAATGTCGATGCGCTGACGAAAGGTCACCGAATTCCGACCGAGACACAGTCTTGCGAGAGCCCTGAACTTTCATGACACTTCCAGGAACTATGTGTTCAATACCTGTGAAATGCACGCAAATTTGTTTTGATAGGTAGGTACACATTTTTTACGAAGGTGAAGGTGAGCTTGTAATATGGAGTACATTACATGCGCTTTTGATGCCAATCGATCCCGTTTCATAGGGCCATAATCATCGCGGCATTGGCAGGTTGCTTAGTGAACGCAGATTTTAATGTACCGAAAAGAACGCTGCCGCCCATTCTCTAGAGAATATCTAATATAATATCAATATAATAATAATATAATTATATAATATCTAGATATTCCCTTAGTTGACTCTTCAGCCTCGGGAAGAGATGGGGTGATCCTATTCGCCCGCCGAACAGTGGTTCGATCCCACAGGTTTGAAACCTCTTTTTTAAAACGGGCTAGTTTATTTATTACTTAACTAATCATTGAGTTTTTTTGGCGGGAAAACGAAGAAGATGGCGTCACCACATATTATTATTTTCCAAAACTACAAATATAATGAAATAGAAATAAAATGTCAATATAATAAAAAGTGCACGGAAATAGCCCAAGTGTCTTTGAAGAAAATATGGCATATAACGATATGGATGCCATCGTATAAATCCCAGAACGAAAACGGGCCAAACTTATATGTTGCTTTCAATACATTGAAAATCGTTTTAGTCGAACAACTCCTAAACTATAACTCCAATCTCAAAATACGTTCAGGTCATATTTGTTGCCTTTTGATATATACATTGAATGACATATTTATTTTTTCAACAACTTTTTTTTGCAATACCCTTTATCCAACCACTTGTATGGGATCGAACCACTGTGCGCCGCCGGGACCACACGGCCAACGTTAACCAATCGTTTTACCGTTTTACCATACACCTATAAAAATAACCTACGTCTGTACCTAGCCTACGCAGTACGACTAAATTTCTTTCTTTCTCGTATGCGGCTAACTTCAGAGCGCCTAAGTTTTGTTGAAATCATAAATTAGGTCGGTAGTAGATCTATCTCAACATGTGACATTTCATCAGCCATAAACACCGGAAGTACCCAAACACCGTTGAGGCCAGATGGACGGCTGATCGATCATTTCACCGTTTCCTGTTGTGCGGAGGTCGTCGGCCATTGTGCTGAAGAAAAGCCTCAAACTAATTAGACGCGATTAGGAGTCGTGGCTGTGTTGTGTGCAACAATGCGTGATCAACTTGATCGCTTGGCATCAACAGAGTAGGAAACTCTGTTAAAACGTATAATGGTAAACTTAGGTCCGTATTACAGAACGATGCACAGTCATCGATCGGTGCTCGAGCAGAGATTTCATTCATATAGTGATCAATTAGGGAATGAAATCTCTGCTTAAGCACCGATCGATGACTGAGCATCGTTCTGTAATACGGACCTTATGCCCGTTTTCACCAATGAATCCTTAACTGCTACGTAACTAAGGTTCCCTTAAGCTAAGGGGTCTCTTAGAACAGTCACTTACCTAAATCCATTTTCACTAAGCTAAGGGATACCTAAGTAAGGGCCACTTACGTAAGTATTCGAAAGTAGGGATTCAATAAACGTACATTTACCGATTAAGTTATTTTACTAATATTTTGGAATAACACATGAAGTATATTGAATAATTTGCTTTATTCTAGGTAAAACATAGTTTTTTTTACCAAGATTGCGTTGTAAAAACTAAATACTAATACATAAAATTATAGCTACTGAATACCATTGCTAAAAAAATGCCGTGATGAAATAATGACAATGGACAGATTATTTTCTATTATTATTAATAATAGAAAATAATTAACATAAATAATATTTTTATAATTATTTATAGGAATAACAATAATTATACTAAATTATTTATTATTTACAATTATTAATTATCAATTAATTGTAAATAATAATAGTAAATAATATTAATTATTAATAATAATAATAATAATAATAATTATCATTAATAATAATAATTAATATTATTAATAAAAAATATTATTAATAATAATAATTGATAAAATTGATCTGTCTAATCCATACAAATTTATGTTTCTATAGGTTGCAATCGAGATACGTGATCGCCAAGCTGTTCACTCTCAATTTGAAGACTCCAAGGTTGTAGTTTTTGGGAAATATAGACGCCGGTAAAGCGTTCCACTCCTTGGCTGTTCGCATGATAAATGTGGAGCTAAATCGCTTTGTTCGCACATGTGGGATATGAACCATGTAATGGTGGCATTTTTTCGTACATCTGGTAGTCTGATGTAATGATAAACCTGCATTTACATAGCTCCGCCTCCTTCATACATGTAAGATAAAGTAAGTAGAAGTAGACCGACGGATTTTGACAGACCTGATATCTCAGTCAGTAGAAGTCCTGCCTTCTGAATTGTAGGTTGTTGGATGCATTTCCACCTAAGACAAACATTTATGTGATGAGTGACGGACGGCCATACATCCAGTACAAGCTAGTGTAATTTTGTAATTGTAAAATACGCAAAAGTTATAAAATTGTAAACTATCAATATTATGTAGTAAAACTCTTGTTTCAAAGGCACACACGTTTATTTCCAATCCGCTTGTTACAGGTATATTACATATTTATGGTGGTATCTTACATTATCTTACAATTCTTCTCCCTGGCCCCGAATGCCCGCCCTCGCCGCCATCTTACATTTTTCTATTTTTTTCTTAGTGTTGCCACTTTATCCATCAATTTAATGCTAAATCCTTATAACCTTACAATTACATAGGCTTGCCTTTGACCACATTTCTCCTAATGCTAAGTAACAGTAAGGTTCACGATATTGCACGCTCGCCTATAAGAAACCTGTTCACTCTCCTGTTAAAAACATCCAGATTATAGTCATTCACACAGACTGTAGTATCAGGCTGTAGGTCTAATGGCCGTTTTCACCGACAATCCCTATATTTTAGGTAGCCCCTAAGACATTTTAAGGGACACCTGTCAGTAGTTTTGTTTTCACCAACATCTAAGGGACACCTAAGGTCCTAAGGGATCCCCTATTATTAGGGGGCCGAATTTCGGCCCCTTAGTGCTAAGTGACAGTTATTGTATATGCATACATAATATTTGTAATCTCGTGTGAAATTATTGTGTGGAATTAATTACGAATCCAAGTTTATTTACACGGCCCCGCATTTACCGTGAAAGACCGGATTTTTTACAAAATATGATCACCAAGACTCCTTCAAAAGATTTAGGTTATCCAAGGATGGTGTTTTATTTTTGTTTGTGAAAATAGAATATCACTTGGAATATACAGATAACAAGTTAATTACTTCTTACTTTCTTTATGTTGTACCTAAAAAATTATAAAAAAAAAAAAAAAAATTGTTAAATAATAAAAAAAATTATACTTGTACGAATGTATGCTATAAATATAGAAAAGTAAGGTATATCTATATCATATATCAATCAAAATTAAATACCTATTACTTACTTACCTACAATAATAATAAATATAATAATAATAAAATCAATAAATAGAATAATTAATTGAATCAATAATTTGATTTAGTTAGCATCAGTATTATAGGTACCTATAATATGTATATCTATGAGATCGTTGGGCGTTATTATTATTAATAACATTTATTATTAATAATATTAATTATCATTATTATTAATTATTATTATCAATAATATCAATTATTATTATTAATAACATTAATTATTATTATTCATAATATTGAGATTATTAATAATAATTAATAATTGATTATTATTAATAATCATAATTAATATTATTTACAATTATTATTTACAATTATTAATTATCAATTAATTGTAAATAATAATAGTAAATAATATTAATTATTAATAATAATAATAATAATAATAATTATCATTAATAATAATAATTAATATTATTAATATTAATAATAAATGTTATTAATAATAATAACGCCCAACGATCTCATAGATATACATATTATAGGTACCTATAATACTGATGCTAACTAAATCAAATTATTGATTCAATTAATTATTCTATTTATTGATTTTATTATTATTATATTTATTATTATTGTAGGTAAGTAAGTAATAGGTATTTAATTTTGATTGATATATGATATAGATATACCTTACTTTTCTATATTTATAGCATACATTCGTACAAGTATAATTTTTTTTATTATTTAACAATTTTTTTTTTTTTTTTTATAATTTTTTAGGTAAAACATAAAGAAAGTAAGAAGTAATTAACTTGTTATCTGTATATTCCAAGTGATATTCTATTTTCACAAACAAAAATAAAACACCATCCTTGGATAACCTAAATCTTTTGAAGGAGTCTTGGTGATCATATTTTGTAAAAAATCCGGTCTTTCACGGTAAATGCGGGGCCGTGTAAATAAACTTGGATTCGTAATTAATTCCACACAATAATTTCACACGAGATTACAAATATTATGTATGCATATACAATAACTGTCACTTAGCACTAAGGGGCCGAAATTCGGCCCCCTAATAATAGGGGATCCCTTAGGACCTTAGGTGTCCCTTAGATGTTGGTGAAAACAAAACTACTGACAGGTGTCCCTTAAAATGTCTTAGGGGCTACCTAAAATATAGGGATTGTCGGTGAAAACGGCCATTAGACCTACAGCCTGATACTACAGTCTGTGTGAATGACTATAATCTGGATGTTTTTAACAGGAGAGTGAACAGGTTTCTTATAGGCGAGCGTGCAATATCGTGAACCTTACTGTTACTTAGCATTAGGAGAAATGTGGTCAAAGGCAAGCCTATGTAATTGTAAGGTTATAAGGATTTAGCATTAAATTGATGGATAAAGTGGCAACACTAAGAAAAAAATAGAAAAATGTAAGATGGCGGCGAGGGTGGGCATTCGGGGCCAGGGAGAAGAATTGTAAGATAATGTAAGATACCACCATAAATATGTAATATACCTGTAACAAGCGGATTGGAAATAAACGTGTGTGCCTTTGAAACAAGAGTTTTACTACATAATATTGATAGTTTACAATTTTATAACTTTTGCGTATTTTACAATTACAAAATTACACTAGCTTGTACTGGATGTATGGCCGTCCGTCACTCATCACATAAATGTTTGTCTTAGGTGGAAATGCATCCAACAACCTACAATTCAGAAGGCAGGACTTCTACTGACTGAGATATCAGGTCTGTCAAAATCCGTCGGTCTACTTCTACTTACTTTATCTTACATGTATGAAGGAGGCGGAGCTATGTAAATGCAGGTTTATCATTACATCAGACTACCAGATGTACGAAAAAATGCCACCATTACATGGTTCATATCCCACATGTGCGAACAAAGCGATTTAGCTCCACATTTATCATGCGAACAGCCAAGGAGTGGAACGCTTTACCGGCGTCTATATTTCCCAAAAACTACAACCTTGGAGTCTTCAAATTGAGAGTGAACAGCTTGGCGATCACGTATCTCGATTGCAACCTATAGAAACATAAATTTGTATGGATTAGACAGTTTCAATACGCAGTTTACGTGCATAGTTAGTATGGATTATTTTTTTTTTTTTTTTTTACTTCAAACTTGTCTAGCATTTGACCACGCTCTCACCTGATGGGAAGTGACGATGCGATCGAAGGTGTAGCATGCTAGCCAAGTAAATACCTATTCACTCTTCTCTTGAACACGCCCGGGTCATATTTCGCCGGAAACACAGACGCTGGCAGGGCATTCCATTCCTTAGCCGTTCTAATTAAGAACGTTGAGTCAAATCGCTTGGTACGAATGGGTGGTATTTCGACCACAAAAGGATGGCGCTTAGCCGAGCGTCTAGTAGTCCGGTAGTGGAATGGTGATGGGAGAATTAGATCATGCAGTTCTTGAGCGCATTCACCGTGGTGTAATCTGTAAAAAACCGACAGACTTGCCACCTTACGTCGATGTGCAAGGCTCTGGAGCCTTTCACCAACCAAAGTGTCGTCGTCAATGAGCCTTTTGGCACGCCGTTCAATCGAGTCCAGAGCCTCAAGCTGGTACTTGGCAGACCCGTCCCACAGGTGGCAGCAGTACTCCATACACGATCGGACTTGTGCTTGATACAGATTTAGAAGCTGTCCAGGTGTGAAGTACCGCCTTACCTTGGACAATATGCCGAGTTTTTTTGAAGCTACTTTGGCTTTGGACTCGATGTAGGATCCAAAGTTTAGGTTTGACGTAAGATCAACACCCAAAAGCTCAAGATGGTTTCCTAAACTTACAGATACACCACGGAATGAAGGAGCCAGATGGAGTGGGCTCTTTTTAGCAGTGAATAAACACGCCTGTGTTTTTGCAGCATTGAACCTAACCAAGTTAGCATCGCCCCAATCGGACACGGCTTTCAAAGCCAGGTTCATGCGCTCAACCATAGCCTCTCTCTCAATCCGGACGTCGTCACCACTGGCTCTCCTGTTGCATTGCAATCAAAGTTTCATATTCACCCGCCAGGTATCTTCTAGGCAAGCGTGTTACATCCTAGACCACATCGTTACATACCATCAAGTGCGAGTGGTCAAACGCAAGCCTATCTAACAATAAAAAAGGTGATCTTAGAAGAGGTCTGTTGAATAACAAGTGGGTATAATATCTATGCCAGTTTAAGCAGTTTATCCACCACGCTACAACTCATTTGCAAATGCTCCCATAGCTCCAACTAATGATGATTTTTTTACTAAGACAAGTGTTATCAAATTACATGCTGCTATGTCAAATTAGCTCTCTATTAATTTATTTTATTTTTGGATTCTAATAAGTAGTAACTTTTGTCATTTTAATAATAATTTGAACTTAGCTCTGGCACAATATGGTATCTTAAATGTCTGTGTAAATATTTTTCTTATTGCTGCTACCTAGAAGTATAGCTAGAACAGAAAACAACAAGTTACAAAGTAGTCTGAAAAAAATTTAGTTACCATTCTCGGAAATATCCTGAGAATTTTCTTCATCTGTTTTTTTTGTTTTTAGTTTGGCTCCACACTTTTGTGTATTTAGCCAATGTCAAGTAATTGATAATTTTTCAAGTTAAAAGGTATTAGATATTGTGTCAAATCAAGTCACAATGCAAGTTATCAAGTCAAGTCATAATCTAGTCTAGTCTATAAGTCAGTCAGTCTATTATAGTCAAGTCATACTCCTAGTAAGGTGGTGGCAACTTTACCAGAAGCTTCTATGGAGTTTTGGAAACAACACGAAAAGAAACGTTTCACCATCATTAAATTTTACCACCATTATCAAAATAACACAAGTTTTGGAAAATAGTACAATGCGGTTACGCGATCTTTTTTGTTTTCCCGGCAAAACTCTTCTTCATCTTGTGTCTCTTTTTTTAACTGCTGTGTATAATTTATGGCTAATAAAAGGCTAGAAACAAAAAAGTGTGATTTATAAAAGCGCCATCTATATGGATCTGTAGTAAATTATTACGTGCCGTCTGTTGCGCGTGACCTAACAACAATAGGTCCATAGTCAATAATATATCTGAGCAATGTCTACAACCATTCATTGCTCTGAGTAAAAAATGTTCATAGTCTAAAAAGTGGAATGAACCAAAGTTGCGTTTTAGTTGCAGTAGACGTCAATAAATACGCCAACAGGGTGTCGAAAAAGTTTCAGAGGAAAGTAGATAAAGGAGTAATCTTTTTCAATCATCATTATGAGCAGTGTCTTGCATCTAATCTAAATAAATGCGCGGAGAGCCACCATGGTTTTGACCAGATCTTTGGTCCACCTATTAATCTTTTTTCTTAGATAATTTTGTAACTGTTTTGATACATTCTTTACTCATACAAAAGTTGAGACAGATTAGGTTTAAGATTCGGGGGCGAGTTGGCTGGACTGCAGTCGCGACCCCTTCTCGCCCCGGTACGGCGGACGAGGGCTCACGGGGGGGTTTTAATGGGTTCAAGTCCCAGGGGGTGGTGGCAGGGAAGTGCGAGGACATTTCCCCCCCCCCCCCCCCTCCCCCAAATAAAAAGATTAGGTTTAAGATGGTCTAACACCAATTGCTAAGTCTCAAGTGGAATCACGCGTATCCTGCCGTCCCATTTGAAACGAAGTATATTTAAAAACCATTTCTTCTTGTAATGAGCTCATTCGTGATTATTATAACAATTGAATTTTTTTTTTGCACCTGAGAAAATTTTGGTTTTGCTTCTAATGCCATAAAACAAAATGGTTAGAAAGAGTCTTTGACCTTTAGACGCTTCTTTGGATGCACTATATTTCGCATTCATTATCAACAGCTTGGAGACGTCCACTGCTGAACATAGGCCTCCCTCATAGAACACCACTTTGAGCAGCTGCTTACGTCTTGAATTTATTGTTTTATATTGGTATGTAACCTAGTAAAGGTAAACAACAAAAGCATTGGACCTGCAGTGGGTGATCTCATCGTCGTGAAACCTTTTGCCACCCCCACAGCGAAAGTTCAGTGATTCAACAAAACATGCGAACGTTTCTATAACCTTTATGGGCGAAGCAAGGTCACTGAAGGGTGCGATCTAATAAACAAGCCCATATCCATCGACCCACTTCGAGGCTTCGGGACTTGCTGTGCCACTATTCCGGTTTTTGACTGACGTCATTAATGATACCGCTATGTGATTACATTATCCAATGGATATGTCACTAAAGTTATACAACTTTTTTTCTTTCTTTAGTACGTTTTTAGTTAATTAAGTAATGAAATGGAAAACGTTTACTGCTGATCATTTATGGGTATTAAACTAGCAACGGAATTTTATCATAATTTGTTTTGTCTTTGCATAAAATAACTGGCAACGCAATATTTCATTTTGTATTTCTTTGGTTTTTTTTGGCTCCAAACTTTTGTGTATTTAGCCAGTGTCAAGTAATTGATAATTTCTCAAGTTAATTAATATTATGTATATTTGTGTCAAGTCAAGTCATAGTACAAGTCATCAAGTCAACTCATAGTCTAGTCACTTGACTAGAGTATGACTTCATACTCCTAGTAAAGTGGTGGCAACTTTACCAGAAGCTTGTATGGAGTTTTAGAAACAACACGAAAAGAAACGTTTCACCATCATTATACCACTTTCCCACACTCATGCATGTAATCCAGCACTTAACGAATAAAATTCCACCAATTTTATGCACTAACACTGAAAAAAACACAAGTTTTGGAAAATAATATAATGCGGTGACGCGATGATTTCGTTTTCCCGCCCGAACTCCATTTTGTATTTAAGATAAACTTCCGTGAGGTCACGCAGTCAATCCATTATATCTTACGTTTATCAAAGTCTTATCAAGTCAATACGTATAATTAGATATTTGTGGACATTTTACACAACGCCATCAACTGATACAATATTTAGATACTTTTTGTTTGTAAATACATACATAGAATACATTAAAATCTAGACACAGAACAAACGTCGACGTTCATCTAACAAATGTTTGTTCTGGTGAGAAATCAAACCCACAACGCGTCATAGTCTGCGTACTTACCTATACCTAAGTAACCCAGTAGAAGTTAAAGCAATTTCAGTTATAAATATGGGAATTTTACTTAAACCCAACCGCTGTTATAGAAACGCAAATATCCTACTTAATTTTAACGCCTTTGTAAATTACAACTGCAATTTTTTTATAGTGTTTTAGTAGGGACGTTTTGTTATGGACCAGGCGCCACAGAAATGTACTGAAACGCGGTTTCACCCCAGAATAGTACATATAAAACCGCGTGAATAATCCAAGACAATTTATTTGACACAATTCAACCCCAGGCTATAATTTTAAATAAATAACTATTAGTGGTCAATGAATGGGTAGAGATGAATCTGTGATGTCGCGACGTGCTTTCAGTTAAGGCTGCTTTTACCTTAATTAGCAGCTTACTACAATCGTTACTTAAATTTAATCAATGCTTAAATCTGCTATCAATTTCTAGTTAAGTTAAAATGTCACATTATTTCTAAATAACTATAGTAGAACGCCGTAGAAGATTTTGGGTGTTTGCCTTAATCACTGCGCTTGGCAGGCTTCAGGTGATCACAGTAGATTATATTACAGACCGAGGAGTATGCTACTACCCATTCCCTTGATATTCCCGCAGCCAGCTCTTACTGCACCCACGAGAAGAAATGGGATGATCCCATTACTACGCTGGGACCACACATACGTTAGGTAAGTAAATTGGCAATTGTACAATACGCAATCATACTATCTCACTAATATTATAAAGGCGAAAGTATTTATGTGTGTATGTGTGTTTGTTACGCCTTCACGCTCAAACGGCTGAATAGATTTGGATGAAATTCGGTACCAGGATAGCTTATATACTAGATTAACATATAGGCTACTTTTTATCCCGGAAAAGTGAAATTGTCTCGTGGGATGAGTAAATAATTAAAATACTTTTTATCCGAGGTTAAAACCGCGGGGAGCAACTAGCATAAAATACAACAATAAAGTTACAATAACATAAAGTAAAGTTTCTTGTAGCTTCTTCTTTACAGTTGTAATCGAAGCTTAGGATCAAAGTTTTCAATTCTGTATTGCGCCGGATTGCTTGCACCAGTAGTGAGAAAGAGAAATGCTTTTTTTTTCAAACTCATATATTGTAATGGGCTTGCTATATATTATTTGACAATAAGCACTTTGTAATTTTATATGCTTAGTGATATAACTTAATTTTAAGTGCCTAATACAATTTTGACTTGTAAAAGTGCTAAAATTAGCCTAGGTATTTGCAATAAATCTTTTGACTTTGACTTTGACATAACAACAACAGAGAGTATGTTATTTTATGAATAACAGGCTAATTGCAGGTCACAAATAATCCCGTTAGTGATTCATATTTTCCTTTTTCCTTTACATTAAAAATTAAACAGTTAATTTCGTTTCACTATAGACTGTTGTTATAATTAGGTATAGAGGTTATTAGACAATAGGCTAGACACTCGACGTAAGATCTCTTCTCTCAAGAAAGCGACTAATAAACGACGCGGATCTCGTCATATATCATTTCATGCGTTTTCATTGATCAACGCTTTCTCAAGAGAATCGAGTACCTGCTGATGTTGATTCATCATGTAAGCTATTTGCTATCAGCCTGTTAGACGGAATGCATTGTACGAAAGCTTTCCACTCTACATTTCTACGAAATACTAAAGCATTTTAATCATTTTTGTTATACAAAGAAGATGAGTCAAAGTTTGTAGTTCTCGTTATCCCAAAATATGACGTCACAGCACACAGCCAGTGTCTGGAAATCAACGAAAAAAACTGATAACATGGAGATAAAATTATCTTGGAGTACTTATAAAAAAAATTTAAAGTGATAACTTCTTTAGTCTAGTTGAGCACTTTTTGGGTGAACAAAAATCATGGATCTCGCGTCGTCGTCACCGAACGCTTTACGAGCTATTATATATGTATACTGAGTACTTTTTGGGTGAACTAAAAGCGAAAAACTTGCGTCATCATCACCGCACGCTTCCCATGAGCTATATGTCACAAGTAACTTAGTTTTCACTTCTATTGGCAGTCCCCAAAGACGGCCTCGCACATTTTTTTTTCAACTGGTTATAGGTAAAGTATGTGAATTGTTTTGTAAAATTTGAATGACATTGTCTAAGTTTGGGCATTCTTGCCTAGAAATCTCCATGAAAACTCTAACCTTATGTTATGCTTACCTCAAAGTAGGCGGCATATTAGAAATGAATTAGCAAGAAGACAATTGAAGGGGTGAGAACAAAAAGTTGTTCACCAAAGGGTTTAACAGGGGTGAGAACAAAAAGTTGTTCTCACCCCTGTTAAACCCTTTGGTGTAACTGATATTTTTCACAAAATGACATATGGGTATCGTTGGATTCAGCGTGCAATTATCTACAATAATACATTCTCAAAATACAAAAATGAGGCTTAAATCTCGAGATTTTGAGTCTAAAAACGGTTTATCTGTCACAGGAATACAGTTCGCTTAGCATAAAAACATTATTATAATTATTTTACTATAATATTTTTTCACAGTTATTGTATGAATTAGTACTATATTTAGTATTTTAAAATAGAAATAATACATTTTCAAGCAACTGAAACTTACATAAATCTATTCTATTACCTTATACGGACTCTACATTATAATGAAGCCGTTGAAGTTTAAAGTCAATTTTCGCGAAACTATCAATTTGACAATTAAACCGTTTTTATTCTCAACCCTTCTAACTCTAACTAATTGAAGGGTCCCTTCAATTAGTTTCTGTTAGTTCATTCAGGGTTAATTAAAGCTTTTGACCTGTTTCATTTCACGTGATGGTAAGTACTGATGTAGACGCGATATACACGCTTGTCTAGAACTGCCAGTAACTTGTATAGGCACGGTGTTCGATTAATTGGCTAGATGGCCAGTGTTTATTATAAAGGGTGTATGTATGTTTGTATAGCAAAACACTGACGCGGGTTAAGGTTGTTGTTGGGCCATCAATCAATTTTTATTTTTTATTTTGTAACTAGTCCAGGGGAGTGATCATGAAACTTTAATTGTAATGCAACAGGAGATATGCCCATACTCACTATGCACATAAACTACGTATTCAAACTGCCAAATCCATACAAATGAGTGTTTCTATTGGTTGCAATCGATTTAGGTGATCGCCCAGCAGGTAACATTAGGGTCTGTTAATTACAATAAGAAAATTAATTAATTAATGTATATCTAAATATATATAGTTCAAAGGTTGACTGATTGACTGACTGACATAGTGATCTATCAACGCACAGCCCAAACCACTGGACGGATCTGGCTGAAATTTGGAATGCAGTTAGGTGTTATGACGTAGGCATCCGCTAAGAAAGGATTTTTTGAAATTCCACCTTTAAGAGGGTGAAATGGGTGGTTGAATTATTTTCCCATAGAGGCAGAAGCTCGTATATATATAAATCGCGGGGGACATTACTCGTTATAGAAAATCCTTAGTATTTAGGATTTCTCTAAGTTTTATGTAATTTAAACAAAATAAATTATCTAAGCTTTGAAAAGTTTGTAACATATATTAAAAATCATAAAAACAAGCTGTACCTATTAACCTACGTAATGATCGTAATGATCATTATTTAACGCATCTCTTGATGACCTACAGCGCGCTTTTGTGTGCATATAGATTAAAATTTATCGATATTTTTAATTTTAACCAATTTAAAAATTTTTTAATCTCTAATGTTATTGATACTTCGCACGCCTGTTACGCATGACTCATAAATTATTGAGTTGATACTTGTGACTAATTATATGTATTCTATATAGCCATAACGATAATGTAGGATAAATACGGCCTAATGTAGTACAAATAGTTAGACCCGATAATCATAATGGTTACAATCAATCAATAAAACACTGATACATAGTTATGTTAAAATATACATAATATATAAAATAATTTAATGCATCATAATATGTAATAATAATAAAAATAATAATCATATTTGTGGTCATTTCACACAGCGCCATCTGGCCCCAAACTAACTGATAACCATATAAGTGATACAATACGTAAATGCAAGACTTGAGCACGAATCAACGACTGAGTAAAGTTCTGTAATACGGGCCTTAATACTCGTATGTCGTCAGTCCATCTGCTAGACGGGGCACGCTACAATATGACAAGTCGTATGAGCTACGATCAGGTTGCTAAGTAAGTAACCTTTACCTACTTAAGATGTAAGTGTTATTAGCAAAACCATAATGAAACCATAAATGACACATTGTTTCGCGTTCTAGGATTCACGTTGGTAATCCTCACTGAAAAATATATCATTATTTAATTAGCTAGCTAGCTATATAATAATAAATATTTGTACACATTTAACACAGCACCGTCTAGCCCCAAAAATAAGCAAAGCGTGTACTGTGAGAACTAGATAACTGACACAATACTTTTGTTTTTAAATATAGATATATTACATTAGAATACAATATAACACCCAGACACAGAACACACATCGGTGTTCATAACACAAATAGGTATTGGTCCTGGATAAGAACCGAACCCACAACCTATTACAGTACCAACCAACCGACCTATGCAGTTTACACAACAGGTCAGAAGGTGATCAAATAACAAAGTACCTAACAGTTATAAATTCCGTGAGTTTGATGATCTACTCTTTTCTACACCCAATGCACCTTCACTCACCATATGGTGTGAAGGTCGACAGAGCATGCCGCACAAATCACACTATCACACTAATATTATAAAAGCGAAGTTTGTATGTGTGTTTGTGTGTATGTTTGTTACTTCTTCACGCTCAAACGACTGTAAGTATTTGGATGAAATTTGGTACCATAATAGCTGGATAGCACTGGATTAACATATAGGCTACATTTTATCCCGGAAAAGTGAAATTTTCCCGTGGGATGAGTAAATAATTAAAATACTTTTTATCTGCGGGTGAAACCGCGGAGCGTGGATAGTAAATAAATAAACAAACAAACAAACATAAAAAACAGACAAAGTTTTACTTTTACATTATTAGTACTTTTATCGTCTGTGATTGTGCTATAGTTGGAACGCGCAAGTAGGCAGTCCAAAAAGTAACGCCTGATGAAATTATACGAGCATTAATGTAATTAATTTTTTTATATTAGTTCAACTTGCGATCAAAATTCAAATCAAACAGCTGACTGCCGCCGGGTTTTGAATTGAAGTACCTACCTAATGATTATTTGATTTTCTACCAGAAGCTCAATACCTGAAATTAATTTAACAATCAAATTCAAGTTTAGCTATCTCATTGTACCAAGTTGTCAAGGCACCTCGGCCCCAGTTTTAGAATATGCTCTACGCTCAATCGTAAATCTCTGCTCAAGACGAGATTTCAAGCCCGAAATAGTTGACTACTGAGAATAGTTCTTATAGTGATTGAAACCATTAATATGGTTTCAATCACTATTCAATCAACATTCAAGGGTCAGTTCTGGTAATATTCTAATAAATATTAGAATATTAGCAGAACTGACCCTTGCATGTTTAACCACTCACTCGTCTGATGCTAAGCAACGAAATTGGGGAAGGGTCCTGTGCCACAGAATAGCTATTAGTTAGTACTATTATACCTGTGGCCGATTTTTTGCAATTCCACTCCAATCTAGCCTCGAAGGACCTAAACTATAAAAAAAACTGTGGCGAAATCCAAATGTTAAAAATTTTCCTACCATGGAAACATTCGGTCTTTTATCATGAAAACAGAAGATGATAGGTACTTTTTTTGGTTCGGCCATATCATATCCTAAATAATAGGGACTGTTCTGGTGTTTCATTTTCAAGTAGGGTTTACCAAAGAAGCTGGAAGTCGTCTACTGCTGAACGTGGACTGTTCTACTGGTTTACTTTCAAGTAGAGTTTACCAAAGAAGCTGGAAGTCGTCTACTGCTGAACAGTGACTGTTCTGCTGGTTCACTTTCAAGTTGAGTTTACCAAGGAAGCTGGAAGACGTCTACTGCTGAACATGGACTGTTCTGCTGGTTCACTTTCAAGTTGAGTTTACCAAGGAAGCTGGAAGACGTCTACTGCTGAGCATGGACTGTTCTACTGGTTTACTTTCAAGTAGAGTTTACCAAGGAAGCTGGAAGACGTCTACTGCTGAACATGGACTGTTCTGCTGGTTCACTTTCAAGTTGAGTTTACCAAGGAAGCTGGAAGACGTCTACTGCTGAACATGGACTGTTCTGCTGGTTCACTTTCAAGTTGAGTTTACCAAGGAAGCTGGAAGACGTCTACTACTGAACATGGACTGTTCTGCTGGTTCACTTTCAAGCTGAGTTTACCAAGGAAGCTGGAAGACGTCTACTGCTGAACATGGACTGTTCTGCTGGTTCACTTTCAAGTTGAGTTTACCAAGGAAGCTGGAAGACGTCTACTGCTGAACATGGACTGTTCTATTGGTTCACTTTCAAGTTGAGTTTACCAAGGAAGCTGGAAGACGTCTATTGCTGAACATAGGCTTCCCATGAGTGCCAGTTTGATTGGCTACTTACCACATAGTGCGAGACCAGCCTGCGGTACGTCTTCCGCTTCGTGGTGTCCTCTCGAGAATCTTTCTCCCCATCGGTTATCAATTCTGTGAGCGTTGTGGCCTGCCCACTGTCATTTCAACTTGATTTTCAATTTTGATGTCCGATAGCTTTAAATACCCACTAGATAACTAGGTATCGGGAAGGTTTACAACAGCCGCGTCATAGCGTGTGTATACGGTGGTTGGTGCTGTATACCTACATAATTATTATTAAATATGGGTCGGGCGGGCTAGAATCCACGCGGTTGGAGTGTGTGTACGCTTGTTGGAGGATTTTTATCCAGCATGGTATTATTATTACATATTGTCGGTATAAGCAGCGGCGGAACATCTGTTACGGCTTTTAGTTCTCCTGCGGATCTTCCTCATCACGGTGCTCTCATTTATTTTTAAAAACACGTAACGTTTATTACGCCTAGCAATAGTGATAGGCGTAATAAACATTGTATGACTGTCAACAGTAGAAGTACCTACATAAACACACACAGATTCAACATGCTAATATACCGAATAGCCTTGAATTCTTGTTTGACCATTCCCACACACACGCCGAATGATAAATAAAGTGACAAAAGACGTCTCTTGTAACTGTTTTACATTCCTAACTAAATTATTTGGAATAATATATACTTGGAACTCTAAAGTATAAAGTTTCGCATGACTGCACTGGGCACGCCATCTTGAGACATCACAGTCTAGTAATAAGTTTATTAGATTGTGAGATTTGTCTCATTTGCCCAGTAATTTTACTAGCTACAACGCCCTTAAATACGGAACACAGTAGTTCTTGCGCACTACTGATTACTATACTATGATACTGGCAAAGCGGTGGTACCTACCTAGACGAACTTTGCAGAAAAGACATACCACCTAGTAATAGATTAATGCTCGAGTAGAGATTTCATTCACTATTTGATTATTTTCGTATTCGTATTTTTCGTATATTTCGTATTTCGAGCGTAGTTCTGTAATAA
Organism: Ennomos fuscantarius; assembly: GCA_905220475.3. Taxonomy (NCBI): domain Eukaryota; kingdom Metazoa; phylum Arthropoda; class Insecta; order Lepidoptera; family Geometridae; genus Ennomos; species Ennomos fuscantarius. Next base: position 5,543,253 of record HG992039.1, read on the forward strand.
GGGCCTTAGTCTTAATCGTAGTTTGTAGCAGCTGTGGTGCAGCTGCAGTTATGAAATGCGTAGCAATGTGCAATCTACAAAAACTTATGTGAGTATTGAAGTAAAATCGATTATCGTAAGTATCGATTGTAAAGAGGAATGAAAAAAGTAGGGCAGATCGATATGGAGTGAAATTATTTATAAACCAATGGTGGATTTTCCCATAGTTACTCAACTGTCGTATTTTGGTCAGAGGACTTATTCTCGAAGACATATCTAATATCATGCATAATTAATGTTATCTATTAATATCTATGATTTTTCATAAAAGGAATTTGATATTAACCGTATCTCGTAATCGACTTCCCAAGAATCGGTCCCTGAACTGTGTTGCCCGTATTATAGAACTACCCTCAGTCGTGATCCTCTCAAGGCGAGATTTCATTCATTCAAATAGTGAATTTTTATAATATGTTGCCTATTAATTAAACCAACTTCGCCTTAATTTTATACTGAGAAAATACTTGGATGATATTTTCATTGATATGATATTTTAGTTTTCAGTTATTTTGATTTAAAAACCAGACGATATCAATCGATTTTGATGAAATTTGTATGGGACCAATCTGACAGTGTATCATTTAAAATGAAATAAAAAAATACTCAAATCGGTTTATGAATAACAGAGATCTGAGGCAAAAAATTAAAAAAAAACAACCGCATAGAAAACCTCCTTTTTGAAGTCAGTTATCCACCGTAACGATTCCTTTTAAAAAGAGTCCAACCGACGTCATTCCCACCGCATTTGTTATCACAAAAATGAGAACATCGTCAGTGTAGTTGAAGTCCAAATACACATTATTAGGGATAACTCAAAAACCACCATTACACATTTTAAAAAAACAGTTGAACTGAGAACTATGTCCATTTTTTTATTCGGTTGAAAATACTAATCTATCTAACGTGGACAAAGTTGAACCGGTAGAAAATAAACTTTTCACGGTTTACCCAAATGTTCCGAGGTAATGGATGGTGGGAACCGGTGACCGCGACTAATAGAAAAAACCCAGAGGAAATCACGCTAACACTGCAGCAGACACTGGAATAGCTGCTGAAGTTAGTGTATCGCGTGCGCCTACGTCGCACCACAGTATAAATAATAGTACATTATACTATTATATTTATGTGCTGTGTGGAAGTGTGCCCTCCTACCACAGAATAGGTAGATCTTTGCGGTTTCTCGTATACAATGTGACCATAAGTTCTGACTTCTGTCGGTATTGGCGGACCGGATAACGTATTGTTTTACCAATTCCAATACTTATGCCAAAATGTACTTTGGAATGGACATAAACCATAAAATATATAATAATTAATTGCTGTATATCAGACATCTCGAATTTTTTTTTATACTTCAAACTTTTCTAGCATTTGATCGCGCTCTCACCTGAAAAATAAAAAAATCATTTAGAAATACGCGCTTTCCGATTGGTTCTATAAAAGTATAAAGTTCATTCATGCAATTATGCGAATAAAGCATACTATTTTCATGCAGGGGGGTGGAGAGTACATATTCGCGGTAACTACTTCTCTTATCTGTGGGAGAACCATACTTATTGTCTTATCTTTTCCTTAATAACTTACAGATCTTCTCTCCACCTCTCTCCAGAGGACGTGGGTATCTTCATAATGCACTTCCGACTAGGCTTTCAACTTGCTTTACTTTGCATCGATGTTTCTCGAAACAAAGATATGGTGGCAAAATATTATTTTTTGAATCTATCAAGTACCTACCTTCAGGTTCCATGGCAAGAATCTGAAAAGTCTTTAAGAATAATATTTTCACAGCAAGCTCCTACTTTTGGCTTCGCTGGTGTCGGTTAATAAAATAAACGTCCGGGAACAGCGTTTTTAATGCGTAGCCTATAATATGCGTCAGCCGAGGATGGCGTCGTTCACTCGCGTGGGGCCCCGCCATTTTCCCCTCTCTCGTCAGTAACGCCCGATCGAAGCTCACGCTTGCCCGTTTACAACTGTGCTCTTTAAAACATAAACAAAAACTCCAAAATGGTGGCTCGAAGTGTAGCTTGCCTTGCTGTTCTCTTGGCGCTCTTCGAAATCGGTACGTTATTTTAATTATTGCTTGTGTACTATACCTTATACCGTTATCTTGCTGATTGGTTGGTTACCTATTCGCGTATTGAATAGGTAAAAACAAAAAAGCAACTGATAAAAGAACTGGTTTGAACCGTGTTCGTTATTTTAATAACCTAGTAGGTAGATAGATGCTATGCTCTCCACAGTGTATTTAATATGTTGTTTGGTTAAAAATAGCGCTATTGGCGCTAAATTAAAGCGCTAGGCTAGATTTGACTGGCCCGATAGCTCAGTTGGTAGTATCCCTGCCTTCTGAACTATGGGTTGTGGGTTCGATTCCCACTCAGGACATTTGTGTGATAAACATAGGTGTTTGTTCTGTGTCTGGGTGTCATATTGTATTCTATGTATGTATTTACAAACAAAAAAGTATCTAAGTATTGTATCAGTTATCTGGTTCCCATAGCACAAGCTTTGCTTAGTTTGGGGCTAGATGGCGTTGTTTGAGATGTCCACACATATTATTATTATTATCCCAGTAATATTATATTTGCTTAAGTAGTCCATATTATAGTAGGTGTCTACAGTTACAGTCAAAGTTTTCAATAAGTATTTAATGTACAATTTTAGTTCGGCTGCAGTTTTATTATAAGTAAAATATAGATACCACATAAAACAAAAACCAATCTAAGTAATTTAAATAAAAACCCTACCTTATAAGTAATTACTAACTACAAACATATTTAAACTGTCCTGGAATTTATGAAAGTAGCTTTTAAAAAAGTCATAGTCATTACTATTAAAATGTTTGTCCAAGTAATGTAGTGAGAAAGATAAAGTTTATCTACTTGAAATACCAGAAGCGTTAAAAGCATTTATTTTGATTTAAGGATCACTTTGTGACTACCAAATGTCCATAATAATAGTAATAGTAAGTAATAATTGCAGCAGTATTGAAATAGGTAATAAGTCCTGGGTCGCGGGCAACCTTGTTAGAAATAAATTATCAATTTTTATTGTATGGTTCACTATTTTCGCGATAATGGATTACACAAAAAACAATGCAAAAAGCCCCGGCGTCGCCCTCGAGGTATTCGACAATTATTCTACGGGAAAATGCTATCGGGATAAAAAGTATCCTATGTGTTAATCCAGGTTATAAACTATCTGTGTTCCAAATTACATCCAAATCCATTCAGTAGTTTTTGCGTGAAAGAGTAACACATTCATTCATACATCTATACATCCTCACTCACAAACTATTAACTATTAATAACTATTATAACCACTCTATTATATTATTATTAGGATTAGGATAGGAACTACCATTTAAGAAAGATATTCTCCCGTAATTGTGATGGAACTAGCGATACAACTCTGTATATAAGTTGACTGGCCCGATAGCTCAGTTGGTAGTAAGCCTGCCGTCTGAACTGTGGGTTGTGGGTTCGATTCCCACCCAGGACAAACATTTGTGTGATGAACATAGATGTCTGTTCTGTGTCTGGGTGTTATATTGTATTCTATGTATGTATTTACAAACAAAAAGTATCTAAGTATTGTATCAGTTATCTGGTTCCCATAGCACAAGCTTTGCTTAGTTTGGGGCTAGATGGCGCTGCGTGAAATGTCCACAAATATTTATTTATTTATTTATCAATACTTAGTATAAGTATATATATGAAATATAGTTACAGTTACAGTTATGTTACGGTTAGGCTTCATACTTATAAGACGTTTCTTTAGGAGTGAGACCCGTACTAACTAGGATTACGTTACTAGGGTACTACCACAGGATAATTACTAAGATCAATACTTACATACAATACTTACTTAGTACAAGTACACAGTTATGTTTCAGTAGGTTAGGGCTTTTACTTATAGGCCGTTTCTTCACGAGTGAGACTTGTACCTATTAGGATTACGTTACTAGGGTACTACCAAAGGATAATTACTACCCTATTAGTACCCAATACCCAATAACTAACTAATACCCAAGTACATTATTCTACACCATGTATAGCGCGCAGTTCACATGGTACCATTACACTTATAAAAAATCTGATCGTTTTGAATTTGCCGCGTAGGTACTTACTAGTCTAGTAGTGTTTGTGTAACACTTAGGTACTTTCGTTACACCCTAGTACGTGGTACGTACCAAGTGTTACACAAACACACCATATCTATATTACTGTCAATGTCCACATTCAACACATTTGTCATCTATTTGTATTCCGTCCTTATAATCTTGACTCATATTTTTATGACAAGATCAACAAACAACACTCAAATGCTGTTGTAAACTTAGTACCTACTTAACTACACAAGTACATTAGTGTAGTGATACTATAAATCTTAACTATGTATTACTAAGGAATCTTTTACTGTAATAATCTAAGTAATAAAATTATTTATCACAAATTTAGTATAGAAACTTTACTAAATCAGCTTTTTGAAGTAAAACTTCTTTACGCTTGGCTTAGGGAGTAAGCTAGCGAGGCGAATGAAACTTGAAAGTTGTTGGTTAACGTAGATCTTCATTGTCAACATAACAAAATTAAATATTTGTATTATTATGTTGGTATATTGTGAAAGTTTAGGTTAAATTCAAATTACTCATTAGCCAAATAGTTGGCTAGATTGTAGTATTAGCAGAGTGTCTAACAAGGCATTCTAGGAATAAGAAAAAAAAAATGTTGGTATGTCCGGTAAAATTTACAATTGTCAAGATGGCGACATTAACATTAAACAAAGCAAAAACAGTTACACCGGCCGATAGATGGAGCTAAAACAAAGAAGTCTTACTTCAGTAAAAAATTTATATGAATTTTTTTTAAGGAAGTCGGCGATGTATTCAATAAGTGAACATAGACGCAGGTCCCTATTCATGGGTACTTAAGCGTTGACTTCTTGACACAATTCCTGGGACACCCCGTCGTCGCCGCCCGAGACACGTCTTGAGCGACCCGGATGATCCTATAGCAGCCGTAGTATCGGCTGCGCTAGGATCACCGGACCAGTCTAGCCCTTCTGGCTCAGGTACCGCTTTCGGCACCGGTATAGGATACCAGCGTAACACAATCAGACACCGACCCCGCCGGCGAGGTCGACGTACCCCCCGTAGGTTAGCTAGAACGGTCGCGACTTTCAATAGGGTCCACTCTTCCAGTGGACGTAGTCTTCTCGATCCTCTTATCCCGGCAACGGCCCAAGCCGAGGCTCGCACCCCAGGGGTGCCCTTGAGCCTCCCACTTTTGACGGCTGGGCGCCCTAAGCGCCCGCCCTCCCGCCCGGTGACGCTGTAAAGGTCGATAGAGACCAACAGCATTAGCTCGTTCAAAAAAAAAAACACAATTCCTGGGTTGTTCTGTATAATTATGTGTTACAGTATTGGTCTACCGTTAATTAACAATACTTTTAGATGAACACAATTTCTTAAACCTTATTCTTATCGACAACCTGTAAAGGTTGCTATAAAGTATGCTTTATAGAGTCACAAAAGGCTGCCAGTAATTGAGCGATGACGACATTTCGCTATGGTATCTTTCCTGAACCTTCGTTAAGGCCTTCGCCTGACGTCATTCGTTATGTTTACCTGTATAATGTGGGTTAGCGTCCGATCGTATGTTTTTTTACTACATAATTTTCGGTTCATTGATTCATTTAAGCACTGCATAACAGTTGAATAGCTACATAGTGTTTTCTCTTGTTTTACTTTGCTATTCAAATTTGATAGAGAAAAACAAAACACAAAATAACTATATGTTCTCTACCCAATGTTTATTAGTATGATGATATAAGTTTTAAATACGTTTTGGTACGTCAAAGACTAAATGATTCAGAACTGTTTAATTTGTTACACGGTTAATTGGCAAAAGTGCCACTGTAATTGCTGTCTAAATTGAATACTAGCACGATGTAGCTGTCTTTATGCGTTCATGTTGGTTTTTAAAGTGCTAACCTACATATCTAGCTACCGATTATTCCTGCCAAGTATTATCAAAATTGACTGCTTACTGGCGCTATTTATTCTGCCTGCTGGAGTATTTGGTTTGGACTGTTTATAGGTCATCGCGGCTAGTATATAGTCTAAATGTTTTTTTTTTATACTGCTTGGTGGCAGAATAATTGGCAAAGCGGTGGTACCTACCTTTTTTTTTTGAAGGGGGGAAATGCCCTCGCACTTCCCTGCCACCACGGGGGTGGTGGTATGTGGGACTCGAACCCACTAAAACACCCCCGTGAGCACCTCGTCCGCCGTACCGGGGGCGAGTAGGGGTCCTACTGCAGTCCAGCCAACTCTCCCCCCAGGTGAGACGAACTTAGCAGAAAAGTTCTACCACCTAGTAAAATTATTTTGTATATATTTTATATTTTAGTATTTAGTTAGTTAAAAGAATAAAGGCAGTTTGCCCGTAGAATTAACATAGTATGTCCTGTCCTCAAACTAACAAGCTTTTATCACTACAACTTTTTGTCCGATTTTGCTCATTGTCGAAACACTTATTTAGAAATATGTATTATTAAAATCGACCGGCAAATGGCTTTGTAGCAAACTTCCCTATTATAGGGAAAATATGAATCTAATCGGTAACCGCCGACGACAAAAATATTCTATGAACTTGTTGAGTATTCCAAGTTTTATGAAGATCATTCGTCAAGCAGTTCTGAGAGTTGGCATTCACGAAAGCTATTATATTCAATGACATGTGCCTCCATATCAAAGCTGGATCAGACACTATCAAATGTTTTACATCTGTTTTTGGTTTACCTCTACCAGTAGTAACAAAATCAAACACCCAATAAATGTAACTCCTCTTTTCACATACATCTATCAATATATATATATATATATATATATATTATATTATATTATTGAAACTGATTGATAACAAGGTGAAGTTCATGACTTTTTAAAACGGTTAACTGATTATTAATGTGATAACAAAAAACTAAAGTAATTTGAATATTAAAAAATGTTTATTCGGCCATTACAGAAGTTACTACTACCACATACGTCTCAGTATCTAGTACTAGCTACTATATTAGTGCGAATTTTCTAGTAACTTCTACAAGTAATTATTAAATCCCAGCATATGTATATTTATCTGCCTTCAATGAATGTTCAATCGTATTTTTTTTAATATCTACCACCTTGCTTCTCGCCTCCAGCCCTGTCTATCAATTTTATTTTCTCTGTCTATTCTTTCTAATTCCAACATTGTTATTTAGTTGGTTTTTCCTCGATTTCCTCATCAGATCCTGACTTGATGGTAATGGGACCAGCTCGGGAGGATACCTTTCGAACTAAAAAATAATTATTGAAATCGGTTCACAATTGGCGAAAATATCGATAAACATACACAAAAAAATACATACAAACGAACATAGTACCTCCTCTTTTTTGGATGTCGGTTAGAAGACATGAATTTTTTTTTAAAGAGAAGCATTTACATATTACATTATCAGAAACAAAAGTATAAAAGAAGTGAGTTAGCAAGACCTTATTCACTTTCTGGGGGTTTCATTGCGATACCCGCTTATCACCTTCCGTGTAGATACTACTAAAGTAATTAAGATACTATATGCGACACGCATACGATGTACACATGACAATATATGCTGGTTTCCATTTAGCCAAAAGACTAAGCATTGCTATTCAATGGGGCAATGCCGCCAGCATTTTGGGCACGTTACCTACTGCAAAAGCACTAGCAAAAATTTTTGCTACTGCATTGTTTTTTATTTTAATTTTGCAAATAAACAGTACCTACTACTACTACAAGAGACCACATTGTAATAACTATAAAAACCTTACAAAGTTATACATATTTATCGATGTGTGGGTGAGTTTAATAAGAGATAGCCTAGGAGTAATAGTATTCTGTGGGAATACCTATGGAACGGCTGTACTGAATAATTTATTATTTTTTACACCATGATTTCAGACACAGACACTACATAAACATAAATATTATGTAACATAGGTCTCTTTTTGCGTGGCACGCGTCCCTAGACAAATACGATTAAAAGCAAGCGGCACTGCGCCTCAAGGTGAACGCGTTCATTCCGTAAGACACAAAATGGTATGGATGACATCATATTACGAGTATATTCTTGATTCGACAGCTACAAAGCAAAGCAAGTGCTGTGGCAGACTAAATAAGTGCGACTTTCGCGATACAGAACTATACTTTTCGCTACCACTGATTTATTGACGGCGAAATTTTCATGAGACTTATTGTTGAATCACGTGAGTTATATTTGCAATGCGCTAATTTTTATTCATTGCCGATTACTAATGGTTACTCAAGGCATCACGTATACACCCTACATACAATAATAGTAAACATATTACACATAGGTATGTAGGAAAATAAATAATGTATAGGTACATAAGGACTGTATATACATTTCCATTGTGTTATCCAAGTCATGAATTAGTCACGAATGAAAATTTGTCCATGTTAAAAACCCAACCCAGTGGAGTGGGTAGATGACTAATGAACATAAAATATAAACATAATTTTATTACATAAAAACATATTCAATTATTTTATGCCTACCTTCAGTCTATTAGCTGGTGAATATCGTACAGTTAATATTAACAATTCTGCTCGAGTTTTGGCGGGAAAACGAAAAAAATCACGTCACCGCATTGTATTATTTTCCAAAACTTGTGTTATTTTCAGTGTTAGTGCATAAATTGGTGGCATTTTATTCATTAAGTGCTGAATTACAGGCATGAGTGTGGAAAAGTGGTATAATGATGGTGAAACGTTTTTTTTTTCGTGTTGTTTCCAAAACTCCATAGAAGCTTCTGGTAAAGTTGCCACCACTTTACTAGGAGTATGACTTGACTAGACGAGACTATGACTTGACTTGATGACTTGGACTGTGACTTGACTTAACACATTATATAATATAAATTAACTTGAGAAATTATCAATTACTTGACACTGGCTAAATACAGTGTGGAGCCAAAACAAAACAAAAAAAAAACAATTCTGCTCTCACTTTGACAATAGGCTATTTGACTGTTATTTTTTTATTACATAAATAAATAATAAACATAAAAAAGACAATCGTGAAAATAAAAAGTATATATCTCAAATAATATAAGTTACAGGTATTTTAAAATACAGGAATAGAAAGAGACAAACACGCATTTACACAGACCTCAATGTAACTCATTACTAAGCTGTGGTACCTCTATGGTAGCTCTACATACGATTTATTTGGCATGTGACGTCACTAGCAAAACTTCATAGTAGCTATGAGGAAGTATCACACGATGTCTGTTTTGCAAGAAAGGGACAGGCGATGCTCACTGCAGAAACTTTAAAGGCGATACTACTCTGTGATTTATTTGCTGATTTTACTTATTTATTCATAGATTCCATTAATTTTTAAGATACTTTATGTAAATAATATTTATTTGTTCATTTTTAATAGTAGTCATATAGCCTATTGTTTGGTCGCGAGCCAAGATCTAGTGGAGTGAGGAGTTGGTCCGTTTCAGTGAAATATAAATAACTTGTTTTTAATTTTACGACGGCCTCGATTTTGATAAGTAAATACAAGGTATTCCCAAAACAACACAGATCCGTTTATATTTCGGAGCTTTTTTGGGAATTGCCGATCATTATTTTATGCTATTTTTATCATTGCCTTTTCAGAATTATTTGATACCAATCTAGTCCCGATGAATATTCTACTAATATTATAAATGCGATAGTTTGTGAGTATGGATGTATGGATAAATGTTTGTTACTCTTTCACGCAAAAACTACTGAACGGAATTGGATGAAATTTGGCACACATATAGTTTATAACTTGGATTAACACATACAGCCTTATTAATAATAGACTAATATCTCGGATTAGTTACTTCAGCTTTTGTCCTTTTTTTGCTACTGGAATATTTAGCTGGATCGAAAGAGACAAAAGATGGTGTAACTAGTCTAAAGCTAGTTCGTGTTTATTAATAAGGCTGATAGTGTTTAGTATTCATAACTACCTACTAAATTATCTGTCTCACTCTAGCGATATATCGCTAGTTCTCTTCCGTCCAAGTCTCCCAGCAGACAAGTTGTGCTCATTTAAATATAATAAAATAAATTATAAATTGTAAATTGTGCAAAATAGTGACTCAATAAATAGCAGTGAAGTTATAAACTCTTTTACTTCAGATAAGGATGCCTAAATAGGGAAAATCCTAAACATAGGATACTTTTTATTGCGGGTAAAACCACCGGGCGCAACTAGTAATGATATATTTTTATATTTCCCAATTTGCAGTGGTTAAATAGTCTTCAAGCTGATCCTACTACACTCATCGACCACAAAATCAGTGTATTAATAGTTTTTTTTGGTATAATTTAATTATAACAGTGTTGTTATAAGATAATTCAAACATTTTACTAGGTGGTAGGACTTTACTGCAAAGTTCGTCTAGGTAGGTACCACCGCTTTGCCAGTTATTCTGCCGCCAAGCAGTAGTGCGCAAGCACTGCTGTGTTCCGGTTTGAAGGGCACTGTAGCTAGTGAAATTACTGGGCAAATGAGACTTTATGATCTGATCTCACAGTTTAGTAATCTTATTACTAGATTGTGCTGATGTCGCTGGATGACGTGCGCAGTGCAGTGTCACGCGAACCTCTATACTATAGAGTTCCGAGTGACACTGCAGCTGATATGAGCAGCCGTGTCGTTTAACATCAGGCGAACGGCTAGCTCGTCACGTCATTCCTTAACATAAAAAAAAAAACTAATAATACACTGCTGTATTAGGCAGTGGCCTAATTGCCCGAACCTCAAGTGATACCGAACGAAAGTTACACAGACGTAGTTTTTTTTTATGTTACTGAATGATTTGACGAGCTAGCCGTTCACCTGATGTTAAGCGCCACGGCTGCCTATAACAGAACAGTGTCAATCGGAACACCAAAATAAGAGTTTCGAGTAACACTGCACTGCGCACATCATCCTGAGACATCAGCACAGTCTGGTAATAAGATTACTCGACTGTGAGATCAGATCATAAAGTCTCAATTGCCCAGTAATTTCACTAGTTACAGTGCCCTTCAAACCGGAACACAGTAGTGCTTGCGCACTACTGCTTGGCGGCAGAATAACTGGCAAAGCAAAGCTGGCAAAGCGGCGTAGTAATTGGTTAGCAATAGGACTGTGTTAGACTGACCCGATAGCTCAGTTGGTAGGAACCCTGCCTTCTGAACTGTGGGTTGTGGGTTCGATTCCCACCCAGAACAAACATTTGTGTGATGAACATCGATGTTTGTTCTGTGTCTGGGTGTTATATTGTATTCTATGTATGTATTTACAAACAAAAAGTATCTAAGTATTGTATCAGTTATCTGGTTCTCATAATACAAGCTTTGCTTAGTTTGGGGCTAGATGGCGTTGTGTGAGGTGTCCACAGATATTATTATTATTATTATTTAGTTTTAGAGGTAATTAGGATCTTAACCCTTCATTAACATTAACAATGGTTTTTTTCTTATTTCAGGCTCTTGCTTACGCTGTTACCAATGCAACACGCAGAGTGACAAATCTTGTGCTGATGTCTCCAAGCTTAGCTCTCAATCAGTGGTAAGTTATCATTCCTTAAAAAAAGACTTTGACCTACTTCAATCGATCAGAACATCATCAATGGAGTTTTGGCAGGAAAACGAAAAAGATCGCGTCGCCGCATCGTATTATTTTCCAAAACTTGTGTTATTTTCAGTGTTAGTGAATACAATTGGTGGCATTTTATTCGTTAAGTGTTGAATTACATGCATGAGTGTGGGAAAGTGGTATAGTGATGGTAAAACGTTCCTTTTCGTGTTGTTTCCAAAACTCCATAGAAGCTTCTGGTAAAGTTAAAAAAAAACGGTTGAATTGAGAACCTCCTCCTTTTAGAAAAATCGGTTAAAAAGTAATACTAAACATGCCTTCGCTATAGAATTTTATCGTTTGAAATTACCGGGCAATTGAGACTGTACGATCTGATCTCACAGTCGAGTAATCTTATTACCCGACTGTGCTGCAGTGTCGCGCGAAACTTTGTATTTTAGAGTTCCGAGTGAAACTGCTCTATTATGTGCGGCCGTGTCGCTTAACATCAAGTGAACGACAAGCTCGTCACATCATTCATTAACAAAAAAAAAACAAAAAAAAAAAACGTTAAGTCACTTAATGATCGTTTTTATTTTTGTATCTATTCCAGGATTGCAGTGACCCGAAAACCCTTAAGTACAACCAGGAGTACCTCTACTCCGTGCTTCCGGCGGAAATCTTCGGTTCCGCCCTTGGAGCTCCCAAATACTGCCACAAGATTGAAATGGGTCCGTACGCTCTATACCACAAAATTAATAATGTTACTATATAGTTTAAACAAGGAAGAGTTGACTCTCGTATTCGGCAAGTTTAAATGAACTGCCGAGTGACGATCGACGACTATATTCCTGTAGAGGTCTTAGGTCCGTATTACAGAACGATGCTCAGTTACCAATCGGTGCTCAAGCAGAGATTTCATTCATAAAGCAATTAGCGAATGAAATCTCTCCTTGAGCACCGATCGATGACTGAGCATCCACTTTGTAATACGGACCTTAGACTAAAATAACGTAAAAAGGACGTGGTGGTTTATATGGTATTCTCACACCGCCGGGACGACATCCCGTTTCCTATTTAATTCAATGTTATTAAAAATTTTGGGATAAGTAATAAATATAAAGAAAAACACTAGCGCTCACCATACCCTAAGCCACAAATTAATAACGAAGGAATGAAAACAAAAAGGGTTTTTACTGATTTTTTTCACAAAAGGACTTATGGGTATCGTTGGATTCAGCGTGAAATTATCTACAATAATACATTAGTTCAATAATACATACATTCGGTATTTTGATACCGAAATGAAGCTTAAATCTCGAGATTTTGGGTCTAAAAACGGTTTACCTGTCACAGGAATACAGTTCGGTTAGCATAAAAACATTATTATATTATATTTTTACAGTAATTGTATGAATTAGTACTATATTAAGTATTTTAAAATAGAATTAAAACATTTTCAAGTAATTGAAACTTAAATAAACCTTTTCTATTACCTTAACTTCAACTCTTTGTAAATGGTCTTTGTGTTCTATTACCTTATAAGCACTCTACATTAAAATGACGCCGTTGAAGTTTAAAGTCAATTTTCTCGGAACTATCAATTTGACAGTTAAACCCTTTTTATTCTCAGCCCTTCAATTGATAGGAAAGGTTATATTTCACTATCCCATACCTCTTTAGTCTACTGATTGGCCAGAGCATTATGAAAACTATAATTTCATGGTTGCAGACCAAAACCTTGCATGGGTGAATATTCGTCGTTATACACATACATCCTGTCGAACAATTACATTTTCATAACAATTGATGCGATGATTAAAAAGCGTTCGAGAGTCACGCGCTAAACATTATATTTGGACAGCCCCTGTAGTGTGGTGATTGAGCAAGTCAGCTCATAACATGGAGGCGGCAAGTTCGATTCCCGTAACAAGACAATTATTTGTGCACAGAATAAGCGCAAATTCTTGTTCTCAGTCTGGGTGTTGTGGGACCATAGCCCTCGTACTTCCTGTGTCCCCTAGATACAGGGAATCCTCAAGGTCCAGGATCGATGTATCTGATCGTTGGGCGTTACTATTATTATTCCTTGAGTTAAGGAGATATATTAGGTCTTTACCTATGAAATTGCCGTTTTGTTTGAAAAAAGTTAAAGTATTTTTTTTTTCGAACTTATTTATTTCTTTTATTCAAAGTAATCACTCCTGCAATCAATGCATCTTTGCCAACGCTGTGGCAGTTTATGGATGCCCTTCTTGAAAAATCAGCAGGACGGGAGACAACAAACTCTTCAAAGGCGTTTTGTACTGCCTCTCGGGAATTGAATTTTTTTCCCGCTAAAAAGTTGTCCAAATTTTGGAAAAAGTAATAGTCGGTAGGCGCAAGATCTGGTGAGTATGGCGGATGAGGGAGAGCTTCCAAACCCAACTCATGCAGCTTAGAGACGGTCTGTTGTGCAGTATGGGGTCGCGCGTTGTCGTGAAGTAGCAGTGGAGACGACCGATTGACCAAAGCTGGTTGCAGACGTGCGAGTTTCGCCATCATTGTGGTCAGTTCTTCAATGTACACATCTGCAGTAATGCTCTCGCCGTTTTGTAAAAAGCTATGATGAATCACACCAGCACTAGACCACCAAACTGTGACCACCACCTTTCTAGGGGTCATTTTTCGTTTTGCACATTGCTTTGGTACCGAACTAGGATCTAACCAACTTGCTGAGCGCTTTCGATTGTCAAAAAGAATCCATTTTTCGTCGCACGTAACAATTCGGTTCAAAATTCCTTCATTTCTGTGCCTGTTAAGCAGCGCAAGGCAAGTCTCGACGCGTACGTTGCGCTGGCGATCGTTAAGTTCGTGGGGCACCTATCTATCAAGCTTTTTTATCTTGCCAATCTGTCGCAAATGGACCAATATTGTTTTGATGCTAACATCAAAAGCTGCTGCCAGCTCAGCTGTAGATTGAGATTCATCAGCTTCCACAATCGCCTTTAATTCATCATTGTTGACCAAAGTTTCCGGACGACCACGAGGTTCATTTTTCAAGTCAAAATTCCCAGAACGGAACCGAGCAAACCAATAACGGGTTCTACGTTCGTTTGTACAGTTCTCTCCGTAAACGTCGTTGATGTTACGTGTCGTTTGTGCCGCGTTGGTGCCACGACGGAACTCATATTCCATAATTACACGAAATTTCAAAGTATCCATTATGAGGAAAAATGTTGAAATGTAATGAAAATACAACGCTAATCAATAAACAAAAGACTTATATTGTAAATAGAATGTCATATTTTTAAAACAAAATTAATTTGAATTTAGAATTCATAGCCAATCAAAACTTTTTTTTGTTTGAAAAAGTCTGTACTGCAATACGGCAATTTCATAGGTAAAGACCTATTATTAATTATACTTGTACTTACAAAATGTAATAGTAAAAATTATGAAATTATATTTCAGAAAGCGGCACCATTATTCGTACCTGCCTCGATGCGAAAAAGCCTACAGATTCCATTAACCACATCTGCGATGTGATGATAAAGAATTCTGAAGTATCTACTGCTGACAAGAAGATCAAAAAATGCGTTGCATGCGATAAAGACAACTGCAATGGAGCCGGATCACTAACTTTCTCTCTCCCTCTCGCATTCGTGGCCCTTATCGCCTCTTACTTGTTGTGCAAACAATAAGCCATTTATCTAGATTGTCGATGCCTGTTTGCTAGAGGTGGAGGAGCTGAATCTTTGCAACCACTGGTATTTGTTAATAAACATTTGTGGCAATACTGGCAATAGTCACTCCATTTTGCATTAATTTCTAAGAATGAAGTGGCTCCTTGTCGTATTACCAAAAGAGCACCGATGGAATGAAGATCTACAGTACTATCAAAATAATTCCGATCGATTTTTTGTTTCAGTGCTCTTTTAGGAATTAACGCAAGAAATTTTCATCTATGCTCTAAACTTGGTGCTCATTTGGGAATGCCTTAAATTTAGCAATAGCTCTATTTGACATACTAATGTTCTCACGTAATTGTATATTTTTAATTGAAATAATTATATCATGCACTACTATAATTATTTTTGTGTTTTATGCTTCGCCACTCAGGAATAGGCATGGGTGCATTTAGTTTGAAGTTAAGTCGAAATTTCAAAGCCAACTATTCTGTATAATTTTTTTATGAATCAACGGCCTTTATGAGACCGTCCATTTATTTTGCTTTATTAAACAAGTACTTATTGTAGTGCGATATTTATTGTAGAGTGATTTTTTTATTGTGAAGCCCGCTTTGGACTGATCAGCCTGAATCAACTGCTAACAACAGTGTTTAATAAAATATTAGTTGTAGCGTTATCGAGATGTAATTTGAATAATTTGAGCATGTATCTTTTTTCTGAAACAAACATCTACATAAATATTTTTGTATTATTTAAACACTAATTAATTGCGATCAAGACTTTAACAGTATCATCAGCAACGTCTGTAGGTCTGTGGTCGATAAAGATATATGTGATTAAAGAAATAATGCCCTAAACATTGTTTTGACGAGTTCAATATGAATTTCTTTGGTAACAAGACACAAATAAACATATGTAAGCCTTCTAGCATGTTGTCTACGTCGACGTGAAAGAAGAACTCGTAGAGGGCCAGCGTAATCAACGCCCGTATGCACGAATGCCTTGAATTTCGTTATACGACATGGTACCACGAATAGGCTCTGCCTAAATGTAGAATTCCCTCCCCATAACAAATTTGTAGTTAATATTGTTTTTTGCCTTTCGCATAACAATTTCAGTATTGTTAAAGTTTAGTTATTGTTTTTTTTTATAATTTCCATTTAACTAATGCTACATTTTCTTTAATTTTGTTTCTACTGTGTTGTTTAGTTGTAATAACTTGTTATAACAATGAACATGTTTAATTTATTTGTCTCGTATAATATCTATTTTACTATAATAGTAGGTATCTATGGAAGAAGTAAACTTCCTTATTGGCATGGTTAGTTGGCTTTTAGTTTAAAGTACCTAAGTATTAGTTTCGATATTTTATATTTGATCACAAAGTAAATACTCTACAGATAGTAATATAAAAAACATTTATTAAGCTAACTTATAGCGTATGTACCGATTTTAAATAACTATAATAATAATAATAACGCAAAACGCAAAGGATCACATTCTTTGATCCTGGACTTTAACTAATTTTCCCTGTGGACCCAGATGCTACAAGGACCAATGTCGCACAACACCCAGATAGAACAGCTATTATGAAATTAATGCGTCTACCACGAATAAGCATTTAATGATATATATCTGAATAAAAATATTATAAGTACATTACAAATATAAATCGGTACATTTAATGATGTGCCGATGCACCAGGGTGCACCTATTGTTTCAAAGGTTTTGTAAAGCTAATAAATATGTGTTTTTGTAACATTTGAGTTTTAAAAATACCTACCAATTATTTTGTTTTCTATATTTGCCGATTAAGTGCAGTATCTTCGTTGAAATATTGACAAAAATTGGTAATAGTGCCTACATTATTGCCGCGGTCTGTAATGACTGCGTTGCTGGCCGCGATGATGATGGCCGAAAACGCAGCGATTATTGCAAATAGATTATTTTTACCACTATTACAAGTCAAAATGAGATTACTTTAAAATACTTGAATTAAGTTATTGTACTTAGCATATAAAATTACAAAGTGCTTAATGTCAAATATTATTTAGCCACCCAATCACAACAGAGTGAGCCCGAGTTTGAAAACTAAAAGTTTTTGTTCACACTACTGGTGCAAGCAATCCTGCACAATGCAGAAAATAAACTCGGACCCGAAGCTTCGATTATACTAGTAAAAAAAGCAAACAAGAAACTTTAGCGACGTATTTTATTGTGTAATATTAAGTTAAAGTACGAGTAGGTACATTGTTTTGTGCCCAGGGCTAGGGCTGGCGCTGAATAGGAATAAAACACTTTTGAGTAATTAAGACTTAATTACTTAAAGTTTTTTCCTATTACCTAATTATTAAGTAAAAACACAGTTTTCTTTAAAGCTAACGCCACCGCAGTTTCAATGTTTCAATCTTGTCACTCAGCAGAGTGTGGATGCGTAGAAAAAGAATGTTGCGCATAAGCGCAACAGGACCTAGTAAATGATATCTACTTACTTATTTCAAATGCATTTGATCACCACCGATGAATGTATAACAACACTTATTATACCAACTGCAAGTGTCTAAATATTTGTCCTCACAGTAACAATTAATAACAATATCGGTATTTATTTATAAAGATGTGATAAAATTATTTGTTTTATTACTTTACGAAAGTCTCTTTGATTATTTCTTAAAAACAATAAAAATTTCAAATTAATTCGTTTTGTTTCGTAGTGTTGTTTTCTTTAGCTGTTAGGTTGGGTAGGGTTTAGGTTCTCGTATACACTGGACACGAGTCCTCAGACTACTGGCCCTGCTGTGGCGAGGCACCCCTGCGAGCTACAATAATTCGGCGGCCTCTTGGACTCTGCCACTGACCGTCCTGTCGCGCGCTCGATCGACACTCAAGTTTGCCCATGTACATTTTACCATGGAATACAGCTCGCTTAGCATATAAACATTATTATATTTATTTTATTATATTATATTTTTACAGTAATTGTATGAATTAATACTATATTTAGTATTTAAAATAGAATTAAAACATTTTCAAGCTACTGAAACTTACAAAAACCTTTTCTATTACCTTATAAGCACTCTACATTAAAATGACGCCGTTGACGTTTAAAGTCAATTTTCTCGAAACTGTCAATTTGTCAGTTATATCCTTTTTATTCTCAACCCTTCAATTGATATCTAAACCAAATATTAACTAAAATCCGTTTACTATATTTCATTTTTACGGGCAAGGTGGCTTTATTATTTCAACTAGCTCAATAGGTTCCACAATTATATAGCAACTACTACTAAACACTACGAGATAAATACAAGGACTATTAAAAAAAATTGGACTATATACTAGTCGCGATGACCTATAATTATATTATGATGTAAATCCTAACTCTTCTTTTTTGTAGTAGTCGAGTAATAAACCGATTTCGACAATGTTTATTCTCTCCTTATAATAATAATATGGTAAACATTTTTAAAACGATTTCAGGGTGAGTTTCTAAAAGATCTTTAGTTTAGACTTTGAAAGACTGGGATAAAGATTTGGCATGGATCTGTAATGTCTACAGACAAATAGATTCCAAGGCCATCGTCCACATATCATGTTACATAATAAAACACGGAAATATAACTTCTATTACCACGCAATAGACCATTATTTTAGGCAGCTAGAATCAGGATCGTGGCGGTATGAATGTATCATCTTTACTGATATGTACTGACTGATTGATAACCAGGTGAAGTTCATGAACTTCTTAAAACGGCTGACAGATTATTTAACTGCGTCGGTAACAAACTAACAGAATCAACTTAATTATATTTTTTCTCAATAAATCTACATTATTAGATAGTCTCCAACATGCAACATCATAATAGTTTTGGCGGGAAAACGAACAAGATCGCGTCACCGCACTTATTATTTTCCAAAACTTGTGCTATTTTCAGTGTTAGTGCATATAATTGGTAGTGTTTTATTCGTTAAGTGCTGGATTACAGGCATGAGTGTGGGAAAGTGGTATAATACTAGGTGGTAGGACTTTGTTGCAAAGTTCGTCTAGGTAGGTACTACCGCTTTGCCAGTTATTCTGCCGCCAAGCAGTAGTGCGCAAGCACTACTGTGTTCCGGTTTGAAGGGCACTGTAGCTAGTGAAATTACTGGGCAATTGAGACTTTATGATCTGATCTCACAGTCGAGTAATCTTATTACCAGACTGTGCTGATGTCTCAGGATGATGTGCGCAGTGCAATATCGCTTGAAACTCTATATTTTAGGGTTCCTAGTGACACTGTTTTGTAATGGGCGGCCGTGGCGCTTAACATCACGAATGTGCTTAGACTACACGACTTAAGAAAACTTCTTTAGGTCCATCTATCAGCCGGTATAACCTTGTTTTTGCTTTGTTTAAAAGCAAAATGTCCTGATAATTGTAAATTGTCATTTTACCGGACATAACAATATAATAGTACAAATGTTAAGTAACTTTTAACTTTGTTATGTTGACAATGATCTACTAAGATCTACGTGAACCTGTACAACCCGCCTCTTTCTCTTTCCCCTACAGGAATACACGAAACTTAATTCTCTTTCTTTCTATCTTCACCGTCTTATATCTCCCTCTCAACTTCCGTTTACGTTGTCACGCATTCACCAGCTTACTCCCTAAGTCAAGCGTGCGTAAAGAAGTTTTACTTTCAAAACGACTTCCAACCTGTCAGTCTGTTTCATAAAAGTTTGTACTCGCGAGGTGTACCGTTCGCAGAACTACTCGTAGCTACAATTTGTTTTAATTCCCAGGACTGCAACGATGAGCAAAGCGATACTTACAACCATGAGTTTCTCTGGTACATGCTTCCTGCGGCAGTCATCGATAGGGTCGCCGGTTCTCCCAGATACTGCCACAAGATTATAATGGGTATGAAAAAGATTGACGAAGAAAACGATTGTGGGATGCTGAATTACCTAATAGATAATTACACTGCCAAAGTGACGAACGACGAGTATTCCTAAAAAATTCTTCGTATTTTATCCAGAAACTCTATAAACGTTAGGAATTTACCTGCCTTTTAGACGTTAAAATTTTCTGGACTGAAAACGCTTCAACCAAAGTTTTTCTATCATCCCGTGAGCATTCTTCCGCTAGGTGGAGTTGCATTTACAGTCTACCATCTCGCCCCGGATAAAAGGTTATATACTAGTTCCATGACCTCAGTATTTT
The DNA here is from genome assembly GCA_905220475.3 of Ennomos fuscantarius. Taxonomy (NCBI): domain Eukaryota; kingdom Metazoa; phylum Arthropoda; class Insecta; order Lepidoptera; family Geometridae; genus Ennomos; species Ennomos fuscantarius. The sequence goes on from HG992039.1 coordinate 5,563,824, forward strand.
TTATACTATGCGTTTACAAACGTTTTATCGTTTGCTTTCATGAGCTACACAACTACAACTTAGAGTTTTCTTTTGATTGGATGACTTATTACTTTTACACATTAGAAGAACCTTTCAATACTTTACTTTACAAAATTTAAAAGTTAAAGTTATCAAACGATTTTTCAGAGAAGGGCACCATCATTCGTACCTGCCTCGATGGAAGCCCTAAAGATATTGAACACACGTGCCAAGTGATTATGAACTCTGTTGTACCTTCAAAAAGAAGATCAAAACTTGCTCGGCATGCGATGAAGACAACTGCAACGGAGCCGTATCACAAACTTTCTCTCTCCCTCTCGCATTCGTAGGCCTCATCGTCTCTTTCTTCTACTTAATGTAAAAATTATATGCATTTCATGAATACCTTTCTGAACCTTTCTGAATACCTTTTCATAACTATATATTTTATTACAGGTCTTGAACATTATTGTAGATATAACTATTCTAATAATTTATCCCTAACAAAACAATGCAAAAACGGAATAAAAACATCGAAATCGGTTCACTAATAGCGGAGATATCGTATAGATCCTACACAAAAAATACGAATTCAAAACGGAGCTGCTTTTGTTGAAGTCGCCTTAAATAATTATTTAAGTTTATGTTTCTCTCTCAGTTTTGTATTCGCATAACATTGAACAAGACTATTTTAGAAGAAAGGTTCTCGGGTGGCGATTACGATCCGGAAGACGCAGCACAGGCCGGCCTCTAACTAGCTGGGTGATCACGTGACTCAACTGCAACCAACCGAAACACAAGATTGTATGGATTTGATAGTTTGAATACGCAGTTTATGTGCATAGGTAGTATGGAAATTTTACTTGTTGCATTTCAATCAGAGTTTCGTGATCATCCCCTAGGAGGACCGACTTTCTGTCAGGCGATCATGGATTTTGATTGCAACATATAGAAACAGAAATTTGTATGGATTTGAAAGTTTCAATACGTAGTTTATGTACAATAGTTACAATGGAAATTTTCGAATTAGGAATGAATTTTCTCCTGTTGCAATGCAGTCAAAGGTCCGTGATCAAAACTGCGTGGAGCCGATGGCTGCAGGAGGCCAACAGCCGCTCAAAATGGCACTCTATGGCCTAGGTCATATGATGCATGTGGACGTCCATTTCTGAACATGATGGTGATGGCGGTTAATTCAACTTATTTTGATATTGAAACCATTATTTCATAATAATTTCCAAGCTAAGGCTGATACGTTCCGTTATTCTTAATCATGTTTATCTTTGAAGAGGAGTTTGCAGTTCTATTAAGTTTATCTGTAGTGAGTTATATAGCAGTCTTGTAATCAAACAGTCAAGTAGCAATCCTTATAAATATGCGGACTTTATTTAAACATGGTGATTTAAAAATAATCTATATGAGTAATTGTTTTTTTTTGTAATTACATGTTGAATATTCTTTAGTTGGGTTAGACATCGGTCTAAAAAATACAACCCTATATGCACGTGCACAGCCTATGAACTAAAACTAGATTTTTAAGGAAAGAAAACTTGTAAAAGTTACGCCCTTTTTCAAGTTTTTGTATGGGTTTAGACAGGACCACGTCTAATTGATAGAATCAGGCGTGACTGCGCGGAAGTCCACCTTAGATACAAAATGAAATAAGAATATCGAGTGTAATTCCGCTGTGGATTTAGCGGAATTACAAAATGAAATAAGAATATCGAGTGTAATTCCGCTGTGGCTTTAGCGGAATTACAAAATGAAATAAGAATATCTAGTGTAATTCCGCTGTGGATTTAGCGGAATTACAAAATGAAATAAGAATATCTAGTGTAATTCTGCTGTGGATTTAGCGGAATTACAAAATGAAATATGAATATCTAGTGTAATTCCGTTGTGGATTTAGTGGAATTACAAAATGAAATAAGAATATCTAGTGTAATTCTGCTGTGGATTTAGCGGAATTACAAAATGAAATAAGAATATCTAGTGTAATTCCGCTGTGGATTTAGCGGAATTACAAAATGAAATAAGAATATCTAGTGTAATTCCGCTGTGGATTTAGTGGAATTACAAAATGAAATAAGAATATCTAGTGTAATTCCGCTGTGGATCTAGCGGAATTACAAAATGAAATGAGAATATCTAGTGTAATTCCGCTGTGGATTTAGCGGAATTACAAAATGAAATAAGAATATCTAGTGTAATTCCACTGTGGATTTAGCGGAATTACAAAATGAAATAAGAATATCTAGTGTAATTCCGCTGTGGATTTAGTGGAATTACAAAATGAAATAAGAATATCTAGTGTAATTCCGCTGTGGATTTAGCGGAATTACAAAATGAAATGAGAATATCTAGTGTAATTCCGCTGTGGATTTAGCGGAATTACAAAATGAAATAAGAATATCTAGTGTAATTCCGCTGTGGATTCCGCTAAATCCACAGCGGAAATACACTAGATATTCTTATTTCATTTTGTATCTAGGACCACGTGTGTAGGTTAGCTAATTAATGAAAACAAGTATAATACAAAATAAGATTTTATAATTACACAATAAATAGTTACAACTTTCCCTTTAACATTGATTTCTATCATTCTTCTAAATTCATATAATAAGCATAGACATATTTGTTGTAGCCTACTCGCAAAGCAAGGCATTGAATCCTAAAGGGTTTAAAGTTATATGAAACTACCAAAGGGTGTAACGTGGTTTGATATTGGATCTTTAAAATATTATCAATGTATTTTAAAATATTCAAGGTACATAATACTCCACTTTACTAAGATCGATTCCTTCGATGGGCGCTATTATTCAGTAATAAAAAAACAACTTTGGACGACATCGGTAGTGAAAAACATATTTTAAAATGCTAACCTGGGCTGGTAAGTATAAGCAATATAAGTATTTATACTTAATCCATTTTCAAAATTCTATTCAAATCATTTCAGCTAACTTTGACGTCTAAATAAAGCGTTTAAGTTTTTATGTCTTATAATAGTAAAGAAGAAACTAGAAAATAATAATATTAGGGCAATACCTCTCGTGTTGCATATGCCCATATGTTGCAAATAAAAAATTGTAGGCTATAATGGAAACCGCCTGTAGATAAATGATGACGTTTTAAACTTGTTGCTACTATCTTATATAAATCTAACCAACGCAATATCTTTCCCAGTTTGAGCCAGTGAGGATCGAACATCAAAATGGAAAAGTTTTTATTCGGTGTGATTGCTGTGGGAGCTTTTGTAAGCGGTAAGTATAAAACTATTCGCAATTAGCCAATTCGCAATTTCACCCAGGCTAGGGCCTGGGTGAAATCAAAAGGACGGATTTTAATTTTTAAGTTTTTTTTTAAATCGTAGATTATTTATTCCGTAATAATATAACAATTACAATTGGAAAACTGTTGAATTCGATAAATTTAAAAATGCAAATTTCCATTTAATATTAATGGTCTCGATCACAAAACCGGCAATGGAATCAAATCAAAGTCTTAAGTTGCATAAAAACATTGTTAAGTACATAAAAATAACAGACCTTTTATTTTATATATTATTTTATTATATTTACTTATAAAATAATTTTCCTTATTCAAGTTAACAGTTGAAGTTATGTGACTTAATTTAAATTTATAAAATAGCTACAACAATAGGCACAGCTTAAATAAAATAATCATTCATTACCTAATATTGCCGCAAAACGATTAAGTGAATATTGCTACAACTTTAATTCATTTTTAATCTAAACGTCAAAAGCCAACAAATAAGAAAATCATCTATACACAAATTTCATTTCCTATTCAAAAATTCATGTACCAAACATGGGCTTGTGTAATTTATACTTATTTATAATCATTCATAGTTTAAATTCTAGCGGTATTAAATACTTATATTTCCATGAAGTTAGCTTTTTTGTGAAGATGAAAGTATACAGAGTTGTATCAACTCAATTGAATTGTAAATAAAAATAGTGAATGATAAAACTAAGAGTGGATATTTTTCCTGTTTGACAAACAGTTATCAATATAATTATAATGTTATATACTAATACTAATAATAATAATATAATATTGGCTGGCCCGATACCTCGGTTGGTAGTAGCCCTGCTTTCTGAACTATAGGTTACGGGTTCGATTCCCACCTAGGACCAACGTTTGTTGTTGTTAAGGTGTTAGTTCTGTGTTTGGGTATTATATTGTATTCTACAAACAAAAAAAAGTATCTAAGTATTGTATTAGTTATCTGGTTCCCATAGTACAAGCTTTGCTTAGTCTGGGCGCGTTTGCTAGATGGCGCTGTGTGAAATGTCCACAATTATTATTATTATTAATAATAAAACTTATTTAGTTGCAATCTGACGGAGTTCAGCGAATTTATAATAAATTAAAAACAACTAGCCATTTCAAAGAAGTAATTACGATTATCGATAATCAATAAGCACTGGAAAACTGTAATGGTGTTATGATAGGGTTTTGATAAAAAAATAAATTGTTTAGCGGATTAAACTAAAAATGTTCAATTTTATTACAGTGTACAGCTTACAATGCTACCAGTGCAACAAATGCCCTGATAACGAGTTGAAAGATGAATACCTTGTCACTTGTGGTGCAGTGGCAGAATCTACAACTACAGCCACCAGTGCTCCACAAACTTTAGCCCCTACCAGTGCTGCTCAAACTTCAGCGGCCACCAGTACTTCTCAAACTTCAGCAGCCACCGGTGCTTCTCAAAGTTCAGCGGCTACTAGCGCTCCTCAAACTTCAGCCGCTAACAGTGCCCCTGGAACTTCCGGCGCTATTGATACAGTTGAGAATTCAACGCATGCTGTTCGTGTAAGACGCAACACCCCACAAGAACTCGATGAAACAAGCGGTGGATGCATGTGCAACGTATGTATATAGGCACCTAGTGCCAAAGCCTGTATTAAGAAATGAACCTGTCTTTTTTTAGGGGAGGAAATACCCTCGCACTTCTCTGCCACCACAGGGGTGTTGGCAGGGGGTGTAACCCTATTTTAATTAAAATTTAAAGTTACATTATTTATAAGATACTAGCTGCACCCCGCAGCTTCACCCGCGTGTTGATGAAAAATGGTGATGATGATGATGATGATGAAAAATAGATAACAACCTATTAGGCTTTACTGCTATATATATATATATATATATATCATAAATCTTAGTGAAAAATCTTTATTTAAGAACATACCAACTTAATTTTTTTTGCACTGTTATTACATTTTCAGGGAACACCATGCGTATGTGATGGACCTTTGCGTTTCTTACAATATGCGGATGCTACGACCGCTAAACCGAAGACGTATTCTTGCGCCAAAATATCTTACACAGGTAACTTTAACTTTGAAAATATACCGTTATACCCACAACCGTTTTGTGTAAGTGCACTCCTAAGATAAGCCAGGAAGCAACAGGAAATAGAGCCTTTGAGTACAAAGCGAAATTTTATTTTACAGTTAACTCCACCGCTGTTAATGAAAGGGGATGCGTAGAAAATGGCAAAAAGGAATTCTGCGCAGCGTTTCAGGACCTAGTAAACGACACTTCAATAGAATGCAAGTCGTGCACCACCGATAAATGCAACAGCGGTTACCCACTGCAACATTCCATTTCGATTTCACTGTTTGTGTTCACATTGACATTGTTTATTAAATAAATGCAATTATTAAGATGTGACTTACGTAAAATAATTGTTTTATTTATTTGTATAATATGGTAAAGTAGTATTTACGCAATATATTATATCCTAAAAATATAGTTTCGTTTCGTTTGCATCGGACTGTTGAATTCATATAAAAATATAAATAAAAATCGTTTATAGTCATAAATATTTTTACAACAGTTTATGTATTGAATTCATAGCCTCCTGAACTAGCGTTCACTGTGTTTCAGGAGTCAGAATTATAGCCTAAATAGCGCCAATTTTAATAGCTTTGATGAAAGAGCACTGAAATTATACCTACCCTAAAAGAGCACTTTTTTTTCTAAGTTAAGATGCCTTATTAAGCTGTTTTGACAATATAATCTAGCCGTCTATTTTACTAATGTTGCAGTTTTTTTATCTGCTTTTCCACAGACACCTGGGTCCGTGCTTTTTGTTGTATTATTTTTATATTTATGAATTAAGCCTATTATTAACATGAACATATATATAATAATGTTGCAGTTTTAAATACATAACCTATACGAATAATATACAAATAAATATACCTAAACATCTAAAACGGAATTATCAAGTGTCTCCAATACCACTTTTTTATTGACTCTATATTGGGCAACTTAAAAAAAATATAATTTTGGGAATAAAATAGTTGGGGTTGGTACCTGATTGTGTTACATTGGTAACCTTGCCGGTAACCGGTGCTTGGTAACCGGTGCCGAAACTGGATCATTGGACTAGCTTAGCCTTTCATCATATACCATATACCAATACTACGTAATATTACGGACTCTCCTTATCGTCTGCCAAAACGTCGCATGTTATGGGCCCGACGGTTTACAACAAGCTTCCAGAGCAGATCACATCTTCCTCGAGTATGAGCTGCTTTAGAGCACGGCTTAAACGCTGGCTTGTCGAACAAACGTTCTACAGCTTTGAAGAATTTGTAGAATATAAGTTATGTTAACATTTAAATTATGGTATGTATAATTGTGAACTATTTATCTAAATAATTTTATTTGACATTGACGTATTTGATGAATACAAGTAGGTACTTATAATTTTTTTTTTAGATTAGTGAATGATGTGACGAGCTAGTCGTTTCCCTGATGTTAAGCGACACAACTGCCCATAACAGAACAGTGTCACTCGGAACTCCAAAATATTAAGTTTCGCGTGACACTGCACTGCGCACATCACTCTCAGACATCAGCACAGTCTGGTAATAAGATTACTCGACTGTGAGATCAGATCACAACGTCTCATTTGCCCAGTAATTTCACTAACTACAGTGCCCTTCAAACCGGAACACCGTAGTGCTTGCACACTACTGCTTGGCGGCAGAATAACTGGCAAAGCGGTGGTACCTATCTAGACGAACTTTGCAGCAAAGTTCTACCATTATTGACTTGTTGAAATTTTTCATGACATGTTTCATTCTTAATATTATTGTATTATGATTGACATGTTATTATAATTTATTCAATATTGCTGTAATGTTATCGAGGGCATGGCATGTAAATTGTTTTACCAATAAAAATGTTTGATTTATGATTTATCGCTTAAGATAGGTTCTTTCTCATCATCAAAACTGTCTCACGTGGCGATGACGAGAACGCGGGTAAATTACCTGTGAGTAATAGCAAGACAAGGTGATTAATACTAGCTACTAACTAATGAATAAAAATAATCGAGGGAAAATACCACATATTATAGAAACTGACGTGAGTAGTACTCATAACTACAACTATTACACGTATTTATTATTAGACTGTATCTCGTGAGTTTTAGCCGTGTAATAGTTATAGTTAAAATACCACATAACTAAAGGAAAATATTTATGTTTGTTTGCTACTTACATTTTTATGAACTTTAATCTCACTCATCATTTTCACTATTAAAATTAAATTAGGTAACGCAATAATAATCATATATTTAGTAAGTTTTGTAGAAGTACATTCCTTATAGTGTTTGATATTTACTGTACATCATTGACTTCTTCAGTTTATCGATCTATCTCTCGCCATTCAAAGGTTGCTTGGAAGAGATTGGTCTAAGCAACAATGCCGCCCATATTACTCAAAGATTTGTATCGTTAGATACTTATGGTGTTTTCTGTGTGTGTTTTGGTTTGCAATAAAGTATATTTTTTTGTTTATTCTATTCTATTCCATTCTAGTATCTTAATTTCTAATACCTATCCTTCACAAATATATTTCAAAGACAGCACCGGTCAATACATATACCAATTACGTATTAGTCTATTATTCAGATTGCATCTTTGATTATTTATTAATTATTTACCGTATATCTACATTTTATGGTTAAAAACTTTATTTAAATGTATTAACATTAATAAAATAATTTGCAACTTTTTTGACGATGCTATTGCCAGCCACCTACGGTTTTTTTTTATTTTGTTTTTTGTTGTATTTTTAATATGCATTCCTGTGTGTAATTATTTTACAGTAAAACTTCGACAGCCTCTGTGGTATGGTGGTTGAGCAGGTCAGCACTTAACCTAGAGGCGGCGGGTTCAATTCCCGCGGCAGGACAAGTATTCGTGCAAAGAAAAATACCGCAATACTTGTTCTAAGTCTGGGTGTTGTGGGACTATAGTCCTCGTAGTTCCTAAGTTCCTAGACACAGGGAATCCTAGTTAAGGTCCAGGATCTATGAATGTGAGCGTTGAGCGGTAATATTAATATTATTATTATTAATCAATGTTATGACTGACTTATCTAAGTACATGTACTGAAGAAAAAGAGGAATAAACAGTTGAATTGAATTATCCACAGGCCAAAGCTTAGTTTATGTCACGTAATCATCCCACTTCGTTATTAATTTTTCAACATGCTTCTTCCCATTTATTTATTTATTGTGATAAAAACGACAAAATCAATTACAATTACCACACAAAATATTTCAGACATTAACAACTAACAAATCAGGGTTATAAAATTATAAAAGAATCCAATGGGCTATTACAATAATGTCAAATAAAACAAAATATCGTCAGAGTTAATTAGATTAAAAGAAAAATTTGTCAATATCACTACTATTGGGATTGACCCGTATTACTCCATTGGTCACTCATATCTTTTAAAGATAAAGATAAAGATCATTTATTGTAAAACATGGGTAATTACATTATTTTTCAAATACAGGTCGTAAAATTTTATAAAAGTAGCGCACATGTTTGGACTGGTTAGGCGTACAAAAAGCATTGGTCAAAATGTACTCGTATCAGTAGGCCTTATTGTTGACTAGGTAGGTATTGATTAGGTGCAATTATTGATTTTTTTGATAAAGGGAAATTACTTGGAAATTCTCCCAACACTTATCTTTATCACATGAGGGCTACTTGTGGTTATCAATGACGCGTTAGGTATGCGCTACAATAATAACTAATGACAAAATTAGTAGATAATGCATTTACATTTTTTGTGTTATATTTATAGACGCTACAACGTGTGCGCGTTTCCAACGTGCAGTGGTCTCGAAAGTCAAAGTGCAAAATCGGTAGAATTGCCCTCTAAAATTGGTAGATTTGTACCGAAATTCGGTATATGCAAAGAAAAGCAAAATATATGGAGCATTCCCCAATATTTAAGCTACCATTACACGCTCATGCAGCCGACAGTCACTTCCATCAACCAAGACTGATAGCCAGCCGTTTGATCGTGAAAGAGTAACAAATATACGTATTGTACATAGAAACTTTCTGGATTTTTGTGATTTTGTGAAACATGTCGATTTTCTTAAGATATTATCCTTCACCGTTGTAAGTGCAAGTGCACATTTAGCACAGACGTAACTTAAAGATCATTGGTGCAGGGCCGAGCGGGATTTGAACCAAGGTGCGCCGGATTGAAAGATGCACGTGCTAACACTGAGTCATACTCTCCTAAAGATCGTAGTAGTGAAAAATTTTTTTCTTTATTAGCGCTGACCACATCACAGGTAGTGATGGAGCCAGTGCGTACATCCCTCCCAGTGATGATGTAAAGGTTGGTAGAGACAAAAAAAAGTACGTAGGTACAAATGAAACAGGTAGCTGTTTCATTGAGTCTTCCGTGGGAGTAGATTTAAAAGTGGGATGTGCGGTATTCATTTGTTTTTTATTTCTTAAGATTTTTTTTTTCATAGATCCTGGACCCTAACTAGGATTCCCTGTGTCTAGGGACCCAGGAACTACGAGGACCATGGTCCCACAACACCCAGACTCAGAACAAGTATTTGCACTTTTTCTTTCTGTGCACAAATACTTGTCCTGCCGCGGGAATCGAACCCGCTACCTCCGGGTTATGAGCCGACCTGCTCAACCACCACACCACAGAGGCTAAATAGAAGATTAACTTTATTATTAAATTAAATATTAGTCTTTAGTGTTTTAATTAATTTAGGTTCTAAGCCATAGGAATATTATTTATCTATGTGATAGGTTATCTATTTACAAGCCACCGATCACATCGATTAGCTGACATCAGCTATGAAATCACCGTTAACCTTTTACTTATGGTAAAGCATAGCTACCTTTATTTATATAATTTTTTTTTTACCTATAGGTACTCAATAAAATTAATAGTTATAAGGACCTAAATATTTTATAATATATCGTCATATGAGTACCAAGATAGGCTTAGTTGGTTAAAATAAAAATTAATAAATAACGCCCAGCGATCACATACGCAGATCCTGGACCCTAACTAAGATGTTCTGTATCTAAGGACCACACTACTTGTCCTTGTCCTTGTCCGCGAGAATCCTGGTCGGTGACGATGTAAAGGTCAGTGAGAACAACATAATTAGACCGTTTAAAAAAAATCCGTGAGAATCGAACCCGCTACCTCCGGGTGGTCTGCACAACCACCACACCACAGATACTGTCAAAAGAATAAAGGCAAATAGGCTAAATTGTCTTCATTAAATAAAATTGAATCTGTGATCCCTCTATTAATTCGACAAGCTGAGTAAAAATTGTTGATTGAATAATTACAATAATAGTTCAGTCTCGTCGAAGTCGGTCAAGTGCAAGTTTCACTGATGCGTCAAGGCTGGCAGCCATCCAAAGCGAACGCCTTCATGTTTGTCTAAGCCTCATTGTCAATCATTCTAAATGCTTCCGTGGTCTAGTTACTGGACTAAAATGACCAAAATAAGTATTAGACTATAATGAGATTTGTTGAAATATTGATGATACTATAGGTAGTATGGTGTATTTTAATAATTATCTTTTCTTTTTATAATTGCCTTTATTTTCAACTTAATACTACAATGATATAATAACTAATACTAAACACTACCTAAAACTACAAAAAAAAATTGAACTATATACTGGCCACGATGACCTATATTAGACAGACTTTTTGGAGTTTAGACAATCTTTACCTATAACTTTGTAAGAGTGCTAAAAATAGTCTATTTGCAATTAATCTTTTGATTTAACTCTGAATTTGACATATAAAATACCAATTCAGTACTTAAATCTAGGTACAAAGTTAAATTAATACTAGTTCATGGTATGTTTATACCTAAACCATAAAGTTAGTTATAATACTTATAGGAACCAAGTCGTGTCGTGTATAATAAATAAATAATAATAATATATAAATCATTGTTCAGGTATTATTTATGACAACACAGAGATATTTTGCATCATTCAGCAGTTGGAGAAAATAAGACTTGAACAACTTTAATCAGTATGTACCTGTCTCTAGTTGGTAAATATAGTTACAAAGCTATTATATATTCTGTAGTAGTAATGCACCTAGATTTTGAAGTAAAACGCACGCTTGAATTAGGGAGTAAGCTGGCAAGCCGAACGGAAGTTGAAAGTTATTGGTTCACGTACATTGTCAACATAACAAAGTTAAAAATCATTAAAAATTTGTATTATTATGTTAGTATGTCCCGTAATATGATAATTTACAAATTGTCAAAATGGTGACATTAACATTAAACAAAGCAAAAATAAAGTTATACCGAATAGATGGAGCTAAAGAAGTTTTACTTCAGTCGTGTGATCTGAAGCATACACGTTCAGGCGTGCATTGCTAACAAATAAATATAGGTGCTTGTTTATATAAATAGATATAAATAATAAATGTAATATAAACAGATCGCGCGCGACGTCACGTGCGCTATGGAATTTACCTTTTGCCACAAATAAAATAATAGTTATCACTTTGGAGTTTTTAAGTTAATTAAGTAATTGGTCAAATGAAATTCGGTTTAAACAATTGCTAATTATGCAGTTACTGAGATCTCTGGTACCTGCACAGATGTGGCAGCTGCAAGCTTGTAGCGTTGTGCATGCTAAACTGCACTTTATTGCGTCGCAGCAAGAGTATGATTTTGCTGTAATACATAAATGTTATAATATGAATCTTCTTCGATCTATTATTGCTACATTATTCTGAGGGGAAGTGTAGCCGTTTGCCCCCGAATGCATTAGGCACAGAATAGGCACCTTTATGGCCACTGTGGGAACGCCCCAGATAGCATGAAGGCTCTTAAGTACTTACTTTATTTAATATGAGAGAGAACACTTTGAAGGCTATAGTTGAAATAATGATAATATGTGTGGACATCTCACACAACGCCACCTAGCCTAAACTGAACTAAGCAAATATAATAACAATAATTACACCCATCGATCACATACATAGATCCTGGACCCTAACTAGGATTCTCGGTATCTAGACCGAGGATTCAGGAACTACGAGGACCATGTTCCCGCAACACCCAGACTCATAACAAACCTTTGCGCCTTTTTCGTGTGCACAAATACTTATCCTGGCGATGGAATCAAACCTGCCGCCTCTGAGTTATGAGCCGACCTGCTCGATCACCACACTACAGAGGCTGTCAACATGTCATAGGATCTATCTACTGAAGCGCACTCAATAATATAGAATAAAAAAACATGATTCGGATTTAATAATAATATACACAAAAATTATTATATGTTCCAAATCACATTTCCGAAACATTTCCTTTTTTATTAATTGTAAAGCTTATCATAATATTAATTTATAATTATAATATTAATTTATAAAAATTATAAATAATCCGGAAATATGTGATTTGGAACATACATATTATTAGTATGTAATAGGCCATCTATTTTTATTTCAATAATCGTTAATACAAAACAAAACAAACATATTATTATTTTAAAAAGCTTTATTAAAATTACATACGTAATTACATTACGTAAGATAAAGGAAAATATTTAAAAAATAGCAATAACCGGGTATAATGACCATTGGCAACAACAACTTTTAATTAACTCGTCATTAAAATAAACTCGTATCACTTCATTATTAAGCAGTATAAAAATAATTAGGTGTTGTACCATGTAACAAGATTAACTAGTATGTACACAATGCTATCAAGTACTTTTTTGCCATTATTTATTAATACAAGTATTTTATAATCGTTAATACAAAACTAAACTAAGCTTAAAAACTAAACTAGGTATACTTACCTAAGAACTTAAAATGATAAAAATTACAAATTTAAAATAACCCATTCGTGGGGAAAAAAGTGCCTAGAATGCTGGCAGCTTAACTAATTTTTTTTTTGCCCATCTACACATAAAATTTAAAGTCCTGACTGACTTATATATCAACGCACAGCCTAAACCGCTGGTCTTAATGACTTGAAATTTTTAGAGTGTGTTCTTTGTAAAGTGTAGGTATCCACTAAGAAAGGGTTTTTCGAAATTCCATCCCTAAGAGGATGGAATGGCTGGTTAAGTTATTTCTGAAAAAAAATCTTCTTCATTTCCTATACACCACGCGAGCGAAGCCGCGGACAGAAGCTAGTCATTTATATAACACAAAAGTTGTGGAAATTTTGGCTTCTCCAAGTGTGCCCAGAGAAAGACAGTGGTTTTTAAAAGGTTTGGCTATCTACTTGAAAATAGGTGGTTTGAGTTTTAAAAGGTTTTGTTTCTTAATTGTGTACCCGGATAAATTCACACCCAATAGTTGGTGCGTGTGAAATGGTGAGTCATACTATCATACCAATCGTAGGTGATGGGCTTGCCTCTTTCGATCCCTGTCCTATATAATGTATGGGACTCAGGAACAGGCAAAGGATGTCCGTAAAGAGATCGTCAGTCATGTAGTAGCTAATTGGCAAGAATTTGCGATATTTTCATGTAATGCTAAGTCTATCAATGCACGTACGAGATTCCAGCCATTTATTAATTTAAGAGGGTTAAGCTAATATTACCCCGAAAAATTAATGGTTTCTGAGGGATAGCTCACGATGGCGAAGCAGCGGGCAGAAGCTGGTATAAATATAAAATAATAGACCACAGAGTTGATTAGATGGGATAGTATTTATTCAAGAACGAATGATAAGTTTTTAATAAAAAACTAAAATAAAATTAAAAACTATGCATTAGCCAAACATAATATAAGTTTATTTTTTGTTATATTACTTTTTTCTATAAATAGTTATGTTAATTGTAACTTAATATACAATACTCACTATACATAATACAAATACAAACACATGCAAATATAAAAACAATACTTAATATAAAAATACTAAGGAAACTCAAAAATGTATGACTCAAATTAAGTATGAATAAAATTAAGCATTTCTATCTAGTCTTAAAAGATTGAGCATGTCTAATGTTGAGAGGAAGTTCATTCCACAAGCGTCCAGCCTGAGCAGTATATGAATGGCCCTAGAAGGTGGTACGATGCACCGGTGGTTTGAGAAGAAGGTTCTCTGATGACCTGAGATATTGAGAAAAAGGTTCTCTTCTTCTCAAGCTAACCTGGCTTTGGCTGGCCTAATAGCTCAGTTGGTAGTACCCCTGCATTCTGAACTGCAGGTCGTGGGTTCGATTCCCACCCAGGATAAACATTTGTGTGATGAACATCGATGTTTGTTCTGTGTCTGGGTGTTTATATTGTATTCTATGTATGTATTTACAAAAAAAAAAGTATCTAAGTATTGTATCAGTTATCTGGTTCCCATAGTACAAGCTTTGCTTAGTTTGGGGCTAGATGACGCTGTGTGAAATGTCCACACATATTTATTTAATTAAAAAAAAAAAAATTTAAAATCTCAGATGTCTGGGTCTATTCTCACTCTAATACTATGGTTAGTTTTAGAGTGAGAATTATAAAGGTACGCTTAGTGTTTAGTACACACACTTATAAAATGTGTCGCAATGTGAATGTGTTAGTTAAGCTTTGCATTCTACATGACCAAAAAACAACTTATGGCATCCTTTATCACTCTTATTAATTGCCATATTTGTTATCATTTCTTCAGTACATTATCTGACCGTATAAAGTTACAATCAAAAAGCAGTATCTGCAGTTTTGGTAGTTGCGCCGATGCGCGCGAGGACGGCGGACAATAAACTTACATTCAATTAACAACGCAAAAATAAATTACGAACGATTTTATTTTATGAAAAATAAATTAGTATTTGAAGTAAAAAATAAAATTTAAATTAAATAATAAAATAGTTTAATAAAAAAATTTAATAGTTTTGGTTGAAATAAAACTTCGGTGTAAAATGAATGTGAACAATTTTTTTATGTGTGCTGCAGTTTTGCTTTGCGTCCTGAGCTTTATTGGTCACGGTAAGGTTCAATTTTTTCTTTATTTATTTTTTTCTTTTCTTACGGTTTAATTTAATAGGTACGTTTAATTTTAGGTATTTTAATGTGAAAGAAAGAAATATAGGTATGTGTAAAACATAGTCTAGTTTTGGTTGTGTTTGTTTAGAATAACATAATAAATAATACTTGTGACTCTACCCATTTTATAAGCGACCATATTTTATAATAGCTTTTCAAAAATATAACACAGGTTGTCATTGGTAATTTGATTCGACATACATTAGGATACCAATAAAATAAACTTATACATTATGGCGATGAATATTGAAACAAAAACACTATTACAATCTAACGAAACATTTATGTACTTTTTTTTTATTTTGTTTTGGCTCCACGATTTTGTGTATTTAGCCAGTGTCAAGTAATTAATAATTTCTCAAGTAAATTAATATTATAATAATACATATAATATGTATGTGTCAAGTCAAGTCACAGTCCAAGTCATCAAGTCAAGTCATAGTCTGGTCAAGTCATACTCATATAGTAAAGTGGTGGCAACTTTACCAGGAGCTTCTATGGAGTTTTGGAAACAACACGAAAAGAAACGTTTCACCATCATTATACCACATTCTCACACTCATGCCTCCAGCACGAATAAAATGCCACCAATTTTAAGCACTAATACTGAAAATAACACAAATTTTGGAAAACAATACAATACGACTCGATTTTTTTCGTTTTTCCGCCAATAAACCAACAAAACATTTATTAATCGCGTACCTAACATATTGTGGGTTGATTCGGGTGGATACAGGACGCTCTATCGCTGCTGCAAATCTTGACCATTTCTCCGCTTGACACTAGTTCCTGGAATAACCTATACAGATCAGGATGGAAATTGGAACTTTTAGTACATTTTCAAAATAGTATTTCTTTATTCTTTCCTGTTTTTTATTGCTTATTAAAACGTAGTCATTGCGTCAAACCTTAATCAACGTTCTATTATTTTTACATTAGTAAACAAGTAACAAACATCTATTATTAATGTATTGCTTATATCAACATTAATTTATCAATGTATAGGCTGCGGCTGCCTCCGGCGGAAGTGGATGAGAAATAAAGTTACATAAATATTGAAGGATTGAATAGAATTCGATTTATAGAAAATAACTCTGATTGTTAATTAAGTATTTGGTATAGCTTTTTTAAAATCAGGAGTAAATGATATAATTTGCCGGGCTTAGGTAACCACCACCAATGTTACAGCTATTTTCCAACCGAATGATCACGTGACGATGGATGATACCATTCGCCGGGCTTAAGTATAACACCTTCAATGTACAGCCATAGTCCAATCAGATGATCTTATGCGTGACGATGGTAAAAGACCTAACGGAATGACTCTTGGAGTAATATTATTCTATAAATGACTCTCATTCCCTGGAAGTGGCTTTTAGCTTTTAGTGTGAACTACTGGCGTGGATACTATGGCGCCTCGGCTAATTCGGCTGAGCAACTAATCTCCGTAGTTGTTACATTTGAGCCGCTTTGCGTTGAGACCCTAGCCTGGCTCCGTGAGCTTGGGTTTTTATATCAACTTGTTTAGTGACCTTCTTTTTATAATGGTTTTTGTTCCCTTTGGCGTCGCATTATTAATTTTGTCAGTGTCAACTCGATTATCTTTACAAACAAATATTGGGTTGTAATCAAAGAATTACGCGAATACGCCTTCGCTGTTACACCTGGATGCGGTAGAGTAAACAATAACGTAGATCTTCTGTATTAAACAGTATTACTTGTATGTCTATAGTGACATATCGGATGGAGAGATCGTAGTCAGATCTTACCATGTCATAGCAGCGTTGTTATAACCTACGAGCTTCTGCCCGCAGCTTCGCCCGCGGCGTGGCTTATGGGAAATAATTCAACCAACCATTTCACCCTCTTAATGGTAAAATTTCGAAAAATCCTTTTTTAGCGGATGCCTAAGTCATAACATCTACCTGCATGCCAAATTTCAGCTCGATCCGTCCAGTGGTTTGGGCTGTGCGTTGATAGATCACTATGTCAGTCAGTCACCTTTGATTTATATATATTTAGATATTCATAAATGGGTAGGTACAACTGTACCTCATACCTACAATTGTACCTATTCTGTGGTAATGCAAACTTGCCTTACACCACTGAATAGATTACCAATACCAATTTGGCCAACATATTATTTTGACAGGTTTGTTTCTAGTCTAATAGTATGTAGAGGTTTGTTATACTTTTTACCGCAACCATTAAGTATTCTTTTCATACGCCAAGTCTTGAAAGGAGGCTCCAAGAGAGCACGCTTCGATCACATACGCCGGATTCGGACCAAACTGGCTTTTTTATGTTTTGGCTCCACACTTTTGTGTATTTAGCCAGTGTCAAGTAATTGATATTTTTTCAAGTTAGTGATATTTACGCAAATATGTGTCAAGTCACAGTCGAACTCATCAAGTCAAGTCATAGTCTAGTCAAAGTCATACTCCTAGTAAAGTGGTGGCAACTTTACTTGAAGCTTCTATGGAGTTTTGGAAACAACACGAAAAGAAACGTTTCACCATCATTATACCATTCTCCCACACTCACGCCTGTAATCCAGCACTTAACGAATAGAATGCCACCAATTTTATGCACTAACACTGAAACTAACACAATTTTTGGAAAATAATACAATGCGGTGACGCAATCTTTTTCGCTTTCCCGCCACAAACCATCCAAACTGGCTTTATATCCATAGGTTGCGCATTTTGACTTTGACAAACTATGAGGAGATATGTCTCCTCATAGTTTGTCAAAGTCAAAATGCCGCAGTAAAATGGTAGATAAGGCTGTTGTTCTCTTGTTCTCTGCCGATCTTTAAAGCATCGAGAGGGATGATAAAGATGACTACGCCCTGAGCATATACAAAAGTTTATGACTACGCCTCATCTGCTTGCGATTTTGCCGGTCAAGTGCTGTCAAAATTTGTAAGTAATTTGACAGCAGCTGAACGGCAGAAGCTCGTCAGCAGCGTTCGAGATCTTAGCGGATCGATTCCACTGAGGCTTGTGGAAATTACATGGCAAGAAGTAATATTAACGTGTATGTATTAAGTCATATAGCAATATGACTTAATACATACGAACTAGCTGTTTATTATTCTGGGGCTCTACGTTTGTTTGTTTTATGAGTATATCGTTTTATATGCGTTGGTAATTAAACTGGCAAGGGACTTTTTCGAATTATCTAATGTAGGATTAGCCACACCTTTTACTTTTAAGCCTTCAGTAAATATACGAGAGCGGTATTATCATCGGGGATTGACAGGAGTGGTCGTGGAAATTGAACAAAATAGAACTTTTAAATTAGTTCAAATGGCAAAGTAATATGAAGATTTTTAGCATAACCACGGCCAGATGCCATGGCTACAATCAATGATCTAGGACATGCGGTGCTACTTAGCGGCGAATCGTCCGAGCGAGGCTCTTTCATTAAGCAACAAAAGACAACCATATAAAAAAATGATCAAGCTGTAAGCAGTTCGATAATTTTGGCATCGAACTAGGACTTACGTTATTTCAAGGATTCTAAAATTTTGTATAGAGCAATCTAGAATAATCATCCTATATATTAATAGTATACAGTGAACATAACCACCCTTGTTTTTTTTACTAATCAGAAGAGTAGTGAAATAGTATTTATAATATATTATATTAAAAAAAGATATGTAGCAAAAATACTCCGTAATACAACAGAAATATGTTTATTTAGGTAAAGCCAACGTTGTTTAGGTACTATTTTACACTTATAGTTTATGTAGAAAGGTCATATTAATTCTGAGTATATAGGTAAGTCACTAACGTAGCGTGCTAAATTTATCGAATCTTGCCAATATAAGGGCATTAAATACAGCTTTTATATAAAGCAGAGTAATTACCACAGTAATTGTAAATTATTATATCATATATACATATTCATATTTCATAAAATAGAGATTAATATTGTGGAATAATATTAATGTAAAAAAA
This sequence comes from Ennomos fuscantarius, assembly GCA_905220475.3. NCBI lineage: Eukaryota > Metazoa > Arthropoda > Insecta > Lepidoptera > Geometridae > Ennomos > Ennomos fuscantarius. Next base: position 5,583,149 of record HG992039.1, read on the forward strand.
AAGCAATAATAACATTAAATAATGCGATGATTATTTATTTTCACAGCAAACGCGCTAGAATGCTATGTCTGTACCAACTGCAAAGAAGTCACAAGTAAACACATTCAAACATGCAGCGCCGGTAGACCGACAACAACAGTAGAACCTGATGACCCAACAACCGCCACAGATCCAACCACATTGGTGCCAACAACAATATCTGACCCAACCACTTTAATTCCAACGACTATAACAGAACCAACCACTTCTTCACCAACAAACGTGCCAGATACAACCACTTTAGAACAAACGAACGTGCCGGATCCAACCACTGCTGCACCCACAAACGTGCCGGATCCAACCAGTGCTGCACCAACGAACTTGCCAGATCCAACGAATGTGCCAGATCCAACCACTGCAGTGCCAACAAATACACCAGAGCAAACTACTTTCATTCCTACGAACATACCAGATCCCACAACTATTGAACCAACAAATGTACCGGACCCAACAACTTTGGTTCCCACAAACGTACCAGATCCTACAACTGTCACCCTTACGAATGTACCAGATCCGACTACATTGGTTCCAACATATGTGCCTGATCCAACCACATTCATGCCAACAAATGTACCAGACCCAACTACTGTAGTTCCAACGAATGTACCAGATCCAACAACTTTAGCCCCAACTAACGTACCAGATCCTACCACTGCAGCACCAACGAATGTACCAGATCCAACAACCTTAGTCCCAACTAACGTACCAGATCCTACAACTATCACCCTTACGAATGTACCAGATCCGACTACATTAGTTCCAACATATGTGCCTGATCCAACCACATTCATGCCAACAAATGTACCAGACCCAACTACTTTAGTTCCAACGAATGTACCAGATCCAACAACTTTAGCCCCAACTAACGTACCAGATCCTACCACTGCAGCACCAACGAATGTACCAGATCCAACCACTGCAGCTACAACAAATGTACCAGATCCAACCACTGCAGCTACAACAAATGTACCAGATCCAACCACTGCAGCGACAACAAACCTACCAGATCCAACTACTTTAGCACCAACGAATCTACCAGAGCCAACCACTGTAGCTCTAACAAACGTACCAGATCCAACCACTGCAGCTACAACAAACGTACCAAACCCAACCACAGCCGCTACAACAAATGCACCAAACCCAACTGCTTCAGCTCTAACAAACGTACCAGATCCAACCACTGCAGCTCCAACAAACGTTCCAAACCCAACCACTGCAGTTACAACCAACGTAGCAGATCCAACCACAGCAGTACCAACGAATTTACCAGATCCAACCACAGCAGCACCGACAAACGAACCAGATCTAACGATATCAGCATCAACGAATGAACCAGATCCGATCACAGCGGCACCAACAGATGTACCAGTTCCAACCACAGTAGCATCAACGAACGAACCAGATCCGATCACAGTGGTGCCAACAAATGTGCCAGTTCCAACCACAGTAGCATCAACGAACGAACCAGATCCGATCACAGCAGCACAAACAAACGTACCCGTCCCAAGAAGTTTACCATCGATGGCTGCACCAGCAAAATCTGAGGTAAATTTGAGGCTATATTGTAGCTTTTTGGGAAACGAAGATTTTACCCCGTGGTTTGATTCACGTGTTTTTTTCATGCAATCTTTAACATCCCATGTGATCCAAATAAAAGGCTGCGAACACGTACTTATTGCAAGGTAAAGTTATTATTAAGTGAAATAGAGGCAGACGGAAACCTGTATTAAAAAGTCTGATTGTCAAATTCGAAGTTTCTATACTTTGTTTGAAAGTTTGTATGGATTTCTGTGTGACTTTCGAATGTGATCGTCGAAAATACCTACCACTAAAGTATCAAAATATCAAAATCCGTTCAGAAAATTTCAGTACGAAGTAACAAACATTTAACAAACACACACATTTTTGCATTTATGATATAAGTGTTGAATGTAGGATAAATTATAGGATAAGATAAAATGAAATGAACAAAGTTGGCCACAAATTATACCTCTCGTCATATTGGCTGTGGTTGATAATTTATGCCGGTATCGGGACTGGTGGATAGGTATTTGTCGTAATACTTTATGAATGAGTTTATAATTTATGCCGGTATCGGGACTGGTGGATAGGTATTTGTCGTAATACTTTATGAATGAGTTTATAATTTATGCCGGTATCGGGACTGGTGGATAGGTATTTGTCGTAATACTTTATGAATGAGTTTATAATTTATGCCGGTATCGGGACTGGTGGATAGGTATTTGTCGTAATACTTTATGAATGAGTTTATAATTTATGCCGGTATCGGGACTGGTGGATAGGTATTTGTCGTAATACTTTATGAATGAGTTTATAATTTATGCCGGTATCGGGACTGGTGGATAGGTATTTGTCGTAATACTTTATGAATGAGTTTATAATTTATGCCGGTATCGGGACTGGTGGATAGGTATTTGTCGTAATACTTTATGAATGAGTTTATAATCGCAAAATCTAATTATAATACTTCCTGTTGCCATTTATATTTATCTATACTAAAAACTAAAACAATAAAGAGACAAGTCCAAGTGTTTGATTATAATGAATAAACTTTATAAACTTTGGAATAAACTTTATTTAACTACTAAGTGCGCCCCGCGGTTTTACATGCGATAAAAAGTACCTATCCTATGTGTTAATCCAGGTTATAAACTATATGTGTGGAAAATTTCCTCCAAATCCGTTCAGTAGTTTTTGCGTAAAAGAGTAATAAACATACATCCATACTCACAATAGGATTGCAAAGCCCATTATCATGTTATACCTACAGCCTTTTTTAGATTGTGTCAAGTTTATATTTATTCAAAGTCGAGTAAAAGGTAGTTTTAATATGTTAAAATATTAACAAACTCCCCGCAAAAAATCAATCTACGTGTACTTCTGGAGATGCGATCGCCAATTGTTTAAAAAGGTTAAATTCTGATTTAACTTTTTAAAATAGTATTTTTATATTTGATATTTTAATAACCTTCTATTTAATAATTTTATAACACCTGTTTGCATTTTTCTAACAAATGATATCGTTAAATCATAAAATAATCTTTGTTAAATCAAACGGTAATAATAGTTGTTATTTTATGTAGAAATTATTTTTTTGAGATTACGAAATCATTTAATGATTCGAATCTCCGACTTTTTTAGGCAACACTGCTAAGAAGGATTGCTAATCAACAATATACAACAATTAATTTCAGATTGGTCCTATAGAAAATTGACCTAAATTGTTCCAAGTATTTCTCAGTATGACTGTGACTGAAGGCAATTTAGCACTAAATATTTAATAAAATCTAACTATAGCAGAACTATAGTAACTATAGTATATCTTTACTAGGTGGTAGTACTTTTCTGCAAAATTCGTCTAAGTAAGTACCACCGCTTTGCCAGATATTCTGCCGCCAAGCAGTAGTATGCAAGCACTGCTGTGTTCCGGTTTGAAGGGCATTGTAGCTAGCGAAATTACTGAGCAAATGAGACTTTATGATCTGATCGCACAGTCTAGTAATCTTATTACTAGATTGTGCTGATGTCTCAGGATGACGTGCGCAATACAGTGTCACGTGAAACTCTATACTTTAGAGTTCTGAATGACACTGTAACTGATATAGGCAGCCGTGTCGCTTAACTTCAGGCGAACGGTGAGCTCGTAAAGTCATTGTATAACAAAAAATAAATAAATAAAAAACTAAAAAGGTTTTAATATTTACTTGGTATTTCAGGCGTTTTTCTCCAGACAACGAAGATTTGCAAGGGAAATCGCACCAGAATATCAACCTCGCTGCGTCATCACTCACTATGAAGGTAAATTTCTCTGTAAATTTTTAATTAAAACTTTTTTTTTACTGTCGATGGGTTTGCGTTTGACTACATCTCACCTGATGGTAAGCGACGATGAGGTCAAAGGTGGAGCACGCTTACCTTAGCTGAGGTATTCTATATTCCTTTTTTCTACAAATTACTATAAACGTGTTATCTGTTTGTTTGTCTATACTTCACGTCAAAATGGCTCGACCAATGTGCGTGAAGGTTTGCATAAAGATTGCTAATATTAGCAAATTTAACATAAGTATCCCCAAAATTAGTTCCCGCAAGAAAGTGAGTAAATAGAGGGTGAAACCATGGGGGACTCTAGTTCGATTTACAGGGTGAAGCAAAATAATGGAACTGCAAGGGTAGGTAATAGGTATGCAATATCAATAAAAAAAGGATTTACATCACTATTTTGTCACTATCATATCCAGCTTACGCAAGGGTATTATTGCCACAAGAAATCCCAATCATAAAAACAAACAAATAAATAAAATAATATAAAATATATGTTAAATAAATATTTTATGTTAACATTATCAGTTTATGTACTTTTATTGGTAAAGTAAGTGCTTGAGTGCATTGTTCACAATGAATAAATAATAAGTGTAAAGTTTATTGCGATATATTATGAGACTTGGTGATTTTTAGTTTGTAACAGATTGTGTTGACTATTTTTCCATAATTGAAATAGTTAAATAAATAAATAAAAAATAACTAGCACCCAACGTTTACAAATATAAATCGTAGCCCCCTAACTAGAATTCCCTGTATTTAGGGACCCAGGAACTGCTAAGACCATGGTCCCACAACACTTGATTGCACAACACCTGAGTCCAGACTCAGAACAAGTATTTGCGCTTTTTGCAAATACTGTCCTGTCGCGGAAATCTAACCCGCCACCTCCAGGCTATGAGCCGACCTGCTCAACCACCACACCATCATGTTAATTATCTTACAAAGTTCACATGAAGTGGTGATTATTTGATAAAATATGACAAGTTCTTGAACCCGTGTCTAACAAATATTTCCATAAATTACAATTGCGTTTTATTTTATTATTACGTAATATGTATATGACAAATATCAACATTAAGATTTTGGGATTTTTATACTATTCATAACTTCAATAATTATACTAATAGGCTAATAGGTTGTTAATTGCTGATTAATATTAGGTATTTATTAATTGCTATTTGATGTCTTTCCAAAGAAGGCACAGTAGGATACCAAAGATACTGAGAATTTTAGTAGTATATTAATGTTAATAGGAAATTTTATTATGCCTTAAATTGGATCACAATTAGAATATCTCCGTTGCGAAATGACGATATCCCCATAACGTCTTGATATTCAGACTCCATAATTACTAAAATGAACGCTAAATGATCTCTGCTAAATGTTACGAGAAGCAAAATGTCTGGATCTTAAAATGTTATTATCAAAAATATTCTAGTAGCATATAATCTAGATTTAAAACTACCATAGTCATTAAATAGATAGATAGCATTGAAAATAATAATTATAAACTCTAAATAGAGAACTAAATAAAGTAGGTAAAAAGAGGTTATAAATAAAACAGAGAATTGAGAAAAAATGAGAAATTTATATCACAATAATAATCAAATTATTAGGGACATTTAAATATGAAGTAGGAAAGCGCATGTATAGTCATATACAAAAGACATAAAAACAATTAAAGGGTTGAGAATAAAAAGGATTTAACTGTCAAATTGATAGTTTCGAGAAAATTGACTTTAAACTTCAACGGCTTCATTTTAATGTAGAGTGCTTATAAGGTAATAGAAAAGGTTCATATAAGTTTCAGATGCTTGAAAATGTATTACTTCTATTTTAAAATACTAAATATAGTACTTATTCATACAATTACTGTAAAAATATAATATAATAAAATAATTATAATAACATTTTTATGCTAAGCGAACTGTGTTACTGTGACAGATAAATCGTTTTTAGACTCAAAATCTCGAGATTTATGCCTCATTTCGGTATTTTGAGAATGTATTATTGTATTGTAATGTATTATGTATTATTTATTGTAGATAATTTCACGCTGAATGCAACGATACCCAAAAGTCATTTTGTGAAAAAAATCAGTTGAACCCTTTTTTTTCTCGCCTCTTCAATTGAATATTGCCTGATTTACTTAATAGATTTGTTTTGTTAGGTTAGGTTATCGGTACTAATTTTTCTACGATTTTCGAACAGATATTTTATATTTCTAATTTTGTGTAGCGAGGTATCCCAAAGTTTTTTCGTTTTAATCATATACTGCAAGAAAATCTCACTTTTTTTTTGTAATCATGTTACTATGGTAAAATCTTTCTATTGTCTTTGTTTCTATGGTAAAATAAATCATCACAGGTTTATATTGTTTATATTGACAAATATGAATATTTTCACGATTTTCTAAATCCGTCGGGATTTTGCGCAGCTTGCAGCTTCTTCTTAAATCCATTGTTATGACCATCGAGGTTCCGATATTAAAATTCAAGCCAAAAGGCCGTAACTTTGTATGAGGTGACATTTGCAAAGTTGAACATAATAACGTTTTTTTAGGCAGTTGCTTATTCAGCATTTGAAATAGATCAGTTTTTTGGCTTCATAAATGATATCTCTAACTATACATCTATCCTTTCTTTATTGTTTGATAGGCTAGCGTATATGATTAGCACGCTTGCCTTTAAGATACCGGCTCACTTTCAATTCGAAGACTCCATGGTTATAATTTTCGGGAAATAAAGACGCCGGTAAAGCAGCTCTTTGACCGTTCGCATGGTAAACGTGGAGGCAAATCGCTTTGTTCGTGTATTTGGGATGGAAACCAACATTCACTCATGTCAGAATTTTAAGGCTGCCCAGATCTTTGATGAATATAACAACGTTTACCGTTTTTATTCGATCGGTAATCCACTGCGGGACCGCTGCAAAAGCTATTCACAAGCAATATTCAATGTCTTATAATTCAATATTCTGTGTCTGTTCTGTATTGTATTCTATTTATGTATTTACAAACAAAAAGTATCTAAGTATTGAATCAGTTATCTGGTTCCCATAATACAAGCTTTGCTTAGTTTGGGGCTAGATGGCGTTGTGTGAGGTGTCCACACATATTATTATTATCATTATCATTCATATTCACGTGGCATACACAATATATTTTATGATTTCGGTTTTAGATGCAGAAGGCGCAGTCAACGTCGTGCGCGGCTGCTCCACCGCGTCAGAAGATCCTCAAGCAAGATGCAGAGAAGCTATTAGTGGAAACTTTACCGGGAACATCACTAGCTGCATTCTATGCACCGGTGATCTGTGTAACTCTTCGCATAGAATTAACATAGGGTTCCTCTCCTTATTATCCGTTCTTATTCTGCATTTCCTTAAGCAAATACTCTAATCTCACTGATTGATTCAGCTCAAAAAAAATCTGTTTCACCCGAAGAAGATACGAATCAAATATTTATTTTTGAGGATTAAATTCTGCCAATATCCGGCACAAACGTGAGTTCCGGTTGAAAATAAATGCTTTCAGAACAGGTTAGAGAAAAGTTTAACAGTACTAAAAACTGTATACATTCAGGTTGTCTAGACAACATTATAATTTGACACCACAACATTATTGTAATTTGACACTACAACAATCCTAAGGATTGTTAACATCTTTAAAGTTACTATGTTGATCCGTCTTTTCATTTGACATATTGATTATTATATTTAAAAGTTGCATACAGCAATCAATACCTATGAATGCATATTATTATTTGGTACCCTACTTTGTATATGTAGGAGGAACGGGTTATGGGTAGGTTGCAACCTATATAACTATAGGCTATCAGCATGTGCACCGGGCCGTGTCCGGAGCAAGAATGCTCTGTAGTACCCTGAGCGCTCCCTTTTTATAGCCAGACGGGTAGGGGCGCCATGACAGTTGCCGGTGTTGCCACTGTAATAAATTGAATGCCACCACAGGGTAAATTACGGTGCTCGATTGCTGCCCGCTGCGCATAGAGTTTACATTTACAACTGAACGTTGCCGCCGTCATACATACAAGTTTTGATAAACGTTTGGTATATAAAAGTTCAAACCTTCAATCTAAATGATTTTCATTATGATAAAGAGTTTTGTATTAATATTTAATAATATCAGAGCTATAGTACTTAAATAACTTTTATTCAACAAAATTTTAAGACCTGGTTCTTGCAGCGATATGTTTTATTGTAAATTATTCTATTTAATAATTATATGGTATATTAATTTACTACTTATAAAGTCATAATAGTTATTAGAACATACTGTAGGTACGAGTATATACGCTGCGGATATTTCTTTTTTAACAAAATAGTGTACATAAAATAATATAGATAAAATTCATAACTATTTTATGTTGATATTTGTGGCGATCCTTTTAGGAAACAAAGATCTTACAGAGGCTGATAACTGATAATGGTGACGTTAAGATTCAAGTATTCATTAATTGGTAACATAAGCACCTTTAATAATGCATGATGCATATACATAAAATGTGACACTACATTGTATAATTTATACTATTATAATATAATATTAGAGAGGTTTAATATTTAATTTTTATTTACAATAGTAATTGTTTAATTTTAAGATTTGTTAAATAATACCTGAAATAAAATTAAAATACACTAACGGGTTTATTTTTTTCTTCTGTAAATATCTGAGACATATTTAAAATGTAAAGTGAGATAAAAAAATATGAATACTTTCTAGAAAATCTTTCATCTATTATAGGATTTTAAAAAAACTATGAATAAAAATAAATTAAATAGATTTTGTAATAACCTTTTCATCTTAAATAGTTAAATTAGTTAATTAAAATTTTAAACAACGTCTTATATAATTGAACTTAGAAGAAAGATAAAAAACGAAACTATAGTTAGTTTTTTTCTTTCTCCTAAGTTCTATTATATAAGTAACTTTTTTTGTGTATTGTTGTGTAAATTAAATAAATATAACTTAGAACAACGTCTTTATTAGTTGTTTTGATTAATTTTTAATACAGTATTTTTATGAGTAAGTAATCAGCGATAAGAATGTGATAATAATATAATAATTTTATTAATAGTATAGGCATTCTTTGATGTACACTTAATAATGACTTTAATCAATAAAATAATCAAGAGATAGCCGTTATCACAATTTCCAATTCGGGTATATTTGCGAGGAATAATAAACTGGAAATAATTATGTTTTATAGGAAGTTATTTATTTCCCATTTTGTTCTTGTAAAAAAACTAACGTAACATCTGTACATAGAAAATAATATAGTTCTTTATTTTTGTTAATGTTGTAGTATTTAAAAATGTCGTCCGCTAAAAAATAAAACGTTTATTTAATCACATCACACTATTATTATAAAGGCGGAAGTTTGTATGTGTTTGTGTGTATGTTTGTTACTCCTTCACGCTCAAACGGCTAAATGGGTTTGGATGAAATTCGGTACCAAGATAGCTTATACACTGGATTAACATATATGCTACATTTTATCCCGGAAAAGTGTAATTTTTCCGTGGGATGAGCAAATACTTAAAGTACCTTTTATCCGCGGGTAAAACCGCGGGGCGCAACTAGTTATTAATATTTACTAACGTTTGGTGTAATGTATTCTTTGGTTTCCAGAGCAGATTCCAAGGCAGGCAGGGAGATTGTCTCAACAAAGTTGGTTTATCTGAAACAGAGTTATAGACATTTTTAGTACTAACGAATACCGCAAATTCCTTGTGCACTTACTTCTCAGCTCTCAACTTAATCTTCAGCACAGATTGAATAATATAGTTAGATATTTGCAACATTGTGAAGAAGAGTGAATGGGTATTTACTTGGCTAGCATGCTACACCTTTGATCGCATCGTCACTTCTTATCAGGTGAGAGCGTGGTCAAATGCTAGACAAGTTTGAAGTACAAAAAAAACATTATTTTATTATTAATCACCTACTATGTTTAATATCGAATTAGTAAAGGTAAAATCACCGTAGCGCGGAAGGAAGGAAGAAAGAAGGAAGGCGTATTGCCGAAGGGAGGATCAAAAGAAATTCTGAATACGGGAAAGAGTGAGAAAAGAGTAGAGAAGGACAAATTCATCCTGGCGTTGGAAGGGAGAAACAGAAACTTTTGAAGTAAAACTTCTTTGCGCACGCTTGACTTGCTGAGTAAGCTGGTGTATGCGTAGTGAGGCGAAAGAAAGTTGCTTCACGTAGATCTCCATTGCCAACATAACAAAGTAAAGAAATTGTATTATTAAGTTGGTGTATCCAGTAAAATGACAATCTACATTTGTCAAGATTGCGATATTAACATAAACATTAAACGACTTCAGTCGTGCCGCATGATCGTTTTTTATTTTAAATATTTAGGCGTAAAACATGGCCCCTAAATGCTAAGCCAGGGTGCGTCAGCTAGTATATTATAAATACAATCATCATATTGTTTGTATCTTGATTTCCCGGTAACAATTTCAATCATAAATTAAATACGGTAGTACCTATTCGTATAAAAATAAATACAAGAGTACAAAAATGTCCCTTCCGATTAAAAAAAAAAACAATGATCGCTTATCATTAATAATCGATTTATTCAACGCCTTACACTTCTTATGGAATTTTTCGAATACTCATTATAGATACTCATTAATATATATTTTATTAGTTGCCACATTATTTTAAGCCGACTGCGATGTAGAAAAAAGGAGAATTATAATCGTATCATGTTAAAATAGACGGTGAAAAAGTGAATATGAAATATCGTGATGACTTTTAGACGTTTTAAGTTAAATATATCTCCTTTCAAACTCTCATTACGGGCAGAATGAATTGATGACAAATTGTATCGTTAAACTAATGAGTATTAATAATATAAATATTTATGTTGAATATTATTTAAAATTCCCAATTAAAAAGTACCAATCCGTGTTTGTAGCGCTTTGGATCGTCCAGTGTGGACAGAACGCCTTTCAAGAACGCTAGTAAAATTTTTGTCAACTGTATTATATTGCACGATCTCCGCCAAGGATCTATATTGTAGGCATTTTCGGAATCTTGGCATTCTGGTCAGAAATCCCCACCTATCATGCAATGAACCACGAGTGTGCGTTTTGTAAAACTCTCAAAAAATGCGTTCAGATATCCCCACCGAATTTGGTTCTTTAATTATTCATTATGTTGTACATATATATTAGAAAAATGCTATCAAACTCACCTGCTTCTTAACGCCTAACGACTCACAGCAAACAACTTTTGTTTTATAAGACTTAATAACTAAAAAGTATTTTAGTATTGTATGACAATATTTACACTGCGTGTCTTGTAGTAGACGAACGTAGCAATATCTCTTTTGCTGTTATTATACGTTTTTGTATATATGATATATAGCAAAATGCCCCAATAACTTAGGGTCATGTATGTATATCGACACACAACGGTTTCGTAGCGAAGTGGCTACGGCGTAGCGATTAGAGTAGTACTTAATAGAGAGTTAGAGTTAATATAACTTAAGGTTACTGCCTTCTATTTTGATTAAATCGATCGCATTAACAGCGTTTTAACAGACAATAATTTATTAACTAATACTAAACACTACCTACTACTACAAAAAAAAACCATTTGGACTATATACTGGCTGCGATGACCTATAGACAGTCTAAATGCTCCAGCTCACTACCAGTAGGTAGCGTACCCAACATTTTTTTTTGTAGTAGTAGGTAGTGTTTAGTATTAGTTATTATATCATTGTAGTATTTAGAAATTAAAGGCAATATATAATTTATTTATTATTAAAAGTCGTATAATAAATAGCTGTATGTAGAAGTTAGATTATCCATTTTTTTATATAAAGGAATGACTTAACTGGCTAGTCGCCTGGCAGCTGCCCATCAACAAAATACCATTGCCACTGAGAACTCTGAAATACATCATCAGTCTGCTTACATTTACTATTGAAATAGGCCTCCATAATCAGGGTATGCCATAATCACCACACTTGGCCAGCGTCTTGGTGATCGCAGTTGATTTATAAAGCAGACCGAGCAGAATGCTACTGCCCGTTACCTGTATATTCCCTTAGCTAGCTCTTATGGCACCCACGGAAAGAAATGATGATTTTGTAGGTAACCACCTATAAAACAGACATAAGAAACCAAAAAATAAGATAAATAATATAAATACAAAAAGTAAGCATAGCCATTCAACGTGATAATGCTGCCAGCATTCTGGGCACTTACTCCGCTAACGGGTTATTTTAAATTATTAGTTTTTATTTATTTTAAGTTTTTAGGTATAGTTTAGTTGTTTTAGGTCTAGTTTAGTTTTGTATTAACGATTATAAAATACTTATATTAATAAAAAAATATAAAATTTAAAAGCTATAATAATAATGATAAGCGTTTAATCATTAAAGATATTTTTAATCTTCCGATTTATTGTTAGGGAACTTTATAATTAATAATAATAACACTCCCGACGATCACATGCATAATGAACATGTCCTTACTTGTGACACTGTTATTTATCACATGGGATAAATATTTTCATGTGTCCCATATTAGAACAATAACTATTACTACATCTTCTAAAATTTCTTCTTTACGCTAATAGGAAATATTTTTATGAGAGCGCCTGCACCTTGCGTGTAATCTGCGCAAGCCAGGGCGCTATTGACCCACTTTTAGAAGGCGTTAAACATAATTTATAGTGCGATTGGTTCCCATTGTCTCGTAATTAGATTGATATTTCTGCCAAAATATTTATTGACATGCCAAATGATTGTACCAAAGTTCTGTCTCTTCGTATGAACCAATTATGGAAAAATATTTCACGAGGATGCTGAAATAAGTAAGTACATAAGTAGGAACATTATATAATAATAATAATAACATTATATAATTAATGAAATGATTTTTGCCATTTTATCATATCAGCAATGAAACATAATCTGACATTAAATAAACCATTTGTTTATTTCGAATAAGTTTTTCCGTTTAGGTAATTTCCGATTAAAATTGAAATGACACACATACACATTGGAAGATCTGCCCGTACCATCCGGATCCTGCTATAGTCTAAGAAATGCGTCAAGTATGCGGAGAACTACCCTCAAACTAGAAATAGTAATAATAACCTATTTTAAAAACAATACCTGTTTTAATTACAATGATTTCTATTAACAGCCATGGCCAAACACATCAACAGCTAGAAGACATTGCTGAACATAGACCTTCCTCATAAACGCCAGTTTGAACGGATTATGAGGGATAATAATATCATAATCCCCATGCTTGAGCCGGCAGTTTCTAGGTTTCTAACTTGTATCTATATAGAGATAAAGAATATTGTATTGTAAGTAAGTACTTTTAGATTTTCCCACAAACCCAAAGCACGAAATGTTTGGCCCTTTCTTTAATTTTGTAGCAATCTGCTGCTAACGTGGTGGGAGAATAAAAATAACAAGATGGGCAGTAAAAACACGGCAAAGCTATTATAGTCGCGTAGCTATTATATTTATTTTCGTATGTTGAGGACAAAAATAATGTTATCACCGCATAACACCACGATAAATTTTTCTTTGCATATTTTCTCTCGGCAGAAAATAAGCGGGGCAAGAATTCAATGTGATTCCACGGAAGTAAAGAAAGTCGTCAAAAACTATTTTTAGACGAAAGTCGGAAAACATATTTAGGTTAACAATGAATGTATAAATTGATATGGAGAAGCCTAGCTAAGTAATAATTATCATTATTATTAATTGCCTGATACATTAATTATGGCAGAACTATTTTTCTACAAATTACTGTAACTTCTTTTAATATTCATATTCATATTCATATTCATTTATTCTGTTACCATATGTGCATATTGATCTTACATTTCAAATATTATATATATATCATAATATTAATAGTAACAATATGGACCCTGTAGGGCACTACAGATTAATATGATGAGGGTAGGGTTAGTAGATAAAATTTAACATATTTCATGCGATACGCTTAATAAATTTCAATAAAATTTAACATTCACAACATAATTAACAAATTTATATTTTATGATTATCTTCGAAAAATTCTTTCAAAGAATAGTAGCACTTTTTAACGAGATGTGACTTCAACCGACCAATAAAGGCATATTCGTTTTGTATCTCTTTTAGACGAAGGGGTATATGGTTATATATTTTTATACACATTACGTAAGTACTCGTGCTGTGCATTTTGAGTTTTGAATTTGGGAGGGCTAACCTGTCCCTGTATCTAAGATTAAACGTACCGAAATAGTTGTCTTTCAAAGTTTTAAAAAATTGGGGGTATTTTTTAACAAATTTGCAGATTTCTAGTATATAAATAGAGGTTAAAGTTAGGATTTGATGCTGGATAAAATATGGTTTACAACTTGTTGTACTGTCTACGTGTGCTATGATGCGGATACACTTTTTTTGTAATATAAACAGATCATCGGCTCCAGTGCTATTTCCCCACAGTATGACACCATACTGTAACCAGGCGTGAGCGTAGGCATAGTATGCCGAAAGTGCTGTCGCGACATTTGTTGTTTTTTTTAGCTCCGATAAGGCGTAAGTAAAACTACTAAGCTTAGATTTTATTTTTTGTACGTGTGTCTTCCAATTAACATTTGTATCGATGTTCAGTCCAAGAAGTGTAAAGGAGTCTACGCACTCTAATTTTGTGTTATTGTAAGTGAAGTTAATTTCTAATTGTGATTTTGACGTGGTTTAAATTGCATTATTTTGGTTTTTGAGTAGTTTATTTGTAAATTGTGGTCTTCAAGCCAGTCAACGACTTTGGATAAAATGGAGTTTAATTCAGTGTTTACATTACTACCTTTGGTTGGGTATGGAAATAAAATGGAGATATCATCGGCAAATAACACGCACATCTCTTTGAATATTTTTGGTAAGTCATTAATATATATTAAAAATAATAAGCAGCCCAATACACTTCCTTGTGGGATTGAGCTATTCATTATTTTGGGGTCCGATCTAAATTTTTTTATTTTCCCTGTTTGTAAATTATAATTTTCTACTTCTACTGATTGTTCGCGGTCTTTTAGATAGGACGCAAACCATTCGTTAGCAAGGCCCCTCACACCTATGCCATAAAGTTTTTTTAATAATATAGGGTAGGAAACTTTGTCATATGCTTTGCTCATATCGAGCAGAATACCTATTGCATATTTTTTAGCATTTATAATATTCAGAACTTCTTGCATGTATTTGTATACAGCAAGAACCGTTGATCGCCTTTTTCTGAAGCCATTTTGACTATCATCAAAAACTGAAAATTTTTCGCAAAAAGAGTATAATCGTTTACCCATCGCAGCCTCGAAAATTTTAGATGAAGTAGGTAGCAGTGCAATGGGTCTATACTGGTTTGGGTCGGTTTTATCGCCTTTTTTATGTATAGGTTTTATTATAGATTTTTTTAAAAGATCAGGAAAAACGCCTTCTTCGAATGATTGGTTTATCAGCATAGTATAAGGCCAAGTCAACTCTTCGGCACACTTTTTGATAAGTATTGGTGGCAGTTCGTCGAAGCCAAAGCTACATTTGTTTTTAAGGTTTTTTATAATGTAGTATACTTCGCGCGGGTCGACCGGGCGCAGGTAAAGGGTGTTATCAGTTGGCGACAGCACAGGCCGGCCGAGCGGAGTGCCCTTCGCGCCTGTCCCTCCTACCGATGCGAAAAAGTCATTAAACGAGTTAGCTACTAAGATCGGATCTTCCGTTAGTATGTTGTGGATCAATATTTTTACATTTTGTTTGATATTTGTTCTGATTTTGTTCGTTCGTTCCTTAATGATTCGCCACATTGATTTTACTATATTGTTTGATTGTTTTATTTTACTAATGAATTGTAGCTTTTTAGATTTATGTATTACAGTTTTTAATAATTTTTCGTAAGTTTTATAGTAGTATTTTAATATTTCATTACCGGATTGCTGAACTAAAATTTTAAATAGTCGTTTATGCTTACATGATTTTCTTATTCCTAGTGTTAGCCATTTTTTATTTGGTTTATTTTTTAATTTAATTGTTTGTTTTGGTATTGTTTTATTTAATGTATCAATAAGGGCATCATGAAATGAACTATAGTTTTCATTGATATTTTTGTCTAATTTAATTACTAATTCCCAATCAATAGTTTGAATTTGTGTTTTAAAGTTTACGATATTTTTATCGTTAAATACTCTTTTTTCGGTATACCAGACGTGCCTTTGTTCTGCTGAAAACCCTGGAACGGTCATCATAACACCGCAGTGATCAGAAAAACCGTATTCCTGAACTGTGATACTAGTTTTATCAGTAAAATTCGTAAAAATAAGATCAATACAAGTTGAACTATTTTTTATTATTCGTGTAGGTTGGTGTACTAACTGTCGAAAATTATAATTTAACATAAAATCTAATAGGATTTTTGCCTTTTTTGTTTGTGAAGATACATCTACGTTAAAATCGCCACCAATCACTACATTTCGACTTTTGTATTTAAGTACAATTTTACTCATCATCTTTTCTAGGATATTATAAAGAGTTTCAGCCTCTCTTTCACTATTTGGCCAATACAAAACGATTAATAATAAGTTCATACTAGGAATATCTATAGCACATATCTCTAGAATATATTCAACGGACATGTCCACTATATCTTTTCGCTCAGAGTATTCCAATCCATCTTTGAACAGTATGCACACGCCTCCTCCTCCGTAGTTGTGGCGGCAGTATGACGACGCAAGGTTGTATCCGGATAGTTGAATCAAGTTCAGTTTGGCCTCATTTAACCATGTCTCAGAAATACATAGTGCTTGTATGCTTGATTCTTCTTCTACAAATTGTTCAATCAAGTGTATTTTAGGCGTTAAACTACGTATGTTTTGATACAATACAGTGAAATCATTACTGAAATGTCGGCTTTGCGGTTTTATCCCGTGTGGTTTTCCTGAGTTTTATTGGGGAGATTCTTATATCTTTGGATCCGATTTTTGTTGGTATCCGATGTTTAATTAATGGCTTTTTAGTTTTTAACGATGTAGTATAACAATCACTTTATAAGACTATAACCACTGTTGATTTATAGCGCTATATATAAGTACTGAAATATTATTATGTTTATCTAGTTATACATTTTCATGTACCAGGCCGACATAACCCAATAGAAAAAAAAATAAAAATAAAGAAATAAATCTTTTAGTTCGGCGTATTACTGTTATAAATCAATTTGTGACCTATTTAAAAAAAAAGTTTTCTATATTAGACTGTATATATTTTTTACGTATGTCCTCTGTATGTAGTACTCCGTGCGTAATGTAGTCTACATATGATTTTTTTAGATTTCTGTGCCGATTTATCTCATTATTTTTAATTTACTTAGTAGAAGAAATTGCGCGTAAATTTCATTAAAATCTGATGAAGATCTTACCTAGAAACGGAATTCCTCAATTCCTCTCAATTGGGTGTTGTGGACCATAGCCCTCGTTCCCTAGTTCCTGGGACCCTAGATACAAGGATTCTTAGTTAAAGTCCAAGATCTATGTATGTGATCGTTGGGCGTTATTATTATCCTTGGTTATCCTGGGTCATTAGTCGATTTTTCTTTGACTTAGACTTTTACTTTAACTAAGTACCAATTTATCAAATTATTCTTATTCCATCTTTACTATTACTCGGAAACGTTTTTCTCCAGTTAGTAAACAAACAATAACATACAGTCAAAACATCTGTTGTTATTTCACCTACACCACAGATTACATACGTATTAGTATTACTATACTACGCTGAACTGATATGAATCGGTCGCGTATTCGCGCCAAAACGGCCCTCATTGGTTAGGTTAGTGCAACTTCTACCTATTAACACTGAGGTAACAAAAACGTTGCAAAGTTGCGATACCTATTATTATTTCACGTGATGATAATGAAAAAAATGGTGGTACCACTTATAATAAGATAAAGATATTGGACTGTACAATATTTCTGATTGGAGTTTTCTATTCTGCATTGTGACGGTTAGGTTGCACTAGTAGTGACAAAGACAACTTCTTCTTTCAAACTCACACTTCATACAATATATATCATATCATATTATTGTAACGTGCTTGCTATATAATATTTGATAATAAGCACTCTGTAATTTTATATGCTTAGTACAATAACATAATTTTAAGTACCTAATATAATTTTGACTTGTAAAACTGCTAATTCTTTGACTTTGACATTGACATCTTACAAGAACACAACTTGATTCTCCCCATGTCTCTTTTACCACCGCACAACACGACTCACGGAAACATGTCATCCGTGTATAGTGGGCATTGTTCCAATCCGCACAAAGCGTTTCGCTTCTAAATTTATTGGAAAAGGAAATCAAGGAATGGAACAACTTACCAGAAAGGTAATGTCTACTAATACGTATTTTCATTCTGTGCTATAAGTACCTACTTCAATATGTACATATTCAAATATATCTGTATTATAATGCAGCAGGAAAACGCCGCGTTTATTTGCGGCGGCCTCGACGCTTCTATGTGAAAAGCCAAGCGGTAAACTGTTTGCCCAACGAACTCGCGCCCGCCATTCGCTCGTCGAGTGACAATCGAAACGAACGTACAAAATTATCCGGAACCTTGCGATACAAGCGAATATTCTATTGTTTACATATTCTACCATGGCGAGTCTATCACTGCTTGTGCCTGTGCTTCTCTTGGCCTTGTTTGTACAAGATGGTGAGTTATAATTGTTATTGTTGCATGAGATTTGACGGCAAATGTTTTTGTTTATTTATTTATGGTTTTCATGATTCTTTTGTAAGTTTTTATTGAATCATCGTATTGCACAATGATATGATTGATGATTTCGTTAATTAAAAAGGAATTAAAATTGAATTCACTCGATGCCGTTTTTAACTAATATACTTAACTAGGTTATAAAATATAAACCGGTATGCTACTTGCGTACGAGTTTTATCGTTCCTTTAGTTTAGGGTCACTAAACTTGTTCTTAAAAATACATGAAATACCATGTTTCAAATTAAATTTTGGTTGAATACATTTGCATTTTTATAATTTTTTAGTTTACACTTTTTTTTGTTTGACTTTGACTTTTTCATTATGATTCAAAACTTTGATTTCACTGCCGCTAGCATCCATTTTTCAATTGGGTTCAAGTTTTCCACTACTACCTAGATCACTTACAGGCCCCCCAGTAACAGCCTCCCTGTTTTACTCCACTCATAACGGGTAAAACATGGAGTAAAAGAAGGGAATATCGCCCGAGCTTGTGCTAGCTATTAGTAGCTATAAGCTGCTATTAGTTGCTAGTGTATAAGCTATTCTATCAAAGTTGGTTCTCATTGGGCGAATTCCACATTGAGCAGATTATTTTATACGGATTTCATATTCGGCGGAAGTACAAATTATCAAAACACATATAAAAATCTACCTATTAAATGCAAAGTTGAGAGGAACAAAACACAAAAGAACTATTCTTCCGCCACACAATGTTTATTAGGAATGGAGAATTGATTTGAATGAAAAAAATATATAAACTTTGAATAATTTTAAGCTTCACATTTGCTCCTACTGCTTTAGCTACTTTAGTATAAAGGTACGCTCATATGGTTGTGTAATCATCACGTTTGTAAACAGCTAGCCTTTAGTACATTGAACGGTTATATAAACCAAAGGTGTGTCAAAAGAGACCGGTTCTACAGCTTCTACACGGCATAATTAAAAATCGTTGGCAGGGTTTTATCAACGACTTGTGCTAGTTGTTGGTGCTTTTATTACCTACTCATCACCTTATGTTGTCCATGGGCGCCGGGAGGGGGATGCAATGCACTTGTACGCCCTGAGTTTTGGGATAAAATGACATGACATTTATCATAAAAACTCGGACATACTACCTATCCTGAAATCCTAAACTTAAACAACACTCGCGTGTTTTAAATTGTTATTGCGCAACTCTTTGATAATAAAAGTTCCGCTGCGCTCGTGCCTTCCATTTGATGACGCCGTCTATGTTAATCTACTTTACTAAGTACCTATCAGTGCAAAGGTATTCTTGCAAATACAAATGACAATTTTCTTTGCGCTCACTGCACTTGCAAAATACAGCGGGGGAAAAATTTTTTTATGGACGTTTTGAATAATTTTTGAGCGCTTTTTGTACTCCTCGGCATTTTTTCAACAGAAATTTGGATGCGCCCCTCTTAAAACAAACCCATTTTGTCCACCCCTACCTGGCTATAGTTGATTTCTTTTCTCGGTCTCGCACTGTCTCTATTATTTTGCTCTTAGAGAAGTAACACATTTCAATGTTTTACTAATACTCGAACTGTATGGTACACCATCTGAAAATTCTTGCACTGCTTAAATTCGCAGACAATGATTTCAAATTTACCTAATGTAGGTAGCTACGAGCATCTGATAGAATTACATCGGAATAAAAATATGTCAAGTAACAAAGTTTCCATCACATTTGACGTGAATTTGACTGTATTTTAACAAAACCATATAAGTAAATACATTGATATTATATTACACAAACGGAAAACCAAGCCGTATCCTGAGGTCGCACTAAGTGCAATGATAAGTAGCATTGAATGCTCAATTTAGTAATCCAGATGCATCAAAGGGGCAATTACCATATCATGCATTTACTTCCAACTGCCCCGCCTACCTAACTGTAGGCAACAGCACTGTTATTTGCCACTTTGTCACTTACTACATTACCATTCTAGTAAATACAATCGAGAAACAATAGGTGATCCTCACTCCTATTTTATTTATTAGCTATCCATGTAGTGGACCAAGCATTTTCCACTTGATTTTTTTGATCCCCACTCAAACCGAGTTGTGTTTATTTAATTTTTAGTATTGACATGACGAGCTATTCTTTCCCACAATGTTGAGCGACATGGCCTGTATCAGTTGCAGTCGTAACTCTAAAGAATAGATAAAATAAGCACGTCATCCAGAGACATCCGCACCGTCTAGTAATCTAGACTGTAAGATTAGGTCATAAAGTTTCATTTGCCCAGCAATTTCACTACCCTGCACTGCTATTTTGCGGCAGAATAAGTGTTATAAGTTTAACGTGTGTCTTTGGAATCGTAGATATCAAAAGCAAGAACCAATTTTAATTAAAAAAAAATTAAAGCGGCTTTTTCGAGATTATGTTTAGCTATGACTCAATATATCTGTTTAGCGGTTTGCGGCCTTCATCAGCTCTTTTTTAGTTGATGAAGGCAATGTCAGGTGTATTTTTATGTTAAACAAAATTCTTTGTCTAGCTTTGGGTTGATTTTTATATAATGCTTTATCGTTGGTACTTTGAAATACTATTCAGAATTTCTATTCTTAGACATAATTAAGTATGTCCCAGGGTAATGGTTTGAACCTTTCAGTAAAACATTTTTTTCTATTTCAATAGAACGTTAAACTTTTGTAACATAAGTATTTACAAATATCTTTTAACGAAAAAATTTGCTGCATGTATGTGCATAAAGATTGCGTTATAAAACTAAATATTTATCGAAAGCAATAAAACACATACGTGCATACAAAAACGCCTTCTACATACTTCGTATTTGGTATGTAGGTGTAGTCGCTTTCACTTTCACTATCACAGTTTGACACACTTTTTAGCCCTTTTCTATTTCATGCACACACACAACCGTAGCTTCCTACACATACAAACGTAGTTAATAGAGTGCCTACAAAGGGCCAGCTTTTGTTTTGAAATGTTGACTCAAATGGAACGAAATGTACTAGAAATCACATAGAAGGGTTATTATTGCATTGCGTAGTTATAACCACAATGTGACATCAAAGCATTAGTTTAAAAATCAAATTAGGATATTAGCCCATAGACCCCTGGAAGATCACATGGTCAATCTTGCCCTAAATATTCCTATGACGATGTGTTATCGTCCTATACTACTCGTACTTACTCGTAGACCGCAAACCACTTGGTTGTTGACAGTCGAAAAAGACCTAAAACTCTGCACAAAATCTGGCAAATGGAAACAAAAGCGACCCCTTTCTATTCACCGAAATGCCGTCAATATCATTGAACAATATCTTACATAAAACAGATAGAAGTAAATAAATAATAATACTAAAAAACTCTATCAAAATATTGTATTCAAACGCTGCTATATTAAATCGACAAAATACATTAATCCTTGGTATCAATACTGTCTAATCCACAATCAACATCTAAAATACACCAACACAGACCCCTCATACATGCCAATCAAAAATTCAAAAAGGCAAATACTTAA
Organism: Ennomos fuscantarius; assembly: GCA_905220475.3. Taxonomy (NCBI): domain Eukaryota; kingdom Metazoa; phylum Arthropoda; class Insecta; order Lepidoptera; family Geometridae; genus Ennomos; species Ennomos fuscantarius. The sequence continues at coordinate 5,605,348 of HG992039.1, forward strand.
TCCTAACGATTCCGTAATAAAATGATAATATTATCCAAGCCCGCATAATCACAATGGTATTCAATAAAAAAGTCACGACCCCTCATTGACCAGAGCTATTGTAGCCTTAATGGTAGATCACAATATTACACCATTGGCTCTATTGACAAGTACAGTAAGGGATCTTACGTATTAGAGCTATCTAATAGAACATTCTGGCTAGCAAGTCTTATTTACCTAAGTCCTCACAGATCAACATCTGGAAAACGTCCATTGCTGAACACAAACCTCCTCATAGAACGCCATCACTTTGGACACTTATCTTAGGGGGGGTTTCCCGTAGTCACTACGCTTGGTAGTTGGCTTTGTGATCCTAGAAAATGTTAATGTACCGAGGAAAATGCTGCTGTGCATTCTCTTGATATTCCCTTCGCAGGCTCTTACAGTATCCACCGGAATAGATTGAGAAGTCTCCATTATGTGACCAAATTACTATTAATTAATTTACTAGGTGGTAGGACTTTTCTGCAAAGTTCGTCTAGGTAGGGACCACCGCTTTACCAGTTATTCTGCCGCCTAGCAGTAGTGTGCAAGCACTATTGTTATCTGGTTTGAAGACCACTGTAGCTAGTGAAATTACTGGGCAAATGAGACTTTATGATCTGATCTCACAGTCGAGTAATGTTATTATTACCAGACTGTGCTGATGTCTCAGGTTGATGTGCGCAGTGTAGTGTGACGCGAAACTTTATATTTTGGAGTTCCGAGTGACACTGTTCTGCTATAGGCGTGTCGCTTAACATCAGGTGAACGACTAGCTAGTCACATCATTCAATAACATAAAAAAATTCACCAAGATTTCAATGGATCCACATTCGTTACAAAATTGTAATCACCATTTAAGATATAATAATAATAACGCCCAACGATCACATACATAGATCCTGGACCCTAACTAGGATTCCCTGTGTCTAGGGACCCAGGAACTACGAGGACCATGGTCCCACAACACCCAGACTCAGAACAAGTATTTGCACTTTTTTTTCTGTGCACAAATACTTATCCTGCCGCGGGAATCGAACCCGCTACCTCCGGGTTATGAGCCGACCTGCTCAACCACCACACCACAGAGCCTGTCAACTTATATTTAAACTTTGTCAACTTTATATAGGCTTAATAGTTTAAAAAATGTAATAAACACTGCCAGGCTTACTGCTGTTTGGTAATCACGGAACCTCGATAGAAATGCAGCAGGTGAAATTTCGTCTCTATTTTAAAATTTTCCATAGCAACTATGTACATAAACTGCATATTGAAACTGTCAAATGCATACACATTTCTGCTTCTAATTGTTGCAATCAAGTTACATGGTCACCTAGCTGGTCCTTCAGGACATTGATGTGACTAACGCAATATGTGACGTCGTCAAAGAGTATAACAGCCTCTGGTGTGGTGGTTGAGGTGGTTGTGAGGTCAGCTCATAACTTGCAGGCGGCGTGATCGATTCCCGCGGAACGACAAGTATTTGTGCTCAAAAAAAATAAGCTCAAATATTTGTCTGAGTCTGGGTGTTATGGGCTTCTTAGTTCCTGGGTCCCTAGACACAGGGGATCCTAGTTAGGGTCCAGGATCTATGTATGCGACTGTTGAGCGTTATTAATACTATAAAAACTTATTTGTATTTGCCTCCATTTAAATCCAGATATTTCCTTCTACCATTTTTATATGAACAGCAGCCAGCTATCATGAGCACTCCTAATGGTGATGACTACCATTCCACTCAACTTAATTAGGTTATTCTGCAGTTTTAATAAGTTTCTCAATTACTAATGCTTTCTTCGTTTTTGAAAAGATTAATGACTAATACCTCTAATAGCTATTACCTAATGGTGTTTTATAGTTACTTATACGATGCTAACTAAGAACTTATCACAGCTGTCAGTCATCTTAGTAGCAGAAAAAGGTACTTCTGAACGACTATCTCGTCACGTCATTCATTAACATTATTAGTGAGTTTTGGCGGGAAAACAAAAAAGATTGCGTCACCGCATTCTATTATTTTCCAAAACTTGTGTTTTTTCAGTGTTAGTGCATAAAATGATGGCATTTTATTCGTTAAGTTCTGTATTACAGGCATGAGTGTGGGAAAGCAGTATAATGATGGTGAACGTTTCTTTTCGTGTTGGGTCATAAACTCCATAGAAGCTTCTGGTAAAGTTGCTTCCACTTTACTAGGAGTTAACTTGACTAGACTAGACTACGACTTGACTTGATAATTTGGATTGTGACTTGACACATGTATATGAAATATTAACTTGAACAATTATCAATTACGTGACACTGGCTAAATACACAATAGTTTGGAGCAAAAAAACACATAAACATGATTAGTAGAAGCAGTTGGTTGCTTTAGTTCATCTTTAACAGCCACATCCTTTTCTAATTGAAAGGAAGATATTTAATTAACAAATATTTAGCGTTCTTTCATTTATCTCAATATTCCATAACAACAAATTATTTGACCCAAACTTGTGTGCACCGAAGAGCATTTCATCTGATGCTTTAGCTCTAATAGTGACCACTTACATGTGTCGTGAGTCAGAGCCACGTGAACTGATGACCTTAAGGGAGCAGGAGGTCAGGGTTCCAGCTATGAGACCATAACCCACTTGTGTCTATTACGGTGTTAATAGGATTAACTAAGCCACAGAAATATGCTATGCGAACACGTTGATGGGGAAATATTTTTTTAGTTTCAACAAAAAGAACGTTGACGTTTGCTTACCAATTAATTCATAATAATAATTTATAGTTGCATTGAAGTCCGACATCCTTTTACTTAATCCATAATATTGATAGGTTTTTAAAACTTGTTTGGGGAACTTAAGTCCGTATCATAGAACGATGCTCAGTCATCGATAGATTTCATTCATAAATTGATCAAATGGTGAATGAAATATCTGCTTGAGCACTGATCGATGACTGAGCATCGTTCTGTAATACGGACCTTAGAGGACTTGTGTTGTGAACTGTTAATGTTTTTATAACAAATCATCGCCAGTGTCCCCGCTGCTGCAGGTGTCTATAGGCGACGCCCGACGGTAACTGCTTACCATCAAGCGGGCCGTCAGCTTGTTTGTCTGTCTATGGTATAAAAAATCGCATAAGAATGTATTGAAAATATAAATTTTTTTAGGTGTACAACAACGAAATCTCAGAACATGTTTTCTTCGTCGGTTTGATGACATAACAAAAGCAATTATGACGTAACGCGAGCAGTCTAAATTAGGGGACTGTGCCGGAAAGAGACTATAAATATAAAGTCCTCGAAACTGTAGTAACTATACCATTTGAAATAAATGATAATGACATGATTAAAGAATTGTAATTTTTGTGCCGCTTTTTTTGTATTTTAGGCGCCTCTTTGTTTCACTTGCTATACACATTATAAATGGGGTCAGCCATTTTGGCGTGTAAAAGACAAGCAAAGATGCTTTCACTGTGCCGTATTAAGTATTATCATATTTATTTATATTTGTGATAGTGATATGGAATTTGTTTCAACCTATTTGCCTCATATTATAAGTAACTTCTCCGCAATAAAATGTTAATCCAAATAAGTCGGCAGTTATGGCTGATACCTGCTTTTTGCTAATGCAATTTTTAATATTTGCATACAAAAACAAAATTAAATAATAAAGCTATTTATATTATAATTTTAACCTCCAGAAAAAAATGTCGGAATCGCACATTACATTATTTTCATTGTTAGACGACTTTAGCCTGAGAAGAGAATAATATGTGTTCCAAAATTAACGTGTTTTCGTAAAACCTTCGCCTGGTATACAATATTCAAAATTGGTGATATAAAATTTAAAGCTGCAATTCAGTTATTTTTTCTTTATAATCGTTAATACAAAATTAACTATGTTTAACTAAAATTAATATTCTGAAACTTCGTAAATACCTACGTTCTTACTTCTCTAATTGAATAATCTCATGCGTGAGGATAGTAAAAGACGGAATTACTCATTCCGTGGACCATGGGGCGGCCTTGCCGCTATGCTTGCGTCGACACTATGGCGCCATCACATCTTCCCGAGGCGCACGTTAGGGTTGCGCCGCAGCTAATTCGACTGAGCTGGTTACATGTCGCACATATAGTAATCTTGCTAATAGTGGTTACATGCAGCCGTTTGGTGTTGAGAAAAAAAGCGCAAATACTTGTTCTTGAGTCTGGGTGTTGTCGGTACATGGTCGTAGTTCTTATGGCTCCCTAGACACAGAGAATCCTATTTAGGGTCCAGGATCTATGTATGTGATCGTTGGCGTTATAAATTTGTCATTTTACCGGACAAACTAACATAATAATACAATTTGTTAACTTTATTATGTTGACAATGGAGATCTACGTGAACCAACTTCAACTTCCGTTCGCCTCGCATTCACCAGCTTACTCAAGTCAAGCAAGCGTAAAGATGTTTTACTTCAAAAAGAATACCTAACTTACCTACTCGCGTACCAGTCACACAAATGGTGTCTAAAAATGTTAACTCATGTATTCTGGCCAAACTGGTGTTCCACCAAAAACTAATTCCTCGCCAAGGTTTTGAGTGCCAAATTCCTATACTTACCTGTGCCGAATCGGTACCGATTGTTCCCTTTGTTATATTGATTGAATGCGTGCGTGATTAATGATTTATTTACGTATTGATAAGTCAGTGTACCAAAAAAATAAACATACACTTACCTACCCACGCTACAACCAAGTCAAAAGCTTTCGCAAGTGGTTTTAGCGACATGAATGACAATTCTTTATTATGTATGCAAAGTGTATCGCGCGTAAGCCGTTGAGTACCAAATTACCAATTGGTAAATTATTACTCGTAAATTCTGTAACTAACCGACAATTGACTATTACCTATTTACTCTTATTAATGGTATAGGATTACTCATAAATATGAATTTCCAAACGGAAAACATAAGTACCTACCTACAGGAGTTAAGCCTGCGCGAGAACATTATACTTACATTGAAAAAAAAAAACTAACGTGCTTTTAATTAGTGTCTTTTTTGGTGTACTTTAGTGTATCTTAGAGTCTGACTTTTAGACCACAGACTGAACTAAAACTTCTTTAGTTAAGCATCGGCCGGTATAACTTTTTGCTTTAATTTTTTTTTGTTATTATTTTGTTTGTTTGTTACTTTTTTGTTTGTACTTTTGTACTTCTTTTTGAAATTACTGGGCAATTGAGACTTTATGATCTGATCTCACAGTCGAGTAATGTTATTAAGATCTAAGGATGATGTGCGCAGCGCATTGTCACGCAAAATTTTATATTTTGGAGTTCCGAGTGACACTGTTATGGGCGGCCGTGTCGCTTAACATCGTGTGAATGACTAGCTCGTCATATCATCCACTAATTTAAAAAAAATACTTAAATTTTACATGAAAACTCGTTGGTCTATTAAAGGACTATACAATCTAAACCAATGCTTATTCTTCAGAGGATTATGTAAAGGTCCTTCCAAAGAATATTTTAAACATGATGCAATTTCAAGCGTGCGAGCGTACGCGTGGGTTATGGATGACATACTCTATTGGAGGTGTCGCATTTCAGATACTTGTAGTGGGTAGAGCATCCTGGCTTGACCCAATGGATTTTAAAGGATAAAAGTAATATAATACTAATGTATCCAGTTACTCTTTATATTGTTACGGTAGCATTGTGAAGCTTCTTTATCAGTAATCATAATAATAGCACCCACAACGATCACATACATAGATCCTGGACCTTAAGTAAGATTCCCTGCGTTTAGGGACCCAGGAACTACGAGGACCATGGTCCCACAACACCCAGCTTCAGAACAAGTATTTGCGCTTTTTTTTCTGTGCATAAATACTTGTACTGTCGCGGGAATCGAACCCGCCGCCTCCGGACTATGAGCCGACCTGCTCAATCTCTGCTCGATATTCCGTTTTGTGCTACAAAATGGTATGGCATTAGATGGGCGATTTTTTCCGGTTTTGTGTCACCGAACCGAACTAGTGAACTACGGTATATATCGTAGTAGATCCTTTAAGACTCAATTGCATCAAGGTTAGTTGTCGTTTATGTTCAAATACCATAACTAATTATCTAACAACAGTAGCACGGGATATAAACTCTATGCGTGACAATCTCATGGTCGTTTTATTCACAATCGTTCACAGCGCTCTTTCTACATCAGTTTGATCCGTTTCACAGAAAATAGAATACGTATATTTTTGAGCTTGACCCGAATTGTGGATATTCTTTTTACTTCCGAACAAAATTTGCACCGACTACAGTAAACTAGATTAAGATTGTATTGACATAAAATTTATGAATGTTTAAATAAGTATTTTCTAGATCAAATTATCTGTGAAAACTCGAGTCGAGTCACCACGGATTTATGACAGCCCACATTCTGGCCCTGTCCCAAAAGATTTCCTGTGAAACAGAAGGAAGCATTAAAACCATGGGCTCATGGTGTTTCGACGTGATCAATGCCAACCAAAACAGATCTGACATCACGAGATACGTTAAAGATAAAAAAAGTTATTTTCTACCTAAACCTTATTACTATAAGGTCCATATTTTTCATAACTTACGTGTCACGGTCGTGGCCAATAAATGTTTGCCATAGTAAGGTCACGCGATGGTAGGTATAAACTAGTTAGAAGATCTACTAACGCAGCTAATTACTATAGCAAATGTAGGTGCTTGTAGAACTTACCTAGGTATTAGGGATGCGCTGATAATGCGGTAATTATTCGTATTCGGCATAGTTTTATCATATTCGGTATCAAATATTCGGGTGAAGTGATGAAGAATAACCGTATATTTTATTAAATAATTTACGTTAGATGCTTTCAGATTTATGATCCTTTATGAGAACTCATTCTAAGAAGATCTGAGTACCAGCACTTATTATTCGTACCTATTTCTTATTAGTAACACACACTATAGGCGCTTGACTTGTATGATGATTTTTGTTGAATAGACCCTACCGATACCTATAGAACCTCCAAGAGTGGGATTTTGTTCGGTATCTAATGTGATATTATTTTTCTTAAAGTATTAATTATTTTTAATATTATTATTTATATTGGTCTTTACCTATGAAATTGCCGTTTTGTTTGAAAAAAGTTAAAGTATTTTTTTTTCGAACTTATTTATTTCTTTTATTCCAAGTAATCACCCCTGCAATCAATGCATCTTTGCCAACGCCGTGGCAGTTTATGGATGCCCTTTTTGAAAAAATCAGCAGGACGGGAGACAACAAACTCTTCAAAGGCGTTTTGTACTGCTTCTCGGGAATTGAATTTTTTTCCCGCTAAAAAGTTGTCCAAATTTTGGAAAAAGTAATAGTCGGTAGGCGCAAGATCTGGTGAGTATGGCAGATGAGGGAGAGCTTCCAAACCCAACTCATGCAGCTTAGAGACGGTCTGTTGTGCAGTATGGGGTCGCGAGTTGTCGTGAAGTAGCAGTGGAGACGACCGATTGACCAAATCTGGTTGCAGACGTGCGAGTTTCACCATCATTGTGGTCAGTTCTTCAATGTACACATTTGCAGTAATGCTCTCGCCGTTTTGTAAAAAGCTATGATGAATCACACCAGCACTAGACCACCAAACTGTGACCATCACCTTTCTAGGGGTCATTTTTCGTTTTGCACGTTGCTTTGATACCGAACCAGGATCTAACCAACTTGCTGAGCGCTTTCGATTGTCAAAAAGAATCCATTTTTCGTCGCACGTAACAATTCGGTTCAAAATTCCTTCATTTCTGTGCCTGTTAAGCAGCGCAAGGCAAGTCTCGACGCGTACGTTGCGCTGGCGATCGTTAAGTTCGTGGGGCACCCATCTATCAAGCTTTTTTATCTTGCCAATCTGTCGCAAATGGACCAATATTGTTTTGGTGCTAACATCAAAAGCTGCTGCCAGCTCAGCTGTAGATTGAGATTCATCAGCTTCCACGATCGCCTTTAATTCATCATTGTTGACCAAAGTTTCCGGACGACCTCGAGGTTCATTTTTCAAGTCAAAATTTCCAGAACGGAACCGAGCAAACCAATAACGGGTTGTACGTTCGTTTGTACAGTTCTCTCCGTAAACGTCGTTGATGTTACGTGTCGTTTGTGCCGCGTTGGTGCCACGACGGAACTCATATTCCATAATTACACGAAATTTCGAAGTATCCATTATGAGGAAAAATGTTGAAATGTAATGAAAATACAACGCTAATCAATAAACAAAAGACTTATATTGTAAATAAAATGTCATATTTTTAAAACAAAATTAATTTGAATTTAGAATTCATAGCCAATCAAAACTTTTTTTTGTTTGAAAAAGTCTGTACTGCAATACGGCAATTTCATAGGTAAAGACCTATTATATTGTATTGATAAGATTAAAAAAATGCAAAAAATCGCGAAATGTGTTTCACTTATTTATAAAAAATTACATATTTTAATTTTAATTGGCATGAATTTAGTAATATTAGCAATTTCATGGGATAAGCACAAAATATTGAAGTTTTATTACGATTCAGCGTAAACGGCAAAGTTCACGTAAAATGAACCGTATAGTTCAGCCGAATATTCGGTTCGGTAAACGCTGAGCCGAATAATGTTCGTTATTAGCTTCGGCTTAAAAATCCATGCTCGGTGCATCCCTATCGGTAAAACCTAACCCACAAACGTGCGTAGTTTGCTAACTAGCCCATAGTATTTTACGTTGTCGACCACAACACACGTTATTGTGTACATAGAACCGCGATCACTTCCCTATTAGCATTGAATAGTAATCCTTTAGGTTGTACATTTATACATTAATCCGTACGTAGGTAGTAGTAGTCCTATAATGACGGATGACTTCAACTCTTCGGAAATCACAAAATAATGCTACTCATAATACCTACATAACGTACTTAGTACCTACTTACTGCTTTCTGAATCACTTCAGTGTATCATCGAGTCTGATTTTATCACATAATAGATATGAAAAATATAAACCTATTCCTCCTAATACACTAAATAACTATACAAGAGCTTTAAGAGCTACACGTTCCAATTAAACATGCTTTAATTACATTCAGCCGAACTAAGACCGTATACTTTTGCCAAAAAGTCAAAACATAGACCAATATTTCATGGCATAACCCCTGTAATACAAAAATGACTTCTCAAACACAGAAAATACACATTATTCAGTCAAACTATGCTCTTCTTCGTGCCACTTACCTACGTGACATACTGCCCTAGTTCGAGCACGCATAAAAATGGTAGAAAATTTATTAACAACTAGACTTGCCTTGAACACTTACTATTAATGAAGAGGGCATATTTATTTCTTTTTTGCAAATAGACAAAATTTCTACGCGTGAATAAATGAAAATATTGCCTGTGGCTACTTGAGTTTTTGACAAACGCTGAAAAACAATGTCATATCTCGTACCAAAATTCTACATGCACTGTGTAATTATTTACTTTTGACGACACATGACATGTTCTTTCTGTCATCATCAGCCGTTATGGAATTGTATCTTAACATTTAAGTTTTGTGCTGTTACCGCATTTTTTTGATGATTCACTCTTAGTACAAAAAGTGATTACATGATTATGGTGCACAAAATGTAAAACATCCCATCTATATATAGTATTATTATAATAGTAGGTAAATAAAACTGTATGTACTGTTATGATTTAAATTCTATTCTTTGTCAATGGGAAACAAAAAACTGGTGCAGCTAAGTAAAATTATTACCTACATTTTATGTGGAACTACAGGCGTCCTTTTCATAGCTAGCCTGAGATTTTCGATGCTCTTTGCTTTGGTGCCCAAAATGGGGCGAAATGCTAATGCACCGGTACACCTACTGCGATGAAACGTGGACACTCACAATATGACTAGCCCGCCAATGTATAATGACAAACTGAAGTGGCAATGGGCTGGTATCTGTTGAAGAACCAATATATGTTGGGGTAGGCATATTCTGGAGTAGAGACGAAATGGAGCGATAAAATAGGTAAAAGCTGACAGCAACTTTAGAAGATTAGAACCGAAAACCAGGCTAATCACTGAGTTACATTGAAAAAGCCGTATGACTAGCAGTTGAGAAGTGTAATCTGATAATGATAATAATGATGATCATGATGTAATAAAAAAGTAAAATAAAATAATTTAAGGCAAATTTAGGAGAATTCATGGTATGGAGATTGTACTCGTTATATGAAAGGATGAAAATATGAGCATAATGAAATCTTGGTAAAAAAAAATAACAGCGTTGTGAATTTCGATATTTGTATTTATGTGGAAGTCTTGCTTGTAAAACAATAACAGCTTAAATACAACACAAATACATAACACAACACACATCACACATCACATTGCGGTATTTGTATTTACGTGGAAGATCCAGTTTAACAAAACGAACACACATGTAGTCACAATTTTAAAAGGAGTCATGGTGTACCTGCTATGCCTTACTCATAGTTACTCTAACAATTAGGGACACGTTATATTATTAATCATACTAAAAGAGCTCATAAGCTATATAAATGTGCCTACCAAATAATAATCCCGTTTTAAGGAGTATAATATAACCACTCCCATAAGTCATTAACACGTCTCACTGCGGAAATGGTGACCAAAACGATAAGTCGCTTCCGGAAAAAAAAGGTTTGTGGCAATATTTGCCCATACTTTTAAGTAATTCAAGATGACAAAAATCTAAAAAAAAATTACATATTGCGCTTCGTACGTCAAATTTACCTTTATATTGTGCCATAGCAGTGGTACTGTAGTAGATTCCTTTTCTATTTCGTTGGAATATATAAAGTACTGGCTTCTGCTCGCGGCTTCGCCCGCGTGGCCAAACGAAACGAAGAAGAACACACACTCCAAATTTCAAGTCTCTAGGATCAACGGTTTAGGTTGTGCGTTGATAAATAAGTCAGTCAGTCAGGACTTTGAATTTTATATTTTTAGTTACATACTCGTAAAGCTAAAGACGTTCACTGCTGAACTTAGGCCTCCCTTAAGCGATATTTTGAGCGCCTGCTTGGCTCTTGCATCCAACGGCTCCCGCCTTTTTTATCAGGCTGTCGGTCCACTACCGCCTAAGGGCCTACTATGCGTCTTTTTTTAGGTTGGCAGTCACGGGGCCTTTCTTCCCAACGGTTATCAGTTCTGCGAGCGATGTGGCCGGTCCAATATTGCCCATTACGATTTGCCAATTCTAAGAGGTATAATATCGGTGACTTTTGTTCTCCTGCCGCAGATAACTACATGATTATTATAATAATAATAATATATGTGGACATCTCACACAACGCCATCTAGCCCCCAACTAAGCAAAGCTTGTATTATGGGAACCAGATAACTGATACAATACTTACATACTTTTTGTTTGTAAATACATACATAGAATACAACATAATCATTATAATTACTTACGCGTAATAACAGAATACATAAATAGTACTACGCAGTGATGAGAAAATAGAAAGTTATTGACATTCTACATCAAAATTTAGAAAACTCTGGCAATATAAAACCAGTATCGATCGGCTCACAATTATAACTTTGACATACAAGAAAACTCATCGTGCCTTCCTTCGAAAAACGTTTCGCAGTCACACAAGTACTCAGTGTATTGCCCTTTGTGGCTTCGTTTGGGCAGGTTTATGCAACAAGAATGTTGCGTAAAGGCATTAGAAGGGCACGAGCAGGCACACGCAGCAGCTCGTTTTGGGCTCGTTTGTAGCCTTTAACATTGAGCGATCTATATCATTCGTTTTTGAAAAGGTAAAATACGGTACTGTTTGAAGAAATGCTTTATCAGCGGTTGTTGACTTAGATTTTTAATAGGCACTTATTACATTTTGGACACTGTGGGTTATTAGGACTACTTATTAGGACATTCGGCTATTTTCTGGTAATAAAGGAGCTTTCCTTTGTCGTATTAAAAACGATCTGTTTAATATGTTACTGTAATTGAAGAAAAGAAAAAAGAAGTATACATTAGTGATAGCTAATCTAGTAAATATTAGATTTATTTACATGTATATGACATTAATTTCTTTAATTTTTAAAATTTGTTAGCCTCTGTGGTGTAAAGGTTGATCAGGTCCACTCATAATCCGGAGGCGGTGGGTTCAATTCCCGCGACAGGACAAGTATTTGTGCGCAGAAAAAATACTTGTTCTGCGTCTGAGTGTTGTGGGACCAAGGTCTTCGTAGTTCCTGGGTCCTCAGATACAGGGAATCCTAGTTGGGGTCCAGTATACATTATATAATTATGCATGATCGTTTATTATTTATTATTTTTATATATTATTAATAGAAGCTGGCAGCTTAGTGTTAGTTAGTTATCTACATAGTGACGTCGACGGAAGATTTTTCGACATAGTTTCTTTTCTAGGTTGTCTTGTTAAAAACTAATGAATCAAATTATATTGTAGCTATCGTGACTTCATATTTATTTAACTTCATCGTAGCAAAAACAACTTAGTAGATTAAATTTCCAAGGTCACAACAACAATCTAGCAAGATGAGTTGTTGTGCGACATTGAAATGCTACTGTGAATTGATTGGTTTGCTATTTTATATCGCAACAACCAATATCACCTATTTACGCACATAAACAATTGGTTAAGTATTGAAACTATTGGTTAAGTTCTTAAAATAATCAAGAACTTGTGCATACCTATATTTTTACAATAAATTTATAGATATAAAAGTAATGAGGTCTCCTCAAAACCTCTCCTATTGTGATACATTTCATATTTTACATGTACTAGAGATAACCCACGGTTTCACTCGCGTCTTTATACGATCTTTAACTCCCCATTTCTCCCTTTACAAAGTTTAATTTGGACACTTATACAGCCGTAAACTAATAAAAGGAAGAAATCATCATAAATAAATAATAAATAATCATAAATAAATAATCATAAATAAATTTTCTTTCTTTCTTTCTTTCTTTCTTTCTTTCAATCATCAAATATCAAGTATATTTATGTGCAATGGTTTAGGTTGTACATTGTACATATTGTTTTTATAGATAAATAGAGATTTTATGTCGTAAACAGATGCATAAATAACTTAACAAGTACCTCAACGTTACAGAAAAACAAACTCAGAATATTCATGAGTTTGTGGGAAAATTTAACATCGCTGGAACAATTGTCATTTCTTATCAACCACAGGTAGTTACCTAGTTTAAGTAGGTATAAAATGACACATAGTTAAAGACAATTGTGAACAACTGAGTCGTTTGAGTGTAATTTATGCGTCACATATAACTACTATAGAATCTACATGTATATAGTAAATAAGTCAGCTGAACAGGCAATTAATCTAGCGAGCTGGTTAAATGAGTTACGTTAGATAAATATATGAGTAAAACTACACATGGATAAGTGTAAGTACGTATTAATGGAATATAATAATGTAATATAGGTAATCTTGTTACGTTGCATTATCCATTGGCCCATTACTCTCCAAAGCAACTTTTATATCTACATTAGATCAATGCAGGTTTACGGCATAATTATGCACATACCTAGCAAGTTATAAATCCTAATATCCTTCAGAAACTAAAGGAAACAAGCATTGCTTTTTTGCATAGAATTGCATTTGCAACAATGCATTTTTTAAACAAAAACTAAATGAAAATGGAAATTCGATATCATTATTTAGGTACATTAATAATAACGCTCAACGATCACATACATAGAACCTGGACCCTAACTAGTATTCCCTGTGTCTAGGGACCAGGAACTACGAGGACCATGGTCCCACAACACCCAGACTCAGAACAAGTATTTGCACTTTTACACAATGTGCACAAATACTTGTCATGCCGCGGGAATCGAACTCGCCACCTCCAGGTTGAGCTGACTTGCTCAACCACCACACCACAGAGGCTGTCGAGTGTGTGTTCAATGTCTCAAAGATGTTATATCAATGTATAGATGTAGGTATATAGAGTACACCAAACACCTACATATTTATCATCCATAACAGGTACCTACCAAAAGCACTGTTTAGGTCTTTTAAATTAATTTTTAATAGTTATGGGCAATAAAATAGGCATTGATTAGTTCACTAACGAGGAAATAGATTTGGGGCCTAAATGAACTTCATCATGCAACATTCAAACAATAGATAGGTATCCATTCCAAAGTTTATACTTAGGACTTTTCTACAAAGTTCGTCTAGATAGGTACTACCGCTTATCCAGTTATTCTGCCACCAAGCAGTAGTGTGCAAGCACTACTGTGCTCGGGTTTGAATGGCACTGTAGCTATTGAAATTACTGGGCAATTGAGACTTTGTGATCTGATCTCACAGTCGAGTAATCTTATTACCAGACTGTGGTGATATCTCAGGATGATGTGCGCAGTTCAGTGTCACGCAAATCTCTATATTTTGGAGTTCCGAGTGATGCTGTTCTGTTATGGGCGGCCGTGTCGCTTAACATCATGTTAACGACTAGTTCGTAACATCATTCACTAACATAAAAAAAATTACATTCTAGGTAGGTAGGTACTAATAATAATAATACCTATGCATTCATGGTAGGTACGACTTTAACAAGTACAGGCTAACTATTATAATCTAGAAGTTTTTTAGTCTATAGTGCACCGTATCTTTATGCAAGCATGCTCCAAAATCTTTAACTAGTCAAAATTCAAAGTCATCGACCGCATCGTCACTTATCATCAGATGAGATAAGACAGCGGTCAAATATAAACATGTCAATGATTTAAATACAAAATTGGTCTTAAATTTTTGCTGTTTCATTCAAGGTAAGTTAACTGTAACTAATTCCACCATGCTATTTATTTCGACACAACGCGCGACCACTTGACCCGTACGCTAAAAATTTAACCATAAAACATCTTCCTATATTTTATTAAAATTAATATTTCATTCAAATTCATTCACAGGCTTAGAATAAATAATAGAACGACACAGAATAATAAATACATATCAATAATTGGTCAGTGGTCACAGCGCGTGTCAGTCATGGAAACTCGGCACAAAAACCAGAAATCATTTTCACGGTGGATTCGGTGATTTGAGGTACCTACATAATCTGAGATTTCATGCAAATACTTCCTAGTACAATATGATCTACGAACTAAATTACCATTGAATTTACTTTATTTATTACTAATAAAACGTTATATGAAAATCATGCAAGTGATTACTTGGATTTTTACCTACTTCATATTTATCGCCCAGTATTATTTTCTGTGACTCAGCATATACAAGGTGGAATTTAATTCGTTCTTTTCCTTTAATATATGTATTCAGTCCATGCTATAGAATACTCCCATATAAATAAATAAAAAAGTACTCATGAAATAAAACTTAAATCTAGGTATTATCAAATTTAAATTCTAAAGGAAAGCCTTGTGACATTAAACAAAGCAGGTGTTTTATTGCCTACGACACATTTACAAAGTACTCAGCTGGTGCCCGCGCTGTGGGTACCGTTAAGTAGACATTTCGGCTGTCATGCAGTTATTGAGGCGCTAAATACTAAAACAAAATCTTTTTTTTTTTTAATTGGTCCTTGTACTAATATTCTATAGCATGGTCTGAGTACATATATTTAAGGAAAAGAGTGAATTAAATGCCACTTTGTATATAGGTCGTTATGTCGAAAGCCTGTGTGTCGTGTGCCTGAGATGTATATTAATTTTAACTTACTTAAACTTTTATAATTAGTATTCAGTTTGCCATCAAGACGAAATAAACGTCTTAAAAGGAAAATAACTTTTCTTTTGCACGCCCTGCTCCAGCGCAACTTCACACGTCACGCTTCGGTGATGATTTAAATATAGCGGTGACTAAAACGTCACGGTAGACCTTTGGGCATTATAACAAAGCCCCAAAGGGCCTTGCAAGACGCTATCACAGTATACATAATAGTACTAACGCTATTAAGTTTTTTATTGGTTGGCCATTGAAGGTTGGATGATGCTGCCAACGTTTATACGAGTGCAATGATTGTAACATCACGTACTTAATACCAACATAGTAAAAAAGGTACGGAACTATTTTGATGGTGGAAATGGTTTTAGATGGTTTTTCACTAAAGTCGTTTCGATAAACAGCGACTCTTCTTACAGCGCAATAAAGTGCAGCTTGCACAGTTATTCCAAACTGTAGTGATTACATTTCTTGCCTTTATCAAATATGATAAAGGCAAGAAATGTAGTATTTTTTTTATATGGAACTAGATACCTGTGCTTATAAGTCTTCTGTGATGGGTCTTAAGCACAGATAAAATAATAATACAGAGATTAACCTTCAGGTAGCAGCTGATTAATATTCTATATAAGATTCATTTAACTACCGGAAAATATAGAGGTATATCTCTACCATTGCTTTAAGATATAAAATGTGAATCACGTTCCAATGTATATGATAGGTACATAAGTATCAGATTATAGTAAAGGTTTTTCCGTTCCAGTAAGGCAACATTCGCTCTGATCACCAAGTGAGATCTCTTTTTTTAGATTGGGTGATAGTTTTTTGTTTTATTTAGTTATATACGTTTGTATATAGAAGATCGCTAACAAAATGAGCTAATGACGACTGAGCATTGAGCAATACCGTGCTTCCTGTCTTCCGACAACACAAATTGAGTTTTCAGGTTATCTCAGGCGCGGATCTACTATTGTGGCACGGTAGCATACCCACAACCCTAATTGAGTTTGATGGGTAAATATGCTTATAAATTTAAAAAAACGAATGTACTTTCGACCACACGACTGAAGTAAAACTTCTTTATCTCCACCTTCTTGCTCCTACATTAATATACGAAACATAACTGTTTCTTGCTACTTATGAAGCCTAAGCAACAACAAAATAGGTTTTATGAATGAAAACGCCGAATTCTCGAATTAATTTTATTTCAATTTATTAGTCGTCGTGATTACAGCTCTTCGTATAAAAGTTTATATTACCCATGGAAAACTCAATTATATATATTATTTGAAAAAATATTATCGTTATTATTGAAAAGTCAATTATAGCTGGAAAGTTGCTCACTCAAATTTTAAACAGGCAAAAAATATTCTTATATTATATTTGGTAAGTCTAAGGAAAAAAATCATTTTTTTCCTGTTACTAAGTGATTTTAGCTAACAGCGATATCAATTAATATGAACTATTATTATCGACATATTATTTTTATTAATATTATCACAAAATATTACACAGTTGTTATTTATTTCATCTAATTTACCTACCTTCTTAGCATGCCACCATCGAACCTCATCGCGTTTTCTCAGATGTATAATTGTGTAAATTAGCTCATTAAAGACCAGTTAAGGCTATGATTAAGGCTATTCATTACGCAATGCAAACAACACAATTGCAGTTATTAAGGACAAAGATGTAGCTGGTTGTAATGATCGAGACGATTAATAAGATCAGATAATTTAAGATAAGATTATTTATTAACCAAACTAAATGTTATAATTTGTTATACTCGTATATAGTGCAAGAATGTACATTTCCTTCAAACCACACTGAACTATGAGTTTAATGGAAACATATACACGGTGGAATTTAATTCGCTCTTATTATGTATGTACTCAGTCCATGCTATAGAACGCTTCTATATAACTAAATCGCGCTTCGGCTTTTATCCAGTTATTTTGAGAGGCATATCATTTTTTATTCTAAATTGCACCTTGTACGTTTATTCTATAGCATGGTCTGAGTATATACGTTTAAAGAAAAGAACGAATTAAATTCCACCGTGTATATCATCAAATTTTTCTTTAAACTCTTTTCGTAAATAATTACAAAAAAAATTGATACCATTATCAAATATTTTACCGTATAATCGTAATAATTGCAATTAACTGTCTCTTCGATCTTCAATTAAAAGTTTTAACTGTCTCACAGATATTTTATATCAGTAGTACAAAATAAACAAATATATTTATTATACCTGTATCTCTTTTCTCGAGAAATTGTTTGACCAATGAATGTTCACGTGAATGACACCATAATCTGCATAAACCTTTAAATACCGCTCATGATGCAGTCCTGGGCCCCTTTTCTTACTGACATCAAACCTCTAATAATGTCTAAACGTGATTTTTCAAACAAAATCACAATTCATTAATAATGGTTCTTTCCAATTTCAGGTGAGCCCGTACGCTGCTGGACGTGCTCATCAGACCTGAACCCGATTTGCAACGACCCATTCCTGATCGGAAGATCACAAGAATACCGCTCGGACAGCCCCTACATGTTCAAACTGGAAAACTGCGACGCTAACACTGGAGTTACCTACCCTTATCTGACATCTTCTAAATCCGCCTGCAAGAAACAGAAGAAATACAGTAAGTATACCTATATATATATATATATATATATATACATACCTAGTAAATAAGTGGTAGGACTTTTCTGGAAAGTTCATCTAGGTAGGTACCACCGCTTTGCCAGTTATTCTGCCGCCAAGCAGTAGCGCAAGCACTGCTGCGTTCCGGTTTGAAGAGCATTGTAGCTAGTGAAATTACTGGGCAAATCAGACTTTATGACCTGATCTCACAGTCTAGTAATCTTATTACTAGATAGTGCTGATGTCTAAGGATGACGTGCGCAGTGCAGTATCACGCGAAGCTCTATACTTTAGAGTTCCGAGTGACACTGCAACTGACATGGGCAGCCGTGTCGCTTAACATCAGGCGGACGGCGAGCTTGTCACGTCATTGTATAACTTTTTTTTAATACACAAAAAATGGTACCATATACCTACAGTATAAGTAAATATTATAAAAAAATTAATTACAAAGTTCAGTTAGATTAAAGTCTACTAATAGCCCTTCTTCCTGCAATCTAAACAACTTTCTACATCATTTCATTGAGGAAATCGAAATGAGCTAAACCTAATAAGATGAACTAGACCGGAACTGTTTATTTATAATCTGAGAATGTGCTGGGACGAGCGGGAGACGACGATGAAGATTCTCTCTACACGAAGCCTCGTTATATCACCTTGTAATATTATCCCACCCGGTGACACTGTAAAATCAAAGTCAAAAGATTTATTGCAAATAGGCTATTTATAGCACTTTTACAAGTCAAAATTACATTAGGTACTTAAATTAAGTTATTTTAATAAGCATATAGAATTACAAAGTGCTACATAGGTAAAGGTCGGTAGAGATCAACAGCATTAGCCTGTTAAAAAACCGTATAATATTGAAATGAAGCCTAATGTAATACTCTATGTAATGTTCTATACGGCAAGTTTCGTATAGTTAATATTGTAAGTTGATCCAAAACTTTATGCTTTATAGATTATAATTACTTAACATAACTACTATTTACTAGGTGGTAGGACTTGTCTGCAAAGTTCGTCTAGGTAGGTATACATAGCTTTGCCAGTTATTCTGCCGGTAAGCAGTAATGTGCAAACACTACTGTGTTTCGGTTTGAAGGGCACTGTAGCTAGTGAAATTACTGGGCAATTGAGACTTTATGATCTAATCTCACAGTCGAGTAATCTTATTACCAGACTGTGCTGATGTCAAAGGATGATGTGCGCAGTGCAGTGTCACTCGAACCTTTATATTTTAGTGTTCCGAATGACACCGTTCTGTTATGGGCGGCCGTGTCGCTTAACATCGGGTGAACGACTAGCTCGTCACATCATTCACCTAACATAAAAAAACATATTGTAGCTTATCGATAGATATAGGTAGGTCTTATAATCCTTACCATTAATTTTTTTTACAAAAGTTAGTCAATGGGTTTAGTAGAGTACCAACATTATCTTAGGTACCTACCACGACTCCCGGTTACGCCCTTTATGATAGCTTTTTTTATAATTTCCAGCCCGCTATCGAGATAAAGTAGTTCTTAGCGAAACGTAAAGTACACCTATATTTCGTTTACTAAGAACTGACATTGATCAATTACTTTATTTACCCTTAATAATTGAAGGATAAATGCTAATTATAGAAAGAAAATCATGATAAGTACATGATGATTTATACCGTAATTCCTAGCATTAACTCGCATATTAGTGATTGATACGTTCTGTGTTGAATGTAGATAGGTTCAATTGAGCATAAAGAGCTTTAGAATTTTAAACAACACTGTAGCGGGAAATGGATATGGATAAGTTATCACTAGCTACAGCTTGCGCACGCGTGGGCAGCAGTTTAGCGTGATAAAAAGTGGATATATGCTGTATCCTTCCTTTCCCATCTGTATACCAAATTCCATAAAATCGGTTTAGTCGTAAAAAGATAAGTAATTTAAAATCCAACACAGTGCCCCTAGCGGCAACTACGCGAAAAATATTCCCTTTAACTCCGTCTGGGGTACAAGAGGTAAAGATAGATAGATCTCTTTATTGTCTCACCAACGAAATTCATACAATACAGGAATTATTAAATCTGACATACTAGTGCAACAATGGGCGGTCTTATCGCTAATAGCGATCTCTTCCAGACAACCTTTGGATGGAAAGTATCAAAAGATAAAACACGGCGGTCTAAAACAATTTAGAATAAAAAGAAATACAGATGAAAATAAACTATTACCTATAACTTGGTAAAAAATATATATATAAATACATCCTAATACTTAGATATTTTATAATAAAATAAACTAATACATATTTATTACAAAAGCAAGAAAAAGTTATAATATAATACATAGCAGCAGTTAACATGACACATAATACTACTAGGTGGTAGGACTTTACTGCAAAGTTCGTCTAGGTAGGTACCACCGCTTTGCCAGTTATTCTGCCGCCAAGCAGTAGTGCGCAAGCACTGCTGTGTTCCGGTTTGAAGGGCACTGTAGCTAGTGAAATTACTGGGCAAATGAGACTTTATGATCTGATCTCACAGTTTAGTAATCTTATTACTAGATTGTGCTGATGTCTCAGGATGACGTGCGCAGTGCAGTGTTACGCGAACCTCTGTACTTTAGAGTTCCGAGTGACACTGCAGCTAGTATGGGCAGCCGTGTCGTTTAACATCAGGCGAACGGCTAGCTCGTCTCGTCATTAATTAACATTAAAAAAAAAAACTTACAGGTATACTTACTTAAATGATGTATAATCTCTCGTGAGATTCTCCTTCTCATTCTTGGAGTCTCACTCTGCGGAGGGTAGTAACCTGGGATCGCGCCAACTGGGTCAAAATACTTCGAATGTTTTCTTGTTATTTTAATGAATGACCTAGTCGTACACTTGATGTTAAGTAAGGAACTACTCTAATGTTTCGCTTAAAAGTTTCGCTTGACACTGCACTGCGCGCGTCATTCTAAGACATCAGCACAGCTACTAAACTGAGATCAGATGATAAAATCTCATTACCCAGTAATTTCACTAGCACCGGACGGACCGCAATAGTGCTTGCACTCTACTCTTTAGCGGCAGAATAACTGGTAAAGCGGTGTTATTAATGGGTGTTACCTAGACAAACTTTGCAGAATCTTTCTACCACCTTGTGCAGTAAGTGTGGTGCAAATTTGATCGTACCAACTAATTTAACCTCACCCACGTTGGGGCTTCCCTTCAATCTAGTCCACCTCTAGTTTGTTCTTGTCTTTTGCTAAACTACTAGGTATAAACACTAGGGCTCTGGGGCCCGTATTACAGCTATACGCTCAGTTATGAATTTCTGCTTAAGACAAGATTTCATTCACAAAACAATGAAATATCTACTTGAGCATCAATGGAAGACTGAGAATAGTTCTGTAATACGGGCCTCATGAATCTGCGATGCTACGGGCAGCAGTTTTGTAATCAACTAAAGTGCTCCTACTTAAATAATAGTGCTATTTAATAGTAGTAGTAGTCATTAATAATAATAATAATAGCGCCCAACGATCACATGCATAGATCCTGGACCCTAACTAGGATTCCCTGTGTCTGGGGATCCAGGAACTGCGAGGACCATGGTCCCACAACACCCAGACTCAGGACAAGTATTTGGCGCTTTTTTTTCTGTGCACAAATACTTGTCCTGCCTCGGGAATCGAACCCACAGCCTCCGGGTTATGAGCCGATCTGCTCAACCACCACACCACGGAGCCTGTCAATTACGCAATGCAAACAACTTGTTATTACGTAATTATTACCTAAATGAGTGAGTAAATATAATAGAAGTAGATACCTAATTATTTAAGTTTTCAGTAACGAAAAGCTAAAGACCGCGGCCGTCTATATAAAGTAGGAAGTCATTTTACTCATTTTAATGTTCCACACGTTGGTCGTATAATTATTTCAAAGCCATAACAGCAATTATAACATCTACGTCAAAAGCAAAACTAGATGATTGTTCTTCTACTTGTATTGTTCTTGTAAATTGACGCTAATCATAAGGCAATTTTAAATACTCCATACTCTTTGTGATTTTAATGTGTAATTAGAGATGCTGTACGATTGTAGTTTGGCCGAAAATTCGGCTTAAAACAAACAAACAGGTGGTGTTTTCGTGCTCAGCTCACTAGGATGAAGGATCCCAATAAAGGTCACTGTGTTTTTTTATAGGTAGATAAGTCTCTGAATAAGTAAGGTATTTCATGGAAGCGGCAATTAATGCCGAAGACTTAGACTTCAATATTGCCTACTCAAAACTCTTCGGGTACCAGCTTATAAGGTGTGCGTAGGAGTGAAACAAGGTCGAATTAACATTGTCGAAATAAAGTGTAAATTCACTTTGTCATTTAGGTATAGCTAAAATTTACACACTTATGACATAATTGTAATCTTCAATGTCAAAAAGTATCTAGATACTTATCTGGTCTATAACTAGTCTAAATAGGTACCTACTTAAAATGGTTAATACGTCCAATATCTACGTTAGGTTAGGTACCTTGTACGTTACCCTGGACGGGAGATGGGCTTTTGGGGCCCACTTTGCCCAGTTGGCCCCAAAAGTGGTGGGAGCTGCGGCCGCCTTGGGGAGGCTGCTGCCCAATGTGGGTGGCCCGAGCGCCGTATGTCGCCGTCTATACTCCGGAGTAATCCGGAGTATGGCGCTGTACGGGGCACCGGTCTGGGTGGACGCCCTCGGTCGCAGTAACAAAACCCTGCTGCGACGTCCGCAGCGGGTTATTGCGACGAGGGCGATACGCGGGTACAGAACGGTGTCCTGGACAGCGGCATGCGTTCTAGCCGGTGACCCACCCTGGGAGCTTCAAGCCGAGATCCTCGCTGAAGTATACCACTTCGTGGCGGCGAGGAGATCTCGGGGAGAGCCCCCAGGGTGGGACGAGGTTAGGCGCATGCGGCAGCAGGCGCGGGCCACCCTATTGAGGCGGTGGGTGGAGGACCTGGCTCCACCGGTCCCAGGGCAAAGGACGGTGGAGGCCATCCGTCCGGTCCTCCAGAGGTGGGTGAGGCGGCCCCACGGGTCGCTGACCTTCCGGTTGGTGCAGGTGCTTTCCGGGCACGGATGCTTTGGAAAGTACCTGCACCAAATCGCGAGGCGGGAAGCGACCCCTGCCTGCCATGAGTGTGGGGCGCTGGAGGATACAGCGCCCCACACACTGGAAGTGTGTGCCGCTTGGGACCCGCAGCGGCACACACTTTCCTTGGCAGTAGGCCACGATCTCTCGCTGCCAAGCGTGGTGAGAGCCATGCTTGACAGCGAGAGATCGTGGCAGGCGGTGGTCTCCTTCTGCGAGTACGTGATGGCGCAGAAGGAGACCGCGGAGCGGGTCAGAGAGGAGGCCGCTGGAGCTGACCCGCTCCGGCGCAGACGAGTGGGAGGGAGGAGGAGGCGTTACGCGCACCTCTTCCCTCCCCCGTAGTAGGGCCACTGGTGGAGAGTCGGGGGACTCTCCGCCGGCTTGCACGGCCCCACACGTCTGGTGGGTGACCTTGTGAGCAAGGTCACCCATCCTTTGGCGCGGAGAGGCCCGAAAGGGCCTGCCGCCGGGGGCGAGCTGGCTGGACTGCAGTCGCGACCCCTTCTCGCCCCGGTACGGCGGACGAGGGCTCACGGGGGGGTTTTAGTGGATTCGAGTCCCACATACCCCCTGCCACCACCCCCGTGGTGGCAGAGAAGTGCGAGGGCATTTCCCCCCCTCAAAAAAAAAAAAAAAAGGTACCTTGTACGTAATTGATAAGCATCAAAACTGTCCGGATGGCGACTGCCCAGTCGCCATCCGGACTATGTCTGTAGAAATATCATTAGTCTGAGAGTGCGTAACGTTTGAAACGCGTGTAAACTAATCAAATTCTTGTTAATTTTCTGATCCTACGCACTTTAGTTTGTGCCAACGGTCTCACAATAGATCTTTATTTCTGGCCATCGTGTGACGTCGGTATGTTTTTAAAGGTCACAAAATACAGTCACGATTATGTACAAAAACCTTACTTAAATTTACACTTCTGTATTTTGGTAGAGCAGAGAAATAAGTTTTGACAAAGCTAGTAATGATAATCACTAAATAGTAATAAAAAGGTACATATCTATAACCGGCCACATATTTTACTTGTCGGTCTTATGATACAAGATACCAATATTGGTTAACGATTAAAACCAAATTAAAACATTATCTTTTATGGGAACGGAAGTTACAGCCACGAATACCGGTGTAGATAGTAGTAATAATCCTGTGAATTTATGGCTGGAAAAGATAGCGAAAACAAAAGTCCCTACATATTATGATATTTATACAGTTACTTATGATATAGCCACGAATTGGCTAACGTAGGTAGGCAGACTATATATCCGCCCGCTGTTGACACCGACAAAATGTTATATGTATATATTAGGTCTTTACCTATGAAATTGCCGTTTTGTTTGAAAAAAGTTAAAGTATTTTTTTTTCGAACTTATTTATTTCTTTTATTCAAAGTAATCACCCCTGCAATCAATGCATCTTTGCCAACGCTGTGGCAGTTTATGGATGCCCTTCTTGAAAAAATCAGCAGGACGGGAGACAACAAACTCTTCAAAGGCGTTTTGTACTGCCTCTCGGGAATTGAATTTTTTTCCCGCTAAAAAGTTGTCCAAATTTTGGAAAAAGTAATAGTCGGTAGGCGCAAGATCTGGTGAGTATGGCGGATGAGGGAGAGCTTCCAAACCCAACTCATGCAGCTTAGAGACGGTCTGTTGTGCAGTATGGGGTCGCGCGTTGTCGTGAAGTAGCAGTGGAGACGACCGATTGACCAAAGCTGGTTGCAGACGTGCGAGTTTCGCCATCATTGTGGTCAGTTCTTCAATATACACATCTGCAGTAATGCTCTCGCCGTTTTGTAAAAAGCTATGATGAATTACACCAGCACTAGACCACCAAACTGTGACCATCACCTTTCTAGGGGTCATTTTTCGTTTTGCACATTGCTTTGGTACCGAACCAGGATCTAACCAACTTGCTGAGCGCTTTCGATTGTCAAAAAGAATCCATTTTTCGTCGCACGTAACAATTCGGTTAAAAATTCCTTCATTTCTGTGCCTGTTAAGCAGCGCAAGGCAAGTCTCGACGCGTACGTTGCGCTGGCGATCGTTAAGTTCGTGGGGCACCCATCTATCAAGCTTTTTTATCTTGCCAATCTGTCGCAAATGGACCAATATTGTTTTGATGCTAACATCAAAAGCTGCTGCCAGCTCAGCTGTAGATTGAGATTCATCAGCTTCCACAATCGCCTTTAATTCATCATTGTTGACCAAAGTTTCCGGACGACCACGAGGTTCATTTTTCAAGTCAAAATTCCCAGAACGGAACCGAGCAAACCAATAACGGGTTGTACGTTCGTTTGTACAGTTCTCTCCGTAAACGTCGTTGATGTTACGTGTCGTTTGTGCCGCGTTGGTGCCACGACGGAACTCATATTCCATAATTATACGAAATTTCAAAGTATCCATTATGAGGAAAAATGTTGAAATGTAATGAAAATACAACGCCAATCAATAAACAAAAGACTTATATTGTAAATAGAATGTCATATTTTTAAAACAAAATTAATTTTAATTTAGAATTCATAGCCAATCAAAACTTTTTTTGTTTGAAAAAGTCTGTACTGCAATTCGGCAATTTCATAGGTAAAGACCTATTATTATATATGACTGGCCCGATAGCTCAGTTGGTAGTAGCCCTGCCTTCTGAACTGTGGGTTGTGGGTTCGATTCCCACTCAGGACAAACATTTGTGTGATGAACATAGGTGTTTGTTCTCTGTCTGGGTGTCATATTGTATTCTATGTATGTATTTACAAACAAAAAAGTATCTAAGTATTGTATCAGTTATCTGGTTCCCATAGCACAAGCTTTGCTTAGTTTGGGGCTAGATGGCAATGTGTGAGATGTCCACACATATTATTACTATTTACATTATTATTATTATATTATATGTATATATTACCATGCCAAAAAAATCCTCCAACTGCATGGATTCGATGTGTTATGGTGGTTATGTATACCTCCAACCGCCATACTCACGCTATGACGCGGTTGTCGTCAGCTTTCCCGATACCTATTATTATAGCTATATAGGTACTTAAATTAATATTGCGCTTTTCTGGTTCCAGTTAACGGTCAGCTGGTCATCACCCGTGGCTGCACATGGAAGAGGTCTGATGACTTCACCACCACCTGCCCCAGCTCCAACGCATACAACGAGGTATCCACCTTCTGCGAAACTTGTGATTATGACGGATGCAACGGAGCTACTACCATCGCAAAAACAATGGCTTTGATTATTGCGCCATTAGGACTTCTGCTTTTTAAGTAATTAATCACACCACCCAGACGACTGCAATGGTATAGATTGAAATTATGTACTTGTTTGTATTAATTGTTTTTACATTGGAAATTGGAACGCAATGGTCTTCAGTCTAGAGTGGGAGAGGAAGATCATTGCACTTTACAAAAGTAACGAAAACTTTTCCATACGCCATAATATTTGGCAATACAACACATTAATACATGTAATTTCAATTTATGCCAGTAACATTCTGTGGGTGATATTTAAGTCGAAGTTTAGTTATAAGTATGGGAGAAACGAATCGAAATAAACATCAAACAATAAAAGATTCTGTAATAATATATCATAAACGTTCATAAACCAATTTTCTTCTGCCCTAAGATGTAGTCTCTGCATTACCTAACTCTCCGTCCCAGTTTGAAGTCAGTTACATAACTGTCCTACTTTTATCGAGTGACGCGTGCCTATGTTTACGATACGATTCAGATAAATATGAATCGAATGAGATCATCGTTATTTCGGGACGTCTCAAAATCGGACCCTCCAAACACGTTTTGGCCCAGCATTCCGCCCGATTTCTTCATAACCCATCGATTTAGACTCTGAACAAGTTTTGACTGACCAGGTAACTAATAATCGAGTTACCTGGTCAGTCAAAACTTGTTCGGAGTACAGATTTTGGGCACTATAGTGGGATCCTAAGGACATTTTTGTATATACAGTTATGAATAACGTATGAGATGCTGATTTTTTATGTGAATGTATAAACATTCACATAAAAAATCAGCATCTCATACGTTTTAGCTACTTAGTTAATAGATATCTAAATAAGTCATCCAGTCTGTGTTTCTGTACGATATCATAGGTTCAGTTAATGTTTTGTTTGGAAACTGATCGATTCGTTTCTTCAAAAGGATTTAATGTACAAAAGTTTGTATGTGGGACCATAATGTACTTCCCGTTAGTGTACCCACCGCAGAATAGCAATGTTAACCATTTTTACGTATCGAGTACCTATGATGTAAATAATCCTTTCTCATCAAATTTCTCAATAGATATTGAATAACTTTATCCGTCTTCAATTAGTAATACTTTTAATTAACAGCTTTCCCATTTCCAATTTTATAATTTTACGTTTCTTGTTACATTAAGTTCTCTACTTTGTACTTCTTTATCTTTAATATTATCAAACCTTATCTGATTGTAAATATTATTAAGTTTATTGACTTCTATAATGGTTTTAAGTTAACTTAAGCGTCGCGACACTGGATGTAAAACTAATACTTACCTATCTACTTATTGTAATAATAATCTTATACTAATATGCACCAAAATCATAATCGCCGTGTCTTCCTATATAGGGAGCTAATTAACTATCTATTTTAGTTGTTCAAATTCCTGCAAGTCTATACGAAAAGTGCCTTAGCTGATCCCGAAAATTTTCTTTACGAGCTTTGACGCAAATAAAAGCAACGCAGGCTGGTTTTCCTTTTTGAACATATTAAGAATAATTATCTACTTAGTTACCTTAGTTATCGGAACTAAATAATGTTGAGTTTTTAATAATAAATCTGTCGCAAAACTACTGTACTGTTGTTTTCTTAACTTGCAAGCTACATCAATTTTCAGGATACAAAATTACCTTCCTATGTCCTACCTATCCTATGTCAAAATAGGTTCAGCATTTGACATAGCTGTTAAACCTTTTCTCAGTAGGTCTTTTTAAAAGTAACGCGTTTTAGCACAATGGTCGGCACCATGATTCTACGTCGCATTCTCTAAAACCAAAGTAAACTTAAAGTATGGCGGTACTCTTCTGATAAAGGGGAAATGAAAAAGTCGGAAATATGTTAATTTCGTTTAGCTTTAGAGTATGCGACACAGAATCGACACCAGTATCAACGAATTAGATAGAAACGCAAAGCAATCGCAAACAAACTTCGCTATCACCGACCTACTGACACAAGCGGATGGCGGCTCTAAAGTCCGTGTACCAGACTATTATAGCCCAGTGGTTCTTAACCTTTCAATGATGAGGGACCATTTGATAATTTTAGTCTTGCGATGGACCACTGTTTGGAGGTAATCAATATATAGTTGTTGTTTTATTGTTCTATATAAATAAAACATATATTTACATTATACTAATGTCCGTGTAAAATGAAAATAATAATAATGTTGGCTTTAAACAGCTGTTAGCATGTTATTATTATTATGTTTTATTTATAAGTTTTTTAATAATTCCAGGGACCACCAGTGGTCCGCGGACCACCGGTTATGAACCACTGCTATAGTATCATTAGTTCGATCAATCAAACTAATAACCGAATGATTGATCCTACTAATACATTATAATAGGCGTTTACTCAACAGAGGTATTATCCAGTCCAAACGATTTATTGTCTTGAGTTCATATATAAATACTTAACACAAAAAAGGATTTGAAAAAAATCGTGAATCTTCCGATGTTTTTTCCTTTAAAACCTACTACAGACTATAATTACGAACAATTAAAAATATTTCCAAATAATCCATCTTTTTCGAGTGATACGATCCGATCCATTTCGAACACCATTTTGAAAATGTTAATGCTTCAGATACCTATATTATATTGTATTATCATTCATTCTAATCCAGAAAATATGTGTTAAATATATAGAATAATCATTTAAGTAATTAGTACAGACTGATTTCTGATTTTGCAAAATTGACATATAATCATACTGCGCATTGCTCATACAATTTAAGTAGGCACCGAATACTGCGGAGCAGTCATGCGAGTTGCTTCTAACTAAATTAGGTGTTGAAATAAAAATGATAGCACATAATAATAAAGGAAATATTTACTCGTATTGTATATTGTATAAATTTTACCCTTCAGTACTTCGATAGGTATATAAAAATAAAGTCTACCTAATAAAAATTGAACCATTGTGATTTCAGTGTTATATTATTAAAAAGGTATATACAAGGATCTCATTTTACGCTTTCGTTTTTTTATGGTGGTGTAAGGTACTTTTCGGTGACGATGCGTTAGTGGAAGCTAGGCTTCAGAGCTTGGGTCGCCGTCTAAAGTTGCTGGCTCATCAATGTTTTATGGACTGCACTTTGGAGAGTGCGAAGGAATTACACGTTCTAATTCCCCCATCTCCTTACTTTCATCAGACTACAAGATGCACAGAAACGCGGCATCCACATATGGTTGAAATTCCTTCAACCCGCACTAAGCGTTGCGCCACTAAAACAGCTTGCCGGCGTCCTTGTTTCCAGTAACTATAACCTGGGAGTTTCAAGTCGAGAGTGAACAGGTATCTTTTAAGCAAGCATGCCTTTTAAGCCCGCCTTAAACCACGTCATTGCTTAACATCATACGAGGCCATGTTCAAATGTTTTGCCTATAAGTCCTATAACCAATAAAAAAAACTAAAACACCAATTGTTTTTAATCCCTAGTCAGAAGCACAATCTAGCTATATATTCTTTTTATTTAAGCAACAAGTGTGATTGGCAAAAAAAGCATAATATAGTCCACCTGAGCTTAAGGAGCCATTGCTTGTGAACATTCCAATCTGCAACATCAGGGGTACCTATTCTTTGCTGGAGATATGTTAAGTTTATGTTATTTAGCTATGGGAGATAAATTTCATGAATTATGTTTACAATGGTGTCCATTCTGTGTCGCATACTCTTAAGCTAAACGAAATTAACATATTTCCGTCTTTTTCATTTCCCCTTTATCAGAAGAGTACCGCCATACTTTTACTTTAGTTTTAGAGAATGCGACACAGAATCGACTACAATGTATTGTTACCTAGATAGGTGCCGTTACATAATTTGAGATGCCTAAAAAAGGCTACTAAATACACTAGTAATAAAACAACCACATTTAATATCACTTACCTAATACTTAAGCTACGACAAATAAACGATAAATGAATATGCTCGAGTAAATACAACGATATAGAAAAATTTCGATTCCATAGACTCTGATACACAAATGCCAAAAGAAAAAAAGGGTTGAGTTTGCTTGGAACCACTAATTGTTCTTAGTGGAAAAAAATCTCAATAAAACATTTACATGTGAACGTACATTGTAAAGATCTTAAAAACATTAAAAGGTTTTCGCTCAGTTGTAGAAATTATGAGATTTATTTCGTACAACAAATAAATCTCACCTACCTACCTTTATAAATATAAATGTTTTTGGTGGATATGCACGGCTAGATATGCACCCAACTCTAATTTTTTGTGTTAAAGCTATCGTGAGTATGACACATTTTTTAAAATTAATAACTACTAAAACTCACTTCAATTAATGGCGAAATTACTGGTTTCGGACATATTCGATATCTTTCTTCTGTGAGCCAGTTACTAACGCAAGCGGCTTTCGCGTCAGCACGTAACTATGAATATGTCCGAAACCTAGTCGGAGTAATTTCGCATTTTAATTAATAATAATAATAATAATGGGCATCTTACACAACGTCATCTAGCCTCAAACTGAGCAAAGCTTGTACTATGGGAACCAGATAACTGATACAATACTTAGATACTTTTTGTTTGTAAATACATACATAGAATACAATATAACACCCAGACACAGAACAAACACCTATGTTAATCACACAAATGTTTGTTCTAGGTGGGAATCGAACCCACAACCCACAGTTCAGAAGGCAGGGTCACTACCAACTGAGCTATCGGGTCAGTCATAGTTTAATTGACGTGAGTTTTAGCCGTTATTAATTTTACAAACTCTTAATACAATATTTCTATATAAAATCAGACTGAATTAGTCTGCCACATGATTACCATGCATCTAGAATACAAATACTTTACGCAATGCAAAAAGCATTGCACTCAAAGAAACAAATAGCAAAGGCAGAGGAGCAACCATAGAAGAAGAGTTGCAACCATCTCTGTCGTTACACATACAATACTCAGCATTAACGTTGTTTGGACCTTTTTGTGTAAAGCATAATTTCTTGTTAAGGGGTTTTCCCGGTTCTAGCTCACCACAGTCTCTGATGTAGTGCCATTTTCCGTTATCTGAAATGTAATACAAATACTTTTAACTAATTATGGTTATAACTAACTGGACAATAAATTTAATAATTTTAGTATTTTTGTAGATTTTAGAAGTTTAGTAATATTATTAATAATAATAATAATAACGCCCAACGATCACATACATAGATCCTGGACCCCAACTAGGATTCCCTGTCTAAGGACCCAGGAACTACGGGGACCATGATCAACACCATGGTCAGAACAAGTATTTGTGCTTTTTTTCCTGTGCACAAATGAATGAAATGTCAAAAAGGAAATTTCCTGGCGCGGGAATCGTACCCGCCGCCTCCGGGTTATGAGCCGACCTGCTCTACCACGACACCGCAGAGGCTGCCAGCAGTTTAGTAATATTAGTAGTAGGAAGTTTACGTAATTATAGTACATTCGTGCATTTTGCAGGGCATTACAAGTGCCTCAAAATAAAATTATTATGAACCAATAGAAAAATATCGTAAAAATTTACATTTCCCACGATATTGAAATCACTATAAAAACAAATCACATTCTACTGTGTGGCTCGAGGTGTCTGCTTATAATTTAATATCTATCTATACCTATACACTTTGTCCTGAATCTGCTGATCTTGCTGATTAGCAGATCTGATCGTGAGACCTGAAACTTGGAGGGTGAAGCTTCATATGAGGTAGGCATCCAATAAAAAAAGATTTCCGAACCTCTACCCCTAAGGGGGTGAAAAACGGGGGCAACGTTTATTGTATGGGACAGCGTGACTCCTTGGACCAATCTACTTCAAGTTTTGCATAAACCTTTTAATTGATGGAAGACGTGATTCGTATTTTATTGAAATCCATCCCCTAACGGAGTTAATAATTTATTTTAGGGGTGATTTGCTTCGAAGTTGATATAAATACTCCTTATGTAGTGCTTTTGATGCTTTGATGCTTTTGAAAAAGCGTTTATTTTATTTTATTGATACTACAATCAAAAAAGGCTTTGTCGTATCTTAGCGACCATATCGCCCAATCAGTAATATACAAAAATGAACAAAGTTTAAGTTACGGTCTAGACAAACATTGGTCTGCGAGGCAATATACGCACATCGCGCACGCGCATCAACAAAGTCTCGGGATATTGAACAAGTTCTTTGTAAATGTTCGAAAAGTTATTGTTCTGTTGTCAAGTTGGGCGGAAAATCCCTCCATGCTCTTCGCTGTAACATGTCCCAGGCGTGTTCAATTGGGTTTAAGTCGGGCGACCGTGCAGGCCAATCTAACACCTGAACATCGTGTTCTCGAAGGCCGCCCGACACCAGCCGCGCCGTATATGAAGGTGCATTGTCATGCATAAGCTGAAATTCTTGTCCCGTTTGGGCTCTGAGCGGGACAATAACAAGTTCCACTACCTCCTCACGGTATTTATGGGCAGTCATGCTGCCCTGAATCCAAATGAGCTGGGTTCGTTGGCCGATCCGTATTCCTCCCCACACCATGATTGTCCCGCCTTGGTAGGAGTGAACCTCCTGTGGATGTCGGAGACGGCTGACTCTACCTGGAGTTCTCCAAACGCATGTTCGTCGCGAATCTGGATGAAATTCAAAGTGGGCCTCATCAGTGAACAGCACCAATGGTGTTGGTCACTCCATGTCAAATGTTCTCGAGCCCATGAAAGTCGCCTACCGCGATTGTCGCGTCGCAGCGCTG
This sequence comes from Ennomos fuscantarius, assembly GCA_905220475.3. Lineage (NCBI taxonomy): Eukaryota > Metazoa > Arthropoda > Insecta > Lepidoptera > Geometridae > Ennomos > Ennomos fuscantarius. The sequence continues at coordinate 5,638,803 of HG992039.1, forward strand.
GGACTCGTAGCGGTCTGCGAGCATAAATACTAACTTCATGCAGCCTTCTTCGTACGGTTTGGTCGCTAACCAGCAGCTGGTGGTCCTCTTGGAGCCTTTGTACTAATTGCATCGCTGTGATATTGGGTAGTCTTTTGGTGGTAATTTGTAGGAATCGATCCTGTCTCTGAGTGGTAGCACGATGCCTACCTGTGTGCTGTTCTACCACATCTCCAGTAGTGCGATAACGTGACCATAGCCGGGATATTACATTTTGGCTTGTGCCCAGAGCCTCAGCAACGACGGGTTGTATAGCACCGTTTTCTATGCCAACTGCTCGTAACATTTCATCTCGACTCAAATAACGGCGTGGCATAACGCTAAAGACTTTACACAATCAATGCATACAAGAAAAAAAAATTAAACCGTTTATCGTAATTTAACACCTGAAACCAAATTCAATGTAACTTCTCTTAACTAAGGTACTAAGAAAATTGCGCTGTACTTTGTGTGTTTTCATTTGTTTCTCATTTTAATTTTTAAATTTTGAATAAGGAATGAACAAGGTTTCAATCTGTATATAAACTTTTTAAGGAAACTAAATAGGTTTTAAACAATAAAGCTATGTTTGATTTCAAAATAACGTATCCCTAGACTTTGTTGATATGTGTATGTTTTGGGCTTCATCTGACAATATGTCAGTCATATGTATGGATGTTTGTTACTCTTTCACGTTCAAATGGCTGGATGGATTTGGTTGAAATGTGTAATATAGATAGCTTATACAGTGGAATAATACATATGCTACTTTATCAAGTATCTTCTAAATATATATAACTCAAAGGTGACTGACTGATTAACTGACTGACATAGTGATCATCAACGCACAGCCCAAACCACTGGACGGATAGGGCTTAAATTTGGCATACAGGTAGATGTTATGATGTAGGCATCCGCTAAGAAAGGATTTTTCGAAATTCCACCCTTAAGAGGGTGAAATGGGTGGTTGAATTATTTTCCCATAGGCCACGCCACGGGCGAAGCTGCGGGCAGAAGCTCGTAAATCAATATTAATACCTGATGAGACATAATAATAATGCAGTTACAATAAGCTTCTTGACCATGCTGTCCAATACCCTTTGTGAAGATTATAATATTGGCCATGACAAATAACTTAATTACACATACACTTACCTAATTAGGGAAGTAGATAAAGAATAGATAACACAGACAAAATAAGTATTCAGCGTCTGTATGAAGATAAGCTATGCATAGCAAAGGAAATCTTTGTTGTGGAATTTTATAGTTAGGTACTGAGATTGGGTGTAATATTATGCTTGGATTGGTAGGTACCACAGATTAGAGGAAAAACAAGTTACACACTCTGTGGTAGGTACTTATGTCATTCTGTTAGAATATTTTGTTAGTGGCTAAGGCAAAATAGTCAAGGCCCTTTGAACCGGTTTTTCAATGTATTATTGCGTAGTAGGTCCTATTATGTACTCTATTGTATTATTTTGTTTCCTTTTCAAGTTTTTAATGTTGTTTTTGATTCTAAATGATAAGTATAAAAAGTCGTACCTAGGCACAGAAGTAGGTACTATAACTTTTCTTGGAGTAAAACTTCATTACACGCGCTTGACTTGGGGAGTTAAGTTCGTGAATGCGAGGCGAGCGGAAGTTGAAGTTGGTTCACGTAGATCTCCATTGTCAACATACAAACAACAAGATACAACACAACAACCAACATTATATTTTTTAAATTTGTTAAAAAAATATTATGTTGGTACGTATGTCCGGTAGCTTGACAATTTATAATAATTCATAATTGCCAAGATGGCGACATTAACATTAAACAAAGCAAAAACAAAGTTACACCGGCTGATAGATGGAGCTAAAGAGGTTTTACTTCAATCGTGTTGTCTAAAGCACACTCGTATTTTTTGGGTTTAGACTAAATAATAATGATTTAACAATTACAACAATTCATCTAAATCCTTGTGTTCGATCTAGGTATGTGCTTATTTGGTTGCAGGTTGGTCTGTGATCTGTGACCTTTGTAGATAGCTAATCTTTAAATAAATATTAACTTCAAATGTTATTTCGTAGTACAATGAAAACAAGATAAGTAACTAATTTAAAAAATTCCAACTATGTAGTTAAGTACGTACTTAATGCTTTATTTATTTATACTAATCTCTAATGAGACATTTGAAGTGTGTTATCTTACTGCTAACAAAGATTTTAAAACTACTTTGTTAAGTTGTTGTAAAGTTATTATATTTTATCTATTACTTAGCGTAGGTGCCTACTAGTGATGTAACGAATATACATTTTTCGGCATGCGAATGCGGATGCGAACATCTCCCATCGATATTCGCGAATGCGAGTATTTCACTTTTAAATTTGGCGCCATCTATGGTTTTATTTTGGCAGCTTCCTCAGCGCATAAGTTACATGCACACATTTATCATAGTCTGCAAATAACTATTTTGCCAAATAAGTTGAATAGCCGTTTATAATCTTTTTTGATGATATTTATTTTCAATTAATAAAAGGAGATGATCATTTTTACAGTCCAAAATGAGTGTAAAATGTTATAAGAACTATAACACAACATTGAAGAGTATAACATGTTTGTTGATAATTATTATGTCAAGCAAATATTTTTGTTTTTGTCCAAAAGAAGTTTTATAGCGGTTATATAGAGAGGTTTTATAGAGGCTTTTTTTGGTTTATTAAAATCTAGTTCTAAAATTCTAGTTTGATAAAAGAATAATATTTGAAGTTGAAATAGTACACAATTTGTATAAAGACTGATTAAAGTATAAGAGAAGAATATATTTTAGTTTGATAAATGTTATTTGCTCAGTAAATTCTAATGTAAAGTTGATTATTTACAATACTGAATCAATAGTAAATATTAAAGTGAAATCTCATTACAATTTAATAAGTGTTGATAATTATAATTGTACGTTTGTGTAAATTAGAAAGTTTATGGTTTTGTAATAAATATTATAAGATAATAATATTTCATTGTTTGATTTACCTTTTGTTATTGACATCTCATTTACTCTTTCCCAGCATTCATATTCGCAAAAGATCCGCGTAAAATTTACGAATGCGAATACGAATGTCTAAAAATATGCGAATATTTGTTACATCACTAGTGCCTCCAGACCTTTTAAGGAATGTCGATTGTTTTTTATTATTTCAATTGCTCCGATAGCTATTCGTGGTAACCCTGCCTTCTGAACTGCAGGTTGTGGGTTCGATTCCCACCCAGTATTCTATGCATGTATTTCCAAACAAATTGTATCAGTTATCCTGGCTCCCATAAATCCCATAATACAAAATTTGTTTAGTTTGAGACTAGATGGCGCTGTGTGAAATGTCCACAAGTATTTATTATTATTATTTACAAAGTTCCCTGATTTATCCCAATCCCGTTTTTCCAGCTGGAAAGGTAGTGATTTTTTGGTTTTTATGTTTATATTTTACGAAATTATTCAAAAACTTACCTTTATGACTGATTTTGCGACAAAAGCTGGGTATTGGTAAATTCGTTATGCCTTTTACGAGCTTACAATCGACCATGGGTAAAGTACTGTTGTCAAACAGTTCTCCGCACTTGGGGTCGAGGTCAGAACGGCAATCCCAACATTTTATACACAAACCTGTAAAGCAAAACTTAGTGATCACCTTGTTTTAAGCCGACCGAGAGTGACCCGAAGTATAAGAATAAAGTTTAAAAAAAGCACTTACCGCTTGGTATTCCAATCAAAATAACAACTAAGCACAAAAAGATCTTCATTTGCGATTGCATTTTTAACTCGATGGCAATATTAAATGTAAGAATCTAAACGAATAATTGGTTTGCACTATAACCGGTCAACGATGAGACGTGCGGATTATGTACCGTTAACTTAACTTGACTGAACCAAATGCGCATGAGCATTCGATGCAACCAACGAATGGACATTTAAAGGAAAACTGACAGCGAGAGGGGGGGATAGACGTTGATGTTGACTATGACAAAACAAAACCACAGAACACACAACAGCGACTTCGGTCTGTGCTTCGGCGTTACGGTCGGCTGATCAGTGAGGAGCTTTTTTTATGCTACCCATACAAGAATACAGCCTTTCTTATGGGTCACCGTACATAGGTTATTGACATCTGCAGTATGAGATAATTAGTAGTAATTAATTCTTGGATCTATATGTATTGCTCTCAGGGTTTTATTATAACTCTTAATTTTTTTAAAGAACCAAAATGATCAATTTGGTATTTATTACTTTGTATACATATTTGTAGATACTTTTAATTTTTTTTTAATTAAAAAAAAATATGAAAACACTATCATCTTTTATTGTCGTTAAAGTCTGTAGCAAGATCATGCCATGGTCTATGGATTTCCACTTTTAGTAAAGGAGCTTGCTAAGTTCGAGAAAACCTCGTCAATAGCTCCGACGAGAGACGAGATTTCATACATAAAATGATCAAATAATGAATGAAAACTCTACTTGAGCATCAAACGACGACTGAGCATAGTTCTGTAATACGGGCCTCAAAGTCGGAGCACTAGACGAGTTTTTCACGAACTCGGCAAGTTTTAAAGGGTATTATCATAATACTACATAATAAGTACTTAGTTATTTCTAAAAATAACATACAGAGTAAAATCATGAATTAAGTTTATTTATTTTAAGTGTCGAGAGTTGTCACTGTGTACATAATAATAAAATAAGTAAATCTACATTTAAAAAATTGGACGGTTATTTCAGTCTTAGTACTTAGTACATCTAAAATCTAATTACAATTTTAAGTGTTCAACAAATATGTCCGGTTTGAAAACAATTAAATCGAAACGAACGGGTACACAGATTTCATACATAAATCCATTGCGTGTCAAGGTTACACTGGTTAAAAGGTGATAAAAATTAGAGACAATGTTTTATTGTGATACTAGCTTCCAATCGGTGAAATTTCATAGGTGCATCTATGGTTTTAATGAAATTTAGATTATTAATTAATTATTATATAAATAAATACATGAGAAATAAGAGAAAAACTACTTTTCTACTTAATATCAAGGGCGCAAAGCTGCGAACAGAAACTAGTAACTAACAAAATAATTATATATTTATACTCTTGTTATAATTACCTAGCAGTATTTATTTTGTGTATTAAGTTTCTTATTATATTTTAAGTTTTTTTGGTGTGCAATAAAACGTTTATATATCCATCTCTTTTAACATTACAGTATTTTGTATGAATATACTTAAACTATAAAAAATTAAAAATGTGCTAGTTTTATTTACTTTTCACGTCATTATATTATTTATGTTAAAATCCAGTCAATGTCATGTTATTGTTATTTAATTCAGATAGCATATAGCTGTACATTTAACAAGTCTTTTTATAGTACTTCAGGTGAGTTGTTTTAGCGCACAACCATGCTTTTCCTATATCAATACATGAAGAAGAAATAATCTCTTACTACTGTACAAAATCACAAGGCACAATGACATTATCACAAGGAAGTTTAGAGAGAAGCCACCAACTCCTGAAACATGGTTTCTAATTGAAGTTTTTGATTCTAAATTATAAATATAAAATTCGTATACCTACTAAAGTACACACTATAATTTTTTGAAGTAAAACTTTTTTACACACGCTTTACTTGGGGAGGTAAGCTGGTGAATGCGCTGCGAACGGAAGTTGAAGTTGGTTCACGTAGATCTCTATTGTCAACATAACTAATTTAAAAATTAGTGTTATTAAAGCGAAGTTCGATACACTTTTGTTGTAATAGAAGGAGGTCCATGGGTTTGCTGAATTAATGATATGCCGATTGACTTTGTATACGATATATTAATTAAAAAGATATTTACAAAAACCAAATGCGGAAATAAAATTTTCTCTAATGTGAAGTCTATATCAACAACATTCGTTGCCCCTAGCAACTAGCTGGAAAAGTTCTCTATTAAACTGGTATGTAAACTTTTTCGTGGGCTAGCACACCACATCACCCCCCTCCAGAGACCGTCCTACGGGCGATAATATTCTGGAAAACGCACTGTTCGTCCTGATCGAGTGGTGGTCACTGGAGCGTCTCGGGTCTCAGGTGCTGCCACGGCGGGAGAATGGTCCAACTCACGAAGTATGTAGGCAGGTTTAATGCGGTCGACTGATACAGTGACTTCTTTGCCTTTTATGCGGAGCTTGAAAACTTTATCCCCTCGTTTTATCACCTCATGTGGGCCTGTATAAGCTGCTTGAAAAGATGGGTGCGAGGTGTCATCTCTTAGAAAGACGTGGGATGCTGTTGCTAAATCTTTGAAAATGAATATGGAGCGGTTATTCCCATGGTGAGAAGTTGGTAATGGCAACAAATTTTTGGCGAATGTGCGCAGTCTTTCAGTGTATACTGTCAAGTCCTCTGTACCATCAGCCGATTGACAAAAAATGTCACCTGGGAGTCGTAGTGTCTCTCCATATACGAGTTCAGCTGGAGTCGCTTGTAAGTCTTCCTTAAATGCCGCCCGGATTCCCAGTAGTACAAGTGGAAGTGTTTCAAGCCAGCTGCTGGTCGCATGACATGTAATAGCGGCTTTAAGCTGTCTGTGGAATCTTTCGACAAGTCCATTGCATGCTGGATGGTAGGCTGTAGTTCGTCTGCGTTGAAATCCGATGATGTGGGACAGATGCTTAAAAAGTTCTGATTCAAACTGTCGACCACGATCAGTGACGATATCTTCAGGGCAGCCGAATCTGGATATCCATCCGTGAACTAAAGCTTTTGCCACTGTTTCAGCTGTTATCTCCTGTAATGGTATAGCTTCGGGCCATCGTGTGAAGCGATCTACACATGTGAGACAGTAACGATACCCTTGTGAAAGAGGTAAAGGTCCGATCAAATCTATGTGGATTTTCATGAATCTGGCTCGAGGTAAGCTGAATGATGCTAATGGAGATGAGACATGACGTGTTATTTTTGATCGTTGGCATGCTAGGCAGGAACGAGTCCACTCTCTACAATCTTTTCGCATACTAGGCCATACATAGCGTTCCGATATCAGTTTCGTCGTCGCATTTATGCCAGGGTGGCTAAAAGAATGCAAGTTTTCGAACACTTGCCGTCGCATGTCTTTGGTCACATAAGGTCTGGCCACATTGCTGCTCTTGTCACAATAGATTTCTGTGTGAGATCCAGGCAGTTTGATTTTTGTCAAGCGCAGAGAAGTATCGCTATCCAAAAGTTGTTCTAGTTCAGGATCTGTGCTTTGTGCTTGAGCAAGCTTGGATAGATCGATGGGCTGAGTAATCTCTTCGATGCGTGATAAACTGTCAGCCACAACGTTATCCTTTCCTGAAATATGCCTGATATCTGTAGAAAACTGTGAAATAAAATCCAGATGTCTGAACTGTCTTGGTGAGCACTTTTCTTTTCGTGAATGAAATGCGAAAGTTATGGGCTTATGGTCAGTGTAAATAATAAAGTCTCTCGCCTCCACCATGTGACGAAAGTATTTTATTGCTTCGTAGATGGCGAGAAGTTCCCTATCGTAAGGCGAGTATTTCTGTTGACATGGTGAAAACTTTCGAGAGAAAAATGCTAAAGGTTCCCACATGCCGTCTTTATGCTGTTGTAAAGCTGCGCCCATTGCTGTGTCTGAAGCATCGGTGACTATAGCGAGCTTCGCTTGGCAGTCTGGATGAGCGAGTAGTGCTGCTTGGCAGAGACTTTCCTTGCAGGTGATGAATGCTTTAGTAGCTTCTTCTGATAAATGCACGGGATGTGAACCTTTAACTGATCCTGTGAGTAGTGCATTCAGAGGCGCTTGATGCCGCGCTGCGTCAGGAATAAACCTTCTGTAAAAGTTCACCATTCCTAGGAATCTTCGCAGTTCTCTAACGGTTTTCGGTGGAGGGTAATTCGCAACTGCTTCTACCTTCGATGGTAACGGCTTAGTGCCAGCTGCTGAGATGCTGTGTCCTAAAAACGTTACCTCTGATACACCGAATATGCACTTGTTCGTGTTGATAACCATGCCGTATTCCTTTAGTCTGTTGAAGAGCAGATGAAGGTGCTTCTTGTGTGATTCTTGATCAGGTGAGAAGATCAAAAAATCGTCCAGAAACGGGAAGCAGAACTCCTCAAGGCCCCTAAGCATCTCGTCCACAAATCGTTGAAACGTTTGACTGGCATTACGTAGTCCGAACGTCATGAACGGAAATTCGTATAAACCAAACGGCGTCGTGATTGCGGTCTTCGGAATATCCTCAGGGCAGACAGGAATTTGATTATAAGCTTTTACGAGATCGATAACCGAGTATACTTGACAGCCGGAGAGACAATGTGCAAAGTCATGTATGTGCCGAATGGGATAGCTGTCTGGTACGGTTCTAGCGTTGAGCATTCTGTAGTCACCGCATGGACGCCAGCCGTTATCTTTTTTAGGCGCAAGATGAAGTGGTGATGACCATGGTGACTTTGAAGGTCTGGCTGTTCCGTTCCTCAACATATCTGCAAACTCGTCTTTTGCAATTTTTAATTTATCCGGTGCTAGTCTTCGTGGTGTGCTGCTTATTGGCGGTCCTGCAGTAGTCTGTATATGATGCATGGTATTATGCTTCGGAACACGGTGGACACCGGAAGGTCGAGTAATCTCAGGGTATTCGCTTAGTATGTTATGATATACGGAATTTCCAGAAATAACTTTTACCGATGAAATGTTCCCAGTTGACTGTGCAGGTGAAGCTGGGGACGTAAGGCTTGTGGTGTTGTCGATTAAACGTTGATTTCGACAATCCACGATGAGGTTGTAAAATGATAAAAAATCTACACCTATTATGGCCTTTGTAACGTCCGCTACGATGAATCGCCAAGTAAAGTCACGGCGCAAGCCTAGGTTCAGCACTAAATGAGCGTAGCCGTAAGTAGAAATGGGTGTACCGTTTGCCGCACACAGCTCATAATTTGTTTTCTCACGACGTTCCTTGAGTGCCGATCGGGGGAAGACACATACGTCACTGCCAGTATCGATGAGAAACTGCATCTTCGTAGCGCCGTCCGTGACAAATAGGCGACCGGAAGTTTGGCAATCGGTCGTCGCCATTACCGACTGCTGTTCGCGTTTCCCGCATGGTAGTCGCATGGTTTTACGCACTTACTTGCTTCATTGCCGAACTTACTATGATACCAGCACACAGGAAATTTTCTATAGTTCGACTGTGATCGTGTGGAGCTAGAACGACCGCGCGTTTTCTTGTTTGAACGATTCGGTGCACGTGAATGCCGGTTCACCTGCGCAGTTAGAGCTTGCACTTGTTTGGTAAGTTCAGCAATCTGTTGGTTCATGGCTTCTAAAGAGCTTCCTGGTATGACACTTGATGTTGATGCTACGTGCGCTGTAGGCGAAACAACGTCATGGATGCGGTCAGCGAGATCTGCGAGCGCTTCCAGTGAAGACGTCATCTGCGAAGCGATTATCGTTTGCGTGCTACTTGGTAAGCGACTGGTCCAGATAGTACGTAGAAAATCTTCGGGAACTCCAGGTCCAGCCAAATGTTGCAAATGTCTTAGAAACTGAGATGGCTTACGGTCTCCAAGTTCTGCGTGCATAAGTAATTGCTTGACCTTCTTTTCTCGTGACGCGGACAGTCGTTTGATAAGTTCCGACTTCAATTTTTCATACCTGTTGGTGTCGGGCGGGTTGATGATTATATCTTCCACCTCAGAAGCATACTGCGGGTCTAGTTGGCCGATAACGTAGAAAAACTTCGTATTGTCCGTAGTAATGTTCGATATCGCGAATTGGCCCTCAATCTGCGCGAACCAAATGGCCGGCTTTTCAGGCCAAAACGGCGGAATGCGCACGCCCACACGACAAATATCTTCGTTCTTATCGGTTGAGAGCGACATCTTTATGTGAATCAGTATCAGAATTATCGCAATCAGCAACAAAATCAAAATCACACACATTTACTGCAAACGTGGACTTTCGGTTCAAAACAGGTCACCAGTAAAGCGAAGTTCGATACACTTTTGTTGTAATAGAAGGAGGTCCATGGGTTTGCTGAATTAATGATATGCCGATTGACTTTGTATACGATATATTAATTAAAAAGATATTTACAAAAACCAAATGCGGAAATAAAATTTTCTCTAATGTGAAGTCTATATCAACAACATTCGTTGCCCCTAGCAACTAGCTGGAAAAGTTCTCTATTAAACTGGTATGTAAACTTTTTCGTGGGCTAGCACACCACATTATTATGTTGGTATGTCTGGTAAAATGACAATTTACAACTGTCAAGATTGCGACATTAACATGAAACAATTTAAAAACAAAGTTATACCAGCCGATAGATGGAGCTAAACTAAAAAAGTTTTACTTCAGTCGTGTGGTCTAAAGCACACGCGTTTTTTATTTTATTTTGGATGAAATAATAATGATTTTAAACAATTCACCCAAAATCTTTGTGCTCAACACAAGCAATAGTATTCTGTGAGTAACACTGGTTAGTAGACAAATGGTGGTCAACGGCTGAACAGATTATCCTGAATCATAGGTAACAAACACTCTCAATCAAGTCACCCATTAAAATGCGAAAAATCTAAATTGGTTCATCTGCTTGAAAGCTACAATGCCAGACAGAAATATACCGATACACACATTAAGCTTATAACACTCCTATTTGATGAGGGTAAATAATTTCTATTGATTTACATTTAGATGTTGTTTTGCTATAAGACAATGGCAAAATAAATTTCAACCCAGGCGAACATTGTTTATGGCTTATTTACAATGGCGCCCTCACTGGTGATGATTAGCACAACAATTAAAGGTTAATATTAACGGCCCCCAGTGGTGGCGGTTTCACTTACATTAAACAGTTGTTTCAATGGCTCCCACCTTAAAAAAACTAACCCCCAACTGGGGATAGATACCACCACTTTTATTCCCCAGATAATCTCGATCCCCAGAATTAAAGCATAAGAAGTGCTAAACATATATTTAGGTGAATCAAATTTTTTTGTACTTCAATATTCTTTGTATATTCAAGTCATTTGTGCAAAATGTTTATTGTTTATTGGTATTTACAAAAATATTTAGATAAGTACATACTTCGTAAAAATACCTTTTTATGTAAGAGTAAATCAGTTTTATTTGGTACAATATTAGCCGCTCAAAGCAGACAAACCTACTCAGGAAAATTTGTCCTTTTGTATGGAACAAAAGGACAAATTTTCCTGAGTATTATGTTTTTTAAAAAATATAAAATGAAGTATTACAAGGGTCTGCTCAATTTTTATTGTGGATATTGATCTAAATATTGCTAAGTACTAGAAAATATTCAATTATGTCCCATGTTATTTGTATAAATAACTGTTTGTTTTTACCTGACAGACCTGACAAACAGATTCACCCACTAATACCATATAAACAAATCAGACTATGGTTCAATGATTGCTATTCCAACCATGTTAAATGTGTCCTATTTTTTCACAATGACTGTAAATGCAAGAAATGAGACTTAGTCAGACCAGTCTGTATGGTTTGTACCATAAATATCAACCTGCTTAGTAATAAACATGTGTACCAGTTGTTGCACAAAGAATAGTTATTTTGTGTGTTCTTTCTCTCTAATGAGTTAGTTATAAATGGACAAAGATAAAACGAGAGAAAACACTGAGTACCTATTCCACCATAATGCAGTGATTATTAGTAAGAGGGCTAATAAACAAAAGCTTTATGTAAAGCAGAAGGTAATGCAACTAACAATATTAAGAGCAAAGGCAGAGGTGCAAACATAGAGGAAGAGTTGCAGCCATCTTTGCTGTTACATGTACAGTATTCAATGAATATATTGTAAGTTCCAGTTCTCATGAGGCAGAATCTCTCATCACCTTGGATGCCAACTTCACCAAGATAAGCACAGTCTCTGAAGTACCTCCATTCTCCATTCACTGAAATGTCATAAAAAAATAAACACGTAAAATAAGTTGTGAAGAGCATGATTATAATATGAATGTCTGTCAACATGGCAGATGATAAGTCTCTGGGATACATAGTTTAGAAACGACACAATGACATGACATTCGGATTTTTTAAGAGAGCTCAGGTTTTCCTTGTATGATAAAGTTTAGAATGAGGAGATCCGCATGAAGTAAAAATTGCCTTTTAATTTACATTTTACACAATTTTTATACCTAGGTAGACACCGTGAATAGCCATTGGATGCAAGAGGCAAGTACCTGTTCTATGAGAGGCCTGTGTTCAGAAGTGGATACTCCAGCTGATTCAATGATAAAACGACTATCGCGGGGTTCCAAGAACTAATTTTATTTAATGTGTTTAATAAGCACTTACCTTTCTGTCTGATTTTCCGGCACATGCTGGGCCGCAATCCTGGTAAATGCGATAGGCCTTTTTCTTGTTCACAGTCGGTAATGGGAACGGTACTATTATCAAACGGATCCGTGCATTTCGGGTCTCTATCGGAACGACAACTCCAGCATTTTATACTCAAACCTATAAAGAAATATCTTTTAATATTTTAAATTTGGGCGTGACCAACCTACGCTGAATATACATGACAATGTAACGAACAAGCTTACCACATTGTACTGTAGCCAAAATAATGACCACGCTTATAGGAATTTTCATGTGCAAGTGCATTTTAATTTAAGCTTTTAGTTGAGAAAAATCTAAAATAAAATTATTAGATATTAAAATTAGAAATAACAACATCAACCACAGACCAAGTAGAGGATACTATTATAACCTGCTCTGAATCTTCATAGTAGAGAAGATCTAGCCCGTTCTTTTGTCCATAGAGTAGACAAGGCCTAACAAATAGAAAGTGAACAACTAGAACGAGATAGATGAACAATGAACAAACATGAAATATTGACTTTAGTTCATTCACTATGACTGATTCATCAAAGAGCATATAACCACTACGTTTTGATTCATAACCATAACAAAGTAGTCTGTGATTGTATTGTTTGTTACATCGTGGTCTAATGGTTTAATTAAAATAAAAAAGGAATTTGTTTATATAATTGAATGATCGACGACCGTTTATTGTATTAGTTTGTGCCCATTACCATGCGGAACCATTGCTGCGCTCCGAATTGTTAAAGCAAACGGGCAAAATATTAAATTTCATATCTTTGCAAAACATGAGCAGACAGAAAAATTGGTTACAAAAAATTAATTGTCCTAAATTAAATGAGCTAAGTTCGCAAGACTTACGCAAACGTTTTGTATGCGACAAACATTTCAAAAAATTGCTACTACCAAAGATCGCCTGCACGTATGTGCGTATCCCACTTTGTTTATTGCTGAGATTCTGCAGCACCAGCACACGATGATTCTGGCAAGTATTTTTTGTTTTATGTACAAAACGATTATTTACATTCACTGTTATTGTTGTTGTTACAAAGTGAGCGAAAGTCTGCTTCAACTTGCCTTTGCTTTTATCTGTCTGGATTAGTGGTGGTTAATATAGCATATAGCAACATAAAGCAACGTGCTTATTATACATATCATATAGCAAATGCTATCGTGGCTCTTACTTGTTGCTATTTGCTATTTGCTTTATTTCGCACTCTGTGTAATCTGTTCATCGCGCATCGCAAGTCGCAACGCAAAGCATGTAGCAAAGCAATAGCAAGTAGCACCGCAAAGCAAGTAGCACGCCGGGGCGGCGCGCGGCGGCCAGTCGTCGCATGCTAGCGATTGCTATCGGTCGCATGCGTCATCGTATAACGCACCGCGTGCGAATTTGCGATCTCAGGCGGCTCACGTACCCAATAATACTTGTGAACGAATATTTTCTAAGTCGGGGTATCTCATCAGTGATCGAAGAACACGATTGTCTAGTGCAAAAGTAGCACAGATAACGTTTCTAAATGTAAATTATGTGTACAAAAGTGTATATATAATGTAAATAGTGTATAAAAATGTTAAAAAAAATAATATGTACATAGTTGATTGTTTGTACATACATGATACTTCAATAAACTTTTAAATACGCCTATAATTGCTTTACATACTAACATACTTTATTTAATAATAACACTTAATCAATTATAGACAGTCCTAAGCCTGGAAACTATCATATAAAGTTCATTGTTCTTTTTTACTGCTCCATTTTATCGTAATAAATTCATAAACGCGATGTACTTAATATTAATAAGCATGCCGTCGGTCCGACGAGTCCAACGATAAGGTAGGAGCTGCGAGTTAACAGTCACCTCGCATGCTTTTTTCGCGCCGACCCGTTTTGGCGTAACAAAATATTATGTGCTTATAAAAAAGCACGCTATAAAAATAGCACGTAAAATAGCATGCTTTTTAAATAAAGCAAATAGCATTTAGCAAGATATTGCCATAAAGCAACATTGAACACTACTAGTCTGGATGTACATACTCGCGTACGGATCGCATTTTTCAACGATTATTGCCTACAAACACATTATACTATATTACTATATCATCATCATCATCACCAAAAGACTGAAGACGTCCACCGCTGAACATAGGCCTATGTTATATTACCTACTATGTACTAAGTGTTATAGTAAGTACACCAATTTCATGCGATTACTAACTAAAGCACCTGAATAAGTGTTTATTTTAAGTGTTCTACTATTTGCTAACTGGTTGAATTCTTATTTACTTTAACATTATTATATTAGTTATTTACTAGGTGGTAGGACTTTACTGCAAAATTCGTCTAGGTAGGTACCACCGCTTTGCCAGTTATTCTGCCGCCAAGCAGTAGTGTGCAAGCACTGCTGTGTTCCGGTTTGAAGGGCACTGTAGCTAGTGAAATTACTGGGCAAATGAGACTTTATGATCTGATCTCACAGTTTAGTAACCTTATTACTAGATTGTGCTGATGTCTCAGGATGACGTGCGCAATGCAGTGTCACGCGAACCTCTATACTTTAGAGTTCCGAGTGACACTGCAGCTGGTATGGGCAGCCGTGTCGTTTAACATCAAGTGCACGGCTAGCTCGTCACGTCATTCCTTAACATAAAAAAAAAAAAAAAAAAAAAAAAAAAAAAAAACATTTTTGACTTTTTTTGTAAGTTTTACAGATAGTCACTAAACATTAATAAAAAATATATATTTATTTTGTAGCTTGTTACAACAACGGAGAAAAATTGAGCCCATCACTAATCGATACTGGGAAGACAGCTGTTGCTTTGATTCTTGTATTGAGGCTACACTAAAAAGAGTAACCAAAGAAAACCACTACAACAAGCGTTTACAAGAACATCGCCGCACCATCAATTTTGGACGAACGCCATTAAAAATTTGGAATGAATGAGATTCATATATAAAACGGGTAAATAGTCCATGGTGCCTTCGCAAAATAATTTTATCACCATATTAAAGAACCTTTTGCGCATATGGCATTTTTTCCAAAAAAGGGATATTAAGTATTACAGCCACGATATTTTAATTCCGATCCTGTGGAATTTTTTTCAGGGCAGATGAGAGTGTATAGTTTTCAAAACAATGATCCGAGTTGCCATTAATTTAAACAAATTTTCCGCTCGCTATTGGTGACCTGTTTTATAAAATTTCATTCCGAAAAATATAACAAATAAAATCACATTCGTTTTATTTTTTATTGAACCTTTCATTATTATAGTAATTATGATAATTACATAATATATAGGATGTATTTAAAAGGCATTTTTTTCTGCCACGGAGCGTAATACTATTTATGGCATAAGCCAATATAGAGTGCAGGTAAATTAAAAAAAAAGAAATGTCATGTGGGTTGTGATACGTCGTTTATTGGCTGTTCTAAGATTCCTGTCTGATACATAGTATCCTCTACTTGGTCTGTGATTATAACATCAACAACGGCTAACCGTCGTCTGTGGTAGTAGTGATCGTTGAATAAACGAACAGTTTTTTTCAACTGTTTCTCTGCCGTGAACGAATAGAATAGTTTATAGTTCACTGATAAACATGTTTACGTATGAACGGCATCTGTATTGGCTCGCCGTCGCTTGAATGAGAGTGAGATACAAACGCGGACGACTACTAACGTAGACTTCCGAAGTGGCCCAAAGTTAGCTATTCAATATTCGCCACGCGCCACCTACCAACCTCATTGGCTGAGCCGAGACTTAACGCATAGACTGAGTTTTGCGTTATTCATTGAACTTCGCTGCTATGCGATCGGACTTTCGTTACATATTGAAGTGGCAATGTATTATGAAACGTTTTTTGTTGCCATGGGACACTGTGATTACTGCCAGATAAAAATGGATTCTATTTTAATAGACGTAGATACAATTTTTTATTGCCTTTAGTATACAGTTTTGGATTGAAATTTTGTTTGTTTAGTTAACTTTTAGTTTAATTTAATTTATTTTAATTTTTGGAAACGCGTTACGCGCCTGGTGCACGCTGGCCAAAGGTGACTGCAATAAATACAATTTTATTGCGAACTCTATATAAAACTATATAAAAAGAAAAGAACTTTTAAATACGCCAGGATTGCCATGAACTTTTAAATATTTAACACATAAATTAACATTCCTAATTATTATTACTCAGCTATCTGAAATGATTAACCTGCCAGTGCCTGCCTTCTCTGCCGTGAACGAACAGAATAGTTTATAGTTCACTGATAAACATGTTTACGTATGAACGGCATCTGTATTGGCTCGCCGTCGCTTGAACGAGAGTGAGATACAAACGCGGACGACTACTAACGTAGACTTCCGAAGTGGCCCAAAGTTAGCTATTCAATATTCGCCACGCGCCACCTACCAACCTCATCGGCCAAGCCGAGACTTAACGCATAGACTGAGTTTTGCGTTATTCATTGAACTTCGCTGCTATGCGATCGGACTTTCGTTACATATTGAAGTGGCAATGTATTATGAAACGTTTTTTGTTGCCATGTGACACTGTGATTACTGCCAGATAAAAATGGATTCTATTTTAATAGACGTAGATACAATTTTTTATTGCCTTTAGTATACATTTTTGGATTGAAATTTTGTTTGTTTAGTTAACTTTTAGTTTAATTTAATTTATTTTAATTTTTGGAAACGCGTTACGCGCCTGGTGCACGCTGGCCAAAGGTGACTGCAATAAATACAATTTTATTGCGAACTCTATATAAAACTATATAAAAAGAAAAGAACTTTTAAATACGCCAGGATTGCCATGAACTTTTAAATATTTAACACATAAATTAACATTCCTAATTATTATTACTCAGCTATCTGAAATGATTAACCTGCCAGTCCTAAGCCAGGACAAAAATATGAAGGGGAGTTCATTTCATCATGCTCGTAAATATTGTCGTCTAATAATTCTCTTTTTTTTATACATTGTACCAAATATTTCGTTTAGTAGTTTACCAATTGATGATCAACGCACACAAAATACAATACAAACTAACGTCGTAGTCGTCGTCGTTTATGTCGTTCAACGAATCCGTTATGTCGATTAGTTATTGTTATTAGTTATTGTTATGTTATTATTGTTGATAGTTGTTATTCGAATAGTTTACGTCGTATGTTACGACGTAAACTATTCGAATATTGAACTGTTTTATCAACTAGTCGTGTATAGTTGACCATACACGGTCTCGTTGCGTCGACTGTAAAGGCGTCAACGACCCACCACTAGCTACCACGTTAGTATCCCTTAGTAGTTTGTGCCTGTGGCTAACCGCCAATCTATGATCAAAGAGTATAATCACTACCCGTCTACCAGAGAGTAATAATTATATTCTTTGCAAGTTTGCACAAAGTCCACAGAACACTATTACTTCTCCCGAGAAGAATGACGACTTCATAATAAAATAATGAGATCAGAAAGAAGAGCGCTATCTCTGTGTGGCCCTTTCTCGGACAGTTTTAAAAGATTATTACTATAGGCATTATATATGTATATATATATAACGAGCTTCTGCCCGTAGCTTTGCCCGCGGCGTGGCCTATGGAAAAATAATTCAACCACCCATTTCTCCCTCTTAAGGGTGGAATTTCGAAAAATCCTTTCTTAACGGATGCCTACATCATAACATCTACCTGCATGCCAAATTTCAGCCCGATCCGTCCAGTGGTTTGGGCTGTGCGTTGATAGATTACTATGTCAGTCAGTCACCTTTGAGTTATATATATTTTGAAGAAGATATAGGTGCTCACCTAGGTATATATCTATTTTAGTTTACTAATATTCCTAATGATATAATTTCTTTTTCTATTATTATTATTACTAATTATAGAATTGATAGTCAGTGCAAGCAATTAGCGTAACGTCTACTAATATTTTAGTAAAAAGAAACTGGAAATAGTTTTTATGGAATATTAACAAGACATAAAGAATAAATCCGTAGCAGAAGTTACTGGACTATCCGAAAGGACTGTATCTACAATTGTACTGGAAACATGATGGAATGCGAGGTGATGCTGTTGATTTTATTATTAACACTCAGGACGAGTCTGATGATTCCGATGATGATGGCTTCGAAAGTGAAGAATCGAGTTCCATCGATATTGACACAATAGTTATTATATATACATTGATGCATAAGTGGCTGATTTATAAATTCGATGATTATTCTATGTAATAAATAGTACAATAATTTATTACCAAATATTTTATTTACTTACCTTTTTGCTTATACATAATTAGTACATTGAAATATTCTATCGTCACCAACTTTTTTTTATGTTTTGGCTCCACACTTGTGTATTTAGCCAGTGTCAAGTAATTGATAATTTATCAAGTTAATGATATTTCACGCAAATATGTGTCAAGTCACAGTCGAAGTCATCAAGTCATAGTCCAATCAAAGTCATACTCCTAGAAATGTAGTGGCAACTTTACTTAAAGCTTCTATGGAGTTTTGGAAACAACACGAAAAGAAACGTTTCACCATCATTAAACCATTTTCCCACACTCACACCTGTAATCCAGCACTTAACGAATAGAATGCCACCAATTTTATGCACTAACACTGAAAATAACACAAGTTTTGGAAAATAATACAATGCGGAGACGCAATCTTTTTCGCATTTCCGTCAAAAAAAAACTAATTTTCATTTAATAAATCACTATTTCTTTACAGCTAACCACTATGACGTCACATGTCTCAGGAACTATCTTGGCCCATTTTTTCTCGTGTGTATCACACTAAGCGCTCCCGCCGCGCGCCGTCCGCACCTCTCGCACCGTTTGTCGTCCTACCTCCGCGCCCCTGTACCGCAAACGGTGCAACTATAGCTTGTGATGAATTTGGCTTAGTCAAGGCAATTCCATAATAATATATTCTGTACTAGCTGGAACAAGCTCTTTGGACGGAAACGCAGTAACGAGAGATAGCGCAACGGGAACCC
Source organism: Ennomos fuscantarius (assembly GCA_905220475.3). Classification (NCBI taxonomy): domain Eukaryota; kingdom Metazoa; phylum Arthropoda; class Insecta; order Lepidoptera; family Geometridae; genus Ennomos; species Ennomos fuscantarius. Next base: position 5,658,188 of record HG992039.1, read on the forward strand.
TTTGTCTTTGTCAGTGACAGTTAAGTAAATATAAATTATTCGAGACATTTTGAATATGTATATGCATGTAGGATTTTTCAGCGTTGGGGCCAGGAAGTAAACACAGATTTCGCAGCACAACTTGGATTTATTTTATAGAATTCTTGAAAAATGATACTGTCCGTCATAGCGTCATTCGGTCGTCATCTATCCCTCTTTTTGCTATATCTTTCACTCTTCATGCATTCATTCATCCTTCCAAGCATCCGTCCTTTTTCTCACAATACGTTCCAAATCACTCATAATTCCTACATGCATAATATGGTAAATTACAATAGTTACAATCCTCTACTATACTTAAATAAAAAGAATTATCTACATGCTCCCCAAACAATTATAAACTGATTTTAGATGTTGCTAAAACTGCATAAAGTTTTGCGCGAGCTATACAACCAACGTCTAATAGTCTATATAAAATTTAACATCGACTTTATTCGTTCAAGTTAAAGTTTAATTTTGTATAATTTACAATACTATGAGCTTGTTCCAGTTAGTATAGCATATACTATAATACTGTATAACTTCCTTGGGCTTAGATTGTGTTCAATGTGTTTGTTGGGCGTGTTCATTGTCAAACATAAATAATAAGTTATTATTTTAGTTTCTTTATTCTTACACTTTTACTCGAAAAATGCAATTCAAGTCACTCCTAATATTGATTGTGTGTGCGCTCCCATCTGGTAAGCCATTTGAAATGTTTAAATGTATAATAATTTTTAAAATACAATAACAGCATTTCGAACTATAGTAAACTGTATAATTTACTTACAGTTTACTGTGTGAGATGCTACCAATGCGCGTCCTCTCAAGATAGTAAAGGGGATGACAATTGCGGTGCGTACAGGAAGTTCGACCGACAAAGCCACATAGCTGTGGAGTGTGGAAGCGATGAATCCCACATGCCTGGCTCTTTTTGTATGAAAGTTACACAACAAGGACCCAGGGGTTTTATATGTAAGTTGGCTTCCCCAATAATGTTTCAATAAAGATAGGTATCTTACAATTTAAATTATTATGTTTATGGTACCAGACACATAAACTACAGTACACAGAGAAAAACTTCTGGTTTGTCAATGTAAAATTTAAGTGAAACTTTCACTCGTCACAATCGTCACAATTTCTGCAGAAACAGTCTAGGTAAGGCTTGTATTATAGAACAACACTCAGTTTTTGATTGGTGTTCTGGTCAATAGTTTATTCACAGATCAATCATTCTATAAATGAAATCTTGTCTTGAGCACCAATTCATTGACTGAATTGACTGAGTGTAGTTCTATAATACAGGCTTTCATTGATATTCTAATGCTTTATGACTTTTATGTAAAAAGCCCGCTACTTATAGTTCTATCACATTTTTAGTCTATTGAATTGAAAATGTTAACCTTGTTACTTTCAGGGGATGGCAGATGGCGCCAAGTAATACGTCGATGTGCATCAGTAGCAGAAACCGGTGTCACAGGAGTGTGCAACTGGGGTGTATATGAAAATGGAGTGTATTGGGAAGAATGCTACTGTTCGGCCGATGAATGCAATGGATCCACATTCACTAAAGCATCATTAACTCTGGTGATAAGCTCTGTCTCATATTATTTGTCAAAACATGTGTTGTGAGTTCTGCCCACATACATCAACAAGGGTAAATTATAACAGTTAATGAAGTAAATGCATGGTACATTTGTACTCTTAAATTTTATATTATATTTGTTTCTTTATTTAAGCGAGACATCAATTATGACTTTTTTATTGTATTTTATGATTTATTTCATACAAATCTGTGTTATTTATTTGTTTATCTAATTTTTTGTGGGAATCAAACTTGTGTTTTTATGTACCAAAAACCAATTACCATGATCATGTTCTAGAATGAAAAAGCTTTATAAGATATAGGCAGTCTATTAGACCTTTATGCTATAAAGTTGTTTGTATGGATATAGTTTTCTTTCATGCAATAGAAAAACTATGTCTAGTGTAAGTCTTAATTGCACATTGGTAAAGTTTTGTTTTAAAATCATAAAGGATATTATAATTGGAGGATTGGAATCTCTACACTAAGTAATCTATTCTAAATACATGAATAGAAATGAAATGCTAATCATTGTTAAGCACATTTCTTGAGAATTTTTCAAAATGTTAGTAATAGTCCAAATTAGGTTTCAAAGTAAAATTGAAAATGATTCATTGTAATTTTTCAGATACGGGTTTTGTACCCAACAAAAGTTAGTAATAATTGTTTATTTTCTATTGGGTTTTTATAATCAGCAGATGTCCTATTTATTTGTATATTGGGTCATTTCATGCTGTATAATAGTTAGGACAATGCACAAACCCCTAAGTTCCCACTCAGGGTTTTTGAGCTAAGGGGGCTTTCAGTGCTGGCATTTATCATTCCCACTCAGATACCAATAAGTTTTTAGAATGTAGGATATATTTACCAGTTAGTAATAAATGCTATTTTTAGGAATTTTTTGTCAACATTAAAGCAGAAGCTGGGTCCAAATTAATACTTACTCTCCGCCCTTTAAAAATTAAAAGCCAATTTGAATAAAAACAACTATAATGTATGTTGTATGTTGCTTTATACAATATAGTTATAAATGTAGGTATAAAAGAACTGAGCCTTTAGAACATAAATCCGTCCAAAATGTGATTATAAGCAACTATTGCTTAGGAAAATCTCTAAAGTAACAAAAACGTGAGCGGAAATGGTGTTGTGGGTATTTGGAGCAGAAATCATTGACAGAATATACAGTAATATTAGATTTAAGAAACCATTTCCATTTGTATTTTATTACTAGTTAAGTACCTAAATGATTTCTTCAATTGACACCTTTGGTAATGATGATGAAATGTGAATCTCTATGTTATAATTTATTGTTCTCCTACAATGAACAATAAACAAGAAACTATTTGTTTATTTGAAGCAATGATTTTTAGAGCCAATTAGTATAATAATAACAATTAGGTACTTGGTTAAATAACCCATTTGTCTTAATTTACTTAAAAAACGGATTGTTTTTAGTATTTATAGTTTCTATTTGTGGCAACTTTATTGGTATATATATAAAAAGTATTTTTTATGTATATTGTAAACTAATTGTGCCTTAATAAAATAAATAAAATAGATTGTTAACACCTTTAAGCACATGTAGTTTTTATTTCCTCTGTCCGTGTCATAGATAATATAATACAGCAGTAGTTATAATCATGTGTACATATAAAACAAACGTTTTTACAGATTAATTTGTAAAGAAAAAAATGATTTTTTTTGTAGAATACGCTAAGCAGGCGATATTGTGCATAAATCACACTAATATTATAAAGGCGAAAGTTTGTATGTGTGTATGTTTGTTAGTTCTTCGCGCTCAAACGGCTGAATGAATTTGGATGAAATTTGGTACCAAGATAGCTTATACACTGGATTAACATATAGGCTGCATTTTATCCCGGAAAAGTGAACTTGTCCCGCGGGATGAGCAAATAATTAAAATACTTTTTATTCGCGGTTGAAACCGCGGGGCGCAACTAGTAATAATATAAAGATTTTTGGTTAGTGGATACCTAACCATTGACCAAAAATCTATCATCTGATTTATTATGATGAATATCTGATTACTTCAAAATAAATTTAATCTTTTAGGCAACCATGCTCCATACACAATTACTAGAGAGATTATCATAGTGTGCGTCTAAACACTGCGTAACTGCGCTATATTTTACAGTTGTGTGCGCATTTTAATATGGTGTGCGGGATTGTTATAGTGTGCGTTTACATGGATAAGATTTCGATTTGCGCGTGTGCTATGCGTGTTTACCTCGTCCCCCGTAATACTCGAAGCCCGAAGAACAGAATAAGTAATAAGTATATGCTTTTTTTCTGTGCAGATTCATTAAAACGCTACTTGTGGAATGAGCTAAGAAATCTGAAAATGCTTACGTAACTGTTATGCTAACTTTATATATATTTATAATAATTATTATATACCATAATTAACTTGGGATTGCGCTTTATATACATAGCTAGGGGACATTATTAATAGATCACTGACCGGACTAAATACACAAATAGTTTCCGCCTTATTTCGCTTTTTTTGACTTCATTGAATTCGAGTGAAATAAACTGAAACGGTAAGTATCCACTCCCTACTTTTAATGTGTAAAAGTGAAACCTTGTATGTTCGTTTGTGTGGTTTTCGTGCCAAAACAACAAGCCAATTTGGGCGAAATTTGACCAGGTTGCTGAAAAAATCAGAATTCTTCCGCGGGTAAATTACGGGTGAAGCCACAAGAACACGCTAGTCTATACATAAAAGAAAACCTTAAATAAAGGTAAAGAGCCTCTACGTCTCTACATTAATTGAAAACGAGAGCATTCTACGTAAAACCTATCGCAGACTCGCTGCAACAGACTAACAAGCATATTTTAACAAATAATGAAGTTACATCAAAATAAGAAAGGCTGCGTATAGGGTTGGGTGTGAAAACGTCCTTTCAATTTTCATAATGAATTATCGTTGCTCATTGAGCTTTCGGCGGCACTTGGCATCGTTTGTCCCCGAACCGGTTCGGAAAATATCGTTCTGCTCCCGACCATCGCAGCCTGCACTTGGACAGATCCGGTTGACTCACTCTGACTCACCAGTGAGACAGAGCGGCGAGCGAGCGAGAGGATTCACCTCGCACGTATTTTCATCATACGGAATCCCGGTTGAGGCTTGATATTTTCCCGTAGGCTTCAGGCTCAGTGCTCTGAAATCCGCCAAGGGACTTGCACATTCCACCGTCACTGCGACCGGCAATCGTTTTAATGTGGAATGGTTAAGTAACCATTTCTGTGGACGTATAAGTGAGATGAGAAAAGTGTCACCAGAGTGGGAATCGTGTTTTCTGTTATAAAACCCGGATTACTGCCAACATTTAGTGATTGACCCGTGAAATAGATTGTGGTGTGAAAAATAGATTCGGATTCGGGCGCTAAGGTGAGTAATTATTTTAATAGTAGGTACATTTATCTGATTAAATATTGATCAGTGTTGATTTGTTTTGTCGAAGGACGGTGGCAAATGGTTAAAGGTTGCGCCCCCGGCTGTAGATGGAGGGGAGGGAACCTGTGACGTTATCTAACTAGGTATTCATAGAAAAATAAATATGGGTACCTATAACATTACCTATAACATCGCTGGAGGTGAACTTTATTTTAGTGGTTCTTTAATTATATTATACAAGGTGGAATTTAACTAGTTCTTTTCCTTTAATGTATGTATTCAGCCCATGCTATAGAACGCTCCCATATAACTAAATAAAAAAAGTACTTATGAAATAAAACTTAGGTAAATCTAGGTATTATAAAATTAAATCTTAAAGAAAAGCCTCGCGGCATTGAATAAAGCAGGTGTTTTATTGCCTACGAAACATTTACAAAGCACTCATCTGGTGCCCGCGCTGTGTGTACCGTTAAATAGACATTTCGGCTGTCATGCAGTTATTTTAGGAGGCACTAAGTACTAAAACTAAACCATTTTTTTTTAAATTGGACCTTGTACGTATATTCTATAGCATGGTCTGAGTACATACATTTAAGGGAAAGAGCAAATTTAATTCCATATCTGTAGTAAGCACTTACATATTATCAAAGGTACCTCTAGATATAATTATTCTTAGTTATAATAATATTAATACTTTTGACTAATCAAATTGAAAACTGATATTTTGACTTTGACTCCAAGTTTAACTCAATTTAATTGTCAGGATGAACGAGCAATAACACTGATACTTATGTCCCTCACCAGGTACAAAGTGAAGCTAAGCGTACGAGGACGTACGCACGTCAGTATGGCCGTGACGGCGGCTACGTCCAGTTATAAACTCTATGCGCAGCGGGCAGTACCGTAATTTACCCTGTGGCAGCATTTAAATTTATTACAGTGGCAACACCGGCAACTGTCGTCGCTGCCCCACCCATCTGGCTATATAAAGAGATCGCTCGGTGTACTACGATCATTCTTGTTCCAGACACGGCGCGGTGTGGACAAGTTGAAGGCCTATAGTTATATAGGTTGCAACCTACCCTCAACCCGTTCCTGTCTACATACACGCACTATTATCCGATGTAGGTATACCTAAATACTTTGGTAGGTATAGCTATAGGTATCATCTTTGATCAATCTACTTAGTTATTAAACACCAACTTATTTTTCTTTTTTTTAGTCGGTGTGTATTGGGAACCTAGCTGGTCCTAAGAAAATCAAATCTGTAAAGCAAACAGAAGCACTGTATTTGCATTCAATTTACGATGTTGGTCGGTTTTATTTACAAACAAGCTTTCCAATTAAGCTGAGCAATGTTCCATCATCGTCTTGTCTCTTCAGTTGTCTGTGTGAGATTGTTGTGAACAAACGGGTATTGTTGTCACTTTGGTTTATTGTTTTTAATGTTTCGGCTTGAACGAGGTCAGTAATCTTTTAAGTATAATCTACAATACAACGCAGCAAACCCACTACAACAACACAAACACAACGTGTTGAGTAAAGTAGTACATAAGTAGGCATTAATTTTAAGAATTGATTTTATAAAATCAATTCCACTCAAATAATTTTGTGAAGAATGTTTATTTCCAGAAGTAGGTTGTGAAGCTTTTTGAAGTTAAACTTCTTGACTGGGGAGTAAGCTGGTGAATGCATAGCGTGGCGAACGGAAGTTGATTCACGTACAAAATTTGTATGATGATGTTGGTATGTGAAGTAATATACAATTTACAACATCCAAGATGGCGACATTAAAATCGACCGGCCGATAGAGCTAAACTAAAGAAGTTTTACTTCAGCGTGTGGTCTAAAGCACACTCGTTTTACTTTTGATTAATATTGCCAGTGTAAAAGATCTGTTTCACTTGGTACAGAAACGAGATAGTTTAGCCGAGCTGACGAGCTATCTCAAGAGGAGTCGCGACTGGGAGCGTAATTTTAGTTCGCAGTTACTTGACGAACTTGTTCGTTTTTTAGTTCACTATAGTTGCCAGCAGCAGCTTGACTAACGCGCGACGGTTTCAGGAAAAGAACTAGCAAATTAAAATCCGACGCAACCATGACCCGCAACCGAGACTTCCCTTAGTTCGCATAAAAGAGCGCTCTCCTGAATTAAGTCGTTCGCGAACTACACAAGCCTAAGGTAGCAGAGTATTTTTTTTGTGAAGTAAGTAGTGTATAAACACGCTATATTCTCAATTCCCAATTCGGGTTCGATTCTCGCGGCAGAACAAATATTTGTGCACAGAAAAAAAGCGCAAATACTTGTTCTGAGTCTGGGTGTTGTGGGACCATGATCCTCGTAGTTCCTGGGTCCCTAGACACAGGGAATCCTAGTTATGGTTCAGGATCTATGTATGTGATCGTTGGGCGTTATAGTCATTATTATTATTATTATTATTAATTCTGTACAATATTTGTAAAGCCACAGCTAAACTAAATTATTATATTTCCGTCTTTATCTTTCCTCCTTTATTAGAAGAGTAACGCTAGTTATAGAGGGGCTGCAGCGGGAGTATTAAAGTGAGACGATAATTATACTAAAGTTATTTATTTAAACTAAGTTCGTCCTTAAAACTAATTATAACTAATATGTACAAGTGACAGGTCTCGGCGATCGAGAACAAGTGACGTAGGAGGGGTCATGACAGCCTCACGGGGCTAAGAGGGGAACGCGGGACGCGGGCGATGCGCGGACGGCGGTCGCGATCCCATTCTCACGGAGGCGCTGGTCAGCACTTTCTTTATGTGTTAGTGCCTTGTGGATGTGTGTAAATCCAGCTGACGCGGCGACAACGACGTCTAGACGGTGTGATATGCGGCGCGTCCGGTGCACTTTGCATGCTATGTAACACCTCCCATCGCAGATCAGCAACTATTTCAGTACTTTCAGTCTAAATGTTGCTGAATGATCTGGATTTATGCAGCTGGGTGCTAAATTCTCATCATCGGCTTCTCTTATTAGTTGAACGTTAGTCGTGGCAGGCGTGGCAGTCGTTAGGCAGCGTTTTTGATCGTTCTTCGATTTTATAAAGATGACCAATACTCCTGTACTGGTGATAAGATGTAAAAGGGCATAGTTGTGTGATAAACTGAGTTCGATTGATTTTCAAGAGTAAGGATAGACTGAGCTGCCATCTTTTCTTGAATTTTGTAGAGTCCGTTGAAATTTATCGAGTTAAGTTTCATAGCAGGATATGTTTCATGTCCAGGTTCTGTATATTCGAGGATAATAATGGTCTTCATTGGCTGTCCTTTGATTTCATTGTTAATATTCATAACTGTTAGTTCGTCGGTGTGCAGTATACAGTTTTGCGTGATTGTAACAAAGTAGCTTCCGTGAAGGTAGTGGTGTCTTCTCTTTTGAAATGCATCGTCACTTTGGTGGCTTTCGGGAATATGATGATGTAGTGCTGAACGTCCAATCTTTCCATTATTTCTTTAAAAATTTTTATAAGTGTTCTTGTGCATGAGCTTCCAATTGTATGTGCTAGTAATAAATCTCGAATGCAGGTTTTGTTCGAATTTGATGATTGAGATTCGCTTCGCATATGAACCGGTATTCTAACTTCGGGCATTCAGCCTCCATGTACACATAGAATTTCTCGTTAGTTGCTATATTACTGATAAGGGGGTAAGATGACCAAGTTATATTCGTTAGATATAATGGTGAGTCGTTAAAGTTCGTATATACTAGAGGAACAAATAGGAATTTTAAAAACTACAGCTACCTTATTTTCATAGAAATATGATCCAGACCTTATAATACTAAAATATTCTCTAAGTTCTACACCTAAAATTTGATTACGCAATATATCTAATCCTAACTTAGAATGATGAGTGCGAGAGGCGCGTGTGAATACTAGCATATCTTCTAGTCTACGGAATTCATTTGCAATTTGTTCCATATTACCATTTATAATATTTAATGATTGTGCTATTTTATTCTGATTAACATTGATAGCTGCTATGGCATCGTTCTTTTTAAGAGCATCTGTATAGTCCAGTTAGAATTTTTACGACCAAACCAAGACCATCTATAAGACCTCGTTTCACATGACTTGGCTCTAAAAATTTTATTTAAATTGAAGCTTTAGACAAAACTTGCTGATCAAATGATCGAATTGCGTTTCGTAGGATGTAAAAAAGGATGAATAAAAGTACTATTTATCATATAAGATCTTGCTTTTAAAAGCTGTTTTTTAATTATCTTAATTTTGTGTTCAATATTAATCAGTTCAATGTAATGGATAAAAGAGTGGTAGTGGGATACTTATCGTCAATGATTTTTTTCATTAAATTTACTGAAGTCTACAAGGCGCCATTTTTGTCGACCGGAAGCATCAGCCTTCTTTGCTACTTCCCAAATAGGTGAGCTCCACGTAGAGTCGGATGGTCTTATAATGCCTTGCTCTAACATATTCCCAAATTGTTCACTCACCTCTTTCTTGTGAACAAAAGGATATCTATAGCTCTTCGTATATACGGGGTTGTCATCGGTAGTTCATTAATACTTTAGTTTATTAGTAAAGGTCAAAGGTTGTGCCATTTACGCTCCGAAACGCAATCACTTCTTTGTCCCAAGTATGCTACATTGATTTACTCTCATACATAATCCAAAGCACTATCCGTACTAGCAGGTCTCATCTATCTACGAGAACCAAGTGGCTCTTTTACTTACTTGGCTTTAATCCAGGAACAAAAGCCTGCAATGTTAATATTTTTTATTTAATTTTATTAATATAATTGAATCCGTATTAATCAATTAAATTTTCTTTATATTTATTTTTTCAGTTTATTAATTTTACATAAAATTTTTAAATTTAGACCTATAGCTGTGACCTCTCTGCTCTGTAAGGTGATGGAGCGTGTAATAAATACCCAGCTCTTAGGTTACCTTGAAGATCACCAGCTTATCAGTGACCGTCAATACGGTTTTCGTCACGGTCGATCAGCTGGTGACCTCCTGGTTTACCTTACTCACCGCTGGGCCGTAGCCGTGGAGAGCAGAGGGGAGGCTCTGGCAGTCAGTCTTGATATTGCCAAAGCTTTTGATCGGGTTTGGCATAGGGCACTGTTATCGAAGCTTCCATCTTACGGCCTTTCCGAGGGGCTATGTGCATGGGTCGCCAGCTTTCTCTCCAACCGGAGAATTAAGGTTGTTCTTGAGGGCTCCTGCTCCGAGAGTATACCTATCAATGCTGGCGTCCCTCAGGGATCTGTGCTTTCACCAACGCTGTTTATTCTGCATATCAATGACATGTTGCAAACTAGCAACATGCATTGCTATGCAGACGACAGCACTGGTGATGCACAATATGCCGGTCATGCAAATACCCCTCACGAAAAAGTTGTAGAAAGTAGGAACAAGCTTGTGTCTGAAGTTGAAACTTCCCTTGAACAGGTTTCAGATTGGGGGAAACTGAATTTAGTTCAATTCAACCCAGCCAAGACACAAGTTTGCGCATTCACCGCTAAAAAAGCTCCATTTGTTGTGGCTCCCAAATTTCAGAATGCTCCCCTTACGGTTTCAGACAGTATTGGGATCTTGGGTGTTGACATTTCTGCCAATGTACAGTTCCGCTGTCACATTGCGGGCAAGGCTAAGCTTGCATCAAAGAAACTTGGCGTGCTCAATAAGGCGAAGCGGTACTTCACGCCGAGCCAAAGACTTGTGCTTTATAAAGCACAAGTCCGACCTCAAGTGGAGTATTGCTCTCACCTTTGGAACGGAGCACCCAAGTATCAAGTCCAGCCTCTTGACTCAATACAGCGTAGAGCTATCAGAATTGTCGACAGTCCCAAGATCACCGAACGCCTTGAACCACTCAATATTCGCAGGGATATTGGATCTCTGTGTATATTTTACCGCCTCTACAATGGGGAATGTTCTGAGGAGCTGTTCAACCTGATCCCGGCATCGCGTTTCTACCATCGCACCTCTCGCCACCGCAAAAAAGCTCATCCACATATTATTGAGTCGTGGAAATCTCATGCGTTCGTTCTTGCCGTACACCTGCAAAATGTGGAATGAGCTCCCGCCAGCGGTCTTTCCACAGAGTTACAACATGGAGTACTTCAAAAGGAGGGTTAAAAGAGTCTTACAGGGTAAGCAATGCATTGGTGACGCCTCCGGTGTTACAGATGTCCATAGGCTACGGTGACCACTTCCCATCAGGTGGGCCGTATGCTTATTTGCTCCCTTTAACATAAAAAAAAAAAAAAAATTATTTAATTAGTTATTTTCATAAAATTAAATTTTATTAGCAATAAATTGTATTTTAATCAATTAAAACTTATTAAATTTACTCACTGCATTTATTCTGAAAATGATTAAAAAATTAATTAAACATACAATGAATAAATTTTTCAGTACCTATAAGATTTTATTTAAATTTAATTTATAATTTCAAATTGTTATTTTTTACCATTTTTATTTATTGAATAAAAGCAAATACTCTTTGTTTAATTTTATTAATTTTATTTAATTTATTTTTAATTAATATACGTTTAATATTTACGCTACATTTATATTTTTCAGCTTATTCATTTTACGTTAAACTTTTAAATTCATTAATTTTTATTTCATTAAATTGAATTTTAATACCAATTAATTGTATTTCAATTAAAATGTATTAAATATGTATACTGCTTTTATTCTGAAATCAATTAAAAATTTAATTAACCATACAATTTATCAATATCAGTTTTTTTAAACTTAATTAATTTAATTTAATTTCGTGTTGTTATTTGATAATCAATATTTAATTTTTTTTTATTTTATTAAATTAATTTAATCCGTTTTAATTACTTTTATCTATTTACTGCACTTATAATTTTTTAATTTATAATTTTACATTTTTTTTAATTCATTTAGTTATTTATTTTCATTAAATTTAATTTTATCATCAATTTATTGCATCTCAATAAAAATTTCTTAAATTTATTCACTGCATTTAATTAAAAATCAATCAAACCTACAACTAATCAATTTTTCAAAAATAGATTTTTTTTAAATTTAATATATATATAATTGCGAATTGATATTTTTTTTATCATTTTTTTTTATTATTCAATAAAAACAAATATTTTTAACTAATTTAATTTAATCAATTTTTTTTTATTTCTTTACTCCATTTATTTAGTTTATTAATGTATATAATTTTTTAATTATTTATTTTTTATTAAATAAAATTTACTACAATTTAATTTTATTACAATTAAAATGTGTAAAAGTTAATCAATGCATTTTTCATAAAATTAATTAATTCATTAATTAAATATGCATTTAATAAATTCTTATATATTATAACATTTTCCAAATTAATTTATTTAATTTTATTTCAAAATGTTACATTTATAAATTTATTAATTATCTCTTTACCTACACTTAATTAGTCGTAATCATTAAAATTCATTTTCAAATTAATTTAACATGAATTAATTATTAAAATTAAATTTACTTGACAGTACGATACTGAAAAAGGAATGGTCAGGCAAAATTAGTTTTTTCAAATTAATTCATTTTTTTTTTTTCAAAATGTTATATTTATAAATTTATTACTTATCTCTTTACCTAAACTAATTTATCGTAATAATTAAAATTCCTTTTGAAATTAATTTAACATAATAATATGTAATATTAATGAATTATTAAAATTAAATTTACTTGATACCTTACCAGTACGATACTGGAAAAGGTATGGTCAGGTAAAATCCTGACGGAATTACAACTAAAGGGGGGAAGCAACACCAGAGAAAATTCTAGCGTACTTACTGTATATTTATCATCTTTGGTTCACTTTAATATCCTTCGATTTCTTGAAAGCTCCAGCCGCAGTCCTTCAGAGATGTCCGAATCCTTGGTCAAGGCTCAATAGCCAGTCACATACGCGCACAGTTCAAAGTTCACTGAGTTCACAGGGTTCCCAGAGTTCCACTCAGAAGTCCAAAAAGATGTCAAAATTTCCCGAGGGTCGTACGCGCACTTGACCCAAAGATCATACCGTCTGCGCCAGTTATAGAGGGGCTGCAGCGGGAGTATTAAAGTGAGACGATAATTATACTAAAGTTATTTATTTAAACTAAGTTCGTCCTTAAAACTAATTATAACTAATATGTACAAGTGACAGGTCTCGGCGATCGAGAACAAGTGACGTAGGAGGGGTCATGACAGCCTCACGGGGCTAAGAGGGGAACGCGGGACGCGGGCGATGCGCGGACGGCGGTCGCGATCCCATTCTCACGGAGGCGCTGGTCAGCACTTTCTTTATGTGTTAGTGCCTTGTGGATGTGTGTAAATCCAGCTGACGCGGCGACGACGACGTCTAGACGGTGTGATATGCGGCGCGTCCGGTGCACTTTGCATGCTATGTAACACGCTATACTTTGAAATAAGCAATAGAGAATGCGTCATAGTATGAACACAAATGCCCACAAGGTATATTACCCACGTCACTATTTAAATTTTGGAAAGATTGAAAACAGGGGTGAGAATAATACTTAGGTAGAGTCACAAAGTTTAGACATCAACCTGCATCCCGGAGGAGTTTTAATGAAATCAAATTCTCTAACTACTTACTACTAAGTACCTCCTTTCCATTAACGATTTACAAGGATGCCTCCGTAGTGTGGTGGTTCAGCAGGTCGGCTCATAACCCAGAGGCGGCGGGTTCGACAGGACAAGTATTTGTGCACATGAAAAAAGGCAAATACTCGTACTGTCCTGGATGTTGTCAGACAATGGTCCTCGTAGCTCTTGGGTCTCTAGATACAGCGAATCATATTTAGGATCCAGGGTTAAAGATCACGTCTTACAATAATTCAAAATAAAAAAATATTGAAAACTAGTGAAAGCTTGTGGTTTCACACATGTTGGTAAGGTGCTAAATAATACTTACTGTATAAATATACACGAAGTATTATTTAGCATCTCATTTGATCCACTTAAGGATGGCTTTAAAAAAAAACTCTTACTTATTACACCACAACCACCATCATTTTATCTAGGCCATAAGCTTAAAGTAACTAAACCATAAAAAGAAGTAATCTTCCAAATATCAAGTCCCTAGGCACAAAACAAAGAGAGTAATTAGCTTTGTGCAGGTCTTGCAGTTTGTCTGTCACACAATCAGTCACTCAGGACAAAGCCTTTTATTAATATAGAAGTATAATATATATATATATATGATATGAGAAGATCTATAGGAGAACTAAAGTGACCAATATAACGCTTAGAATTAGCAGGTTGAAATGGCAATGGGCAGGCCACATCGAACTGACTACCGATAGGAAAGGAAGGTTCTCGAATGTCGACCATGAACTGGAAGACGCAGTGTAGGCCGGCCCCTACTAGGTGAGCCGACAATCTGGTCAAAACTGCTGAGAGCCGATGGATGCAGGAGGAAAGCAGCCGCTCAAAGTGGCGCTTGGGGATGCCTATGTTTAGTAGTGGACGTATTAGCAGGCTGTTGATGATTAATAATAAATAATAATGTGTGGACATCTCACACAACGCCATCTAGCCCCAAACTAAGCAAAGCTTGTGCTATGGGAACCAGATAACTGATACAATACTTAGATACTTTTTGTTTGTAAATACATACATAGAATACAATATGACACCCAGACACAGAACAAACACCTATGTTTATCACACAAATGTTTGCCCTGAGTGGGAATCGAACCCACAACCCACAGTTCAGAAGGCAGGGCTACTACCAACTGAGCTATCGGGCCAGTCAAATATATACAAGGTTATATACAAGGTGGAATTTAATTCACTCTTTTCCTTAAATGTATGTCCTTACTCAGACCATGCTATAGAATGTTCGTACAAAAAAAAGGTTTTGTTTTAGTATTAAGTGCCTCCTAAAATAACTGCATGACAGCCGAAATGTCTATTTAATGGTACACACAGCACGGGCACCAGCTGAGTGCTTTGTAAATGTTTCATGGGCAATAAAACACCTGCTTTGTTCAAAGTCGCAAGGCTTTTCTTTAGAATTTAAATTTGATAATACCTAGATTTAAGTTTTATTTCAAAAGTACTTTTTTATTTAGTTATATGGGAGCATTCTATAGCGTGGCCTGAATACAAACATTAAAGGAAAAGAATGAATTAAATTCCACCTTGTATAGATAGGTATGTAACCGTTGCTCGACCAGAACTGTCAATGTTCGTTGATAATTCTTGATATTCCATAGCTTAGCATATGGTTAGCTAGTCTTTGAGCGGCCTAAATGGGCACACTAAGATCACTAGGGTCAACAGCCACTCGCTCAACAATCAACATTAATTGTCAATCTGTAACCAACATTTTGCTTACTTCCATCTGCGGGGAGAGTACCTACCTACTTGCATCTACGAGATAATGAGTTTCGGCCCCTGCCGCCCTGTTTCGCCTACTAAAGAGGAGCAAAAGCAAAATGAATAGACGATGAAAAGCTGTAGGCAAAATGATCGCCATTTATTAAAAGTTATCAAAACTGTTTTTAAATGGAATCTGTCACAAATAAAACACTTTTGCTCGGCCACCGAGCTTTGAACTTGGCTTCGTGTGCTATTTAACACATGAAATTTTTGAAAGGCAAAAGTTGGTATTGTTGAAATCATTGAACTTTATTTATGTTTTTTGACATCTCGATGGCCTTTTGTTCAATTCTTTCATACCTTATGAGTCAATAATAAATGAAACAGTTTCATCATCTGTAACTACTATAAGTACTGTAATTACATATCACTTATTGTGGCTTATTTATATATATATATTATTTAATTTTTATCTAAAGCTACACGTATATTCAGTTAACATTGCACTTTATTTCAATTGTATTTTATTTTAAGAAATTATTAATATAATTATATAATTATATTTAATTTATTGTAGAAAAACAAACTTGGTCATAACATTCGTCCATTGTGAACGGAACAAAACGAACAATTCTTATTAACCATGTGATTCATTCATTCAATCCATTTCAATCTCGTAAATTGATTCGTACTTGACGTAATGAACGGGCCGGCCGTTTGGCTGCACAATATGGAGTTCAGATATCATAAATTAAATAATAAGTGCAAAGTGGTATTATTCTTATCAACTAACTGGGTACTGCAACATATGATTGTAGTAGCTAGTTGGCTGATTATACTGTAACTTCTGCAAACTGCATAGATAGATACAAATATATGTAGAAACTCTTTATTGTAATAAATATGTAGCAATGCGCGAGCGAGATAGAGGATGCAGATATAAAGGATCGTCTAGGTACCACATAGTATAGCTGCCAATGTACTTATCAGTCGATTAAGCCAATGACCAAGTCCTATACCTACAGAATTCAATAATGCCATCCAATCACAAATTTAAACCACAAAAATATCGAAAACATTACTATACATAATAAATTTAAATATTTTAAAATTTTACTAAATCAATATAAAGCAGGGCCTTGTTTCATATTAAACAAGGCGACAAACAACATTACTATAATAGCTTTAATTTATATATATAGATATACACTATACTACTTCACCATTTGGCTACACCTTTTACATTTACACCTCAATGAATTAGCTCATATCTTACAATGTTCCATTGTAAGTAGCCCCATTTCGGCCATATACAGTGACTCGTTTATGATTTTTTCCGCCATTATTCTTTGAGTTTCACTCACTGAATTTATGTGTCGCAGTTTCATTGCCACATTTTTGCCGAAAACATCGTGCCTATCTTCTTGCTGCCTTACACAGCTGCTTTCTGGAACGGTCTTGTGTAACGTTTCCACTTTGTATATTGGTTCACACAGCTCTTCCCCGGTAGCATCTAATTGCGGGTAGTTTTCATCATCAGGATATTGCTCACCGCTCTCACACTGCTGCCCCAGAGGATCAGTTTCACCTTCTATTTTAATGGCCTCCACCCCCTAAAATAAACAAAATATTGCTATTTACAGCCTCTGTGGTGTGGTGGTGGAGCAGGACGGCTCATAGCCCGGAGGCGGCGGGTTCGATTCCCGCAGCAGGACAAGTATTTGTGCATAGAAAAGCGCAAATACTGGTTCTGAGTCTGGGTGTTGTAAGAGCATGGTCCTCGTAGTTCCTGATGGGTCCCTAGACACAGGAAGATCGTTGGGCGTTATTATTATTGTTATTATTATATAGTTTTATTGACTAGTTACTTTCTTTAGGTACCTACTAAAATACTACTGACTACGATCTATAAAAATAAAGAACTATGTTTTTATGTACCTAGTCTTCTAAGTTTCAATATTCTATTTCCTACCGTAGGTAATGTCATATAATGTTTATCAGGTTTCGCTTTATCAAAGTAAGATTTTTTATTATTTTTTTATCTATTTTATTTTGTTTCTTACCTATGCTGTATCTGGAATTGTGTCTTCACGTAAATGAAACTCATTTCATAAAAAAAAATTGTTTTGGAATACATGAAATAATACATTTATGTTGAATACACATTACTTGGTTATAAAATGGTAAATAAAATGTACATCTATAAAAATGAATCTCTATTTCCCTTGGTCATCGCATCACGCATGCACGGATGGATCATTTTCGCTAACTCTTTTTTTTGTTGTGTTTATTATTGTCAAGAGAAGGTTCTTATAAAAGAAAAAATTAAAAAAAATCTCACCACGCGGGTGAAACCGCTGGGCGCAGCTAGTAATTTATAAAAACAACAACATCATCATCAGATACATTCATTAAGCTGTGACTACATATTTATTCAGTGATTTCACGTAACATCTCGGTCAGTGACGCCAGTTTTAAATATGTCAGTGTTAAATATGTCTAAGTATGCATGAATCCAAAACTTCTGGCAGTAAGTAACAAGACTGGTTTCAAGACAGGAGCTAATAGAGCGCTTGTTTACAAGCTCTGGGGGAAAACCACACACTGCTATTGTATACTAACCTCTTGCTCTTCAGATTCATGTTTAGTCCTCCGAGATAATCCATTTAGAAAACTGAACAAATGGTAATACCACAACTTGGTTTTATAAACTCTGCCAGCCTTTAGCCGATCTAACGTTTTTTTTTTCTCTTTCATGAAGTTGGATCTCAGACAGTTTATTTTTTTCACCACCGCAGCGCGATCGGCGTCTGGTTGAATCTGTTTTAATTTTTTTTCCAGTACTTTATAAGCTCTTGTTCTCAGTTCCCTGTTGTGGTATTCCCGGGATTTAATGTGCCATAGACATGGGAAACTCTCATAGAGCTGTATAAACTCTCTTATGATCTGACGCAGATCTGACGCTTCGTTCTCGTTGAATTCCATTTGCCGGTTACGCCGAATTCCTTGGTTATGTACGCTTATCGATCACAAAGAAAATAACACCTTACTACCTCCAATTTTACCTGATAAATAGATAGCTACTTGTAAGCGCACGAATAAAGTAAACGAGTAACACAATAATGAACAAAACTGGGCAGTTTTAATGTAAAGGAATTGTACGTGTGTGCTCACTCATTGTACAAACTGAGACGACTGAACGAGGGTGATTGCACAGGCGCGGTGTGGCCTTGCGACCCGGGGAGCGGGGAGGTAAACAGGTCAGCCGCGTGGTTTGTGTGTGTTTGGTTTGTGCAGGCCGAGCGTTTGATTTTATTTTAAATCAAAGCAGCTAAATATTGTTGCCTGTTTTAAGTTCAAGCTTTCAAGGAAAAAGTTGATATTAACTTAATATTTTTCGATAACAGTCTCAGTCCAAAATATTTTGTAATGTATGATTTTTCGATGTTACCGCCCGTATAAGTGAAAGTAATGATACATTTATTGATAATTATAAAGAATTACAAGTCTGACAGTATGAAATAAACATAACAAAGAAATAAAAATAAATTCAATAAGAATAGAAGTAGAATATAATAGAAAGACATTTATTCAATAATTGCCTAAAATTAAAGTACAAAAACAAGTTATATTAATACAGATATTATAACAGAATTATTGTAAAATATTGTTATTGAAATGGACAAGTATATATTATTAATTAATCACACCAGTTTTGATATGAATTCCTCGTAAATATTATATATTAGTTAGTTATAATATAGTATAGTTATATTATATAAATAAGTTATATTATAGTATATATACGTGGACGAATGAGATATTTATACAAAATCTCTCTAATCTCTCGATAATGTTCACAAAATTGAAACGTCACTTTTAGAAAATCACTTTTTAGAATAAATCCTTATTCTGCGCAGATGGCATAAAATGATATACATATTATGTAGGTGTTATGTTGTATTTTTGATTTAGCTCCACACTTTTGTGTATTTAGCATTTCAAGTTAATAAAATATATATATATGTGTCAAGTCAAGTCATAGTCTAGTCTAGTCAAGTCATTCCTGCTCCTGATTAATTGGTTGCAATTTATCAGAAGCTTCTATGAAGTTTTGAAAACAACACGAAAAGAAACGTTTCACCATCATTATACCACTTTCCCACACTCATGCATGTAATCCAGTACTTAACGAATAAAATGCCACTAGTTTTATGCACTAACACTGAAAATATCACAAGTTTTGGAAAATAATACAATGCGGTGACGCGATCTTTTTCATTTTCCCGCCAAAAAAGCAAACAAAAAAGTATCTGAGTATTGTATCCTGGTTCCCATATAAGCTTTGCATAATTTGGGGCTAGATGGCGCTGTGTGAAATGTCCACAAATATATAAAACGTACTTACATGCAGTAGTCTCATTAGTGTTTGCGCTCGGCGCCTATTGTCACGAATATTGTTTTAGCATAGCGCGATTGTAATTTGTTTTTTTTTTTGCTCTGTGAGAGCACCGATAAAGCTCATTCCTGTGACCAAGAATGATTTCTTAGTAGTAATTGTTGACTGGCCCGATAGCTCAGTTGGTAGTAACCCTGCCTTCTAAACTGTGGGTTGTGGGTTCGATTCTCACCCAGAACAAATATTTGTATGATGAACATAGATGCTTGTTCTGTGTCTGGGTGTTAAATTGTGTTCTATGTATGTATTTACAAACAAAAAGTATCTAAGTAATTGTATCAGTTATCTGGTTCCCATAATACAAGCTTTGCTTAGTTTGGGACTAGATGGCGCTGTGTGAGATGTCCACACATATAACATTGTACCAACCCAGTTTGTTTTACTTTTTTTTGGCAATAAACAATTTTTATTTATTATTTATTTATTGAATATTATTAACTATTATTATTTTAATGAGCAAATGATTCAGTAAAAATTCCCACAGGTTTGATAGTTGTTTCTATTTTATCACTAGTGCTTATGTACTAGTACAGTCCTAAAATCCTCAGCAAAAATAACTCTAAACATCTAAATCGGTAACCGTTTCAAATTTCAAAATACGCTTCTCTGAACATTGTTTCAGCACGGTATAAGGCCTAGCCGACCTACTAATTCAATGTTTGCCGCTCTGACGAACATCTAAGCTCGATGGGATACGATAATATACGCTGCTAAGAGACCAAAACGGCTACAACAAGGAAAACCGCAAGCTTTGGCTTATTTACATGAAGCACGTAGCAATTATAAGTTCTGGCGATTTGCATTGGCGTTCGTAAATGTGTTATTTCATTATTTTTTCACGGTAAACACATTTTCCGGTCATTTATTGGACTACACTTATTTGTCTATTGTTTACTACTTACATGTACCTGTTATACAGCATATATTGAGCATTTGGACTGTCTATAGGTCATCGCGGCTAGTTTATAATGTTTTGTAGTAAGTAGTGTAGCTAAACACTACTAGTGTTTAGTAGTAGTTGTTATACTATTTTAGTAAGAAGTTGCAAGAATACGCAAATTTTTAAAAGAGGCTCTTGCAATTTAAAAAAAGTGTGTGCTTTAGACCACAAGACTGAAGTAAAACTTTTTTGTTGTGTTAATGTCGCCATCTTGACATTAACCCCGAAGAAGCCACAAAAAAAAAAAAAAAATTCAAGCGACGACTTAATTTTCGGGTAAAAAAAGAATAAAGTTTCTCGCTTATTAACGTACTTTATTTTGTAATTTCATTCTGTTTCTGATTTGGCACACCAATATTAAACGAACTGTTTACCTCTTACAGAAACAATCTTGCCAGACGTTCCTCAGTAATACTTGCCAACCAATTATAGTATCAACTAATGGTAGTCATAGGGTCGTATATGATGCATACATCCCTTAGATACTTATTTACTCCTAATTAAGTTTTACCTTCCAAGATATAATGTTATACCTATAATATAATATAGGTATATGACTAACAACTTTCATCGCAAAACTAACTTGCTCACCCACCCTCTGCCAGCACCGAAACAGATCCTATTTAGTTAATCAAATGGTTACACTGTTACAATATTTAACGAACTTGATTCAGTTAAGTACAAAAGCATTATATCAAGCTGATAAAATCACGGCCGACGTCGCACGTGAAATTGGCTTATGGGAATTTGGGATTTTCATGCGAAATCTGATTATACAGGCAATCGGGTTTCTGGGCGTTTCGTATATAGTTTACTTGCAGCAACTTATTTTAATATAAGTAATTTAATATTCATTTAGTCCAAAGTATATCAGTATTGCAATGAAACAACACCCAACACACAACATGTTTTGGGACACAAAACTTGGTTCCATTTGAAAATCAAGGAAAATCATCATACAAATAATAACCAAATAAACAAAAAAAAAACGTGTGGCACTCGGAGACTGCCGCGGGAAAGCTATTGCATAGCATTTTTTATCAACTTATGCAATTATACGGTTCGGAGTGGGGGGTGTTAGGTTTTTTTCGTTACGGAATTTCTGGATTCGGTCCCCACGCTCAAGGCCCGCGATAAAAGCTATGCAATAGCTTAAAAATGTGGCGAAATGTTCAATTATGATTCCTAGATTATTAAGGCCCGTATTACAGAACGATGCTCAGTCATCGATCGCTGCTCAAGCAGAGATTTCATTCATAAAGTGATCGATTAATGAATGAATCTCTGCTTGAGCACCGATCGATGACTGAGCATCGTTCTGTAATACGGACTTAAGACAGCCTTCACGCCACCTCCTAGGGTTTCATCATCTAAATACCAAAAATTATGTTTCAGCTGAAGACGTTGAATAATTGGATGACACAAATGGCTAAAAATGATTGGGCCTAGTGTATCGCCCTGCTGATACCCGACTGAGGATAGGATCACGTTATTTTGCTACTTTTATTATCTTGGATTGCCATAACATTGATAAAGAAGTTTAGATAGTTCCGGAATTTTATCCTTGACTTGTGTTAGAAAATAAAGAAAGAAAGAAAAACATTTATTCAACACTCACATAAATAAAATAAATTTTACAAGAACGTACAAGAATATACATACAACAAGAGAATACAATTAAATATAAACAGTAACTAGTTAAAAGTATTTAATAAGGGAAATAAAAGAGTAGATAATAGCTCGGAAGCAGTGGTGTCGAAAAGGGCTTAACTCAGCATTCATGCCGGTGTACTCGACACCTGGCGCTGATATTCAGTTAAGCCCTATGGTTGACGGGTAAGTTGTTAGGTGACCATAATAAAACAAATATTAAATTTTACACAAAATACATACAAAAGAAAAATAATATATAATAAAACACTGGAAAGAGTAATATAAACCACAAATGATTAGGTATGAGATGAATAAAATAAATCATAAATGACATTTATTTAACGGATATTAGGAGAAAATAAATAAATAATAATAATGAAGGCAATGAATAGAAGAAATATACAATGATAAGTAAACCTACTACTAAAAACGCTTCTGTCAATACAGTTAGAGGCTTTTTTAACATCCACATAATATTTTGGATTTATATAAGCGTGGATATCGGGAAAAGAGACTGCATTGGACAGAGTTCCCGAACCGGAAGTACATGATCCCGGCACTTTCGTAGCCAGTGATACAGAGATAAATATTACAGGAGTATGCATAGTCACTTATAATGGAACAATTGTTAAGGATCGCCTTGATTTGAATAAATCAAACGCTTATTAGTTTTTTCTCGCTGTTTAATTTATTGTATGTAATTTTTAAAATAATTGATATAAGATAATATTATACTTCTTTAATCATTGAGATATATAATAAATGTTATTAATGATAAAACCGATGAATTTGTACTAAGATATGATTACACGATTTAGACACAAACCAGTGCGCGGCATGCGGTTGATAAGGGCTCACCAGGGCAGCTGCCGTAGATTGCGTTGGTTTGTTGTAAACTTTAAAATAATATACTATTGTTGCATATCATGTTCATAACATCAATACAAAGTCTAAACACAATAAAAATAGAAGACATATAGAGCAATGGCACAACGGAGTGGAATTAAAAAACTCTGATTAACAAACGCTGATCTGAATGATCAATAATGCTGATCTGAATTATGTCAAATTTTCTGTGCTACGAGTAATACTCGTAACTTCTTCCTATTTACTTTTAGGATTTTTGTTAGTTTTAAAAATAATAAAAAGCCTAGGTATTATTAAACGATAACTTGTTGTTATTTGAAGTCGTTATAATGTAGAATCATACTTATATGTATAAAGTCTTCTTGAAGTAAGTACTATTGCATAATCTTTTATAATATTCTATCTACGTTATGTTTTAGATCTTTGGGTTGATTATTGCTTCAATGATATTAGCACCTTCTTTTAAAGTCATTCCATTATCGCTAACTAAAGTTGCTCCAGCTATCTTGCTTTATCGCTTACATCTTCTTGTTTTCCTAAGCTAAGCTCGTCCACATACCCAAGTTTTGGTCGCGATGTTGCCCAAGTAATAGTCTTTATTAGTTAATAGTTATTATTTGCTACCTTGCAAGTTGAAACACAGAGCGACATGCGTTTGCAATATCCAAATCCTGTCACGTGATATGTCCCGCGACACGTACATATCTTTTGCGATGTCACGCGCAACCTCGTCCGACCCTTAGAATTCATATCGCGCGATAAGATTGCAGGACAAATGTTGCCCAATGAATACGGAGCTTATAGGTCTCCCAGGTTATATGTAATACAATAGATAATCATTTATTCATGGTCAAAATGACAGTGAAATTAATGTTTTAATGTGTATATGCCACGAGTTCAAATTGATTAAACAAATTTAATGAAAATTTATTCTAATTACATTTATCATGCACTAAAGGATTAGATATAAGCATTCAAAGCATTGTTGCCTTTGATAAACGATAACCGACTATTCGTTTCATAGCGCGGTAGGATTTCGTAAAGAACGCACGAAAATGAGTCTCGTGAATAAAGTTGCTCTTGTGACCGGAGCCAGCTCCGGTATTGGTGCAGCCATAGCTATCAAATTTGTCGAAGAAGGGGCTCGAGTCGCAATCGTCGGGAGAAACGAAAACAAACTTAAGAATATTTCTGAAATCTGTGAAAAACGTGGTGGTAAACCCCTACTCATAGTAGCCGACGTTTCCAACGACGTCGATGCAAAAAAAATCGTCAGCGAGACAATCAATTTCTTCGGTCGACTTGATATTTTGGTGAATAATGCTGGTATCGCAAACAGTATCAGCATATTGGATGACAAAGCAATGGATGTCTTTGATAATGTGATGGGCACTAACCTACGAGCTGCAGTGTATTTGACCCATTTAGCTGGGAAATATTTGGTTGAGACCAAAGGAAATATAATTAATATATCGAGTGTGGCAGCACAAACCGTGTTATCTAAGAATTCTTTTTCATATTGCTCATCAAAGGCTGCTTTGGATCATTTTACCAGATGTATAGCTTTCGAGCTTGCGTCGAAAGGCGTGAGAGTAAATACCATTAATCCTGGACCTGTGAAAACTGATATTATTGAAAATACAGGAGTTAATTCAGCTGTTTCGGAACATATTTGGAGTATAATGAAGAAAGCTACCGCTCTCAAAAGGGTTGCTGATCCTGAGGAAATAGGGGACCTGGCTGTCTTTTTGGCGAGTGAAAAAGCAAAGAGTATAACAGGATCGACCATCCTTTCTGATAATGGTGCTGCTTTCATGGGCGCATGGGACAAATAGTTACTTAAGTACATAAAATTCTCATAGGACATAGTTATTGTGATCAGAACAAAATGTGAGTGAATCCTTTATGAAGTTAAAAAATCACAGCAATTGGCATTTAGGCGCGTACTTATAGTATAGATACACAGATTCTTTTTCTTTCGGCTGACTATAAAATAAAAATGGACCCGTAATCAAAATAGTAATTATTTTGGTATGTATATTGTACTGAAGATATTACAGTCCACAGAAAAGATAAATTACTTATCTCATGATACATGTACTAGATCTAGTTGTCTCAAAGGAAAAACAAACATCCATGCTTACCGTTCTTTGAACTACCAGTCGCACTACAAGCAGTGTTTGTTCTCTACCACTCTTTTCTTCATTTAAATGACAATAGTGACTTTATTAGTATAATTAATGAAACCCAAATTTATGCAAATACAATTAAAAGGTAGACCAGACCGCACTTCGTTGTTAATTGTTTTATTTCACGTTCAATTCCATATGTTAGGTACATATATTCAACGAGCTTCTGCCCGCAGCTTCGCCCGCGGCGTGGCCTATGGGATAATAATTGAACCACCCATTTCACCCTCTTAAGGGTGGAATTTCAAAAATACTTTCTTAGCGGATGCCTACGTCATAACATCTACCTGCATGCCAAATTTCAGCCCGATCCGTCCAGTGGTTTGGGCTGTGCGTTGATAGATCACTCTGTCAGTCAGTCAGTCAGTCAGTCACCTTTGAGTTATATATATTTAGATTATCAATTAATCATTTTTCAGGAACTCAGAACGTAAATAATTATCATATCTTATCGAGGGAATGCGTATCGAATATTTTTAACGGAATGTAATCTATACGCGTTATACACACTTGAAAATTGATCAAAAAATAAACATGATAATAATAATCAATGTTTAAATGAAATGCTTGAATTGTGTACAATTGTATATACCTAACAACATTATGGTTTCTACAAACATTTTCTATGATTTTATTAGGATTAAATTGTGACACTATTTGTGGCTGTTCTATTATACTACTATGGTTAAATAATTTATTTCTCATATGAATTTACAAATTCACTTACAGAGAAATATAATTTTATATTATAACTAAAAAATGGTGAGCTGCAAGTTAGATATTTACAGTAAACTTATCAGGTAATGTTGATACTATTCTTAATTATTACACTTAATCATCCGCCGAACATTGACTCATGTGATTTTCTGGAAAAACTAAGCATATTAGGAAATCAATCTAAAGATAATACTAAAAAAGCCACCAAACATAATAATGTTCCCGAGCTTGAAACCGAACAGACTAGCCGTTTTTTAATTATGCGCAAAAAACGACTTCTCAATCTTTAAAACGCTCTCCTGTAAAGTAGCCGTTTTGCAGATCCGCCGTTGTTCTACGATCACGACGGTATTTTCTAAGCCTGGCTTAGTTACGTGTATAACAATATCTCCAGAGAGACTACTACACAATAATAATGGATAGTTATGGTTTTCTACATACTGATAGTTCCTGATATGCCATCTTGACAATTGTAAATTGTCATTTATGGGACACGCCAACATAATAATACGAATTTTTAACTTTTTTATGTTGATAATGGAGATCTGCGTGAAACAACTTCAACTTCCGTTTGCCTCGTATTCACCAGTTTACTCCTCAAGTCAAGCGTCCGTAAAGAAGTTTTACTTCAAAACTACACCCTAATTTATTGCTACGGCGAGTTGTAAGAGTTAGGTTAGGAATAAAGATTGAAACATATCGGTGCGATCGCGCGGTAGGCCCACATACAACTACAAGGTTACATTTTCTTTGACCGCTGCCCGTGGCGACCTATCATTTGCATAGGCCCCGTGGTAGACCGCGGTGGTCTGTCTTAAGTAAAACTATAGATATATGAAAGATGATATCTTCGAAGTCTTCTAAAGAGGCCAATAATTTTCATCCGTTCTTTTTGTGAAACATATTTCGTGAAGTTTCTAGCAAAGTTCAGTGATCCATCTCCGTTATTTATTTACTGGAAATCTTTCATGTTCAAACTTTCGCCTGAAGTGTTTGAGGCTAAGTGCACTTTCTTTGATGCAATATTCGGATTATCGTC
This sequence comes from Ennomos fuscantarius, assembly GCA_905220475.3. Lineage (NCBI taxonomy): Eukaryota > Metazoa > Arthropoda > Insecta > Lepidoptera > Geometridae > Ennomos > Ennomos fuscantarius. The sequence goes on from HG992039.1 coordinate 5,685,424, forward strand.
GTCGTCACCCCGAGGCGTGTACTTTAGAGATGCACTCGTTTGCTTGCGACCTCCAGACATACCTGACATTTGGTCGGATAAATTTGGTGTCGGAAACTCAATTACACACCTAAGGTATCTACGTTTCTCTTTTTAGACCCATATTACCTATTATTATATAAATGCTAATTTATATGGCTTCGAAACAAAATTTAAACCTCTAAAACTGTATGAATTTTTCTTTTGATGTAATTTGATTTCTAAATACTTAACCATAAAAAACATAACCATTAAATTTCAGCCAACATAGGGTTAAATTAATTGGTATTGAGGTCTCTTATCACCTGATTTCTATTCCAAACTGTAGGGAACAGCCTAAGTTGGCAGAGCGTGGACTACAGGTTTCTTGGCTCGAGTAATAATAATTAAAGGAATAACACTATATGTAGCGGTTTAACTGAATTGATTAATTATAATATATACAAATGGCAAAGCACTCGTATCTAATATGGCCCGTATAAATTCTTAATTTACTACTAAATTTTGTTGTGTTGCCAACACATAATAATTTAGAAACTGCAGTTATAATATAATAATAAGTAGTTTTTTTTAATGTTTTGGCTCCACACTTTTGTGTATTTAGCCAGTTAGTAATTGATAATTTATCAAGTTAATGATATTTCACGCAAATATGTGTCAAGTCACAGTCGAAGTCATCAAGTCAAGTCATAGTCTAGTCATACTCCTAGTAAAGTGGTGGCAACTTTACTTGAAGCTTCTATGGAGTTTTGGAAACAACACGAAAAGAAACGTTTCACCTTCATTATACCATTTTCCCACACTCACGTCTGTAATCCAGCACTTACGAATAGAATGCCACCAAATTTATGCACTAACACTGAAAATAACACAAGTTTTGGAAAATAATACAATGCGGTGACGCAATCTTTTTCGCGTTCCCGCCAAAACTCTCTAGATAAGTAGTTGTTTTTTAGATATGCACCTGACAGCAGCAAGGTGTACCACAAAGTGTCAAAAGTGTGTTTATTTAGATTCAAGACATCTTAATCAAATTTTTCAGGCATCAAACCGGTATTCCGGCATAAATAGCTTCTCGTTCATCCTCAGAGTAGTCTCTCTCTCCCTCTCTATCTAAAACCTCTTTTTGTAGAGCCTCATGAATTTCTATAGTTACTTATTTTTACACTCTCTATGTTAATACTGTTTCTGTTTCTTTTCCATCTTCTTTGTTTATTCAAGGTTTATTGACCTATCGCACACGGTTTTCTTCATCAAATCGTTACTTTAGCTATTTTGTGCCTCCTTTTGGAACAGAACGGGCACACTAATAAAATATTTGGATACCTACTGTTGTTATGTGAATGTGTGTGTATGTAATTATAGTGTTAGGGACTTATTATCTGTGATAAATCGTATACAAACAAACGAATGCGAAGAAAACAATTATTAGTAACATAATTACATATTTAGATATTTTATACCTATCATAGGGGGCTGGATGTGGAAGCATAAATATTTTATCCACTATGTCGAGAATGTCAACATGGATTTATAAACTATAACTAAAACTAACCCATTTTTAATCCATCATCGAGATCGGTTATTAAATCATAATGAAACAACAAAAAAAATCTATTTATCGAAGAGTTATCCTTTTATATTTTTGGGTTATATCAACACAACACAATTAAACCTTCTTCATTATTCCGAACCAATCAAATTGGGCATCTTATTATTTGTTCAGTATATTTAAATAAACACGAGAGGGTCGCAATTGAATTAAATAGGTAGGTTATAAAGAGATATGGGTCACATAATTATTGTTACAAGCTTTAAAATTTTGCCAGTTTTTTTTTTCTCATAGCCTGGAGGCGGCATGCAAGTTGCGATTCCAGCAAAAAAAAAAGCGCAAATACAAACCAATCCAAAGGCACATGCTGTAATTTTTACCTACGCGATGTGTGATCTCTTCTTAGATAAACGTAAATTGCCATCTAAACGAAACAGAAAATTCCAGTATTTATTGCAGCCGGTGTACCCCGATTACAACCTAGAAAAGTTTATCGACAGGTAACTAGCTTGGAGCCTATCTAAAACCGTTCCGCTAGCCATTTATTGGGACGGCACATTGGAAAACGCGATTTGCAGGCAATTTCTGTTTTTTTTCACGTTCCGATTCAAACGGATTGATAGATTTACTGGCAATCCAATCGCAATACCATTTCAATATTGGAGAAATAACAGCGTTGTGTTTTTAAACGTTTATTGTCCGAAGGTCAATTAATTGTTTCATAAAAATGGGTCAAACAAAATCTATGACATTCGTGTTATATTGATTGCTTATTCGGTGTTTATTAACCAGGCGAACGAAGTGAGCGAAGTCCCTGCCTCAACTAACGAAATTGGCTTTCATATTTCCGGATGTACCTACGTACTCGCGTACAAGTCGTATTTTTAAATTTATCTCGACTAAACTTCGTATACAGATCTACAAACTCCTACATTTTTTGTCGTCCGCTAAGCTACTTAAGTTCAACTGATTTTAATCGGAACCTACTTAGCATGGGCGGTAGATAAAATTATCGTTTCTTCGTTTTGCTATACTTGAGACGAGTGAATAAGGTATGAATGACACACCCGTGCAGATATAACGAAATCAAATGTTAACCAAGATTACTGGGTAGTAAGACTTTTCGATAAAGTTAGTCTAAGTAGGTGCCATCGCTTTGTCAGTTATTCTGCCGCTGCGCAAGCGCTACCGTGTTCCGTTCTAGTGTTCCGGTTTGAAGAGCACTTATGACTTTATGACTTAATCTCAGAGTCTAGTAATTTAATTATTAGACTGTGTTGATGTCTCAGTACAATGCAATGTCACGTGAAACTCTATACTTTAGGATTTTGAGCGACACTGCAACTGATGGTATATGGGCAGCCGTATCGTTTAACATCAGGCGTCTAACTCGTCATATCATTCCTTAACATAAAGCATATTTATAAGATACAAACCTTAAAGGTCTATAGAAAATTAATTCAGAACAAAGTAGGGATGTCCACACATATTATTATTATTATTATTATTACTAGCTAAATACACAAAAGTGTGGAGCCAAAACATACAAAAAAAATGATAACGCCCAACGATCACATACATATAATAAGCACTCACCACTCAGTAGGTAAATAAAGTTGCTTTTTTCAGTCTGCCACTAGAACTAGCGTATTTCCATAATAATGGATACTGAATAATGCATGCGGAGACGCTACGGTTTTAAAGATGTGGTAAACAGACTTGTTGGTATGGCGAAAACACACGATTTCACCTGCCACGCTGAGCTTTTCTTGGTTGAAGTGTCTATCAAAGGTATTCTTGTATGTCTCAACAAGTGAAGCTTAGAATATAAATTTTGATGGCGGAACAGTGAGAGCCTATTCACACGAGATAGTTTCCTGTGCCAGTCACATTTTTTTTTAACGGGCTAATGCTGTTTGTCTCTACCGACTACCAACCGGCTGAAAGCCGTCAAAAGTGGGAGGCAACTAGCTTAATGGCACCTCTGGGGTGTGATCATTGGCTTAGGCCGTTGCCGGGATAAGAGGATCGAGAAGACTACATCCACTGGAAGTTTGGACCCTATGGAAAGTCGCGACCGTTCTAGCTAGCCTACGGGGGGTACGTCTTCCACGCCGGCGGGGTCAGTGTCTGATTGTGTTACTCTGGTATCCTATATCGGTGTGGAAAGCAGTACCTAAGCCAGAAGGGCCAGACTGGCTCAGTGATCCTAGCGCAGCCGATACAACGGCCGGGTCGCTCAAGACGTGCTTCAGGCGGCGACGACAGGGTGTAAAACCAGTCACCAGTCTTGTGTAGATCACTTATCACTATGGATTCTCTCAAACGAAACTTCAGCGTTCGACACGGCACCGGCGCACGGCTTGTAGTATGGGAACGTGTAGAAATCTTCTCGTGCGCGGACATAGGAGAAACAGGTTACTGGACTGTACTGAAATCTCGTGTAAATGTAAATATGTATCAAACAGGGTCCGTCCTTATATACGATAACTCCTACATCGACGTAAAGATTACCAAATATCCTGCGGCAAGAAACAAAGAGAAATATTTAAAGGGCTTGAAAATACAGTTTATATTCTGGTGTTTTCCTATAAGACTTATATAAGCCAGGAAAACCGGTTCACCGCAAGAATTTCTAACATAATCTTATAACAGTATAAACTGTTGAAAACAAATTGTATTAGTCATTCGAGTGTATAGATCGTTTCAACGGCAAGTTGCGCCAGCATTGTGTTTCAAGCCAATTACTAGGATTATCTTTAAACGAAAAATATTTGAACAATTTGTATTTGTATACATCTTAGGACTTGAGTTATTTATCTTCAAGAAAACATTATCATTACACTCAGAAGATTTTTATTCGAATATTGAACTATATGTAATGATAAAATTATACAACTTTTTGCAATTGCAACGGAGCAATGCTGCCAGCATGTTGGGTACGCTACCTTACTGGTAGTGGACTGGAGCATTTGGACTGTCTTGTCTATAGATCATCGCGGCCAGCATATAGTCCAAATGCTTTTTTTTTCTAGTAGTAGGTAGTGTTTAATATTAGGTATTATATCATTGTAGTATTTAGTTGAAAATAAAATCAATTTGCCGTAAAAATAATAATTACGCATAATGCAAAATGACACACACGGCACAATATAGATAGAACTCGAAAATTTTTTGTGAAAATAACAACTGTAGGTAAATAGGTGCTTTCATTTAACCTATCCAGGTTCGTTGCACTGACGCACAAAAACTTCCATTGTAATTACAATGGAAATTTCTGTACGGCAGTGTAAATGTTTAAATAACAATAGCATAAACTGTCTCGATAAAAATATAAAAAGACAGTCATGTATACAACATACACATATACAACAGTTGCGATGTTCTTCGAAGACTGTTTAAAATTGCATCTACACATTCCAATCTAGAGTAATATTGAGACATTTTCTAAGCGCTAGAATAATTTAATTCTAGCGATGGGTCGGAAGGAAGGTATTCTAGATCTAGATAAAAGGTTTAGCCGTATTGAGTCCCGTTCAACTATACAAAGGCTATATGCCTGATTGGACAGAGGTATGCTGGAATACAATATTTTTTTTTATCCGTAAGGCTCTGTGAAGGTCGATTGAGTATATTTAAGGCGCCGGATATTACTGTCATAAAATGTTTGTAAACCAAACTCATTATTACTAACTTTTGTTATAGGTGGCATATTTATTATACATTATTTTACATACATATATAATTATTAAAGATGCCTTATTTATTACATTAAATATAAATATTTTATAATCGTTAATACAAAACTAAACTAGACCTAAAAAACTAAATTATACCTAAGAACTTAAAATATATAAAAATTAAACTAAAATTTTTAAAATAGCCCGTTGGTGGAGGGGAATGTGCCCAGAATTCTGGCAGCATTACCACGTTGAATGGCAATACTTATTTTTTGTGCAAAATAAAAGCCAGCATTCTGGTCACCTGATGCTTCCACTAAACGTTTGGCCAAGTCCCTATATGTTGCCATGGCAGCCGGCCCCCATGGACCCATTGTCTCCACCCCAAACGGCACAAACATGTAGGCCCTGTCAAGGAGTGCATATTTGTGTCGTTTGAGGTTTTCGGCCTTGACGGCGGCCGCGCCGGCTTGAACTGTAGTTAAAGGAAGATGGGACAGCGCCATAGTGTCAACACATGTGGCATCCCACACTAGAGGCCGTCCCATCTTCCAGGGGATGAGGGTCATCCCGTCGGGTCTTTTGCCGTCATCTCGCATCAGTCCATTAGGTTCTAGGACTGATGGGACACCGGCACTAACTAAAGCCCGACGGATCATATCGTTCAAGTCGGCGTGTCCTGTACTTTATTACTAACTTATTACTACTTAACTATATTTTCTCGCGGTTTCAAATGCAGCTTTTATATTGGATGGTATTGGTCTTTCTTAATACATCAGATTAGGAAAAACGTGATGTGTTTTTATGAAGAATTCTATAACCATTATAATCATTTTAATTATTATTTCTTTTTCTTTTTTCTCTTTACTCATTGTTAATTAACCAATCCAAATCAATATCAGTCACGACTGTGTTAACAAAACACTATAAATTAAAGCTTCCGAAACTAACTAACATTTTAACTAACTTATATTAAATTAAAACAAAAGGCGCCCCATGGCTCCGCAGTTAATTGCTGTTTGTCACGGTACAAAGACTAAAACAACTGCCAAGGGAAACGTGGACGGTTAAGTCTATGAACCCTTTAATTAACACTACCAACTGTATACCATACCTAATACCTACTAGTACTATGTTATCTGTGACCGTACTAAACTTTTTGGTTAGTTCAAAGGTTATAGGCTACTTGACTACTATTAAAATGAACACTAGGTGGTTTCACTAGGTGGTAGGACTTTACTGCAAAGTTCGTCTAGGTAGGTACCACCGCTTTGCCAGTTATTCTGCCGCCAAGCAGTAGTGCGCAAGCACTGCTGTGTTCCGGTTTGAAGGGCACTGTAGCTAGTGAAATTACTGGGCAAATGAGACTTTATGATCTGATCTCACAGTTTAGTAATCTTATTACTAGATTGTGCTATGTCTCTGGATGACGTGCGCAGTGCAGTGTCACGCGAACCTCTATACTTTAGAGTTCCGAGTGACACTGCAGCTGGTATGGGCAGCCGTGTCGTTTAACATCAGGCAAACGGCTAGCTCGTCACGTCATACCTAAACATAAACATAAAAAAAAGAACAAGGAATTGTATGATGCTTTTTAAAAGTGGAAAGGAAGTCACATGATAATTTAAAAAGTTGCAAAATTGGTTAATTGTCGGACTAATACGCTCCTAATCGCGTCTAATTATTTTAAGTAACTTATGTTAACATCTCTTGAAAATTGTGTTCTAGCAAATAAACATTTGATTGATTGATTGATTCAAAAGTTTTTTATTGGAATAAACTGTTTTTTTTTCACAATACAGATACCTCGGAAGAAGCTACCTATTATAAATCACATGCATAGCCTACTTTGGAGTTCATAAGATCAGAGATCAGCTCTATGATCTCAAAAACTACCCATAAAAAATCCCATAAAACGATAGATAGCTATCAAGCACCAGTCTTCATTTTTAGTTTTATGGGAACCAGATAACCGATGGAATTCTAATATACTTTTTGTTTGTAAATACATACATAGAATACAATATGACACCCAGACACAGAACAAACATCGATAAAAATTACACAAATGTTTGTCCTGGATGGATACGAACCCACAAACTGATCTTCAGAAGACAGGGTTACTACCAACTGAGCTGTTAGGCCAGTCAAATTAATGCGGAATAAACTGCAAAATGAAAAGCTCAAACTTACAATCACACACTCTTATACTAATGGCAGTACCACGGATAAAAAAAACCTACTACTCAACCTGCGGTGGTACTACGGGAAGAGATTAATTCCCATGCACTGGTTGTACCACGGGAAATGAAAAAAAAATAGAGCAATGTAACCTAGTACCGCAATTAGGAGCTACGCCTCTCAAGTATCTACCTGAAGGAGAGAGCTTGGCTGTAAGTACACCCATTAGTTACGGGCGCTCCTTTTTAGGCCACGTTCCTGGTGAAAGGTATTTGCGAACGGCTCAACTTAAAGCCCAGAGGATATATCCAGTAACACCCTACCTCACCAGTGTATATTCACTTAGATAGGTGAATACTTGCCACACTTGAGTACAAACTTGCTTTTATATCGCTAGTTCTCATGGGTACCCTGTTTTAAGTTAGAACAAACCAAAACAGGAGTTCAAAGCTATTTACCATAAGGCCCAAATACGCCTTTTTCGTACCTGGTTAATAAAACAAGAAAATTTTGTACATTTTTGTAGCAGGTTATCTTAACAAATCACAGTTGTGTACACGGATTTAAAAAATCTTAATAATAACTCATTATGAAATCTAATCTGTAGTCGATAGTGATATTTAAATATATATAACTCAAAAGTGACTGACTGATTGACTGACTGACATAGTGATCTATCAACGCACAGCCCAAACCACTGGACGGATCGGGCTGAAATTTTTCATGCAGGTAGATGTTATGACGTAGGCATCTGCTGAGAAAGAATTTTAGGAGGGTGAAATGGGTGGTTGAATTACTTTCGCATAGGCCGTGCCGCGGGCGAAGCTCGTTGTAGTATAGTCGTGGATGTTACTCAAGAAAAATACACAGACAGTTGTGTTTCTGACACATTCTTGAACAACTCAACTTAGCCGTTTGAAATCAGATTCAAATACGGAACTATATTATTTAAAAAATACAGCGAAAACCATTAAACTAAACGCACTATTTTTGGGCCCGTGTTTGAAAAAGAATCAAAAACAAAAGTGAGACTTTTTTAAATATTCAAAGATAAAGCGTTTTACCAGTTTCACGTGATGGAAAGTGACTGCGCAGTCTACGATGGTGCATGCTTGCCTAGACGATATCTATAAGTTGTTGAAAGCTGTGTTTCAGAGAGTTTAAGCCGTTGATCTCGGTTGCCGAAGAACATCAATCGTTAAGCCCTGACGGAAGCCTTTGACTGGTTTAAAGACTTTAGATAGACATCAGGAATGACCTACTCGAGAGCGCTTAGAATATAAGAATTTGAGAGTTTAAAATAAAATTATTGAGAAAATAAAATATTAGAGTTCTAGTCGCCCACAGAGGGTTGAATAATTTAATAATATTTTGATTATTTTATTTATTTTTATGTAGCAGTAATATTTATTTTGATTTTTGTTCTATGAAATATGACTAGATGAATTCACTTATATTGATTATGGTAATTGGCTTTGGCCGTGTAATTGATGAAATAAATAAATAAATAATTAACACCATTTGAATGTAAATACCTAAATAAGTGATAATGGTTTCGTTCATTATAAGCACTTATGTGGTCACGGAATCTTAATACGACAAATTGACTCTTATATGAGCCAATTTATAGGTTTAAATTGGCTCTGAAATAGACCTTTCTGTAATGCTTTTGAATAAGGAAAATGTCACTTAAATCGTGACTTTTTAAAATTCTGGGACATCCTATATATATCCCATTATATTATTCTATCAAGAGGTTTGCATTCAGCTTCAGCTTTGCATTCTCCTAAATTCTTAATAGAGTCATCGTAAATCAGATATGTTCAATTTGCTTGGTTTAAAATCTGCGTTGAAAAAAATAACCAGCAAACAAACAAACAAACGAAGCCTACGTCGTAGACATTTCGTAGCGATTCATAGACTTTGCTCAAGACTTTAATATTGGAATCCTAGTTTAAATTTGTTATCTAATTCTGTGGACATAGGAACCTTCTTGTCTTGGTCTATGTGCAGGGAAGCAGTACCTACGGTTTTTGTTTCTATGAAAATTTTGACTAATTCTGCAAATATTTCTTTAGTTATGCTATAGAAAGAAACTGACCTAGTCCGGAGTTGTGACATATGATATATCTATGAATCACTAAAATCAATCATACGACACGGTCTCTTTTCCCTTCCTGTAATAAATGCCTGGCCTGCTCCGATAATCACCAGTGGGTAGATCAGCGACAATTAGAATTGACCTTCTTTTGTTTCAGCTCTGACTGAAAGTAACATCAAATACGCGTTTTACATTTGTGCGTGTCAAAGGGATGATTCATATTGATAAAATTAAAATAGCATTTACTAATAGTTGGTATTATTGTATTAGTTAAAAAAAATAACACGGTCTGCGGGCCATAGGGACCCATTGTTTTAACCCCAAACGGAACAAATATGTAACCCTCGCCTATGGAACCACATTTACTCCGACCTTGAGTGTCAGAAAATAAATATTATCTATAATTGGAATATCTTGATGTGTAAAATTATCGATAACAGTAGATCTAAAATATTTATACATATCGAACATCCCTACCTCATTTGGCTTATGTAGCTGGCTAATTGTTAAAACTGTTAATGCATAAAGTAAACAAGATCAATTCGTGTTGCTAAAGGCTTCTATGGATACATGAGTACCACAGTCTGTAATGGGACGAACGAGCTAGGTTTGTTTCTCTCCACTACCTGCTGGTCCTGGGAAAATTTCTACTTACTATTAAATAAAATCACTACATAGTATAAAACAAAATCGCTTTCTCTGTCCCTATGTATCCTTAAATCTTTAAAACTACGCAACGGATTTTGATGCGGTTTTTTTAGAGTGATTGAAGAGAAAGGTTTATATGTATAATAACATGTACAAATGTAAAAAGTAAATTAAAAATGTAGTGTATTAATTTAGATATTCCAAAGATAGCAGGAAATCTTCATGGTTTAGAGAAACATGGATTGTTTTACTCTGAATATAACACGTGCGGGCCACGGGTAGTAATAAATAAATCAAAACTACTGAATCGATTTTAATCATTTTTTCAGTGAATGACAGCTATATATTTTATACCCATGCGAAGCCGGAGCGGGCCGCTAGTTATATATAAAACACAAATTAGTTCGACTGTATAATTTTTTTTTTTTTTTTTTTTATGTTACGAAATGACATGACGAGCAAGCCGCTCGCCTGATGTTAAGCGACACGACTGCCCATATCAGTTGCAGTGACACTTGAAACACTAAATTATAGTTTCGCGTGACACTGCACTGCGCATGTCATTCTGAGACATCACAGTCTGGTAATAAGATTACAAAACTGTGAGATTAGGTCATAAAGTCTCATTTGCCCAGTAATTTCACTAGCTACAGTGCCCTTCAAACACAGTAGTGCTTGCACACTACTGCTTGGCGGCAGAATAACTGGCAAAGCGGTGGTACCTACCTAGACGAACTTTGCAGAAAAGTCCTACCACCTAGTAAATAGTAGTAGTAGATAATTGCAAATAAATAAAAATTAAAGTCCATAGCACCACACTGGAAACATTCCTCTCATGGGACACCGATCAGTTCGAGGACCCTAGTAAGTGCTTTAAGGTCGACGAAATCACGAAAGCTTGGGGCTCCAGCGTATGGTTTTGTATTTTCTCCACCACGATTCTTTTCCAATTTTTGTCCTCCAATTCTTGATTCTGCTGTCTATCATTTCTAATTTCATTTTTCCAGTTTCGTTTCCCTAGCTTGGCCAAAACTAACGAAGGCTTGATAGAAAAAAAAAGAATCTTTTATAAAAACAGGTTAGTTGATGAATTATGAACGATCATGAATGAAAAGTGCAGATAAATCTAAATTATATTATAAGTCTTAAAATAAGATTAAGAGTACAAACAGAGAAGTTCATAAAAATGCCACCATTATGCAAAATCTTTTTAATTACTCGCTTCTATTCTTACATACTTTTATTGCACTTTTAACGATAGCTGTGAGCGTAAATTAGAATCTTGTTGTCAACTATATTAAGCATCTTTATTAATTAAACGTTATTTATCGGACTATCTTTTGCCCGCAACTCTACCCCTGCACATGAACCATAAGAATAACTAAGTCATTTACTATTTCTATAAACTAAGCAAGTATTTAGCTAGGTACGTAAGATGTGATACCTAAATGTACGTAGAAATAAATAAATAATAGAGCCCAACGATCACATACATAGATACTGGGTCCTAACTAGGATTCCCTGTGTCTTGGTACCCAGGAACTACGAGAACCATGGTTCAGACAGAAAACACAGACTCAGAACAAGTATTTGTGCTTTTTTTTCAGCGCACAAATACTTGTCTGCGGGAATCGAACCTGCCGATTCCGGATTATGAGCCGACTTGCTCAACCACCACACCACAGAGGCTGTTTTTTTATTGTGTAGATTTACTATTATTTATTTTATGCTACTAAATGTAATATAGATAAGTACTAATATGTGTTTGAAAACGAGACGATCCTGGCTGTCAAAATACGAGAGCGTTCCCATTGTGTATTCGTTGAGGCACAATTCCCTTTGTTGTTGATCAAACGCTGTGTTTAAATCAAGTTGCGTGCTTTGAATGTGACCAGTTTGCGATTGAAGAGGTCCATTATGGTCTATTAAGGATATTATATTGTGCCTCACTGAATCTGCAAAAATCAGACAAAAAGATGTAATGTACCAAAGACAGACATAAATCTATTTTTCTAAATATCTTATTTCTATTAAAAGAAATTCGTGTATATATATATATACACACAACCATATATTACAAATTATTATTCATTAGCAGTATTATAAGCATAATTAAATAGCAGTATTACTTGACACTGGCTAAATACACAAAAGTGTGGAGCTAAAAATGAAACAAAAAAAAGTGAATGCTGGTTTTGTTGTGAATCATATAGAATAAGACAGATGGCGCGACGGGCGCGTAAAAGAAGCTATGTTTTGTCAAGATGGTTGGTGGCGGGATAAGAAAAACAATAAAGTTAGTTTAATATACTCCGTAAATTGATATGTACGAGTACAATACTCGTACATATTTTTTTTTATAATAAAATTTTATAATCATTTTAATATTTTTTTTATCCTTACACATACTTACATTTAATTTTTTTTACACTTAAACATGATACACAACAGGTTTGTTCCGTTTCGTCACTTTGTAATCATAGCCCGGTAGAGTCAAAGGTATTTATCTCGTCAAATAAGTATGTAATACTCCGTAATCCGTACAATGTACATAGGTAGTGACTGATTAACATTAATCTTCTTTATCTTGTTACAGATTGCACAGAAGCATGATTTGATAATTTTTGGTAAGTAACAACTTAAGTAAGCAATAATATTTTTATACTACAATGTTTTTTAAACGACTTACTCTTTTATGCTGTAATGTTAATTAGTGGTAGTTACTCGTTTCCTACTAATATTATAAACACGAAAGTTTGTATTTTCGTGTTTATAATATTAGTATTGGATGTTTGTTATTCTTTCACGCTCAAATCGCTGGACGGATTTCAATGAATCTTGGAATATAGATAGCTTATATATTAATACATAATTTCTACTTTAGTTGTGCCCCGCGGTTTCACTCGCTCAATAATATTTTAAAGGATAATGAATCTATTTTGAATTGTTAAAATAAAAAAGCCTTCTTTTTCATAATGGTCTATGAAAGTACGAGAGATAAAACCACTTCAATTTACTGCAGGAAAAACACCCCGAAGAGTTTTCTGAAATTAAGGGGCGGTGGCTCGTAAACCAGCGCCTCCTCTTTCATTTAAACGATTTCGCTGAATTCTTGATTCACGAATTAAACCAATTTCGTCGTATAAATGGTTTTCTACAAACTAAATATGGTCGGATAACTTCCAGGACAAATCCTATAAAAAATGATTTGAAGAAAGTTACTTTACATGTTATTGTACACTGCAATCTGATAGTGCATGAATAGTATAAACAAACAATAAGGATATGACGGCGGCTACGTCCAAGTATAAACTCTATGCGCAGCGGGCAGTACCGTAATTTACCCTGTGGCAGCATTTAAATTTATTACAGTGGCAACACCGGCAACTGTCGTCGCTGCTCCACCCATCTGGCTATATAAAGAGATCGCTCGGTGTACTACGATCATTCTTGTTCCAGACACGGTGCGGTGTGGACATGCTGAAGGCATATAGTTATATTGTTTGCAACCTACCCACAACCCTTTCTGTCTACACATATAAGAATATGAATGGATTTCATCACCCATATTGATACACAGAATAAACAATAGTATGTCCAAGGTGGACTAACGATCTGAAACAAAAGCCGATCGACGCGGCGCTTTTATAGGATGCATATATTATTATATATATTAAGTGGTGGACTCTTCCGGCTAATGACTATTTACTAGTTTTCCAGGACTTTTCTGAAATGTTCGCAAGTACCGTCCCTTTGCCTTATTCTGCCGCCAAGCAGCAGTGTGCAAGCACTACTGTGTTTTAGTATGAAGGGCACTGTAGCTAGTAAAATTACTGGGCTATTGAGACTATGATTCGATCTCACAGTCGAGTAATTATTACCAGACTGTGCTGATATCTCAGAATGATGTGCACAGTGCAGTGTCATGCGAAACTTTATGTTTATTGTTTATTGTGTTCTGTTATGGGTGGCCGTGTCGCTTAACATCAGGGGAGCGAATAGCTCATCACATCATTCATTAACATTTTAAAAAATGATGTAATTACTAATATCTGAAAATCATTCAGAATTACCTAAAAATAAGCAAACAAGAACTGTTATTCTAAACAGTTTAAAATTCTGTAATGTGTTCAGTCTTTTGTTTCCACAAACATCTGTACAAAATATTATGCAAATTAAATCAAACATGTGGTTTACTTTAGCATTTCTAGTAACTTTGTTTTTTTACTGTTGCTCCGGGCACGCCACGTGTATTCAGAAAATACGGGTACTTGTTATAATATACTAAATTATCCGGATACGATAGGAAACTTGCGTAATATGGTTCCAAGAAATTGTCAATCTGACAGTGTATCTATGTTAGGTGACTTGATACTTCCTCTTACATAGCCACAATTATTATTTTGCTGACGTATCGACCGAAATACACTAGATCTAGGAAACAAGTTTTTATATTGTTTACATAAAATGTATTATTTTTGTAATTGTCAATGTTATAGATCATAAAATAGAAGCTTGAATCACTTTTTATTTTAATTGAAGGGGTGAGAATAAAAAGGGTTTAACTGATTTTTTTCAGAAAATGACATATGGGTATCTTTGAATTCAGCGTGAAATTATCTACAATAATACATTCTCAAAATACCGAAATGAGGCTAAAACCTGGAGATTCTGAGTCTATAAACGGTTTTGCTCTCACAGGAATACAGTTCGCTTAGCATAAAAACATTATTATATTTATTTTTTTATATTATATTTTTACAGTAATTGTATGAATTAGTACCATATTTAGTATTTTAAAATAGAATTAATACATTTTCAAGCAACTGAAACTTACATAAACCTTTTCTATTACCAAGCACACTACATTAAAATGAAGCCGTTGAAGTTTAAAGTCAATTTTCTCGAAACGATCAATTTAACAGTTAAACCCTTTTTATTCTCAACCCTTCAATTTTGTGACTTAAAAAGGTCATAATGAGTAGGTAGCACTACCTTAATGACGCAGGTAAAACCTCTTCCAAGAAAAATCCTTCCAAGCGTGAATATAAAATCTGAAATAGCGCAAAAAGTCTCTAAAACCATTTTAAGTTTCCATCGTCGCGAATACACGTATACCTATACTTTGGATGTACTTATTCAGCTGCCGTTAAGAATTAAAGCAGTTGAAAAAGGTTTCGTTTCAAAATTTATAATCTGTTTTCTTCATTTACAATTAGGATGGAAAGTGTAGATTTTAGATTTAGAATACCCCTACCCCTGCAGATATCGAATTCGCCTCCAAATGCAGTTGCCTCAATAGCCAGACAATGCTGCAAAATTTGGTGATTTAGCGTGGAGTGAATTCCACACAAATGTGTATAATCGTGTATTGCCACTTGAATAAGCTGAAGGGATTAGGTTCGAAATGATTTTTCGAAATTAACCCTCTGTACTTAATACTTACTATTATCTACGGTTAGTTCTGAACAAAATCTGAAAGCTATTGTAATATCTGTCAAATAACAAAAAGTACTTCTACAGTTTTCTCTTTGAAATCTAAATTTATCCAAGAATCCCGAGAGAGTAATTATTAATTAAACTTCCTCCATTATAGAACTTGGAGCTGTCAGGGTCAGAATCATCGGGATTTTTGGTTACAAGATTTCAGACTTGGTGTAATTTTATATCTAGTTCTAATATGTTTCAAAATTGAACTGATGATGGTCAATGGTAGTGATAGGATTCATTACACATTCGCCCCAATTTTTCTTTACAAATTCTTTAAAATATTATACTAACCTACTATAATAAACATTTTAGCCGTATTAGGGCGATCACGAAACTTTGATTTCAATGCAATAAGAGAAATTTCATTCCAACTTGAAAGTATCAATAGTAACTATGCACATGAACTATTTATTGAAAGTGTCAAATTCATACAAATTAGTGTTTCTTTTGGTTATTCCAAGTTCCATGATCAGCTGCTGGCATGTGTAATTTGTATGGATTTCACAGTTTGAATACGCAGTTTATATGCATAGTTAGTATGGAAATTTCACCTGTTGCATTGCAATCAAAGTTTCGTGATCACCCCTGGTCGCGCTGACCTATATCAAGAAAAATACGTTATGACATTAGCTGTTACATTATTCGTGTTTTGGTGCGAAACTTTTCGGTATGGCGTACATTCGTGGTTTTATGATTCATAATCACAAACATTCGTGGTTTTGATATATTTTTATAACTATTTTTAATATCTTTAATCTTGCGGCGATTGACGTTGATTGCAATAGTATAATTCGGAAAGCACAACTTGTCCGTTATAAAACGTATCAAAAATGGGTTGTCATAATGCCTTTCCATTTCTAGAACACTCCACCAAGCTGGCCAAGTGCGGGTTGGTCAATGACACATGTTCAATTTTGTGATTCTTGTAGGTTTTAGTTTATTACGTTCACCGTTGTAAGAGCAGAACTTGAAAGTCTCTATTAGAGAGGCTGAATAGGTTTTGAAGTCTTCGTCGGTTTGAAATTCATTCGGGCTTCCGCTGAGCGTAACTCGCTCTTTAGCACTCAAATATAAGGAAGTAGGTACTTAACGAAAATTCATCATCAGATATTAAAATTATTGACAGCCTCGATGGTGTGGTGGTTGAACAGGTCGGCTCATAACCCTGAGGTGGTGGGTTTGATTCCCGCGGCAGGACACAGTAAAAAAAGCGATAACACTTGTTCTGAGTCTGGGTGGTCTTCGTAGTTCCTGGGTCTCTAGACACAGGGAATCCTAGTCCCAAGAAGACCCATCTAGGATCTATATATGTTATCATTGGGCGTTATTATTATTATTATTAATAGGCGAACAGCTAAATGTATACTCCTGCTAAAATACATTATTTATGTCACAAGTCGAGATGAGGGGTGAAGACAGGCATAGGAAATGAGGTTATCCCAACCTCCAACAGCTAAATAAAAACACCCCAAGCGCAAGTTGTAAATAATACGCACGGTCCCGTATACGATAAGAGATTCGATTATATTACTGGAGGCTCGTGGCTCCACTTATTGCTTGGAAGCCATTCCATTACTGGAAACGGTCATTACTAAACTTTATGTTGTTTGTTAGAATCTTGTTTCTGTACAGATATAATGGAATTTACACCGGGAGCGAAAAAAGCGGATTTGTTTAGATACTATAATTAGAAACTCTACATTCTGAAAAGATATGTTAAAATGGGCTTCCAAACTTAATGGCAACGTGCAACGTCTTATTTATTTTGTGACCTTAGTACAAGGATTTATAAATACCCTCTAATTGGGGATGTACCGAACATGGGTTTTAAACCGAACCGAAAAACGAAAATTATTCGGTTCAGCGCTTATCAAACCGAATATTCGGCCAAACTATTTAGTTCATTTTACGTGAATTTTAACCATATGTTCAGTCTCATTAAAACTTCAACATAAGCTGTAATAGAATCTTTATTTTATTAAAAAAAGATTGTGCAACATATCTAAAGATATTAAAATTTCCTATGCAATTGCTAATATGAGCGTGATTGATTTCAACCAAAAATAATATAACAATTTTATACAAACAAGTGAAACGTTGTATTTTGCGCATTTTTGTATTGTAAATACAATTATAAAAAAAAATAGTATTAGATATCGGACAAAATCGCTCCCTATGACGCTTTATATTTCGTTAGGGTCATACAGTGTTTGTACTCCGCCATTATGAATATATCATCGGCAAAACGAAAGTTAGTGATGCTAATGAAATAGAAGTTAATGATGACTGGTATGCTATACCAGTCCAAGAGCTTGATAATTTCCTCCAATGCGTTTGTGAACAGTTTCGGAGAAATAACGTCTCCCTGTCTTATGCCTACTTGCAATGGGATTTGTGCCATGCTCTGGTCCTCTAGACACAGTGGCCTGTACTGTATAAACTGTACTGTACTGACATAGTTGCCTTGCTGTACAAACACTTCAACACTTCTATATACTGCACTGTATTGCAGTACCGCCAAGTAGTATTGATTGAGTCGAACGAAGGCTTTCTCATAGTATACAAATGCTAGGCATAGCGGGCGATTATATCCTTCTATCTCTCTGTAAATTGATTTGGCGTAGCGTAGAACTTTGTGTAGTCCGTTTGTAAAAAATCCTAATAAAACCTTGTTAATTTTTACCTTTTATAGTTTTAGAACAAACCTAGATCTTGGAATGAAAGCTTTGGATTTTTCGAGGTACAAATTGTTTGACAACCGTCGTGAGTATGACACATTTTGTAAGCGGCTTGCGTTAGTAAGCTGGTCGGAGTATTTTCGACTTTTTAATTGACGTGAGTTTAGCGGTAATTTATCTCACAAAAGGCCCAAATCGTATTTTGAGAAATATTATTATCCCGTGTTTGGAGAAATGTCTCCAAAACACGAGACCGACTGGAATTTTTTTGGCGTTTTCCTTAATGTTCCGACTCCGGGATAAGAGCGCAATCACAGTAAAATTTTCACGTAACATAGTTATAGTTACAAGGTTTCCCAGAACTAGCTGCTTCTACATTAAATACGTAAATTTCAGAGGACCGTCCTATTTGAAAGTCGTATTTAAAAATGTTATTGCCGACGCGCTGCTATCTGCGCGTGCGATAGAGACAATAGAGCTCGTGAATGAATTTACCTACATTTTAATCCACAAAAAGTTTACAAAATTATTTCTGAATTTTGATTTTAAAAATTCGTCATATTAGCCATAAAACTACGACGATATTGCAAAAAGTAAAAAAAAAAAAAGATATTTACCTGTTATATATTTTTGCTGGGCGATCACGTAACCCGATTGCAACCAATAGAAACAAAAATATGTATGGATTTGACAGTTTGAATACGCAGTTTATGTGCATAGTTAGTATAGAAATTTCACCTGTTGCATTGCAATCACAGTTTCGTGATCACCCCTCTGGAATAAGACCCAGTATTGATCGATTAGGTATCTGTACCTGTATACAAATTTTCATATGTCGGTTTCGGAGATATGTCTGTTTCTACAAATCATGCTACCCGTGCAGATTCTACAATAGGTTTCTAACTTCAATAGGTGTACAACTTAGTACTAACCTATTAATACCGGAAATATACAAATGGTTAGCAACATACTTAAGTAGAATGACATAAATTACGCCTGCGGATACGATGCTCAAAGAATAAAAATGAATCCCCGAAATAATAATAATTGATCTTTGTCTAAATCGAATATGCATAACATAAATAGAAGACGTGTTTAGCAGTGCTTGATTAATTTGCATTGTGCGCCTATTAACAGTTGAAGCGTTTGGTTAAAGCAGCCCGCCTAAGTGCGTAGCGCCCGAATTGGTAAGACAATGTATGTACATTGCATGTGCAACAAGCAGCCAAATAAAATTAAATAACAACACACTAAAAACTCAATAGTAGTACATAGTAGGTATTTATTCTCAAATTTAAATGTACACCTTATGAGCTTCTGCCCGCAGCTTCACCCGCGGCGTGGCCTATGGGAAAATAATTCAAAACCCCCTCTTAAGGGTAGAATTTCGGAAAATCCTTTTTTAGCGGATGCCTAAGTCATAACATCTACCTGAATGAAAATTTCAGCCCGATCCGTCCAGTGGTTTGGGCTGTGCGTTGATAGATCACTATGTCAGTCAGTCAGTCACCTTTGAGTTATATATATAAGTACCTTATGTACCATAAGTATCTATAGTGTAACATCGAGATGGGTCTATATAGAGACCTTCGAAAAAGAGATAAAAAATGACCATAGTCATCGATTATAGAGTAAATAAAATAAAATTAAAAAACTTACGACTCGGTTTAAAAAAATCATTGCAATTTCATTTTAATATTGATTTTGTAGATGGTAAGTATAGTCAAAGTCAAAGTCAAAAGATTTATTGCAAATAGGCTAATTTTAGCACTTTTACAAGTCAAAATTATATTAGGTACTTAAAATTAAGTTATTTCACTAAGCATATAAAATTACAAAGTGCTTATTGTCAAATAATATATAGCAAGCCCATTACAATATATAAGAAATGAATGTTACTATGAACGCCTGTAATTTATACTAGCTATTTGTACTAACCGTGCCCCGCGGTTTCACCCGTGTGATGAAAATTCTCCATACTTTCTTAACTTTTTCTTTCATAAGAACCTTCTCCTGAAAATAATAAACACAATAAAAAAAATATTAGCAAAAAAATTCTATCCGTTCACCCTTGCTACGATGGCCAAGGGAAATGGAGATTCATTTTTATATATTAAGATACTATTAAGATTAGGTAAATTTATTAATAACTAGTTGCGCCACGCGGTATCACCCGCGAATAAAAAGTATTTAAATTATTTGCTCATTCCACGGGAACATTTCACTTTTCCGGGATAAAATATAGCCTATATGTTAATCCAGTATATAAGCTATCTTGGTGCCAAATTTCATCCAAATCCATTAGGTCGTTTGAGCGTGAAGAAGTAACAAACTTACACACATACAAACTTTCGCCTTTATAATATTAGTGTGATGTGATGGCATTCTAACCACGTTCTTATATAAAATGCTTAAGTCGTTCATCCGTTTCGTTTATGCTAAACGCCAGTAAAAGCTATGCAGTCATAGTTGATTGTCAAACAAAGCATTAAGCCACATTCTCACCATGATCGGCCTGCACCCTGCATGACAATGAAGCTTACGCTATCATTTTTGCATATCGTTATTCCAAGGCCATGGCTGTGCCCTTGTGGGTAAGGTTATAGGAACAGCGCGTGTAATAGGCACGGAACGCACAAATAAAGTTATGGAGATTCGAGCTCAAGTTGTTGGATATTGTTATTATTATTGTTGATTGTTGTTGTGTCCCCCGAGGCTTTCCCCGCTGTTATTATGAAATTTACGAGTAATAAACTTGAGTTACGTTGTGCTTCTGTTTTGAGGATTAATATGGTAAGGTAATTTGTTTATAATAAAATCATTAACTAAATCCCACAGCTGAGACCCGGGTCTTTTTCGTAGGAAAAACGTGTAGGTACTTAGGTTTTAACGCATAGTTCTTTTTAAATGTATTCTGTGATATAGGCCATTATCACAAATGATTTTATTTTTTCGCTATCGTAGTGATAGCTAGAGTGTAACACATGGCACTAAAACCCATTATAACTCGGATTCCACTAAAATAACTACCTCGTACATTAATGTTAATAATAATAAATAATAATAACGCACAACGACCGCTACCATTTCTTTTCTTGCACATCCAGGTTGACTGGTACATAATGCTTCATAGCATTAAGTCCTCCTTGTACATTATTTTGTGCTAAAGTATAAATAAATAAACGATCACATACATTACGGATCTATGAGATATCAGGGAATCCTGTCCCTGGACTCCCTGTGTCTAGGGACGCAGGAAGTACGAGAACCCCATGATTCTCGTACTTTCTGCGTACCTAGACATATAGTCTGGGTATTGTGGGACCATTCCCACCACCCCCAGACTCAGAACAAGTTATTGCGCTTTTTTTTGTGCACAAATACTTGTCCTGCCGCGGGAATCGAACCCGCCGTCTCCGGGTCGAGCCGATCTGCCCAACCACCACACTATAGAGGCTTGTTGACGACAAACTTTCAAGTACAAGCATACCTACCTTTTTCTATTCTTTTAAATTAATATAGCCCTTACCTCAGTCGAAGCTATTGCGAACTGTTATTATTTAAAGGTAACGTACGGACGCAGAGCTTTATTTAAAAGAATAAATATTTAAAAAGATTGGTACTTGTATAGTTAGTACCTTGTATTTGAAGGTCTGTCGTTACCAAATGTGTCATTTTAGCCCTTTGCCCAACAATCTAATATTATACTATACGTAATAACTCAAATCTCAAAACCGTTGACACCTATTGGACCACAGCGCACTATCTCGCAGCAGGCTGTCTACTAAATTGAGACGCGGCAGCTCCGTAAACAACTGGATGATGTTATCTTTCTCAGATACTAAAGTTGGACTCCGGAACGAAGCGGTTGAATAACTGACGGATACTGTCTATGATAACAATGTTGTCTTTAACGGTCTGTAATAAAATGGAAACCCGGCAAATTAAATAAAGAGATATTGAATTCGTATACCTTATTGCAGGTACTTACGTAACATTGGCTACGTAACTACGTGCAATAAGTTGTACTAATTAATATCGTACTTACGTAACCACTGCTACGTACGTACGTGCAATAAGTTGTATTTATTAATATCGTACTTACGTAGCACGTATTTACGTAACAATTGCTACGTAAGTACGATGGCTGTGTATTACGCGTACGTAATACGCGTGTGTATGTGTTCCAATTAATATCAACTGTAATTTACATAAGTTAATTATAATTAACATTTGATGTTACTACGTTGTCAAATAAAGCTTTATTTATAGTCAAATACGTTTTCAATGATAAAATAATTTCATAATCTTAAGTTTTATTTTTATTGGTTTGTGTTATATACAAGTATCCTAAAGGAACCTAATTAGGGTGATAAATCCTGGCTTGACATAGCGTGTGATCTTCGGAACTAAACTTGATGCACATGAGTTTAATCTTGTTATGAGCCGTCTTCAGCAGTTCGAGCCTAAGTATAGTAATAATTACAGATAGATAGCTCTTTATTGTCCAGTCGTGCTGTACCGTGTTTGTTGCTGTCGCTGTGTCGTGTTTATATAGGTAGGTTGGTACCTACCTATATAAACTTTGCAGATAAGTTTTTTTTAAATGTTATTGAATGATGTGACGAGCTAGTCGTTCAGCTGATGTTAAGCGACACGGCCGCCCAAAACAAAACAGTGTCACTCGGAACTCCATCATGTAAAGTTACGCATGACTGCTGCACTGCGCACATCATCCTGAGACATCAGCACAGTCTGGTAATAAGATTACTCGACTGTGAGATTAGATCATAACGTCTCATTTGCCCCGTAATTTCACTAGCTACATTGCCCTTCAAGCCGGAACGCAGTAGTGCTTGCACACAACTGCTTGGCGGCAGAATAACTGGCAAAGCGGTGGTACCTACCTTTGCAACGAACTTTGCAGAAAAGTCTTACCACCTAGTAAAAGTTATTCTAGGTTAAAAGGATAATGAAACTTGAATGCCCGGAGCTGTGTTCTAACTTTTATATTATAATTATCCGTTGTGAAATTCTGAAAATAAGGTAAGTTATTTATTTGAACGTTCTGTAAAAACCAAATTACAAGACAGCATGGTGGCGACTTAGAGAAATTTGGAGATGAAAGTTCTCAACATTTAATCGATTATGAGATAAGTGGAATGGAAAGGGGGACGGTAAATGAATGTTCTGCAGTTTTTATTTTAGGTACGATACCACAATAAGTCAACCCTTGTATTGACTAAGCCATCCATACCGCTATCAGTACATTTATTATGAAAACATGATGTAGGAGGCCTTCATCCGCGTTGACTGGCATAAATTGCTTAGTTGGGAGTTCAAACGCAGGAAATAAACGTTGAGGTTACCCCGCCACTTTCAATACAACTGTATAACTCACTGTATAACTGTATATACCTTGACGAAATTGGAGGAGCTTCTCTGGAAAAAGACAGAGATTGTCAACTTGCGATCTATAAAGTAAAATACCTACCTGGAGTTAACCCTTTCACGCTCAAGGGAAATATTTTTCCCTTCTACAAAAATCGTTATCGATTGTTCAATTATTATTGAAACGCTATTTTTTTTACTGAATGTCAAAATAAAACGTATGTCCAAGGCGGCAAATGTGTTTCTGAACAAATAAAATAATAAAAAACTGTTAAACTTTATTGCGCCAAAACCAAAACATTCGCGGGCTGAACTAATAATATCTTGAAAGTTTTTTGGACTTGAGAAAATAAAATAACTGTAATTTGTCACGTGTTTTATATTATTTGGTAAGTATAATTTTATATAATAATACAGTAAACTGCAGAATATTAGCACAAGTACCTAAAAATTGCAAATCATCTGAAGGGAAATATTTTTCCCTCTGGTCCATATCTGGTGTATTCGTTGTAGTATTATTATATGTAGTGCTTTATGATAATGTATGGTTTTCTTGTGTTTTTATATGATTTAACTTCATATTTTTTTTACAGAAATGGCTAAAAGGGGGTGCAGAGAATTTTATATTCAAAGGCAGGCAGGAACTGTTCAAAAAATAAATGTTACATGTCCGGAAGTAGTGATGCGCTATAATAAATGTATGGGCGGTGTGGACATGCTTTGCATGCTTTGAGGTTGATCACAAAGCCAAAATCAAATATTACCTGCGCCTCTTTTTTGACATCTTAGATATCGCTATGTATAACTCGTATTTAGTGTACGTAAAGTTACACGAAAAACACTGAGTAGAAGGTCCGCTTTTGAGCAGCCTCGAGTATCGCCAACATGTAGCACGAGGTCTAATAAATAATTTTACATGTAGACAGCGATCAAGACCCACTTTATTATAGATTCCTCTGAAAAGCTCCGCACCACAACATAGAAAAAGCAGAAAAACTGCAAAGCGATGCGTAAATTGTGCAAAACGACGTATAGAAAATAGGATACGTAACAAATGTGTTATGTGCAATGTCCGATAAAACCTAACTCTTTTATTTACTTTTATGGTCCATAGGGAAAAATATTTCCCATGAAATTATAGGAAACCTATACACCCTGCTATGTTTTTCTGGTGATATTCTCTTACTTTACACCCACAATAGCTAAAACATTGTGTTGTATAAGCTTATTTAGTCTTGGACATCTT
This sequence comes from Ennomos fuscantarius, assembly GCA_905220475.3. Taxonomy (NCBI): domain Eukaryota; kingdom Metazoa; phylum Arthropoda; class Insecta; order Lepidoptera; family Geometridae; genus Ennomos; species Ennomos fuscantarius. The sequence continues at coordinate 5,710,409 of HG992039.1, forward strand.
ATGGTCCTGTAAGGGTAGATATTCATTTTTAATTGTCATACATTATTACAAACGGACGTGATCGTAAAGGTAAAAATAGATAACCAGGTCTGATGGACACCACACCGTAGAATAAAACACGATTATTTAACATCATCACGAACCGAAAGACGTAGGCCGGCCCTTTGGTAGACCAAAGATCTGGTCAAAAACGCGGTGAGCCTCTGCGATGAGCAACCGCTCAAAGTGGAGCTCTGTGCAGAGGGCTTTGTTCACCAGTGAACGTCTTAAGGCTATGTTAATTGAAGGGTTGAGAATAAAAAGGGTTTAACTGTCAAATTGACAGTTTCGAGAAAATTGACTTTTTTTTTTTTTTATAACATAGACAGACAAACAAGCATACAGCCCGCCTGATGGTAAACAGTTACCGTCGCCTATAGACACCTCCAACAGACCTTAAACTTCAATGGCTTCATTTTAATGTAGAGTGCTTATAAGGTCATAGAAAAGGTTTATGTAAGTTTAAGTTGCTTGAAAATGAATAATTTATATTTTAATGTATAAAATATAGACCTAATTCGTAAAATTACTGTAAAAATATAACATAATATAATAAATACAATAATACTGATAATAATATATATATATATAATAATATAAATAGAAATAATATAATACTGTTTTTATGCTAAGCGAACTGTATTGCTGTGACAGATAAACCGTTTTTAGACTCAAAATCTCGAGATTTAAGCCTCAGTTCGGTATTTTGAGAATGTATTATTGTAGATAATTTCACGCTGAAGCCAACGATACCCATATGTAATTTTGTGAAAAAAGTCAGTTAAACCCTTTTTGTTCTCACCTCTTCAATTATGATAGCATTGTAACAGAATACAATAGCACTACCTATGTACAGAAATCAACAAAAAAATTCTTAAGTAAGTGTCAACATTCCATCATCAGGTGCATCAGTTCTCTACATGGATTACTTAATGAATTACGACGCATCCAAATTTTTTATATCGCCTCCAAAATTCGAAGCCCAGTATTCAACGTCGATATACTTTTAGAACAGTAAAGTCCTAAATGTTCGATCAACATCTTCATCATATTATCTGACGTTCTAATGGAAAGATGAATTTCTTTTGTGGTGTCTCATTTCCAAACCAAAGGTTAGCATTATCTCGTTGTTCACAATATAATGTGGTATTCCCTTACGATAATCATTGAAATAAAAAGAAATGAAAATATAGTACATAATAGTAATATAATAAATAATATAATAGGTAGTGGGCTGGAGCATTTGGACTGTGTATAGGTCGTCGCGGCTTGTGTATAGTACAAATGCTTTTTTCTGCAGTAAGTTGCGTTTAGTCGTAGTTTTTATATCAATGTAGTTGTTAGTTGAAAGATTGAAATGGAAACGAGAAACGTTCTACCTTGATTAATGACTCGACAACTAAGATTCGCTGTGTCTAGGGACCCAGGAACTACGAGGACCATGGTCTCACAATACCCAGACTCAGAACAAGTATTTGCGCTTTTTTTTCTTTACATAAATACTTATCCTGCCGCGCGAATCGAACTCGCTGCCTCCGGGTTATGAGCCGACCTGCTCAACCACCACACTGCAGAAGCTGTCAAAGTTTAAGTTTTTATGATACTCCTGCCTAAACTTGTATGGTTAATGTAATTAATTTAATTAATTCAGTTAATTTTGATTTCGTACTTGGAAATTACAACAATGACACGTTACTGCTATTTTATTTTCCAAAAACATAAAATTGGCCTAATAAGGAAATTCATAAAGACGGTTTTAAAAAGGCGGCTCACAAGGTTATTGGAAAAATCTAATAATACGGCACAGTAAACAACCCTTAATTTAGCCCACCCTTTCATCTGCATGGCTATATTCGAGATTCTCCGTCATTTTATTTATAACATAACTTCCTTTATGAATATTACAACCCGGCAGAGTTGATGGTTTTGAATTATTTATTTCAAGGAAGGCGGACAGTTGATTACATTTAGGTACTGCCTACTGTTGCGGTTAGATCGGTGAAACGATTTCTTAGTTATACAGAACACTATACAACAAACCTACTCAATTATTTTATATAACTATATAAACCTACAAACATACAAACCCAACTTTTATATTGTACTACCCTATCATCCAGAAAACATGTTCTGGACTGGATGTTTATTCTGTTTCTTTAATATTGTATGCTTTTTGTTTCTGTAACGATATTGTTATGTAATTAGCTCTAATAAATACCCAATAAACTTTATTATTATTATTAGACTGTGAATATGAATTATTTTAGGCACGTTGCCTACTGGTAGCGGCTTCTTAGATTAAGTTTTGCATAGTTTTTAATTTTCATTTAACCTATGTCAATTTTTCTGAATAGTATTTTATATACTCTTAGATTGTGTTTATTTGTCATACCTATAGAAATATGTATACCTATACAAGTTACAAATACATAGGTATAGCTTGATGGAATTATTCGTTAATCTATGAAATTGTAGTTTTATACCGGATATAATTTATTAGACTTCATGACTCCATAATTTCCAAAGATTACCAGCTATTTGTTATGCAAGGCTTCAAAGTATTCTTTTGGTGCAAGCACTTGAATTAAAACCTAAGCAAGTGGAGGACAGCAGGAGTTAATCACGAGCGAAGCGAGCGGTAAAATATAGAACCCTGATCGGAGCGAGGGTTTCAAGGATACGAAACGCAGAACAACTTAGCTGCCACACGTAGCACGATTTTCACCTAACTATATAGAGTAAAATTCAATATTTTCAAACTTGTGAGGTGAAAAGTATTATTTTAATTAATTATCAATAAATATATCTATATATTATTACTTACTTTTTTATCAAACTATTTATCACGCGAAGTACTGGTTTGTTATTGTAGGCACCATAGTTGGGAGAAAGAAACGCCCCTGCACTCCCAATACAAGGCACAATACAAGTTTTCGCATCCTTGCATGCATCTCATTCACTTAAATAAAGTTGTAAGGACCTTGTTATAGCAAATGAGTAGCTAAAATTGTATATAAAGGCACGCTTATCTTTGTTTAAAATAAGAAAGGAAACTGCATTCTATAAGTTATAATAATTTTACAGTGGAATTGAGTGACGCTACGAAAATAACAGGTCGTTTTATGAAAATAAATTGTTTATTTACCTAATAGGTCATAGAAGTAGATAAACCAAATTATTGTAAAATTTAGTGCTTATAGCGTTTTACACAAAATTACTTACGTCACATATCTATACATACAAAACTCAAAGTCCTGACTGACTGACTGAATGACTTATACATATATCAACGCACAGCATAAACCGCTGATCCTATAGAGATTAAAATTTGGAGTGTGTGTTTTTTGTAAAGTGTAGGTATCCACTAAGAAAGATTTTTCGAAATTGCACCCCTAAGAGGATGAAATGGGTGGTTGAATTATTTTCCTGTAGGCCACGCGGGTGAAGCCGCTGGCAGAAGCTCGTTATTTATAATATACTGGTACCCACGCGTAACGTTGCGGTCGGACGTCTTAAAATGTCACCTTACTTACCACAAAGGTTTTTACGTCATGGCCAAAGTAATGGGAAGAATCGTAGAAGGCGCTCCGATTGTTGGTTCCAAACACACACGATAAAAGCTTGTGGCCTTTTTATACCGCAATAAAGGCACAGGTTATGTAACTTGAACTATATTAGAGTCGGTGTGTTTGTTTGGTAAACACAATGGCGTTTCATTAATGTTTATGAGAGATCAATTCTATGAATTTTTTCGTATTAAGGTACCTACATCTCTTCATCTTCTTTGTGTTCTGTCCTGAGGTTCGTGATGTCATGAATATGGGTTCCGACTGAAAATCAGTTATTAAGGTCTTACGACTTTAGTTGCATGATGAGTTGAGACCTATATCGTGACGTCACGCAACATTATATTTTTAGTTTCTCTTTTTTTCGTGTGATCTGTCTTGTATAAGTGCCTATTTGTAAAAATGAAATGTTTTGTGATGTCTTGAATAAATGTATTTCTTTCTTTCTCTCTCTCTTTCTTCTCTTTCTTGCCTTGGTCCTATTTTATATGGGGACGATGCAGTATATTTTGTTTCCACCTGTCACCTATCATTTGATTCATATCGGCCTTTACACAATCCATCTGCCTTTTCTTTGAGTTTCCTCTCCCCTTTCCATCCGTGAACATTCATATTCATCATTTTATTGGTAATATTAGGTCTGGAAAAAAATTTCTTCGTATTTTCTTCAAGGGAGTACAAATGTACGGAACAAGCTTCATTTCTGTACAAGAAATGCTTGAACCAACTTTCGCTTTACACTACAGATGGTCCGTTAACGGAACATATATTTTTGTGTCACAATTGCTTTTGAATTGAAAAAATAAAGGCGGAATACGAAGAGTGAAACAAAGGGAAATAAGGGCGAAACATATTTTATTTTTCTTATACTGTATTGCTTTAAATTGCCTGCTCATAATGCCACTTAAACCAGTTAGGTACAAACAATAAATCAATCCAATTTTTAATTAATTCGTACAAAATACGAATACTCTGCTGGCAGCATTGCCATTTAACGTGGCAATGCTGCCAGCATATTGGGCACGTTGCCTACTAGTAGTGGTTTGTTTGATTAAGTTCCCTTTTTATTACTTGAATAAATACCATGAAACTTCAAATACTACTCGTAATTAATTATGAAGACATTTAATTAAATCCGAAATTATAATGTAAATACGGTAACGTAAAGAAATTATTTTTTACCTTTCTATCTCAAAGTTTAAATACTCCGAGATAATACTTGAAGATCAAAATTAATTTAGGTATCTATTATTCGCTGTTATAACACAGACTGCCGTAATCACTGGCATAGTGCTACCGGAGATTAAATTTCCTATGGCACAACTTGCTTTAGAGTAGTTTCAAGGGAATTTTTTTATAATGCTAATGGTAGTGCCTAGCAGTAGTGTCAAGGGGATAACGGCAAGAGCAGCTACGAGTTTCGTAGCGTCACTACATGGCGTAGACACCCGTAGGCGTAGTTTGCATCACTATTTATTTACTTATTCATGTGGTCTATACAATAATTGTGTAAATATAACTATTTGAAAACATTTCCGATTTTCATTAAATATATGAATACTATATATAATAAATAAAAATTAAATTATTAAAAGTCCTTAAATATACAATACAGAAATTATCCATTATAAAAATTGTAATTTTTGTAATAACCCTTTACATATATAACTTATATCACTAAATATTCATGTATACGGTACACCTAACTTTAATATGTATATAATATATATCTAACACATTCGTGTTATTTTATTATCCCTACCTTAATCAATCTATTAACGCTAAGTAATATTTCATGGTCGCCTGTTAATAAAAATAGGTATTGTGTGAAGTATCATAAGCTTACTTAACATTGACATTTTGAACCCACACTCAACAGAGTGCGACAACAGTTCACAAAGTCTCTTCTAAAATTCATTACACAAATCACTGAAGTCTAAAACTCCAGTGCAAGTGCTACAGTGCACTTAGTTAGTGGCAGAGAACGTCGGATAACTTTCCTGGAATCGTCGGGGAACTTTACTGGAATCGTGCCGAGGCGAGGAAATTTGGCGGCGCGCCGTGTTGCGACGGCCCAAAGCAATACCAGTTAAATTGAGTAATTAGGCAGACCTGATAATGGCTAATGGCCGGTGCTTTGCGACGAATACGTACAATTTTGCAGCTGTTAGACTTTAAACTTGCGACAGGCAATCAAATCTGCGACGTAAGTGCTACAATGAACTATTAGATATATCATGAGCTCACCCAGATTTAAACGCGACCTTAAATTGAAAGAAGCTTGCTTTTCCGAACTACGTAGGTGTGATATTTGTGAATACAGCCTGCTTTTGTCATAGAATAAGTAAAAATACTTCCCACTTGTTTTCCAGTACTTAGGCAAATCTTATTTTTTTATTTAAACGTATGACATGACGAGCTGTTACTTTGACGTTCATTAGAATTTACTTAAGGTATTTAATGTACTCTACTTGCTTACTTACTTTACTTACGGTCTTTACTTTAAAATTTACCCATTAGTTTTGCTTATAACTCATTTATTTCCCCATAATTTGCCTTTATAAAAGTACCTCGCAACAAAAGTAATTTAAATAATTAGATTTCCTGCAAAAGAAACCATACCCTGACGTGATTAGGTTCATAAATCTAATAAAATTTATCAAAGTGAAATTTCCCTTGTGACAAAGATCTGAGAAGATTTCTAAGTCCCTTCGTTATCCAATGATTAACGTCATCTGGTTTGCTCACTTTGAAAGTATCGAAGATAAGGTAAAAACTGCATCGCAGTAGAGAGTAATTAAAATCTGCTATTATTTGTATACCATGCGAACAAGTAAGAAAAAAAATCATATCTGTTCTACCAATAGAACACATAGGAAAAATAATTCTCGGTGGTTTACCGATATTTGTTATATCGGTAAGAAAAAAATCATTTGGTAAACAATTCTTATGCGTTACATGTTTATTTTTGGTGTCAATAAAGCGTTTTTTATTGTATTGTATTGTGTAATAAAATAAACTCCAACCCTACGGCAGCACAACGGCGAGCTACTAACATGTAAACAATAATTAATAGAATTAATAAATAAATAAATCATTGTAGATATCTCACACAACGCCATCTAGTCCCAAAATAAGCAAAGCTTGTTCTATGGAAACCAGGTAACTGATAGAATACGTCGATACTTTTTATTTCTAAATACTTACTTAGAATACACAGACACAGAACAAACGTCGATGTTCAGGGGATTCGAACCCACAACCTACAGCTCAAAAGGTAGAGCTACTACCAACTTAAATATCAGACCAGTCTTAATATAAGAACACGAGGCCTAGGGCGATACTTTATGTAACCCTAAATCTGCACCTTTTCTATTACATAGTATAGATATTTGCGCTAGCCTTTACACCGTGAAACATTTTATTAATTACTCGTACTTCGCTCCTTATTAGCATCCACCAACAACTATGGATCTATACACACAGATGGATTGACCTAACCAACCCACTTTACATCGCGGAAAGTTTTAACAATATATAAAAGCAGAAAATATTTGATTTTCTCACACGTGATGCGAAAAATCACGCCACTGAACTGAGGCGAGTTTTTGGTTTAAAAGCTAACGACTTTCCGAATTCACACGAACGTTTTATCCCCGCTTTTCACACATCAATGATAAAATTTTAACATTTGTTTAAAATTTTTTTTTTTTTTTAATATAGCACGGTCTTTCTTTAAGTTCAAAGAGCGAAGTTCGCTAATTTTAACCGACCTCCAAAAAGGAGGAGGTACTATGTTCGCCTGTCTGTTGTCTCTAAAAATGTTACATCAAACCAAACAAACAAAAATACACGTGTCGGAATTGTACCGCTATTTGTATGTTTCCTCAGAAATAAAAAAAAAACCTTCCCAAAATTATAGCTATAGACTTGAACGATGGCTGATTCGTCGTTGTAGATAAGACATTTATTTATAGGAGCTTTCAAATTCCCAACAATGCGGGTGAAGCAAATTTTCCCCGTCTCGCTGATTTCGCCAGGCCCAGTACATGAGAACAAACACATGTCACATTACAGATCATGATAGAAATGTCAAAGCTAGAGCTAGCATATGCATAATGACTCTGACAGTAGAGAAACTTGCGTGCTGACAAGTTCAGACAGATAGGGCAATAAACTCGGCACTTTTAAATAGAAAGTGTAGCCAAATAAAGGAAAACAAAATCGTAAAATCGTTTGGTTCGCGCATTTTCAGATTTAAGAATTTTATTTCTCAAAAGAATACTATTCACTTATATGAGAAATACAGCGTTGACATAAAACTAATTTCCATTTTGATGCAATCAGACCACGATCTGGTGCTTAGGTACCTCCTATTACAGAATTAATAAGAGTTGACTCTGTCCAGTCTAATGATTACAATGGTGAGTTGGAAGACGCTTGGAATCGAAATCCGCTGGATTTAGATGTTAACATTTTTATTACATAATTATAAAAAAATATTTTTACAGATAACATAATGAAAATTTATATAATTCAAATAATTGATTGCAAACAAGCTAATTTTAGCACTTTTAAAATCAAAATTAGAACACTTAGAAAACTCAATTCTTCATAAAAAATTACACAATGCCCAATGTCAAATATAGCAAGCCTATTATAATAAATGAGATGGAAAATAAGAACTTCTCTTTCTTACTACTAGTGCATGCAACCTGTCACAACTTAACCTATAAAAATCTTCAATAAAAAGCTTCGATTACACCTGTAAAGAAGCAACAAGAAACTATGTAGTAACGTATTTCTTTTTGCAATTTTTATAATCGAGTAATCAAACTCTAGTTGGTATGTGTCATCCATGATGAGCAGATCCAGCTCTTCTTTCGTATTGTAACAGTAAAAAAACACATAATATATGTGATCAAAAACGTTGTCGATGCCAACATCACAGCGCATAGCTAGCATAGCCAGCCACTGTGTGAACCCACACTTATATGCGTCATCGTAATAAAACCAACTTCTTTGTTTAAACCTTCTACTTTCCCACAATACCTTCCGCTTCCAGCCAAGGTCGGGAACCCCGCCGGCTGAGAAGGGTCGTGGCAACTGACAGGGCTTCCTTTCCACCTGGCTAGCAAACGCCTGTATGCAAATGAGAAATCTAACTCCATAACTGTATGCTCCCGTGTTTGTCTAAAGATATTATTACATCAAAAAAGTTTAGTAGTTGTGGTAAAAATATGAAAACAAGAAATGAGTCAAAGTCAAACTCAAGCTTGATTGCCTAATATCCTTTTGAGATTTTATTATTTTTTATTTAGCCCTTTAGTTTGCGATAAATAACCATAGAATGTGGTTATTATCCGACAACATTCTTTGATTTATTTATAACAAGTTTTGTGAAATTTACTCCCAATTTCTTTATGTTTAGGAGTGACGAGCGACGCGGCGTGACCTATGGGAATATAATTGAACCACCCATTTCACCCTCTCAAGGGTGGAATTTCGAAAAATCCGTTCATAGCGGATGCCTACGTCATAACATCTACCTGCATGCCACATTTCAGCCCGATCCGTCCAGTGGTTTGAGCTGTGCGTTGATAGATCACGTCAGTCAATCAGTCAGTCACCGTTGAGTTATACATATTTAGATGAGACGAGCTAGTCATTCACCTGATGTTAAGTAACACGGCCGCCCATAACAGAACAGAGATATTCGGAACTCTAAAATATAAAGTTTCGCATGAAACTGCACTGCGCACATGATCCTGAGACATCAGTCTGGTAATAAGATTACTCGATTGTGAGATCAGATCATAAAGTCTCACCCAGTAAGTTCACTAGCTACAGTGCCCTTCAAACCGGAACACAAAAGTACTTGCGCACAGTAGTGCCAGGCAGTAGCTTGGCGGCAGAATAACTGTCAAAGCGGTGGTGTACCTACCTATACGAACTTTGCAGAAAAGTCCTATCACCTAGTGGTAATAGTAAAATGAAACACGACAGTGAGACGCGTGGTACTGGTGTGAAAATAGGACCATCTCATCTCTTCAGGTGAGTGCCGTAAGGACTGGCTAAGGGAATATCCAGGGTATGGGCAGGGGCATTCTCTTCGGTACATTTAAACCTGTAATCACCAAGACTCCTGCCAATCTTGGTTATAATGGCAACTTAATACATAGAAAAGCCTTTTTGTGGGAAAGGCCTATATTCAGCAGTGACGTTTGCCAGCTGATGAAGTTATGATGTGATATTTCACTAACCTAGATACATCGATCCAGGATAAAACACCCAAAATAAAAAATAAAATCTATGGTAACCATTTTTGAACCAGCAGAAGAATGTTTGTAATGATTTTCTTTCACTAGCTGTGTTTTTAATTTTCACTTAAATTTAATTAGTAGCTGGAAATCGGTGAATGCTCGTTACCCAAACTTAAAATATATGTATATAAAATACTAGCTGTGCCCCATGGTTTCATCCGTCGTAGTGATGAAAAACGGTGATGATGATGATAAAAACTAGATAACAACCCATTCTCAAATCTATCAAGTGTGAACATAAAATTTCATCAAAATTGGTGCAGCCGTTTCGGAGAAGTATGGTAGCAAACACTCTGACACGAGATTTTTATATATACATTTTGTTTATGTATATATGTAGCCAAGTCTTAAAAAATATTGAGTTCTTAGTCGTTGAGAGAAAGAACACGTGGACTGTGGAAACCAATTAGTATCAAATAAGATCGAGGCAATTTAATAGAAAATTTTTGCCTACTTTCTTTGTTGAATTAATCCGTTTTGCAAAGGAGTTTTTTTATATGTATTATAAGATCCACAATCATCATCCTACATACTTTATAGCAAGATAGTTTTATTGTGTTAAGGATTCCGAAAGAACGTAAAAGCATAATAATAAAAATGGATGGCCCAATCTAAACCAAAAACTCTAACTTTGAATTGCCATAACTTTTTTCACGCATATAAAAAAACGATTGATTTAAATAGTAACTCTGCGAACACTACGTGGGCCTACGACGACGCTACGTACGTAGCACTCAATACGCTACGTAAACTCGTAGAGCCCGATTATGAAAGAAAGGCAATGCTGCCAACATGCTGGGTACGCTACTTACTGGTAGTGCACCTGACATAGATAGTGGAGATTAGAACTGTCTATAAGTCAGCGTGGCTAGTACTTGTAGGTATACAGTCGAAGTTTCTATCACTGTAGTAGTTAGTTTAAATATAAATAATTAGTCATTTTGTCCATAAAAAATAAAAAGGACGTTTATAAAGGATACTGCACAACACTACATTACAATGAACCGTATAAATAAAAATAACAATGTAATGTTATCGGTCTGAAGTTAGCAGCTGGGTTGTGTATAGTTTACAAACGCTACCATTTGTAAACTCTAAGGATCCCGGCGGCAAAATTTCTTGGTGGTGGAGTTCTTCGTGGTGGTATTTCTTTCTCGGTGGTGGTGGTGGTGGCTGACTTCAGCGCCGAGCCGCCACGGCCGCCGCGCGTACTCCTTGAGGATGGGCACCTTTATTGCCCGAACACCGGTCGAGTTATTCGACTGTATCTCGTGAGTTTTAGCCGTGTAATAGTTGTAGTAATATAACTATTTCATAAAAAGTTGAGTGATATTCTTTCTGGGATACAGTTACAATTATTTCATTGTTATTAATACTAAAGAAATCGTGTTTTTTGGTATAATGCGGCCATCATTTTCCACCATTATCTATATCAATTAGGTAACTGGATGAAAGTCATTGAGCAGACGTTCTTTGTTCTATCAATTTTCTATTGAGTTTTTTCTTGTATAAGTAATAAATTATTCAATATTTATTTGTTTTAAGACTGGAAATTATCAGAATGTGTAAGTTTTCTATTACGGGAGAGATGTAGGAGAAGTACAGAAAGAAATGGATACTGAACTTGCATGTTGCTTTAAAGCATTTATTTCAAGAAGTATTTCTTTGATACATAGCTCTTTTATTCGTTAACGTGTAACTTAGTAGGTGTACCTGTATTTCAACCGGCTTAATCCGTTACAAAAATGCCACGTAACGCGCGGTCACTTTATTTCGCTTACCCTTGATAGAAAGCAACATTAAAAGTTCTATCCCCATAACCTCCAAACTTCTTTAAATAAACTAGTCACGAATGTGTCCGACGTAGTAAACAGATCCAACCCAGACCCGAAACAATATCATAAACCCTACATAAACGGGACAGCTAAGAAATTAAACTAAACAGATCAACGCATACTCCAGCTAACACACAGAAGTAAATAACAAAAGCAATCTTAGGCTCATTAAAGCTAAAGTGGTGTGTTCCAAGTCACACGAGAGCAAACAACGATGTAAATTGATTCTCTGATACTGTCATTAAGGGGCTTGCGACGTCGACGACGGGAGGAACAAGTGCCCCTTGCCAGTGCTCGCTGCAAATAGTGCGGGGAATGTGCCCCACGGTTTGCGTGGAACAAAAGATTAAGTTTGCCTTCTATGAATCACTTTGGATATACACAGAGTTAACATTGGGATGGATTAGTACAGAGACCTCCGAAATTATAAGAGTTAGAAGAATTCGTTCTTAACAAGCATGTCTTTAGAGATCATAAAAATTGCTTTCATTTACAATTAAACTTAAATGACATTGTTGGTTATTCTGTCTTTCACAGTAATACGCTTTAACTATTTATCATAGTGTCATATTTATTTGTGCCTTAACTAATCTGGACGCAAATATATGGTCTATTTGAAAATGACATAGGTACTTAATTTTCATCCCTAATAATTATTATAGGTATACAGGATGGTTTTGAAGAAGTAGTGTGCAAGCACTACTGTATTCCGCTTTGAAGGGCTCTGTAGCTAGCGATTACTGGGTAATTGAGAGTATGATCTGATTTCACAGTCGAGTAATCTTATTACCAGACTGTGCTGATGTCTCAGGATGATGTGCGCAGTGCAGTATCACGCGAAACCTTATATTTTGGAGTTCTTCTGTGACACTGTTATGTTATGGCCGGCCGTGTTGCTTAACATCAGGTGAACGACTAGCTCGTCATATCGTTTTCTAAAATAAAATAAAACAAATAATTGTGCAGAAAGGAGCGCCCCATTAATAGACATTCTCAGCGAAGATAGTTTTACATAACTGTACTCTATATCAAGTACCATAAAATGTTGGTTTAAAATCACATATGGTAACCGTAATGTACTTTCGAAAAAACTCGTCTTATAAGGGTACAGAATTGTATAGCATGAATGCGCCCTCAGGAGATTTGCGACGGCTACGGACACGGAAGGAAGGAGTGCCCCTTGGCATTGCTCGCTACAAATAGTGTGGGGATAATGTCGAAGTTCTATGGAACAAAAGATTGTTTGCTCTCTTGGGTTTGACGCTATAGAAAACAACTATGTGGTAAAGGAAAATAAAGAAGCGTGCAGCGCTCTTTAACCAAGAAAGTGATTAAGTATAACATTTTGATATATTTTATTGATATAAAATCTGACATATCTACCTACTTATCATAACTATTCATACTATACATACTTTCCAACTTAAATGTAAAGCATCTGAAATAGTATAAGACTTTTTGGTAAAATATGGGTCAGATTTGAGCAACCATTATTACTTATCATTTAATAAGCATTATCCAATGATAATTATAAAATTCTCATTGACATTGGTCTTATGATGGCATTCCTCATTATTTTCTCCATTTATTTTCATTTGGGGATAAATTGATAAAACAAAGTTCAAAAAGCTCCATCCATTCGGCCCTGCACAAGGAGAAGTCTTTTTATCTTCATAACGAAATAATTACGATATATTACAGGTTATTTATAAATAATCTGCATAATATCACATTTTTCTATTGCAGACGAAAAATGCAATAACAGAAACACTGTCAGGAACGGAGTAAAACGATGATTGCTGTTTTGATTGTTTCAAACAATTGCAACAAATATTAAAATATACGAGATACATATTAATATATACGCAGACATGGGGCTTCATCACTGAACACAGATGTTAGCTCTTCAAAACAGTGAAGCCGTGTCGGGCCACTTCTAAAGTTGTAGAAAATTATTGCACGAACATTTTCCTTAGAAAGATTCATTTTCGTACGTAACCTGACAGATTCCAATCGGCGCTGTGACTAAACAATAGCATTAATCCTAATACTTTCAACTGTTTTGCGATTTAAAATTTAAACACATTCGACCACAACAACAGCTCCAAATTCAAAATTGCCGGGAAATATGGAAACGACAGAACTTCAAAGGCACGTCTAGTATACAGAGTTATATTTTTATAGAGCTTCTACAGTTTTGCAGTCAGAGGGCAACAATTTTCAATGTTTGAATAACGAAAAATCAAACGATGGCTTAATAAAAGTTCCTAACTTAAATTACCAATCTATTTCAGTTTCTTAGGTTAGTACTAATAACCTAACAAAATGTTTGTTAGGTAAGACTATTAAATATATATTATGTGCTCATAGTTTGTATTATTATCATTCAAATATTTTAAATGCATTGTTTTACTAAGATCTGTTTCAAGTGACTTACTTATCTGTAAATCGAGACACAAATGCTACTTACCTGGGAGACAGTAATAAGATTACTAGACTATGAGATCAGCTGAGCGAAACACTCGATTGCAACAAAAACACAAATTTGTATGGATTTGACAGTTTGAATACGCAGTTTAGGTGCATAGTTACTATGAAAATTTCTTCTGTTGCATTGCATCAAAGTTTCGTGATCAACCTTCCTTTAAAAAAGATATTTTCACCTACCTAGTTTATTAGCAGATTTTACATTTTCCGCGGCCAAGCATCTCAATTGCTAATCTCGTTTTCTTAATAATACGGGTGAAACGGCTCTAATTATCAGGGACTTTTACTGTAGCGCAAGTGGAAGATGAAGGGTTTCCTCATGTGGGGCTTTTTGACTCAAGTTTCTATTGTTTGGGTGAGAGCTTTATTAGGTAAACATCGTGTTTTGTGAGGACCTAAATAAATTAATCATCATCATTTGGAATGCCCAATAAAAATACTATAAAAAATATATCAAAAGAAATAAACCAGCAAGTTCTTTTTTTATTTAATAACTAACGTGACGAGCTTATCGTCTACCAGATGTTAAGCTACCCGGCCGCCCATAACGGTTTCACTCGGAGCTCAAATATAAAGTTTCGCATAACACTGCACTGCGCACGTCATCCCAGTAACATCACTAGCTACAGTCCTCTTCAAATCAAAATACAGTAAACTTGCACACTATTGCTTGGCATCAGAATAACTGGCAATGCAGTGATATCTAATGACAGCCTCTGTGGTGTGGTGGTTGAGCAGGTTGGCTCATAGCCTGGAGGTGACGGACTCAATTCCCGCGACAGGATAAGTATTTGTACACAGAAAAAAAAAACGCAAATACTCATTCTGAGTCTGGGTGTTGTGGGACCATGGTCCTTGTAGTTCCTGGGAACTACGAGGACCATGGTCCCACAACATGAAACATGTACCCAGGCCCAGGGCATATGTATGTGATCATTGGGTTTTGCTGTTACTGTTACTATTACCTAGACGAACACTGCATAAAAGTCCCACCACTTAGTAATGTAATTGGAGAATAAGTTAATCTTGAATCTTTTGAGGGTGTATTATTTTAAATATATCTTTCGACTCAATTTCGATATAGGCATGAATAAATCACACATACCGTATTACTACGTAAGTAGGTATATGAGAAAATCAAACTCTCCGCGGAGCAAATGTCGAGGCGACACATATTCAAAATTGTATTTCGTTTCTTTCTTATTACATTCGATACGAAACTGGGAACCTCTCATATGGCAAATACATTATTACGCAAATATGGTTGTGAACTTATCATAAAATAACATCGTGGATACCTATCATAGTTAATATAGAGAGGTAATATAGAGAGACTGCTTTACATTTAGGGTGATTGCACCCTTATGGCAGATGATGTGTGATATTTGTTATATTGATAACACATATCACACCTCATCTGCCGTAAAGACATCCATTGCGGATCATGGGTCTCTCGCTTCGCTCTCGTTTCGCTCTCGCTTCGCTCTCGCTTCGCTCTCGTTTCGCTCTCGCTTCGTTCTCGCTTCGCTCTCGCCCATTCTCCCATAAAACACCACTTTACATCGCTTATCAAAGTCGGCTTGGTGATCGCAGTAGATTATAACGAAGGCTAAAGAAAACTGTGCTGTCTAATCCCTAGATATTCCCTTGACGGGGTCTTACGACACCCACGGGAAAAGATGGGGGTAACATAACACATACTTAAATATGTAAACAAATAAGATCCAAACATCCAAGACATTCCCTATGTCTGAAGTAGAAATCCATGTAAACTTAACATTTCTTTTTTTCTTCAAAGTCGTTTATTTTTACTAGCTGTGCCCCGTGGTTTCACCTACGTGGTGAAAATGTTCCATACTTTCTTAACTTTTTCCTTCATAAGAACCTTTTTCTGAAAATAAAACACAATAAAAAAGAATTAGCGAAAATGTTCTACCTGTTCACCCGTGATGCCACGGTATGCCAAGGCAAATAGAGATTACTTTTATATATCTTCTTCTTCTAAATATATATAACTCAAAGGTGACTGACTGATTGACTGACTGACATAGTGATCTATCAACGCACAGCCCAAACCACTGGACGGATCGGGCTGAAATTTGGCATGCAGGTAGATGACTGATATAAGGTCTGACATGACGTAGGCATCCGCTATGAAAGCATTTTTCAAAATTCTACCCCTAAGAGGGTAAAATAGGTGATTGAATTATTGTCCCATAGGCCACGCCGCGGGCGAAGCTGTGGGCTCGTTATAAAAAATTCCCCTTGTATTAAAAGAAAGGAGCAGTAGTGTGCAAGCACTACTGCTTGGTGGCAGAAAAACTATGGCCTGGATGTACCTAGGAAAAAACCAAAATTTATTTTTTCCTGAAGCACTCACTCACTTTTTTACACTCGCAAAAATAAACCCATAAATTATGTTTTGTTCTCAGGTAGGCGCGTGTTCACGCGAATGGTGCGCAGTGATGGGGGGGCCGCGGCGCATGTCCAGTGCGCTGCTGCTACCCATCGCATTGCTCTCACTGCCTCCGTCAGATGCTGCGAACACTACAACCTACCGGGTAAGAGAAAACGTATATAACTACACAATTGTTGGGTATAAATCGCGTGATGTTAGTGTATCTTATACTGACCTAAACTCCTAAAATATCACCTATCACTTCTGAAAGTACACATATAGGCTGTAGATCTGGATTCTGTTTCAGTGTCTGAAATCGGTCATATACAGATTACACCACGGTGCGCTCAAGAACTGCATGATCTCATTCTCCCATCACCATTCCACTACCGGACTACTAGACGCTCGGCTAAGCGCCATCCATTCGTGGTCGAAATACCACCTATTCGTACCAAGCGATTTGACTCAACGTTCTTAATTAGAACGGCTAAGGAATGGAATGCCCTGCCAGCGTCTGTATTTCAAGAGAAGAGTGAATAGGTATTTACTTGGCTAGCATGCTACACCTTCGATCGCATCGTCACTTCCCATGAGGTGAGAGCGCGATCAAATGCTAGACAAGTTTGAAGTAAAAAAAAAAAAAAATACAAAAATAAACTAAACAGTTCGTGACGCTGTAAGCGTAACCTGTAACCAAACGTTCTCAATTTTTTCATATATATCACTTATAAAATGCAGTGCTTGTTTGCACATTCCAAGATAATATAGCAACTCATCAAAAACTACACTATGTTTACTATAAAACCTTCATTAATCATTTCATAACTATGCTGACGCACGCACCCACTTAACTACCCCTTGGGGACCCCTTGAATACCGTACCTCATCTCGATAAAGTGGCGTGTACATATTTAGACTCTACCGTCCATGCTTCATTGAATTTGCGTCAATAATTATTTATTGCAAGCCCTGTATAGGGTAGTGATCAAAATAGCTCTTGTTATATATAATACCAGGTTTGTTAGGTACTAATATAGGATTGGATTTTGTCTAGGCCGCCGATCCGCTGAAGTTTTTACAGGCAAATACTTTTTCGTATAAACGCCGTTCGTTGTCATCGTTCCAACTACGCAGAAGAAAGTGGCTCGCAGTCTACCCCTCTATAATTATTCCAAGTCAATTGAAACAATTGAATAGGAAGCCACAAAAACTTTCAATTAAGAAATTGCAAATTTCAAGGCTTTCTCAATTATATCACACTTCACCACTCCAGTAAGCTCAGCTCATAATATTTCAAACTCTTTAAATGAAATAGAAAGATGGAAAGCACAAGTTTTAATTTCACCAAAATTGTTTGCCAGACTATGCTTGGCATTTTTTGCAAACTTCAGATATTAATGAAGCCTTAGCTGGTGGAATTCTTGGTAAAAAATCCGTGAGAATTTAATGTACATTTTACTTCCTTTCGAAAACATTATGTGTACTTTACAAGCATTTTTTTTCTGGTACGTTCGCCATGTCTAAGTTAATAGGTCCACTAGCCTTTTAATCAGAGTTAGAGATAATTGAGGGTGAAGCTCTGAAACCGGCGTCGTTTCAAACTCGTTAGTCACAAAATGTGGCCGCAGCTAGCACTAATGCCTAACTTAATTAACAAACACGGGCTTCTCAATTAAGACGCGAATCGAAATCAAGATGGCTTCATAGGAAATAAGTAATTGCTAGCTCAATTTTGTAAAAATAATTTAATTTAAAAAAATGTATTTATTAATTAACTTGTAAAATTATCAATTACTTGAAGTGTCAAGTAATTGATAATTTACAAGTTACAAGTTAAGTTTTACAAGGCTAAAGGTTTTAAAAGGCCACACAAAAGTGTGGAGCCAAACCAAAAACAAAAAAAAGCAACTTATAGGTTTACATATGAAATGGCCATGCTATC
Organism: Ennomos fuscantarius; assembly: GCA_905220475.3. Taxonomy (NCBI): domain Eukaryota; kingdom Metazoa; phylum Arthropoda; class Insecta; order Lepidoptera; family Geometridae; genus Ennomos; species Ennomos fuscantarius. The sequence continues at coordinate 5,728,999 of HG992039.1, forward strand.
GTGGAAGCTGGTGATAATCAATCTGAATTGGCTGAATTAGCAGCAGCTTTCGACGTTAGCATCAAAACAATATTAGTCCATTTGCGTCAAATTATAGCAAGGCAAAAAAGCTTGACAAATTGGTGCGCCACAAACTCAATGATCGACAGCGCGAAGTACGCGTCGAGACGTGCCTTATACTTCTCGACAGGCACATAAACGAAGGGACATTGAAGCGCATTGTTACATGCGACGAAAAATGGATCAAAACAATCGCAAGTACTTAGCTATTATTAGTTCAAATATTAGTTTTGTATTTTAAAAAGTGCAAAAATCGTTTATATATAGGTCTGGAAATTTTGCCCTGAAAAATGGCCCTGTGATCCTCTGAACACTTTGATCGACAATGACGATTTAAAGCCCATTGGCTATTGGAGGTGGATGATGCGTAGCACAGAAATATAATTCCTCTAAGGTTGGTAGTAGGACATTTTATATAAATAAGGAACCTGTCACCAAGAATAACAACAGTGATGTGTTCCAGCAGCGTCATTTGAGAACCAGTTCTCAATCCAGGCGTAGAGTAACACTACATTAAATTCGACCAAATTGTCACTTAACATCATAATGGTCAAAAGCAACCCATTCTGCCCTATCTGGTATAAAAAAGGATTACTCCTTCCACGCATATTGCATTATTAAAATATACAATAAGCTTTCTACAAGTTAAAATAAAGTCCAATGTCATGGATACAGCAACAAAAACAGTTACCAAAATGAATTTCAAGCGAGAACTCCAATTTTGTGGTGTGCATTTCACACATGGTATTGCCGGCATTTTCACCGTTTATTTGAGAGCGGCCTCGGTTCCCGTCACACTCGTAACCACTATATACTGGGGGTTGACAATTCCAGGACAGAATGAAGGAATATTATTTGCAAACGTGCGCAATTGTTTCAACGACCATTATTTTAAAGGGATATACATTTGAGATTGGTTTTCACATTATTTGATACTTTTATGCTGTACAAATACTTACACTAATATTCGATCCATTTCGATAGCACATGCCATTTTTTTAATATAAGTATTTTTATTTACAAATTAATCTTCCATTACCATACATCAATTACTTATATTCAATAAATTATTTACTAAACTTTATTTATTAAATAATTATTTACTTAATTTTATGACCTTATTAGTGTTTAGTCCTCTTCCCTTAATCAGCCGCTGAAATAAACGCTCAACGATCACATACATAGATCCTGGACCTTAACTAGGATTCCCTGTATCTAGGGACTCAAGAACTACGAGGACCATGATCCCACAACACCCAGATTCAGAACAAGTATTTGCGCTTTTTTTCTGTGCACAAATACTTGTTCTGTCGCGGGAATCGAATCCACTGCCTCCGGGTACTAAATACTTAGTATTTAAAGTATGTTGAGAAAAGCTTGCGCTACCATTATGCAGCCAATATGCAGTCTATGCGAAATTCAGACGCTATTTCGGGAAATTCTACACAGTCACAAAACTCAGCACATTGAGATAAACGATAAACGTAACTAGTTTTTATTCAATTTCGTTGAATTAATGTGGACAATATATTTAGTAGAAAACGCGGATTTTTTTATTCATTCCGATTTCCGGTAGGATAGGTAAAAAATAGAATACGCACCAATTAGTATCCTTACAAGTTGATATTAAACACTATAAGCAGTAAGTACTTAAAGATACTCGTACTTACTTACATTTATATGTGTATGGTAGAGCCATTGTTGGTTTTAGTTCCACAATATGAGGGTACTAAGACTAACTATATATTAAATGCTAGTGACTACTTTCTTACCAATTTCTTCTAAATGAGAGGGCACACATACGTCAAAGTGAAAGGATTTTATTTTAAAATAGGCTATTTTAAGCACTTTTACGAGTCGAAATGTGATTAGATACTTAAAACCAATTTATTGTACTAAGCATATAAAATTACGTATCGATCGTATAAATGTACGCCATTGCAAAAATCGCGGAAATTGTGAGAAAACGATACCTTTACATCTTAAAATATTCCCTTTTGGCATAATAGGGTTCATCCATTGTTAACTTCAACAAAAGATATATCCGATATAAATCTGCGTAATTTTCATGATCCGGGATCCTTTCCTATCTCATTAAATGTTGAGTTAAAGCAGGTATGGGCACAAAGAATAAAATATCTCGTTCCCGTAGCGCATACAGCGCTTCATGACAAAGACACAAAGAAAACTAGGGTAATTGCTTACCAATATCGTTCTGTATCATCATCAGGTATTCATTGGTATTATAGCAATGCATAACATTTGTAGTTCTATAATAGATAGGGCGAACTGTCTCTTGGGTCTTAAGATACTCGTACTAAACTATTACGTTTTTTTATGTTAGGGAATGATTTGGCGAGCTATTCGTTCACCTGATGTTAAGCGACACGGCCGCCCGTAATAGAACAGTGTCACTCGGAACTCCAAAATATAAAGTTTCGCGTGGCACTGCGCACATCATCCTGAGACATCAGCACAGTCTGATAATAATATTACTTGACTGTGAGATCAGATCATAAAGTCTCAATTGCCCAGTAATTTTACTAGCTTCAGTGCCCTTCAAACCTGAACACAGTAGTGCTTCCGAACTACTGTTTGTCGGCAGAATAACTGGCAAGGCGGTGGAACCAAGACGAACTATTGCAGAAAAGTCCTACCACCTAGTAAAACACTAGGTAGTTTTACAAACAATCCCATTATTTTGGACCCATTAGCTACGATAAAAACATATATTTCCAAGACGGAATCATCTTTAAGACGTGTTTACGTATTTAGGTTATTAATCGTTACATAATCTAAACTAAAGGTTTTTTTTGTTTTTGTAGGTGTTTTTGTACTAGGTGGTAGGACTTTTCTGCAAAGTTCGTCTAGGTAGGTACCACCGCTTTGCCAGTTATTCTGCCGCCAAGCAGTAGTGCGCAAGCACTACTGTGTTCCGGTTTGAAGGGCACTGTAGCTAGTGAAATTACTGGGCAAATGAGACTTTATGACCTAATCTCACAGTTATGTAATCTTATTACCAGACTGTGATGTCTCAGAATGACATGCGCAGTGCAGTGTCACGCGAAACTATAATTTAGTGTTTCAAGTGTCACTGCAACTGATATGGGCAGTCGTGTCGCTTAACATCAGGCGAGCGGCTTGCTCGTCATGTCATTTCGTACCATAAAAAAAAAAAAAAAAAAAAAAAAAAAAATAGTTGGTGTTATTGTAGAAGTAGTTAAATAAATCAAAATGTTAGACAAAAACCAAGTGTGCTTTAGACCACTCGGCTGAAGTAAAACTTCTATACGAAACGTAACCCTCTCTCTTTCCATCTTCACTAACTAATATCTCTCTCTCAACTTCCGTTCACCTCGCCCGATCAATTTCCGTAATGCTCTCGTCACGCATTCTCCAACTTACTCCCTAAGTCAAGCCTGCATAAAGAACTTTTACTTCAAAAATCTTCTTCTTCGCGTAACCTTTCCCTTTATCGCCGTTCATCCCTTTATAGAGTTCATAAAATTATACCTTTTGCAGGAAGAAATAGAGTCGTCACTTCTACTGGTTCACGCCGTAGCGACCGGCGCAACAGGAGCATTATGTGTAACGCATCGGTACGGCAGGCTCAGGGCACCTTTGTACACGACACGATGGGACACGGCGAGAGCGCAGGCTGATCTGGCAGCCAACCTGCTACATCAGCTGGGGCTCGAGAACCCAGGCAAGTACCTATTTCAGTCATCTATAAGGTAATAATAGCTTGCACTGTGAGATGAATTGCAGTTTGAGTGTTTCCCAAAGGTCGATTAGTGCATAGAACGATTGGTCTACTAAAAATTTAAAATATTAAAGACAATCAGAATATTAATAACAAACGCAAAGCAAAGACCGAGTTCAGACTTATATGGTTATCTCATTGATCAACTGGACCATATATTAATATTCAAATGGGACCACACATGAAGCACCCAATCACCCAGTCGAAAGTTCTGAGGTAACAAACATTTTAAAAAACAATCGAATTGAGAACCTCCTCATTTTTGAAATCGGTTGCACCTACAGGTGCCTGACGCACTATCATGATGTAAATAATCCAAAGACTGTCAAATAATATGGTTCTACTATACCTCAGATAAACTGGGTTTTAATGTGCTTAGTTACTTACAACACCTATATACGTAAGTAACTTTTGTCTTTAATTACTTTCCGTTGCATTTCCTTGCACATGTACATTGGTATCTGCAAAACTGGATAAAAGACCATTGTATCCACTTTATCCCCGTTGAAAATTGTGTATTGATACTGCAACATAAGCGTTCTCTCAAACTTCGATGCGATATGAGAAAACTTCCTTGGCTTCAACAGCACTTCAATATTGCTTCAGCATTTAAATTGAAATCACGTCAAGTACATGAACTAAATTTAAAAGCAGCTGCCATCGCAGACTTGGAATATTTTTGCTACTGTAAATTAACATGGGTTATTTGCAATTTTTTCTTGGAAGCCACAATTTCATCCTGGAAGCCGACTTATTTGATGTACTTAATCTGAATAATAAACTATGTCTGCTAAAATTGGTTGGTTGGATGGCCGACGAAATAAATAACTTAAACGTAATTTCATTACAACTTGATATTAATAAAATTTTGAGTGGAAAAACTTTACTTTTTGGTGGAAATAAGGTTTGGAAACCATAATGGCTCTGTTGGTAGTAATGGCAACTCGCTATCCATGGGTTGATGGTTTTGAATCCTGCAATGTTGAGAGTTTGAGAGTTCAGTGAAGGAAAACATCGTAATGAAAACATAGCATGATGTTAGAGTACCTTCTAGTACATACTCGTAGTGTCTATTAGCTTGTTAGCTACTCTACCACCCCTCAAATTAAGAATCTGTCGGCAACCACTTGATGGTGGGTTCTAGTAGCCTAACTTGAGAGTCACTTCAACATCCAAGTGTATGGAGACACAACCTTCATGAACACAGGTTTATAACCAAAAGTGACTGTGGTCAACCACAATATACCGTGGTTGACCGATGTAGTTTTGGTATTAGTTTTGTAAGCCTTTTGTAACCTTAACACAACTTCCTCGAAGTTATTTCATTAAGACTACATGCAGATCATTGGTAAGTATGTAGTTAGAGCTTCCTAGGCTACTATACTATACCTAACTCCCCAAAAACTAATATATATTTACAAACTTCCATACCTATACTAGTTTTCTTTTGATTTACAGAAGTCCTCATGGCAGTATCTCAAGGGCTGGTCATGGGGGCGACATCATCAGACCGAGCGGTCGGCGCCCGCGCTCTGTCCTTGAGAACCGACGATGGCACGGTCAACAGCGCGATTTCCTACGAGAGGTACGGCAACGGCGAGCCAGTGCCTGTCATGGCACCCGTAATTGAGAAACCGCCAGACCCTGAATATCCCTGGTAAGTGACAATAGGTTTAACGGTTTTTAGGTCCTAATCCTATCCTAATTAGTCTGTGGAAGGGAAAGGCCACAAAATATGAAAAGCAATATCTTTAACTCCGCTCAAGGTTTCGGTTCTTATTACGTTGGTTATTCCTTCCTTTCCACTGAACTTCCACTGAATTTCTTCGTTGAACACTGTGGATGTAGAAACAATACGTTTTCTTTATCTAAGTTGAACATACGCTGATATAAACGCCTATACTTACTTTTTCAGGTACGAATCAGCTCAAGAGAGCGACACCCTTCGTTCTCCGAAGTTTATGGCGTCCCCTTCCGAGACTAGTATGGAAGGCTGGTGGACGTATCCGTACTACAGCTGTGAGGCGAAGCGGTGGCTGCTTTCTTACAGTGTACCAGTGGCAACCGTGCGCGGGTAATAAGTTTCTTTACAAAAACTAATCGCTTTAGATAGGTAGCTAGTACCTTACTTTTTTGGCCTCAAAGAAATACCCACTTTTATTACGAGCATGGGCACCTACCTATAAGTATATATAGGTTCCTGCTGAGAAGCACTTAATACTACCATACCATAATAATTATTATGATACCTACTACACATAGTTTCATAGCGTCTCCTTATTTTAATGAGCGTCTTATTATATAGCATCCCTTAGCGAAATCACGTAGGTACAAGCGTTTCCCTTACTGGGGCCGAATAACGTAAAAAAATCAAAATTGTCTCGCGTTGAAACTCGAAGGTGATGTTATTGCGTTATTTCAGGTTGAAAGGTGTTGTTTCGCTAGACATAGACATATCGAACTTGGAAATAAACCAGTGTGAGGCAGACCTTGAAGACTACAGCGAAAACCAAATCTACTCCTTCCATGGCACGCACAAATGCCCTAATCAGACAACCTATGTAAGCGTTTTTTTTCTTAGATGCTTTTATTAAATTTATTTTTTACTCAAACTTGTCTAGTCTAGCATTTGACCACGCCTGATGGGAAGTGACGATTCGATCGAAGGTGTAGCATGCTAGACAAGTAAATACCTATTCACTCTTCTCTTGAAGACGACCGGGTCATATTTCGGAAACACAGACGCTGGCAGGGCATTCCATTTCTTAGCCGTTCTAATTGAAAACGTGGAATCAAATCGCTTGGTACGAATGGGTGGTATTTCGACCATGAAAGGATGGCGCTTAGACGAGCGTTACTTATGTAATGATGATGATAATAATAATGCTTACATTATATATTATTTTCTAAGTAACTAAAACCTTTTTAATCTTTATTTAAGTACATAAATGTGTTTATGTATTATGTTACGATATTACGCTAATATAATGTTTCATGTGTATTCAAATCATTATAATGCATGTAGATGCACTATTAAAATTGTTCAGGTAGAATCTACTCAAATGCCTTGACGTGTATTTGCTTTACAGTGTGAATACAAACCAAACCGAGAGATGGGTTCACGATACGCTGGCTGGGGGAGAGGCTCCTACACTTGCAGATGTCGACCCGGTTTCTACTCACCGTACCACCCAGAAGGATTTAATGGATCTCTTGTTGAAAGTAAGAAAGTATACTATAGTTGGCATGTCCATGTCATGTCATGTGTTCAACGCATTGTTAACAACAACAAAACACAGTAGGTAAAAACCTGCCAAAACTAAAAAGACAGTTACGATCGCCTTCAATATTATCAAATTACCTACCCGCCTCAGCCACCTCCTTTATTTTTACCGATGGTCACGCTGTATAGGTACAACTCTATAAGGAAGTTATATAGTATAGTCACACAGAATTCGCCCTATTTACAATACTACAGAACTTCCTTGGTACCTGCACAATCAAGTCATGTACGCTTCTAATTTCCAAAAGTTGTGTATGACTTGACTAGACTAGATTATGACTTGACTTGATGACTTGGACTGTGACTTGACTTGACACATACATATATATTAATTAACTTGAAAACTTGACACTGGCTAAATACACAAAAGTGTGGAGCCAAACCAAAAAAAAAAATATATCTACTATCTACTAGGAGGTCTGTGATCATAATTCATAACAAAACAAATTCGAATCGAAAATGCGAAATCCAAACAATATGTAGGTGTGTTTTTATATTATTTTATTCAGTTTTCAGATGTTTTAGTGTAGCATGATGGTATCGTCTTTGTATGAGCCTTTTTGTTTTATCATTATTAAGTTAGTGTTAACAATAATATTATGATAGTACGTACTTAAAGTTAGAAATAGAATCTAGCCACTACTTTAGAAGTACACCTACGTATAAATACAAACTTGGTATGTTGCAGTCGCATACCAAGATTATGATGAGCATGGTCTGGAAAACTGGAGCGAGCCGTACGAATGCCTCCAGTGTCAGCCTGGATGCGACACGTGCCGTGGCCCAGAGCCCTGCCTCGCTACATATAACTGGCCGTTTCGGTAAGATATAATAATAATAATGCCCAACGATTACATACATAAATCCGGACCTTAACTAGGATTCCCTGTGTTTAGGGATCCAGGAACTACAATGACCTTTCAGCAAAGACAAACAAGTGTTTGCGCTTTATTTTCTGTGCATAAATACTTGTCCTGCCACGGGGATCAAACCCGCCATCTCTGGTTTATGAGCCGACCTACTCAACCACCACACCTCAGAGACTGTCTTTTGTTTTTTTTTACTTTCATCTTATATAATCATCATATAATATCATCACATTCCCAGTGACTCATTCAGCCATTGACTACAGAGTGCTTGAACTTAAGCTGGTCCTAACAAGTGCCAGTATGATCATCGCAAACAGGCACTGATTTTGTGGAATTTTCAATGTCTTATTTGTACTTATTCAAAATGTTCATATCCGGAGCTTCTTAGAACTACATACTTCACAACATACAATCACTTGTTCCTTATTTATTACTGACATATAATATCAATGTAGTCAACGCTAATTTATTAACCACTGGAAAGAATAAATAATTAAAACACAATATAATATATTTTAATTAAACTAATGATTTTACATTTCAGGATAACACTTCTAGTGATATCGGTGACATGTGCCGTGATGAGCATATGTCTTTGCTGTTACACTCGCCACCATCGCAGAGTCAAGGTTTTTCGTGTAGCAAGCCCTGTTTTCCTCTCCATCACATTGAGTGGCTGCGTTATTATGTATTTGGAAGTATGTTTCTTACTTAATGTATAACTTTTTATTATCTTCAAAATATCTGTTTTTATAATTAGAAAATAATGCTAGTAGTAACTATTATGTAAAGTGTGTTGAGCATGTGGTAATCAAATATAGTTTTATAGTATAAATGGTACACTTTACAAAACACTGATTGACCGCAACCCGCAGTTTCACTTGTGTTGATAATGGAATAGTAACAACACAATTTCCCAGGAAAAAGTACCTATTTTGTTTCCTGCCTGTTTTTTTTTTTTAATTGTTTGTTAGGCTCGCGTTTGACCACTATCGCACCTGATGGTAAGTGAAGATGCGGTCTAGGATATAACACGCATGCCTAGAAGATACCTGTTCACTCTCGATTTGAAGAATTGGTTTTGTTGTAGTTTTCGGGAAACATGTTTTATATGTTAATTTCAGTATGTTCTATGTTTTATTTCAGTATCTAATACACCAATTTTTATCAAAATTATTAATTTTTTACATCTATTAAAACAGTGTAGAACCTTACTAAAAGGATTACTAATACTAATCAGCCAATATCTTCTAACACAAAAAGCAATGCAATATAAATTATGATTCCAGATGGCAGCAATTTTCCCAGTCCTTGATAGATATTTCTGTATTGCTACAAAATGGACTCGACACATGGGTTTCTGTGTCACATACACAGCTCTACTGATGAAAACATGGAGGTACATAATTCTTTTAGTTTATTAAAAATATAATATCAAAAGGTTTAAAAAATTCAAACTCTAGGGCTAACCAATACTGTAAAATGTTGTTATAGGAATAGGGTTACCACCAAAAGTGTTGCGAGACATGTTTGTATACTGCTGATAAATCATAATCAGATTCAGAAAAACTGTCCAAGTTACTTTCGAATTTGTATAATTAGTATGGTTACTTTTTTATTCACCACCTTTGATCAAGCTAATCTTTCCATAGCCAGTTAACATTGTTCCACCCTATGTTTGCAAACTTTTTACTTTTTTTAATTAACAATATGACATTGAAACATTGGCCCTTCATATGTAAGCTTGTTTCAGAGTGTCACTAACGTACCGGGTAAAGTCTGCACATAAGCTCAAACTGACAGACAAGCAGTTACTGCAGTGGATGGCTCCAATCCTGCTCATCATGCTAGTATACCTTGGAACATGGACACTTTCCGCCCCACCTGATGCTGAAATTGTAAGATTTATCATCTTATAAGCCTAGATTGTGTTACGCCATAAGCCCAGTTACTGCTAAAATTAAAATTAACAGCAACCCTAACCTTATAAACATGAAGTTTAACCAACATGTGTTGCACTATCATATTCATAAACATGATTAAAATTATGCAACAAATCCATTTTAATTTGCAGATATAACTGTAGTTTAAATGTAAATGGTGCACTGTGTAACCCAGCCAAAACAGTATGTAGTTTGAACTTGAAATCCTGTTGCCTACATTACATGAATGTGTAGAAATATATGATTTCTGTGCATTGTGGTTAGAAGTTTGGCCTATAATCATTTTTCTTATGGCTTTCTATCGTAATTTAGTGATGGTTAAATCAATGTCAAATGAAGAAATTTTCTATGGTTATGTGATGTCAAGTCTTATTTTGTTAAAGTCAAAATGCCACAGTAAAATGATGGATATTTTACTGAACGCTCTGGAAAGCCTTGAAGAGAATACGAAAAGGCATAGCTTGAAAACTTGGAACCATATACCTACACTCATGCACTCTCATGAACACTTAAGGGATAATAATACACCCTTATCAGATAGTAAAATTCAAAAATACACAGGTTATGGAAAAATAACAAAATTCACAACTGCCATTTTCGGATTCTTTTCAACAACTGGCCTATATTCATAAATATTCATTTATTGTTTCTATGGTACAGTCTGACTTAACATTTTAATCATCAAAATGCTTAAAACAGTTTTTTATTACAGATCACCGACAATTTGGGGCTAAAATTCAAGCAGTGCACATACAATTGGTGGGATCACAGTTTAGCCATAGGTAAGAATAATAAATATTTACCTACAGATCCTATAAAAAAGGTAGACTTTTTTATAGGATCTGTGTATTTACCTGAAAGCTTATGATCACTTACTACTTACTATTGGGAAATTTTCAAGGCAAGAGTGAACCGGTATCTTCTAAGCAAGCATGTTCCATCGTCGACCGCGTCATCACTTACCATCAGGTGATACAGATGCAAGCCTAGGTAAAAAAATGTTTTGATAGGATAGAATGGTATACGGCTATCCTGGGAACATCACTATATACACGGTGCATAAATACATATTCACACCACATTTAGAATATTCGTACAATGTCCAATTTAAAAAAATATATTTTGTTTTAGTATTTAGTGCCTCTTAAAAATAACTGTATGACAGCCGAAATGTCTATTTAACAGTACACACAGCGCGGGCACCAGTTGAGTGCTTTGTAAATGTTTCGTAGGCAATAAAACCTTTGCTCAATGCTTTGTTCAATGTTACAAGGCTTTTCTTTATTTACTTATATGGAAGCATTCTATAGCATGGACTGAATACATACATTAAAGAAAAAGAACGAACTAAGTTCCACCTTGTATATGTATTAAATACGTTAAAATATATTATGTGCGAGTTGTTTTTTTTATAAATGATAAATATCAATCAATGTTCATAACAATTTCAGATGCAAATACTTTCTTGTTCTAGTTTTTGTAAAATTGACTCGTTGGCTAAAAACTTGTTCGACTTCGTTGACATGATGGATTCGATGAAATAGAGTGACCCTTATACAAGCAAAAGAGAACTCTGAAGTGATGAACTCTTTTATTCCACGCCTCGAGTGTACCTAAAATGCGGAGTGCTATGCTTGTAGGCTTGAACAAATACCGCTAATATAAAAATATACATTACTCAACTCCATTGGTATTTTTCTGATTGTAATGAATGACGTGACGAGCTGGTCGTTCACGTCAACCTGAGAGCGCAGTCTAGTAATAATAATACTAGACTGTGAGACAGTAATAAGATTATTAGACTGTGAGATCGGGTCATATAATTCTCATTTGCCCAGTAATTTCACTAGCACAGTACCATTCAAACCAGAACATCTACCTATCCAACCTTGAAGAACTTTACAGAAAAGTCCTACCACAATACAATAATACTTTATTGAACACTAATACATAAAAATGCATCTTAAAAGACTTACAAAAAATGGTAGAACAAAGGGCGGCCTTATCACATTAAGCGATTTCTTCCAGGCTACCTTAGAATGGACAGTAATAATTATGTTTGCAGGTGAAATATTATTCCTATTATGGGGCGTGCGGGTTTGCTATCGCGTGCGTCACGCCGAGAGTCTTTACAACGAGGCGAGGTTGATCTCCTACGCCATCTACAATATATTCACCGTCAACTCTGTCATGATCGCTTTCCAGTAAGTACTAGCCTTCATTCAATCACTGGACCAAGTTGAACGAGCCCAGAAACCAAGAAAAAAAACGAGTGTGCTTTAGACCAGATGGCGACGAAGTAAAACTTCTTTAGTTTAGCTCCATCTGTCGGCCGGCATAACTTTGTTTTTGCTTTGTCACGTTGTTGTAATGTTGCCATCTTGACAATAGGCATGACGACAATATCAAAAAATGGTCGATTTAATGTTTTAGGGGAAAATGTAAATATAATAAATTTAAAATACTAGTTTAGTTTTATTTAAAAAATTAAGATTATTAAGATTTTCAATAAAATAAAACATTAAATTACTGCAATCGGCCATTTTGACTGAAACACCAATCACAGCGCATGACGTCATTCTCTAGTTTTCGCTGTTGTGAATGACGACATTACAATAACGCGATGTTGGTACAAATGTACCAACATAATATAACAAATATTTAACTTTGTTATATTGGCTATGGAGATCTACGTGAATCAATTTCCGTTCGCCATTCCCCAGCTTACTCCCCAAGTTAAGCGTACGTAAAGAAGTTTTACTTCAAAAAGACGGTCTGAACTTCGAATACCATTTGATCCAAAACTCATCGCTATTTCGACGCCTTCCCTGCCCGAATACTTTCAATAGCTATATTTTTACTGTGTATATATATGTGTACATTTTGGGTGAACAAAAAGCGTGAAACTCGCGTCAACGCATACTTCCCACGTTACTTAGTTACTTAGAAGTTACTTAGTTTTCACTCCTATCGGTATGTACATTTTTTTACGTCTGGCTCTACGCAATTTCCATATTTACCCATGTAAAGTTATGTTTAAAGGCTTGTCTAAGTCTGAAAAAAAGTATATATACCTTAGTTTAGCTACCTGAAACGTGCTAGATCATTATCTAGCGAGACGCTTTATAGAAAAAGGAATGTTTTCAAAAAAAATCTTGTTTTCCAGCTTATTAATTCTACCGAGAGCGGGGCCGGATGTTAAATACTTACTAGGATTCATACGGACGCAGCTGTCTACCACAACGACGGTACTTCTGGTGTTTGCGCCAAAGGTAAACAATTTTACGAATTACTTAGTAAATATTATGTATTTAAGGGGGGGTTTGATCACAAAATCAACAAAAAGAAGATAAGATCCCTAGCAATAAGATTCCGACTGAGATCAGCTAGGCGATCACGTAACTCGATTGGAACCGATAGAAACTCAAATTTGTATGGATTTAACAGTTTGAATACGCAGTTTATGTGCATAGTTTATATAAAATATTCTCCTGTTGCATTGCCACCAAATTTTCGTAATCACCCCCAGGTCATAGTCTCATTTGCCCATTAATTTCACTAGCTACAGTGCCTTTAATAGCAGAACACGTTAGCGCTTGCACACTATTATTTGGCGGTAGAATAACTGTCAAACTGGTAAAAAACAAGTGTGCTTTAGACCACACGACTGAAGTAAAACTTCTTTAGTTTAGCCCTAATCTATTTTGGCCGGTATAGCTTTGTTTTCAACTTCAACTCTTTGTAAATGGCCTTTGTGGAGAGGTTACCACAATTTTGCCAATATCACGTAGAAAGATAGCACATCAAACAAAGATTTTTCAGTGAGAAATTTTGGTATATGTGGAGAATGAGGTCAACTATGAATGTACTAGATGAATCTAAAATGCTGAAACAAAACAAAAGATATATTTACAACAAGTAATAATATTGATAATGAAATAATAAATAATCTAAAACTAATATTTAAGTACACAATATAACATAAATACTTACACAATTTCTAATATAACTACCTACTTACTACTTAATTTAATTAACTTTAATAAATTTACATAAAATATAGCTTTGTTTTTCCTTTGTTTAATGTCAATGTCGCCATCTTGACAATTGTAAATTGTCATTTTACTGGATATACCAACATAATAATATAATACAAACTTTTTACTTTGGTATGTTGACAATGGAGATCTACGTGACTAACTTCAACTTCTTCATGATCTGATTTCACAGTCGAGTGAGTAATCTTATTACCAGACTGTGCTGATGTCTCAGGATGATGTGCGCAGTGCAGTGTCGCGCGAAACTTTATATGTTAGTGACACTGTTCTGTTATGGGCAGCCGTGCCGCTTAACATCAGGCGAACGACTAGCTCGTCACATCATTCACAAACAATAAAATAAAATAAAAACTGAAAACTATTGTGTTCCCAGGTAATACGCGTGGTCCGAGGCACGGGCGACACTTGGGACAGCCGAGCGCGAGCGCGCGGCGTCCCGGCTTCTTCCTCACTAAACGGCATCGGGCTCGTGCCAGATGAACCGCCAGACCTGTACCAGGAGAATGAGGAGCTCAAGGTATCACCGCATTGTATTATTTTCCTAAACTTGTGTTATTTTCAGTGTTAGTGCATACAATTGGTGGCATATTCGTTAAGTGCTGGATTACAGGCGTGAGTGTGGGAAAATGGTATAATGATGGTGAAACGTTTCTATTCGTGTTGTTTCCAAAACTCCATAGAAGCTTCAAGTAAAGTTGCCACCACTTTCTAGGAGTATGACTTTGACTAGACTATGACTTGACTATGACTCGACTATGACTTGACTATGACTTGACTATGACTTGACTATGACTTGACTATGACTTGACTATGACTTGACTATGACTTGAATATGACTTGACTATGACTTGACTATGACTTGACTATGACTTGACTATGGCTTGACTATGGCTTGACTATGACTTGACTATGACTTGACTTGATGACTTGACTTGATGACTTCGACTGTGACTTGATACATATTTGCGTGAAATATCATTCACTTGATGAATTATCAATTACTCGACACTGGCTATATACACATAAGTGTGGAGAAACGAAGAAGAAAAAAAAAATCGTGCTGTTAAGAATATCTATACTAATATTATTCTCAATACGATCCTATCTCAATCGTCAGGAAGAGGTGCAAAAGTTAGCGGCGCAGATCGAGTTCATGAAGATAGTTCAAATGGAGATGCATAACCGGCATCTGCGGCCGCGGCCCGGCGGCTACTTCACTGCCAACACTACCGCCGGCCCGCAGAGCCCTATGCACTCCAAGACTGTTAATATTTCACAAGTAAGTATTCGTTTATACTTAGACTAACTTCTGCCTGCGTGGTCTATAGGAAACGAAGAAATTTTTTCATAGATAATTCAACCACCCATTTCACCTCTTAGGGATGGAATTTCGAAAAACCCTTTCTTAGCGTATACCTACACTTTACAAAGAACATACCCTCCAAATTTCAAGTCTAGGACCAGCGGTTTAGGCTATGCGTTGATATGTAAGTCAGTCAGTCAGGTCTTTGAATTTTATATGTATAGATTTAACTAGTCTTGTAATTATAAAAATAATATTAGTAATAATTATAACGTCCAACGGCGTGAACGCACCTCCCGAGGAAACAATGTGCTCGGAACCTGACCGAGAAATCGACACACAATTATTGAGTAACAGTCCGAAATATATGACGGGATAGGTTGTAAACTCTATGCGCAGCGGGTAGTACTGTAATAGGGTAGTATTGTAATTTACATAACCCGTTCAGCCTATATATATTATTTTATAATAAATAAATAACACCCAACGATAACATAAATAGATCCTGGACCCTAACTACTTCGTCTCATGACCCGGAGGCGACGGGTTCAATTCCCGCGACAGGTAAAGTATTTGTGCACAGGAAAAAAAAGCGCAAATTCTTGTTCCGAGTCTGGGTGTTGTGGGACCATGTTTCTCGTAGTTCCTGAATCTAATTCTATTTGGGGGCGGTAAGGCCTGCACTGACCTCCCGCATTATTATCCCGCATATTGTGTATTCCTAAATCTTTAGATACAGGGAATCCTAGTAAGGGTCCAGGGTCTATGTATATGATCGTTGGGCATTATTATTATTATTTATTTTTATATTTATGTATAATTGCCTGTTTATATTCTAGGATAGCACAGATTGGACGGGTCCAGTGTGACTGGTAGCTCTCAGCGACAGCGGATGGGCGTGGCCCGGCCCGACCGGCCGGAAGGTCGTCACCACCGTCGACCCGCGCCCTCCCGCCTTCGTCTGATTTATTCGTGGACATTAAAATCAGTTGCTACAGCAATATGAATGACTATTTGTTTGCTTCGTTCGTGTTCATTCGCTTGTGTGACTGTCACCTGTCAAACTATCAGGGATTTTACAAGTGCTTCTGAACAATTTTCGTTTAATGACATCATTATATGTGATACTAGCTTCTGCCCGCGGCTTCGCCCGCGTGGCTTATAGGAAACGAAGAAGATTTTTACCATAGATAATTCACCCACCCATTTCA
Source organism: Ennomos fuscantarius (assembly GCA_905220475.3). Classification (NCBI taxonomy): domain Eukaryota; kingdom Metazoa; phylum Arthropoda; class Insecta; order Lepidoptera; family Geometridae; genus Ennomos; species Ennomos fuscantarius. Next base: position 5,745,489 of record HG992039.1, read on the forward strand.
CCCTCTTAAAGGTGGAACTTCGAAAAACTTTTCTTAGTAGTACACACTTTACAAAGAACACACACCAAATCTAGGACCAACGGTTTAGGCTGTGCGTTGATATATAAGTCAGTTAGTCAGGACTTTGAATTTTATATGTATAGAAGAAGATTGGTTACTCCTCCGCAAAGGCTGAAGTAAAAATTGAAGCAAACTAATGGGAAGACTTGCTTCTTATTTCATTTAAACAATTAGTTGTATCTTCTGCAAACTTAACTGTTTTTCTGTAAGACTTTGTACTAAAGTTTGACAGCTCTAAGTTGACACTTGTCTCTAGGATGTACTCAAATGTGTTGCAGTAGGTACGTCATATAGAGATAAATGTGAACTGAGAATCTGTCAAACTTCAGTGCAGACATGCATCAGTCTCCTAAGAGTTGACTATACATTTACCAAAAAAAGCTTACTGACAACTAGGTATAATATATTTTTTACGTAGCTCAGATCGAGGCAGATATGAATTCTCTTGATATAATTATAAATGTTGACTACATAGACAAAGGCCATCTGAGATGAGATTCTTCCATTACATACACAATCATGTATTCATGAATACAATAATAATTTATGTATAAATAGTCTGAACCTAAACATTGTCAGCCTTATTAATAAACACGAACTAGCTTTAGACTAGTTACACCATCTTTTGTCTCTTTCGATCCAGCTAAATATTCCAGTAGCAAAATAAGGACAAAAGCTGAAGTAACCAATCCGAGACTAATACCCGTTTATTAATAAGGCTGTTTATGGTTAATCAGACATTAAAAATGTATTCTAAAAATAATGAATTATTGATATTTATATCAATATGAAAATTGAATGATATCAAGGGATTGTGTTGAAGGATAGTTAACGATCAACCAATAGGTGAAAGTGAAACAGGTGATGCTTTAGAACTAGATGCACAGGCTTATCATATATTCATACTTAAAACGACCGTCTGTACTAAAGTTTCACAGCTCCTAAGTTCGCACTTATTACTCTGTGACATACCCAAATGAATTTCTGAACTTTCTCAATACTGGTATAAATGTATGTATGTAGTATGTATGTATGTATTCCAATTTTATATGCCTTATTTCATTTCCTTTTCCTGATTTTCCATTTTTTATGTATTATATTTAAATATATTTATCATCATATATATTTTATGTAGTAGTAGTAGTATTAGTGTATGATTGTATATGTATAATATGAAGTTTTATGTGTAAGTATTCTTGTTGATCCTTTGTTTAAACATTAATAAAAATATCTTTTTCGAATTTGTGCATTGGTTCCACCCCCTCTGGGTCTAGGCTGAAAATCAGCGCTGGATGTCTCTGATGACCAGCAATATGCTGAGCCGACGCCCATTCGATACTTGTTTTTTTTCTATTCATTATGTACATATTATGTGTATAAATTTAACCTGTTTTTGTATTTTAATTTTAGACAAGTATTGAATAAATGTTTTTCTATTCTATTCTATAATTGCAGTAGGTATAACATAGATGGATAAGTGCGGAGTTAGGAGCTGCCAAACTTAGTACCAATGGGCATTATTAGTGTATTTTAGATTGATGTCATAGTTTTCGGATGTTATTAATGTTTTAAGCTTTATTTCATTAGCTGCTATGCCTTTGCTTATTACACTATGTTTAATCAGTCTAATACTGTAATATTATTAGTGCTATGGTGTAAAGTGTTTAGATATCAAGTTTGAAAATAAGACTAAAATGTTTAGGCTTGTGTTAGTAATAGTAAGTCCAGTGTCATAATAATATAGGTATTAATAATATGGATATAGAGAAAACTACATTCCAACTATTGAATGTGTTTTAGACAAAATAAGGATTGTTTCCAAAGACCCCCACCAAAAAAAAAAATGGCACCTGTGGATGCCATTGGAACCAGGTTAATGTATAGTGTTAAATGTGTGTTGTTACATGTCATAATAATTCCATTATCATGCTAGTCCCAGATACCATAGGTGTAGTTAAATAAATAATAGGTAATGTTATTTTTTGTGAAAAATAAACCTTACCTTAAATTTAAGTGTATTTTATCTATAGGACATGCAAGATGTTCATAATAGGGCAGACAATAAAAAAATGAAATTTCGAAACATTTGGATAACAGATTAGATATGTATATGTCTGAAAATAAAAATGATTTATCTATGTGTATGTCTAGTATTTATTCTTAATTATAGATGTAATGAAATGTAAATATGAATCGAATAAAGCATAAATTCTAAAGTGTTGTACATAAATTCATTAGATTATGTATAATTTTGTTTTCTTTGTCTGTGATAAAATACAGTATTTATCATTAATTATAAATGTTGTGCAATATAAAGAGTACTTGCAGATTCTCTATAAAAATAGTTTATAAATATAGATACTTTTTTGTTTATAGAATGGTGCCATACAATATTTAATTTAAATTGTTTCCAGTTATAAATAGTATTAGTGGAAATACTCAATGTTGGAATCTATACCTGCTAATTACTATCATCTATTCATTTTAAAGTATCTCTCTTCTAGAAATGTTTTAATTTTGCTATATGTAGTTATATCTTATTTTCCTTTTAATGCTAGTTGACTATATAATGCAATTTTACTCTTTCTCATAGATCTTTTATGTAATATTCAAGAATCTTTATAAATTTTGAAAATCATCTTAAATATTGTTATGAAACACAGTATTGTTTGTTAAAGATAATCCACATGTTTGTATTGAAGACCCCTGTGGATTAGGGAACATACTATACTACATGACCCGTTCTGGGTTTTCAAAACTTTCATGCTTGGTCACAACTTGGCATGGTTGATTGAAAGGCTTAGGTTTATGTCACATAGTCAATATTCTCTAGGGAATCTTATACTTTTTTGAGCTATATTCAAATATGACACGCAGCGTTTTGCGCCTTTTAAACTCGTAGGTGGGAACACTGACCTACATGCCTGGGCATCGGCTGATTGAGAACTAACAGTTTGTAGTGCAGTGCATATTTCAAGTATTTAACGAGAGTTCCGATACTATAATGTCGTTTTACGATCGGCTGCACGATGCGTTTATTATGTCAATGATTACAAGAATTCCCTGTCAATGCAAGCAGTGCCAAAGACACATATTTTTTATCTGTAAATTACTATGGGGAAGGGGGAGTTCGGCTCATACTACGGGTAGTCACCGAGAAGGGAAGGGGTATAAAAAATGGGTGATATTGTATGAGTATGTTCCTTTATGTACAAAGCTTGTGAACCAGCACCAAACCAACTTGAAAAGTTGTCTTACAAATGCTTGTATGCTTGAACAGTATGTTGTATACTGTACATACATTTTTTGATAGTTATTGTATTTATTAAAATTATTGTGATAGGTACCAAACTAGATGTTTTTTATTTGGTGATTAATATTAGGTGATAGTTTATTTTGTTTCATTTTTTACTGTAGAATAAAATAGTATTATTATAATGTAACTATTCATGTTATATTGTGCCAACACAATTTTGAAAATGTATTTTTGAATAAATATTTAAAATAATTATGTACCTAATACTTGGTATAATTAATAATGTACTTATTTAATAATTTTCTTGATTTTAAATTATTGTAACAGTTTTATAGAGAATAAAATATAAGATGGATGTTTTAAATATAGAATTGGTGTAATAATAAGTATTGTTATTCTCTGATGCTCGATTATAGGTCTAGTGTCAGTAAAGGTTCTGTTTTTACAGTAAAATAAAATAACTGTTGAAATTTATTGTTTTATTAATTTTTTTATATGGTAATACATAGAGACTGGACTTTATACAGATATGTTTGCGTGTTTGGCATTTTTTCCCTGGTTTATATTGCTAATTTTTTTTGTGTATTTAACAAAAAATATAGCAAGTATTCTATCAGTTATCTGGTTCCCATACTACAATCTCTTTAGTTTGGGGCTAAATGGCACTGTGTGAAATATCCATATAGTTATTTTTAGTGTTGTTAACTAGAAAACATGTAGAAAAATATGAGTTATCTTTTTTAATTTAACAAATGACATGTCAAGCTTTTTGTTTGTTATACTGATAACTGTTGCAGTGTTACTTGAAACACAAAAATATTGTGTTGTGTGACACTAGACTATGAGATTGGGGCATAGTCTCATTTGCCCACTAACTACAGTGCCCTTCTAACCTGAACACTAACTATCGGCAAAATAACTGGTACAGCAATGGTATATAATAATAGTAAAATGGTGTAGAATAACTGGTACACACCTGAGTGAACTTTGCAGCGTGAAAGTCCTATGACACAGTAAATGTTTTCATAAAAAATTACATACCATAATATATGATATTTCAGCTACAATAATCTAACAGACATTATATTAGTGCTTACATAACTAAAATGGCACACCGGTACTCAATAATAAAAGCAAAAGATTTATATAAAGTATGTTACCATTATTTGTGTACCTATGTTTATAAAGTTGGCTAACATTGAATTAAATATTTTTACTTTTAAGGGCCAACATTTTAACAAACAATATAACTATTTCACTTTGATACAAAACACTATGCAGCTATTTGTTTCCGTACAGCCAATATCTTACTTAGCACTTCCATAAGTCAAGTGTACTATAATCACTTTTATTCATGAAGTCGGCACTTGCACACAAAAGTGTTGTTTCATTTATTATTGCATCAGTATTGCTCTCACTGTTCTTGTAAATTGTATCAAACAGTTCCATATCTTTCTTAGCTGCTTCACACACATTCTCTACAGATGCCAATTCTTCAGCTTCTGCTGTGAGTAAAGCCTCCATTAATGCACCCCTTTCAACTCTCTTTCTCAGAGATGCTACCTCATCTTTTAATTTAATATATTCTGCGTCAGAAATCTGTTCCAACTGACATTCATCACCAGGCAGCAAAACATTTGAAGGGACTTTCAAAATCTGGTCAATTTCTCGGTCTATCACATCAAGAGAAGGGCCTGCCCTCTCGCAATACAATCGAATGAGCTTATCGCTGGAGCGCGTCAACGTTGCCTTGTCTGTTTCATTTAAATCTAAAGACTCCTGCAAACATGATTCCATATCTTTTACTCCATTAGTTATTTTTTGTTCAACCATTTGCCGTACAGCTATTTTCAGACGCTGCGATCCGAAGCCAAAGTGTTGAGTCTCGTATTCTTCGTCATTGCCTCCAGTCCACGGTTCTGTTTTAATCATTTTACGTAATATAATATGACTGATATAAATCCACAGCAGAAGACGAAAAAGTAAGGATCAAACAAAACGTAGTGGTTATATGCTCTTTGAAACAAAACAAAACACTAAAAATATCGTTTCATGATTCAATTCAAATTATGAACATTCAAATTTTTTTATACCACAGACTATGAAGAGAAACTTCTTATTTTGACACAAAACAATGTTAATGTGACCAAAGAGAATATAACGCTACAAGTGTGACCATCTGTGATTTGTGAATTCTGCCCTAAATACTAGAAATCATAAGCTGGTTTGGTGTGAGGGCAAAAAGGCTTGTAATTTGCTAATTAAAAAATGCTGCATCATTTTATTTTAAATCGCCACTTTTTTAAACACGACAATTAGCCATTATTGTTTTTCGTTTTCGTTAGCCATTTCGTTTTGCACTGTCCGTTAAGGCATACATTTGTACCTAGTAGATACCATTCATAATTTTTTTTTTTTTAACGAGCTAATGCTGTTGGTCATTATCGACCTTTACAGCGTCACCGGGCGGGAGGGCGGGCGCTTAAGGCGCCCAGCCGTCCGTAGATACCATTAATAAGATATTATCTGGTCACGGGATGGGTCATCAAATCAACCAGTAATGCTTGCACACCTAGCTTGCGCAGTACTACGGCAGCCGGGAAGCATTGCTATCCAGAAAAACTAGTGACACCTACTTGGATGAACTCTTTCAGAAAATAACTACAACTATTACACGGTTAAAACTCACGAGATACAGTCGAATAACTCGACCGGTGTTCGGGCAATAAAGATGCCCATCCTCAAGGAGTATGGCAGGCGGCGGAGTATGGCAGGCGGCGGTGGTGGCCACCACCACCCACCAACACCACCGCCGCCGCGCGTACTCCTTGAGGATGGGCATCTTTATTGCCCGAACACCGGTCGAGTTATTCGACTGTATCTCGTGAGTTTTAGCCGTGTAATAGTTGTAGTTATGAGTACTACTCACGTCAGTTTCTTTCAGAAAAGTTGTACCATGATGTAGTGTTGATAATTATGCTTATTAAAATACTTTTCATTGCAATAAATACAGATAATCATGGAAATATAACGTTCTCACATTCAATTATTTGCTGAACGTCAGCTTTAGGAATTAATTAAGATATACTGGCTTGTGCAGAGGAAGTAAGTGCTTAAGTTAGACTGGTCAAGTATTTATTTGCTTAGTTGTATTTTAATAGATAACAGTACAGTAATATTAAGTACAGGCGAGCATATTAAGCATACTGTGGTAGGTAGGTACCCTTAATCTGCTCATTTTCAATTGATGGGATGCAGTTTGTTTGTTACCCAATATCTTACTATGAAAATACGGGAAACAAATTTTAGAGCAAACACGAAGTGTCCAATATTCACTGTGACTCTGATGTAACCACATAATAATATTACTTGTCAGAATTTAAGCGACAAAAATCGGAAAATATTTTTTGATATCATGGCAACACTAAATATAACAACAAATGTTAATTATTGTGAAATGGTTCTAACTCTTGAGAACCATTTCACAATAATTAACATTTGTTGTTAGAATAGAACCAATCAAATCTTGAATCAAGATTCGAGAATAATATTTAAAATACTTTCAAAAAGACATGTGTTAATGATTAATGCCCAATGTTAAAGCTTGTGAAATGGCACCATGAGCTCCAGTGTTCGGCATTTCATGTAATTTCAGCGAAGTTCTAATACGCAAGGCGGCATTTTCTGGTACGTTTCGTTATCTCCAATTTTCTTTCTGTTTTAATTTTTAATTTTCCTTTGTCAATAAAAAAAAAATCTACAGAATCTCTTATGATTGTTACCAAACCACCGTGACTTAAAAACATGTAGTGAATGGTGGTTGGGTTTTATTTGTGTTTTCACAATAATACTATATTAAGATTTTTTTCAATATAAATGCTGAATAAAATTTTGTAAAAGTGAATCCTGTGGTGGTGTGGCATGCCATTTCACAGTGAAGCCGATAAAAGGCAATGTCAGATGTAAGACTAGTAGGGTGACCACAGATCATGCGACCTATCCTATGTAATGTAATGTAAATAGGGCGAATTCTGTAGTCCTTTGTGAAATCTGTCAAAATCAAAATATCATAGAAACTGACGTGAGTAGTACTCATAACTACAACCTGTTGTAGTTAAAATCAAAATAGGCACCACCTTTGAGGAATACCGCTATATTTCTATGCGCACCACAGGATTAGCTTTATTTTGTATGGCACTCACGGTAAAATTACTATTGACGAAACATTGCGCGAATCGTTATATATGAATAGGTCATTTAAAGTTTACCATTGTTATGAAAGAAAATAGGTCGTAATTTTACATTTCATGCTGTCATGCATATAAAAGAGAATTAAAAAAAAAATGCGCTCAACTAGTAGCACAAAAAGCTATGGAGAGGGGTATGTTTAGGGTACCTATGGAGAGGGGTATGTTTAGGGTACCCTTGCGTGGTTAAATCCGAAATGAGGAAATCCGCTGAATAAAATTAACAGACAGCTTTCAAAATTAGGTAGTTGAAATGCCAATGATCATAACCGCGGGAAGCAAGAGGCAAGTAGGCGGTCAAAGTTTTTACTTTACACTATAAAAAAAACCCGGACTCGTAGGACGTACCCCCTCGTACTCCCGGGGGTGCCGCCCGGGCAACTTGGATTCGGACCCGCGGCGCCTCCATGTCAATGAGGCTCGTTTTACAGAACTACGCTCATTCGTGAATTTTTGCCCAAGACGAGATTTCATTCACAAAATGATCAAATAGTGAATGAAATCTCTACTTAAACATCAATCGATGACTGCACTATGATTCTGTATTACTAGCCTTAGTGCAGTGCTTTTAAATGTATAATTTAAACTATGTATATCACCTACGTATGTGTGGTGAAGTAGAATAATAAAAGTAATGTCAACAAACACAAGTAGTCCGCCTCAGTCTGTAAAGATAAAGAACTGCGTCGCGCGTCGTTTTTTTTGAATTGCTTCGCGGTTCAGCGCGGCGCGGTATCGGATTCGCGGAACGCGATGCGATTCAACTTCACATCGTCACCGTCAGTCCGTGCCGTGCGGTTACCGCGTTGGGTTCGCATCGAATCGGCGCTCGAACGTTATCACAACAATAACATAACCTCCTCGTGCTGTTATCGCGTAAACTTTCACTCGCAACTCGCTTGCCTGCCGCTATTCTACACATTTTATAGACCTTGGACATCGCCCGAAGTCGGGTTATACACCCGTCGTAATTCTGTTTGGTGCCAACTTTTTAGTGACATCGTGGCCGCGTGTGTAGTGTAGTGTTTACAAAGTTGTATTGTTTGATCAGTGTTGATCAGTTTTGTGTTTCGCCGTGAACTTGTTGCTTTGAACTACGCCTCTGAGGCAAGTGAGGTAAGTCTTTGTTTTGTCAGTGTATCTACATATTTACAGTTATAGGACTTACAAGTAGGCATTGGATAAGTGATAGGTAAGTGAGCTTTCGTCAAATAGGTAGGTATGTTGGTAAATTATTCTGTAAAACTTTAGTTTTAAAATGCTAGTATTTACTATTATTATTCTATGGTTTTATTTAGATTATTATTAATAACTGTTATTGTTCTATGATTGTATGGATATTGATTGCGTCGGTAGCGCAGGCTGTTACGTAGGTACTAAAAAGAACCGTTATCAATTATCATTGTCGTAACTAAGTAGTAGATTAGATGGTTAGATTAGTGAACATATCTTTTGATAAACCTGTAATCTTAATTTTGCCTCCACAGTTTCCTGATTTTGGTAGATACAGTAGATATTTTACTACCATTAGGTTGGTATAAGTACGTGAATAAAGGTTCAGGTTGTTCAAGGAATTAGTGTCAAGCAGTCCAAATCAAATAATCATCAGGACCCCCGAATCACCCCCGGCGGCGGCCCCTGAGACCACGGCCACTATAGAGTCTAGTGTATATAGTAGGTAGGTAGGTACTCGTACCTACGAATTTATGCGATTGTATAGTTTAGGAGCTAGGTATTAAGTACTTCCTTATCTAAGTGCATTTTGTTTGGTAATGTTCAGTTGAACCCAATAGGTTCCTACTGTGACTAAATTACATAATTAGATATTATTACTTAAGGCATTTTAAAAAACTATTGGCATAACCGAATTTGAATCAAGGAAGTTCTTGCTCCTTCGCCTCACGTTCCAATAATACAATATTATTTAAGTTTCTACTTTTCTATTATAATTTTTTTTTCTTATTGATCAAATAATGACGTATGAGTGCGCAATTTTCAACAAAACTAGTTACCTACAGTGTACAGCGCAAGTGTCGATGTCGCGAACGAAACGAGTAGGTAGGTACCTACCTGCCTATTTTTCGTTGATATAAATGTATAGTTTTTTACATTTGCTAGGCGATCATACGATAGGAACACAAATTGTATGGGCTTATAGTACTTACCTACTACAATTAAAAAGTAATTAGTAGGGTATAGGTGTCCACAGCAATCAAAGACTACGGCAATAACTAAATGATTGAACATTGAGTTGGTAATCGAAAAAGAAACAAAACCATGTCATAGAAAATTAAGAAACGTCTTCTATGCTCTTCCCTTAACAGGCCTATTTTAGATAGACGCCAACCAACGCTTGTTGAGGCTATCGGGACTGATGGCACTTTTGTTCCAACGGCCCCGGTACCGGCGGGGTCGATGGGACCAAGTTAACGTCACGTAGTAATCTAGTAGGCCAAATGCAACTGGTTCTTTTGCAATAGATGCGTTGTTGGAGAAACGAGTGAAACACACGAATCCTTACCTAAAATTATTTATGGTATTCAATAATAAGGTGGGCTATATACTAGGAATACCTACACTACACTTTGACAGATAACTTCAAACGTGTTTATTTTTGAGAGGAAGTTCGAGTGATCTGCCTGCGGTGCGTAGTAGCTGAAGGTGTTAGGGACTTAGAGAATCTCTAAACTTACGTGTTTATCTTACAGAAGTGAGGGATCAAAAGCGTCCATGCAGTGGTTATTATGCTCTTTGTAGCGTCCCAAAATATAATTGCGGACAAAACAAACCATGAGCCAAACCTCGCTACCTGAGTTGAATTGAAAGCCATGTTGTTTAGGGCATGTAAGATTACAAGTGTCATAAGGATCACGAAAAAGGATCGAACAGAGGAACAAGTTAAACCGGTAAAAATGAGGATCGAATTGAATGCTGAGTTGTACTATAATATTATTTTCACATCAGCAGCTCCAACAGGCACATTTTGCTGCGAGAACACAGTGCAAAATCGTATTTTGTACACTGCGTAAGGAAAAATGATTTTTTTAATATTATGACTCCACGCGGCTAGCGTATTTATATTTAAGTTTTTTTTGAAATCGTATTAAATCAATAAAGTCCAATCAAAGTTCTACCCAAGTCTTGTCAAAACCAAGTCAAAGTCAAGCTCGAATAATGCGTTGGTATTTAGAGTGTCATTCAAACAGACACGGTCTTTTTACTCTACTTTAAACTATGTAGGTAGGTAGCGCTAAAGCTAGATTGTAATTTTAATGAAGCAAACGGTTACTGTACTAAAATTAATATAAAAATAATGTTTAGCGTGTAAGTAAACACAACAACAATCGCTCAGTCACAGAGATTGGGGTGCAATAAATAAATATTATACACTAGTAAGTTTGTGTACATAAAATTAGTCTGGAACAAGTAGAACAGGTGCGTATTATGGCTCGTGCAGATGACGACGAGAAGTATTTTCTTATTTTAGATAAGAGATAGGGCTAGCTCAGATTTATAGTTACAACATATTGTCATCGTAAATTTTAAAGATGAAAGATCTTCGCACGCGGCGGCCGTGAAAAATGTCTTGCTTCTCGTGGACTTGAAAGATGAAGTATTTCTCCTTGGATTGATGTAAATATAAATCTTTTAAACATTTTGATTAGACGCACAAGGTGCAAGAAACTCATAATAGCCTAGTTTATAATATTTCGGTGTGTATAAAAGTTCAATGTGCGACCATTTTTTTTTCTTCACAATACTTCGGCATCCAGCTGAACTGGATCCATTTCAAGTACGACTACCTCTACTATTAAGTCTTCTGTGGACAGACAAATTAATACAATAATAATTTATGTTATATTATATGACTCATGATTGTATAACATAGCGAGCGAGCAATTTGATATTTTTTGTGCAATTGCCCTCTATCGTATATCTATTGAATATTTATCAACCAATATCCATATCACCATGATTCGAGTTCTTTTATATTATTGGATCGGTTAATGATTAATTGTGCAGTTGCTAGATACTAGCAGTTTGCATCTAATTTACGAGAAATTTAAGGTTTACTACGAGAATCTTTAAACTCAAAACCCTGCATTGTCATCATTATCATCATCAATAGGCTGAATACCTCTATCTCCATCCTTCGCCTCCCCGTTGTGAGTTCTGAACAGATCCTCGGTCCTTCAAGAACCTTTCTTTCCCATCGGTTGCAGGTTCTGCAAGCAATGTTGCCTGCCCACTACCATGTCATAGAATAACAAACTCTACAGACGAATGAAATGGGCTTACTACGCTCGTCGGAGTATTTTCTATTTGTCATCCTGGCCATTCTACCATTAGGCCATTTTCTATTTGTTCATTATCATTAGAGCTGCTGAAAATCAGTATAACATAGCATTCCATGTTATAGCAAGCTCAGCATATAGTTGCTTAATTTAAAATAGAAGCAAATCTCAATCATAATAACCCACACGTTGTGTATCGTTCGGTTTGGCTAATCGTTTATTCACGGTGCTGACATCATACATTTCGAACGTCCTATTTCCAATCGCACACACTCGTAATACAAGTCTTGGAATAACCCTTTGTTTACGGGTTTAACTATACAGTATCTTATCTATATCACTACTAGTTTCAGCGAATTGTAGACTTTGCGACCACAAATTTTATTGAAACAATATTTGTTCCCGAACTCAGCAGTCCTTACCGATCTTGACAACCGCTTGACCCATTTTGTCCACACACATTTGAAATACTTGTTTATAATTCAATGTCGAATGTTTCTGCGAAATATTATCAATTTCGACTGGTAAACGGCGGTGCAGAAAACTTTCCAGCTTTTTGTTGGAAATACATCTCACCAAAAATTGCCGACGGCCAAACAATTCTATGAAATTGTAGAACCTGTTACTGTCTATATACCTAAAATAAATATTACCTACCTACCGAGCTACCTGTATAAGTACCAATATACGAGTACATCTGGACAAATGAAAGACTACTTGGCTATCATGCTACATCTTCGATCGCATCGTCACTTCCCATCAGGTGAGAGCGCGGTCAAATGCTAGACAAGTTTGAAGTAAAAAAACCTACTATTAGACGCTATTAGCACGTTCACTTGCTATTATCCTAACTGTGATTTTACAAAATTCTCTCTATACGATGTAATGTAAAATTACCTCTGTACCTGAAAAAAGCGGACCGTAAAAGTATGTGAAGTATTCGCATGCTCTTGCGAAACGAACGCAATTTAACTACCTCAAATTAGACGAAGAACATCAAAAACAATGACCCGAATTCAACCCTTTTATATAACCCGCATTTATCCCGGGATTATATGAACAGTCCTGAAATACCACAGGAATGTGTCGTTATAATCCGTCCCACATATTCCTTCCCGCGCTTAGTTGTATTAGGAATTCTATTATGTAGGTATTTTATATGATTGACTGTGTTTCCCGGTTCCTCGGGTTCTGATAAAGGGTCCATCCCGCATTTATGTCATCACAAGCTTTATTTCGGTGTCATGAATAATTCGCTACCGATTTAAGTTTAACGAACGGACAATCATCATTATTTTTAGTTGAAAGTAAATTAAAGATCTTTGAAGCTGTTCGCGCCTCCTTGCTATAACACCACATAGTAAAACCTCTTTTACTGACACCACATGTGAAAAAACAATAGTCTATAAAAAAATATACAGAAAATCCTAAGAAGAATTATAATATGTTAAATTTATCGAAAAACCAAAATAAAAGCCTTCAATTCATTTCAAAACTTTCATCAGTGGGTGGTCACTCAGTACATTGAAATGCTATTGCAACCCGGACGAATTAACTAGGCACCTCGCTGCCATTCGTAGGCACACACCATGTATCTAGCTAACTCGCACGGGTTGTACTAGTCACGTAGATCTCCATTGTCAACATACCAAGGCTAAAAATTACTTAAAATTTGTATTATTATGTTGTCTACGGTATATCCGGTAAAATGACAATTTATAATTGTCAAGATGGCGACATTAAAATTAAACAAATTTATACCTCCGCGTATATCTGTTATTATTTTACAGTTTCTACTGATTTGTGCGTCGATAGTCCGTTATTATTGTGGAGTTGATTCTTCTCCTCCGGTCAATGTGAACTTTCCGTCTGATGTGATATTGTTGTGTGGTTTTTGTAAAATGTGAAAATGTATTTACGAGACAGCGACTCTATTTGCAAATCATTCCATAAGTGTGTATTTGTATGTGGCATGCATTTTGCTGCAGAAGATTTTAATAAGAATGGAAATCGTCTACTGAAAACTGCTGTGCCCAAATTGAACCTACCACAGTTTCCTCTTCCACAGGAGTAATTTGTTGATTTTCCTCTGAAACTTGGATGTCAAAGAGCACAATTTCCATGAGGTGAGTAATTACAATGCTGACTCTGATGGGTCTGAATGCTTATTTGTTATTGATTTAACGTAATGATTGAACATGTAGGTACAGCCGAAACAATAATATTAATATGCTAATTATTCTTCTGTTCAAGCAATCCTCGGTGATTGTACTAATGGGGTACTTTATCAAAGTATTAATCAGACCAATGAACTTCTGCTGCAGTTGAAGCTTTCTATTGAATAGTCATGTGTCATATTTAAATAAATATTTTTATAAATCATAAGCACAACTAACAAACCAGCTCATACACAGTGTCGTCTGCCAATTCAACATACAACGAGTATACTCCCTTTAGTTCTTTATATTTTATACTTTTTGTATTTCAGATTTGACAAAAAAATATAGTTCAGTTCTGCAATGTGTATGGAACTGGAAAATGTGCCTACCAATTGTATCAACTTCTGTTATTGTAACAGAAAGTACATCTAGTGTTGTTGCAACGGAAATAAAATATAATATGAAGATAAAATTAGGTCAGTATTTGTTTTATTATTATGTTTTTATATGCCAGCACCATTTCACTACATCTGATGGTAAAAATGTACACTGTTTTTATTTTGAAAATATTTTATTTACAGGTTCACTGACTCAGAGGTTGAACCTAAATCATCCACCAGTACCTCAGTAGAATTTTTGTGCATAGTCACACAAGAAATAGAAAGTCTACTGGTAAGTTTTTTTTGTATGTTTGTACCGGGCCAGAGATCCCAGAATGTCACAAATTTAGTAAAGGTTATAAATTGAATTAATAATCAAGTAAAATAATTCCATAATAAGCTAACCGAATTTTTGTCTGTAATAAATCCTTTTTTTGTTGCAGTTGGGGAAAAAAATTAACTGGATAGAAGGAAGAAAAGCTTCTGCAGCATTTCAAGACTGTTAAGGACTCTCTGAAGACTAGCTAAAACATCCATTAATTTAAACAAATTAGAGTCAAACTTTTTGAAAATCCTGCTGTCTGCTTAAAAGTATCTGCAAGAAAGCAGATATTTTTAAGCACCAGAAGCGAAAGGCCGCATGGAAAACGCTGGGATATTAAAAACAAAATATTGTCTTTAGCAATATTCAAACGTTCCCTACAAAATTTAACTTGAATTGTAACACATTCTAAATAAAGCTATAAAATTTATGTCATTTGCCTTTTATTAACACCTAAAAATATATCATATAATTATAGGTACTGTAGTATCGATATTTCGATTTTTATCGATAAATATTTTAACGTTATGACAACACTAGATATCGATAACATTTAGCACATCTCTTAAACTGTCAGTGTCTTTGTATGTAAATGTTGGCAGCCCTTCATAATTTTTGCAATGTTGGTTTTATTATGCTACGTCACTTATAGCTACAGATAATGTTCTAAGTGCCGTCTCTTAAAACGTAGTGGTTATATGCTCTTTGACTTTCATTATTTGTTAATGCGGGAACAGAAGCTAACCTCTATTGTATGTTATATAATATATCACTCAAACAAGACCTCTTGTTGACACTCTCAAAATATAAGTTATATTTTGAGAGTGTCAACAAGAGGAAGATTATTCTGCAAGAAAACAAAGTTTATAGCTGCGTCAAAATAAACCGCTACCTCCACAGAATAAATAATAGTACACGTACCGCCGCTTAATTGTTTTGGAGCAGGCAGGACAGGCTTTCATAATAATCAAGCTGATGTAATGTAATTTGCTCATGTCAGATAACTCAAGTCTTCATTTTCCAGATAAGGCTTGTGGTTTTTTTGTGAACCGATGAATTAGATCGAGAATTAGTGCTCATAAATCCGAGTTCTTTGTCATCGAGTTCTATCTGGTATCCCATTGCTGCTTTACGCATGTCAATGATGTCCTCTGTGTTGTTCAAAGGTGCCCTGTCACAATCTTCCTGACTTGGCCCCATTTCAATCTGAGCAGTCTTTTCTTCCTCTCCACTCAGCCATCATTTATTCATTAACGTTCTAATATTATCGTTACATTGATTACGTTTGACAAAAACATAGTACTTACCTACCTATAGCTATCCTGATAAATTTTCCCAACTCTAATTATCCACGAAGTTAGATCACTGTTTGACTTTCTGTCGAGTTCTTGAGTTCTTAGTGGAAAATTATTAAGTTAGTAGATCTCGCAATCAAGTTTCTGTTTGTTTTGATCTTAGTTTGAGAATTAGAGTTGGGTTTGAGTTAGCTCTTTAGTTTTAACCGAGCATGGATGATGGATTAAATCTACGCTTTAATATTTCAATCTTCTGCTGATACCCACGCAATGTACCTAACTAGATCTAGTAGAATATTCTAAAGAAAATATCTGATTGACTTTACGATACTTATAGAGAAACGTTGTCAGAGCTGCCACGCACAATGCAAGGTTTAATTAAGGATTTGAAGATTTTGAAGTGGATTTTATTTGTACGGTTTGGAATTGGAATCGCGTATTTCGTGAAATGTGATTTTATATAGCTTAGAACAGGGCCTACTACTGTACTACTACTAATACTGTCTACTGCCTACTTTGAGAACATATTATTTTTCAGCGCCCCCCATTTTACCACCTTCTTAAAATCCACTATAACTTCAAATTAAATTAATTATTGACTCCTAGATGAAATTAAACATTGCCCCCAAGCTTCTACACAACGCCCCCATTTTTTTCGTGGTCTCTTACCGCCTTTAGGCCTGCACAAGGGGGCGTTATCGCCCACGCTGGCTTAGAACATCCTCGATAAAGTCATCTTTCAAAACCTATATATTATATAATTACATATAATATTTTTTGGTTTTACCCATCAGTTCATATTACATAATAAAGCGATAAGTTAAGTATGTGATAATGATAAAATCAGCAAATTGTATTACCATTTCAATCATTTTAATCAAACGTAACCAAATTGAAACAACGATACAACTAATCTAAAAATCGTAATTAATTATAATAAGCTGCTGCTTAATCTTATTACATCATCACCTTTTCCTAATTCCTTATTTCCACAACTCTTCCTTTTAACGTGACTATTCATGTGCGTGATAGAAGACAGTCAGAAATACAAGATGTAGATATCGCCTACGTAATAAAGGAAATTATTTGTTCGTTTTTGGATCAAGACTAATTTTCGGATCGTTCTTGATAACATCTTTCATTATATTGTGGGATCCAACTACTTACCTATTATTACTATAGAGTATAAATAAACGTAGTCTGAACGGAATTATTACTTGGGTGGAATGTGAATTGAATATCATTTCATTTTTCGGTGTTGGAAATGGATGGATAGAACCTCATATTACAATATATTTGTGGGAAAGACGTGCAAAACGAATGTCATGAAATTGTTTCTAGTTATTGTTTTTAACCGACTTCAAAAAAGGAGGAGGTTCTCAATTCGACTTGAATTTTTTATTATTTTATTTATTTTGATGATTTTATTTATTTTTTTTATTTGAAAGCTCATGATTCTCATGTGTGGTCCCATTTAAATTTTGTTATGGTTCTGACAATGGCATCCATAAGAAAACCATATAAGTCTGAAGTTGGTTTTTTACGCTTTGCTTTTGTTATTATTGCTCTATAAAATTTTAATTCATGCCCCAGTGACTAGTGCTGTCACAGAAAAATCACTTTAACCTGTAACTATTTTATATTATGTACAAGCACATACCTATGGGAATACAATATGTTTATATTTCTTAGAAAAAAAAAAACCAAACGGAACCTTAAATATGTGATAGGTACATTAACAGTTGAATTTTAATAATATTAACAACAGGTATAAGCTAGTCGGTAGGTGCTAAGTGAAATTCTATTAGTCTACATATTAATTGAATTATACTAATT
This sequence comes from Ennomos fuscantarius, assembly GCA_905220475.3. Lineage (NCBI taxonomy): Eukaryota > Metazoa > Arthropoda > Insecta > Lepidoptera > Geometridae > Ennomos > Ennomos fuscantarius. Next base: position 5,763,339 of record HG992039.1, read on the forward strand.
ATTATAGTGATTATGTTATTATTTTGTAATGAATTAGATTAACTAAGTGTATACAATATTAGGATAATTGAGTGGGTATACTTATGGATATGTGGGTTTATTCTTTTTAAAATTATTTACTGATTTATGGACACTCCAAAATTACTTTCTGAGCTCTGAGCTATTCATTTCTGCACCAATTAAATTGTCTGGTCTCACGATTCAGTGCGTCGTGTCATGTGTGTTGCGGGGTCTCATTCCAATCTTAGATAAAACGCTCCTTTGAATAGGTGAGCTCGTCAGTATAACACAACATCCACAGCTTCAGAAATTCTCTGACAACCTGTATTCAAATGCTTTTTTATCTTCGATTAAATGTCTTGTCGTTTTTTGTTGTTTGTTGGTATATTTATTATATTTTTATTTATTTAAGAAGCAAAAGTACTGACTGGCCTCATAGTAAATAAATAAATATAGGTTGTTTTGTGTCTGGGTTATCAGTTATCTGGTTTCCATAGCATAAACTTTGTTTAGTTTAGAGCTAGATGGCGCTGTGTGAAATGTCCTCAAGTATTATTACTATTAATATTGATATTATGTTATAGTTTTTTTATGTAGGTACGAGCATTATTTCAAGTTATGCGTGTTTCAGCGTCAAGGTCTTACTCGTTTCTGAAAATTCATTAAAACCATAAGAAATTTCAGAAATAATAAGAACTAAGTTCGCTTGAAGTCAACAATTACAGTCGTAGTCAAATACCCTTGAAGATTAGAACACGGAAGCTATCCAATCACAGCAATCTTTATCTGCGATCTCGTAAGCTAGTTCTTATCTCCGGGTCAGTTGCCTCGCTTTTATCTTAATATCAATGAAGCGGGTAGATAAAAAGATTTTGGTATCCGCCCTGGCCAAACTATGCTGAAGCCTCCTGCGGGGGGACACTTGGCCAAGACATCTAAAAGTTTCACAAAAGGACTCGCTTGACCAAAGGGTTAATTTCTAGTTTCTCAACTTTTAAGTGGAACACACCTTACCGACGGCGGTATGTAACCGTACGCTTCACTAACCATCCACTAACTTAGTAAGCAAATCAAATATGACTAAAACTAGTAAACGGCTAGGACTTACGAGATACAGTCGAATCATTCGACCGGTATTCAGGCAATATATTATGCCCATCATCATGGAGCTGCTGCTGCTCAGCGCCGCTGCCGCGCGCGTACTCCATGAGTATCTATATAACGAGAACACCGGTCGAGTTCTTCGACTGTATCTCGTCAGTGCTAGCCGTTTACTAGTTTTAGTTATGAGTACTACTCACGTCAGTTTCTATAATATTAAATCAAATATTTGTGGTATAGAACGCCTCTCAAGGATAAGTGCAATCTTATCGTTCCAAGCACAGTAATCCGTATCAGACCACGAGTAAATGAACTCTCACACAGGACAGCTATTATTTTGTTATTATATAAGGCTAGCATTAACGATAGGCATAGTCGATTAGTCGTGTGTTACGTTGACGCGTGACGTCACCCGCCGCATAGCAGTACAGGCATCAGCTGAACAATGCGCTGACGCTGCATGTAGTATTTTATGTCAGCTTTATAATTTGCTTCACTCCGGTTCCGACGTTGGGGCCGGAAACATCTCCCTAGATTGTGGGAATATTAGAATAATTAAATCATGTAATTTTTTATGTTCAAATTATAGATTAAATTAGGAACCAAAAACAGCTTTAGAATCAATATTAGTTTCTCTTCTGCATCGTCCACCTGCAGCCTACGTAACTCGTGGAGGTAGTAATAATTATAGCTATTATACATTTAAAAGAAATATAACTGAACTTCACTAAAATTTTATTTATATATTGGTAACGTTCTATCTACAACGGTAAGTAGGAGGGATCGGGAATAAGTTGCGAGCTGACTTGGACGCTCTCATGCAAATGCTACATATAAAACACTTACACGAAAAACATAGAAAATATAGACGGCCCAAATAACACGTGAAACTCTAGGACACAAGAATCACTACTGTACGCCTGTTTTGCTTCTATGGGCATCATTATTCATCAGGTAAATAAGCATTACTCTAGTACTTAAAATAACGTCGATGACATCACAGATAATATTATACTACCATACATCAATTCCCACCCGTTCTCAGTAGAATACCTCCTAGAATACCTACCTATTATTTCTATTTTTAACAGCGTAATGTTTCAGATCAGAATGTGCTGAAATAACTACCTAGTCCAGCATAATATGGCATAATATCAGTTTAAGCCGGCCTCTCGCTTTGGGGTTCATTAGAACTTCATAATTTCTTAAAAGAAAGTTGCTCCCCAGAATGCATAATGTAATCACATAATTTTGCGATCATTGGAAATAGAATTATGCAAATACTCTTGGAATTTGGGGAATATTCATGTCGTAGTACTTACTTATTATGTTACTCATTTGGCGGTGGGTATTAGGGACATATATATATAGTTACTTTACTTACCTATATATTGTACGAGCTTCTGTCCGCAGCTTCGCCCGCGGCGTGGCCTATGGGAAGATAATTCAACCACCCATTTCACCCTCTTAAGGGTGGAATTTCGAAAAATCCTTTCTTAGCGGATGCCTACGTCATAACATCTAACTGCATGCCAAATTTCAGCCCGATCCGTTCAGTGGTTTGGGCTGTGCGTTGATAGATCACTATGCCAGTCAGTCACCTTTGAGTTATATATATTTAGAGATTGTATTGTATATTGTCTTTGATTATTTACAAAGCTAATTGTGTATGTGCCAGAAAAGTTAATGTCCACTTTTGATCAGACCAGGCGTTTTACATTTCACACGGCATATTAAGTTACTTGTAGTAGTAGTACATCACTTGTAGTAGTTGTAGTACACAAATCTGTCCCGAACATTTATTTACCAGCATATCATTGTTCTATAGTTTAAATATAAAAATGTTTATAAATAGTATAATATATGTGTTTATAATTAGAACAGGATGTTGAGAGTTGGGCGTGATTGAGGGAAATTCCCTCTCGTGTACTTAATTGCTTTGGGGGTTGACGTCAGATTAAAGGGAACTGTGAGTTGAGACTAGAACATATTGGAATATTTAAAAGGCTCTTACAGCAAACGCCTGTTATTATAGCATTTTTTTTTTTTTGTTTTGTTTTGGCTCTTCACTTTTGTGTATTTAGCCAGTGTCAAGTAATTGATAATATCTCAAGTTAATTAATATCATATAATGTGTCAAGTCAAGTCACAGTCCAAGTCATCAAGTTAAGTCATAGTCTAGTCAAGTCATACTCCTAGTAAAGTGGTGGCAACTTTACCAGAAGCTTCTATGAAGTTTTGGAAAAAACACGAAAAGAAACGTTTCACCATCATTATACCACTTTCCCACACTCATGCCTGTAATTCAGCACTTAACAAATAAAATGCCACCAATTTTATGCACTAACACTGAAAATAACACAAGTTTTGGAAAATAATACAATGCGGCGACGCGATCTTTTTCGTTTTCCCGCCAAAACTCCATATTGAAATTATAGCATGTTAGTAGGTTTTAGAGTTTAAAATTGTAAAACCTATTCTGTTAAGTATTAATTTGTAAAGAGGATCTGATCTATTATTTTTACATTATAGATTGACTATCTAATAGGAAAACATTCATATAGCCGTGAATATGAAAGTGACTTTCACAATTGCACTCCGATTTGATTGATTGCACCAGGCGTTGAAAACAAAACACTTTCCACTGCTTGTGGTCTGTAGAAATGTAGATATCAATAAACAATCGGTTCAATCCAATACAGAAATACTGAGCACTATTCAATACTGAGCAATAGTTAAATATATCTTAATACTATTATTATCTACATGTAGGTACACAAGAAAATAATTTATAGAACCACGGGCGGCCTTATTACATTAAACGTTCTGAAAAAACAATAAGACCTCTCAAAGCGCAGTCTAAATACAAAATCACAACACTTCTTTAAAAGCCAGTGCGATATTACGTGTCAAAATAGTTATATGAAATAAAAAGTGTAAAATAGAAATTAAAACTACAAACAGTAATAACTGAATAAAACTTAACTTAGGTTTTTCTAAAATAAAATCGTTCTAATGACCAAAAAATACTTTATCAACGTAGTGCTCGAAATTTTCAGCGATAACAACAAATTTTTATTTACAAATGTGTATAGACTTGTTTTACAAAGTATAACTATATAGTTATAATACTTAATTAGTATCCATACTTTCCGTAATTTACAAAAAATCCGCAAAATTATCACATTGTCGAGCATAGACCCAGTTGAAATCAAATTATGATCTGCGATTTTCAACTTTAAACAAAGCCCTCAATCGCTCCTTCAAAAAAGCGTGCTATGCTATGGCGCCATTCATATGGTATTCTTTTGTGTTCATTTTTTAAATAAAAAATCAAAGAATTTAGTCGCTCAACAGCGTAGGTACGCTGTGAAGCAGAGTCCTATTGTAATAACATTATTGTTTTTTTTTATGACTGATAATAATAACAATAATGATATCAAAATAACTTTGCCGCCAAAAATACCTTACCGTGATTGGTCACCTTCACACCTTCGCGCCTACGAGTGAACCAACCAATAAGGTCAGCCTGCGTCCTTCCGTCCGTTACAAATAAGCAGATAAAGCGATAAACAAGTGTGTTTTTGTGGCAACTTGGTAACAAGACATTAATTATGTTATACATAACCTAACAAACTTTAAAAGGAACAATGACTTGCCTGAGTACTTTCAGAATTTCAGATGATGTTATATTTTGTATATTTTCCTATTCTTGCGGGTAATAGTTGGATTTGTAGTGTTTTAGTATTTAGTCAATATCTATACATATAAAATGCTTTATCCTGAACTGATTGACGGATCAACGAACAGCCTAAACCACTGATCGTAGAGACCTGAAACTTGGTGGGTGTGTTCTTTGACTTCTTTGTATGACGTAAGCATCCATCATAAGAAAGAACTTAGTGAAATTCTACCCCTAAAGAAGAAAAACGGGGGCAAAGTTTAGGACAACGTGATTCCTTTGTACTTCAAATTTTACATAAACCTGTTTTAACAGAATTGGTGTAATACGTGTTTTGTATTTTATTGAAATTCATCACCAAAGGGCGTATTTTGGCAGTGATTTGCTTTGATTGATATTAATACTCCTTATACAGTAATGCTTTTGATTTAAATTACTTACATTATATTTTGACACATGTTTGAAAACTCAATCCGATTTTTACGATATGGTCGTTTATTTTTCATTAAAGTTATTTAATGCCATTTATTTTTTACAAAAAACTAAACCGACTTCCTAATCACAAATAGGCATTCAAAAGCGAAAAATAATATAATTACTGTACAAAATGTTCGAAAAAAAAACATGTTTTCTTAACAGCTTGATCGATTGGTATGGTAATGTTAACGTGTTTGGGATGACAATATTTGCGTCAACTTGCTAATACAAAAACATATTTGATGGTCGTGTTGTATTTTACTGCTACGTTTGTTATATATTACAAAATGTAACATATACATGTACATACAATATGTGTATTTATGTATGTTCTGTAGGTACATAATATATTTGTTAAATCTTTATTCTGCAACTTGAAGTCATGTATCAGTCAGTATTATATTTTATACCTATTTATAATGTTATATTAGTATCTAGTTGCGCCCCTCGGTTTCACCCGCGGATAAAAAGTATTTTAATTATTTATTCATCCCACGGGAATATTTCACTTTTCCGGGATAAAGTGTAGCCTATATGTTAATCTAGTGTATAAGCAATCTTGGTACCGAATTTCATCCAAATCCATTCAACCGTTTGAGCGTGAAGGGGTAACAAACATATATACACATACACACAAACACACATACAAACTTTCGCCTTTATAATATTAGTGTGATGAATTGTTATAATAGGCTATTTGACTACTATATTTTTATTGCATACATAAATAATATACCTAAAAAAATAGATAACTGTGAAAACAAAACTTAAATATCTCAAAAAATTACTAAGTTACAGGCATTTTAAAATACAGAAATAGAAAGAGACAACTCAAACACGCAGAGACGTCAGTTACCAATCCTCACAGTAACTCATTACTAAGCTGTGGTAGCTCTATATACAATCTCTTTGGCATGTGACGTCACAAGCCATGCATTCATAGTAGCTGTGAGGAAGCTCAACAAGATCTCTGTTTTGCGAGAAAGGGACAGGCGATGAAACTATAAACGCGTACTACTCTGTGATTAATTTACCGATTTTACTTATTTTTACAATTATTACATTCATTTTTAATCTACTTTATGAAATTAATATTTACTTGTTCATTTTTAATAGTAGTCAAATAGCCTATTAGGTCCATATAGTATGACATTAACACTGAATGAAATCAAGGTTATATGCGTGACGTCGGGTGTTATGTTTGGATTTGATGTAAAGAACCATTTTATTCTAATGCATAGGCTTCGAGTAATTACGCTTATTTTTATGTACATACTTAAGATGCACTTATTTATTTAATTCAGTATAACGTGAATTGAGTACTTAGGTGTAGATGAGTGCGTAGATATTGTATAATAATACTCAGTAGCATCTTTTCATAAATATTTATGAAATTATGCTGCTGACTATTGAAATTTGGTTTATAAAGGGGAGATCCCCTTTCCGTTAGTAAGGCCTTGTTTATTTTCGAAGCTATACTTTACGAAAGAAATGTTCATGTTATAGATTAATAAAAGAATTTACAGAGTTCCCTTTTGACCTATACTGTTATCAAAAACCGAATGATTAGACACCGCGACTGAAGTATATCTTCTTTAGTTTAGCTCCATCTATCGGCCGGTATATTTTTGTTTTTGCTTCTCATCTTGACAGTTGTAAATTGTAGTTTTACCGGACATACCAACATAATAATACAAATTTTTAACTTTGTTATGTTGGCAATGGAGATCTACGTTAACCAACAACTATTAACGTCCGTTCACCCCGCCAGCTTATTCCCCAAGGCAAGCGCGCGTAAAAAAGTTTTATTTCATAAATCTCATTCTACATTATGTAATCATTCTCATTTTAAATACATTAATCCCACCCACGCAACCATTTACGAAATATGGATATATAAATGAAATCGGTTTTTTCAAGGTTAAGTTGCCTTTGATGATGTTAATGAAATATCAATGTTAAACGGCGTTCCTAAACTTTAATTATGGATATACCAACATAATAACACAAATTTTTAACTTTGTCATGTTGACAAAGAAGATCAACGTGAACCAATTTCAATTTCCATTCGCCTCGCATTCACCAGCTTACTCCCTAAATCAAGCGTGCGAAAAGAAGTTTTACTTCAAAAATAAATGATAAATGATAATGAAGAAACTCCAACGCAATTTTTTCTCGGTCGAACGTCGACCGTCTCGATAAACATTTTAAAATTCGCAGCACGGATTTGGTATTCATTGGGTACCTCATGTTAGGCAAAGACAAATTCAAACGTACCTAAGTCTATTCAAATTACAAAAGGCTGCAGTGAATTACATTTTTGGACCGCTGCATTGTGTATCGACTTGTCGAGTAAATGATGTGAACGGATGTATTCGAGGCTCCGCAAACAATGGCATGTAAGCCATAAAACAAACGATAATACTCGTATTAATTAGTAGACGAAATAATAGAGACATTACGTTTTAAAAACAAGATGGGACAAAAATGGCGTCGCCGTGGCTGAAATTAATAATAACAAGCATAAGAGAACAGTGGTGTCGATTCTGTGTCGCATTCTCTAAAACTAAAGTAAACTCAAAGTATGGCGGTACTCTTCTGATAAAGGGGAAATGAAAAAGACAGAAATATATTAATTTCGTTTAGCTTTAGAGTATGCGACACAGAATCGACACCATTGGTGTCTAATCTGTTGGCACAAACTAGACTAAACTTAACTAAAATTAGGTTTAGTCGTGTCAAACGACGTTCGCTAATCTGTTGTCGCATTTTTAAACTTAATTTTAGTTGGATTCTCTAAATTTAATTTTAGTTACTCAACTTAGTTTAAGTGGTATTTTGCTAATCTGTTGTACCAAATTTACGTCAAACTACGCCTAATATTAGAAACGTCAAACTAAAATTAGTTGGCTTCTAAATTGGTGTACACTTAAATTATTTACGAAATATAACAATCATTTAGGGCTTGTGCCAGTACCAGAAATTATCAGGATGGATGAATATGTGGTTTCAGCTCTTATGGATTCATCAGAAAGGTAACATTTATAAAACCTACCTACACTTAAAGAAATCATTTAAACCATATTAACTACAAGTTTCTTTCAGAAATTACCAAGAAAGGATAAGGCTGGAAGGTTTAAGGGATAATTCAAATCTTTTTGAATTAGCCGAGGAGAAATTTAAAAAACAGTTTCGCCTTCCCAAAACTTGTCTGATATATTTAATTGACACTTTAAATGATCCACAGTTAGATGAAAAGTTCCTTCCATAAAACACATAAAAGTTTGTATGTGTTTGTATACCTACTTGTTACTCATATTTCAAATTTCGTTATATTATTATCCCTTATATGTCCCTTTACAGACTTTAGCCTCACTACAATTTTTTTTTACAGGCTGCTGAAATTGTCTTGGCCAACCAAGACAATTTTTTAGGTCTAAGTAAACCAGCAGTAGTTAGCAGATACCTGGAACTTGTCACTAATGCCATATTAGAAAACTTAACTTCAATACATGTAAAATTTCCTACAACGCGCACTGAAAAAGAATCAGCAAAGGCAGAGTAAGCGTTTAATTTCTGTTTACAGTTATTTGTCATAAGTACCTATCTATGTTCAGGGCCCACAAAAACCAATAATTAGTAGGTAGCAATATAAAGTGTTATTTGTTTCAGATTTCTGGCCTTATATAACATGCCCAACACTCTAGGTGCTATAGATGTCACACACATTGCAATAGTGAAACCACCACTTGGTCATCGTACTGCACCTGGAAACCTTTTTTACAATAGAAAAGGGTTTTACAGCATTAATTGCCATATTGTGAGAATTTATTTATATTTGTACCTACTACATCACCCATTATACTAAATAAGAATTTTTCTTTTATGTAATATAGGTACTTATTTAAGTAGCTACCTAGCTACTTTATAAAACAATACTTAATCACTTATGCATCCTCTTAGGTGTGCAGTGCAAACGCAAAATCGTGGCATTAAACCCTAATTTCCCTGGGTCCACACACGATGCAGCCATCTGGAGGGCATCACAAGTCCAAGAATTTCTACGAAATGAGTTTGTGCATGGAGAAAGAAACCAGTGACTTTTGGGTAACTTTGTATTTATTACTCACTTGTTTTTTTTTAAATCATAAGGCATACATAGATTTACTTTAAACTTTATTTAACTACAGATAACAAGGGGTACCTTCTGCAACCAGGGCTCCTGACTCCTGTTATGGCACCACCCTCTACAAATGAAACCACCTGCGAGTGCCATTGCAGGGCAAGAAATATTGTTGAGATGTGCATTGGCCGATAAAAACCAAATTTAGATGCTTTCATAGACATCGCTGCCTGCATTATGAACCAACAAAGCCAGCTAAAATTATATTATGCTGTTGCACTATATTTAATATTTTTATTGATGCTGGTAAGTGAATATGAGCAGATTGTTATTAAAATACATTTATAATCAATGTGGGGTTCAAAAGTTATTACACTAAAATTAATATTTATTTTTGCAGATTTGGATGAACTCGATTGAGAGCAAGATTCATCCCCCGATGGAATGGAGGATGAATATCATGAAATTGATTTCCTTGAGGAGGGAAGAGAGATATACCAATTTGTCATAAATAACTATTTTACATAAAATAAACCATTCAAATAATACACAAGGTTTTATTTCTTAATATTTTAATAATAAATTATCATCATTAGGTATAACACTTCAACAATAAAAATAATCAACAATTAACAAAATACAAATATTTTTTTAAGGGACTCTAAACAACTACAACTTAGCGAGGTACAAATGAGAGCAGTTAGTGCATGCCCTCAATGAAAATGGAAGTAGTAGATGGTAAAACCATGATAAGTCAAATTTACTGTGTGGTGTTATCATCTTGTTGGAAGAGTACAGGTAGGCTCACTGAACGAATAGCAGCTGCTAATATTTCAGCAGCCTGCACTATGCTCTCCCTTAATAGCCTACCATTTTCATTGAGGGCTTGCACTAAATTGTTATTCACTGGAGACCGGGGAGGCCTTTGCACTCTACATCGAACACAGCGGGTGCACATGGGTCTCCAAGCTTCCGCTCCCATGTCTGCTTGAGGTTCAGCCTCCACAGAGGGTGGCATGTCTGGTAGGTGTGGCTCTGGCAAAGGTTGACTCACAGAGGCAGGCTGGATTCCCTGTAAAAAGAAAGTGTAAGTATAAATTATGCAACTACACAATTTTAAGTTTGGTTCCTGCCACACAGACTTAGAAATCTGGTTTAGGTAAGTACATTAAAATGTAAAACTGTGAATGAATACCTAATAAGTATATAATCATGCCTAAATGTGGTACAATTGTATACCTATTAACATAGCATCATAAATTGTTAATATACCCATATTATAAAAAGTCTCATCCCCGCAGTCATAAAACTTTAAATAAAATTTGTTGGTAACAACACAGGAGGAACACCAGAATAGTAGTGTGCAGGAGAGGAGACCTATATCAAACAGTGGGTTGACACAAGCCAAGATAATTAAAAATGTACTTATAACTGCGGTTAACACTTTTAGAGCCCACTATGTGGCTTAATAAGCCTTTATTCAATATTAAATCAGCATTCATGCAGTTTGTCTTTAAAAATAATGTAGATAACTAGGTAATTAATCAAATTATTACCATTTCCATCTGGCAGAATCCTTCAACAGAGGCAGACCCTTCTATGTCTAGAATTTTCACTTCCATATCAGTCAGGTCTGCCTCTGCCGGTCCTCCGCCTGTGGCGCGTATAGATGTTCGCACCTTGCGAGCCTTAGCCTTCACCTTTCCCACCCACAAATTCCATACCTGTAAATGATGAAGTTATTATTAAAAGAAAATTCACATACATGTACATTTAAAAAAAATTGGTGTCTTGCATAAACTTACATGCTGCCACTGCTGTGCAGTCCTGCTGTAGCCAAGTTGGTTTAAGCTGTTGCTTAAAGCCGCCTAAAACTCAACGACCCATGTCATGTGGCAGCCTGATTTCCTAGAAAAGTAGACTTCCTGTAATTAAAGGTATGTGCAGTTATTATTTATGAATGACTTTACTGTTTATATGTAAAGTTTACATAATGAAATCATTGTTCAAGATAGCTTTAAAGATTTATGCGTAGGTATGAAAAAAAATAACTAGTATCATTCTTACCTCTCACCATTTCTAAATTATTATGTAGCCACTCGACTAGCAGCTCCTGCTAGCGTTTGTTCATTCGCTTTCTATTTTCCATAATGGAAAATATAATATAATAGCATTCTGTGTGGAATTTTCACTAATTTCACATTTTATTTTAAAACGTAGTGGTTATATGCTCTTTGAATTTCACAATAAATATTTTTGTCACTTGATTTTTCCACAGATAACAACAAAAATGCGCTCACGCCACAGATAGTAATAGCGTACAGTTCATGCTTTTCAACCAAAAAATTAACAAAATATGTTCTGAAGTTATTTATTTTAATTGTTTAATATTTTCACATACTTTTAATAAATTAAAACAGGGCTGTTAATAATATATTTGTCATTCACCAATGATTCCGTTCGTTCTTCACCCAGATAGAAACAACACTATCAATTCAATTTAGTAACTGTCAAAATCGAACTTAGTCCTGTCAATACGATTTTTAAATTTAATTCGACGTGACAACAGATTAGCTTTTATGAATCTCTAAATTAAAATTAGAGATTTTTTAGTTTGGTTTAGTTTAGAGAGTGGTACAACAGATTCGACACCATTGTCTACTTATAATCTTATAAATATTACATCTTATTAGAAATAAAATAAAATAAAACGAAATAACACGATGTTTACCTTTCTTCTAGTATTCCTAAACTGTATGGATTCCTGATTGTAACGCGTGCGGTTGGAGGAGAGAATGTTTAATGAAACAGTTCGTAAATAACTTGAAATATGACATAGTCACGCGTATGTTTTGCAAAGAAACGGCATGACTAATCGGGCTTTCAAATTTTAAAGATAACACTGACTCTGTTTCGTTTTTAGCAAGTGTGTAAAATACTGAGTTTTTGATATGATTAAATTACTAAAAAATCGCCTTGAAGAGAACAATCATCACATCACAACTCTATATTTCTTCTATATCTTTATAGTGCGAACTAATTAATGGAAAAGCTTGCCGGCATCCTTGTTTCCAGTTAACTATATCTTGGGAGCTTTCAAGTCAAGAGTGAACAGATAATAATATCTACTAGGCAAGCATGCCCTATTTTAGACCACGTCATTGCTTAACATCATGCCAGACAGTGGTCAAACGCTTTGCCTACAACAACAACAAAAAAATAAGGAAGTGCAGAGAAGAACATCATGGTGCATATGATTATTGTAATATACTGTACTGTCACGTAATATCGATATGTTCAAATCGATACAATACGATTATAATACTAACTACCAATAAAATTACCTAAAGCTTAGAGAGGGGCAAATCGCAGCGGCAGAAGGGATGGCAGGATTTTTAGCGTCGAGTAAGTGGGTGGAAATTATCTGTCAGGTCAGTGATGATCGATTTTTTGATTGGTTTCTAAGAAAGGTCACGTAAAGTTGATGTTAAAAATAATTTTGCTGAACTCTATTGGTATAGACTGTAGAACCAAATTTAAATGATATGGCAGAGTCACTTCTTGTTATCAATTTTATGCGCTTTGTACTAAATGTGTTTAGGTACATGTTAAAACGGAACGGAACTTGATAAAAAAGGATAAAAATTACGGAGTACTATTATTTATTCTTTGGGATCATAAAATTAAGTTAGGAAATATAGTAGTTTATTTGCCCTAAATGTTTTCAAAGTGATAAATAATAGCCCATCCATGATAAAAATAAAAGTTTTCAAGCATTACTTACTATAGCGTTCAGGAAGCTTCGACCTTTCTTCCAAATACCGAAGAGCCTGAAAACAAAGGTTTTTAATCAGTGTGTGTTGCCAGTGATGACTTATAGCACTGAGACGTGGTCTCTTACTGTTGGCCTCATTAGTAAGCAAACTCGAGCAACGAGCTATGGACAAATCGGTGTTCCCTGAGAGATAAGATCCGAAATGAAGAGATCCGCAGGAAAACTAATGTGAACGATATAGTTCTTAGAATAAGCAAGTTAAAGTTACGCTCATAATGCTCCAACGGCAAGGGCTGTAGCTGTTATCAACCGCTTCTTAAGCGAAATCCAAGATGCTGACATACATACTAACCCTATTAGTCGGCTTTATAAATATATTGCTTAGTACATATAAGAACTTAGTATAACAATGTGAATGTTTTGGCGTAGCTGTAAGTTCACAGTGTATTTAACAAATAAATAAATAAAAATAAAATAAATAAATAAAAATAGCAATGGCCAGGCAACCGACGGGGAAGAAAGGTTCTCGAGTGGTGTCTGCGAGCCGGAAGACGCAGCGTAAGCCGGCCTCCCACTAAGTGGACTGGCGATCTGGTCAAAATCATGGGGAGCCGATGGATGCAGGAAGCAAGCAGCCGCTCAAAGTGGCGTTCTGTGGGGGACGCCTATGTTCAGCAGTGGACGTCTTCAGGCTGTTGATAATGACTGTCCTACAGTCACGGTATAGTCACTTAGTGTCACGGGCACTGGGAGAAAATGGTTCCGTTTAGCTATCTTGAACTCTGCCTATAATTTAAGCTTAGGTAGTTCGAGGCTTAGATGTTAAATGTATGTACTTATTCAACAAGTAAATAAATATACAGTAAAAATTAGAACTAGAAAGCACCCTTGTTGTTCCCACAAATGCCTGTAGCGGTTCTTAGAAGTTGCCGTGTAACAGCGTTTGCTTTGCATATTATATTTGAGAACACCTTTCGCAAACATGGTTTTACCCAACTGAAGTAATGTTTTTGTTTTTCTCAGCTCCATCCACGTGGGTGTGCTTACCTTTGAGTCGGTTCACACGACACAACGTCTTTGAATCATCATAAAATTAGGATTCGTCAAAGAATATTATATTCGTACATGCCTACGGAACGCGTTCATATTATGCATATCTTCTATAATTTACATAAATTTTAATATTTAATAGTATCTTTATTCTAATTTATTTTTAATTTCAATTTATGAGATTTATGCCGACAACCTGTGAAATATAGAGATTGTATAGAATTTCTTCATTGATTCATGTATGAGATTATGACATGACATGGTGCCATAAGGTAATATGAGGTTCAGAAAGAGAAACAAGACTATCGATCAAGAAAAAGCACACCAAGGCACAAACAAGCTTTAACGTTAGTGTTAGTTTTTCCTAGGTCGTAGGTTGTTTGTCTCTAGAATTCTAGAACTGTTTACAATAATAATAGATTTATCTTGTTTTTCAGCTGAGAACATTATGATCAATCTTTCTACACCTGTTAAAATATTTTGCTGAAAATTGACTATAAGAATCATAATATGTAATCTCTGAAATTGTTCTTAAGTTTCTCGACAGTTTCTCCTTTGGTAGGTGTTTTTATGAAATGGGGTTACAAGTATTGATTCCAAATATTCCAATACATGGAATCATCAATTGATTTCAGATTTTTTGTAAATATTTTCTATGTTTATTATCCGTTAATGATTCAATGAAATCAAAAGAAACTGAAGTGAAATACTTTTATCATTATTCATTATCCTCACGCTCACGCTTTCAATATGTCCATTTAGAAATGTCGTTATCCCAAAACATCACCACAACGAAAGTTTATCAAAAACATTTTTATCATATTCTAATTTTCCTGAAAATGCTTTTTAGATAAAATAGAACGCGGAACTTGTCGATCTCTGTCAGTTTATCTTAATAATATGTCAATCCTACTCCAACGGCCGTGTTTTTTAATCTTATCTAAATGGCACTTACTGGGTGTCGTCACGTGACTTGATGTTATCATAGGTTACTAATGATGTGGATTGCGACTGTTAAGAGATTTGTTGAGAGTACTGTCTGCCTATATAATGATTGTTAAATGTTGATCGGACGCGCTAGGATCCTTTCGGCTGGAACGTATCAGCTGCTATTGGTACATCTGGTTTTACGTTTGTAATTAGCTGATGTAAATACTAAATAGGAGGAACTAATTTTGTGAGCAGGTACTTAAGTTTTGGAGAGAAAAATTACTTATCTCCATAATAAATTAAAAAAAAAAGAAATACCAATTACAAAAAAAAATATTTTTAAAAGAACGACGTGACCGTTGTTGAACGCCTGATGTTAACTGACACGGTTGTCCATGTCAGTTGCAGTGTCACTCGGAACCCTAAAGTATGGAGTATTGCGTGACACTGCACTGCGCACCTCATCCTGAGTAAAAATATTACTAGAGTGTCAGGTAAAAACTCTGATTTTCGCAGTACTTTCACCAGCAACTGTGCCCTTTAAACCGGAACACAGAAGTGCTGGCGCACTACTGCTTTGCGGCAGAATAACTGCCAAAGCGGTGATACCTACTTAAACGAACCTCGCAGAAAAATCCTACCACTTACCGCGTTTTGTGTCAACTGCTATTATATTTTTGCGTTGAATACCAACTGTTAACAAAATGAGATATGCCCCTGGAGAATGGAGATATTGTAATACACGTAGTTCTTAAGCTAATAAATATAATTGAGAATAGTATCAACATTATGTGATAAGTTTACTGTAAATATCTAACCTGCAGCTCACCGTCTATTAGTTTTTTATTTTGTGAATTTGTAAATTCTTATGAGAAATAAATTCTTTAACCGTATTATTTATTATAGCACAATAAACTATTTAGGGGTAGAGCCCTTCAAACTCGTTGTCATGGGTCGGTTCCTTGCTTGACTGCTTCAAAATAATGTGGGCAAAATGCCATTTTGCTACTACTAGTAGACATGACTTTGACTTTCAAGTAGTTCTAGTTTCAAGTAGAAACGATATGGTACACATTTTATTGCTTTTTGGTCCTCGTGATAGGTGACTAGTAAAATCCGGTTCAAAGTATGAGCTGATCTCGATAACCAGTTTCAAATAGCAATAAAAACAAATGCAGGTTTTTGTTATTTTTCTTTTGTTACGTTGAATTTTAAAACTTTCCACGCACCTTTTTATAAGTAAATTTTTAAGAATTTTGAATCGCTTTACCACAAGGGCCTAATCTATATTTTCCGACTTGCGGCGTATCAAATAGCATCCTTTCGCCTTTAAAATTATCCGAGTTTTAAGTTGACAGTTTCTAAAACTTATATATAGTCAACTAATAAGTGTTCTAACGTTAGTAACCTCATATTGTTAGGTATGAATGGGCGGTATTTCTACCATAAAGTGGCGTTTAGCCGATGATCTGGTTGTCCGACGTGCGTACCATGGTGAATGAATAAATGAATGAATGTACCATTCGTTCTTGTGTTCAATTGCACATTCACCATGGTTACGCAGTATGCAACATTTATTTATTCAAAGCCAATATTTAAGACCGTGCGGATGTCTCAGGATGACATGCACACTGAATATAACTAAGTACAACATATACATAGTTCCGAGTGACACTGCAAATGATATAGACAGCCGTGTTGCTTATCAAGCGAACGCCTAGTCGTTAAGTTGAACGTCAAGTCGTTCGAAAAATAATAACACTGACAGACAATACAATGCAATACTAGGTGGTAGGACTTTTCTGCAAAGTTCGTCTAGGTAGGTACCACTGCTTTGTCGGTTATTCTGCCGCCAAGCAGTAGTGTGCAAGCACTACTGTGTTCCGGTTTGAAGGGCACTGTAGCTAGTGAAATTACTGGGCAATTGAGACTTTATAACAGTTGAGTAATATTATTACCAGACTGCTGCCGTCTCAGGATGATGTGGGCAGTGTGTCACGCGAAATTTTATATTTTGGAGTTCCGAGTAACACTTCTGTTATGGGCGGCCGTGTCGCTTAACATCAGGTGAACGACTAGCTCGTCACATCATTCACTAACATAAAAAAGACAAATAAATAGAACATGCTTCCCCATCTGTTGTCGGTTCTGCGAGTGATATCGCCTGCCCATTGCCATTTCAACTTGCTCATTTTGAAAGCTATATCGGTGAATTTATATGTGTATGTGAATTTATGTGTGTTATTCGTCAGCTGAAGCAATTCCCTAAATATTCTTACGAACCTCCCACACGAATCGATAAACTCAAAAAACTACATTAAAATTTAGTAAATACGTTTATTTACATAATGAACATGTTTTACTATGCTTATATTAACATCTGAATGGCAAAGCATGAATAATGTTGAACCATTTTGTGCATGTGGCATGCCGCATGCGCCATATTGCACGCAATAAATCTACGAAAACATTTCGAAAACATGTGCGACGACTGGAACGTGGACGTGAATTGTACTATATTAAAATGTCAATAAATACATAACTCAAATCGTATAATTTATTTAAGTACTTAAATAAATTATACGATATTAGTTAGTAGTAACTAGTACTGCGCCCCGCAGTTTCACCCGCGGACAAAAAGAAGCCTATGTCTAAGCTATTACAAAGATTCCTTTTTACCATTTTGGTATAGAACGCAAAAAATTTCAATTTTAATTTAGATGTAAATATAAAATATCTGTGTTCCCAATTTCATCCAAATCCGTTCAGTAGTTTTTTCGTAAAAAGCCTGCGGCGTCGCCCTCGTGGTGTTGTATAATTGTCCCACGGGAACATACTATCGGGATAAAAACTATCCTATATGTTAATCCAGGTTATAAACCATCTGTGTTCCCAATTTCATTCAAATTTATTCCGTGGTTTTTGCGTGAAAGAGTAACAAACAATTGAATGTTTGTTACTCTCCATACATCCATACTCACAAATTTTCGCATTTATAAAATTAGTAGGATATTTTATACAAATTCGAGCGAGTGTGGGTCAGCGGTAACACGTGTGGAGTTCAACCCGACGCACAGTTTCAAATCCCACTCGACCCTGACTTTTCAAATTATATGCGGAATTTTCATTAGTTCATACAACGGTGAAGGAAAAAATCGTGAGGAAACTAACATGTTCAAGAATCACAAAATTCGACTATATGTGTCATCCACCATCTTGCACTTGGCCAGCGTGGTGGATTTTGGCTTACACTCTCTCCATGGGAGAGAATACCCGTGCTCTAGCAGTGGGAACGTATTTTGCTGGCAACTAATACAAATTCTGTGTGATTCTGTGGGGTTTTGAGTGAATCTGTGTATTACGACCTCCCAGACAAAAAGTAATTTTGTTACCTTACCCTAGATTATTACTGTATCATTTTGTATTTACGAGATTATGAGGTAACCTAAGTTTAATTATGAATTCTTTTTGGAAATTCCCGGGTAAAAGTAGAAATTGCATGCAAAATAGGAAATGTGGTTATGAAAATTCAAATTAAGATGTAAACGTACTTGTACGTCTAGAAAATGTAATATTTATTACGTTCTCAGGTTAGGTTCAGGACACTATCCTGAATTCCTGCTACGGTAAGAGTTACAAGCACGCCACAGACCTATTCGTGAAGTCCTAGCGTTCATTTTATCGAAATAAATAAAAAAGTTTTATTGAAAAGTGGTCGAGCCATCTCACCTCGCAAGTTCAAGGAGTTCTACAAATAGAAAACGTTTCGAGACCAAAGAATTTTGAATACATCTAAAAATAGTTGACTGCATTTCGTAGCCTTGAATAATTTTGGGTCACTTGGCGTTTCTATTACTATTAAAAACTGGACAAAGATTTAAGTATAAAATTATCTGCATCGGGTCTTTAAACCCCTTTTAAGATCGCCATCAATACGTCAGTTTAAAGTACTTGATTGAGCGATCGCAAAACCAAAAAGTGTAACACGGAAATCCTCTCAAAGATCGAATTGACTAATAAAATTAGACCCTCCACAAAATGTCCAAGAAATTAGCCGAGCAAGCGATCACAGGTCAAGTTATTTATTGGACGAGGGACATATTTACGATCCCGTATTTATAGCTTTACCGTAAAGATTATCAAAGAAATAACGCTACATTACTTTTCTAACGCTATAAAATTTGATGTTTAATTTGGCTTGGGAACTTAATAATTCTTGAATATAATTATAAAACACGTTTTAAAGTGGATTTTTATCTTATCTATACTGAAGGACATTAAACTTACCTTTTAAAGGTCGCCCTAAGCCGTTTAACCTACAGAGTCAAAGGTAGAGAGCCTGACTCCAGACTAATGTGTTAAATGTCCAGACATTCTTCTCACGTTCCCAAAAGGCTTATTCCACTTTACTAAATTTAGTCGTCTAAACAATTTAGTTACTGAATTCAGTATGGTATAATCGCATTTTGTGTAAGATTCTTAAATTTAGCTAAAGGTTGGTTTACTAACTTGCTAAATCATTTGGTTCACTAATTATAAACGGATTCAGAAAAGTACAATCGAATTTAGGCCATATCGCTACGTCGCCGCGCTTCTGTCACTGCCATAGATTAGTTTTATACTGATATACTGCATATGGATAGGTTTTATTTATTTCTAATATCCTTTATATTATTATTAATTATGTTTAACTAATATCAAGCGATCTCGAATCTTTTCGTAGATAATTTCTAAAATCTGATGGTTTTATAACACTCATAATGTTTATGATTGCAAAATTTTCTCGCAAATTATATTCTTTCACCCATGTTTTTCCTTTTATTATTTCCTACTAAACTAGTTGTTAAGACTTGACATGATATATAAATTGTACATGAATGCAAATAAATGAATATGAATATGAATATGAATAATTGAGCAATCCGCCAGAGCTACGGCAAGGCAAAGTTTATGGTGTTTGGGCAGTACTGATGCCATATTCATTTGATTCAGTAACTAAATTATCTTACTTTTCTGAATCCTAATATAGGTCCGTATTACAGAACGATGCTCAGTCATCGATCGTTGCTCAAGCAGAGATTTCATTCACTAATTGATCACTTTATGAATGAAATCTCTGCTTGAGCATTGATCGATGACGGAGCATTGTTCTGTAATACGGACCTTAGACAACTAAATTAAATAAAAAGGAATAGGCCTATGACTTCGGATTGGTCGTTACTTGACTCGCGAATGCCCTACTTTTAAGTCTTATAACTTTTGAAGGTTTCGTTTCGATCTAGCATAACAAATACAACCTTTAATATAGGTATTTGAGTCATAAGAAAATATGTCACAGTTGGTCTGTCGGTTTTCTAATTCCTTTAAATATGCATAACCTTTTCTATAACCGAAGCAGATTTTTTTATTATAACGATAGCTCAGTAGCTACTGAGCTAAATCCTCCTTCAGTTATGTAAAATGATAATGACAATGACAATTAACGACATGCATGACATTTTGCATAAATTGAAGTAGGATTTTTTGACAGGTAAGGTAGCTCAATAAACACTGATTAACAGTGAAATGGCTACTTAGTGTTTTTTGTTTTCCCATTTCCCAGTTTTAAAACTCAATACAGAGAAATAAAACATAAAATAACTTTTCGTCCGCTATATAATGTTTTTAGTAAGAGGGTTAATGAGGGGGGATGAATTTTTTTTCATCAGGCCACTTACGTCGTTACGTCATTAGAATACTTAATTTTAAAATTGACTATTTTGCATGATCTAAGTTGTTTCAAGACTGAACCTACCTATGATGTACATATGTACTATAAACAATGTGGTTTTTGTATATAAGTATAGGTATATCATATTATCTGTAGTATAAGTAATATCTGCAGGTATTTTCCTCATTACGGTTTGATACTATTTTATAGCCTACGCTACGTATGATTTTACTATAATTACATATAAATATAATATCATTAACGTTCTAACTTCCTTATGCGTTCTGTAAATGATGTAGTCAGATACACGAACCAAAGATGCACAAAAATCACACTATATATTATATTATAATATTATAAAGGCGAAGGTTTGTATGTGTGTTTGTGTGTATGTGTGTATATTTGTTACTCCTTCATGATCAAACGGCTGAATGGATTTGGATGAAATTCGGTACCAAGATAGCTTATACACTGGATTAACATTAGGCTACATTTTATACTGGACAAGTGAAATTATCTCGTGGGATGAGTAAATAATTAAAATTCTTTTTATCTGCGTGAAACCGCGGGGCGCTAATAGTTATCCATAAATTATAACTTGCCAGATGCCACCTACAAAGCTGTGATAAATATATTTAAAAAAATATATGTCACAAACTGTCTAAAAAACCAAAAATATTCTCTTAAATTGGTTTAACAAACTTAAGGAAACCTAAAAGCTTTTAAATTGTTTTGTGTGGTTTGTAGAAAAACTTAGCCTTGCCGCTATGTTTTTGATAATTTAGTTACCTAGGTCAAAGAAACTTGGGGAAATTTCTTCGAGCTTCGAGGCTAAATATTTCTAAAAACTTACGCTGGATCACTGGATAAAGTTGTATTCTATAAGCAACGATATACGCAGAGTGGCTGGCGGCATCAGCTGGACGAGATTAGCCGAGGATTGGGCTAAGTGGCGTGCATTAGGAGAGGCTTATGTCCAGCAGTGGACTAATAAAAGATACATATAAGCTATATTAATTTAGCAATGGTTAAACATGGACTTGACATAGCTGTTGAAATAGCTGCTATAGACGGGAATCATTAGCTTTTTGAGCTACTTAACAATAATCGTTTTTAAAAATATGAATATACAATTCCAAAAAAACATTTTGGTAAGAAACGGAATTTGGTATCTACTCAAATAAATGTAATAAAAAGTCTTCAATTTACATAACGGCAAAACTTGCTGGTCATTGAACTAACATACGCAGTACGCACACGCCTTCATTTTGATACTTGATGTAAATTACTTTACCTCTTTTAGTGATGATCCTGACATGTGATCCACTAATGCGAGAGACATGTCCTATAAAACGATAACGCTAACCTACGTCATGCTCACGTGTATGACTTTATGACTTTACGATTTTAGTGTCGCAATAAAAAAGGGATTGGTCTATGAAAGTGCTATGTTGACTGGTTCCTAATTCCTACTGCACAGAGATAGAAGTCTCGTTTTAACTTTCTTTTAATTAGTCTTGTGTAGTTTGCGAATGACCTAGTTCGCAGGAGCGCTCGCGATAGGTACATTACGAGAACTTCGTTCTTTCTCTGGGACCGACTTGTGGCGAGAGCTGCTACCTCCAGCGGAAGTTGCGAACTAAAAGAGCGATCTTTTTCGTTAAGGACCAGCGAACTAAAATGATCCACCCAGTCACGACTTCATAGTGTGCAAGCCAAGCCTACTTTTAAATAAAAACGACACACCTCTACATTTTGTATGTACTATTCTAACAAACCACTATAGATACTTGAGATCTATATGCGCAGTTGTGAATAACGGTTGTAAATGTGATGCAATGTAATTCTCTTTAACTATTTTTCTGGTCACGATTCTCGCCAATGACTTTTCTAAAGTCGTTAACAACCTTTCAAATTTGAAATCTAAATATATATAACTCAAAGGCGACTGACTGACTGACTGACTGACATAGTGATCTATCAACGCACAGTCCAAACAACTGGACGGATCGGGCTGAAATGTGACATTTGATGTTATGACGTAGGCATCCGCTAAGTAAGGATTTTTCGAAATTCCATCCTTAATAGGGTGAAATGGGTGGTTGAATTATTTTCCCATAGGCCACAAAAACTCGTATGAACAATAAGAAGGGGAAATACAAGTCAAATTGGTGATAATCCGGCCCCTGATAAGGCGCAAGTTACAATAGGGTACCTAGGGTAGCTAAAAATCTTTCACTGAAGTGTAGCAATGTTGATGTGGCCTTTTCAACTTATTTAAGTTTTGTATTTAAAAGTAGGTTTTATGTACTGTAGACGACGCAAAGATACGTGACTCTTCAGTACGTCATGGTCACATATTTATATTCGTTGTGGCTAATTAATGGATAAGCTTATGGGTTTAGATTTTTCGAAGGTATCTAGAAAAAAAAGTTAACAGGTACGATTAAGATTTGTATGATTATTAAATGTTCAATAGGACGATTGCGTAAGAACGTAGAAAAAACGAGTGCGCATTAGACCACACGACTGTAGTAAAACTTCTTTAGTTAAGCTCCATCTATCGGCCGGTATAACTTTTTTTGCTTTGATGTTATTGTCGCCATCTTGACAATTGTAAATAGTAATTTTACCGGATATACTAACACAATCATACAAATTTCCAACTTTGTTATGTTGGCAATGGACATCTTTAATCTACTCCGTTCCTCTCAATCTATTAACTTCTATTCGCCTCGTACGCATGCGCTGGTGCATTACCACCTAAGTCAAGCGTGCAAAAAGAAGTTTTACTTCAAAAACCTTTTAAGAACTAGTAACTCGAATTGCAGTATCTTTTATCAAATCCTGCATCAAGCGAGGCCCAAATGATTTATGAGCTGGCGACACCCTGTCTCCAGCTCATACGTAATGCTTAACAAATTTTTTATTTTTCTTTTAACTCTTATATGTTTTGTTCTTTGTTGGTTCATCTTTTATAAATATGTATGTATAGTTAAGGTACAATGGGGCTGGCATAAACTTTGTTTAAAAGCCCCTTAAAAAAATAGATTAAAAAAACTAGTAACTGAAGTGTTAAGCAATTACCTAATATTGTCTGTTATAGTCAAACGTAACTTATTTAGTCCGTTGTTAAACGCTTTACAGTGTAAATAGGTCACAGGTTGCTCCGACGCATTCCACTAACTTTTAATATAGGTTAGGGTTTCTGAGAAAAATAACAACAATTAATTTTTACTAATTCTTTTAACGGTTTTCTTATAGGAGATTATAGCTTTTAATGGCGAGGCATAAAATGACCGCTGTTAGTTGCAGTCTAAGATCCGTATTACAGAACGATGCTCAGTCATTAATCGGTGCTCAAGCAGAAATTTCATTCACTAATTGATCACTTTATGAATGAAATCTCTGCTTGAGCGCAGATCATCCCGAGCATCGTTCTGTAATACGGACCTAAGTGACCACATAAATACGTACATTATCAATTACAAATGGCTATAAAATGCACTTTATTTGCCTCTAAAATTATTAGTAATAATTATGATCTAAATCTGGAATTAAATGAAGCTCATAGTATGCCAGATATAGGGGAATAATGCCTCTAGAATTATTAATATAATTACTACTGTAAATAGTGTAATTAAATTACTATAACCAGTGTAATTATTACACTATTTATTGTAATAATTATTTATACTAATAATTACGTACATTATCAATCGCAAATGGCTATACACTGCGCTTTATTACTTCCAGATTTAGAGAAATAATGCCTCTAGAACTATTAGTATAACTAATAATAATAAAAAATAATGTATCCACACTTTCTATTATTCAAAAGATACAAGTTATGTAAAAATAACGCGGTCTAAAATTAACTTGGTCTTGTTTTTCAATAATTTTTTTTGTAAATTCTCTATTATAAACAATTTAAATTTATGCATTGTTTTGATAAAGTAGTAAGTAAAGTAAGTAAAGTAATAAGTAAGGTACTAACTTGTTCTATTATTTATTTAGTCGTACTAACAAATTGATAAAAATACTGTTATGAAATCTAATATTTGATATTTGACTTGGTCATGTCTCAAAAATTCCATTAGGGATTTTACTCTGATATAAAACCAGTATAGGACTCAACGTTATTAGACTGTCGGAAAATGAATTTCAGAGTTGCTATAGAGCAGTAAATCGTAAGATCGAAAACACCGGCAGTTTTTATGGATATACGTAACGAAATTAAACAAAAGATACCAACTAAAACAGCCTTGAACGCTCACATGATTAGCATTATACCAAATACACAGTTCAACACTCATAAATATTATAGTGTGTTAGTCTAATGTTTTGTATATTTTACGTTTGTTTATTTCACTGATTTGTATATTCTACGCATTGTACATTTGCTGGTTTGTACATTTTGCTAGTTTGTACATTTTGCGT
The DNA here is from genome assembly GCA_905220475.3 of Ennomos fuscantarius. Classification (NCBI taxonomy): domain Eukaryota; kingdom Metazoa; phylum Arthropoda; class Insecta; order Lepidoptera; family Geometridae; genus Ennomos; species Ennomos fuscantarius. The sequence goes on from HG992039.1 coordinate 5,788,627, forward strand.
ATGTTGTACATTTTGCGTGTTGTACAGTATAGGTAAGCCAGAGCCGGGTGTTTAATGATTTGAATAATGGAATTGGGAACTTTAATAATATCGTTTATTTGATTTATCTGTCTGACATTGAACCATAATAACTACAGCTGTAGGACAGACGGGATTTTTCCATTTATTTGTGTTATTTAGTTTTAAAAATCTATAAAGAAGATTATATATTCCTTGGCAGCCCTACTTCCCTTTTTTTTGAGGGGGGGAATGCCCTTGCATTTCCCTGCCACCACGGGGGTGGTGGCAAGGGGTATGTGGGACTCGAACCCACTACAACCCCCCCGTGAGCCCTCGTTCGCCGTACCGGGGCGAGAAGGGGTCGCGACTGCAGTCCAGCCAACTCGCCCCCGGGCTGCCCTCCCTAGATCCTATCCTGTCCTATCCTTAGTCTAATGCTCCTCTGTACTAAAGTCTATTAAAATACAACTTAGCTAAGCAACGCTTTACCCCGGGTTCTCATATACATTTTTTAAATTCGTGTCAACTAGGCAGACCAAATACTGAACGCTCATTGGTTATATGTTGATCATCGGCTGTCTCAACCAATAAGGGTACAGTATTTAGCATGTTAACTTGACACAAGTTTGACAAACGTACGGGAAACCAGGGGCTAGCGAGATAAGTGCCAACTTAGAAGCTATCACACTTTAGACACACACACACACACACAGACTAGGGTATTAGTTATGTATGTATTATTATGTAGAATCCTAGAGCATCGGACGTCTAATTACCGGTGACATAGGTAAGTAAGAATACTATTGTGTATAGAAATTATATTTAATGACTTGTAGAAAGTACTACTCAATAATGGGATGATGGAATGGAACTAATAGACCGCAATAAAATTATGGTAAAAAAATTGTGTAGCTAATAATCTTTCCGGATACTAATGGGTTTTCATTTTCGTTTTAAGCTATTTGACTAAAGGAGATTGTTCTTAATTCGGCTGTCTTTTTTTATCCGATATAGATGAATTAATGAGTTAATATAAAAATGATGTGTAGGCGAGTAAAGTTGCTTAGACAAAAAAGTTTAAAAGTAGTTTATATATATATATATTATATAAGCTTTATCTCCACTGTCAATGCATACAGATAGTAGATTGAACCAGCCCATGGGCCGCAAGGTAGGCTAAATTGTATGGAAGAATTTGTTATTTATGTAAATTCAAAATAAATATGACACAGGTGTAAAAATCAACATTAAAGCTAATATTTTTAATACAATTAAAACAAGGAAATACCTTGTCCTAACGTTATTAAAGAAACGCATTTACCTTACCTACTTATTTATATTAATTTATGGTATTGAATATTAAATTACAAGTTGTTAAACTTGTAAGTATGGTAAGATTATTTGAATAGATGACTTGCGGGAACCTTGACACCATCAAGGTTTTATTTTTGACATAATAGTATGTACAACGTTGGTTTTTTTTAAATTCTACTTTTACTAATGTTTTTCCTTATCCTACGCAAAGAATGTTGGACCAATTTCCGCTTCCTGGTTCATTCATATATAATACTAGCTGCATCCCGCGGTTTCACCCGCGTGGGGATTTTTTTAACTTTCTTGATATTTTGTTTCATAAGAACCTTCTGACAATAGTCTTAAAGGGCACTGTAGCTAGTGAAATTAATTAAGTGCCCACTGCAGTGTCACGCGACTATACTTCAAAGTTCCGAGTGACGCTGCAACTCATTTCATTCCTTTGAATTCCTTTGATAAGGCATAAAAAGTTTTCCACCATTATATCGCCGGCGGCGGTGAGAATAGACGGTCGAGATATTGAATCGAACAAAATTTTCAGGCGTGATTATCGATGTGAAATCGATAACTGCTTAATGACGTCTAAAGCTGCAATTCATGTCAATTTTAATCCGACCAATGATTGGTTAATTTGATAAAGGAAACTATTAACATAACTTACGCATATCCGAAATTCAGTACAGAAAAATCAATTCCAATTCCCGCTAAATGGAAAGGATGCTTTCCTACTCAACTTTTACGTAATGAGTGCTAAACCGAAGAATGGTTAGAACTCCACAGTTCCACACCCTCATATTTTCATGTACTGAAAGCTTTACCGAATTAGAATTCCGGGAACCCATATCAGGTGCCATTAATGTGCTGCTATACCCCAGTTTGTTCAATTACGTAAAAGCGTGGTTGCGTAGGAGTAAGTATTTGAGAGTTCACCGTGTAAAGTGGTAAGAAAATTAAAACTTTGTGGCGGGAGGTAAGTTATTTGTATTTTTTATAATATTGGTTATAGGCAAATAATTTAACCACTGTCTCGCCTGATCTTAAGCAAAGACGTGACCAGCGTGATTACCTAGAAGATACTAGGTATGAATCGAGCCAACTTTGCCATTCATAAATCTTATTCGAATTTAGGTGGTAGGACTTTGTTGCAAAATTCGTCTAGGTAGGTACCACCGCTTTGCCAGTTATTCTGCCGCCAAGCAGTAGTGTGCAAGCACTACTGTGTTCCGGTTTGAAGGGCAGTGTAGCTAGTGAAATTACTGGGCAATTGACACTTTATGATCTGATCTCACAGTCGAGTAATCTTATTACCAAACTGTGCTGATGTCTCAGGATGATGTGCGCCGGGGGCGAGCTGGCTGGACTGCAGTCGCGACCCCTTCTCGCCCCGGTACGGCGGACGAGGGCTCACGGGGGGGTTTTAGTGGGTTCGAGTCCCACATACCCCCTGCCACCACCCCCGTGGTGGCAGGGAAGTGCGAGGGCATTTCCCCCCCTCAAAAAAAAAAAAAAAAAAAAAGGATGATGTGCGCAGTGCAGTGTTGCTCGAAACTATGTTTTGGGGTTCCGAGTAACACTGTTCTGTTATGGGCGGCCGCGGCGCTTAACAACAGGTAAACGAGTAGCTCGTCACATCATTCACTAACATAAAAAAAAGAATTGTTGATTAATGTAGATAGCTGATTAAGGCGAAAGGACATATTTTCTAAAACCATGTTAAGTGTAATAATCGTGCGAAGCCGGGGCGGGTCAGAAAAACAAATATTTATAAAACAAAACGTATCATAGAAAAACAATAAAGTAACGTACAATATAGTAGTACTTTGTAAACATAATAAAAATCAAAGCTAAATGGTACATGGTAAAATGGCATTAGGTACACTTTGGTATTTATTCTATCATGAACATAAAAATCCTCTCGGCTCTTAGAGGATGGTGGTAAACATACCAACAATGGGAAAACTTTTGGGTAAAATGATAAGTACTGGTTCCGTAAATAGAACGCGGTGGAAGTTTACCAAAGTAACAAGTTACCCTTCGGGTGGCCATGACTTGGGTAAAATATAAGGACTATATTATGCATAGTGAAAAATAAACAAGCAAGCGAAAACCTTGATCCTTGTCCATCACTTACGTCTACTTCAGAAATTAAGGTTGTCCTAAGAATTCTTGACGTGTTGAAATTTTTTTGTACTTTACGTTGAGCCAATAAAAATAATAATAATAACGCCCAACGATCACATACATAGATCCTGGACCCTAACAATGATTCCCTGTGTCTCGGGACTACGAGGACCATGACAACTACTGGTGCTTTTTTCCTGTGCACAAATACTTATCCTGCCGCGGGCATCGAACCCGCCGCCTCCAATATACAATCAATAATTATTATTACGAAGTTTGATGTTAATTATATATCTTATAGGTAAATAAGCTCTTGTGGTGAAAGGATGAGATGTACTATAGAATAACGACAAGAGCCACGAACAGAATATGCCCTGACCACCGACCGCATTGCATGCACTTGACACGAAAATATATCATGCCTTTTTAGTAATCCGTCGAAATAGCTTGACTAAATACACAGATAAACATAAACATTAGTAGCAAGCCCGTGTTTATTTAGCAAATGTTCCGGCAATAATGCTCCCGGGATCCAGTTTAGGGGAGACCAGGCCCGGTGATTACCGGGACGGGAAATTAAACGGACTGAAACGTGCCGACTGGATCGAAGTGTAATACAAAACTGATCTTCACAATTCGACTTGCTCGATAGCTCAGTTGGTAGTATCCGTGCCTTCTGAACTGTAGGTTGTGGGTTCAATTCCCACCCAGGAACCACATTTGAATCAACATTTGTGTGATAAACATCAATGTTTGTTTTGTGTCTGGGTGTTATATTGTATTCTATGTATGTATTTACAAACAAAAAGTATAATATGTATTGTATCAGTTATCTGGTTCTCACAGTACAAGCTTTGCTTAGTTTGGGGCTAGGTGGCGCTGTGTGAAATGTCCACAAATATAAAAAAAATGTATTGATAAAGTATAGTAAACCGGGGAGTTTACTCCTTCATGTTTAAACATAAAAGAGTAACTTTTAGGTTAGGACGGACCCTTTAAGATGCAAACAAGAGTACGACCCACCTGATGGGAAGCGGTCACCATAGCCTATGCATTATGCATATCTGTAACACCGGAAGCTTCACCAAAGTGTTGCTTACGCTATAGGACTTATTTAACCCTCATTTTACTGTCATGAGTTTTGCAAGTCTTGCAGAACTACAATTTATAATTATTATTTACACCTCAACTCAAAATGATATGCTCTAGCTTAGTAGATCTCGGTTAACAGACCAAGGTAGGTGGGTAAGATAGTTTTTGTTTCAGAACTAGTTATGAAAGCGAACCAAACGGATGATTACTACGGAATAGAAAAAACAAATCAAGTATTTGAGTGGATACTGCGAGAAGTCGCAGCGTGGGTTGGTCACATAAATTTAGCGACAAAACTGCCTATTGCTGGGGTAGACTAGTTCTTGAGTGGAGATCATGACAATGCAAACGTAGTGTAGGATGCCCATACAAGGTCAAGTGTAGGGATGTTCAGATACCACCAAAGTCGATATCTATCCAAAGTGTCAATTTTTTTATCAGAATAAAAGATAGATGAGTAGATCCGAAGGCTCGGTAGCTTGCATTAGCGGTTTTCTATATGGCCGTCATGATGATTGATGTCCAGTAATTGAACTATAATACATACATAATAATATTTACAGGGTAAGCAATGCATTGGTGACGCCTCCTCCGGTGTTACAGATGTCCATAGGCTACGGTGACTTCCCATAAGGTGGGCCGTATGCTTGTTTGCTCCCTTTAACATTAAAAAAAAACAGACTGATGATGATATACGTAGATAGTAATCGACTTTCAGTAAAGATATTCAAATATAACTCGGCAGTTACATACATATGAAACACCGACAGGAAAAGTAGAACTGTTCCAGATTGTAATTTCACTCATATATTGTAATTTCACTAATTTTTTTTCATGTTATTGAATGATTTGACGAGCTAGCCGTTCACCTGATGTTAAGCGCCACGGCTGCCCATAACAGAACAGTGTCAATCAGAACCCCAAAATAGAGTTTCGAGCAACACTGCACTGCGCACATCATCCTGAGACATCAGCACAGTCTGGTAATAAGATTACTCAACTGTGAGATCAGATCATAAAGTCTCAATTGCCCAGTTATTTCACTAGCTACAGTGCCCTTCAAACCGGAACACAGTAGTGCTTGCGCACTACTGCTTGGCGGCAGAATAACTGGCAAAGCGGTGGTACTTACCTAGACGAAATTTGCAACAAAGTCCTACCACCTAGTAAATTTCTAGTAGTATTTACTAGTATTTAACTGATACTCAACAATGAATTCCAAACTATCAAGATCTCATAGTGGCTACTTACATGAAGCTTTATTATATAACATGCTACATACTTAATCGTTTTGGTTTTTTATGTAGGTACCTAATAATTTTTTTACTATTCGTACCGGTTTCCTAAGACTGAGGACTTACTCGACTTAATATCTCCAGGAAGTTGTAAAGCGGCATCACCAGAATAACGTTGAGAAAGTTCACTGAAGTGGCTCACTTTGTTGAATTACTAGAATAGTACGTAACAACATAGTATTTTATTGACTAGAACTTCAGATAATGTTACGATTTGTAGGACGCTTCCTGAGTGCTAGATAAACTGAATTGCTAGGAGTTTGAGCTATATATTTATCAACGTCTCTCCTCTCTACAATAGGAAATGTATCAGACTGATATAATATAATGATTAGTGCATCCTTTACGTAAAACTGCGAGTAGTATTTATTAACCACTAGTTGCGCCCCGCGGTTTCACCCGCGGATAAATGGTATAATAATTATTTTAATTCAAAAATTTCAGTTTTCCGGTATAAAATGTAGCCTATATGTTAATCCAATGTATAAGCTATCTTGGTACCGAATTTCATGCATATCCATTCAGCCGTTTGAGCGTGAAGGAGTAACAAACATACACACATACATACTTTCGCCTTTATAATATTCGTGTATATACTTCGCTACGCTATGTTATCCAAACTATAACTACCAAAAACATGTCTAATGGAGTTGTACAACTACTATTTCACATGATCCGACCTCCAGTTTCTTTCATAGTTGCTAGGATAATAATGAAGAGTGAAGGCAGCGAGTTAACCTAGTTGAGTGTGTGCTTATCTCGGAGGTATTTACTTCAGCGAAGGACTTGATTATGAAGTTGATGAGTTTGTGAAAATTAGTTTTACTGCAACATTGATATAGGAGACACCTGAAAAAGTCTCATTTATGGAGTTACAGAAGGGAGTTCTCTTCTTTTTCCGTTCAGTTCCGTTCAATCTGAAACTGTAGAAAGTTTTTTAAAAAATAGTTGGTATTCCGATTCTGCAATGAAACCTTCTGAAGCTCTCTGGTGCCCGAACAACCGGTTTCTGCATTTATTGTTTGCATTTTTGAAAAACCTATCCTAAATAAAATTCTGCTGCCATTTTTTGACGGTCTGCTACACGTAAATACTATCTATTACCACTTTGGATCAGTTTTATTTTTGACGAAGAAGGTTTTTAGTAGTTGCTTCTCGGTGTTATATAATATACATATTTTGTATTCTCAAATTCTAATACAGAGTAACATCAGAAGGTTCTCTTGGAAATTGTCTATGTTAAGCATAAATATTACCTGAGAAGAGACTGGTGCTTTCTTAACTCGACGGCGAAGACGTGCTGAATGCATTTTTTAAAGCTGCGGCGCATGTGATTTTGTTGTAAGGAAGCGTAGCGTAAATAATTGGAGATGAACTTGGAATGTTTTGCAACATACATTTACAGTTTTGGTTGATTTTATTGTCAGGAAGAATAGCATCAAATGGTTCTCTTGGAAATTGTCTATGTTAAGCATGAATATTACCTGAGAAGAGACTTTGGTGCTTTCTTAACTCGACTACGATGACGTGCTGAATGCATTTTTTAAAGCTGAGGAGCATGTGATTTTGTTGTAAGGAAAGCGTAGCGTAAATAATTGGAGATGAACTTGGAATGTTTTGCAACATACATTTACAGTTTTGGTTGATTTTGTTGTGAGGAATATAGATAGGAATGTCAGGAATTTCCCATACGTTCTTCAATCATCTGTCACTGCACTTTACTCATGCCTATGGTATTATAAAAGTAGTTTTAAAATAATATTACTATTTATAAAACTGGAACCGGAAAGCGCTAATGGTCTCTTGGCAGCTGGCACCAGCATTATTGCATTTCACAACGGAATTTAATAAAAAGCAAACTACGTTTGAAGACTTCCCAAGTTCAATAAAAAATTGATATCACACTTGTGCTTATACAATCATCTAGTATCTACCTAATATAATTATATTGCTGTCTCATGGTTATAGTATATATATAGTTAAATCCCTAGTAAGACATGTTATGAATATTAACTACTTAATATGGTAAATGGCTATATTGTTTCATGTTGATGAATGATGTGACGAGCTAGTTGTGGCGTGCTGGCCCACGAAAAAGTTTCTATACCAATCTCATAGATAAACTTTCCAGCTAGTTGCTAGGGGCAACGAATGTTGTTGATATAGACTTCACATTAGAGAAAATTTTATTTTCCGCATTTGGTTTTTGTAAATATCTTTTTAATTAATATATCGTATACAAAGTCAATCGGCATATCATTAATTCAGCAAACCCATGGACCTCCTTCTATTACAACAAAAGTGTATCTAATTTAGCTTTACTGGTGACCTGTTTTGAACCGAAAGTCCACGTTTGCAGTAAATGTGTGTGTTTTGATTTTGTTGCTGATTGCGATAATTCTGATACTGATTCACATAAAGATGTCGCTCTCAACCGATAAGAACGAAGATATTTGTCGTGTGGGCGTGCGCATTCCGCCGTTTTGGCCTGAAAAGCCGGCCATTTGGTTCGCGCAGATCGAGGGCCAATTCGCGATATCGAACATTACTACGGACAATACGAAGTTTTTCTACGTTATCGGCCAACTAGACCCGCAGTATGCTTCTGAGGTGGAAGATATAATCATCAACCCGCCCGACACCAACAGGTATGAAAAATTGAAGTCGGAACTTATCAAACGACTGTCCGCGTCACGAGAAAAGAAGGTCAAGCAATTACTTATGCACGCAGAACTTGGAGACCGTAAGCCATCTCAGTTTCTAAGACATTTGCAACATTTGGCTGGACCTGGAGTTCCCGAAGATTTTCTACGTACTATCTGGACCAGTCGCTTACCAAGTAGCACGCAAACGATAATCGCTTCGCAGATGACGTCTTCGCTGGAAGCGCTCGCAGATCTCGCTGACCGCATCCATGACGTTGTGTCGCCTACAGCGCACGTAGCATCAACATCAAGTGCCATACCAGGAAGCTCTTTAGAAGCCATGAACCAACAGATTGCTGAACTTACCAAACAAGTGCAAGCTCTAACTGCGCAGGTGAACCGGCATTCACGTGCACCGAATCGTTCAAACAAGAAAACGCGCGGTCTTTCTAGCTCCACACGATCACAGTCGAACTATAGAAAATTTCCTGTGTGCTGGTATCATAGTAAGTTCGGAAATGAAGCAAGTAAGTGCGTAAAACCATGTGATTATCATGCGGGAAACGCGAACAGCAGTCGGTAATGGCGACGACCGATTGCCAAACTTCCGGTCGCCTATTTGTCACGGACGGCGCTACGAAGATGCAGTTTCTCATTGATACTGGCAGTGACGTATGTGTCTTCCCCCGATCGGCACTCAAGGAACGTCGTGAGAAAACAAATTATGAGCTGTGTGCGGCAAACGGTACACCCATTTCTACTTACGGCTACGCTCATTTAGTGCTGAACCTAGGCTTGCGCCGCGACTTTACTTGGCGATTCATCGTAGCGGACGTTACAAAGGCCATAATAGGTGTAGATTTTTTATCATTTTACAACCTCATCGTGGATTGTCGAAATCAACGTTTAATCGACAACACTACAAGCCTTACGTCCCCAGCTTCACCTGCACAGTCAACTGGGAACATTTCATCGGTAAAAGTTATTTCTGGAAATTCCGTATATCACAACATACTAAGCGAATACCCTGAAATTACTCGACCTTCCGGTGTCCACCGTGTTCCGAAGCATAATACCATGCATCATATACAGACTACTGCAGGACCGCCAATTAGCAGCACACCACGAAGACTAGCACCGGATAAATTAAAAATCGCAAAAGACGAATTTGCAGATATGTTGAGGAACGGAACAGCCAGACCTTCAAAGTCACCATGGTCATCACCACTTCATCTTGCGCCTAAAAAAGATAACGGCTGGCGTCCATGCGGTGACTACAGAATGCTCAACGCTAGAACTGTACCAGACAGCTATCCCATTCGACACATACATGACTTTGCACATTGTCTCTCCGGCTGTCAAGTATACTCGGTTATCGATCTCGTAAAAGCTTATAATCAAATTCCTGTCTGCCCTGAGGATATTCCGAAGACCGCAATCACGACGCCGTTTGGTTTATACGAATTTCCGTTCATGACGTTCGGACTACGTAATGCCAGTCAAACGTTTCAACGATTTGTGGACGAGATGCTTAGGGGCCTTGAGGAGTTCTGCTTCCCGTTTCTGGACGATTTTTTGATCTTCTCACCTGATCAGGAATCACACAAGAAGCACCTTCATCTGCTCTTCAACAGACTCAAGGAATACGGCATGGTAATCAACACGAACAAGTGCATATTCGGTGTATCAGAGGTAACGTTTTTAGGACACAGCATCTCAGCAGCTGGCACTAAGCCGTTACCATCGAAGGTAGAAGCAGTTGCGAATTACCCTCCACCGAAAACCGTTAGAGAACTGCGAAGATTCCTAGGAATGGTGAACTTTTACAGAAGGTTTATTCCTGACGCAGCGCGGCATCAAGCGCCTCTGAATGCACTGCTCACAGGATCAGTTAAAGGTTCACATCCCGTGCATTTATCAGAAGAAGCTACTAAAGCATTCATCACCTGCAAGGAAAGTCTCTGCCAAGCAGCACTACTTGCTCATCCAGACTGCCAAGCGAAGCTCGCTATAGTCACTGATGCTTCAGACACAGCAATGGGCGCAGCTTTACAACAGCATAGAGACGGCCTGTGGGAACCTTTAGCATTTTTCTCTCGAAAACTTTCGCCATGTCAACAGAAATACTCGCCTTACGACAGGGAACTTCTCGCCATCTACGAAGCAATAAAATACTTTCGTCACATGGTGGAGGCGAGAGATTTCATTATTTACACTGACCATAAGCCCATAACTTTCGCATTTCATTCACGAAAAGAAAAGTGCTCACCAAGACAGTTCAGACATCTGGATTTTATTTCACAGTTTTCCACAGATATCAGGCATATTTCAGGAAAGGATAACGTTGTGGCTGACAGTTTATCACGCATCGAAGATATTACTCAGCCCATCGATCTATCCAAGCTTGCTCAAGCACAAAGCACAGATCCTGAACTAGAACAACTTTTGGATAGCGATACTTCTCTGCGCTTGACAAAAATCAAACTGCCTGGATCTCACACAGAAATCTATTGTGACAAGAGCAGCAATGTGGCCAGACCTTATGTGACCAAAGACATGCGACGGCAAGTATTCAAAAACTTGCATTCTTTTAGCCACCCTGGCACAAATGCGACGACGAAACTGATATCGGAACGCTATGTATGGCCTACTATGCGAAAAGATTGCAGAGAGTGGACTCGTTCCTGCCTAGCATGCCAACGATCAAAAATAACACGTCATGTCTCATCTCCATTAGCATCATTCAACTTACCTCGAGCCAGATTCATGAAAATCCACATAGATTTGATCGGACCTTTACCTCTTTCACAGGGGTATCGTTACTGTCTCACATGTGTAGATCGCTTCACACGATGGCCCGAGGCTATACCATTACAGGAGATAACAGCTGAAACAGTGGCAAAAGCTTTAGTTCACGGATGGATATCCAGATTCGGCTGCCCTGAAGATATCGTCACTGATCGTGGTCGACAGTTTGAATCAGAACTTTTTAAGCATCTGTCCCACATCATCGGATTTCAACGCAGACGAACTACAGCCTACCATCCAGCATGCAATGGACTCGTCGAAAGATTCCACAGACAGCTTAAAGCCGCCATTACATGTCATGCGACGAGCAGCTGGCTTGAAACACTTCCACTTGTACTACTGGGAATCCGGGCGGCATTTAAGGAAGACTTACAAGCGACTCCAGCTGAGCTCGTATATGGAGAGACACTACGACTTCCAGGTGACATTTTTTGTCAATCGGCTGATGGCACAGAGGACTTGACAGTATACACTGAAAGACTGCGCACATTCGCCAAAAATTTGTTGCCATTACCAACTTCTCACCATGGGAATAACCGCTCCATATTCATTTTCAAAGATTTAGCAACAGCATCCCACGTCTTTCTAAGAGATGACACCTCGCATCCATCTTTTCAAGCAGCTTACACAGGCCCGCATGAGGTGATAGAACGAGGGGATAAAGTTTTCAAGCTCCGCATAAAAGGCAAAGAAGTCACGGTATCAGTCGACCGCATTAAACCTGCCTACATACTTCGTGAGTTGGACCATTCTCCCGTCGTGGCAGCACCCGAGACCCGAGACGCTCCAGTGACCACCACTCGATCAGGACGAACAGTGCGTTTTCCAGAATATTATCGCCCGTAGGACGGTCTCTGGAGGGGGGTGATGTGGCGTGCTGGCCCACGAAAAAGTTTCTATACCAATCTCATAGATAAACTTTCCAGCTAGTTGCTAGGGGCAACGAATGTTGTTGATATAGACTTCACATTAGAGAAAATTTTATTTTCCGCATTTGGTTTTTGTAAATATCTTTTTAATTAATATATCGTATACAAAGTCAATCGGCATATCATTAATTCAGCAAACCCATGGACCTCCTTCTATTACAACAAAAGTGTATCGAACTTCGCTTTATAGTCATTAACCTGATGTTAAGCGACACGGCTGCCCATAACAGTTGCAGTGTCACTAGAAACTTAATTGTAAAATTTCGCGAGACACTGCACTGCGCACATCATCCTGAGACATTGACAAACGGCGTGAGTTGGAGTGTAAAATAATGTTTATTCGTTAAATAAACTGCGGCAATAAAACGTAAATAAACAGTAAAAAAACATGATTTATGAATCTGCAAAAGACATGACTTTTGCATATATGGTATAACAAATTTCGTGTCGCCTTTTCTAAAATAATGCACGAGATTTTTTTGCAATTTTTTATATTGTCTATAATATTACATGCTAGTTCTCGTTAAGTATACCTACGAGCTGTTGGCAAGCTACACTCTTTATCGATGGAACGTAATATATTATACTAGTTGCACCCCGCGGTTTCACCAGCGGATAAAAAGTATTTTAATTATTTGCTCATCCCACGGGAAAATTTCACTTTTCCGGGATAAAATTTAGCCTATATGTTATTCCAGTGTATAAGCTATCTTGGTACCGAATTTCATCCAAATCCGTTCTGCCGTTTGAGCGTGAAGGAGTAACAAACATACACACATACACACAAACGCACATACAAACATTCGCCTTTATAATATTATATGGACTTATCAATGGACTTCTGAGTGAAAACTGCACGCGCTTGGATACCCAAGTCCCTCAACGTCTGTTGTGTCATTTTGTATATATATATATATATATATATAGTCTACATTTTTAACCGTAATGTTTTTAGTAAAGTGCGATTTTATTACTAATTCTATTAATTTTTGTCAGCCCCCGGTGTGGTGGCTGAGCAGGTCGGCTCATAACCCGGAGACGGCGGGTTCGATTCCCGTTAAGGACACGTGTCTGGGTGTTGTGGGACCGTGGTCCTCGTAGTTCTTGGGTTCCTAGACACAGGGAATCCATGTTAGGGTCCAGGATTCATGTATGTGATCGTTGGGCGTTATTATTATAATAAGTATAAATTGTATACATTAATATATACAAAGAATGCTGATACTCACAACGCAGTCAAGCAATAATTAAGATAAAGTTCAAATAAAATAATCCCTTAAGTTATTCAATTGAGTTAATATAAAAATTGATATCCGATATGAGATCGACTTCGACTATAATTGAAGGGTTGAGAATAAAAAGGGTTTAACTGTCAAATTGACAGTTTCGAGAGAATTGACTTTAAAAATCAACGGCGTCATTTTAATGTAGAGTGCTTATAAGGTAATAGAAAAAGTTTATGTAAGTTTCAGTTGCTTGAAAATGTTTTTATTCTATTTAAAATTACTAAATATAGTACTAATTCATACAATTACTGTAAATATATTATATATTAAAATAAATATAGTAATGTTTTTATGCTAAGCGAACTGTATTCCTGTGACAGATAAACCGTTTTTAGACTCAAAATTTTGAGATTTAAGCCTCATTTCGGTATTTTGATATTGTATTATTGAAGATAATTTCACGCTGAATCCAACGATACCCATAAGTCATTTTGTCAAAAAAATCAGTTAAACGCTTTTTATTTTTCCCTTTTTATTCCCACCCCTTCTTGAAGGGAAAAATACCGAAATGAGGTTTCAATTTCGAGATTTTGAGTCTAAAAACGGTTTATCTGTCATAGGAATACAGTTCGCTTAGCATAAAAACATTATCATATTTATTATATTATATTTTTACAGTAATTGTATGTATATTGTATTATGTATTTTAAAATAGAATCAAAACATTTTCAAGCAACTGAAACCTCCATAAACCTTTTCTATTACCTTTTAAGCACTCTACATTAAAATGAAGCCGTTGAAGTTTAAAGTCAATTTTCTCGAAACTATCAATTTGACAGTTAAACCCTTTTTATTCTCTACCCTTCAATTATTATCCGATGTTTAGGTACGTTATGCGGGAGCGGAATCGACGTTTATTGTTTTTCGATATACATTGGATACACACCACGCCTAGAATATTTATCATGTCACTATAAACTTCACCTTCTAAGAATGGTGTAGAGTTTTGGCGGGAAAGCGAAAAAGATTGCGTCACCGCATTGTATTATTTTCCAAAACTTGTGTTATTTCCAGTGTTAATGCATAAAATTGGTGGCATTCTATTCGTTAAGTGCTGGATTACAGGCGTGAGTGTGGGAAAATAATATAATGATGGTGAAACGTTTCTTTTCGTGTTGTTTCCAAAACTCCATAGAAGCTTCAAGTAAAGTTGCCACCACTTTACTAGGAGTATGACTTGACTAGACTATGACTTGACTTGATGACTTCGACTGTGACTTGACACATATTTGCGTGAAATATCGATAACTTGATAAATTATCAATTACTTGACACTGGTTAAATACACAAAAGTGTGGAGCCAAAACATAAAAAAAAACTTCACCTTCTAAGAATGGTGTACTTATGTTGACCATATATGGAATGTGGATGACAGATACGATTGTTAAGTGTAACAGTGTCAGCCATCAGCCTTTTTAGTTACAATGACAGTTACAGTTATAGATTAGTAAAAAAATTACATTTACAAGTCACACACGCAATAAAAGTAGGTAACCTAACTTAGTAGGCCTTATTATCTCTCATTATAATAATAATAATATAATATGTGTGGACATCTCACACAACGCCATCTAGCCCCAAACTAAGTACTATGGGAACCAGATAACTGATACAATACTTAGATACATTTTTTTTGTAAATATATACTTAGAATACAATATAACACCCAGACACAGAACAAACATCGATGTTCATCACACAAATGTTTGTCCTGGGTGGGGATCGAACCCACAACCCGCAGTTCAGTAGGCAGGGTCACTACCAACTGAGCTATCGGGTCAGTCATTACTAATATACTTTATAAGTTTTTTTTATAATTACTATTTTAGTACTCATTCACTGACTAGTATGTTTTGTCTACTAAAAACGTTAATTTTAATATTTTTTTAAACCTTATGGTAAATTTCTTATTGAGGCGCAGGATATGTTGAGGTGGGGTTATATCGTACACTTAAGTTTTGTGTAAATTTCTAGCCATATCCAAAGTAGGTACAGAATCTTTTAAATAATTTTCAGGTTCAAAATTGTATTGGCTCTCAATTTTCTTGATTTGCGACTTTGTCTATGTAACAGTATCTCTGACCTGTATTACTGAACTACGAAGTCGTAATTTGGAAATCAAGACGAAATTTCATTTATAAAATGATAACTTTATGAATGAAATCTCGACTTAAGCATCGATCGGCCTGGATACTTCATAAAGATGAATGAATTTATCTCTTGTTTTGAACCAAGAATCTAAATATATATAATTCAAAGGTGACTGACTGACATAGTGATCTATCAACACACAGCCCAAACCACTGGACGGATCGGGCTGAAATTTGGCATGCAGGTAGATGTTATGACGTAGGCGTCCTCTAAGAAAGGATTTTTCGAAATTCCACCCTTAAGAGGGTGAAATGGGTGGTTTAATTATTTTCCCATAGGCCACACCGCGGGCGAATCTGCGGGCAGAAGCTCGTATGACATAAATGTCATGTAACTTGTGTTAAAAAACTTGGTCTCAATGTCTCTAATGGAGCTTCTCTCCTTCAAATTATATTAAACATCAAACGCCAATTGCCAATTTCCCGAAAAGTTTATAAACCAAAATCGTTCACAACTAACCCTCAAAGTTAACAAGTAAGTCAGTGATCACAAAGCAGCTTAGTTACTTATTCCGTACCGCAGTCACTTATATTACGCTGGGTACTTGAAAGATATATAATATTATGAAAAACACCTGACTAATGTTAGAAGGACGTTGCTCTAAGGTGCTGACGTCATCGATTTTACTACCCATGTTTATTGGTCGTATCGTTGTATATATTTGTCGCAAATGTAAACCAATGTCGTTTCAGTCTCTTGTATACGTAACTCTTATCAAGGCAAGGTCTCTCTAAGGACGACAGGTAAGTAATGTAAGGTGAAAAACACGTAGATAAAGTAATTAAAGTAGACTCGACTATTCTTTATTATCTGCAAGTGGAAGCCCGCCCGTGTCATGGCTTATAATCGATCCAACCGTACAACTGCACTTTTTTCCCGCATATTTTAACATTCTTTTGGGTTTCAGTTTGGATTCTTGAACAGGTTATGTCTCTTCCGTTAAAAATTACTTACAAATAGTGTGTTTGTGGAGATAAAGACTTGTTCGATGTAGAGATATGTCATTTGGCGTCTGGTCACTCTAGTAAGGATTCTAGCTCCCCTAGCACGTGCGATAGGTCTCTTGGAGTCTTGATCCTCTATTGTACTCCATATATGCTATTGCGTTATAAGTGAAGGATAGGGAAATACGATTTTGTCTACTGTCCGTGTTAGCGGAGCTGGAGACAAAATATTTATCCGTGTTTTCTCCACTTCGAAGAAAAAAAGGAAATAACGAGATTTAAGTGTTTCTTTTTAGACTATTCTATTTTAGAGCATCTTTGTAGTTTCTCCTTTAAATTTGACTCCTAATTATTACTTGTGGCATGAACAATGGAAGGCAGCTGCGATGTGAAAGTATGGCACTTGCTCTTTTTAATTCTACATGCCACACATAGTAATGAAGTGGCCAATTTTCAAACCTATGTATTTACTAATTGCACCCCGCGGTTTCACCCGCGGATAAAAAGTATTTTAATTATTTGCTCATCCCACGGGAAAATTTCACTTTTCCGGGATAAAATGTAGCCTATTTGTTAATCCAGTGTATAAGCTATCTTGGTACCGCATTTCATCCAAATCCATTCAGCCGTTTGAGCGTGAAGGAGTAACAAACATACACACACACACAAACACACATACAAACTTTTGCAGTTATAATATTAGTGTGATTAATGATCTTGATGAGACAAGATAAAAGCAAAATAGCACGTCAATTCTAGATTGTCTCGTCGTCGGTTTTCTAAAGCTATGCCAATGGTTGTTATAGATAGAGGTTTTACTAGCATACCCTCTTCCGGGGCTTTGAGTGTTTTCCATTCCGTCCGTAATGGGTTTCCGCTGATACTTACTCTAACTTAATTGAGGACGTCGGGTATTTGCCATCATTATGTACACCGTGTTAATTTTGCATCCGAAAACTGGTTAGATCATAATAGATGCATGAAATTTGCTGCGCTCAGTCACGCTTTCTATTTAAACTTTTTTTGAGACCTTGAAATGTTACTTTCTCCGTTGGCACATTGGCTCGATTTTTAAGAAAGGGATATGAATTTCAATATGACATAACCGTACAAAAATTCCTTACTTGACATTGGCAGAATTATCACTAAAAAGCGATAGAAAGCCATTAAACGAAGAGAAGAATAATGTATTTCAATTTGACACCAGCTGTGCGATCACGTAACTCGATTGCAACAGATAGAAACACATTTTTTTCAGGTTTGACAGTTTGAATACGCAGCTTATGTTCATAGATAGATAGATAGAAAATGCTTTATTGCACAAATAACAAATGTAGGTACAAAAGCGAACTTAATGCTAGAGAGCATTATCTTCCAGTTAACCTGGGTGTAACATGGAAATTTTTGCAGGGCAGTGCAACGTAGCTTAAATATAGATTGTCTAGATAGCATATAAAAACATTGACATAAATTTAATTTTCATAGTTAGTATGGAAATTTCTCCTGTTGCATTGCGATCAAAGTTTTGTGATCATCCCCCCCCCAGGTAAACTGTGAAGGACCACGGGAAGTGACTGGTACTTACCTACCTACTCGAAGCATAACATAATTTCTTAACTGGGAGCTAGGACCCCTACAATATCCCTAGTCCTCCCTTCTATCCTGACTAATATTTTTTATATCTAAACACTTAATGTTATTTGTTTGTGTGACTTTCACACCAAAACGGCTTCTGTAATAAAATTTTGCACAATGCATTTAAACAAATGTTTGCAAGTAGTGTAAACTATTAAAATAAATATATCAATAGTTTTATCTCAACAAAAAGAGAAAAGAGTCCACGCCACGGCGCATGGTGGTATTAGGATGAGGTTACTCATATGTTTGGGCACAGAGTATATAATAATACTTATATAGTTATATACTAGAAGCATACACTTTGGTAGGCAACCTATTATTATAATGCTAAGGACTGGCCCGATAGCTCAGTTGGTAGTGACCCTGCCTTCTGAACTGCGGGTTGTGGGTTCGATTCCCACCCAGGACAAAGATTTGTGTGATGAACATCGATGTTTGTTCTGTGTCTGGGTGTGTTCTGGTATTGTATTCTATGTATGTATTTACAAACAAAAAGTATCTAAGTATTGTATCAGTTATCTGGTTCCCATAGTACAAGCTTTGCTTAGTTTGGGGCTAGATGGCGTTGTGTGAGATGTCCACGCATATTATTATTATTATTAATTATATTCGTGACTTTGGTCACCCTCGATCTTGGAGAATTCAAATCCCTCGACGGATGTAGCCACTGGTAGCGACCAATAGCCAAAGTGCGTTCTAAAAGGTTCTTCTAATTTAAGGTATCGAAATCTACAATGGAGTTCTAAAAATATGGGTAAATATGGGTGATGACCTATCATAATCATCAACAGCCGGAAGATGTCAACTGCTAAACATAGCCTCATTAACAGAGCGCCACTTTGAGCGGCTGTCCACCTGCATCCATCGGCTGTTCGAGGTACTGTTTGACCTTTATGTATTTACAGTGGCTGTTTATTTCGCAGTAAACACTGTTCTGTGTGAACTACGAAGACGCTGTCTGCGGACTCTTTTCTAAGCCGTCACTGATGGGAAATTATGTCCGTTGGGACAAATACCTAAGGGTAATAAAACCAAGTACCCTATTGGAGTGTCACGCTACTTATGGTAAATGCTATATATTTACATTTAATTGAAAAAAGTCCAATAAAAACTGTGCTAAGTGGAGACTTGAAAAGTAAGAAATAACAAAATAAAAAACAATGCAATTATGTCTCAATTGACTGGCCTGAGTTGGTAGTGGCTCTGCCTTCTGAAATGTAGGTTGTGAGTTCGATTCCCACCCAGAACAAACATTTGTGTGATGAACATAGGTGTTGGTTATGTGTCTGGGTGTTATATTGTATGTATGTATTTACAAACAAAAACTATCTATGTATTTTATCAGCTACCTGGTTTCCATAGTACAAGCTTTGATTAGTTTGGGGCTCGATGGCGTTGTGTGAAATGTCCACATATATTTATTTGTTTATATAATGGTAGCACCCTGAAGGGTCTACACGTGTGTGTTAAAGGTTAATAAAAGCCAGTCTGATGGAAACAACTATCGGAGCGCTGCATGGGCAATTTACCGCTAAGCTGCATGGGCTGCTCATAGGCAAAATGCAAAACAGGTTGATTGCAAGTTTATCTCAAGCTCCAATACACAATGAGGTTGTTGGAGGTACGTAAGGTGGATTGAATGACATACCGTATTAGTTGGTACCGTTTATACCCACGTGTTCTTTGTTCGAGTTATGGGAAAACCAAAGATCTATCTAGGTTTAAGTATAAATAAGTATAGTACTTATTATGTATAAGAATAAGACATAAAATACAATACAAACATTCTTTATTGTACACGAGACAAAAAAAAACCCGATACAGTTGATAAAACTTAAAGCTAGTACAACGACATACTCACCTCTTAGGGCATAGAAATAAGCGTTATTCCTCTAAGTCTTAGGGTTCTTCTAGTTGAATGTTGGCAATGATTACTAGTTCGATGTTTTTTTTTCAATGGCTCTGTTGTGTTGGCTGCTTCATACTTCTTGAATACATACATTTTTGTATCCAATGGCTCCAGCGGTTTTGATCAGTCCCTCAATCTTTGTACTAATAAAACAATTTTACTGAATATGTATTTGTCATCAAACAGTTTAAGAAACAGTCCTCGTTGTACATTTATGATTAAGTTAAACTTGGGATAGGTATGTGTATTTTATATATATAATATGTATATCAAGCCCCCATGACTGGGCCATGTATATGCTGTTTTCCACTCTTTACAGGCGTCTTTTTGATCGCAGCATTTACGAGGATTTCTTATACCGAGACCACACGGCAAAATAAAAAACAAATACATAGAAACTTACAGTAGCATTGCTTATACATAATAATATGTATACAGTACCTAGACATTGTTCTACTTGTATTCCCATGGGCCCATGGAACAATGAACGGTATAACAGCACAATACATCATGTTTTGGTCTACTGAATACGCGAACCAAAGCAATCAAGTGAGCAAATTGTAGGCACAATAGGCTATTTGACTACTATATTTTTATTACATACATAAATAATATACCTCAAAAAATAGATAACTGTGAAAACAAAAGTTGAATATCTCAAAAAATGACTAAGTTACAGGCACTTTAAAATACAGAAATAGAAAGAGACAACTCAAACACGCAGTGACGTCAGTTACCAGTTCTCACAGTAACTCATTACTATGCTGTGGTAGCTCTACATACAATCTTTTTGGCATGTGACGTCACAAGCCATGCCTTCATAGTAGCTGTGAGGAAGCTCAACACGATCTCTGTTTTGCGAGAAAGGGACAGGCGATGAAACTTTAAAAGCGTACTACTCCGTGATTAATTTACCGATTTTACTTATGTTTACAATGATTACATTCATTTTTTACCTACTTTATGAAAATAATATTTACTTGTTCATTTTTAATAGTAGTCAAATAGCCTATTATTGCTACGATAACTGTGGGTACATCCACAGCAATTAGTGCTTTATTGGTTCAGTATAAAGAAAGTGCTAAATATTGATGGTGCTGGATGGTCTGTTGTTTACAATGCCACCTAATGAGTAGCAGGCAGGTGGTAGCACTCTTCCAGCCGATCGATCTACCGGGTCTGACACCAAAGTAGGTAATTGCATTAAGTAAGAAACAAATATCTAGTAGTATCTATAAGAGATACTAAAATAATATTTAGAATAAAAAACTAAATCTACTAAGTAGGCGCGTAATGCACTGATCTCCATAAGAGGTCAGTACCTACTACTTACCTACCTACTCTTTTCTGTATTTTGAGTAGCTCAGCAGTAGTATAAAATTAACATTTATCAAACTCATTGTTATGATAGGAACCGTACATACATTGTTTACGCACGTTTTTGTTCTAATTTTTACTTGTAAAAATGCTCAAAATAGCTTACTTATATGAAATAAATTGACTTTTGACTCTTTGACTAGGCTGTTTTTGATACACGATAATTTCCAAGCCAATTTATCACAAATTTCTTCACGTGACGGCATCCGTGCGTGACCCGTCCTTTTTCAATTCTTCCTTTTGTTCTTAGCTATTTGAGCGAAATGATTGGAGATAAATACCTACGTTTCCGCCGGAAGAACTAGACACTACCTTTAGAATTTATATCAACGTAGGTGCCAACAAAAAGGCAGTTTTCCTGCCAATTTGCAGGTCGTATTTTTTTATTCGGCACGCGTTGCCAGCAAATGAAGCGCTCATCAACGAACTTTGTGTCTTGAATTACTAAAATATTTTCTAGGAGCCAATAGATGTTAAATTCTATTGGCCTACATTTTCAGCAAGGATACTGTTTGAGATTCGTAGTCATTCATTGTAATATTTCTTTTTTTTAATAATAAAAATATTCTAAATTTAATAAAACATTCATTCAAAACATAACTGCTGCCATCTAGCGGTTTTCAATGTAACTTTGCCGTAGTGTCCGTGACGCCGTGTCTCCTCACGTTTGATACCTAATTCAAATTTCACGTTACTCGCCGATGACGTAGTACGGTAGGTAATCAAGAGATGTCGCTACACGGTTTTTGAAATAGGAATTTTTATGCTACGTACAACGTTGTTTTGATTTGAATGAAAAAGACTGTGGATTTTGTGTGATTTACGTTAAGTTTTAGCTCTGCTTACTTATTTGAACTTTTCATAAAGTACTGATATTATATTAACAAGCCTCAAAACATGTTTTTTCCGCTAACATTGGTGTCTAATCTGTTGGCACAAACTAGACTAAACTTAACTAAAATTAGGTTTAGTCGTGTCAAACGACGTTCGCTAATCTGTTGTCGCATTTTTAAACTTAATTTTAGTTGGATTCTCTAAATTTAATTTTAGTTACTCAACTTAGTTTAAGTGGTATTTTGCTAATCTGTTGTACCAAATTTACGTCAAACTACGCCTAATATTAGAAACGTCAAACTAAAATTAGTTGGCTTCTAAATTGGTGTACACTTAAATTATTTACGAAATATAACAATCATTTAATGCGTGTGCCAGTACCAGAAATTATCAGGATGGATGAATATGTGGTTTCAGCTTTTATGGATTCATCAGAAAGGTAACATTTATTAAATTTACCTACACTTAAAGAAATCATCTAAACCATATTAACTACAAGTTTCTTTCAGAAATTACCAAGAAAGGATAAGGCTGGAAGGTTTAAGGGATAATTCAAATCCTTTTGAATTAGCCAAGGAGAAATTTAAAAAACTGTTTCGCCTTCCCAAAACTTGTCTGATACATTTAATTGACACTTTAAATGATCCACAGTTAGATGAAAAGTTCCTTCCATAAAACATATAAAAGTTTGTATGTGTTTGTATACCTACTTGTTACTCATATTTCAAATTTCGTTATATTATTATCCCTTATACGTCCCTTTACAGACTTTAGCCTCACTACAATTTTTTTTTACAGGCTGCTGAAATTGTCTTGGCCAACCAAGACAATTTTTTAGGTCTAAGTAAACCAGCAGTAGTTAGCAGATACCTGGAACTTGTCACTAATGCCATATTAGAAAACTTAACTTCAATACATGTAAAATTTCCTACAACGCACACTGAAAAAGAATCAGCAAAGGCAGAGTAAGCGTTTAATTTCTGTTTACAGTTATTTGTCATAAGTACCTATCTACGTTCAGGGCCTACAAAAACCAATAATTAGTAGGTAGCAATATAAAGTGTTATTTGTTTCAGATTTCTGGCCTTATATAACATGCCCAACACTCTAGGTGCTATAGATGTCACACACATTGCAATAGTGAAACCACCACTTGGTCATCCTACTGCACCTGGAAACCTTTTTTACAATAGAAAAGGGTTTTACAGCATTAATTGCCATATTGTGAGAATTTATTTATATTTGTACCTACTACATCACCCATTATACTAAATACGAATTTTTCTTTTATGTAATATAGGTACTTATTTAAGTAGCTGCCTAGCTACTTTATAAAACAATACTTAATCACTTATGCATCCTCTTAGGTATGCAGTGCAAAACGTAAAATCGTGGCATTAAACTCTAATTTCCCTGGGTCCACACATGATGCAGCCATCTGGAGGGCATCACAAGTCCAAGAATTTCTACGAAATGAGTTTGTGCATGGAGAAAGAAACCAGTGACTTTTGGGTAACTTTGTATTTATTACTCACTTGTTTTTTTTTTAAATCATAAGGCATACATAGATTTATTTTAAACTTTATTTAACTACAGGTAATAAGGGGTACCTTCTGCAACCATGGCTCCTGACTCCTGTTATGGCACCACCCTCTACAAATGAAACCACCTGCGAGTGCCATTGCAGGGCAAGAAATATTGTTGAGATGTGCACTGGCCGATAAAAACCAAATGTAGATGCTTTCATAGACATCGCTGCCTGCATTATGAACCAACAAAGCCAGCTAAAATTATATTATGCTGTTGCACTATATTTAATATTTTTATTGATGCTGGTAAGTGAATATGAGCAGATTGTTATTAAAATACATTTATAATCAATGTGGGGTTCAAAAGTTATTACACTAAAATTAATATTTATTTTTGCAGATTTGGATGAACTCGATTGAGAGCAAGATTCATCCCCCGATGGAATGGAGGATGAATATCATGAAATTGATTTCCTTGAGGAGGGAAGAGAGATATACCAATTTGTCATAAATAACTATTTTACATAAAATAAACCATTCAAATAATACACAAGGTTTTATTTCTTAATATTTTAATAATAAATTATCATCATTAGGTATAACACTTCAACAATAAAAATAATCAACAATTAACAAAATACAAATATTTTTTTAAGGGACTCTAAACAACTACAACTTAGCGAGGTACAAATGAGAGCAGTTAGTGCATGCCCTCAATGAAAATGGAAGTAGTAGATGGTAAAACCATGATAAGTCAAATTTACTGTGTGGTGTTATCATCTTGTTGGAAGAGTACAGGTAGGCTCACTGAACGAATAGCAGCTGCTAATATTTCAGCAGCCTGCACTATGCTCTCCCTTAATAGCCTACCATTTTCATTGAGGGCTTGCACTAAATTGTTATTCACTGGAGACCGGGGAGGCCTTTGCACTCTACATCGAACACAGCGGGTGCACATGGGTCTCCAAGCTTCCGCTCCCATGTCTGCTTGAGGTTCAGCCTCCACAGAGGGTGGCATGTCTGGTAGGTGTGGCTCTGGCAAAGGTTGACTCACAGAGGCAGGCTGGATTCCCTGTAAAAAGAAAGTGTAAGTATAAATTATGCAACTACACAATTTTAAGTTTGGTGCCTGCCACACAGACTTAGAAATCTGGTTTAGGTAAGTACATTAAAATGTAAAACTGTGAATGAATACCTAATAAGTATATAATCATGCCTAAATGTGGTACAATTGTATACCTATTAACATAGCATCATAAATTGTTAATATACCCATATTATAAAAAATCTCATCCCTGCAGTCATAAAACTTTAAATAAAATTTGTTGGTAACAACACAGGAGGAACACCAGAATAGTAGTGTGCAGGAGAGGAGACCTATATCAAACAGTGGGTTGACACAAGCCAAGATAATTAAAAATGTACCTATAACTGCGGTTAACACTTTTAGAGCCCACTATGTGGCTTAATAAGCCTTTATTCAATATTAAATCAGCATTCATGCAGTTTGTCTTTAAAAATAATGTAGATAACTAGGTAATTAATCAAATTATTACCATTTCCATCTGGCAGAATCCTTCAACAGAGGCAGACCCTTCTATGTCTAGAATTTTCACTTCCATATCAGTCAGGTCTGCCTCTGCCGGTCCTCCGCCTGTGGCGCGTATAGATGTTCGCACCTTGCGAGCCTTAGCCTTCACCTTTCCCACCCACAAATTCCATACCTGTAAATGATGAAGTTATTATTAAAAGAAAATTCACATACATGTACATTTTAAAAAAATTGGTGTCTTGCATAAACTTACATGCTGCCACTGCTGTGCAGTCCTGCTGTAGCCAAGTTGGTTTAAGTTGTTGCTTAAAGCCGCCTAAAACTCAACGACCCATGTCATGTGGCAGCCTGATTTCCTAGAAAAGTAGACTTCCTGTAATTAAAGGTATGTGCAGTTATTATTTATGAATGACTTTACTGTTTATATGTAAAGTTTACATAATGAAATCATTGTTCAAGATAGCTTTAAAGATTTATGCGTAGGTATGAAAAAAAATAACTAGTATCATTCTTACCTCTCACCATTTCTAAATTATTATGTAGCCACTCGATTAGCAGCTCCTGCTAGCGTTTGTTCATTCGCTTTCTATTTTCCATAATGGAAAATATAATATAATAGCATTCTGTGTGGAATTTTCACTAATTTCACATTTTATTTTAAAACGTAGTGGTTATATGCTCTTTGAATTTCACAATAAATATTTTTGTCACTTGATTTTTCCACAGATAACAACAAAAATGCGCTCACGCCACAGATAGTAATAGCGTACAGTTCATGCTTTTCAACCAAAAAATTAACAAAATATGTTCTGAAGTTATTTATTTTAATTGTTTAATATTTTCACATACTTTTAATAAATTAAAACAGGGCTGTTTATAATATATTTGTCATTCACCAATGATTCCGTTCGTTCTTCACCCAGATAGAAACAACACTATCAATTCAATTTAGTAACTGTCAAAATCGAACTTAGTCCTGTCAATACGATTTTTAAATTTAATTCGACGTGACAACAGATTAGCTTTTATGAATCTCTAAATTAAAATTAGAGATTTTTTAGTTTGGTTTAGTTTAGAGAGTGGTACAACAGATTCGACACCATTGATAGATGAAATGAAACAATAGGTAGGCAGATAAGCAAAGATAGAGTAAAGTGGCGTTCCTTCCTGAATCACAAAAGGGAAAAAACCTACCGTATGCCAGCTCCATTTTCAAGATAAACAATCAAGCAAAAACGAGGTTCAATGCTAATAATTAAATAAATGAAATCCAATAAAATCATTTCTTCTCTTTTTCTTGTTTAATTCAAATAAATTGTAGGCAAAGTTAACTTATCTTAATGGTCAATGCGCTTATAAAATTTAGTTTTCCAGTGCCGTAATGGGATTTTTCCTTTATTTCCAGGTAACTGGCATCAAGCTGGCTTCGTCGGGCTCCGGTAGCCCGGCGCCGCCGCCGGTGCAGTGGCGAATCCGGAGAAAACCAGGTTCGTAATTCAAGCTTTGTATTGAAAATATCTCGATAATATCTTAACTGTCATTATATTAAACCTGATAGACCGGGTAAAATTTATCCCTCCGAGTAATACAGTGAAACTGGTCAAAAGTGGTAAAGAGCATATAGGGATCCGGATACCCAATCTTTTGGGTTGTCTGGAAGCGATCGCTTCAAGCGATAAGACTGCTCATTGTGACTCCTAATTTTTAAGATTGTGGGTGTAAATTGAAGGGTTGAGAATAAAAAGGGTTTAACTGACAAATTAATAGTTTCGAGAAAATCGACTTCAAACTTCAACGGCTTCATTTTAATGTGGAGTGCTTATAAGGTAATAGAAAATGTATTAATTCTATTTTAAAATACTAAATATAGTACTAATTCATACAATTACTGTAAAAATATAATATAATAATATAAATATAATAATGTTTTTATGCTAAGCGAACTGTATTCCTGTGACAGATAAACCGTGTTTACACTCAAAATCTCGAGATTAAAGCCACATTTCGGTATTGAGAATGTATTATTGTAGATAATTTCACGCTGAATCCAACGATACCCATAAGTCATTTTGTGAATAAAATCAGTTAAACCCTTTTTATTCTCACCCCTTCAATTGTTAATGTGGTTTTTCAATAAAGAATCTATCTTTTTTTAATTCTATATAGTTATAAATAAATATAAAACGAGTGTGCTTTAGACCACACGACTGAAGTAAATCTTTAGCTCCATCTCTCTTGCCCCTACAGTAATATACGAAACTTAACTCTTTCTTTCTATGTTCACGTAGAGAGGGAGATATAAGTATTTCTCCCTCTCAACTTCCGTTCACCTCACTAGCTGCTGTTTACCTCCAAGTGAAGCGTGCCTAAAGAAGTTTTACTCCAAAAATTAGGTAGCCAAATCCGTAGCCTAACCTAGCAAATTCCTGTTTCCGAACAGAAGTATGGGTACACTGTAGAAGTACCTAATAGTTCCCTATTAGGAGTATACGGTAGAGCTTAAAAATGTGTGGTCTGACAGAGTCCTATCGTTTGATTATCTGAGTCCTACACCTATTATCTGGGTTCCGGGAAAAATCCATCCATAAAGTTAAATTGACACGGTCTTAATTCTCTAGGATCAGCTTTACTGCTACGGTAAGATCAATTCGTCAAAAACACCTAATTAGTTCCACGATTTTCTCACGCAACTCAATTGTGGCGGGATCGGCACTGAAAAGACGTTAAAGGAGCCGGGAGTTGCTGTCGTGTTGTCGTCGTCGGAAAAAATATAGAGAAAATTAAAAACTATTAAAGTATTAAAAGTATGTACGAGTTTTGGCGGGAAAACGAAAAAGTTCACGTTACCGCATTATATTATTTTCCAAAACTTATGTTATTTTCAGTGTTAGTGCATAAAATTGGTGGCATTCTATTCGTTAAGTGCTGGATTACAGGCGTGAGTGTGGGAAAATGGTATAATGATGGTGAAACGTTTTTTTCGTGTTGTTTCCCAAACTCCATAGAAGCTTCTGGTAAAGTTGCCACCACTTTACTAGGAGTATGACTTGACTAGACTAGACTATGACTTGACTCTGACTTGACTTGATGACTTCGACTGTGACCTGACACATTATTTACGTAAAATATCATTAACTCATGATATATCATGATCTCATTCTCCCATCATCATTCCACTACCGCACTACTAGACGCTCGGCTATGCGCCATCCTTTCGTGGTCGAAATACCACCCATTCGTACCAAGCGATTTGACTCAACGTTCTTAATTAGAACGGCTAAGGAATGGAATGCCCTGCCAGCGTCTGTATTTCCGAAATATGACCCGGGCGTGTTCAAGAGAAGAGTGAATAGGTATTTACTTGGCTAGCATGCTACACCTTCGATCGCATCGTCACTTCCCATCAGGTGAGAGCGTGGTCAAATGCTAGACAAGTTTGAAGTAAAAAAAAAAAAAAATTACTTGATAAATTATAAATTACTTGACGCTGGCTAACTACACAAAAGTGTGGAGCCAAAACACAAAAAAAAAATGAACATATATAAAAACGGAGATGTAAAAAGTCGTCTTTTCTTTGTCCTGCCGTCTGAAGCAAAGAGTATGTAACGCTACGCTGTTTTGTCAATATAAATGTTTTCGTCAGTCGGTGTCCATGGTCGTTGTGAAAGAGGTCTGACGCCGCGACAGGCATGTTATACACAGTAATCCTATCATTTATTTTGTGGTAATACCATTAAACCACTGAGCCAACATAGCTTGACTGGCCCGATAGCTCAGTTGGTAGTAAGCCTGCCTTCTGAACTGTGGGTTGTGGGTTCGATTCCCACCCAGGACAAACATCTGTGTGATGAACATAGGTGTCTGTTCTGTGTCTGGGTGTTATATTGTATTCTATGTATGTATTTACAAACAAAAAAGTATCTAAGTATTGTATCAGTTATCTGGTTCCCATAATACAAGCTTTGCTTAGTTTAGGGCTAGATGGCGCTGTGTAAAATGTCCACAAATATTTATTTTATTTATTTAGCTTTAAAACTGTAAACAAACATACTGACTAGTTTGAAGGCTTAAAAGACCATCTAGATATAATTTAACATGCAGTTCAATGAATCATATGATTGCTATCTGTGTTATGAACCGGCTCGCGGAGTTACTCACTGCCAGAACAAAGCGTATGCAATTTGAACATAAATTATCTACACTTGATTAAATCTCGCGATCCATACTAGAACATGTGTATATTTGAAAATAATTCTATTTGTCTTTCAATGTTTTTTTTACGTACGTACGTAATAGGTAAGTAAAAATTATTTACATACCTATTACTTGGGGAGTAAGCTGGCGAGGCGAACGGAAGTTGAAAGTGGTTGGTTAGCGTAGATCTTCATTATCAACATAACAAAGTAAAAAAAAAATATTATGTTGGCCCGATAAAATGACAATTTTCAACTGTCAAGATGGCGACATTAACATTAAACAAAGTTATACCGGCCGATAGATAGAGTTAGCTCCATCTAACGAAGTATTACATCAGTCATCTAAATATATATAACTCAAAGGTGACTGACTGACTGACGTGACTGACATATATAGTGATCTATCAACGCACAGCCCAAACCACTGGACGGATCGGGCTGAAATTTGGCATGCAGGTATATGTTATGACGTAGGTATCCGCTAAGAAAGGATTTTTGGAAATTCCACCCTTAAGAGGGTGAAATGGGTGGTTGAATTATTTTCCCATAGGCCACGCCGTGGGCGAAGCTGCGGGCAGAAGCTCGTGTGGTCTAAAACACTCGTTTTTTTTCGGTATGATCGCGGTTTCGCCCGCGTAGCCTATAGGAAACGAAGAAGAAAATTTTTCATAGATAATTGAACCACCCATTTCACCCTTTTAGGGATGGAATTTCGAAAAACCCTTTCTTAGCGTATACCTACACTTTACAAAGAACACACCCTCCAAATTTCAAGTCTCTAGGACCAGCGGTTTAGGCTGTGCGTTGATATAAGTCAGTCAGTCAGGACTTTGAATTTTATATATAGATAATATGATATGGAAATTTGAACGCAGAAGTCTCTAAATTGCAAAAGTTTATGTCTTCCAAAACGTGGTGGGCCCGTAGAGCAAGATTCTTTGAATTTGTTTGACATTGTTGAGAACGTTCTTGGTATTATTTGTTTGAACTTATCAATCACTGATGGCTGTCTGTGATTGATGGAAAACCTTTCAATCCAATCCATTTGTAATTGAGGTGAATCACTCGATTTCGTTCTGAATCTGTTTTTGTGGATTCGTAAATATTGTAAGTACCTAATGTGTGAATTTAGGCGAGGGCGTCGGTCGTTGGTATATTATTATAGTGCTTTATTTATTTATTTATTCTTAAATGCTTGCACACTTACAGCGACGCCAAGACCTCTGCCTAGCAGATAAACATTTTCGCCCACAGCTCGCAATATAAGACAAAAATATGTTTAACTAGGCATTCCCGTTGCTGTAAAAATGATTCATTTAACGATTCTCCTGAACTGATGACGTGATAAAATACACGGGCGATTTCCTCCCGGATCGCACAAAGACCGTATAATCTGGTATTTATAGTTGGGTTATTATGCGATTCCTTTTGTGATCATTGTAATGTACCTGGCTGTATCATCGGAAAAGCATTACCTTCAATTTATGTTAGAAATCGTAGACACATAAATTGGAGAAAGTATATGAAGGGCTTTACGTGAATTCACTGAATATAAAGTCTAGAGCAAAGTTTTCTCAGCTTCACAAGGAATTATAGGTACTATAGATACAAAAGATATATTTATCCTAAGACACTGACTTACGACGTAGTGTGTTTTTCAATCTAAATGGCAAAATAAAAATTAATATTCTTAATGGTAAAGTGCGCTGCAAGCAGTGTTGGAATTGGATAGATAAAAAAATATTGTACGTTTCGTTCAAAAAGATAGTATTTATAAAAAAAAAGATCGTACATCTTGGTAACACCAGTTTAGTACGATAATCTCTCGCAGTATTACACTGTAAAGGAAGAATGATTAAAGGAACTAAGAAAAAATGGAAGACACAATTCAAACATCAATCAAACAACTTTAAATTATCAATCACTACATAGTATAAAACAAAGTCCCTTTCTCTGTATTTTCGCGTTCCCTATGTATGCTTAAATCTTTGAAACTACGCAACGGATTATGATGTGGTTTTTTTAAATAGATAGAGTGATTGAAGAAGGTTTATATGTATAATAAGTATTATACTATACTAAGTATTGTACACATTGAAAAGGTCTACAGAAAACTCCGCTATGGTATTATGGATATCCCACAATAACATTTTTTGTCATTTACTTTTTACGACAAATAATGGTTAATTTTGGAAGCGATTTTAACCAATACAGCATTAATCCTAAATTTAACGCGTGCGGGCCACGGGCAGTAATGAATAAATCAAAACTGCTGGATCGATTTTAATCATTTTTTCTGTGAATGATATAGGCTATAAATTTTATACCCGTGCGAAGCCGGAGCGGGCCGCTAGTTAACTTATAATTATAAATAATGGAATATTTATTTCAATATCTGCAACTTGTTCAATGGACTGCATACCGTCGTTATTTTTATCATTGGCTCTTCTTACACTACACAATTCAATGTTTTTTACAGGTATTTATTAAAAATAACTGGTCAACTCAGTGTTATCGTATTTTTGCGTACGATCATCAAAAGAGTATATATCGTACATTATGACAAATAATCGTACAAATACAATAATTATCGTACAAAATCCAACCCTGGCTGCAAGCCCTCCGCATGCTGCGCTCACTGTTTTCACCTGCCCATATATTACTTATTTCTGCTACTGCGCAGCTTTTCGCGCCTACTTCACAGCCGCCATTTTTTTTTGTTTTTAGTTTGGCACACTTTTGTGTATTTAGCCAATGTCAAGTAATTGATAATTTTTAAATTTAAAAGGTATTAGATATTGTGTCAATTCAAGTCACAGTCCAAGTCATCAAGTCAAGTTATAATCTAGTCTAGTCTAGTCAAGTCATACTCCTAGTAATGTGGTGGCAACGTTACCAGAAGCTTCTTTCTGGAGTTTTGGAAACAACACGAAAAGAAACGTTTCACCATCATTATACCACTTTCCTACACTCATGCCTGTAATCCAGCATTTAACGAATAAAATGCCACCAATTTTATGCACTAACACTGAAAATAACACAAGTTTTGGAAAATAATACAATGCGGTGACGCAAACTTTTTCGTTTTCCCGCCAAAAAACCCACAGCCGCCATTAAGTTTGAATCACACTCTAAGTAATAAATTATTATGTTTTGCATTATCTTAGACAAAACAAAATTGAGTGGCTAAACTCTCGTCAGGGCATGATGGGGTTATTACCGATAGCAATACTGTCAGCATAAATCGCTATCTGCACTGGGCACGCTACTTGTAGTGGGCTGGAACATTAATGTATTTACTGTCTTCTTCTTCTTAAATATATATAACTCAAAGGTGACTGACTGACTGACATAGTGATCTATCAACGCACAGCCCAAACCACTGGACGGATCGGGCTAAAATTTGGCATGCAGGTAGATGTTATGACGTAGGCATCCGCTAAGGATTTTTCGAAATTCCACCGTTAAGAGGGTGAAATGGGTGGTTGAATTATTTCCCCATAGGCCACGCCGCGGGCGAAGCTCATTACTCTATAAGTCAGCATGGCCAAATATTTTTTGTAGTACATTTGCTAGCTAGTTACTATTAGCGGTTTATGTATGACGTCAATTCACAGTAGAGGCACTTAACACAAAAAATATACAGATACATCATTCTGTATATAGGGTAAACAACACGTGACAAGAAGACATAACGCTTCTGTTGTGTACCAAAAGCTATTTCTTTGATCTATTTTTGATGAAAACATTTAACTTGAAAGAGTTTTGTGTAATCGTTTTTTCTCTGAAATCCAAAAAACCGCACGTTCCAATACTATTTTTGAAACCACGGATGAGATAGCGACGAGGCTCGTTGAAAATCAAAGTTTATTATCTGTGGCTTCGTAGCGATGCGTTTTTTTATTACAAAGCTGGTTCAAGAGGGATGGTAAGAACCACCCAACAGGGTTTGATCACCGTTATCGTCATCACCGTAATTTTATACGAGCTTCTGCCCGCAGCTTCGCCCGCGGCGTGGCCTATGGGAAAATAATTCAACCACCCATTTCACCCTCTTAAGGGTGCAATTTCGAAAAAGCCTTTCTTAGCGGATGCCTACGTCATAACATATACCTGCATGCCAAATGTCAGCCCGATCCGTTCAGTGGTTTGGGCTGTGCGTTGGTAGATCACTATGTCAGTCAGTGAGTCACCTTTGAGTTACATATAATAGGTCTTTACCTATGAAATTGCCGTATTCCAGTACAGACTTTTTCAAAATAAAAGAAGTTTTGATTGGCTATGAATTCTAAATTCAAATCAATTTTGTTTTAAAAATATGACATTCTATTTACAATATAAGTCTTTTGTTTATTGATTAGCGTTGTATTTTCATTACATTTCAACATTTTTCCTCATAATGGATACTTTGAAATTTCGTGTAATTATGGAATATGAGTTCCGTCGTGGCACCAACGGGGCACAAACGACACGTAACATCAACGACGTTTACGGAGAGAACTGTACAAACGAACGTACAACCCGTTATTGGTTTGCTTGGTTCCGTTCTGGGAATTTTGACTTGAAAAATGAACCTCGTGGTCGTCCGGAAACTTTGGTCAACAATGATGAATTAAAGGCGATTGTGGAAACTGATGAATCTCAATCTACAGCTGAGCTGGCAGCAGCTTTTGATGTTAGCATCAAAACAATATTGGTCCATTTGCGACAGATTGGCAAGATAAAAAAGCTTGATAGATGGGTGCCCCAGGAACTTAACGATCGCCAGCGCAACGTACGCGTCGAGACTTGCCTTGCGCTGCTTAACAGGCACAGAAATTAAGGAATTTTGAACCGAATTGTTACGTGCGACGAAAAATGGATTCTTTTTGACCATCGAAAGCGCTCAGCAAGTTGGTTAGATCCTGGTTCGGTACCAAAGCAATGTGCAAAACGAAAAATGACCCCTAGAAAGGTGATGGTCACAGTTTGGTGGTCTAGTGCTGGTGTGATTCATCATAGCTTTTTACAAAACGGCGAGAGCATTACTGCAGATGTGTACATTGAAGAACTGACCACAATGATGGCGAAACTCGCACGTCTGCAACCAGCTTTGGTCAATCAGTCGTCTCCACTGCTACTTCACGACAACGCGCGACCCCATACTGCACAACAGACCGTCTCTAAGCTGCATGAGTTGGGTTTGGAAGCTCTCCCTCATCCGCCATACTCACCAGATCTTGCGCCTACCGACTATTACTTTTTCCAAAATTTGGACAACTTTTTAGCGGGAAAAAAATTCAATTCCCGAGAGGCAGTACAAAACGCCTTTGAAGAGTTTGTTGTCTCCCGTCCTGCTGATTTTTTCAAGCAGGGCATCCATAAACTGCCACAGCGTTGGCAAAGATGCATTGATTGCAGGGGTGATTACTTTGAATAAAAGAAATAAATAAGTTTGAAAAAAAAAAATACTTTAACCTTTTTCAAACAAAACGGCAATTTCATAGGTAAAGACCTAATATTTAGTTTTATATTGTTTGATAGGTTTGCGTTTGACCACCTCACCATCTCTTTACCGTCTTTAAAGCTGGGGTTTTAAATTTTACTACAAGTATTCTGCTACTTAAATGAAATTTTGTGTAAAATGTAAAACTATTAAGTATTATATAATACTAGTTGCGCCCCGCGGTTTCACCGGCGGATAAAAAGTATTTTAATTCTTTGCTTATCCCACGGGAAAATTTCACTTTTCCGAGATAAAATGTAGCCTATACGTTAATCCACTGTATAAGCTATCTTGGTACCGAATTTCATCCAAATCCATTCAGCCGTTTGACCGTGAAGGAGTAACAAACATACACACAAACACATACACAAATACATACTTTCGCCTTTATAATATTAGTGTGATGATAGTGTGATTAGTGTGATAATAGTCAAAGATGCTGGGATAGAGACCTAGTGATACTGGCGTATGTATGTCGCTATTGAAGCTATAGGCACATAATAATGGACGTCGTAGATGATTTTATTGTATTAACACCAAGAAAACAAAATTCTTGAAATTCGATTTGGTACATTGAGCGCATTAAAGAATAATGTAGCAAAGTTCTTGAATGTAAACAATGTGTCATGTCAATAAACATTAATGTTTCTTTTTTAAATTTTATGTCAAACCTGTATTTTAATAATTTTTTTTTACCATTAATTATATTGTATGTATTTTTTAAATGTATTTATCATTATATAGATGTATATGCTGTTGTAGTATTTATCTTTTGTTTAACTTTTTTTGTCTTACCACAATATGCAAATGTTGTAAGCACCTGTTAAGGGTATATATATCAGAAAAAAATGTATTAGTTTAAGATCTACTATAGATAATATTAAATATATATACTGTTGGTGTTTCATAATAAATAAATAAATACATAAATTAACAAATAATTAAAAAAGAAAGCAAAGTGGCTATGTGAAATAATACGAAGTATTCCCAAACGAGCTGCGATTTTAAGATCACTTAATATACTGAACACATGTACCTACTTTATATTTCTTTCGTTGATTCTTCGAAGAACCCACGACGTTTTATTCCTAGGAAATAATATTTATTTGAGGTTTCCTAAGTTAGTTTACTTGTAGGTACCTGTCTACGCGTACCTCATCGTTGGTAAATTGAATTTTGGGGAACAGTAAATAGATTTTGATCGGAAAATATGAAATTTATAACGACTTTCAACAGTGCTTAGCTTTGATTTGGTTCTAGAAATAAGTTTCGTGAATTTTTTTAAGAAGGCATCTGATTCCTAAATCTATACAAAGAACTGTTTTTAAAAGCCCGTTGCCACGTGATGGAATAAAATAATCAAATGACTTTTTTAAAATTTGACCGAATACAATTTAACTAAGTAGGTACATTGTTTTTATGGGAGTAACTTGAACTTGGTTCTAATAATTATATTAGAAATAATTTTCTATGCAACGGTGTGTTCTGTGATATAATTTGTAAAGCTAACATGTGCTCGCGACACGTTAAATTAAACTGACGAAAATTTTCATTTCGGTACTGAACAACGTGCTGTGCATAGTGTGCATTCTCTTCTAATATTTGCGGATAGTAGATAGAAGTCTTATACGTACTTCAAATAAGGAGATTCTCAATTCAGTTGTAATTTTTCTTAAATGTTGGTTATCTCAGTCTACGTCATTTTTTAAACGATATGAGAATTCTATTTAATTAAGGAGTTTGGTTTTTATAAGTCAGTCACTCAGGACTGAAATTTTATTTGAATAGATGACTGGAAAAAACAGTTAAGTATATGTAAAGTATGATAATATAAGTATATATATATATATATGTACATATATATAATTTGACAATAAGCGCTTTGTAATTCTATATCCTTGGTACAATAACTTAATTTTAAGTACCTAATATAATTTTAACTTGTGAAAGTGCGAAAAATAACCAATTTGCAATAAAATCTTTTGACTTTTACTTTGATTTATATAATCGAAGTATTTCTAAGTAAATGGAGTGGCTTTAATCCACCCTTTTAAAGGATATTATAGAGCCTCCATTTCGCGGCCTTATATGTCCTATCTATGGGGTTAATCTTGCACCAACTCAGTAAAAGAAGTACCGTTATTCATATGTCTTATCTTAAGTAGACCACGCAGAAAAGAGTTTTATGTTACTCATATTCTTGCCCGTCAGCTTTAAAGTAAAGCATATCCCAGGGCCGTAGTGTCGAAGCGCAGCTGAGCCTTGGCTCAGGATTATCTTGGGAATTATACGACGGTCTCGGCGAGATCGTGTTAAGCTTCGACTGCCTTGAAAAATGCAGCAATTTACTATAGCGATGCTGAAATATTTTTATAGTGATCATTTATTTTCAAGTATTGCTTTTCGGTTTGGATTTCAATACCAATAACCTTTTTATTAACATTTGAATTTGAAGATATAATAATAATAATAATGTGTGGACATCTCACACAACGCCATCTAGCCCCAAACTAAGCAAAGCTTGTGCTATGGGAACCAGATAACTGATACAATACTTAGATACTTTTTGTTTGTAAATACATACATAGAATACAATACCAGAACACACACCCAGACACAGAACAAACATCGATGTTCATCACACAAATGTTTGTCCTGGGTGGGAATCTAACCCACAACCCGCAGTTCAGAAGGCAGGGCTACTTCCAACTGAGCTATCGGGCCAGTCAAATATCTATGTTTAATTTTATTTTAAGGTGAACTAATATAAAAGTAAGTACATAATGTCATAAAAAAACTTTGGTTTGGTGATTTCTCGTTGTCTTATCTTGCTTTGCCATGTTTATTATACATTCCTAATTTATTGTCTTTTTTTCTCTTGCCAGAGAATTTATTCGTTGGTTTCAGTTAAAATTCTACAAAATATAAAAGGAAGACATAACTCCCCTTCAGCATGTAAATTGAGTCTCAACAATTTTGTACCAGCAACGAGAATTTCATTTAGCCAGAGCATCCCTTCTAATTGTCTCACAGGAAATATATAGACTGAGTAAATTCTGTGTAGAACAGTTCATTCACGCAGTTTTACATTTTGGACAATTTATTTGGAGGAGACCAAAGGACGTGAAGAGTTACTAAGTAAGATCTTGTTTACCGTAGTGTACAGGAGCTACTCGATGTCACAGAATACAAGCCAGTTATTATAGACATGCGTTCTTGAGAAGCGTGACAGTATTCTTACGAGTTATAACAGGCATAAACTGGGCCATTTTCGTGTCTCGCGAGAAACTTGGGGAAAATGCGAAGAGACGTCGGGGTATATTTAGAACACGATTCATAAAGGTTTATTTTAAGCTTTTCAGGGCCTCATTTTCTTTCAAGGTTTTATTTGAGTGTCGAGGTTTTTCTGTGAGTATCCGTACCTTATGCGACGAAGAACATAAATAAATGTTAATATAAAGTGACTAACGTGAGTTAAGAAGGAAAGAAATAAAAAACTAAGAGAAAGAAAAGAAAGTAGAAAGAAATAAAAAATAAGAAACTGCGTATAAAATATCCAAGTTTTTTTTTACATAACCCTTTTAGTAGGCAAACGGATTTCTACCCTCGGAAATATGAAGTTGTTTAATAGATGTTAGGATTTTCTGCAAAGTTCTTCTAGGTAAGTAGTAGCTTTGCCAGTTATTCTGCCGCCAATTTTTTATGAAATTTGTTTTCCGGTTTGAAGGGCACTGTAGCTAATGAAATTACTGGGCAAATGAGACTTTATGACCCGATCTCACGGTCTAATGATCTGATCACCAGACTGCTGATATTTCAGGATGACGTGCGCGGCGCAGTGCGTTGTCCCACGCAATAAAAAAGTTGTCGATTCCTGAATCAACTATAATAAATAATAATAAATATAAATAAATAATCTCATGCAACGCAGGCAATATGTATATAACGATCGATCTTATAAATATTCTCTATTATGCTTATAATAGGCTATTTGACTACTATATTTTTATTACATGCATAAATAATATACCTCAAAAAATAGATAACTGTGAAAACAAAACTTGAATATCTCAAAAAATGACTAAGTTACAGGCATTTTAAAATACAGAAATAGAAAGAGACAACTCAAACACAGTAACTCATTACTAAGCTGTGGTAGCTCTACATACAATCTTTTTGGCATGTGACGTCACAAGCCATGCCTTCATAGTAGCTTTGAGGAAGCTCAACACGATCTCTGTTTTGCGAGAAAGGGACAGGCGATGAAACTTTAAAAGCGTACTACTCCGTGATTAATTTACCGATTTTACTTATTTTTACAATGATTACATTCGTTTTTAACCTACTTTATGAAAATAATATTTACTTGTTAATTTTTAAAAGTAGTCAAATAGCCTATTGCACAACACAAAATGGAAATCCAATGACGACCGGCCGGATCTAAACAAGTCTTCGTATAGAGACAGGAGATAATGTTTTAGTTGGATGCGTCGCCAACCTGCGTCAGACGCCATCGTACCTGGAATACTACCGTAACAAACAACGCGCTCCAGCCATGTGGTCGCCGCGTGACAACCATTCATAGAATACATTAGTACTCCCCAAATTTCACATGGAAACTGGCAGGTTTTTGTTTTTTAGAATAGAATTACAAGAAAAGGTAAACATCTCGATTTTCAATCGACTTCCAAAAAGGAAGAGTTTCTCAATTTGACTGTGCCTTTTTTGTTTGTTACCCCATAAATTTTGACTGGGTGACCGATTTCGATGATTCTATTTTATTTAAAAGCTAGTGCTTCCCGCGTGGTTTCTTTACATTGATCAAGATATGATGAGTTGTTTTTGAGTTATCCTTAATAATGTGTATTTCAAATTTAACTAGATGATATCCTCATTTTTTTGATAAACAACTGCGGTGAGATTGAAGTTGGTTACCCTTTTTTTTAAAGGAACTATGTTGGAAATAATTTTACATTATCTGTTTCTCTATTGTAACAAATAAAAGTAATCTTAAGTCTACTCACAGAACTCCTTGCGTTAGAATAATTCGTTTGAACGTATCTACGGTTTGTGATTCAGTCTATCGCTATATATACATCAAAGACTTTCTTATAATTTTAATTATTGTGCCCATCGGTTTATTCTATTGTGAAATTCGGAACCTTTAGTTACAATACCTACTGTAAAGCGAAGCTAATATTTTTAATCAATTTCGACATTAAATTTCAAATTTTGGTTCTTTATTCAAATCTTTCGAAACAAATAGTTAATAAAGTTCCTAAATTATCCCAAATTAATGGCAGTATTACACGATACAACTTCGTTTTGTTTGGAGTCTGGAAATATAAATCCATTTATTTCTAACGTGGCAAATGGCGAGACAACTGGGAACGAAAATAATAAGATTTTAACAACAAAGACAAAGACTTCATTTTGCGAATTGCCGTATTCACATTACGAACAAAACGTTGTGTATGCAAAATGGCTAATTTATAGTCGTGCCATGTTTTATTGTATTATATTATTCGTCCCTGAAGCGAACCATTTGTAAAAAGCGAAACGCAGTACCTTAGTTTTCAATTTTGCATTTGTTTTGGGAATTGGAGAATTTTAGTTTGAAAACTATCGTGAGTATGACACATTTTGACACATTACGCGATTACGTGCTGACGCTCGCGAAAGCTGCCGCGGTTTGCGTTAGTAACTGGCTCCCAAGAAGGACATCGAATATGTCCGAAACCTGGTCGGATTGATTTCGACTTTTAATTGACGTGAGTGTAGCCGTTATTTATCTTACAAAATTAGATAATTAATATTAATTGTACATGTACATAGGATGCTCGATCGAAGCTTGGAGAAAATAATAGTGATATTATATAAGAAAAAATTGTGAGGAAAAAGTATCGTAAAGGACCCCGATGTTATTCCTTTCTCTGTTTATATAAAGTATCTGAAATGTTTAGTAGATAATAGATTTGTACGCAGCGTCGCATCGCGCTCTGAATTTCAGATACTGGTAGGTATAAACATCAAATATATCGGATTCTACTATTAACATTATTAATATTATCACACTATTACACTAATCACATCACACAAATATTATAAAGGCGAAAGTTTGTATGTATGTTGGTTACACCTTCACGCTCAAACGGCTGAATGGATTTGCATGAAATTTGGTGTCAAGATAGCTTATACACTGGTTTAACATATAGGCTACATTTTATCCCAGAAAAGTGAAATTCTCCCGTGGGATGAGCAAATAATTAAAATACTTTTTATCCGTGGGTGAAACCGCGGGCCGCAACTAGTTTATTATATTATTAAAATTAAAAAACCGTAAAGATTTTTTGTAATGTATCAAAGTGTAAGGCAAAGCGGCCGCGTTTTTAATTCAAACATCAAGTGTACATTTATATTTGTGTGTGTAAGTGCGTGTGTTGAATCCGGCATTCTGTATGGAACACATACACTGCGTTTACTCTGTTCTGTGATTCGTGCGTTAGAATACATGAAAGAAAATCCATTTAAGCCGTGGTATTGTTGGGCACCCTTTGAATATAAAATAAGAGACGAGACGCTTTTCCTAAGTGACGGGCGAAGCTGCTCTGTGGAAGATAATTTATAAATGCGTACTTATGAGATCTAGAAATGCTCTGTAATTTATGACCCGCTTTGCTGTGCTAAGCCTGTGTCTGTGCAGCAGACGTTTCGCCTGTAAGTTTTATACACGCAATAAATGAGAATATACTCGTATTTAATTTCGTATTTTTTACTACCTTCTTGTTTTTTAACGGGCTTTACATGTATCTGAGTACAAGCTTCTGCCCGCGGCTTTCCCGCGTGGCCTATAGGAAACGAAGAAGAAAATTTTTCATAGATAATTCAACCACCCATTTCACCCTCTTAGGGGTGGAATTTCGTAACCCCCTTTCTTAGTGGATACCTACACTTTACAAGGAACACACCCTCCAAATTTCAAGACTCTAGGACCAGCGGTTTAGTCTGTGCGTTGATATATAAGTCAGTCATTCAGTCAGCCAGGACTTTGAATTTGATATGTATAGATATAAATATTGTTACAAAATACTTCACTTCGGGAGCTGATGCAAGCGGCGTAGTATATATACGAGTGACGAAGAAGGCTCTGGCTCACTTTTCGGGCAGCGCTCAG
Source organism: Ennomos fuscantarius (assembly GCA_905220475.3). NCBI lineage: Eukaryota > Metazoa > Arthropoda > Insecta > Lepidoptera > Geometridae > Ennomos > Ennomos fuscantarius. The sequence goes on from HG992039.1 coordinate 5,830,906, forward strand.
AGGCGACGGACGTTTTATAAAATCACGCTATTAATTATTGTCGGTTCTTAGTAAATCTTAATAAATATTCTTAGCTTGATTGTAAACTTATTTTTTTTAAAACTAAAACCACTTAGGATTTCCAACATCAGAAGTGGGATCTAACTCAATTCTGACTTGGTTATTCTGATTTTAAATATTGCTTTGCTTTTGCTGTCGTGATTTTAAAGAATATCCGCTTAAATTTTTGTGGCTATGGCCGAGACTAGTAAACGTAAAAGTCGATCGAACGAATGAGATCGAACGTCTATCCTGGTTTAGAAGCTCAGCTTCAAATTTTCATAAACCGCTTAGGTGTTTTGGAAGTTTCCAGGACACGCAGTGCAAGTGTTGTTGCGAGTACATCGCACGCCATGTCGGCGCCCGCACCAGATGCTCCGGCACGCCAGCCGCGTCGTGCGAGCCGTATGCCCGTATGGCCCGCTAACTGTGCCGTCTGTCGTGCGCGCCGAGTCGTACCCTGCAAGTCTGGACCTGTCCGTGCCGTGTTCAAGCACGCCTCCGCCCACCGCGGATATGGTTATATGTGAAGTAACCGAAAACCTCATTAATGCTATGATGCCATGCCGGTAAGATCGAACCATGTATTTATGTCGAATTTCGATCTGTCTTAGCATGATTTTGATTCGTTGTGTAGTCAAATTGATCATGTGCGCAATCTAAATAGACGGGACGACAGTGAGTGTTTAGCACGTATAGGTAATTGTCTAAAAGGTGACGCGAGGTCGTGGCTATACGATTGGGTTAGTAATGACCGTAGTTGGTCAAATTTCAAGCGCAAATTCAAGCATTGTGCCCTATACGAGTAGATATCGCGAACATTTTATTTGATGTTATGAAAACTGATTCCGATAACTACCCCACGTATGCAGAATACGCTAGACGTTTGTTGTTACATTACGCATTGTTAACGATTTGAGTGACGAGTTCATTGTAGCGATAGTTACACGCTGGTGTTACTGATCCTTAAATTCGCGCAGCTGCTACGAATTTAGTGAGTTTTCTGTCCATTTATGCGAAACCTGATGAGATTACACCCGTTCAAGCTCGTGGTGTTTTTCGCAAAGGTTATGTTCAACAAAACAAGCGAAAACGCGAGTATAGTGATTCTAAAGACTGAGTGAGGCAGAATTTTCCATCAACGTTGAATTTTTTACAACTGAAATAGATTACTAAGGTCAAATGATTACTAATGGTCAGGTGAGACCGAGCGAGCACAAGGTAGAAGCTTCTGTTAACACGTAAGTGTCAAGCAATGTCTAAAGAGGTTAGACATTTTTAATGCTACTAAGTTAGTTTTTGTTACTTTAGACGGTACATCCCCGGTTATTCATTCAAAACAGAACTCGCAATGGTACCGTTAAGATGCGGTGATGAATAATACTGCGTCCACACTACCAGACGCTGACCAGCAACTCCAAGACGCTTATGTCAACAAGGGTCGTCAGCAGTCACGAACCTTCACCGTTGGCGATTTTGTGTTCGTGAACAGGTCGTCACAATCTACGGGAAAGCTGGACTCTGGCATGCTGGGGCCCTACAAGGTCCTGCATGTGCTGCCACCCACCGCTGTAGCTCGAAACTTCTCGGCGGGTCTTATGGCAAGACAACGCAAGCGGCCGCCGATCACATGGTGTTTTGGCGGGGCGAATGGACGCTGGAGGCTTGTTCTGCGTTCTCCACTGCGGATATCTGTCTCACCAATGTGACTCAGCGATGACTGCACTTTATGTGGCGTCGTTTGCAATGTGTGATCATTTCGCACAGTTGCCTTCTCTCTATTTGCAATGTGTGAGGTGGCCTATGCCTTCGCACAGTTGCCTTTTGCAATATGTGACGAGATTATTCTCTCCACATAGTTGCCGTTTTTGCAATGTATGACGTGGTTTGTGAGTGTCACGTCATACAGTTGCCGTTTTTGCAATGTGTGACGTGGTTTGTGAGTGCCATGTCATACAGTTGCCCTTTTTTCAATGTATTACGTTATTTGTGAGTGTTATGTCATACAGTTTCCGTTTTTGCAATGTATGACGTGATTTGTGAGTGTCACGTCATACAGTTGCCATTTTTGCAATGTGTGACGTGGTTTGTGAGTGCCATGTCATACAGTTACCGTTGTTGAAATGTATGACGTGTTAATGAGTGTCATATCATACAGTTGCCGTTTTCTATTACAATGTGTGGCGAAGTTTAGAAGTCCGGAATTCTGAAATTCGCAATACATTTATTTTTCTTTATTTACAATGCTAACATGCGCCTATAACCATTACTTCTTCTTACATCTTTTCATAAAATTGTTATGAAAACTGCGTTGGTTGTACTTGAGTGCACGCTTGTGCTTCTAACACAGTTGTTTTGCAGTCTCCGTTTTCAATGTTTATTACAAGTACCTGTTGAATTTCTCTAAATTGAAATTTCTTTGAATTGAGCAACAACTTCATTTTAATTTTGAAATGGTTTCAGTTACCAATGTTATGCCTGTACATCAGGTCCTAAAATCATGTTTTGTTGTGTTATAGAAGAAGACACAACGGTCGAGGTCGACGAAAATGTGCCGCTTGAAGATGAAGCAGCTGTTGAGGACAACACGCAAGCAGGAACGGCCGTGTTACAAAATACTTCACTTCGGGAGCTGATGCAAGCGGCGTAGTATATATACGAGTGACGAAGAAGGCTCTGGCACTTTTCGGGCAGCGCTCAGAGGCGACGGACGTTTTATAAAATCACGCTATTAATTATTGTCGGTTCTTAGTAAATCTTAATAAATATTCTTAGCTTGATTGTAGACTTATTTTTTTTAAAACTAAAACCACTTAGGATTTCCAACAATATATATTATGTTATTGTAATATCTTATTTAACTCGTGAAATTTGCTTTTATCTGTCTGGATAAACGCACTCGCGTACAGGTCGCATTTTTCAATGAATCTTAACGGATCTTGGTACAGACAGGTTCTACAAGTTCATGGATTTTATTTCTCGTCCGCGACTTTTGATTGGAGTTGTATTTCCCCCAAAAAGGGGGAAGTTTCTTGACAATGAAAATCATTGAACAAATATGGCTTCGCACATCGATATTGTAACTCCCCGTAATTTATAATGTTTTTATTTATAATAACTGGAGAAATACTGAATATAAAAATCTTAAGTATTTTATAAGAACTCTTTATAGGATAATCTCAAAATGGTTTCCAATTTCGGAACTTTGCAAAAAAAAAAAATGTTCAAACGATGTGACCGAATTCTCCAAGTGTGAGATGCTTGTTAAAATATTATTTTTTCTAGTAACCTCAATTTGCAATTCATAATAAACATAAGCCGCTGAACTGGTTTTTACGTTCATTCCAATGAACAAGTTTACTGAACACGTGTATTAGTTGCATAATTAAAGTTTAGGAACGCCGTTTGATATTGATATTTCATTAACATCATCGAAGGCAGCTTAACCTTGAAAAAACTGAATTCATTTAATTTCGCAAATGGTTGTGTGGGTAGGATTAATATATTAAAAATGAGAATGATTATATAATTCAGAATGAGATTTGATGACTGACCTGATAGCTCATTTGGTAGTAACCCTGCCTTCTGAACAGTGGGTTGTCGGTTCGATCCCCACCCAGGACAAAAATTTGTGTGATAAACATCGATTTTTATTCTGTCTTTCGTTTTGTCTATTATATGTGTCTGGGTGTTATATTGTATTCTGTGTATGTATTTATAAACAAAGTATTTAAGTATTATATCAGCTATCTCGTTCCCATATTATAAGCTTTACTTAGTTTGGGGCTAGGTGGTGTTGTGTGAAATGGCCATACATTTTTTAAATCAAAAATAAAATTGTATTAATATGTTGGCATGTCCAGTCAAACTACAATTTACTATAACAATTTATGTCAATACAATTGACAATTTCAAGATTGGGGACATTAATATTAAACAAAGTTATACCGGCCGATAGATGGAGCTAAACTAAAAAAGTTTTACTTCAGTCGTGTCGTATAAAGCACACTCGTTTTTTTAAATGTTTATAAATAATGAAGATATTCTTTCTACATAAATAAATATTATTTAAGCCGGCTTAAGAACTCCAAAAATGTAACGGAAGAAGTAGAACAACCACTTCCTGTCTGCGGTCGATTTTTATTGTTTCATAATACCTTACTTTGACCTCAGTTAAAACCTAAATGAGACAAAATTTTAAAACATTTACATATCGTACTGTACATATACGAGTATGTACACTTGTCATAATACCATTATCAAGCCGAGTACCTAATAAACACTATATTACTGAAAATTATTTAGGCTATAATTTAAAAAGAAAATGTAAAGATTTTAAATACAACTATTTCTTTAAATAAATTTTTTAGCAGTGGGTGTACGATTTACGACATAATATGTTTTAATTAAGTCCCTACTCCTTTGCTGAGCAGTGCAAGTGTTGGGGTTAACTAAATTAATTTATGGCAACACCGCTGTTGCTGAGATGCCAGCGACGACGCAGCTTCTCAAGGTTGACCTGCTAGGCGATCACGTAACTATATTGCAAACTAAAAACAGAAATTTGCATGGATTTGACAGTTTCAAAAAAGCGCGGCTACATCCCTGGGGACTAATCGCAGCACTTCGATTGCTATGCAACAGGAGAATTTTAATTCCTAATTTGAGAATTTCCATAGTAGCACATAAACTGAAATATTGAAACTGTCAAATCCATACTTTGTGTTTCTATGGGTTGCAATGAAGTTACGTGATCGCCGAGCTGGATTTTTGAGATATAAGTGTGGTCGCGAATCAACTAATGTTGCACTATTTACTAATAACTATTAACGTAGGTATTCCTATTTTACTTGGGTTGAGAGATCTCAAAGCAAACACTCAAGTTGTAGTTAACAATTCAATCCTTAATCTCTGTCACAATACAACTAGGTACCTATTGTGTTTATGTACTACGAGACGTTAATCCTTTTAAAGCACGGGAGCCACTGTCGGGCTGGAATCAAGGAAGCGGCGTGTATAGGTAGCGGCACGTAAGTTTAGCGCTGAGCAAAATGTGGTAGGGATAGCTGCGCAAGGATACTGTCGCGCGCACACACATTAATAAATAGTTATTAATGTTTAAGTAGCATAGCTTGTCTGTCACCCCTACCGCGTAACCGTTCTGGGAATCGGCTTCGCCTGCCATCCTGCACGCGCTAATTAACAACTCCACGAGTGCGAGCAAGAGAGAACACGATTACGATCTCCACCAGACTTACGCGGTAAGGCCCCAGACGGTTGGTTTTACTATTCAAGATTAACCTCTTTTTATTTAAGCCTTGCTTTAGAGAGTCAATCAATTCATTGGTTCCTCTTTTCTCTTTTCCTCCAACAATGCACGTCATAAACCATTTCAATACTCAATACTCAATTATTTATTGCCAACATATGTACTTATTTACAGGTGTTATCGATTCTATTTCGATCATTTTTACACTAATAAAAAACCAACAATAACAAACGAACTCAAACGTAACAAAAAACAATAAAAGGCAATAACAATGCACCTTAGAACGCGACTGTACAGTCAGAAGTCTGCGGAGCGTCGTATGGGGCGGGGGACGGAATACGACTAGCTAGCCAACCGGCGCTACGTTCGCGTACCCTTCGTCCCTTTAGACCCCCTGTGCTGTGATACCTAATTTTTGACTTCTGCGCAATGACGCTCAGCGCTAGAGTTTCGTGCCGCTACTTATACGTGGTATATACGCGAATGCATGTATCGCTGCGTAGCATTCCTTGTGGCGGCACAAGTGTTGAATTATAGTATGTGGCTAATTGAGTGCTTTATTGTAAACCGCTTTTACCTCTGTAATTACAGACTGTTAAAGTGTTTGATGAAGGCGTGGTGATTGATGATAAATTCATTTGGTTTGTATCTTCAAGCAAACACTGAATAGAGCCAAATCATATACACGAGAACTTAGATATATTAATATTTACGGTTAATTCACCTTAGCATGAAAAGTATTCTTGAAATAAATTATCTTTAGAACTATAGAAAGTAGTGATAATGACACTGACTTTTATCCTAGATACGAAATAGTTTGTAACTCAATGCACAAGTGCAAATGCAACAATAAACTAAAAGATCTGACGGAGACGGAACCGTAAATCCCTCTCAAGAATTAAAGACATAACCTTCTTGGTAAACTCCAACACCCATAAAAGTTGCAGTAGATTAAAAACTGTGACGTAGTTGTTACAAAACCCAACGTGCGCTGCGAAAGTTCAAAGCTCTATGAAACGTAATCCGTGGCACTTTCTCAAAGTGGCTTCATTTTGAGCAAAACAGAGGAATAGTTAGTTGTTCCTTAGTTCAACATATATTACGCGTCTTTAATGTTATGTAAAATTTAGTTTTTCCGGACCTTATTACACATTACACTAAAACAAATTAAGCCGTAACCTCTCTCACTGTCTGGCAGCATCTAGGATGAGAAATGCCGAAGATCGGGTTCTGTAATAAGATCGAGAAGACTTCTACTGGAAGAATATACCTTATGGAAAGTCGCTATCGTTCTGGCTAACCTATGGAGGGCACGTCGACCTCGAGGTTGGTGTATGATTATAATGCGATAGTGTCCCATTACAGTAGCCGAACACGGTACCTGAGCAGGCTACACTGCTGGCTGTACTACCGGAGTCGCCGAAGACGCGTATTGCCTGTTTTAGGCGGCTACGACAAATGGAGAGACGGACGCTTTTTACGATGCACACTCAATTTTTTATCTGCTGTATAATGTATTATCAGAAACTTTACTATCAGACAACTTCTATTGAAAATTAGGTAAAAGCAAGACAACATCCTCTGGCCCTTTGCTAGACACATTTTAAACTACAACTGTAAAAAGGTCGTACTATTTATCGATTCGAGAAAGTAAGGCCCTTTTTTTAATGTGCCGTCTTGAATTTGAAAGCGCTACCGATCTATATTGTCGTGAGTTCCCGACTGATATTGATCAGATATTTGTTTGCATCGGCGGGGTCGCCAACCCTATATCACAACTACTCGACCCGTGCGTGTGTTGTACTATATGCATACTATACTTGTGTGGATGACACCATTCCATATGCGAGCACCACGCCAAAAATATCTCCTGAATGAATGAATCTCGCCATCTCGGAACTATCCTGTATCTCACCGTGGAAAGTTTCACGTCGGATGTTATTTGATCTTACATCGCATCTCCGCAATTGTTATTTTAAACTTTCAAACGTTTTCAATTTCATTATGTACCTAACCGCTGAATTTAAAATGGTTTTTAATGTAAAATTAAATATGATAACTGAGCAGGTTTTTAATGCCATTATTAATAATAAAGTGGAAATCGTTACTTATTCTATACCAAAAGTGAACTATTGGGAAATTTACTAGATATTTTGTTTTATGTAAAGGGATGCGAACATGCATACGGCCTGTACGGAAAACAATTCAAGGCCTTAATTTAACTACCCGTCCGCACGATCCTCTTGTCCCAAAATACAAATTGTAAAGGGCAAAACATCATTAATTAAAATAAGCCGCAGTCCTTTTCGGGCTCCATCAAAGCCGGTTCATAAATTGAGAAAATATCCTTGAGATAATTTATTAAGTTCCGACGAGGACTCGCGTTCGTCCCTGGATAAACGACACTAATTTATTTAAAATGATATTATTTCCAAAGACGTCTTCTCAAGTTCTTCTTGTAAAATGAGTAGTCACAGTCGTTATTAATCTTCAGCCTTTATTAAATGCTAATAGCAGACCCGCCCCATCTGTGCACGAATAAGTTATATTTTTCCCAAATTTCTTTGTTAAATTGTCTTAGCTTGGCATTGTCAACGTCAGAGTGTATATAGGCGTAGGTACACGACGTCATAACCGCGATGTTCGTAAACTCTTCGAAACACTTTCTGCAGGAGTGAAGACTTGGTAGTAAAATAATCCTATAATCTTGGAATACTGTTGCCATCTCTGGGATGAAAGACGGGCCAAAAGGCTCATCGGTGACGATGCGTTGGTGGAAGCTAAGCTTCAGAGCTTGGATCACTGCCGTAAAGTTACTGGCTTATCGGTGTTTCATCGACTGCACTTTGGAGAGTGCGAAAGAATTACACGTTCTAATTCCCCCATCTCCTTTCTTTCATCAGACTACAAGACGCACCGAAGCACGGCATCCCTATGTGGTTGAAATTCATTCAACTCGCACGAATCGTTTCGCTATTAACTTTATAATGTGAACAGCGTGCTGGCGTCCTTGTTTCCAGTTAAATATAACAGTTTTCAAGTCAAAAGTGAACAGGTATCTTCTAGAAAAGTATGCCCCATTTTAGACCATGTCATTGCTTAACACCAAGCGACGCGGTGGTCTAATGATATACCTATAACTAATTTAAAAACAAACTCAAACAAACAGACAGGGTAGTAATAGCAGTTTTGTAACGACTTAATCCCCGATGGCATCCTGGCATTTGTGGAGAATTCCCAAAGGGATCCAGCATAAATCAAAGCTAACCTGACCAGGATCTTGGGTTTTCGAGTGTTTTGTTTCGTCTGCGAATACATAAGTTTTTCTAAATAAGTAATGTTTCACGGGTTCTCAAGAGACAAGTAAACCAGTCAAGTAACGATTTTTTCGAATGAAATAAATAGTACACAAACTCGGCTTGCCTTTAACTGTCGCTGCGAAATCGCTGACTTGATACAAAACACATTCGATTTAAAAAGTTTTTGTCGAGCAAAGGCCTCTTTTTAGTTATCAAAGACTGTTATTACTTAAAATTTTCACATGTATAATCAGAAGCTCGGGTAGATCTCACATGGAACAAAACAATTGAATATGTCGGCAGAACGGGTTCTGCGTAGGTAGGTTGCAACCTATATAACTATAGGCCTTCAGCATGTCCACACCGCGCCGTGTCTGGAACGAGAATGATTCGTAGCGCACCAATCGATCCCTTTATATAGCCAGACAGGTAGGGGCGCCATGACAGTTGCCGGTGCTGCCACTGTAATAAATTTAATGCCACCACAGGGTAAATTACGGTGCTCGATCGCTGTGCATAGAGTTTATAACTGGACGTTGCCGCCGTCAAATACATTTTGTCGTCAAAATTGAATCATAAACTGACCGGAAAATAAAATGATAATGAATATACATGCACTTTTGTGAAACAATTCAGTAGAATTACAATTTTATTTATATTATACTTACCTACATAAGTAAATTGACACATTCTTGCTATCCACTCAAGAATTGTGAAATTTCTACAGTGACTTTTATTAAAATCTAAAATATTTTTTTTATTGACATGATAATTTGTATCTTCTATGTCCAATCCGAACTAGTTTTAATCTGTATTGGAATCACTGGCTTTTCCCGTTTTTTAAATCTCTATAAAAATAGCTCTATCATTGGTAGCGACTACCTAAAGAAATAATAATAATAATACAAACACGCTAGATGTTATACACGAATCATTTTCTAAACTAGTGTTAAAAGGTTTTTTAAAATTAAAATTTGGGATCAATGCGATTGTTTATATTATGTGGTTGTTAATGTTAGCAGAATTACATGAACGTTAGCAAATTATCTATAATACTTACATTCTATTCGCGTCGTTTCATTGTAAAGCACCGATAAAAATCTGTAATCTTGGCAGCTCTTGGGACCTCAACGATAAATAACTTAGTTCTTACCGATATTGTAGACATTGCTTGTTTCTTATGTACATGCGTGACTGGCCCGATAGCTCAGTTGGTAGTAACCCTGCTCTGAACTGTAGGTTTTGGGTTCGATTCCCACCCAGAACAAACATTTGTGTGATGAACATCTATTTATGTTCTGTGTCTGGGTGTTACATACATTGTATTCTATGTATGTATTTACAAACAAAAAAGTGGCTACGTATCAGTTATCTGGTTCCCACAGTACAAGCTGTGCTTAGTTTGGGGCTAGATGGCGCTGTGTGAAATGTCCACAAATATATATTTATTTATCATTTTTAGTATATAAAATAGCCTTTTTCCATATCATAGTTTGAATCTAGGTGGGCTTGGCTGACTTAATTGTTATGGATAATATTCTGCATGAATTAACATGCACCAGTATGCTCGTTTCCCCATTGCTGTATACAATAAATAATATATAAATAAAGAAATATTTGTGGACATTTCACACAGCGCCATCTAGCCCCAAACTAAGCTAACCTGGTACTATGGGAACCACTCTCAACTCATACAATACTTAAATATATAGATATGGATAGATACTTATTGTTTTTAAATACATACATCAAATACAATATATAGGATGACGGGTTGTGCGTAGGTTGCAAACCTATATAACTATAGGCCTTCAGCGTGCGCCCCGGGCCGTGTCCGGAGCAAGAATGATCCGTAGTGCACCGAGCGCTCCCCTTTTATAGCCAAATGGGTGGGGCAGCGACGACAGTTGCCGGTGTTGCCACTGTAATAAATTTAAATGCAACCACAGGGTAAATTACGGTACTGCCCGCTGCGCATAGAGTTTATAACTGGACGTTGCCGCCGTCAAATATAACACCCAGACACAGAACAAACCCCTATGTTGATGAAGATGTGTGATGACACAAATGTTTGTCTTAGGTGGGAATCGACCCCACAACCCACAGTTCAGAAGGCAGGGTTACTACCAACAGAGCTATCGGGTCCAATATCTAAAACGTAGCTGCAGCTCGGCCGTGCAAGAGGCGTGCGGCAACACATGACTGAAACGCACGGACGAGTCGCCGAAGTGTAAACGGTTTCTCAAAGATCGCGTTACAGGCCGCGCCAATTTATAGTAACCTTGCGTATGTATCAAGTATTTTTTGTTATTCATTAATTAAGTTATAAACCTTCAATTTTTTATTGTAATTTATTATAATTCTTTAGTTAATCCGCTGTTATAACGCATGTGGGAAAATATTAGATGACGAGGAATTTGATATTAGCACATACTCAATAATTCGGCGGTTTTAATTAAAATACACGCGATATATTGATCCATCATCCGTTCATTAATCATGCTAAATTATTCCACATCGGTTTGCTCTTCAGTAAACAATGATTGATGCGCGACCGCTACAACCGTTGATGCTTCGTAATCGTGACAACATAATAGGGAACCGTTATTATTTTTAAATTTTAGTCAATTGTATATTGATGTAAACTTATTATGGATGATTATGATTATGATTATGAGATGGAGCTAAATAAGTTTTACTTCAGTCGTGTGGTCTAAAGCACACTCGTTTTTTTATCTCGTTACTCGTTAAAATAACATTTTTTTAAATATTGCCGAAATTGTGATGTGTAAATTTGAGAAGATAGATAGATAGATGAACTCTTTATTGTACACACCAAATAATAAAAAATACAAAGAAAAAACAATCAATTGTATAAAGTGTATTAATGGACGACCTTATAGCTAAAAGCGATCTCTTCCAGGCAACCTTTGAAGACTTTTGATGCTCTTTGTAGAACAAGGAACTTGTAATTAAGATTAACTAAAACTTTTCATTGTTTTGCTAAGTTTGATAGGTTATCATAAAAAAATAACAAAATACAATAAATGAATGTTTTACTCAAGATTGTTTTGGTCTTCCCTTCAGTGATCAATGAATGATGCGTCCATCCCACAGACTGCTAAAGGCGATGCCATTGGACAGCTACATGCTTCCGCACCGAATTAGTGATACGCGTTTTTTACCATCAATAATAAAAAAATAAATATTGTTACATTTCACACAGCGCCATCTAGCTTATACTATGCAAAGCTTGTGCTATGGAAACCAGATAACTGATACAATACTTATATACTTTTTGATGTAAAACTTCTTTACGCACGCTTGACTTGGGGAATAAGCTGGTGAATGCGAGGCGAACGGAAATTGAAGTTTGTTCACGGAGATCTCCATTGTCAACATAGCAAAGTTAAACATTTATTATTATTATGCACCGGACATAAAACAATAAAACAACAATTCATAATTGTCAAGATGGCGACTTTAAAATAAACAAAGTAAAAACAAAGTTCTACCGGCCGATAGATGGAGATAAACTAAAGAAGTTTTACTTCAGTCGTGTGGTTTTAGCACACCGGTTTTTTTTAAATTATAAATACATACATAGAATACAATATATATACCTATAAAATATATATATACACCTAGACACAGAACAAACACGCTTATCACACAAATGTTTGTCTTGGGTGGGAATTGAACCCACAGCTCAGAAGGCAGAGTTACTACCGACTGAGCTATCAGGCCAATAGATTGCACTTTTCCTTTTTGGTCACGTTTTCGGTCCCGATAAGTCTGCGATCAACGCCACCGATAGTCATTGAATAACAAATGAGCCGATTTGCGAAACCAGTAACTCATCTTCATGAGTACTCACGAGCGTGGACTTTGGATTTTATCATTAAATTCATTTATATCATTAATCATTTTTTTTAGTAAATTAAAGGAGTCGCGTGCATCAATAAAATCGCGTGCAATAAAATTAAGCGTTTATTCCCATTAGGATATCAAATTTGATCATCTATGATGAGGTCACCTACTAAGAACAAACCTTTTTGTCAGATTACTAGTTATGAAATAGGAATCTATTTTTCCTCTAGGATAACAAGTTTGAAAACGGGTTAGCTAGTGAAATAAAATTCTTGATACATTTTTTTTGGTTGGTTTTGGCTCCACACTTTTCTGTATTTAGCCGATGTCAAGTAATCTCAAGTTAATTAATATCATATAATGTGTCAAGTCTAGTCATAGTCTAGTCTATTCAAGTCATACTCCTAGTAAAGTGGTGGCAACTTTACCAGAAGCTTCTATGGAACTTTGAAAACAACACGAAAAGAAACGTTTCACCATCATTGCACCATACCATGCGTCACCGCATTGATTATTTTCCAAAACTTGTGCTATTTTCAGTGTTAGTGCATAAAATTGGTGGCATTCTATTCGTTAAGTGCTCGATTACAGGCGTGAGTGTGGGAAAATGGTATAATGATGGTAACACGTTTCTTTTCGTGTTGTTTCCCAAAACTCCATAGAAGCTTCAAGTAAAGTTGCCACCACTTTACTAGGAGTGACTAGACTATGACTTCGACTGTGACTTGACACATGTTTGCGTGAAATATCATTAACTTAATAAATTATCAATTACTTGACACTGGCTAAATACACAAGAGTGTGGAGCCAAAAAATAAAAATAACATAAGCGCCGATCCAGTTTCCTAAATCTGTCTCACTCTCACAGTCCACTTCTGGGGCGCCTATCAGATACAGTTGAAGATAGGCTTCGGTCGTGGTTAAATCAATTTTCGAAACCTTTTTTCTCTTCGAGCCCGTACTGAAATACAAATAGATTTAGCAAAAGCGTAAATTACATTTCTCAAAGTGACAAAATAAATTGAATGAAATATTCGTCGTGAGACGTTCTACCATTGTTAAATATGTATAATGTATACGCTAGGTTGACGTTGATCTTTGATGGTGATATATTATTCAGTTGATCATGCCTGAGAAAGGCATCTTTGATAATTGCCTCTATTTTTTTTTTCAAACTTTTTCTAGGGTTAGACCGCGCTCTCATCTGATGGGAAGTGAAGTGACGATGCGATCGAAGGTGTGGCATGCTAGCCAAAACTTAATAGCTTTGTAGCTTGCTAGCTCTATTTTGGAAAGATTATAAAAAATGTAATTCTAATAACATATTACATTATTTCAGAACACGAGTGTATGTCTATGCTTTAATATATTATTTTGGTTTTAAAGAATATTATTTCATATGGTCGTTTGTTCTCTGATCACGATATTGTAATTATCACGAAGATGTCGACAATCTATCATTTATTTCCTTTACGTGTAAGCATGTAGACCTTTTTTCCTGTAATCATTTAATAATAAAGATAATAATAATAACACCCACCGCCCAACGATCACATACATAGATCCTGGACCATAACTAGGATTCCGTGTCTAGGGTCCCAGGAAATACGAGGACCACGGTCTCCACAACACCCAGACTCAGAACAAGTATTTGCCCTGTTTTGTCTGTGCACAAATACTTCCTGCCGCGGGAATCGAACCCGGCGCCTCCGGGCTATAAGCCGACCTGCTCAACCACCACACCACAGAGGCTATAACACTTTTTAAACTTTCGCGACTTAAACTCATGTTGTAAAGATGAAACGGGTCTATTCGCGCCCAAAAATTATCAAAACATTATTTTGACTAACCTCGACGTTTCGACCAAGTTACGTTGGCCGTGGTCACGAGGGGACTGGAGTAGCGGGTGTCAGCATCGTGCAGAACGGGCGTCGTCTCCAACTACTCGCATTTGGTCTTGTAAATTTTCACTATCAATATCCCGGCATACAATACTAACAGTATCGGCAGTTTCACGCGGACACAAATCGCGACACTAACACCTATTTATCACCGGATTCCACGATGAGGATAACCTATATTATATGCTTAGTGAAATAACTTAATTTTAAGTACCTAATATAATTTTGACTTGTAAAAGTGCTAAAATTAGCCTATTTGCAATAAATCTTTTACCTTTGACTTTATAACCATCTTCCCGATTGAAATTGTTGTATTTCTTCGTCGAGGTTAGTCAAAATAATGTTTTAATAATTTTTGGGCGCGAATAGACCCGTTTTATCTTTACAATACTACAGAAACTGTCAAATTTAAACTATCGTCTAAAATCTTAGTAATACATATTTCATATCGTAGTACATATTTAGTGACCATATACATTTTTGCTCTTATATTTTGTTGTTTCAAAATAAGTACAAATAATTTTATAACGCATTATAGATAGTTGGCCAATCGACTTAACTTATTTGAATGGAATTTTACACTGATTGCGAATACTCGCATAATAATAATAATAATCGCATCGTCACTTCCCATCAGGTGAGAGCGTGGTCAAATGCTAGACAAGTTTGAAATAAAAAAAAAAAATAAAAAAAAAAAAATACTTTAATTCATAATATTTACTTCGCATGTACCGATCAATATTTGGATTGCTACTAACTTTATATATTTGCTTTGGAGTTACATTATAATTTTTTGTTACATTATGTCGCGAGGTTGCCCCTGAGTCACTCGATTATTTTATCATTTTTATAAAGACATTAGTTAACAGCGGTATTAAAACTAAAGATGTGCTAATATATGTAAAAGTTAAATTAGAGTAATTGGTAGTCGGTAACTAAATGTTTCTATCTTAAAATTATTTTGTTATTTTCTTCAGATCTTTTGTCTTTAATTTCAGGTAATATCCTTACCAATGGTCAGCAATGCGGATATTATATGCGTGAGTATCTTTTTGACGTTTATCATTCAAGTTTAATGTCATATTCGCTACATATCTATATCTATATAAAAGAAAGTCGTGTTTTTACACTATTTATAACTCAAAAACAGCTGAACCGATTTGGCTGAAAATTGGTGAGGAGGTAGCTTAGAACCAGGACGGAAATAAGATACTTTTTATTCCGTTCGACCGCTATTAATTCACCCGTGCGAAGCCGGGGCAGGTCAGCTAGTATCTTATATATATAAAAGAATGTCGTATTAGTTACAATATTTATAAGTCAAGAACGGCTGAACCGATTCGGTTGAAAATTTGTGGGGAGGTAGCTTAGAACCAGGAGGACATTGGATACTTTTTATTCCGTTCGACCGCGTTTTACTAATTCACCCATGCGAAGCCGGGGCGAGTCAACTAGTTGCTTATATAATCTATCGCTTTGATTTTCTCTACTTTATGTGAGTACAAATACGCAATATCATTATTCTTAATATTGCGCTACGTCTTACATTCATATAAGTAACATAATATTTTATCACTGTAAGCATTATCGGTCTCTATTATCAGCTGTTACATATTGTAAATAAAACGAATGTTACAAAATTTTTGATTAATCAATTATTATCTTTGCAATCAAGTTTGTTAATTGCTTTTTTTGAGATAAATTTATAAAACATGCATCAGGGAGTAACGTGTTTATTATGTTTATAAGATTTGTCCACCTCTACCGTCCTGTTTAGGTTTGACCATATTAAACGTGTTGTTTGGTTCTTATGTTTTTAGTTTAATGTATCTCGTATCGTGTTCTGTTGATAAGTCACGCAGACCTTTATAGCTTTCTACCTTTAGATGCTGGAGTAACATCGAGTACCTACGTAGCTCGCCTCGACTTCTCGACATACCTCTTCGTTTATTACCCATGTTTTCCTGCTTTGTCTGTCTCCAATATGCCATTCCTCGTTGTGTCCGACCTACGACATTTCTGTCTCTGAGTACCCATTACGATCGTACGAAACCGGTTTTTGCCGTTCGTATACCTACATCGTGTACATTAATCCGTAATGTAGGTACTTCATCGTCTTGTGTACACAGACCATCTATCAGGTTGCCTCTGGATTTTCGGGATTAAAAATGTCATTGTAGGTTCGAACGGAGTTGTAGTAAAAGGAACAGTACGTTATGTTCAGTTGTAGATCGTTGTGGTGTTTTGTGGTGTTTATCAGTTTTGAGTTTAGCGTGTGGGAGTGCTTACGGCAAGAGTGTGTAGACGGTGCGTCGCGTGTGTGTGCGTGCAGTCGGTGGGCCAGTGTGGGTGTTCCTGTGGCGCGCGAGGCGCGGCGACGGCCGGTGAAGCGGTCGGCGCCAGTTCAGTTTTGAGCGCCACGGGGCTGCCGCGTTCTCGCCGCGTAGAGCCCGATCTCGCGATTCCACTAACTTTGTGCACTGGAAACTTTTCAAAGCGATTCATGACGGATCCGATGGCCGCGCATTGCTTACGTTTTGAATTCCGAGTCGCAGCGTGGTGAATCGTGCGAGCAAACACTGTTGCGCGTTTGAACAAATCGGTCGGTCTATTTTTGAATATTCTCTAAACGCTTCGACGTGAAGTTTTCGAAACGCAGTCCACTGGTGCCGGGTTAACGGCCGCAGTGTATGCAGCACGCCTGCATCACGTCCCTTGTGTTTTTGTTGACGGATTTTTGTTGTTAACCAACACAATTTGTGCTCGAGAAACGTTATCTGTAAGTATGACCCCGGTTGATTTACGATACTGGCTTATATTACTAGGTCTCGGTGAACCTATCATTGTGTGTGTCATTATTTCATTATATATCGTGACTGACACTCAATATTAGTAGGTGTGTCATCATACAAAGTTAATTAAGTGAACGTCATTATGTCTATAAGCTAGATACATAAAAAATATTAACAACACAGATCTCGACGTTGGTCGTATCGTAGGATAAACGTGCGTTGAGTGAGACAACGTGTATGCAGTGCACACACTCGTACATTATCATACGTAGGTACATACAATATAATAATGTTTATCTTTATGTTAAGCGCTGTGTTGTCGTATTGCGTCCATAAATATATAATATAATGAACCATTTATTAATGGAATGTTGTTCATAATTGCATTGACTATGCTCTATAATTTACATAAATTATTATATAATAATAAATTGAAACTTTTTTTGAGATAAACTGATATACTCAATAGATAAACTCTTTATTGATACAACCACATCTTAAATAATTAGAAAAAAGTAAACAAACTTGACCAAAGTGTAACAATGAGCGATCTTATCGCTCAGAGCGATCTCTTCCAGACAAACTTGCAATAGCACATTATTAGTATAACATGGAAGATTATGAGCTCTATTTTATTTCTAGTTCGTTGCTCTTCCGCCTTAGAAACACAATATTTGTTTGTAGTTTTTAACACACTACAAGGCAGGTGATAATAATAATTCTCAAGTACAGTCAACATATCTGTACAGTCAATATGCAGCCCTTCGAACGGTTATTTAATAGCTATGTTTTCATAGCAGGTATATGTATTAAAATTTGTTGTTATTGAAATGCTTATATTCAACACGTCGAAGGTAGTGATGTAACGTCCAAAATGAATATAATAAGGATAAGTTTTTTTTGTTACATTTTCAACATAAACATATTTCGAAAAATGAATTGATATCTATTTAATTTGCAAAAACTGGTTTATTCAAAATTGAATAATGCAAAAGGTTATATTATGCGGCATCCATTAATTTATACACGAGGAAGTTTAGTTCTTCTATTGAGCTTAATTTGAAGCCATTCCAAAAATCTTTGAAATTAATTATCAGTTGGATATTAAGGTAAAATTATTATCAAGGCCAATATACGTTATGAATTTATGAATAATGAGTTTTAATACCTATATTATACGTGTGGTGTAGGTATCAAACTTTATCATCAGCCTAAAGACGTCTCAGTAAAAATAAAATATAAATATATATGTGGGGACATTTCACACTACGCCATCTAGTCCCAAACTAAGGATAGCTTGAACTATGGAAACCAGGTAACTCTGATAGAATACATAGATACTTTTCGTTTATAAATACATACATAGAATTTGTATTCTATGTATGTATTTGTTTACAAATTTGTGTATTGTTTGTTCTGTGTCTGGGTGTTATGTTGTACATAACACCCAGACACAGAACAAACAATACACAAATTTGTTCAATACACATATTTTGTTCTGGGTGGGAAACGAACCCACAACCTACAGTTCAGAAGGCAGCCACTACAAACTGAGCTATCAGGCCAGTCCACGTAAAGTACTTAACCTTCCTTTGTTTTGTTAATACAATACAATAACACTTTATTGAACACCAACTAATACACAAAAATGCACCTAATCTTGCAATAGTTGCTGCCAATATGCATAACATACTAAAAAGTTTATCTACTTTTTAAAATTATTTCAAAAGGATTTTGTGCTATTTGATGATGACTTTTTCACACTTTTGCATTAGCCAAGCTGCGAGGCTGTAGTGCACTTTTAACTCAAAAAAAAAAAACATACCTACCCCCTATTTTTATAGATGTGTTTTTTATTTTAATAGATCCGTGTGGAACTGTCAGACCTACAAACGCGTCAGAACCACATGCTTTGATAACCGCGCGGAACTGTCAGACGTATAAACGTCAAATTTTTTACTGTTTTGTTACAATTTTTTTTTTGTGTTTGGAAAATCCCCTTGCACTTCTCTGACACCACGGGGGTATGTTGGACTCGAACCCACTAAAACCCCCCCGTGAGCCCTCGTCCTCCGTACCGAAGGGGTCGCGACTGCAGTCCAGCCAACTAGACGTGCAAACGTGCCGCAACCACGTCTAACAGCCGTATGAAACTGTCAGTCATAGAAACGCGTCGCAACAACATCTAACATTGACATCCGAGCTAAACTGTCAGATACACAAACACGCCGCAACCACACGCTACCGCGCTGCTAAGTTGCCAGTGCAAAGCCGTCTCCTAATCTCCTCCTATAATCCTCCTGATCTGAGTGAAATTATACCTTATAACCTACACTGGTATTTTTTGTATGAGTACCAGTACTATTGCGTTTTCAGTGGCATGTATGAGTAACAATATATAGGTACTTGTGCGATAATGCTTATAGACAGGCAGTAGTGAGCTAAATATTCATTTATACCACATAAGACTAATGAACTTATAGTACTGAATACTTTCATGTTTGTTCCAAAACGGCATTCAAATTTTTAATGTTTAGGTTTGAAAGATGCAGCTATAGAGTTTATTTTCAATTGCAATAACTTATGAAAACGTGATTAAATATATACGTAGCTTCTAAACACGTCACACCTGCTAATGTAAACAGAGTACTAAATGATTGCCGTATAGATTAAAAAATATACAAATATAGGTCTATGTTCAGCAGTGGACTTTTTCAGGCTAATGATGATACAAATAGCAAAAAGTCTCGACCAATAAAGCAGATAAAACCTTTACAACAATGTCATTACCTACTTTTTGCTTATAATAATTCGTTATTTTGATCAGATTACGTCGCTATAAGACGGGTCTAAAAAAAATAAGAGAAAATAAACTCACACGGCACACAAGATGGCTATAGCAAATTGGTACGAAATGACCTTATTGACCCTTGCAATACATATTTACTTCACAATCAAAATACATTACACAACTACAACTGGTACACGGCTAACACTTTGGCTCCACACTTTTGTGTGTATTTAGCCAGTGTCAAGTAATTGATAATTTATCAAGTCAGTGATATTTCACGCAGATAATTTTATAATATTATTAATTTGTGTGTTTGTGTGGTGTTTGTTCTGTGTCTGGGTGTAATGTTGTATTCACAAGTAAAATTTATAAATTTAAAAAAAAAGTTAATGACGAGCATGTAAGTACCTTATGTAAACAGTATGTCGGTTCTAAACTCAAACAATTCCATTGTAACGGTGTTTCGCGGTTTATCAATCGTGTACGACATGACTGTATACATAACACAACACGAAAGGTACACACACATACACATACGTATGTGTGCGCAAGTAATGATTGGATGGACCCTGCCTCCCTTGGAGGTCAAATGTGTCACACATACTGTTTAGCATTTGTATGAATGAATATCTTGATTACACAGTTTTTACGCATTGACATATGTTTTACAGAACCGCCATTGGTTATCGAAGTATGTATGAAACGATAAAATAGATCATTGACCTGCCTACTGGTCATTGCCAAAGAGAATCAAATATAAAACTATTCCACTGCTTCATGAAATTATGTTTTACTGTCTATGAATAATTATTGTATGTCTCGTATACATGTTATCTGATCTGGAATTGTAAATATGCTTCGAGCTCGGAAAATGGTGTCAAGCATTAAAGTAATCTAGAGCAGAGGTCTTGAATTACTTACGAATGTTGTTAGTTTTAAGGTTCAGTCGTAACTTGTCACGAGAACACTAGACATCTGAGTTTATTCCATTATATGTATTAATGACCTAATCTTCATAATTTATGACAGATCTACATCACAGTAACATACTTGAAGCTTATCTTAAATCTAGAAGAGAATATTTATTCATTATTAATACATTCGTGATGCCTTATCAATAATGTAGATGGATATATAATATTGAAATAACAATTTTTAAAAGGATTTCGATGACTATTATATTACTTAGTTTTTATGTCGTTAATATTATCTTATAATATACCGTAGATAGATAAAAAAAACTTTCAAAAACTCTCGGTATAATATCCGTAATTAATCAACGATACAATAGAAATTCAAATGATTTTTTTCTAATGCTCCGTATATTATTCATCATGTCCACAAGTAAGCTTGAATGATTGATTGATCTGGAATTACAATGAGCCCTTTCACGTGTATAATCCTAAATTGAAAGCGCCACAGTCCTAAACAGAGAATCCAATTAACGATAAGAGTTAAGACCCATACAATTTGCATAGGGTATGCTGTTAGCTTAGTAACTGGTATTGTAACGATTAATGGAAATTTTATTTTGATGAAGGAACTTTGTTTGTCGACGTTGCCACAATAGATAATAACACTTACGTACTCATAGATAGAAGATAACATCAAGCAACGTAGATGAAAACAAAAACGTATTCATTACATTTCGGAATTTAATTTGAATTGAATTTTAATTAAAAGAAAGTATTGGTGGTATTTTGATATGGCTATAAAGAGTAGTTTACACCAAACGTAAAGACGATACCAGGGGAATGTAGAATGAGGGAGACAAATAAAATGGGCTCTTTTTATAACAAACACGCCTGCGTTTTATTATGGCATTTTCATTTCACCTTAGCATCGTCGCCCCCATCGTACACTGTTTTCACAGCCACTGTTAATATGATTCCTACTATATTTTAAAATATATAATTATGACCCCCTCAATTTTTTCTCAATTTTTTTTTTGTGGGCTTGAGCATTTGGACTGTCTATAGGTCATCGCGGCCAGTATATAGTCCAAATGTGTTTTTTTTTTGTAGTAGTAGTACTAGGTAGTTTTTAGTATTAGTTATTAAATCATTGAAGTATTTAGAAAATAAAGGCAATTTGCCGAGTTTAATTTTTTTAAAAATTATTATTGGTTTTAGTTAAAGCATTTGACCACTGCCTCGCATGATGTTAAGCAATGACCTGGCTTGCCTAGAAGATTCCTGTTTACTATTGAAAACTCCCAGGTTATCTGGAAACAAGGACTCCGGCAAGTTGTGCCATTCATTAGTTGTTTCCACTATAAACTTAATAAGAAAACGCTTCGTGCGGGTTGAAGGCATTTCCAGAATGGTACGAGTAGAAATGTCCAAACATTGATCTAGTCGTAGACGGAGACGGAGGAGTCTAATGAAGTTTAAACTACAAGACAATTTAGCCCTGAACAATAATTGACAATTTGGCCCAGGCTTGGCATAATTGTCTAAGCGATTAGGTTTTATTGTCCAGAATATCACTGTAAATATTGATACAGATATTGTACATTTCAGGACAAATGTTGCGTTGATGATCTGACTATTAGCCCTAAACGGTTTTTGATGGCGCTTGCGGCGTTTTTTGTTCGAGGTTATTATATGAATTCAATGACTGTAAATGAGAATATAACTGAAAAATGATTCTAAATTTTGACATATTATATTTACAACTTTTGCTATGTTTTATTTACCGACCTACCGTGTCGGTAAATAAATAAAATATTGTTATATTATATATTTACCGTGTAAATATATAATATAACAATATAATATGTGTGGACATTTCACACATCGCCATCTAGTCCCAAACTAAGCAAAGCTTGTATTATGGGAACCAGATAACTGATACAATACTTAGATACTTTTTGTTTGTAAATACATAGAATACAATATAACACCCAGACACAGAACAAACACCTATGTTCATCACACAAATATTTTTCCTCGGTAGGAATCTAACCCACAACCCACAGTTCAGAAGGCAGGGTTACTACCAACCGAGCTATCGGGTCAAATATATATCTAGATAAACTAAATTGTAGTGTAGAAACTTTACAAGGTATAATTCTTGTTTCTGTTTCGCAGAACTCTTTCTGTTTCACCTCAAGTTAATGAATTCACTGAAACGTTAATGGTTGTAAAATGCTATATACTTTATAACTTTTCCGAGAGTATGCGTGATGTGTGAACACGTTTTCTATTAGATATACTCCGGGCATATACATAGCAGAATTATATGTAGTACAGTCACGCAAAGTTGGTAGTGTTTCATAATAGAAAACTCTTTGCTTATATGATAAGAGTTTATTCTCTTCAACGATAAATGAGAATAAGAGATGTTCTTTAATATTGATGTTTTACAAATATCATTATTATTTTCCGTACTCGTGACTGAATTGATGCGAATAACTAGAGGTGAAGAGTCAAAGACCAGGGTCAATGGCGGACCTACTACTTTAGGTGACCATAATGATAATTATTAATATTTTGTTCTTCTCTTTCATTTAAGAGCTACTTTTTTTGTGCAGATCCTTCCATTCTTTGAGCTCTTGGTATGAAATTAGCTTTTCCACAGATGTTGTTCTCTGTCGTCTTCTTCCTCTCTTTCCTACTACTTTTCCTTCTATAATGTATTTTATGAATTCTTCATGACGAATCAAGTATCCAAATATCTTTCCTCTTCTGACTTCTATGGTAGTGAACGTTCTTTATTTTCCTACCATGTCTAAAACTTCCAGACACCAACAGCTTAGCTCGTTCAAAAAAAATCTCGAACATTTCTAGAACTTAAATTAAATTCTTGAATTATTTCGACTGGGGCTTGATTTAGTTTTATTGTGTATTGGAATATTCCCAAAACAATAATTAAACATGTTAAAAGTTCAGTTTTTTTTTTTAAATGAAACAAGGTTCCTACTATGTAAATACATGCTAAACATGGGGTTTCTGTACAGAATCAGAAACTACAAAGAACATGGTATAAAGTTTCAAGGCAAAATTCACAAGATACAATGTTTGACTTGACACAAGTATTATGAACTAGATGACCCGCCCCGGCTTCGCACGGGAGATCCGTATTTATGCTTCCGTTTTCAAATTTCCGAATGCTCACATGCTTTTAAAGTAGTTCTGTTGATATTTTGTTGCTAACCCCGATGGAATCTGCCATATGCATAACCAGATCATAACAAGAGTAATTTTTTAATTTAATCATTCGCACTTGTTAACACGTGTTCCTTGTTGAGTACTAGACGGTCTTACAATGTATTTCAATAAGATAAGTGGTCTTAGGCCAACTTCAAATATACCCACCGGCTTATATGCATATCCCTTAGTAACATCTAAAACGCGATGAGCTCCCGGTTACACGGTAGTTTCCATTATTTTGTTAGTTTCCAACATAAAGTTGTTAAAGAGCTATTATTAAAGAGCTATTATTATTTATTAAAGTTGTTTAAGTACTCTCTTAATGCCGAGGTACTGTGTCCGGCATTAATAACTATCGTCATCATCATCATCATCATCAGCTTATATTAGTCCACTGCTGGACATGGCTCTCCCAAGGCACGCCACTGAGCCCGGTCTTCGGCTCTATTTTTCCAGGTACTGCCAGCTACCTTACGTATGTCATCGCTCCACCTTGCCACAGGTCGTCCTACACTACGTCTGCCGATTCGCGGTCTCCACTCCAGAACACGTCGACCCCAACGGTTATCGGTTCTTCGGCAGATATGGCCAGCCCATTGCCACTTCAGCTTGCTAATTCGCTGAGATATGTCGGTAACTTTAGTTCTCTGGCGAATGACTTCGTTTCGGATTCGATCCCGCAGAGAACTATCGGCTAAACTGTTTTACTAGCGTCTCTAGGTCCGGCTATCTCATTCATGGCGCTTCTTAATTGCTATTTGCTACAGACTAATAACAGCAGACAGATAGCTAATAATGATTATCAGTCCGCGTGCAGTGCCGCTTCCCCCCTCCCCCCTTCTGATTGCCTACTACATTCTTATATACGTACTACGCAGTAAAGCTTAGTATAGAATATATCCATAATATTTTTCTCTAATGAATGTAACTCAGCTCAACTTGATTTGTTTGTTGAATAGCCTAAGGCTACACTGAACATTTTGAATCGTTATTAAATTAGAATCAATCATAGATTTTTTTGTTGTCATTTATATCATCTTCATAAAGTTGAAAGCCGTAGTTAAATGAATTTACTAGGTGGTAGGACTTTTCTGCGAAGTTCGTCTAGATAAGTACCACCTCTTTGTCAGTTATTCTGCCGCCTAGCAGTAATGCTTGCGCACTTCTGTGTTCTGGTTTGAAGGGCACTGTAGATAGTGAAATTACTTGGCAATTGAAAATTTATGATCCGATCTCACAGTCGAGTAATCTTATCACCAGACTGTGCTGATGTCTCAGAATGATGTGTACAGTGCAGTGTCGCGCGAAAGTTTATATTTTATAGTCCTGAGTGACACTGTTCTGTTATTGACGGCCGTATCTCTTAACATCAGGTGAACGTCTAGCTCGTCACATCATTCATTATCATAAAAAAGAGAAAAAAAAGAACGAAAGATATATGATTTTGGGCATTTATAGAACTGCGTAGTGGCGTTGGCATCGCGTCACAGAGCTTGGCAACCGGATATAGAAACCGGAAATTTAAGCCCTTTTTACAGGCTGTAAACTTTAACCTTAAGCAGACTAGAGCGCGTGTTTTGAGTCGTAAGCTGCTTAAGTGCAGAATTGTCTTACGGGACACGTGTAAAGTAACATTCATTGAACGGACACGGTAACATAGGCTTATCTGAAATAGGCCTCAATCTGTTTTTTATACTATGCTTTAAATTATCACGTGCTTGTGTCAATCCAGTAAGAGTTCAACTCATTAGTCAGTTCATTCACGAGGAAACGGACGTGCTTTGAGGACATGTGAAAAAAAATGCAAATTAGTTAAACATTAACCGAATAATGATTGGTATAAATGTATATGTATGTATATGTACATGCACATACATACATACATATACATTTGTACTTTAAAAAATACTGATTTCAAAATCAACGATACTAAAAGCTGATTAAAATTCTATGATCGATCAACGAGTTGATTCTCTATTTCTCGTCAGCAAGAATTTGACAGACAATTTTGTGGTAAAGATTAAACTTATATAGCACGAGCTTCTGCCCGCAGCTTTGCCTGCGGCGTGGCCTATGGGGAAATAATTCAACCACCCATTTCATCCTCTTAACGGTGGAATTTCGAAAAATCCTTTTTTAGCGGATGCCTACGTCATAACATCTACCTGCATGCCAAATTTCAGCCCAATCCGTCCAGTGGTTTGGGCTGTGCGTTGATAGATCACTATGTCAGTCAGTCAATCTGTCAGTCACCTTTGAGTTATATATTAGTTATATAGCATTTATGAATAGGGCAGGATGGCATATTATATTTTGTGATAAAATTGTAGAAATCATAATTCAATTTACTGAACTACCCAATGACCCTACCAGAAGTTTAACGACATTTCTCCATTCTTGACAAAAATTCCGCGTTGACGCAAACTAATAATTATGATAAAAGCGTTAGTAGTGTTTACGTGAAGTTCCCTTAGGGAACTGAGATTAAGAGCTACCAAAGCACTATAGCTAGCCATTAATTCTTCATCGGGTGAACAACCTTCGTTCTCGAAGACGTCTCGTCTGGCATAGTAATCATTATTGTTGCTTTGAGATTCCACCATGGCCAATGTTTTGTTTCAATGGCCAAATGCCTTTTTTAATATTACTTCAAGCTACTGCTATAAATAGATGTACTTATTGTTTTGTTTTTATATACTTTTTGAAGTAAAACTTCTTTACGCACGCTTGACTCTCGGATTAAGCTGGTGTATGCAAGGCGAACGGAATTTGAAGTTAGTTCACGTAGATCTTCATTGTCAACATAACAAAGATAACAATTTGTATTATTATGTTGGTAAAATCACAATTTACAATTTTCAAGATGGCGATATTAACATTATACAAAGCAAAAACAAAACTACGATAGATGGAGCTAAACTAAAGAAGTTTTACTTCGGTCGTGTGATATAAAGCACACTAGTTTTTTTGTATGTCAAACGTAAGTCAAGTAATACACCTAGAACACACACTTGCTGACTTAATATCAGATCCAACGAGGTAACTTTACTACTAGGCTTTTAGAACCTGCACTCACTCAACCGGGAGAGCTGTTCTTTGAGTGAACCCAAAGCACGTGGCATTTTAAAATTATCCTATGTAAGCTGAAATGCTGATCGACTGATCTTCATTCTCTAATTAGGCATTCAAACAGAGAAGACATACATCGAGTTTTCTCGTAACACAACGTTTTACAGTCGAAGTGTTGTATGTTTGACCTCGCATTATCGCGGCAGGCCTCCGCCGCCACCGGTAGCATAAAATATAATCATTATACACTCGTAGTGTATGTAGGTTACATATTTGCAGTTTTTATATAACCGATTCGTTTATTATCGCTCCAATGACACTATTAAAATTTTGCTTTTAATTTTTCATGTGGTTTTTACTCCTTGAGCGTTTCATTTTGAATTATTAATTTTACAACTTCTAGTATTATCCACATTATTACTAAGTACTAAGTTTCGTAGTTGGTAGTAACCCTGCCTTCTGAACTGTGGGTTGTGGGTTCGATTCCCAGCCAGGAGAAACATTTGTGTGATGAATATAGATGTTTGTTCTGTGTCTGGGTGTTATATTGTATTTTATGTATGTATTTACAAACAAAAAGTATCTAAGTATTTTATCAGTTATCTGGTTCCCATAATACAAGCTTTACTTAGTTTGGGGCTAGATGGCTTTGTGTGAGGTGTCCAAACATATTTAAAAAAAAAGTTATGTCGTTCCCGCAAAAATTCAAGGTTGCGTGTTTAGGTAATGAGAAAAATATATTTAATTACAAAATCTAATATAAGTAATAGGAATAACAATATGACGAAAAATATTCAAAAAAGAACACATCATGAACTAAAGTAGAGATGGAAACATTTGTTTTTTATATTCGCTCTGTCTCATTTGATCTGCATACACACATCACCTAATTAATTTTATATTAATGCAAATTTGATTCATAAAAATGGTGCGGTTGAAATTTGAATGAACAACATATTTATGTTTATTATCCAGGAACATAAATATAATCTAGAATAATCATTATTGTTCTCTATTTGGATGATGTATTACATACAAATTTTTTAGCCCTTTATGGCTAAGCTTAGTAATAAAATCCACATTTTGTCAGTCATATGGACAGAAAAAGCCATAAATCGTGAAACATACATTATTCTCCTCTATTACCTTCCAAGAAAGAATTTCTTTCTGTGAAAGCTCTATTTACCTTCGGAATAAATCTCCCGGGGATCAAAAGGACACTGGCTCTACCAACGGCGAGGTAAATCCGACACCCATTCTCCAAGCAATCGACACCCAAATCATTCCCACAGATTCTATTATACTACACGAAAAAAGCTGCGCAATTCGAAACGGCCACATTCTTGCTCCCATAAAGAGTTACAAAAGATCATACCCCCATTGTTTCTAAATCATAAATGGCCCATTATACGTCCTTATAGCGATAACGCGAACGTTTGTAACATACTCTATTCCCGGCACGGACCACACGTGCGCCCACATCTCATTAATGCAATCGATACGCCCTCACTAAACATTACCAGCACCATACATTGACTTACAACTACTTTATTGTTCTGCGGACCGGTTAAGTACTAATGCGTATCTTCATAAACCAACTCCTTTTCCGTTCACAAAGTCAAGAAACATGCGTGCTGCTCAAGAAACAAGCACACAATGGTTCATAATTGAAGGGGTGAGAATAAAAAGGGTTTAACTGATTTTTTTGACAATATGACTTATGACTATCGTTGGACTCAGCGTGAAATTATCTTCAATAATACATTATCTAAATACCGAAATGAGGCTTAAATCTCGAGATTTTGAGTCTAAAAACGGTTTATCTGTCACAGGAATACAGTTCGCTTAGCATAAAAACATCACTATATTTATTTTATTATATTATATTTTTACAGTAATTGTATGAATTAGTACTATATTTTGTAATTTTAAATAGAATTAAAACATTTTCAAGCAACTGAAACTTACATAAACCTTTTCTATTACCTTATAAGCACTCTACATTAAAATGACGCCGTTGACGTTTAAAGTCAATTTTATCGAAACTGACAATTTGACATTTAAACCCTTTTTATTCTCAACCCTTCATTATTGACTGCCCTGGATAGCTCAGTTGGTAGATACCCTTCTCAACTGTGGGTTCGATTCCCACCTAGGACAAACATTTGTGTGATGAACATCGATGTTTGTTCAGTGTCTGGGTGTTATAGTATTCTAAGTATCTATTTACAAACAAAAGATATCTAAGTATTGTATCAGTTATTTGGTTTTCATAGCTTTGCTTAATTAGGGACTAGACGGCGTTGTGTGAAATGTCTACATATATGTATTTATTTATATACTCATAACTAATTCCGAAGTAAACGGGTGATGAATATGGTGCAGCGGCTCGAGATTCTTCCAGACAACAGCGGCTGCATTTAAAGAACATTATAAATGCATTAGCTTAATATTCTGTTGGAGCGCTTCATTTCTCACCTTTAGTTTTTGACCTTTCTTATGATTTTCATTTATATTTTGTCATCCGACGATGGAACGAGAATACTAATCCTCGGCTCTTCGTGTCTCCGGCTTTACTATCGGGAAAGCGATCATAAAAGGGGACGAACCCCTCTGAAGAGTGACGTGGCGATCCCAGGTTACCGACCAAGCAATATTTTGCGGGGGCATCCGTTTCAATGGTGATTGATTAGTTTGATATTTTCTGATATCTTGACCTTATTACGAAATATTCGTAATATTAATAACCATTCAACGACTAATTTTCATATTCAGCCTGTAAAATATATAGGAAACTATAATGAAGCTTTGTCGATTTTGACACCATATTATTAAAGGAAAGTGTGTTGAATTTTACGTCGCTTATGTTCTTTGTAAGCGCGCGAGGGCATGACCTCGGGTGTGACGTCACGCTTCAGATGAATGAACAACCCCCAGAGCAACCCCAGCCCTAGACACTTTTATAGCCCCCCCTCCCCCCACTAGAGCGGTCAGTTATACACGACCGGTGATCTTCAATAACGCAGCTGAAACAGCTGTTGTTCTGTCATATTGGCTTCCTCAAGCAGACCAGCCATTTCAAACTGTCGAAAATTATGACAATGTTACTGTTTGTTTTGTATGTACGATCATGACGCCTATTGTGGTATTGAGTGTTGTTCGTATAAAATTAAAATATAAAAGAAAACGCAACGTAATATTAACACAAATGGTTTTATATCACACTTCCCGATTCAGTTAAGTCTATCTTACTGAATGTATAGAAGAATTCTTAATTTACTCGGATAATTTTTTATGTTTTATTATTTATTTATTGTCAGTTTTTAAACAATTATAAAAATATAAACGCCCATAAAAACCGTTCAAGAATAAACTAGTTTACCTACCTCAATATTACTCTGCTTGTCTATACTTACTTATCTTTTTAGTGTTCTGCAATATAATATTAAAATTATTTGTACTATAAGGAAAGACACTGCCCCCTGCAACACAGTATATACTAAAATAGAGGGCAGGGTCGTAACTTATTAGAAATGCCATGTACCTATAATAGAAACGATAAATAAATTTTAATTTGAAATTTACTATTATAAATCTACATGTGGAAAGCGAATATTCTACAAACCGATATCAATATTTGCACAAAACAGTCGCTTTGTTTGACGTCGATCTCAATTTACGTGCTTGTAATAACGAATCCTTGAGCTGAGAAACCTTTTGGGAATAACCACGTAATTGCATTTAACAGGCTATCGAAAAAGTATCGTTTGACGTCAACGGCTAACACCTAATAGTAGATAGTACTGTTTTAAGTACTTGTCCTTCAATGACTGACTTTTTCAGTAATTTATCTATCTCTATTGTTCCATTATGTTTATGTTTACTTACTTATTATATTCAATATGACGGCGGCAACGTCCAATTGTAAACTTTATGCGCAGCGGGCAGTACCGTAATTTACCCTGTTGTAGCATTTAATTTTATTACAGTGGCAACACCGGTATCTGTCATCGCTCCCCCACCCATTAAAAAGGGAGCGCTCGGTGTCTACGGATCATTCTTGCTCCGGACACGGCCCGGTGCGCATGCTGAAGGTCTATAGTTATATAGGTTGCAACCTACGCACAACCCGTCATCCTATAAATAATAGGTCTTTACCTATGAAATTGCCGTATTGCAGTACAGACTTTTTCAAAATAAAAAAGTTTTGATTGGCTATGAATTCTAAATTCAAATTAATTTTGTTTTAAAAATATGACATTCTATTTACAATATAAGTCTTTTGTTTATTGATTAGCGTTGTATTTTCATTACATTTCAACATTTTTCCTCATAATGGATACTTTGAAATTTCGTGTAATTATGGAATATGAGTTCCGTCGTGGCACCAACGCGGCACAAACGACACGTAACATCAACGACGTTTACGGAGAGAACTGTACAAACGAACGTACAACCCGTTATTGGTTTGCTCGGTTCCGTTCTGGGAATTTTGACTTGAAAAATGAACCTCGTGGTCGTCCAGAAACTTTGGTCAACAATGGATTCTTTTTGACAATCGAAAGCGCTCAGCAAGTTGGTTAGATCCTGGTTCGGTACCAAAGCAATGTGCAAAACGAAAAATGACCCCTAGAAAGGTGATGGTCACAGTTTGGTGGTCTAGTGCTGGTGTGATTCATCATAGCTTTTTACAAAACGGCGAGAGCATTACTGCAGATGTGTACATTGAAGAACTGACCACAATGATGGCGAAACTCGCACGTCTGCAACCAGCTTTGGTCAATCGGTCGTCTCCACTGCTACTTCACGACAACGCGCGACCCCATACTGCACAACAGACCGTCTCTAAGCTGCATGAGTTGGGTTTGGAAGCTCTCCCTCATCCGCCATACTCACCAGATCTTGCGCCTACCGACTATTACTTTTCCAAAATTTGGACAACTTTTTAGCGGGAAAGAAATTCAATTCCCGAGAGGCAGTACAAAACGCCTTTGAAGAGTTTGTTGTCTCCCGTCCTGCTGATTTTTTCAAGAAGGGCATCCATAAACTGCCACAGCGTTGGCAAAGATGTATTGATTGCAGGGGTGATTACTTTGAATGAAAGAAATAAATAAGTTCGAAAAAAAAATACTTTAACTTTTTTCAAACAAAACGGCAATTTCATAGGTAAAGACCTAAATTTATCTATATATTTATTTATTCCTAGGAAAACCAACAGCTTTTTCTTACACCTTAAAAGCAAACTATTATTCTTAATATTACAAGGTGAATCTTTTTATACATTGGTGTTTTTTCTGTTTCACTTTTTACCTGTTTAAAAGATGTTCTTTGTCATGTTCTGCCACCAGTGGGAAAAACTTTTATTATACGATTTTGGTTTAATGAGAAGTTTATTGAATCAATCTTTGGATACTGATTCACATGGCCCTGTAAGTAAAAGTTAATTTTGTTTGTATAAAAAGATGATTTAAAAACATCGAGTTATGTTTTTCAGTGCAACAACATTCTAGGGTCTTGGTTAGGTGCCATATTTGGTCACCCGTGATGTGAGTCACTGACTACCTGTGTAGCGACTAGTGCGCACAAGGTCCGGGCTAACTGTTGCGATGCTGCCATATCGTGGCCGGTGCTAAGGAAAATCCAAATCGGTATAGTCACGATACGAAAGGGAAATAGCAGATATTTATGATAGATGGACACCCAATAACCTGCCGGCTGTCATATCTGTCATTGGGTCACACATCACATATCTACACGTCACGAAATTAAATTAAAACTTAAAGGTTTTAAAAGTAGTTTTTGGAAATAGTAGCTTTTCTAGAAACGTAATATAACTTGTATGACAACCGTTGACTACTATTAAATTTACATAAAACTTGTTTCTTTGTCGCACGAGCTACCTTTTTGTATTCATATTTTCCCCGTATAGTGTAGAATTTTCTAAATGATTCAATAAGTATTAAAATAAAGGTTTTTGTAATTTATTCATCAGAGATCGTCAGACTTTCGAGACCGAAGGATCATTTATCTGAATGTTTCAGTCCGGATGAGTTGGTTTTAGTTAGAAGCTTAGAAGGTTAGCAAATCATGACTTGCAAGACCCTGTCTCAACGTCCGTCCCTTTTCTCTGTGAAGTAACTTCGTCTTAACTAAACGTGCAACAAAAAGAAGCACAAGCCCTACAGGGCGTTATGACGTAGCGATTTCCTAAAATGGACCTTAACATTCTCAGCTATAGCATGACTTCGGTTCTTTGCACTGATCCTTATCGAGAAAATGCTTGTTTCTATGCCGCTTTTTGCATATAGCTCAAAAATAAAGATATCATTGCAGCGATACGAATGGTAATCGAATAATCCTTACTTGTAATCTATAGAATCTAATGCTAGATTTGAATAGGGATGAATAACTTCTTACAAAAATCGAAATCTTTAGTCCTAAAGGTGAATGATATAATCAATATTCTCCATTCAGGATTCTGCTATGCAAATATGGAGCGGAAAATACGAAGGAGTTAAACTGATTAGTATGAGAATGTGAAACTATACATCTGCAAAGTTGCCCGGACATAGAATTTAAATCTTCGCACCTCCACCATTTCAGATCATCAAGACAACACCGCTTTCACAAAGCAAACGGAAGAGCGATAAGCTTGGCCTTGTTGAGATAGTAAATACGTGAATGTGTATGTAAGTATGAATTGATGTATGTAAATTGTAACACCTGTATGTCTGGCTGCATGTGAGCGCGTCTTGACCTGCCGCACACGGTCTTTGACCACGCAAAATAGTAGTAATAGTTCGTTACATTACACAGTTTTTATCCCGTAAGCCTTCGATTTAATTAAACATTCACCTTGACACATTTGGTTGATGTGTACGAAAAAAAGGAGAGCTAATATTATAGAAACTGACGTGAGTAATACTCATAACTACAACTATGGCAACACCGGTCGAGTTATTCGACTGTGTTTCGTGAGTGTTAGCCGTGTAATAGTTGTAGTTAAAAGGAGAGCTGGCACGTCATTATTATCGATACGTTATCTCTATATATACAAGAAAATGACACAGCTTTTACAATACTTGTACTTAGTACCAAGTTCATTATAAAATTGGTGCCAATTTCATTAACAAAATTTAAGCCAATTATATTAACATAACATTGGAGTAGAACGAGGATTATTAAAGGTCATTCGCTGCTTCGTATTGCCTATGACTCAATTCACATTAACAAGGTCTCTCTGTGTGTATTATATGAATCATTTATACTATTCGACAGCAGCAATCACCAATCAGTTCTCGAACACCTTATCAAAATACATCAACATATTATTTATGTAGTAAGCCGTTAACACCGTCGACGTTATAAATACGGCACATATGTTTTCATTAATTTTCTTTATAATTTCGACCTCGTGAGCGGTCACACGATCATTTGAAACTGGTTTATTTCACGTACGGATATCTGCCTTGCGTCAAATATTTAATTCTTATTACGCAGTCATACGGTTCACAATTTTTTTTATTGTTAGATAGGCTTGCGTTTTACCACTATCGCACCTGATGGTAAGTAACGATGCGGTCTAGGATGTAGCACGCTTGCCTAGAAGATGCCTGTTCACTCTCGATTTGAAGATCCCAAGGTTGTAGTTATCGGGAAATACGGTCGCCGGTAAAGCGTTCCACTCAATCATGAAAAATCACACATGAATATCAAATCAGACCGGTTGTGGTTATATTGTCCTCGATTTTGATTCTATGAACGGTGATGCCTGTTCAGATTTCAAAGATAAAGGATAAACTTGTTCTATCAAATCAATAGACATTCCACTTTCATGTTGGTCGTAAACACGTAATTAACGAAAATGACGTATTTATTGAATGGAGTCAGCCGATGTTTTTGTTGATAGATTGCTTTTAGATTATGTGATTCTTGTGTTTGACTTTTCTCAGTATTAATATTTATTAGGTATTCAACGGCTATTAGACGGTTTTTTACCTCTATAGCAATATACGGAACAGAAAATAGTATTCTTAATATTTTGTCATAATTTGTGTGAATGTTTTTGAACGTGGTTGAAGTGAACTAATATAAACTGCTATACTGATAACATATTTATTTAAAAAGCGGAAAATAAAAAGAATTACAATTATTTCATAGCCACAGAATACGCCCTATTTAAGATAAAAAAATAGATTTAATTCGATAGCAATTTTAACTTTCGCGGCTTGAACTCAAAGTTAAAACGGGTATTCGCACACATAAAATATCAAAACATCATTTCGACTAACCTCGACGTTTCGACCAAACTACATTGGCCGTGGTCATGATGGGACTTATTGCAATGCCAAAAAACAGTTTGACGCACCTAGAACATTTTTTTATTATTATTAACAGTTTTCATATACTCGTAAAATCCCAGGAGTATGAAGGCGGTGTTTGTAATGCTTTTGATATATATCATAGAAAACACAAGATTGGAAGTCGAGTTGTCCTTTAGATTGTGAATTATGTAATAAACATTTTTTATAAGTTCTTTATCATAGTAAACAGTGACAAGTCAGACTAAGTAAGTAGTTAAAATGATTTTATGATTCACATTTTAGGTACCTACTCCATTAGCGGGACCTAGTTTTGTTCATATTGCCATCCGCATTTTCTTAGTCCTAATTTTTGATCTCGAACGTTGTTGCCTTTAATTTGAAAGATCAGTCAGATCCGTCACAATTAGTTCTATACCAGCTAGTCGAGCGATCACGTAACTCGATTGCAACCAATAGAAATAAAAATTTGTAAGGATTTGACAGTTTGAATATGCAGTTTATGTGCATAGTTAGTATGGAAATTTCGCCTGTTGCATTGCAATCAAAGTTTCGTGAAAACACCCACCCCCATTTTTTTCCATAACCTGTGTATCTTTGAATTTTAATGTGTGATAAGGGTGGATTTATTATCCGTTAAGTATTCGTGAACGTGCACGAGTGTTGGCAAATAATTCAAGTTTTTAAACCATGCCTTTTTGTTTTCACTTCAAGGCTTCCTAGAGCCTTCAGTAAAGTATCCACCATTTTACTGTGGCATCTTGACTGACAAACTAAGACTTTGACATGACATAACCGTACAATAATTCCTTACTTGACATTGGCAGCATTATCGCTTAAACGCGATAGCAAGCCATTAAACGAAGAGAAGAAGAATAGTGGTGATTTTGTACTTTGTCAAAGGATTTCATTTTTATTATAATCTCTCGAGTGTCGGGCATTCGCAATCTTATTTTTATTTTTGTGTGCCTTGTAGAACAGGAGCTGAAACTACAGCTTTTCTTTTTTTTTCTTTTCAGTTGCATTTCCATGGGCCCATGTAGTGTTTCACTCGGACTGTGATGGCTGCGGATGACCTTATTGTAGTGGTTTCCTCTCGTGACTAGTGAATCAGTGTCTTCATTCAGTGTTGCTAGTGATACTAATAAAGTGGCAGTGATGTGACAGTTTATGGAAGCGTCAGGGTGTTCTCGGCATGTTCACGAAGCACTGCAAGGCCGCTGAGCGGTGCAACCATCCCTCTCATAGAGGGTGTAAGAAGAAAAAACAAGCCCCCCACACACCCTGGAAGTACTTGATGAATTGCTCACTCGTTAGGAAATGTTTTGGTATAGTATTTTTATTTTTATTTTCATTTTGTTTTTGTTTTGTATTTTGTTTCGGAGTTTAACAGTTCATACTTGGAAACAATTACACAAGATCATCTAACTTTGGTGTTGTAACTTGTACAAAGCTAATGGTATGGGAAATATAATCATACGAGCTTCTGCCCGCGGCTTCGCCCGCGTGGCCTATAAGAAAATAATTTAACCACCCATTTCACCCTCTTAGGGGTGGAATTTCGAAAAACCCTTTCTTAGTGGATACTTACACTTTACAAAGAACTCACCTTCCAAATTTCAAGTCTCTAGGACCATCGGTTTAGGCTGTGCGTTGATATATAAGTCAGTCATTCAGTCAGTCAGTCAGGACTTTGAATTTTATATGTATAGATAGTAATTTATTATCGATGATAAATATTCATATCGTTTCGAGACTTTTGTGTTAGTTTTTGTGAATTGATTACCTGATATTGATAACGGTCCAATGGAACCTGATCTACTTGTAATATAACATCATCATGTAAATGATAGCGTGAATCCGTTTAATGGCCATTACTTTATCCGAAGATCTTACATGCATTATTAAGTCGAAGATTTAATATATACGATAATATGTCTCGAGATCTTTATCTGTGTCTATACTTTGCTAATAGGCATTGATCTAAAAACATTTGAATGTCAATCGTTCACTGATTATAACTGTGAAGCATATAATTACACGTTTATTATTGAGTTTTTGATGGATTTTTAATTTATTAAGCTTTTTGCGTTTGTTTGTTGAATATAGACTTATACACTATTACACGGCTAAAACTCACGAGATACAGTGACTCAGTCAGTCAGCGCCGAGCCGCCACCGCCGCCGCGCGTACTCCTTCAGGATGGACATCTATATTGCCCGAACACCGGTCGAGTTATTCGACTGTATCTCGTGAGTTATAGCCGTGTAATAGTTGTAGTTATGAATACTACTCGCGTCAGTTTCTATAAGAATATAGACTTTTCCTCGGTAATAATAAACGTTAAAGCGATTAAAATTAAAATTTCAGTGTCTTATAAATATTTGAATTCCTGACGCAATACAATATCACTTGGAAATACGAGAGACAAAAATTATATACAGATATTGTTTAGCATAATCTTTTTATCAAAAGTAAATCAGTGTACAAAGTTGAGCTAAATCCAGGTCAAAGTTTGCTATCTTCTGAGAGTTCTGGAGCAGATGGATTGGGCCATAAGAAGTTCGAAAGTTCGATTGATACTTATCTCCAAGTGGGCTCAGCCAAATGGCGAGAAAGATTTGAACACATACGTAGCGTAGATTTTATTTTATGAAAGTTTCTTACAAACGATCCTTCCTCGGAATTCGTTCGTTGCTTACAAGATTTAGTGCGGAGTTTTGGCGGGAAAACGAAAAAGATCGTGTCGCCGCATTGTATTATTTTCCAAAACTGGTGTTATTTTCAGTTAGTGCATAAAATTGGTGGCATTTTATTCGTTAAGTGCTGGGTTACAGGCACGAGTGTGGAAAAGTGGTATAATGATGGTGAAACGTTTCTTTTTCGCGTTGTTTCCAAAACTCCATAGAAGCTTCTGGTAAAGTTGCCACCACCTTACTAGGAGTATGACTTGACTAGACTATGACTTAACTTGATGACTTGGACTGTGTCTTGACTTGACACATTATATAATATTAATTAACTTGAGAAATTATCAATTATTTGACACTGGCTAAATACACGTGTAGTGTTGCCTACAGTTAAAAGAAAACATTATTATTTACATAGATTATATACATTTATTTACATAAGCCCCTATTTATGGTATGCCCTGAATTTTAAATTAAATTCCTAAAATATATATATAATGTAACGTAACCGAGTTGGAGATGAAGAAGCGATGACAGGAAGTTGACTTGACTTGAAGTTGAAGATGATGAAGCAAAGTATGGCCCCGAAGCACACCCTGGAGTCGATGTAGCCGCAGGGAGACGTCCAGAGGCGCAGCGAATGACCGCTGCTTGTGCCGAGCTTAGCAACACGGCGGGCAGCCGTCACAGAAAGCCACCTGCTAATGAAAAGGTCTTATCAACTGTTCACGCCAAATCCACTGCAGGCCGCCGTCACCGGCGGAGATTGCCACCGCTTAAGGCCTGGTTTAAACAGGGGTGGTCCGCAACCGTCACGAATAGATAGGCGAAGCGGAGAGGAACTTAGGACGGAAAACTGCCTATCCGTGGCCACACAGAGTGCCACTTGCACGGCAGCACCAAGTACACTTCAGTTACACTGTTCAGATTAAAGAATATAGTTATGTACAGAATATAATTTAGTGGTGAAGTCCAGAGGAAGACTGCCCTCGCGTCGCTATTTTCAGTTTTTTCAAGCCTCACGCCGTCACCAAAACAACAGACAAAATCCTTGAAAATCGAGAGAACTAAATTTTGAAATCCTGTCACAATTTAATATCAGCTAGCATTAAAATAGGTCGATGAACAAAGACTAATACAAAATCCTAAACAACCTAACCTTAAAATGTCGTAAATTCATGAAAACTTATGGTAAGAACCTCTTTCAGGGAATTAGAAAAGTCAATAGATGACATCTGTCCAAAAAGTAAACAAACATTAAAATCGTTATTTTTAGTGCTCCTACTGGAAGAATCACTACAAAAATGCAATGAAAAGCCATAATAAAATCAGCTTCAATACCAGTGTAAATTTGGTGAAGATCTGTGAGGTAATATGAAAAAGTTATTTCTTCCTGAAACACCCGTAATTTAGGGAAAAACTTAGGGAAACGACACGTAAGATGTTCCTGTGATCTATATCTACCGATCCACTGCCAAAATAACCCATACCAAAGGCTTTAAGTACAATTTTAGAGTACAACATTTTATTCATAATAACCAAGAAAACAAAAAGGTATTATTAAAGTGTTTTGGAACATTTCAGGAGCCTGCAAGGAACGTTCAGATTATGTTTTACAGAAGAAATAAAATGAAAAACCAAAAACCGTAAAAATATCATAAAAAACTGAAACTATTCATTAAGAAAAGTGTGCTACTAAGCACTATGGCGTAGGGGTAACCCTACATTTCCCCAACAACCCCGAAAAAATTAAAATACCTAAGTATTTTAATTTTTATAGAACATACAAAGATAGCTAAGATTATATACATAAGAAAATAGAAGAAAACAAGTTTCTTCGATCGAGAAAATAACCAAAACTCAAAGAGTGTTTTCCCAATATAGAGATGATGTCCCTATGTTGAACAACAAAGAATCAAATAGCAAAGACATACAGTCAAAGGATAATATACTAGGACAACAGTGTCCTAGAACTGAACAATAAACATTATGTCCAATTATGAAATCATCATAACATCCAGCATCACAAAGGTTATGACCCAGAACACATTAGAATAGTGTCCAGATCAGCAGCAGAATAGACATCTATAGACAGCCCAGCTTTAAAGAAAACGGAAAAATCGAAAATGACACGTTAATGACACAAATTACCCTATCACGCTAAACCTAACATACCTATATTGAACATTAATTATTAATATATATTTTATAACCTATATCCATCCTCATCCAGATTAAAATTGGGTATAGCTCACTATCAATGGCTACTATAACCCTTTCATGTCAAAACCGCCTGCATTACAACGACTAACCGCTAAACAATAAAAACTAGTGTCCGGAAGAGACCTAAGCTTTAGCCCAAGAACTGAACATAAATGTTAAAACAATATAGAAGTATAAACATAACGTTACAAAAAAAAAATTGTAAATTTAGCAATATGAACAATTCCAAAAAGAAATAAAAAAAACAGAAATTGTGATATTTACATTATTATCCTAAGTCAAAAAATACATTATTTACAGTTTTAAAGTTAATCATTTTTATTTTGAACCTCTTTTCTTCAAACATCGAATACTTTAAGAGGATGTCTGGTATACCAGCATACAACGCAGCTTGGACTTTGACAGAAATTCATGCCAGCAGTCCAATATTGTAAGTGTAAATAACCCGAGGCCAGCACAAACAAGATGAAAACATAGCATGCACTTTTGGCATGTTATGTCTTCGGTAAAATTTAAAAAAAAACTTACTGCTAGCAGCACACATAACTGCCATATCAGACTGCTGGCGGCTTACTCGGTAAAAACTGGATCGAAGTGTCGATCTCCAAGCTGCGTTGAAACTGAGCTGCGTTGAGCCGCAACACCAAAAGTTCTCCTCGTTAGCAACCAGGCACCCTCAGAGGTTCAGGCTATAAACATACAAGAAGTATTAATATATATACATCTCAACTATAGCTTTACAGAATAAGTATATCTATGAATTCATATAATCATAAAGTATGACACATTATAGAGAACGATACAGAATTAGTATACCTATGTATTTACAGAGTAAATACCTAGAAAGATAGGTCTCTAAGATAGAGCTTTATTAATTAAATAGAGAAAAATATGGGGCCAAAAGATAATCCGAAAAGAGCGCAACTTGGGTAAGTTTGTTTTAGAATTTTGAGGGGCGGGGGGGTGGGCTCGGCCAGAAGGGCGCCAAACTGTAGTGTTGCCTACAGTTAAAAGAAAACATTATTATTTACATAGATTATATACATTTATTTACATAAGCCCCTATTTATGGTATGCCCTGAATTTTAAATTAAATTCCTAAAATATATATATAATGTAACGTAACCGAGTTGGAGATGAAGAAGCGATGACAGGAAGTTGACTTGACTTGAAGTTGAAGATGATGAAGCAAAGTATGGCCCCGAAGCACACCCTGGAGTCGATGTAGCCGCAGGGAGACGTCCAGAGGCGCAGCGAATGACCGCTGCTTGTGCCGAGCTTAGCAACACGGCGGGCAGCCGTCACAGAAAGCCACCTGCTAATGAAAAGGTCTTATCAACTGTTCACGCCAAATCCACTGCAGGCCGCCGTCACCGGCGGAGATTGCCACCGCTTAAGGCCTGGTTTAAACAGGGGTGGTCCGCAACCGTCACGAATAGATAGGCGAAGCGGAGAGGAACTTAGGACGGAAAACTGCCTATCCGTGGCCACACAGAGTGCCACTTGCACGGCAGCACCAAGTACACTTCAGTTACACTGTTCAGATTAAAGAATATAGTTATGTACAGAATATAATTTAGTGGTGAAGTCCAGAGGAAGACTGCCCTCGCGTCGCTATTTTCAGTTTTTTCAAGCCTCACGCCGTCACCAAAACAACAGACAAAATCCTTGAAAATCGAGAGAACTAAATTTTGAAATCCTGTCACAATTTAATATCAGCTAGCA
Source organism: Ennomos fuscantarius (assembly GCA_905220475.3). Taxonomy (NCBI): domain Eukaryota; kingdom Metazoa; phylum Arthropoda; class Insecta; order Lepidoptera; family Geometridae; genus Ennomos; species Ennomos fuscantarius. The sequence goes on from HG992039.1 coordinate 5,873,050, forward strand.
TTAAAATAGGTCGATGAACAAAGACTAATACAAAATCCTAAACAACCTAACCTTAAAATGTCGTAAATTCATGAAAACTTATGGTAAGAACCTCTTTCAGGGAATTAGAAAAGTCAATAGATGACATCTGTCCAAAAAGTAAACAAACATTAAAATCGTTATTTTTAGTGCTCCTACTGGAAGAATCACTACAAAAATGCAATGAAAAGCCATAATAAAATCAGCTTCAATACCAGTGTAAATTTGGTGAAGATCTGTGAGGTAATATGAAAAAGTTATTTCTTCCTGAAACACCCGTAATTTAGGGAAAAACTTAGGGAAACGACACGTAAGATGTTCCTGTGATCTATATCTACCGATCCACTGCCAAAATAACCCATACCAAAGGCTTTAAGTACAATTTTAGAGTACAACATTTTATTCATAATAACCAAGAAAACAAAAAGGTATTATTAAAGTGTTTTGGAACATTTCAGGAGCCTGCAAGGAACGTTCAGATTATGTTTTACAGAAGAAATAAAATGAAAAACCAAAAACCGTAAAAATATCATAAAAAACTGAAACTATTCATTAAGAAAAGTGTGCTACTAAGCACTATGGCGTAGGGGTAACCCTACACACGTAAGTGTGGAGCCAAAACAGAACAAAAAAATAGATTTAGTGCAATTTCTGTTGTATGAATGTTTTATTGGAACATTTTTAGGTACCCTTGTTGTGCTGCACTACATTTGACTGTTTTTCTGACCCCCAAGTTAGAAAGTATTAAAAATTTGTACGTCACTAAACATTGTGTTGCGGTAGGTCTTTTCCCCGAGCCACTGGTGGAGAGTCAGGGACTCTCCGCCGGCTTGCACGGTCCCACAAGACTGGTGGGTGATCTTGTTCACCAAGGCACCCACCAGACTTGTGGCGAATGACCCACCCTAAGGCGCGAAAAGGCCTTAAATAGCCTGCCGCCGTGGGCAAGATGGCTGGACTGCAAACGCGACTCCTTCTCGCCTATATACATCTACATGAATGAAAGACAAGGAAATAAACTATCTCAAAATAAGTCAGCAAGAATGTTAGTATTTTGCAATCAAATAAAAAGAACATCTACCTGGGTTCGATTTGTTTAACAGTAAAATAAATTGCACGTGTAAAAACCTGGGTCCATTATTTACTGTACTGTACTGAGTACACTCGCAAGTAAAATACCTCAGTTCGATTTCACATAATACATTTACAGTTACGGTATGAGTAAAGAAACTGAAAATGCGTGCACTTTTTTTTGAGTGGGTCTCTAGATGGCTTTGTTTAAAGTGAAAATCGAAGTATTTTTTGGGGGTCATTAGAACGTCTTTATGTTAGAAAACCCGAAGTACTTAGTTAAGTTATATTTGGTTATCCCAGTTTATTCGTTTTATTTTCTTTTCACACTATTTTTTCATATGATTATTTTGTCAAGTCACATCGCACTGGGCTTTCAAAAATTGCTTTTTGTTAATTAGGTGCTTAGAGCGCGCCTTAATTAAAATAACAACGATTTGATCAACATTTGTGTTAGAACCTGACAAATCCATACTATTTTCTCTGAAATAGGCTTATTTCCTTTGGTTTTGTCGTCATTTGTCGTCATGGTGACGACGTTTCTCTAAGAATAATTTATAAAAAGTTTTGTGTACAATAATGTCTTACTAATTTTGGGTCAGGGTAGCAGGAATAAAATCCGTAACACTGTTTTAGTATCTTCACGTTTTATTATTACTTATTTATATTTTACAACAAATTCGCACTTATTATTTATTTCACTCGCTTCCATGCTAACGCTCAACTCAGACTGCCAGCCCGCGCGCCCGCATCGTCTGATCACGCCACGAGGCCCATACTGGAGGGGATCGTGCTGTGATTGGCCGATGCTTCGGATTGGCCAACGTTCCTGATTGGCCTTTGTAAATCTAGTCAACTTAGCACTAACGAAAACGGAAGTTATAATAACTCCATAATCTATATCAGACAAAATAAATCAAATTTACTAATAATGTATTGTTACAATCCGAAAAACAATTTTAATTATAGCTATAAAACCTAACAGCTCGGCCATCCTACTCTGAGCATGTCCCATCGCTCCTTAAATACATAATTACGATGTTGTAATTGAAATCACTTATACAAACTCATTTAACTCTACATTGACTTTTGACATTTCAACACAACGTATATATCGTAATTACTAAACTTAATTATGAGAGGTAAGACCTCATTGTAATGAATTAATACAATAGTTCGGTATATTAATTTCTAAGTATTATTTGACTTTACGCTATCAATAAGTAATGCATAAAATCATTAATCAATTCAAAATTTTTGAGCGAAGACACAGGTAGATTTAATTTATTTTAAATCATAAATCTTTTTCAGTATCATTGTCAGATGATTCAGATTCAAAATTTCTATTGAAGTTCATCCAAGGTTGAATTTTATCTAGAGCAACAACCGCTTCATATCTACGACCATGTTTCCGAGTCAGGGGTGTGTCCTCGATCAAAAATCTGTCATTATCGAGCATTTTTACTATACGATAGGGTCCTTGATATTTTACGCTTAGTTTCTGTGATTTACCATCGTGAGCTACTTGCCGCTCTACTCGTACTAGATCACCCTCCTTGTATTGTGTTGCCGCTTTTCTGTGTTTATTGTAACTATTAGCGTCTCTTACCTGTTGTTGTCTTATTTTCTCTCCAGCCTCCTGTCTCAGATCGTCAAATGCCTCTAGCGGAATTCTGTTTTGTGTATCGTTAAGGATTTCACTCAACTTACCTTCGGTTCTACCGATAATGTTAAAGCCAAACAGTAGTTCCGAGGGGCTTTTTTGAGTAGTTTTGTGCTTTGTGCTGTTGATACCAACCTGTATGTCTGTAATATGGTCATCCCAGGATTTCTCGTCTCCCTTATGGTTAGATGTAGACAACGCGTCTAAAATAGTCCTGTTGAACCTTTCAACTTGGCCGTTGGCCCTTGGTGTAGCAACAGCGTTTTGAATATGTTTTATGCCATACGTTTTAACAAAACTCTGAAAGGTTTTGCTTGTGAAGCTCGTGCCTTTGTCTGTGATTAAACGTGTTGGTACCCCGAAGTAACTTATATATTGTTTTATAATTTGTATTGAAGTAGTAGATTTTGTGTTCCTGACCGCGTTTATGCTAATATATTTAGTGAAGCCATCCACAATTACTAACAGATAGCAATTACCTTTCTTGCTTTTAATGAATGGTCCTAAATGGTCTGCATGTATTGTGTGAAAAGGTGCGCACACCTTTTCAATGGGGTGTAACTCTCCTTCGCGTTTTCCACCTGGAGCTTTGTGATGTGCGCACTCTAGACATGAGGTAACATATTTTTTTACAAACCTGCGCATCTTTGCGAACCAATAATGTTCCTTGATGCGTTGAAGGGTTTTCTCAAAACCCCAGTGCCCCACGTCATCGTGATTCATTTTAAGAATCTGCCATCTTACACCTCGAGGAACGAGCCATTTCATCCCTTCCCCTTCAATGCGATAAACTTTACCGTCTTTGAGTTTGTAGTTTTTATGCACATCCATGATTTCCTTAACCGATGAGTCAGAGAGAATTTCTTTGATTTTACTTACCTCTGCATCAGCGGACTGCACCGTCGATATCCAGTCCTGGTCAGTTGCGTCTATTGGTAAAACATCTAAAATATGTTGTTCACTTACGTCACTGCCTACTGGGTTCCTACTGAGTGCGTCTGCATGGCTCATCCGAGAACCGGGTCGGTAATCTATTGTGCAGTCATATTCTTGCAGTTGGACCCACCACCGAGATACGCGGGGTATCAAGTCTCTCTTGACTAATGTTGACCTAAGTGCATTACAATCCGTCAGAATTTTGAACGGTACTCCCACTAAATATACTCTGAACCGACTCAAGGAAGCGATAACTGCTAGGGTCTCTAACTCGTAGGAATGTAACTTACGTTCGTCATTCGTAGTCTTACGACTGAAATAAGATACTGGTTGCAGCACCCCGTTTGAATTTCGTTGAAGCAGTATACCTGCCAACCCTTCCTTGCAGGCATCTGTATGCAATTCTACTTCAGCCTTAGGGTCATACAGTGCAAGAATAGGTCGACTTGTAAGCAACTCTTTTACCTTTTCAAACGCTTGTTCTTGCTCCTTGTTCCAGTACCAGGCCACATTTTTCTTTAACAGGTCGGTTAGAGGAGCTGTGATCATGGCGTACCCTTTAACAAAACGTCTGAAAAATCCAGACAGACCAAGAAATTGGCGTACCTCATGTTGGTTGGTAGGTCGTGGAAACTTGGATACCGCTTCGCTTTTTCTACTGCCTGGTCTTATACCTGCAGCACTCACGTCGAATCCTAGAAAATCTACAGTGTCGAGAAAGAAATGACACTTACTCAACTTTAAAGTTAATCCTCCTTCTTTCAGCAGCTGTAGTACTTCTCCTAACCTTTGCAAACCTTCATTAAAGTCTTTCGAAGGAATCAGGATATCATCCATGTAGACAATGGCATACTTAACTTTCGCTGCCATTAGTATTTTGTTTATTGCCCTTTGAAACACTGATGGCGCATTAACCAGACCAAAAGGCATGCGGTTGAACTCAAACTGCCCGTCAGGTGTCACGAACGCGGTTTTGGGCCGTGACTCTTCCGATATCGGGATCTGGTAATAGCCTGAGGCTAAGTCTAAAGATGTAAATAAAGTGTTACCTGACAGTAGATCCAGCTGATCCTCTACCCGAGGCATTGGGTAATGATCCTTTTTGGTCTTCCTGTTAAGGGCTCTATAATCAACACACAACCGCTTGTCACCTGTTTTCTTCTGGACCATGATGATTGGGCTTGCATAAGGTGACGATGACTCTCTAATAATGTTATTGTCCAGCATTTCTTGAATCATATTCCTTACCGTCAGTTTTTCAGCATGTGACATACGGTATGGGCGATATACAATTGGTTCACCATCAATTAATTCTATGGTCATTTCTGTAACTGTTGTAAATCCTAAATCATGCATTCCACTAGAAAAGCAGTCACTATACCTTGCGAGTAAATCTTTCAGTTCATGCCGTTGGTTCTCTTCCAATTTCGGGTTATAATTTACAGATGTATCCATTATAGCGTCGTCAAAGGTAACGCTAAATGTGTTTCTGATGTTTTCTGCCGAAACCTGATTTCGTTCCAAAGATCGTGTCATAAGTGTACCTGCGGTAATGTAGATTGGATTCGATGAGATATTGTAGATTAGGATCGCGCCACGACTATTCTTGATCTCGTACTGACCGGGAAACAAATAATATTCTTTACCTTCAGGGCCACGTAACGTCCCGTTTACGTGAACTTCACCATCAGATATCTGCAAGTCGGTAGAAACCTGTACTGCCCGTATTGTGTTGCAAGGAACCTCAGAGTCGTAAGTGGCCGTTAAGTTAATTTTGTTTGGGGTCATTCTCTGAAACGTTATCGCGTCGGGTGTTTTAATTATCAAAATGTCTGGTTTCTCTGTAAAAGAATGACCTAATAACACCGGATGCACAAGAACATAATCTTCGACAACATATAAGTCTACTTTTTCTTTTATACCTTGAACATCTACAGTGCCAACAACTACCCCTACCGGGCTGACAAGGCTAGCCCCAATACCCCTGAGTGTCGGTAAATTTGGACGAGAGATCATGTGCAGCCCTAGAGCCTTAACATTACTAATCCTGATGAGAGAGCATTGACTCCCTAGATCTACATGGCATGTAATAGCAGACCCATTTAATTTTATCTCCATTATGTACTTGTTAATCCCGGTGTCCTCAGTCATTACTTCAGCTACCTGTTTGTGGTTTTGTTCATTACCTAATGTTGAACTCTTAACTCCATCGTTACCTGATTTTTTTGTGTTTTTATAGCAGTTTGAAGCAAGATGGCCTATTCTATCGCATACCGTGCATTTGTTAAGAGGTTTATCACATTTTGGAATTTTGTGACCTATCTCATTGCAGTTATGGCACTTTACAGAAGACATTGATTTTTCACATTTGTAGCTAGGGTGACCAAGTTCATTACAGTTATAGCATCTAATCGTAGGATTGATGGCGTTACCTGATTTGGATGTATCTGCTCTGTTCATGTTGATTCCAAACCGCCCTCTTCGTGTCGTGTCCTGGTAGTCTCTGCTCTGCCCTGTCTTAACAGTCTTTAAATATTTAAGTACCTGTTCTGGCTCTCGAAACTGGGCAGCCTGTGCACCGACCTTTACTGCTCTGTCTTCTATGCCATAGAGCAGGCAGTCTACTGCCTGTCTCCCGGTGATATTACATTTATTTAACAAGTTGACCTTTGTATAATAATAAAGCTCTAATGACTCTGCATATTTGACTTTCTTAGCTAACATTTCGGTTAAGAGTTCAGCATAGTCCTCTCTGCACGGAAAGGACTCCAACAATTTCTTTTTCCACTCTGACCATGTATGCAGCATCGAAGTTAGACCCTGATACCAAGTTTTTGCAACACCACACAATTTCGGCAATGAATAGTGAATTATTTCTCTCTCTTCCCAACCATAAAGTTCGGCACATTCTTCTACTTTGGTGAGCCATGTCAAAATAGTTTGATCTTTTGATAAAGGGTCGAACTCCGGTACCACGTTGGTGTTAAATGTAATTTTAGGCTTATCCAAATTCTTAACCTTACCTAGAATAGACAGAAATTTATCCACTAATTTAATATCCTGTTCACCTTCCTTGTATGTAGACAACCTTACTCTTTTCGGAGATCGAGAACCACTTCTTGAATTCGATGGTGAGCAGCCTCTCTTCCTTCTGCCATCAAAGCCACGTTCTCTCCGTAACGGTTGTTCTTCGTCAGTGTCAAACGGTGTGGAGTAGCGCTGCTTCTTCATCTTTGATCGTGACCAACGTCTTCCTTTAATGTAGTCTTGATTTAGGTCAGAACTAGTATGTGCACGCTCTTGCCTAGAGTACCGTGCATTCCCATTGGCACCACTTTGTGCACGCTCTTGCCTAGAGTACCGTGCATTCCCATTGGCACCACTTTGTGCACGCTCTTGCCTAGAGTACCGTGCATTCCCATTGGCACCACTTTGTGCACGCTCTTGCCTATAGTACCGTGTATTCCTGTCAGAACAAGTTTGTGCACGCTCTTGCCTGGAGTACCGTGCATTTCCTTTTAAACCAGTTTGAGCACGCTCCGGCCTAGAGTACCGTGCCTTCCCCTTTGAACTAATTTGTGCACGCTCTTGCCTGGAGTACCGTGCACTATCATCTGAACTAGTTTGTGCACGCTCTTGCCTAGAGTACCGTACACTCTCGTCTGAACTAGTTTGTGCACGCTCTTGCCTAGAGTACCGTACACTCTCGTCTGAACTAGTTTGTGCACGCTCTTGCCTAGAGTACCGTACACTCACGTCTGAATCTGATTCGTGACCCCTTTGACCTATTTCCTTGGGTCTTCTTTCGTACCTCAACCTCAACTCACCACCTCGGGTTTCCTTTTTCAAATCTTCATCTAGGGCTTCCTTCCTTTCCAGCCCTCCACCTGGGGTATGCTCGTCATTGTCGCTCATCGTTTATGCCTTTGCCTTATCTGAAACTTTCAGAAACCATCGTTACTACACGTCGTAATCGTCGCACAACTTAGTAAAACATTGCACTAGACAACTTTAATTGACCGCCGTGGTAAGGCGTCAATTGACCACTACATAACATTTACAGCAACATAAAATTCTAGGTTAGAAGAAATTTAAAATAAATAAATACATACTAAATAAATAAATACTTAAAACATTCAATTGTGTCATTTTAAGCAGTAAATCTTATTATGTTGAATTTCTACGAAATCAAGCTTAAATTCGTAATACTCCCGTTTCTTTACCTACTAGCAAACAAAAATTAGTGCAACATGATGGGGAGGGCACTATACGCTGAAGCAAGGGCTAAGAGCCAAAACGCATTAGTAACTCAATGCTATGTCTTTTTACTCTAGCCATATAAGTTCGATATTGAAATATTGTACTTTTTCTTGTAACAGGCTATTATGATTATTGTAATAAAACGAACAAAACAAAAAAAAAAAATAGGAAAAAAAAGTGTGACTGGATGGGTGGGCGCTATACGGACGGACACGGCAGCTTAGTGGCAGCAGTAACCGAGTGCTATGTGTCTTCTTACACCAACCATATTAGTTTAATATTAAAATATTGTACACTTCTAATAGACACTTTGTAATTATTATTATTTTACATATTTTTCATAATAAATAAAGCGTTACTTACGTTTTCTTTTTGTCGAGCAGTGGGCGTGACAAGAAAATAACACAATTTTCTCGTTTATCCCACTTCTGACCTTTTGGGTCAGGGTAGCAGGAATAAAATCCGTAACACTGTTTTAGTATCTTCACGTTTTATTATTACTTATTTATATTTTACAACAAATTCGCACTTATTATTTATTTCACTCGCTTCCATGCTAACGCTCAACTCAGACTGCCAGCCCGCGCGCCCGCATCGTCTGATCACGCCACGAGGCCCATACTGGAGGGGATCGTGCTGTGATTGGCCGATGCTTCGGATTGGCCAACGTTCCTGATTGGCCTTTGTAAATCTAGTCAACTTAGCACTAACGAAAACGGAAGTTATAATAACTCCATAATCTATATCAGACAAAATAAATCAAATTTACTAATAATGTATTGTTACAATCCGAAAAACAATTTTAATTATAGCTATAAAACCTAACACTAAATAATGCAGATTGAAATAGAGAGATGAGATTACCATCCTCATTGTAAAGTTCTGAAAAAGTACATTTTGAAACATTTTTACTAACTCGAGAATACTTAACTCCTTGAAAGTAAAAGACAACAAAAAACAGTCTTTATACAATTCCTTATTTTGTTGATCAATTACTCCAATACGAATAAAGAACGTACAATTTCGTATAATTTTTTCAACTGCTCTATAAATATTTGCAATACAAATTCTGCGTTTGATCTTGGCACTCCTTGTTTTACGGTTATTATTATGTAGAAATAAATAATGTATGTAATTATTATTTATTCTTATTAATTAATAATTACCAATATACAATTACAAAGTAATAAAGTTTATGCTGTGATACTACCAACTGATTACTAAATTCTTTTTCTAGCTCTGAGATTTTGACCCATCACTTCGCGCCATAAAATGTTTTTATGATGCTCAATTATAGCAATAAAAATATGTAGGTTATTTCATTAATAATAAATCATGATTAATATTACCAAAACCATTTAAAACTTAATTAAAATGGAATATTTTATGCATATTATTTAACAAACATTATTATTAACAAAACACGCAATTTTTTTAACCATGAATACGTACATTTAATAATGCCGTATTGGATATTTTAAGTGGTAGGGATTATTTATAATTTTTGCGGCATATAAATGAAATACGCATTTTGCATACGCACAGCGGGCAGTACCGTAATTTACCCTGTGGTAGCATTTAAATTTATTACAGTGGCAGCACCGGTAACTGTCATCGCCCCCCCACCCATCTGGCTATAAAAAGGGAACGCTCGGTGTATTTACGGAACATTCTTGCTCCGGACACGGCCCGGTGCGCATGCTGAAAGCCTATAGTTCTATAGTTTGCAACCCATGCGTAACCCTGAGCCTATATATACTTATCATATTAAAATAATGCATTAAACTTGACAAAACTGTGTTACATAAACTTAATATGATGTCTATTGTTTATTCTATGATACAGGTACAGGATACAGGTACTATACAGATATGATACTATGATACAGGCCACCACCCCGTGGTGGCAGGGAAGTGCGAGGGCATTTCACCCCTTCAAAAAAAATATTCAAATGGTGACAGAATTTTTTTATCGGTTCAATACTTTTAGAGCCTATTTAATGCCAACAAACAAATCAAACCTTTCTTCTTTATAATATTAGATTACATTAAAATGGTACTGAGAACATTTTAGATTATAAATCAAAAATACAGTAAGACCGCGTCGCTTTTTTTTTACATAGATGAGATTGCGCAATATCATTTAACATATTGAGGTTTTATTTAGTAACTAATTAGCCCTGCCATATTAGTTGCGCGTCCTCATTCACTAATCCAATTGTGCAATCGTTCCCGAATGTTAGCCTTCATGATTTCAACACTGCACTGTAAATGGTTACCGCGGCTATTGTAATGATTGATTGTTCCAACTTCCAACAAGGACAGTATGCCAGTTCAGTGCCAAGGAAAATAAACAACTTTAAATTGTTATGGTCGTTGGTAACAGCGATTGTCTTGAAGGCTCCGTTTGACTCGAGACGTGGCGATGAATTTTTCATTGATATTCATTGTTTGCCTTGCCACAATGGCTTCTTTTTCTTGCTTTTGGTGCATGAGAAATTAAAATATAGTTACTTTGTATGATTTACTGTAACATTGTTCCTAGAAATAATTGTTGGATTTAGATATCTAAGTCTAGCATTCTAATTTCACTATTTTATGTATCCGTTTACAAAATGTTGAATACGCGACAAATTAGTTTTTTGAGTGTGGTGGTGAATCAAAGTTTTCACACTAATCACATCATCACACTAATATTATAAAAGCGAAAGTTTGTATGTGTGTTTGTGTGTATGTGTGTATGTTTGTTACTCCTTCACGCTCAAACGGCTGAATGGATTTGGACTAAATTCGGTACCAGGATAGCTTATACACAGGATTAACATATAGGCTACATTCTATCCCGGAAAATTGAAATTTCTCCGTGGGATGAGCAAATAATTAAAATACCTTTTATCCTCGAGTGAAACCGCGGGGCGCTACTAGTTTTGTAAATAAAATAACCATAAAACTAGCACGCACAGATTTCTATTAATTTTTCTACTTATTTCGTAATATCTGTTGGTTAGTTTGAAATATTATTAAAACAACAGGTTGAGCGATCATTTGAGTGGATGACTGTAATCACTTGTTGAGCGCTCAGGCAATGTTATGTCCGACTCGTCGGGTAACAACACACACTATTCTCAGTGATACTGCAAATGTCACGCAAAACTTTGTTGATCCCTCACACAGCTGAAAAAATATTCCGTCTGCCGATAATTTAGCTCTGTAACGGGGAGACCCTGCCTTTTTGCAACACAGTTTCATTACTAAAGCAAAAGGCAGAGCTCACTTTATCATTTAATCTAATTAGTGTTTTGCAATAAATAATGTAAATTAAAAAAAAATAATTAGATTTTCCTGTTCAAATGTGTAGAGATTTTCCTCATGAGATGTGGTTTTTCCAACCCTTTAAACTGTCCCTTATTATCATTTGAATATTAAACTATTCTCAAGTTTAGCACTGGTTCCAAATTTTTATTTATCTAATAGGACCATTTATATTTCAGACACTGTGTATGACAGACAACTGTGAAAATTTGTGTAGTTAAGAAGAATACGTTTACGGTAAAGCTCTTTATCGTATTTGCTACCAAGTGGCGGCAATTGTCTGCATTAACCAATTTAAGAGCGTTTAGATCATTTAGTGATGATTTTCGGAAAACTTCGTCTATTAAAATTTGTACTGAAACTGGACGTCCGTGTTTAAACTTGACTGGGAGTGCCGATGCTTGGACCATGTTTTAACGAGTTTTTAATGTTTTCGCTTGCAAAATTTATTACCAATGGCGCCAGGAGCGCTATCTGTAAAGATTTACTACAGTATAATTTGCATGTCAGTGTGTTTATAGAGAAAATTGCTGATAGCCTACAGATATTTAATTTATTTTTTATAGAGAATTGATTTATTAGTTAGATAACTCAGTAAAAATATACATCTTACTAATATTATAAATGCGAAAGTTTTTGAGTATGGATGTATGTTTGTTACTCTTTCACGCAAACATTACTGAACGGATTTGGATGAAATTTGGAACACAGATAGTTTATAGCCTCGATTAACACATAGGATACTTTTTATCCTTGAGTAAAAGCGCAGGGCGCCACTAGTATTAAATAAATATGCTGATACATATACTGATGATCCGCATGTAGCCGTGTAGTGTATTTAATTCATAATTCATTTATTCAATAATAATTTCTACATGTGTTTGAAATGCATCACCTATAACTACATAACTACTAAATATATCTAACGATTCAACTATTACTTTACATTGAGTCTGCGTGTGACCCACGCAGTGTAACCCTATGAATCGCTTCGAATGGAGCCGTTAATATAATTTTGATCGAACTCCATTTGGTAAGTTCGTTTCATCATCAATTTTTACGTCTAAAAGCGAAAACCGAGTCAGTAGGAGAGATTGATTCAGTGTCAATAGGTTTTATATTGATTTTAATTTTAATTATTCGTCCATAACAATAATATCGTAAAGATTTAATTGAATTCCGAAACAGGGTCAGTAGGAGAGAATGATTCAGTGTTTATAGATTTTATATTGATTTTAATTTTTATTATTAGTCCATAACAATAATATCGTAAAGATTTAATTGAATCCCGAAACAGGGTCAGTAGGAGAGAATGATTCAGTGTTCATAGATTTTATATTGATTTTAATTTTTATTATTTGTCAATATCAATGATATCGTAAAGATTTGATTGAATCCCGAAACAGAGTCAGTAGGAGGATTGATTCAGTGTTAATAGTATTAAATTAATTTGAATTTTTATTATGTGTCAATAATAATGATATCGTAAAGATTTAATTGCATCCCAGAGGCAGCCGGCGATCCGCCCGCGTTTCTCTACAATCTTTGACACCCTATTCGACCCCCTTAGGGGCTTTACTTTCAAATATCCTTAGTACACATCTAAATAAAAGGAAAACACCTTCCAATTGCCAAATTTTTACGGCAGCGGTTTGGGCTGTACGTTGTCAGGTGTCAGTATGCCAGTCGCTCAGGTTTAGGGCCAATGCCCTAATTATAAAATAGATCAGCCTTTACCGTCTTATTACAAAACGCAGACCAAGCGTGGACTAAAGTTAGTACTGGGTCTAAACCTAGACTATTTAAAAATCTTATTACAAAATAAGTTTATCGCTGATAAGGGGATCGTCCATGGTCTAAAGTTAGTCCTCCGACGACCCTTTTTTTTTTTTTTTTTTTTTTTTTTTTTTGAGGGGGGGAAATGCCCTCGCACTTCCCTGCCACCACGGGGGTGGTGGCAGGGGGTATGTGGGACTCGAACCCACTAAAAACCCCCCCGTGAGCCCTCGTCCGCCGTACCGGGGCGAGAAGGGGTCGCGACTGCAGTCCAGCCAGCTTGCCCCCGGCGGCAGGCCCTTTCGGGCCTCTCCGCGCCAAAGGATGGGTGACCTTGCTCACCAAGGTCACCCACCAGACGTGTGGGGCCGTGCAAGCCGGCGGAGAGTCCCCCGACTCTCCACCAGTGGCCCTACTACGGGGGAGGGAAGAGGTGCGCGTAACGCCTCCTCCTCCCTCCCACTCGTCTGCGCCGGAGCGGGTCAGCTCCAGCGGCCTCCTCTCTGACCCGCTCCGCGGTCTCCTTCTGCGCCATCACGTACTCGCAGAAGGAGACCACCGCCTGCCACGATCTCTCGCTGTCAAGCATGGCTCTCACCACGCTTGGCAGCGAGAGATCGTGGCCTACTGCCAAGGAAAGTGTGTGCCGCGGCGGGTCCCAAGCGGCACACACTTCCAGTGTGTGGGGCGCTGTATCCTCCAGCGCCCCACACTCATGGCAGGCAGGGGTCGCTTCCCGCCTCGCGATTTGGTGCAGGTACTTTCCAAAGCATCCGTGCCCGGAAAGCACCTGCACCAACCGGAAGGTCAGCGACCCGTGGGGCCGCCTCACCCACCTCTGGAGGACCGGACGGATGGCCTCCACCGTCCTTTGCCCTGGGACCGGTGGAGCCAGGTCCTCCACCCACCGCCTCAATAGGGTGGCCCGCGCCTGCTGCCGCATGCGCCTAACCTCGTCCCACCCTGGGGGCTCTCCCCGAGATCTCCTCGCCGCCACGAAGTGGTAAACTTCAGCGAGGATCTCGGCTTGAAGCTCCCAGGGTGGGTCACCGGCTAGAACGCATGCCGCTGTCCAGGACACCGTTCTGTACCCGCGTATCGCCCTCGTCGCAATAACCCGCTGCGGACGTCGCAGCAGGGTTTTGTTACTGCGACCGAGGGCGTCCACCCAGACCGGTGCCCCGTACAGCGCCATACTCCGGATTACTCCGGAGTATAGACGGCGACATACGGCGCTCGGGCCACCCACATTGGGCAGCAGCCTCCCCAAGGCGGCCGCAGCTCCCACCACTTTTGGGGCCAACTGGGCAAAGTGGGCCCCAAAAGCCCATCTCCCGTCCAGGGTAAGGCCCAGATATTTCATCTGGGCCTTAACCGGGACGGGCACCCCATCCAGTACCATCCGCGTACCTGGAGGGGGTCCCCCCCGAGGCCCATGGAACAATAGGGCCTCCTCCGACGACCCTAGTTTAACTATGGTACTAACTCGCTAAAGCAAAGAAACTAGCGCCACGGTGGTGGAAAAATGAAACTTTTAAGATTAAAAACTATTTACGCCCCTAACGCCAATGTTGGGTTATCAACCTTCTTTGTTACACGATTTTGAGGTTGTCTCGGTCTTTGATAAAATATATCTACTCAGTTCAGTTTTTATATTTTGTTGCTTCATTTTTACATTATTTATTATAGTTACAGTTAGTTATAACAACAATAAACAGAAATATCAATTTTCGCGCGTTAAGCAATGCCATATTTACGTTCTGATTCTCGCAAGCCTCGTTGGTAACTATTAAAACTTAATAGTTTTATTAGTTGAAAATCATTGTAGCAAAGCTGACTTTTATGAATCTGATTATTTATTCATTAAAAAATATGCAAACAATAAGCTTTCCAAGGCCAATGCACGTATATTATAGACGAAAACAGAAAATCTAAATATATGAAACGTGAAAAAAGGATCGTGTGAATAAATGTGGTCCAAATGAACATACTTTCTTCGTATTTAGTCTATGGTCAATATTTAAGCCATGGACTATCTCTGGTATCAGCTGATCTTCGGTTAGTCGCCGTTTTGTAATAAAGTCAAGGTCTAACTACTTAGTACCGTAACAAACTAGGACTAGTTGGTCCAGGCTTAAATGTCTATTTAGTCCACGTTTTGTAATAAGACTGTTAAGGTTTAAACATTTTAAAAGGCTATAATATCTTGTTGTTATAATCTCGTATTATATCGTTAATAAGGTTATTTGGAAGAGAGAGAAGACCGCCCATTGTAACCTACTCATTTGTTATTTCTTGTTTTTGTATTTGTTACCTTGGTGTCAATAAATTATTTATCTATATAATACAAAAAAAGTACTTTTATAGCCCTTTTGTGATGCAATCTAACTAAACAGCCTGGTCACGTTTACTGCAATGTTATATATATTTATTTACATTTACCTAGGTCCTAGTGGCTGTTTGTAGGAAATTTGATCGCTGGTTCACTGTTCTCTGGACTCCGACTGACATGGCAGATATTTAAGGAAATTGGTTCTTCCCTATTAGATTACATAATTATGTAATTTACAGTACTGTGGTTAATTAACAATTACTTTACAGGGACTGATATTTTGAATTAGAATCGATAATTTAATTTATGATTATTGGAGAGAACCAAGTATAGTAACAATACAGTACCACTTGTGGTAGTTGGATTTTCTCAGAAGTTGACATCGATTTCAGCTAATATTTCTATTATGTTTCTGATATTTTTTGTGCTTTTTACCGTAATAAAAGACTAATAACATAATAAGAATTTGTTTCTTATTATGTTATTAGTCTTTTATTACGACCTACGACCTAAGACCACCCCATCTGTTCTCGTGGGTGCTAAAAAAACCGGCTGAAGGATTATCTCGAATAGCTGGCAGCGTTCTCCTCGGTACATTAAAATCTTCTTAAGTTTTGGCGGGAAAACGAAAAAGATCGCGTCACTACATTGTATTATTTTCCAAAACTTGTGTTATTTTCAGTGTTAGTGCATAAAAATGGTGGCATTTTATTCGTTAAGTGCTGGATTACAGGCATAAGTGTGGGAAAGTGGTATAATGATGGTGAAGCGTTTCTTTTCGTGTTGTTTCCAAAACTCCATAGTAGCTTCTGGTAAAGTTGCCACCACTTTACTAGGAGTATGACTTAACTAAACTAGACTATGACTTGATGACTTGGACTGTGACTTTACTTGACTCATACAACATAAATATATATAACTTGAAAAATTAATCACTTGACACTGGCTATATACAAAAAATTGTGGAGCTAAAACCAAAACAAAAAAAGAAACAAACAATAAACTTGCCAATGACGCGACATTTCAAGTCGAGGCAGGAGCTCAAACACCTCGACCTAGAATCGCTAAGCAGCATGATACGTGTCATATTTCCAATATTAAATTAGCCACACGGCTACTCACAGGTAGAAACCACGATTTTTCCTGAGGAATACATTATACTTACTTAGTATTCCGCCATAGTACTCTAGATTGCGTTACCTTGTCGCCTGGAGGGGCATATTGCATATTGCAGTGCTCCAGGAGTATTATGATAAAGTCTATTGAATTCTGATGCTACAACGTCGGCGTCATCTCTCTTGCGGCGTTGAGAAACTGAACTTGTTAGCACATTATAAAGAAGTGGCTGAAGTTTCTTGGAAACGTCTGTTTGAACTTATTCATTGCTCCTCGTGTTAATTACCCGTAAATGTAGGAGTGCACATGTATTCACGTACATATACATGTACGGGTAATATCTATGATTCTATCTGTGACTAATTATCAGTTTACCTTATTTTCATACGCGTATGTAAAAGTAGCACTAGACCAGGTGTCGGGAACCTTTTGAGTCGTAAGACTCAAAAATTACAATTTACTTACTTTAATTTTTTCTTGCCAACAATAAATAATGTGTTTTTTTTTTACATAAAATAAAATATATTTGCGTACGGAAATAAAGAGCCGCAGCTTCACATCCAAAGACTGTAGTGTAGTGTAGTAGTGTATTGCTGGGGTTGCCGACCCCTGCACTAGACGAACGGACGCTGCAGTGCGAAGCGACGCGACGACCTTTATGGTCAAAGTCAAAGTCAAAGTCAAAGTCAAAAGATTTATTGCAAATAGGCTAATTTTAGCACTTTTACAAGTCAAAATTATACTAGGTACTTAAAATTAAGTTATTTCACTAAGCATATAAAATTACAAAGTGCTTATTGTCAAATAATATAGCAAGCCCATTACAATATATGAGTTTGAAAAAAAAAAGCAGTTCTCTTTCTCACTACTGGTGCAAGCAATCCGGCACAATGCAGAATTGAAAACTTTGATCCGAAGCTTCGATTACAACTGTAAAGAAGAAGCTACAAGAAACTAAACCACAAATGCAAGGGGCAATCAAGTGTGGAGCCAAAACATAAAAAAAGGGGCAAGCAGCCTCTGAAAGTGGCGGTCTATGGGATTGCCTATGTTCAGCAATGGACGTCATTACGCGGTTAATTTAATGATGTTAAGATGTGTGAGGATATTATGCGTGTACGTAGGTATATTGCACTGGACTCCAACGTAATAAATAATATTATCTATTTTTTAAAGCCATTACACAAACACACCTGCAACGCACCCAAACCTACTGGTAGGTAATTGACTGACAGTCAGTCCAGGAATAGCCTTTTATTATTATCAAATAGATACTTACTGTTAGTTCTTATGTTATATTGAAATTTGAATAATTTACATTCTCTGTCTTAATTCCATATTTATCTGATTTTGTGACTCCAATAAAAAAAACTTTATAGCATACTAGCTTCTGCCCGCGGCTTCGCCTGCGTGGCCTATAGGAAACGAATGCCATATTTTTTTTAGATAATTCATCCACCCATTTCACCCTCTTTGGGGTGGAATTTCGAAAAATCCTTTCTTAGTGGATACCTACACTTTACAAAGAACACACCTTCCAAATTTCAAGTTTCTAGGGCCAACGGTTTAGGCTATGCGATGATATATAAGTCAGTCAGGACTTTATATGTACAGATAGCTGTTTTACTCTAATCTTTGTCTGTACACCAATCTTTATTTATATTGCGATCTAGCCATATATTTGACTAACGAGTAATTTATATTTAACCCAAAAATTTCAATAGAATTAAATAGTTAAGAATGTATCCTTAACACTGGCCTTTATTAAAGCAGACACTTTGTTCTTGTGTTCTTTTTCGGTAGCTTTTATTTACACTACTACATTATATTAACACTTACTACACTAACTCAAATAGTTTCGTTGATATGTGTGATCGAAAAGCTGGATTGTCTCGATGTTCACGTGGTGAAGTCTGTAATGGTGACTTTCTGCATACTTCTTAATAACTTTGACGGCGAACTCTATATTAAGATCTCGATGCAGCTCGTTATTTCGTAATTAGGGAGCATTTGAGTAACAAAATATTGAAGTGCTAATTTATGTTATACTAGTGTACCCGCCCCGGCTTCGCATGGGTGAATTATTAAAACGCGGTCGAACGGGATTAAAATCCTATGTTCGTCTCCTGGTTCTAAGCCCGAACCGATTTGGTTGAAAATTTGTGAGGAGGTATCCTCACAAATTTTCAGCCAAATCGGTTCAGTCGTTCTTGAGTTATAGATAGTGTAACTAACACGACTCTTTTATATATAAACGGTGGAATTTAATTCGTTCTTTTCCTTAAATGTATGTACTCAGACCATGCTATAGAATGATCGTACAAGGTGCAATTTAAAAAAAGCCTCCTAAATTATCTGGATAACAGCCGAAATGTCTATTTAACGCTACACACATCGCGGGCACAGGCTAAGCGCTTTGTAAATATTTCATAGGTAATAAAACACCTTCTTTGTCCAATGTCGCAAGGCTTTTAGAATTTGAATTCGCACTAATTTGATAATACCTAGATTTAAGTTTTATTTCATAAGTACTTTTGATATTTAGTTATATAGGAGCTTTCTATAGCATGGACTGAGTACATACATTTAAAGAAAAGAACGAATTAAATTCCACCGTGTATATAGATATCCGCCACTATCACACTTACTGTTTTACTGTGGTACAGAAAATTATACGGTGCTTATCATTGAGCTCGATGCAATGTTTTCTGTAAAAAAGTGTATTCGTAAATCAACATTCTTACCACAATACAATCTAACTTCTATTTACCAATGCCGCGGGCACTGCTGTTGGAAGTTGGATTGAATAAGTGTGCATTTATTCCAGACCAAGTTTCCTGCCACGGCTTCGGCCACGTGATAATGCGTGATCTCGTAGCTGACGTACTTGCGAATTAACCATTCCTTGAAGGAGTTTATTCGAAATCAAGTCTCAAAAGTAAATAAATAACCAAGCCAAGCACTGCTGTGTTTCAGTTTGAAAAGTACTATAGTTAGTGAAATTAATGGACAAATGAGACTTGTGATTTGTGGGGTGATCACGAAACTTTGATTGCAATGCAACAGGAAACATTTCATTCTTGATTTGGAAATTATCATAGAAACTATGCACATAAACTGCGTATTGAAAGTGTCAAATCTATACAAATTTGTGTTTCTATTAATTGCAATTAAGTTCCGTGATCGCGTAGCTGATCTCACAGTCTAGTAATCTTATTACTAGATTTTGCTGATGTCTCAGGATGACGTTCGTAGTGGAGTGTCACGGAAAACTCTATATCTTAGAGTTGCTAGGGATATTTCAACTGCCTACTACAACAACTATGGGCAGCCCTGTCGCTTAACATCAGGCGAACGTTTAGCTCGTCACATCATTCATTAACATTAAAAAAACCCACTCGTATTTAAATTATCTTATCATGTGATAATTATTGGTATCATGATACGTTGATGGATCGACGTGCCAATGGTTGCTGTGCTGAACGCACCTCCTTTTTATAGAAGTTTATTTTTTTACTATTTTTAAATGTTTTTGCTCTTTTTTTGTTTTTGATACGTTTGTCAGTCAATATAGAACTACCACCGGAATACCAGCGATTTTCCTGATTTTGCTTAAAATTTAGTTAAAATAAGCTTCTGTGGCTTATATTTTGGTCCTTTCACCGTGAATTAGTAAGTATGGTGGTAGAAACCCGTTCGGGCTCAAAGATGCAGGGTAATGAAGGTAAGACCGTTTCGGTGAGGGAGGAACAACCGTCCGCGCAGTGCGGCCCTCATGCCCCGTCGGCAACCGTATTTCAGGCGCCTTCTCGTCCTGCGAGCTGCACTTCGTCAGCGTCCTCTGCCACTATGGCAGCTAGACGGTTGGCAGCGGAGGCGCAACACGCGCGCCGCCTCGCCGATCTTGAGGGCGAAGCTAACGAGGCTGTGACTCGCCGCTTACAGCTCGAACGTGATGCAACAGAACGCCGTATGCAGCTTGAACGTGAAGCTGCAGATCTAGAGCTCCGCGCGGAACTCGCCGCCATCGAGGCAGACGCGAGTCAGCACGGCTCAAATTGTAGTGGTGCTAATGTTCAGAAGTGGTTGAAAAATGAGGTCCCAATCACTAGTACCCACGTAAGATTTAAAGAAAATAATTATTTTTCAGCTCCCGGTTTTGTCCCTACGACGACACCTAACGACAGCGGCAATGGAGTGCCGCAACTAGTGAAGTCCCTCGAGGTTTTGATTGATAACGTGAACAGAAGTTGCCGTCCTCAGACGGGTTCCGTAAGTTTGCCTCAGTTTGATGGAAGAACACATTTAGATTGGTTAGCATTAAAAAGAATGTTCGAAGAGACACAGCATTTACACTCGCCTATAGAAAATCTAGCTCGTCTAAACGTTGCACTGCGCGGCGCTGCGCGTGAATCTGTAGCAGCGCTGTTGGTGTCGGCGCGCGACCCCGGAGTTGTGGTGCGCGCGCTAGACACGCGCTTCGGTCGGCCTGAGCTGATAGTGCTCCAAGAGGTGGCAGCGCTTCGCGCGCTACCTAGAGTTGCCGCCGAAGGTAAGGACCTTGCTATTTTTTCCTCTCGCGTACGTAACTGCATTGAAATCGTTCGGCTACTAAACCAACCTGACTATCTATGTTCGCCCGAGCTATTTCACGCGGTAGTCAGTAAGGTCCCGCTGATGTTACGAACGCGATGGCTAGACTATGCTGCCCGCCATGACCCTACGGGTCATTCTAAGCTAGAACTGTTCGAGTCGTTTCTAGCAAACGAAGTTGACTTGCAAGCTAGGTACGGGTTAGTCACAGAACTTTCTACAGCACCGACTACGGCACATGCCACGTACAATTCAGGACGGGCGAAGGACAGGGTCCATGCTGTTGCCGAGGACTGCGAAGCACCTGCTACTGCTATAAATAAAAATTCATCGGCGGCAGCATTAACTCGTGTTCCGTGTATTTTTTGTCAGAAAATACATACCTTATGTCAGTGTGACATATTTTCGTCATTGACGGTTGATGAAAGATGGCATATAATAAAGAAAGAAAAAATTTGTCACCGATGTTTAAAAGTAGGTTGGCATAGGCTTAATAACTGTAAGGCAAAAAGTTTGTGCGGCATTGATGGTTGCACTTACCGTCATCATGCTTTGCTTCATAACCCGAACTACGAGCGTACCGCAGCTGCGCACGTCGACGTAGAAGAAGACGACGAGCTCGCAGAGGAGGAAGAGCACATGCCAGTCACGCCGAGCGTCGCGATTGCCGTGGCAACGCCACAAATCGACCAACCTAATGAAATCCTTACTCACGCTTCGACTTCTTCAAATGGTAAAAGTGACTTTATTTGTAAGCCAACATTTCTCCGTCCATTATTGAAGGTAGTAGCTGTGACGGTGTCTGGTCCTTCAGGCAGTGTTGACACTTATGCCCTTTTAGATGATGGTTCCACAGCTACCTTTATTGATGCTGAGATAACTGCCAAGTTAGGAGTTACAGGGCCCGAGAGTCGTATCCATCTTGATTGTGTAGGCGGATTAGGTAAGGAAACGAAAGTGCAGTATGTAGATTTCAATATCAAGGGCTTACACTCGAAAGAATCATTTCTGATTCGTAAAGCTAGGTCGATTAACGGTTTAGGTGTCGCGCGTCAGTCAGTTCAGAAACAAAGCGTGTGTAAGTATCCTTATCTTGCGGATATTGCTGATCAATTTATTTATGATGACGTAAAGCCAATGATTATTATAGGTATTGACAACTGGCATCTTAGCGTTTCTAAAACTACGCGTAAGGGTACCAAAACGCAACCGGTTGCGATTCGCACAGCTTTAGGTTGGGTTCTCTTTGGTTTTGGGTGTAGCGCAACCACCCCGGTAGAAGTGGTCAATCATACCACCTTACACGAACGTGATATTTTTAGTGATCGCTCGAATCTAGAGCAATTAATAAGAGAACAATATAAATTAGACTCTATTGGTATTTCTAAATGTGAAAAACGTAGTACGGACGACGAGCGAGCCGTCCAAATACTCGAACGTACGGTACGTCGTCTGCCAAGTGGCCGATTCGAAGTAGGACTGCTCTGGAAGTCGGACAATCTTTCGTTTCCCGACAGCTATAAGCTTGCTTTATCGAGGTTTTTAAGTTTAGAGAGAAAGATGAAGCAAGATCAAACTTATGCAGCAAAATACCGTCAAAACATTGATGATATGGTTAGGAAAAATTATGCGGAACTGTGCACAGAAACTCACACCGGTTCAGCACCTATGTGGTATTTGCCACATTTCGGCGTAGTGAACCCAAACAAACCTGAGAAACTTCGTATTGTCCATGACGCCGCTGCAAAATCACAGAACGTTTCTTTGAACTCGCTACTTTTAACAGGTCCGGACATTTTAGAACCTTTGTTAGGTATTTTGTTACGTTTTCGTGAAGGCAAAGTTGCTTTTACAGCTGATATACGCGAAATGTTTCCTCAAGTCAAAGTAAGGGAGCATGATCGTGACGCTCAAAGATTTCTCTGGTGCGATCATCCCAATGAGCCTATCAAAACTTATCGCATGGCATCTATGATATTCGGTGCAGCATCAAGTCCCTTTACAGCTTTATACATTAAAAACAAAAATGCAATCGAATATCAGGATCGTTATCCGAAAGCGGTTTCTGCTATAATTACTGATCACTATATGGACGACTATATTGGATCTGTGGACACAACAGAGCAGGCGGCTCAGCTAGCTGCTGATGTGTACACCGTCCATAAGAAAGGTGGCTTTGAAATGCGCGGTTGGGTTTCAAACGATCCGAAGGCACTGTCATTGTTGCCGAAGGAGACTTTGCTAGAATCACCTGTAGTAAAACCCAACGTAGACGTAGATCTAGGTAGACTTGTAACACCTGTCCGCACATTGGGCTTAATCTGGCAGCCCGTTACAGATTCAATAAGTTTCAATACTGGTGTTAAAGGCGAACAGGTGCTACCAGTAAAATTAACCAAACGAGTAGCATTATCTCATGTAATGCGTATTTTTGACCCACTTGGGATCCTTGCGCCCATTGTTGTTAGAGGTCGGATCATGTTTCAGAATGCATGGCGTAAGGGTCTCGAATGGGATGAAGAGTTTTCTCAAAGTGACGATGTTGCGTGGAGGCTTTGGTTCGATGATTTAATTTCCGTGTCACAATTTCAGATCCCAAGGCAATATTGCTTGAGTGATTGTGAAGTAGTCGAGTGTGAGCTTCACGTTCTTTGTGATGCTAGCGAGTCTGCTTATGCCGCAGTTGCATATTGGCGTTTTATATTAAGTGGCGGTAACGTCAAGCTCGCTCTAATTTGTAGTAAAGTTCGCGTAGCTCCACTAAAGCCAGTTTCCATTCCACGGTTAGAGCTTCAAGGTGCTCTTGTAGCAGCACGTTTAGCTTCGTCAATCTGTGAAGCCCACAGACTAAAAGTCACAAGACGTTTCTTTTGGTGTGATTCGATGACTGTCCTCGGTTGGATTCGCAGTGACGCTAGATCATTCAAACCGTTCGTGTCACATAGAATAGGCGAGATATTAGAGCTATCAAGCGTTAATGAATGGCGCTGGGTCCCGAGTGATTTAAATGTAGCGGATGATGCAACACGCTTGAAGCGCTCAGTATTATCTCTGGAATCTCGCTGGTTCGTAGGACCTCATTATTTATTATCATCTGATTGGCCTTGTGAACCATGTGATACCAAAAAGAAAGGGCAAGAAGAGTTGAAACCATCTTCACGTATCGCAATTCATCTCATTCATGAAGTAGAGAAGCAAATGCCAATCTCAGCTGATCCAAAGCGCTTTAGCTCTTGGCTTAGGTTGGTGCGTGCAACAGCTATAGCACATAAGTACATCACCTTGTTGCGAACACGTAGTTTACATCGCCGGGGTTTAGATGTAGCTTACTTAGTACGTTTAGAAGGGGGTCTCTGTACTTTTATGTTTCAGCCGGTCAACGCCTTATCCCCTTTGCACCTATCATCATTAAAACGTGAGGTGGTAACCGCAGACGATCTACGCCTGGCAGAGGCGCACATACTGCGCCAATCACAGCTAGACTCATTTCAAGATGAAGTAGCGCGGCTTCGTTGTAAACAACCTCTGCAGCCTATCAGTCGCCTATACAAAATATCCCCTATCGTCGCTACTGATGGCTTGCTTCGCTTGTCCAGCCGCATTTCTTCAGCATCAGGAGTCCGAGAAGAAACGAAGCACCCCATTATACTCGATGGAAGACATTATGCAGTACGCCTCTTGGTAGAACGATATCATCAGAAAGCTGGCCACGGCTATACAGAAGCAGTAGTAAATGAACTACGGCAAGAGTACTTCATCTTGAGTCTCAGAAGCACTGTACGATCTGTTGCATTCAACTGCCAAGGATGCCGTTTACGTCGGGCCGTTGCATTTGCACCACCAACTGGTGACTTACCTGAAGCCCGTCTGGCGCACCACCATCGCCCGTTTTCCTATGTAGGCCTGGATTATTTCGGACCAGTACAAGTAGCTGTCGGCAGGAGGCGAGAAAAAAGATGGGTTGCTTTGTACACATGCCTGGTTGTCCGTGCCGTCCACTTAGAAGTCGTTGGAAATCTATCTGCTGATGCAGCCATCATGAGCCTTCGCAGATTCATAGCGCGGCGAGGCACACCTACAGAGCTGTGGTCAGATAACGGAACATCATTTGTGGGTGCCAACAGAGAACTGCGAGTCCTATACGATAGCGCCACTTCCGAATTTGCTGCGAATGAGAAGATTAATTGGAGGTTTATTCCTCCAGCGGCTCCTTTTATGGGCGGAGCGTGGGAACGCCTAGTAAGAAGTGTAAAATCTGCTCTTAAAATCACACTCAAGGAACGAGCTCCGTCGGAAGAAGTTCTGCAAACATTGCTAGCGGAAGCAGAAGCGCTCGTAAACACACGTCCACTCACGCACGTGTCAGTTGAGGCGGAAAGCGATGAGGCATTCACACCCATGCACTTTTTGATTGGTGCTTCTTCAGGCCGTCCAATCCCAGGAGATTTATGTGAGGCCGACCTTGTGAGCAGAAGCAGTTGGCGCAGAGCAGTTAGATTATCTGACCACTTCTGGCAGCGTTGGGTCAAAGAGTACCTGCCTATCCTTGTGCCGAGACGAGGTCAGGGTACTAGTCCGAATATTACCGTGGCAGATCTAGTGCTTATAGCTGATGGGAATCTGCCAAGAGGGTCGTGGCCCCGAGGACGTGTAAAAACAGTATTTCCTGGAAAAGATGGTATCATACGTGTCGCCGATGTTACGACTGCTACTGGGGTGCTTCGGAGGCCTGTCAAGAAGCTGGTTTCCCTGCTAAAAGGGGGAGAAATGTGCTGAACGCACCTCCTTTTTATAGAAGTTTATTTTTTTACTATTTTTAAATGTTTTTGCTCTTTTTTTGTTTTTGATACGTTTGTCAGTCAATATAGAACTACCACCGGAATACCAGCGATTTTCCTGATTTTGCTTAAAATTTAGTTAAAATAAGCTTCTGTGGCTTATAGTTGCTGAAGCATTATTTGATCACAACTCAGTTAATTTATATTCCAGAAGTCGTTAGCAGATATGTTTATATTAAAGCAGCCTAAGTCTCGTCGATACTTTTATTGAACACTCTCAAATTAAATAAATCATCTATATTTTGTGGGTTACAATGGAAAGCTGAAACTAAAGACCTATTCGATTAACATCTAACTTCATATAAGCTTCGGTATTAATAACTACTAATTCAGTATTAATTCATATTAATATTTATGAATATGAATTAATAGTAGATAAACAAACACCGGATAACGAAGCTTATAAGTTAGATGTTAATCGATGATAGATCATTCTTTAATTATTATTTGAATTCCGCTGCTATGAATGATACGGGAATTCATAAAATTCTTGCTTTATAAGTGTTTAGAAGAATAGGAAACATGATTAATATCAGATGGGTGATCACGAAACTTTGATTGCAATGCAACAAGAGAAATTTCCATACTAACTATGCACATAAGCTGCGTATTCAAACTGTCAAATCCATACATATATGTGTTTCTATTGATTGCAATCGAGTTACGAGATCGCCCAGCTGATGTTTTACTGTTACTCTGTACATTTCAATCGTAATGTAAGCTCATATTATCCTGAAAAAATATGTATTTGTAGGTCTTTTCAACCCTAATTAGCTAAACAAATTTATCGACTCTGCCGCAGCCCGATTACATTTAAGCGATACCGATACGCTATCGACAAAGTTACATCTCTATCGTGCGTGACTCACGATAGAACTCTTTGCGAGTTACGCTGCGACAACCACTGCGATGATTGATTGAAAAAAGTTAGGAAATTATTTGGCTCCAATGCAATTTGGAAAACAAAACAAAAATAAAATTAAACGAAAGTAAACGTTACGTAGCAAAACAGAGATCCCAATTTAATAATTTTCAATCATGAAATACTAGTCTTGTGAAAGTTTTAATAAAACCTGCGATCGATTGCTACTTGCTACAATGATTACAAACAAACTAAACATAATAAATCTTTAAATATTAATCATTTCGTATCTTTTCGTACTAATTCATTAATCTTTGTTTATCTTGTTTTAAGCTTAGATTATATAAAAGTTATATAACAGCATAGATTATCTATTGTGATTGCATGGTCATGAAGCGTATGTTATAAATTTATTGCCGTCGTATAAAGGGACAGTAGTAAGACAGCGCGATGCAATATTGTAAATTGACTTCTCGTTAAACTGATGGCTGTAGCAGCAATCATTCACTCATTAAAAAAAATTTTTTTTTTACTTCTATCTTGTCTAGCATTTGACCACGCTCTCACCTGATGGGAAGTGACGATGCGATCGAAGGTGTAGCATGCTAGCCAAGTAAATACCTATTCACTCTTTTCTTGAACACGCTCGGGTCATATTTCGCCGGAAACACAGACGCTGGCAGGGCATTCCATTCCATAGCCGTTCTAATTAAGAACGTTGAATCAAATCGCTTGGTACGAATGGGTGGTATTTCGACCACGAAAGGATGGATGGTTGATAATTACAATGATGCAGAAGCTTGAGCCGATGGACGATCTGTGTTCTTGTTGTCACATCACATATCTGTTACTACTACCATTAATATCGTACATCAACAGTCAGCTATAGATATGACTGAAGTTATTAAACAAATTATAGTTTTTTTTATATATAAACAACAACTACTACATCGTCACCAACGTCATACCTATCTATAGTGTAACTGTAATACTTTTGTCTATTATCTGTTTTTTTTTCTTGTCTATATCCATTAGAGATTGGACAAATTCATCTTATATTGTTGAATCCATAGAAGTTATCAGTAATCATAACGATGCCCTATAATAATGTGGCAGCAAGAGATGGTAGGTCTGATTTTTACATGAGTGAATAACCGACGTGACTTTATTGTAAAAGCACGCATTGATAGAACATTTATAGTGAATAGGTAGTAAATAAGCTTATTCTAAAAATATGATAAAGCCTTTTTTTGATTGGTGCTAAAGTTATGTAGTAATTATAAAGGTGAGGGAACAAAAAAAGGGACATGGTGCCAGGTGGTTTGTCAATCTGACACACCAAATTTGACGCCCCTTCGTTGATTCTAGTTAACCACCAAGTGGCTTGGTCCGTTTTTAATTGACACGACCGCGTTTCAATTCTGCAAACCACCAATAAATATTGCATTGTGTTTCATTGCCAAAAGCAGTTTGAAGCCGAGTAAAGCTCTGCTATACTGTCCAATTACACTTAAAATCTTAGAAAATCATACAACGAAAATTTTCATGTATTGCCACACAGCCAAATTGTACAGCCAAAGGTCTATTTTCAAAATTTGTTATCCTTTTTATATATATATTGTTTATGTAAGTGTCCAGTTCCGGAACCATATACCTTATAGTGCGCCCTATGTATATTTGATCCGCGCATAATAACTAAGCACCAAAATGTAATGTAAACAGAGACTTTTATAAACTACATCTTTGGACTGGCTAAATTATTTAAGACTAAGCAAGTACCTACTGTTATAGAAACGGATAAGACTAAATTTACAGCATTAATATAAAAAAATATGATACAAATGCCGTTGAATATTAAAAGATCTATTTAATTACTCAAAATTCTAAAGTTATTACTGTGCCGTGGACTATAAAGTTCGATTAATTAGTCCCGTAATTAATTTTACTATTCACATTAGTAATCACTAATAATTATAAGTAATAACTGTAAAATATTAAATTTAAAGCTATTTAAGTCCTGTTTAAAATTCACTATGAAACAATTTTATGCATTAAATATCCAATCTTCAACACATACCAATAAAGATAAAGTTTTGTTAATTTGCCACTACATTTGTCGATTTATGAAATTTATTGCTTGATTCGCAAATGAAATCATTTAATACGTTGATATTGCTCGCAGAATAGCATTCACAGCATCGGCTGCTATGGGATATGTTTTGAGTTGAAAGCTTTAATTATAGATACAACATAACTCATTTAATTTTTAGACTTTAAGACCATCAATATTCAATCTAAAAGCAATATAAAAATCATTAAAAAGTGTAAACCATTTAAAAATAATGGATTAGTTTTTAAAATGTGGCTAGGATTGAATTTCTCAGATATATGGTTAGTATAGTCTAAATTGTAAATTTATTTTATTCGGTATTAAAGACTCAATGTGGCTTCGTGTTAATTTTACTGTATTTATTCAGTTCCTGTCATATTTTGTGATTAAGTGTGCTTACCTCTAAGAGTTGTATAAAAACTTTAATTAATCATTATTAATTTTATATGAATAAAAATGCGGGGCTCGGTTGTGAATTCTTTCATAAGCTTATTAAAACGTTTTACATAATTTTTGCTATTAATTTATTGTTGACATGGATCTATTAAACGGCCGTTATCATCACGAAAAATACGAGAATTGTAAGTCGTATTTTTTCGCAATAATTTTATTGGCAATATGTAATCAATTAGGCAAATTGCATTTTAAAATTCCACAACACTAAGCATAATAGATTTTACTGTTTTTATCAAAAATATATGAAATGTTTTACAAAATACATTGAATAAAAACGTATCTAATACACCTAAAAGATCATTGAACTATATTTTATTAATATCGACATGAAAATAACGGAAATATCATGTTTTTTATACACATTTATTTATGATTATGTTAATTGTCTTGTTACTACGTTTGTTTATTACGTATCATTGTTTACTATAACCTAATTAATGGGCATATACTTATGCTGTACAACAGTGTCCAAAGCCAATTGAATATGTTGTTCCATTACTGGATAGCATAAGAATTATACTTTGCCTCAAATTACGCCATTGAGCTCGATCTCTTCTTATTCAGCTCGTGCAAGCCACTGTCTCAAAATGCTTTACCACAGAATAGTCTATAACCGAAGCGCCCTCTGAGTCACTTTGTATTCTTATTTTTAACATAATATTATTTAATGCAAACCAGCGGACACTGGATTTTCGTGTCAGCTTTGCATTTTTACATTCAGTTTTTATGTTGTCTCGTTGGATAAAGATGCAGAACTCTATCGGAATCGTATAGGCGGGATATAGGTATCATCTTCACGGTTCAACTTCAACCACAGCTAAAATAATTGTTAAGTTACCTAAGGCTGATCTTTCGTTTTTACATTATTAAAAGGTTAACGTTTAGTTATTTCTTATAAAAGCTCCATAAATATGGTCCCACAACACCCAGACTCAGAACAAGTATTTGAGGTTTTTCTGTGTACAAATACTTGTCTTGCCGCGGGAATCGAAACCGCCACCTCCGGGCTATGAGCCGACCTGCTCAACCACCATACCACAGAGGCTGTCAAATAATTAAAAACATTCTAACTATTAAAAGATCGGCCCCGAAAAATTTTTATCTTCAGTTACTTTGAACGTTCGCTGCCTTTAAAGTTTAATTAAGGGGACAGCAAATAGCGTAGGCCGAAAGAGACTTGTTAAACGTCTTATGAAGCCATTAATTACGATTTGCCTTACAGTCATGCGGACAAACGTAATGGTACATAGGCCCACGCGGAGCCCCGAATGTCCTAGATGACCTAAATACTCCTGCAAGTGAAAGTATCCAACCTAATATAGTAAATACCGGTACAGAGTAATGAATGAGATGCAAACTAAAAGGGCCCTAAAAAGCTAAGCGCGAGGAAAACAAAATCTTTTCAACCCTAACTCATACTTTTTGTTGAACAGCTGCGGCCGTTTTATGTCGGATCGTTTTAAAATAAATGAAGACAGATACACAATTTACGTCGAGTTACAGCAATTACTACTACTAGGTGGTAGGACTTTTCTGCAAAGTTCGTCTAGGTAGGTACCACCGCATTGCCAGATATTCTGCCGCCAAGCAGTAGTGTGCAAGCACTGCTGTGTTCCGGTTTGAAGGGCACTGTAGTTAATGAAATTACTGGGCAAATGAGACTTTATGACCTGATCACGTAGTCTAGTGATCTTATTGCTACATTGCGCTTATGTCTCAGGATGACGTGCGCACTGCAGTGTCACGCGAAACTATACTCTGAGTTCCGAGTGACACTGCAAGTGATATGGGCAGTCGTGTCGCTTAACATCAGGCGAACGGTTAGCTCGTCACATCATCCCTTAACATGAAATTTACAATAATAATATTTACTAAGATATTATTTTTTAAGATTTTTGAGTTGCGCCATCAGTTTCAGGACATTAACAATAATACACATACAGTGTAAGCGATATTTAATTATTTGACATGTTTTGACGATTACATTGCGTTCTTGTTCTCCTATTAACATAATAGGTACAGTAGCTGTCGTAAACTTTACGAAAACGTCTTCTGCAATGCGGTTTGCAGCGGTGAAGGTTCTCCCACACTGCAGATTGTTTAAAGATCTCAAAAATTGTTTATCAAAACTATGCATCAACTACAGTTGTTAAACTCCTACACGCGAAACGTCATGTCTATGAAGTAATTTAATTTTCTGTAAGTGGCGGTGGTCAATAAAAATATCTTTGTTAAAAATACCTTTATAAATGCACTTACACTTGGATATTGTGGACTCGAGAAATTTTGTGTGTGGCACGGCAACTATTCTATGCTATTAATTAATGTTTAATATTTATTTAAAATAATATTTAACTTACCACATATTATTTTTTAATTTGTTGGATCATTTCCGCGTATTTAATTGCACACATAATGACTTTCTTTTTTTACTAGTTTGAACAAGGGATTTTAAATAATAAGAAAGAAAGAACATTATATAACCTCTCGCTCAGCATTTTCTACAATAGGTAAGTTTCGTGGTTGGGTTTGAACTATGACCTCCAAAACAAGTGATACCTACCCACATATGTTATGATGCGCATATTTTCTACCGTCGCTGCTCAAACAAAAGCCGTCAAATAGAGCATTTTCTTAAATATAGCGCAATACGAGTAGGTACTTTTAGATAGGGCCAAGGCTTAGTATTCGTTCTCGTCTCGATCTATAACTATACTAAATCTCCTTTGAAACAACGCCAATTTTGCAGTTCTTTTGGTAAATGCCGAGATTTGCAATGGTTTGATCGTTAGTAAAAAAGATATAAGCGTCGGAATTCACGGTAAGTCGCTTTGATAAGTGATTATATGTTTTTGGTTATTTTTCAGTAAAATGTTATTAATGCAGGAAAAACGAGATACTGTTATTAATTTTTTTAAACAAACTTCAAGCTATTCTCAATAATATTGGGGTCTTTTTCATCTTGTTTAGTAAGGTTAACAGGACTTCAAACCTTTTTACAAGTTACCCAAAGACAATAATAATTTATCTATAAACATTTGTCAAACTTTTCCATTTCCATCGGACACAGTGCTTTTAACGCAGGGGTGTGGTCTGTGGAAGTGGGGGAGTACTGCTCGACAATGATTTACTACGACTCATTCATGAACGTTCCGTCTCGGGCGTGCAGCGTCGATTTATCAATGACATTTTATATTTCGTTACCATTTGTTTCGGTTCTACATACATACAACGTAAATTATGTACTTTTAACCATATTTCGTTTGCTTATCTTTTAAAATGAATTGAACATTCACTTAATTTTATGTGTTTGGGTTCAGTATCCGAATTCTGAAACATAATATGGCATGTGTTGTTTTTGATGTAAGTTTTTTTGTTAGCATAACAAGGTCCTAGGTGAAAAATGAAAATGAAAATATATTGAAGCATAAAAATATGTGTATCTGTATGTACATCCATGAGTTTATTAGCCATGACAATGGGCTCTTCCAATCTTTAAAATTATCAAAGCATTGCAACTGCTTACTTTCTCAATTACTAAATACGCAAGATTAGACCTTGATGACGCTATAGTTGCTATCTTTCTCTGTGCCTCTCTCACTCTCTCTTTTCTTTGTCTTCACACGAGTCTTCCCTTTAAATCTGAATTTGCTCAGACTGAATTTTTGACTAAAAGTCTCAAAATCACCTTAAAGAGAAAATCTAATGAGGATTTGTAACTAACCCGTTGGACACGGCTGTAGACAGCTTGGTATTCTTAATGTTTCACAAGCCAGGCATCGTGTTTAAGTAGGTTTAACCAATGTTCTGCATTATTCGCTTCAAATATTCTATTTATTTACCTATTTTCTACCGTTGACAGTAACTTTGCATAATTTTTAGATAAATCTAGCTTACCAAAGCGTGCGGAAAGAGTAAAGATTTATTGAGTGCTCGTTTAACTCTCCTACTTGAGTAGCGAGCGAAAACTCAATATGTTTTACTTAACGTATCTGCTGGATCATATTATGTCACGTTTTTTATCTTGTTGTATGAGTCACGATCACAATAAGTCACCGATAGCAGAAGTTATTTTCATTTTAATATCCTTACATTTTATAACCATAATGTATATAAGACATCTAGTCTTTTAGATTACTTACCTACTACGGTAAAACATTTTAGTTCTTTTTAACGAGTCACGATCCGCCGAACAGTTCTTCCAAAGAGCTAGTACAGTAAATCAATCGGGGTGCTTTTAGTGTAACCAAGACGTAACCCGTTGTAATAGTGAAGTGGCAAAACATGGAATGTCGATAAAACGTCGATAGTTGCTGAAAAGTGTATAGTCGTCGATATAAAAGTCGACGACAGATGGCGCCGATGGAGGCTAGTGCGAGGTAGCGCCCGCATGGGGCAAACGGCGAGCATGTGCCGCCTCAACGGATCATGTCTTCACCACAAGAAAAGTACGTATGCATTAGTACATTGTTTCGATGCTAAAATAAACGTTACTAAAATAAAATTTCTAGCTTGTTTCACCAAAAAATATGTCAAAATTAAATAGGTTCAAAAATGTGTGATCTCTGTACAAAGCTTTATTAAGAACTATTCAACTCATCAAATGTTTGAATGAGATATAGTCTATATGAATGGGACAGTTTAATAACGTTATCATCCATTACTACTATCGCTGTTTTATACTTGGTAACACTTTTTATGTTTTTATAACTGCTAGTTTTCTTTTCACACAAGTTTTGCTGAGTGCCAAAATGGTACAACGTAAGCATAAACATGAAAATTTACCACGTTACTTCACTTAGTACGTTGCCAGATATCAAGCTCTAATTTATTGCGCCTGCTGGAAATTGGTTTTCTATTGTTGTAGTAAAAAAAACGCATCAACTTTAATAGTGTCGTGACTGGATACATATTTATTGTATTGAAATTTAATGATTCTACACTTACAGGCAAAAGTCGACAAATGTATCGAGTAATATGGGTGCAGAACAACACTATCCCATTATAGGCTTATTTTTTCGTAAAAGCATTTACGGTTCGTTGTAACCTACTAAAACACTTTACAATGTCTCATTTTCTGCATTATTGTTTCGTGTAATTTTTTTTATCAGTTTTGATGATAAGAGCATTTATTTTATTTTGTAAATAAGTATTACTAAGTGTTTTAAAAACGCTTTTAATAGTTTTTTGTAGTTTTTAATAGTTCTTCATAAAGTATATAGTATGCCAGTTGAAATGTTTAGGTGTATTGTGGTAATAGTTATCTAATAAAAATAAATGATGATTGATGGCAGCAAAAGTAATGAATGTAATTTAACGGAAAATAAAATTACATTATTATTGTTGTAAGAAGAACGGTAATACTTACAATCGTCACGCTGAAGTTAGCAATCTGTGCGCAAAATTTAATCCAAATAGGCTAGCCATTTGCGTGAAAGCGACACAAACAAACAATTCGTTCCACTTTTCTAAAACATTAACTATGTATGTGTAGGAATTGTAATAAGAATGTGTAATTGGGTCTTTCGGTTGTTATACAGTGCTCAAATCAAGATTTCATTCGTATATTATTCATAAGAAATACCTACTTAGCTATAATATTTACTACTCGTACACAGTGATATTATAAAGGCGTAAGACTTCGTGTGTATGTGCGTATGTTTGTTACTCCTACACGCTCAAACGGCTGAATGGATTTGGATGAAATTCGGTACGAAGATAGCTTATGCACTGCATTAACATATAGGCTATATTTTATCCGGGAAATGACAAAATTTCCCGCGGGATGAGCACATAATTAAAATATATTACGAATTTAAGTGAAATTTGGAATGGGATAGTTTTTACGCTGCTTTAACATATAGGATATTTTTTAACCGCGGGTGAAACCGCGGGGCCCATCTATTTAGCTATAAATGTTTGGTAATGATCCAGAATATTACACGTTTCGTTAACCTTAAGGCTTACTCAGCACAGGTTTAGTGAAATGTGTAATGCAGCAACGAATTTTGCTCCTGTCAAAAATAAAATATCTAAATAACATTAAAAGCAAATCATTGTTGATAATTTAAAGAAATAAGAGTGATCTTTCATGCCTTGGCTTTAATAGTCGATCATTCATCATAACAAAGTCTCATTTATTCCACAAAAAGTTGGCCTTGAGCATTTTCAGTCGTTGGCATCAGAAGCCAAGTTTTCGCTTCAGATAATGTCTCTTTTATTACGCTTCCTGCAAATGATTTAACGTCACATCCGTTATCTAGTAAAATAACTGTTATGATTTTGTAACTGTAATACTACTTCTTTATTTTTGTTTTGTATTTAGATATAATTTAATTACTTTCGTGTGATTTTTGTTGCGTAACTATATCGTTTATCCAGCGCATATTATTTCCGGCTTAAAGTTAACTTTGTTTAAATTAAATTAAAGTATTTCGTAGTCTAGATTTTATGTAGAGCTCGAAAGCAAATATCTACAGTCTACGTTCACTGAAGTAATTGGTTATGCCGCTATCAAATGTTATGATTTTATTTAAAAACCTCAAAATGAATTTTGCAATGTATTATCCACTAGCTTGCGCCCCGCAGTTCCACCCGTGGGTAAAAAGTTATCTATATTCCAAATTTCATCCGTCCAATCGTTAGAGCGTGAAAGAATAACAAACATGCATACATACATACATGCAAACTTTCGCCTCCATAATGTTAGTGTGATGTGATGTGATCTATCTCTTCGCCCGCGTGGCCTATAGGAAACGAAGAAGACCATTTTTTCATAGATAATGCAACCACTCATTTCACCCTCTTAGGGATGGAATTTCGAAAAACCCTTTCTCAATGGATACCTACACTTTACAAAGAACACATCCTCCAAATTTCAAGTCTCTAGGACCAGCGGTTTAGGCTGTGCGTTGATATATAAGTCAGTCAGTCAGGACTTAGATTAAGCGATGGAAGCAGACGCTGTGCATCAACGATTGAGTTTCAGATTATCTTTTGACCTATCTAATCAAAACGAATTGCCAGTAATTTAACTTCAAATAACGCGGTACGGGTTCTGGTTGCCAGGTCCAATAATCAATTAAAACTGTTGATTTTTGTAAACTTTAATGCCTATCTGTATTATTGTACTATTATACAGCTCCTAAGTTCCCTCTATGACGTATCTATTACAACGCATTCGAGTACGTCCTAAAGAGGTAAGTGCGAACTGAAGAGCTGTCAAATGTTGGTGCAGACGGGCGTAATTTATATTTTATTTGTATATTTTATTTATTTGTACATACTAGCTGCGCTGCGCGGCTTCACGCGTGGTCATGATTTTTTTCCACTCAAATATCTTAATGTTTCTTTCATAAGAACCTTCCCCTGACAATAATAAACACTACAAAAAAAGAATTAGCGAATATATTCCATCTGTTCACGCGTGACACGATGATGTAGGGAAAATTAACTTACATATATACATACATATATATATATATATATATATATGTATATATATATATATATATATGTATGTACTAAATCCCTATACATTGTCTGTCTGCGTGGCATTCTTGCAGAAACGGCTTACCTGACGGGTATGAAATTTTCCACACAGATTTTTGTCCATATCAATTACAGTAAAAGAAAGTACTCTATGCTAGCCGGAACAACCGGAAAATTAGAAGCAAGAAAACGGTTAGTAAAGTAGTTGTCATCTCTAGTACTTATTTTAGGCTGTTGTCAACAACAATGATGTTTCTTTCAGTAGGTAAAAAAAAAAATTTGATTAAATAAATCTTGTAACAAACTAATCCTATATACGCTTCCGACACTACAAAGCTTATTGTTGATGTCTGAAAACAGATGGTTGGATTTATTACCTTCTTTTGTTGGTAATTCTTTTGTTAAATGTTCTTAATATCCGATGCTTCCATAATATATTATCATTCCTCATTGTTATCAACAAAAGTGTTCATAACAATAAGCTTGCCTTTAAATAATACTATATTATTTGACCAATAATAATGGAGTACCAGACCCACGCCTTTATATACATTTCTCCCGTAGATGTGTTTGTGAAATTTCGCTTATGTCTCAATCCCGTTTTAACCCCTGACGGTAAAAGAAGGTTACTAGTTAAACGTACTATGTATTTGTTTATGGCATCATAGCTCCCAAACGGATGAACCGAAGTACAACGCTTTTTTTTAAGTCAAAAAGTCATCGCGTTGATCGATATTCGAAATTCAACACAATGCCACCGATTTCAGATCGATTTTTCTCTATCTCTTTCGAATAATGCAGGGAATAGTCTCATTTTTACTCACTATATGTCACTTTGACATTGCCATTTCTTGACATTTTTTTTCAATAAAATTTCGTTTTTTTAATACATTTCAATAGGAATCGCTTTTATAATATACCGTTTTACGTCCTGTACAGATAATACATCGTATGACTAGCCTGATAGCTCAGTCGGCAGTAACCCTGCCTTCTCAACCGTAGGTTGCGGGTTCGATTCCCACCCAGTACAAACATTTGTGTGATGAACATCGATGTTTGTTCAGGGTCTTGTATCTATTTACAAAAAAAAAGGTTTAATTAATTTTCGGGTTTCCATAGTACAAGCTCGCTTAGTTTGGGACTAGATGGCGTTGTGTGAAATGTCCACACATATTTATTTATTTATATTGGTCACAAAACAAAGTAAGAAATTTGCCAAAAATAATTTTAATGTTTCGTTGTTGGCGACATTCCAAATATAGGCCTTTCTTTTAATATCTTAAAATTTTATTTTAACTTGACATAGAACTAATATATAACAATAATTAATTAAAAAATGTATGTAATAACAATCGTCCATGTTCATACTGTCACCAACATTTTTGTAGACCTGCGTATATCGTTTAAGTAAAGGGGTAGTAAAACGTGATCGATATAGGGAATTTATTGCCTATCATTGTTGCGATATTACTCCCCACAGTCGATAATTTATGGCACTATGCGGTCAAACTGCCGTTCCAGTGTGGCACCGACAATTTAATGAATCGTTCTCTAGGCGGCCGTGCATTGTAGTATCATAAACTAAAGCTTACTGAAAATTTAAATGAAGTTTTTTTTTTGTTTTGTTTTAGCACACTTTTGTGTATTTAGCCAGTGTCAAGTATTTGATAATTTCTCATATTATATAATGTGTCAAGTCACAGTTCAAGTCATCAAGTTAAGTCATAATCTAGTCAAGTCAAGTCATACTCCTAGTAAAGCGGTGGCAACTTTGGAAACAACACGAAAAGAAACGCTTCACCATCATTATACCACTTTCCCACACTCATGCCTGTAATTCAGCACTTAACGAATAAAATGCCACCAATTTTATAACACTGAAAATAACACAAGTTTTGGAAAATAATACAATGCTGCGACGCGATCTATTTCGTTTTCCCGCCAAAACTCCTAAATGAAGTTTTTTTTAAATAGATTTTAAAGCAAAAGTCCTTTGCGCACACTTGACTTATAGTAAGCTGGTGAATGCGAGGCGAACGGAAGTTAGTTCACGTAGATCTCCATCGTCTATAAAAACAAACATTGGTATGTCCGATAAAATGACAATTTACAATGGTCAAGATGGTGACACTAACATTAAATAAAACAAAAACAAAGTAATACCGGCTGATAGATGGAGATACATAAAAGTAGTTTTTCTTCAGTCGTGTGGTCTAAAGCACACACGTTGTTTTTTTTCGTTTGGTAGCTAATTGTCTCAACCGATAAACATAAAAAATTTTCTTTTAGAGAAATATTAATTCTTGTAATTAAAATAATCCTTAATATATTTTAATATAATACTAAAACTAGACTTAAGAAATTTTGTGACAAATGTTAATGTTACGATCAAGATGATGAATGTTAATTATTCTAAAGCTCCAGAAAAGTGATGTCTACTAATAAAATTTAAACGTTGTCTGTTTGTGACTTTCACACTAAAAAATTGGTTTTGGTCGAAATTTCACACACACATGATAGCTTACATTAATAAAATATTTATAAAAAATTATTTTTTATCCCAAAAATTTCAGCATATACAAGACAGGTAAAGTAACGGATGAAACCGCGGGGCGCCCCTAGTATTGAATAATTATCTTGTTCATCGCTCCCTTTTAATTATTCTTAGCTGTCGTTTATGTAATCTAATCTTATTCATGTTGATATTTGCATTTTTATGAGAAAATGTTTAATAGAAATCTCGTAGTACTTGCATTCGAATAGTACACGTTTCAGTTGTTGAGTTTTTAGCTGAGCTGAAAAGATTGTGTCATTCTCCATTGTATTTCATCTGTTAATTTCACGCCTTCACCGTTTTTCGTGATACCGTTTTTGTCGTATCTTTGTACCCAACATTTGTATTCGGATCATTCGTGTTTTTTTAATATTCAAGCGTAACTGACGCGCGGGAATTTTCCTCTTTCCGGTTTTAATGGCCTCGTAATTTTGATTAAAAGCCCTGCACAAGTTATTCAAGTGTATTTTTGCATATTTAATCCTTACCAATGTTATAGACGTGAAAGTTTGTATAATAATAATAATGTTATTATTCTGATACTGGACGCTAATTAGGATTCCCTGTGTCTAGGGATGGGTCCCTGGAACTACGAAGACCATGGTCCCACAACACCCAGACTCAGAACAAGTATTTGCGCTTTTTTATGTGCACAAACACTTGTCCTGTTGCGGGAATCGAACCGGTCGCTTCCGGATTATGAACCGACCTGCTCAACCACCACACTACGTAGACTGTTGTATGTATGGATATATGGATATTTGTTACTAAATCACGCAAAAACGAATTATGGGGATTTTAATGAAACAATATAAATTGGCTGATTTTATGTAAACTGGAGAAGAGAAAAGGAAGGAGGGCTGAATTGCGAAAATAGGTACTTTAATAAACCTAACCTTTGATAATACGATCAAAATATCGTATTCACCATGAGAAGCTTTAACTAAGTTTCTCTATCATGATACAACTAACATACCGAAATGACACAAACTTGTATGAAACTCGCGTCAATTGTGTTCAGTGCCATAATTAGGATCGTTTGAAAGTTTTTAGATATAATCATTAGTGGCGCTGGAGTTGGAAATAGATATTGCTTGAACAAAGATGAACATGAACTATTTTGTAAACTTCAATATATTTAGGTATACATATTTATGCTGGCACTTATTTGGGATAACGATTTGAAAAACGAAAAAATTTAACGGGACAATGCTGCCAGCATGTACTGGTACTGGGCTGGAGCATTTGGACTGTCTATAGGTTATCGCGGCCAGTATTTACTCCAAATTTTTTTTGTAGTAGGTAGTGTTTAGTATTAGTTATTATATTATTGTAGTATTATTTACTAGAAAAAATAAAGGAAAAAAAGGTATACAGTCAATTTATTCCAATAACACTAAGTACATAATATAATTCACTGAAGTGTTTGTATTAAATGCCTTCATTAATTTATCATTATTTTTAACCTCATTTTAATATATACAAGTAATTTAAAAAGCACAATTTAATAAAATAAACTTTGAGATTTCACGCGACATAGTTACTTTGAAACCTTTTAATATATTTATAAGATTTTTGGTCATAAACGCCCAGTTTCTTTAAAGCAAATGTTCCAAAAAAGTTGTAAAGCAAAAGTTTGTTTTAAGCGATTCTCGGTTTTTTTTTCAATTCAAATAAAAATTCAATAATATTTCAATTACAAATATTAAATATTTCAAATCGTGTCGCGTCAAATCAATCCAACAAGTTTAATAAAAAAAATTAAATACGAATACAGTTGTGAATCATAATTGATAGGTACCGCTTTATTTAATTGGTTAAATACAGTCAAGTGCTGCCATTTTGGTGTTTGACGAGAGTCGATAGTTTCCCACCTGTTTCAGAGTTCTGCCTCAAAGCAATTTAAACTTGGGCTACAAATTGCTTGCTTTGTGAATGAAGGCATTGAATTAATATACCAATCTCCGAGGTTTGATACCTAAATATTTCTCGAGGCATAGAGAAGTAAAGGTTACTTATCCCATTAAATAGATCAAGAAAAATACTACCAATCACTACTTTTATAATTAATACATAACTTTTAAGTTGTGTTTTAATAAAGAGTTTTATCTATGTATCTATCTATCAATCTTCATAATGAACGAACATAGTATTAGTAATTAATAAAAAAAACCCATAATGTAATAAAAATAATATGCTTAAATATGTACATTAATTTTGATTAATATACTCAATTGTTCATGAAAATAGTTCTCGCTCAACAAAGCGTTTGTGCTGAAAATGTTTAACAAAATGAGTGCTAACGCTAAACTTCGTTCCGAGTGACACTGCGACTGATATGCGCAGCCGTGTCGCTTAACATCAGGCGAACGACTAGTTCGTCGTGTTATTCCTTAACATAAAAAATGTAGGGCATCTTAAGACTAGGGAACTTCGATCCTTATTATTCATACTGGCCCTTGTACCCATAGTATAAACGCTGCTGCCGCTAGTAAGGTTTTATGCGAAAAAATAGATTTTTGTAGGCTGGTTCCTTTGGAGGGTGAATCGTTTTATCCTTATCACAAAGGTAAGCGGCGATTTTTGGTGGCAGGCTTACGATTTTTACAATTGAATCGGTTTATTTTTCTGTTTGCACACAGATCAAGAACCTAACTCTCTAACCTTAGTTATTTTATTTCTTTGGATGATAGAAAAAGATAATTGACTATATTTGTTTTTGATTGTTTCATTTGACCAGTTTTCCGTAGAATTAAAATATCGAAAAACCTAGGTGGACTAAGTGGACATATGACAATGTAATATATTTTTTTTTTTTTTTTTTTTTTTTTTTACTTCAAACTTGTCTAGCATTTGACCACGCTCTCACCTGATGGGAAGTGACGATGCGATCGAAGATGTAGCATGCTAGCCAAGTAAATACCTATTCACTCTTCTCTTGAACACGCCCGGGTCATATTTCGCCGGAAACACAGACGCTGGCAGGGCATTCCATTCCTTAGCCGTTCTAATTAAGAAAGTTGAGTCGAATCGCTTGGTACGAATGGGTGGTATTTCGACCACGAAAGGATGGCGCTTAGCCGAGCGTCTAGTAGTCCGGTAGTGGAATGGTGATGGGAGAATGAGATCATGCAGTTCTTGAGCGCATTCACCGTGGTGTATTCTGTAAAAGACCGACAGACTTGCCACCTTACGTCGATGTGCAAGGCTCAGGAGCCTTTTACCAACCAAAGTGTCGTCGTCAATGAGCCTTTTGGCACGCCGTTCAATCGAGTCCAGAGCCTCAAGCTGGTACTTGGCAGACCCGTCCCACAGGTGGCAGCAGTACTCCATACACGATCGGACCTGTGCTTGATACAGATTTAGAAGCTGTCCAGGTGTGAAGTACCGCCTTACCTTGGACAATATGCCGAGTTTTTTTGAAGCTACTTTGGCTTTGGACTCGATGTAGGATCCAAAGTTTAGGTTTGACGTGAGATCAACACCCAAAAGCTCAAGATGGTTTCCTAAACTTACAGATACACCACGGAATGAAGGAGCCAGATGGAGTGGGCTATTTTTAGCAGTGAATAAACACGCCTGTGTTTTTGCAGCATTGAACCTAACCAAGTTAGCATCGCCCCAATCGGACACGGCTTTCAAAGCCAGGTTCATGCGCTCAACCATAGCCTCTCTCTCAATCCGGACGTCGTCACCACTGGCACGGGCACTGGATGTGTATCTTTCAACAACAGTACTATCATCTGCATACCCAAAGGTACCGGGCTTTAGCAGATCATTGATGTGGAGTAAGAATAGTGTTGCTGAAAGAACTGACCCCTGAGGTACACCAGCATTAATAGCTAATTGATCGGAGGAGCAGCCATCAAGAACTACTCTTAGCGATCGTTCCCTCAAAAAGTCTGATATCCAAGTGCACAGACCAACAGGTAGTCCGTAAGATGGAAGCTTATTCAGAAGTCCGTCATGCCAGACCCGATCAAATGCCTTAGAGACGTCTAGAGATACAGCAAGTGCCTCTCCATGCATCTCTAAGGCTTCGCTCAATATGTGAGTGGCATACGCGAGAAGATCCCCAGTGGACCGGTTTCGGCGAAATCCGTATTGCCGGTCACTGAGGAGATCATTGTCTTCAAGGTATGCCAAGAGCTTGTTGTTAATTATACGCTCCATACTCTTACAGAGAATGGAGGTAATTGAGATGGGTCGATAGTTGGCAGGATCAGCACGACTGCCCTTCTTAGGTACAGGTTGTACGTTGGCTAGCTTCCAACTCATAGGGACTATTCCGGTGTCTAGAGAGAGGCAAAATAGGCGTGTTAGAATGGGAGACAACTCGGGTGCACAGCTCTTAAGTACAATTGCTGGTATACCATCGGGACCACTGGCTTTGTTCACGTCTAGACTGCGTAATGTTTTTAGTACTTCCTTCTGACGTATGCGTATTTCCGGCATGAAAACACCGCATTGTGGAAGGCAGGGAGGCATATATAATACTAGCTGCACCCGCGGTTTCACCCGCAGATAAAAAGTAGCCTATGTGTTAATCTATTATATAATAGATAGCTTATATAACAGATTACATATTTAAAATTTCATCCAAATCCATTCAGCCGTTTGAGCGTGAAGGAGTAACAAACATACATATTATAATATACATATTAGTGTGATAATATAATATTTAAATTTAAATTTGATTGATTTTTAGCATTGAACCGATTTAAAAATTCTTTTACTATTAGAATCCTCATTATCCCTGATGAACATAGGCGATAGAATATACAAGGTGGAATTTAATTCGTTCTTTTCCTTTAATGTGTGTCCATGCTATATGCTCCCATATAACTAAATAAAAAAGTATTTATGAAATAATATTTTAATCTAGGTATAAATTCTAAAGAAAAGCCTTGCGACAAAGCAGGTGTTTTACAAAGCGCTCAGCTGGTGTCCGCGCTGTGTGTACCGTTAAATAGACATTTCGGTTGTCATACTGTCAAAGTCAAAAGATTTATTGCAAATAGGCTAATTTTAGCACTTTTACAATTGAATTGAACTTTTGAAATTGAATGACAGTTATTTTAGGAAGCACTAAAGACTAAAAAAACCAATTTTTTTTAATTATTAAATAAAATTTTATTTAAATTGGCCCTTGTACGAACAATGTATACTATGGTCTGAGTACATACATTTAAGGAAAAGAGTGAATTAAATTCCACCGTGTATAAAATACCCGATACCCGTGCGAAGCC
Source organism: Ennomos fuscantarius (assembly GCA_905220475.3). Lineage (NCBI taxonomy): Eukaryota > Metazoa > Arthropoda > Insecta > Lepidoptera > Geometridae > Ennomos > Ennomos fuscantarius. The sequence continues at coordinate 5,917,686 of HG992039.1, forward strand.
TGGATGGGCCACTAGTTTTTATTAAATTGGCTGTACCTTGAGAGCTTTTTAATATTATTCATGATTGTCGTGTAACACGTGCGAAAACGTACATTGACACACGCTGCTAGTGTAAGACAAAATAAATCTCTTTTTACGAATCCTTCAGCAAACTTAGAAATAGCCATATACGTTTTCAGGTTTCCTTACACACTTGTCTCAAAAATCAACATAAAAATAATACCCTTAGCATTCAGAACGCAATACACGATAATAGAGAGCTATTAAGCAAACTCATCTAAGAAATGACTGTAATGGCACTACGAAAATACCCTCCAACGTTTACCAAACTCGGCAATACAAACAAACTTGTAACTGTACCCCTCTAAGGAGTTTAATTGTCTCTTGCACGATACGATCATAACATGAGCAATGAAACTCTATCACTATGGGCTTCTGTAGACAATGAAGACTATAAAACGAACGTTACAGAGAATGACCGCTTCGTAGAAACGTCTGTTATTAGCACAACATGCAATTTGATTCCATTCTTGTAAACATGCTGATTATTTATATACCGAAACCCAAAATATAATTTGTCATACCCACAATATAATAAGTTTCATTCAAGCAATTTTAAATGATAATAACGCCGCATGATCACATACATAGACTAGGATTCCCTGTGTCCAGGTTACCCAGGAACTATGACGACCATGATCCCGCAACACCCAGACTTAGAACAAGTTTTTGCGCTTATTTTTTTCTGTGCACAAATACTTGTCCTGCCGTTCGTTCTGATAAGTCCACTAACAGTCGACATTTTCGCTAATATTTGTTTCCTACTTTAACTAATTCGACACTATCCTAAATTCGACTCATATCGGCTCGGTAGCCAATAAAGTCTAAAAGAAGACTCGAAGGTACCATAGTGTAAAAGACTGGCCATTATTTTGTAATGCAAAGGACGCAAAATATTCGGTTAACAAACCTGTTGGAATGAAATATGAATTTATTGCTTATTACGCGTAAATAAAGGTCTTTAAATATTTCTTTGCTATGGAATGACAGTCGTCGAGAGTCATTTGTTTGTTTTATTCAATGTTATCGTTTTATATCAAAGTTAGCTAAAATAATTTTCCAAACAAAAGTCGCTGCACTAGCAACTTTAGACGACTTTATCTAACTGTTTGCATTGTCATTGCCAAATGCCGTTGTAATTTTGAAACATTTCCTTGACGCGGCAGAAACACCCAGAACAGCCTTTAAGATACACTGAAGAAAAAGAAGAAACATAACGGTAAGAATAAACACCGCCAAAAATTGATTAGTTTTGCCATTCCCAAAATATTTTGTCATTAAGCTAACCTACATTATTCAGCAGACAGACACCATAATCTAGTTCAAACAACGAGTTAATGAAAGCCGTGTTTGCATTTGCTTCGTTTATTCAGTAAATAATTTGTATAATAATGGAATAAAATTTGTTTAGTCTATTTATTTCACAGCGCTTTTATTTTCAGTCTTCGAAGCTTCTCTCCCAGAGTATTCCGTAAACACTTGACGGGAGCTTTGAAGTGCTATCATAAAGCGATGGTTGCTGCATCGAAGCTAGCAGTAATCAGTATATTTCCACGGTGCACTGCATTTTCCACTCCACTCAAACAAATTAAATTACTGCAGTACGCTTTTAACTTTGTAATGAATGCTGAGATGCGATAATCTCAGCAAAGATTTCTGCATACAAAGGGAATATGGAACAATTCATACATGAATACTTGAATACATATTGCAACGGGCGCGAGCCTTGACTTTAAGCCTCGTATGGAGTGTTAAACTCTACCTAACTACGTAAGTGCGTTCAATGTATTTGATTTTTCCTTTACATTTTAAGTTTGTGTGTATAAGCTTTGATCATGCAACTGATCGCAAATTACTGTAGAAGAAACTTTAAAAGAAAAAGTTGCATCTAATTTCGAATCCGTCCAGTATAGTTACCGATCTTATTTTGTTATTATAAACAAATGGACAGAAATTCTAAAAATAATACCACTAATAAATCGATCCGGTTTATTTTTCATTTTTTAGTAATGAAATTTTTCCATAATAGTTAATTTAATTGATTTTGTTACGTACAGTTCGATCTAGGTTGGAGCTAAAGTTGATGCAGACACAATCAGGGTTTATTATAAATTTTGGAAAATTGTAGGACACGAGATCCTCGTTCTACTGCGGGGTATGCGAACGATATCAACCTATAAAAACGGGAGATAACAAGACACAACCTCTGCGACTTTTGCCTTTTCGCATTTGAATTTTTACTAGAGATTGTGGGCGGTAAATAGGCTAATGTTATCCTTACATCTGCAAATGTTAATGCGCCGTCCTTACCATTATCCTACCCGTTATGCGATTCAGCTAGCTGCAACCGTAGAGCTATTTCCATTTACCCAATGTGGTACCAAGCTCCTTTTTTGTGGTTGCTAATCGCCCACTTTTATCCCACAAAATGGGATTGGCGCAGCATGTTTTACAAACAAAACTTTCTAATTATTATAACTTCTTGACTAGCCCGTTACCTCAGTTGGTAGTTGGTAGACTTCTGAACTGCAGGTTGTGGGTTTGATTCCTACCCAGGACAAATATTTGTGTGATGAACATCGATTTTTGTTCTGTGTCTAAACAAAAGGTATCTAAGTATTGTATCAGTTATCTGGTTCCCATAGTACAAGCTTTGCTTAGTTTGTGGCTAGATGGAGCTGTGTGAAATGTCCACACATATTTATTTATTCTATTGTATGATGTGAGTGTATATTTTTGGATAATCGGATAGTTCAAATCGCATAATAGGTATTTCAATCCGTCGAATAATATAAATATGACCGATATGATTCTGGAAATCAAAGTGAAACTCTCTAGTTAAAACTGCATTCGACATTTTCCCGATAATCGGCCTCCTGTTCTTCAGCGTCGTGTGCGATAACTACTTCCTTGGGGAGTTTAATTATTTAATGGAATTCAATGTAAAACTGAAAAAGTCCCCTTTTATTACTACAAAATGATAGGATGCGACAATAATAAAATGGTTTATGAACAATTTACTCGTAACATAATTTTTTTATTTTATTATTAATTATAAACAGTGATACTTCCGAATAGACTTTTAAAATTGAAAATGCAACAAATCCCTCTTTACATCACTTAAAATAACTGTCGAATGTCTGTATTTATTATGTTTTACGAGGCAATAATACGCAGTTTCTGCAGAAGCGGGTTGAAACGCCGCCCTTGAGCGGTCCCGTGCCCCTGCATCGGTGGGAGATACGTATTTTATGGTCAAGTTAATTTCCTCTATTGAACGGTGTTTTTATGATGAATAAAAACAAGCTTCATTTTACGATGCTATATATTTTGGAGGGGTTATCTTGTTGCTCTGTTTTGAATCAATATTATCGTTGTACGCGTTCGCGTGCCATAACATGATTACGAAAAGTTATAATGGCGCACTTGAACAGTGCGACGTTTGTTTTGTTTTTGCTATCGGTGAAACAGAAGTTTTTTTTTGTTTTTACGCGAATCTACGAAAATTTCAACGTACTGAGCAAGCCGCTAATTTATTTTTACGCTGAAAACAATCACGGTGATGTTTAATAAAAAATATCTAAGACTTGGTGCTACACGCATCGACTACTGTTAATAGCGATGAAAGGTATTTCCTATTATTTCCCAAGGTTCAAACTACTTACATAACAAATTAAGGAAGCCAAATGTCGGTACAGATTACTTAAGTTAGGTATTAAGCGTAGATAAGTGCTTAGAGTGCCCCTACGAGAGTGACATGCCCCGTCAAGACTAAACCCTTTGAAATGGATTTACATCAAGATTTCTTTTTATCAACGAGGTGTTATTTTGACAGCCTCTGGAGTGTTGTGGTTGAGCAGGTCAGCGTAATCTGGAGGCGGTGGGTTCGATTCCCGCAACAGGACAAGTATTTGTGCATAGAAAAAAAGTGCAAATACTTGTTCTGAGTCTGGGTGTTGTGGGCATAGTCCCCGTAGCTCCTGTGTCCTTAGATACAGGGAATTCTAGTTGGAGTCCAGAATCTATGTATGTGTTTGTTGGGCGTTATTATTATTATTAAGGAAATGGCAAATATGGCAGTAAAGATGTACTGTTCCTCATAGCGTATTTGCCATAGTTCCTATGGTGCTTGACATATTTAAAAACTTAGAGCTTTCAATTCCACAGAGAAAAATGAAAGATTCCATTTCCTCGGCCCTCGTTTCGCGTTTAACGTCCTCACGTGGGCGTTTCCATTTTACTGGGAAGTCATCATCATTCACGTAATGTTGCCGTTTTTCCATTTTCCAGTCGAGTAATGTTTTCATGCATAAAAAGCGAAGTTTTTGTAAATAATGCTTTTGTAGCTAATGTGTTACATTTTGTGAGATGGTTAACCGCTTCCTCTGTAGATTAGAAAACTGGACTCTGAGTAAAAATCAAAGGATTTTATAGAAAACGAGCTTCTGCCCGCAGCTTCGCCCGCGGCGTGGCTTATGGGAAAATAATTCAACCAACCATTTCACCCTCTTAAGGGTGGAATTTCGAAAAATCCTTTCTTAGCAGATGCCTGCGTCATAACATCTACCTGCATGCCAAATTTTAGCCCGGTCCGTCCAGTGGTTTGGGCTGTGCGTTGATAGATCACTATGTCAGTCACCTTTGAGTTATATTAGGTCTTTACCTATGAAATTGCCGTTTTGTTTGAAAAAAGTTAAAGTATTTTTTTTTCGAACTTATTTATTTCTTTTATTCAAAGTAATCACCCCTGCAATCAATGCATCTTTGCCAACGCTGTGGCAGTTTATGGATGCCCTTTTTGAAAAAATCAGCAGGACGGGAGACAACAAACTCTTCAAAGGCGTTTTGTACTGCCTCTCGGGAATTGAATTTTTTTCCCGCTAAAAAGTTGTCCAAATTTTGGAAAAAGTAATAGTCGGTAGGCGCAAGATCTGGTGAGTATGGCGGATGAGGGAGAGCTTCCAAACCTAACTCATGCAGCTTAGAGACGGTCTGTTGTGCAGTATGGGGTCGCGCGTTGTCGTGAAGTAGCAGTGGAGACGACCGATTGACCAAAGCTGGTTGCAGACGTGCGAGTTTCGCCATCATTGTGGTCAATTCTTCAATGTACACATCTGCAGTAATGCTCTCGCCGTTTTGTAAAAAGCTATGATGAATCACACCAGCACTAGACCACCAAACTGTGACCATCACCTTTCTAGGGGTCATTTTTCGTTCTGCACATTGCTTTGGTACCGAACCAGGATCTAACCAACTTGCTAAGCGCTTTCGATTGTCAAAAAGAATCCATTTTTCGTCGCACGTAACAATTCGGTTCAAAATTCCTTCATTTCTGTGCCTGTTAAGCAGCGCAAGGCAAGTCTCGACGCGTACGTTGCGCTGGCGATCGTTAAGTTCGTGGGGCACCCATCTATCAAGCTTTTTTATCTTGCCAATCTGTCGCAAATGGACCAATATTGTTTTGATGCTAATATCAAAAGCTGCTGCCAGCTCAGCTGTAGATTGAGATTCATCAGCTTCCACAATCGCCTTTAATTCATCATTGTTGACCAAAGTTTCCGGACGACCACGAGGTTCATTTTTCAAGTCAAAATTCCCAGAACGGAACCGAGCAAACCAATAACGGGTTGTACGTTCGTTTGTACAGTTCTCTCCGTAAACGTCGTTGATGTTACGTGTCGTTTGTGCCGCGTTGGTGCCACGACGGAACTCATATTCCATAATTACACGAAATTTCAAAGTATCCATTATGAGGAAAAATGTTGAAATGTAATGAAAATACAACGCTAATCAATAAACAAAAGACTTATATTGTAAATAGAATGTCATATTTTTAAAACAAAATAAATTTGAATTTAGAATTCATAGCAAATCAAAACTTTTTTTTGTTTGAAAAAGTCTGTACTGCAATACGGCAATTTCATAGGTAAAGACCTATTATATATTTAGATAGGCTATTTTTAACAATATTAGAACTCAAAATGTGATTAGGTACTCATTCAATAATTCCGAAGTATAAGCTGGACCAATGATAGTAGCAGTATGCATTAACGGCCTCCCCTGACATTGCTCGCGTTTCGAAAGTTCCAATATCCGGGGTTTAATCTATCTCCATACAAAATACAAATGAGCTCACTTCAGCTGCATAATTACAAGCAGAAACTATCTAAGTATTGTATCAGTTATCTGGTTCCCATAGTATAGGCTTTGCTTAGTTTGGGGCTAGATAGCGCTTTGTTAATGTCCAAAAATATTTATTATTATTAAATCAATTTCAGTATTAACACTTTGTACTTATTTTCAACTCGGAGAAAACCAAGATAAAAGTAATATAAGGTACCAAATAATTATATTCAACTCTGTATATTTCTTCGTAGTTATTTTTACATTTTCTTCAACAACTAATATGCTACTCTCTCTTGAAGATCTTGAGAACATGGATTTTGTCTTGACTCGTGTGTGCTGATGCTTCTTTCTTGATATTTATGAAGATTGGCTGCATATTACTTTACTTATAAAACATATATTCTATGTGGTAGGTATGTTAACACTATTATTTGTTCTGAAATGTATCTGACGGCGGCAACGTCCAGTTGAAAACTCTATGCGCAGCGGGCAGTACCGTAATTTACCCTGTGGTTGCATTTAAATTTATTACAGTGGCAACACTGGTAGCTGTCATCGCTACACCACCCATTTGGCTATAAAAAGGGAGCGCTCGGTGTACTACGGATCATTCTTGCTCCAGACGCGGCGCGGTGTGGACATGCTGAAGGCCTATTGTTATATAGGTTGCAACCTACGCACAACCCGTTCCTCCTACATATCTGATATTACGTAGGTTATTTATTTTTAATCTTGTTTAACTCCATGACTATTCTTCTTCTACCTAATAATAAATATTATTTCGTAAATCACACCACTAGAAGAGTTTAAAAGCAATATATTCTTGTATGTTAAGTATGTGTTATTATTTAAAAACATTCATTTCCAGTATGTTAAGGCGGCGTCATAGCACGTTTTGTTTGAAGGGGTCATCTAGAGTGTTAAAGTTGAAAATCCCAGATCATAATTTGATTCAAACTGGGTCTGCGCTTAAAAAGCTTGTTATCTTTGCAGGTTTTTTGTGGATATCGTGAAGTATGAATATCAAATAAGTAGATATTATAAATGGTACCTTTAAAACATGTCTGGTTATTTAATTTGCAAAATAATGTGTTATAATCGCTGAAAATTTAAAACACTAAAGTATTTTCTGGGGTCCATTAGAACGATTTTATTTTAGAAAAACCAAATTACTTATAGCATTGCCATTCAACGTGGCAATGTTGCCAGCATATTAGGCACGTTGACTACTGATAGTGGTTTGTTAGATTAGGTTTGTTTTTATATTATGCAGACTAAAATTTTAGTTTTCAAGTAGTTTAGTTTCATTTTTATATACGCGTTCTTGTGTTCTTTTCAAATCAGTATTTAGTTAAGTGTTATTCGGTCATCCCTAGTTTTAGTTTGTTTTTCTTTTTGCACAATTTTTGTAGATGTTAATTTTGATTTTTTTACGTCACGCGTCTCACTGCTCTGTCAAAAATATTGCTTTTTTTATTTCGTGCTTAGATCGCGCCTTAACTTTGAATAGATATATTATTTAGCTACTACCAATAAACAATATTAATGTGTTGATCAAAAATTTTTTGCACACCTTCGGCGTGGTATTTGAGATGGCTATCTGTATTAAATTTAATAAATGGTAGTAAATAATCTAGAGTCTAGACCATAAAAACTTAAACTAATGGGAACAAAAACGAATATTTAAACTAAGAGTATAATATTTAATAGTGATGTAGTGATGTCATACTGTCGTATTAACAGTATTGCTTAGCGTAGTTTATAAATATTATCTAATAGGATATGTGAGTAGGTTACTACTTGTATTTTTAAAGGTTACAAAGGTTTATTATTTAATTATACTTTCTTAGTACCGCGATGTCTTATAGTAATTAAAACTAATTCATAGATATGTATAGCTTGTTGGGCGACTTTGGGCTTATTAATGAGACGTTAAAAGTTGTCACACACATTTGATGAAAGCCCTTGTTTTCGGGCTTTGTGGTGTTTTGGATGAAAAATCTACCCGAAAGCTGCCCAGCCGATTTGGATTTTTTGTGCTATGTCGAAGTTAGACCTATATAATTTGGCAGCCTGTCCTAAGTAGAATGATCACCGGTATTTTAGGTACACTAGGTATGATTTTCCTTTCGTCCATTTCATAGAATCTAAGGTTTTATTCTTCCCTCTTTGGCAAAAATGACCCTGGTCTAGTCGCTGTTAAGTACTTACCCTAGTATTTAGATTAAATACTTTCACCTTGGCTTGCTTTGTAAATATAGCATCACCCCTTTTTTTAATGTAGCAAATGGATCAATGCGTGTCGCGTCATATACTACTACAAACTAAACCTGAACTGTAACCAATTAATACAGTGTAAATGCGAATAAATAATTGAAATTGAACCGCTTCTCGTAGGGTACGGATAAAAAAAAATTTACTTAAACAAAAATTTTCAGGATCATCCTACTTTTATGAAACCATTTTTCTATACATATGATTACACTTGATTGCCTAGCTAGTCAATTCCGCGGAGAGACGGTAGTTGCAAGACAATTAGTTGCAAACTAACACACAAAAGGTAGTTGCAAACTAAGTAAACTTTTGAAATTGTGCTCTATATGTATAGGCTATATAATAAATAAAATATAAATTGTGCTCTATATGTATGTATGTTCAGCAATTGAAGCTTACCGGCAAATGATGAAAACTAATATTAATACATATAAATACCATATTTAAGTTGAGTTATAAAGTAATAATTTAGTCCTATCATTAAACCAAACTCGATAAACTTTAATCAACAACACACATGAACTGTTTTAAATAAATCATTTCCATGCAAATAGTACGTCGTTGATAAAATGTGGAAAACAGCGTAGTGGATATGTAAATTTTGTTGATATTGCTCGCTGGGAGCCTTTGGGATTTTACGACGTAACGACATAATGCCTTTATTCTATCAACTGACTAAATACTACAATAATATAACAACTACCACTAAATACTACCTACTACAAAAAAAAACATTTGAACTATATACTAACTGCGATGACCTATAGACTAAATAAATATATGGGGGCGGAAACGTCCAGTTATAAACTCTATGCACAGCGGGCAGTACCGTAATTTACCCTGTGGTAGCATTTAAATTTATTACAGTGGCAACACTGGCATCTATCATCGCTCCCCCACCCATCTAGCTATAAAAAGGGACCGCTCGGTGTAGTACGGATCATTCTTGCTCCGGATGCGGCCCGGTGCGCATCCTGAAGGCCTATACTATAGTTATATAGGTTGCAACGGTCCTAGAGACTTGAAATTTGGAGGGTGTGTTTTTTGTAAAGTGTAGGTATCTACTAAGAAAGGGTTATTGGAAATTCCACCTCTAAGAGGGTGGAATGGGTAGTAGAGCTATTTTCCTATAAGCCACGCGGGCGAAGCCGCTGGCAGAAGCTGGTATGACATAATAGTTATCTGAATGTTCAGTGGGTGGGGCATCACTAGATTTGTCACCGGCAAACAAGCGTTAAGTGTTAATAAATGTCGGATTTCAATATATTATTAAGCTAAAAGAACACGCGTGAAATGTAGCGCGAGCTAATTGGGTGTTAAATTAAATAACCTTATATGGACTACTACTAAACGCTCTTGTTGTATTCCAACCAAAAAATTCCAATATAGCTTACAATTTATGGTTATTGATTTTGACACTGAAGTATAATAATACAAATAAAGTATATACCGTAGAATTACTTGTTTAAATGAAATAAATGGGCTGGGCACATTGTTTTGATATTTATTATGATTGTATTAACATTTTATTAGCTTTTAATATTAATATTCTCCGTCTTTTTATTTTCCTAATGCTGTCTTTTGTTTGCATTTATTCAGACAGGTAATATTATAACAAAAAAAAAATACAGATACCATTGACTTTTAAATCTTGCCTCCTGCTATCTTACTAAATAAATAATATTAAAAACTAGTTACACCAAGCGGTTTCACCCGCGGATAAAAAGTATTTTAATGATTTACTCATCCCACGGGAAAATTTCATTTATATATGTGGATAAAAAGTAGCCTATATGTTAATCCAGTGTATAAGCTATCTTGTCACCAAATTTCATCCATATCCATTCAGCCGTTTGAGCGTGAAGGAGTAACAAACATACACACATATACACAAACACACATATACACATACAAACTTTCGCCTTTATAACATTAGTGTGATGTGATGAGAAAGTTGTGTGTATGTACGTCTTAGATGTACTAAGTAGTTTAGTGGCTCGCGGATTTTCATAAAACTGCGTATTTAAACTGTCAAATGCATACAAATTTGTGTTTCCATCGGTTGCAATCGAGTTACGTGATCACCCAGCTGGTCAGAACCACGGGCATCCGATAGATCTAGGAGGCAAGCAGCCACTCGAATCGGCGCTCTATGAGGGAGGCCTATGCTACGTCTTCAGGCTAGCCTTGTGTAGTTCGCGAACGACCTAGTTCAAAAGAGCGCTCCTTTGTGCGAACTACATGAAATAGGTATCGGTTGCGTCTGATTTTAGTTCGTTCGTTCTTTGACCGACCGACTTGCGGCGAGCGGCGAGAGAGGCGCGAGTCACGAGCGGGAGAGAGAGCGATGATCATATATATCATTCTTACTTAGAATATTTCAAATATAGATTACATAAAGGCTGCTTAATATTATAGACATTTTTTTTCACTTAAATGAACGTTAAGAATACCTTCCTACATAGTTTTAATAAATACTCACTTATGTCCATCGAAAGTACTTATTTCATATTTTTAGTACTTACTTACCTAGTTTAATATCTTTCTATTATTACCTAAGTAGACTGAGTATACTTATAGGTACTAATATAAAATCAATTTTTCTTAAATACCTACTATGCAATGGCACTAAATTAATAAATAAATATGGAAATGTACCTAGTTTGTAGTTATTACAACAGAAGCTATAACAATTTATAAACAAAAGAAAGAGAGAGAAAAGCATAGTAGTAGATATAAGTACAGCTCTTCCTTCAGCTCTTTGGCTTCTGCGAACTAAATAGGTCGCTCTTGCGACACCAGGCAAGAGATCGCTGAGAGCAATCGTCTTCCCCGCTCTCGGTCCAGCCGCGAACTAGTGAACTAGAAGAACGACCTAGGTCACCAACGACCTGCGAACTAAAAGGAGCGCTCCTTGTCGCGAACTAAAATGCGCAAGGCTACTTCAGGCTGATGATGAATACACTTATCACTAATAATCATCGTACTCGCAATGCGTTTTTGCTTTAATATTTCCACACTCAAATTAATACGTATATCATACATCACAGTTAAAATCGTTAAATTTCTTTAAATATTTCTTAATATTCCTTAAACTGCACGCCCACGTGTGGCGTGCATCAAATAAATATTCAATTTATATGCATAATTTATTCCATCAATAACTTTGAAGAATAATAAACATATTGTTAACATTGAAAATACATGAATAAAATATATTATTCTTAATTTTTTTTTTCAATGCTTAGGCCTTTGGATGTTGCAAATTTCTTAATATTTGCATATAAACAAGAACGACAAGGCACAAGCTTTTCAAAAGTGGTCCGTTAACTTAGGTGCAATGCAATGCCACATTGGACGCTTAATAATTTGCCATCTTAACGCTTGGCAGGCGGCTTGGTGTTCGCGGGAGATTTATTTGTAGGAGAATGCTGCTGCCATTCCCTGGATATTCCCTTAGCCGGCTCTTACGGCGCCCACCAGAAGAGATGGGGTAGGCCTTTTCGCATACCGCCGGAACCACACGGCCGCGACCTGGGTAAACAATATAAGAAATGCCTCATCTACGAAACTATATTAAAAATAAGTATGAAGATTCATGGCTTCATCTTCCCCACATATCTTTTTATATACAAGGTGGAATTAAATTCGTTATATTCCGTTAATGTATGTATGTATTCAGTCCATGCTATAGAATGCTCCCATATAACTAAATAAAAAAAATACTTATGAAATAAAATGTAAGTCTAGGTATTAGACATTGAACAAACCAGGTGTTTTATTGCCTACGAAACATTTACAAAGCACTCAGCTGGTGCCAGCGCTCTGTGTACCGTTAAATAGACATTTCGGCTGTCATGCAGATATTTTAAGAGGCACCAAATATTAAAACATTTTTTTTTTATTTGGACCTTGTACGAATATTCTATAGCATAGTCTGAGTACATACATTTAAGGTAGAGTGAATTAAATTCCAACGTGTATATATCTCTTTTTTGCATCGCCACTTGCCATGCATGCTGTCATTTTAGATCTATAGTATGAATTTGCAAATTGGTTTTTCTATATTTCTAGTTCTACATCTAGCATATTTTCCGTAGTTGAAAGTTTACTACTTTAAATTCCAATAAATTTATTTAGAAACGTAAGGTAAATCAAATAAAGATCATTTGATTGATTTTTTCCAAATATTAAAATTAATTACAAAAATATGGAAATGTAATTAAAGAAAAACGAAAAATCTGATATTGCACATAAGGTAAATTACAGTAACTAAAAGCTAAAATAACAGGAACTCATCTTTAACTTACCCAATCCTACGAAATATATATCTACGTAGAGCTACAATAACTCCTAATTGGTCGAGGCATGCTCTTATCGTGTCATCGTCGGTTAGCATCGCGTGCTCCTAATTAACGCAAGGATAAACGTTAGCACACCCTTAATTAATTAATATTGACACGAGGTACGTGCGAATGTGTGTTATAAGAGTTCTCGGAGTCATAAATATAAGACGTGACAATAAAAATAATTCTCAAGGGAATATTTTTTAAGGAATTCTCTAGAGCTAGAAAATACCTCAAACTCTAGATTTGTACTTTCCCAAAGAAAGAACTGTACTTTTACTCATGAGCTTTGTCTATGATTTTGAGTTGTCCGTCGGGATTCATTTTATATGAAAAGTTTAGTGTGTGTTTCTATTCTATGCATAAATGTTATGTTATATGTTTGAATGTTCATTTCTATTGTCCTCGTAGGTATTCAGCATGCACATCAAGCTCTAAGCATTGATGTATCAGTTTAAAGAAAAACCTCTTTATTTTATTTCATGTGTTATACTAGGTGGCTTTTGATTTAGTTTACATTTGATATATCTATGATATACTAGCTTCTGCCCGCGGCTTCGCCCGCGTGGCCTATAGAAAACGAAAAAGATTTTTTTAAAGATAATTCAACCACCCATTTCACCTTCTTAGGGGCGGAATTTCGAAAAACCCTTTCTTAGTGGCTACCTACGCTTTACAAATAAACATCCTACAAATTTCAAGTCGAGGACCAGCGGTTTAGGCTGTGCGTTGATATATAAGACTCAGTCAGGACTTTGAATTTTATATGCATAGATTAATTTACATATTCTATCAATCTTAAAAAGATGTTAGCTTTAATTCATATAGAAATAAGGCGAATAGGAATTAATGAAATATCTATTTTTCTTTAGGGCTATAGGTGTATATTTTGCTCAGAGCGGTCCCAACGGAAGATCAGCGCCAGTTCGTAAAAACTAGCACCACGCTGAGTTGGGGCCGATTTGTGACAAAAATTATTCAAAGCATCGTTTTTTGTGCCACATTTAAATTTTCTTTTGCTGCAAGTATAAAAATTTATAATTATACTAGCGGCCCGCCCCGGCTTTGCACGGGTATTTAATATATATCTATTATAGATTGAGATATAAACTATCCTATCTCTCAAGTTGGATCGAACTGCACATGGTGTGCGAATTTTATTATAATCGGTTAAGTGGTTTAGGAGTCCATTGAGGACAAACATTGTGACACGAGATTTATATATATTAAGATATTAAACCAAGTGTGGTCGGAATAATGACAAAAAGATGCACTTAAAATAAGAATCAAACAACATCTTTCATCTACGATAATCAGACAATGCTATCAACAAGGTTTTGAGTTCGATTAAAGCTAATCAGTAACCTAATTGCGTGATCTTGCTGAGGACTATTTCACCATTTGAGGAGGGATTTCACCCTCTCTTTGCTTGTCACAAATGGAATTAAATTTGACGTAAAGATATAGTGAGTCCATAATGCCACCTGTAAACAAGCAAACGAAGCAGAACCAACGAAGAAACTTGGGTTTGCCGACGATATTACTAAGTTTCAAGGAAATCTCTACACTTGACCTAGCAGAGTAGCGCAGATTAGCTACTAGTAACTATAGTAGGTATTCATGGGTAAACACTCAACAGGTGATTGCTTAGAAGTCGTGTAGTTAATCACGTTCTCCCTCGTTCATCCGAAATGTTCTCCGTGGGGTCAGCAACTAAACTTTGCGAATACCGCAGTACTTCAAATAAACACGTGCGTAATTCGCAAATTGGCGTCCTAGTTAAATATACTTATTTTCGTGTTGATATAAAGTATTACGGATAAAATCAAGATCGGTCGAAAGGCTTTCACTGCAGATTGTAGGCTTCCTACGTCTTTATAGGCCATCAATTGTACTAGGTACTAGGTGGTAGGACTTTTCTGCAAAGTTCGTCTAAGTAGGCAATGCTTTGTCAGTTATTCTGCCGCCAAGCAGTAGTGTGCAAGCACTACTGTGTTCCGGTTTGAAGGGCATTGTAGCTAGTGAAATTACTGGGCAAATGAGACTATGACCTGATCTCTAATCTTATTACTAGTGTGCTGATGTCTCAGGATGAATTGCGCAGTGCAGTGTCACGCGAAACACTATACTTTAGTTTCGAGTGACACTGCAACTGAGATGGACAGCCGTGTCGCTTAACATCAGGCGAACGGTTAGCTCGTCACGTCATTCAAATCAATGTATAAACTCATGTTATATATACAAGGCGTTTAATTTAATGTATTACATCCTACATTATGTACATTTGTACATACATTTTACGTAGGCATGCATAAGAAAGCGAAATCATGATCATTACTGGCCTCTTTAAAGGTCTTTAAAAACTCCATGGATCTTAGAACCAAAGACTAGAAAAATAAATCTTTTGACATTAATTTGATTTGTTAAAGACAGATTAGAGAAAGAACATGCGTTTATTTATGATAAAAATAAATGTTGAAAATTCTCCTGCGTTTGATGGTTCATGTACATCCATGTACATGAGATTGGCGAAATTGTGGTGAAATTGCCGCATAAGCCATTAACTAAGATTCAATTCAATTCAATGTTGAATAAAATGGAAATAGGGAGAATAATGTGTTGAAGTCAATTTTCTGCAATGGATTTTAGTTCTTGCTGTAGTAGTTGGTGGATGCCGCCTGTGCCAGGTATTTACACAAAAAATAATAAACCTGCCATGTTTATCACGAATTCGACATACACCTGAATAAATGTATATTTAGTCTGAGAAGAGCCCATGAATATTGTATATTGTTTTATGTTGCACGCTCCACCATTCTTATTGCCTACTGCAAATCTACTCTCTCTCCTGAACTAGTATTACACTTTGTTTCAGGAGCCATAGCTTCTCCCCTTAAATCAGTAGTAGTTGTTACCAATCATAAAAAGTATATCCTGTACCGGCAATTGTGGACATAGCGTATGACTAACATCAATAAGAGACTGGATCTTAAAGTTCCATCCACCAAAGGTGCTCTTGCTTTTTTTTTTGTTATTGAATGATGTGACGAGCTAGTCGTTCACCTGATGTTAAGTGACACGGCCGCCCATTACAGAACAGTGTCACTCGGAACTCCAACATGTAAAGTTTCGTGTGACTGCTGCACTGCGCACATCATCCTGAGACATCAGCACAGTCTGGTAAGATTACTCGACTGTGAGATCAGATCATAAAGTCTCATTTGCCCAGTAATTTCACTAGCTACATTGCCCTTCAAACCGGAACACAGTAGTGCTTGCACCCTACTGCTTGGCGGCAGAATAACTGGCAAAGCGGTGGTACCTACCTAGACGAACTTTGCAAAAGAGTCCTACCACCTAGTCCTACCATCTTCCAATGTATCTTGAAGTTGTTTCTCCGTTGCCGCAGGTCTACAGTTGCGGAGCATAGAGGAGCCACCAGTTGGCGCGGGCGGCACTCTGCCCGCGCCAACTTGCTATGACGCGGAGTGCGCAAGAACAGAAGCGTGGCTCGATGAGAACCAGGAGTTCGTGCACGACTACTTTCTAAGGTAAGAATCTCTGCTGTAAGACCAATTATTCTTAATTAATATAGTGTGTCGATTTCTCGGCCAGGTCTAGGAGCATATCCCGATGCTCTTCCTCAAGAGGTGAGTTCACGTCGCGGAGTGAACTCACCTCCCGAGGAAGAGCATCGAAACCTGGCCTAGAATATATTTTAAATTAATATATTACTCGATAATAGTGTGTCGATTTCTCGGCCAGCTTTCGACTCTCACACTTATCTCCTGAGGGAGAGTGAAGAGATTAATATTAACTACACTCATGAGAATAGATGGACGTGCAGATATAGCTTTTTTAAACAGGGTAGCGGTAATATTTACCTCTTGTTAGACTCACGTAGCAGCTTGAAAATAAACAGTTTCGATGGGAGTAAAGTACACGGATAACAAAACACAATATTTGCCGTACTACTATTGACAGTAATGGAACGACAACAAACAATTATTAAATAAATATTTGTGAACAGAGTGTCTAGCCCTAAAACAAGCAAAACTTGTTTTATACCAGATAGCTGATAAAATACACTTATACTTTTTTTTTGTAAAATACTTAGATACAATATAACACTCAGATACAGAAAATAAATTGATATTCATCACACAACCAACATTCAGAAGCAGAAAGCAGAGCTACTGCCATTCGAGCTATGAGGCCAGTCAAAGCTAAATTCAATGGTATTACTGTTTAATTGTACTACGTTCAATAAACAGCTATAACTGCAAGAAAAAAAAATCCAGGAGTAGGAAACTAATTTGAAATGGTAATTTCTCCATGAAATAAAACAATAAAGTTTTAATTAATATTATTTTCAAAATGGAATGAAATCCTCAATGAAATAAAACAATAACGTTTAAATTAATATTTTTTCCAAAATGGAATTCAAATTCTCTTTAGCCGTTGCGTAATTCTAAAACGTATATAAATTTTATGTAAATCAACCAGTTTGTATATTGCCGTATTCCATTCAAAAAGAGGTCCAAGATTTTGTCTTGTCTGAATTTGAATTATGTTTTTGTTTAAGTTTTATGGAATTTGGTTATTGAATTATTCATTCATTTTATAGAATTTGGTTCGCACGAGATGGAGAGGATAAAACTTATTTTTTACGACTTCAGGCTGATGATAATGATGATGAGGAAGAAGTGAAGGAAAATAGGTTATACTACATATTTGCGCATTATGTAGTACTAATTGGGTGTAATTAGAGTGAAACCCTGCCCATAATAAAGTCTTAAATATTGTGTGTACTAATATATGGGTACGGTTTGGGATCTTAAATTCACGGAAGTATCGGAGAGATGACTTTCTCTCTCCACTTTAAAATTTATTTTACTCGGGGCTGTGTTGCTAAGTGGATTATAAAACACAGCGAAACTAAAAGACTAATTAGTCCATTACACACTGATGCAGTGTCTAGGACACGGTATAGCTTTGTTTTGTTAATGGCGCTAAAATATCTCCTTGATAATTTTGACCACTTCGTTCACAATATGTCTGTATCGTTGTCGGTGAAGAGAGGATACTCAATTGATATTTTTAAACACGGCCTGGTCAGGCGGTCAAGTGTACATATGTGTTTAAAAGGACATATAATTTTGACTTGTAAAAGTGCTAAAATTAGCCTATTTGCAACAAATCTTTTGACTTTGACTTTGACCATATTAACATTAACCAAAAAACTTATATGGTACACATGGTGGGACAAAATAAAGGGACCTAAAGAGACTCCTGCTTATTTTAGAAACTTTGTTTTGTTATTTTGAAAATATGTACATTCAGCATTAAACATTCAAAAACAAGTCGTCTAATTCGAATTTATTTAAATCCAAGGACACTTTTCCCATAGCAACGTACAAAACATCACGCTGGCCAAGTGCGTGTTGGTGGCTGACACAATCATGTCCTTTTTCGTGGTTCTTGAACATGCTCTTCTCACGATGTTTTTTTTATTGTTATTGAATGACGTGACGAGCTAACCGTTCGCCTGATGTTAAGCGATACGGCTGAACATATCAGTGTCACTTGGAACTTTAAAATATAGAGTTTCGCGTGACACTGCACTGCGTACGTCATCCTGAGACATCACCACAATCTAGTAATGAGAGTACTAGACTGCGAGATCAGGTCATAAAGTATTATTTGCGCAGTAATTTCACTAGCTACAGTGCCCTTCAAACCGGAACACGGTAGTGCTTGCGCACTACTGCTTGGCGGCAGAATAACTGGCAGAGCGGTGGTACCTACCTAGACGAACTTGGCAGAAAAGCCTTACCACCTAGTAGAAGTAGAGAGTAGTAGAGATTGTAAGAGCGAGTAGAAATTTGCACGCAACTTGAAAGGTCATTTCATAAGTGCCAGCGGGATCCGAACCAATGTCCGTCGGCTTAAAACTCGCATGGGCTACCGCTGAACTGCACTGTCTTAAATTCGAAAATTCTTAAACATTTTGATTTTTTATTAAGCAAGGCTGTAAATGGATAGTAAAACTGAATAGCTATATAAAAACTAAACTACCTCAATTAGTAATTTTTTATTACCTTTGATAACGATAATCTTTAAAGGTTTCGAATTTTCAAGAACAATTACAGGGTTCTCGTAATCCTTTTGATAATAATTATCAGCTACACAAATAAGGTTCTGCCGCGTTGTTGGAAGCGAATGAAATTAATTATTTAATATAAATGTACTTCCTTTATCTCTAAATCAAATTCCTTAATGTTTACATTATTCATGCCAGTATATTAACCTGATCATAATATTTAAATTGTATTTTGTAGCCAAATTTTTGTTAAAGAATGACGATGCGGCGCCAATACTTTTAAATACACTTGTATGTTAATGATTTTTTTGTTAAAATGAATGGAGTAAGATTTTTGTGTTCATTTTATGTATATTTAGATTCTGCTTATGTAAATGACCTTTATATATTTCTTTTAGCTTTGTTAACATGTATTTTAACACATTTTAATAGGCATAAGTATAAACTTATAATGATTATGAATGAATGTATTTTAGCTATGATAAAATATAAAACATATTTACTTATTGATATATAGGACTTTACTGCAAAGTTTGTCTGGGTAGGTACCACCGTTTTGCCAGTTATTCCGCCGCCAAGTTCGACTGTGTTCCGGTTTGAAGGGTACTGTAGCTAGTGAAATTACTAGGGAAATAAGACTTTATGATCTGATCTCCTAGTCTATTAATTTTATTACTAGATGGTGTGATGTCTCAGGATGACGTGCGCAGTGTTGAACTCTATTGTCTATACCTTAGAGTTCTGAGTGACAACTTTCGCGATAAAAAAGTGTTTAAACTTTTCAAAATAGGTTCTATGTATTTTATATGTATAGATGTGTAGATAGAGGATGCATTGAATGCGATGGAGAGGAAAGGTTGCCGCCGATGAATGCAAGAGGCGAGCAGTCGCTCAAAGTGGCGCTCTATGCGGGAGGCCTTATATTATTTTATTATTATTCAGCAGTATACGTCTTCACCCTTACTGTTTGCTCTTGTGATATTTCGTTATTTTTATTAAATTAAATAACATAGATTTAGAGTTTTGGCGGGAAAGCGAAAAAGATTGCGTCACCGCATTGTATTATTTTCCTAAACTTGTGTTATTTTCAGTGTTAGTGCATAAAATTGGTGGCATTCTATTCGTTAAGTGCTGGATTACAGGCGTGGGAAAATGGTATAATGATGGTGAAACGTTTCTTTTCGTGTTGTTTCCAAAACTCCATAGAAGCTTCAAGTAAAGTTGCCACCACTTTACTAGGAGTATGACTTTGAATAGACTATGACTTGACTTGATGACTTTGACTGTGACTTGACCACATATTTGCGTGAAATATTATTAACTTGATGAATTATATATATCAATTACTTGACACTGGCTAAATACATAAAAGTGTCGAGCATTTAAAAAAAAAAACAAAAATAAAACATAGATTTACCAAACATTAATCAATAGAGCAATTCAATGTAGAACCTTTTTTAGCAAATTATTTTCATCATCACTCTGTAATCATCTCGACAGTATATTTTTTGTTCTTTACTTGCTGTGACAAAGTTCCACAACGCTTTACATTTAATTGGTTTAGTCTGTGTAGGTACGCATTTCTACTACAACGCATGTTGTATCTGATGAATGAGTTACACAACTATCTTGATGAGTTTTAATTAACACAAATTCTCGTTCGCTGAGAAACTTTTGTTTTTGCGCTGCTTCGTATGAATACGACTAATTAGAATAACTGCGTCGTCAAGTTTGCTGTGACATTAATCACTAAGTACATTATATCACATGTTGATAACTCCCCAGATATGCCAAAATATCTAAATATATATAACTCTAAAGGTGACTGACTGACTGACATAGTGATCTATCAACGCACAGTCCAAACCACTGAACGGATCGGGCTGAACTTTGGCATGCAGGTAGATGTCATGACGTAAGCATCCGCTAAGAAAGGATTTTTCGAAATTCCACCCTTAGGAGGGTGAAATGGGTGGTTGAATTATTTTCCCATAGGCCACGCCGCGGGCGAAGCTGCGGGCATAACTCGTTAGAGATATAATCAGCGAAATAGATTGGCAGTTTATTGATTTAGTTTAGCAATGTTAGCTAAATGATAACTTCTCAATCCCCAAGTTGTAAGCCAGCTAGTCAGCTACATGGCTTCCTAATGGAGGAACAACTTCACCTCACCATCCAGCTATCAAGTTACCAACTCGTCTCTCGTCTAACGTCTAACTAAGCACTAACTTGGTCAACATGCTTCGCTTTTCGACTAACTAGTTACGTCGGCCGGTTGTGTTCTAATTCTCTTTGATTAATTCGCTTTCTTGAGCCTCTTGATAAATGTTTTTGACAACAACCCTGTTATTTGTACCAAATTAAAAAAAAAAACACTATGTGTCCTTTATAGATTCTCTAACCGATGAATACATATTTTGAATCAACAATAGCTAAGAATATTCTTGTCCAAATTCATTTTCAAACAGAAAATCTAAATGAGTTCATCTGTTTGGGAGCTACGATGCCATAGATAGACAGACAGATGCACACGTTAAACTTATAACATCTTTTAATAATAGGTCTTTACCTATGAAATTGCCGTATTGCAGTACAGACTTTTTCAAACAAAAAAACGTTTTGATTGGCTATGAATTCTAAATTCAAATTAATTTTGTTTTAAAAATATGACATTCTATTTACAATATAAGTCTTTTGTTTATTGATTAGCGTTGTATTTTCATTACATTTCAACATTTTTCCTCATAATGGATACTTTGAAATTTCGTGTAATTATGGAATATGAGTTCCGTCGTGGCACCAACGCGGCACAAACGACACGTAACATCAACGACGTTTACGGAGAGAAGTGTACAAACGAACGTACAACCCGTTATTGGTTTGCTCGGTTCCGTTCTGGGAATTTTGACTTGAAAAATGAACCTCGTGGTCGTCCGGAAACTTTGGTCAACAATGATGAATTATAGGCGATTGTGGAAGCTGATGAATCTCAATCTACAGCTGAGCTGGCAGTAGCTTTTGATGTTAGCATCAAAACAATATTGGTCCATTTGCGACAGATTGGCAAGATAAAAAAGCTTGATAGATGGGTGACCCACGAACTTAACGATCGCCAGCGCAACGTACGCGTCGAGACTTGCCTTGCGCTGCTTAACAGGCACAGAAATGAAGGAATTTTGAACCGAATTGTTACGTGCGACGAAAAATGGATTCTTTTTAACAATCGAAAGCGCTCAGCAAGTTGGTTAGATCCTGGTTCGGTACCAAAGCAATGTGCAAAACGAAAAATGACCCCTAGAAAGGTGATGGTCACAGTTTGGTGGTCTAGTGCTGGTGTGATTCATCATAGCTTTTTACAAAACGGCGAGAGCATTACTGCAGATGTGTACATTGAAGAACTGACCACAATGATGGCGAAACTCGCACGTCTGCAACCAGCTTTGGTCAATCGGTCGTCTCCACTGCTACTTCACGACAACGCGCGACCCCATACTGCACAACAGGCCGTCTCTAAGCTGCATGAGTTGGTTTTGGAAGCTCTCCCTCATCCGCCATACTCACCAGATCTTGCGCCTACCGACTATTACTTTTTCCAAAATTTGGACAACTTTTTAGCGGGAAAAAAATTCAATTCCCGAGAGGCAGTACAAAACGCCTTTGAAGAGTTTGTTGTCTCCCGTCTTGCTGATTTTTTCAAGAAGGGCATCCATAAACTGCCACAGCGTTGGCAAAGATGCATTGATTGCAGGGGTGATTACTTTGAATAAAAGAAATAAATAAGTTCGAAAAAAAAAATACTTTAACTTTTTTCAAACAAAACGGCAATTTCATAGGTAAAGACCTAATATATAAAAATGAATCTCTAATTCCCTTGGTCATCGCGTCACAGGTGAACGAGGATACAATATTTTCGCTAATTATTTTTTTATTGTGTTTATTATTTTCGTGAGAAGGTTCATATGAAAGAAAAAGTTAAAAATGTATGAAAAACTTTCACCACGTGGGTGAAACCGCGGAGCATAGCTAGTATCTATATATAATTGAATTTCTTAAAATAGACGCTTTTTTAATTACCTCTTGAGTAAAACCATTGACATTATGGATCATTGATATCGGGCGCGTCTTAGTTCAATGTTGTAAAATATATTTTACACACAATACTTAAAGTAATAAATAATATTTTAATGAATAGCTATTTTTGTACACGCCTACGGAATACCAAAATCCACAGTGCGCTGCCTAAATGACTTACATAAGGCTCTATTAATTGATGTGTTCTCGTTTAAAGCCAGCTTTATTACAAAACTTTATTTATTCATTTCAAGAGAGAGTCTATAAATACGTATGTGCTGAAATAGCTTGTTTTGTATTTTGCATAATTACCGTTAACTTTTTTTATCTGATTGTTTTAGTGTTTGAACTCAGAGAATTGGAACGTTTCAAATTATAATACGCATTATATTATCATAAGATTGATATGCTAATGAGGCTTAATGCGAATTTTGGCAATAATTTTAAACGAGCTAGTGTTAGATTTCCAAAATCCAAAATAGAAACGTAGGTATATTTTGAGAAATGATAATGTCTGTCTCGTCGAAACTGGTTATGCAACCGAATTCAAAATAGAGTTAAACATATTTCGAATTTAATTTGAAACCGAAAATGTCTTTTCACTGTACGTATATATACATATTCTGGTTTGTGTAGTTAGGCACATTTGAACGCGTAGGATGTCTGGCTATTTGATATTTTATAACTGCCAAAACAAAATCATTCCTTACCTTTGGTTTTCGTAAATTTTGTTTTGCGTTAACTTCATATTTTCTTCTAATTGATCATACAAATAAGCGCTAAGTAACGTATATTTTTTATTATCATTCTTTTCGTGTGCGCAAATTGGTTAGCCGTTTTAGGCGATCACGTAACTTAATTGCAAATAATTGAAACCAAAATTTGTATCGATTTGACTGTATCAATACCCAATTTATGTGCATAGTTCCTATTGAATTTTTTTAAATTAGGAATGACTTTATTCCTGTTGCATTTCAATCAAAATGCCGTAAAAACCCACTGGTGTCAAAACTTTTAACCCGCCCAAAAGCTCGTCTTTGATTTTTTTTAGATGAAATACAGGTAGAGGAAGTAGCTTGTATGACAGCTATGTTTAAATATTAGAGGTGTGACATACTTAAACTAAACCGAAGTTTCGTTCTTTGTCAAAACAGCGAACTAAATGAAACTGACATATTCGGCCGAAACAGGTTGTAACCGAATCGTAAACTGAAAATCGTAAATGTAACTACTATTTGCATGCAAATTTTTATTTTTATTTTTACCGGTTGTCGAAGATTGACTAAATTAATATATGCACCCATATAAATACTCTAGCACTATCCGCCGAATTCGTTCTTCTATACATATGAAATTCATGGTCCTGACTGACTGACTTATATATCAACGGACTGCCTAAACCGCTGGTCCTAGAGATTTGAAATTTGGAGAGTGTGTTCTTTGTAAAATTTAGGTATCCTCTAAGAAAAGGTTTTTTGAAATTCCACCCCTAAGAGGCTGAATGGTTGAATCATCTATTAAAAATCTTCTTCGTTTTCTATAGGCCACGCGGGCGAAGCCGCGGGCAGAAGCTAGTATAATTATAAAATAAAGTTAAGTAAAAACCAACTTATACATTAAAAAACCAGCTTCCAATAAAATCATCATTATATTACTAACTTTAGTAATGGTAACATTGGACCATTGTGTAGTGAGTGTTATTCAAAGACGACACATGAAAGAAATGTTTTCTGCTTAATAAATACGTTAGGAAAGTTATTAATAAACACATTCTCTACTTTAGCAGCTTACCAACAAGCTTCTGCCCGCAGCTTCGCCCGCGGCGTGGCCTATGGGAAAATAATTGAACCACCCATTTCACCCTTTTGCCAACTAACAGTCTTGTAACATTTTACTTTACTTTAATTAATTTAATAATAATAATTACTTTAATTTAATTTAACAATGTAATTTTTCTTCTAGATTTTGACTGTACGAACGAACACATTCAAACATTCTTTTTTAGAATCCACTTACCTAGTATATATTTTAGACAGCATAATTAGTAAGTTGTATATATTAAAATACTTGTCCACACAAATGATTTTTGAAAAAGTAGTTGGCATATTGAAGCCGCCTATCTCAAAAAGCTTTTAAAATGTTGAATTGAATTAGTGAAATGTAGGATACATAACTGCCCACGCAGATAAAACCCCAAGCTAATATGATAGGATATCCAGTTTGGCCTGCATAATATTTTAGAAAGATTTTTGAGATGCCTATCTGAAAGTTTTATTTAGATTGTTCAAATATAAACAGCTATAAGTTGGACAAAAAATGTTTAAAGTAATGATGGCTGTGTCTACGCTTATAAATTGTGAATATATTGTAATATTATATGAATAATTTGGTACTAATGATATATTAATTTTTAATAAATTACTAATTCTGAGCCAAAAGTCTAAATGTAATGCTTATTACAGCAAAGCATACACAGTTCAGTACTATTCAAATGTATTATAGAATGTAATGAAGAAACTTAGGTATCACTTATTTGTTATAGACCTCAAGGAGATAATTAATTTGCGGCTATCATTTAAGAAATTGTAGTAAACTAACTGATACTATTGATGTGTGAGTGTGAACCGTGTTACTTACTTCCTGTTTAGGTAAATTAATATATTATTTTTAGATTGAGTTCTAATTTGAAATGCGACAAATTTTCATTTGTTATACTGAATACCGAAAATTCGGCCTACCCCTCGGTCGAACCCACCACTACCATCTCTAAACTATTAAATTGAGTAATTGGTCTGATCAAGAACAAAGATTTTGCTATTTAATCTGACGTGATCTGGAAATTATTTGTAGGTTAGATACCGCGTTAGCATCGTCAGTCGAGAGGTTGCGTGCAAAGGGTAATAATCATAAACACAGTCATTTGTTTTTATGAATGAATTGTTTGGTTAACGAGCCACGCAGCGGTGTGCGCTGGATTGGATTGAAAGATATGTAACGTAGTTGTGACATTATCATATTGGAACGAAAATTGGCTTTGAGTCTTTTAACGTTCACTTTTTTGCGACTACAGACTTTTTTTGTTGTTGGTTTTGCCTCCACACTTTTGTGTATTTAGCCAGTTTCAAGTAATTTGTAATTTCAAGTTAATTAATATATATAATCAAGTCCCAGCTCAAGTCGTCAAGTCTAATCAAGTAACACTCCTAGTAAAGTGGTGGCAACTTTACTTGAAGCTTCTATGGAGTTTTGGAAACAACACGAAAAGAAACGTTTCACCATCATTATACCATTTCCACTCACGCCTGTAATCCAGCACTTAACGAATAAAATGCCACCAATTTTATGCACTAACACTAAATTAAACATAAGTTTTGGAAAATAATACAATGCGGCGACGCGATCTTTTTCGTTTTCCCGCCAAAACTCCTGGAGGATCTTTATTCGGTATGGTATTATTATTACATTTTGTCCGTGTCAGCAGCGGGCGGAATGTCTGGTACCGCTTTTATTCTCACACCGTCGGGACCATACGGCCGGTGCAGTTTTCAATTGTAATGAATTAATTGGAATCATGTTGCACTCACACCCTGTTGTGATTGTAAAGCCAATGTTATTCAGCGCGTAGAGTCTTTTCACTGTTAAAATTTAACAGCCTTATTAACAAACACGAACTAGCTTTAGACTAGTTACACCATCTTTTGCCTCTTTCGATCCAGCTAAATATTTCAGTAGCAAAAAAAGGACAAAAGCTGAAGTAACTAATCCGAGACTAATACCCGTTTATTAATAAGGCTGTGAATGTTTTACTACAGTTGGTAGTATAGTCGGCTATTACCTATAGAAACCATCAGGCGATCATGTAACTTGATTGCAACCAATACAAACACATAAATGTATGGATTTGACAGTTTCAATACGCAGCTTATGTACATAGTTACTATGGAAATATTCGTTTTTGGAAATGAAATATCTCCTGTTGCATTGCAATCCATGTTTCGCGATCACCCCCCTTAAGTTAACAGTTGGGCGATCACGTAACTCGATTGTAACAGATAGAAGCACAAATTTGTATGGATTTGACAGTTTGTGTGCATAGTTAGTATGGAAATTTCTCCTGTTGCATTGTAATCAAAGTTTCGTGATCGCCCCCCTGAAGTTAACAGCTGGGCGATCACGTAACTCGATTGTAACAGATAGAAGCACAAATTTGTATGGATTTGACAGTTTGTGTGCATAGTTAGTATGGAAATTTCTCCTGTTGCATTGTAATCAAAGTTTCGTGATCGCCCCCCAGATCGTACTAATTAAATTCAGATTTTGACAGCAATTGTAGCAGACGCTTTCTCTCAGCGGCTGGACGCATATTAATACCGTGTTATGTTGAAATTGGAGGGAAGCATATTAACAATAATTAAAAATCTAATATAATTATTATTATAAAAGAATCAGGGTTTCATATAAACAAATGTCAAAGTGACGTGACGACAGCAGTGCTCTATTAATACTTTGCAATTCAATTACAGCAATGGTTTTAGAGACAGAGGCCGCGTCAGTTTAATGACCTGCGAATCTCGTCATTACTGTTGCATAAAAACCTACTCATCAAATGCAATAATCTGTGTACATAATATTACCTTATTATTTTTCACAATGTCGAGGTCAGTGACACGATGTTTGCAACAAGAGATAACTGTAGAAATGTCCAGTGATTGTGACGTGTGCATAGCTTCGCACATCGTATATTAGTATGTAAATATAATATGTATGAACATATTATTTTTGCATTATATTGCATTATATCGCACCTGTCCATTTAAATAGTCCTGAAATTAACTAATGGGTGGTTTTTTTTTTTTTTGTGTTAATGAATGATGTGACCAGCTAGTCGTTCACCTGATGTGAAGCGATGCGGCCGCCCATAACAGAACAGTGTGATTTGGAACTCTTTAAAGTTTCGCGTGACACTGCACTGCGCACATCATCCTAAGACATTAGCACAGTCTGTTAATAAGATTACTCAAATGTGAGATCAGAACATAAAGTCTCAATTGCCCAGTAATTTCACTAGCTACAATGCCCTTCTAACCGGAACACAGTAATGCTTGTGCACTACTGCTTGGCGGCAGAATAACTGGGAAAACGGTGGTATCTAACTAGACGAAGTTTGCAGAAAAGTCCTACCACCTAGTGTAGTGAGTAAATATATATGTAATATACTGTAAAGTGTATAAGTATAAAGTGTGTGTGTAGTAAGCTTCTATATTGGCAGCTTTAGAACTGCAATGTTCTGAGGTTGTCACATATGCAGACGTATGTTTTTCTACGTATTTATATATTATTTACACAATAAACCACGAGCCATTAATAAATACTTTGTTTTCGTTTTATTTATTTTTTCCTGATTATTTCACGTCAATAGTTTTACTCCAGTTCTTTTTGCGATGACGTTGGTTTCTGTACAGAAACCAATATCGAGAAGGTAGCTTCCCAGCGTCAGTGAGTATTAGGGTAGTTTATGCGGTCGGGGAGCGAGTTGGCTGGACTGCAGTCGCGACCACTTCTCGCCCCCGGTACGGCGGACGAGGGCTCACGGGGGGGTTTTAGTGGGTTCGAGCCTCACATACCACCTCTCTCCTCTCACTTAGAAGTTAGAGGGCATTTCCGCCCCTGAAAAAAAATGTGTATGCAGTGTTGGCACATGGTGCATCTCAAAAGAGCGTATGACAATCAGCCGAAGGAATACCGGCTACCTGTGACGCTGTGAGTGAGGAACCTATGGAAAGATTGTGATATACCTGCACCTTCTATCATCATTCATCTCATTATATGCTAGCGTGCATAATTATGCAAAATTCAAACAACCATTTTTTTTAGACATAAATATTTTGTTTTATGATCTGAAAAAACTACGCTTGAGGCGTTTGCTCTCGTAATACGCACTCAGGAATGAATGTCGACGAATGAAATGAAATTTATTACCTTGCACAATCTTATGGCAGTGTACACAAGTTTTTTACTTAATTATTATAATATGCTTGTTATATTTTGACATTTTGAGTAACACATTTTCATTCTATAATATTATAGGGTACTTAGTACTTTACCCTGTCTTGTTTTATGCTTGAAAAACACTAAAAAAGGATATTTTTTTATGTACGGTGCACTAATCATTCATTAAATGTAAAAAGTATTGAATTTACCAAAGTATTATAAAAAAAAGGCGTATTAATCTTTGTGAATCATAACTAAATAGAACGAACGAACGAAAAACAAATTGTGAGTTACGAATTGAATTTAAAATCGGATAAATTAAATAAAAATGACACGTCAAATTTATTTAAATTAAATTAGTATTTATCATAAAGATATTTTTTTAGACGTTTTTTTTTAAATTCGTTCTTAAGTTTCATCAAATACTGGTGTCTGATTTTTGGTAGATTTATATATTTCTTTACCTGTAATGTAACGGATCAGTCAAGAAGCGACGATAACGAGATGTTATGTGACATAAACGTCATAATATTTCAGATAAAACTTTTTTGTCGACATGTGAAGACGATCCTCTTTGTAAGCTCGTATATTGTTAGACAATTACCATATGAAGTGTTGCCAAGTGGAATAAATTATAGAAATTAACATTTATACAACGGTTACTAAATGCAAATTTGAGAAACAAAGACTTCTGTTTTAATAATTTTAAATGGGTCACATGGTTTTTTTTGTATGTAGTAAGTACATATTTATTGTCTGTTAGTTGTTGTAAAATGACAAACCGTTCTTGCGATGAATGTAGGAAATATTATCTTACAAAATTATCATAATTTTAATAGTTGAACTGGGTTTGAATTAGCACTTACCTACTATGTTATAATAATGTAATTACTAAGTTAATTTTGTATTTTTTACTATTAGTACATACGTACTACAAATATAATAATAATATATAACCCATATATTATTATTAACACGCAAAAAACTACAGAATTGCTTAATCAATGATTATCATATTCAGTTTTGGACATAGGACTGTTTAGGTAATTAAGGTAGTCCGAGATGCGTTCGTTGTGAAAAGAAAGCAATTTTTTACCATTTTCATCCAACTTCAAAAAAGGAAGAGGTTCTCAATTTGACTGATATTTTTATAATATTTTTGTTACCTCAGAACTTTAGACTGGGTGAACCGATTTTGATGATTTTTTTTTATTTGATGTTGCTGGTGCTTCCCTTATGGTCCCATTTCTATTTGATCAAAATCTGATGGGTAGTTTTTGAGTTATCCTTAATAATTTGTATTTCGACTTCAACTAAAATGATGTTCTCATTTTTGTAATAAACATCCGGTAGGATGAAGTTGGTTTGTCTACTTTTTTAAAATGAATTATTTTTATACATTTTTCTGGGTTCTCTACTCTGGGTGAACTTTGTTTGTTCAAGTACAGATACAACGGTTCTGTTGAGTTATGTGGTAGTTAGTTTATGTTCCTTCAATAATATGACATAAGTCTTTCGGCTGATGATAATGATAATGATGCTAAATACTCTACTAAATACTATTGAATAATCTATATAATAAAGAAAGAAAGAAAAAAAAATACATTTATTCAAGACATCACGCAACATTAAATTTTTACAAATAGGCATTTACACAAAACAAATCACACGAAAAAAAAAAGAGAAACTAAAATATATAAAGTTGCATGACGTCATGATTAGGTCCCGACTCAGCATGCAATTAAGATCGCAAGACCTTAATAACTGATTTTCAGTTGGAACCCATATTCATAATAGAATATATATTATTAGATTTTAGAATATAATATATTAGTAGTAGTTTATGTAGTAGTAGTAGTAGTAGAATAAGTCTACTACTAAATAATAATAATAATGTAAGATAATCTATACCATTGTTGGCAGGAAGGCGACGCGGCAAGTGGTGGACGCGTGGCTAGTTTCGCACGCCACACCGCCGAGTGCAGAGCTCGCGTCTCCGTCCCGAGCTGGCTCCGGTTCCGGGGCTACAACACCTGTCAGGTAATTATAACCTTTATTTCTATGTAAATAAGTATTACGTGTACGTGTTGACACGTAATACTTATTTACATAGATGTAAGTAGCCATTAATTAATATTTAAGTATTCCAATTAAAGTAAACCAAAGTCCTGACTGACTGACTGACTTATACATCAACGTACAACCTAAACCGCTGGTCCTAGAGATTTGAAATTTGGAGAGTGTGTTCTTTGTAAAGTGTAGGTATACCCTAAGAAAGGCTATTTCAAAATTCCACCCCTAAGAGGGTGAAACGGGTGGTTGAACTATCTATAAAAAGAAATTCTTTTCCTATAGGCCAAAGCGGGCAAAGCCGCGGGCATAAGCTAGATGACTTATATCTGTCAAGCGTTCCGTCGATCTTAATATCTAACAACATGCAAACTCGATGTACGTTCACGCACGTGTTCCACGACGTGACACGTGATGGTTAATATTAAAAATCTCTCAAGCTTCAGCCAATTTAATATGGTGCAAGGTGCCGGTGCAAGGTTAATGCGCTACACCCCGAAATTCATTGATAAAACTGGAGAAAACTGGGTTTATTGATAACTAGCTTCTGCCCGCGGCTTCACTCGCGTGGCCTATAGCAAACGAAGAACAAAAACCAAATAATCAACCATCCATTTCACCCTCTTAGGGGTGGAATTTCGAAAAACCCTTTCATAGTGAAAAAGAAACACCTTACAAACCTTTACAAAGAACACACTAGTCTCTAGGACCAGCGGCTTAGGCTGTGCGTTGATATATATAAGTCAGTCAGTCAGTCAGGACACAGAACAAGTATTTGCGCTTTTTTTCTGTGCACAAATACTTGTTCTGCCGCGGGAATCGAACACGCCACCTCTGAGCTATGAGCCACCCTGCTCAACCACCACACCACAGAGGCTGTCAATTTAATTAATGTTACGGGTTTTCCATTATGTTAAATTAATTAAAGCTAAAACGTGGTTTACTACTAAATATTGGAATCAACCATCAAGCTGCTTTTAATTAAGGAAGACGTGCAAGTGTACGTTTTTATGTGTACCATTTCTGTATGCCTGTGCTCTACCGATAATATCGTATTAATTATCGAGGTTTTCCGGGAGTTACCCTTTCTATACTCGTAATAAATTATTAGAAACACGTGCTGGGTACATGGACCGATCTGTTTGTTTAGGGCACAAAACAAGCCAGCTAAGCAAACTGCGTTTGTGTAACGACAAAACTTGGTATAATTAAAGAGTAAATTGACTGCTAATATTGGGGTTTAAAGGATATTTAATTTTAACCGTTGTTTTGTTACTTCAACAGGACCAGTGGATAATTGTTAGGATAATTTATGCGTAGTTTAAAACTGCTTATATCAATAGTTTTGTGTTTGGTTAGGGATTGTGTTTGTATTTGTAACTTTCTTGGGAGACCGTCGTATATAGGGAGGATGCTGGATAGAAGGCGTTTGATGGTAAACTGTGCCATAAAGCATTCTGTGGTAATAGATAGCTTCAGTTTTTTGGCATCCAAACGCGAGGTACTAATGTATATTCTGTACAGAGACACAGACATATCTCGTAGTACTCTCAAACTCTCGTCTGTAGAACTCTCAAAGCTTGCTTTTGAGAGTTCTACAGTTAATCGTCATTCTAATGTCGATGACCACTTGATATCAGATGAAATATCTATTATATAAATCAGGAAATTCGTATTGTAGTAGTTTTTTAATTATTTATTTAATAATATCGAAAGATGGTAGGGCTAGTTGGTAGAACTATTCTGCAAAGTTCGTCTAGGTAGCTACCACCGTTTTGCCAGTTATTCTGCCGCCAAGCAGTAGTGCGCAAGCACTGCTGTGTTCCGGTTTGAAGCTAGTGAAAGTACCGGGCAAAGATATGATCCCGCAACGCCGGCCATGTCTTTGATGATCTACACAATTCTTACCCATATTATAGTACTGTTATTATTTAACTCAAGTCATATTTAACAGACATTTTACTGTTGTGAACCACTAGCTTAAAACATAAAGCTTGCAATATCAGAGCATTAAAACTGCACAAGGTAAAGCACAAAGCTGCTTAAAAGCTTGCACTGGAACTAATAAATTTAGCTTACTTCCAACGCGGAAGCAGTTTGTTCTAAAGCTACCATCAATCTTTTGTCATCTCGTTGCGAGGGCATATAACTGGGGGTAAAGCGTCCCTGGGATAGATTAGTGGACTTTCGCCCCTGTCCTCAGAACTGAAGTAGGGAATATTTCAATGCTTGTGCAACATTTTTGACATTTCAACCGCAGCTCTCTGTGATTATTCGAAGTGGTAAGTTAAAGTATGCATAATACGAGTATGAATATGTTTTACTAAAAGCTCGCTTTGCTCAAATAGCTTAAATTTTTTGGTTACTTTATAAACCTATTTATGGTTTTTATGTTACTATAAAGAAAACTACACACGAAACCTAATTGCGTGTACTATTACGTGTTTTAGGGTAAAAAAATAAAACAGACTTCTTGATTAAACATTTTTCTAAGAACCTGTAGGGTATAGCCACGTTTAGTATGTAAAACAGCCTTTAAAACACTTTGAAAACTTGACTTTAGGCTGGCTCAGATACTCGGTTTTTGTTAACTGTTTTGACGTGACCTTCAAGTATTTTACGTGTTAAAAAAACTAAACGGGTAAAGTAAGCCTTCCCTTTTTTATCTTTGAAAAGTTTGGCGGCTGTTTTCAAAAGTTTCTTTGCAGTCAACTTTCGTTGGACCGTTGGGGATGAATTTGTTCACAAGATACTTACGAAGTTTTCTCAATAGCTTTAATTTCAACGCAGATTGTGATGATAATTACCGTACCATTAAAAAAAAAACATCTTGAATATTTTCGGATCTGAAGACTTCGGTGTACCGTGTTCCACCATATTTTCGGTACAGAGGAAACTCGCAACAAAACGTTGATTGCTAGTAATAAACTCCGTCCTTCTATTATAGCAGCTATTGTAAAACTACTGTATTATGTGTACTTAAAAGCGTTCACTTGTGACGTTGACTATAACGATACATTCGTATCCGAATCCTCACATTGTATAAAAATAAATACGTAAAAAACTTTGTACTTAAACAATAGTTTAAACATGCTCATCAATGGACAGTAACGGGCTGATGATGATGATCATCTAACATCGAGCTCTATTTCTCAGGAAGATCTCAGCGCACGAGTTTGAGCGCGGCGGTCTCTTGAAGCCATTGGTGACGACGGTCGACGGAACCCCCACCTTCCTCGGCGACCAGCCGCCGCACGCAACGCCGTCGCGGCCGCAGCGGCGGTCGCGGCACGAGCTGCGGCAGCTGGATGAGAAGGAGCTTATCTTTGAACTGGTGAGTTGGAGAAAATTACAATCAATACTCTGTTCGCTGAGGGTGTCTATCAGAAAATCGGGGACTGCACGTTATTGGTCGCAGATAACGAGAACTAAATATCGGGTGGTTTTCGATTCCTGTTTGTTTTGATGAACATCGATGTTTGTTTTGTTTTTGGGTATTTTATGTATATTTATTATTGTATCAGTTATCTGGTTCCAATATATAACAAGCTTGTCTTGGTTTAGGGCTTGCTGGCGCTATGTGAATAATAATGATAATGATAAAATTATTGATAATTATACAGAACCAGTCGCGCCCCGCGGTTTCACCCGCGAAATAAAAGTATTTTAATTATTTACTCATCCCACGGAAAAATTGCACTTTTCCGGGATAAAATGTAGCCTATATGTTAATCCAGTGTATAAGCTATCTCGGTACCGAATTTCATTCAAATCCATTCAGGCGTTTGAGCGTGATGGAGTAACAAACATACACACAAACACATATACAAACTTTCGCCTTTATAATATTAGTGTGATTCAAGTCTAACAGTATTAAATAAAAGTAAAAAAGCAATAATAATAAATTCAGTAACATAATTATCGTAAAAACTCATTTAAATAGACAAGTATTTAAAATTAATTAATCAAACCTGTTTCGGTATCAATTCCTCGACGCTATATGGCGCCATGCCTATCAGAAAACTTAAAAAAGTCTACACGTACCTATTGATTGGAGTGACACAAAAGGAATGATTCCTTTACTTTTAAATTAATAGATGCCATTACATATAAAACAACCATTCCAGCTCGCTAATTGCTAAGCTGACCTCTGTGCTTAAACTAAATTGTTTATACAAATTTCAACAATCTCATTTCAAACACACAGCTTTCATCGTCGTCGGCGGTGACCTGTAAAGATTTTAATTAGTTCGAGTCACCGGGTTTTTCATTTAGCCACTGAAGCATCCACTCTGTGGTGAGGTCGCTGTACATAGGGATAGGGCCTATAATGCCCGCCTGCACTGAAGTTTTACAACTCCTAAGTTTTTTTTTTTTTTACTTCAAACTTGTCTAGCATTTGACCGCGCTCTCACCTGATGGGAAGTGACGATGCGATCGAAGGTGTAGCATGCTAGCCAAGTAAATACCTATTCACTCTTCTCTTAAGTTTGCACTTATCCCTCTAGCCCTTAGTTACTCGGTATGTTGTGTCAAGTCAACATCAAATAAAAAGGTGCTCAGTGGTTGAAGATATTATTGACAGACAGTAATTTGGCGTGCCAAACTGACACGAATTTAACAAAGGGAAACGCAGGAAAGTGTTGCTTAGCTAAGTTGTATAATAATTAAATTGTACATTTGTCTCCAATAAAAAGATTAAAATTCCAGAAGAAGGGATTAATAGATAGATGAACTCTTTATTGTGCATTAAAAATCACTAATAATATCAATTATTAATATTAGGTCTTTACCTATGAAATTGCCGTTTTGTTTGAAAAAAGTTAAAGTATTTTTTTTTTCGAACTTATTTATTTCTTTTATTCAAAGTAATCACCCCTACAATCAATGCATCTTTGCCAACGCTGTGGCAGTTTATGGATGCCCTTCTTGAAAAAATCAGCAGGACGGGAGACAACAAACTCTTCAAAGGCGTTTTGTACTGCCTCTCGGGAATTGAATTTTTTTCCCGCTAAAAAGTTGTCAAAATTTTGGAAAAAGTAATAGTCGGTAGGCGCAAGATCTGGTGAGTATGGCGGATGAGGGAGAGCTTCCAAACCCAACTCGTGCAGCTTAGAGACGGTCTGTTGTGCAGTATGGGGTCGCGCGTTGTCGTGAAGTAGCAGTGGAGACGACCGATTGACCAAAGCTGGTTGCAGACGTGCAAGTTTCGCCACCATTGTGGTCAGTTTTTCAATGTACACATCTGCAGTAATGCTCTCGCCGTTTTGTAAAAAGCTATGATGAATCACACCAGCACTAGACCACCAAACTGTGACCATCACCTTTCTAGGGGTCATTTTTCGTTTTGCACATTGCTTTGGTACCGAACCAGGATCTAACCAACTTGCTGAGCGCTTTCGATTGTCAAAAAGAATCCATTTTTCGTCGCACGTAACAATTCGGTTCAAAATTCCTTCATTTCTGTGCCTGTTAAGCAGCGCAAGGCAAGTCTCGACGCGTACGTTGCGCTGGCGATCGTTAAGTTCGTGGGGCACCCATCTATCAAGCTTTTTTATCTTGCCAATCTGTCGCAAATGGACCAATATTGTTTTGATGCTAACATCAAAAGCTGCTGCCAGCTCAGCTGTAGATTGAGATTCATCAGCTTCCACAATCGCCTTTAATTCATCATTGTTGACCAAAGTTTCCGGACGACCACGAGGTTCATTTTTCAAGTCAAAATTCCCAGAACGGAACCGAGCAAACCAATAACGGGTTGTACGTTCGTTTGTACAGTTCTCTCCGTAAACGTCGTTGATGTTACGTGTCGTTTGTGCCGCGTTGGTGCCACGACGGAACTCATATTCCATAATTACACGAAATTTCAAAGTATCCATTATGAGGAAAAATGTTGAAATGTAATGAAAATACAACGCTAATCAATAAACAAAAGACTTATATTGTAAATAGAATGTCATATTTTTAAAACAAAATTAATTTGAATTTAGAATTCATAGCCAATAAAAACTTTTTTTTGTTTGAAAAAGTCTGTACTGCAATACGGCAATTTCATAGGTAAAGACCTATTATATAAGTAAAGAAAAGGTTTTGAGTATTTTTTATATTTTAATACGAGCATATTTGGAATAATCGAACTCCTCAATTTTCCTTCACATATTGTATTTCAGCATGTTCCTGGACATCTTTTATTTACTGTGGTTCAACCTCGAACTTAAGGAGCGCTACACACTTAAGCGGTTAGCACATTCGGTTCGGCCGTTGAACGTCAAGATCGCGGCCTTGGCAACTGCCGAACCGAATCTGCCGGCACGCCTAAGACCGCTTACACCGCACCGTTGTCGATCCGTCACCCGAAAACGAGATGATGGCAACGAAGTAGCGGTACCTACATCTGCTATGGAAGCTTATCCACTGCACGCCCGTCACTGAGCGGGCACCGTAACGGGCGCAGCGTGCAGTGAACAAGCTAAGGCGTGTGTGGCGGCCCTAAAAATGGCGTGGCACATCACAGAAAGTCTAGCCAGTCAGTTAAAGATTACCCGTGTAACCACAAATACATAAACAAGGCTTAGGCAGCCATCAAACGCGTGTTTAACAATGCAAAACAGTAGTTTGACACTTGTTTAAGACGTGTCTAAATCTTTTGTGGTAAGACGGTACGTGCTTTGGAAGAATTTTGAAATATAAGATAATATAGATAAATAGATTCATGTTAGTTTTATTTTGATTATCCTTAAGTTTTTATTACTTTATTAATGTTGTTTTCTCAAGTGAAACAGCTTCGAAACAGTCTCTGTAGCGCAAAGACGGCGTCATATTTCGACGCCTAAATTAATTTAAGGCTTGCTTAGTCCTTTCCGCTTAATTAACTTAACTTATTTGTAATGAGTAACTTGAAATAATAAGCCAAGTTACGTTTTAAAAGCAGGGTTTGTTGTAACTTGATTTATGTCCTTGACTTTCGTGTGCCGCCGCAGTAATTTATTTAAGAGAGTGAAAATATTTTTCCGTGACTTAAACGTTTCATTAAATGAGAAAAGTCTGTAAATGAGAGAGCTTTCGAGATATTTTTCTTTGAAATGAAACATTTTTCGGACGAGTAAGGAATATCAGAGGCTTAATTTTCCGTAAGTTATACTTGAGTAATATTTCTGTCTAACCTTTAGTTTTGTCGCTTAGATTTGTGGTAAAAAATAAGCTAGTAATTCAATACACAAATAATTAATCTGGTATAAAAATTAACTTTTTATTCGGTTATAAACTCAATAACCATGACAGAAATCGACAAATAAAATTAAAAGGATAAGCTTACATTTTAATTTACTTACTCGATTATGAGTACCAATGACATTAAAAGATATCTCTTTTATTGTCTTTGATGAGTACCTATCCATAATTAAAAAGCATCATCGATCGAGGTGTTTAAATCCAAAGTTTATAATAACACCTAATATTAAGTACATTATATAATTGTATATATAATACTAGTTGTATATATAATATGTATTATCATTGTATGGTATCATTGTGTGCATTTAATATAATGCTTTATTATTGTGTTATTTATACTCTCACCAGTTTAGACTAATTGTTATCGTTTTTTTTAATTTTGACATAAAAATATTACTTAATATCCCATCAATATTGCACTAAAGCATTAAACCTTTCACAATATACCTAACTCGAAGATCTATAGCATTAAAATAGACTGTGTACATACTATTGTTGTAGTTTGGGCAATAAAGCATTTTCTATATATCTATTTATTAAGTTGTTATTAAGTCATGACTGTTACAATTACAGTGATATTGGAGATGATAGGCGCCAGGTACGATTACGTCGTGGTCAGACGATCAAATTCCTACTTCGCGTATTAACATTACTGTTTATACAGTTATCTACTTTCAGCGATTCTTAGGTTTCAGTGCAAGAGTATAATAACAACAAGGATACGTAGACTGGAAAGTTTAGGCGAATCTTTTATGAATGTGAGTGCCTATAACGTCTTTAAAAAGTTAGAGCTAAAAGTCTGTGAACAATCTTAAATACGGCTATAATAATATTGGCTGTAAAATGTTCAAGATATTCAGTAGGTAGCTCTTTATTTATTGCGATGTTTGATATCCTAAAGAAACCTGAATACCTACAGGCGCCGGTGAAACGGGTAGTGGTACGTTTAATAAAAAAATTAAGGTCAATGAATAATTGGTTTACGGCTATATTAATACTGCCTGTTAAATGTTGAAAATATTCAGTATCTCTTTATTTGTTTATTGCGAGATCAAATATCCTAAAGAAACATGGATACCCACAGGCGCCGCCGGTGAAATGGGTGGCGGCACGTTTCATACCAAAATTTGCCTGTGGCAGTCGGTTGCAGAGCTTGGAGATAACGGCTCGTTTGATAATTACGCGTAAACATGAGACCAAGTGACATTATACCTACGTTTTGCTAATGTCAGAGATGGTTTGAGGTTCCCCGTCGTATGTCACATTAAGGCTTGTTGAGGTTTACCATATTTGTTATAGAATTTTTATCGCTACTTTTCAGCTAACACTTTGTATGGGATAAAGCTTAATTTTTTTATAATCATCCCATTTATTTTAACAATATGTGACAGATATAGGATCCATATGCGGCTCGTATACTGGGGTCCATATTTGGTACCCGGGACTGTCAAAAAGTGTCAACTGATAGTCTTTATTTTTACAAATAATTATGTAAAGGCAAAATAATTTTGATTTCGTGATACCTTATTACATTCAGTCGGCTTCGATACCCGTCTTTAATACCATTGCGCAGTGTTTTCAATTCAATAGTAAATTACCTTCAAGGCAAATGTCTGGGGCGTCGACAGAAAGTTATTTTTGCTTAAAGTAAAACAAGCACTGATGGATGAAATGGAGGCTACCTTCTTTTATTTATTTAGTTTACTCAGGATTTACTTTCGAGTTAACCCTGAGACCTAACAGATCAAGTCTTGCTTCTATGCGGTATTTTATCCTAACATTTTGGTATAAAACCTGTATTTTGTTACTAGGGTTTGTTTTTAAAACCTACGATGTATTGTGTCTCAGTTTTATGCCAAATGAAATTTACTAATCGTTGTTCTCAGTCATCATCAGCCTGTGTTAGTCCACTGCTGGACATAGGCCTCTCCCAAGGTACGCCATTGAGCCCGGTCTTGGGCTCTTCTCATCCAATGACTGCCAGCCACTCGGCGCAAGTCGTCGCTCCACCTAGTCAGCGGGCGTCCTACACTACGTTTGCCAAGTCGCGGTCTCCATTCAAGGACACGCTTTTCCCAACGGTTGTCGGTTCTGCGGCAAATATGGCCAGCCCACTGCCACTTCAGTTTGCTAATTCGATAGGATATGTCGGTGACCTTAGTTCTTTGACAGATCACCTCATTTCTAATTCGATCCTTCAGAGAAACTCCAAGCATAGCCCTTTCCATAGCTCCCATCGTTCTCAGTGAATGTTTGGAATTATTAGCCGCAGTTAGGCTAATAGCAAAAAACAAGAAAGGCGTAAAAGTTTTTAACCCGATGTTAGCTGGCATGAGGTTGTGATGATCAGAGCAATACATTAATGTAGATCATAATTTAAATGTAAGTAATAAAAAGGCCACCTTGTTTGATTACTCGATTAACGGTACGTTCCAATTCCATAGTGCTGCCATTAAACTGAGTAATAAGTTAGTAACCGTTTTGTTTTTTATTTCAATGGAAACTGGGTAGTTTTTTAAGTGTTAAGAAATAGAAAATATTCAATGGTTTCTTAGATAACGGCCGAGTCAAAGTTTTGAGGTAGGAATATACACCACGAAATTTTAAAATTTGGATTTTCTGGAGGTCTATAAAGGTGCATCAGAATGACAGTGGTACTTTTTAAAAGGCCTACTGTTGGAGGACTGATAAAAAAATCATACCAGTGTTGCTATTTATTTAGCCACATTGCTTAAGTTTAGAGCCAAATCGGGATAATGATTCAAAATTACTATAAATGCCCTTATATTCGAAAAATAATCATATGCGAGCCATTCGAGTGTCCCAAGGGATGCTCCATCTCTACTTGACAGTAAATAATAACAATAATAACGCCCAACGATCACATACACAGATCCTGGACCCTAACTAGGATTCCCTGTGTCTAGGGACCCAGGAACTACGAGGACCATGGTCCCACAACACCCAGACACAGAACAAGTATTTGCACAAATACGTGTCCTGCCGCGGGAATCGAACTCACCGCCTCCGGTTTATGAGCCGACCTGCTCAACCACCACACCACAGGCTGTCAAATCTTGATATAACCTGTATAAGTAAATGTAATTCTTATGTATCCCTTTCACCCGCCCTGCTTTTATTCTAGGACGGTCTAAGACATCTTATTGATCTTAAAGCTGTTTATAGCTTAACTTGAGTCGTAACTCCTCAGTATCAAGTGGCGGCATACACCCACGAAACCGCATGTGTAGTTATTGCCTTAGCCGAGGACAAACAAATAAAGCCTGTCCTTTATATTGTTACAAATGGTTGACACGCCTCGCCGGCTGCGGTCCCGTACCCTTGCGATATAGTGCACGATGAGAGTACGCCCGAGTCAAGTTAAATGAGTAAGCCCCGAGCTAGATTATTCAGACATAATTGAGGTTGTGTTAACGGAAAAGTTTCCCTATCCTTGACGTTTCGGATTATAAGCATCGTTAATTTTTTAATGTAGAGGCAAAACACGTTTGCACATTACGTACGAGTTGAGCTGTTCTATGTACTTTCTGTTTTGTACGCTGGCGTCGAGTTGAATGAGTAAGCCATGAGCTACATAATCTATACATATAAAATGCTTTGTCCTGAACGACTGACTGACGGAACAACGCTCAGCCTAAACCGCTGATCGTAGAGACGTAAAACATGGAGGGTGTCTTCTTTGTATAACGTAGGCATCCGATAAGAAAGGATTTTCCAAAATTGTACCCCTAAAGGGGTGAAAAA
Organism: Ennomos fuscantarius; assembly: GCA_905220475.3. Taxonomy (NCBI): domain Eukaryota; kingdom Metazoa; phylum Arthropoda; class Insecta; order Lepidoptera; family Geometridae; genus Ennomos; species Ennomos fuscantarius. The sequence goes on from HG992039.1 coordinate 5,959,725, forward strand.
CGGGGGCAAAGTTTGTATGGGACGTGATTCTTTGGTCCAATTTATTTCAAATTTTGTTTGAACTTTTTAACAGAGTCGATGGAATGTGAAATGTTTCATATTTTATTGAAATTCATCCGTTAACGGGGTTAAAAAGGAGTAGAAAGCTATTTTGGCGGTGATTTGCTACGAAGTTGATGTAAATACTCCTTAGTGATTTTGATTTACCTTTTATTTTGACACACGTTTAAAAACTCAGTGTTTTGTTTCAAAAAAGGTTGAACTCGCTGAAAAACTTAAGCAAAACTCTTTAAAATTAGAACGTCTTGAAAGTCACTCTACTATATTAGTACCTAATTCAAAGGTTTCTAAGCTTAAATAGGTTATGCACTTTTAGGACACGGCCTTATACACGTAGAGTTCGACACTTATTCTTTTTTGTTGTGTTTATTATTGTCAGGAGAAAGTTCTTATAAAAGAAAAAAAAGAAATATAGACCGGAAGAAAATTTTCATCATGCAGGTGAAACCGCGTTGCGCAGATAGTTAAGACATAAATGAGGTGGTGTTAACGCAAAAGTTTCCCTATCCTTAACGTTTCGGATCAAAATCATCGTTAATTTTTAATGTACAGAATAAAGTTTTAATGTACATCGTAGAGCTGAACTGTTCTATGGACGGTTTTGTTTTGAGATGTCCGAGGCTTCAAAATGCAAGATTATGGTTATGGTAGCTACGTGTAAGTGTTTAACTAATGCGTGCATTCGACTCCACTGTGTATAGTCCAATTTCATGTCCCACACCTTCATCGCCATCATCCTCAAGCTACGATGCCACATCTTGATACAATTATTTATCTCCTATCCCCAACTCTTCAGTCGGTCTTGGTCTGAATGGAGTTACAATTGAAGAAACTTTGTCAGCATCCAAAATCGTTTAAACTTCATTAGATTGCTGGTTGAATAGTTTGCAACTTGTATCGAACTGTGCGGTTTAAACTCGGGCTGCGCATCATTAATCTTATTCCGATTGTAGAAGCCTTAGTATGAGCTCTTAATATTTGTAAATTCCCAGTAAAATCAATGTAATTAAAAAAAATGCCTATGTTATAATTACGATAAACTTGCCAAGAGGAAACTCGGGCTAAACTCTGGTTGTTATACATTTTGATATTGTATTTTCTACGTTAAAGTTCCCAGATCACGTCTCGCACATTTTCTTAGAGAGCCTATTTGTACCAGATGTTTTTGTAATATGGATCGCTTACGTATTCTTTAGAATTTTCCAAAAAAGATTAGTTGAATTGTGCCTACAATGGGGCATGTATTTACTTAAGTCTTGTAAAGATAGATGGGAGGATGAAGGAGTTTGCAAGATTGACTTTGGAGATAACTGAGAATTCTATTGTACGTTTTGTAAAATTAGGGGTACCAAAAATGCTGTACGTACGCAAACTACACTTACGTTAGAAAGCCTAGAAACAGATACAATTTAATCATCTAAAATCTAAACCCCGAAATAGCAGTCTATTTCGAATGGAACTTGTACTGATCAGTTTCAACAAAATTATTTGTGTAGGCAGCAGCTATAACGCCTACTTAGTCAGTCTCGTTTATTTAACCGGATACGAAATTGCAGAACACAATTTAGGCATTAATATTGTTGTGTTCACTCTTATTCCTCTGCGACATACCCAAATGCATTGCAGTAGGTATATAATAGAGAGATAAGTGCAAACTTAAAAGATGACAATCTTTAATGCAGACTGGCGTAAGACGTTTTGGTCAACGGTAGCTCGGAAACGTAAATTATTTTATCTACTGATTGTCAAAGACATTTTATTTCCACGCCATTTCTCTGGTTCAGAGCCAATTTTGTCACATAACTCAACCGCATTGCCCGTAGCTCCCGAAATGGATATTCGTTCGACCCAAACCTTTTATAAGTACTAAAAATTGATACAGATAAAGATGAGTAATGGAATGGTATTAAAAAAAACGTTATTAATTCTTTGTCATCACTCATCACATAGCAGAAAGAAAGGAATACCTTATTTTCTCAACATGGAACAACATTTTAATGTATCGCCATTTTTGTATATAAAAGCTTATCTATCAATTAATAATATAAATTATATATATTCAATAGTATAAATTAATTGATAGATCAATTGATTTATACTATTGAAGCACAAAGTCAATAAAGAACTTAGTAAAGTAGGTTCAGTGTTCATACACTGAACCTACTTTACTAAGTTGTTCGTTTTATAAGTCTGGGTCTGACCCCACTTGTCTTTGGTCTTATAGATGTGTATTAAATAAAAAAACAGATTTAATTGCTATAAATCATAAATCTCTTAAGAAACAGTTGTAAATATATAAGTTAGTAGCTTCTTCCCGCAGCTTCGCCTGCGGCGTGGCCTATGGGAAAATAATTCAACCACCCATTTCACCCTCTTAAGGGTGGAATTTCCAAAAATCCTTTTTAGCGGATGCCTACGTCATAACATCTACCTGCATGCCTAATTTCAGCACGATCCGTCCCGTGGTTTGGGCTGTGCGTTGATAGATCACTATATTAGTCAGTCAATCAGTCAGTCACCTTTGAGTTATATATATTTAGATAGCGAAAAAAACTACTTACGTAGTTTGGCTTTCAAAAAAGAATAAAGGGACATCAAAAGCGACAGATTTAAGCTTAAAAATAGAATTCCTAATCCTACAATAAAAGAACGAAGATGTCAGGCGCTTTCATAAAAAAGTTTTTTTAGTAAATCAATATATTTCCGACTGTTACACACGAATAGTGTGTCGATTTCTGCTAAATAGAATGCTAAATGCTGCGTGGTCCCGGCGGTGTGAAAATAGACCCACACCATCTCTTCCCGTGGGTACCGTATAAGCCGAGGGAATATCCAAGGAATGGCTAGCAGCATTCTTCTCGATACATTAAAATTTGCGCCTAAAATTTGTTTGTTATATACGTTTTTCTTGTAAATGTCTTTACGACAAGATGTTTGTAGTTCATTGATACTATCAGATATCACATATACTTAAACGTTTTACTAGTAACAATAAAGTCGGACGGCCGTATGCTGGAACCCTCTTAGGTTATTGCTTGGCTTCAGCATATCCGCTTAATCTTTATTGATTGACTAAGTTATTAGACGTTATACCGCACCCTAAATGCTCGACGTCTTCTCGGTTTACTAGGGAATCGGGTTCAACCTATATCGTCGATAGTAATTAATCATTTCGTATAAGTATTAGTAGGAAGTAAACCTTTTGGAAATTAGAATTTTGGGAAACATCAGCAAGGGCTTCATAATATTTAGCCTTTTTCCCAAAGCAGGTTTTAGGCTCTTCTCTATTATTTCATTTCAACTTTTTTTTTTGTTATAGCTTCACACTTTTGTGTATTTAGCCAGTGTTAAGTAACTGATAATTTCTCGAGTTAATTAATATATAATGTATATAGTATGTAAAGTCAAGTCACAGTCCAAGTCATCAAGTCAAGTCATACTCCTAGTAAAGTGGTGGCAACTTTACCAGAAGCTTCTATGGAGTTTTGGAAACAACACGAAAATAAACGTTTCACCATCATTATACCACTTTCCAACATTCATGCATGTAATTCAGCACTTAACGAATAAAATGCCACCAATTTTATGCACTAACACTGAATATTACACAATATTTGGAAAATAATACAATGCGGTGACGCGATCTTTTTCGTTTTCCCGTCAAAACTCCCATTTCAACTTTGTGGTGATCTAACCATGGGCAGATCTTTCTAGGAGCAAGCAGGAAACGACGGATTAATGAACAAAGATACAGCCTCTGTGGTGTGGTGGGTGGGCAGGTTGGAATATAACCCGGAGGTGGTGGATTCGATTCCCGTGACTGGACAAGCGTACACGGAAAAAACAACCACCACACCCCAGAGGCTGTCAAGAGAGAGTTTGGGACTAGATGGCGTAAAATATGCGTTGTTATCGACCAATTAATTAATTTTAACGTGAAAACTCTTTGTGATACCCACCTTAATAATATAAACGCAGACGTAAACTCGGTTACTACCATATAAATTTTAATTACGTTGTGAAATAAACGAAAAGGCTTTTAATTTAATACGAGAGTTTTATTACACAATGCGTGTTTAAAGGTTATTTAATGAATATGAATAATATATTACTTTAACGCTGATTGCATATGAATTAGAGTATCATATCAACAGATGAGTAATGTGTGAAAAGGTTGTTTTGTAAATATGACTCTGTAAATACCTCTACACTATGCTTTCGCCAGACTGGATATGGATTATTTCAGTAAAAGATTATAATAATGTTATAACGTTAAAGGTTGTCTGGAGGAGATGGCTTTTTAGCGATAAGACCGCCCATTGTATCCTACTCATTACTTATTTCCTGTTTTTGTATTTGTTACCTTGGTGTCAATAAAGAGTTTACCTATTTGACAGTTTCTTTGGTGAGGTGGTTGAGCGGGTCAGCTCATAAACCGGAGGCGGCGGGTTCGATTCCCGCGGCATGACAAGTATTTGTGCACAGAAAAAAAGCGCAGATACTTGTTTTGAGTCTGGGTGTTGTGGGAACATGGTCCTCGTAGTTCCTGGGTCCCTAGACACAGGGAGTCCTAGTTAGGGGCCAGGATCTATGTATGTGATCGTTGGGCGTTATTATTATTATAATCTATCTATCTATATCTTAGATTAAAGTAGTGTGGATCATCGGTGGTAGCCCGTGCAGTTAACCCGATGCACCTAGTTTCAAATCCCGCTTGGCCCTGTACTAATGACTTTAAATTTAGAATGGTGAAAGAAAATGTCGTAAGGAAACTGGAATGTTAAATAATCACGAAATTCTAAAAAAATATGTGTCATCCACCACGTTGGCCAAATTGGTCATTTTTGATAATAGCATATAATAAATAATAATAATAATAATAAATATCTATACTTTATTAATGTGAGAGAATACCCGTGTGCCAGCTATGGGAACGTATTCGAGTTGATGATGACCATGCACTGTAGAGTAGAGAAGAATGTGAAAAAAAATTCTTTTAGACCGAAATCTCTACGTTTCGTCTTTTGAACTACATTAGACTCCGGTTTCTACTCAAGCGTAGTCCAAAACACGAACAACAAATTCATGTTCATACTTATAAGAATCATATTTGATTAAGTATCCGCGCTATGTTATGTCAGTAAATGTTGCATGGAGAAAGGATATTAGAGGAAATTAGCTCGGAAATTATATTCGTCTCCGACAGCCCTGCGGAGCTACGCTGGTACTTAGAATAGATAGTACACAAACTCTCAATTCAAATTTTTTGGTTCCATATTGAAGTTTGCTCGTTGATATAACAAACCTTTTTCCTTGAAATAATGCATTTGGAAATTATAAAAGAAGCGATAATACAATCACAATAATGCTCAACTATCACATACATAGATCCTGGACCCTAATTAGGATTCTTTATGTCATAATCCACCACGCTGGTGGATAGTGGTTTGGTAAATGACAAAATTTGCTCTCGAATTTCCGAAAATTGTGATCCTTGAACATGATGTTGGTTTCCTTAGTTATCCTTCACCGTTGTAAGAGCGAATGCGTATTCAGCATACAACTTGGAAAGTTATTGGTGCAGGGCCAAGTGGGATTCAAACCGTCGATGCGTCATCGTTTATAAAGTCGCACGGGCTAACGCTGAGCCATACACGCTCGTTGACATCCCTGTAACAATAAATTGGTGTGTAACACAAACGTGTTACACACCAAAATACTATCTAAACAGATAGTATTTTTTTAAGTTGTTAACACCGCCGTTTTATGGTATTAGTAATTATATAGTAGTTTTAGTATAGCTTGAATTCTGTACTGATTTATGTACTGTGTTTAAGGGAGGGTGGACAGTGCGATTCCAAGTTTATTGACATGACGAGACTGCATCTCGTATACGATATGGATATATATGTAAATTTTATTATACATTCTGTTTCGGACATTTGCGCTTTTCAAAAGATCTTTGTCGCATAGACAAAATTTGAATTTTAGAGTTTTTGAATTCGGAGCGTACAGGTCATCAAAGGGTGGACAGAGTTAGTCAGAGCTGTTTTAACTTTTAAGTGATAAAATGAAAGAAGGGAAATGGGTCCTTTGAACTCTGTTCTATGCGTTTTCGTGCATTTTACACTTCAGTAATGCTGTTAGGTAAACTTGTAAGGAATATAGTATTAGATTAATGTCGTTTTTATGTTTAAACTTATTATATGTAACTTAACTTTAATTCCGAACTTAGTATATTTTACTATGTAGTTAAGAAAAAAAACGAGTGTGCTTTAGACTATACGACCGAAGTAAAACTTCTTCCGTCTTATTACAAAAAGCAGACCAAGCGTGGACTAAAGTTAGTACTAGGTCTAAACCTAGACTATTTAAAAATCTTATTACAAAAACGAGTTTATCGCTCCGATGACCCTAGTTTAACTATGGTACTAACTCGTTAAAGGAAAGAAACTAGCGCCACGGTGGTGGAAAAATGAAACTTTTAAGATTAAAAACTATTTACGCGCTAAACGCCAATGTTTAATCAACCTTCTTTGTTACACGATTTTGAGGTTGTCTTGGTCTTTGATAAAATATATCTACTCGGTCCAGTTTTTATATTTTGTTGCTCCATTTTTATAATATTTATTATAGTTACAGTTAGTTGTAACAACAATAAACAGAAATATCAATTTTCGCGCGTTAAGCAATTCCATATTTACGTTCTGATTCTCGCAAGCCTCGTTGGTAACTATTAAAACTGAATAGTTTTATTAGTTGAAAATCATTGTAGCAAAGCTGACTTTTATGAATCTGATTATTTATTCATTAAAAAATATGCAAACAATAAGCTTTCCAAGGCCAGTGCACGTATATTATAGACGAAAACAAAAATCTAAATATATGAAACGTAAAAAAGGATCGTGTGAATAAATGTGGTCCAAATGAACAAACTTTTTTCGTATTTAGTCTATGGTCAATCTTTAAGCCATGGACTATCTCAGGTATCAGCTTGTCTTCGATTAGTCGGCGTTTTGTAATAAAGTCAAGGTCTAATTTCTTAGTACCGTAACAAACTAGGACTAGTTGGTCCGGGCTTAAAACTCTACTTAGTCCACGTTTTGTAATAAGACTGCTTTAGTTTATCTTCATCTATCAGCCGGTGTTGCTGTTTTTTTTTAATGTTGAAAATTTTAAATTGACAAATTTACCGGAAATACCAACATAATATTAAAAAAAAACTTTGTTGTGTTAAAAATGGAGATCTACGTTAACCAACAATTTTCAACTTCCGTTCGCATCGCTAGCTTACTCCCCAAGTCAAGTGTGCGTAAAGAAGTTTTACTTGAAAAAATCAAAATGTGTTTTAGTACACGCATGTGCCATTTTTCCATTGATCTGTGTTCATTTTAAGACGGCAACAGCCAGTCATACGACTGATAAGCTCCGTACAATATAATTTACTTAAATTATTTTACCATTGTTTCAGGTAAAAGACATCTGTAACGAGCTGGAGGTACGAGTGCTGTGCCACAAGATCCTGCAGAACGTCTCCATACTTCTCGACGCGGATAGAGGGTCTTTGTTCCTGGTGCAAGGAGAGAGAGCCGCCTCACCGACCCCACAGAGTGGCAGGTCAGTTCGGTTACTCAAAGTTGCGCGTCTACAGAGAGACTTCGTGAGTCTTCATATTACACTAGTTGCGCACCGCGGTTTCACCGTCGGATAAAAAGTATTTTAATTATTTCCTCATGCAACGGGAAAATTTCACTTTCCCGGGACAAAATGTAGCCTATATGTTAATCCAGTGTATCAGTGTATGTGTATCTTGGTACCAAATTTCATCCAAATCCATTCAGCCGTTTGAGTGTGAAAGAGTAACAAACATACACACATACACAATACACACATACATACTTTCGCCTTAATAATATTAGTGTGACAGTGTATAAGCTATCTTGGTACCAAATTTCATCCAAATCCATTCCGCCGTTTAAGCGTGAAGGAGTAACAAACATATACACACACATTGTAAAGATAAAACGGGTCTATTCGCGCACAAAAATTATCAAAATATGGTCACGAGGGGACTCCCCTCGTGATCACGGCCTACGTAACATGGTCGAAACGTCGAGGTTAGTCAAAATTATATTTTGATAATTTTTGTGCGCGAATAGACCCGTTTTATCTTTACAATATGAGTTCGAGTCGCGAAAGTTTAAAAAGTGTTATACACACACACATACAAACTTTCGCCTTTATAACATTAGTGTGATTACAACCTTGTAAAAAAAATTACATATCTTAAAACTGATACCCTTTTTTACGTTTCAAAGTGACCATCACATGCCATTTTGAAAAAGTTTTAAATACTGAATTTGCCTTTTGGCAAATTCAGTATTTCTTTCATCATACCCTTATGATTCTAAGTTAGAATTCTTATCTTTCTCGGGATTCGAAATCAGCACTCACATTAAATATCTACTTTGTTCACTAGTTGCGCAAATTACAGTATTTAAGTTTGGTTACGATGACTTTCTTGCAGAACTTCTGAAGAAAATGAGGTTGCTGGTCTATTCATTTGTGAACAAAGCCCGTAAACTTTTTACGACACTCAGACAGCTGAATTTTTACATTGTTCGTATGATAATATTGTTCATGACCATCAAGCAAAAAAGAGCTTTGGGAATTGTTTTAAGTCTCAGTGAAGCAGAAGGTCATGAATCTTAAATCAATTCAATTTAATAATCTTTTCTAAATCGACAATCTTTATGAACAATTGAAGGGTTGAGAATAAAAAGGGTTTAACTGTCAAATTGACAGTTTCGAGAAAATTGACTTTAAACTTCAACGGCTTAATTTTAATGTAGAGTGCTTATAAGGTAATGAAAAAGGTTTATGTAAGTTTCAGTTGCTTGAAAATGTATTAATTATGTTTTAAAATACAAAATATAGTACTAATTCGTACAATTACTGTAAAAATGTAATATAATATAATAAATATAATAATGTTTTTATGCTAAGCGAACTGTGTTCCTGTGTCAGATAAAACGTTTTTAGACTGACGATCTCGAGATTTAAGGCTCATTTCGGTATTGAGAGAATGTATTATTGTAGATAATTTCACTCTGAATCCAACGATACCAATAAGTCATTTTGTGAAAAAAATTAGTTCAAGTTCAACCCCTTCAGTTGATTTATATGTCGCTATATTCGTTCACAATTCTAATGCCGTCCGTTAGTAAATTCCCTTTCAATGCCAATCATTGTCAAAATTATTTGTGAAGCTTTTATCCCATCCATTTGTGATGTTTGACTGCGAATTTCTTAAGCAACTCCATATTAAACTTTGAGCTTATTGAACATTGTGATCGGTAGACCGTGTTAAATTATCGTCAATTTATGAATTTGTCTTTGATAAGCTTTTGTGTTGGTAATTGAAAAGCTTTATCTTTTGTTCGGTTACTCTATCTACTCAGTTCAGTACTTTTTGTTTCATTAATGAAGGTATGTAAGTATTTATTATACATTTTAGCCATAAAGCTTTTTCTTATAAAAATGTTAACGTGATATCTCGTGCGAATTTCTACTTTTGCAAGACTTGACAAAAATACACACTTAAGTTGCATGAGTAACATATATGCTCTCTCTTATTCTCTTATGCTCGTTGTTGTAGTGCTCTTATACATTATATCAGACTCAGTTAAAAACCCATCTTAATTTTTAATCACGTGTGTAAGAACATACTATCCAAAATCCATAAACGCGATTTAGCGTTTTGTAAGTAAGACTGTGTGTTATGAAGTTTCATTTTCACATATTCTTCATAAAATAATCCAACCCTAACATTTTTTTCAAGACTACACATGTTCATATAAATAAATTTAAATATAGATGCTATATTTCTAATTCAGCTTTTTAGCTACATATCATTTTGGTCACTAGACTAAAAAGCTTGTAAGATGTTTATCTAGCAGCTTATTTTATTATTATTATATTATGTATATACTTGGTGCAATTTGGCTGTTTAGTGAAGGTTCCATCTTACAAAATCCGCTTTTCTGTAGTCGTGAAATGGATAGATGATTTCCATGAATTGAACAAACTTCGCATTGCGTTTTGATTTGAGACACACCCTCTGGGGATTTATTCAAATGTCTTTACGTGCTCCTTTATCAAGAAAGGAGTGTTTGGGATTCATGCCTAGACATTAATAAAACCTTGAGTAAACAAAAATATAGGTAAGGTGGAACGTTTGATCATAGCTCTGCTACGAAAGCCAGGATGGTGTGACAGGATGGTAATTTCCTGCCAGGAGATGAAAGTAAAATGAGGTCGTCTTTTGTTTTTTCCTCCAGTGCAACTCCTAAGAAAGAAAACAGTTCCGTTTGACACTTACCCCTCGCAAGTTCACGGTTTCCGATATTTACATATTGTTTCAAGAGATGAAAATCCTACGCAGAAATTGGGAGTTTCTTAACAGCTTATGAAGTCATTTACAGTTTCAAAGGCCTCTAAAAACGCGGGAACATAATAGCTTGAAAACATAAATGACCGAGCAAATAGCTGCAGCGATTGCTGCGCAATTTTAAACGGTCCTCAATAATTATAAATGAGACGGGAACAACGCAAAAAGAAAATATAAAGAGCTTTTCCTATAAAATGTAGGAAATCCAAATGAGAATTCGCACTCGAATGCAGTCGAGCCGTTTGTAATCAGAATTTATTGCTTACAGAACGAGTTTCTGACGCTCAGAGATGGATGCTGTGTAATTCGAACGATCTGAGAGACAGACGGGTTGCACAGCTGCAACAGAGTGCACTATAACGTTGTGGTGTCTGTTTGATTTAAGACGAAAGCGTTTGGGGGAAATCTCTCTTTTAATTTCATATACGTTCACTTTTTTTTTATTCATTGCAGTATGCTAAAATTTAAAGAATTTGGGTATATAGACCCAATTGGGCCGCTCACCACCCAACCGGTTAAAGTGTGTTATCCATAATGCATGTCTCATTAAAATCAAAAACCCTTTTTAATTGCACCTATTATGACCATAATATATGTCATATAACATCATGTTATCGGACTACGCTACTGTTCTGAGTTAGTTTGTAATTTTTGTAACGCTTTTCTTTCATTTGAAAGTTTCATATTTTCAGGCACTGTGGGTTGTATTCGAAATTTGCATTTTAAGAGGTTCCCACAGGTGCAAACTTCAAAGGGCGTGTGCAGTCTGGCGCCATAGTAGTCAGCTTTTCCAAGAAGTAATTACACCTTGAGTGTCTAGACTGTCTCCATTGCAAGGGTCAAAAACTAATTTCATATATTAATTTACATGCCGTTTCAAGCCAATGACCTCTGCTACTGACTGAACCCGAGACTATGCCGGCGTCGTAGCGTGTAAAAGTTGTAAACTTTATTGCCATTTTATACCCAGAATGTTAAAGATTATGAGTGAACGCGAATAGTCTGGGTAGTGGATGATACGTGGTTTAGGAGCTTTTGCTTCGTAATCACACTAATTTAATGGGGGTGTTAAAAGTTACTTTAGGGGGACTCCGACCTTCCGTAAATACGTTTAATGTTTGCTCGGAGTAAGCTATGGTTGTATCTAGAAGCGGTATCAGATCAGCTCGTCTAATAGAACCGCCTTGTGGTAATGCAGCCGTGTTTTCATTATTGTAGCATAGTTTCATAAGGTAAAGGCTAAAGTTGAAAACAATAAAGTATTGTTTTACAAACCGGCTTATGATAAACTGTGGAGTATAATAATTATATATTCAAATACTGCAGAACTTGTTTTAAGGAAGCTAATATATGCTTATTCTTAATTGACGTGCGCTGACATTCCGCTTGGGGTGTTTGTGCATTTTCCTAAGATATTGGAGCACAGCATTTTCGTCAATAGAGTAGATATAGAAATTCATAAGCAATCTGTGCAATTTTGATGTAAAGGCAATTCTTTAATTTCCAGCGGTAGTTTATCATACATTTTAATAGTTGTTGTTTCAGCAAGCGATCAAATGTATGCAATCTTGGTGTAAATGAATAAATCTTTACGGTAGCGAGTCAATCACCACCCACCTTTAAAAGCAAAAGAAAACAAATATGCAAATTTTTTTTCGTTGTACGTTTATTCGTCTTTCACATCAAAACAGCTCAACCAATTTTGCACATGGGTTACTTATATTACCGAGGTCAGCATAGAATAAATTTTCTAATAAATTGAGATTTCCCATTGGAAAACTGGCAAGTTGCGGGTGAAACCGCGGGGTGCCTACAGCATTATAATTTATACAGTTGTTGTTGTTTACATTTTAAACAAGTTGAGTTGTTATGTGGAGTGAAATTCCAACCCTCTACGGATCAAATTACGTGACCGCGCATACTCAAATCAAAGAGAACAAACTTAGTTGCATGCATCGTGATTGTGAACTGTAGGTATAGCAACTTCGTTCATAGCAGTATCAACTTTGGAACTTGTGCTTCTGTGATATATGTATGATATTCGTATTTCAGATGGGAATATTTATTTTCATGTTCCAATATGTATGATCCAGAAAGCATTATGGCAATTGGTTGAATGTGTCACTGACTGACTGAAGACGTACAGCCAAGACTGGACCTCATTATCATCAACCTGAAGACATCCGTTGCTGAACATTTACACACACACACACACACACACACACACACACACACACACACACACACACACACACACACACACACACACACACACACACACACACACACACAACCTCTGTGGTGTGGTGGTTAAACAGGTCGGCTCATAACCCGGAGGCGGTGGGTTTGATTCCCGTGCCAGGACAAGAAAGTGTGCATAGAAAAAAATTTGCAAATACTTGTTTTGAGTCTGGGTGTTGTGGGACAATGGTCCTCGTAGTTCCTGGGTCCCTAGACACAGGGACTCCTGGTTAGAGTCCAGAATCTATGTATGAGATCGCTAGGCGTTTTTTTTTATGCCTATCTCACAATGCACCACTTTCAGTGGCTGCTTACCTCCTGCATCCATCGACTCACCGCGGTTTTAACTAGATTTTCTGTCCACCTTTTTTTTTTTTTTTTTTTTTTGAGGGGGGAAAATGCCCTCGCACTTCCCTGCCACCACGGAGGTGGTGGCAGGGGGTATGTGGGACTCGAACCCACTAAAACCCCCCCGTGATCCGACCGCCGCCGGGATGGGGCGAGATGGAGACGCACTGCATTAACCATCTCGCCCCGGCGGTAGGCCCTTCCGGGCCTCTGCGCCAGTGGGTGGGCAACCTTTCACCTCAGTTGCCCACCAGACGTGTGGGGCCATGTAAGTGCAGCGGAGAGTCCCCCGACTCTCCGCCACTGGCCCCACTACGGGGGATGGAGAAAGCGCTCAATGAAGCGCCTTCTCCGTCTCCCCACCCGTCTGCGCCGGAGGGGGTCAGAGTTGGCATTATCCTCCCTGACCCGCTCCGCGGCCTCCTTCTGCGTCATCACCCTCTCGCAGAAGGAGACCGTGGCCTGCCACGCACTCTCGCTGCCGAGCATGGCTTTCACCACGCTCGGCAGCGAGAGGTCCCGGCCAACGACCGCTGAAAGTGTGCGCCGCTCGGAGTCCCAAGCAGCGCACACCTCCAGCGTGTGGGGCGCCGTGTCCTCTGGCGCCCCACATTCGTGGCAGGCCGGGGTCGCCTCCCGTCTCGCGATTTGATGCAGGTACTTTCCGAAACATCCATGTCCGGAAAGCATCTGCACCAAACGAAACGTCAGCGACCCGAAGGGCCACCGCACCCACTCCCGGAGGACCGGGCGGATGGCCTCCACCGTCCTCTGTCCAGGGACCGGTGGAGCCAGGTCCTCCGTCCACCGCCGCAACAGGGCGGCCCGCGCCTGCCTTCGCAGGCGCTTGACCTCCCCCCACGCTGGGGGCTCTCCACGGGACCTCCTCGCCGCCACGAAGTGGTAAACTTCGGCGAGGGTCTCCGCTTCGAGCTCCCAGGGAGGATCACTGGCCAGCACACATGCCGCCGTCCAGGACACCGTCCGGTATCCGCGGATCGCCCTCGTCGCAATGACCCGCTGCAGACGTCGCAGCAGGGCCTTGTTATTGCGACCGAGGGCGTCCACCCAGACCGGTGAGATTTTCTGTCCACCTAGTGGAAGGCTGGCCATCGCTAAGTCTTCCGGCTCGTGGTCGCCAATCGACAACAAATGTTCTCTAGAATTATTTGTTTGGACGTATCCTTCACAAAACCTATTGTTTAGTAAGTGAAATATCTCGGCTCGCATTCGCGTATGTTTTTACGTTTTGAGTATAAGAATAAAAGCGAAAACGGCTCTTGTATAGGTCGCATACATTTCTTATGAAACCCACATGTAAAAAGCACTCGTAAAATTTTCCACGTTTTGAACCGTTCATTATGTTGGTATAATTTTTTTTCATACGTTCCTCAACTTTCAAACCATTGAGGTTTCGTCGGATGGAATTCAGCTTTGGAATTTATTTTATAACGCTTGGAAACGTGCTTATTGTGGACTGGCACGGATATTTTCTCTTCAAATTCAATTTAAAAACAGCGCATATGATTTTACGATGTTATTTATTTTGTTGAATCAATATAAAATAATAGGTATTTGCCTATGAAATGGCCGTTCTGCAGTACTTGCCATTTCAAATCAAAATATTTTTGGTTTGGCTAAAAATTCTAATTTCTAATAAATTTTATTTTAAAAATAGTGCTTTTTTCAAAATTTGCATTTGTTTATTGATGAGCGTTATGTTTTCATCGTTTTTAAATCTTTTTCTTCATTATGGATACGTAATAATTTGAGTAATTATGGAATATGAGTACCGTCGTGGCAGCAACGCGATACATGCTGAGCGACATATACGGGCCGAACACTACAAGCGGACACACCACCTGTTATTGGTTTTCCTGCTTCCGGTCTCGTAATTTCGATCTAAAAAATGAGCGTCGTGGTCGTCCGAAAACTTTGGTCGACAATGACAAATTAAAGGCGATTGAGGAAGCTGATCATACTCAATCTACGGCTCAATTAGGAGCAGCTTTCGACCTTAGCATAAAAACAATATTGGTCCATTTGCGTTAAATTAGCTAGGTAAAAAAAGCTTGACAAATGTCTTACGAACTGAATCATTGCCAGTGCGAAGTACAGCAGAAGTATGTGTCAAACTGCTCAACAGGCACACAAACGAAGGTATTTTGAACCGTATTGTTACTTGCAACGATGTACCTGCTGACGAATATAGTGCGCAATTTCAGCTAATTTCGTTTAACTTTAAGAGACGTTTATATGTAAGGCCCTTAAGCGGTTTTGTTCATACTCATCTTCCGCCAGTATTAAAGCTGCATTAACCGAAATATAGATCGAAATATATATTTTTTTATAATTTTTCATTTGTAAAAGATTACTTATGTCAAATAACTCTTATATTTTGGGTTGCTAAATATTTTCATGATAATTTCCTTTACCATTAACTCTATATTTTATGATAATATTAGTTAAAATACGATTCCAAAGATTTCTTTCCCATATAAATAATTATATGGGAAATAAATTTTTACTACTTATACTACTACTATAAACTTATTTTTGCCACAGATCCTAACTTATTTTATAGGGTCTGTGATTCTTGCACTGTATCTAAAGCTTGCAGCAGATAGGTATTGTTTTATTACCACGGGCTGATGTAAAACAACGCCCACACAACAAGAAAAGTACTGAAGAAGGAATGAACAGTTGCGTGCAAACAAAACGTCCTTATTGGACTCGAGGTTTTTGATACACGCGAACGAGCATCTTTTTATAATATAAATTTATTTTTTCCCAAAAAATATAAACATAAATAAATGATCAGGAAATAACATTACATACACGCATCATTCAGAAAGAAAACATCTTTTAGCGGATATGAATTTTTAGTCGATAACTTTATTGTGTCCTTCAAGGTTTTCCGGCGATCCGTTTTTGTGACACAAAAACTCGTAATGAAGTAAGATTCAATTTAGATCCGATTGATTTGTCCAATCATTTCAATAGACTTATCGGGAACGCTTCAACAACTTACTCCAATATTGAAGGCCGAAAGTTAATTTGGCTGTCGAATTTGAGTTTACACGTTTTATGAGTGATCTTAATTTAGAAAATCGATATATTCCTGACGATTTCAATGGAAATGTGGTTTTGATATGTTCGTGATTTTGAAATACTTCTCAATCTTATCCAATGTTACAAAATGTGAGTTTGCTTTTAATTGATTATGATCCATAATAAATAAAAATCAAGTGTCTACAAACATTTTATTATTCAAGTAACAAAGGTGTTGAACAAAAACCTAAACAAAAAAATTTAAGTAGCGTAGTTTTTTGCCGCTGATAGTACCAGGGTCGATTTAGGCCGACGACCGGAGGCTTTCCTCTCTGACTACCAGACCGTATCACCATGGGAAAGAGTCGGAAGCTCCGCATAACAGTGATTGAGCTTCGCAGGTAGTTTATTTGATCAAATATTCTATGTACGAAATATTTTAGTTGTTTCATTATGAGATTGATGGTGTGACCAATTTTCACTGAGCTCTCTGTAGTTGAGTTACAAGATTGGACCATACTTTTTTACATTCAGGTCAATGAGAATTGAATGAAAATCAATTTAATCATAATCATAATCAATCATTTATTTGCTAGGATACACACATCAAATACATTTCAGATTAAAGGTAATGTCACAGTCACTGTACCCGGCTCGCAAGCAGGCGTGCAAATATTTATATAAATTAATTGAAATTCAAATTGATATTATTGTTATTATTACATGTCAATTATTTTAATTAAAATTATCACTGTTATAACTTATTACCTACTTAAAATTTAAAAACTCTTGCATGCTGTAAAAACACTTGTCGATCAGCCAACTATACAAACATCTTTTAAATATGTTTCCCTGCAGTATCTTAATATTATCCGGCAACTTATTATACGCTAATATACTCATATTAACTACGTTCTTCTTATAAATGTCTTTATGATAGGGAGGTTGATAAAGTTGATGCATGAACTTAGAGCGCTTCTGTTTAGGCATAATTTCATTTCGCTTAACAAAATATTGTGGGTGGCTTTTTGCAAACATACACAAATCCTTAATATACATACATGGAAGAGGTAGAATATTACAACGTCTAAAAAGTGGCTTGCAACTGTCCAAATACCAAGCTTTACTTATAGCCCTCACGCATCTTTTTTGTGTCTTGAAAGCTCTATGAGACTCAACTGAATTTCCCCACAACATAAGACCATAGCCGAGTACCGAAGACACATATCCGTGGTATGCAGTTAACGCTGCTTCTCTAGAGACCGTCTGCCTCAACTTTTTCAGAGCAAAAACAAAGCGGCCAAGTTTTAGACAGACTTCATTGACATGTAGTTTCCAATTTAAGTGTCTGTCTAGATGAATACCCAAAAATTTATATGTTTCCACTTCCTCTACTTTTTGATTTCCATGTGTAATGTCAATAGAATGTTGATGGTTATTATAAGAAGAAAATTGAATTATTTTAGTTTTATTTAGGTTAATATTTAAATCATTATTTTCTGTCCAACTAATTATATCCGCTAATGCTTCGTCTACAATCGTCTGAGGAGCATCTTTCTTGTCACATTTTATAATTACAGTAGTATCATCAGCAAAAAGTATACATTTGTGCTTAGTGTATTCTGGAAGATCGTTAATGTAAATAAGAAAAAGAAAAGGACCTAAGATACTGCCTTGTGGTACTCCTTTGCTATTTATAAGCGGTCGTGACCTAAATTTATGTTTGGAAAACCTTTTATTGCAATCCTTGACTATTTTAGTTATTTCGGTACATTGTTTCCTATTCCGTAAATAGCTAGCTAACCATTCTAAAGCTTTACCCCTCACTCCATACCAATCAAGTTTTTTTAAGAGTTTGGTATGGGTCACAAAATCAAACGCTTTTTTCAAATCGAGAAAAAGAGATACTACGGACGATCCACCATTAATACTTTCTGTCACCTCTTTGATTAAATTGAAGCACGCAAGTGCTGTTGAGCTTCCTTTCCGAAATCCGAACTGCTCATTCTTGATTACATCATACTTATTTAAAAAGTTACTAAATCGTACATGTGCTGCTTTTTCAAAGACTTTTGACAATATAGGAATAATAGCTATAGGCCGGTAATTATTTATATCAAATTTATCTCCTGATTTAAATATTGGTTTAATAATTGAAAATTTAAGTTCGTCTGGGAAAACGCCTTCCAGAAATGATAGGTTGACTATGTGCGCAATTGGCTTACATATGAAATGGGCACAAAACTTCAACAATTTTGTTGATATATCATCGTACCCGCTGCTTTTGCTATTGTTTAGAGACATGATGATTTTATAAATTTCACCTGGATCCGTAGGGTACATAAACATTGAATGCGGATTTTTGAATTTTAAATCAACATTAAAAGTCTTATCATTAAAAATAATTTGTGCAATGTCATTCTTATCAAAATTTCTTGTTACAGAAGACGAAATTGCATCCCAAGTGGCTTTACATTTATTTTTATTACTTTGTATCCGTCTAAAATTAACTATTCTCTGAGCCTTTTGCACGCATTTTTTAAATAAATTGTTATAATTCTTAAAATTATCCCTATTTTTACTCTTATTCGCGTTTACTTCTCTATATTTTAAATACAAGATTCGTTTTGTTTTGCTAGATTTTTTAATTCCTTTTGTCAACCAATTTAGTTTTGAAATTTTGTTACTAATTTTAACTCTAATAACCGGAAAGCACATTAAAAATTAATAGTATTCGTAACGTTATACATTTGTATTCAGGTTATTTTAACAGGTTCATTTTCATATTTCCACCACATTTCATACGGGACAGACTTAGGGTATGCGGGCTAATAATAAAAAAGCTAAGTCTGTGGGAAACCCTTTGTCTGATGCAGCAAACTCACATCTATTACGTTAAGGTGAGCCGAATCATGTTCATCTTCTTTCATTTACAATGAGAGTTTTTTGATTATCCAATGTTGATTCTTTTGTTTATTTAAAAAGTATATTAATAATCAAGAGTATTCTAGATTTTCGTATCAGGAGTCGTTTTCTTAACGCAAAAATAAATTGCATTAAAAAGCTTTAGTACTGCGACGATTAATATAGAATGCTTCGGAAGCGTTTACAGACCGCGGTCATTTCTGACTAGGAACTACTTTCATTCGCTTTTGTCTGAAACCATAAACCGTTTGTTTGTACCATTGCGTTTATTTCATTTGAAGTTACTCTTAGCTCTTCAGTTTTTAATGCGCTCAATAATTTTAATTGGGCATACAGTTTATCGCGCTAAAAAGGTCAACTTGAATGTGGGAGGCTTGAAAATTGGTACTTCTGCCAAAATAGAAACCCAGTGATATGTGGGTAGACTGAAATAAGGTGGATTATGTTGTTTGCATAAACGTTGTGCTCATATAGGGATGTACATTAATGAAAATTCCTAAATATATAAAATAACTAGTTGCGCCCTGCGGTTTCACCCGCGGATAAAATGTATTTTAATTATTTGCTGATCCCACAGGAAAATTTCTCTTTTCCGGGATAAGCCTATGTTAATCCAGTATATAAGCTATCTTGGTACCGAAATTCATCCAAATCTATTCAGCCGTTTGAGAGTGACGGAGTAACAAACATACGCACATACACACAAACACATAAAACTTTCGCTTTTATAATATTAGTGTGAAGTGTGATAAGTAAGCTATTTTAATAATTAACAAATAAAAACCTTGTGGTTTTACTGATTTCGTAATCTACGTCTGAGTTACCTATATCTACCTAGAATCTTGCTATAAACGGAAACTTATGACCCGCTATAAATTCCCTAAAGCTACGCTCAAGCATGGGGCAACATCAAATGCTGTTCACACAAAGCGGACGCTATTGGAAGCCGCCATGCGGTCAGCTTGCAATATAAATTCCACATCCCTTTAAGAATTTAATAATAAATTAAATATCTCTCTAGTAGTGCTTGTAAACTCGCATCGGTTATACGAGTGAATTATTACGTAAAACATAAATCTTCAAAAGTTGGGTTCACGGTCCGGGAGCAAAGCGGAATGCAAGCGAAATCTCCCGCGACCATCTTGTCAGATGGTATATCTAGAATAGTACTGTGATCATGTAACTTGATTGCAACAGATATAAACACAAATTTGTATGAATTTGACAGTTTTAATATGCAGCTTATGTGCGTAGTTACTATGGAAATGTTCAAATGGAGTTTTGGCGGGAAAACGAAAAAGATCGCGTCGCCGCATTGTATTATTTTCCAAAACTTGTGTTATTTTCAGTGGTAGTGCATAAAATTGGTGGCATTTTATTCGTTAAGTGCTGGATTACAGGCATGAGTGTGGGAAAGTGATATAATGATGGTGAAACGATTCTTTTCGTGTTATTTCCAAAACTCCATAGAAGCTTCAAGTAAAGTTGCCACCACTTTGCTAGGAGTATGACTTTGACTCGACTATGACCTAACTATCACTTGACTGGATGACTTTGACTGGTGACTTGAGACATATTTGCGTAAACATCATTAACTTGAAAAATTATCAATTACTTGAAACTGGCTAAATACACAAAAGTGTGGAGCCAAAATATAAAAAAAAAAATGTTCAAATTAGGAATTACATTCCTCCTGTTGTATTGCAATCTAAATTCCTTGATAAACCCACTGGTGTCAGAATTTTTAACCCGCCGAAAGGCTTGACTTTGATTTTTAGATGAGACACAGGCAGAGGAAGTATATTTATTGTATTTATTTATTTTGACTGGCCCAATAGCTCAGTTGGTAGTAACCCTGCCTTCTGAACTGTGGGTTGTGGGTTCGATTCCCACCCAGGACAAACATTTGTGTGATGAACATAGGTGTTTGTTCTGTGTCTGGGTGTTATATGGTATTATATGTATGTATTTACAAACAAAAAGTATTTAAGTATTGTATCAGTTATCTGGTTCCCATAATACAAGCTTTGCTTAGTTTGAGGCTAGATGGCGTTGTGTGAGATGTCCACACATATTATTATTATTATTATTGTATGACAGTTATTTACACTATATATACTATTTATACCACAGGTGCTCTGAAAGCATTTAAGTTGAATACTATTTCTACACATTTCTCATAGAAATGAACTAAAATGTTATACGCCACTGTATCAAGTCGTGTCATACAATAGTGCGACACACGGACGCGCGATACACCGCTCTTCTACTTATATATTTACAGCCTTATTAATAAACGGGTATTAGTCTCGGGTTAGTTACTTCAGCTTTTGTCCTTTTTTTGCTACTGGAATATTTAGTTATTTAATAATAATAAACACGAAATAGATTTGGATTAGTTACACCATCTATTGTCTCTTTAAATCCAGCTAAATATTCCAGTAGCAAAAAAAGGACAAAAGCTGAAGTAACTAATCCGAGACTAATACCAGTTTATTAATAAGGCTGTTAGAGTCTAAGAACACAACGTTAAACAAATAAAAAAGCTACGTCTGTGGTAAATGATACAGTAGATTGGGTTCAGTGTAGCTTCTCCTTTTTGCCACGAATTTACCTATCCACATACAAAACAGACGAGTTCCATACATTTTTTCTAAGCAAATTTGATTCGGATTGGATGAGATAGAAGTATAGAAGTAAAGCTCTGGGCTACCGAAGCCTAGTGCCTCTGTGGTTATTTTCTTTTGGATCTATTTATAAATCGATGATTTCAGCTTTTTGAAGTATAAACTTCTTTACGCACGCTTGACTTGGGGAGTGAGCTGGTGAATGCGAGGCGAACGGAAGTTGAAGTTGGTTCACGTAGATCTCCATTTCCAACATAACAAAGTAAAAAATTGGTATTATTATGTTGGTATGTCCTTTAAAATGACAATTTGTCAAGATGGCGACATCAACATTAAACAAAGCAAAAACCAAGTTATACCGGCCGATAGTTGGAGCTATACTAAAGAAGTTTTACTGCAGTTGTGTGGTCTAAAGCACACTCATTTATTTTTGTCATAATTCTCTATAGTTCAAATTCCAGACAATCGCAATTACAATACAGGGTACAATGCATTGGTGACACCTCCTCCGGTGTTACAGATGTCCATAGGCTACGGTGACCACTTCCCATCAGGTGGGCCGTATGCTTGTTTGCTCCCTTTAACATAAAAAAACCCTATTTAGCTTCTAAAACTGCGGTGAAGTTATATAGCGCGTCATATGAAGATTGTATATCGTATCTCGCATGTGTGTCGCCGTAGTATATTTCTACACCAAAATTCGTGTTCACTCACAAACCGCGAGCGTCGCGATAGTGGCGGTTCACATAGAGCGTATGTTAATGCGGTCACCTCGCAAGATAAATTCACTCTCCCAATAGACTTTTGGCGTTACTTTGAAATACAGCTTTCCCGGCACATTGTTTATCGTGAATACACTATACAGTTTTTATTGAGTCTGTATTCCTAGACTTTGCGGTAAAGTCTATTAAGCCAACGAACCGTATAGCCACTGCAGTAATCTATTATGTATTTATTGTGTTTTTGTATACATAATTTTGTCTGCTGACTCCGAACTGGCGCTGAACGTTAAACGATCTTACTGTTACACTGGTATTTAAGTTGTCGTATTAAGTAGCACTTCGTTTATTTTTCAAGTAAAACTTCTTTACGCACGCTTGACTTGGGGAGTAAGCTGGTGAATGCGAGGCGAACGGATGTTGAAGTTGGTTCACGTAGATCTCCGTTGTCAACATGACAAAGTTACATTTTTTTATTATTGTATTGGTCCAGTAAAATGACAATTTACAATTGTCAAGATTTGTGACATTAACATTCAATAAAGCAAAAACAAAGTTATATCGGCCGATAGATGGAGCTATACGAAAGAAGTTATACTGGTCTAAAGCACTCCTTTTTATTATAAATCTATCTTTTTTCGTAGTTGTAATCCGACCATTAAAGCAAACGGTAAGTACCTGTGATAATAATTAAGTCAAAGTCGTCGACAGTCTACAGCCTCTGTGGTGTGGTGGTTGAGCAGGTCGGCTCATAACCCGGAGGCGGCGGGTTCGATTCCCGCGGCAGGACAAGTATTTGTGTACAGAAAAAAAGCGCAAATACTTGTTCCGAGTCTGTGTGTCTGTTTTGGGGGCCATGATCCTCGTATTTCCTGGGTCCCTACAAACAGGGAATCCTATTTAGGGTCTAGGACCTATGTATGTAATCGTTAGGCGTGATTATATTATATTATCATAAACTCATTGGAACATCAAAGCGGAATCGTTAATTGTTTGCTATCAACGGAGCATGCACGACGGTCCTGAGATTTATAGAAGTAAATGATCCAGGGTGGTTTAGAAGTTGTTGAGTATATTTTGATAGCTCTATTCATTATCACATTTATTACACACATCCAAAAACAGTGAAATCATCAAAGTAGCATTAGACTTTTCCTTCTAAAATACACTGCTGATGCTGTACTTTTGAAAACGCAATGCAGTGGAAAACAAAAGAGTGTAAATTTAATGTTTATTTTCAACTTTATTTTATCGCCCAGACGGCACAAGTTCGCGTAAATTATGCATGTTTCACAGGCAACGTGTGTATTCTGTCATGTCTTCGTGTTATCGAAGGTGTGGTATTATCCAGGTTAATTTTTTTTTCTATCATCGACCATTCGGAATGAATACTTTCCGCTATTTACCGCTTCTATTATTTTTCTCTTCAACGGAAAAGAAACATGTGATAATACATTAACTCATTTTTTTATATATATCAAAATAAAATAAAAACCGTTGAAACTGATTAAAACTAACGTGCTGATGATAAATAAAAACCTGAATGAACTTGTAAAATGATAATATTATATTTAAAAGCAGATAATTATGCAAAATAAAACCAAACTTCGTAGGAGAAAAATCAAAAACAAACAAAAATAACCTAATGCCAACTGAACAGATATCAAGTTTTAGAATTTTGAATTAAAATAAAAACTGGTTTTATATTTTAAAAAAAGTAAGAGTTTGCCACTAGTAGTGTTCAATGTTGCTTTATGTCAATATCTTGCTAAATGCTATTTGCTTTATTTAAAAAGCATGCTATTTTACGTGCTATATTATAGCATGCTTTTTTATAAGCATATAATATTTTGTTACGCCAAAACGGGTGGGCGCGAAAAAAGCATGCGAGGTGACTGTTAACTCGCAGCTCCTACCTCATCGTTGGACTCGTCGGACCGACAGCATGCTTTTTATTAATATTAAGTACATCGCGTTTATGAATTTATTACGATAAAATGGAGCAGTAAAAAAGAACAATGAACTTTATATGATACTTTCCAGGCTTAGGACTGTATATAATTGATTAAGTGTTATTATTAAATAAAGTATGTTAGTATGTAAAGCAATTATAGGCGTATTTAAAAGTTTATTGAAGTATCATGTATGTACAAACAATCAACTATGTACATATTATTTTTTTAAACATTTTTATACACTATTTACATTATATATACACTTTTGTACACATAATTTACATTTAGAAACGTTATCTGTGCTACTTTTGCACTAAACAATCGTGTTCTTCGATCACTGATGAGATACCCCGACTTAGAAAATATTCGTTCACAAGTATTATTGGGTACGTGAGCCGCCTGAGATCGCAAATTCGCACGCGGTGCGTTATACGATGACGCATGCGACCGATAGCAATCGCTAGCATGCGACGACTGGCCGCCGCGCGCCGCCCCGCCGTGCTACTTGCTTTGTGGTGCTACTTGCTATTGCTTTGCTACATGCTTTGCGGTGCGACTTGCGATGCGCGATGAACAGATTATACAGAGTGCGAAATAAATCAAATAGCAACAAGTAAGAGCCACGATAGCATTTGCTATATGATATGTATTATAAGCACGTTGCTTTATGTTGCTATATGCTATATTAACCACCACTATTTGCCACAGTGACCTTTTTTTTGTATGTTTTGGCTCCACACTTTTCTGTATTTAGCCAGTGTCAAGTAATTGATAATTTATCAAGTTAATGATATTTCACGCAAATATGTGTCAAGTCACAGTGGAAGTCATTATGTCAAGTCATAGTCTAGTCAAAGTCATACTCCTAGTAAAGTGGTGGCAACTTGAAGTTTTTATGGAGTTTTGGAAGCAACACGAAAAGAAACGTTTCACCATCATTATGCCATTTTCCCACACTCACGCCTTTAATCCAGCTCTTAACGAATAGAATGCCACCAATTTTATGCACTAACACTGAAAATAACACAAGTTTTGGAAAATAATACAATGCGGTGACGCAATCTTTTTCGCTTTCCCGCCAAAACTCCACAGTGACCTTTGTGCTGTCTGTAAAATAGTAAACACGCAGCGTGCCTTACTGTGTAAAGTTTTAATTAAACATTGTGGTTTCCACCACCCTTACAACGGTCTGTGGCAAGAGCAAATTAAACTTACTACTTACCTATTTGCGTTCAACTATGTAACTAAAAATGCGATAATTAATACACTTGAATGATCACACTAATATTATAAAGGCGAAAGTTTGTATGTGTATGTGTGTATGTTTGTTACTTCTTCACGGTCAAACGGCTTAATGGATTTGGATGAAATTCGGTACCAAGATAGTTTATACACTGGATTAACATATAGGCTACATTTGATCCCGGAAAAGTGAAATTTTCCCGTGGGATGAGGAAATAATTAAAATACATTTTATTCGCGTGTGAAACCGCGGGGCACAACTAATATTTTTTAAAACTTAAATGTAATAGCTTAAAAATACACCGACGATAGATTTTAGTCTTAGGACTCGGGCAGGTGTGAATGTTATCATTTAGATTTGTATAGGTATTATGTAACGCTATTAGTTTTCGTTTAAATACTAGTGCATGCTCATGGTTGCTGCATAGAAGCAAGTAATACAAAAATATAGACAAGATAATAATATATAGATAAGATAAATAACAGCTAAAACTCACGTCAATTAAAAGTCGAAATTACTCCGACCAGGTTTCGGACATATTCGATGTCCTTCTGGGAGCCTGTTACTAACGAAAGAAAGAAAGTTATTAAGGTCTTAGGACCTTAATTGTATGTTGAGTCGGAGCCCATTCGTGACACCATGTAGCATTGTTTTATTGTCTTTGTGTTATGTATTTTTTATCAGTTGTGTGTCACGTATAAATGTTTTTCTTTCTTTCTTTCTTTCTTTCTAACGCAAGCCGCAACAGCTTTCGCGAGCGTCAAGCACGTAACTGTCTGAATATGTCCGAAACCTGGTCGGAGTAATTTCGCCTTTAATTGACGTGAGTTTTAGCCGTTATTTATCTTACAAAATTTGTCATACTCACGATAGTTTTCAAACTAAAATATAGACTTTCATTTAAATAAATGAAGTGTTTCTCCACCGCATTCATATTGTTGATTTTTATAACTATTACACAAGCTACTTGAATTTTACATCATTAAATATTTTTAAACATAATTATGCTAAAAGTTTTATATAAGCACACAAGCTTGCAAAACAATTTTAAGTGCTCATCGTTTGTATTTCTAGGCCTCATTTACACTAGAATGTCAAAAAAATGTTATCAAGTTGAATGTTGAAATCGAATTGAATATAAAAATGCCTAAGGAAAAAATTGCTGGACATTGAAAGCAGTAAATAAAACTTGACACCCTGAAGTATTGCTACTGTTACAAAATACTTCACTTCGGGAGCTCATGCAAGCGGCGTAGTATATATACGAGCGACAAAGAAGGCTCGGACTCACTTTTCGGGCAGCGCTCAGAGGCGACGGTCGTTTTATAAAATCACGCTATTAATTATTGTCGGTTCGTAGTAAATCTTAATAAATATTCTTAGCTTGATTGTAAGGTTATTTTTTTAAAACTAAAACCACTTAGGATTTTCAACACTACAGTAACTGCAATGACTTTTTTAGATAGATCATTGGCTGTAATAGAAATTCAAGAATTGTCTCAGTATGCTCTAGATGACAACTTTCTGTAGTTCAAGTACTACAGTAAATTGTAGTTGAAAGCCAATAGCAATCAAACGGATTATCTTTACTAGAAATTGTTGCTTAGGTATAACATTTCATATTCAAACAGATTTTTTTTTTATAAATATTTGTGGACATTTCACACAGCGCCATCTAGTCCCAAACTAAGCAAAGCTTGTACTATGGGAACCAGATAACTGATACAATACTTAGATACTTTTTGTTTGTAAATACATACAAAGAATACAATATAACACCCAGACACAGAACCAACATCGACGTTCAACACACAAATGTTTGTCCTGGTCGGGAATCGAACCCACAACCTACAGTTCAGAAGGCAGCGTTACTACCAACTGAGCTATCGGGCCAGTCAATTACGTTTCCAAACCATGCCTTATGTCTCTTGACATATCAAAGCATTATTCTTTTAAACAGTGACTGTGATTGCAAGCCAGAGCTCTATTAGCGAACGCTATTCACCAGTGTTCCCAATTTGCCTTTCATTATACCATAAATCAGGAAAAAACTGATCATCGGCATAATACCGCAGGTCGCGCGTCGCCTGCAGCGTGGGTTTCCGTTTTATTAATAGCCATTTCCGTTGAGCGAACGTAAAGTCCCTATTCGTTAGTAAATGATGATTTTAGGCGCAATTTGTATTGGTTTAATTGCTAGCTAGGTAATTAGATAGCTTGGTTGAAATCGATTGAAACTCTTTGTATGGGTTTGGCAGTTTCAATACAGAAAATCATTTCAAGAATAAGTTTTTCATTGAATGGGAAACCTATTTACCGAATAGGGCACTTTCAGAATCAGGCAATATGCGAAGTTCATTTTGCGGGTAGGTTCATCTAAACCCATAGTAACGATTGAAGTTAAAATTATAACAAAAAATAAATATGAAGAGAATATCGCGAGTTGCGTTTGAATTGTCGAAACCTAAGTAATAACCTAGCAGGTAAATCAGGACTTTCTATCCTTTACGCAAGTTATTAGATTCTATTGGTCGCAAGTTAATAAAATTATTGGTACGTCGTGTTTTCTATACTGATTTAGATTTACCTTTTTTTAGTGGGTTGAAATGCCCTCGCACTTCCCTGCCACCATGGGGGTGGTGGCAAGGGGTATGTGGGACTCGAACCCACTAAAACCCCTCAGTGAGCCCTCGTCGGCCGTACCGGAGCGAGAAGGGATCGCGACTGCAGTCCAGCCAGCTCGCCCCCGATTTAGATTTACTCTATTATTTACGCTATTCTGACGGAATCATTAAGATATTTTAAATCAAATCAATTTATTTCAAATAAGCTAATGTAAGCACTTTTAAAATTTAAAATCAGAATTCTTAAAATACTTAATTTAAGTTAAAACATATAAATGTTTAGTTTTATTGCTTATTTTCAACCAATTAAAACACACCACTACAACTATTTCGACATTCACTTCAACTCTGATAAAACGTGTCCCGAAGCATGTCGTCAGTGTTACCACTCAGTGAACAAAGTGGATACACAGTTCTATCCCTTGAGGCCGACGATCCGACAAAATGTAGTAGATATCTCTACAAGTTCTAACAATGGAGTTTGTGCGAATTGCTAGTAAAGTCTTGTGTGGAGGATGGATATCTTCATATTGTCTGGACTGAAAATGTCGACAATCGATGCGAGTCTTACCTTTAAGAATGTTTAGTTGCAGTAAAAGGTTCTATCCGTACTGGAACAACTGCTATGCTAAGTAGATGACTCGAATAGATATATAAATTATTGAAATACCATTACAGGAACAAAAAAGAAAAAAAATGACAGTCGCATGTTAAGTGTCATAAATCTTTAAAAAAAGGGCTTAATCTGACTTCAAACCCAATGAGAATAATTATCATCAATGTAGTCGAAACTGAAATACCCATTATTGAGGATAACTCAAAAACTAATTGTCAGATCTTGATAAAAAACGAGACACAGTTTTCAAATAAAAAAAGAATCATCAAAATCGGTTCACCCAGTCGTTCTGAGGTAACAAACAATCTTTTATGAAGCCGGTTGAAAAGAAAAAAGACATTTATTCAGGAAATCGCAAATATTACATTACTAAAGACACAAAATAATAATAATAATATAATAATATGTGTCAGACACCTCACACAACGCTATCTAGCCCCAAACTAAGCAAAGCTTGTACTATGGGAACCAGATAACTGATACAATACATACTTAAATACTTTGTTTGAAAATACATACATAGAATACAATATCCCAGACACAGAACAAACACCTATGATCATCACACAAATGTTTGTCCTGAGTGGGAATCGAACCCATAACCCACAGTTCAGAAGGCAGGGTTACTACCGACTAAGCTATCGGGTCAGTCTAATGAAATATAAAATATCATTACTGAATTAATTCCCTTACACAAAGTGCAACTCACTTTGAAGAGAGTGTGCAATGTCATTGCACAATTTGTGATCCTCATCTCCTTTGACATCGAAAATCTCGACCGACGCATGCAACCAGCATCGGCCTGCAAATACTGTAGATAGCAATAATTTGTATCCCAGTACATTGCAGTTTCTCTGTTGGAAAAAAGGTCAAAACTGTAAAGTTTATGAAAACCGGTGAAATCACTAGAGTTTGGAAGATGTCTACGATTGCAATAAAACATGCATAAAGGCACACGCTGGTATTCCTTGGCCATATTTCTTGAGAGCAGATGCCGCTGCAATAATGCTGCATACTCAATACTCATTTATTGCCAACATATGTATGTGTGTATTTTGTAATACAGGTGTTATTGAATAATAATGTCTGTTACATTCCTATAGTATTGTCTGACCAGAAACTCGCAATAGATTTTGGAAGTATGGCTACAGAACACTGGTTTTTATTTTAGTCAAAATTAAATTTTTTTTTCTAAAGTTTGTATTAACATTTTCTTTGAGCTACGTAATTTTTTTTACAAGATAGCTAAAATAACCCTTGCTTCATGAGTTTAGTGACTTTTATGCAAACAAAGGCCAAGAGCTAAGAAAAATGTAATAACGTTAAAGTTTGTAATCGAGTTTGTAGTATAAAAATGTATGAAGTATATAAAAGTCTTGAAGTAAATTTTTAGTTAATAATATATACATTTATCATTTTGTTATTTATGTAGTTAGTAGTTTTTTGTTTTCTGTATACTGTGGTTTACTTTACGTTTAAAAAAAGGATTTTGCTTTCTATTCATTACTGGACGTGTTTGAGGAACGAACATTCCCTTTTACATCCAATCAGTTTGTATGACCAGTTGGTATATGAGCGCTAGTAAATACATCCACTATGGCATATCGTTTTACTATCTCTATAACGCTCCCATAGCTTTCTATAGCTGCAATATATGGCGGGGATCAATCTTGTAGAACATAAAAAATTTTTACATATGGCATTTATTCGGCTTTTGGCACTTAGCCAAGTCACATAACGTGTCTTTCACATATCTTTGAGCTTTCAGAAGAAAGGGCGCTAAGATATAAGGATATTCTGAACAATATGTCTTCGATTTCATGGTTGGTTAGACTGTTTTAACAACGTGATGGCCATCAATAGACATTAACTGTCTCGTCTTTTTTAATATCTATGTATTAAATCTTTCATGTTTTTATCGCAGTAAGTGATTGATGACCTAGTAAAAGGCATGCCGTAAATAGCATTTCAAATTTTCACACCTAGTCGATAGAAATCTTGTACGAGTCAGGTTTCTAGAAAACTACCAGCTGGGCGATCACGTAACTCGATTGCAACAAATAGAAACACAATTTTGTATGGATTTGACAGTTTGAATACGCAGTTTATCTGCATAGTTAGTATGGAAATTTCTCCTGTTGCATTACAATCCAAGTTTTGTAATCACCCCCCTGATGTGTAACCACGTCTTTATGGAACGGCACATCATAACAATAATATCTTCTTTTGTAAATATATTATTGGTTTTCTGTTCCAATGAATGCGATCATGACGTCATTGTATTAATTTCACATTCTATCCTCACGTACATTGATATACTCTTCAGAAATATTTGTTTATTCTTGATGTTCTTGTAAATAACGAAAACAATGATCTAGGAATTATAGCATTTGTTAATGCACTTTCCGTACTGATGGTAACAATTTTGATACCTACGATATTGACATAGTAATATTCCTATGAGAGGCCAGAACCTTTTCAGCATGGTCATGTGCGACTATTGCTAAAATCAAAGTTATTAATACATCACTCGCATATGACGTTATGACGTATCCACGTTATTTATGGCGGTTCCGACCTTCAGAAATTGTTAAACTGTAACAATTTACGAAACGTTCTGACACAATACAAATGACTATTTCGAGCTTCGCCAGGGTCAAGGGCTTGGAATATTTAACAATACGAGAGAATTTACAGACCCGCAATTCCATTTATAGGATTAGAATTATTAACATTCGGTTCTGGAGCATACAATAATAGACGGAAATGTTAAATTATTACTTATCACCACTTCTTAAGTAAATAAATCATTAAAATCTATTTAAATAACTTTTCAGAATTATACTCAACAAATGTTGACTTTCAGTTTCATTCAAAGAGTACTGAATAAATTTTAATTAAAATGAATGAATCACATCGAAGTGCCAATCCTTCACGTAAAACATTTCGAAAGTTGTAAAATAAACTCGACGACAGAAATCTAGAGGAAATAGAAAAAAACCATCGGGCAGCTGTTCACGCGGGAACTGGCCGCTAATCCCGAAAAAGGACGAATCGTAAATGAAGAATGACGCTCCAAACTTGACTTCCATTCTGAGAATCGGGAATGCTTTCATTGCCCTCCCACTCGTACAGAGGTTAAGGTCGCGAAGGTCACGGCCTACCCGGAACGAGATGCGAACCAGCCATAAATAAGTGTCACTACTACTCCATAAAATGAGTTCGAATGATTGCCCCATAAATGGATATCCGATAAAAATTCTTGGAAAGAAACGAATATTAAGTTTTATCGAATAGCGACGTCTTGCCGATTAATTCAATTGATTGAACACGACGCATAATGAAAAGGCAATGGCGTCATATTGTGCTATGTTGTACATTATGCAACGTACAATATACGATCGAACAAGTACTTGACAAAAAGCAATTGCAATTTTTCGTTTGCACATGCATATCTTATTATTAATGCCAAAAATTTCCGTGTGGTCCCAGTGTAAAAATAAGACTACCCCGTCTCTTCTCTCTCTCCTTCTCATTTTCCCATGAGTGCTGTAAACACCGGCTAAGGGAATCCACAGAATGGGCAGATGCATTCTCCTTGGTACATTAAATCTTTTTCGATTACGATTAGTATATGCTCTATAATAAATAAATAAAAAACGGCCATAGATCGCATATATAGAGTCCTGGACCCAGGAACTACGGGGACTATGGTCTCACAGTACACAGACCAAGTATTTGCATTTCTTCGCTGTGCACAAATAAGTTAAAGGAATACGCCAGGAAGAACACTAACACTGTCTAGACTAAAAACTGCGAAATAGAATTCACGAGCAATTCTTTAATATCCAGTTCTGCAAAAAGTACTTGTATCTAACAGTTACTTACAAAGATGGAAATATATGTGATAATTCAATAAAGATTTATTATTAGAATGGTGAGATATTTTGTGCCAATATTTAGGCATACATTTAGAGGAAAAGTCTAAAAATTTGTTATGCACACATACAGTTGTTGGGCTCTATTGAATGGAAATGGATTTAGCATTTGTAGACGTCACTTAAGCCCGGAGCTGCTGGTGTTATTGAGTTTGAATGAGCTCTTAAGACTCGGAGTGAGCCGTTGAGATCCATTTTACATGGTGCCATTTTAGCGTCTATATTTTAGCTGCAACAGGCTGTAAGCTTATATTTCCTGCTTAATTCGTGCTTAATTCAAATTGAATGAACCTGGCAGTGGTACAATTTTCTGACACCGTTACCATAGTGTTAACTGATGCCTAGTCTACCGAAATTTAAAGTTTACTTTTATTACTTTATTTGAAAACTTGGTTTCACAAAATACAACAATTAACACTTGAAACCACTAGGCGTTAAATTTTCAATAAACCCTTGTTAGTACACCTCTACGCCATAAAAGGAAGACTCGCTCCAAATGTTATCAAGTCTCTGGGTCCAGTGGTTTGGCTTGTGCGTTGTCCGTCAGTTGGTTAGCCGAGCCAAACAGTTTATAGACAAGTTACATTGACGTATAAAATGTGCGTGATTTTCTTTAAGTACATTTTATTTGACGTAGCAAGTTTGTTAACGCGACATTTTTTGTCGTTGACGTTGTGATATTCGGAATATAGTGTTTTTGCTTTTAATGCGTTTTTCTCAATAGTGTACTTTGCTTTAAGGTCATATTAAAATGCAATTGGTGTAATTCTATTAGAATAAATTATATTCGGGCCATGATCACCGCCCATCCTAAGACATCGTGGCAAAATATTACAATAGCAGGATACCTGAATCTGGCACGTTTGGAGCGTCTTTTGAATAACAATAAATAGTAAGGATCAGAAAAGGTTCTTTCAATTCTGTACGTTTTTTGGGCTCTCCATTCAAACTCCTTAATTCCATTATCAATCTCTTGATGTTCTTATTCTTCAAGCTATTTTTGGCTGTATTGTCATGTCAATGGCGTTTGATGAGATGGGGAATATTTTATTTGACAGTTTTGAGACGAGGTTTAATCTTATATAACCTCTTAAGTAATGATGAAAGGTAGCACCCCGCGAATTTGATTGTAATTTGAAACTTTTCAAATACGTTCAACCCCTTAATTAGCTCCTATAGTAAATTTTTTTCTATGTATGTACTGAGTACCCAAAAAGTATTGTATTAAAGTGTTACATACACACACGAAATTAGAGAATCGTGGGTCTTGAAGTTTGATTTTTTACGATATACATCTAGAAAGAAAAGAAGAAATTACTGTAAACGAAACGAAATAATATATTTAGGTCATTCGCTCCCGCAGCAGACACAACCATGCACACGTCAATGACTAGAGTCTAGAGGTTTTTTTATTAAAAGGATTCCTCTGTACTCTGGCATAGAAACTTCAGATTGGAAAATTCCTCCGGCGGCCGGGAATTCGATTACGGCTGTCGTGCATCTGTCTCGTTTGCTTGTCTCGCGTGGATACTAATGACACAGACAATATAATACTATACTAGCTAATGAAAACCTCGCTTAACATTTCCTGCCATTTATTTATGCCGCGTACCTACTCACTGGACGAGAGTGGAGTGAACAGGTATTTTATCTTTTAAGCGTTGAGTGACCAAAGGTTGGGCTAGCGTTTTTGTTTTATTCATTGTTTCTAAAATAATTTATTATTCAGTTTTTATATGTAGTAAAATAACACCAGTAAAAAATTGTAAAGTATATTGTTACCATTCTTTAAATCCTCTATAACTATCTACGTAGGTTATTATCATAACCAGTTCTTCCCAGATACTGTAAATAGTCTGATTTTTATAACCAACTGTTAGCAGTTCCTTTGTGACTACTGTTTCGGATTAGTAAATTCGCAACCGCTGTTGATAGTACCTAAAATCAAATAAATACGTAACTTCTGTATAGGATAACTTATGCACAGAAATAAATACAGTGACCTTCCATTTCAAGATTTATTTTCCAAATTGACTTAATTTTCTAAAAAGTTCAAGGTGCCTTGACAAGAACGGTCCGTGATTTTACAAACGATTCGCAGCGTACTTTAGAACGGCGATTGGCTGTCTGTATTCGTGAATATCGGATTATTTACCATTATGTAGATATCGCTGCGGAAAGTATATAAGATCAATAATAGTATAATTTGTCTGCACATCACAACAATCTGCATAAAGAACTCTTTATTATGTTTATGCTGAAATGTTTTAACTGTTGATTTATTTGTGTGATTTTAACGAAAATCGAATTTTGCCACTCTGAAGTTTGTTGGATAGTTATGCAGTAGATTTCTTTTTTAAATAAACAAAACCATTATTGTTCATGCACAAGGCCTAACTTTAGAGCGGCAACGTTTCGTCGAAATTACTTTAAATTCAAAGACCATTAGTACTATTATTTATTCGACGCCATCATACTACATTGCGGTAAGTACGTGTTAGAATAAGAGCCTCGAATGATAAAGATATGTTTTGTCCCCAGATATCTGGTATCGAAACTGTTCGATGTCTGCTCGAAGTCAACACCTGAGCAGATGGAACAACTTGATGAGATCAGAATACCCTGGGGGAGTGGCATCGTCGGGTACGTTGCGGAAAGTGGAGAACCAGTTAATATCCCTGACGCTTATAAGGTAAGATTGATTGAATATTCAAGAACCTTACGGTCTTCATCTTCTTAACTTTGCTAATTATAGTTGTGAGTTGTGGTGAGAAAATCTTTGAATATTACTAAATAATAAATCATGTATGAAAGTGGATGAAACGATGACGATGATGTTAAACAAAAAGACGTTGCGTCGCTTACTCTAACCTTAGATATAACGGGACCAAGAAATTATGAGTAAAAAAAAATAAGTTGACTTATACAAAAATTTATTTTGTTATTTAATGTGTTGCTTACATTATGCGTGAATAATAAATAACCACAGGACGGTTACGGATTGTTTATACACATTTACACCTCAAAATTAGACCGCATTAGAATTCTCGTAGTTTTAGAAAGTCAAAATTCTAATGTGTTCTAAATTTGGTCTAAAAACGCAATGCCGCTTATCATGTTTTTTTTATAAATTCGAAATCGGAATTTTAATGGATTTAACGAAAGTTTATTTTTAGCTATTCGATAATTTGTGAATTAACCTGATTGTATGTTCCGGCAACATGCTTGATGTTGTTGCTTGAGCCATCGATCTCCAGCTGATCATATCAGTACTTGATGATAATAGAAGATTTAAATGTTGTTTGTGATTTTTTAATTTGTTTCGATTCGATCCATATAAACCGGGTTATAAAATGAACGCGGTAAATAGGCGTGGTGAAATAAACATTTTAATTTATTGAGTTTTTACTGCTTAATTACTGCTTAATGCTGAAATCTGGAACGAATATCGAATATTCTTATGTATGATAGATATAAGATAGCTAAAGTAGTAAATCAAGATCTCATTATGGTTTTTTAAATATTGTTAAGTAAATAAATGTAACAAACTAAAAACCAACAAAAACAGGTTATCATTCATGATTTATTCAAGTATGAAATGAAATTCGTATTCATATAAGATATTATAAATATTAATTAGACAAAGACATCTCGATATTCCGGATTTCGGTATTATCACATTCACGTGTTTGTTAAAGAAGAGATATAATTAGATATGAGTTTAATTAGGGCCTCTGTAATACCGTAGCGTAATGATGCTTTTCCACCAGAAATTTGCTAAGCTTTTTTTTTATTGTTAGATAGGCTTGCATTTGACCACTATCGCACCTGATGGTAAGTAACGATGCGGTCTAGGATGTAGCACGCTTGGAAAAGGATAGCTGCAAGGATTTGTATGATATTGTGAGTAATCAATAAGACGTTTACTCTAGTTACTTTTATTTGTTTTCTGTATGTTCTGTAGAGCATGCATAGAGGTATAAATGTGGCATGTTTCATAGGTTGAATACAACTGTGTCGAGATTCCAAAATTGAGCCTGGGTTTTTGGATGGTATATTCAAATTAAGCAAAAACTCTGTCAAATCACATGCTAATTTGAAAACGGGTTGCTTGAAAGTTATTTAGTGATTTCATTTTGATAGGTTAAATAACCAGTTGACATAATAAATAAAGCATTCAATTAATACGAAGAGTTTCTGATTAATAATTGGTTTGGTATAGCATATATCTTTTGTTTATGATTGTACAGGACCTTTTATTATCCAAGTTGTTTATATTTCGTTACATAATAATATTGTGTGCCAAAATTATTTGGCCCTATTCCAATATAACAATCGGTCTAGTTTAGTAAACTGTGCCACGAATATCATGTTAAATCGTGTATGTATTAATTGATGATCATCTAGAACAAAGATATTTCCAAACAGGAGTCAATTATAAGTCTAGTGCCGAATCCATTGTTTATAAAACAAATAGTCGAGTCCCATTGAAATTACACAAACAATTTACCCAAAATTCGAGGTGAAGTGTACCTTTGAGCAAACTTTTCCACCGGCCGGGTGTCCTGATGTTTTTATTCCGAGTGGATGGAGCCATCGTCGCACGCCTCTGAAATTGTACGGCAATCTTCCCTCGTCCCTAATAATGAGCATTATTCATACTAAATGGCGACAAGTCCACGCTTATATACCGTTTACTAGTAATAAACGTTCTACGAAAAAGGTTAATTTTAATATCTGTCGTAATCGATTTCAATTACGCAGGCAATTGACTTTCAAATTACTGAAATAGCGATTTTAATGATTCGTGGTTACTGCTCGATTATTGAATGTTTAGGGTATGTATTCCGTTTGCAAAATCATACTGAAAACACTATTAAAAGTGGGTAGGTTTCAATTTAGTTTTAAACCATGCAGTATTGACAAATCTGTGGTTTATTTCAGATTTTGAGATTGTCGTAATTTTTTTTAAACAGGCATTTATTAGAGATACTTTGTTGAGCTAAGTATACAATATCGTATATTTAATGTTTTTTACTCACTTAATGAATTTCATAAACAAAATTGTGTTCCATTTCGACTAACATTGAATGGTTACTTATTTAATTAGTTATATTATCGAGGTAATTATGTCTGTTGTAAATTAGTTGCGATTTTATTTTTAGTAAGTTTTCGTTAAATAATTTAAACATGTTTTAATAATAAAACTATAGTGTATCCTGCTTTTTTATCTATAGTAATATAAAAAAAGCAGGATCTGTCAGCCTTCACTCCAAAAGCTTTAGAAGTTTTTGAAGTGCAATTACGAAAACATTAAACAGTTTACAAATCTTACAGTAAAATATATTGCGGTATTTATTAAGATTTTTGAAAGACGGTGCGTTGATAGGTGTATTTGGACGTCAAAACTTCTCGAGGTTAGCTTTAGCCGTATATACCCCTATCATCTGTCAATCTTGGCTAGTTTTAGACCTTTTTTCCTTTCTGACCCAAATCTTGAGGTGCTTCTATCACTGAGCTTTTAGGTAAACCTATGTTTCCATCCACTCAAAAGATTGGGGCTACTAAAGTGTGTGAAACGAAAGTATTAACCAAATCGAGGCCGGAGGTTTTTGATTCTTGGACGAGGTCGCAACTTTTCATCATGACTGATTTTATTTTTGTTATATACGAGTTGTCAGTTGGCGTTTAGGCACATCTCGGAATATGGATGGCTCGGCCCGATACCAGCTTGCGACTTTGGACACAATTGAGCGGCGTGCTAAGAGGCTTATCAACGATGAGACACTAATTAAAGGGAAAGTTCAAAGCCTTGAGCACAGACGCAAGGTCGCCGGTCTGTCAGTCTTCTATAGGCTACATTTTGGAGAGTGTGCGCATGCCCTTCATCAACTCATTCCTTCATCTCCTTTCCATCATAGAACTACAAGACTTGGTGATTCGTCACACCCTTACGTTGTTAGTGTACCCCAAGTCCGCACTAAGCGTTTTGCTGACTCATTTATAGTCCGAACGGCCAAGGAATGGAATGCTCTCCCAAAAACAGTGTTTCCTTCAGGATATAACCTAGGTCTTTTTAAGTCAAGAGTGAATAGGCATCTCATGGGCAAGCGTGCTCCACCTTAGACAACTTCGTCACTTACCATTAGGTGAGTTGTTGTCAAACGCATGCCCATTTTATCATAAAAAAAAAAATGAAAAAAAAAAAAAAAAACTGTAACTGGGCTAAATATATACATTCAATCTTTTTATGAAATTTAATGGTGTCACACTTGTTTATCGATATATAGAAGAAAAATATTTTGTTTGTCCGATTGTCTCTCTCTTTAAACACGCAACACACTGAAACCACTGTACGGATTTTTAATGAAACCTAATATGGATATAGCAAAATTTTCAGAATAAAATCTGGAATATTTGATGTTTTCTAATTAGGCCAAGTAAAGGTTGCACGAAACGAAAGAAAATTATTTTTCGGAAAAAAAAAAATAATACATCTATTTTTGCCACTATAGACACAAATAATAAAAATAACGAGCTTAAAACAGTTACCCCTGTATTTAGACAGATTTTCGCCTTTAAAATAGGGTATTAAACGGTTTCAATTATTAATTATATAAATACAAATACCAATAATAACAAAACATTATATAAACATAAATATTCTATCAAGAACAGCAGCTTATGATCATATACATATCAGGGCATCCTAGTACGGCCACTAACGACAATCCTATGTATGGTTGTCAAAATGTATAATTATATGTATTTAATGTTATATCACTAGTATTAATAGCTAACCAACATAGGTTAAGAATGCTGTATGCTTATTATTATCATTTTTTTTTTAAGTATGGTGGCTCATATTTGTCTACCAGTGCGTGTGTTTGTGTGTAATGTATTTAAAAGGTTTGTAACTTTCTATTATAAAGAACGATAAAGGTAAATAGTTGTTTTAGGATCTGGGATATACATAGAAGGTTCGGTAAAAGTCTTTTTTCGTGCGGGAAACTGATTATTTTTCCGTCGATTCTGAGAACGGTGAAATAATTTACCCACATTTTATAAGTCATTTATTAAGCTAAAATAATTTATTATACATAAAATGGTACATTAACAGCCATTTTTATTCAATATAGCTGTTCGTGCTGACAGCAAAAACTATTTCGGCAAACAACTTCTCTCTCTTCGAGGATATAAATTACGTAAGTAATACATCCAAAAACCATGAATCTCTTAAGTGCAATTATGACAAAGACTTCGGACTCTTTTCCACACATTTTGTATAAAAAAACGCAGAGAAGTTGGTCGGGTATTTACGGCTCCCTCCACTCCACAGCTCAGTTCCACATGTAGATCTGACGATACCTTTATCTGCTCTCAAATCCATACTGAGGTGAGTCAAGAATAAACATTATTTTTTATGCCTTTTCGATCCACAAACGAAGGTATCTAAAAACATTGAATTCGCCACTTCGATCCGGAAATTAGGGGATTTAATAATAATATTTTTTGCCACTTGATACAGTCTTTACTTGGATCCAGAATCCGCTAACTGTTCAGGCCATTTTAGACATTTTTTTCTTTTTATCTGAAATTTGGATCCACGGATCCACATGCAGATCTGAGCTGTGGGAGCCATAATTACTCCATTCTATAGATTATTATTATCAAGAAAGGCTTTATATAAAAAACATTGGGTTGGTTGTGTATAAAAAACTTTACATCTTATTTATATAAAAGAAATCCATGGACTGGATTTCTTATACAACAATTGTTAAATTAATTTGTAATGTGATTTTATATGCCAATTATAACGGCATTGTCTATCGGGATTTTCAACATCTTAATTTTATATCTCAAATTAATCTTCGTGAGCTGTCTATCAACATTCGACAGGATATAGATGTAAAACTGTATCAGAACAAAAATATATACAAACTATTGAAATCATGTTGTTATTAATTATTGTTAGCAGCAATGATTTGACTGCTTTAAAT
The DNA here is from genome assembly GCA_905220475.3 of Ennomos fuscantarius. Lineage (NCBI taxonomy): Eukaryota > Metazoa > Arthropoda > Insecta > Lepidoptera > Geometridae > Ennomos > Ennomos fuscantarius. The sequence goes on from HG992039.1 coordinate 6,000,522, forward strand.
TTTAACGGTTCCTCACTAAATTAGATGACTCATAAATAATTTTTATCGCCATAAACCTTTTTTTTTGAGATCGCCATAAAATTAAACCTATTTTAACCGTACTAAGTAGTTGCCCTGAAGTTTTAAGTACATATGCGTTACTGTAGTCCACAATTTATTTAGTGTTCTCAAGACAACAAAGTTGCGGTGTTAGATAAATCTAGGCAGCATAGAGTATTCATGAAGTGACTAAGGAGGGATGGCATTTTTAAGCGGACCATTTATCCAGCTGTGGCTTTCTGAGAATTATTTATGTTCTCTCAGCTTGAATCTCGGTTGAGTTTCAGGGAGATAGTAAAAGATTTGTCGCGTCATCTTATTCCTCAATGTGCTCGGCATTGTCGCTTCGTAGAAAACGATAGTTGCGACGTGGAAATTGTTCCTTAGTTCCCTTGAATTGTTCGGAAAAGTTCTCGGGTGATGTCTAATAGAGATAGCTTGGTACTGCACCTTACATTACAGTGGTGCTATGGACTCGAGGTTCGGTCACAATGTCGTATCATTTTATGAGTCATGAAAACGCCATTCCAGTCTTCACTGTTACATCTCCAGCTCTAGTGCATCGTAGATCTTCTTTGACTGTCGACTAAAGAGAACATTTATAAGAGTAATAATAATAAAGCCCACACACATAGATCCTGGACCTTAATTAAGATTCCCTGTGTCTCAGGTCCCAGGAACTAAGATGACCATGGTCCCACAGCACCCAGACTCGGAATAAATATTTGCGCTTTTTTTTTCAAATACTTGCCTTGCCGCGGGAATCGAACCCGCCGCCTCCGGGCTATGAGACGACCTGCTCAACCACCACACCACAGAGGCGGTGGCACGGGGGTGGTGGCAGGGAAGTGCGAGGGCATTTCCCCCCCTCAAAAAAAATGGTAGTACTTTTTATTTCGTGGCCGGACTATGTATCGATACGTTACTAAAGCATTGTTGAATAAATTGATCATTAGGTACTACTTATTTTGTCAGATATTTCTTGGTACTTAGTTGGAATGAGTACCTACTCAAATTGATTGGAAATTCGTTTTCGCGACATGTCTCTTGAGAAATCATACAATTTCAATGTAATACGATAATTTAATTATGTTCGTGACGACAGGTAAAAGTACTTGTCTTAAATAATGACATTATGATAATTTCCTGCTATACAAAAGAATAAAGCTTCGAGGAAAAAATATGATTCGGTTTATAAATGAGAAAATCTTGCATTCAAGACTGAATGAAAAAGTGACATCAATGAATAAAACTTACGCTCGAACGCTGAGTAACGTTGTTCGAACCGGAAAGGATGGGGATCAGATCAGTACCCTACTAAGGCCAATGGTAAAAGGGGCAACAGTTCATAAATATTTCATTTTCTATTGAAGTAAAGCTTCTTTACGCATGCTTGACTTGGGGAGTAAGCTGATGAATGCGAGGCGAACGGAAGTTGAAGTTGGTTCACGTAGATCTCCACTGTCAACATAACAAAGTTAAAATTTTGTATCATTATGTTGGTATGTTCGTAAAAATGACAATTTAAGATTGTCAAAATGGCGTCATTAAAATAAAACAAAACAAAAACAAATTTATACCGGCCTATAGATGGAGCTAAACCAATACAGCCTTATTAATAAACGGGTATTAGTCTCGGATTAGTTACTTCAGCTTTTGTCCATTTTTTGCTACTGGAATATTTACCTGGATCGAAAGAGACAAAAGATGGTGTAACTAGTCTAAAGCTAGTTCGTGTTTATTAATAAGGCTGAACGAGTTTTACTTCAGTCGTGTGGTTTTTTTACAATTTTCAGCTTCCATCAGATTAGCAAGTTGTAAAAATAGGTCTGTAATTACAACAGAACATGGGTTAATATGTTTTTACAAAATAAAAGGTCAGGTAATGAATACATTGTAATTTATACATGGAGCCCTACAGAATTGTTAACAATACTTTATAACAAACACTAGGTTATTGTTACCTTACTAATAAATATTGTGTAGTTGAAGAATAGTTATTTGATGTTTTGTTTCTCTCCATAAAGTTGGAAATAAGCCAAGAAAGAATAAGAGAAAATGATGAGTAACTATCCCAGTGTTATGCAGTGTTTATTAGTAACTCTAACAGCGTAGAATAACTAATAGTACTTGCTGACAGACAGTAAAAGATTACCTCACAATCCCCCTCTACACTATGCATACCACTGAGTGTAGCCCTGAATAAAACACCCAGATTACCAATTCAACGCCTTTCTCTAAACGTTCCTTGCAATAAATCTTCGGCTATCTTTCCAAATACAAATTCTAAGACAAAGGAATTTGATATAGGAAATGTAGGGATAAGCTATGAATGGTAAACGAATGTCGGAATTTTCCTGGTGGATATCATTTCGTGTTTTTGTGGGAAACGATACCAGATGATTTTTGTTTTACAAGTTTACTACTTGATCGTATACAAGTCCCTATGCCATATCAAATATTGAATGTGCGCCGTTGGTTTTGGTTTTTATGTCAACAGTCATGCATTATGCTTTTGTATATTATTTGAGTACAGATGAAATATCCAAAAAGAAGCTCGAAGAGAGGACCATTATTTATTATCATCGAATATAAATCAACTCTTATAAATATATTGTTACTAGTTGCGCCCCGCGGTTTCACCCGCGGATAAAAAAATTTTTAATTATTTATTAACTCATCCCACGGGAAAATTTCTCTTTTTCGAGACAAATTGTAGCCTATATGTTAATCCAGTATATAAGCTATCTTGGTACCGAATTTGGCCAAATCCGTTTGAGCGTGAATGAGTAACAAACATACACATATACATATAAACATACAAACTTTCGCCTTTATAATATTAGTGTGATGGTACTGAATGATGTGTTTTGATGGTATCTGTGTAAAAGATTTATAAATTTACTGTAACATGAGTCTGTATCGTAACATGCCGCCAACTCCAGTTTTATTACTTCTTTTGTATTTAAATAAATAGTGTAAATCATGCGCACTTTGATATTTTATGTGTTGAAATAAACAAATCACAGAAGACCAACCAGCCGTTTTCACTAATAACTATAATTAACAAATACCCTAAAACAATTAATTATATTTTAAAAAAAAAACGAAGTAAGATGCACATAAATCCATAAGTTAAATAGTTCTGCTGTAGCTGTTGTTACTTACACTTTTTTACAATGAAGTGTATTTGTACAAAATAATTTGGTTTTAATACCTACACCTACATAGGACTTACCTTTTAGTAAGTACCGAGATTTATGGACTATGCCAGCGTTAATAGATAAATATTTAATAGGAAAGCGAGCAGTTTAATTCGTCGTAAGTTACGTTACGTCTTCTCTTTCTTTATTTTTTCTATTTTAGTCAAGTATTCAGCCACAGTTAGAAATTTTAGCCCATCAAGTTCGTCTAGGTAGGTACCACCGCTATGCCAGTTATTCTGCCGCCAAGCAGCAGTGTGTAAGCACTACTGTGTTCCGCTTTGAAGGGCACTGTAACTAGTGAAATTACTGGGCAAATGAGACTTTATGACCTGATCTCACAGTCGAGTAATCTTATTACCGGACTGTGCTGATGTTTCGGGATGTTGTGCGCAGTGCAGTGTCACGCAAAACTTTATATTTTAGAGTTCCGAATGACACTGTTCTGTCATGGGCGGTCGTATCGTTTAACATCAGGCGAACGACTGGCTCGTCACTTCATTCACTAATATAAAAAAATCCCGGCTTCGCATAACGCCTGTTGTTTTACAGCAGATCATTTTACACGATATTTTGGTTTAACTTTGAAAATGAAAGAAAGAAAGAAAAATGTTTTTATTCATGACAACAGCAAATAAGTCAATAAACTGTCCCATGAATGATAATAGGTATCCAAGAAATAAGTATAGAAAGTACATTTTACAATATTATTAAAATATATCAATATTAATTTGATAGCGGGCGGGAAAAACCGCGGTCGTTTTGTAGTTTCATTGGGTACTGTTCCATTTTTATCTCTTTTTGATATCTTGTTCTTTAGGGAAAACATGTCATATTCAGCGTTCAGAGTCAATTTGCTTTATGGACGATATTTTTTGAGACTACGTGGGTAACTTGGGCCATGTGTGTCCCACTTGGTTATTCAGTAAAACGAGTCTACATATTTGATTTTTATTTTTCGTAGCGAATGTTGAAATCATTCAAATTTCATTTTCAGTCATACATAGGACGTTATGAATATACAAGGCTGGATATCGGAGTACAGTACCGTTCTCCATGAATATTTTAACGTTTACAGTCGCATAAAAACCTTGCGGAATGGGATCTTGTCCTTGTAAATATCACATGATACGGCCTCTACCACATCAAGAATCAATGAGTATCCTACAGAAGTTAAGGTTCAATCTTCCTTGACCTCATTGTTTCAGTGCATTCAATATTGGTATTCAATGTTGGTCTCCTTCTATATGCCCCACATGTATACAAAGTGTATGTCACAATGTAAGCGTTTAAATATGTGATATTTGCTCCAAAACTATACAAAACTTAAAATAACTGCATTGCAGTTGTATTGTTCACGTAGCTTACGAATGGTATTGCATTTCTCAAAGTGACAAGATTTGGATGGTACACGCATGTTCCTGTATCATTAATGAAAAACAAAATTGGCCGTACTAAAGAAAAAATATTTTCTTTCTTGTTTGTTTTACATAGTCTAACCCACAGATTAGGATTATTCTAACCGGTAGATTTAGATATATGTCAATGGTCCTAAAACTCTTAAGTCTTGACTGCGTATATAATAAATAATAAGTAATAGTTACTCACTGTGATTAACGTCGATCAAATTATATACAACCTCTGTGGTGTGGTGGTTGAGCAGGTCGACTCATAACGTGGCGGGACAAGTACTTGCGCACAGAAAAAAAAAGCGCAAATACTTGTTCTGAATCTGGGTGTTGTGGGACCATGGTCTTCGTAGTTCCTGGGTCTCTAGACACAGGGAATTCTAGTTAGGAGCCAGGATCTATGTATTTGATCGTTGGGCGTTATTATTATTATTTATACAACTGTATGTTGTATGAATTGAAGTGTTAATTTGTACAAGTTTAAATGTTGCCTCATTAAGTTGCACAGCAAACAATAATACCTATTTTTAAACGGGACGCATAACACGTAAACTAATCCGCACTGGTGTCTCCTCTATCAGTTTGTTGCGATCTCCCATACACATTTGCATGCAAATTGTTTTCATAAACTGTGTGTTCGTGAGCACGCATCAGCCACTTCTCCGCAAGGTCAGATGCTTGGACACCAGCCAGGATAAGCAGTCAAGATACCATCGGATAATGGAAGTGTGACCTCGAACTTGCCTATATGGAAATCATAATGGAAATGAAATATCGAAAGACATTTCGAAAGGATTTCATACGAGATAAAAGCTCTGTCACACGATGATAAGTGATGGTAAGTCCTTACGTAAATATTAGCAACGTATAGTAAGTGCTGTACGTAAAGACATATTGACAGTTTAATATTCCTCGTTCTAAAAATGCGTCTCCTTCTATATGCCCTACATGTATACAAAGTGTATGTCACAGTGTAAGCGTTTAAATAGGTGATATTTGCTTCAAAACTATACAAAACTTCAAATAACTGCATTGCAGTTGTATTGTTCACGTAGCTTACGAATGGTATTGCATTTCTCAAAGTGACAAGTATTAATGGTTTCAACCGCAGATCTAACGGATCAGCTAATATATTTGCAAATTAAATGCTTGGCAACAATTAGTTGTGCTGTCTATCTTTAGGTTTTCTGTTCCTTCTAATTCATATCAAAGGAAAGATCACACGCTTTGAAATTGTAATTCTGCGTTAAACGTTACGAGAGCCGCCTATTGTATGACTTAACACGATCGCATTTGAACGTCACGTTATATTCTGATACAAGCGGGACGCTTGTCTCGCTCCGTTGACATACGTGATAAGTACCAAGTTGACTGGAAAATTAACATTGGCCCGCTAAACGCGCAGCCCTTTTCTATTTCACGCCTTATTTCAATGCGCGATTGCTTTATAAACGGCTCTAATGAACTCGAATATAAGTCTTTTCACATGTCTTGCATGGATTTGACGTCCCATTTGTTTATTATATTTACGCAATGTACCATGTACAATACTTGTTTTGTGTCTGGGTGTTGTGGGACCATGGTTCTCGTAGTTGCTGGGTCCCTAGATAGGGGGAATCCTAGTTAGGGTCCAGGATCTATGTGTGTAATCGTTGGGCGTTATTATTGTTATTAATGTGAGTTAGAACCAGTTACATTTGAACATAGATAGATAGAGAACTCTTTATTGTCTCACCAATGAAGTACAAAATCAGGAATAACTATAATATTTACGAACTAGTGTAACAATGGGCGGTCTTATCGCTGAAAGCGATCTCTTCCAGACAACCTTAACATATTCAGAATTCGACATTATTATTAGTCTTTCGAATTGACAAAGAATTCGGGCGTCCCGTAAACATTTGATGTTAATCGTGAATGCTTAAAATGTTATTGAGGTAGGCACTTTATTATAATAACAAATATTGAAAGGTTCATAGGAAGTTGCCTACTGCTTCAAGCGTCGACATATATTTTGCGACTATAATATTCAAGGAAAATTACATAAAGAAACGAGATGCAACACATGTACTTGCATTATTGTGTTGAAATGCTTCACCACTTTAAGCCTTATGCGCAAGGAATGTTTGCTTCTTGCTATTTCCCCGACAGAACGTGTAAGTTATGAGGATTCCACACGTGCGCCTGTTGAAGAGAGCCCCTACGTGTCCGGGCTTTATAGCTTTCTTTTTCCACAGTTCTTTCTAGATTAAAACGCGTTAAGTAGTTTGAGGACACACATGGACAGTTTTTGATAATAACGTACCTAACTCTAGTCGTTTCTTTATTGTAATATTGTCATTAATAATAATTAAATTAGTAGTAGCCGATTCAAAAATATCTCTATATTGTATAAATAAGTAGGTAACATTACACCTCTATTCTCTCTCTAGATTGCAGTATTAAAATCTGTATCAAACCGCAGATTTTTTCTACTCCACAATCTAGCGTACAACTGTAACCTACAGAACCTAACATTTAAGCTTTGTTCATGTGAAATTACAAATGTGAATAAATAAAGAAAGGGAAAAAAAAACTCTAGCAAATTAAACATTGTTTTTGATCGATTCCTTTCGCAATTCTAACCATAAAGTATTATTATTACCCGACTACAGCTAAGCCAATAGCAAGGTTTAAGTTTTATGTACTCGTAAGATTTGAATGTAAGTATCTTCCAACGTAGTGCCTAAACTATTTATCCAATATTGATAAAGAGATTTCGCTATTATTGTACTAGTACAATTCAAAATTCAAAATCACAAGTGAGTCGTGATATTGGTGACGTCTCTTTTTTTATGTATTGTGATGGTATTCTTCATAATTATAGTAGTCGCGTTTTAGTTTTAATAATAATAATAATAACATCCAACGATCACATACATAGATCCTGGACCCCAACTAGGACTCCTTTTGTCTAGGGACCCAGTAACTACGAGGACCATTGTACCGCAAAACCCGGACTCAGAACAAGCTTTTGCGCTTTTTTTCTGTACACAAATACTTGTCCTGCCGCAGAATTCGAACCTGCCTCCTCCGGGTTATGAGCCGACCTGCTCAAACACCACACCACAGTGGCTGTCACAGGCTCCAACTTTATTTCTGTGCTGCAAGTTTATACAAAACTAGGGATTCTTACTTTTACGCAATAAAAATAGCCTATATTAATCGGTGATAATGTAGCATTCAAATGGTGAAAGAATTTTTAAAATCGGTCCAGTACTTTTTGAGCCAATTCGTTACAAACATACTTACATACAAACCTTTCCCCTTTATAATATTAGTATAGATAACTATGAAATCATAGATAGCCATCGTTGTTGAAACTTTCTATACGTTTGGTTATAACATTTTACATCTTTTGGAAGAATGCTATTTTTGTGTTAGTGTTACTTTTATAGTTTCCTTAAGCCTTATAAAGAATATCTAACTAGGTCACATCGGTTCTCAATTTTGATATCTCGAAAGTTTTGAATTGTGAAGTTACTCTGTTAAAAATATTTCACTTCCTCTCAAGAAATAAAATATCTCCATCGGGAAACTTGCACGAATCAAATTCCGTGCTGTGGTTTACAGCTTCGAGTACTAACTTTGCAACTATTTTTTCTTTAAATATTCCTTTTTATTCGTCTCGTTATCCACTTTATATTTGTTATATTATAGATGGTTGTTCGATAATAGTATGTATATTTGACGTAGAACAGACATGGAATATTGAAATTATAGAATAAGAATAAGAATATTTTTATTGCTCAGAAAAGACAAACAGAACCTTAAATATGCGATAGGTAGGTACAGTCAGTAAATATCTGCTAACGACTAATATGATATCTTTCGATACTATGGCATAAAAAATTGGGTAAAATTTGCTTACTAGTATATCAGTCTCTTACTTACTTAAAGAGCTCGTCACTAACATGTAAGCTTTTTTATGAGAAATTAGCTGTCGAGTCAGCTAGTGTATAATAAAAAAATCTTTTTCGGTTGCTTAGAATGAAGTAATTAGATTATTATGCACCGTGTGTAACAAAATATGCTTAAATATTGGCATACTGCATTGCGATTATTCTCCCGGAGACTTCTTAAATTTGATTAAATATGTGTATCTAAGATTTTCGGTACTGAACGGTAACGGCTGAACAGTACCAGTTTTGTCTTTGTGCCAAATTTTTCCTTTAAACTAAGATCTTTGCTCGAGTTCTAGATACTAGACATATAATATATTGTTGCGATTTATATTCAACATTGTCATTTTTACGTCGGAATCGGTGATTGGTTATTTGAATATATTTAACTGGTCTGTTCTAAACGAAACTTTCTTCTATGAAAATAATATACACGACGTAAGCGATCGAACGCGGCGTTGAATTTAGCATTGCTTAGAAAATGTATGGGTTACTGTATTGGAGATTTCGTTTTATTCCTAAGTGACGTTGTATGTATCGATTTTATTAAGAGACGATCGAGACTGTAAGTTTAATCCTAGTTAAATTAACCTGACTAATCTACGGGTGCAGTTTGGATTATTTTCATCCTTATATCATTTAGTTAGAACGCTTTTTCGCGGTAGATAATCTGCGTGAACCCCAATCTTCAGCTGTCACGCGAAATTATTGACTAGAAGGTTTCGATTTAACCCTCTTTTGGCATACGGCCACGCATCCAAATGCCGCTTCCCTCATGCTCGCATTGTGTCATATACGACTCTACAATAATGTGGGGTGCCACATTATTGTAGACTCGTATGACACAATGCAACGGGTTACTCAAAAACGTATTCCTTGAAAGATTTACATCGTGTGGCTTTGTAACTCGTAAAACGATTACACGGAACTGTGCCAATGTCGCCTGTACTGTAGCACCATTTGCGTCATATTTTGTTTTATATTTTCACTTTGTATATTTTTGTTATAAGATCAAGTGCACTTTTTCTTGGAAGACAGCTTCATTGTAACATAAAACATACGTTCCAAACTTAAAGATTTTTATCATTGACTAGGCTAATTAGCCACTATATGCTGAGGGATGGAGAACCCCGGATTTTTTATGAGTATGCCGTTTAGGTAGGTGAGTGTCACAAGGGCAGGTGGAATCTATAAAAGAATTTAACCGAGTAAAAAAAGTTTAGTCAATCAAAGTATTAAACCTATTAAACCTTAAACCATCTTGGTTCCCCAATCTAGTTTCCAAAGTGTAGTGTTGTTCAAGTAGTCAATGAAAGTAATAAACCTCGTTAAGTTTATATTTCATGTTTTGGTTCCCCATTCTAGTTTCCAATGTGTAGTGTTGTTCAAGTAGCAATAACACGTCGAGGCCGAGGCTGCGGAGGACGGTCGCGGTCTGCGGTAACCATCGGTCCTCTGATTACTCCCTCGGCCTAGTTCCTATTATGTGACTCCATTCGGAGTGGGGCTCTTCTTGGGTTTGTTAATAATGGCGCAATTAGAGCCTGGGACTAATGAATGCTGAAGACTCTCAGAGGCTTTGAAGGAGAATTTTTGAATGGGTTCAAAATTAAGTTGTGGACGTGCTGGTTTTACATCGAGGGAAAGATTTAGTAAAATAAGAAGTATTAAATGTAAAAAAAATAAAAGTTTTATTTTAAAAACTTGTACGATATAAGTAGAGCGTTACGTAATTAGATTAAATGCGGTATCTCAATCTCTAAAATCTATACATATAAAATTCAAAATCCTTACTGATTGAATGACTGACTTATATATCAACGCACAGCCTAAACCGCTGGCCCTAGAGACTTGAAATTTGGAAAGTGTGTTCTTTGTAAAGTGTAGGTATCCACTAAGAAAGGGTTTTTCAAAATTCCACCCCTAAGAGGGTGAAATGGGTGGTTGTATTATTTTCTTATAGGCCACGCGGGCGAAGCCAGTATCATATAAACTACGATGGACTGCAATTAAATTATAATAATAAATAATAATAATAATATGTGTGGACATCTCACACAACGCCATCTAGCCCCAAACTAAGCAAAGCTTGTATTATGGGAACCAGATAACTGATACAATACTTAAATACTTTTTGTTTGTAAATACATACATATAATATAATATAACACCCAGATACAGAACAAACATCTATGTTCATCACACAAATGTTTGTGCTGGGTGGGAATTGAACCCACAACCCACAGTTCAGAAGGCAGGGTTACTACCAACTGAGCTATCGGGCCAGTCATTCACTATTTACGGAAATTTAAACGTACATAGGCGCAGTATAAGTTATAATGTTTATGTTCTTTTGTTCCAGGACGACCGGTTCAACCACGACATTGACCAGCAGACAGGGTACAAGACGAGGTCACTCCTTTGCATGCCGATTAAAGACATCAATGGAGATGTCATCGGAGTCGCTCAGGTATTGCACGACTTTCTCTTCCTACATTTTGCCGATGAAGTATAAAATCGAATCTAGTGCAATTAACTTGTTATTTGAACCTTGAAACTGTATATCAGATACCGTTATCATTTTAGTTTGGTGTCCTAGATGTAGTTTCAAAAAACCATTAAAAAAAGCAAGTCTAATAAAAATTTTGGTGACAGCATGGAGATCATAAAAATGTCATAATCATAATTCTTCTTTTCTTCGTTTAATGGCTTTGTATCGCTTTTTAGTGATAATTATGTCAATGTCAAGTAAGGAATTTTTGTACGGTTATATCATGTCAAAATCTTATTATTTATATTGTCAGTAAAAATTCCACAGTAAAATGGTGGATATTTTTATTTAAAGCTCTAGGAAATCTTGAAAAGAAAATAAAAAAGCATGTTTTAAAAACTTGAACCATTTGTCAACACTCGTGCACGTTCACGAACAGTTAACGGATAATAATTCACCCTTATCACACATTAAAATTCAAAAATACACGGGTTATGGAAAATTATTCAAAATTGACAACCGCCATTTTCGGATTCTTTTCAACGACCCCAATCATAAAAAACATCGAAATTTATTTTCAAGGCGCCGCGATCTATAACGAATAGTACCTTGAAGGCGTCATAACTAATTACATGTCACTGACAGTTCGTGACTATTTTCATAAACAAAAAACAGTCTTAGCCTTTATAAAATGTCTATAGACGGACGGGGCGACGAGGGCTAAGCACAAAACGTTCTAAAAGAAAATTATACAGCACCCGCTACATTTGCATATTCTGAGTAGAAATTGAAATTGCTTTAGTGATATCTGATAGTATATCTGTCTAAAGAATATTTTCGTCATAAAAGCTACCAAAAACAGCATAATCGGCAATGATGACGATTGTGGAAAATGAATATGAAACATTATTTGCATCATTCTCATCTCATACAATACAATAATACTTTATTGAACACCAACTAATACATAAAAATACATCATAAAAATGTTACAAAAAAATTATAGAACAAATAAACTTATCACATTAAGCGATTTCTTCCAGGCTACTAGCTCATAGCTCGGTTTCGTACCGAAAACGGTGTTAGTCCACTGCTGGATTAGTCTTTCCTACCATGCCTTACCTACGCCACTCGAGTCCGGTATTTCTTACTTACCTACCTTATTGTACTTGTCAATAGATAGAATGTTAGGATTGATTAGGGGGTACTTTTCTACTTTGTTACACAATAATAATGTGGATTTTTTTTGTGGACATTTCACACATCGCCATCTAGCCCCAAACTAAACAAAGCTTGTACTATGGGAACCAAACAACTGATAGAATACATAGATACTTTTTGTTTATAAATACATACAAAGAATACAATATAACACCCAGACACAGAACAAACATCGATGCTCATCACACAAACGTTTGTCCTGGGTGGGAATCGAACCCACAACCCACAGATTAAGTGGGTATTTGTGGATAGTTGTTGACATACTCACTCTTTGTACTGGCTACCTTTTTTTTAGGGGGTAATGCCCTCGCAATTCCATGCCACGGGGGCGGTGGCAGGGAAGAGTCCGCCGCCAGGATGGGGCGAGATAGTGCCGCGATTGCATTGACCATCTTGCCCCAGCTGTACTGGCTGCATAGCTTAATACACGATTCGTAATTAAAATGTAATTTAATTAATATCTGGACATAACTCAAATAAACCCGTACCTTAACGGGTTTATTTTTCTACCTAAATATACCGCAATTAGGGTCGTTTGTAATTACACAAGAGTGCCAGTGGAACTTTTGTCACCACTTATTAACACAATATCTCTACTATAATAATAGGTCTTTACCTATGAAATTGCCGTATTGCAGTACAGACTTTTTCAAACAAAAAAAAGTTTTGATTGGCTATGAATTCTAAATTCAAATTAATTTTGTTTTAAAAATATGACCTTCTATTTACAATATAAGTCTTTTGTTTATTGATAAGCGTTGTATTTTCATTACATTTCAACATTTTTCCTCATAATGGATACTTTGAAATTTCGTGTAATTATGGAATATGAGTTCCGTCGTGGCACCAACGCGGCACAAACGACACGTAACATCAACGACGTTTACGGAGAGAACTGTACAAACGAACATACAACCCGTTATTGGTTTTCTCGGTTCCGTTCTGGGAATTTTGACTTGAAAAATGAACCTCGTGGTCGTCCGGAAACTTTGGTCAACAATGATGAATTAAAGGCGATTGTGGAAGCTGATGAATCTCAATCTACAGCTGAGCTGGCAGCAGCTTTTGATGTTAGCATCAAAACAATATTGGTCCATTTGCGAGAGATTGGCAAGATAAAAAAGCTTGATAGATGGGTGCTCCACGAACTTAACGATCGCCAGCGCAACGTACGCGTCGAGACTTGCCTTGCGCTGCTTAACAGGCCCAGAAATGAAGGAATTTTGAACCGAATTGTTACGTGCGACGAAAAATGGATTCTTTTTGACAATCGAAAGCGCTCAGCAAGTTGGTTAGATCCTGGTTCGGTACCAAAGCAATGTGCAAAACGAAAAATGACCCCTAGAAAGGTGATGGTCACAGTTTGGTGGTCTAGTGCTGGTGTGATTCGTCATAGCTTTTTACAAAACGGCGAGAGCATTACTGCAGATGTGTACATTGAAGAACTGACCACAATGATGGCGAAACTCGCACGTCTGCAACCAGCTTTGGTCAATCGGTCGTCTCCACTGCTACTTCACGACAACGCGCGACCCCATACTGCACAACAGACCGTCTCTAAGCTGCATGAGTTGGGTTTGGAAGCTCTCCCTCATCCGCCATACTCACCAGATCTTGCGCCTAACGACTATTACTTTTTCCAAAATTTGGACAACTTTTTAGCGGGAAAAAAATTCAATTCCCGAGAGGCAGTACAAAACGCCTTTGAAGAGTTTGTTGTCTCCCGTCCTGCTGATTTTTTCAAGAAGGGCATCCATAAACTGCCACAGCGTTGGCAAAGATGCATTGATTGCAGGGGTGATTACTTTGAATAAAAGAAATAAATAAGTTCGAAAAAAAAATACTCTAACTTTTTTCAAACAAAACGGCAATTTCATAGGTAAAGACCTAATATTAGGTCTTTACCTTTATGGATGCCCTTCTTGAAAAAATCAGCAGGACGGGAGACAACAAACTCTTCAAAGGCGTTTTGTACTGCCTCTCGGGAATTGAATTTTTTTCCCGCTAAAAAGTTGTCCAAATTTTGGAAAAAGTAATAGTCGGTAGGCGCAAGATCTGGTGAGTATGGCGGATGACGGAGAGCTTCCGAACCCAACTCATGCAGCTTAGAGACGGTCTGTTGTGCAGTATGGGGTCGCGCGTTGTCGTGAAGTAGCAGTGGAGACGACCGATTGACCAAAGCTGGTTGCAGACGTGCGAGTTTCGCCATCATTGTGGTCAGTTCTTCAATGTACACATCTGCAGTAATGCTCTCGCCGTTTTGTAAAAAGCTATGATGAATCACACCAGCACTAGACCACCAAACTGTGACCATCACCTTTCTAGGGGTCATTTTTCGTTTTGCACATTGCTTTGGTACCGAACCAGGATCTAACCAACTTGCTGAGCGCTTTCGATTGTCAAAAAGAATCCATTTTTCGTCGCACGTAACAATTCGGTTCAAAATTCCTTCATTTCTGTACCTGTTAAGCAGCGCAAGGCAAGTCTCGACGCGTACGTTGCGCTGGCGATCGTTAAGTTCGTGGGGCACCCATCTATCAAGCTTTTTTATCTTGCCAATCTATCGCAAATGGACCAATATTGTTTTGGTGCTAACATCAAAAGCTGCTGCCAGCTCAGCTGTAGATTGAGATTCATCAGCTTCCACATTCGCCTTTAATTCATCATTGTTGACCAAAGTTTCCGGACGACCACGAGGTTCATTTTTCAAGTCAAAATTCCCAGAACGGAACCGAGCAAACCAATAACGGGTAGTACGTTCGTTTGTACAGTTCTCTCCGTAAACGTCGTTGATGTTTCGTGTCGTTTGTGCCGCGTTGGTGCCACGACGGATCTCATATTCCATAATTACACGAAATTTCAAAGTATCCATTATGAGGAAAAATGTTGAAATGTAATGAAAATACAACGCTAATCAATAAACAAAAGACTTATATTGTAAATAGAATGTCATATTTTTAAAACAAAATTAATTTGAATTTAGAATTCATAGCCAATCAAAACTTTTTTTCGTTTGAAAAAGTCTGTACTGCAATACGGCAATTTCATAGGTAAAGACCTATTATATTATAGGATATATCGCACGAATTTATAGGTTTAAAGAAATTTATTCTCAAATAAGACAAAAAAGTCACTTCCATGAGAACATAGTTAAGACTTAAAAAATTCGTTTCATGTTTCCGCTGCACGTAGCACTGCACTGCGGGTAGGTCATGCTAGTAATCAAATTCAACTTCCCACTGGATTAATGTATGTATTTACTAATTTATACTTTTTTTTTATAAACTCCTTTTTCCCAATCAGTACTTGATGCTGTTGAAAAATTCGTGCACGAACCAATTGGTCTTGCATTTTGAAAAGTTTCAGTTACTTAATTGTTTTAGTATATTCACACTTACAGTTCTGCTTTAGAAAATGTATATACTTGAATAAGCGACCGAATGAAATGTAACATTTTAATCCGTAGTATTAATTCGTATGGTGTCATTTTAAAATAGTAGTAACTTTATATAATAATAAACAAAATATTTCCGGCTTAATAACGTCTCTTATCTGTTTAATGCCCATTAACTAAATAATAAATGTATAACTTTTTTATGATTATTTTATCGCCATTAAATTAAATTTTATTTGCTGTTCATTATTGAAATTTATTCGAACTTAACCGAACTGCAACCATTTTTTTTAAACTTAACTTTATATTCTCCAGGATGATAAGAAGCTTATGTTCATTTCATCACCTTCAACAGTTATAGTGTAAAAAATTTCATTTAAATCCGGTCAGCCGCTGTGACTGAAATCCGTACACAAACCAACATACGAGGTTTTTAATTGTTTATAATACAAATGCACATCTGTAATAAAGTCTATTAAAATACAGTTTTTGTTTTGTTAAATTGTTAAACAAATTACGTGTTACTTAACTACGTTTTATTAAATTAAAGTATTGTTGAACAATACTTTTCCCGGGTTTTCGTTTCCTTTTTTTGAACTTATAATATAATATAAATATAAATATGTGTCGACATTTTACACCGTGCCATTTAGCCCCAAACTAAGCAAAGCTTGTACAATGGGAACCAGATAACTGATATAATACTTAGATACTTTTTGTTTGTAAATACATACATAGAATACAATATAACACCCAGACATAGAACAAAAATCTATGTTCATGACACAAATATTTGTCCTGGGTGGGAATCGAACCCACAACCTACAGCTCAGAAGGCAGAGCTACTACCAGCTGAGCTATCAGGTCAGTCAATATAGAACCAGGACCTTAACTAGAATTTCCTGTATCTAAGGACCCGTAGGAACTGCGAGGACATGGTCCCACAACAAATTAAAAAATCTAAGAATCGTGCCAAAAGTCACTGTTATCATGCCCCTTACTAATAAACGCTGTATAACAATGAAATAATTACTCAGTGTTTTATCTTGTTTTATCTTTGCCTATTTCAAACTTGATAGACATAAACAAAATACTAAATAAATATTTTTCCGCTACATAATGTTATTAGTTACTTTTTTTGTTTTTGTTTTGACTCCACACTTTTGTGTATTTAGCCAGTGTCAAGTAATTAATAATTTCTCAAATTAATTAATAGTATATTTGTGTCAAGTCAAGTTACAGTCCAAGTCATCAAGTCAAGTCATAGTCTAGTCTAGTCAAGTCATACTCCTAGTAAAGTGGTGGCAACTTTACCAGAAGCTTGTATGGAGTTTTGGAAACAACACGAAAAGAAACGTTTCACCATCGTTATTCCACTTTCCCACACTCATGCCTGTAATCCAGTACTTAACGAATAAAATGCCACCAATTTTATGCACTAACACTGAAAATAACACAAGTTTTGGAAAATAATATAATGCAGTGACGCTTTTTCGTTTTCCCGCCAAAACTCTTATTAATTACTTACATATGTTTTAATATTACACATCTTAAACACGGACTCTTTCCCAGGTGATAAATAAACAGAGCGATGGACCCTTCACCTCATACGACGAGAAAGTGTTCGCGTCGTATCTCCAGTTTTGCGGCATCGGTCTCCGTAACGCTCAGCTGTACGAGAGATCGCAGCTGGAAGTGAAACGGAATCAAGTGCTGCTAGACCTGGCGAGGATGGTTTTTGAGGAGCAAAGTACGATAGAGCACATGGTGCTGCGGATACTGACGCACACGCAGAGCTTGATCAGGTGTCAACGAGTACAGGTGAGATTCCTCTTACTTTAGATATGACTTTTTTTATTGTGGCTTGCGTTTGACCACTATCGCACCTGATGGTAAGTAACGATGCGTTCTAGGATGTAACACCCTTGCTTAGAAGATAGCTGGGCGATCATTTAACTCGATTGCAATCACAAATTTGTATAGATTTGACAGTTTGAATACGCAGCTTATGTGCATAGTTAGTATGGAAATTTCTCCCGTTGCATTGCAATCAAAGTTTCGTTATCATCCCCCGGTTCACTCTCGAATTGAAGACTCCAAGGTTGTAGTTTTCGGGAAATACGGACGCCGGTAAAGTGTTCCACTCTTTGGCTGTTCGCGGAGCCAAATCGATTTGTTCGCACATGTGGGATATTAACCATGACTATTAGCTTCTTCCTACTCCTACGGTATTAAGTATTCTCCGCTACAACAAGCGTTAATCGTTCAACTTTTACCATGACGTGTTTGTATTTTTTATATACTAACTCAATTTCAGCTAATATTGCAACGTATGTGAGTAGGTGTGCCGCGCGTTTTTTTCACACGCGTATTTTATATTAGAAAGTTTGACATCTTATTTTTGATCGCCGTAGGTAATTTTTTACGACCTTAATAGTAACATGCTCTCGAAGTTGCGTTGATTTATTACCTCTCAGTCGTATCTTACTCTGCTTTATTAGATACTTTTATGAGATATAGATTTATGATCTCTTTATTTATGTTTATTAAGTTTAGGCATCCGCATAGGCTTAAGCTGGCTTTAACTACTTTATTTTACTTGTAACAAGTTCATTTTTTCTATTGTCAATGTAGCTAAAGAAAACCTAGAATGATAATATTCAAAATGACTGCACTTACGAAAACATTACTATTACAATATTATCTGCAAGTGGAATCTCGAAAATTACTATTATTGATTCTCAGGTATGGAATTACGAGGCAGGTATCCTGTCCCGCCTGTCCCATAATCGTATTATAATTATTAGTTATTATGCGGCATAGAGGTGTCACGCGAAAACATCCACCAGTCGAGATTTATTGTCATCTGTCGGATACAGCGATATGCCTTGCAGCTACATCGATATTATTTGATGCTTCAACCACATCTCTGATGATTCTTCACAGAAATAAACAGATAGCGCAAAATTAATGCGCTTGGTTTTTAGCGAAGATCATAAAGGATTGTTTACAGTTTGATGTTATCCATGTATGTATTTATAAGGGTTAACATAACCACATGAGTGAAGTGGCCGCGTCTTTGTAATAAAAATGTATTTGACCCAAGAAAACAATATAATAGTTAGTAAAGTTGGTACAAAGATTGTTATAGTATAAGAGGATATGATACGTAATGTAACTCTGAATCCCACCAGGGCAACCGGTGTCGTGCGATTTACTTTCTTCCAATATACTGTAGATATTATTAGTTAGGATAAGTACTGTGTCTTAGCAGCGTGCAACTTAAAGCTTTTAACACGTTAATAAAAAACAAACAAACCTTGCTTAAACGCTACTCGTATTTATTTGATGTTTAAACAAATTTTCTTTCTCTTTCATTTTTATCATAATGTAATAAATAAATATCTGTGGACATTTCACACAGCGCCATCTAGTCCCAAATTAAGCAAAACTTGTACTATGGGAACCAGATAACTGATACAATACTTAGATACTTTTTGTTTGTAAATACATACATAGAATACAATATAACACCCAGACACAGAACAAACATCGATGTTCATCACACAAATGTTTATCCTGGGTGGGAATCGAATCCACAACCTGCAGTTCAGAAGGCAGGGATACTACCAACTGAGCTAACGGGCCAGTCAATTAAACATTAGGAAGTGCCTGTGATTTCTATAATGATTGAATACAATATGGCTCACCTGAATAACTCCTATAATCCTGCCCTCCGACTTGATAGCCATACAGAGTATCGTGTTGTGCTTGAAACCCGTGTCGTCATATGTATAGTTTGTTTTGTTTGTAGTTGTTGTTTGGTTTGAATATTTAGAAATCATTTAATTTACATCACGTACATAGAAATTCTATAGAATTTCCCTTATAGATTGTTACCCCGCGATAGCTTTGAAGCTCTTTCAAAGTTATCTGGTATCAATTATCTCTTTGTAAGATATCAAATTTAATTACACTTTAGAAATAATCTGGCCAATTTTCTGGTTTCTCGGTATCGTATTTAATATAGTATTCAGGGTTTCATTTAGCATCGTATAATTTATTTTTATTATGGTAAGTTAAATCATATTTGCATCTAACGTGAGTTGTCTGATATTCACCAAGTCTTAACCATGGGGCTCATCGTTTGTCGTTATTAATCTGCTAAAAGCGTCAAAATTTAGGTGCACATTTTATTGTTATTTTGCACCTTCTCAACGGACTCGTCTCAGGAATCGGTCATTACCACACAAGCCTTATTAAACCTATTTTAAAAAAATCGGCTTTATAGTACATGTTTCTTTAAAATATTTATTTATATTATAGCAGTATCAACTGCTTACTGTGATTACTAGATATCATGTTTCTTTAATTCTTTATCAATCCTCAAATATCATAAAAACTTAATTCTGATGTTAAACTCAATAAATATGAAATATTAATTCAAATATTATTTTAACTTGGCAAATATTAATTTAATTATTTTCAAAACCCTTTGGGTTATCATATTTTATTTACCGTGAGATTCTTTGTTCTGAATCCAAGATTACACGTGTAATCGACCGAGCGAGTTCGCAAATTGTGCTTGAGTATAAATACCGGTTGAATGTCCTAATCAAACATCTATTTATTACTTGTAAATAAGAGTTGATTAAATACAAAATTCCATGAATTGTATGAAAGGGATTAAATTGGTTTAGGATATTCCGGAAATCCATACATCAGCTATCAAATTAAGCTTTTAGTATCGTTTGATGGTATATTTTGAGTTTATTTATTATTCGTAGATAATGGAGCGTTTGGAACTATAACGTTATTCGTGTCTGCTGTTCCCAGTAAGGTGGCATTGGAACGGAAATGTGTATTATGTTTTTGGTTTAATGGCGTCGGATCTTCGGTGCGAGTAATGGAAATGGGATCTATAATGATTTAAAGTAGGCGTGTCAACACGAAACGCGGTATTTTAGGCAATTTCCAAAGTCCTTCCTAATATATATCCATTTTTGCCAAAATTAAACTAATTTGTTATGAGTGAGATTGCGATCAAAAACTAAATTTTTGTTTCTAATAAAATATGTTTGATATGCCGGCTTGCGTAAATAATGTTTTACGTTTTACCTTTTACACGTATATCTACTATTGTGGTATACAAACTTTTGGTTTTGTTCCTAGACACTTTAATTTGAAAACGAAAAGGCTTGGTTTAAAAACTTGGAACTATTTTCCAACACTCATCCACGTTTATGAATACTTAACGGATAATAATTCACCCTTATCACACGTTAATATTAAAAAATACACGGGTTATGAAAAAAAAAAACAAAATTCACAACCGCCTTTTCCTGATTCTTTTCAACGACCATCAAACTTCTAGTTATTCCTTTAGTGTGAAAAGTTAACTTGATTGTATCGTTTAATAGCGAAGCTTGAACACCGGTCTTTAACGGATTGGTTATCTAACGGCCATTGATTGATTTGATTTTAGAATTTCTTTATTTATTAATAATCATTTTTACAAATACAAGTTTACAAATACCAAATTCTATTTAAAGGGATAAAAATATATCACACAACGATAACATACATTAAAAAATTTATTAACATTGTGGATTACTTCGCTGCTTCGTGCGTTTTGGTATGAGCTGCGGCCACAACTTGGATGGTTTACTTTTACAAAAAATTATTTATAACTGAAACCTAGTTGTGAACATATTTTTTTGTAGAAGACTCCCATCATAACCGTTCTTCGGCGGGCACATTTACGCCTTTGGTCCCGGCTGTTGCCACAAAATAGCGCTATCAGGCTGCTTAAAAATTTTAACACCAGCTGAACATAATTATACCTTCTCGAGAAGGAGACAAGAAATTGGATTATAGCGAATTTGGTGAGTTCAACCTAAATTACATTCCAGTTACTGGGTCGGTTCAAACACGATCTGAGCTAAAATATTGTTTGTGTTGGAATTATCGTATTTGCTCAGTGAGTCAACTCGCAGATAGTTTCGGGGTTTCTGTTGGTACCCGACTGGAACACAATTGATTAAACCAAAATAGTCGTGACTGTTAGCTGGAACTCGTCCTTTTGTCGTGATGTTGTTGCTAATCGACGTCTGTTTCTAACAACTGTACTCGACCCCGGAAGTTCATTTGCATGATAAATTCAAGCTACGAAGTTAGAGGAATACTAAAATTATGTTATGTTGAAGGAAACATTCTAAATTCTATTTGTAATGGGTTGTGATTGGGATTTGATTGCACCGGTCATTCTCAATCAGTTTTTTCTATTGATAACCTATGTGATGTGGGTGGTTGAGCAGATTGGCTCATGGCTCGGAGGAGGCTGGTTCGATTCCCGCGAATGGACAAATATTTGTCCGCAGGAAGAAAGCGCAAATACTTGTTATTTATGTCTAGGTATTGTAGGACCATGGACCTCGTAGTTCCTGGATTCTCTAGATACGGGGAAGCCTAGTTAGGGTCCAGTATCTATGTATGTGATCGTTGGGCGTTATTACCATTATTATTCTACACTATTGACTGACGGGAAAGTTCTGTTCGCTGTTCTTTGACGTAAGTGATCTTTTCCCATTCATTTACGTACGTACGCTGCATTTTATTTCCCAGTCGTTTTAAGTGTCGACGTGACAAACGCAACTTGTTCGATTCTTCATAGACTAATAATCTATTTAAATTCTACTTATTTTTAACGTTTCTGAAAATCAACGTTTTGAAACATTCAAATAAGTAGGAGTTCAACTTAGTGTAACACTTGTTTCGATCTTATAATAAAAACCAACAAGTGTTGTATGATGCAGCACTTTTAATTCATTTATCCATTAATTATCTCTAAGTGGTGCGTGCGTCATCGCAACTGTTTCTTGAATGCTAAATACGAGCAATCTCATCAGATTATCTAATTGGAAAACCCTGTTAATCAATACAACTGATAGGGTATTTCTTAAAATTTTCTTTAAGCGTCTATGACGTCATGCAGTTACATTGAAGGTCAAACCTTTTTTGTCGCATACAATGCGAGAGGCCGTTGCGGAGAATAATCGTGACAAAATAAATCTGAATCAATCAAATTGTTAAATCTTGAGTAAAACCAAAATATATATAATACCTGCGCCCCGCGTGGTGAAAATTTTCTAATTTCCCGCTCAACTTTCTTTTTTCTTCATAAGAAGGTTCTTATGAAGCGCGGGCGCGGAGTTTATTAGTATCAGGTGTAGGTATTCCTGACAATAATAAACACCACTAAAAAGAACCAGCGAAAATGTTCTATCCGCTCACGCGTGATGCGATGACCAAGGGAAATAGACATTCATTTTTATTATATAAGATACCTAATGGGAAATACAGTTCCCAATTTCCTATTAGGTCTATACAATACGAGCTTCTGCCCGCAGCTTCACCCGCGGCGTGGACAATAGGAAAATAATTCAATCACCCATTTCACACTCTTAAAGGTGGAATTTCGAAAAATCCTTTCTTAGCGGATGCCTACGACATAACATCTTTTTTTTTTATGTTAAGGAATGACGTGACGAGCTAGCCGTTCGCCTGATGTTAAACGATACGGCTGCCCATATCAGCTGCAGTGTCACTCGGAACTCTAAAGTATAGAGGTTCGCGTGACACTACACTGCGCACGTCATCCAGAGACATCAGCACAATCTAGTAATAAGATTACTAAACTGTGAGATCAGATCATAAAGTCTCATTTGCCCAGTAATTTCAAACCGGAACACAGCAGTGATTGCGCACTACTGCTTGGCGGCAGAATAACTGGCAAAGCAGTGGTACCTACCTAGACGAACTTTGCAATAAAGTCCTACCACCTAGTCTACCTGCATGCTAAATTTCAGCGCGATCCATCCAGTGGTTTGGGCTGTGCGTTGATAGATCACTGTCAGTCAGTCACCTTTGAGTTATATATATTTAGATTTTGGTTTCGTCGTCATCGCGTAGTTTTCCATGAATTGGTCTATAGAGTTGGTCACTTGCCTATAAAAGCGATGCTTTCACAATCATCAGTGTTAGTCCATTGCTGGACGCAGGCCTCTCTCAAAGTGATACCTTAAGCTTCAAAACTAACTATTCAGTAGTTTTCCTTAATCATTCTTTCAGTCGTCGCTTTTTCCTTTCCTCGCTTCCTTCCTTTCCTTCATAATGGTCCCCGTTCTATTCAGTTTCCTTTGGTAATGGCATGATACATTTTATCGATACATCTTATCGTTATCAATCAACAACTTGATGATCATACTTTACTAAGTGGTAGGACTTTTCTGCAAAGTTCGACTGGAACATAGGTACCACCGCTTTCCCAGTTATTCTGCCGCCAAGTAGGAGTACGCAAGCACTGCTATGTTCCAGTTTGAAGGGCACTGTAGCTAGTGAAATTACTGGGCAAATGAGATTTTATGACCTGATCCCACTAGTCTAGTAATCTTACTAGTTTGTGCTGATGTGTCAGGATAACGTGCACAGTGCAGTGTCACGCGAAACTCTATACTTTAGAGTTTCCAGTGACACTGCACTGCAACTGATATGGGCAGCCGTGTCGCTTAACATCAGGTGAACGGATTGCTCGTCACGTCATTCAATAACATAAAAAAGAGCTGTACGAATAGGAACGGCACATTTCGATTAGAAGCTCAGCTGTTAGATTATAGCACCCCGAACCAAATTGCATTATTGTATATCAACGAGCTTCTTGTCATACTAACCATCAGTTTACCTCATAATCTTCCTAACGTCAAATTCATCACGTTTGCCTTACGGAAACCGTGATGTTTCGGTAGCGTTAATACCTCCAACGGATTTATCTTATTAGGTTTAACTTAGTTATATAACTTACTAAGAAAAGGTTGTAGGTCTATATGAACGTTAAAATGATGTTGCATAAATTACTCAGTCATGTTGTAAAACAACACTTTTCAATCGTTACCCCAATCGTTGTAAGGATTTGATTTGAAAATATTATTTGACTGAACCTTGCAGTAACATTTCCCATGGCTGCTGGACAAATTATTCTACCATTACTTTCGACGTGTTTCCCTATCTTTGACTTACGAGGCAAATGCCAATCTGTATGAATTTAAGTCAATTTTTTAAGTAATACTTCTTTACGCATGCTTTTTTTTTATTATACATCATTTCCACAGACACCTGGGTCCGTGCTTTTTGTTAGATTATTTTTTATATTTATTAATTAAGCCTATTCTTTACGCATGCTTGTCTTGGGGAGTAAGGTGGTGAATGCGAGGCGAACGAAAGTTGAAGTTGGTTCACGTAGATCTCCATTGTCAACATAACAAAGCCAAAAATTTGTATTATTATCTTGATATGTACGGTAAAATGACAATTTAAAACTGTCACATTAAACAAAGCAAAATCTGTTATACCAGCCAATAGATAGAGCTAAAATTAAGTTTTACTTCAGTCGTGTGAACACACTAAATTTTTTTTCCATGGTGTAAAATAATAGTCTGATAAAACAGTAGTATTGTGCATTCGTGCTTCGGGAAGTCTTCATACTCACCCTTAAGGGCTAACAGTTACAGTTTGAGAATCACTGTCCGACAGTGCTTATTAGCTAAGATTAGCTGTTAGGCTATCGCCTGTGTGACGCCAGCTCGTATTTAATCGCAGGCATCTAATGATGATTGAGGGTATGTTGGCGCCGGCGCCACGTGTACTTATCTCGGGCTAGCATCGAGAGAACACAAGAATGCTAATCGAGTTTTACCTATATTAGGTCCGGCTTGCATTGGAGTACAGAAGTGCCGATTTATGTTACCTATAAATAAAAAATTAAAAAAAATACCTGACTGACTGACGGACTTATACTATATCAACGCACAGCCTAAACAGCTGGTCATATAGACTTGAAATTTGGATGGTGTGTTCTTTGTAAAGTGTAGGTATCCACTAAAAGGGTTTTTCGAAATTCCACCCCTAAGAAGGTGAAATGGGTGGTTGAATTTTCTTTAAAAATTTCTTCTTCGTTTTCGCCCACGCGGGCGAAGCCGTGGTCAGAACCTAGTTTTAGATACAATTTGAATTAAACTCACTCAGACTTAGAAAGTCTATTAAACTGACTCAGTATATTTATACATGCACCTTTTGGAATTGAGACGCTGGGGTTTTGGGGACCAAATGCACACAAAATTTTTGAGATCTTTCTAAACGTCTGGTCGAAGCAACACGTGACATAAATGTTGGCCTCTTTTTGGGCCAAAGGTTGAGCATTGCCATTTAATGTGGCAATGCTGTCAGCATTTTGGGGACGTTGCCTACTGTTAGTGGTTTGTTAGATTAGGTTTTTGTATTCTATTGTATATTTTAAAGTTTATTTTGCTAGTAGCTTAGTTTAATTAGGTAGTTGTAATTTGATTTGTTATCATTATTTAATGTATGTAAATAAAATTACTCAGACAGAAAGAAAGTTTGAGTTAGTTTAATACTATCACGAGCAACCTATATACCGGGTCTATCGCTGTCTTTTTGTTTAACAATTAGATCTGTGAGTTCGGATCGTATTTCAAGAATAACACGGGTGAATATGATAATATTGTGATTTCAATTTCTTTTTTGTATTGATTCAATCTATATCGTTTATGTCGTCTGAGTGAATTAAGTAACTAGTCAACATTAATGACTGATTAGTAATAATATGGTGACACCCACTATTATTTATTCTGCGGTAATCTCACTAATCTCGTCATACAGATGATGGCTTTATGGCATGCATGCTTGCGAATAGACATTTTAGCAAGGACATGACTTTGTTTTAAACATCGTGACTGTACATTTTAATGAGATTCTGTTTAAATTTACCATAACATGATGTCACATTTGTGTTTAAATTATTAAAAAGAAATCCCGCAAATTTCGGCTCGCTGAAATATTTACTTTATTTTGATTTGATGCTGTTTTAACTAAAGCTGACGGAGTGATAACTCACAAAATGCCATATATATTTATATAATAATGTCAGAGCATTTTAGATGAATTCAAGAATTACATATGCATAGTTAGTTACGAAATAAATACAATGTACAAGCTACAAAGATTTCCATTTCAACAATAAATAAGGGAACACGAATAAAAAGCAAAAAAACTTTGACACTTTACAAAACACAACACTCGCCGAATGACATTGTTCGGTTGTTCGATACATTTTGTGACCATGCATTGGATTACTGGATCCATGCCAACATGTCCAACTCCGCATTAGGTGACGTACGAAAGGGAACGTTATCGTAAAAAAATGCGGACAATGTTAGTCCAAGCTGAAATATAATCTGAGGCATTCATGAATAACATTTCCTTTTTGTAAAAGGTTTTTGCGTAATGTAACACTTTTGTCGCGTTTTTTGTGGTTAGGGTGAGGGAGGCTAAGTATCCATATCGATATGTAAATGGGGATTCAAGAGCCACGATAGATTCACATGACATTTTTGAAATATTTTGGACTATTTAGGTATTGTGAGAATAGTGCGAACGATCGACAAGTGTTTCTTTGTTTCGAAGTCTTTTAAAGCACAGCTTCACACGTCGATTATTATAACTTACATTCGAGAAATACTGAATATTAAATCTGATACTATTTTATATGACCTCTTTAGAGGATAATCTCGAAATGCTTTTCGAATTTCGATACCTTTAAAAAAATATGTTTTCCATTCATCAACGTTACAATCATCCTATTATATTCCCGCTAGTAAAGCGTTGATCATAGTAAAGGTAAGGTGTACTGTCTTCTGTGCCAGTTCTTGAGAGGTCATATAAGCCACCATCTATGAATCTGGCCCAAGATAATAAAATTGTAGGGCTACCAAAATCATATATTCGGTCGCAGAAATCGCAATAACAGAGACCAAATTTGTAACATAAGATGAATCTTTGACATTTTCATAATATCGGGATCAGATATGTCCCTATAACTCATGTCGTCCCATTAGTCAAATATCGAGATATAACGAAGCTGGCCCCTATCTAAGAATATTTGATAAATCGATACACATCAGCATCAGTCAGAGTGACGAATTCAGCTTGGAATAGATGTTTGAGAAAAATATGATTTTTCCCTAGTATCAGTAACGTAATTTAAAAATAATCTCCACCACAATATAAAAGCTAACGTTGTCTGTTTGTTTGTTAGTTTGTGTAGCTTTCACGCCTTCTCTCTCTCTCTCTCTCACTCACTCTTTTTGCGAGGGATAGGGTTTACAGTTTATGTAACTTACCAATTTTCGCGTACATTGACGAAATAATATTCCAAGTCTTATCAGCATGCGGTGAACTAATGAGAATGGAAAACAACAGCCTTGAGTCCCAAATTCTCACCCTTGGGAAATACTTCGAAAAGGTTTTACGCAGTTCGAGGGGCGACCACATTTCGAAGCCAATATTAACAGCAAATAGTTGTCCAATTTCGTTTTGTTATTACAATATCGAAAGGTCTCTTTAGTGGGAGAAATATTTTCTTATTTGTCCCTTGTGCAGAAATATTTGTCCTTTAACAGGTGGCGTAGTACTGTAAAGAACTTTATGCTTGAATTTAATTAAATTGATTGAAATTTCTGATGTGATGTGATGATTTATCAGCAATCATATTATAATATGAATCATATTTATATTGCTGATAAATCATCACCCTTGTTGCACCCCTTTACCAGATTAGGGATATATCCCTTGTTGCACCCCTTTACCAGATGTTTTTGACAAGTTGTGGCCTGGCGAGGCAATTATTCTGCGCACTGGCATATAATGAATAGTAATAGGCAGTAGCATACACTGATCATGCCCTTTGATTAAATCAAAGTTGAAGATAATTAAAATAAATCTTTTACTTGGTCTTTAAAAATTAGAACTTATTTTAAAATAGGGCCTTTTGAAATATTCACGTCAACAGCTGGAAGGCGTTCACTGCTGAACATAGGCCATGCAACGCAACTAAACCTTTTTTCATGTTAGTGAATGATTCTATGAGCTAATCGTTTACCTGAAGTTAAGCGACACGGCCGCCCATAACAGAACAGTGTCACTCGGATCAAAATATACAGTTATGTGTGACACTGCACTGCTCAAATCATCCTGAGACAGCACAGTTTGGTAATAAGATTACTCGACTGTGAGATTAGATCATAAAGTTTCAATTGCCCAGTAATTTTACTAGCTACAGTGCCCTTCAAACCGGAACACAGTAGTGCTTGTGCTGCTTGGCGGTAGAATAACTGGCAAAGCGGTGGTACCTACCTAAACAAACTTTGTAGAAAAGTCCTACCACCTTAACATAGAGGATGGGAATTTTGCCATAATCACGAGGGTTTGGTGATCGTAGAACATTTTAATGTACCGAGAAGAATGCTGCTGCCCATTCCCTGGATATTCTCTTAGCCGGCTCTTACAGCACCCACGGGAAGAGATGGGGTGGCACTATTCTCACACTACTGCGCCGGGACCACACGGCCATTAAATAAATTCACAACCTAATATTTTTAAAGTCCATATTCCCGTATCTATAATTATAATGGAGGCAAACCTTTATATATACTTTCTTTTCAGTCAACCGAATTCGATCATACGAAAAGACCTTTAAAACCATCAAAATATATTGTAGGTAAACAAACCTACAACCAACAATCAGCAATATATATTAGAACAATTTTGGCTGACCGCCTATTTGACTCGATTGTCCCACCAAATTGAACGATCCTGCCCAGGTGTGTGCCGGTCCAATACACGTAATGTCAGCACAATTACTTTACACCGATACCAATCTACAGTAAAATTAGCATTCAAATAGACTTCCAAAATCAGTTAAAATTCAGTAAACAGGCCAAAGCGAATAATGTTTCGCTCCCTACCAATTTCACCGCTGTTTGTAAGACAATATTGAAGTTTAATTTCACTTTGGTTACTTTAAGCTTCGTTGTTGACAAGAGCAAATTAAAATTATTCGTAATCTACGCACAACATCTTTGTTTGTTTCGTTAATAGCAATCTTGAAGGTTTTTTCCAATTATTGTTATCAGTAATAGTGTTTTATTATATGCTGTGAACACTGAACACGTTATATATACGTAAAAGGTAGTAAAAGATGATAAAAATCGTACATTTTTTTTTTTTTTTTTTTTTTAATTTTGGCTCCACACTTTTGTGTATTTAGCCAGTGTCAAGTAATTGATAATTTATCAAGCTATCGATATTTCACGCAAATATGTGTCAAGTCACAGTCGAAGTCATCAAGTCAAGTCATAGTCAAGTCAGTCTAGTCAAAGTCATACACCTAGTAAAGTGGTGGCACCTTTACTTGAAGCTTCTATGGAGTTTTGGAAACAACACGAAAAGAAACGTTTCACCATCATTATACCACTTTCCCGTACTCATGTCTATAATTCAGCACTTAACGAATAAAATGCCACCAATTTTATGCACTAACACTGAAAATAACACAAGTTTTGGAAAATAATACAATGCGGTGACGCGATCCTTTTCGCTTTCCCGCCAAAAACTGACATTTTTATTTATGTATTTATTAAAAATCACCATCAGTCTACTAAATATAATAGGTCTTTACCTATGAAATTGCCGTATTGCAGTACAGACATTTTCAAACAAAAAAAGTTTTGATTGGCTATGAATTCTAAATTCAATTAATTTTGTTTTAAAAATATGACATTCTATTTACAATATAAGTCTTTTGTTTATTGATTAGCGTTGTATTTTCATTACATTTCAACATTTTTCCTCATAATGGATACTTTGAAATTTCGTGTAATTATGGAATATGAGTTCCGTCGTGGCACCAACGCGGCACAAACGACACGTAACATCAACGACGTTTACGGAGAGAACTGTACAAACGAACGTACAACCCGTTATTGGTTTGCTCGGTTCCGTTCTGGGAAATTTGACTTGAAAAATGAACCTCGTGGTCGTCCGGAAACTTTGGTCAACAATGATGAATTAAAGGCGATTGTGGAAGCTGATGAATCTCAATCTACAGCTGAGCTGGCAGCAGCTTTTGATGTTAGCATCAAAACAATATTGGTCCATTTGCGACAGATCGGCAAGATAAAAAAGCTTGATAGATGGGTGCCCCACGAACTTAACGATCGCCAGCGCAACGTACGCGTCGAGACTTGCCTTGCGCTGCTTAACAGGCACAGAAATGAAGGAATTTTGAACCGAATTGTTACGTGCGACGAAAAATTGATTCTTTTTGACAATCGAAGAAAGCGCTCAGCAAGTTGGTTAGATCCTGGTTCGGTACCAAAGCAATGTGCAAAACGAAAAATGACCCCTAGAAAGGTGATGGTCACAGTTTGGTGGTCTAGTGCTGGTGTGATTCATTATAGCTTTCTTGTTTTATTACCCAAAGTATGATTTGATATAATTGCCGTATTTGCTAACGTGTATAACCTCGTTTTATCGCGTAAATGTGCCGTAAACTACAGTTGACAGTTTAACTGTAAGTGATGAATATTGGATGGAGATTATTGACATCTTTATTTACTAAACATTCTTTAAAAGCTACATACAATATGAATATGACGGCGGCTACGTCCAGTTATAAACTCTATGCACAGCGATCGAGCACCGTAATTTACCCTGTGGTGGCATTAAATTTATTACAGTGGCAGCACCGGCAACTGTCATGGCGCCCCTACCTGTCTGGCTATATAAAGGGATCGATTGGTGTGCTACGGAGGATTCTTGTTCCAGACACGGCGCGGTGTGGACATGCTGAGGGCCTATTGTTATATAGGTTGCAACCTACCCACAACACGTTTCTGCCGACATCAGAAGTGGGATTGCCCATTTCTACATCACTCTTCAAGCAACGCGAAACGTGACGAGACGTGATGTGAATGATGACGTGACGGCGGGTGACACTAATATCAAATTTAGTTGCAGGGTAAACCCAAACCAGTGAAAAAAAAATGGAAAAAAAGTAACGATTCGTTTTTTTCGAGAAAAAAAGAGAATGTAAAAATGATGACAAGAAAAATGTGTCTGAATGCTAAAGGGATAATCTATCCGGACTAGCACTAATGGTCCATAAAAAAAATGTTGGTTGCTAAAGGGATATCTATCCGGTCTAGCACTAATTGGTCCATTAAAAAAATGTAGGAATGATGATTTTTGGTTGCTATAGGGATATCTATCTGGTTAGCATTATTCGGTCCATTTTTTATAAATGAAGGTATACTAATGGTCCTGAAGGGTTAACCCTGACGATGACTGGAAGGTTAAAATACTTTTGACTAATCAAATTGAAAACTAATGTTTTGACTTTGACTTAGACTCCAAGTTTAGCTCCATTTAATTGTCAGGATGAACGAGCAATTACACTGATACTTATGTCCCTCACCAGGTACAAAGTGAAGCTAAGCGTACGAGGACGTACGCACGTCAGTATGGCCGTGACGGCGGCTACGTCCAGTTATAAACTCTATGCACAGCGATCGAGCACCGTAATTTACCCTGTGGTGGCATTAAATTTATTACAGTGGCAGCACCGGCAACTGTCATGGCGCCCCTACCTGTCTGGCTATATAAAGGGATCGATTGGTGTGCTACGGAGGATTCTTGTTCCAGACACGGCGCGGTGTGGACATGCTGAGGGCCTATTGTTATATAGGTTGCAACCTACCCACAACACGTTCGTGCCGACAAATATATAGGATGACAGGTTGTGCGTAGGTTGCAACCTATATAACTATAGGCCTTCTGCATGCGCACCGGGCCGTGTCCGGCGCAAGAATGATCGTAGTACACCGAGCGCTCCTTTTTTATAGCCAGATGGGTGGGGGAGCGATGACAGATACCGGTGTTGCCACTGTAATAAAATTAAATGCTACGGCAGGGTAAATTATGGTACTGCCCGCTGCGCATAGAGTTTACTGGACGTTGCCGCCGTCAAATACCTGATATCCTTATAGAGATTGTTATTTGTTTTATTAATTAGTTTATAAATAAGTTAGTATTTAGAAAGCAGGCACGCTCAGCAATTATAGTCATCAAGGAGTATGTAATTACGTTTAACAATATAAATGTTAAGCTAACGTCTATGTCTATGCCAACGGCATTTCTATACATAATTAAGCAAATTAACTATTACCAACCTACCTACCTACCAATTTGAATTTAAATTGGTTGTAATATGGAGTTACAAGCAATTTTGGAGTAGATTAATTATGTTTTTTGAATTGATAGTATACATGTTGTTAATTTTTGCATAATAGTTTGTGTGTGCTTTATATTTTAATGGTTTTAACAACTCTAATACGGAATGCGAAAACGTAATCGTAGGTTTCATTTTTATGCGTTAAGTCAATTTTCTATACTTACTTTTTATGCGAATCACAAGGACCTATATTTTATACTCGCTATGGGGTGGTGGCTGAGCAGGTCGGCTCATAACCTGGAGGTGGTGAGTTCGATTCCTGCAGGACAAGTATTTGTGAACAAAATAAAAAGTGCAAGTACTACTTCTGAGTCTGGGTGCTGTGTGATCATGTTCGTAGTTTCTGGGTCTTAGATACGGGGAATCCTAGCTATGATCCAGGGTCTGTCTCTTTATGCGTTATTTTCGCGTATATCTCGGCCGTAACTACCCATTTCAATCCCACAGGCAGTAAAATTTTAAACCATGCTGTTCGATCAGCTAAGCGATCATGTCGTGTCATCATGTTGTGTGAACTTAGCAGTTTCAATACGCTGCTTATGTGCATAGTTAGTATGGAAATTTTCAAATTAGGAATGAAATTTCTCCTGTCGCATTGCAATCAAAGTTCCGTGATCACCCCACAGATATCGTAGCAAGTACATGAAAATAAACGGATATCTTTAATTTCAGGTTTTACTAGTTCACGAAGCGTCGAAAGGCAGTTTCTCAAGAGTATTCGACTTGGAAGCTGGAGACGACACGGATCTCAGTGCGCAGAGAGCGTCGCCGTACGAGAGCAGATTTCCTATCAACATCGGCATCACTGGATATGTCGCTACTACGGGTGAGGTCAGTATAGTAGTCAAACAGTACAGGTACAAGAACAGTTAATTTAAAAAAAAAATTAAAGTGTATATCATCATGATGACCATGATGAGGTTGTTGTAAATTGCACACATATTAAAAACAGCCTTTTTACACAAGTAAACTCTTAAGTACAGTGTTTTCACTGTACTGTATTTTACGTTTTTACGTATGGCTGGCGATATTATGATAGTGACTGCATCAACTATTTTACTAATTATAAGAACTAATTTAAATCTAACTACTAACTAATATAAATCGGTCATGCAAGAGCGTCTTAGAGCTACGAAACCATCCCAGATACATAAAAAGAAATAAAACTTATTCGACGCACGACGTAAAACTTTACGGGGGCACAATATGTTCTACAATAATCTTGCATTAGAAAATAATATATAAATGATCTATAAGATATTTATATAATTATAATACTTATGTAAATTATACAATTTAATTGATACATGAGCAAGGGTTAGGAATCCGGCGTTTTTAGCAGTCATGTTAATTAAAAACTATTATTTTTGGATGATTGTTTCTATTCACCAGCTTTTGTCAATGACCGGCTATTTATTAGCTGAAACACCAATATCAGTTGATAGCCGTTGATTAGGATTAAAGATAATTGGCTGGAACTGTTTGGTCTGATGAATCGTCTAATTTCAATTGGTATAATTATAAATATTAGCACAGAAATAACGCTTGATTATTCGTACTCTGTATATTGAATTATACTTAAACAATCCAAGCTATTTAAGGCGTAACTCAAAACCTTTCAGGCAGTCTGTCAATCTTAACGAAACTTTTGAAACATCTCGAGTTGATCGCAAGGCTTCGTCCCATTCCTTTGAATTGTAAGAATAGGAGCAAAAAGCCGAAGAAAGAGTTTATGCCAATAACAATTTCACTGTCGCAAAGTGTTTCTCTATTGTTGGTATCCAAACAGGATGGTTTTTAAAGGGACAGGACGGTGTAGATCTTCTGTGAATTGTTGCTTTTATGTTCTATAGATTGATTATTAATTGAAGCTTATTTAGTATAGTTTGACAGCCTCTGTGGTGGTTGAGAAGGTCGGCTCATAACCTTGAGGCGGTGGGTTCGATTCCCGCGGCAGGACCAGCTTGTAAACAGAAAAAAAGCGCAAATACTTGTTCAGTGTCTGGGTGTTGTGGGATCATGGTCCTCGTAGTTCTTGGGTCTCTAGATACAAGGAATCCTAGTAAGGGTCCAGGATCTATGTATGTGATCGTTGGACGTTATTATAATTATATTAATTATAAGTATAATCGTACGTTGTATGGTCTATCAACGCAGGATTTTACGGTATTTTGTGTAATTGGATTTAACCTATTTATTTAGGTGAATATTATTCAATACCTTCTAGCGGACATTACAATTGCCTAAATCGCCTACTCGAGCCCTTAAGCAGCATTTTGATTAATAAATCAAATATATCTTAATAACTCACAAAATAATCTTTTGTACAAATTATTCTTGGTTTAGCATATTATGTCTCCATAAATTTTAATACTATGCTATGGAACTCCAGCGGCGTACCTACATTGGAACAGGCCCAGAATGTTGTTACGTAATTTCAACACTTCCAAACATTGATTTAATCGATCGGCTCGAAAACTATCCGGCCTTTATTGTCTCGGCTTGTCAAGTACCTTAAATTTTCTGATGCGTCAGTTTCAATCTTTTTTTGTTGTACCGAAAAGTTTAGGGTCGTAAAAAGTTTTTATTGAAGTTGATGGATTAAACTGAGAAGTTAAATAAGATAAAGTTGTCCTGTTTACCCAATATTTGTTTAGGGGCAAAAGGGAAACTAAATCACAAAAGATCGATGGCTTAAAGAATTTTTTTTTTTATTGATGAAAGTAAATGCATAGTTAATACTATACTAGTCTATACAATGATAGCCGTCTTTACGTAAAAATAAACTAGTTTTAACTATTAGATATATATTTTATAATCTCTATCTCACATCCTTTGTATTTAATGATTTAAAAATATTTCTTTGAGCAGCTTAGTTATTGGGATGACTATTGAATAGCCAGAGCTCAATTATTCGGATGTCTAATGTTAGTTTACTTAAATATAATGAAATTGAACCAAGAATAACGGAATAAAGACGTATTTTATAGCAGTGTCACAGGCTGTTTAGCGCAATTAATAGATACGGGTTCAAATCCCGCTCGTGATTCAAATATTACCTTTATATTCAAAAAAATCCTTTTATTTAACTTTATCATGTGTAATGTGGTATTTTCATGACAATATCAAAAATAGCAACAACAGCAATACATTGTAAGTGCTAAAAATAGCCTATTTGCAATAAAATGTTTTGACTTTGAATATCACAAAAGACTGAAACATGAAATTAGATTTTTAGCAAAAGTAGATACTTGTTCTGTATCGGGATACTGTGGGACCTTCGTCTTCGTACCTAGTTTCTTCTAGGCCCAGATACAGGGAACCCTTTTTAGGGTCGGGATATTTCTTTACTATTTTTTAAATCATTCGGAGTTCGTGTGGCCATAAAGTATAAGAGGAAAGTACATAATAACATAACCACACAATGCCATCTCGTTATTCAAAACAAACTGACCTTCAGACAAAAAAAACCAAGCTTAATATTTTAGAGGGCTTAGCGGTCATGCATCATTTACAATAAACAAAGCGGACCTTTTCATACAATAAGGCCTTTTGGGAGCGCCACGGAATCCTTACTTATCTCTGGTTCTTTGCTAGTCCCCAGTGTCTGGCTGCCTAGTGCCTACGTAACTGATATGTTATGAACTTATGAATAAAAAGAGAAATATAAGCTTTTGGCATGAAATGAATAATAAATTATAATAAGAGATAGAAAAAAAAATCTTTTTGTAAATTTGGAACGCAGATTGCTTTTACGATGGATTACCACATAGGATACTTTTTAGCCGCGGGTAAAACCGCGGGGCGAAACTAGTGAGTAATATGCTGATGTGGTGCAATTAGCAAGTTTTGTAAAATTAATAAACGCTAAACTCTCGTCAGTTAAAATGTCGAAATTACTCCGACCAGGTTTCGGACGTATTCGATGTCCTTCTTCTGGGCGCCAGTCACAAACGCAAGCCGCGGCGGCGGTTTACGCGAACGTCGTCAGCACGTAACTCGGAAGGACATCGAATATGTCCGAAACCTGATCGGAGTAATTTCGACATTTAAATCGACGAGTGTTTAGCGTTGATTAATTTTACAAAATGGGTCATACTCACGATATTTTTCAAACTAAAATTAGCAATTTAGTTTATAAGTTTATTGTTATTGGGTTCCATATCCAAAGAGTAAAAACGGAACCCTATTAATAAGGATAAGTTTTGCCCGTTAATAGCACCTATGTCAATGACGATAGACGATTAGTGCTCACCATCATGTCATACAAAACTTTGTACGTTAATTATAAGAAATAGGCAGTATGAAAACTTGAACAAGACTAGAATAGAAAAAGTTTTCGTTACATAATATTTGAGGTCAATCAGTTCGTGCGTAAGGAAATTCTTATTATCTGGCAGAATCTTGTTAGGATAACAATTGTATTAGGGTTACTAGAAGGTCGCCAGAGGAGCTGAAAGCTGAATCGATGTTGCCATAATTTGATTACTGAACTTACTAATACCGGTCCCATATAATTTGGAATCAATATTGTTTGGAATAAAAATGTGGCGTTTGTTTTTCTATTTATTAATCTTTTACAGATTAGCTTACTTTAATTTATTGTTGCTGCAGCGTTTTAATATTTTTTAGTAGAATTAGCTGATGATGTTAGGGATAGGCAAGTAGGTAGGTAATAGGTCTTGTATTACGCCAAATAGATTTACCCGTGGTTCATCTACTGGGTAGATTATATATGTACAAAAGGAACCATACTTACAACCTAAATTTTTTCAACCGACTATAAAAAAGAGGAGTTTCTCATTGCGGTTTAATACATTCAAAATATTTAACGTTTTTTACTTCATATTTCCATCATTTTTAAACCGCCAGATTGGTCCCATAGAAATTCTCGTCAAAATCCGTTCAGTAGGTATTTTTATAAAACAAAATCCTAGATAATATCTAAATGATTATCCTAGTATTTCTCAGTATAAAATTAAGGTGATCAAAGTCGGCTTAACCTCTATTTTATATCAATATAATATTATTGTTAAGTCTCGACGTTGATCTTAAATTATGAGTTGTATATACTCTAAGGTTTTTATGAATGTATCTTATATTTCAGACGGTG
Source organism: Ennomos fuscantarius (assembly GCA_905220475.3). Lineage (NCBI taxonomy): Eukaryota > Metazoa > Arthropoda > Insecta > Lepidoptera > Geometridae > Ennomos > Ennomos fuscantarius. The sequence goes on from HG992039.1 coordinate 6,038,536, forward strand.
AATATAGCTGATGCGTATTTGGATGCCCGATTCGACTCTTCCGTCGACGACGACACGGGTTTCAAGCACAACACGATACTCTGTATGGCTATCAAGAACTCTGAGGGCAGGATTATAGGAGTTATTCAGGTGAGCCATATTGTATTCAATAATTATAAAAATCACAGGTTACACAAAACTTATATTTGATTATAATTTGTGTTTTCTTGCCTTTTGTATTAGACTTACATGGTTGATTTGTCTTTTAATTAACGACCATTGTAATGATATTAGTTTAACGTAAGGGATCCATAGTTACTTTTAGGCGGCATTAAAGCAAAACAATTATTTTGGTGCGAAAAATTAAAGCCTACTTCCAATTAAAATTGTATCGCCGTCCAAAACCCATCTCCGAAAATGTTACCGAAAACCAATTAGTTGTGAAAATGAAGCGAAGAATACAAAGAGGAAGGTTCTACAAAATGAATGGCTTCCTAAAATTAATTAAGTTATGCGACAAACGAGCCCAGAACTCGGCTTTCTAGTCCCAGATGCGGATTTATTAAAAATTCAAATAGCAACGCAGGCAGAGGCACAGCATTGCTACAGTGTAATGCAGGCGCTAAGCTCATTAAAAAAATGTACGTGATAACACTAAATATTGAAAATATTAGAATCAACATGCTGTTCATCATATAGAAATTTGTAACTGGCCTAGTTTCGTCTATTTTAATCTTTTTAAGCCTTTTAATGTGGATTTGGCTGTAAGTTTTGCTAATATGAATAAATAAATAAATCATGAAGCTGGCCCTGGCATGCTGCTGGTTTTTCCTTAACGTTATTTTCTATCATCTATCTCTGAATATCGTTAAAAGCATAGTTGCTATTTTCTCATTTTATACATGATTAGACGTAGTATACAAAACTAATTTAGTATTGTATTAATCCTATCATCGTTAAGCTGAAATCTGGCACAATTGCGAATCGTTTATCGCTCCACAATAAGGAGGCCTACGTAGGCTGTACTATTAGCCAAGTGTTCTGTGACAAAGGTAATTAGCCCGAGCTCAGGTACTATTTAAATTGGTATACTGTTGTCGAACAGCGCAGTGCGGGTGTATGCGACAGAAACCCAGGAGCACTACATTAGGCTGTTGCGCGAATTTTTAATGACCACGGCTTACGCATTCCGCTCTGGATATTTCACTAATTAATAGAATGAAATCTCGAAACGTTTGAAATACCTTCCACGTTTTAGAGTAAGCAATTCTCCCACCGTGAGTTTGCGATTTCAAAAGCTTTCTGCTTATTCAGTGTATTTACGTAATTCGTTTTATAACTAACTGTTTTGTATACCTTTGTGGTTATGTTTGTCTAAAAATATTGGTCGTTTGAAATTTAAATATAATGTTTTTAGTTTAGTTTTAAAACTACTTAATTCTATCTTTCAAAAGCTTTGAATGGAATAGGATGGTACAAAAAAGGACGTCATAAATAAATACAAACTCTATTCTCAACGATTGATAGAGTACCTACCATCAACAAAAAAGAAAACTCGGAACTTTCATTTGAAAAATGCTCTTTGTGAAATAAGAAAGAAAAATTATTCTGCAAACAAGCAAAGCAAGTTTTACATAATTAACGAGCTTTTAAAAATAATTGCGCATTGCGACGAATACGTTTTTTCGTTTCAATTCAATCCCAAAGTTGTTATCGATTAAATTTTACTGGACCAGTTTCAAGTTTTCGTTTGATTAATTCTTTCCGTTTGCCAAACACTAACTCTTACCAGATATCAATTATCTTACCAGATATTATATCAAAACTGATAATAATGTATGGTGTTATATTTGTAAAAAACTGTTTTTGAAGTAAAACTTCTTTACGCTTGACTTGGGGTGGGGAGTATGCTGGTGAACGCGACGCGAGCGGAAACTGAAGTTGATTCACGTAGATTTATTGTAAACATAAAGTAAAAAAATCGTATTATAATGTTGGTATGCCCGTTAAAATGACCATTTACAATTGTTGAGTTGGCGACATTAAACAAAGCAATAACATAGTCATACCGGCCGATAGATAGAGCTAAACTAAAGAAGTTTTAATTCAGTCTTGTGGTCTAAAAGCACACTCGTTTTTTGTTAAACTATGTGTAAGTAGGTAAGCCGGTGTAATCTAGGCGACTGGCCTGGAATTATAATTAAGTGGAGGTATAGATATCGGTAAGATGTACTTTTTTTCTATAGTTATAACAATTATAATCAATATGATGGAACGGAATTTTTTAATCTGTGATAGTTTACGTTTAGTATCAAGCGACTCGCTTGATGGTGAGCAACATTTTGCCTAGACTTCGCGTGCGAAGCACGTAAATCTAGGCAATACCTACCCTATTTATTCAATAGGGCGTAAGGTACTGTATGAATAAATGTTATTATCTCAGTTAAAGGTACGCTAGTACTGACTTAGTTATTGTGTGTTAAAGGGTACGCCTTATCCAACCTAAAGTACTGAAAACATTTTATCATTATGTAATTTATAGTAAAACCATGAGTACTTTTAAACTTTGTTTATTGTCCACATTCTACAATATAATGTATTTACATCTTAATTTTAGGTTTTCCTACTCAACCGCTCAACTCGTGCTATCGTCCATTAAAAAAAACATTTAAGCAACTAAATTTCAAAAATTAGGAATCTATTAATAAATAATATATCTAAAAAGTAGCCTTTAAAATATGATCCTACCTACCTACTTAGCATATTAATATATTGGGTAGTTAGTTTTGATGTAGTAACCTAATAATTTGTCGGTTTTTCTAAAAGTATAACCATATGTTTTGGTCGTAACGACCACATCGAAATACAAACGAAATTGGCCATTGAGTTAATTATGTTACGACTGGTATTCCTTTAGACCTACTTTGGCGACTATAAGGGCCATAAGCAAAATCTACTTGTTAAAAACACGTAACTCACAATTTACATATATTCATGGTCGTAAAAACTAAAGATACGATCGATTTTAACCGAATAAGTGTGTTAATTTACAATTTTAAATCAATATCATTATTTAAATTTTAATAGAGCCCTGTTTTGTTCCTAAAACCTACAACAGTTAAACAAATACATACATACATAAATATTTATTTTATATCAAGTTACCAGAACATTAATTTAGCATAATAATGTTGTTTGATACTGATTCTTTTCAAATAGGCTATGTTTTGCTACACTACAAACTAGCGTTTCCGCTTTGGTTCCGCCCACGCGTAGGTAGGTAAGGTTTATACCTACTTATGTAGCGGCACGAAACTAGCGCTGACCATCATTGCACCGAAGTCAAAAATTAGGTATCACAGGGGGCTAGAGGGACGAAGGTTGAAGGGGAGTTTTGGTGGGAAAACGAAAAAGATCGTGTCGCCGCATTGTATTTTCCAAAACTTGTGTTATTTTCAGTGTTAGTGCATAAAATTGGTGGCATTTTATTCGTTAAGTGCTAGACTACATGCACGAGTGTGGGAAAGTGGTATAATGATGGTGAAAAGTTTATTTTCGTGTTGTTTCCAAAACTCCATAGAAGTTTCTGGTCAAGTTGCCACCACTTTACTAGGAGTATGACTTGACTAGACTAGACTATGACTTGACTTGACATAATATATATTGATTAACTTGAGAAATTATCAATTACTAGACACTGGCTAAACACACAGAAGTGTTAAGCCAAACGAAAAACAAAAAAAAAAAGGTTGAAGGGTTGGCTAGCCAGTCGTATTCCGTCCTCCGCACTCATACGACGCACCGCAGACTTGTGACTGTACAGTCGCGTTCTAAGGTGTATTGTTATTACCATTCATTGCCATTAATCTTGAATAGTAAAACAACCTGTTACAAACTATGCTAAATTTTAACATTTCCTATTTATTAATGTTTGCGCGCGCGACAGTACCCATGCGCAGCTATCCCCTGCACATTTCGCTCAGCGCTAAACTTACGTACCCCTACCTATATAACATGGAGTACTTTCACAGAAGACTTAGATACGGAAGCTTATCTCCGTAAAGACAAATATGTAAATAATGACTTGCTTCGTTCTCACCCCGTCGTCGCCGCCCTAGACACGTCTTGAGCGGACGATCCCATGGCAGCCGTAGTATCGGCTGTGCTAGGATCACCGGACCAGTAGCCCTTTTGGCTCAGGTATCGCTTTCGGTATGGGTAGGTACGTAACAAAATCAGACATCGACCCCGCCGGCGAGGTCTACATTTCCCCGTAGGTTAGCTAGAATGGTGGCGACTTTCCATAAGGTCCACACTTCCAGTGGATGTAATTTTCTCGATCCTCTTACAACGGCAACGGAACAAGCTTAAAAAAAAGTGTTGATATAGCTAGAGACAGGAAGCCGGTCAAAATGGTGCTCTATAGAGAGGCCTAAGTTCAGCAGGGGACGTCTTCCGGCTGATGATGATTATTATAGTATGAAAAAAATTATGAAAAATACATTTCCACCTCTGTGGTGTAGTGATTGAGCAGGTCGGCTCATAACCCGGAGGCGGCGGGCTATGAGCGGGTTCGATTTCCGCGGAAAAAAAGCACGAATACTTATTCTGAGTCTAGGTGTTGTAAGACCATGTTCCTCGTAATTCCTAGGTCCCTAGACACAGGGAATCCTAGTTAGGGTCGGGTATGTGATCTTTGGGCGTTATTATTATTATTATTATTTATTTTGGATAAAGGCATATAAGGACAAGTGCAACCTACTATTTTATATATTCTTTTAAATAAAGCTTGGCGTCCGTACGTCACCTTTAAAACAACAACAGTTCTCGATAGCTTCGCCTGACGTACGGGCGCCCCGTAATATTAATTTATTATTTTCTTTCATTGCACCTACTTTCCGCCTCTTCATGACCATCCTCATCTCATCGTCTACACCTGGGTACCCACACTAGGCTCAGTACTTAGTACTTAGTTATAGGTATAGTTACTTTACGTGTATCCACATGATATATTTGTTTCTAAATTTAATGTATTTGTTTACAGTTAGTAAATAAATTCGACGGCCTGCTGTTCACCAAAAACGATGAGAATTTTGTGGAGGCGTTCGCGATATTTTGCGGTATGGGCATTCACAACACGCACATGTACGAGAAAGCTATCACGGCTATGGCGAAACAGAGCGTCACTTTAGATGTGAGTAATAGCCCTTACTGTTATTTTCTTTTATTTTTACGCTAATATACCAACCACTACTAAATAGTAACTACATTGCCTACTACGAAAACATTTGGACTATATACTAGCCGCGCTGACCCTTAGACAGTCCAAATGCTCCAGCCAACAACCAGTGGATAGCGTATCCATTATCCATCATGCTGGCAGCGTTGCTTCGTCGATTTGCAATGCTGATTCGTAAGTGCTAGGATTTTAGTCCAGCGTCGTATCAACTGCATCCGTACTACTACTTTTACGGCTTGGACAGACGTCAAACAGCAGTTTAACAATAATTTAAGGCTTGCTTAAATCTTTTGTGTTTAAACCGTATACTTTTAGCATTTCATAAACTTTGGAATACACAATCACTTGATGAACTTGTGACCACGGCCTAAGTAACCCGAAACCGAAATATGTCATTTTTAACCGACTTCAAAAAAAGGAGGAGGTTTTCAATTCGACTGCTTCTTTTTTTTTTAATGTTTGATACCTCAGTACTTTCGGCTGGGTGAACCGATTCTTTTTTATTTTAAAAGGGCGATTCTTCCCGTGTGGTCTCATTTAAATTTGATCAAGATCTGACAAGTCGTTTTTCAGCTATCCTTAATAATGCGAATTTACTATTTATAAAAATGTAATGCTATCCTAAAGCTTACATAAATTATCATTTAAAATACAAAACTTATTGGTGTGTACATTTCTTTACAATTATAGTTTCCTGTCATTAGTTGCAATAAGCCTGTGTGCTTGCGTAATAATTTGCTATCGCATTATTTTATATCACTAGGATAAAATGTACACTAGTGCGTATAAGATGTATATTTGGAAGTATAATAAAAAAAATTGAAATTGAATTGAAATAATGCGAATTTCGATTTGGACATTGATGATGTTCTCATTGGGATTGAAGTCAGATTAAAATCCTTTTTTAAATGGAATTCAATTCAATTGGATTTCTATTGTTTTACTTGTGGTGGTGTGGTGGAATAGTGTCCTATTGCTCGGACACATTGTCATAATAATTTTAGTCCATCAAAAGGCCGGCAGTTGAAATCTACATGATAAATATGTATATACATATTGTATATATTAATACCTATATAAATTATATACATTATAAATATTTATGTTATACATAATGTGTAGTGTATATATATAAATATATATACACTACACATTATGCTGTATATATATATATGTATATATATATATACAGCCTTATTAATAAACACGAAATAGGTTTAGACTAGTTACACCATCTTTTGTCTCTTTCGATCCAGCTAAATATTCCATTAGCAAAAAAAGGACAAAAGCTGAAGTAACTAATCCGAGACTAATACCCGTTTATTAATAAGGCTGATAGTGTAAATATATAGATATATATATAAAACTCCTAGTTTCTACGTGTTAAATTAGTAGTAATTAAGTAGTTATGTATGTGAATAGGGATACAGGAAAATAAAATGTATGTTAGTGTTTTTATATGTTATCTAGACAATCTATATTTAAGCTGCGTTGCACTGCCCTGCAAAAATGTCCATGTTACACCCAGGTTAACTGGAAGATAATGCTCTCTAGCATTAAGTTCGCCTTTGTACCTACATTTGTTATTTGTGCAATAAAGCATTTTCTATCTATCTATCTATAAAACAGCCGAAAAATATGCATTTAATAAATTTATTTTACTCGTAGGTATTTATAATTATTTTCACTACAAAATTTTTCTCGAGACGTATTTTAGCTGAGAGAAAATACGTCTGCATGATACATGATTAAAATACATCATATTACATATCAGCTGGATCTCGTCTACGCAACGTATTGTTCAACATAATTTATGTTTTTCAGGTATTAAGTTACCACGCGTCGGCTTCGTTAGACGACGCTCAGCGGTTACGGGTAAGGGAGCTTAATAATGTATATTGCTTGTATCATCCATTTTAAACAACATTTTTATTTCGTGATCAGTCCAATACGTTCCCAGTGTGAGATACGGGCCTTTACTCAAGGATAGTAGGCCATAATCCCAAAGCTGACTACACTGCGAGAGTTTTTTTTAATTTTAGTGTATGATATGACGTTAGTCGTTCACCTGATGTTAAGCGACACGGCCGCCCATAACAGAACAGTTTCACGTGACACTGCACTGCACACATCATTTTATTTTAGTTATTTTATTTTATTATGGCACAAATAGTTTACAATATACATATACAATAAAGTTGCCACCAATAGAAATTCTATAAATACTAAAAAACGGAACTCGATACAAAGTTAACATACATACTCGATAATAATAAACCTATGTTACAATAATAAAATAATACTTACAACACAATCAATGTAGAGAAAAAATAAACTACCTATATAATTACTTACTAAAATTATAAAAGAGACACTTGAGATGTAAACTTTAAAAAGGATGCATGCATTAAAATATCACCACAGAGAGAGAGAGAGAGAGAGAGAGAGATTCATCAGCACAGTCGTAATAATACTACTCGACTGTGAGATTACATTATAATTTCTCAATTGTCCAGTAATTTTAGTAGCTACAGTGCCCTTCAAACCGGAACACAGTAGTGCTTGCATACTACTGCTTGGCGGCAAAATAACTGGCAAAGCGGTGGTACCTACCTAGACGAACTCTGCAGAAAAGTCCTACCACCTAGTAAAGTGTTGAGTACGAAGAAGTCGTGTTGGTTGACGCTTTGAATGCTCTATCTTTTTGGCTTAAACCGCGTTTAATTTAAGATTATTTTAGCAGTAAGTGTTCAATATGTTTGGGAGGACTTAAAATTCTGGCTTTAAATCAAGCCTAATATAACAAACTTCCTTACGTTTTTCTATGGAGCAATCATTTTGTCACCTCATAATAATTAAATAGATTGTAACCGCAACATAAGTACCTCTAGACTTCGATAAAGTCTTCCCTGTTCCAGACCCTACGGATACCGTCGTCGGTGCATTTCAGTCTCCACGAGCTCGCGTTCGACGACATCGAGATGTCGGACGACGAGACTCTAACCGCTTGTCTGCGGATGTTCCTGGACCTCGACTTTGTGGAGAGGTTTCACATAGACTACGGGGTGCTGTGCAGATGGCTGCTCAGCGTTAAGAAGAACTACCGCAATGTAACGTACCACAATTGGAGGCATGCGTTCAATGTGGCCCAAATGATGTTCGCTATTCTGACTGTGAGTATTATCGTCTTTTTTAAATGTAAGTAATTCAAAATTGTTTCTCAATATTCGATGTCTCACTCCAATATTTTTTCAATTTTTTCTTTTTCTTCTCTACCATAATTGGATCATATTTATGACCGAAAATTATCATCGTCATGAATCATTTTAAAATGACAGTTGGGAAAATTAATACCAAACGTTACGTAAACAAAAAATATCTGATTGTGGACATTTTACACAGCGCCATCTAGACCCAAACGACGTTAGTGGTTATTTTGATAATCTCAACTTCCTACTCGCGAAGGTTCCAGATTCAAACTACACAAAACATACTAAAATTTATTTTCAAAAAAAGTCAAAAACTATTTCATATCTCAATATCATCATATATATCATATGTCTTTAATATGATAAGTACCAGTACCATATTAGTTAGGTGTTAGAAAGTTGGGATGGAATCATACAAATAAATACAAATTTATTTATTGACACAATTGGTTACAAAGTTATGATGAATCCATAGACTCCCGAACTAGTAGAAACTGTGTTTCAGGAGTGATGGATTAATCTTAACAAATTGTATCAATAAATAAATTTGAAATCATTAGATCCATAATAAAGTATAATTAAAACTTAAGTATAAAGTATGAGTATACTATAAAGTATTAATAAAACTCTAAGCTACAGACTTCCTCCAATTTGTATTGGAGGAAGTCTGTAGCTTAGAGTTTGGCGGTCTCATCCAGACAACCTTTGTAGGTTGTCTGGATGAGACCGCCTTTTGTACTAGTAATGGTTAAATAAGTAAGTTTTTTGTTTGTAATTTTTTTTACGGTGTTCTAAAGTGTTAATATCCACATAGATATATTTCTATATATCTATATAACTTGTATACACTCTCAAATTAAACAAAAAGGTGTATTATTTCCAGGAGACGCAATGGTGGAAGATTTTCGGCGAACTGGAGTGTTTGGCGCTGATCATCGGGTGCCTCTGCCACGATCTCGACCACCGGGGGACCAACAACTCGTTTCAAATCAAGTTAGTTTACTTTTCTTGTGAGTTAATGATGTTCCGAGATAGGCCTTCGCTGATGTTAAGTCTCACGGTCGCCATATACAGATTCAGTGTCCCTTGGAACTCTAAAATATTATATAAAGTTTCACGTACTTAAGACATCAGCACAGTCTAGTAATCTTATACTGTGAGATCTGCACCCCTACCGCGTAACTGTTCTGGGAATTGGCTTCACCTGCCATCCTGCACGCGCCAATTAACAAGTCCACGAGTGCGAGCAAGAGAGAACACGATTACCATCTCCACCAGAATTACGCGGTAAGGCCCCAGGTCATAAAATTTCATTTGACCAGTGCCCTTCACACCGTAACAGTAGAGCTGGCACGCTACTACTTGGCGGGAAGAATAACTGGCAAAGTGGTGATACAACCTACCTAGACGAACTTTACTAAAAAGTCCTATCACCTATTATAAATATATAATATTTCACTAGTTTAACCAGTCGCCTAAATAAGCACAGATAAACAGAACAGAGGCTAAAATACATGTTGTGTGGATGTAAATTATTTGTGCTTAAATTCTCTCATCATCATCGGCTAAAACATCAGCGTATACAAACGCTCCGCGGTCTATCGGTCGCGATTTTCGCTCGTGGTAATTTTAACCTTACACATCTTGGTTTGAATCCCACAAGCTCTGCACCATTGAATTTACAAGTTGTGTGCCGAATCGACACTCGTTCTTACAATGGTGAAGGAAACAGAGAGGAAGCTAGCATGTTCAAGAATCACACTAATATTATAAAGGTGAAAGTTTGTATGTGTGTATGTTTGTTACTCCTTCTCGCTCAAACGGCTGAATGGATTTGGATGAAATTCGGTACCAAGATAGCTTATACAGTAGATTAACATATAGGCTACATTTTATCCCGGAAAAGTGAAATTTTCCCGTGGGATAAGTAAATAATTAAAATACTTTTTATCCGCGGGTGAAACCGCGGGGCGTAACTAGTCACAAATATACGAGACAAATTTTTGTCATCCATTAACCCGCATTGTCTGTCATGGTTGATTGTGACTTACACCATGTGAGAAAAGTATTGGGCGAATGACGTTAAATATTATTTATCAAGTTTTTGAGGTAAAACTTTACGCAAGCTTGACTTGGGGAGTAAGCTGGTGAATGCGAGGCGAACTGAAGTTGAAGTTGTTTCACGTAAATCTCCATTGACAACATAAAGTAAAAAAATTGTATTATTATGTTGGTATTGTAGTAATAACACCTCAAAAAGGTTTACTCAATCATATCTAACATTGTCTTTACTCTATGCTACCTAGCAACCGTTGTTGTTGATGTCACTTCATCATCATCAGCCTATATTAGTCCACTGCTGGACATAGGCCTCTTTATGTCACTTATGTCATTCTTATGTAAATAAATAAAACTAGCTATTATGATGCAAACACTGTTTTATAATTTTTAAATGTGGTTTATATTACAGGTATGTCCGGCAAAATTACAATGTGCAATTGTCAAGATGGCAATAACATTAACATTAAACAAATTTATATTGACCGATAGATGGAGGTAAATTAAATAAGTTTTCCTCCAGTCGTCTGGTTTAAAACACACTCGTTTTTTTAACCATTCCAGGGCATCATCGCCTCTAGCCCAGCTATACTCGACGTCAACGATGGAGCACCACCACTTCGACCAGTGCCTCATGATCCTCAACTCTCCTGGAAACCAAATCCTGGTGAACCTGTCATCAGATGACTACGAGAAGGTTGTCAAAGTGCTCGAAGACGCTATCCTGTCCACAGATTTGGCTGTTTATTTTAGGTAACATTTTTGTTTGTAAATTCGAATGATAAAGGAAATACGCAACATTGTTAAGTTGTAAAGCGACAAATATCATGAGCTTCGCCGGTTTGTATGCATGTTGATTTGCTATCAAAGTTAGGAACGTGATTTGTCTGCTCAACACTTACCTTTTTAGTAGCGTATAGGAAAATATGCTCGTTAAAATCCGTTCATAGAAACATCGATCTTAACTTCGTAGATTTAAATATCAATTTAGAATTTTAGTGCGGTGCTTACGACAAAAACAACGCACGCCAGTAATGACGATGAGGCGGATTTGAACAATGAAACTCTACAATATCTGAATGTTTGTTTGACGCGCATTAGTTACGTATAGTTGCTGCTATATAATGTTTTGTAATATCCCTAACCAAACTTCAGCCTTACTTATTTTCAAACTGCGAACGTACTTGGATGATATTCTATGGATCCTTTTTCGGTTATTTAGATTTAAAATCAAATCTAATACTACAACTAGTACACGGCTACGATTGAGTCAGTGCAACGCCACCATGCCGTGCTTACTCCAGGAGGATGGGCATCTATATTGCCCGAACACCGGTCGAGTTATTCGACTGTATCTCATGAGTGTTAGCCGTGTACTAGTTGTAGTTATGAATACTACTCGCTACAGTTTCTTTAAAAATTTCTGTGGGACCAATCTGAATTTATATCCGAATTTATATAGAATTTCTGAAATCGGTTTTGAATGATCGTCGTGTCGGTTATGGATGATGAATTATGACGGTGATTAATGTTTTATAACCTATTTCGAAAATTTACATAATACTTACATAGAAAAAAAAACATACAATCGAATATAGTACGTCCTCTAGAAGTCGGTTGATTTAAAAATTACCATTTTCAGCAAACGCAACGGCTTCATCGATCTAGTCAGCACCGATAGGGTTGTCACGCCGCTGTGGGGAGAGTGCGAAGAACGCCGCGGGCTACTGCGAGCCATGTTGATGACAGCTTGCGACCTCGCCGCTATCACCAAGCCCTGGCCCGTAGAGCGTCGCGTCGCAGCCCTAGTAGCTGGCGAATTCTTCCGACAGGGCGACCTGGAGAGACAGAACTTGAATTTGACACCTATCGTAAGTTGAATGAGGTTCATTATTGTGCTCTGTAAATCTAAGCGAAATTAAAATATCCCCGTGATTGCCCCCCCTTTATCAGAAGAGTACTACTATACTTTAAGTAAGTTTACAGGCGACACGGAATTGATATCGTTGGTATTTGAATTCATTAATTACATAGAGCAGGAAAAGACACTCTCGCCCTGATAGAAACGAAATTCGTGCCGTACATACAGGCGCCGAGCGCTTACAATAATATCAATTGACATTATTTATATTGACTGGCCCAATAGCCTTAGGCCTTAGGTCTTATATGTTTATTGCATAAATAAATAATATACCTCAAAAAATAGACAATCGTTAAAACACAAATTAAATATCTCATCATCTAAAAATTACAATGTTTTTTTTTTTACTTCAAACTTAGATATAAAATGATCAATTTTATCTTAAGTCAGCAAGTTCATTTTGTATCTAAGATGAACTTCCGCGAAGTCACGCCTGATTCTGTCAATTACTTCAATCTAGTCTAGCATTTGACTACGTTCTCACCTGATGGGAAGTGACGATGCGATCGAAGGTGTAGCATGCTCGAAAAGTAATAAATAAGTTACAGGCATGTTAAAATACAGGAATAGAAAAAGACAGCTCAAACACGCAGTGGCGTCAGTTGCCATTCGTCATAGTAACTCATTACTAAGCTGTGGTACCTCTATGGTAGCTCTACATACAATTTCTTTGGCATGTGACGTCACAAATAAGGCGTCATAGTAGCTATGAGTAAGCTCCACACGATCTCTGTTTTGCGAGAAAGGGACAGGCGATGTCCCCTTCCAGAAACTTTAAAGTGTATTGCTCCGTGATTTATTTACCGATTTTACTTACTTTTTCAATTATTACATTCATTTTTAAGCAACTTTATGAAAATAATATTTATTTGCTTAATTACAAAGAGCAGGAAACAATGACGCTCGCGCCCCCTTAGAGACGAAATTCGTGTCGTATTTATTGGGCCATTCAATTTATATGAATTGTTATCGTTTCAGGACATAATGAACAGAGATAAGGAGGATGAGCTTCCAGCTATGCAAGTCAAATTCATCGACACCATCTGCCTGCCTATTTATGAGGTAAATTCTTTATCAGAGTTCATCATCATCATAATCGGTTAGAAGACACCCACTGCTGAAAATAAAAAGAAAATACCTATATTTATTTAAGACGAGCTTCTGCCCGCAGCTTCGTAGCGGCGTGGCCTATGGGAAAATAATTCAACCACCCATTTCACCCTCTTAAGGGTGGAATTCCGAAAAATCCTTTCTTAGCGGATGCCTACGTCATAACATCTACCTGCATGCAAAATTTCAGCCCGATCCGTCCAGTGGTTTGGGCTGTGCGTTGATAGATCACTATGTCAGTCGGTCAATCAGTCAGTCACCTTTGAGATAAAGATAGATAGATATCACACAACATTACAGTCTTACATACAACATTAAATATAGAAACAAGAATGCACAAAGAATTAACTATATATGGATTTTTTACGCTGCAGACTCGATCATAAATCGTAGTATAAGGCTAGGGCGGCGAGAATGATGCGCGGGCGCAACGCATCTATGAAATCGAGGACTCATCGTGTAGACGATGATGATTCCGATATATAATTTCAGTGTAGTTTTAGATTACATTTTAGTTATAATTAAGTATTTAGTATTATAATAACGGATCGTATAATAGAATATTGTAAAAAAAAAATATTGCGTGAGAAGATATGTACATAGGTTCCCACTCTACTACGTACTCTCTACACTCTACCTTGTCTACCATCATTTGTTATCAACACAAATGTGATCAGTCAAAATCTTATATAAAACAACTAAATATATATACATGATCACGTTCCAGGCGTTCGCAGTACTCTCAAGCGCGCTACAACCGATGCTAGATCGAGTGAAGAGCAATCGTGCTCACTGGATCGAACTATCCAACAACGACAACTACGACAAAGATCTACAAGAAAAGAACGACAAATCTAGCATCAGCTCGCAGAATGTCGACGACACAGAAAATACGTATGAGGGAGACAGCAGCGGCGCCGTAAGTCTCTCATCAGAAACCAATTCCAAATACGAAAACCTTGAGAACCCCGTTGTGGGACTTATTAGCAACAACGCTTTAACGTTGAGGGATAATAAGTTTAGTCCAATCAACGATGCTTAATTTGTGATACGAATCCGTTTAGGCCAATAGAGAAGCCGAGTCATTCAGTTAAGATAATTTTAGTGCACACGTGAATTATAGTGTTGTGCTAAGGTCGGTAAAAATAATTATGGATTTCGATACATTTTTGAATAAGATACCGATGCCACATACCCAATATAAAAATTACTATAAAAATTAATCATGTAATTGATTTCAATTTCGATAGTTGTGTTTGTAGTAAGTAATGTTAAATAATCAGATTTTGGTTAAATGGCATATATTGTATTATCTTTTCTGAAGTTATTTATATCACCAATTAGCGCAACACTGTTGATTCTCTAGTATATTGTACAGATAAGTTGCATTTTAGTATTTAATCAAGTACTTCACCATTGTCAATAATCATGTCCATTTAGACACACATTCATATCACGTTCCTATTGGTCTGAAATGCGAAACATTTAATGTATAATATTGCATAGTTATGTTTGTTGCG
Organism: Ennomos fuscantarius; assembly: GCA_905220475.3. Lineage (NCBI taxonomy): Eukaryota > Metazoa > Arthropoda > Insecta > Lepidoptera > Geometridae > Ennomos > Ennomos fuscantarius. The sequence goes on from HG992039.1 coordinate 6,053,572, forward strand.
TGCGTGATAACTGAGAGTGTGTGATATACTTTTAGAAAATGACGATGTAGTCGTGTTGACATGACGCATGGCGTAAGATATCGATAAACAATATCATCGACCATCGTCGCAGCACTATTTTTGTACGCTTCACCATGTAAGCTTTACATTATGATGGACCTTTAGTTTTACAAGTGGGTATGTTTTATGTTTTCAATTTTACCTCATTCGTCTATTCCTATGTATTACATGAAGTTTGTTCGTGTGTCGCTAGTTTTTTGGTATCGTTTAGGATACGTTTCCTTTGAGCTTATTGCGTTGTACACCGACCCTGTTAGGGTGAGTTTTGTTATAAACTTTGGGTGAATTATCGTAATGCCAGTGTACTGTACAAATATATTTAGAACAGAAATTAAATATCTGGTTCTAATACTCCGACTCTTTAGCAGTGCCTAACTGTCGTGAAATATTTTATTATATTAAAATACCAAAAATTATATGCGTATTAACTATTACATTGTATTTTTGTGGATTTATTGGTCTTCATATGAAATGTGTAATGATTATTTTACACAAAATCTTATATTGCGAGTGGAAAATTGTAAATAAACGATTACTAACATAATATTGTTAATGTAACTGGTAAGTACTTACTATAAAAAAATCGGGTTCAAATATTATCATTATTGTTTCAGTCTTTTTGTAGGAACTGCGTCCTCGCTATAGTTTTTATTTTTGAAGACAGTTAAGGCATCCTTATCTATCCATTCCATGTGATTTTATCATTTTCGGTCTATACTTTTGTGGTGTCCTGCTAGTATAAAATGTCAATTACATTTCACGTTTAGAAAATCGTTGTTTATTGAATACAGCATTATGAGAAACGCGTTGACGTTGATGATTATCATTACACAAGGTCCATTTTTATTTCTAAAAATATCGAGGAACTTTAATAGATTATATTATGACTCTTTAAATAAATAAATACTTGAATATTTCTGGCTCTGAATACGGAACGACGCTCAGTCGCAAATCTGTGCTCGAATCGAGATTTCATTCATAAAATGTTCATGGATGGCATGGTCACGGAGCTTTGATTGCAATTCAACAGGATAAATTCGATTCCGAATATGAAAATTTCCACAGTAACTATGCACATAAGCTGCGTATCGAAACAGTCAAATCCATACCTTTATGTGTTTCTATTGGTTGCAATTGCAAGTTATAGCGCCTAGCAGTTTATGAATTGAAATCACTACTTGAGCACCAATCGAAGACTGTGTACTTCGGTAATTCGGGCCTTTACAAAGTCGCCGTTTTGATCTTGGTATTTCTTAATGTATCCAATTTATTCACCTGATTCATTTTTTACTAGGTTTTTATCATTGTCGATCCAGTTGTACGAAACCATAAACTTAATTTTATAGTTCTAAAGCTATTGCGGCTCTTGACATTTTGGTTTACATGAAACAGACGGCAACAATTTGAAACCGTCTTAATAAAGTTTGTGATTTTGCACAACAGCGGGCTGGTTCACAATTCACATTCGCCATCTCCCTCATCCTGAATGGAGATAAAAGAGATGGCGCGTGTAAAAAAACTCGTACCCTTCCGATGAATTCTGAATCGTAGTAGTGCTAAAATACCAATGTCAAAGCGTCTCAATTTTGTCCTTTTCTAATACTAAATTGACCAATTAAAGCAATTCCTCAAGCAAAAATTATACAAAATACTAAAAATTTGAATAATTCTCTCTATAAGCATTAGACATTTATATGATGAAAAAATCTCAAATTAAATGTGTTTAAAAATATGATGTACAAGTAAATTATTTTTAAGATTGCTGTAAGTATTATTAGAAAGTAATTAGAAAATAACTGTAATTCATAAAATGACGAGCTGTATGGTGTGTGAATAATATGGAGGTTGTTTTGTTCCAAACAAAGTGTTATTTATTTATGATTAAACAAATTTTGAATTAATATCTGGTTTTACTGGTGTTTGTACGCTGCATGGATGTATCAAATTTTTTTTACGGCAAATTGCCTTTATTTTCTAAATACTACAATGATATAACTACTACTAAACACTACCTCCTACAAACAAAAAACATTTGGACTATACTTAAAAAATAACGTTTTTGTTTTACTAGAAAGTTGTCTAACTATTTATAGAAATAGGCGACGGCTATCCTGCAACAAAGTCAAAAACTAACGAAGCATCGGAAAAAAGTTTCGTCAACAATAGTCATTAGGATGCTCTGAAGATGCGACGGGCTATTGCTATCACTTACTGGGAAAACATCCCAGTATACTTACCGGTTAGTCTATTGGGGAGATAAATTCACATTGGATACTATAATAAATTAATAGTACACATTTAAAAACAAGCTTTTCGTTTTCTCTTCAGTAAACCCTTTCATTTGACACCCATATCTTGGGCGTGCACAAAAACAAGTAATCCGCCATCTTAGGCTATCCGCCATATTGGATGTAGAATGACGCCAATTAGCTAACCATGCATTGTTAGCCAAACTAAAAGCGTAAATCATTGAATATTTAATTAATACTTATTTAATCGTCTTTGTTAAAAGTGTATCCAAAATTTCTGCTTTAAAATTCAGTTGCAAGAGTTGTCTCGAACATACTTAGTAAACATTAGAAGTTAATAAAAAAACTTGTAAAATGGACTGATTAATAATGATTAAGTATATTGATATTGATAATTATTACAGCCTATTTTATGTGCTTCTGAAGTACCTACCAGAAAATATAGGCGAGGTTAGTGTTATGAAGAGATATTTAATGCGACAATGCCAGAGGGCTTTCCATATTTTTACGATTATGCCAAAATCACAGAAAACAATAACAAATTTCAAAACACTGGTTAATATATATGTATTTAGTTACATATTTTAAATACATAATGTTAATTTTTCCTAGTATGTAGATAGTATTACTAAGCTGTGGTACCTCTATGGTAGATCTACAATCTCTTTGGCATGTGACGTCACAAATTATGTCCTCATATTAGCTGTGAGGAAGCTCCACACGTTCTGGGACAGGCGATGAAACTTTAAAAGCATGCTCTCCATGATTGATCTGGTTTTACTTATTTTTTCAATTATCACATTCATTTTTAACCTACTTCATGAAAATAATATTTACTTTTGTTTTTAATAGTAGTCAAAGCTGTCTAAGAAGGCTCCACGCGACACCTTGATTAGAATTGGCACTCATTTATTGGCGACTAGTCGATTAATACAAAATTAGTTTTTCATACGGCATTATCTCATATCTAGTAATCAGTGGTATTGTATTGATCAAAATGCTGGCACTTATTTGGCACAACGAATAAGCATTGCAATTCAACGGGGCAATGCTGCCAGCATGTTGGGTACGCTACCTACCTACTGGTAGTGGGCTAGAGCATTTGGACTGTCTATAGGTCATCGCGGCCAAGTATATAGACCAAATGTTTTTTTTTTGGTAGTAGTAGTAGGTAGTGTTTAGTATTAGTTATTATATCATTGTAGTATTTAAAAAATAAAGGCAATTTGCCGTGAATAAAAAAGTGGTATTGTTAGAGAATCACCTCCAGTTCAACATTAATGTGAAAGATCAGCTTTAAACTGAACATTCTTGGCGTGAGTAAAAACCATGGCTTCGTCCAAACCTTGGTTTACTAATTACAACTGTTTTCTTCGGCTTCATAACCCGCCGGCTTTGTGTACCCCCATGTTACACTCCTCGATTACAATGACCGTACAGGCTGGCGTACTCCCGCCGAGAAAGAACTGCACAGTTGTAACTAGGTTAAAATGAATGAACAGTGTGACACCCGAATACTTAACAAAACAGCTGTGTACACTTGCGCAAATAATAGCTCTGTCTCCTGATAACCACCAGCCAATAGACGCACAGCCCTTATTCCCGCCAAAACTTTCATCAATAACTTCGCGCATGCTTCCTTCTACATTCCCTGTCTCATTCTTCCATGATACGAAAAAGAAAGAGATATAGTAACCTGCGCAAATCTTACGCATGCGTAAACCGAATCATGCGGAAAACGCTCGCCTATTAGCTTTCCAAGCGAGTACTGCGTGTGGGGGAAATGCGGTGACCATAAAAAAATTGTGCAGATATTATAACAAAATTAACTATAATTTTATAGCTTTAATATTTTAATTTTTAAATAGTATAAATTAACAAGGCAACTGTAGTAGGTATCAATTTTATGTACAAACTACTAAATTTAGCAAGTATTAAACTGGAGTAGTGAATAGAATAGTAAAATTATAAATTAATCGGTGATTAATAACTAGTGTTGTGATATATTGATAAATATTGTGTGGAATCAGCGATTACAAAACCATTTTGTAAGTATCGATTACTAATTATTTTGTATCTACAAAGCAATAACCTAGATCGACTTTATCACATGTTCTGCTGTTTATCAGTTTACCCGAATCAATACGGAACACGACCTTGTCGATTAGTTTATCGTTTGAAGAACTGATTTCGTAAATATTTGAACTGGGCACGTTTAATGTACGCGACTGTACGGTACAAGCTGTAACGAAACGCCTGATCAATATTTAGCCGCAACAAAATACAATCGAGCATAAAATAGAGAGAATTTCCGTCATAGTTATTGGCACCTACAAGCTATTTTGTTTCGTGTATAATCAAGTTTTTCCATAATGAACCCTCTTTCAAAGAAAACAATGAAGACTTTGACTGTCTATCAATAAAGAAATAAAGATGAGTTATACTAACTTTGACGTACGACGTCTTCTTTTCCAAGAAAATGAACGAAATTCACAAAAGAAAACAACGTTTTCATATAAAATAACAGAGGAATAATTAACTAATGTATGACGATAAAACGTGTTCAGCGCTCACTCAAGGTGCAATATCACTATACAATTGGTCACGTAAATAAGTACAAATCTGATTATTATTGTGTGTGTCGGTCTCAAGACGTGCAGTTTTATTTGTTTGTATTTTCCAAGACGAATAGGTAAGTAAAAAATTAATATTGACTGAGTTGACTCATTATTATATTATTTATATTATTATTATTATTATTATACTCATTCACATTAACCTTTAACATGTCTTGATTGCACATTAAGCCGTCTGTCCCGGCTATTGCCGTAAGACGGTAATCTTTAAACCAAGTCCGAAGCCTTTGGAAAGCCTAAAGATTCTGACACCAGAGAACTTGCCTTCACGATAAGGAGAAGAAAAATTGCGTACTTATTTTCTTTCTTGACTAAATATCTTTGGAAAACATCTACCTGTTCAGTCAAGAAAACTGCTGTACCTATGCCTGATTGTAGTACTTGTAGGTATGAGTCTTTAGTGTTCTGTGATAATTGTTTATCGCGTGGGGCGCTTGGCCTATATTTACTTATCTATAGCATAAAGGAAACCGCGCGAAAGTTTCAAAACATTGTATTGCAAGCTTGTTGTATGAAATACATTTGTACTATTGTCCCTGAAGGTACAATTAGGTTAAGTATAGGTACTAACTTAGTAATTATGCTTACTCTATATTATGAAACTAATCGTTGCTTATAACTCTTTACTAATTAATAATACTAGATGTCCCATTCAAGGATTTAGATAAACCAGTTTTGGTCCACTATCATTTTGATTTTTCTAGTTCTTAGACTGCATGCGCTAAAAAGTAATGGGCAAGATAATCCCTAATTTAGCCCTAAGTCAGATTATAAAGGCTCACTATTATCATTGACCTATAGGCAGGTAATTACCATTAGCAGTGGACAATTTGTCCACTGCTGGACTGCTGTAGATCTCTCCAACATCACGCTACTAAGCTTGGTCTTCAGCTTTCCACTCAGCCTTTACCAACCACATTCCGCAGGGCCAATTCGGTAAGCATTACTATTTGCTATGTATTGTGTTTACTTCAATCTTGTCTAGGATTTGACCGCGCTCTCACCTGATGGGAAGTGACGATGCGATCGAAGACATAGCATGCTAGCCAAATAAAGCAAAGTACGTGGACCCTTCTTCAGGCCTTTCAGTGATTATAAATACTAACTTACATTTACTTACAACATCGTGTAGAATAAAGTGAGATAAACTAGTCCACTTTGTACATTGACGTCCATTACTTTCCATACAACTAATGGGACATACTTGCGCTACATCATTTAATACCTAATAGGGGATAGATAAATAGCAAAAGTTGAGTCCTTGAACGGCAACAAAAATAACTATGTAATAAGTATACGAATATTTACATTTTTGTCTAATGGTATAATAACAACGCTAGTTCAATATAATATTGTTATCACTCACACTAAATTCTTTGTTTGACTCGGTCGCGTGTTCTCTGATATTTTTAAAATTATTGTTTTAATAAGTCTTGTAAATTATCATTTATCTTGTTTAATATTCAAGGTCTACCCGGTGCTGAAGAATTCTGCCGGACATGTCGAAACGTAAGTAAAAATATTTTTAATAATTAACTAAAATACCTTTTTTTAAAAAGGAAAATGCCCTCGCATTTCCCTGCCATCACCCTCGTGATGGCAGGAGGTATGTGGGCATACCTCCTGCCATCATATGAGTTCCAACTCAAACTCACTAAAACCCCCCCGTGATCCATCCGCCACCGGGATGGGGCGAGATAAAGTCGCGATTGCAATAAACAGCTCAAACTAATATACCTACGCCAACAATGCGTCCTTACTTTTATTGTTTTGTTTTATAGCAAAGATTTTATGTTGATATTGACAAGTAGATGTCACGAAGATCACTGCAAAGGAACATTATCAAAGGACGCTAATGTAGATACCTAACTTTGACATTTATTTTGGTGAACGACCTCAGCTGTTATCACCATATTTTATACCACTAAAGTTTGATGATTCTTAATTACGTATACTTAGAGGAATTATTTTTATGTTCGCATACATATCTTTATAGGATCAGTATGTACTCTACAAAATTAATGAATCCGAAACCGATCATCTTTCAAATTATGCATCTTTCATGATGGCGCTTGCAACTATTACAACTTGAGATAAAAATGACACATACTGATTATTTTATACATTTTTATCTCATAAAACTAGAGAACTGGAACGTTTCGATAAACATTTAGGTATACCTACGTATAACACACATAACATCATCGTTATATACCTACTCTTTGTTCGAAATGTGTAAAAGTTGGGTTAAAATTCCCAGAACACTCTAAATATTCACAAATCATCGAAAATTTCAACCAGTCGTTTTGCTTGTGTCTATGTCTAAGTCTATGTATAACTGGCCCGCCAAACTTTTGGCTTATCGTGGGGGTTTAGTTTATTAAATTGAAAAATACCACATAAATTCCTTTTTAAAAGGTAAAAAACCCATCAGAAACACATTTATGCAGGCCTCTTTGGGAATAGAATTAATCAAAGGGTTTTTCTAAAACCTACCAAAACGAGGCAAATTTACCCAGTTTGAGTGTATCTACAACAAGTCGCATTATTTTATTTACTTCATAATATACTTCTAATAGGTAGGTCCTAATTATCACTATAGTACTAACTAGGTAGGTCCTAATTATCACTATAGTACTAACTAGGTAGGTACTAATTATCACTATAGTACTAACTAGGTAGGTACTAATTATCACTATAGTACTAACTAGGTAGGTACTAATTATCACTATAATCCTAACTAGGTAGGTCCTAATTATTACTATAATCCTAACTTACATTATAGTATTCTTCGAATATTTGAAAAGTAAATTTGTATTAGGTATAATATAAATAAATTATTATAAATATTATATTTACAATACAATAGCGATGGGGGGTTTATTTCATTAGATATTAACTTTGATATTATACAAAATTTATAAAGAACAATGTAATTCACATGAATATAAACATTTTAATTTACAATAAATAATTTTAATTTTATCGTTATCATAATTACATGCTAATAATTAACTACTCATACGTAATTATTTTGCACTGTAGCTAATTGAATCACCGGGAAAATGAGACTTTAAAACTTGATCCCACAGTCTATAAATCTATTATTGAACTGCCCATTCTGGACTGGGCGTGTGCCATAATCTCCATACTTACAAGGCAGCTTGGTAACCGTATAAGATTTTAATGTACCGAAGAAAATGCTGTCCATTCTCTTAATATTCCATTAGCCGGCTCCGAGAAGCGATGGGGTGGTCCTATTCTCACACCAATGGGACCACATGGATAAAGTTTTTTTTTTTATGTTAAGGAATGACGTGACGAGCTATCCGTTCGCCTGAGGTTAAACGACACGGCTGCCCATACCAGCTGCAGTGTCACTCGGAACTCGAAAGTATAGAGGTTTGCGTGACACTGCACTGCGCACGTCATCCAGAGACATCAGCACAATCTAGTAATAAGATTACTAAACTGTGAGATCAGATCATAAAGTCTCATTTGCCCAGTAATTTCACTAGCTACAGTGCCCTTCAAACCGGAACACAGCAGTGCTTGCGCACTACTGCTTGGCGGCAGAATAACTGGCAAAGCGGTGGTACCTACCTAGACGAACTTTGCAGTACGCTGTGTGAGCATCATATATTTTTTCCAGCGGTGAATTTGGAGTAAAGCGATGAGCTGCCGACTCGCAGGTTGCGGGTTTGTAAAGCCATGATCTTCGTATATCGTACGTCTGCAGCATGTGACAGGCAAATTGTATGAGCAGCCGTGTTTTAACCGACTTCAAAAAAGGAGGAGGTTCTCTATTCGCCTGTATTTTTTAAATGTTTGTTACCTCAGAACTTTCGACTGGGTGAACCCATTTAGATTATTCTTTTTTTATTTGAAAGCTGGTGCTTCCCGTGTGGTCCTATTTCAATTTGGTACATTCTGAAAATGGTGTCCATGAGAAATGAGACTTCAGACGTATAAGTCTGAAGTCTGTTTTTTACGCTTTTTGTTATGGACATTTTTTTTTTGGCTCCACACTTTTGTTTATTTAGCCAGTGTCAAGTAATTGATAATTTCTCAAGTTAATTAATATTATATGTATATACGTGTCAAGTCCCAGTCCAAGTCATCAAGTCAAGTCATAGTGCAGTCTAGTTAAGTCATACTCCTAGTAAAGTGGTGGCAACTTTACCAGAAGCTTCTATGTAGTTTTGGAAACAACACGAAAAGAAACGTCTCACCATCATTACACCACTTTCCCACACTCATGCCTATAATCCAGCACTTAACGAATAAAATCCCACCAATTCTATGCACTAACATTGTATATGACATAAGTTTTGGAAAATAATACAATGCGGTGAAGCGGTTTTTTTCGTTTTCCCGCCAAAAAAAAACTGTGGACATGTTATATAGCGCTGAAGCAAGCCCGTAGGCAGGAGTTTTCTTAACTTTTCTGCATACTAGGTGGTAGGACTTTTCTGAAAAGTTCGTCTAGGTAAGTACCACCGCTTTGCCAGTTATTCTGCCGCCAAGCAGTTGTGCGCAAGCACTGCTGTATTCCGGTTTGAAGGGCACTGTAGCTAGTAAAATTACTTGACCTTATCTCACAGTTTAGTAATGTTATTACTAGATTGTGCTGATGTCTCAGGATGACGTGCGCAGTGCAGTGTCACGCGAAACTATACTTTAGAGTACCGAGTGCACACTGATCATAAATGGGCAGCCGTACCGCTTAACATCCGGCAAACGGTTAGCTCGTCGCGACATTCCTTAACATAAAAAATAAAAGCAGGTGACTTTCTATGCTAAAATCGTGTCTTTGAGTAGTGTTTGTAGCGGCAGTTAGAGTTGAAATCCAGCATCCATTATGTTACCATATATTATCTGGAGACTAGTTCTTGGAAAAGTTTCGAATTCGAAAAACGTCAAAAAACAACGAAATGAAATGTGTTTTTGACTCGAAATTTTTAACGTTGCCATTGTCTCGAAATTTTTTCTTAGAATTGAGCTCCGCAAGTTCGGTTCTCGGAATATTATATTCGAGCTCTTCTAGGACCATATTTACGAAAACTTAGATTTCCAGACTGTTGTTGATTATAGTTTTCAATATTTCGTTCCCAATGTAGGTATACCTAATTCCTATATTCAGTCAAAGTCAAAGTCAAAAGATTTATTGCAAATAGGCTAATTTTAGCACTTTTACAAGTCAAAATTATATAAGGTACTTAAAATTAAGTTATTTCACTAAGTATATAAAATTACAAAGTGCTTATTGTCAAATAATATATAGCAAGCCCATTATAATATATTAGTTTGAAAAAAAAAGCAGTTCTCTTTCTCACTACTGGTGCAAGCAATCCAGCACAGTATGTTCCTTCTGGAACAGACTGTGTTCCAGTTTAAAGGTCATTGAGATTTTATGATCTAATATCACAGTCTAGTAATCTTTGCTGATGTCTCAGGATGACGTGCGAAACTATCTTTGGAGTTCTGAGTGACATTGCAACTGATATTTTGATTGCTGAAATACAGTGTTCTCACTAGTTCGGGAGTCTATGGACTCATTAACATGTATAAAACCCTTTTATGTCAATAAATGATTATATGATTTGAATCTTGATATGGGCAGCCTATAGCCAACGACTAGCTCGTCATATCATACAATATCATTAAAAAAGTTTCCACACTTGGATTAAATATACTGAGTGTCCTACTTAATAGGAAAATGCCAACAATCGATCGGTCACGAGTTTCCGTTGGTCAGGTGTGTCGCATCGTCATTATTTATTGATAGGTGTTCGAAGCTTCACTGTCTCGGTCGTACTTATCTAATTAACTATTCATCATTGAAATCGATACGGCTGAAGTAAAGCACTGGAGTCCAAGGCCATTTTCCTTGAGCCAAGCTTTACATTTTTATCATATTATTTATTTATTTGTAGACGTTTAGACGGCCAACACAAGATGATCTAGCCCCAAACTAAGCTTGTAACTACTATGGGGACCGGATAACTGATACAATACTTACATACTTTTAGTTTATAAATACATTCATAGAATACAATATAACACCCATTTCGCATCACGTAGTTTTTAATTTTAGAAAGGGAATTAAATCCACAGATCGAGTGGACTACCCACATGTAACTGCCAATAATTTATCTAGTGCTTATATCTGCATAATTATGCAATTACGACAAACTAGAAAAAAAATCGCATCACTAATTTTCCTGTTGTTTTTTTTACCGTCTATAGTTTTTAAGCAAACCATTGTGTAGTTGTGGAAAATATTATAATATTTGTGACAAAAACAATCTAGTATCCAAATTCCTTAAATATATCCACGTTTGCACGACCATCATCAGTGTTCTAAAATTACATAATATTCGTGACTGAATAAGTCTATAATGGACATAATAGTATCTAAATTTCATTTTCCTGACGTCTGTAGTTCCAGATCTGCGTTGTTGATCAGTCAGGACAGTCTCTCTTTGTATAATAGTAGATAGATAAAAGCAACCTTTTTTTTTCATGTCGGTTAAGTTGTCATAAATGCACAACCTTTATTGATTGGGTTATAATCTCCGTACAGAACAGTGTGTGATATATTTACGAAGGTAAATAATATCACACAGAAAGAGAAGTCTTTCTACGCATTTCAATTTCACGCTGTCCTGCGCCTGTCTTGGCCAGGTTTTAATTTCTTTGGTCCCAATCATAAATATCGTTCATGCTTCGTCGGGAACCGTATCTTGAAGGGCTCAACCTGCCAACTGCATAATGTCAAGTGTTTCGACCGGCAATATTCGGATTTTGATAATCCTCTACTTTTATTTCTTCTTAATTATATAATAATACGTAGGTAATAATTAATGCAGCCTCATGAGAATTTCAGTCTTCGTCAAATCTTTTACAGTGTTAGCAACACTAGTGACATTGGTTTTAACTAAAGTTTTAGATTTAGCTTCTTATCTAATACACATATTAATTTTAATACCAAGTAAAAAATTAACGACGAACGGGAAACGGCATTTGAACACGCTTCCTTATGTCAAAAATGCAAGTTTTGTATTTTTGACATATGGAAGCGGGTTCAAATCCCGTTTGTGATAAAAATGATTCCTTTCAATTAAACCTAATAATATTGGATTTAATGTCTGAACGATATTGTATATATAAATATAAAGCATAATTACATAGTTCAAAAGTCTCCTACCTAGGTTTAGGTTAGGAGAAATCAAATAATTTTAAGTATATTTTCCGCCAATTAGTGCTATACGATTTGATTCCATTTTTATAGTATGCACTGTTAAGGGATTGGATCTCGTTGCCATCTTCTATGTTTCCAACAACTTATCTCCTGTCTTCGAGGCCAAAGTGAATAGATACGCACTGATTACATTAATGATTACTAAATTTACGTGCTCCATCTTCGACCTTCGCTGTCGCTTACCATCAGGCGAGTTGGTGGTCAAAAGTGATTCTATAATAGTAAAAAAATGGGTTTAGGTAAATATATATTCGGTATAATATAATACCTATGTAAACTATTTTGTTGCAAAATAACTGTTTGATGCATTAGCTTTTATCTGATTCTATCTATAATGTTTTGATGTAATCTCGATGAACTATAATTATGCGGTATTCAGTCACGCCACAAAATCCTGATTTTTAATATTATTCATATATTTATCCGATAGCAAACTGCCTTGGCGGTAATTTTGCTAGTGTAAAACCGCATATCAAAACTTAACAATAGGGTAAAGTTTGAGGTAATTTCAGTTTATTTTATTTATGTATTTAATATTCAATTTGAATACTCGACATTTCACATTGGATGTTAACTTGACTGAGATATTTTTAGTTTGAAAACTATCTTTTCTTCATCTTCATTTTGTAAGATAAGTAACAGCTAAACTCACGTCAATTAAAAAGTCGAAATTACTCAGGTTGCGGACATATTCGAAGTCCTTCTGGAAGCCAGTTACTAACGCAAGCCGCGGCGGCTTTTGCGAGCTGCAGCACATAACTGTTACTACTGTCTTACAAAATTGACTGAGATACAAATAGTTTGAACTGAAAAAATGCAAAAGAGATAACGTATCCAAAGTTTTAACAAAAAGTTTTTTAGGTATACAAATTTATCTAATGGTCGTCAATTATTACTTCCATCATTTAAAGAACAATCATTCTTTATATATCTAAATCTAGCTCACTTGAAAGCCGGTATTGTCGCCCTCACGATATGCTCGTGAGCATTACCCACCGTGACTCATGGCTCATGGAGCCTATTCACGGGTTTATCGACACCAATCTACTTAATTTGTAGGTGCGGAAACAAGGGGAGCCGGTATCGATTCATTTCACTATATAAATTACAGAATACAAGCATACATATTGATACTCACTCCTTGTAATATCCCAGCTGTCAAATGTAGAGTTTTCCCCATGTTCGGCCAAAAACCTACGAGTGTATCTTGATTATCCTTACTAGATACTGTTTAAAAGTGAAATTTTACTTAAGAAAAACAATGCTTTATCAAAACTTATTCTAAGAAGCCGCTACCAAAATGCTACAAACGCAGTAACGTACCCAAAATGCTGGCGGAATTGCCCTGTTGAATGGCAATGCTTAAACTTTAGGCTAAATAGATACCTGCACGGTCATGTGGTTTAGTCGTGTGGTTGCCTCGATCAGTTGTTCCGAAAGATAAATAAATATACTTAAATATAATATATACTTTAAATATACTTACTCGATGCTCTTGATAGCGAGTACAGTAAATAATTTGAATAGACGCATCGTTCTAAAGAAAGTGCCGGCAGATAAAGGAGTAAGAAATCGGAAAATCATTCCAATAAAGCACAACAATCATTGTATAATTAGGATATACTTACGCCTAATTAGACTAGCAAGATAGACAGAGTGTGTTTTAGACGTTGCTATTTAGATGTCGCCCCCGATTTCTTCCAGGGTACCTTTGGAAGGTCAGGAATTTAGGAACAAAATTACGGTTGGTGCTGCTACAACTTATATACGAATATGTAAAGGTACATAGGAAAGGAATATCTTGATTTAGTTCCCGAAGTCATGTATTACTGAACGACCCGAGTGTTAGTTCAAGCTTCGATTTAGTTTGACCTTCAAAGTACCGCAACATGGCAGAAATATTTTATGTTCACGTTACCGTTGGGGCATTTCTTCGATACTTAGTTCATACACTTATGTTAACTTAAAACACATGTTACATTTAACCTGTCCCTCGTTGTCGTCGTGGTATGTCATACTCCCAGGGCGAGATGGTAAATCCTAGCGCGACCCCATCTCGCCCCATCCCAGCGGCGGACGAGTCACGGGGGCTTCGAGTTCCAGATACGAGCATACATAGTGCGAGGGCATTTCCCCCGTCAAATAAAGGAAATTTAATTTAATTTGGAAAATTGAGTTCCCACGAGAAACGGGTAAACTGCGAGGTAAGTTTGCCCATTGTTGCAATTTATATAAATGATTCTTTTCTTTTATGTAATTTTTGATATTTGGTGTGCACACTAGAGTTCATCTATCTATCTATCTGAGTAACTGGTAACTGGTATTTGCCTCCAGCCCTTTGCAACTAAAGTGTACCTTATAGTTCCCCGTTTATTCTGTTCCCACTCAATGCTGAAATATCTACAGGATTTATGAAATTTAGTGTATGGTAGTTTATGTCCGGAAAAATACAAAGATATTTTAATCCCGGATATTTTTAATGTGTCCTTGTCGGTGAATCGCAGTAGAAATAATTTGTCCCACTTGTGATACGTCACTGAGTACATTAGTACTGGTTGGGTGGTAAGGTCTCCTTTCCATTCCAGAAGTAATTATAAAAAAAGTGCTATAAAGGGACTAAACCGTTATAACCTGGTTTGTCTCCATATGATCTCCTCGCCGGTAGCCTTAACAACGGCACTCGCTGGGGCTAGAAGCTATGAGGCTGTCAATAATTCAGATGGACGAACAGATAGACGGATAGACAAATATACAGATGGACAGACAGATGGACATAACGAATAAGGGTTTCTTGTGTACACGAAACCCTAAGAAGGATGATATAAATTGTCAGCTACTTAGAAAGCGATCAATAAATAGTATATATCTATTAATGTGTTTAAAAAATATCACATTAAATTATTCAAGTCATTTACCATAAAAGCTACAAGAACTGATTTACAACTAGCAACAACCGAAGCACACGTCATCAAAACAAAAACAGTTACCCATTTGCAAACTTAAAAAATGTTTCATCACGTTTCAAATGCACAACCCAAATATAGTTGGCAATATAAAAAACGATCTATGTATACAGTTATCTATCGAATCATATCTTCTTTGGGGCAGGACCAGGCTGCTGAGGTCGATGACCGCTTGCATCTCGTGCTTTTTTTGCTAATAAAGAATTAGAAAAACTCGATGTGGCAGATGGTAAATTTTTGCGGTCTACGAACTGTTGTAAAACGATTTGCGGACTTTACGGCACAAGCCATAACGAGGTAATAAATGTAACTTAAAAACCTCTTTATAAGCTAGATATTTTATAGCTGTCTATATATATATATATAGCCATAACAGGCTATAGCTTTTGATCACAATACAAATTTATAAAACCCCCGACATAAAAAACCTCAATTAGCTGAGGAACTTAAGTAAGTTACCGTTCAAACAAAAAAATAAATTTGGTTCATCCTGTTAGGAGCTATGGAGCAATAGACAGATAAAAAGATACACAGATACACTTTAAACCTTTTAATAGTTGTGGGGAATACAGAAATGCTGATGAACAAGATAGAGCTTATTCTGTAGCAATAAAATTTTTAGAGGATGTCTCTCCTAAAATTATTGTAAGTCTTGCTTGCTCTTCGGGCGTTCTGATCTTAGATTCTTGTTATCTTACTACTACCAGTCGTTTCTTTTTGTCTTTCAAATTGGCGAAAGTGAAAAACCCCGTAATGCAGAGTTCAAAGCCCCGAAACCAATCATCATTATGATTTCGCTACTTCGTCACGATCACGCTTGATGGAATACAACGGTCACCTTCTTCGTGTTCGTGTGTTCTTTTTAAGATTTTAACTCGTCTTTGGGATTTTCGTTTGCTTACTAATCTTTTTAATCCAATACACATTCTCTTATTATCTTTACGATAGTGCTTTACCTCAGTGCTTTTAATATTAATCTTCACTGGCATAATTAATGTACCATTTGGGTCGGCATTTGTCGATTCTTACTGCTTACTGTCTGTCATCACTGAGCCATCATTGGTCCTACATAAAAACTCTTTCAGACAGTATTGGGATTTAAATTTCCAGTAGCTCTATCGCATGCCACTTTAACACCTACCGCAGTTTTGCACAGAATAGTGCGTCCGGTTTTAGTGGCACAGAAACCTCATCACGTGATGAAAGGCCACTTAACTCTTTATACTCGTAATTGCACACAGTGCAATGACTGGCAATCAATAAATGTAATTGAAATGTAGATCAAAGCAAGAGAGAATTTTAAACTTTTTCTAGGAATGTCTATTATCAGACACATAGTTAGTGAGCAGAAAAAAGGAATTGAAGTCCGGTTGTAATGACACAGAAACCACATCTGATGGTCAACCATCCGCCACCAAGAACCAACCGCAAGAGCAACGGCCTACAATCCTTGAAGGTAACAGACCGGCAATGCTGTCGGAAATACTAAAGGAATAATGAATAACTGGAAAAAGGATATCAAACTGAAAAGAAAATGGCTGGCTCAGTTACATAGTTACCCTATTCTACGGGTCACACGATTTGTATTTTGTTTGCTAAGGAAACTTTTTAATATATTCACAATGCACTTAACAATATAATTGCATACAGTACAATGACCCTCAAGCCGAAGACAATCGTAGATGGACAATATTGATAACATTTTATGAGGAAGTGGTCAAAACGTGTTGTTTTTTAAAGGTTAATGCGTGCGTTCTTAGTATGTAACATACCAATAAGATTAAAATAAATTGCCTGACAAGATTTTTTTTTCAGTTCTTCTTAATTTTCATAGCTATTGCGAATTTTTGAATTATTATTGTTCTGTAATTATAAAGGATGAAAGGAACTTAAATATAGCATTAACAAATCCAAACTATACCCACACTCAACAAAAGAACAGTAAATAAAGACAACTTAAAGCCATTACACAATTAATTAAATGAAATTACCGTTTTATTCTTAAGCGGTGGAATAAAAATCTGATTCATCAAATAACACTGTGTAATGGGGAGTGAACAATGAACAATTTATACTTTTTGCTCAATTACCGAAATGTCAGTCACAGGCATCATATAACTGCGCATGACACAATACAACTCAAGTTCAATACTTTGGCAACGAGTTGACATAGATCAGATAGATAATTAACAAAAGGGTCATTTACAATATTAAGTAATTTAGCAAAAATCGAAGAAAGTGCATTTTATATCTCAAAAATTGTAGCATTGTATAATTCATCTACCCTTTTGATATGGCCGGCTCATCCTATTATTATAATCATACTTATGGGATATTGTCAAAAGAAAGCATAGGTACTAAATCCAAACAAAAACTATGCTGAACTATGTAATTTTTTAAATTTTCCTTGTTGATTTAATAACTATTGTGTTCAATTTATTTTTTGTTCAATGACATTAATTATATTGAGTGTTTGTGTACAAAAAATTTGATACGCTACTTGTAATATATTATATTATTTCTATGATCCAGTATTTTAACAGTAAGGAATGGTTCTACAACTTCATTTAAAGCTTATTGATAATTATTTAAACCTCCCACTACAAAATGCGATAAACCCGTAATTGCTATAAATATCTAATTTGAATCATAAATGTTAGTTCAATTCGAATCACTTTAGCCTGACAGAGCATCCTTCAACCGCTAGGTGCACGCCTGGCGACATTTATTAATATATTGCTCTTTCATTTTCATTACATACTTTGTATTTAATGAAATATGAAAAGAATGAACATTGAATTGCTTTTTAGATTCTTTGGAGTTCTCGTCTGCTCATTTATTACGTAGATAAAGCACGCGTTTTGAAGCCTCTTTTGAACGGCATATTTATTCAACTAGGTACATATGATTGATGTGATAATATTTCTTCTATGGCTGCATTTAAAACTCTGATTGGAAAGGTACTTTTATAAAGGTTTTATTTTATATTGACCATTATTTTAGGCGAGCTCAGTTGAAAGCTCACATCTGTGAATTGTTCTTTGATGGCAGCAGTGCAGGCAAGACTGGCTCCATCTGCCGATACCGTTACTCGACACAGTAACCGCGAAGCTCAAGATTAATGGCGGACATGGGCAAGCAAAGGGCTCCGCAGGGTTCGATGGATAGCTGTTACTAGAATAACCTTATACCTATCTAGCACAATGCGGTTCTGTTCGTATTTATTGAGATAAACGTAGCTTATGTCGCTCCCCATACTATCATTCAGATCAATTTGCAGTTTCCCGTTTAACTTAATTTATTCATTATTGCTGCAAATTTACTGACATAATTGTTTTGCAATTTTGGTATCTTTAATATTACTATCCTCTTTATAACTTTTACTATAATTTGTTCTGTCATCTCTGCTTGTAAGTTCATTGACATTATATCATCATCAAAAATAATATAGATTTCGCAGAAAGCAATGCCTGGAAAGTGGGTGCTAAAGATTTATGCAGTGTCTTAGAGCTTATCATTTCTAAGCAACTGCATAAATCCATTAGATAAATGAATTGCTTGTAGAATATAATATCAGAATATATTATATCGGAGTATTTCTTACCGAAAACATACAAATTTCACCATGTTTATGAAAAATAGCTCATTTGTATTCCATAGCAGCTCAGTGGCAAGTCACGATTTGAATCGTACGACACTAATATTTCAGGCATAACATAAAAAAATAAATGTGTATAAAATATTTCTTATCGCTAATCTGATCGATAGTGTATTGCTAGCTACTAGTTTGTGGTGTTTGTAAAATGTTCAGAATTGCTGCTACTTCTCGAAAAGGCGTTCCTTCCCGATGACGCCGCCAGGTGTGGCATGAGGAATTGTAATTATTCACGAGTGTTGTTTTGTTCACTTTTTAGAGATTATGCTTTAATCCAGGATCTCTTGATGGTAATTAGAAAATACATCTACATTATCTTTTAACACTATACAATGTTATATTAGCTACATCTTTAATAGGTGGGTGTGTCTCTGGGAATAGTGATTCCCCATGACACATCTGGCGGTGTCTTTTAGACGGTGCCATTGGGAAGGAACGCGAAGGTGCCTAGCTATTAAGCTAGACTTGGCTTGACTTGTATATAATTTTCTACAGCAACTGTAACTTCCACAAAAAGTCTTTCCGAGTCACGTAAGTGTTACGGATTTTACCCAGTCATCAATTCCAGTGAGTGTTCTTTGCTCAAGTTGAAAATTACGTACCTCTGTGGTTAGTTTTAAAAAATAACTTCCTTTACTGAACATGTCTCTACTTCTACGTAATTACCTACTTTTAAAGTTTTTCCTTATGTCCACAATGATTATATGAAATAGTTTTTGCAAAATAAGTTCAGGATCCGGTTCAGCAGGTATCATGGATCCAATGTCGACTAAACCATCAGCCCTGGGGGGTTCTGGCATACTAACCACTTGTTTTATGGACTAATACCAATAATTCCAACTAGGAGGCTAATAGCGTTAGCGGTTAGGTGGATGTGCTTAGATGTTGTACGCATAAGCAAGGGTACATAGCATTATTATAATTATAGTCTGTGTATGGATGAAAGCAAGTATAATATTTGTCACTGGGATGTATTTTAAGCGAATGTTAAAAGTTTTGTATGAGAAATTCAATGAGATTTCAATGGAAAAATTATAAAAGTATCAATCGAGAAGATTCCATATTTGATGTTATGTGAAACTTTTCCACATGTACAAGCTAAGATGATATCTAAGATTAACTCTACTCACAATAAGAATAAATATTTTTTAACTCGTATTCATTTTAAATTATTTTCAATGCCAGCACAATCGTTGCGCAAAATGCAAACATTTTTACACAAAACGATTCATTTCTATTTATAACATTGGAATGAGTTCAATGTTATGAACGAGATTACTTTTGACGATTCGGGATTACGGAACTAGGATATGAAATCACTGGTCATTTTATTTATGAATATTTTAATAATCGTCATTACGAGTACGAAAAAAAATTTCTGTGCTATGAAATTGTTTTGAATGTTTTTCATGTTATGAGATTTGCCGAAGTGAAGATAAAATTATAAGAAACTGCTTCCAGGAAGTGGGTTCCAGAAGGTGTTGTACAAAAATAATTGCAGTTAATTTGTTGCCACAATACAACAGCTGTCTTAAAACATGCACGTAACCTTTTTAACTCACATTATAATTATTTATATTTTACTAGGTGGTAGGACTTTGTTGCAAAGTTCGTCTAGGTAGGTACCACCGCTTTGCCAGTTATTCTGCCGCCAAGCAGTAGTGTGAAAGCACTACTGTGTTACGGTTTGAAGGGCACTGTAGCTAGTGAAATTACTGGGCAATTGAGACTTTATGATCTGATCTCATAGTCGAGTAATCTTATTACCAGACTGTGCTGATGTCTCAGGATGATGTGCGCAGTGCAGTGTCGCTTGAAACTCTGTTTTAGGGTTCCGAGTGACACTGTTCTGTTATGGGCGGCCGTGGCGCTTAACATCAGGTGAACGACTAGCTCGTCACATCATTGAATAACAAAAAAAATATATATAAAGCTTTTTAATTTTCTGTAAAGATTATCATACCATGCAATTTAAGTACGTAGTATTTGTTGCGAGTTGAGTGTCTTTTGTGTTATAATATGCTCGCAATACAATTGAAAAGTGGGCCAAGTTTGTCTCACTATGTTCGCTCAGCGGAGCTTTAGTGCGACCGGTTGGCCGGTCGTTGAACCCGCAACCTACTCTCTACTCACCCTGGGTTTCGCGAGATCTTTAGCCGAGCTGAGATGTGCTATTCAAGTGTTAGGCCTCTATTCTATGAGAAAATAAACGCATTAAACAGGCTCGGTACGTCTGTTACGGCCATTGACCAACATGCATTTATCGGTACCTATAATAACCTCGACGTGCAAATTTGCTGTGTGTTTATTTATTTTAATTTATTTAATTTTACGTTTGGATTTCTTGTCTCTTTTTATAATTGGTATTGTTAAAACCTGAAGCGTTCAAAAAGGACCTGTTATACAAATTTATGTATTAGCACACAAAACATTATAGCTCTAACATTTTGATCTATGGCAGATAAAAATTTGGATTCATCTTTGAATTTATTGAAAGGTTATATAATAGCTGGTTAAATAAAATGGGACTAAAATGAAATGAATTACTTAAAAATGTTCTATTTAAGGAAATATGTTTTTCCTGGTGTCAGTCTCAAGATTAATTTATTCACTGTCAATTTTACTCACTTGATCGTTAAGTGTCTTTTATTTAACTTGAGCGTATCGCTGCAACTTTGTAAGGAAGCTTTTAGCATAATTAAATACTACCGGCTTAATCACAGCATTTTATAAAGTCTTGGTATAAATAGAATTTATTGCTCCCTATATTTTATTGTCAGATTTTTCAGGTTCACTAATGTATAGATTTACTTTTTACAAAGAAAATGTTGTATTTCCACAAATTTAAATCATTAGGCGGTGACTATAAGTATATTAATATTAAGGTTTTAATATAATATTCTATTTTGTTTCAAGACTACGATGCCCGGAAATCCTGGGGAGAGACCATTGCTCAATGGGGAAACACAGGCTAGTGTTGTTGCTGTTTTAATATAGAATGACCATTATTTCTATTGCTTAGCATGTGCATTTTGACATTGAGTACTAATTTATAACTGAATCTTCGATGAAGCGGTCATACAATTATAAGCACTGCAATGGATAGAAATATACATTTTCAACCTTATTAATAAACACGAACTAGCTTTAGACTAGTTACACCATCTTTTGTCTCTTTCGATCCAGCTAAATATTCTAGTAGCAAAAAAAGGACAAAAGCTAAAGTAACTAATCCGAGACTAACACCCGTTTATTAATAAGGCTGTTTGATATTAGCATGGCTAAGCATATAAGCGAAGCTTAAGTTCTTTTCGTACGACAATTTGTCAATCTAATTTGTGTCTAACACGCACATCTTCATACTAAGACAATATACTAGACGAGTAATCATATAAAATGCGGCATCATTTTTCCAGCGCATACAAACATGAAACTTATAGTATTCACGCTTTAATTTAATGCACCCACATTCGTTACACGCTTATACTACTTTGCTCATCTTATTTGTTTTGTTAAACAGAGCAGAGTGAAATTACTATCGTTGAATATAATCTAACGCATGGCTATAATTTACCTTGACGTTGACTTTTATGCACTTGCAGGCATTAGTATAAGCATCGAGCATTTAGTGCTGGTTTTATTTTTGACCGGGTAAGTACTGGGTACTACCATTTGTTACGATCTATATTTTGCAATGATCTATAGTCCTATTCAAAGATAGAGATATAAAAGTTTATCTATACGTCTCTGTTGTGTGACTTAATGTTTTTTGTTTGAATTTCTTACAGATCTTTGATCTGTTTCATTGTTTTTAATGTTTGCTCCTTATGGCTTATTTAGCGTATAAATTATTGATAACATTCAAGATTATAGATAACTGTATTGTGAAGTCAGAAAATTTTACTTCTGCAAGGATTAAATCAGTCATATCTGTCCATGGGTTTACTATATCTACATCTCATATGACTTTTATTTTAACAGTCAAAGTCTACGGCACTTACTCTTCTATTTTTTTTTATTTATTTCAAACTTGTCTAGCATTTGATCGCGCTCTCAGATCTCTCTCTCTCTATTTAAATACAAAGTATGATATTTTCTGCACATTTTTAATTTATGTTTTCAGAGTTTATATAATCGAAATCATTATCTACCACCACTTCAAAATCAAATATTACAACTCATTAAATTCAAATGGTCGTCACGACATTCCCGCCGCGAGCTACACCAATATGCACTTATTCAAAATGACAAAGCACTATAATTTTATTGCAAGAGACAGTGACTTTAGAATAAATGGTAGTGCTGCGTATACATCGCAGATGCACTTAGAT
Source organism: Ennomos fuscantarius (assembly GCA_905220475.3). Taxonomy (NCBI): domain Eukaryota; kingdom Metazoa; phylum Arthropoda; class Insecta; order Lepidoptera; family Geometridae; genus Ennomos; species Ennomos fuscantarius. The sequence continues at coordinate 6,076,730 of HG992039.1, forward strand.
ACGCCGTCATCTATGCTTAATTAACATATTTCAGTCTCGTCGGACTCACGGCCAGGTCTTATAGGAGAATACACTCTATTCATGGACGCATCCTCACTCTATCTTATGGTCGGCGGAAAGGTAAAATGATGAAGAACAATTTTGTTTCTTTTGTTTGTTTTAGTAGTTCTTGCAAAACTGCATATTTATTCGATCGATGATTGCTTCGCAAAATTATTGGTCCTTGAGATGTCAACTAAAAGCATATAGGTACGGTATAAGCGTTTGAAATATAAATAAATAATAATAAATATTCAGACATTTCACACAGCGCCATCTAGCTCTAAATTAAGTAAAGCTTGTACTATTTGAACCAGATAATGACAGAACACTTAGATTAGACCATTTTTGTTTTTAAATACATAGAATAAAATGTATCACCCAGACACAGAATAAACACCTATGGTCATCACACAAAACTTTGCCTAAACAAATTCCACAAAACTTAAATTTCAAAGGGCAGAGCAACCACGTACTGAGCTACCAGAACAGTCTGATATATTACCTACATAATTTCGAGTGCCTTTACAAAATATTCAGGAGCTGTACATTTTCGATAACAATCACGTCATCACATCTTTGACGTAAATTTATATAGGTCTGTACTTATGTGTCGCATTGGAAAACATATAACACAACTTTTACGCGTAATGTGACGTGCCGACTAGAAATGGCGACTGCTTTCGCATTCATCGGTGCATAGAGCCGCATGCGCAAGTTCAAGGCTGGTCGAATCCTGCTTCCCATCGCATGTGCATGTGCATGTGTGTAGCCAGGTAAGCCTTGCAGGGGCGATTGCCCCAGCGATGTTCAACTAAATAATCGTTCTTAAAACATTTTTATTTGTTATCAAAAAAAAAGTGGTCATTTGACGCATCCCCAAACTAAACAAAGCTTGTACCATGAAATAGAATACTTATATACTTTTTGTTTGTAAATGCATAAATATGTAGAATACAATATAAGACCCAGACACAGAACAAACATCTACGTTCATCACACAAATGTTTGTCCTGAGTGGGAATCGAGTCCACAAACTACAGATTAGAAGGCAGGGCTCCTACTAACTGAGCTATCGGGTCAGTCGAGATTGGATCACGAAGAAGATTACATACAGTAGTGCAGACTGATGTAAATGTAAATATACTTATACCTTAGTTAAAATTGTTGGTTGTGGAAATCCTGCAATATTAATGTTAGAGATTTTATGGTAAAAGTTTTATTAATTTATCTAGGGAGCTAGATATATTTAGCGGGCCCATACGATATCATTGATCTCGCCCCATTGCGAACAAAATCCTTAGTACGCCTTTGTGATGCATACGCATTAATTCAGCTCACAAACGCGACTACCACCATTGTCTATCACTCTACACTGAGGTCGGGGAACTCGTAAAGGATTAATGACAGCATTGTGGCCAGTGGTTTACGTCTTTAATTTTTCTGCCACCACCTGCGGGCAGGCAATGCTCGCCCTGGCGGGGATTATAGTGCGCTGATAGGCGCGCACGTCGGCTGTGATGGACGGATTGCATTGGGAATTGTGGGTGTGAAGACAACATGTGTCTGGCTGACGACATAATATCAATGAAATATGGGATATTATAATATTATAGAAACTGACGTGAGTAGTACTCATAACTACAACTATTACACGGCTAAAACTCACGAGATACAGTCGAATAACTCGACCGGTGTTCGGGCAATAAAGATGCCCATCCTCAAGGAGTACGCGCGGCGGCGGTGGTGGCGGCTCGGCGCTGATTATGCGGCAGTTATTCGACTGTATCTCGTGAGTTTTAGCCGTGTAATAGTTGTAGATATGGGATATTTGCTACACCGTTACACTATTCAGTGTTTTCGTTGCGTGACACTTTAATTAATGTATCTGTTCATCTATATACCGAAACCGATAGTATAAAATTTAGTTTGGTATGTAAGTAATTAGGTATGTAGATAAAGGAATACCCGTAATCGATATACAATTTGCTGAAAAAATCTGCTGTGATCATATTAATGCTGTATGTGTGCTGACTTTCATACTTTAAAGTCAACAGAAGAATAAATAAGTAACCAATGTGATGTAGATATTAACATCTTGTAACATTATCTAAATTGGATTTCCTATTTCTGTTTCAAAACCCATTTCCAAGTTATTTATTGAAATTGATTTCAAACATAAAACCTGTATTTTATGTACTTAATAAACATTAAATACAGACAGCGAAAACAAATGATTAAAATCGCATTGAGTTCTAGGTAGGAGGTAAAATCCGTTCAACTCAAACGAATCGTTTCTTCGAATGTGTCCGTTCACTTTGACCTTGTTCGGTCGGCGTTGCGCCAAACTGTTTACATAGTGCATTTAGCAGAGTATTTACTCTACATGACCACGGACAACTGCATAAACTGGTGCAATAGGGTTGGCTCAAGGCTTGATAATACACAAACTGAATAAATAGCTTATGAAATATGGTGATTTTTCAGGATACTACAAATTGTTTATTTATACAATATACAAGAATAAAAAGCTATATTTGATAAAATAAAGACAATGGCATCGCTAGCTGGTGCAATGGTAGGGCTGGCCCGATCGAGTACAATTTTTCAATGTTAATGAAAATTTTTAGAGTTTCTTTTTGACATTACTAAATTTTCAGATTTATGATGTAAACAGTGTCGCTTGCTTAGCATGTTAAACAGATTCATTTTAATGTAAAGAATGAATTATCGATCCATCCCTAAAGACAGGACATGCTTATAAGGGACCATAGACGTAATGATACTGCAATGGAAGGGACGGATGGAAACGGATTCAAATTCCATTCATGACTCAAATATCTCCATCCATATATAGAATAAAGCACACAGATTCTTAGACTCGTATCATGGTAACTGAACAGACCGAAAAACACTGATGGGTACCTACGGAAATTCATTCATTTATGATTATTTCCTATTGCTGGTGTTTTTTTTGATACATACTACGAACTACCTACTAATAGGACGATTTCCCTTAAATAGCACGAATGCAGATACCTATTTTGAGACCTTTGATTAGAAACGAATCGCCACCAACAGGTTCATTTATCAAAACCTTTACAGCCGTATTAATAAACACGAAGCTTTAGACTAGTTACACCATCTTTTGTCTCTTTCGATCCAGCTAAATAATCCAGTAGCAAAAAAGGACAAAAGCTGAAGTAACTAATCCGAGACTAATACCCGTTTATGAATAAGGCTGTTAATGTGTAGCTTTCTACAAGTTTTGCGCTGTACTATTTGAAAAGAATACGTGTAATTTACTTAAAGCTTTTCAAGCTGTCGAATTTTATGCAGTAGTAGTAGTAGCAATAGTATTTAGTTTTATACTTAAAATGTGAACGAAATTTTTCATCAGTTCATCAGCTTTCTCGATTAGTTTTTGTGTTCTATATATTTTTTTTATTTTTGTGTTCTAGAAATATTTAAAGTGCCAACCCTATCAATATCGTTTCATAAATGTATCTCTATTTTAGTCAATAACACCATTGGCTCTGTGCCTTAAATACATTGCAAAATGACAACACACAACCAATCAGATTTAGCTGGCAATTATTTAAGATTCCTTATAAAAATTCTTTGCTGTGATGATTATCGTGGTACTTTAGCTGCGTCTACAGTATTCATTAAGCACGCTTAATGTAATTTTGTATTTAAAATTAAAACTATCACTTCAGTGCAAACTAGCTGTGTATCGTTCGATGCCCTGGTCATAGTGTATTGAATATTTACTTCATCGTTCACTGTGCATGTGTGAATGATTTCACTGAAATGGACTCCTTGTGTCAATATGTGTACGGATTTCGTAAGGATTACGTATTTAGCAATATTAGCATCGTCAAAGGAGTACTCGTTTATCTTGCAGGTTAGTAACTAAAACAAACAAAACTGTTATGTCATAATATATGATTGCGAACCATTTGAAAGATTAATAAACTACTTCTCTTTATCCACTTGATATTGAAGGGTAGTTTTCTACTATTGTGTGTTTACTGTCTCTGTCTCTCTTTACTGTATCTTTTGAATTTTTTTGCTCCCTTAGGAAGCTAGTTTACTGTCTGGTTATCACTATCAATTTGTAGACACAACGCTCAAGTAGGTTTATAGAAAATTAAAACATGATTTTCTTATTGATTACTTATATTCGTTTTGATATCTTTGATTTTTATCTAGCATACATATTTTATTGTATCTATTTGTTTATTGAACGATAGTGTGTATTTTATTACATGGTTGTATTATGCAGATATGATGTAGATTTGTCTTCATGATAATGTTTGATTCATTCATCATTAAGTCATTAGCACCTTTTGTATGTCAAAACCTATTTCTCGTATTGGTGTTAAAATTAACATTGTTTCTGATGAATCTATTTTAACTCGAGATATTCATTTCAATTCGTTTTTTCGTTTGGTATATTTACTCCATGATTAGTGTCAACAGATGTTGTAAATATATTTATTTGTTATGACACTGCAAAGTGCAAACTTGCAGTATAGTTACATAAAATAAGAATGAAGTACCTACTTAGTCATTGACATACTTGAGTTAGGGTTTATCTTTGAAATGCTAATGTTACTTTACCACGAAGTAAAACTATTCTAGATTAACTACGGAAAATGTTCTATCAATGAGATGATGAATACAATCTTATGCTTAATTATTCAATCAACCGCAATTTTCTTGGTTTTGCATAAAACTAGTTTATCGATTTTGATGTTATAAAATCGAGCAAGCTCCTTGATCTTGCGGCTAGCAACCGGCTTGTTCCTACGCTTGTAAAAGCTGGATTGCGAACCGTTGCGGTCCGTCAAAAGAGAGAGGTGGCGAGTCAAATGGTGACTGGGGGAGGCACCACGTCGACTCATGGAGGCGCATTGTCGCATCGGTCGGCTGAAGTAACGGCCGCGCAGAAACCTGCGCACGCGCGTACTGTATCTCGATAATCGATAAACTAGTGACGAACTCGTCGATGAACTTTAGTATCGATAGTCGAACATAAATATTTTGTGCAGTTTTACGTCGAATGCTGAAACAGTGCATGTCGGTTTTGTCGTAAGATGTTTACGGTAGCCTGTGTATTTTGTGTCTTTATATTCTTTTAATGTAATCAATGATTTGCTTTTGTTTTAAACTGCATTAACATTTAAGGTCATACCAGCTTTATGAGTCGGAATTCATCGGTGGGGTTAGGAATTGGTTTGTTGATAGTAAACAACTCACGCGGCAAGGTTCCCTATATTAATTAAAATTCCGTTAACTGAGCAATTAAGTCACGTTTTAACTGCCTTTTAGGCACTTGTGTGGGTTCATTTGAAACATTTGTTTATTTTACTTTCGGGTTTTACTTAGTCGTCAGTAACAATGTTGTGATTCATAGTGGCAATCTTATTTGGTGTAAGTAATTACTATTAATTAATTTGATGAATATATGACAGAAATATAAAAAATTGAAGTAATAAAAAAATACTCCTACTAGAATCAATTTGTGTCCCCTTCTTCTTAGTTTCATACATTTTTTTGGATAACGATGTGTATTTAAGCACTACTACGTACAGTTGTCAAAAAAAAGATTTATTACCATTTTCAAAGCTAGTTCACAAATTTTTCATGCTATAAGTTTCAAACGAGCATACGTTGTGAAGAGGTTACCGTAGCATGTGGAAATCTGTAACACGCTTGATGTGTTACTTACCCTGTGATAATACTCTTTTGTCCCTCCATTTAAATTGCTGTTGCATGTTGCTGCAAATTTCAAAATTTTATCTAACATGTTAAAACTTTTCTTAGTTAACACAATCTATATTTTTAAATTTAATTACGAATACGGCACACAAACGCAATGTAAATTTGTAAAATCTGTACCTAGTAGTAAACTTTTTGTCGTCTGCGCGAAATTAAACTCCTTTTTGCAATACCTAAGTATACTACCATATTACACATGCGTGTTCCCGTTACAGATACAATCTTTTAATAGCGTTTAAACAATAAATAAGTTACAATTAAATTATTCAATCGATTAAAATGACAATCTGTACCAATTCGTTACGACAATCTGGCTGGCATTTGGCTCGCCGGCCTAACCGTTTATTACTTCAATAGCTTAGCTAAAGGGCTCGATTATTTTAATGGTCTATTGCACAAAAAGCAACAGATCGTGCTAGAGGTGATCACGACTTAGCCCTTTGCTATGGTCGATTCGATAACCATTGGTTTGCTTTTTGGGTCACACGTGCTAGACAATTTTGTCCGCAGTAATTTGCTTAGTTACATTTGCAATGCCTACAAAAGAACAAGGTCAATGACCGGTGTAGTATTATTACTCACGATTATGATAATGTTTATCGTATCAACGAAAATGTAGTAGAATAAAATAATAAATGCGTCAGAATTCTAATCAAGTTTGCGGTATTTTTTTTATTCGTTTTGGTAGCGGTTATTTCTTTTTTTACATTCGCCTTTATTACTTTATGGTTAACGGCTTCGACCCCCTTTAAATTAGATTAGATCTTAGAATCTAACTATTTAGAATAGATAATATATTTATTACTTATTATGGCAATGGATACTTTTACATTTAGATCCAGCTATTCAATGTTCATGCCTTTATTAATTAACATTCAAAAGTAATCCTTCTGTCTCTTGCGTTCTGGTACAATTTTCTCGGTTAACGGCTTAACTGATGATTATTAATATCCTTTAAAAGAAGGCAAGTAAACTTCTGTGGCGTTCATTTCACATTGAAGTGCATCTTAAAAGCATATGTTCATGTGCATTCACCACTGGCAAATAGTCCTAGCGATTACTATTCCCAATATGTAAATCAATTCCCGATGCAACAGAGGCAAAAGAAAACCTAAATACATTTGCTGTCATCCATTGAGGAGTTTCTAGTTTTTATCTCGTACTACATCACTAAATTTATATGGGACCACCCTGGAATTACCTACAAAAAAAGCATCCAAATTAATCCTCAATTTGCGTACCTAGATATCTAACATACATCAAAGAAAACTTACACCTGAATAGATAAGGCGTGTGTGAGTCGCGTTAAAAATCAGACTATTATATGAGGTTATCCAATATGTCCATGCGTGCATTGCCACAGACAGTAGTAGTGGTTAGTCTTTCAAGAGCTGCAAATCGTACTACATATTTACCAGGAAATTGCTAAATCGTGTTCGAGAGACTATCCCCGGGGAGTTTATTACACCAATAACAGCACTTTGTTTCCATTGCGATATCGTCGCTCTGTGCCCTCAAGCTATCTGGAGATTCAGGACGTCTTTACAAATGCCATCGTTCCAAATTACCCCGAGGGCCTAAAGAGTAAAGAATTCAACGCGAAATACGATAGGACTAGACCCTTAATATTTCGGAAGAATGCCTGTAGGAAGTATTTGATTTTTTTTATTTTGTTACGCTGTTTTTAATCTATACGATAAATAGAAGACCCTAGTAATTACAACGTATATTGAACCATACCTACTCGTATAACTGGCGGTGGAGATTCTAATGCCCGTCGCGACTAAAGTTTTTTTGTTTTTGGTTTGGCTCCAAACTTTTGTGTATTTAGCCAGTGTCAAGTAATTGATAATTTCTCAAGTTAATTAATATTATATAATAGGTCTTTACCTATGAAATTGCCGTATTGCAGTACAGACTTTTTCAAACAAAAAAAAGTTTTGATTGGGTATGAATTCTAAATTCAAATTAATTTTGTTTTAAAAATATGACATTCTATTTACAATATAAGTCTTTTGTTTATTGATTAGCGTTGTATTTTCATTACATTTCAACATTTTTCCTCATAATGGATACTTTGAAATTTCGTGTAATTATGGAATATGAGTTCCGTCGTGGCACCAACGCGGCACAAATGACACGTAACATCAACGACGTTTACGGAGAGAACTGTACAAACGAACGTACAACCCGTTATTGGTTTGCTCGGTTCCGTTCTGGGAATTTTGACTTGAAAAATGAACCTCGTGGTCGTCCGGAAACTTTGGTCAACAATGATAAATTAAAGGCGATTGTGGAAGTTGATGAATCTCAATCTACAGCTGAGCTGGCAGCAGCTTTTGATGTTAGCATCAAAACAATATTGGTCCATTTGCGACAGATTGGCAAGATAAAAAAGCTTGATAGATGGGTGCCCCACGAACTTAACGATCGCCAGCGCAACGTACGCGTCGAGACTTGCCTTGCGCTGCTTAACAGGCACAGAAATGAAGGAATTTTGAACCGAATTGTTACGTGCGACGAAAAATGGATTCTTTTTGACAATCGAAAGCGCTCAGCAAGTTGGTTAGATCCTGGTTCGGTACCAAAGCAATGTGCAAAACGAAAAATGACCCCTAGAAAGGTGATGGTCACAGTTTGGTGGTCTAGTGCTGGTGTGATTCATCATAGCTTTTTACAAAACGGCGAGAGCATTACTGCAGATGTGTACATTGAAGAACTGACCACAATGATGGCGAAACTCGCACGTTTGCAATCAGCTTTGGTCAATCGGTCGTCTCCACTGCTACTTCACGACAACGCGCGACCCCATACTGCACAACAGACCGTCTCTAAGCTGCATGAGTTGGGTTTGGAAGCTCTTTCCTCATCCGCCATACTCACCAGATCTTGCGCCTACCGACTATTACTTTTTCCAAAATTTGGACAACTTTTTAGCGGGAAAAAAATTCAATTCCCGAGAGGCAGTACAAAACGCCTTTGAAGAGTTTGTTGTCTCCCGTCCTGCTGATTTTTTCAAGAAGGGCATCTATAAACTGCCACATCGTTGGCAAAGATGCATTGATTGCAGGGGTGATTACTTTGAATAAAAGAAATAAATAAGTTCGAAAAAAAAAATACTCTAACTTTTTTCAAACAAGACGGCAATTTCATAGGTAAAGACCTAATATATTTTGTCTCAAGTCCAGTCACAGTCCAAGTCATCAAGTTAAGTCATAGTCTAGTCTAATCAAGTCATACTCCTAGTAAATCGGTGGCAACTTTACCAGAAGCTTGTATGGAGTTTTGGAAACATGTTTATATCACTTTCCTACACTCATGCATGTAATCCAGCTCTTAACGAATAAATGCCATCAATTTTATACACTAACACTGAAAATAACACAAGTTTTGGTAAATAATACAATGCGGTGACGCGATCTTTCCGTTTTCCCGCCAAAAGTCCCCGGTTTCTGGAACGTTTGTCAAAGTCATGCCATGTCAACATGCCATATACTGTATGCTCATTGGTTGAGACAACTGATGATCAAAAGGCAACCAATGAGGGTCCAGTATATGGTCTGCAAAGTTGACACGAATTTAACAAACGTATACGAGAACCCGGGGGAAAGCTGCTAAGCTAAGTTATATTATATTTTAATAGACTTTAGTACAGATTGGCATAAGGTATCATTCATTTCTGTATATATAGAACTAACTTTTATATTTCTATCTATGATAATCAGCTCTAATTATTTCGTACAAAAAAGTCAGGAATCAGTCCTTCGCCATGAGTTTTCAATTAAGTATATCAAGATTTTTAAACCTGCATCTGAAAAAGTTATCATAGACCAGATCCAGATTATTGCGCCGCATAAAAAGTGTGTGAGATAGCAACTGGACCTGCCGGTATAAGGGTTGAAACTCACACTGACTTTCCCGATAAGGAAAATGATTATTAAAACAAATCACCGGACCCCTTTACGGCTAATGGCACAGAATACATATTAGTACTACATAATGATGATAGAATATATACAGATGTAGTAGGTAATGATATAATTGATCAATACGATACGAAACGCGTAAATTTTTACTTTTTTTACGACTAAATAAATAGGTTGTAAAAGGTGAATGATACATTTTGACCAATTGTCATGCTAGCATAAGAAAAGCATGTCGCAGATTTAGAGATGGATGGATGTGGATTCTACACCCGTTAGTGATTAAATTTTATCCAATTTTAAAAATTATGTATGTACTAGTACATTAGTGAATGTACTAGTACATACACAATTTTTGCAAAAATTAATTTAAAAAATAATAACAGCTAAATAGGGCTAGTTTCAGCTTCTTAAGACTACCTAACACATGTTTGTTATCCCGGATAACTAGAAATCTTCGCGGGAATAAAGCATATTGCGACTGAAACGGTGGGGCATTTCTAATTACAAATAAAGTCAACAAACGGCTCATTGACTACAAAAGCTCGCCGCCTTTAGTTAGTATTTTTATCGTCTATAGAGTTCTAACGTATTTTAATTGCCCATACTTAATCACATTCTCCTATTTCAACTGGTTTGGTATCCGTTAACGTGGGGTTAAGTAAATTCATTAATCAATATAGTTAATGATCTGTCTACTAGTTGTGAGAGGCATTCCGACCTTTCTTTGTGAAATACTACATCAATATTTTTTGATTTACAACTCATTAAACGCACTCGCGTTTTATGGTATGCATTATGGACCATATTTGGGTAATTTTTTGTGTATACATACGACATTTTACACAAATCAATTCTGCCGTTTTTCCATAAGAGCGAAATACAAACAACACTCATACGGATTACAGAATAGGGCCTATTAGGGTTAGAGATAGGGACTAGTAGAGAAAGAAAATAAAATAAAAAAAAGCAAGGAATTTCTCATTTTGTCTGAGAATATAAATTGGTACTTCTTCGTAAATTTATTTATAGGGTCTTATTTGGTAAGGATCATCCTATAAATTGTACCAATTTTTATACCTGACTAATATATATAATTTATAAAGCTGCAAAGGATTTAGGCAGACAGACAGACGGACATGACAAACTACGGAACCCTAAAAAGCGATTTCAATTGACAAAGCAATATCTAAAGAGCTAAGAAGCCTTGAGCGTCAGCCAAAGAAACTGCAGCTGAGATTATCATCACGGTTGAAAAGATTAACGATAGCACGTCACCTTGGAAGAGATCCGAAGGTCGAGCAAATCGAAGGGACAGGCACAAAAAGAGCCCTTTTCTTGCGAGCCGACATCGACAGTTGACCTTAAACTTTGGAATGTTTTCATTGCCTGCCAATGTAGAACGTGAGTCGTCTTTGAGTGGACGTTTTAGAATTAAAAGGTTTGCTTTTTCATGCATCAATTTGCTTTTTTTTTTATATGAAAACCACCGTCCATGTATTACTGCGTTATTCTTTTCCGTGCAAGGTTATCTGGAAGAGATCGCTCTGAGCGATAAGACCACCTTTTGTATCACTTTGGTTAAGTTTGTTCATTTTTTTAATTATTTATGATGTCAGATCTATTAGAAAGATTGGCTTAGGATCACGATTATTTAACCATCACCTCAGCTCTGCTTGTTATAAAAGTGAGACAAGAACTGTTTGTTCGTGTGCCTTTCTCGCTGCAACGACTAAATTGATTTAGATGAAAATTTGCATACAGATTGTTTATATGATACATCTCATTTTTTATATATGAAAAATAAGAGATCCTACTGAAAAACGCTTAAATTACGGCTGAAGCGGATGAATTAGATGAATATGTTTTTTTAGTTATTATTTTTAGTTTTTTTTTTAAATTTATATACGTCAATTAAAGTTACGGTAAGGAAATTGCTCAATGTAAACAATTAAATGAAACCTAATGAAAGAAACACTCCCGGTTGTATTTATGATTTACTAGTTGGGCCCCGCGGTTTCACCCGCGGATAAGAAGCATTTTAATTATTTGCTCATCCCACGGGAAAATTTCACTTTTACATGATAAAATGTAGCCTATATGTTAATCCAGTGTATAAGCTATCTTGGTACCGAATTTCATCCAAATCCATTCAGCCGTTTGAGCGTGAAGGAGTAACAAACATACACACATACACACAAACACACATACAAACTTTCGCCTTTATAATATTAGTGTGATAACAGCATCGTCTGCTTAGCTTAATTAACAAACTAATATTAATGTAAAGGAGAAATCTCCTGTTCGTGATTGAAATTTTTCCTTTACATTGAAAGCACTCCTAGTTATTACAAAAAAAAACTCGCTGAACTAAACTTTACAACAGGTGAATTATAGCAGCATCGTTTGCTTAGCTTAATCAACAGACTAATTTTAAGGTAAAGGAAAAATCTCCAGTTCGTAATTGAATTTTTTCCTTTACTTTAAAATCACTTCTAGTTATTCCCAGATATATTTTTTCCATATCGTTAAACTAAACTTTACTACAGGTCTCCAAAGCACGTTTCCATTCCACGAAGCTGTTAACACATCCTCGTAGACACATAACGTGTCAGTTGTACGATGATATCTCCTTAATAAACTAAGTTATTGTCCTGTGCATGTACAATGTTGTATTTTATTTACAATATTAAATTCAGTGTTTCAACTATGGCCTAAGATGCAGTAAGCATTTATAATTAGGAGCCAAGCGGGGATCATTAAACAACGTCGTGTATAAGATAATATTTTTACTGTACTTATTCTAAAAAACTTAGTAGAAATTAAAGTAATGTGTGTATGTTTAATTCATATCATTATACATTTTTGTTTTTCATTTTTTTTTTTCATTTTTCATTTTTCTTTTTATGTTTTGTTTTATTTACTTTATCGTCACACTATATTATTTTTTGAACTTCTTGCTTACATTTTGGCTAGCTTAGGTAGTTATGATGGTAAAACGTTAATTAGCTAGTGAAATTACTGGGCAAATGAGACTTTATGATCTGATCTCACAGTTTAGTAATCTTATTACTAGATTGTGCTGATGTCTCTGGATGACGTGCGCAGTGCAGTGTCACGCGAACCTCTATACTTTAGAGTTCCGAGTGACACTGCAGCTGATATGGGCAGCCGTGTCGTTTAACATCAGGCGAACGGCTAGCTCGTCACGTCATTCCTTAACTTAAAAAAAAAATAATTGATGAATGGACCAAAAGTATTATCATTGCATATATAACATTACTTCATTTACAATACAAAATATTATCCGCTGTCCATGCTGTTGAATGACTCACCTAACGTAGGCGCGCGGCTACATAAGTAGCTAGCTAAGAAATGCATAAACATGGGCACTGGACACATTTATATGTACTTGTTTTTATGCCTTGTCTACACACTGACACAATAATTGTGCTTGCGTAATATCGCTTTCAGATTTTAGTTTGTTCAGTCCATATAAAGTAGGTAACCATAATAAAAGTAGCACGATGGTTTTTTTTTAAATTTTCACGCATCTTCGATATTTTAAATTAATCATCTTCTTTTTTTTAATTTGATTCATAATAAATTTAGTTCGCTTATAAATAACTTAAAAAACAAATTGTGCCTAAAATTGAATGAAAACAAAACAAAAATAACATATATATATATATATATATATATATATATAAGTATACAAAAAAGTCCGTGTATTTTAAGCTATCTCTCAATTCAGATCTTTTTATTTGTAGTGTCAAACTTTTGATATTTTCTTTTGAAATAAATAAGATCATCGTGATTCGCATCCATTTATTTTGATTTTGGATTAGCCCACCAAATCATATTGTATTATATCCATTAAGATTTGGTAGATAGTGTACTATGCCCGTTAAGATTTGGCAGGTTAATCCAAAATCAAAATAAATGAATTCGAATAAGGATGATGTCTCCTCAACAAAAGCTTTGCTTAGTTTGGGCCTAGATGGCGCTGTGTGAAATATCCACAAATATTTATTTATTTTTATTTATTTATTGTTAGAACATCAAATCTACTTTTTCACCAACTTTAAAAGCCGCATAGCACGATGTGTGCCTATACCGAGTATGATGAAATCGCATTTTTAAACTCATACACCATAATTATTATTCTACAAGCTACAATAATCTTTATGGCAATCAACCTTTTCTCTGGAATTTCTTGAAGAGTAAACAAGTTTGAAGAATAGCTATCCGCTTTTGTTTAAAAATACTGGTTCATTCGAAAACATTTTTTTAGTGTTTTTATTTTATGTATTCAACAGAGAACCGTTAAATAACATTCGATTTAGCGATATATAAAATACTTTTATGTATATTTTACGTGTTCTCATAATGTCGTTCAAGTATGTTTAAATGTTTGTTTTAATTATGTGTTATGGGATCCAGTTAGCGAATGATTACGCTTCTAAAAAAGGTGTTAAACGACTTCCATCGCCTTATTTTCATTTGAGAAGTACTTGGAATTGAGGAGTTCCGTTGTTTCCGAAATCCTCATCAGGTCGTCATCAAATTTACACCATACGACTGTGCAATGTTCGTCTAGCAAATAAAAAAATCACGTACCGGAGAAATTGGTGAATCTACATTTAAAAAAACGTCATATAATCAAACATAGAACACCTTTTGTAAAATTTCTTAATAGGCGTATTTCATATAAAACGGGTTCCAAAATTTCGCAAGGTTTGATGAATTGCACCGGTTATCTTGACTTTCAAGTTGGAAATGAGAAGCGCGGAAGCACAATATAAACGACGGCTCGTCATATCACTTTCCATTAACGGTACATTTTTACTACAACTACGTGACTATGGAGCAATTAAAACGGTCCGCCATTGAATTTTTAACTGTAGCTGCGATTCCGCAAGATGAAAAAGACGATTGCAAATTGGCGACCTTATCAACTCACGTTGCGCTCGGGTTCGACGACCCCAGCTTTTATTATGGTTCTAATACTACAGTGAGCTATAGAAGACCGATTGTTGCAATTGTATAGGCAGTTACAATTCAGAATGCATGCAGCTCAATAAATAAGCGATTACATTTAGTGGCTAATGCTTTGAGCAGGCCTGATGACATCAGGTTTGTATACCTAGAGGGTGATGACACTAAGCCCGAATTAGCCTTGATTGTAACGGGCATTCCAAAGTTGAACAGCTGGTTCATAAAAATTTGCAATCAGCGCCGCGACTCAACAATGACACTCTACAATCAAACGCACAAAACCAGTTTTTTGGTGTGACACGACAACGGTAGGTATTCTAATTTTATTGTTTTGTGAACCAGATCGGAACAACCGTTAGGTGTGAATGTTCCGAGCGGAAACGCTTGTCAAATTTATTGGACCCTATACAGTTCCGCCAATTCGTAAATGCCATGATTCCGTTTTTGCGTAATTGTTTCATTAGTATTATAAATCTTGGTTACAAGTACTGGTTGTTACACGGAAATATGTACTACGACGCGTAAGCGATAGTGATAATATTATTCTAGAAGTACACAGTCGACAGCAGTAAATTTTACATTTTATTTCTGCTGAATATTTACAATACCCGGAGGTTTCATCCAGTCACTTATTATCTCGCTGAACTATTTCCTTATTTTCTGGAATTCAAAATAACCCGTGTTGTTTTTAGCAGTGTAAGGTGTGAAAAATTTCATCCAAATCAGTTTAACGATTTTACAGTGAAAGCCATAAAAACATACAAGCAGCTAAAGTTTTGTTCCGTTATTAGAAAATAGCAGTGGAGAATTGGGAATATATAAGGAAGTAGGGATTCTAAACGTTAACACAAAATAAATTGCCTTGCATGTTTTGCGGAGAGTTTTAGAAGGCACGACAAGAGGTCCTTAGGCTCGTAATTGAAAAATTCAAAAAGGAACATTTAAAAATAACGAGTAACTAGTAATTAATAACACTACAGTTTCATGATTTCAATAAGTCTTTGATGTATCAGAATAAACCGGGTTTATAATTCTTCAGTTATATAGATTAATCAAACATGCGATTATGCCGCTCAGTAGGTAAATAAGAATAAACAGTTGGATTTGAACTTGTCGTATTCCACGATGGTGTTTGTGCACGTGGTTGAACAAAATAAACGTGGCGGTAGTCACGTATGCTGTCAAGGAAAAGAAAATCTGGAGGGGCCGTAAATTAACGATCTAAAAAGCCAACAGAACGAATACGGCATTTGAAGTAGGAAGTAACAACAAATTAGAATGGTGCTATCAATAATAACAAATGGTTGTTGATTTCAAACTAATGAAAATGAAAATGAAGGTAAATTTTTTCCCATTATGAAACTATAAAGTCATTCTAAAACGTAAACAGTCTTAATTTACTGCGATGTTTTCATAACTTACGTTGGAATTACGAAATTCACAATACCGTGAAACAATGACGAATTTCCTAAATATCACAAAAGCAGTTTCTATTGCTGGTCCTAGTTCAGTTCATGTTTATGAATTATTGCCCAGAGGTGGTACGAATTCAACAGGGCCATTAATAACGCTCGTTTTGTACCTATAACTTGGTTACCACCCACTGGCAACTGCAAATTTTACTATTTTAGTACCATGTCGCTATGAGAATGATATCTCTTCTTTTGATATAGATAGGATTTTCGGAGTATTCAAATACGCAAATGAAGTAAAGAGAATTGGTTGAATAGTAATAGCTACTTTCGAGTTATTAGGTCATAGCGGAGTTTCGCATTCGGTAAGAAGATTAGGAGTGCTTTGAATGTAAGGATTATTTTGTTCGAGTATTGAGACCATTGACCGGACGCACAAATCATTAAGATGACTGACTAAGTTGATCCATTTAAAATAGCTTCCATAGTATTCAACTATTCTGACGTGATGTAACTAATGTTTTGTTAAGTCTTAATAAGACTGGCTTTCGGTGTAAAGTCAACCATTTATCAGTTTCATAATTTTATGTAAACAACCAACACTTTGTGCTCATAACTCAGACGAAATGGATGCTTCCAAATGACGGTTCTTATTGAGAAATTAAAAGTCAATAAAACAGCCCTAAAGATATAGCAGTAAACATTTATTGTCCATAATCATATGTTCCCTTCGCACTTCAGACGAAACCATTAAAACTTTGCTATTAAGAGCTCTCGGTAATAATCTGCCCAATTATTTCATTCATGGCAAAGGTAGAACAAATTTAAATGATTATAAAATAATAAATGAGGAAAAATAACCACGCTGATCCAATGAGCTTTTGTGTCTAGAAACGAAATATTTATAGCTCAAATTTTTATTGATATTATTTAAAAAATGCTTTATAGTTTTATGCGCTTGGTACAATTACTTGGTACAAATACAATTTATTCAGTTGTAACACAGAGATGTTTAACGTGCTCATAGTATTAATAAACCATTTCACTTCTACGACAGGTTATTTATTGCGATGATACTCTCTTTCCATATGTCCACAACACCATTATCCCACCAGCATCATCATTACGTTACGTCATATCAGTTTTATTTTTTGATCTTACCCATTGATATTGTGTCTTCAGCCAGGACATTAGATAGCAAGTTAAATTGATCAGAATGAATTGCTAGTGAATAGTAACTCCTATTTCGTTCCGCGGGAGTCCCAAAATTCGACTATACAAGGGAATGGACATTAGCATTCTCCTTGGTATATTAAAATCTTTTGCGATCGCTAAGACGCCTACCAAGCATGGTTATTATGACGAACCTTCCTATGATAAACGTCCCAAGTGGTGATATATGTAGGATGCCTATTTTCATGTGGGACGTTTTTTGGCTGATGAATATGCATAGTAACTGGTTTCTCAATTCTCAGTAATAAAATCTGGTAAACTTTTACATATTATATTCTTATCTAAAGTCATACTCATCAAGTGCGCACTCACATAAGTAAAATTTAATTATTTGACTCCATATATTATTTTCTTCCTTAATAAGCAGCATAGCATGGTCGTGACTATAAAATGATGTTTGTGCTAGTAGTTTTGTGCCTTTGTTCAGTTGCCAGCCAATTTATTTTACTTGACATTGCTCATGAATTTATGGCGCGATATGATCTCTGTGCTTAAACGGTCCCTTCCGTATTCTTTACTGTCTCAATTATGATAAAAATAATTATAATATTATCATAATTGTATCTACATTGACATTATGTGCTTTAGCTACAACAATCGTTTCATATAAAGATCCCGACGTCTGCAGGCCCAAATATTTAATGATGTATAAATAAATAAAAAGTCTTAAAAGTCTAAAGTCTACACTAGTAGTTATTAATAAAGTATATTAGGTGCCAATTTGAGATACGGAATGTATTAACATAGCAAAGTATACGTGTTTTTATCCTCTACCGTCTAGTAACTTAAAAAATAATCAGTTCAATGGACACGTCTTATAAAATAGATAAGGGTTCGATGAAATCATTCTAGATTACGTTTCAGTTATCGTGGCTAGTGTTAATGAACCCTCACAAGGCCAAAGCCTCATCCAGATAACTCTATAAAACCTTTTAGTTTTATGGATTCCGATTCATTTCACAACAAAATAATACGATATCGAATATCTTTACGACGATCGACAAACTAGCACTTACAATATTTTCAACATTTTAAGTCGAACGAACAACAAGGAATCATGCCCTAGGCGTCGATGAAAATGGTTATGAACAAAAAATAAAATAAAATCATTCGAAATGGGTAGCGGAAAGTTCGGTTTCACCGCAAAAAAGGACAAAGTGAACAGTGCAGCAGCAGCCAAGACTGAATTTAGTGTTAAGGAAAAATGTCGCAAAATACAGAAGAAATTAAAGAAGACTGAGAAAAAGAAGACTGAAGAAGCACCGGAGAAGACTATCTGGTGGAACCAATGCAGTAGCTGTAAGTTATTACTGACTCTTGTTTTCCAGGGTTTTATCTGATCAAGAAAATAGCCAACATTGTGAGAATTTGTAACATGATATGGCATACAATCTAACCAAGGGGTTAAGGCTCAACAGCATGGTCATTGAAAAGCTCTAGGAATTCGTTATGCGCTTATAGCATGTTATGATGTAATGGAGTAGAATAAATAAAATCTAGGCGTAGCCATCAATGACGTGACAGTATAAATTGAGTACCTAATATGTATTTGCTTAATGCACCTAATGCTGTCAATTGATTTTCTAATTGCAATAACAAATTGGGTATTCTGGATTGTTTTATTTCTTGGTGTGTTCATCATTGTACTGATTAATGACGATGCTAGCCTACCACGAAGTACATTCAATGCTTATAAAAAACACATTTGAAAGTTTCCTTGGAAGACCGAGAGGCCCTTCAAGGGCCGTCATGCTTGTTACGCCCTTTGAATGCACAATGAGGGGAAATTAGATCACCAAGGTTCTAACTTTTGAAATCAACCAGTACCAGACAAGGTATCGAGGTCAACATAACCTTAAACGTCGCCTTCAAATCATGTGAAGCCCTTCTAACGATCAAAATGTCGATTACAACATTGACTTTGCGATTTGTTATAGCCCTGTCCCTAATTTCGTTGAAAGGTGCCCTTCGTGGTATAATCGGTGTAACCATTTTGTGTAAATTACGGCATCACTGTTTCAATAAAACCGTAAACAAATATCAAAATTGATATGTCTTGCCATTGGCAAATTATTATGCTCTTTAAACTGGCGGACATAACTGAGCTCAAAATCATTTATAGCGCTGTATATTAGCACAATAATAAACATAATTTTGAAAACAAATTCAAACACGCGTTACAACATATACCATTCATGGATGTAGCGCACTGTAAAAGTATGTCAATGGAAAGCGCGAGAGATTCCCGAGAAATCTATGCGCTAATGTCTGTCTGCGCATACTCCGGAGTTTCCACTTTCTAAACTGGCCGGCAAGCGCGCTGTTTATAGTTCAGGAACTGACTAGCTGCAGCGTTGCATGAAAGTTGTCTTTTTGACATTTCCTTTAGGGGCATAGCGGGTATATTATACCTAAACAAGTGTTTGCTTTTGTACAAGCAGCTCAAAAAGTAAGCTTAATTATAATATCATATGTGTAGGAGCAGAAAGAGAATGTTTAGCAGTTTGAAGGTCCTCAAAAATATTTACATGATTTCAATCCAAACACAATTTTGAGTATAGCAGGTAGAGTGATCAAACAACTGCACATGCATAAAACAATTTTTAGAATATATCATTACTTATCTTATATTATATAGAGACTACCGATGAATTTTAAATTTAGTATGAGAAAGATAAATATATAAATGCTTACTATATTATATAAAGATAAATAAATAATAAACACACTAAATAATAAGAGCCTGCTTAAAGCTTATAAAGAATACTTACTTATTCAAAAGCAACAATCGATTAATAAGAGCTGCAGATAAATAGATATCAAGTCATCATGACGATGTAAGATTTGACATATTATTTATTAATTCAACCCAGGTAGGATTGGATCGATAGTTAACCTAATATGTCAGTGTAAAGGTTTTAAAAACATGATCTTAGGGACCTGTTTACTTCCCGATAGAAAGGCAATCCATAAAGTAATTAAACATGCCCTTCAAACCAGTACCATTGACTTTTACACGGAATTGGAAAAGTTCTTACCAAGAGCAATTCTTCAATCTTCATTAGCTGATTTGATTGACATCTGAGGTCGTTTATAACTGATCGTTATCGAACTTGGTTGCAGGTTGCAGATAACTCTTTTGTTAAGGTTGTATTCATCTGTCATTATTATCGTTTTGCCTTATTTGGAAACAACGATTTATTATATCGGATCAATGAATTGATCGCACACTCCATGATTGTTCATAATAAAAACATAATAATGTTTTTTTATGCGAGCGTATCATAAAAGCTTTTTCAATTATGCGTTATTGAATGCTAACTATAATGTCATCTTTTACTTTTTGATAATAATAAGTAAGTATATTGATTTTTTTTATTAAAGAAAGATAGTATAAATTCTTCACTTTAATAAATTATTCTTTATGAACAAATAAACAAATATAATGCAGACATTCTTAACCCGAACTAATTAAGACTTTGTAAAAAAAAAAAGAAAACTGTGTGTTTTTTTATGGTTCTGAGTTAACGTGCGGTTCTGATTGATTATGTGTAGATTTTTTATTACCAGCCAAATATAAGTTTTTTGTCTATCATTTTCAGCGGAATTACACAAGATATTTCTATATCCTATTTTATTAAAAGCTTTTGAACATTTCCTTTATTTATTCATACATGAAGATTAATGGCCTGACTTTTTTGTATCCCTGTAATAGCATAGTGATTAATTTCAGATTTTTGATTGATTTTGAAATTCCTTTATTCTCATAAAATTACATTTTATTTTGTAGGACTTAGCGTTAGTGTCTAAGTTACAAATTTATTCTGAGAATATAAATTGTTTTGTAGGCTGAAGGCGCCTCTTAAGACTAATAACACTTAACAAAGTTTATAAATATACAGTTCTATTTAAATCATAAATTTTAAGGTAGATGGAAAAAAAAAGGAAATATTAACATTACGCATTACTTTGCTACTTCGTGCGTTTTTAGCATGATTGATTTCAGGAAATGTTGTTGAGTAATTGACAGAACATTTTCAAGGTTATTATACACTGGGTTAAAATATTATAAGCTCCCAGAACAGCTTCCATTACAGTGCTAATCTATTTATGTAATAACTTTGATTCCTTTTTAATGTCATTACCTTCTTAACTATTAAATTGTTTTAATAATTTCCTTGTTCATATACGATTACATCATAAACATAATCTCATCAATTGGTCATTTATAGGTTGATAACATTTCTGTCGCAAAAATCTAACTTCTATAATTTTATTCACAGTGAGTGAAATCGACCAGTACCTATGGATGGTGGGAGGTTCAGCTGGGGCTCTGGCCCTGACTGGAGTCGCAGCAGCCTCAGCCTTCTACCTGAGTACGAGGCCGAAGCCAGAAAAGCCACTCGTCACACTTCACGAGCAGAGTCTTTTGGAACCGGTAAGATTTTGTTCGTGATGTGCATTGGTTTCATTTTGACCGGTTTTCCACGGCTGCTTGTTTTGAATTTTCTTAGAAATTATTAGTATGTTTGTTAGTTGGGTCTTGGCGTGAATAAGTAATCTTTTTATTATGTTAACAAATAACGTGACGAGCAAGTTGTCCGCCCAATGTGAAGCGTTACTGCTGCTCGACAGTTGCATTGCTACTCCAAACCCCGAAAGAAAATGACTTATAATTACTGAACAACTAAATCAGCTTAATCGTTTATTGTATCGACTGGACTATTAGTTTAATGGCATAAATCTCATAATTGAGGAATTAGCAATTTGACCAATATCAAATTTGGCTAAAACAAACTACTGTAGTGATTTGGAATGGTCTGGATAACATCTCAATACGCTTTATATGTCACGCTAAATGTCGCGGACGTGCGTTAGCGAAAGGAAGTCTGTCTGTTGATATCTAGAGGCTCTGCCGTACCAATTTTCCGGTGCTACCATCCGACGACGTCACCTGTTGGGGATGCCTAGGCTCTGTAGATTTTTTTTATTACCTTGACACTAGAAATAGATGGTAGATGCATGCTATATCTAAAGCGTAATAAGATGACTCCAATTCAGATCTGCCATAATTGACTACACTTAACAACACGAAGAGATTTTGATATAGATCCGTCTGGTAGACAATCACTAGCTAGAAATAGACCTATTTCTGTAGGTAAAAATAGGCAGCGTATAAATTAAGTGCAGTGATGCGTTTAGCGATATATAGGTCATTGTTAGTTATCACTCAGCAAACCGGCATGTCAGTTGTCGACTGACACAATGGGGTTAAATTATTCGTGAACCTTTTACCGCAACTGTGTAAAGTGATATGGGTAGTATTGATTTGCATTTAACATGTGACTAATTAACCAGTGTTTTAAATAATGATTGCATTATTGTTTAAACTGAATGACATATATAATTCATACTATATATATTTTATTTGCAAAGTTTGATATTATAGCGAATATTACATGAATTTTAAATTTGAATATTACTTATTGCGTCATAGAAATATATACAATACAAAAGTACTATATAGAAAACCAATAAATAACAAAGTACGTAACACAAACAAAGAATTGTATAAGTGTGAACTTGGACCTATAACCAGCTATCAAACCAGCTATAACACTAATAAATGTAAACAACTCTTCAAACACCGGGGGTCATATTTTCCGCAGTAATGCAGATAATAAGTAGGTAATACGATTCAATATTTTACTTGAATGCCTGCAAATGTAATAAGATAAGCTTAACCAATTTTTTCTTGCAATCGATAAAAATATTTTTTCTTTGTTTAGATAGTAAACAAGGTGAATGATCGATACCCAATTTTTGCAAATGTATATACCTCGTTCAATCACTTATCAGATAACCTGCTTTTTATGCTACTTAAAAATAATAACCAAAACAACACATATTACTAAATATCATAATACATTTATGGATTAAAACACTGTAGTTACGAATATCATTTACGAGGGTTTTCTGAAACAGTTGTCTATTAAAATGTAGTTCCTCACCGATAATAAGCTGTGAAGTCATTAATGTTGAAGGGAATTCCTCTTTATTGCGGTATCAAAGTTCGTGATGTCCTAATCCCCAAACTGCCGACGATCTAGAGTTGGCAGAGCGCATCTTTGAGCGGTATTTTTAACTCATTATGCCACGGGCTGCCCTGCTCGTTGCTCTCCTGTCAGTACACAAAACCTATCTAACGAAAGTGACGAGAAAGGAAACTACGCCAAAACTGTCCACTTCAAGATCAAACATCTGTATTGTATCATCAATCAAGGATTTGGGCTAGTGGATAATATATAAGTGACGGTTCCAAATGGCGACGGTTGCGCAACGGTTTTATATAATTTGAAAGTAACGGTGGTTTTAGTGATTAGTGGTGTGAATATAATCATTGACAATGGCGTGTTGTGATTGCTGCATCGGAGTGCCTCCGATCCGACCTCCGATATTGCTCAGCGAGCAATCTGATGTTCTGAGAGTGAGTGATATGAAATGCATTCAATTTTAATAACTTTTCTTTAATTCGATCTAACGTAAGCTAAAACAAATGAATGAATAATATTGTTTCACATTGACATAGAAAATACACAAAAGACAGTCAAGATCAAGAACGTTTTTAAAATGATTTCGAACGAAGCGGAATTAAAAATAATCCAATAATAATCATTCTCGTTTTAAATTTGGCTTTCGGTCTTCATACTGAAGTGGTTTCAATTGAGAAACAATAGGGACCTGAAAATCTCAAAAACAGTATTAATCAAACTTGAAGTATTGAAGAGGATAACGCCCTTTGTTCGAAGAATTTCGTGTTGCACATTAACTATTGCGTAAATTACAATGGTTGCAAAGGCCGGCACATTGTTTCTTGTTACTCATACATTGTCATTTGGCAGAGATCGCCGCAGTATTTGTAGGTACTCGGATCATTTAAAGTCTGACTGTTGAGATATCAATGCTGTAGGTATTACAAATAGACTGATACAATTCTAGATGATTCTGTGACTTGTGTTTTTTTGTAATTTTGTGATTTATTAATTGTTTTATCGTATAGTAGATTCAGTATAGTATATATCGTAGGTCGTATAAGTGAAACTCTTATTCTCCTAGCTGGTAGTTCAGCATTGCATTACCCTATACTTGGAGCTTTTTCGCATTAGTTGCTACTGCAATATTATCATCACGTCTCGTCTCCAGTTGCTGAATTTTGTTTCATAGTAGTAGGATTAGTAGTTTAAAAGATATATACTATGGAAAAAGTGACTATGTAGACGACATTGGTGTCGATTCTGTGTCGCATTCTCTAAAACTAAAGTAAACTTAAAGTATGGCGGTACTCTTCTGATATAGGGGAAATGAAAAAGACGGAAATATCTTAATTTCGTTTAGCTTTAGAGAATGCGATATAGGATCGACACTATTATTTCAATTACCTCAAGAATTGTTTAAGACCTGAAAATACTTATTTAAGTAGAGTTCTTAGGTACGAATTGCAGAACGACGCCCAGCCGTGAATGGGTGCTTGAGTCGAGATTTCATTCTCAAAATCATCATTTTATGAATAAAATCTTTAATTAAAAACCATTCGACGACTGAGAATTTGTTTTATAACACAGGCCTTAATCTTATGACAATATAGCAGCCTTGAAATTATTTGATAATAATTGCCTTAAAGTATCTACTTTTAGTTTAATCTTCGAGACTCTTTTTAATCACGTCACTGTCACGTTTTATGTTCTTGTTTTGTTAAAAATATTACTAGTTATTAATACAGTTTAAGCAACTATATGACAGTATTAAATAGATTATAATGCCACATATTAGACAACATTCCACTGATCCCACATGTGCGAACAAAACTATTTAAATTTGATTCCATGTGTATCGTGGGAACAGCCAAAAAGTGGAACGCTTTGTAGGTATTTGTAGGTACAGCGTCTGTAGGTATTTCTTAAAAACAAAAATTTTGGAGTTTTTCAAATCTAGAGCGTACAGGTCTCTAGGCAAGCATGTACTCGTAACACCTAGACCGCGTCGTCAGTTACCACCAGTTGTCAGATAGCGGACAAACAAGCCAAGCCTATCAAACGAAAAAATACAACAAAATACTAGAATATTTAGTGTTAATTACATGAAATATGGATATAAACTAAGTGTTATAACTCGTTACTTTTTTTAAAAACCAATTACTTACAATAAATTTCGAAAAAAATTACATGTGTTGTTATTGCTGTAAATTTGGAGCACTACGTTGATAAAGTTTATTTTGGGGGCAATAGAATGATTTTATTTTAGAAAAAAAACCAAAGTACTTTCTTTAGTTTTATTCAGTTTCCCTATTTTTCGATTAAATTTTTTTTTATGGTTACCTCACGTTCGGCTTTTAAAAGAGTGCTGTTCAACCGTTAAACCGTCAACTGTAAAACCGTTAACTGGATCGTTCTCCTTAATAAGGAGAAAGATCCAGTTAACTCTTTATATGTAATATACAACATTGGCAGATAATCAACTTTTCCCATATATCATGACTTTGCTGTAACTATAACTATTGTATTTGTACACCACTTACACGTTTTATTAACTCTCATAAGATTTTATTCTGTTTACTTCACTGTAAACGATAATAACGGATACTGCGGTATGACGTAGTAAAATACAAACAGAAATAAACAACGAGCATTTTGCAGACACTAAAAATGAAATAGATGGATAAACTTTATTAATAGAATAATCATTAATCAAAATTAAATGTGGCGGTGACATTGACGGCGTACACGAAACTACGTTAAAGCAAGGCCTAGTGACAAACTAAAATTATAACAATAATGACCCGTTACATTACAATTGATGACATCGGTAAAATATAATTATTTACTCTCGTGACATTTTTCTAAATTTTTGGCAAAGTAACCAGACGAGTCGCGTAAACGAATCGAATATATGAGAGAGACTATTGTCAGAATGTTTTTCACATTCGTTTTAATAAACATGCGAGGCAAAAAGCTGCTTCCCGCAGTTTCAAAAACGCAGAATAATCGGCAAAGGGCAAGCCGGACTCGCGCACTATGGGTTCTTTACACATTTGTGATAAAATAGCTTCTTAAATTTTATTGAGGAGCTTTAAAATCTTTATAGCTTTATCGAATTAGTCCAATTTGCACTTAGCCGGTTTTTAGTTTTTTTTTTTATATAAACATATCTTATATAAATATAAAAATGAATCTCTATTTCCCTTGGTCATCGCGTTACGCGTGAACGAATGGAACATTTTATCAAATACTTTTTCTATTGTCAGGAGAAGGTTATTATGAAATAAAAAAACTAAGAGTGTTAGAAAATTTTCACCACGCGGGTGAAACCGCGGGGCGAAGCTGGTGCACTATAAATGTTCTCTAGTATCACATAGGTACGTGGCACAGCACAATTGATACTCTGTTGTTTTGTTACTCCTTTTTATTGTATATGTTTGATCACAATCATGCTAAGTGGCAATATGGTCTAAAATGTAGCTTACGTAGAAGACATCTATTCACTCTGAACTGAATCACAAAATTCGGATTGGGCTGATGACGTCTAGTTTCAAGAGGTTTACAGTAACCTCATTTGAGAAAATGAATCCAAGATCACATCACTGATCAGCTATGCACAGATCCATTGATTTGTGTTTGTTCAATTATAATAGAATCCAAGACTGTTATTACGACTTTCAATGAGTTATGATTGACAGCACTATCTTTTCAAACGTATCTATATCCATCCTATCTCATACTGCCGCGTATTTCTGGATCTATTGTTTTGCGTCAACTCTATCGAATTCTTCACTATACTTCAGAGTATTTTTATCGACGCAAGATAGGTATCATTATATTTTTAGTGGATCGTTTGATAAATTAAACATATCACTGGATGGTTCTAAAAACGTGTTAGGGGTGTCTTCTTTATGATAATTATTGTCATTACGTATGGTTTTTAACAATTAAACGCCCTGGTCAACAATAGTAAAAAATCTTTTGCATCTAGAATGCGTGCACTGCATAGATATTATTTTATCTATACTTATAATAAAACTATAACTAATTAAAAATCAGTACACGGAAGAAATTTGAACAGAATACTTTTTTAGAAGCAGTGTAATCCAAAAGTATTAATTTTAGAGTTCTTGCCTGTCTATCTGAGAACTCTTCAAAAATAAGCAACTAGATTAATTTTATAGCTGTATTGTATTTCTAGGAGTTTTGAGCAGCTTTTAATATTTTTTTATCAAAATCGGCTCATCCGAAAAGGATTTCGAGACATTTTGAGCCAAGGGCATCTAAGCGCATCATAACACCAAATGACAGATGACCGCGAATACGATTGAATTAGGTAAATTTGTTACTTAAGGGTTAGACAGAGAAGGAAGAGCACAAAATCGAAAAATATAAGTAGGAAAGTAAATAAATAAATAAAGCGTATATAGAAAAGACAAAATAGAGTGGGATGGTAGGGTAGCATATTAGGGAGCGACTTTACGCATTAAATTAATAAACCCGTACAGAGCTCGGACGGACAGCTAGTTATATTTATGTACATTTTATAGCTTAAATATAATACATATATATTTTATGGCATCAACACAGTTTCTTAGATGCGATGTAGTTTCTTAAAGCTGCCGGTAACCACAGATAGGATCTGTTCCGGTAACCTTAAAAGTGTCATCGAAAACACTGCCAAACGAAGGTAGCTCATTTAAAATACAACGTTGTTATTATGAATGCAACTCTATTAATCAACACGCGAGTTCAAAATATGTTCATCTTCTCTTCGTTCAATGGCTTTCTATCACTTTTTAGTGATAATTCTGCCAACGTCAAGTAAGGAACTTTTGTACGGTTATGTTATGTCAAAGTCTTATTTTGTCAGTCAAAATGTCACAGTAAAATGGTGGGTATTTTACTGAAGGCTCAATGGAAGCTTTGAAGAGGAAACGAAAAGGCATGGTTTAAAAACTTTGAACCATTTACCAACACTCGTGCATGTTCACGAGCACTTAACGGATAATAATCCACCCATATCAGACATTAATCTTAAAAAATACACGGGTAATGGATAAAAAAAAAACACGACTGCCATTTTCGGATTCTTTTCAACGACACGCTCAAAATATCAAACAGCAATACTAATCACATTGATACTGTCTCATGTCATTCATTAACTACTGTTTACAAGCACATAATGTCAACAAAGCTATCACAAACACCTGATATGGTACAGTCGCGTGACATATTTGAAAACTAGCCAAATACTCGTCGCTCATAATATTTGCCGAGTGACATGCGTCTGCTGCTACATTATGAGCACATTGTAAGGAGTTACGTAAGAGCTTCGTATTCACATTATCGGTGTATACGAAATGCAGCTTTCCATTCATATGATGTTTATTTGAGCTAATTCCAAATAGGAAAATTGCTAAACATCAAATTACTTTTCTATCAGTCTACTTTTTCATATACTATCGTTCATCTTCGACTACATTTTCACATCATTTTTGCCATCATTTGAGGTATTTAGTCAAACCGTATAAAATATTACTAAAAATAGTAAAAATATAATTAGTAGGTTATTATACCACCCATATTTATTTAGACAAACATAATGTCCATTCATTTATGTCACGCCAAATTTTTTTTAACTAAAAAAATATCAAACACTTTCTGGTACATGACCGCTATAGCTATTTTAATGAGATTACGCTAGAAGATTAATTTTCAAGTGAATATTGTCACATGGCATCATTCACGCATTATATATTTGTTGTTCGCACACCGTTAAGTTTGTAGTTTACGCGGAAATGGTTGCTAGCCAAACGATGCGACAATGTCAACTATTTCGGCGACAAAGTGTTTTCGTTGCCAAGAAGATCTACTCGCTTCAGCACCGTGCCCTCTTCAGGGCTTTCCTGAAATATTTATAGAAAATTCCACTGACGCCTTTCACTAGCCGACCGACCACACGCCAAACGATATGCCATTTCATCACAGTTAATGCTACCTAACAGTTCTATTGATGACTACTAGCATCACTAATCTATTAAAGATGATTCACTTGCACAAACAATGAAGGGGTCATAAAAAGCTTCTTCAATGAACGCGTAGTTTTAATTTAAAACTGAACAATCAAAGTCAAATCAGTACAATGTCTGGTCTAAAACTGTTATTCGAACAGTGGCGAAAACAAAAATAGCGTGGACAACGGTCTATACTGTCGCGGTGTTTTGTTATAAATACTCGGTCATACAACCGGCGCATTTTTCTCTCGGCCCGTCCCGCATGACTTAACCGGCGACGTCGTGAGAGTCGTGTGACCAATTTCCTCTTGACCTTGCATACTAAATCCAACAAGCAATTCAAGATCAGGTTGCTTGATGATGCATCACAAATTTTGTTTTTCATATGTTACAGAGTTATTAAAGAATAAAAAGTGTGTAATATTATATTAATGAGCTGAATATTATCATACTATTAATGACCCGCCCCGGCTTCGCGCGCATTAGTTAGTTTAGGCCCTAATGAGACTTTCGGGGGCGAGTTGGCTGGACTGCAGTCGCGACCCCTTCTCGCCCCGGTACGGCGGACGAGGGCTCACGGGGGGGTTTTAGTGGGTTCGAGTCCCACGGGGGTGGTGGCAGGGAAGTGCGAGGGCATTTTCCCCCCGCAAAAAAAGGCCCTAATGAGACGGCCAAGATAGGATGACGTCGCCTGCCCCTTTCTATTGCGGCCCCATCCATTCATCCTTTTCGCGTATCTTTTTGCTATTTCTACACGACTCTGCACTGTGGACTTCACAGTGTGGAGGCCAGCCGTATTAATGACGTATTACCACAAAAATGACGCAAGGACTAAATAGAATAATTTCCTCACTTTTCTAATATAAATAAGTAATTTAATTCACTTGTCAATTATATTTTACCGTTTAATAAATCATATACAAATAAAAAAATAATGCATATCATTATTATTTGGTGCAATCCACACTTGGGCGTTTTTTCTAAATATAAAGTGTTTTAAGCTTATTCTGAAAAATAAGCTATAACCATACCGAATACCATTAAAGTCCGCCTTTTAATTTCAGCATGATGCGTGTTCAAAAGTACCAACAAATAGACAAAAAAATTGTTTTTACTTTTATATCGGAAATGAAGTGTACTGCAACCAAAATTTGTAAAAATAATATCTGCGTTTATTATCATATCATTTAAGTAAGAATATTAAAATATAATCCAAAATTAAATACTCAGCAGCAAGTAAAAGGCATTATATTCAAGTTAATCGTCATTTTAAAGGCTTTATATTTCATAGATCGTTTAATCTCTGCCGTTCCCACCGGTGACTTTGACCCGTACATCGTCCCATTTTTATCCGTTGTGCAAACCGCAATAATAATATACCGTAAAGCAAGAGTATCGTGTTTGAAGCCAAGATTCGGAGTTAGTGGGCCAACTATGTCATTAGGTTAACGGATAACGTATTTGCATAAGATGTTAGTACCTCCGCAACTTGGTCCAAACGATTCGAGTCGTTGTAGGTATACAGGTCAATGCATTATTATGGTACCTATTTGTGACCACTACCAGGTAATTTCTTGAATAAACAAAGGATGTGTTCACTGCAGTTGTTTTGGTTGGTTGAATGTTGAGCAATTTCATTGTTAAATTTCAATAACTTGATTTTTGATTTGTGTGACACACTGGTCTCAGCAGTGAGCTGAATAGGTAATCATTAATTAGTTAGGTTGATCGATTTTAGTATCATAAGCTTATTGTTCCTTATAAAAAACCTACATTTAAAAGTATTTGTTCTCAAAGTCGTTATTTCGAATTTTCAATCAGGTCTCTTTTATTACATACCTAATATAACAATTGCACAAATAGCGTTATTTTGTGAATGTACACATATTTAGATACCTCTTTCAGCAACTATAATAATAAGTTGTCAGGGGTTTGTTAATGAGCTTAGAACTGATTACGTTCTTGTGTGTTGTAAGGATTCAGTGTATTGACCGCATACCTTTAGTAACATCATTATCTACCACTGACTGAATTGTTTCACATTAGGTTTAATATTAAAACTGTAACTATTGGTTTTGTAATAGCTCTCGTTCAAACAAGTTCAAAGATAAATGACGTATTTTAAATTACTCTGAGGTTTTAAAATTACTTTTCAATTTGTTTCAGGGCCCAGAAATGGTTCGTGTTTCAAAATTCTACAAAGAAGCAAAGAGTGGTCGGTTTTTACGTTACCTGCACGAAGACACACGCACACTATTCGAAACATTCAGACGAGGCGTCAAAGAGTCAAGTAAGTTACTCTAGCGACTATGAACAGTTCTAATGCTTCTTATATTATGTTGTATTATGTTCCTACTTCACTGAAAACTATTCTCGATGATTTATGGTACAAAATAGTTACGACTTCACGTAGTATTGTTACCTCTATTATTTGCATACTCGCAAGTCACAACCGTTGTAACAAATTGTTCACACACAATTGCGAACTGAGGAGTGCCTCAAGGCACAATTCTAGGCGCACCTCATTTCCCTCTACATTTCCGCTCGTTAACGATAAAGACGATAATGCTTGTGTATTACAAAATATTGTTAACATCATGTAGAAACTGGTTCTCAGAATACAGTTAATCGTAATTTGTGCCACTAGAGTAGTCGGAATACTTTTTGCTTGTGTTTTCATGGAGACATGCTCGTATTCTTATAGGACAGGTAAAATAAAACGATAGCAAAAACAGTCGAGTATCTCTTGGAATATTCCGCGATTTAAACACTGCCTATTCAAGACAGCTTTTGAAGATTGCAGATAATAAACGATTAAATGAACTCGATAATAATTTCAATGCTAAAAGACAGTGGCTTTAATTTGCAGATAATGGGAACTGTCTCGGGTGGCGCGATGGACCAAACAAACCTTACGTATGGCAGACATATAATGAGACCCTTCTGAGAGCCAAGAATTTTGGCTCAGGACTTATATGTCAAGGTCTTGCTCCTGGTCAAAACACATTTGTGGGTAAGTTCGTAAAGGGCTTTATTATTAGTTTACTTAAATACATCAACTTTAACAGCTAAGCAAACATTATTTTCTTGCAAATTTTGAGCAGTGTGGTCAGTCAATCTCGTGTGTACATTGTAGGTATGCAGAATCCTTATAAGTTTAACTTTATTTTTTTATTTTTTTATTACAGGTATATATTCACAGAATTGTCCAGAATGGATAATGACAGAACAGGCTGCATACTGCTATTCAATGGTCATTGTGCCATTGTACGATACGTTAGGAGCGAACGCATGTGCCTTCATTGTTAATCAAAGTATGTATACTATGTGTATCTTACATCTGTTTTGTCTATGGATTTACATATAATCTTTGCCATATAATCTAATCCATAAATTGTCTATTGCGTTTTACATTTAATTTTAATATTGAATACAAACCATTTTCAATAAGTTTATGATTTGTTTATTCTATATCTGAATCTATGGTTGGAATCTATTATCTTTCTGGATTTACGAGTATTTCTTAGTTTTAGCTTTATGAAAATTGAGAATTTCACAACTATCTGCTGCTTTAGTTTAAATCTTCACTTTAATATTATTTAACACACAACATCAATACATCATTCAAAAATAAAATCCGAAAAATTTCCGGAAGATGTTTACTGCTGAACATAGGCCACCCCCATAAAATACAACTTCGAACGCTTATTATAACGGGATTTGCCGTAATATCACCACGCTTGGCAGACAGATTAGTGATCCCAAAAAAATTTAATGTATCTAGGAAAATGCTGCTGCCCATTCTCTGGATATCCCCTTAGCCGACTCTTATAGCATGTACGAGAAGAAAAGATCTTATTCGCAAACTAAGACCACACACACAGATTATTTATTTCACATTTGACATTTTCATTAATATTCTTTCAGCTGAAATGTCAGTAGTTATTTGTGAAGATGATAAAAAAGCAAACCTCCTTCTTGACCAGTCACCAAGATGTCTAAGAAAGTTGATCACAATCAAGGAGGTCTCACCGTCAACGCATCAAAGAGCCAAAAGTCGAGGTGTTGAAATCATGAAGTTTTCTGATGTTGAAATCTTGGGAGCCCAAAAAGACCACCCTTGTGTCGTAAGTATGAACTGTTGCTTTATATATTTGTACAAAGTAAAAATTGTTTTAAGCATTTCCTAATAGCATGTTTTATTTATTTAGCGTTGGTATATTTTTATAAGATTTGTGGTATCAATTCCAATTATAATAAAGGTCATGGGCTAGGAATAAGAGTTTTAACTTTACTACAGTCACCTACTTGACCTTCGTTTTCAACTATTTTAATTTTATTGCACACGCTAGGACCGCCCCTCGATTTCATCCGCGATCCGTGCGTTTTCACACGGAATCTTTTTATAATGTAGGATACATTATCAGATAACATTACGCAAGAAGAACACAGCAGCACGCAGCATAGTGTCCAGACATGACTCGTTGTGTACGACGAATAACTTTTTGGTGTACATTACTACTGATGCAATAACATTACTGTGATTTTGTGTATAATTAACAAAAACAAAGGACTATATTTTCAACTTTCATATAAAACGATATCGACAAGATTACGCTAGCATAATTTATTTCAATCTCTGTATATTATGTTAAATAGAAAAAAATAACGATATTGAATGTAAAAATGTATATGACAAAGAATATTGCATTTTGGATTCATCTTTTGACTTATTTGTTTCTTACAGCCTCCAAAACCAGAAAGCCTTTGCACAATCTGCTACACATCTGGAACCACTGGAATGCCTAAAGGTGTTATGTTGACACACGAAAACGTCGTCGCCTCTATGTGCAGTGTAATTATGCAGTTGGGAGAACACAGGCCTACGAAGCAAGATGTCATGATTTCTTTCCTGCCTCTGGCGCATATGCTAGAGCGATGCTGTGAGGTGGGTAATACTGCACTGAGTTGAATTGCGGGGCAAAGTCATAAATGTGGAAAAGTAAAGCCTCTGACATAACCGCTATTAAATTGCGATTTGGTTTTACACTGGTCATCAATGTTCTTCTTGCGTGCCAAATTGTTGACTGCATCATCACATTCTATGGTAAACTAGCGGTCAACCACGACTGTTAGTCATAAAAAGCCGAGAATCGGCGGTTGACTGTGTTTCCGCCAAAAGGGATACGTTCGGTCATTCGCTTAATTAAATATGCCGTTGCTGGCTTCAAGCCATTATTATTGTGGTCCCATTTCCTTTGACGCCTGTGTATATTGCACTAATACTGAAATTACGGATCACATGATGCTGGCGTTAAATATTTTCATCGCTAGTTGAATTTGACGATGACTAACGTTATTAATCATTATTATTATTACTAGTTGGTTGTTAGTCATGCTCGTGGTTATTCCTTATAGATGACATTAATATCGTATAAACATACTTACAGCTATAATATTATAGAAACTGACGTGGGTGGTAACTTGTAAGTGCTAGACGTTTACTAGTTGTAGTTATACCTACGGCTCTTCAGGTTTAATAATGTTCACCGCAATATCGTACTTCAAACGTGTAATGAATTTTGTGATTCTGGCAGTCCACGGCTCTTCATACAATCTTCAATACTCCATTTGCCACACTTAGGAGTAGAATTTAAAAAAATCGTTATTTGTTCATTCTTTTATATCAAAAACACCCTGAAAATATCAAATATCTAGGTTCAGATGTGTCGGCTTTACTTTGTTAGGTCCCTCTAGTTCATATAAAGGGAGATCACTCACGAGGACAACGCAAATTGTACGAGAAAATAAAAAGCATGCGGTGATTGTACTAAATTTGTGAATGGCCAATATTTGATACAAAAGCTGGAAGAATGGTAGAATGATGATGAAAGAAGATGAAATCGTCACACAGCCAATTCCCCCAAAACATAGCCTCTTATTAATATAGATAGAAGAAAGGTATATAGTTTATAGCTTGTACAAGCTTTCTTGTATCTACATTATATATATTTGTATTTGTCCTAATCTTACGAACTAATATCTTTCCAGAATGCTCTCTACATGGTAGGAGGTGCGGTAGGTTTTTACAGCGGCGACATCAGACGGCTAGCTGATGATCTTAGCGCACTGAAGCCTACTATGATGCCAGCTGTACCCCGCCTTCTGAACAGACTATACGACAAAGCACAGTTAGAAATCTCAAGCTCTAAAATCAAGAAATTGTTGTTTAATATGGCTCTTTCTGCAAAGGAATCAGAAGTGAAGAGGTTGGTTTCATGTTGACTTAAAATAAAATAAAAACTGATATTTTAGACATTATGGATGAATTTGAGAGCTAACACCGAAAATAATGCTCCTAAAGTTTCTGTTACTCGCAAAGTGATGGTAGAAAAACTTAACTATAGGCTAACAAGCTGTTTTATAAGAAAAAGACTGATGGTACGTTGATGATACAAGATTTCTACCCATTAGAAAACGAATAATCTACCACACACAATAAAATGTAGCAATATTTTGTCGTTACGTCTCTTTCCGGGTTTCTTATTATACTATTACCCCCTTATGAATAGTTAATTTGTGTTTTGTTTCTCCTTATCAAGTTTGAAATAGGCAAAGACAAAACAATAGGAAACACTGAGTAGGTATTCCACTGTTACGTAGTGTTAAATTGTAAGGTTTTTTTATTCCTCTCAACTCAAAGGTATCAAAATAAAGATTTTACAGCTCACAACACCATATGATGATGCTATCTTTATTTTCAGGGGTATCGTCCGTGGCGATTCCATCTGGGATAAACTGGTGTTCCGCAAGATTCGTGAAGGAATGGGAGGTCGTCTTCGCATCATGGTAGTCGGGTCCGCGCCGCTCGCTGGCAACGTGCTCACCTTTGCGCGATGCGCTCTTGGATGCCTAGTAAGTAAACTAAACGAAATCTTCGAATCTAATAAAATCACGATGATTTTTGGGGATAATACTGACGTTATAAATAGGCAACCTACTTTCTTGTACTGGCTTTTGGTGCAAACATAGAAAATCTAAAGCAACATTCAAAAATATGATTTGAGTTTTGAGGAGGCGATACAAACTGTAAAGCTAGATGAGATGATGTTGACGTTAGAGCAGTGGACTGAGCGGCCATTTAGTAATGACGTCTCGGTAAATACTACATAGAGTTCGTCGTGGGCATTACTCATAAACTACAGTAATTATTTAGACTACACCAATAATAATTATGTGGAGCTAATCTAATCTAAATCAAAATGAATAAGATTACCACGCTGGGTGTTTTGACGGAAAATTGCGTCAACCACATTCAATGTCTTAGAAATTTCAAGATGTAAACAGACCAATTAGTTCCGCTCATAAACTCATCACGCAGAACCCTCAAAATTTACGACATTTATCTGCTTACCGACGTAAACCTATATCATCTCCAGCGGATGGAAAACCGCCAAATTCCTGTCGATATTTTAGGATTGTTGCTAATAAAATTGAGTATATTTTATGTCATAATCATAATATTTGTTTCGAGGTCGATAATGAGTTTGTCTTTAAAGAAATAAATAAATATTTTGTTTTACGTTTCGGGCAACGTGGATTTCATTTAACTATGAATCCAATATGATTTTTGGTGCTTTTACTACTATCAAAAAGATGTTGTCTTCATTTATATTCTCCTTGTAATAATATATAAATGTTAAATAGGTAAAGGTTTGTCAAGTCTTTGTTTTTATCAAGTTTTTTCAGTGCAACATAATGTCACTGCCTCTTTGTTCTTATTTGTTTCGCAGCGCTGTTCAGCTCAACTGTTCAAAAATTAAACAAAATTAGCTGAACTGTTTATATATTATAAGAATCTGTTTACAGTAACGTGGTAGTTTTTGAATCTATAAACCTACCAATTGCTATTTTCAATTACAACCTTGCATTAATAAAAGGTAGGTTACCCTTACAATTAACTATTTATATTATGACAACAACATGTGTCTACATTAATTGTTTAACTGATAATTTTTAACTGTTGAGCGGTGCCATAGTTCACAATAATTAATCTTAGTTGCCTATGACTAATCCATTGTTGTGGTGAGCCTCGTCATCAAAACACTAACGGTAGCATCTCTTCATTTGGCAACATGATCACACCCACTGACAAGTCAATGACACTGTGAGAAGTCTCATTCAGTTTGCGAATCAACTTTATATGGTCCGTTGTTTTATTAATTTTAAATATTTTAACGATTTTATTATCTTGTTTGAGAACTTCCTAGTTCGTTAACTGGGTTTAATACAATGAGTTAACTTGGTAAAATACTGCTGGCACTTTATTTTCTGTTTATATATTCGTGTGTTTGTAAGGACTGTCCGATTTTTATCATTAAATTACATTGTTTATTAACACCTTTGGCAGTTTCAAAAATGTTTCACCAATGCTAGAAACTGGAATAATAAAGGTGGTATGATTGGTTCTAATTACATCTGCAAGATAAAAAAATGCTTATGTTTTAATACTTATTACATAATTCGTGTTGTGCCTCAATTTCATAATTCTGTCATTCTGTTCATGAGTGTTTGTGAGTTTATGGGATTTATATTTTTCTATATTTTCTCTATGCGATGTGTACCTATCTATATATAAGCAATTACATTATCTTTGTCAACATTTTCGCTTATCTGATGCTAGCTACACACATTTTTAGTTAGTGTGTCAATGGAACCAACTTAAAGAAATTATCAACTGATGATAAATGTGATGATTTATATCATATTTGTTTTATTTTTCAGATCGTTGAAGGATACGGGCAGACAGAGTGCTCCGCTCCGGTTACTCTAACGGTTCAGGGCGACCACGTCCCTGAACATGTCGGGCCTCCCGTCGCTTGTTGCAAAGTGAAGGTAAGATTCCTATATCCAAGAAACGAGTAGTTTATGAGTTATGCTATGAACAGCAAATTTCTTATTCATAAGAATGGTTTTAGCCATAGCAAGCTCAGGTAGAACCTCAATCAATAGTGACCATGAGAAGGTAGGTGTTGGCTTGCAAGACCTTGATCTAGATAAATGATATTGGGACACTAGAAAGTATTTTTCAAAATGGATTCAAGAATAGGTGGCTGATGTAATAAGGGAGAAGAGAAGACAGAGAAGGAGAAGGTAGTTGGCGGAATAAGATGCGAAGGATGATGATAATGTTAAAGCTGTCAAATATTACATTGTATTCAATTTTAATAATACGCTGAAGATAAATTAATGTCCTATACCATCTAACGGTCGATCGATCATTAATCAGTTTGATCACCCGACAGTTAATAGACAATTAGACAAATAGCCATCGAACTATATAAATCGTATGAGGCGGATGTAATAAATATTAAATTCTTTGAGAAGTTATGGAAAGATATTGATTAATTGACTCGTTTGGCGAATTGAAGATTAAAATATCGACAGTTGCCAAAACAACTGCGTCCGATATAATTCTTGATGATTTGTGAACGCAAATATGCAGATATATAATTGCGTAGTTGGTTTCGATATAAAATACTGTGTGATCGATTACAGATAATCAAACTGAGACAATGGTGGCTCTAGGGATATATCATTAAAATAATAACATATCAAGTAATGTCAAAATGTAGCTGGATCTACCAGTGAGGTTAACTTAGGAGTGCACACGTTTTCCGACAAGTAAATGGCTATATTTATAGAATTACCTACCTTGGACGGTGAAATTACTCATTTAAAGATTCAGATCCTTCTTTTCTCGATAAACAAATTTATTCCATCAGATTTATTACAACAAACATCAAAAAGTAGGCGTCATTTAGTCAGCTGTTATTGTAATGACACTTATTTTTGGACTGTCATTTTAAAAGTTCTATAATTATGTAAACAACTACAGCTGTTTCGTTTTATTACTGACCTTCTCTATATTAGTTATGAGGACAGTAATGTCGGCAGGTTGTGTCGCTTCTCTTTGATTATTGCTTTATTTTTCCTCTTGTCACCTTCGTTTTTGACGTACGAGCTCGTAGCTCTTAACGTTTATTACATCCGTTTTAAGTCTACATTCGACATTATGAATATTGAGAGGTATAATATTATGATCACTGGCTTAACGTTTTCCTAATGGGCTTGTTTATTGTTCTCTTTGGAGTTTTTTTCTTTACTGTTATGATATAGGAATTTTATGTTGGTGGATGACATACATACACATGTAATTTTTTTTTTTATCTATAAATAATTTACCTACTGATTTGAAATTATAAATTTCAATATTTTAACGTAGCTATTTTTCATGTTTATAATTAAGTATTGTTTTTCTTAATAATAGACTTTACACGTGGCATCATCCTCTATTTTATTACCAACCACTACCAAAACCAACGAACCAAACACTATTTTTAATTTGATGAATTCCTTTGTCTTTTTGTATTTTATCTTATTCGGCATTCTGTCAGTTATCTGGTTTTGATTTTCCGGTCTGCTATGGCTTTATTGAGTTTGGGGTTAGATGGACGCAAATTTAAAGTTGAAAATGATGAAACTGTATAAATTATTGAAAGTCATGCATTGAATTCATGAAGATATGAAATATTTATAACAAATTAAAATTATTACTTTTCTAACTCTTTTATTTTACCTTCATTTCCAGCTAGTGGACGTGCCCGAAATGGAGTACTACGCGTCTCAAGGCCAGGGTGAGGTGTGTGTGATGGGAGCGAACGTTTTCAAGGGATACTTCAAGGAACCAGAGAAGACCAGGGAGGTCATTGACCAGGACGGCTGGCATCACACCGGCGACGTTGGCAAGTGGCTACCTGTAAGTGAAATGTTAATACTTCTTAATTTTTTTAGTAGACACGTAGTTTTTGCAAAACAAGCAATTAAGAATTTGGTTCTTATGAGTACTCCAAAAAGGTGCACATGAAAAAGAAGTATAATATTCGTACATTTTTAAAACTTGAGTTCAAAAGACATTTTTGACTAACCAAACCAAAACATGCTGAAACTTAAAGTCTTGGCCTGACTGTGGTTGAAATTATAAATATATTTGATTCGTTATTTTTTGAATATTTACATTTTTGTTATATAATAATAATTGAAATTTACTAAAGATCACTTTTGGTTTGTTTAAAATTAGTGGCGTAATGCTATCTTTATCTGCAGGTTTTTAAAGAAACCTAAGAAGTAGTTAATCAATAATTAAAAGCAATCTCTCAGTAATAGTTGCCTTTATTTTTCAGAATGGTACCTTGAAAATTATTGACAGAAGAAAACATATTTTCAAGCTGTCACAAGGCGAATACATAGTTCCTGAGAAAATCGAAAATATTTATATTAGGAGTCAGTACGTCGAACAAGTCTTCGTGCACGGCGAATCTTTGAAGGTAAAACTAGTTTCGATATTTATTAAAAAAACTATTATGTTTAATGTCATTATTAATTCCAATAATTTAGTTTGAAAATATGGTGAGTATGACACATTTTGTAAGATAAATAACGTCTAAACTCACGTCAATTAAAAAGAGCGTCAACATGCAACGTTGCGTGCTGGCGCTCGCGAAAGCCGCCGCTGCTTGCGTTAGTAACCGGCTCCCAGAAGAAGGACATCAAATATGCCCGAAACCTGGTCGGATTGATTTCGACTTTTTAATTGACGTGAGCTTAGCCGTAATTTATCTGAAAAAATAATTCCAATATATCCGTCAATGTGATATAACGACTCCTGTATATTAGTGTAGTGTCTGTAGTAAGTGTCATCCCATCTCAAATCGTGAATCATTGAAAATATGGGTCCCAAAAATATCTTAGTTAAACCATATTTTGTGGGTAGTACAGTAACAGTACTAATCATAAATATGTTGAAAAGGTCGTCTAAACTAAGGCATTTCACCATATTTAACACAAAGACGGTTGCATCCAATGACCGTCCAACTGTTTCAAATTCAATTTAATTCATGATAAATATGAATTTGTCTTCCAGTCATGCATAGTAGCAGTGGTCGTTCCTGACGTAGACGTAGTCAAATGCTGGGCGCTGGAACACGGAATCAAAGGAACATTCTCGAACCTTTGCGAGGATGAACGCGTGAAGAAGACGATAATGGACGACATGCTCAACTGGGGCAAGAATGCGGGCTTGAAGACCTTCGAACAGGTTCGTACACTGATACCTATAGCTAGGAATCTGCTGCCTTGTAAACTGGCCCTAAACTTTTTGTATACAATGTGTCCGATTAGCGGTGTCGGAGCCTTCAGGGGAATAAAATACGGTAATTCCATCGACAAATCGCCCTTCATAAAAAAAATTTGCCCCACCATGATAAAATAGTCTTTTTTTTTTAATTTAATTGAAGCATGAGTGTTAAACTGATTGAGCCATAGCTACCCATATAGACGTCCTAGAACCATAAAATAATTTCATTCGATGCCAGTGTAGGTCTCAAATCAATGGTAAATATTTCACAAAAGACGACAACAAAGCTGTTAACCCAAATTTTTTTAGTATCTAAACGATAGTACAGGATGCTTGCTATAAACAGTTTCTACATAGTACATAGTAACTCTAAGTAAAGCAGTTTAGAAACTATGAGGGTTTGAATATAACAAAGATATCTATCCTTTTAACAGCACTTTTCTATTGGTTCACACAGTTCAAGCAATCATACACAAGATATATACGTAATCAATAAAATGATAGATTCCATTTCTCCCTCAGGGAAACATAATCACAGATAGGATTTATGTAACCAATAAAATAGCATACTACAAAAAATTCATTGCAATTCCATTTCTTCCTCAGGTAAAAGACATATATCTTCACCCGGATCCGTTCTCCGTACAAAACGGCCTACTGACGCCCACGATGAAGGCGAAGCGGCCCGAAATCAGGAGCTACTTCAAGCCGCAAATAGAAGATATGTACAAACAACTTGAATAACGGTAAC
Source organism: Ennomos fuscantarius (assembly GCA_905220475.3). NCBI lineage: Eukaryota > Metazoa > Arthropoda > Insecta > Lepidoptera > Geometridae > Ennomos > Ennomos fuscantarius. The sequence continues at coordinate 6,119,121 of HG992039.1, forward strand.
ATACTAACTAGCTTACCAACGAGCTGATGTATCTATACGGTCTTAAGAAAGTGAAATGAACTTTATGAACGAATAAATGAGTGATTTTTTCATGTACGATGCAATATTTCATGTTGCCTGATAAAAATATAACCGGATCGATCTAAGCGAAAATACAATAAAAATGCGTTAGGCGCGTTAAAGAAATTCAATAACAATTATCAATTTTCATGTACCTTAATGTGAATGAAGCCGGAAGTATGATATTTTTTTTATTTTCTCTTTCTAATAGCAAATAAGTCAATATTTGCTTGATCATTTTTATCAGGTACTTATTCATCAGTATGTGCTAAACACAACACTGTCCATTTAAATACTTAGTATTAATTTGCTTACGCTGAAAATTAACTATGAATGAGTAAATTGGCACAACAAAACTGATCGTTTATTTGGTCGGTTTTGTGGTACAACTGGTACAACTGACACAGTGACAAACAGATTTTGTCACTAGTTACTACGACCACAGAATATATAATAAATAGTACTACTACTACTTGTGATAAATCACTGTTGACTTAAGTGCTCAGTGAGTGGTCATTTTCTTGAAATTATTTTATTGGCCCTATTTGCAACAGGCGCCTCCCAATCGGTTAAGACCAAAAGCTAAAAATCTCTCAGATTGAATAACTTGTACCAATTAACTATAGATTTCGACACAATTTGTACATAATATTAAATTTATTCTGTAGTTATGAAGCGTATCCTTTAAAGCGATGGCAATAAAATGGAAACGTTGTTTCGTGTGGTCAATTATAGGAATTCCCGAAGATTTGGCTTCACTTGTATTATTAACTTAGGATAAATGACGTTATCCCTTAGACACTTAGTATAAATTTTATTATCAAAATCATCGGGTTTTTTATATTGAAAAATATAAAGCAATGCCTTTTTAAATTATATTAATTAATTATAATTAAATCCTGAAATTGTAGTAACACTCTTAAAGAATGGCCTGTAGTAATTTTATATGATTGCAAACGCGTAGTTTCTAGACGCACGGCTGGTTGAAGTTCACTTTGTAGAAATAGTTACATTGATAAATCAACGTCAAAATTCTAACCTAAATTTAATTTGACAAATACCAGTTTGACAGCTCTATACTGTCCCTTTCGTACAGATCAAAATGACAAGAACCGCACAACTGTCAAATTAAGTTTGGGATTTAGTACACCACTAACAATAATAGTGTCCACCGAGTTTGGAAAAGACGTGTCAGCCGTGTTTAATCTTTCAAATTATTATCCTTAAATCATTTTAATATTCATCAATACAAATAGAATGCAAAAATTTAAGCACTCATAGAATCCTATTACCTATTCATAATTTTCTGATTTAAAATGTAAGGTACTTAACGCCTAAAATCGATGTTTTTACAACGCGGAAATATGATTTAAAAAAATCAACTTACACAAGTTCATCATACTTAAACTAAAGCACCTGGTGAACTCAAAAAGCTTGTCAAACTTACGATGTTTGACAAACAACTTTTTGACACTTTCGTCAAATTAGTCACAGTTTTTTGAATATTACAATATAAATAGTTTAACGTATATCAGTGAATTGATTTGTTAAAGATAAACACTGTCAAACAAATTAAAAATTATTTAAAGTTTGACAAACTTTAAAGATACTGTATCTTAATGATCAGAAAGTTTATAATTCTAAGCCTCAGACTAAAAGATTATTCTTAGCCTGTGCATACGTATAGTAATCTAAATTAATCTAATAGTGAGGCAACTCGCTATAAGACTATTTTACACACATGGTCTGAGCGCTACGCTTCTTAGCAAGAAAGTTGAGAAACTATAACGTCAAAATTTTGTTTTAGAATCAAATATACAGTAGACTAAGTAAAAACAATGTATTAAACGCGTGCCTTTGACCAGAATATTACGTTTATACAAGAATTAGGTTGTTTTTGTCACACTTAAAATCTATAATAGCCAAGTAGAGACGACGTAATGAAATAAATGTTGAAAGCCATTTAGCATTGCAAGAAAACTGTGACCGTTTATAAACTGACACATTTCTGATACATGAACTTTGAAAAAGTTATTAATTTATGTTGTCTATCAGTTCCAATCTAAGACTAGAAACAATCAGATGACCCGCTCTATATTACAGAGTGAACCAGAAAAGGGATTAAATATATATTAAGAAATGATAGGAGCTTAGGTTCCTATTATATGCCTGAAACTTTGCTCCTAATATCAGCTTGTGCATGGCGTCTAATTTATAAGCACATAAAATAAAAAAAAATGTTGCGATTTCGTATTCCTTTTTTGTGTCATCTATATTTTTTCTAGTCTAAGGGCGCAATAATAGGCTTGTTTTTCAGTTTTCATTTTCGTTATAATTATACTAAGTTTTAAATGTTTAGTGTGCGCGGAATTTGATTCCAAGACTGGAATTACATTAAAAAATAGCAATCATTACGGAATAATTTAATTAAGAAATTATTTATTCCTTCATAAATTAAACATATTGAATGAAATTTTTAGGAAAATGTGAAATTATGTATGGATTTCTTTTGCGTAGCAACGGATTATTTTGCATTGAGATACATAAAATTATAGTTTATGAACCAGAAAGCGTTATATTTTATTCCAGAAACATTCTTCGCAGGAAATACCGACTGCAGGGTGTAGGTATCTACGGGACGTATAATGTAAATCCAGTCTCAGATTGGAGATGAATCTCTTTTGTTGATTGAAAGTGAGTTTTTGAATTGTAATAGGTATAAATTAATTCTATACATAACGCGACATAAACCTAGGTCCTATCGCACCGTAGTATATAATTTTATATTCTGTAATACATAATGCAATATTGTAATAAGTTGCTTTGAGCGAACGTTACGGTTTCATGTTGTTCAAACCAAAATTTTGTTGTTATTGGTGCAGTTTGTACTACAATAATTTATTTTTAAATAAAAACCTATAAAACTAATTTGGTGTATTTTTATTGATATCCCTTTTAGGTAATAGTTTTATAATTATCTATCGTTGTCATAAGTAAATAATTGATTTACTGACTAGCAACGCAACTTAATTAATATACAGCCGAAAATACTGGATTTTATAGAGTTAAGGAACTGTAGGGAAAAAGGCTTAAGTTCTTCCAAAAAAACTGTTGAGGAAACCAAAGAATAGTTAGTTTTAGAAGTTCCTTTAGTTCCCGTGAAAGACGACGAGACTTCGAGAATTCAAAGAAATTGCTGAAGGGACTTACGAAATAAATGAATATTTGGAGGGTGACTTCCCGTAGCAACGTAGGGTTAAGGGGCTACTATGAAAGAGTAATGCGCGTAAAATTACGAATTATTTCCACTGCTTGACGATTGTTCGGTGTTGAACAGATTCTAGATTGGACAGATTCGTAACGCGGCAGATTATCTATTCGACAGATTCATATATTTATTATCTTATTTATCGTATGTTATATATTTTAAGTAACGGACTATTTGGGAAACTTACAATATTACGGATGTGGGCAAATTGAAAGCAAACATTTTAGGTAATAGTCATTATGTACCTAAATGGTAGGAATAAGTTTAAAAATTTCGTGGGGAAAAACTGGCAAGACACAATACAAATTGCTATGTACCAACTTATCTATTTGCTAATAATAGGTTCATTTCGTACTACTTTACGGGAAAATGTGATGGTAAATATGATAAACATATAGACCTGCCGCCTAGATCTCGTGTTTCACGCAAATTATAAACAGCCATGAGCTAAAATTATGAGTATTTATTTAATCGATGCATAATTGGTGGGCAGTGAAAATTATCGAGTTGCTATGCTATGTTGAAAGTATTCGTAGCATTTTTTTTTATGTTAAGGAATTACGTGACGAGCTAACTGTTCGCCTGATGTTAAGTGGCACGGCTGCCCATATCAGTTAGAGTGTCACTCAGTCGAAACTCTATACTCTAAAGAGTTTCGCGTGATACTGTACTGCGCACGTCATCCTGAGACATCAGCACAATCTAGTAATAAGATTACTAGACTGTCTACGTATACTAGACGTCTATATATAACGTAGGTAAAGATCTGTCCGAGTATTCTACATAGTTAGGTGGTATGACTTTTCTGCAATGTTCGTCTAGGTAGGTACCACCGCTTTGCCAGTTATTCTGCCGCTAAGCAAGTGCGCAAGCACTACTGTGTTCCGATTTCAAGGGTATGGTAGCTAGTGAAATTTACTGGGCAATTGAGACTATAATCTAATCTCATAAGTAATTTTATTACCAGACTGTGCTAATGTCTCAGGATGATGAGCGCAGTGCAGAGTGCAGTGTCTCGCCTAATTTTATATTTTAAAGTTCCGAGTGACACTTTTTTTATGGGCGGCCGTGTCGCTTAGCATCACGTGAACGACTAGCTTGTCATACCATTAATTAACATAAAAAACCTAAATATACATACAGACAAGCTTCCACAAATTTATATGACTTTGCACCACGGAGTATCCTTTCCCTGCTCCATAGGTGCTGCATAAAGGCACACAAAATTACGCAGATAGTAAAAATAATTACCATTAACCATCAAGAAACGCTAGTAATAGCTTAACTAGATTGTATCTTTTTATTATAATGCATTAAATTTACGAGCAATTCATTAAATGGTTTTAGCTCATTTGCACGATTTAATTTTAATGCCATCTAGTGGCAAGTAGGAAGACTAAAAAGTTTCAAGATTTCATCACTGTGGCAGTTAGCTTTTTGGTGTAGTTAATTATTTCCAATTATTTGAACTATTAAAAAGGGGTTAAACCGACTTTAATCGTCTTGATTTCATACTGAGAAGTGAGAACATACTTGGATGATTATAATATACTCGTTTTCCCCATTAATTTTGGTTTATAAACTAACCTACTGAATCGATTTTGGTAAACATTTCTATGGGAGCAATCTGAAATGATGTCCTATGAAATAAAATATTTTTTTATTCTTTTTTGAAGTCGGTTGAATAACCAATACCTAAAGTTTTATATCCAAATATGTTATAAGACCTTAATTAATAAAAAAAAGCAGCGCTAAACCTCTGTGATAATGTACTATTTAAATAGATATTTGCAGGATGATTGGTACCTAATTTTCTAAGCTTCTGCGTGGATCCTGTTTAAAGCAGAATATAAGTACTAGGTATCTGGATGGAACAAAAAACATATCAGTGTTATGTAGTTTATAAAAACTTTTATGTTCACTATTGAACATACACAGGTTTGTCTAACCAGTGAACAAGGGTAATCTGATATTAAAATATAATATCTATCTAATTATTATACATGCTAAGACTAAATACTGAAATGCTTTGAAGTAATATTTCTTTACACACGCTTAACTTGGGAAGCTGATAAATGCGAGGCGAACGGAAGTTGATGTTGGTTCACGTAGATCTCCATTATCAACATAACAAAGTAAAAAAAATTATTATAATGTTGGCACGTCCGGTAAAATGATAATTTACAATTGTTAAGATGGCGACTTTAACATTAAACAAAGGCAAAACAAAGTTATAACGGCCGATAGATGGAGTTAAACTAAAGCAGCCTTATTAATGTTTATTAATAAGGCTGCTTTAGTTATTATAAAGTCTGTTTATTAATCTGGGCCTTACCGCGTAAGTGTGGTGGAGATCGTAATTGTGTTCTCTCTTGCTCGCACTCGTGAACTTGTTAATTGGCGCGTGCAGGATGACAGGCGAAGCCGATTCCCAGAACAGTTACGCGGTAGGGGCGATGTTCAACCACCACACCACAGAGGCTGTCAAAAGTTTAAGTTCTGCACAAACCAATAATTCATTCATTTAAGTGAGTCATAACTCCTCCATAACCTAGTTTATACGTGTTAAATTAGTAGTTATTAAGTAGCTATGTATGTGAATAGGGATACAGGAAAATTAAATTTATGTTAGTTTTTTTTATATGTTATCTAGGCAATCTATATTTAAGTTGCGTTGCACTGCCCTGCAAAAATTTCCATGTTACACCTGGGTGTAACATGGAAATTTTTGCAGGGCAGTCCTATATGTTCCTATATGTCCTGTATATTCAGTATCTTCCAGTTAACCTGGGTTAACTGGAAGATAATTCTCTCTAGCATTAAGTTCGCCTTTGTACCTACATTTGTTATTTGTGCAATAAAGCATTTTCTATCTATCTATCTATCTATCTATCTATAACTCCTGCAAATTTAGAGTAGGTAGGTAATGCTAAGACTAACTTTGTAATATGAGATTCAGATACCCTAGTTTACGTACATTGTTCACGTATTGGTCATTAATGACCTTCCTGTCTAAGGACGGAGACACGATCATTGCATGCCAATCTGTTTTTTGTCCCATACTTTTTGCAAGTCCTTACATGCGATTGTGAAATAGATTCCATTCCATCGCACTCTTTTTTGCTTTGGTATACATGGTGTACTCTGTAATCGTTCAATGTGGGCAGACAATTATTTCGTAGACACAGGAGGTACTAAGAATTAGATCAAACGAAACTGGACCTACCGATTCTAATTTCGACTAGCCTGATTGACTGGCCAGTTGGTAGTCTGCCTTCTAAACTGTAGGTTGTGGGTACAATTCCACCCAGGATAAACATTTGAGTGATGAACATTGGTGTTTGTTCTATGTCAGGGTGTTATATTGTATTCTATATTTGTATTTACAAACAAAAAGTATATAAATATTCTATCAGTTATCTGGTTCCCATAGTACAAGCTTTGCTAAGTTTTGAGCTAGATGGCGCTGTGTCAAATGTCCACAAATATTCATATTTCTTTATTTATTTATAATTTTGCACTGTCCTACACCTGTATAGCATTTGAATACAACTATGTCACTTGACCCAAGTGACTGCATCCATTGATCTGTCTTCGGTTTTTTATCCAGCTTCACCAGTCATAGAAGTCATGTGAGTGAAACTTATTAGTTCACATACTCTTTTACATTGGTTCATTAACCTTGATCTTGCTGTCTGGCCCTTGCTAGCTGGTATTTAGTTGGATCATAACCACGCCCTTGCTTACTAACATTAAGTTTGATCATAGTCTCACCCTTGCTGGCAAGCATTAAGTTGGATCATAGCCACATCCTTGCTGGCTAGCATTAAGTTTGATCATAGCCACGACCTACCGCCAACATTAAATTGGTAATAACCTGGCCCTTGCCAGCTAGTATTTAGTTGGATCATAACAACGCCCTTGCTGGCTAACATTAAGTTTGATCATAGCCACGCCCTTACTGGCAAGAATTAAGTTGGATCATAGCCACACTTATGCTGACTAGCAATAAGTTGGATCATAACCACGCCCTTGCTGGCTGGTATATAGTTGTATCATAGCCACGTTTTCGCTGGCTAGCAATAAGTTGGATTATAACCACACCCTGGATGGTGGATCATAGTCACGTTTTTGCTTTTTTTATACAGCATTAAGTTGACTCATATGGCCCCGTCCTTGCTGGTTAGCGAGATTAAGTTGGTTCATAGCCCCAACAGCCGGCAAACCAGCTTAATCTCATTTTAATCTAGAGCCAACTTGCTTTTTCTCCCCCTATTTAGTTACCTGTTTTCCCAACGTCAATTTTTATTTATTTATAGTTGGAATAGATTTACATACCACCAACTCACCTGATGGTAAGCGACGGTGGGTCGAAGATGTAACACGTAAATCTAGAAGGTACCTATTCACTCTGTCCTTGAAGACATCACCAGGTTATAAGTTTCAAGGAACACAGAAGAATCCATTCCTTGGCAGTACGCACTGTATGAACTATAAAATTGGAACCTATAATAATAATAACACGCCAAACGAAGGATCCTAGACTACGAGGAACTACGAGGATCATGGTCCCACAACAACCAGACACAGAACAAGTATTTCCTTTTTTTTCATTGCACAAATACTTGTCCTGTTGCGGGAATCGAACCCACCACCTCCGGGCTATGAGCCAACCTGCTCAACCACCACACTATAGAGATAATAATCGTTTAGTACCAATCGAAGGAATGTCAACTGTGAAAAGATGACATTTAGCTGAACTTGGACTTGCGGAAGGGGAAAGGAGGGGTCAAATTGTAATATTCCAGATAATAGTATCTACATTGACCTCGGTAGTATTAGTAATATGTGTGCAAAATTGAATAACTTCGGGTCGGCCGTTATTTGTGTAGGGATAAGACAAACAATGATGAAATTAAATAAATAAGTTATGTAATGCTTTGAATTTCATCATTCTCAATTCTTATGAGTATATAATATTATTACCCATCCACACAACAAATAAATTCAACGTCCATCTGTACCAAAGTATACAGACCTATTTACCTATGTTAAGATACCCAAGCTTTGTAAAGTGCGTCAGTGTTTAGGAGAAATTAGGTATTTTTAGCCAGTTCCTTTTAAGTCTTTATCAGCAGCATGAGTAGTTATAAGAAATTATACAAAATAATAAGTAATAGAATTAGTAATAATAATTCAGACTTGATCGTAGAAGAACCTAGAATCATTCGAAATCTGTCAGGGTTTGTTTGTTTTCATACTGTCAGTGCTCTCATGTAACATTTTAAACATTTTTAAGCTTCTTTAACAATAATTAAAGTTACTCCTGGCTAATTTTATGTATAGATTGTCTATTAAATCGGTTAGGCAGTTTTGAAACAACAGTAGCTGGAGCTGGTCACACAGGATAAAATATTTAATCGCCAACAAAAACGAGGCATGTACTTACAACATATACAAACATACAAGTATATAGGTATTACCCTGTGGTCAAATTGGTGGTGAGTGAGGTACCTACAAATTTTATAGACAATGCATTCAAAAAGCGTAGGTACATTATGAAGAATACTGCTTAGAACCTACGAAGGTCTCTACAATCAAAATTCTTTTAATACCTATCATTAGTTTTGTTCTGTTATTGACTTTACTAATGCACAAAAAAAGTTCAATGAAGCAAGAAAGTACAAGTTAGTCACAAACAACAATAGATGTTGCAAAGATGGCTGCACATTCATTCATATTCACATCGCATCGCGTTTTTATTTATTCCATAATACTGCTTATCGGCACTGCGTAGCCGGCGGTGCACGGTGGTGTTTGTTAGTTGCCATACGGGCAGCGGACTCGCCGCTCGTCTCCCTACCGCCCTCTGGCACGCGCTCGCTCCTCTGACCTTGGCGTCGCGGCCCGCATCGTTCATTGCCCGCGACAACTCGACGCTCCTTCGCCTTCCAAACCATGCCATCCCGGTAACACCACACCGGGAACATTCACGGCACAACCTGTGACATCGAGCGTCACCTGTCAAAATGACATACCGCGCTCATAACCTCACACAGTGAAAAGAAAACAATCTAGTGCAAATTCAAACGTCGACAAAATGACGGGGCCACATCTAGTTGATTACGGTGAGTTTGACGTTTTTAAAGTTTTTAGGTTATGTAATTGTGTTGTTTTGGTCGCCGGCGCATAGCGTTCTCGGAGACATGAGTGGCCGATAGTCATTTACATTACAGCAGACAAAGACGTGATCTCTGTGCGATTCTAAAAATAGAACGCTTTGTAATGGCGGTTAATCAGCAGTTTACTCTTGGTTCAAGCCCTATTTGCAATCTGTAGTGGTTGCACAGCCCGTTTCCAACAATCATGCATGGATTTCGTGCTTGCTATAAGCTACGCTGTTCGTTTGAACTGTGCGTAAATAAACGCGATAAATAGATTAAAGGCCTATATGGACGGGCTATGCAACCGTTGCTTACTTATTAACCAGCATTCCACAGTTTGAGCTCTGTTTGTTTTTGTCTTTTAACGTAAATGGAGTCAAATGGTTAGTTATTTCAATAAAAAGAGAATATTAGAAAAAAAGAATATTACGGTAAAATCTTCGCATGAGCTGATGCTAGTAGCTATTACATTACATCATTATAACGTAGTCATAAAACATAGGCATTAAAATCATAGTAAAGAGCAGTATCACTATCTACTTAGGTAGCGTTATAGGTGCTGATTTGGCGAAGTTACATTTATTATGGTGATTATGCATAAGCATGCACACCTATCTCATTCCTAATTATATATAAGTATCTAACTACTAATTTGTACGCTTGTGGCTACAATAGAATGTTTTTAGATAGTTGTAGATTGATTTTTATGTCTGAGTAAATTAGCAGTAAGTTTGAAAACATAACTCTGAATGGCCGATTTTGCCCATTCTCCCCTAGAAGTTAAATTCAACTAAGTAGGTACCTGAAAAGTAAAACTGGATTTAAAGTTCAAATAATTTAAATATCCTATAACAGTTTATGGAACAAGTTATAATTAAATTAAAAAATAAAATAAACCCCGACACAACATAATAAAAACGAGAAAATCCTCTTGGAGGGAGTTATGAAAAAATATGTGATTCGCCATTTTGTGGCGACGGCCATCTTAGACCGATGTTCATAAAACATAGCTCAAAACATTCCCGACTAATATAACTTTCAAACAAAAAACAAAACCGAAATTGGTTCCTCTCTTCGGCTGCTACGATGCTACAGACACACGCACAAACACGTCAAACTTATAAAACCCTTCGTTTTACGGGGATTATAAATTTAACTTCTTGTACTTTTAAGTACCTATATCTCTCAAGCTTAAAAAAAAAATAAAATTTAATTTTTTTGGGTCGTAATGAAGAAATTCGTAATTTATTTCTGACACCTTAGATAGCCCATCTCTCATTATCTTGCCTATAGCCCTAGTATTTACGCATCATCTTATCACCTACGCAGGATCCTTGAGTACGCAAAAGTGTATGTGCCAACGACCCGACACGTAAATTCGACCAAGTAATTGATATAATATACCTACCAATAATATCTTTATCAATGTCGATAAAACCTAAACGTAAGCATAACGTTAGATAGTATTATAATAATCAAAGTTAATCAATACACCGATTATTGTTATGACATGAAAAAATTATGTCAATATGTTTTTGGTAAGCTAAAATCGGATCTTGTAAGAATAAATAGTTCTTGAATGGTCCTTTATACTTAATAATGAATGATAAAGATGGTGTGTACATAGAAAAGGGAGTTTGGGGGTCTTTTCCAACCTTTTTAGAGTTAATAAAATACTAGCGAATGCTTTTTTATTTATTTAATCTATAAGTCGAATGACAACAGCGCGGTGATCACGGAATATTGATTGAATTCAACAGGGGAAATTTCATTCCTAATTTGAAAATTTCCACAGTCACTATGCACATAAACTGCGCATTGAGTTTAAGAGATTACACAAATGATGCGCATTCGTGATCAGTCCATGAGCGATATAAAACCTTAAAAACAAATACATTTAAAGAATCATACGTAGACATGAAGCATATAGTCATAAATGCAGTGTTTCAAGAAAAAAAAAGCTTACTTTAATAACCATATAAACAGAAATATTAATGACCCAAAAAAGCTATGGAAGAATCTTAAAAGTACTGTTATTCCAAGCAACAAAAACAATTTTGAATTGCCTTCGTTTTGTAATAATCCTGACACCATTAACTCTCATTTTCTTAATGTTCCCGGTGATGACTTTGTTAGTATTTCAGACTTGACTTATTTTGAATTTAATCGATTTGGTAAATCCATTTTTAAACTAAAGCCTGTTAGTGAAAATAATTATTAATTACTAAATTGCTAATTGTGACGAGCATAATTAGCGGGCTCTCATCAAATGCTGAGGGTGTGGATCAAATAACTTTGCAAATGGTTCTATTAATACTGCCCAACGCACTCAGTGCTATAACTAAGATAATAAATTTATCCATAGTAACATCTACATTTCCTGATTTGTGGAAAATCGCTTTAATAAAGCCAATTCCTAAAAAATCGAATGTAGCTTCGGTTAAAGATCTACGACCAATTAGTATCTTGCCTTGTTTGTCTAAAATATTAGAAATGGTTGTTAGCAGTCATTTGGTAAAGTACTTGGAAACAGAGAAGATCTTGCCTGTGGCCCAATCAGGTTTTCGGAAAAATAGAAGTACTGCGACGGCATTGCTAGATGTCGTTGACAATGTGCTAGCAGCCCAAGACCGTGGCATGGGTACAATTCTGGTACTGCTTGATTTTTCACGTGCATTTGACGCTATCAACATTTCACTGCTTTTGTCTAAATTATCTTTTTATGGTTTTGATGCAGGCACGGTAAAATGGTTTCATAGTTACTTAAGTTTACGGTCCCAAATTGTAATTGGTAACTGGACTTAATGGTAAAAAAGCATTTTCATCGTGCGAGTTCAACCACAGAGGCGTACCCCAAGGATCAATCCTTGGGCCTATCCTTTTTATATTATACAGTGCAGATATTATAAACAGGATCGAACACTGTCGATATCATATTTACGCTGATGATTTGCAGGTTTATTTTCACTTCCACCCCAATGAGACAAGTTCAGCTGTAACAAAAATTAATAAAGATTTGAACAATTTAGCAATGTGCTTAGCTTGTCCAATTGTATGGTGCTGAACCCAAATAAATCGAAATTCATGATAATGGAATCTAAGAAGCAGATTTCGGACATAGACGGTCACATTCCCAAAGTTGTTCCACAATTTATAGCTATGAAACCAAAACCACCTCGTCATGGTCATCGTTTTCAATAAACTTTATACTATGTATTTAGCGTTGGAATATGCATGAAGAGGACAGTAAGCTTCTTGTTACGTTGTACTTTATTTTCGTTGTTTTTACTTACGACTGGCCCGATAGCTCAGTTGGTAGTAACCCTGCCTTCTGAACTGTGGGTTGTGGGTTCGATTCCCACCCAGGACAAACATTTGTGTGATGAACATAGGTGTTTGTTCTGTGTCTGGGTGTTGTATCTATGTATGTATTTACAAACAAAAAGTATCTAAGTATTGTATCAGTTATCTGGTTCCCATAATACAAGCTTTGCTTAGTTTGGGGCTAGATGGCGTTGTGTGAGATGTCCGTTTGGAAATAAAAATATATCTTATACAGTCAAAATCATAGGCGAATGTTAATCTTTTTTTTCTTCCCATGGCTGTTGCCGGTGTCGACTAGGGTAGCATCCAGGGAATGGGCAGCGGTCTCCTTGGTTTGCATTATAATCTGATACAATATCCTTTTTTTTAAATGTTAGTGAATGATGTGACGAGCTAGTCGTTCACCTGATGTTAAGCGACACGGCTGCCCATAACGGAACAGTGTCACTCGGAACTCCAAAATATAAAGTTTCGCGTGACACTGCACAGCGCACATCATCCTGCGACAGCACATTCTGGTAATAAGATTACTCGACTGTGAGATCAGATCATAAAGTTTTTGCCCAGTAATTTCACTAGCTACCGCGCCCTTCAAACCGGAACACAGTAGTGCTTGCACACTACTGCTTAGCGGCAGAATAACTGGCAAAGCGGTGGTACCTACCCAGACTAATTTTGCAGATAAGTCCTATCACCTAGTAAATCGTAGTGTACTACTACTATAAATATAAAATCTAATACTGCGATCACCAAGATGCCTGCCAAGCGTGATTATGTCAAACCCTTAATCGGAGAGAGTGTGTTCAGTAGTTGGCGTGTTCCGGCTGATCAGATCTGTAACGTAAAATATATAAAAAACGAGAGTGGTTTAGACCACACGACTGAAGTAAAACTTCTTTAGCTCCATCTGTCGGCTGATATAACATTGTTTTTACTGTTTAATGTTAATGTCACCATCTTGACAATTGAAGGGTTGAGAATAAAAAGGGCTTAACTGTCAAATTGATAGTTTCGAGAAAATTGACTTTAAACTTCAACGGCGTGATTTTAATGTAGAGTGCTTATAAGGTAATAGAAAAGGTTTATGTAAGTTTCCGTTGCATGAAAATGTTTTAATTCTATTTTAAAATACTAAATATAGTATTAATTCATACAATTCCTTAAAAATATAATATAATAAAATAAATATAATAATGTTTTTATGCTAAGCGAACTGTATTCCTGTGACAGATAAACCGTTTTTAGACTCAAAATCTCGAGATTTAAGCTTCATTTCGGTATTTTGAGAATGTATATAATTTCACGCTGAATCCAAGGATACCCATAAGTCATTTTGTGAAAAAAAAACCAGTTAAACCCTTTTTGTTCTTACCCCTTCAATTGCAAATTGTCATTTTACGGACGGACGGACGTACCAACATAATAATACAAATTTAAAGTAATTTTTAACTTTGTTATGTTGCCAATGGAGATCTACGTTAACGAACAACTTTCAACCTAGCTTACTCCCCAAGTTCAGCGTGCGTAAAGAAGTTTGTTCAAAAATATGGAAGGATGTGCAGTTACTTATTAAACATGAAAGAAGTAATACGAATAATAATATCTAATCTTAAAGTAGGTATATTATATCTAAATTACATTGCATTAATTAAGAAAATGCCTAATAAATTGTTCTCGATGGATAAAAAGACTTAATCCCAGACTAAACTTTTAATTTCCAGTAATATTAATAGTTAATATGAAAGCAAGGACGTTCGACGGCTAAGAATTTTGCGTGTTGCAACTGCGGAGCGAACATTTCGGTTTTGTGTTTATTTTCGACTAAGATTGCAGCATTGCACTGCTTGATTTATATAACCACTTCAAATAAATCAGTGAAAATCTAGACTGAAATAACTTAATAATTTTACTAGGTGGTAGGACTTATCTGCAAAGTTCGTCTAGGTAGGTACCACCGCTTTGCCAATTATTCTGCCGCCAAGCAGTAGTGCGCAAGCACTGCTGTGTTCCCGTTGGAAGGGCACTGTAGCTAGTGCAATTACTGGCCAAATGAGACGTTATGACCTGATCTCGCAGTCTAGTAATCTTATTACTTGATTGTGCTGATGTCTCAGGATGACGTGCGCAATGCAGTGTCATGCGAAACTCTATACATTAGAGTTCCGAGTGACATTGCAACTGATATGGGCAGCTGTACCGCTTAACATCAGGCGAACGGTTAGCTCGTTACGTCATTCCTAAACAGAAAAAAACTTACCTATTTAAAATAAACTAAAATAATATAATAATAAGACGAAGACGTCTCAAATGATCTATCTAGAAATTATAAATAAAAAAGAAAGACACTTATTTAACAAATGAAGCATTACATGTCAGGAAAGGAATAATTTGTTACATTAGAGACTTCTTTGTGCTCATAATGATGCCTATATACCTTGTTTCTATTCTTAGTTTGATGTCCAATTTCTCTTACGGCACATCACCATTCAGGTTTGAGTAGGCCTTTGAAGTCCATTCAAGACTATAATAGCAAAACGAATGTGTCTCATATGTATAACTTTGCATTCATATTTACTTTTCGGTGGAGTCTTAAGATAAGAGATTACTAAAAAGGGATGTAAGGTCGTGACTAAAAGATGTCCATAACTACAACTATTACACGGCTAACACGAGATACAGTCGAATAACTCGACCGGTGTTCGGGCAGTATTATTCATTATTATTATTATTATTCCTTATTATGCTCATCCTCAAGGAGTACGCGCGGCGGCGGTGGCGGCTCGGCGCTGTAGTTATGAGTACTACTCACGTCAGTTTCTATAATATTATAAAAGATGTCCATTTAAGATCAGCACCAATCAGCACGTAGGACTTAAGGATAAGACGTCAAAGTCTACCATGCAGTGATAAATAATAGATGATGCATCTATCAGCTTAAATGATTTATTATTGCTAGCAGATAACCTACTGACAGCAAATTGAATCGCGAATTTATTAATAACTAGTTGTGCCCCGCGGTTGCACTTGCGGATATAAAGTATTTTAATTATTTGCTCATCTCACGTGAAAATTTCACTTTTCCGGGATGAAATGTGGCCTATATGTTAATCCAGTGTATAAGCTATCTTGGTACCGAATTTCACATAAATCCATTGAGCCATTTGAGCGTGAAGGAGTAACAAACATACACACATACAAACATACACACATATAAACATACACACATATAAACATAGACACAAATACACATACAAACTTTTGCTTTTATAATATTAGTGTGATAGTGTGATGTGATAGTGTGATTACTTACATGAACCAAGGAGGTTTTAGATGCAGGAAGCATGAAGGGGTTTTAGATGGTTTACAACATTTATTTTAGAAAATGTACAAAATAGATATGAAGTCTTGAATCTTGATTATGATTATCATAAACTTAATCAAGTAGGTATGTATGTTTATTATTATAAGAGGAAAACTATTTTAATCAAGTTTTTTTTTTTTACAATAAAATGTTGATATATATTCATTGATCCACGCGATTCTTAAGGGGCGTTACATTTCGGCAAAATTTCAGTTAGAGATCGGGCAGTTTTTGTCTATATACTATGTTTATCGCAATCCACTGTAAATAGTTCTATTATAGTCTATTTCAGAAAATTGGATAAATGACTGTAAATTATTTTATTATGAATCTATTTATTATGAGCATAAGGTCATCTTCATTGCCATAACTACTGATATTGAATTTAAAAATAGCTTTTCCAACTGGCATCAAGGTTTGTTTCACAGTTAATGCTGCGTTATATTTAGCTTCGTTGAGTTCTATTGTTTTTTTCTTTTTATTTGCTCATTATATTTTCATTTGTTTTAGCACTTACCACAAGTTTTAGTTTAGCGGGAGAGTAGACTGATTAGTAAACGTTATAATCTAATAAATGTGAACGATATAATAATAATAATCTGGGAACTTTACCCTCCACCAACGAATTATTTTAAATTTTTAGTTTTCATTTATGTTGAGTTCTTAGGTATAGTTTAGTTTTTTAGGTCTAGTTTAGTTTTGTATTAACGATTATTGAAATAAAAATAAATAATTATAATATAAATGTGACACATGTGATACTCACTTGAATCTTATTCCGGTTTATAAATTTATTTTGCTAGAAATATCTTTCTCACGCTATTATTCCAATATAATATTATAATTCGCAGCATATACAATTTGAATGTTTTATGTTATTGCATGTTTTTACTCTTGTATAATTTATTTCCAATTAGTGACTACTTAAATTTCTTGGTACGGCCAGCAATAAAACAACCTAATTTTTCTTTCGAATAGTTCCATGAGTATGTGTGCTATGAATAATGCAAGTATGCAAAACGTTTAATGTATTACTTCGTCAGAACACGTGACTGGAGTAAATAGGAGTCATACGAGGTGCAACTGTGTTTTGAATATTAAAGAGACGAAATTCAAATATCCATCGTGGTGACATTTGATTGAGACAGCTCTTTAGGCAATAGCTCGCATATAACAGACATAAATCACAATTGAAACGGAATGGCAGCGTTGTTTTAATAAATAATGTCAAAATACTAGGTGGTAGGACTTTTCTGCAAATTTCGTCTAGGTAGGTACCACCGCTTTGCCAGTTATTCAGCCGCCAAACAGTAGTGCGCAAGCACTACTGTGTTTCGGTTTGAAGGGCACTGTAGCTAGTGAAATTACTGGGCAAATGAGACCTTATAACCTAATCTCACAGTCTAGTAATCTTATTGCTAGACTGTGCTGATGTCTCAGAATGACGTGCGCAGTGCAGTGTCAGGCGAAACTATACTTTAGTTTCAAGTGTCACTGCAACTGATATGGGCAGTCGTGTCGCTTAACATGGGGTGAGGGACTAGCTCGTCATGTCATTTCATTACATTAAAAAAAACTATTTCTGTGCAAGTATACACGCCACAATAATCTCTTTCTCACCAACATAGTGGTCACCTTACAATTAAATCTTGATATAATGTCTTATATTAAGACTACCTTCATCAAAATTTTAATAGTTTTATTGCTTTCTTTATTCACATCTGAATTGTGTCGGTAAAAGCATACATGTTATTAGATCGTAAAAAATGTTTTCTGTTTGGTTATTTTATCAAGCTTGAACAGAAATTGTATTGGTAGGTGTTTGTCTCTGAATTAAATGGTATCAAAGAGAAATAACAAACAGCTGAAGCTCCTATTAACTATAACAATACCAAGTTGAGATGGAATAATGACCATGTGAACGTTATTAAGTAACTCTATAATCCGATTACAAAAACTTCTCTTGTGAATACTAATCGACTTGCTCTATGTCACTGCAAATTACGACAGTGCGGACACAGTGGATATCAACCACGATTTTCGCCAACTCCTAAAACCCAAGTCACGATCTCATTTCTCAATTTGAAACGATCACGACCTTAGTGTCATCTTTTGTAGTCCTATTTCGTCTGTAGCCATTGCTAAATAATAGACAAAATTTCGGGCACGTCCATCTTCGAAGCTTCACATGGTAATCCTTATAGTCTCAGCCGGTAATGTACTTTCAATTACAGACTTGAAAACATAAATTATAATGCGTAAACCATCGTTGGAATATTTAAGGCTGGACAGTCTCGGTATAGGACCAGTTTGTCCTGCCTTCTAATCTTTGAATGTGTTGTAAATTTTTCCTCATTCAATGTGTATATAAAAGTATATAAAGTATATAAAGATTCGCTAGCAATCTCAATAACCATAAACTATTGCAAAATTTTGCATGGATTTGCAGTAAACTTATTTTTGAGATCAAGGCTCTTGCATGTGACATTTGATCCTACTTAGAAACGTCAAAGGTCACGGGACTACATAATATAATTTTGT
The DNA here is from genome assembly GCA_905220475.3 of Ennomos fuscantarius. NCBI lineage: Eukaryota > Metazoa > Arthropoda > Insecta > Lepidoptera > Geometridae > Ennomos > Ennomos fuscantarius. The sequence goes on from HG992039.1 coordinate 6,137,839, forward strand.
TACACTCAACATAAGTGTTAATTTTCATTGCAGAATCAAAATCCGCTGTCTAGGTGTTCTGACTGGCTGGTTCATTTACATAAAAATTAATTTACATAAACTTAAAAATATAAAAGTTTTTGTTAATGTTTGAGTTTTCATTGATTCTACCGACTCATTCACATTTTATCTAAAATGTTTACATGCAATTAGCTCAATATCAACCTGTGTTCGTATGGAAAATTTTGTACCCCATAAAATAAGTTCTAATATATTTAATATCTAATACCTATTTACACGTGCGGTTTGTGGCTAGCTGCCAATCACACTATTCGGCTTACTACCTGTTGATATTGGCTCTGCGACAATCTAGAATTTTAAACAAACATTATATTCTATAATTTAATGCCAGCTTAAATGTAAATATAACTACTTACTAACTACATTCTTACGAAGGATTTACAATAATGTGTATTTTGACCTCTGCAAATCAGTATTTTATTGCAATGTTTAATATTCATGAACATTACTCCTGAAAGCACTTTACTTTACCAATTTAGTCCGGAAAACACTTATTTTTCATCCAAAGCGGCTTTACAGCGTATTTAGGGTAATATATCCATTATTTCAACCTAATTATTTCATAATTATTTGTAAATCACGTTACCAAAATCAATATTTCGTCCTTATTTTATTGTTTTTTTCCCTCTACATTTTCGGGTTGTTTGGAAGAGATCGCTTGTGACACTTAATTCTTAAGTTTGTGCCTGTACATTGTTCCTACAGTATGGTGTTTCAATAAAAAGTTATATCTATATATGTATCTATTTTGGAATATAAATTTGAAATACGTGGTTGCACAGTTAATGAATTCTTTCTCATAACGCAATTTCATCGTGTTTTTTCAACCCGTGTTTTACTCCGCAATCAGTTTCTAAGAAGATTGTAGGAAATCATGTAAGCGCGGCGTGCAAAAACACCTCTACGCAATAAAGAGCATTTACTTCACCTACCGCTCGCGATGTAACATCTAAAAGAAACAGCAATTCAGCAGTATTTATGACTATTACTGATGCTACAAATCCATTAAAATCTCTTCTTAATCTTACATTGAACAGCTAATAAACTGGTTGAATTTATTTATTTAAAACGGTAATGTGTTAAACAAACTAACTCGATTTGGGTTGATGAGTTTTTTAGTGCAGATATTCAGGAAAATGTTGGTAGACTTAGTATCTAATCAAGAATTTATTACTACTAATTAACACACTTATAAACTACATAGTTGTAGGTTTGTTGATACATTTTAGATCACTGATACGCTTGTTTTCGATATGTTTATTTGTTATTGCAGTTGAGCTACAAACAGTGACCCATTTGTTTATTGCGTTCAATAATCACACTTCACACTAATATTATAAAGGCGAAAGTTTGTATGTGTGTATGTGTGTATGTTTGTTACTCCTTCAAGCTCAAACGGCTGAATGGATCTGGATGAAACTCGGTACCAAGATAGCTTATTTACTGGATTAATATATAGGCTACATTTTATCCCGTAAAAGTGAAATGTTCCCGTGGGATGAGCAAATAATTAAAATATTTTTTTATCCGCGGGTGAAACCGCGGGGCGCAACTAGTCAGTTGATAATTTGATGTATTATAGGTATAAATGACAACTTTGCCAATCATTCTGCCACCGTAGTAGTTCTGTGTTTATGGAGGCTATCAATGAAATAAATCTGAGCAAACGTGACTTTATAATTTGATCTCCTAGTTTTAATTTCGCTGATGTCTCAAGATGACGTGCGCACTGCAAGTGCAATATCACGCGAAACTTTATATTTTAGACTTCCGAGTAGCATGCACTTCCTTTAAAGAGCTCACATAAAAAATATCATATTTTTTTAGTGAGCTCTTTAAAGGAATTATCTCGAAAAGGTTTTCGAGTTAAGGTACCTTGCAAAAAATAAAATGCCCAATATTTCAGTCAGATATAGTTTTAAAAAAATGTAAATGAATACGTATCCATCATTTTCAAAGCGGTCTTTGTGAATGATCAAACTACATCATGATTCTAAAACTAACGTTGTTACTAAGACGTAAGCACTTCCAGATGTTCTCTTTAATCATAAACTTTGCATCAACAATAATTTCGTACTCGTATCTATTTGGATGCAAATAGATTTGCCTACTACATGTTATGCAGGTTTTAGTACGTTGCCTTGATCAAATTTTTTTAATTAATTTTGTGAGAAACCTTAAGTTCTGTTTTTTAGGTTAAATAAATGACGTGGCGAACTAATCGTTCATTTGATGTTAAATGACACAGCCGCCCATGCAGTGTCAGTAGGAACTCTACTCTAATGTAAAGCTTCGCGCGACACTGCACTGCGTACGTCACCCTGAGACATCAATCAGCACAGCCTAGTAATAAGATTACTAGATTACTAGACTGAGATCAGATCATAAAGTATCATTGCTCAGTGATGTCACTAGCTACAGTGCCCCTCAAACTGGAACACAATAGTGTTTGCACACTATTGCTTGGCGGCAGAATAACTAGCAAAGCGGTGGTCCTACCGGTTACCGGTTCCTATACATAGGAAAATTTAACAAGTATTTATTTTTGTATTTCGTTTGTATATATAAATATGTATTTGATTAACATACTGATTACAAATACATTTTAAATAAAATATTTTATTTACACTTTACACTAATATTTTTTAAAATTTTGCAAAACTATTCATTGTCTTTTTCATATGCAAGCTAATAATAATAAGGTGCGTATCATAATTTTTTTATGTTAATGAATGATGTGAGTTAGTTGTGCACCGGATGTTAAGCGATACGGCCGCCCATAACAGAACAGTGTCACTCGGAACTCTATAAAGTTTCGCGCCACACTGCACTGCACACATCGTCTTGAGATATCAACACTGTCTGTTAACAAGATTAGTCGACTGTTAGATCAGATCATAAAGTCTCAATTGCCCAGTAATTTCAAAAATAAAAATAGCTACAATGCCTTTCAAACCGGAACACAGTAATGCTTGCGCACTACTGCTTGGCGGCAGAATAACTGACAAAGCGGTGGTACCTACCTAGACGAACTTTGCAGAAAAGTCCTACCTATGTGATCATAAGATATCTTTTAGTAAATTAATAATAACTATTGTAAGATAAAGTAAATGGATAATAGATAGTAATAGATGTTAAATTTTTAGTTTTCATTTATTTTAAGTTCTTAGGTATAGTTTAGTTTTTTAGGTCTAGTTTAGTTTTGTATTAACGATTATTGAAGCAAAAACTACATTCAATAAAAGTAAATGGAACTTTCGTCTGTCTATTTATTTGGTTTTTCACAATTTTATAATTATATTATGTTTATCCATGATGGTCAAAGCGAAGACACCTTTAACCTTTTTAGCAATTTGCTTCGGTGTTGAAATGTAGCCCTGGCTAAGGTACGTACTCGGTACTATTATTTATGGTGTACCTTGAGTTCGATGCAATCTTATAAATATCCTGGCATTTAACGCTAGCACTAAACTAAACGACTGGTAAGATTGCCGTTTAGTTGAGACAAAGCCAGTATTTTGATGAACTCTGTTATATGTGTTTCCCATTCCGCAATAGCAATGAAGGCTGTGGATGTGTGCGTTTGATTGTATGTAATCTAAATGCATATCGGAAATCTAAAAGCGATGTGGACCCAGCTTTTAGCGCAGCACGCTGATAGATCGCTGCCTATCTACACCAAAATATTACAGGATGTAGACAAAAATGTTGTGCCTATTTATATTAATTTTTATATAAATGTTTTAGCCTGTGTACCTATTTTTTATTTGTTGAGTCATTTAACTTCCTCAACTACAGGACAGGCTAAAACAGCAAAAACAAAAAAACATAAATTTGCAAAAACAAGCGGGCGAACAAGTCTCCTTGATCGTATTAAAAATGTTTTATAGGTAGACAGACGTATTAGTAAATTGTTCACAGGTATAATGTTCGCCAAATTTTGTAAACTCAATTTAGGAAACGTATTTGTCGACATTTGCTAGGCGATCATACAACTTGATTTTTTTTAACACGACAAATTGCCTTTATTTTCTAAATACTACAATGATTTAATAACTAATACTAAAAACTACCTACTACTACTACTACTACAAAAAAACATTTGGACTATATACTGGCCGCGATGACCTATAGACAGTCCAAATGCTCCAGCCCACTACCAGTAGGTAGCGTAGGTACCCAACATGCTGGCAACAAGCATTGCCCCGTTGAATTGCAATGATTATTCGTTGTGCCAACTTATAACTTGATTGCAACCAATAGAAACATAAATTTGTATGGATTTGACAGTTTGAATACGCAGTTTATGTGCATGGTTATAGTGTGGAAATTTCTCCTGTTGCATTGCAATCAAAGTCCCCTGATCACCCCCTGGTCTAAAATTAGGAATCGCCTGATACCATTAACCATTCAATCAATAATATTAATTTACTGTTAATATCACCATCATACTAATAGTAATTTGAATTGTCTGGAAGAGATAGCTTTAAGCGATAAGACCTTTTGTGACATTTAGTTATAAGATTTTAGATGACTGATTTTTCCTGAAATATGGTGTTTTCAATAAAGAGTTAATCTATCTATCTATCTATATACTAGTAAGTCAGCTTCTGAGGTAGCTGAGCAGGTTGGCTCATAACCCAGAGGCAACGGGTTCGATTCCCGCGGCACTTCAATTATCACAGAAAAAAACTCAAATTCCACCTAGATATAATTTGTGAGTCTTCAAGTCAAGAGTAAACAGGTATCTTTTAGGCAAGCATGCACCATCGTAAACTGCGTCGTCCATCCGCTGGGCGATCACGTAACTCGATTGCAACCATTAGAAACACAAATGTATGGATTTGACAGTTTAAATACACAGTTTATGTGCACAGTTAGTATGAAAATTTCTCCTGTTGCATTGCAATCAAAGTTTCGAGATCACCTAGGTGAGTGGTCAAATTCTTTGTATTCTCTCTTACCACAAAAGAAAAATTCTTCGTATTATTAAATAAACTACCGTAGATACTGTATATTATAATTATGTCATATATACTACAACATATAGTTTGGCACCACATAATAATTATAGTATAATAATATGATACACGTGGTGCCAAATCTTCCGCGAATCTCAAAATAAGGTCCGTATCACAGAACGATGCTCAGTCATCGATCAGTGCTCAAGCAGAGATTTCATTCATAAAGTGATCAATTAGTGAATGAAATCTCTGCTTGAGCACCGATCGATGACTGAGCATCGTTCTGTAATACTGAGCTAAGTATACCAGAAAGCTGAAACAGGTTAAGTTTCCTTGTAGACTACAGTAATGCTATAGCCATAATAGTACACAATATAATATATATATATATATGAATAGAATCAACTGTAAAATTTGTTAATGCTTTATTTGTGACCCCTCTTTTTTTCCTACAATATTACTTTTTCAATTATTATTTATTTTAAGTTCTTATGTATAGTTTACCGTAAAATAATATTATGCAATATACTATTGTGCAACATAAAAAATACAGATTCAAAATAAACAGATTTATGCAAATTTGGCTTCCAATACGACATTATTAGTACTTTGTCCGTTGACGCCTACACTGCTGGTTTTGTGAATGTGAATATTAAATGACTAATTAATTGGCAGCAACGATTTAAAATGAGACGATGATCATAAAATGAAATCGTTAAGCAGTAAAAAATGCTTCGATATAAAATACGAGGTCGATGACGTCGCTGCAACTTACACGCGATGACGTGATATCATTGAAGGAATTTAACGGAAGGCTCTCACCGCAAAAATTTAGTGCTTGTATTATTCACCTTTAAGCGGTTTTTTATCGCTGCTAATAAAAAACCTTATATAAAACAAGATCACGCAAAAGCTTTCCAGATGTTTTTATATGTTAAGGAATGACGTGACGCGCTAACCGCTCGCCTGATGTTAAGCAACACGGCTGCCCATCAGTTGCAGTTTCACTTTGAACTCTAAAGTATAGAGTTTCGCGTGACAATACACTGCGCAAGTTATCCTGAGACATCACCACAATCTAGTAATAATAATAATAAGAAGATTAATATAATAATATTACTAGAATGTTAGATGAGGTCATAAAGTCTCATTTGCCTAGTAATTCCGTAATGATAAATAATCCTGATAATTGATGATGCATGAAAGAGAGAACTCCGACAACGCTGTAATTACTGATTGCATTATCAAAAGCAGCAAAGAATACAATGGCAAGATTTAATTAGTTTGTTTTTAAAGATATGTGAGAAATTAAATGAAATACTGAAACTTAACAATTAAATTAAAATTCACTTTGGACATGATATGTTTAAAAGTTCAAAACAGCAATACATTTTTAACTTAGTCTCAGATTTTTTTATTTATGTTATGTTATGTTATGAATGATGTGACTAGCTAGTCGTTCACCTGATGTTAAGTGACACGGCCACCCATAACAGAACAGTGTCACTCGGAACTCCAACATGTAAAGTTTCGCATGACTGCTGCAATGCGCACATCATCCTGAGACATCAACACAGTCTCGTAATAAGATTACACGACTGTGAGATGCCCAGTAATTTCACTAGCTACATTGTCCTCCAAACCGGAACACAGTACTGCTTGCACACTACTGCTTGGCGGCAGAATAACTGGCAAAACGGTGGTACCTACCTAGAAGAACTTTGCAGAAAAGTCCTACCACCTAGTAAAATACCACCTAGTAATTAATCTTATATAGATTTAATCATTATTAAAAATATCCTCATCATCCTTCCATTCTCCAACATGACAAATAATTATGCTTTAGATTTAGAATATGACATCCACTGCTGAACATAGGGTTCCCTCATCGAGCGCCACTCTAAGCGGCTTGCCACATCCGTCGGTTCCCCGCGGTTGATTGCAAATGTTAGAAATAAATACGAAATTGTATATACTTGACAGTTTTAATACGGAGTCTATGTGCAAATTTAGTATGAAATTTTTCTAATTAGGAATTAAATTATTCTTGTTGTATTGTAATCAAAGTTCCGAGATAACCCCACAGATCATCTGTCCACCTAGGGGATCTTCCAGTTCGCCACTGAAGAACCTTTTCCCCCATCGGTGGTTCATTCTGCGAGCGATGTGGTCTGATCAGTGCCCACTGTCACTTCAACGTCCAAGAGCTATATCGGCAATAGGCTATTTGACTACTATTAAAAATGAACAAGTAAATATTATTTTCATAAAGTAGGTCAAAAATGAATGTAATGATTGTAAAAATAAGTAAAATCGGTAAATTAATCACGGAGTAGTACGCTTTTAAAGTTTCATCGCCTGTCCCTTTCTCGCAAAACAGAGATCGTGTTGAGCTTCCTCACAGCTACTATGAAGGCATGGCTTGTGACGTCACATGCCAAAAAGATTTATGTAGAGCTACCACAGCTTAGTAATGAGTTACTGTGAGGACTGGTAACTGACGTCATTGCGTGTTTGAGTTGTCTCTTTCTATTTGTGTATTTTAAAATGCCTGTAACTTAGTCATTTTTTGAGATATTCAAGTTTTGTTTTCACAGTTGTCTATTTTTTGAGGTATATTATTTATGTATGTAATAAAAATATAGTAGTCAAATAGCCTATTCTTCGGATCTCTTCATTTCGGACCCTACGGTACGGAGCATACTGCGGATATTTTTAACAAATGTTCTTATTATAATACGATGCTAACTATGAACATTTAAAATTAGCATTTCCGAACGCTTGCTGTATTAAGTTGGTTGCCGTGCACGCCACTCAGCGATGTAGGGTCACTTTATCCATTCCCCCTTCGATTCTTAATCTTACGAAGTTTTCGTAACTGGTTTATCAATATAATGACAGAAGTTAAATTAATAATTAAGTTTAAAAAATGTAATTAGTATCCAGCTAATAGTTTTATATAAGCGGCCGAGCTTGCAAAACAAATATACTTGTAAATTTTTGTAATGTTTGTCGTTTCTAGGATTTATACGTACACTAGAAATGTTCAAAAAGTATTGTAATTTGATGAGAAATAAAGATAATTAAAAATTGAAAAATTATCCATTCGCCCTTCGATTCTTAATCTTACGAAGTAACTTTTTTCTTAAAGAATCTCGGAAAAGATAATAACGTAGAAAGTTTTATAACAAGCAGACGGAAATATTTGCCAAAATAATAATTTGTATGTAAAAATAAAATTATTTAATAATATATCGATTCTTATTAGAAAATATACATAATTGCTCAATACAATTTTATTAAACTAGTTTGTCTTGGTAAAGTTTTAAAAAACTACGGTGAATATGTAATCGCGAACATGAAAACGCGATAAAATATTAAATAAAGCACCTTTTTAACATTTTAAACGTATCATAAATAACCATTGAAGTCATTCTATTTCCAGATACCCGCTTTATAAATAGTCAGACATGTCCATTTCGTTCAAGTTTGACCAGTTATCTTCATACCCATCCCTGGTGGAGTTCTATTTATAGATCACTTTAGTCATGTGTGACCATTTAGATGGACACTCAAACGCCAGACTACGGGTGTTGTATAAATAAAAATAGGAACCATATTTCAATGGCAGAGTGTCACCTAATTTTGGAAATGCGTGCACTTTATTTATAGTTAAACTCATACATGTAGGCGGTACGTCCCGTGCATGCAAGCTCTTAGTCATATCTTTAAAAAGTCAGTGCATTCTGGGAAAAACTCATTTGATGATTTTAGCATTAGGTACGGTGTGACATTGGTGTCGATTCTGTGTTGCATACTCTAAAGCTAAACGAAATTAACATTTATCCGTCTTTTTCATTTCTCCTTTATCAGAAGAGTACTGCCATACTTTAAGTTTACTTTAGTTTTAGAGAATGCGACACAGAATCGGCACCATTGTTAGAAACACATTTACGCGTTTTCAATAATTTAAAGGTGATTCTCGGGTTTTTCACCAAAAAAATTATGAATTGACAACAATAATCGCTGAAAGCTCAAACTATTCATTTTTTTCTATCGCCATTATCGTCCAAAAGGCTTTGAACATCTGCAAGTATCAAGAAAAAAATTGACTTAATCTTAATTTGTAATCAAGTGTATAAATGTAGCTATCAAGCACGTGTAGTCACGTCCTTATGACTTAAAGTTATCATAATGAGTGAATATTTTTAAATGTATTTTAATTATTTATGAATACATAGTGTTATTATAACTTCATAAAGCTCGAAATAAATTTGACTGTCAAGTGTGAATATACATTTTAAAATTGATTATTCATTAAAATTACCAATGGCGCTTTTTATTAACTAGTAATAATATATAATGATTTGCTCTCAAACTAATACTGAAGTAGAATAGAAACAAAAAAGTTTTTTATGTAGGGCTATATTCTATAAGAAGAGCTAATTAACAAGGACTTAGCGAATTGTTTACTTGTATTTCATATAGGAAACAAATATTGCGTCACGTGCTTGATTATCCTTTATTAGTCAGTATATTAAATCTATTACACACTGGGGAATTACAGAGTTATTCACCATACGGCCACAACTCAACGGCCCGATAGCTCAGTTGGTTGCCTTCAAAACTGTAAGGTGTGGGGTCGATTCCCACCCAGGACAAACATTTGTGTCATAAACATCAATGTTTGTTCTGTGTCTGGGTGTTATATTTTATTATATGTACTTATGAACTAAAAGTATCTGAGTATTGTATCAGTTATCTCGTTCCCATAGTACAAGATTTGCTTAGACTAAGCCCCAAACTAAGCAAAGCTTGTACTATTACAAGCTTCGCTTAGTTTGGGGCTTAGTCTGGTTTCCATTGGGAACCAGATAACTGATATAATACTTATATACTTTTTGTTTGTAAATACATACCTACATGGCATACAATATAACACCCAGACACAGAACAAACATCGATGTTCACCACACATATGGCCTGGGTGGGAATAGAACCCACAACCTACAGGTCAGAAGGCAGCGTTACTACTAATTGAGCTATTGCGCCAGTCAGATTCCTCCATTAGTTTATCTAACTAATTATTTTATTGATTGTACTCTATACAGATATTCAAAGTTCATAAAAAATAATTAAGAAGAGTACTTATATGAATGAACGACGATACATAGTTGCTATATGCTTGGATCTAATGATGCAACTGCATTCGACGATGTCATTAGACATCAAAAGAACGCTGTTCAGCTTTAATTTTCAATATAAAAATCACGTAGATATTAAAATTGTGTTCGTTGCAAAATAATTTTCTCTCAAAATTAGACAGAAAATTACACTAATACATTGCGTGATTGGATCAGTTTTATAAAAACAAGGAATGACAGATGGGTAAACCAATTTTGACTTTATGTTTTATACAAAAAGGTTTAATTAAAGTTGACCTAAAACTCAAGCTTGATTGTATTGTTGGAAAATGCAAACATATTGGACTTCGTCCAACATTAACGTTGTCAATGCGTGCAATTACAACATAATTAATAGCTGAAATGTTGTCGTCTGACTTCATTTTAAATCTATTAATAATAATATTAGGTCTTTACCTATGAAATTGCCGTTTTGTTTGAAAAAAGTTAGAGTATTTTTTTTTCGAACTTATTTATTTCTTTTATTCAAAGTAATCACCCCTGCAATCAATGCATCTTTGCCAACGCTGTGGCAGTTTATGGATGCCCTTCTTGAAAAAATCAGCAGGACGGGAGACAACAAACTCTTCAAAGGCGTTTTGTACTGCCTCTCGGGAATTGAATTTTTTTCCCGCTAAAAAGCTGTCCAAATTTTGGAAAAAGTAATAGTCGGTAGGCGCAAGATCTGGTGAGTATGGCGGATGAGGGAGAGCTTCCAAACCCAACTCATGCAGCTTAGAGACGGTCTGTTGTGCAGTATGGGGTCGCGCGTTGTCGTGAAGTAGCAGTGGAGACGACCGATTGACCAAAGCTGGTTGCAGACGTGCGAGTTTCGCCATCATTGTGGTCAGTTCTTCAATGTACACATCTGCAGTAATGCTCTCGCCGTTTTGTAAAAAGCTATGATGAATCACACCAGCACTAGACCACCAAACTGTGACCATCACCTTTCTAGGGGTCATTTTTCGTTTTGCACATTGCTTTGGTACCGAACCAGGATCTAACCAACTTGCTGAGCGCTTTCGATTGTCAAAAAGAATCCATTTTTCGTCGCACGTAACAATTCGGTTCGAAATTCCTTCATTTCTGTGCCTGTTAAGCAGCGCAAGGCAAGTCTCGACGCGTACGTTGCGCTGGCGATCGTTAAGTTCGTGGGGCACCCATCTATCAAGCTTTTTTATCTTGCCAATCTGTCGCAAATGGACCAATATTGTTTTGATGCTAACATCAAAAGCTGCTGCCAGCTCAGCTGTAGATTGAGATTCATCAGCTTTCACAATCGCCTTTAATTCATCATTGTTGACCAAAGTTTCCGGACGACCACGAGGCTCATTTTTCAAGTCAAAATTCCCAGAACGGAACCGAGAAAACCAATAACGGGTTGTACGTTCGTTTGTACAGTTCTCTCCGTAAACGCCGTTGATGTTACGTGTCGTTTGTGCCGCGTTGGTGCCACGACGGAACTCATATTCCATAATTACACGAAATTTCAAAGTATCAATTATGAAGAAAAATGTTGAAATGTAATGAAAATACAACGCTAATCAATAAACAAAAGACTTATATTGTAAATAGAATGTCATATTTTTAAAACAAAATTTATTTGAATTTAGAATTCATAGCCAATCAAAACTTTTTTTTGTTTGAAAAAGTCTGTACTGCAATTCGGCAATTTCATAGGTAAAGACCTATTAATAATATTAGTGGACATTTCACACTTCATCTAGCCCCAAACTAAGCAAAGCTTGTACTATGGGTACTAGATAACTGATACAATACTTAGATACTTTTTGTTTGTAAATAAATACAATCATAGAATACAATATAACACCCAGACACAGAACAAACACCTATGTAATATTGTTTTATATTTAGTCAAGTTTCCTTCCTGTGTCTATAAATATATACAATTAATTAATATACAGCAGTATTATTAATATCATCGTTACGTGATTAAGCTTATATATGTCAACTTCTACATAATGAGGTTCAAGTTCGAGCGAAGTGATTATTTCTTTTAACCAACTAACTACTACAATAACATAAAAACGACTACCTACAACTATATTACTAGCTACATTAACGATTGCAAAAAAATGCACTATATTATAAACTGTATATAAAAAATCGTGTACTACCTATACATATGTTCCAAGATGTATGGAACAAATCGAATTCAGATAATGATAACTTAGGACAACCTGTATATATATATAAACCTATTATAAACCAGTAGTACTGGTGATCCTATTTCGTCATATTACATTATGCGGCGTTTGAACCATTGATTTTAAAAATAATACATTTATTCTGCTATACGTGTGTTGCCTAATAGGTGTGCTATAAAAAACTCGTATTATTTTATTTTTGAAAAGGTTATATAATTCCCACGCATTATTTTATCCATACCCACATAAATATAAAAAATTTAATATATTAATAAAAGTTTTATAATAATATAACCGGTTGGTAGAATTTTTAATATAATCTGAAACTTTTTGTAGCATCTATAATAAAGCTGTGACGAAGGAATTTAAATACCCAATTTTGTACTAAAATATCTCCACTAAGTATACGTAACGACATGACCAAACCCTAACTCACCATTTAATATACCATTATGTTAATTAAATATTAATATCAATTAACATTTTCAGACATCGAATTCATTTTAGTCTTAACTATGATTTATACTGTGGTCGTATTTTATTAACCCACAGTTTAAAAAAAAAATTATATCTATATACATTTTTTTATATAGTTAAAATTATATATTTATTAAATGCTTCTAATATTATAAGGCTAAATTTAGATATTTGCTATAAGTACTATAAAAACATATATATGTATTAAACGGGTTTGGGGCAGTCATTTTTTTGTCACAGCTATTGTTAATGGCTTTCCGCGTCGATATCGTACCTCCTATAATTACTTTATTAAGTTTTTTCAAAAATAACTTGGGAAATAAGAAATAATAATAATTCGATTTTTATGACATGATAATCGCATTGATTTAAAATTTTGTATCTTCCAAAAAACGAAATGTTAGGGTAGGGCGGGTCTATTTGAGCATAGGGGCAAGTTGAGCAATCAAAATATCTCGAAAACTGTTCACCGCACGCGTATTGATATTTTATTTATTTATTTATTTATTTCATCATATAGCGAAAAGAAGGGGTCGCGGGAGGGGAACTCGCCGCGCGACCGTCAGTGGCAGCTCGACGAACGAGAGAAGATTACGTGCGCATTGTTTATTTCGTGACCTAAAAGTAAAAAATTCGTTTACCTCAAGTTTTCGTCTGTATTAGTCAAATATTATCTGTTTTCGATCAGGTAAGTGTTAATTTACGACAAATTTACTGTACTTTTGATATGTATAAAGGTTCTGGGTATAATTTTTACCGCTTTTTCATAACCTCACTTTTGTTTTAAAATTTCGGGTTGGGGCTAGTTGAGCTAAAGTTGTTCAACTAGCCTCACGGCTTAGAACAAAAGTAATGTATGTTTTTTTTTAAGGATGCGGACTTATAAAAGAAAGTCTACAAGATGTTCATACAATACCCAAAATTTAAATAATGCTGCAAAGGCTGTCAATGATGAGAAGAAAAGTGTGAATGCCGCCGCCAAAGAATTTGGCATCAAATGAATGACACTAACAAGATTTTTGAAAAAATTAAATAAAGGTGGTGATTCATCCATGGGTTATGCGGCACCAAGGCAAGTATTTTCAAATATACAAGAGGATACTTTAAAAAAATACTTGTTACAAATGGCATCAATCTTCTATGGATATTCCCCGAAAGACGTTCGTCGCTTTGCCTACGAGTGTGCTGCTAAAATTGGCATTAAAATTCCATCCTCCTGGACGGCAAATAAGATGACCGGAAAAGAATGGCTTACGAAGTTTCTAAAACGAAATCCGGAGCTATCCATCCGAAAGCCAGAACCTACCAGCCTTGGTAGGGCAACGTCATTAAATGCGAAGAATGTGAAAGTATTCTTTGAAAAACTGGCGGAAGTAATAGAACAGAAAGACTGAATCCAATCCTAAAGTTAATCTTAAGATACGTTGATGTTTTGTTGATTCTATTTCCAGTTAATTATTCAAAGAAAATTACTTTAAGTTTTGTTTTTTTTTTGTCACTAAAATACTCTAAATAAAGAGTTGATTGTCAAACAAAAATTTTATTTCATCTCTAGTTGACATTGAACCCATGGTTTGGCTCGACATTCTAAGTGCTCAACTTACCCCATACCCTTGCTCAACTTTCCTCACCTATGGGGTACGTTGAGCACACTTGACTTTCTGCATTCAAATCCCTGTAACTCTTAAATCCAACTTATAAGAAATAAATTATTGACACTTTTACACAAGGATAAAATTACTAATTGATCAGATTGCGTAACAACCCATTGAGACTTATAGTTGAGGAGCTATATCCACTCAAATGAAAAATTGCTCAACTAGCCCTGCCCTACCCTACCTATAGTCTGAATGAAATTCGGAAAAACTAAGGCCCAAATTATACTTCGATCGTTGGTCTGCAATACGGGTCTTAATTGATTTTTATTTCTTACTTTTCTAGAGCACAATTTAATGACGACCAAAATAAACCATCTATTTTTAAAACATGACATATAAGTAGAAAACGGATATGAAAAATGTGAGTTAAAAAAAAACTAATTAAGTTAGCGAAAATATTTAGAATATAAAAAAGTACCTAGTCCCTTTTAAAAACAATAAAAAGTTGACCTTATCAATCACCCACATACGAAAGTAGGTGAAGATATCCTTAATTTATTAGAGTGACGATAAAAAAATTGACAGCTCATAAAAAAAAAACCAGTAACACAAGTAATATTATTATTTGTCACAACTGCGGCGCTTGCACGATTGATTAGAATTAAGATCAAATTTATGCAGGCATTTATATAACGAAGAGTATAAAAACGTTCATTTGATTTTTAAAAAGGTCATATATTTCCCACGCCCAATTCCCCATTATCATTGTAATAAATAAATTTGACTGGACAAAAGTAAAAATAGCAGTTCAACCAGTTTCGTTTAGCTACGCGGATGCTGGAGCGATACCGTAAAAACACTTTGGATCAAAAAAATCCACGAAGTGACAAATCTATTTTTGATAAATCAGTGCACTTGTTTTTAAAATCAAGCGGTCATTCAGTAAAAAATGGACTATTGAGCATAAAGCTAGTTTTATTGTTTATTTTTAATTTCGTGTGACATAGATCAGAAAGAAAAAAGTGTCAAAATATTTCCGACGATTTGATGTGTTTCTTACGATATGCTACGGTAACGTAATTACAGTATAACGTACACTGTTACGAATATCCCTCAGTTTTTTAATGAGTATAAATCCTAATTGAGTGCATTAACTACGTTCCTTTACACATGGACCCATCTTATAATTCATCATCTTAATAATACATTAAGTAATAATACAATTTTATATGCTTAGTGAAATAACTTCATTTTAAGTACATAATTTTGACTTGTAAAAGTGCTAAAATTAGCCTATTTGCAAATCTTTTGACTTTGACTTTGACCGGCACAAGGGAGACTCGGCTGATGACGGGGGACCATGATGATGAAGACTTCAACACTACCTTGTTCCAGTTTGTATTTAAGACTGTCAATAGCAGTTGTACTTGATGAGATGATTTGCAATATTTTTATTGTATATTTATGAATTAAGCCTATTATTAACATGAACATATATATAATACAGGAAGGATAATACAGCCAACAGCAAAAACATACATAAACATGAGTATTTATTCCTAATTGTGCATACACCACGAGCAAACCAGCTTCCGCGAGCAGCATTGTTGAGCATTGTGAGCAGCAGTGCTGTTGTATGCCCCAATCCATCATGATCAGCTGCTGCTGAAGATATCCACTCCTAAGCACACACTCAAGTTAGTGTTAAGCAAACACTCCAGCATTGGTTACAGGTAGGGTGGAAATAAAAAAAATGTCATAGTTGATCTGCCCTCAAAACAGACTGACTGGCCCGTTAGCTCAGTTGGTAGTAACCCTGCCTTCTGAACTGTGGGTTGTGGGTTCAATCCCCACCCAGGACAAAATCCCTCCTAAATCAACCACCATACAAATACATAAAATACAAAAACATATAATTTCTATGACAAAACATGAGCATGGATCTAATACTTTTTTAAATATCAAACTATGAACAAACAATAATTTATTTTAGAGTTTGGTATTTTCAAGGTAGGGCATAATCGACTGACCCGATAGCTCAGTTGGTAGTGACCCTGCCTTCTGAATTGCGGGTTGTGGGTTCGATTCCCACACAGGACAAACATTTGTGTGACGAACATCGATGTTAGTCCTGTGTCTGGGTGTTATATTGTATTCTATGTATTTACAAACAAAAAGTATCTAAGTATTGTATCAGTTATCTGGTTCCCATAGTACAAGCTCCACACATATAATAATAATAATCCCCCCCCCCCTAGCTACGACCGTGTATCGGCCACCTTAGTTCTCCTGTGGATTTCGTCATTTCGGATTTTATCTCGGGAATCACTGATACTCTCCATAGCTCTCTGTGCAACTATTACTAATGAGTCCAACAGTAAGAAACCACGTGACTGGCAATACACACTGATTGAAAACCTTTGTGTTCAAGCTCTGCGGCCGAATTGGGCCAATAAAACAATTGATATCTTAGAAATGTATAGATTTTCAATAGCCGCTAGTTAAACCCGACTAAAAGGATATGCTTCATCCGACACTGAGTTGTCAAAACCAATCACTGGCTACAAGAAGAAGTCTAACCTACCTACATTATGGCGTGCGTATGATTTCATATATATTTAGCGACATAGGAACAGGATTTGTAGATGGCGTTTATATATACAGAAAAAAAAACTCAGCGCCGTAGGTATCTTTAGCTCAGATTATCACGGCTGAATAATTAGCAAAAAAACTAACTAACATTTTATTCATGCATCCAATCTGAATAAAATTAACCACTCATTTGTTTTTTAAAAAAGGTCATATAATTCCCACGCCCACATCCAAGTCCAAAACAATATTAACGTAATATCTTTTATTATTCTTAATAAAAAGTAAATTTTTAAGAACTAGTGTGAACCAGCCGCGAGGAACCTGAACAAGTGAGTATGATAAGTAACAATTAGCATATTAAAACAGTATGCTAACACTAATTAAGAAAAAACGGATGAATCAATTTTAAAACAAAAAATGCTGTATGTAGGTGTAAGAAGGTGTTAAATTAGTTAGTTAAAGTTGTACTAGGTGGTAGGACTATACTGCAAAGTTCGTCTAGGTAGGTACCACCGCTTTGCTAGTTATTCTGCCGCCAAGCAGTAGTGCGCAAGCATTGCTGTGTTCCGGTTTGAAGGGCACTGTAGCTAGTGAAATTACTGGGCAAATGAGACTTTATGATCTGATCTCACAGTTTAGTAATCTTATTACTAGATTGTGCCTATGTCTCTGGATGACGTGCGCAGTGCAGTGTCACGCGAACCTCTATATTTTAGAGTTCCGAGTGACACTGCAGCTGGTATGGGCAGCCGTGTCGTTTAACATCAGGCGAACGGCTAGCTCGTCACGTCATTCCTTAACATATAAAAAAAAAAATATCGAAAAGAGTGGAATTCACGCTGACAGTGTATCTTGAGTGCAATTTACGAAATGACAGCTTGAGATGCGGCAGCGGAAATATATAGATTACTAATTAGCTACCACCTACCAAATAGCATCTACATGGAAATTTCATAGAACTTACCTTTCGTATTTATTATAGACTAGTCGCGCCCCGCGGTTTCACTCGCGGATAAAAAGTATTTTAATTATTTGCTCATCCCACGGGAGCATTTCACTTTTCCGGGATAAAATGTAGCCTATATGTTAATCCATTGTATATGCTATTTTGGTACCGAATTTCATCTAAATCCGTTCAGCCGTTTGAGCGTGAAGGAGTAACAAACATACACACATACAAACTTTCGACTTTATAATATTAGTGTGATGTAAATAAGATTAGTAAAAATTACGTATATTTTAGGTGTTACTTAGAAAATCTCGGGTGCTTTGATTAAATTACATTGAACATTATTCAGAATCTACTGTAATTTTTTCAAAAAGTAACAGTGTATAAATGGGCGAATAAATCATAAGTAATTTTCGAACATATCGTCAATGTACTACAGAAAAAGGTTTCATTTATTTTTATAATAATATAATGAGTCATCAACACATCTTTACCGCAACTGGTTTTCTTATTTGCATAATTAACACTCGCCTAACATATGTTAAAAAAATCCAAATGGCCATCACTTGGTTACATTAAGTGAATTTGCTAAACGTCACGTTTATTTAAAGTCCTAAAAGCATAAATAAAAATACTGATTTGGGCTCGTTAACCCGATACATGTTGTAAAAATTTCGAGAGCTCCAGTTTTATCTTCAAAAATAAATTTTCATCAAAAACGATATCGCCAAAAAACAAAAGACAAAATATTATACGTTCCAAAATCGAAAGACAAGTACATGTTAAAACACTGGTACGTTACGTGCGCTATCATTATCAAAAGCCAACCAACCGAGACCGGTTAAACTGGTCCTAAGAATGAACCGCAGTAGTCGCTGGCATCGGTTACAATTTACAATATAACACACGGTCGGATTACATGGAGGAATTTACAAAAGTATTACTTTACGGATACTGTAACTAGAAACTGAATAGTTTATTGCCTATCACGTTGATCCCAAGCCAAACCTTCATAAGTTAAATAGCTAAGTGCAATAATATTGCATGCAATACAGCTTGGCTTGGCTTGTCTTGGGGATGAATGTAATGGACAATCCTACAGTACCAATCTCCTCATTATCTTTCGCTACTGAATAGGCCTTAGACATCCTGGTGGATGACTAAATAGACCTCCATGCATAGAAAACAACTTTAACTTTATAATGTATGGATGTATTTTTAAAAAGATATTAAAAATCCTTCTGAGCTGTTTTCCGAGTATTTAGTAGTATTTTAGTTTTCCACGTGGCTGGGCGGTCTGCTGGTTTGCCACTCATAATTAATTTTTAAAACACATGGTTCATATTTAAAAAAAATTTTCTTATTGTATAACTAGTTGCGCCCCGCGGTTTCACCCGCGTAAAAAAGTATTTCAATTATTTGCTCATCCCACGGGAAAATTTCACTTTTCCGGGATAAAATGTAGCCTATATGTTAATCCAGTGTATAAGCTATTTTGGTGCCGAATTTCATTCAAATCCATTCAGCCCATGGAGCGTGAAGGAGAAACAAATATACACACAAACACACATACACACAAACACACATACAAACTTTCGCCTTTATAATATTATTGTAATTAGTGTGATAGTGTGATGACATAAAATCTCAAAACAAAATATTGGAAAATCAAAAAAGTTACGAACATAGTCATATACAGGGAGTAACAAAAACCCTGTTATATCCGCGAGCTGCGTATCCAGTGTCAACTCAAGGTTGTAGTAATACTAGTTCTATTTCAATACGAGACATACAAAACTTACGTGTGCTTTTTATTAAAACCTTTTATGCCGTTACTAAAAATGTTTACGACCTCAGATATTGACAACATAGGTACTTGCACCACCGACGCAGCCTGCTGCCTGCCCGCACCCCGCACCGCCCGCCATGGTACGCTAAGTCTATTCAACTTGCATACCTACTGCGACGGAACTAGAAGCTATTTATTCCACAGATTACTTTTTAAGCGTTTTTCATACGATTATGTGCCCTATACCACATACCACAACGTTGTAGGATTGCGAGACTGAACTTAATGACGTAAAAGATCTCTTTGACCAATAGTGGTAGGCACACAAGTGCTGCGCGCCTTTCTGCCACACTCTAAACAATCGAATTCACGTGTGATTTTGTATTGTCAAGAAACAAGATAAGTACGTAATTTTTAGCTCTTAAAAGAGCTTTCAAAAACACATCTGTCGGCAGGCGATTTTCATGTTCAGTCAATCAATCAAAATGCTGATTTGGCGGATTGGATTTTCCACAGCCCATACGTGCTCATTATGGCAGTTAAAAACGCCAGATCGGACGAACGAGCATTCGTCGGTTAATAAAATACGACTCAAAAACTCTGCGTCATCTGCCACTCGGTCGAGAAGCCACTGACAAAATGCCACTCTGGGCTCATAATCACTGGGCAACAATGATTGCACTCGTTGATAATGAAACGGGTGCTGACCGTCTTCCTTCAATGCCCTCCATACACGCATGTGATTAATTCCAATTTCTCTTGCCATGCTGCGTGTGCTACGTGTTGGGTCTTGCACAAACATATCGAGCACCTGTTCTTCAGCATCATGTAATACTCGTGGTCTTCCAGCATCAAATCTTTGCTGATCACGGCCCGTTACACTACCGGTGTTGTAAACACGTAAGTGCAATCGCTGGAATGCCATTAATGACGGTAACTCAATTCCACGCGAAATAGAAAAATTATGCTCGTATTCTCTACGTGCTGCCGCATAATTATTGTGACTTCTACCAAGGCACATTAACATATTGTAGTATTCGTCGTTAGAATACGACATCACACTCGACACTAAATTCGCGACGGTCAAACTGGAAACGACTAAATTGCATGAGAGAGCACGTGCGACTGAGCGTAAGCCGCGGGCCGCGCCGCGCCTATGCCGCACCGCCCGCGCACCCCATTTCCCCGTAGGCACACAGGTGCAGGAGCGGCATCCTACAAAAGAGCCGACAAAGGCGGCCCCCGTTTGTCGGTTCCGCGTCTACTTTTACCTTAGTTACTTAGCTATTTAAAAATAGGCACGGCTTGTGGCACAAACATTTTTGGGAAATGGTATTATTTTTTTGTATTTAGATACTGCCTGTAACTTCAGATACGTATAACTTAGGTATTGTTAGACATTTTTATATGACTACTTGTAATGATCTGTACACATACTTCATTTATTTAACAGGGTTTTTGTTACTCCCTGTATAAGACGCAAAATTACGATAAGATTTGTTTTTAATGCAAAAATAGTATTACATCACGTATTATTGATAAGATATACTACGTCTACAAATAAGTAAATGCAATTGAAGGGTTGAGAATAAAAAGAGTTTAACTGTCAAATTGATAGTTTCGAGAAAATTGACTTTAAACTTCAACCGCTTCATGTTAATGTAGAGTGCTTATAAGGTAATAGAAAAGGTTTATGTAAGTTTCAGTTGCTTGAAAATATATTAATTCTATTTCAAAATACTAAATATGGTACTTATTCATACAATTACTGTTAAAATATAATATAATAAAATAATTATAATAATGTTTTTATGCTAAGCGAACTGTATTCCTGTGACAGATAAACCATTTTTAGACTCAAAATCTCGAGATTTAAGCCTCATTTCGGTATTTAGAGAATGTATTATTGTAGATAATTTCACGCTGAATCCAACGATACCCATATGTCATTTTGTGAAAAAAATCAGTTAAACCTTTTTTGTTCTCACCCCTTCAATTGTCGAATATCGATTATCACTACCAATGTCTTCTAAATCTTCATGTTATTATCGAATTTTATTCAACCAGTCTTTAAAATGGTACATTAATACCTATATAATATATTATGGAGTCTAGTAATTTGAAGGCCCAAAACTATAAATTAGGCAGCATATACCCCTAATTAAAGTTTCTGAACTTATCTGATCTGACGCTTTATGCGAATCATATTTAAGTTGCTTTCGCCCGAAGCGATTTAGGATATAACTGTAGTGACTACACATTTTCTACAACTTGGCACACAACAGTTATTTTTTTTTAAATGTGTTCACAAATTATTGGTTAAACATATCTTAATAACACTGGTTTATACATTCACAGTTGTTAACTTAATTTTTAATAGTATCTTCAGGATCTTTATCGTAATTGGAATCATTTCTGAGTTCAGAAAAATCCTGTATCTAAGAATCTGATTCCAAACGTGGTAAAGATCCCGTAAGAACTAAAAAAGCACTATATTTCACTTGTTAATATGGAGCACTAGCTTCTGCTCGCGATTTCACCCGCGTGGCCTATAGGAAACGAAGAAGAAAAAGTTTGATAGATAATTCAACCCCCCATTTCACCCTCTTAGGGATGGAATTTTGATAAACCCTTTCTTAGTGAATACCTGCACTTTACAAAGAACACAACCTCCAAATTTCAAGGACCAGTGATTTAGGCTGTGCGTTGATATATAAGTCAGTCTTTCAGTCAGTCAGTCAGGACTTTGAATTTTATATGTATAGATTTGGACTGCCTTATACGTCAGTTTGTCCAGTTTGACAGTTAGTTTAACTATGTGGTTATTGGCACGATAGAAGTAGTCAATTAAATATTTCAAAAAATATATGGGTTTTGGAAATTTTTGATTTTAGCAAAAGCAACCTTATGTTACGTAATGTTGCGTAATATTTCACTTGAAATTGTATGATAATGCGGCTCGTGGCGAAACGGAAATCTATTGTATATACATCAAACATATTCAAATTAATTTTTTGTTTATGGAACTGATTCATTTTATCAATAAATAATAAATAAATAACTAGAGAGAATTCTCTCGATTATTCTTAAGTCTACGCTTGTAGAATTGTCAAACTCTGCAGTTTAGAGTCAACGCCTAAAATTAAATCAATTTTTTGATATATAAGCCCGTGGGAGTTGCAATAATCTTAAATGTATGCCTGTCATATGTATACCTAAAGATATAAAAATACTCTAAAATGACGATATCAACTAGTCTATTTGTACCTAGCAACTAGTCTATTTGTACCTAGAAACTAGTCTATTTGTACCTAGTAACTAGTCTATTTGTACTTAATCGATGTTTGTTGGTTTGCGTGGCATGTAACTGTATTGCTTTGGATAAAATTGTACAGATAAAATCTTGAACATCACGATCATCATTATAGGATACATTTTGTCCCAGTTAATCAAGTGTGAAACACATTGGCCTTATTATCAGAAACCACAAGTTAGATTAAATCCTTTTAAATAAGTAATTAATAAGAGTTAGAAACTATAAAATAATCAATAGAATTACAATAAGATCAAAATAAAAAATAGTAACTATCACACTTCACATCACACTAATATTATAAAGGCGAAAGTTTGTATGTGTGTTTGTGTGTATGTTTGTTACTCCTTCACGCTCAAACAGCTGAATGGATTTGGATGAAATTCGGCACCAAGTTAGTTTATACACTGGATTAACAAATAGGCTACATTTTATCCCGGAAAAATGAATATTCCCGTGGGAAGAGTAAATAGTTAAAATACATTTTATCTGCGGGTGAAACCGCGAGGCGCAACTAGTATTAGATATATTTATTATTTATTTTTAGAAGAGTTTAGTCAGAAATAAGGATAGACTACTACAGATTTGAGAAAACTACGAAAATTCTCATAAAATACGTTTTTTATTATTGTAAGTAGCGATTGAAAGATTAAAAAATTTGAATATCGGTGCGATAAAATTTCGAATTTTTATGTTTGCATCAGATAGTGACTAGATACGAAGTCACATTTGTAAATAAAATGTCGATAATAACAGTTCTATTTTATACTTATATTTGACAACCTTGCCTTATTTCTTTACACAGGAATGTGTTCAACAAGACTTAATCCTTTAACGACGAGACGGTTAGCTTGTTGCCAGAAAAAAATAATAGGGATGTAATAAAATGAGACACTGATAATAGTTCATTCAAATGATTACTACGCAGTACTATTACATATTCTGGGTCTTTACTCACTGAGTAATACTATAATGTAATAGTAGGTCTCATTTGCCCAGTCATTGCAATAGCTATAGGTGCCCTTCAAAGCGGAATACACTACTGCTTGGCGGCAGAATAACTGGCATAGCGGTGCTACCTATCTAGACGAACTTTGCAGAAACCACCTACTTTTCTAGTGATCAAAGGATGGCTCCTTTAATGTGCGAAAATGTTCCGGGAATCGTAAGCATAATAGCATAGTGCATATATATATATATATATAGCATAATAAGTTGATACGTTTAAGTGATTGATACACTTTTCACGTCAATAAGAACTGAAGCCACAACATATTAGTGGCAACATTACTATATGTTTTGACATTTGTCAGCGGTCAAATCGTGTATCTAATAAAAAGTCGCTGCTAAAACTGTTGACGATCCTAATCTTCTCTTAAAGCCACTCCATCACCGGAGAGATTTGGATTCGTTGTATGTTTCACCTAGTGCAGAAGTATGTGAGCTCCGAAGAGCTATTTGAGCTTCTTGCTTCCTATTTTCTCCATCGAATAGCTCGCCATCGTCGAAAATTTCACCCGAACAAAAAGTCCTAACACCACCCGTAGTATTTTCTGTCTTGGGCTTGTAAAATTTTGACTGTTGCCATCGTCTTTTCTCTAGATTGCTACATACTGCCATCATCATCATCATTAGCTTACACCAGTCCAATATGCATAAGCCTCTCCCAAGGCACGCCACTGAGTCCGGGCTTCGACTCTATTTTTCCAGTTACTGCCAGCTTTGCGTATGTCATCGCTCCATCTTGCCGCAGGGCCTACACTACGTCTGCCGATTCGCAGTCTCCACTCCAGGACACGTCTACCCCAACGGTTATCGGTTCCTCGGCAGATATGCCAACCCATTGGCACTTAAGCCTTCTAATTCGCTGGATTATGTCAGTAACCTAAGTTCTCTGGCAAACAATATAGAATGCACAGAAAAAAGCGCAAAAACTTATTCTGAGTCTGTTGTGTGACCATGGTCCTCGTAGTTCCTGGGTCCCTAGACCCAGGGAATCCTAGTTAGGGTCCAGGATCTATATGATCATTGGGCGTTATTATTATTTTTAAGTTTTTTACTTTTGAGTGCCTATTTGTGTTTTTGAAGTCAGTTCAATTTATTTTTAAATATTTTTTTCAAAGCAAAAAAGACAATCAATCGGTAGCATGATCACGAAACTTTGATTGTAATGAAACAAGGGAAAAGTCATTTCCGATTTGAGAATTTCCATAGTAACTGTGCACATAAACTGCGTATTAAAACTGTTAAATCCATACGTTTATATATTTCTGTCTGTTGCAATCAAGTTAAGCGATCGCCTAGCAGGTCATTAAACTAAATGTAACTTTTATTTATAAAAAACCAGAATATTTCGGTTATTGATCTCTACTCAAGGTTTTTATAACTTCTTCAAAAGAAACATTCAATTTGCATTTATCTTTAGGATGAAATATTGCAATATTTAATATTTTAATTAATATTTATTATAATACAGTTGTAATCTCTAAGTATAAGTACTGGCCCGTTAGCTCAGTTGGTAGTATCTCTACCTTCTGGACTGCAAGTTGTGGGGTTAGTAAACAACTTACAACCAAATTACGAAACGGGTATAAATGGTTTTGTTTAGAAAAAACTAATGATTTTTTTTTGTTTTGGTATGGCTCCACACTTTTGTGTATTTAGCCAGTGTCAAGTAATTGATAATTTTTCGAGTTAAGTAATATATATGTATGTCATGTCAAGTCAAGTCACAGTCCAAGTCATCAATTCAAGTCATAGTCTAGTCTAGTCAAGTCATACTCCTAGTAAAGTGGTGGCCACTTTACCAGAAGCTCCTACGGAGTTTTGGAAACAACACGAAAAGATACGTTTCACCATCACTATACCACTTGCCCACACTCATGCCTGTAATCCAGCACTTAACGAATAAAATGCCACCAATTTTATGCACTAACACTGAAAATATCACAAGTTTTGGAAAATAATACAATGCGGTGACACGATCTTTTGCGTTTTCCCGCCAAAACTCAACTAATGATTTAAGTTTCGTTCGTGATTCAAATTTAACCTATGCCACAGAATACATAATAGTACCAATACATCAAAATTTAAAAATAGACGAGCGTGCTTTAGACCACATGACTTAATTAAAACTTGTTCACGCTGCATTTATCGGCTGGTATAATTTTAGCTTTGTTTAATATGTATGTCGCCATCTTAGCAATTATAAATTGTCATTTCATGACTGGCCCGATAGGTCAGTTGGTAGTAGCCCTACTTTCTGAACTGTGGGTTGTGGGTTCGATTCCCACCCAGTACAAACATTTGTGTGATGAATATAGGTATTTGTTCTGTGTCTGGGTGTTATATTCTATGTATGTATTTACAAACAAAAAGTATCTAAGTATTGTATCAGTTATCTGGTTCCCATAACACAAGCTTTGCTTAGTTTGGGGCTAGGTGGCGTTGTGTGAGATGTCCACACATATTATTATTTATTTATTTATTGTTATTATTTTACCGGACATACCAATATAAATACAAATTTTTAACTTTGTTATGTTAACGATGGAGATCTACGTGAACCAACTTCAACTTCGCCTCGCATTCACTAGTTTACTCCCCAATTCAAGCGTGAGTAAAGAAGTTTTACTTCAATAAAAATTTCTCCATTATGTACGAATGCATTTATTTTGATATAATAGCAATTAAATGTACAATTATCGTCCGCTAATATTTTGTGATATCTATTGCACTGCGAGGTTTTACGAAAACCATGTCATGTTGTTAATGTGCAAAAACCAGGCGTGGTAACTACGCGGTACCGGGTGAAGGCAGTTAGAGCTGGTTCTTACCAAGCTTGGTTTTTGACTGGCTACAAATCTACTGCAATTGTGCGATAGATATTTCATCTAGCATATAGATAGATAGATAGATAGAAAATGCTTTATTGCACAAACAACAAATGTAGGTACATATAGGCGAACTTAATGCTAGAGAGCATTATCTTCCAGTTAACCTGGGTGTAACATGGAAATTTTTGCAGGGCAGTGCAACGCAGCTTAAATATAGATTGTCTAGATAACTTATAAAAACACTAACATAAATTTAATTTTCTTGTATCCCTATTCACTTCTACTTAATTACTACTAATAGCATATAATTTATTAGTCTGTGTCCCGGCTAGAAGCAAAGCCTTGAACACAGACCCAAGGTCGCCGGTCTGTCGGTCTTCTATCGGCTACATTTTGGAGAGTGTGCGCATGCCCTTCATCAACTCATTCCGTCATCCCCTTTACATCATAGAACTACAAGACTTGTGATTCTTCACATCCTTACGTTGTTATAGTGTACCCTAAGTCCACACTAAGCATCTTTCTGGGTCATTTATAGTCCGAACGGCCCAGGAATGGAATGCTCTTCCAGCAACCGTGTTTATTCCTGGGTCTTTGAATGGGCATCTCATGGGCAAGCGTGCTCCACCTTAGACAATTTCGACACTTACCCTCTGGTTAGTTGTTGTCAAACGCAAGCCCATTTTACCATTTAAAAAAAACAGATATTATAAATGTTAGCTACTTTATGAAGCAGTATTACCACCGTGACAAGTGCTCTTGTGTCAAAATTTAACTTTCACCTTTTTTATATTATGGAATGATGTGACGAGCTAATTGTACACCTGATGTTAAGCGACACGGCTGCCCATAATTGAAGGGTTTAGAATAAAAAGGATTTAACTGTCAAATTGACAGTTTCGAGAAAATTGACTTTAAAAGTCAACGGCGTCATTTTAATGTAGAGTGCTTATAAGGTAATAGAAAAGGTTTATGTAAGTTTCAGTTGCTTGAAAATGTTTTAATTCTATTTAAAATTACTAAATATAGTACTAATTCATACAATTACTGTAAAAATATAATGTAATATAATAAATATAGTAATGTTTTTATGCTAAGCAAACTGTATTCCTGTGACAGATAAACCATTTTTAGACTCAAAATCTCGAGATTTATACCTCATTTCGGTATTTTGAGAATGTATTATTGAAGATAATTTCACGCTGAATCCAACGATACCCATAAGTCATTTTGTCAAAAAAATCAGTTAAATCCTTTTTATTCTCACCCCTTCAATTATCAGTTGCAGTGTCACTCGGAATTCTAAGGCATATAAGGCAGTTTCGAGTGACACTGCACGTCATCGTGAGACACCGGCACAATTTATTTATTTATTTTATTTATTTATTTCACAAAATCCACAGATCTTAAGCTAAGAAATAGTTTCACTTAATATTAGAACTTACATCCAATTACGGATTTACTTTATTTTATAAAATTCCATATTGAAAATAGAGAGCAGAAAGTACAAACTTAAGTAGGTTACATTGACAAGAAGGAAATGGAAGAGGAAGGTAATAACTTAATAAACATACTAATACATAATAGCACACGATACAATACAATAACTAACAGACTTAAATTTTATTTAAAATTAAATTAATTACAGAGCTCTTAAACTTTTGCTTTTGACAGTGAAATATGTCAACAGAGCTAAAACGCTTATTAGTACAATCTAGTAATAAGATTACTAGACTATGAGATCAGGTTATAAAGTCTCGTTTGGCCAGTAATTTCACTAGCTACAGTGCCCTTTAAGCCGGAACACAGCAGTGCTTGCCGCATTACTGCTTGGCGGCAGAAGAAAGGGCAAAGCGGTGGTACCTAGACGAACTTTGCAGAAAAGTCCTACACCTAGTAAATAACTTACAACCAACTTACGATATTTTCCTTTACATTAAAAATGTATGTTTGTAACGCTTAGTAGGCGATAAAGTCAAAGTCAAAGGATTTTATTGGAAATAGGATCATTATTGCACTTTTCAAATGTCAAATTGATATTAATACTTAAGATTAATTAATTGCACTAAGCATATAAAATTACAAATGGCTTAATGTCAAATATTATATATCATAGAGCAAGCACATTAGGTACAATATGTGATTTGGAAATAAAAAGAAGTTCATATTGTAAAGATAAAACGGGTCTATTCGCGCACAAAAATTATCAAAACATTATTTTGATTGACCTCGACGTTTCGACCAAGTTACATTGGCCGTGGTCATGAGGGGACTGGAGTAGCGGGTGTCAGCATCGTGCAGAACGGAGAAGTTCTCTTTCCTACTACGGGTGCAAGAAATCCGGCACAATGCAGCACATAAAGTGATTTATAGCAATATCGGATACATTATAATTCAAAAAGGATTATCCTTTAACGGCTCTATTCGCGCACAGAAAATTCCTTTGATGAAGATTTATCTAGATTATTTTACTATTTTTAAACACAATTTTGTTATGTTAAACATAAATTTGACTTGAATTGTGTTTTCATATATTTTCTTCCGTCATTAAAGGTCCAGTTACACTCATTCAGTAAAACGTACCTATAAAAACCCGTTGACATATAAAAGGGTACAAAAAGAAAGAATCTGGTAATACAAGAATATCAAGTATTCATTGTAAAAAAAACCTGTAACGTATCTCATTGAGAAGTAAATATTTACGAGCATAATCAACATAATCATTGGGACCGTACAATTAACTAATAAATCACATTAGATACGCCTACCGATTTATTATTTGCTTATGATATTTGCAGGTCAGTATTTTTAAAATTACACCAGTAATTGGTATCTGGTTCTGGGCAGTAAAATCATCTTATGAAAATGAAATGTCCGTAAACTGCCCCGCCTATTACGTTACCCATAGTAAGTGACTATAGTGATTGTACCTACTTTTATTTTAGTTTATTTACATGTGTAATAATGTTGATATGGGTAAGGATCAACACAATACAAACCCTTCCTAATTTGAGTGTCGGGTCGTCCTCTTCCGAGGAGGGCGATGGTTGGAACATGCGTCAAGCTCGTGAACGGTGCTGCTTGCGGAAGCTGGTTTGCTCGTTGTGTATGAACAATTAGAAATAAGTACTTATGTTAAAAATTTGTATTGTCCCTCCTTTATCGTATTTATGTTCATGATTAGCTAAAATTTTTACAAAAAGCCCGGACCCCGGTGTTTAAGAAAACCCTACCTAAAATGGGGTTATGCCCGGTATGCCACACTTCCGCTATGCCACAGTTGAATTAATCAAAAAGTTACCTACCGAAAATGCCCGCTATGACACGATATATTTTCTTGGATAGTCAAAACAATAATTTTGACTGGCCCGATAGCTCAGTTGGTAGAAACCCTGCCTTCTGAACTGTGGGTTGTGGGTTCGATTCCCACCCAGGACAAACATTTGTGTGATGAACATCGATGTTTGTTCTGTGTCTGGGTGTTATATTGTATTCTATGTATGTATTTACAAACAAAAAGTATCCAAGTATTGTATCAGTTATCTGGTTCCCATAATACAAGCTTTGCTTAGTTTGGGGCTAGATGGCGTTGTGTGAGGTGTCCACACATATTATTATTATTATAATAAGTGTTATGAGTAAACGAAGTAAGGACATCAGCAGACTCAAATATTTTAGGATTCAAATATTTATATGTACGTTATTTTGAGTCTGATTATGAGTTTTAAGTTAATCTGTGATTTATATATGTGATTAAAATTATTTTGTTAAATCTATTAAAATTATAATGTAGATTTAGTATACTAAAAGTAGAACAAATTGGTTGTAAATATAATTTTTGCAATTTAAGTATAATTTGCAATTTCACTTGTGAACAAATATTTTTCTTTGTGTTTGTGTTGTTAATTTTTATGTAGACTGTGTTAGCGAATAAGTGTGACACAAATCTGTTGAAACGGTGATTTTATTAATTTAGGTCTGATTTATTTTTTACATCATATTTTTTTGTGTTTTTAGTTGTATATTATTTATCATTCTATCATATTTTAAATTTTTTTTTATAATGTGAGTAGTAGGATGTATTTTATATATTTTTGTAAGTATATGTATTTATATTATTGTATAAGATAAGATAGTATTTACATCAAAAATTAAAAACACTTTTTACTTTAACTGTACCCTCTTTTGTTCTGTGTAAGCCTTAGTGAATCGTGTCATAGCGGGCATTTTTGGTAGGTAACTTTTTGATTGATTCGACTGTGGCATAGCGGAAGTGTGGCATACCGGGCATAACCCCTAAAATGGGACCTACTGATTTAATTACATAACATATTAATCGAAACCCACCCGTCAGTTCAGAAGGCCAAGATATTAACTGAGCTCTGAATCCAGGGAGACAACTCTTTGATTCATTCATTGATCTATTTCGATTCGTTCATAAAAATTTATTACGAAATTTTGTAGTGATTTTCGAGTCTTGTATTAAGACTTAAATAAGTTAGGTTTCTATAATAGATTGGACAGAATGTTATGTCTTTTCCTGTCTGAATCAAACTAGTTGTAATAAAATTTGGTAGATATTTAGATATGGAGATAGATTGAACATTGAGGAAGACATTACTTACTGACGAAAAGATACTTTTGACTGGCCTTAGAGCGTAGTTAGCGTAGTTCTGCTTTCAGCACTAAATAGGTTATGGGTTCGATTTCCACCCAGGACAAAAAAAATGTGTGATGAGCATGAGAATTGTGTGAGTGATAAGTGTTTGTTCTGTATTTACAAAGAGTGTCTAAGTGCATCTATGGTGTTGATTCTGTGTCGCATTCTCTAAAAGTAAACTCAGTACTCAGTAAGCGGTGGCGGTACGTACTCTTCTGATAAAGGGGAAATGAAAAAGACGCAAATATGTTGATTTCGTTTAGCTTTAGAGTATGCGACACAGAATCGACACCAATGTGTATCTATCAGTTATCTGGTTCCTATAGTACAAGAATTGCTTATTTTGGGACTAGATGGCGCTGTGTTAAATGTCCACAAATATTGTATTGCTTATTTGTTTTTTTATCTTGATGAACTGTACCGAGGAATCAAAATGTGTTTACTTTTAAATTACGTACAAAACGTATACAATTACGTATAAAATTAGCTTTTAAATTTCTTCTGTAGCCGCTACGTAGTGCACGCTGGTAGAATTACCAACGAGATCGCCGTTTTTAGATCCATTTTCGAAAATAAAATGTTCTTTTTTTATGAACAACGATGCCCTCGCAGACAACGATAAAACTATTGACAGGTGACGAATTTTATCTCTTTCCGTGCTAAAAATAGCTTCCGGATCATGATATCATTTAGTCATTGATAAAAAGGACGATAAATAAAATATTTACTTACGTTAAAACTATGCTTTAATACTGCGCCACCTGACACATTTATTAGCTACTAGTTACCTCCGCTAGTCAACGCTAGATGGCATTACTTGTGTTCTCGGTTAAATTCAGGTCTTTTATAGAACGTCTTGTATTTTTTTTGTGTTAGTTAGAATTTTAAAATAATTCATTAATATGATACAATATTAACAATTTTTATTATTTTAAACGCTAGATATTTTATTATTATGTTAGTGAAATGCATTTTCTGGTTTGATATTTAACAACATTTTGGTCTGTACAACACAAAGTAGAATAGATAGGCAATAAATGTATATAAGTAAGATACTATGTATTACATAATAAAAGTATATAAATAAGACATAATTTATGATTGTAGGCAGTAGGTACCTATCGAATTCCTTTCAAAATTGACTATGCCGGAGCGCATGCATGGAGCGCATTAATGAACACTGCAACTAACGAACTGCATTTTTATGTACATAGAATACAATATAATATAATAAAGGTGAGGAGCCATTTTCTCACTTCTTCTTTCATCCTATTTTAATCCCTGTTTATTAGTCTTTTTATTGGTGGATTTATTTATTGCGCTATAGGCGTTACCATTTACAGCAGACTCCAATGAAAAGATAAAAATGAAAAAAAAAATGCAGTTAGGCCACTTTGGCTCTCATGGCCTCAGTTATGCTGTGCGGTTTATGGGCTTCGGTATTCACTAACACTTATCCGTATAGTCTCGGTAGTGTGAGACTAGGACCACCCCATCTCTTCCGCGGGTGCCGTATTAGCCGCTAAGGTTGTATTCAGGGAACGGGCAGCATCATATCCTCGGTATATTAAAATCTTCCACTCTTTAATAACTCTTTTAGGAGCGGTCTTACCCACAATTTTTTTTTATTGTTTGTTAGGCTTGCGTTTGGCCACTATCGAACCTGATGGTAAGTAGCGATGCGGTCTAGGATGTAACACGCTTGCCTAGAAGATACCTGTTCACTCTCGATTTGAAGACTCCCAGGTTGTAGTTATCGGGAAATACGGACGCCGCCTCTTTGGCTGTTCGCATGATAAATGTCGAATCAAATCGCTTTGAAATATCAATCATAAAATACCAATAATCTTGCCATGTCGTAGCAGCGTTGTTATAACCTACGAGCTTCTGCCCGCAGCTTCGCCCGCGGAAAATTCGCCTATGGAAAAATAATTCAACCACCCATTTCACCCTCTTAAGGGTGGAATTTCGAAAAATCCTTTCTTAGCGGATGCCTCCGTCATAACATCTACCTGCAGCAAAATTTCAGCCCGATCCGTCCATTGGTTTCGGCTGTGCGTTGATAGATCACTATGTGAGTCAGTCAATCAGTCAGTCACCTTTGAGTTATATATATTTAGATAATTTGATTGAGTTCTAAGCTAAAATCTTGAAATAAACCTCACTTGTGAGATTTCAGATCATCGCTTATCGGTGTTCTCAGAAGCAGCTCTCAATCCCTAACTATGATCCTAGTTAGGGATCAAGAGCTGCTTCGGAGTTGTAGCCTAGACAATGGAAGCTTAACCCTCTATGGCCTGCACTCTCTACTGTGAGAGAATTCCCGTGTCCCAGCAGTGGGAACGCACTTGGTTGATGACGACGTCAATAGTCTGGTTTTAGTTCATAAAAGACTTGTAAGGATCAAGCTTTCTGTTTGCTCCACAATAGTAATTTGTCACTAAGCGTATAACGACCTCGATTGCGCAAACGCATTGAATGATAGCGGCACAAGTGTATGAGATCGCCTGAAAGATGTCGTTGGTCCATGTCATAAGCAATATGACTTAAAATATTTTATAGACAATATCCACATATTTTCTGTAAAATCTATTAGAGGAGTTATGTTGCCGTTTGCAGTAATGTATTTTTGAAAGGAGGAGATTAAAGGAGAATAACGTTAATTGCCGCTATAAGGCCCGGCTGGGTCAGCTAAGACTTATATGAGGCTCGTGTGGCTCAAGAATTAATTAATAATCAAAGCCCCAGATACATAAAAACGTGGCCTAAGAGTGCTGACTTAGTAATTAAATACCGCATATTTTCATTTTAAACAATTACCGTTTTACCACAAATACATAATAAGGCTTAAGCCGACATCAAATGTGTGTTTAACAATACAAAAAGGTAGTTTAACATTTGTCTAACGCGTGTTTAAATCTTTTGTGGTTACACCATTGAAGTTCAACAGACAGACAGTTCGACAATATTTAATTTTTTGCAACCTATACTCGAAAAACGTGTCAAAAAAATCCTGTAAAGAACTCATATAAAAAATATCGAATTTTATATTAAGTATTTCTAAATTTATTAAAATCGAACTTAGGGTTTCTGATGTTGATGTGTGAAGTTTAAATTTATTAAATGAAAGTATGACAGCTATATAAAAAAGGCATCAACAATTTATCTTTTATCCGCAGACCTAGAATATTTTTGTTTAAGAAATAATCCAAAAAATAAAAAAATCTACCATACATTAAATTAATAATTGTATTAAATGTGGCTTGACCATTGCTATTCCAAATTGTTAATTTAAGAGATATATCGGTTACCTTAGTTCTCCTGCGGATCTTTTCATTTCGGAACTTATTTTGTAGGGAAGCCATAGCTCGTTTGCCACTTGAGCTTTTTCTTTTTTTTGTTATGGCTCCACACTATTGTGTATTTAGCCAGTGTCAAGTAATAGATAATTTATCGTTAATATTATGTATATATGTCAAGTCAAGTGAAGTCGCAGTTCAAGTCCTCAAGTCAAGTCACAGTCTAGTCTAGTCAAGTCATACTCCTAGTAAAGTGGTCGCAACTTTACCAGAAGCTTCTATGAAGTTTTGGAAACAACACGAAAAGAAACGTTTCACCCTCATTGTACCACTTTCCCACACTCATGCCTGTAATACAGCACTTAGTGAATAAAATGCCACCAATTTTATGCACTAACACTGAAAATAACACAAGTTTTGGCAAATAATACTATGCGGTGACGCAATCTTTTTCGTTTTGCCGCCAAAACTCTCAATTACATATTTTACCACTTGAGCTTACTAATGAGGCCATCAATAAGAGACCACGTCTCAGTGCAATAAGCCACTGGCAACACATACTTGTTGAAAATCTTTGTTTTCCGGCTCTGCATAGATTTTTTTTTCAACCGAGCCCGCTTATCGCTCTTCACTCGTCCCGCAGCTCAAGTGGTTATAACCAGTAAATCTGACTGCACTTGTTCGCCGCGTCAACATGAATTTATTGTTCAAGTACCACTATCAAGTACGCCCGTCTCTTTCATAGATGATCTGTGGAAATCCTCTCGAAGCTTAAAAAATATTACGTCTTTGAAAGAGTGTATGGTGTGGAAATTAGTATTGGTCTTCGAATTTTGTAACAGTGCTTTTGTGGAATTTTAACTCGCACTCTCTCAGTTCAGTGTTTTTGTTCTAATACTTTCGGTGTTTTTCTTGCAATAATTTCGGTGTTAATACTTGAGTGGGTAATCCAAAGTCTCATACTGTTATTTTATAGTTGGACAACAAGTGAAAATTTGTTCTAAGACTGTGTTTGAAAAACTGAAGTGAATAGTTCTAAGGAAAATTCTGATTCGACTGAAAATATTTAACTATCTAGTGATTCTTTAGCTGTGGGGTGAAATCTTTTGAGAAATCTACAGCTTCTGATTTTTTTGGTAAGATTTGTTTATGTTTGCTTATCCTTAGTGATATTGACTGACAACTCTGGACCAAAAGACTTGCTATTTGGAGAGTGTCTTGTTTTAATAGCGTAGACTCGTAGAGGATTAATTAATAGTGGGATTTTTATATTATTTGTGGGGTTGGAAAAAATGCAGGTAAAATCTGTGCTAGTATTTTAAAATACGCCAAATAATATATTTTAAAACAAGTTTTGAAACAAGTCTTGTTTTAATACTTAATTTTTACTAGAAATAAGTTAATAAGTACTAAGTTTAGTGTCAATGTTTATTATTTTATTTTTTGTGAGGCTTGCGTTTGACCACTATCGCACCTGATGGTAAGTAACGATGCGGTCTAGGATGTTACACGCTTGCCTAGAATATTTAATGTAATAATGTACCTTACTTAATAATTTATTGACTACTTAATTGAGTTACTTTGTAGATATTATATTGTAAAAATATTGATTTGGTCGTGACCTTGTGGATGTTCATCTTAGATGCAAAATGAAACAAGAATATCTAGGTCTAGTGTCCAGTACCTATCAGTTCTTAGCGGAGTCTTTATGTAAAATATCTTCTAGCTCTTCAAATGCAGTCATGATTATATTAGATTTGAAATGCAAGGAACATCCTTCAATACTACTAGTAGATAAGTAAATAGGTATCAGTTCTTTATTCATCGTGTATAAGTAAATTTACTAAAAATTAAAAATAAATAAGAAAACATTTTCTTCTACAATTAGAAAAAACTATGATCTTCAAAAGGCTGAAAAGATTTGATATCTTAGAACAATCCAGATCAAGTCATATTTCAAACAAAAAACAAAGAAAACTCAGGAATACTGTTTGATCGCGGAGTCACAGACTAAAATATATGTGATACTAGATATTTACACGTATTATGTATTAGATATTCTGTGGTTTATTAGCGCCCTTTTGATAAATACGTATTTTAGTCACAGCACTAATTACTCGCGATCTCGATGCATTCAATTGTTCTAGAATCTAAGTTGAGCCTGCAGCTGGGGCATTCACTTGGTATACATACTTGTTATACATACTTGGTATTCATAACAGATACAATTACATAGACACATACCGATACTATTATAGTAATTATACCGAATCTAGTACCTTTATGATAATACTAGCAGTGCACCACGGTTTCACCTACGAATAAAATGTAGCTTGTGTGTTAATCCAGCGTTGATATTTCTATTCCAAAGAATTTAGATGGAATTATCCTACCCCCAAAACAAGAAACGACACGCTATACCTGTTTCTTATAATATTCATGACGTTCATGTAATATTATTGCTGTTTAAAAAAATTTAAGAGCATAAAGCACGCAATTAAAAATAAGTTTCGTTCATTTTCTAGATAGATTTTAGTTGTATAAAATCCGAATGCACGTTGGTGCCATCTGGATTAAAAGAGTATTTTTTCTCTAATCTGTGGGTATTTTACAAGAATTTGACTATAAACTTCTTAATGGGAGTTTTGGCCGTAAAACGAAGAAGATCACGTTACCGCATTGTATTATTTTCCAAAACTTGTGTTATATTCAGTGTTAGTGCATAAAATTGGTGGCATTTTATTCGTTAAGTGCTGGATTACATGCATGAGTGTGGGAAAGTGGTATAATGATGGTGAAACGTTTATTTTCGTGTTGTTTCCAAAACTCCACAGAAGCTTCTGGTAAAGTTGCCACCACTTTACTAGGAGTATGACTTGACTAGACTATGACTTGACTTGATGACTTGGACTGTGACATGACTGGACACGTATACATATAATATTAATTAACTTGATTTATCAAGTACTTGACAATGGCTAAATACACAAAAGTGTGGAGCAAAAAAAAAACACAAATTTGTTTCTATTAGTTGTAATGAAGTTCCATGATCGTGGAAACACTTCTATTACCTATAGGTGTACTCTAATGTACGATTATTTACTGCAGCTAGAACAAACATGTCAAATGCAAACTACTGTGGCGTGCCGTACTGCAGAACCTGAAACAGAAAAACAAAAATCAAAAATCAATTGAAATAATAAAATGTACTAAATAATATTCGAACGACATGTAAACTTACCGCGCCTTCGAAGACAATATATACTCTACGGAAGCGATCGCTTTGCCGCTGCTACGGAACGAGCTCGGGAGTAGTGAGAAACACGGCATACCCACAAAACAAGATATCATTCGTCGTAACAATTGTAGTTCTCATTTCGTGCTAAAAATATTATAATTTATGATTTTTAAACTCTCTGTTTGTTAAATCGTTGTTGTAAACAGTGAATAAAAGTGAATCGAACATTATTGAGTGTATTCCTGATAATCCGGAAGTCCATATCTGCATTTGATTGCAATATATAAATGTGGGACAGTTTCTCCCACATCTGGTGACCCTTCAATATTGGACACTTCAAAGGAGCTCTTGGACAATCGCAAGTACACTAAATAATAAAATTATTATGTCTAAACCGGAAGAAAATTCACAACATGAGTCACCGTCGGTTTACATGGAGCCAACCGACGTCTTCAGAGTTGGGGTCCGATTACCTCCGTTTTGGCCAGATGAGCCCGCGGTATGGTTCGCCCAGGTAGAAGGACACTTTTTACTGTCAAGAATCACGGATGACAAGACAAAATTTTATTATGTCATTTCACAACTTGACCATCGTTATGCAGCAGAAGTTAAAGACATAATAGTCGCACCACCTACCGGCTCTAGCTACGAAAAGTTGAAAACAGAACTCATAAAACGCCTATCACAATCAAGGGAAAAGGAAGTGAAGCAGCTACTCACTCACGAGGAGCTAGGAGATAGACGACCATCACAGTTTCTACGTCATCTGCGTCATTTAGCCGGCTCGGAAGTACCAGAGGAATTTCTCAAGACAATTTGGACCAGCCGACTACCTACTCACGTACAGACGACTCTCGCATCGCAACCACGTTCTGACCTAAATAGTCTAGCTGATTTAGCTGATGCGGTAATGGATATTGTCTCGTCAACACCACAAGTGGCCACTGCTTCATTTTCACCCGGCTCAGTTTTGGACCAAATGTCAAAACAAATCGCTGAACTCACCAAGAAAGTGGAAGCCCTGTCTACACAAGGAGGTCGTAGATCACGTTCACATACTCGTGACAATCAGCGCAACCGCAGCATGACTCGATCGCAGTCTAACTATAGACGATTCCCGACATGCTGGTACCACAGTAAATTTGGGCCCAAAGCAACGAAGTGCGTCAAACCTTGCAATTTTACGGCGGAAAACTCTCAGGGCGGTCGCTGATGGCGACGGACGATTGCCCCAATTCACCGGGTCGCCTCTTTGTCACCGACCGCACGACCAAGACACAGTTTCTCGTTGACACCGGCAGCGACCTCTGCGTCTTTCCGAAAACTGCTCTCAGACGAAGTCGACCTAAAACGGACTACACATTGTTCGCAGCAAATGGTACCAATATAGCAACCTACGGATACGCGCACATGGTGCTCAACTTGGGATTGCGCCGAGAGTTCCCCTGGCGATTTATAGTAGCAGATGTCACGAAGCCAATAAACAGAAAAACAAAAATCAAAAATCAATTGAAATAATAAAATGTACTAAATAATATTCGAACGACATGTAAACTTACCGCGCCTTCGAAGACAATATATACTCTACGGAAGCGATCGCTTTGCCGCTGCTACGGAACGAGCTCGGGAGTAGTGAGAAACACGGCATACCCACAAAACAAGATATCATTCGTCGTAACAATTGTAGTTCTCATTTCGTGCTAAAAATATTATAATTTATGATTTTTAAACTCTCTGTTTGTTAAATCGTTGTTGTAAACAGTGAATAAAAGTGAATCGAACATTATTGAGTGTATTCCTGATAATCCGGAAGTCCATATCTGCATTTGATTGCAATATATAAATGTGGGACAGTTTCTCCCACACTACGTCAAGTAAGGTCAATGACCGGTATCAGTTACGTATCTATCAATGATTACTGATTACCAATATCGAGCCCGAAAATAATTCCAATCTTTCTTTGATTGCGTAAAAATGGTGATATATTCAAGTGTAGTATTTGTCACGGTTTTATACACAAGAGTTATTGTTTAAGTAAGTCACGTGATCTCGTTAATTTGTCTATTGTAACAGAAAAGTATATTTAGTATAATATGTATACAGCTAACCAATATTTTTAAATACAATATCTTGTTCAAACAATGTACCTACAGAATTATTTGCTTTGTAACATTATATCCGTGTCTTTTTTTTCATATTTAGGTACCTATATTACAGATGTCTTTTGGATTATAAATATTAATATATATTAATAGATCTTACTAGCTGCGCCCCGCGGTTTCAACCGCGTGGTGAAAATTTTCTAATGTTCCGCTCAACTTTCTTAATTTTTCTTTCATAAGAACCTTCTACTGACAATAATAAACACAATAAAAAAGAATTAGCGAAATTTTTCCATTTTTTCACGCGGCGATGACCTAAAGAAATAGAGATTCATTTTGTATACTTATTGATAAATATTAATCATAATAATGAAAGGTTATTAAGGAATCTTTATTTTTACTTATTATTTGCGAGTTCTTGCGGCGAGTATTAAGTGCATTTTTCCTAAAAATTCAGGATTATTCTAGATGTAAAATGTATTTATATTACGAAACTTATTTGGATGTTTTAATAGTTGTCCCAGATAGATAGATATCTATATATATCTATTACTATTAAAACATCCAAATAAGTTTGGTAATATGTAGATAGATAGATAAAACTCTTTATTGAAACACCACATTGTAGGAAAAATGTACAGTAAAAAACTTAAGAATTAAGTGTCACAATGGGCGGTCTTATCGCTTAAAGCGATCTCTTCCAGACAACCCAAAAATGTAGGGGAAAAAAACAATAAAACATGGACGTTGGTTTTTAGATACAGGAAAAGCTATAGAAACTATGCGTAATGCTTAGTATATATATACATATAATATTACATATATATAAATTATTAAAATATATATATTTGATATATATATATAAATTAAAATATACTAATACATATACAGATATTTATTATTTCAGATAATTTTTATTGGCTATTATTTTGTTATAGGTGGATCGCTAAACACGGTCTCTTATCCGACCTTTAGATCTTCTGCTAAGTTCTGATAAGAATGCTTATTATTATCATATTCATTTCAATAACCACCACATTATACATCAACAATCAAACATCACAACTTGATTTTGAACAAACAATTTTCCAAAACAAATTTGCAGGTACACATACAATGAGCAAGAAAATACAAACAGAACTAATACAGCAAAAATACTGTTTTCTCACTTTCGTCTAAGTGCAGTGTGACTGAGACAGCAATGTCATATCTGCTCTTTTTAGGTATTTTCTTTATTGAAACGCGTTATACATACGTATGTGTGTGTACATTATATTGTATGAATATCACGAGGTTTCAATTACGGCACGGTCGCTAAACAGAGCATGCGTCACTCTAGCGACTTCGATGAACCGTTTCTTTGAGATTTATTAAGTGGATGTCAATTTAGTCAGAACAATAACACGTATTGTTCTATAACACAAGTTACTCAAACCATATTAATAACACATTTATGTGTCGTGTCACATCCCTATATTTTTGATGTACGCTGAAAAATGTTTTGGAAGTAAAACTTCTTCTTCTACGCACGCGTGACTTGGGGAGTAAGCTGGTGAATGCGAGGCAGACGGAAGTTGAAGTTGGTTCAC
Organism: Ennomos fuscantarius; assembly: GCA_905220475.3. Taxonomy (NCBI): domain Eukaryota; kingdom Metazoa; phylum Arthropoda; class Insecta; order Lepidoptera; family Geometridae; genus Ennomos; species Ennomos fuscantarius. The sequence continues at coordinate 6,179,656 of HG992039.1, forward strand.
GTAGATCGCCATTGTCGGGGCGAGATGGTTAATGCAGTGCGTCTCCATCTCACCCCATCCTGACGGCGGTCGGATCACGGGGGGGTTTTAGTGGGTTTGAGTCCCACATACCCCCTGCCACCACCCCCGTGGTGGCAGGGAAGTGCGAGGGCATTTCCCCACCTCAAAAAAAAAGATCGCCATTGTCAACATAACAAAGTTAAAAATTTGTATTATTATGTTGGTATGTCGGGTAAAATGATAATTAATAATTGTCAAGATGGCGACATTCATATTAAACAAAGCAAAAACAAAGTTATGCCGGCCGATAGATGGAGCTAAACTAAAGAAGTTTTAGTTTATTCGTGAGATCTAAAGCACAATTTTTTGGTAATTATTAATAATTAATTCATAATTAGGTTACAAGCAATTGTTTGTTTAAAGGGTATTAAGCCTTTTTTGGTTAAAATTTTAACTACTATAATAATATCAGATATATAACTAGCTACAATATCTACTACAAAAAATCTTTTGGACTTTATAATAAATGTTCCTCGTAAATAGTTCAAATGGTCCAAAATAAAATCTACTTTGCACACCATACAGCCTCTGTGGTGTGGTGGTTGAGCAGGTCGGATCATAACCCAGAGGTGGCGGGTTCAATTCACGCAGCAGTACGAGTATTTGTGCACAGAAAAAAAAGCGCAAATACTTCTCCTGTGTCTGGGTGTTGTGGGACCATGGTCCTCGTAGTTCCTGGACCCTTTGGTAGACACAGGGAATCCTAGTTAGGGTCGAGGATCTATGTATGTGATCATTGGGCTTTATTATTATTATACAATTAGCCGCACGGTTTGTCAACTCAAGCAGTCAAGTCGCATCGTGTGGAGGCGTGTTGTAGCTCGATTGACCGCGATTCCAGGTGATCGCGTTGCAGATTGGATGGTGTGGACCGTAAAATGTAATTAAAAAATTATAAATAAACAAAATGTATATAATCGTGGTAAAATTTTTGCTTTATCCTCGTTTTCTATCTAATCTAAAAAATTCTAAGAGATTTTATTCACACATTTAATATAAGTAATCGAAATCATTGACAGTTTAAAATTGAAAACAAATCAGTAGTAACTTAATCTAAGAAGCCTCTACCAGTAGGCAAGTTAGCCTTTAGGCTTTAGTTTTTATTTGCCCCTTTTCAGGTTTTCTGCGGTTGCGGCCGCCGCACTAGCTTTACCCTGTATACCAGGAATATGTGACGGCGCAATCCATCAAAAAAATCCAACTATCCACACAGGAGCTTAGTTTTAACCTATTAACTATTTCTTTATAAATCATTAATGATAAGTAAACTATAGTTTGTTGAATTTAGGTAAATGCAAATACATAATATGCACTAATAACTAATAATATATCACTATATTACTTCCAAGGATATATAGAAAATCTAAGAAACATTCAATACCGTGGTAATTCAAAAGATATTATTAAATACAGTTTTTTGATTTAACTTTAATAATGTTCAGATATAAATAACATGTTTTTAACTCGACACTTCGTTATTATAAAGCGTAGCGCTGACACCGTAATATAATAAGACTGTCTATCACCTTTTGGTCGACCTTTCCTCAAACACGAACCAGATTTTGACACCTTGCGCTTACTGTAATAAATCGTACATGGCAGTGGCGAGTGTCCGACACGGTGTCGTTACATATAAAGTGACTGACACCTAGACATTAATTATGCCTATCTACGCCTTAAAATCCAATTGGAAACGCATGCAGTCAAATAACCAATATATTAAACTAGCTTCTGCCCGCGGCTTCGCCCAAAACCAAACAATTTCTTAAAATGTTTCACACATAATTCAACCACCCTCTCAGGAATGGAATTTCGAAAAACCCTTTTTTACTGAATACCTACACTTTTCAAATAAATAAATAATAAATATGTGTGGACATTTCACACAGCGCCATCTAGCCCCAAACTAAGCAAAGCTTGTACTATGGGAACCAGATAACTGATACAATACTTAGATACTTTTTTGTTTGTAAATACACATACATAGAATACAATATAAACACCCAGACACAGAACAAACATCGATGTTCATCACACAAATGTTTGTCCTGGGTGGGAATCGAACCCACGACCTGCAGTTCAGAAGGCAGGGATACTACCAACTGAGCTATCGGGCCACTCCAAATTTCAAGTCTCTAGGACCAGCGGTTTAGGCTGTGCGTTGATATATAAGTCAGTCAGTCAGTCAGGACTTTGAATTTTATATGTATAGATTTTGGATTCAATTTCATAAATTACTATCAAAATTATGATTTAAAAAGCGAGCGTGCTTTAGACCACACGACTAAAGTAAAACTTCTTTAGTTTAGCTCCATCTATCGGCCAGTATAACTTTGTTTTGGCTTTGTTTAATGTTAGTGTCGTCACCTTGACAATTATAATTATCATTTTACCAGACATATCTAACTTTGTTCTATTGACAAGATCTACGTGAACCAACTTCATCTTCCGTCTGCCTCGCATTCACCAGCTTACTCCTGAAGTCAAGCGTGCGTAAAAAAGACTAACTTCAAAAACTTTTTATCTTAACTTACCTTGAATCACAACAATAGCTGAAAGGCGTCCACTGCTAAATACAGTTGAAGAAGCGGGAACCCGTTCATATCTGTTGATCCATCCTACTCTGTTCTTTGTAATTTCGTATGAGTTTGTCTCGTTTTATCCTTGCTTTTGCGTCATTATTGTGATCAGCCAATCGCAAGCATAGAAAATGCCTACAAAATAAGTAATATGTAGTACTCTGTGTAGAGTCGTGTTTGTAGGAGAAATTATGTTCACGAGCTATCAAGGGGCTTTATAATCTTTGTTGAAGACAAATAAATTGGCCTCATCCACAATAATAAGGTTATTGTTTAGATTTCTATAGTCTCTTTAGCGCTTTTGCTATAAATAGTGGACCCAAAAATAGTCTATACATTACAATGAAACAAACCACAGTATCGGCTCCAATCCCAGTGTCATAATTCAGTATGTTAAAGCATAGTAATTGTAGCATAGTGTTGAGTATAATGGTGAATACAAGTAATTGTATTGGCTATTCTACACATTGTAAATATTGTCGAGGAGTGGTCACGCACATTTAATGCTCTCCGATAGTTGCCATTGTATAAAGCATATACTCATTGTACCATTGACGTGTGCCCTAAATAAGAATGATATAAGTGTGTGATACAAGTGTTTGAAATCTAAGGCTTGTTACAGACTATAATACGAATATTATCAAATATTTTTTCTGTAGAGAAAATTTAGTCCACCAGAAGAGCTATATCTTTAGATTCAGATTGTTTTGTATGTATGACGTGACGAGCTCGTCGTTCACCTGATGTTAATTAGTGATACGGCCGCACATAAAGTTGCAGTTTCACTTGGAACTCTAATGTAAAGTTTCGCGAAACACTGCACTGCGCACGTCATCCTGAGACATCAGCACAGTGTAGTAAATAAGGTCACTAGATAATTTTATTGCTCCCATAGTGTACAAAGATGGTATATAAATAAGTAAGGCTCATTATGGACCCGTTTTTGACCCGTACGGCCCATTTTTGTTTTGAGTTTGGGCGTGGGGAAGCGATGACAGTTGCCGGTGCTGCCACTGTAATAACTTTAAATGCCACCACAGGGTAAATTAAGGTACTTCCCGCTGCGCATAGAGTTTATAACTGGACGTTGCCGCCGTCATATTAATATACATAAATCAAAAATTAATTACATTTTGATAATGTCAATGTATTTACATTTGTTTGCAGTTTTCATCCTTTAGATAGCCGGCAAAAATGGAATCATAATTTGCTGTGTCGGAAAAGAAAAAGTTTACATTAAGAATTTGTTCAGTATCCCAACTTTCATTATTGTCGATCAGAAAAAGAAAAACATTTTGCGTTTGTCTGTTATATTGCTACTGTTATTTAAACAAATTAAATTTTCAAAGTTATAGCTAACAAGATGTAACTGATGTTTCAACAAACCTAACGGACTGCCTACAACTTGTCAAAACAAAACTGAATTTATCACAGAGTACAATCTCAACAGACCCGACTATTTGACCCGGATTCCTGACTGACGCTGCCTAAACCTGACTCCAATTATATAATGATGGGCAAGCGCGGAAGTGAGCTATTTCGACCATAACATCTTGCTTTCAACGTCGGCTTTATGTCTGTAACAGTTCTGAAATAATACGCCAAATTGGGCGTTTACTAGTTGTTTTATTTAATTCACGTTTCGTTACTAACTGCAATTAATTTCAAGAGCTTTAAAAAGAGCCATTATTTAGCCAAATTAATGTGTATTTAAGATAAAGCTAATAATTTTCTGCGTGAAATCCCACGTTATAATGTAAAATCTGTCCTATATAATCTTAATTTAACGTTTTATTTTCAGCAGCTTAAATAGATCATGGGTGTCACAAAAAATAGGGAAATAGAACATTTCTTAAGAACGGATTATTTAAAACTTGTTAAAAACGCTTTGAAGTTAATAAAATAAAAATAATTTCTTTGCCCGCTCTTAAAACTTGCTCTTATGTTGGCGACTTCACAGTCAGTTTAGTAGTGTTTATAACTCCAGATTCATATATTTTGTATACCTCGTTTCCTACTAATATTAAAATGCGAAAGCAAAGCACAAACATCGATGTTCATCCCACAAATGAAGGGGTGAGAATAAAAACGGTATAACTGATTTTTTTTTTTACTAAATGACTTATGGGTATCGCTGGATTCAGCGTGAAATTATCTACAATAATACATTCTCAAAATACCGAAATGAGGCATAAATCTCGAGATTTTGAGTCTAAACACGGTTTATCTTTCACAGGAATACAGTTCGTTTAGTATAAAAACATTATTATATTTATTTTATTATATTATATTTTTACAGTAATTGTATGAATTAGTACTATATTTAGTATTTTAAAATAGAATTAAAACATTTTCAAGCAACTAAAACTTACATAAACCTTTTCTATTACCTTATAAGCACTCTACATTAAAATAACGCCGTTGAAGTTTAAAGTAGATTTTCTTGAAACTATCATATTGACAGTTAAACCCTTTTTATTCTCAACCCTTCAAATATGATGTGTGTTGTCTTGGATGGGAATCGAACCCACAACCTACAGTTCAGAAGGTAAGGCTTACTAACCAACTGAGCTGTCGGGTCAGTATAATAGCTTCTCATTGTCTTCTATACAAAAAGTTGGCATCAATTTATCGCGATTAAGACTAACAAAACCAAACCGCTACATTGTAATCAAACAATTTAAAAGAGCAGTTATTATAAATTAAAACTCAGATTACTTAGCAGATACCAGCGACTTTAAACTGAAAGTATCTCTACAGTATCTCTTGTTAAAGCTCTTATTAATCGTAAATCACGTGATTGCGGTTCTGACAACCCTATAAAAGAGAATTGGATTTAATTGACCGGTGTCTAAATATAGTACCAGAATAAGAACGCAACGAAATGATGTGAGGACAGAATATCTAATAATGCGCAGCAATGTATGGACGTTGTAGGCTATAGTGACTATTGTGTGGGTCACAGAAGGCGTAGCGTTATAATGACGCCCAACGATCACATATATAGATCCTGAACCCTAACTAGGATTCCCTGTATCTTGGGACCCAGGAACTATCGATATCGCTATCGAAACGGGTACGATTATCGCGATAACCGAACCCACCGCCTCCGAACTGTGAGCCGACCTGCTCATCCACCACACCACAGAGGCTGTCGAATACAATTTATATTTTGTAAAGATAAAACGGATCTTTTCGCGCGAATAGGCCCGTTTTATCTTTACAATATGAGTTCAAGTCGCGAAAGTTTAAAAAGTGTTATAATTTATATTTGTATAATTTAATCTTTCTACAGAAAAGTAATCTTATTACTCGATTGTGTGATGTTTCAGGATGATGTACGCAGTGCACTGTCACGAGAAACGCTCTACCTTAGAATTCCGAGTGACACGACTAGCTCTTCATGTTATTCTTTAGCATTAAAAAATAAATGTTTTTTTATGTTAGTGAATGAACGAGCTAGTCGTTCACGTGATGTCAAGCGACACGGCTGCCCATAACAGAACAGTGGCACTCGGAACTCCCAAATATAAAGCTTACATGACACTGCACTGCGCACATCATCCTGAGACATCAGCACAGTCTGGTAATAAGATTACTCGACTCTGAGATCAGATAATAAAGTCTCATTTGCCCAGTAACTTCACTAGCTACAGTGCCCTTCAAACCGGAACACAGCAGTGCTTGCGCACTACTGCTTGGCGGCAGAATAACTGGCAAAGCGGTGGTACCTACCTAGACGAACTTTGCAGTAATGTCCTACCACCTAGTAAAACCTACTATGATTGGACGGATAATAATATTAAAGATATGAAAAATAATGGAACAAGAAAAATGTTTACAGATTATGATGTTCAATAATCTCATTGAACTCATACTTCATGATCTAGTTCACAGTACATTTCAGCTAAGAAGTTTGGAATTAATTTGATTTATGCAAATTGTATAAGTACTTCTAATAGTGATTTAATTAAAAAGATATGTCTGATTATAATTCATGCAGAAGTAATAAAACTCAAGATCAGCTTGATTATTATAAACAAATGTCGTAGGGACGTGTGTGTAATGTAGCATTCGTGCGAATTATAATTACGTTCTAAGCGGAAAGAATTATGTAATTTTGTAATGGCGGATAACGGAAATGATTATTATATTTGAGTATGTAATAATAGTAATATTCCTGCAGTGTTTTGATTTTAGGACCGCATTATGGCCTTAAGCATATATACATATAATAACACGTTATTTGGGCTAAATCTGTACATAGACTTTTTTTAAGTTTATCAATTATCGATATATATATATATATTATCGATATATCGTAGTAATTTTTATGCATGTGCTTTTGATTGTACCTATATAATTTTAGAAGTACTTATTCTAAAAATTAAAACAATCGTAAAAGAATATTATAGAGGAATGTGTTAACAATTATAACGATATCTTGAGGCTTCAAGAATCAATCAATTAAATTTAAGTCAATTAAAAGATGTGACCCATAAGGTGGGATAAAACTTTTATCCCGCCTTATGGATCACGTCACTTAATTGACTATATCTACATAGCTCTGCGCTGTGGAGAGAGGATTGAATTAAACGTCGTAATTTTTCAAAATATTTATAAAACATTGCGGGCAACGAATATAAAGCTACTATACTCATCCTGTAGAAGGGAAGGGATAGGGAAAAAGATAGGGGTAAAAGTTGAATAGATGGGACGGCAATGAAAGGGCAAAAGCAAAATGAAGGACAAGCGCTATTCTCTTTTTCCCTATCATTTTCCTCTTGGACAGGGTTACGGTCTAAAACTAATTTGCCTATGCGAAGTCGGGGTGGGTCAGCTAGCTTATAAATAAAAACAATATTTCCACAGGCGAAACAATCAAAAGTGATTTAATAATGACAGTAATTCAGTCTAAATTTACATTAACGCTATAAACCATAATTTTCTATTTATTTTAATTAATGGCAAGTAAGTATATGTAAACATTCAAAATATTTTTGATCATCACCATAGCGTAAGAATTACTAAATTAAACAATAAGCGACCTCAAAGATTTTGAAAGCAAAGAAAGAAAGCATTTTTTAAATTATGTTTCATTTTTAAGTTAAGCGCTTACTTATACTTAACCATACAATTATAACTACTTTCAAGTTATAGCAGGGATGTCACATTACCGCCGCACAGTGGTCCCATTTTGAAAAAAGGTGGACTTAGGACCGAAAGTCGGAATTTCGGGCTGTTTTTTTTTTATAGAATAGGTCTTAGCTATCCTAACAACATCTATTCTATAAAGAAAATCCGTAGGATGCATAGTTTTCGAGAAAAAAAATAATCTTTTTTTTCTTGTATGGAGAAAAACATACTTTATTATTTTTCTCAAGTTGGGTGAAATAGTGACGGCTTTTGTTGATATTTTATGAAAGCCCTAGTGGTATTGTATCCAGAAAAAAATAAAACCAATGCGGTCACCTGCGGCCGCGGGAATAATCAGATGTCAAAAATTGCTTAATTTTTTTGCGTATTTTGCAAACATTGTTCATTTCTGGCCAATTATTTATGTATTTTAGGTTAGCGCTCCATACTTTAATTCGAACTATTATATAACATTTCAAAAAAATTAATCAAAGTCGAGTTATTTTTTTTTATAATTGCTGTTTTATTCATGAAAATGCACGCATACATGGTTAATTCAAAATGCAAATCCTATATTACTCAGTATAATGTATAAAATAAACATGCACGTACCTAAAACGTAAAAAAAAATATTTTAGATTTTCGTTTATGCTTACTAAAAGTCACCGGTAATGGTTACCGACATTACTTACCTACCACTGGCGGGCATTATCTGCATAATCGATTTCTTGCTCTGTATTTCCTAAACTAGTTTTGCGACAGCATTTTCACAACCACGGTTGTTGAATGCGAGGCAGGATATAAACAAACGAGTCACATCTGATACTAGCTGTGACTGGTCGCTAGCTGGTCGCTTTGTTCCTGACAAATCCTGACAACAGGATAACTCGTATATGCATGCAAGTAACTACCCCCTAAACATAAAAGTGATATAGCTCATCAATAATAATTGGCGTATGTTATACACCAATAATGTTTGTTATTGGTGTGTTTTAATCTTTCTGTCATCTGTATACGTATGATTTTCTACCAGAAAAAATGACTCATTTGTTTGTGCAGATTCCTGATTACTTATTACACGTTACTTAGCTCCCATTGGCGGACTTTATCTATACAAACAAATGAGTCATTTTTGATAAATGGCTGTGATTGGTCGTTTACTATTACCTTGCTCTTGCACATAGTGACTAATGACCTATCTGTTATGGCGTATTAAATACAGAGCAATGTTAATTTAAATTGATTCCACTGCGATCTCGAACTCCCATCCATCCGTCAATTTATGAAGGATGCATCACGCCGCTATTTTGATGCGGCACCTCATCACCCCAACCCTCTCGTAGTCAGAGCTTCAAACTACTGTACAGACACGACAGTCTCGCCACCCCGTCGTCGCCGCCCGAGACACGTCTTGAGCGACCCGGATGATCCTATAGCAGCCGTAGTATCGGCTGCGCTAGGATCACCGGACCAGTCTAGCCCTTCTGGCTCAGGTACCGCTTTCGGCACCGGTATAGGATACCAGCGTAACACAATCAGACACCGACCCCGCCGGCGAGGTCGACGTACCCCCCGTAGGTTAGCTAGAACGGTCGCGACTTTCAATAGGGTCCACTCTTCCAGTGGACGTAGCCTTCTCGATCCTCTTATCCCGGCAACGGCCCAAGCCGAGGCTCGCACCCCAGGGGTGCCCTTGAGCTAGTTGCCTCCCACTTTTGACGGCTGGGCGCCCTAAGCGCCCGCCCTCCCGCCCGGTGACGCTGTAAAGGTCGATAGAGACCAACAGCATTAGCTCGTTCAAAAAAAAAAAAAAAAAAAAAAAAAAAAAAAAAAAAAAAAAAAAAAAAAAATTTAAATTGATTCATCGCTAACTGTGAACTACTAAAATTTACTATTTTGAATTTGCAATGGCTGGCTTAGACACATATTTTGATATGTTCTTGATTCTTAAAGATAGTGGAAATCTTAAGGATTACAATAAATTGTGTGAATTTATAGTTTCCAAAATAGCATGTGAAATATCTGAAGATGACCATCAAAGAATTAAGGAGTTTTGTCGGCTATTCACCAATCTTGTAACTAAGAAGTGGAAAGATGCAAGCAGAAACTTGAAGACATTTATGAATCGGGAAAACAACCGCAAGTGGTTAGAGACCAATATTAATTGGCCTACTTGCAATACGGTTGATCTTGTTACTACAATGAGAATGCCAGAGGACTTAGTTGAAGAGCCGGAATTACTGCCGGTTGCTATTCCATCTGTCTGCACTGCGGAAGCAGGTACCTCTACTGTAAAAGAAGTTAGAGTGCCCTTTGCCGATTTGGGCAACAAACAGAAGAAAAGACGTTCCAGTGTCTTTGTTAACGATAACTCTGAAGAAGAACTACAGTATTATTTTATTTCCAAGTTAAAAGAAAATGGAAAATATGCTTTAGCGAAGATTGTGGAATATCTGTGCGAGACTCCCGAAGTTGTATCAGATGTAACAAAACTCCTTTTCAAGGAAGAAAAAGTAGTCAGTATAGCAGAGGATACATCTTTGGCTTTGTACACAGCCCTTAGCCTATCCAAATGGCAATACTTATCCTTGAGAATGTTTCTGAAGGATGAAAATTGTTCAGCTGCCTTTCCGTCTTATCACAAGTTACTTGACGCTAAAAAGAGATGTTACCCATCTGAAGAACACGTGGAAGTAACGGAAATGGGAGCTCGCATAAGGTATTTATAAAATTATACTTAATGTTGTTTTAAAATTTTTAAGCTTCATTAGCTTACTTTTATTAATTTATTTTATTTTTCAGGTTGCAAGGACTTCTTAACCACACAGTGGAAAGAATTTTGCTAGACTTAAGACCAATCACAAGTTCAACCAACGAAGGACTGAAGTTGATATGGAAATGGGGCCTTGACGGAGCATCGTCACAGAGTAATTACAAACAAGTCTCAGCTCCTGAGTTTGACGATTCCTCTGTTGTATTGATCAGCATCGTCCCACTCCGACTAGTTGATGGGGGAGAAATGATTATTTGGGAAAACCCAAATCCTTGCTCACCACATTACTGTCGGCCAGTGAAATTCACGTTTACTTCAGAGACTGCGGAGTTCATAAAAAGGGAACACTTAGAAATGCAGCGCGAAATTACAAAATTGGTACCAACAAATTGTGGTGATGTGGAGATAGCACACGAACTGCACATGACTATGATCGATGGGAAAGTGGCGAATATTATTGCAGATGTACCTTCATCAGCAACGTGCCCCATTTGCTTGGCGAAACCAAGTGAAATGAATAACTTGGAGCTTTTGGCCACGAGACCGCTTCGACAGGATTTGTACCAATATGGAATTTCATCGTTACATATGAAGATAAGATGTATGGAGTGTCTACTTCATATATCTTATAATATGGACTTCCAGCGCTGGAGTGCTCGTGGCGATCACAAGGAATTGAAGCAAGCAAAGAAAAATGCCACACAACAAGAGTTTCGGGAACAGACTGGAATACTCATCGATATTGTAAAACAGGTAATTTTTCCTTTACTTTGCTTCCTTTATATTATATACTCGTCTGTTTTTGTATGCCCTACTAACTTAATTTCTTCTTTGCAGGGCTTTGGAACAACTAACGATGGAAACACTGCAAGACGTTTTTTCCGAGATTATAAAAGATCATCGAGAATCACTGGAGTTGATGAAGATTTGTTACTCCGATTTTCTGTCATTCTGCAAGTTATATCTTCAGGAAAGAACGTCAATATTGCGAACTTCAGACGTTATTGCAAAGAAACAGCAGAACTGTATGTGCATCTCTATCCGTGGTACTACATGCCTGTTAGTGTCCACAAACTTCTGATGCACGGAGCAGATATTTGCAGTCATTTTTCAGTTCTGCCTATTGGTAAGTAATAATAGATCAAGACAAATGAAATATAAAGCAGTTAACTAACTGTAAATCTCTAAACACTAAAATAATAGTTTCAATGTCAACTTCAACGTATAATTATAGCATATTTTTTATTATTTTTAGGGTCCTTGTCGGAGGAAGCTTCCGAGGCTCGTAATAAAGACTTCCGGAACGTAAGAGAGAAGAACACGAGAAAGACAGGAAGGATCCAAACAAACGAGGACATACTACACGGGCTTTTAATAAGTTCAGACCCCCACATATCATGGCTTAGACCAAAATTTTCAAAGCCTAATCATCTAGAGATGCTTCCTGAGGCAATTCAGTTGCTCGAAATAGACTCGGAGTGCGTATACGTGGAAGAAGAGTAGAAAATGAAAATATACCAGATCCGATGCTATAATTTTTTATTTATTTTATCCTTTAAAAAACTACATATAAAACAGCCCTTTTCAAGGCTACACATTTATCTTATGTTTCTGGTAGAAAATCACATTATTGGTGTATAACATACGCCAATTATTATTGATGAGCTATATCACTTTTATGTTTAGGGGGTAGTTACTTGCATGCATATACGAGTTATCCTGTTGTCAGGATTTGTCAGGAACAAAGCGACCAGCTAGCGACCAGTCACAGCTAGTATCAGATGTGACTCGTTTGTTTATAACCTGCCTCGCATTCAACAACCGCGGTTGTGAAAATGCTGTCGCAAAACTAGTTTTGAAAATACAAAGCAAGAAATCGATTATGCAGATAATGCCCGCCAGTGGTAGGTAAGTAATGTCGGTAACCATTACCGGTGACTTTTAGTAAGCATAAACGAAAATCTAAAATATTTTTTTTACGTTTTAGGTACGTGCATGTTTATTTTGTACATTATACTGAGTAATATAGGATTTGCATTTTGAATTAACCATGTATGCGTGCATTTTCATGAATAAAACAGCAATTATAAAAAAAAATAACTCGATTTTAATTAATTTTTTTGAAATGTTATATAATAGTTCGAATTAAAGTATGGAGCGCTAACCTAAAATACATAAATAATTGGCCAGAAATGAACAATGTTTGCAAAATACGCAAAAAAATTAAGCAATTTTTGACATCTGATTATTCCCGCGGCCGCAGGTGACCGCATTGGTTTTATTTTTTTCTGGATACAATACCACTAGGGCTTTCATAAAATATCAACAAAAGCCGTCACTATTTCACCCAACTTGAGAAAAATAATAAAGTATGTTTTTCTCCATACAAGAAAAAAAAGATTATTTTTTTTCTCGAAAACTATGCATCCTACGGATTTTCTTTATAGAATAGATGTTGTTAGGATAGTTAAGACCTATTCTATAAAAAAAAAAACAGCTCGAAATTCCGACTTTCGGTCCTAAGTCCACCTTTTTTCAAAATGGGACCACTGTGCGCCGGGGCGAGATGGTTAATGCAATCGCGACACCATCTCGCCCTATCCCGACGGTGGACGAGTCCCGGGGGGTTTTAGTGGAGTCGAGACCCACCCCCGTGGTAGCAGGGAAGTGATTTGGGCAGCCGTATCGCTTAACATCAGGCGAAGGATTAGCTTTTCATGTCATTCCTATACATAATTTTTTTTTGAAAATAATATACCCACCACACATTTAAGTTTTTTAACCCGTTAACGTAAATTTTGCAAAAAGCATTTACGATCGTACAATGCTTGAATCGGTCTAACCCGGTATGAATGGTTTGTATTGGCAACCCTGATTGGATAGGTATTATGAAAAATGACTCAGAAAGCGGTTCGCTGGTACCACAATTAAGTGCAATATGAAAATGATATACGCTTGCGTTTAGATTTAAAACGTGGCTAACTTGACATCTCATAATGTGACCCGTGTGATATTAGTCGTAAAATCGAGAAGGTTAACCAGCGGAACGTTAGCGCACTACATAACAATAGATTTATGAATGGAAACTGCACCCACATCTCGAATTAAGCAATTACAATATAATGTGTACTGTGTTAAAACGTAGTAAATTATTTTGGTCTGGCAATCTCTGTTGACATTTTACAATTCGATTAAGCCGTTTTGATAAAAAAGCCACGCAAACATACAAATATAATAACAACCGGGGTAAGGATAAAGTGATCCGGGATAATGTTTTCTATTATCTAGATTTTGACTTATCTAATTAATCTATTAAATATTGCACAAAAATTAATTTATTTAATTTTATTGCTTAAACACTTATAATTTGTACACAAGTTAAATACTTATTATTTTGTTTTATTTGTTAATAATTTATTGACTGATTTATAAAATTATTTTGTTTGAATCAATACACAAAATCAAAAAGGATGTTGTAATTCCATGCATTGTATTAAAGCATGAAACTTCATAGACAAGCAATATTTTGCTTGACTTTATAATATAGTGTTTTGTTTTTAATATGTCACGAAAACAAAGTATTTCTGAATAGAATAGAATAATAGAATAGAATAGAATAACGCCCAACGATCACATACGGGACTCAGGAACTATGAAGACCATGGTCCCACAACACCCAGACACAGAACAAGTATTTGCTCTTTTTTTCTGTGCATAAATACTTGTCCTGTCGCGGGAATCGAACCCGCCGCCTCCGAGTTATGAGCCGACCTGCTCAACCATCACACCACAGAGGCTACCAATATATATATAATAAATAGTAAGCCAAGCGCTTCCAATAATTTTCTTCTTTTAATGGCTTTCTTTTTTTTTGTGCTAATTCTGCCAATGTCAAATAAGAAATTTTTGTTACGGTTATGTCATGTCAAAGTTTTATTTTGTCAGTTGCACAAATGCCACAGTAAAATGGTATTTTACTGTGAATATTTCCTGAAGGCGCTAGGAAGCCTTGAGAAGAAAACGAAAAGGCGTGGTTTTAAAACTTAAAACCATTTGCCAACAATCATGCACGTTCACGAACACTTAACGGATATTAATACACCATTATCACACGTCATTATTTTTGGTGACGCCTCCTCCGGTGTTACAGATGTCCATAGGCTACGGTGACCACTTCCCATCAGGTGGGCAGTATGCTTGTTTGCTCCCTTTAACATAAAAAAAAAAACGTTAAAATTCAATAATACACGGGTTATTGAAATAAATACAAAATTCACAACCGCCATTTTCGGATTCTTTTCAACGACTCCAAGTTTCTTGTTTGAATCCATACGCGACACCGGTCAATAAAAATGGCCTATGCACCTGTCTGGTTAAAACTACTTTTCGCAGGTAATAAATACAGGAGATTAAAGTACATGATACGGTACGATGGATACAGCCGGCTGACGTTTTTTTCGATTATCAGCTACGATACGGCTCTATCAGCCGAAATCAGGGGCTATTATTCTGTGTCGGCTTTAAACCATTTTATATGCCACTGTCATATCAATGGATTTGCCGCAAGATTGATAATTTGTAAAAATAGAATTCAATATAGAAATTGTATTGTAAATTTTATATTTGTATAAGCATTGTACTTGTGATGATTCGATGATGCGGTATCTTCCTTTCTTATTTATTTATTTTGAATTCCTCCCATAACCCGAAGGCGACGGGTTCAATTCCCTAGGCAGGACTAGTATTTGTACACAGAAAAAAAGCGCAAACACTTGTTCTGAGTCTAGGTGTTGTAGGACCATGGTCCTCGTAGTTCCTGGGTCCCTAGACACAGGGAATCCTTGTTAGGGTCCAGGATCTATGTATGTGATCGTTGGACGATTATTATTATAATATCTTATCCTGACGTATACATAATCCATTGATTTTAATATTAGTATATACGCTTTGACCTGACCCTGACAGAGGTGCTGTCTATGAAATTATTTATAGGTAAGTATATTAGGTAGAAATTAAAAAAAAATATATCTAACATGAAACATTTTGGTTATTTCAGTATCTAGTATAATGTATTACTGTCAGTATATTGTGGTGATGACTGATGTGACATTTCGTTTATTTATTTATCGAACGTAATAACGACAGTAACTTGTAATCCATCATAAGTGCCATCACGAGTTCGTCTAGTCTAGTGAGAAACACGCACAAACAATATACCTGTAAATGATTTCTTTGAAATTTCTTTATGCTTAGAAATAAGTGTAGAGTAGCGATATTTTAGAGACCACTTAATCACCAGTAGGAAGATAAGTTGGTAGGTTAGTATTCTTAAGTACCTCCGACGGAAGTGTCAATTTACAGAACAAGAACACCCACTGTTATAAAACTGGAGTAAGGTTGTTTAACATTACGGTTCTATTGACTATGTGACATTGTGTTAGAGAAAGCACAGGTATATACTGATAACGATGTACTTACTACAAATTTCTCTTTGCTTACTTGAATATCACAAGGAACTTGTGTGTAGGAAACAATCGATTAACTTAATATTTTTCAAAACCTTTTTAAGTTTAATTTTGGAATTGTTTTTCTTTTGATGAAGCGAGATCATTATACTTCTTGTGTATTTTACGATTCTTCTCGAATGTTTAAATTAATACCGTTTGCGCTTTGCGAAAACCGTTTCGATTGATTTTGGCGTATTGCCTCTAGATGATCGAATTCAGTTTTATTTACTTCTCTTAGCTGTTTATTCAGTTGAGGAATCTTGTGGCTACCTAAATTGTTCTTTGTTATTTTTATCTTCGCCTCCTCATATAACGCTTTGACATAATTATACGTCTTGGCAGGAAGTGATATTGAGTAGACATTTAAATTTATTCTATTTCTATTTTGGGAGCATCTATTTACATTGAAATCATAAAAGTATGTACGCTTATAAAGGTATTAGGTACTTTGAATAATGCCATTTTATATACGTGCGTAATAATCACATTTCAATCTATGTCATCTTCAAATAAAATTTGCATTCACGGAGTTAACAGTTTCAAACTTTGTTTTGGGACTTACTGGTTCTGATTGCTGATACCAAATTAGAATTGACTCAAATAATTCATGAACTAAAAATAGTTGTTTACATATTCGATTGTTCACCACACAGATAAATTTACTGAACCATATGTCTTTAGGTACAGCCACGAAGGTTGTACCTAGAGACATGCGGTTCAGTAACGACATAATAGTAAAATACTTACATAAATAAGTGTCAAATAAAGATATTGTCAGTTAAAGAGATGTCTTAAATATGGATGGCAAAATACAATTTCTAAAAATGTAAATTTATTTTTAAAAAATTCAAGACGCTTGTACTGAAAAATAATTTTATTCAGAGATACTTAGTAGATACGTACATTAAATTCAGTCAACTCAAGGTTCATTATATGTTTCCAATGACTGGCTGATAGCTCAGTTGGGTTACTAAACCCTGCCTTCTGGACTGTGGGTTGTGGGTTCGATCTCCAAATAGAACAAACATTTGTGTGATGAATATAGGTGTTTGTTCTGTGTCTGGGTGTTATATTGTATTCTACGTATGCATTAAAAAAACTGTGTAAGTATTGTATTAGTTATCTGGTTCTTGTACACGCTTTGCTTAGTTCAGGGCTAGATGACGCTGTGTATATAATATGTCTATAAATATTATATAATAATGATGCACAGTTTAAACCAACACATTCAATTTCACATTGAGAGTCTAATGAAAATATTTTTGACACCGTCAAACCTTTATTTGGAAGGAATTGTAACGTAGGATCATAGAGCGTTGACAGACACAAAGCTCAAGAAATTGGAGTAGCATTCAAAATGAGGTTCAATGCATTTTAGTCATGTCAGAATATCATTGTCTCGCGTCAAATAAAAAAAGACATGATTAGATAGACCGGTCATGTGGTAGCTATCGCTTACGAATCAGGTGATCGCTGATCTTTGTGATGTTTACAGAAATACCAGTATATTTTTATCGTATTATTACAGTACTCTCTTTACCTTCGCATGAACCAGATAAGCTATCTATTGTAAAATCAATCCAGAATAAGCACCTATTGAATATACTTTGACGTCACAATTTTCTGTAGATTTGTTGATGAAAATTTTCCTTTGCTCCACTCAAATACATTTTTTTTAAACTTTTTCATTTATCGTTCTTATTCATTAATCTATTTATAATTTTTAAGAGGATTAAATACAATTTATGTAAATAAATGTACATGATTTGACTTTAAAATTTGTCATTGATGAATGCGGCTGTTTTGTAGAGTAGAGATCATTATTTGTTTGCCTAATTGTTTCAATATTTGTAATTTTATGAAAAACAAACCAAACGCTTATATTAATGATCCTCAAGAATTTCGTTAGTTTTGTAAATAAAAAAGCAAACTGTAATTGCAGGGCGGCGTCGATACACGCGGGGCTGACTGCGCGGTACGAAGCAGCGGCGCGCGCGTCTGCACTACATCGCTCGTCTGCGCCCGCGCCGCACGCACGCACCTACACACACCCTGACTCGCTTCCCCACGCGACAAACACCAGTGCCAGTGGACCTAAATAAGTGAACCCAACAAACCCTAGTGAAATCCTAGTGATTCCCACCAGTGCTACTCAACTGAGTGAATGCGCGTGTGTTTTGACAACCTCTGCTTTGGATCGTCACAGCGTACAGCTGCTGACGATGAGCCGAGGGCCTTAGTGAACACAGGTGGAGGTGCTCTTACCGTGGCTCCCACAGTCAATGGTGATAGACGCGCGTTGAACGAAACGTATAGAGAGATAGAATTGAATGGTATAATGGGGACTCCTACAGCAATGAACGCGGATTCAGAAAATTGTGTTGCTAACGCGACAATGGCTAATGATATGCAGCCATTGATTGAAAGAATTAGGGAGTTAGAGGCGTTGTTAAAGCAGCGCGATCAGGAGATGCTGGAATTGCGCTCGCAGCTGGATAAGCTGCAGAGCGTGTTCCCGTATCAGCAATACGTGAGAGGCTCGCGAGCTCCGAGGAAGCAGCGAGCTCAGGGTATTTCAGCCGAGCCTCAGACCAGCTCATCTCTGCAAGACTTGGCTCATCAGACTTTCCCCACTTACGACAAGAGTGATGCGTAAGTACTATTTCTATTGATAAACAAACTAATTAGATAGGTATTTAACGTCTGTTTCGATACGAGTCCTTGACGTAGATAAACATTGGCTTCTGTTGTTAGGAAACGCCGATGCCAAAGTAAAACGATTGCAGACTGACAAGACCGCCAATTAATGGGCGAAAAGTACACCTGTTGCTGCCGAGGCGGTATTTAAAATAATACGCAGGTACGTCTGTCGGTATAAACCCGTCATTGACGTAAGAGCCGCAATATCTCCTTTTGAATTTACAGCTGCATCAAAACATAATAATTCAGTAGCTGATTTATTCAAATCGTTGATTGAAACAGATGTAATACTTGTCAATACACTGAATGGGTACGTGGTCTTATTATCAGCTTATTATATAATATGTTATATACTTGTGAAGAATCATTCCGTACATATCAGTTGTTCCCAGAAAAAAACTTGATTTTAAATTAGCTAAAAATTTTAATTTAATAAACAGAAAAGACAACTTTTTAAAATAAGATAATTATCTAAGCTTTATTCCTACTCCTACTAATATTATAAACGTAATTTTTTATGTGTGTATGTTATTTTTTCACGCTCAAACGGCTGTACCCATTCGGATGAAATTTAAAGTAAGTGCCAATTTTTAACTTGAAGTGGTAGCTATGCCATATGAGCACTAGGAAATGCCATACCACCTTGTCTCTTTTATCGCGATGTTTTCCTTCACCGAAAACTCAAGCTCATTTCAAAACAGGATTCAAAGTTTCGGTCCCAAATCTCAAGTCTACATCGCTAACTCGCTACCGTACTGAGATACTCGTATTCATAGCTTTAAATTTCTGTAAAATTGAGCTTTAGGTGTTAGTACATAAGGAACCATTTTTTTACGAAAATCTTACGCATATTTATTACTAAGTTCTATTACACGCTTATTATATAAGCACGGACAAACGAACAGAATGAATCTATAAAGGTGCCTTATACTACAGAACATATAATAAATCATCATCTAAAATTGTCCAGATAATTTGATAGAATCCCGCGGTTTATAGTGTTAAATTATAAACGTACCATATATATAGATAGATATCATATGTAATCTAGTTATGTAATATTGTACCACGGACAAGCTTAAAAACAAAACTGATTTTTCGATGGTTGATATTAAGTTTTATCAGTGATTTAAAAGATATCAGTTACTTTTATATTATGGGTATCAAGGTATCATCAATGTGAAGATCATCTCGTGATAAAAAACTCGTGATCATCAAATTCTTTAGACTATTCGCACCGAATTTAATATGTTAATACTCACAGCAAATACATAAAAATATGTTGATAAGTATTTCAAATAATACAAAGACACCGAATGAATCGAACGTGGCCGTGATTTTAAAGTAAACCTGAATTTTGATGCCTTTTAATTATCAACTCTCATGAACAAATTAGTTCATGGAAGATCTTTGTTTAAAAGCCTAGCAAATGAAAAGTACTAGAGTTTTACTAAAGTATTTGCTGTACGATTTATTCGAAATAAGTATTTTAGTCGCTTTGTAGGCAGGCCTTCCACTAGATGGTGAAACTTGGAGCCGTTGAGGCAAGCGATCATTTAATAATGCACTTTATGGGGATATCTGAATTCGGCAGGGCACGGCTTTAGGCTGATGATGAAGTATATAAGAACATTTTAAGTACGGTACATCATTAGTTAAGAAGTTTCATACAATACATTGCAGCTTCAATTTTGTAAGAATGAATGTGCAAGTTACGTATTATAACTAGAGTGAATTTGAATTCGGTATCGGCAAATTGACAAATAAAGTAATCTCTAATTATTTACAACGACAATGGGGCGCAACGCAAGCTTATCGATTAGAATCACTCAATTACTAAATTATTAATACAACTAGAAAAATGAATGAATGAATAAAATGCTAATGGTTTGGCTGTTTAATACTCTGAATGGCTTAAAATAATCGTAAAACCTCACAGGAACAGAAAAACTAAGAACTCGTTTGGTAAATCGATTACTGCCAAGGTTGTTATTAAGCTATTTTTTATGCATATCTGTTTAGAAGTCAAAATGATATCAACATTATAATTATTGTTCATCCATGCAAAAAAAAACTACATAATAACTACCGGTGAACCGTAACATAATACTTTTCTAGATGCACTTTACGTTAAGATCCGTATAATCATAAATGATAACTTACGTTACAATGCGGACGACAAATAACTAAGGTAATATAATAACTCTGTATCTGATATGACATTATTATAACGGATTTATTTAAAAATAGTAAAATGTTGACACACCTTAATACCTCAGTCGCAAATTTTAATCTGTCTATTATCTTAAAGTTGATAACACCAAAAACAGTCCTGAACAAATATACCGAAGTAAAACTGCCGCATGATTTACCATTGAAAATTCCCGGAAAGTGAATTCTATTTGTAGCAAATGTAAATCGTTTTAAGTTTTTTTGATAATAATATTATGATGACTATATTAATGTCGTAAATTATACTCGCGTTTATTATGTTAAAATTTTAATAACCTACCTAATTGAGTTACTACCAGGTTACTTTGAAAACAAAATTGAGTTAGAGTAAGCTACTAAAGATTATATTATAATTAATTGTTTTGTTTCCTTTTCGTGCTGCTGATTAGTGTCTATAAATAACATACTTTGGTGATGGACTTGTATACCCATCCTCTATTTAGTCTATATTTAGTTAATTGGATTCATCAGTGTAGGTATCACTTTAGGCATTATTATTTTATACTTAGTTTATCGTTAATTGTAATTATTATTGTACACTGGTTATTTACAATATGTTATGATTGTTTATACTTTGATATCCTTTTAAAAAAGAGGTTACATACTTAAAAGTTCCGCATAAGACATTGAAGACAGAAATAGCTCCCTAAATACGTGTAGATATTCCGTTTTAGGGATATCTAATATAATAAACAATTAATACATAACCAAATCCACGGTTTTACGGAATGTAGTCAAGTCTATAACGCTCGGTCGCCTTCGCTGGCTAGGCCATGTGGAACACATGGAAGAGACGCGAACACCCAAACGTCTTCTAGAAGAAAAACCTGATGAAGATGGTCGCAGAAATCGTGGTAGACCAAACCTCCGCTGGATAGATGGCGTCGAGCAGGACCTGAAAACAATCGGTGTTAGAGGCTGGAAACTTAAGGCAAGAAACCGACCAGTCTGGCGTGATATTCTTGACCAGGCCAAGGCCCACCCCGGGCTGTAGCGCCTTTGATGATGATGAAATCCACGGTTGCAAATGGGTATGACTCTTGTAATAGATTTTTAAAAATATATTGTGAGAGGCTTACCAGCGGACGCCCGATGGTAAACAGTAAACGTCACCTATTAGGAATATTAGATACATTGCCGATTCGTTGCCAGCTATGGCTTACCGTATAGTTAGTAGGTTTAGTATTTTATCAACTTACTAGCTTCTGCCCGCGGCTTCACCCGCATGCCCTATAGGAAAATAATTCAACCACCCATTTCACCCTCTTAGGGGTGTAATTTTGAAAAACCCTTTCTTAGTGGATATCTACACTTTAAAAAGAACACACCCTCCAAATTTCAAGTCTCTAGGACCAGTGGTTTAGGCTGTGCGTTGATATATAAGTCAGTTATTCGGTCAGTTAGGACTTTGAATTTTATAGATCATTGATTCTGTATATCTTTCAAAAGATTAGTATGCTGAACGTTACTATTTCAGCTGTCAATGCCTCAAAAAGATTCACAATGGCTTTAAATGCTTCTGTGACGTGAATTTTAAACAAAACATCAACATTCTGACAGGTGTTAGATGAACAAGAGGATACTTTGTTCCAGCCCTTTATTGATTTTCATTGACATTTATTATTATTTGAACATAAAATTTAAACTATAGTAAAATTAATATTTTTGAATCAAATTAACTGGAAAAAATCTATGATTATATCATCCAATTATTTGATTGTATGAAATGAAGGCGATGAAGTCGGTTCAACTCCTTTTTTACAAAAGATTATACTTTTTAGAATGTAAGTAATGCTGAAAATCTTAAAGGGCAATTATTTTAATAACTTTAACTCTTTAAGTATTTTCCATTGCTGTATAGTTATCCTTAATGCTTTCATCTTACTCTTATTTTAAATTAATTCGTTTTTGTAATGTTTGTAATGTTTTTTTTTATTTGCAACATTATGATTATTTTCTATCATCTTACTAAGCATCATCATTCATTACCAAAAGCTAATCGCATTTATCAAAACACGTGCCATCTCGTCCTAAAGTAGCGGGCGATCTAGATAAAACACTACGGGTTCCTCATTACCATTTATTACCAGATCAAAAATAAAGTCAAAAAGTGGCGGTTCAAGGCGATAAGATAACCTTCATGATTGTCCTTATCGACATTTACCATCATGCTTTTATGCTCCAAACGTTCTTCTGCAATGTCACCACCGAAATTAGGATGTTTTGCTACTTTATGGTGTGTAGAATCATCCTCAATTTTGTTTCTAAGTATCACAATGTTCTCACATTTAACGTTCTTTATTACGGTTCATTCGTTGTCCTTAACATAAATCAATGCCAAGTTAATGTAACAGTCGTGGTTTACATAAATGACTATCATTGATACGTTTAATTCACTGTCGTCGCCTCTTGTTCTTAGCCCTTTTTGCGTTGAACAAACGACATTTAGTTGTTTGACGCTCTCATAATAAATAGCATAAAAATCCGGCGAATTCTCTATATGCAATTTGAATTTAGTGACAGCGGTTAAATAAGAAAAATAAAAAATAAACAGGTTAGATGAGGCTTTATAACTTGACTGTTTATTGAAACAAAAAATATAACTCAATTGAAGATTCCTTCCAATAGGTTAACTCTGGCTATTACGTATATCTGTACAAAACTAGTTTTTATTCCATAACTTGTAGTTACCTAAACGTAATATAATTATTATTATTATATTAAGACGATCAAATAATTACCTACTCAAAACTCGATTCTTGGAATTTCCGTCTGACATTTTGCCATCTCAATGAACGTTTGTTTCGTATAATGGTATCAATGTATCATTTTATCTTATAAGTGTCATTAAAATTCTCATCGTTTTACTGGACTTCGAATTACGCCGCTGTTAAGCTTTTCAAACGAGCCTTTTCAGATTGTTAGTAACTCCATATGCAGATAGTGGTGTTGTTAATAAATTTTCTATAGTTGACGTAAATGATAGCAGAACATAGCAATTTGTTGGCCTTTTAGCAGTTATAAGGTATCAGATGCATGAATGACAGATAAAGTAAATACTCATATAAGTATATTCGGAGCTATTATGATAGGGTCATTATTAGTCTGACTTGCGAATAAACTTTAAAATATAAATATTGAGAAAGAAAGAAAGAAAGAGGTATTTATTTGTTCAAACAAATTATTACAGCTTAAGATTACTAGCTCGCGCGGTAGGATACCCTGAGCAAAAGTTAAATGATTCCGATATCTGCAATTAAAAAGATCTTATTGCCGCAGCATCATTAGTCACAGCTTTAAACACTGTAATTTTAGGATACACAATTCTTGCAGGCAAATTAAAGTCTCGTATCTTTGACAAATGAAACTGGTAAACGCAGTGAGTTGGAAGCTTCTTACACTTGTTGGGATCCAATTATGGCTATGAGAGAAATCTTGTTTATAGAATTGAGCCTTCATTTGGTGTTACGATCAGGTACTTGCGGAAGGTTGAAATCTTTAGTTTTTTTTTTGGTGCATGTGTAATATTATAGAAACTTTTAATCGTAATGAAATGAAATTGAAATGCAAACGTGTAATAGTTGTAGTGATGGTGCATGTGTATTCCTTTAGCTTTTTTGTTTTCAGTGATGACATAATTTTGTAGTTAGTGGATTACTACATATACATATACAATTTAAAGTGACTTACTGACTGACTTATATATCAACGCACAGCCTAAACCACTGGTTCTATAGATTTAAAATTTTGAGGGTCTGTTTCTTGTAAAGTGTAGGTATCCACTAAGAAAGGGTTTTTTGAAATTCCAACCCTAAGAGGGTAAAATGGGTGAGAGCTGAAGCTAGTAAAACATAAATTCACATCGATTTGTTTCTGTATGTAGTATACATATAAATTGACGTGATTAAATTAAAACGTCTGTACATAAACACATTTCTCTTACATTGTCCATGTACAGTCATACTTTACCCTTATTTATTGCGTTGGACATATTTTATTATCTTTTGTGTGTCTTATTAAAGGCATTTCTGTTACCGACTCCACTTATTGTGGTACGAGGTAATCGATTCAGAAGCTTTTTACAATTAATTAACTTGCTTGGCCCGTTTATTAGAGCACTTTGGTGCTATGCAATTTATGAGAAACACCACTGGAAATAATTCGCATGTCGTGTCGAGTAAATAACAGGGAATTGAGTTTGATCTTTACAAAGTTGCCTTTATTGTCCATATTTTACTAACTGGTGTTTTTTAGCATATCATTTCTAGATGGTTTATTATCTTCTATTAAACTTAGTGAATTCATGTTTTAGGTACTTGATTAACTTACAAAGTACTAAAAAGAATGACAAGCATTTTGTGGATTGTTTAATAATTATTTTGGATAATTTAATCATTTTATATTATACAGTATTTTTGTAGTATGCAAAATTTTAAAAAGTGTATACTTTGTTTTGAAAATATCACAATTTAATAAAAATTCAATTTTAATAACCTCGTATTCCCTTGAACAAATGTTTGTTTGTATTCTTGGATGCTAAAATTACGTCAGCGCTATATCCTTTTGCTGTAATTTCTTCAAATACCTACTTGAAGTCAGGAGTTTCTCTTCTGTAAACATGTATGTCAAGTAACTCAAGAGTATCTTACGTGGTTTTATTGTTCAAGTGTACGCTACCCTAAGTGCAGTGTATTGCGTTTTCGAACTTCATATAACTAGCTTGGTTCACAAACGCACACATACGTGCACATTTACGCGTCTTCAACTTTTTGAAGTGAAACTTCTTTACGCACGCTTGATTTGGGGAGTAAGCTGGTGAATGCGTAGCGAGACGAACGGAAGTTGATTGTACATTGCCAACATAACAAAGTAAAAAAATTGTGTTATTGTGTTGGTATACCCGGTAAAATGACAATTTACAATTGTCAAGATGACGATATTAACATTAAACAAAGCAAAAACAAACTTATACCGACCGATAGATGGAGCTAAAAGAAGTTTTACTTCAGTCGTGTGGACGCTCGTTTTTTTAGACTATTTGAGTTATGTGATATTTGTTACATTCTGTGGTTATGCTTTGTCAACGGTACACATGATGACATGCGTCATTCTTATCTTACGAATTTCTTTGTTATCCACTAGATCTTTGACAAAGGTAATCTTATGAATGTTGGTATTTCATTGTTCATAAATTGTACGACTTAGTACGCCTTAGTTTTGTTATGACAAATCGAACAACAAGTAATCTAGATATATATACTTTCCAATCAAAAATTAGTACATTAATATTTTCAATACATAATTTATAGTATTCATAGTTGAATACATTTGTTTCCATCTGATAACAGAATATGTTATTTTAATCAACTTTTGTTAGTTTTCTTATTGATAGTTACCCTAGTAACTACTAAATTATCTGTAAAGGTGTGAAACAAGGTACTGCTTAAAAAATGTTTGTCACCAGTAAAGGAAGGACATCGTGGTAGTAACTTTAAATGAAACTGTAAGGATATCTACAATATTACGAATTTATTGCAGATGGTTTATTACTGCTAATTGTGGCTAAATTGGGTCGGCGATAAAAGAAACGGTTTTTAAGGCTTTTTAATTGCGTATTAAAGAGCTATTTTAGGGTGGCAATGGCAAGTTTCAGTGTAGTGGCAGTACATGTTTGTTCGAGATTTTTTTTTACATTAAATTAATTTTAAATGATATAAGATATTGATGAAAATTCAAATCATATGTCTTCGGATACCAAAATATTGTCTGTTCTATCTATGGCGTAGGCAAATTATCAATGTGAGATTTCGTTAAGCTAATCATGAATCTACTTACCCTAATCATTAATAATCATGAATCTTAGCTGATGTATTATACTAAAAAAGTTAGCATCATACTTAGGTATATGCAGTAAAATTAGATTGCTTAGGATGCCGCATACTGTAATAAATACACAACGCATATATAAAAACGCAAAGCGTAAAAATCGACTTAAGTCTTATAGTCTTATATGGTTTTCTAATATATGACATTGTCAGAACTAGACCAAATTGAAATGGAACCACAAGGGAAGCGCCAGCTTTCAAATATAAAAAAATCATCGAAATTGGTTCATCCAGTCGAAAGTTCCGAGGTAAAAAACATAGAAAATAAAATACAGTCAAAAGAGTACATCAGTACGTCAGTTAAAAATAGCTGTAGCTAGTAAATAGGTAGCTGCGATAGAAAAATTACAATTCGAGTTGAACCCTCATTACGAATATCAGAGTGCAATTGACTATCGTGTTCGTAATGCACTCAAAATACCAGATGCAATCAAGATACCCTAACTTGTTATTCTTGTCATATATGTCACATAAAGATACTTATCAGTAAAGTAACTAATTGAAACAATAAATTTCGAAAGAGCATGAGTGAGAGTGGAATAACCGGGTGCTAATTGCAAAATAAGATAAGCCGGATACATAGGTGTTAGTCTTTAAAATTCATACTGATAAGGTCATGTACAATGTGGAGTTGTGAACTAAATAGCTTTACTATCATCACTTGCTATTCTTTTTGATGAGTTTTTGCGTTAATTTTGTTAGCTGGCAGTCCATTGGTTCCTAAATTTGCCATCATCAGTAACTGCAGCTTACAGATTCCCAAATTATGTCGGTACTAACGCAAAGTAGTAGAGTGCTGTCCAATGAAATAAAATATTTTCATTTCTATCCAGGCAGACATCTTTCTGTAGCACTAATACCCTTTTGGCTATACCATCATAATCATATGATTATGAGCGACCTATGCGAAAGCCATACTTTTTGCATATGCAAAAAGTATGGCTTTCGCATAGGTCGCTCTAAGCTCTTGCTTGATGGTCATGGAGGCCATGTCATGATAGATAGTAACATGCTCTACACGATCAACTATTTACATGATTTGACTGGCCCGATAGCTCAATTGATAATAACCCTGCCCTCTGAACTGTAGGTTGTGGGTTCGAATCTCACCCAGGACAAACATTTGTGTTATGAACATCGATGTTTGTTCTGTGTCTGAGTGTTATATTGTATGTATGTATTTACAAATAAAAAATATCTAAGTATTGTATCAGTTATCTGGTTCCCATAGTAAAAGCTTTGGTTGAGGCTAGACGGCGTTGTGTGAAATATCTACAGGTATTTGTTTATTTATTACCAATTTTACTGATAAACCTTCAGTATCTAGTTGTTCTGATTCTGTTTTTGTGACAAACGACTAGTTGCTTTTTATTGCTACCGGTTTGGGACACGTTATTCTAGGCGTGAACATCGTGTTGTGATGCATGTGACAGACCACGCTTTATTTGTGGCTTTAATTTTGTCATATTTTAATTTAATTTATTTATTTGTACAGTAAAAATTAAAACAGAATATAGGGTTGATCCCACGTTAGGATGATTTGTGTCATGGGATTCAGTATCTTCCAATTTATATAAAAAAACTTTAAAATGAGGGTAGACTAAATTCCATATATTTATAATAGTAGGTACACATAAAGCAAGAAAAAAATAAAAACAAGTAGGTAATTAATTAAGTTTAACATTTCATGTAACTTTGATTAAGTACAATATACTAGCTAGGCGATCTCGCAAACTTGACTGCAATGCAAGAGGTGAAATATCATTCCGAATTTGAAAATTTCCAATGTAACTATGCACATAAACTTCGTATTGAAACTTTCAAATCCATATATTTATTTCTTTGAGACTAAATATCCTTACGAGTTGTGAATAAAATATTTGTTCTTAAGTTATGTAACAACAATACCCTGTTTTAGTGATCTAAGATATATTCAGATCTTGTTTGTTCAAAGGTCACTTGACCGAATTGCATTATCGAATGACTGGAGTAGATTTCTTTTAGTTTTGTTTGATTCAAATGTCTACCTGAGTAAGGGTGTGACAAATGCAAAGCTTGGATTAAATTACAAATAAATAAGTTGATGATGCTTTATGACCAACCTCACGCTCTAGAAGTCATATTACTAGAGTGTATTGATGTCTCAGAATGACGTTTGCAGTGCAGTGTCACGCAAAACTTTATAATATAGAGTCGGCAAGTAATGTAACAATGGGCGGTCGTGACGCTTAACATCAGGTGAACGACTAGACCGTCACGTTATTCGTTAACATAAAATGAAGTTACTAAGTATAGACAATCAATCTCATAAATTTTTAAATCATTTAATTTATGTATCTCTCAGGAAAAATTACCTTTGTCAAATTTTGATACAATAATTTCCATCTCAAATTGCATTTCAACTGTTCTCTTTCAATCTGAGTAATAATCATCCACTGGCGTAAAAAAACAAAACTCTTTCGTGCATTTAATTGGTCCTCCAATTGTCAGTATGAATTCACGAAAAATATACGTACTTTTTGTATCATCATATTGCGTGTATGCTGAATTGCTGATATCAAGTGCCTTTATAGTTCTGCGAATGCCGACTGAGCTTTGATCAGTTGAATTGACTCTTGAATTGAACCAATTAGACAGTAAATGTATTTGTATTATGATTGACGCCCTTAACTTCGTTTGTGCGTTGTGTGCCGGAATTAAGTTTCAAAACCTTGTATCTATCGGCTGATCATCAACTATAACAAATCTGGTTTTGGGTCGAGTGGAACTCAGGGCTTCAGATAGAAAATAATCATTTCTATGTATATTTCCTGTTTTGTGGTTTACTCTTTAGATTCAGTCCAAAACCTTTAGATTAGATTCAGTTAATACTTACTAAGAAATTCCAAAGCCAGTGTAAATCTGACGTTCTTTTAATCCATTTTAAGTTTTCGTGAGTGTTCTATATTATCATAATTCACTAATGTGAATATTAATATTTGAAAGTACACGTTAATTATGATGACGTTCATTACATAGTAATGATCATCGAGTCATTTACAGTATCTTAGAACGTTTAATGAGATTGAAATCTTAACACAGAAACAAACAAATTGGCAGAAGTGATTTAGCCATACGAGAATGTCGCCTCATTTCCTGTCAATATAATGTGACATGTGCACATAATTTTCTCATAACATTGACTCGTGTCAAGAGTAACAGGTTTTTTTATTTACTACGAAATTAAATCACCGCTCAGCTTTATTTGTTGAACTACACCCCTTTAAATGAAGCTCTTAAGTTTTATTCACAGAATTTATCCGCTTTTAATTAAGTACAATTTCACTTTTGGCATTAATTGTTCTGGTTTATTATATTGGTGTTAATTAGTAATAATTAGCAAAAGCTAATGCAAAAAAATGCAATTAACAAATAAATAACGCACAACAATCACATACATATGATTTTGAGCTACGAAGACCGTCGTCCCACAAAATCCAGACACAGAACAAGTAAATAAATTGACTGGCCCGATAGCTCAGTTGGTAGTAACCCTGCCTTCTGAACTGCGGGTTGTGGGTTCGATTCCCACCCAGGACAAACATTTGTGTAATGAACATCGATGTTTGTTCTGTGTCTGGGTGTTATATTGTATTCTATGTATGTATTTACAAACAAAAATTTTCTAAGTATTATATCAGTTATCTGGTTCCCATAGTACAAGCTTTGCTTAGTTTGGGGTTAGATGGCGTTGTGTGAAATGTCCCCACATATTATTAAATACATGTCCGTATAAGCCGACCTGTTCAACCACCACATCGCAGAGGCTGTCCAATGTTCCGATTTAGTACAATCTTTGGTTGAGGAGTTCTCTTTTCTTAGCTGTATTTTGCAAGTCTCATTCTTTTCCAGATTTGTTGGACTAGTCTCTCATTTCTGAGCAGAGAAAATCTGCAAAGGCGACGCCTTTACCAATAGCATTCTTACAATAATCTTTTTTTCCATTTTATGTAGTATTAAAACTTTACCCATTTCGATAGCTAGCATCAATGTCTACCTTTTTCGATGAAATATTCGCTGGCTAATTAAAAGAATCTGAAGTATTAGTTTAGCATTACATCTCGCATTGGTTTTTTATGTTCAACAAGATACTCTTGAGTTTATAACAAGTTGAGGTATGCAGAGGTATGGCGGGGAATAAAATTAAAAACATTTAAAAAGAAGTCTTTATAATCATTAGTTTTATAAAATTCGATCTTAAACCTGAATATAGATTTGACAGCTATGATTGTTTGAATTGATAGCGGATATGGTTATGGGCCACTATTAAATTGAATTAATGTGACATTAAACTGAAATAAAAATGTAACAATTAAATCGCAGTATTTTAATAATCTGGTAGATTAATAATTCTCTCTTATATGAAGAGTTTATAAAAATAAAATATGCCTTTTCTATTAAAATGTTACTACTTTGATAGGTACTTATATCTAAAGAATTAAAAAGTAAATCACACCGTGACCTTTTCTTAAATCCAGATGGCAAAGTTAGGTTAAAATAATATTCATTTATAATTAAGCCACTAATCTTTTATAACTATATTGCGTATCTATCTAACGAAATAAATAATAAATTATAAAAGTGGATTATAAATATTAGTTAAGTGTTTTTCAAAAAATAAAGTCAACATAAGATTGTGAAAATATTTTTTATTGAATAAAATTGAATCTAGCCATAACAGTAATCAAACGATCTAACTCAATGCAGGCGAATAAAAAACCATTCCCATATCCAGTTTCCTTGACTGATTGTCAAACGAGATAATATAAAAGGTTGTTTTATGGTTAGACTTTAATATCCAATCGTAGGAAACATTAACAAAGTTAATAGTTTAAATTTATGTAGTTTTAATATTTATGCAAATTACTTAGGTAGGGTATGTATTTGTAGTATGTTATAGCGCATGTACTTACCTAATAGGTATTTATCTTTTTCAAAATCCTCTCTAACTTTACTAGGTGGTAGGACTTTGTTGCAAAGTTCGTCTAGGTAGGTACCACCGCTTTGCCAGTTATTCTGCCGCCAAGCAGTAGTGTGCAAGCACTACTGTGTTTCGGTTTGAGAAACTGTTCGGTTTTGCAATTGAGACTTTATGATCTGATCTCACAGTCGAGTAATCTTATTACCAGACTGTGTTGATGTCTCAGGATGATGTGCGCAGTGCAGTGTCGCGCGAAACTATGTTTTAGAGTTCTGAGTGACACTGTTCTGTTATGGGGGGCCGTGGCGCTTTACATCAGGTGAACGACTAGCTCGTTACAACATTCAGTAACATAAAAAAAAACTGAGATTGCTTCATAGAATAAATAATCATCATCAGTATAATCATCATCTTATTCATCATATCCTTGTCCATTGTCCTACGTCTACTTAGGCGTCTCCATTAGCATGTGATGCGCCACTAAGCTCAGTCTTCAGATTTCTGCATTATCTGTTC
The DNA here is from genome assembly GCA_905220475.3 of Ennomos fuscantarius. Taxonomy (NCBI): domain Eukaryota; kingdom Metazoa; phylum Arthropoda; class Insecta; order Lepidoptera; family Geometridae; genus Ennomos; species Ennomos fuscantarius. The sequence goes on from HG992039.1 coordinate 6,212,004, forward strand.
TGAAAAGATGGTCAGCCGACTTTCATTTATGCTAGTTGACTATTGATCCTGGCGCAAGAGTTCTTAATGGCACTGTAACTGTTGTTACGCAGTTGCCCCTAAAACTGTTGGCAGTTGTAGCTTATCACAACACCAGTTTATCATTTTTAAAAATGAAAACGTAAATTAAAACTGAAAACAACAGTAGTAGTGGCTAACACTTTGCTCACGTGTTTGCAAAATTAAATTTGTTTTTTTTTTTTTTTTTTAAGTTTCGCTCTATGAAGCTACCTATCACGACATCTAAGATTGGGGAATCAAGTCGAGATATAGAGGACCAACAAGGCGATCCATGCCTCTTGCTTAAAATTGAAGTTAGAAAGTTTCATTCTAAAATCTGACACGCCTTGAATTGTATGAAAAACGACCTTAGACCACATGACTGAAGTAAAACTTCTTTAATTCAGCTCCTCTCTCCAATCTATCGGCTGGTATAACTTTGTTTTTGCTTTGTTCAATGTTAATATCGCCTTCTTGACATGTAAATTGTCATTTCACCGGACATACCAACATAATAACACAATTTCTTACCATTGTTATGTGACAATGGAGATCTACGTGAACCAACTTTAACATCCATTCGTCTCGCATTCACCAGTTTACTCCCCAAGTCAAGCGTGCGTAAAGAAGTATTACTTCAAAAATGTTGAACAAGGCGTGTCTATCGTATTTTTTTTCCTGCTCTGTGATGGTGATAACTTGTCACAAGACCAGACAGACTAGACACTACGTAATTCTATGTCACCTTAAGATTACCTGTTGAAATGTCGAAGCAGTCAATTCAATAACAAAGTATGTCTTACCCAGTATAACATATGTTTAGTTTTTTATATCTTATTTTTCCATTTGGTTTGACTGTTAATAACGAGGTATTAATTCTCAAAGTAATTGGATCAATAGTTAAGTTGGTTGGATATCGATTGGAAACCAGTTTATTTATAGTATTAAGTTATTATACTTAATAACACTTGCTAATTTGGTATAATAAAGAGAGAAAAAAAATGTTTTTCATGCTAATAAATATGCTATACTATGATTAATATCCTCTCGAAGCGGTCACCATAGACTGTGGATATCCATAATTTTAGAATCTAGTGGTCCCATTATTGTGTTGTTTTCGTAGTCACGCACATAATGCGTGGTCACTAGATGCCCCCATCTAGTGACTAGGTTACCGCTAATGCGTTATTTGACAGTTTGTTGGAACCTTTTTTTTTATATTTTGGCTCCACACCTCCGTGTATTTAGCCAGTGTCAAGTAATTGATAATTTATCAAGTGAATGATATTTTACTCAAATATGTGTCAAGTCACAGTCGAAGTCATCAAGTCAAGTCATAGTCTAGTCAAAGTCATACTCCTAGTAAAGTGGTGGCAACTTTACTTGAAGCTTCTATGGAGTTTTGGAAACAACACGAAAAGAAACGTTTCACCATCATTATACCATTTTCCCACACTCACGCCTGTAATCCAGCACTTAACGAATAGAATGCCACCAATTGTATGCTCTAACACTGAAAATAACACAAGTTTTGGAAAATAATACAATGCGGTGACACAATTTTTTTCGCTTTCCCGCCAAAACTCCTGTTGGAACCTTTTTCATTTATGCCAGTTAGACAGGGCCGATGCTTGTCTCTATTATCCCTACATTCAATTTAATACACTATATGCTTTTTATATAATAATATGACGTCTTGTGAATGTTTTGTGTTGTACTAACATATTATTTTAACCGAGCCAAATATCCATCGCTTCATGTTCTCCGTTCTACCTACGCGACATTGGCGAAATTGTGGTAACCCGCAGAAGTCACTAAAATAAGAATTTGAAGTTGACATTTACAGTATCATCTAGTGGATTTTTATGGGGCTATATTCTAGATAGATCGATTGAAAATGCTTTATTGCACGAACAACAAATGGGGCGAACTTAATGTTATAGAGAGCATTATCTTCCAGTTAACCTGGGCGTAACTAGAGACCTAAATATATTCCTGTTCTCATAATATCCTTGCTTACTTCACTTACGTATATATAACCTCTTTAGTAAAAAGTATTTGCGAATGTTCCTTTTTGTATAATTACTATTAGGATTACGTTCTTTGGTTATAAGTGTAACTGTAATAGAATATATAGGTATCTACAGAAATGACGTTACAAGCTAATCGTTCATCTGATGTTAAGGGTCACGTTCGCCCAACAATTACAGTGCTACTCGGAAATTTAAATAATATGGCTCTATGTGACGGTGCACTGCGAAAGTCATTCTGGGACAACAAAAAAATCCGGATACTGTTTTTATTTTTTATTTTTCACGCACACGTAAAGCGCTATATAATTTTTTTGTAACATATAGATTGTTTTCAACCTACATAAACGCATAATGACGTGTAAACCAAATAGTTCAACTTAAACTCCAAATCTTTATTAATTAATGGCCTTTGTGGAAAACCAAATAGTTGACTTTTATTAAATTTGGAAATGTCATTGTTTTTAAATCGCTAAACGTTTAGTATACAGTAAAAAAATGTGTGCGGATAAAGTGTTCAACCAAGAATAATAGAGAAACTATATTGTTTAATTTCAATTAAATATTTACTAGAAGTTAAAATAATGCCTTGATTCAAAAATTTATGGACTAAGATAAATAGTAATATCTATAAACTATAATAGATAATTCATGCAAAATATACTTGTTATTGGCAATCTTGGATTTTATCTTTGCAAAACTGCACTTACCATTCGATTACTATTTGAATTTATCTTTAGAAAACAAGTATTAAAGTATACTATTTATATTCGAGGATAACTGTAAAAGATTTACATTGACAATGATGTTTATTTTGTATCTGAATAAACGACATAAAATGGAGTCAGATGTGTGTGTGTGTGTGTGTGTGCGCGCGTGTGTGCGCGTGCGTGTGTGTGCGTGTGTGTGTGAGAGAGAGAGAGTGTGTGTGTGTGTGTGTGTCTGTGGCATCGTATGGCAGCTCCCGAACGGATTAACCGATTTCGATTTGTTTTTTTTTGTTTGAAAGATGAATTAGTTTGGAATGTTGTTGTTGGATCTATGTATTATGAAAATTAGTCCAAGATGGCCGCCGCCACAAAATGGCGGATTACATATTTATTCACCTCACTCAATATGGGCATCGAATGAAAGGGCTTGACTAGTAGAATACTATAAACTACGCTAAATTTCATATACAAAATGGCCGCCACCTCAAAACGACGAATTACATAGAACCATACACACCAGATCAACGAGATACAAAACATTTGAGTAGTCGCCCGAGTTGTATTTGCTGATCTGCATAAATACCTATCTACTGGCTCTCAACAGAAATAGTCAACTCTCGCTTTCTGCCGAACGTCAAGCTCGTGCTCCAAGCCAGAAGCTCATAGAACGAACCATTCACTTTGGACCTAGGTTAACAAAACAAGTATCTATTATAGTTTGAAAACTATCTTGAGTATAACGGCTAATCTCACGTCAATTGAAAGTCGAAATTACTCCGACCAGCTTTCGGACACATTCAACGTTCTTCTCCTGGGAGCCAGTTACTAATGCAAGCCGCAAGTTTCAAGTTCTAAGTATCTAATATAACATTTTTTTTAATAAAAAGTTTTAGTCCAACAGTTGGTGGCAAGTGGCTTAATAAAATATTTCCCCTTTTTGTAGAATTCTTGAGCAAGATAAAGATGTGCTCTTTTTGTACTGTCGAAAGGAAAATTATTAAGCGAGCGAGCGAAGCAAAGAAAGACTCAATTTTTTTTGGCCTGGAAAAATCCTTTATGGATTCCATCTGCTCTGGGTGGAACAAGTGGATATGTGGGAATGACGGCGTACCCACTAAAAAAACCGGGGTCCTTCATCCCGCCGCAAGCAAACAAAGACCCTGCATGAACTTGCGCAGCTTTCATAAAACTATATTCTATTATCACAGCTGTTTCTAGATTATTCCAATGCTAATTTTTTTACATTTTACTCAGTTTTATTTGTTAAGCACGCTTAAAATGAGTGATTTTAAAAATCAGTAAACCTTTTCAATGTACTTTTGTTTTAATAAATGTCCCAATTCTGGTTTATATCATATTATTAAAGTATTCAATAAACCACCGTTTTTATAAGTAGTTTTACTGCATCAAAGTCAGTGAAATTTCAACCAACGTCGTTTTTGTTTCTGTGTAATTACGTATAATTTTATTTATGCTTGGAGAGTAATCGTCTCACAGTGAACTTATTTGGTGGTCTGTAATTTAAACAAATTTCGCCGACAATTTTTCTTTGCGGAATTTATTTTTTATCATAGCAATTATTGCTTTAACAATAAAGGTGTAAATTGTGTAATATCTGTAAATGTGTGTAATATTAACATTGTCGATGAGGAGATATTATCACTTTTATAAAGTTGTCCGTGTTTGTCAGAAAGTGATTTATTTGTGTACCCTGGTTTATCGGCTATACGGTTAATCTGTCAATGATTCGCAGTATACACAACGTTGAACTTTGTTTTCTCCGGGATACAGTCTAGTTTGGTTTGATTATAGGTCTGTTAATTCTACCTCATTGAACACAGGTTTTAATTTGTCATATGAATTTTAAAATGTAACTACTACACTTTAAATGTTATAATAAATCATGGCACTTTAGCCGAAATGTCGACATCATTTTGTTAACTACTCCTTCACATATAAAAGTTCTGATATATCACAATGGTCTTATTTAAAAAATTATTTATTTATTATTCACGGGAAAAAGCCTTTATTTCGTAATTAATCTTCTAATATCTAAAATTCTCGTGTCACAGTTTTTGTAACAAAACTCCTCCGAAACGGTTTGACCGAGGCTTATGTAATTTTGTATATTTATTCAGTAGGTCTGAGAACTACTATTATTATTAATTACACTATTTTCATTATCACCATCACCGTTCTTCATCCGCGCAGGCCAACAATCCGGATTTTCTGCATTATGAAAAGAAAATCTGATCTGGAGCTCGATTATAATACACGTAACTTATTTCAACAAATAGAAATATTAATTTGTATGGTTTTGACGGTTTCAATGTGCAGTTTATGTGAACAGTTTCTATGGACATTTTCAAATAATGACTGAAATTTCTTTGCATTGTAATCAAAGTTCCGTGATCACCTCACTGATTACGCATGTAGAGAAGAAGCAACAAGAAACTATTTAAAGAAGCAACAAGAAACTATGTAAAGAAGCAACAAGAAACTATGTAAAGAAGCAACAAGAAACTATGTAAAGAAGCAACAATAAACTATGTTAAGAAGCAACAAAAAACTATGTAAAGAAGCAACAAGAAACTTTACAGTGCTGAATCTACAGTTACGCTATTTACTACAAACATCATTTGGACTGGCCGCGCTGCCTTAGAGAACGCTGCCAGTTAAAGTGCATTTGCCCTTAACACTTATCTTTTTTTTTTTTATGTTAAGGAATGACGTGTCGAGCTAGCCGTTCGCCTGATGTGCTGCCATACCAGCTGCAGTGTCACTCGGAACTCTAAAGTATAGAGGTTAGAGTGACACTGCACTGCGCACGTCATCCAGAGACATCAGCACAATCTAGTAATAAGATTACTAAACTGTGAGATCAGATCATAAAGTCTCATTTTCCCTGTAATTTCACTAGCTACAGTGCCCTTCAAACCGGAACACAGCAGTGCTTGCGCACTACTGCTTGGCGGCAGAATAACTGGCAAAGCGGTGGTACCTACCTAGACGAACTTTGCAGTAAAGTCCTACCACCTAGTAAGTATCTAAGAAGATAAATAAATACTTTTATGATTTTACCATAACTACATGAAAAAAATTATTGTCGTTCATAAAGTGCTACTGAAAAGTTTGATCTAAGCTTTCTACTCGTATTTAGGTTTGATTGATCACAGAGACAAAAAGTACCTACTAATAATACTACTTGCGTAAAAGTTTTTAAGCAACGTAATCTTTTTTAACTAATTTCACCTTCTTTTATTTAACACCTAAAGAAAAAGAAATAAAGACTACCTTCGATAAGCATTTTTTATAAAGACAGAAAAATGTATACAAATCAAGTAATTTCACATCATGTATTTTATGCGTTATGCTTTAACGGATACCAGCTAGTATATTAAAAGCACGTCATAGAGTTCATTGACACGACTTCACCAGTGCTTAGTATGAGGGGAATTCTGTATCTGTTACAATTGCATAATGATACCGTAATAATCATAGAATAGGGCTGGAAATGGCATGATGGCTCGTTTGTAGGAGAATTAAGAATTTCATTTTCGATAGTTGCTTTGCTGGTTATGAGGACAACTAGTTTGGACGCGATACATTACGTGGTTGAAAAGAAGTTAGTTTTACACGCGCATTATTTAACAGAAATGTATGCGAGTGTTACTCACGTATTGCAAAGTTTAGCTATTGTTATTTCGTTCAACGCATTAGAGTGAAACATGTTTGACTCAGTGCTGGCAACACGCGCTATAAGTATGGCCTAGTGTGATAATGATATCACATCACATCACCAGCCTTTTTGCATCTACTGAATACATACCTCCCGGATCCATGGAGGATGTTCACCACGCTTGGCAAATGGTCGGACTCGTAGTAAATTATAATGAAGGCATAAGATAAGCCGCTGCCTATTCCATGGATATTCCTAAACCGGTTCTTACGGAAAGTGGCCCTAATTGAAGGGGTGAGAACAAAAAGGGTTTAACTGTCAAATTGATAGTATCGAGAAAATTGACTTTAAACTTCACCGGCTTCATTTTAATGTAGAGTGCTTATTAAGTAATAGAAAAGATTGCTATGCTTGAAAATGTATTAATTCTATTTTAAAATACTAAATATAGTACTAATTCATACAATTACTGTAAAAATAAAATAAAATAAATATAATAATGTTGCTAAGCGATCTGTATTCCTGTGTCAGATAAACCGTTTTTAGTCTCAAAATCTCGAGATTTAAGCCTCATTTAGATAATTTCACGCTGAATCCAACGATACCCATAAGTCATTTTGTGAAAAAATTAGTCAAACCCTTGTTCTCACCCCTTCAAGTGTTTTTTCTCTAATCTGTGTAAAACATTCACAATATCACGGTTATATATTTATACATGCATAGAATTTCGTCACACGTCATGCAGTACTTATGTCAGAAATGTGCGATAAAAATAATGCGCTCAAATATGTAGTCACTTTTGCTAATTATGAACTTACTTAGTGATTATAGGGGTTGACATGAGGGATGTGCTTATGATACTGATAACTGCAACATATAAGATATAGGTAGGTGTCGATACTAATGCAGTATTAATATAAACAACTGGATTTAACTATGGATGTATAAACTTAAGTGCAGAACTGGTGGGTGAAAAGATGTGTGATAGACTTGTCCTAAAAACGCTGATAATAATAATAATAATAACGCCCAACGATCTCATACATCCTGGACCCTAACTAGGGTTCCCTGTATCTAGGGACCCAGGAACAACGAGGACCTTGGTCCCACAACACCCAGACACAGAACAAGTTTGCGCCTTTTGTTTCCTTGCCCAAATACTTGTTCCGTCGCGGGAATCGAACCCGCCACCGGTTATGAGCCAACCTGCTCAACAACCACACCACAGTAACTGTCAAAAGTGATAGACTCGTCTTAAACATGGTAGTAGACTCGCCCTAAACATGGAAGTAGACTCGACCTAAACATGGAGGTAGACTCGTCTGAAACGTGGTGATTAACTCGTCCTTAACATGGTGTTATTAGACACATCCTAAACATGACTTGTGGAAAATACCGCGGTGTAGTTAAATTACAAAATGGCACTCAGTCGTAAAAGTCATAAATCGGTGGTCTAATCAAGATTTCATTGGATTTACGTACTCGCGTACAGTTTATCAACGAATCCTGATGAAACTTGGTATACAGGTTCTGCAAGTTTATAGAATTTTTTGCCGACGGCGATTGGAGGAATATTTCGCGAAGCCTACTGTTCTCAGAACCACTAGTTATTTTATGAATGAAAGCACCGATTCATGATTGAGGGACGTTCTGTAATACGTACCTGAGATGAGCTATAAAACAAATTCTTAAACCTTACGGACGCGGATAGCTGAATCAAGTATTCTTAAGTTTTGTATCGAAATAATATTGTTTATATGCACTTCACAAACCTTTATGGAATGACATGACAAGTTAGTCGTTCACCTGATGTTAAGCGACATGACTGCCCATATCAATTGCAGTGTCACTCGGAACTCTAAAGTATAGGGTTTTTCGTGACACTGTACTGCGCACTTCATCCTGAGACATCAGCACCGTCTAGTAATAATCTAGATTGTGAGATTAGGTCATAGTCTCATTTGCTGAGTAATTTCTCTAGCTACAATGTCCTTCAAACCGGAATACAGCAGTGCTTGTGCGCTTAACGGCAGAATAACTGGTGCGGTGGTAACTACCTAGACGAACTTTGAAGAAATGTCCTACCACCTAGTGAAATGTGACGTGATACTCTGGTATTGGAGAAACAAGTTACAATATCTTGCAAGTGCTTTACTATAACCTGCTAGGCGATCATGTAACTCGATTGCAAACATTAGAAATACAAATTTGTATGGATTTGACAGTTTGAATACGCAGTTTATGTATATAGTTAATGTGGAAATTTCTCCTGTTGCATTGCAATCAAAGTTTCGTGATCACCCCCCAGATCATAACAATATGGGGAATTATGTACTTGCCCCGAGTAAGTTTCAGAAACACGTGTGATAAAGACATAACAGTGTATCTTTGAGTAAAAAAACGAGTGTGATTTAGACCACACAACTGAAGTAAAACCTCTTTATTTTAGCTCCATCTATCGGCTGTTACATCTTGACAGTAATCGTAAATTGTCATTTTACCGGACATACCGACGTAATAATACAAATTTTAAATTTGACAATGGATATCTAAGTGTACCAACTTTAACTTCCGTTCGCCTCGCATTCACCAGCTTACTCCCCAAGTCACGCGTGCGTAAAGAAGTTTTACTTCTAAAAAGCATCATTTTGAATGCCTTGGTAAAAATTTACTTCGTATTTTAGTCGTCTGCATCCTGTCAATGCAGATATTTATTTTTAACCAGTTCGACATGTGATTGACAGAAAAAAGCCCTTGGCAATTGTAAGTAAATAAGTGATGCCCATATTAAGTTCTGAGTCAACAGTAGGTGAGGTGGCACGTCCTCTTAGGAAGTCAGTGAAGATCGCAAAGCAAATAAAGAGCAATGGAGGTCATGCGCTGTTGTGGCATTGAATTTTACAAGGGTTTTCTATTGAGGTCAACCAGTATCACAAAAATTCATTCGGAACTTTAACTCCTCGTGCTTACAGTTGAGTTTTACATTTAAATATCTTATTTATTCATACTTTTTTCGAGAATTAATAACAAACTATTAAATAATTAAACACTGGTGTCGATTCTGTGTCGCATACTCTAAAGCTAAAAGAAATTAACATATTTCCGTCTTTTTCATTTCCTCTTTATCAGAAGAGTGCCGCCATACTTTAAGTTTACTTTAGTTTTAAAGAATGCAACACAGAATCGACACCACTATACTGATAATTAGTGTTGTGGGACTATGATCCTCGTAGTTTTTGGATCTGTAGATACACGCTATTCTAGTTAAGGTCTAGGATGTGTATGTCATCGTTGGGTGATGAATTAATTGAATTTATTATTATTATATCTTTCGAAAAATAATAAACTTCTTTCAAATCACGTTCCATCCAGATCCCATCTCCACAGTTGTTCAGATGAATCTAGTCGTCTGAATCAACCAGAGACCAGTTGGGAACCTCTGCAATCATCAGACGGCCACAATAAATTGCCGTTTGAGTGGACGTCCTATTTTTAGTCAACAAGGCACATTTGAACGACCACGCAATCAATTTGGTCCATTACGCTCATTGTTGGGCTGTTGCATGTTGTAATACAATACTTTGGTACCATAATAAACATGGTAACCCTACAAAATAATAGGTTGGGTAAAAAATCATTTTGTACGTATGATTACACTAAATTTCTTGTAGATTCTTCTATGGTGGTCTTAATTTATGTAAACTCTTACAGCCTTATTAATAAACACGAAATAGCTTTGGATTAGTTACACGATCTTTTGTCTCTTTCGATCCAGCTAAATATTCCAGTAGCAAAAAAGGACAAAAGCTGAAATAACTAACTCGAGACTAATACCCGTTTTTTAACGCTGATAGAGGATAGTTTTATCATTGAACCAAATTCATAAAGATAAGACTAGTATGATTCTTAACAATTCTTTCTTCGCCTCTCAGATAGGTACCAATGCAATGAAACAGTTTACTTATCTAAAACCTATAAAATAATGTAAAACATTACAATAAATCGTTACATAGTGGAGTATCGTGACTGAAAGGAGATAAATGTATGTGACATGAGACCAATAACAGTAACTCGTATGACGCCGCTTCTGATTGTGTATTTTAGTCATTGGTCTGGTTTTTGTTTTGTTTTGATCCCATGCTAATTTATTTTACGCGATCAGCTTATTTAACTAACAAGTTTACGTGTATCCAAGTAATTGAGTAATTCAGGTACTTATTCATAATCGAGTCAAAGTCACGTACGTACAAGTCTAGTCTAGACACGGTCGAGTCAAAGGCAAGCTTTATTGAAGCGGTGGGTGCTTTACTGATGATTCAACGGAGTTTTGGAGAGAAAACACGTCAGTTTTATCATTCACTGCATTACTTTTCATTTGTACACGTTCACGAACACCTGACGGTTAATAAATCCACCATTAATAAACACTAGAAATGACATACATGGAAATAAATAATAGCGGAATATTTTTACGTCCCCGCCAAAACTCTTCTTGATTTATATTTGAGGAAAGTGGAGCAAGTGATTAACATCAAATTGCGATTGATTTCAGCGCCATCTATCATATACACTGACAGTGTATAGTTTGGCGCCATCTGGCGTCGAGTAGTATGTATATTTAAGTTCTCCTATGTTTTGACAGATGGCGTTAATAGAAAATTTAGTTTTTATGATCTATAACTTGGTATTTTAGAAAAACATGAGTGACAAAGTAACAAAAAATGATTTCTTAGTGCCGGATTATATATTAATTAATGCATAATTAAATTAACTTTATGTATTTAGTCCTCGCATTCCACATATTTCTCACACTAACCCGTGACGCCGTGCGGCAAAACACGTAGAACGTGCAATTATCGGTTTCTGCTACAAAATTTTCGACTTTCTTTAAATTACCTAATTTTAATTTTTTAAAAATGACTTGCAATTTGCTTTTGTTTTCAACTAAATACTACAATGAGATAATAACGAATACTCAACACTAAATACACAAAAAAAAAAAAATTAACTATATACTGGCCGCGATGACCACATTTTAATTAGGTCTTTTCAAAATTTACATAGATGCAATTCTGCAACTTTAACATTAAGACAGGTTACCCTGACGTTTAGGATTTAAAAACACGGACATGGAAACTACCTATGTTGGTACTGCATTTGTAAGTAGGCACTGGAGTTGTGGCGGGAAAACGAAAAAGATCACGTTACCGCATTATATTATTTTCCGAAACTCGTGTTATTTTCAGTGTTAGTGCATAAAATTGGTGGCATTTTATTCGTTAAGTGTTGGATTACAGGCATGAGTGTGGGAAAGTGGCATAATGATGGTGAAAGGTTTTTTTTCGTGTTGTTTCCAAAACTCCATAGAAGCTTCTGGTAAAGTTGCCACCACTTTACTTGGAGTATGACTTGACTAGACTAGACTATGACTTGACTATGACTCGACTATGACTTGACTTGATGACTTCGAATGTGACCTGACACATTATTTACGTGAAATATCATTAACTTGATAAATTATGAATTACTTGACACTGGCTAAATACACAAAAGTGTGGAGCCAAAATACAAAAAAAAAAGTAGGCTTGACCTATATGTACACTTCATACCAACTTGTCTACGACATTTAAGAATATATGCTAGCTTTGAACTTGAAAACACCTCGCGCTTGTGGACTACAAAACATCAACAAAACTAAAGATATTGGTCATTACCTATGAAATTGCCGTTTTGTTTGAAAAAAGTTAAAGTATTTTTTTTTCGAACTTATTTATTTCTTTTATTCAAAGTAATCACCCCTGCAATCAATGCATCTTTGCCAACGCTGTGGCAGTTTATGGATGCCCTTCTTGAAAAAATCAGCAGGACGGGAGACAACAAACTCTTCAAAGGCGTTTTGTACTGCCTCTCGGGAATTGAATTTTTTTCCCGCTAAAAAGTTGTCCAAATTTTGGAAAAAGTAATAGTCGGTAGGCGCAAGATCTGGTGAGTATGGCGGATGAGGGAGAGCTTCCAAACCCAACTCATGCAGCTTAGAGACGGTCTGTTGTGCAGTATGGGGTCGCGCTTTGTCGTGAAGTAGCAGTGGAGACGACCGATTGACCAAAGCTGGTTGCAGACTTGCGAGTTTCGCCATCATTGTGGTCAGTTCTTCAATGTACACATCTCCAGTAATGCTCTCGCCATTTTGTAAAAAGCTATGATGAATCACACCAGCACTAGACCACCAAACTGTGACCATCACCTTTCTAGGGGTCATTTTTCGTTTTGCACATTGCTTTGGTACCGAACCAGGATCTAACCAACTTGCTGAGCGCTTTCGATTGTCAAAAAGAATCGATTTTTCGTCGCACGTAACAATTCGGTTCAAAATTCCTTCATTTCTGTGCCTGTTAAGCAGCGCAAGGCAAGTCTCGACGCGTACGTTGCGCTGGCGATCGTTAAGTTCGTGGGGCACCCATCTATCAAGCTTTTTTATCTTGCCAATCTGTCGCAAATGGACCAATATTGTTTTGATGCTAACATCAAAAGCTGCTGCCAGCTCAGCTGTAGATTGAGATTCATCAGCTTCCACAATCGCCTTTAATTCATCATTGTTGACCAAAGTTTCCGGACGACCACGAGGTTCATTTTTCAAGTCAAAATTCCCAGAACGGAACCGAGCAAACCAATAACGGGTTGTACGTTCGTTTGTACAGTTCTCTCCGTAAACGTCGTTGATGTTACGTGTCGTTTGTGCCACGTTGGTGCCACGACGGAACTCATATTCCATAATTACACGAAATTTCAAAGTATCCATTATGAGGAAAAATGTTGAAATGTAATGAAAATACAACGCTAATCAATAAACAAAAGACTTATATTGTAAATAGAATGTCATATTTTTAAAACAAAATTAATTTCAATTTAGAATTCATAGCCAATCAAAACTTTTTTTTGTTTGAAAAAGTCTGTACTGCATTACGGCAATTTCATAGGTAAAGACCTATTATTTTATTGAGCATGCAAAATGACCAGTTGCTGGGTTTCGCCATTAAACTCAGCATTTCGTGCGCCATAGCAGTTTGAAGGTCAATCTGTCAAGTGCCTAAAATAGTACATTACACTGTGGTAAGAATAGTTAAGTAGATGGCTAAGTATGGCCAAATAGATGCCCGCTTTATTAAATAATACGTGTTTGACTGGCCTGATAGCTCAGTTGGTAGTAGCTCTGCCTTCCGAACTGTAAGTTGTGGCTTCGATTCCCACTCAGGACAAACACGAACATAGGTGTTTGTTTATGTTACATATGTGTGATGAACATAGGTGTTTGTTTTGTGTCTGGGTGTTATATTGTAATTCTATATATGTATTTACAAACAAAACTTATCTAAGTATTCTATCAGTTATCTGGTTCCTATAGTACAAGCTTTGCTTAGTTTGGGGCTGTGTGAAATGTTCCAAATATTAATTACGCGCTACTTATTGCCCGCAGCTTCGCCCGCGGCGTGGCCTATGGGAAAATAATTCAACCACCCATTTCACCCTCTTAAGGGTGGAATTTCGTAAAATCCTTTCTTAGTGGATGCCTACGTCATAACATCTACCTGCGTGAAAAATTTCAGTCCGATCCGTCCAGTGGTTTGGGCTGTGCGTTGATCACTATATCAGTCAGTCAATCAGTCAGTCACCTTTGAGTTATATATTTTGATTATTATTATTATTTAATGTAAATTATCACTTTATATGGGAAATGATCATACCACGCTACTTTGTAGGGGGACTACATTGTAACTTATATCTTCGAATGATGTGATCGTATAATATTTACCGAACTTCACTTAAGTTCGTTTGATTGTATAATATAAGCAAAGCTTGTACTGTGGGAACTAGATAAATACTTATACGCTCATTTTTGTTTGTAAATACATACATAGAATACAATATAACACCAGACACAGAACAAACATCATTGTTCATCACACAAACGTGGGTTAAACCTACACAAAATCATGATTAAAATATGAATATTTTAATCAGACAATTCATGAATACATAATTATTATGATAACTGCCTAATTACACTAAAATTCGATTTTGTCTGTATACCAAAATTTACGCATATCTTACGATGTTGTTACACTAAATAATAACAAAAACAATTAAACCAATTGCGTTTAAAATAACTACGTAAGTACTTAAATTCTGTGTCAATGAATTTATCAACTACAATCAAAACATTTACATCAATAATTGTAAATGTCAGTCATTCAGTTTATGATGACAACAACTGAAGTCAACTTACTAGGCCTAGTTTATTTGTATTTAGAATAGAATCATTTTATTGTCACAGAGAACACACTAGTTTTCATTATTTCAAAAGTAACAACTGTCTTGTCCAGTTTTGGCGGGAACGCGAAAAAGATTGCGTCACCGCATTGTAATAGGTCTTTACCTATGAAATTGCCGTATTGCAGTAGAGACTTTTTCAAACAAAAAAAAAATTTGATTGGCTATGAATTCTAAATTCAAATTAATTTTGTTTTAAAAATATGACATTCTATTTACAATATAAGTCTTTTGTTTATTGATTAGCGTTGTATTTTCATTACATTTCAACATTTTTCCTCATAATGGATACTTTGAAATTTCGTGTAATTATGGAATATGAGTTCCGTCGTGGCACCAACGCGGCACAAACGACACGTAACATCAACGACGTTTACGGAGAGAACTGTACAAACGAACGTACAACCCGTTATTGGTTTGCTCGGTTCCGTTCTGGGAATTTTGACTTGAAAAATGAACCTCGTGGTCGTCCGGAAACTTTGGTCAACAATGATGAATTAAAGGCGATTGTGGAAGCTGATGAATCTCAATCTACAGCTGAGCTGGCAGCAGCTTTTGATGTTAGCATCAAAACAATATTGGTCCATTTGCGACAGATTGGCAAGATAAAAAAGCTTGATAGATGGGTGCCCCACGAACTTAACGATCGCCAGCGCAACGTACGCGTCGAGACTTGCCTTGCGCTGCTTAACAGGCACAGAAATGAAGGAATTTTGAACCGAATTGTTACGTGCGACAAAAATGGATTCTTTTTGACAATCGAAAGCGCTCAGCAAGTTGGTTAGATCCTGTTTCGCTACCAAAGCAATGTGCAAAACGAAAAATGACCCCTAGAAAGGTGATGGTCACAGTTTGGTGGTCTAGTGCTGGTGTGATTCATCATAGCTTTTTACAAAATGGCGAGAGCATTACTGGAGATGTGTACATTGAAGAACTGACCACAATGATGGCGAAACTCGCAAGTCTGCAACCAGCTTTGGTCAATCGGTCGTCTCCACTGCTACTTCACGACAAAGCGCGACCCCATACTGCACAACAGACCGTCTCTAAGCTGCATGAGTTGGGTTTGGAAGCTCTCCCTCATCCGCCATACTCACCAGATCTTGCGCCTACCGACTATTACTTTTTCCAAAATTTGGACAACTTTTTAGCGGGAAAAAAATTCAATTCCCGAGAGGCAGTACAAAACGCCTTTGAAGAGTTTGTTGTCTCCCGTCCTGCTGATTTTTTCAAGAAGGGCATCCATAAACTGCCACAGCGTTGGCAAAGATGCATTGATTGCAGGGGACTTGACTTTGAATAAAAGAAATAAATAAGTTCGAAAAAAAAATACTTTAACTTTTTTCAAACAAAACGGCAATTTCATAGGTAAAGACCTAATATTATTTTCCAAAACTTGTGTTATTTTCAGTGTTAGTGCATAAAATTGGTGGCATATTATTCGTTAAGTGCTGAATTATAGGCATGAGTTTAGGAAAGTGGTATTATGATGGTGAAACGTTTTTTTTCGTGTTTCCAAAACTCCATAGAAGCTTCTGGTAAAGTTGCCACCACTTTACTAAGAGTATGACTTTGACTAGACTATGACTTGACTCGATGACTTCGACTGTGACTGGACACATATTTGCGTAAATATCATAAACTTGAAAAATTATCAATTACTTGACACTGGCTAAATATCCAAAAGTGTGGAGTCAAAACATAAAAAAACGGTCTTGTCTAATTATTATAAATACATTGTTTTAATTCATATCTTCTTTCTATCAAAATGTTAACATTTTAAAACATAATCTTAAATTTCCTGAATAAAAATTTTATGGGATCAAAATAGAACTGTAATCCCGGAAAATATGGACAAAAATTTAACAGGTAACAGCCACCTGTGTCATCAAAATTGATTCAGCTTTTTTGGTATGAAAGTCAATCAAACAGGCGTTTTACTTGTATATAATAAGCAAGGATATTGATGTCGGCTTAGCTGTTAATAAAAAATAGTAATATAGTCTTGTTTTATCACAATGTTGCGTACTTACTCTGAAAGTAATGTAGACGAGTCTTGTTGACAGTTGAGATTGATTCGCGTGGACTTTTTGTTCAATCGCGCAGCACAACACTGTTGCTCTGAGCTCAACTCTAGTCCTCCCGCGGCGTTCAAGCCGGTAAAACGTTACCGGACATTCGGACCGCAAAGTTTTTATAAAACGAACGTGAACTTTACTGAATGTAACAAACATTTAAATCTTATGTGTGAATTTTAAATATGGAACGTTTACCGAAACTTGAATGTTAATTTATTTTTTCGAATGTGATCTTGACCGGCCAGTGACTTGTTTTTAAAGCATGTTTTAATTAACATTAACCCTTAAATAACTCGTGATTATAATAATTGGATTTCTTAAATGGTGCACTTTAAATGCTGATAAATTAAGAATAATGTTATAGAAACTCAAAGAAAAGCAAAAAAGTAACCAAAACTAAATTAATAAATATCTAAATCTTGTAACTAAAATAGCTCTAAAAGAAATGTTATTGTATTATAATTTCGCTCAAAACTTCATTTCAGAAAAACAAAGTATAAATTCAAATTAAATAATCAAAATACAAATCCAAAACAAAAATATATGTGTAAAATAAATAGTGTAATATTTTGAAAATAATTATCATCATTTTAATTTTATTGTTATGATAAGTATAAACGTATTTATCATTCTTGCATATATCATATGGAATGATGACTCGCTATGAACTCTAATATCATATTAATACTACCAATTCAACCTATTAAGCGCCGTACTTTTATGCCTTCATATTTGTACATGAACTCATGATAATTGTCTTCAATCGGACCATTAAATTTATTGTTCGATTGTGTATTCAAATCTAGAACGCACCCAGCAAATTTGAATAAAGGTATGAAACAAAAAAACATTTCATCCAACAGTTTACTTATTTAAAAACACGGAGGTTATTCTGGAGTATTATGTATGTCACGTAATGTTACCACAATCAAATGACAATGAAAAGATCAGATAAATTCTACAATTGAAAATATGAAGCTTTATCAGATCTCTGAATGCGTTTTGTAAAAGCTGAAACCGTGACCTCGATAGTAGACGCTATGCAGCTGGTATCTAAATAAATAAGTATTCTATTTTGATACTGAAAATCCATGAAAAAGATGCGTATATCAAGAAGAGAAGAACTTGGATTCAATTTAAACGCAGTATAATTGTTAATCGAATTTAAATCCCATATATTTTTAAATTTAACGTGGTTTAGCCAATTTACGTTTAAGAGTAAAGAGTTACCATTTTAAATAGAGCAAAAGAGTCATACTTTCACATAGTTAGGCAGTTTGTGACAATACAAAAAATTTTGTTAGCTTGCCTGATGTGGCTTTCCGTTTTCTAGATTTTCTAACTGAAACGGTTTCCCATGATAAAATTATTCAATGGTAATTAAAAATAATCATAATAACGCCCAACAATCACATACACAGATCCTGGACCCTAACTAGGATTCCCTCTGTCCAGGGATCCAGGAACTACGAGGACCCTGGTCCCATAACACCCAGACTCAGAACAAGTATATGCGCTTTTTTTCTGTGCATTAATACTTGTCCTGCCATGGGAATTGAACCCGCCGCCTCCGGGCTATGAGCCGACCTGCTCAACCACTACACCACAAAGGCTGTCGTCTGTAAAAAAATGTGACATCAATTTTTCTATTGGCACTTGTTCTTTTTAGTAGTTGATCATAGTTGCAGAAATGTGGCTAAGAATTCGAATCCGATCCATAATAATTTTATATTATGTTAAATAATAGTTCTCATATCTTTATCTTGTAGTACAATTTCAAAACAATTACAAATTTGATACAATCAATATTGATTGACCAGTTAACATTGTATTGATTCATGTAGGCAGATAAGACGACATATACACGGTGGAATTTAATTCACTCTTTTCCTTAAGTGTACGTACTCAGACCATGCTATTTCACACATTGTATTCGTACAAGGTCCAATTTAAAAAAAAATAGATTTTGTTTTAATATTTAGTGCCTGTTAAAATAACTGCATGACAGCTGAAATGCCAATTTAAAAGTACACACAGCGCGGGCATTAGCGGAGTGATTTGTAAATGTTTTGTAGGCAATAAAATACCTGCTTCACAAGGCTTTTCTTTAGACTTTAAATTTGATAATAATTATATTACTACTAGATTTGAGTTTTATTTCATTAGTACTTTTGTTATTTTGTTATATAACATATGTTCATATGGGAGCATTCTCTAGCATGGACTGAATACATACATTAAAGGAAAAAAAGAATTAAATTCCACCTTGTATATTGTAAATGGTTGTAAATTATTTGTTTATTTATAAAGGCATTCTTCCAAAAATTCGTTTGCAGCAAGGTTTATTATGTAAGTAATAATTCTTTCAAAGGCTGTCCCTATGTTCATGACATTAAAGCATCTAATTATGCCTTCTACGATATTTTATTGGCAAGGACTAGTATTCTAAACAACATTGATTGAGTATCAAGTACATAGGTAGTGTCTAATAAAGTTACGCATCAATGGCTTCCTGCCTACTCAATACAACCTAGTATATCGAGATCAACCTTCAATACTGTAACGCCTTCCGGAAACATTTTTTTCATTGCCTTTGTTGTCATTTTCAATAGAAAATGGACTTTATACATAGCTGCTGAAACCAATAATTATTCTTTATTCTTATTTTTAATTTTATTTGTCCCTAGCCCCATACGTGCATATTAAGTCACAATACACCATACTATAGATAAAAAATCATTTAGCTGGAAATGTATTTTTATTCGTTTCATCGAAAATAATGGAGATACTCACCGATTATTTTCTTCTAAGTCGGTATTTTAATACGTATTAAAAAATATTTAAACAATATTTAGAACAGCGTAAGATAACAATTCCTTGGACTCAATAAGATCCGCTTTTATTAAATTTGCTATTTTTAATCGGTTTATAAGTTTTTTTTGTGTTACTAAAATTATGTGACCCCGCGCGCTTGTTATTTTTTTTTTTATGTTTTGGCTCCACACTTTTGTGTATTTAGTCAGCGTCAAGTAATTGATATTTTATCAAGTTAATGATATTTACGCAAATATGTGTCAAGTCACAGTCGACGTCATCAAGTCAAGTCTTAGTCAAGTCATAGTCTAGTCAAAGTCATAGTCCTAGTAAAGTGGTGGCAACTTTACTTGAAGCTTCTATGGAGTTTTGGAAACAAAAACAAAAAAAAACGTTTCACCATCATTATACCACTTTCCCACACTTATGCCTATAATCCAGCACTTAACGAATAAAATGCCACCAATTCTATGCACTAACACTGAAAATAACACAATTTTTGGAAAATAATACAATGCGGCGACGCGATCTTTTCGTTTTCCCGCCAAAACTCCCGCGCGCTTGTTAATTTCACAGATGACCAAAGACATTCACAGATAATACGATATTTACAGTACTAAAGAAATGCGCGTGCGAGCAAAGTACAATTTTAAAACTTAAAACTGCAATACTTCAACACTGTTTTATTTGTGTTATGTTATCACATTAAACATTAATTCAAATATTCAATTAATTAATGGAAAATAATACAAGCTCGAACAGACAAATGCATTTCACACAATGCAAAAATTGTTTATTGAATAATGAAATAATGTGATACAAGATAAAATTTAAAAGCTTATTATTTTGCCATTTTTAATAAATTAATCTATTAATTATGTTACTTAATAAATGTATTAAGTAACATGAAAATTAATTAAGTAACATCAATAATTATACATTTAATCCTTATCAGAAAAATCATAATTAATTCCGCGCGCATTTACATTGAATCGAACCGTAGGGTGGTAAAAGAACTGATTTCCCGCAAAAACCTATTTCGCGTAATATGATATTTCTATCGAAAGAAATGTTCTTTATTAACTGTTTTGATATTTTTCTAAAGAAATTTTGTATTGTACAAGTTTTTTTTATTGTAAAAGTCAAGGTGATCCACACATTTTTAGATCACAAAATATACACGCGTTTTAGAGTGTTGTGCAAAAAACCTTTAAAATTACCTCAAAAAACCATTTTTCACACGCCACTTTGACAGCTGTCATCTTTACAACACCGCGACCCAAGAGTTACAGAAATAATTTTTGTATGTCCAGTCTATTTTTTCCTGTAGTGACAGCAATTAGTTGACTTGATTTTTTTAACAGATGTGCATTTTTCTTGAACTATCATGTATGTCAAGGTCCTTTAATTGCTATTCCCCGAGGCTAATTAGAGAGCTAAACGTTACTGATACCCTCAAAATTTTATGTGTTGTTTTTATGACGCATTTATGTGACAGTTGGCCTTCAGTGCTGGTCGCTACAGCTCCAAGATTCGCACTCGCAAATATTTGGCTATAGAGTGGACGGATATACGAAACATCACAGATGCCTTGTTTACTTTGGTAGTTTTCAAAGAACTCCATTTGATTCATTAGGTAAGATGAAAGGAAATTTGAATTATAAATACATTAAATTTCGTATCAAATGATTTTGCATCTGCTGGAAATACCGGAATATATTGTCATAAATTGCGCACTGTTTTTAATGTTTTACTTTTGAAATGTTTACTTTAAAAAATTTAACAAATATTTTTCTTATATACGATACAGTACTAAATTTTACTTATATTTGTTACTTAAATCAAATTTTAATAATTTCTTAAAAATTCCTGCTAACTCTTCGATGACTACAAAGTGTGTAAAAATGAGACAGTGCATTTTAAGCATTGATTAATTTTAATAACGTTTAGTAAGACTCATTATAAAAAAGTGTGTTTGTCTTTTTCAAATCTAAATAATCATTCTAAATATATTCAGTGTTACGCGTAACCCAATCGTTCAAAATTGGCGATTCAACGCCATTCTTTTATTCATCTATAAATTAGCATTGTGTCCGCGTTTCTATAAATAGTTTTGTCATTATGGCATCATGCGTCTATACACCGCCCTACACTAATGGTTTCGGTAGTTTCACCTCTGGCGATAACGTCAGAATATTATATCAGTAAATAGCGTTTGTCCATATTCTGTCAACTATGCTGAAACAGGCTTAAATGTATCACGGGTGACGTCAGAGCAGCGTGATCGAGATTATTCAGCATTTAGATAAAATTAAAATCTGTAAAAAAGAATTTACGGTTGAGTTCAATGTTCGGAGAGGAAAAAACCGTGAGCGCGGGAACTGAGAAGACGCAACTGTAACTAGATACCTTATATATAATAGCTTATTGTAAGAGTTTTTTGTACAAAACAAAAACGACATTTTGTTCAGAAATCTATTTGATGGGGCACCCTTTCATAATGTTTCTCGCGAGAACTTTTATTACTTCGAGAAAAAAGTTTTCTATGCATGTTGATGTCGGCACCTATAAAAGTGTAAGCAATCTGTGCCATCCAAATCAGTTCAATCATTATAGTCACAGAATCCAACAAACATTATAAAGAAAGAAACGTTTCATTACACATTGAATTGGTAGGTACTAAATACTAAGGAGTCGACGAAAAACGGTTAACTGCACTTCATAAATTGGCATATCACATAATTTTTCTGTCTTATATTAGTATTATGCAAACCTTATAATAAACTAGAATGAAATTATCATACTGAATAGTCTCTTCCAGAATATCTGTGATATCGAAAGGATACCCACCCATCCACGGATGTACGTAATTTACAAAAGGACAAGTAACTTTCTATGATGTGAAGAAAGATATTGATTTTTGAGTTTGAGTCCATTGTAAATTTAAAGGCTGAGGTGATTAAATTTATCAACAGTATTATATGACCTTAGCATTTTAGCAGTTATAAAAAAGTAATACTGATTTTTAAGTGTATGATAATTAATTACGAAGGCTTTTACATTTCAAAAGACCTAACTGCATTTATAGGTGCTATAATTTAGTGTCTTAATATAAATATCCGAAAGTGTAAATCCGATATGTAAATAAACGGAGGTCATAAGACTAATGAAATTATACAATAAATCAACGAGTAATCAAATAGCATATTAAGCGAAAATGTAACATTAAATCATAACGAGTCTCCATTACATTAACACGTACGTTAGTTACAGACTACTAACATTAAAATTAATATCTATAACTTATACGCATTAATTAATCATGAGATCAAATAGTTTATATCAACGTATCACAAATTCAAAATTTATTTAATAACTTTTGAATTTTCAATGGTCATAACATGACGTTGATTGAATGTCCTTGTGAAAATAACACAGATTAAAGAAAAACAATTGACTGTGGAAACAAATGTCAATTTTTAATGTCATTGTTGTACTTAGCACACAGATTAGAGAAAAACAATCAACCATAATATATTAGGTCTTTACCTATGAAATTGCCGTTTTGTTTGAAAAAAGTTAAAGTATTTTTTTTCGAACTTATTTATTTCTTTTATTCAAAGTAATCACCCCTGCAATCAATGCATCTTTGCCAACGCTGTGGCAGTTTATGGATGCCATTCTTGAAAAAAATCAGCAGGACGGGAGACAACAAACTCTTCAAAGGCGTTTTGTACTGCCTCTCGGGAATTGAATTTTTTTCCCGCTAAAAAGTTGTCCAAATTTTGGGAAAAGTAATAGTCGGTAGGCGCAAGATCTGGTGAGTATGGCGGATGAGGGAGAGCTTCCAAACCCAACTCGTGCAGCTTAGAGACGGTCTGTTGTAGAGTATGGGGTCGCGCGTTGTCGTGAAGTAGCAGTGGAGACGACCGATTGACCAAAGCTGGTTGCAGACGTGCGAGTTTCGCCATCATTGTGGTCAGTTCTTCAATGTTAACTTGAGAAATTATCATTTACTTGACACTGGCTTAATACACAAAAGTATGGAGCCAAACAAAAAACAAAAAAAAATCCTTTAATTTCAATTTCAAAAGTTTGACATTGACACCTAATTTCACACTGCCCTCGCCAGTTCGCAACGTAGCAAATTAGCCATAGTCAGAATCAGAATAAAGTTATTAATATCATGACAATTAAAATTGTATTCTATTTTTATTATTATACTAATAAAGCTGTTATTTACACTCATTACTCAAAGTACTCCTAATCATTTGTAACAAATCACATTAGAAGCAATTACAACACAGCAAAGCGTTATTGAAACAGAAATTAATTCACGAGATCAGACTTAATGTGGCGAAGCGTGCATTGGGCTTTCATCCAAATTCTATGGAAACAGGTCTAGGTCGGCATTTGAATGGCACTCCACAGTTAATGTTGTATGGTATTACTAGGCGGGTTGGCTGTAATCTCGAGATAGTATTGATGAGCGGTAAAGTGATCGATGATAGTGGATATCTAATCTTTTAATAAAGTTACATATGCGATACGTTCGCATCGGGAATTATTGGTTAACTACCAGCGTGGTCTGTCGAGCTGCTTCAAGGAGTACTTATATAGGATTGACACGTGAAGCATTAAAAAAATTAATCTGCTCCAAAAACAAGGGTTAACCTTAACCTATTTAGTAAAGTATCTGGGTGCTATTCTACGGATTTGTCATGAACAATCATCTGTTTTTATATGCGCCTTCAAGTATTATATTTTGGTATACTCGGGCAAAGTTATGTTTGCATACCTGCTACTGCTTTTTGCACCCGTTGAAATGTTGATTGAAGTACGGGGCGTCATTCGTCACGTAATTTTATAATTAATATTATTTGGAAACTTATATCCTTGACTTTAACGGATTACATCATTACAGGGTCAACATTCGATAAATTATTTATAACGTGTGTTTAATAATAAATAAAAAATTTAAAATATATTACTCGTAGGTACATATTATAGAAGGGTTTTAAGAAGAGAATATATCCCTCTTTTGTCCATACAAAAAGTGCTAACGTTTTCTACCTTAAGATTTAGAGAGTAAAAATCATTTCGCCCTGAAACACCAAAATGTAAGTAAATTCACTAAAAGACTATAATTGCCTCTATCAAGTCCACAGATAGCAGAAAGATGGCAATAACAATTTCAAATACCAGGATGGTTCTCTTAACACTGAATAATTGTAATGGATTGAGGAAAATAATCTATGTATAGTTACCGATTTATATTTTATTTATTTATATATTACGATTACATACGTAATGTACACCGTAACCAAATTTAATAACACTATTAAAAAGGAAACATTGCTAATTGTCCTCACAGTTACAGGTAAAGATTGAGTACATAATAAAAAAGGGTGAATAAAATTTACCCTTTTTTATTTCGGGTTGTATTACGGCTATTCAAAGAATCAATAAAACACTAGGAATACAAATTGTAAGAAAATAATTATAATTGTAAGTTTGATTCTAAACAGTAATAAAAACGATTGATGATAATTAAATGACTTAAAAATGAAAATAAAGTAATAATAAGATAAATATTCAAAACTAATAATTAAATTTAAATATACAATATTATATCACAGATCTTTAACAGTTTTTTTAAATTCGTGAATATTTTCCGCAAATAGGTCTAGTGACATTATTCGGATTCATATTAAATTCTCGCACCAAACTGTATCGTTTTCACCAAGAACAGATCTAAATTGAGTGTCTTTGAGTACTTTAAATCTGGATGCAAACCTTGGCAACCTTGATTTGAAAAAAAAAACCCACAACATTTACAAAACTGGTTGCTCTGACATTGAAGCTACCAAAACCAACTACCAGAATGCATGGCTCACATGCCCGTGAACCAAATTTCCTGTACATACCACATTAATCTTAACTCGACCTTACAATACTTAGAAAGGTAACCTTAACCTTTACCAAACAATTTCACCTAACGCAACTGGTTACACTTGCTCTAAATAATGTTAGTCTAATAAACATTTGACGCAGTGTCCATTGATGTGTTAATGAGCTAACAGACACTATGAATGAATAATAAATGTCAACTGTTAGCAAATAGTACGATTAAAACGGCATGAAATCATTTATCTTAGTAAATTTCATGTACTTTAAATTACGATTACTATACATTAATTTTATTGCATTATAAAACCGTTTTGATGGTCCCAAAAATACTTAATGAACGTAGTTCTCCAAATGTTCAGTGATAGATACACTTTTTTTTACAATTTAAGCCAGAGTGGTGTTCTACAGGAATGACTAGATAAAATATTTATTTGATATCAATATTTCAAGTAATCCACAAAAAATTAACACATTTTCACGCGCGGATCCAGATCTGCTGCTATTTTCAACTTTTAAACAGACCGCTACAGAAACGCCGTTAATAAAAACGTGGTATGACGAGGCCTTAAAGAAATTAAAACTTATTACCAAATAGCGTCCTCGCTCAAGGCACTGCAGTAAACCACAAAGTTCATTTAAATTAAAACATGCTTTATTTATTAATCGAACACATTAACCATGTTTAATGAAAACCAATTAAAGCTAACTCAGACTGGTCGGCGCATGATCGCATGTTTTATAGACGAATATGTTTTTATAGACAAGTCATTCGGCACCTCGCTGTAGCCGAGCTGGTTGGTCACACTCATTGATAGTGAACCAATCGTCACGACATCACAATAATAATAATACAATGAGTAATCAATGATGTAACTTCCTTTCCATATTACTTTATTACTGGTGGTCACTGGCCAAGTCGACTCTAAATTATCAAAACATTGACGACAAGTTACGCCTCGCGGTTTCAATCGTGGATAAAAGTATCCTATGTGTTGATCCAGAATATAATACGCATTCCAAATTTCATCAAAATTGGTTGTGCAGTTACGGAAATTGACGGTAACATACATTCACACAAACTTTCACATTTATAATATTATTAAGATAGGAAAGGATTTCTATTTACAGAAACTATAAACATACTGTTATTCTAAACTATGTATCGATTTTATCTTTCATCGATGATAAAATCGATACACGGTTAGGGTTATAGATAACGTAATAAGTAGATGTCAGTTTATATTTATACAATAGTTTCGGTAAACGTATTTCAATGACTAACAATCTAGAAATAATGCGATGTGTGACGGTTTCATAAAAAGTGACAATGAGTGATACAAAAATGTCGCAAACACATACAAAACAGTGCCAAATAGATAACACATATAAAATGGAGAAGAAATATCTGGAACTGAAGCGTCTTGTGATGGAGAAGACAGAAGAATTGAAAAGAAGAGACAAAATAATTGCTCTGCTTGAAAATGAAATTGACGATAAAGACGCTCAAATAAGATATTTGAAGAATGAAATAGATAAATACAGGCAAGTGGTGAAACCACTTACCAGACAAATCATCGATAGTCATAGAAACGGTTTGGATGAAGATGAACGCTTCGTGATGAAAACACCTGGCGTAGAAAACTCTAGAATATATCCACTAGGTGAACGAAGACTCAAGAGAACTGCCATTTCAGCTGAACCTCTATCAGCTCTAACAACAGAGCACGAGATGAAACTGGTGAAAATACCGAAAAGTCACAAGTGAGTAAATTAATAAACAAAGCATACATAAAATCCTAACTCGTTTTTTTTAAAGAGTAAAATGTAATATCAACGTTTATTTGAACGTTTGTTCAGGAGCAATAACGTTGTCATTCAAAACATAATTTACGTAGGTGTACTGGTACTGGTACATATTATACGAGCAGATGGACGTGTAAACGTTCCTAAATTAGTTTGTGACTAGCTACTTTCCAGTTTTACAAAATAAACTATTTACAAACGTACTGACTAGCAGAATAGGCTATTTGACTACTATTAAAAATGAACAAGTAAATATTATTTTCATAAAGTAGGTTAAAAATGAATGTAATCATTGTAAAAATAAGTAAAATCGGTAAATTAATCACGGAGTAGTACGCTTTAAAGTTTCATCGCCTGTCCCTTTCTCGCAAAACAGAGATTTCTGTATTTTAAAATGCCTGTAACTTAGTCATTTTTTGAGATATTTAAGTTTTGTTTTCACAGTTATCTATTTATTGAGGTATATTATTTATGTATGTAATAAAAAATATAGTAATCAAATAGCCTATTGAGCAAACGATGGTTGAATTGTGGGTAGATAATTATGTCATATATATTTTCAGGTGTTGAAATTCATCATATTCTATGTATAATTTATTGTTTTCCTGCTACATTGCATGTGCGATTTTAAGACAAAAATGCCTGTATTTCTTAACGAGCTTCTGCCCGCAACTTCGCCCGCGGCGTGGCCAATGGGAAAATAATTCAACCACCCATTTCACCCTCTTAAGGGGTAAGGGTCTACGTCATAACATCTACCTGCATGGCAAATTTCAGCCCGATCTGTTCAGTGGTTAGGACTGCGTTGATAGATCACTATGTCAGTCAGTCACCTTTGAGTTTTATATACATTTTTAAAGTTGCTAGCTCCAGTGTAGAGAACAATTTCAGCTTCACTCACATGACTAATTATCATTTACTCTTACTATGACACTATTTAATAGTATCAAATAGTAAAACATATTTCACTTCCCTTTATTGTACTTGTGCAGCTCCATTCATCTAATGTCTACGTCAAATCGTTTTCATTGCAACTCAACACATGTGCTAGCTAATTTTGTAACATCATCGATCAATCAGTACCGACTATTGATTGAATTTCTTCTCAGCGCTACATGTTTGAGGTCGCCGTGTTAGCCAGTATGCCTTCAAATGCACACATTTGGTATAATTACGATCGAAGTTTGTAATAGCTGTCCTCGCCATAGGCGCTGTCTCGACGTACGCGGGCGCGGGCGACACTTAGGTTCAGGTGAACTTGGAATCTTACTCAGAGAATGCTGAACGGAATTTATAAGTGGTTTTTGTACCTTGTATTCAAATAGTTGGCTTCAGGTTATTTTGATTCTTTGTGTAAAGGTAAAGGAAGCCCAACATTATTATTCTGTAGTTGTGCGTTAATCTACTAGTCTGCAGTAGGTACCTATAGGATGAAAGACCTTATCTAGTCAGATTCTCTCTAGTCTTGCTGGTCAGTGCTTGAAAACGTCCCCCAATGCATTGAACAGTTTTGGAAAAATAACACCTCCCTGCGTTACGCCTCTTTGCTACGGTTTGTTTCCGTGGTTCCATGCTCTGGTCCTGTATTTGGAATTACAATAGCGGCCTTGCTGTACAAATCCTTCAACACTTTGAAATATCTATGGTAAATTTAAGCATCGCTGTAGGGACTGCAGTACCGTCTGAATCGAAAGCTCCATTTTCTCATAGTCCATAAGCGCTAGACGTAACGGCCGATTATACTCATCGGTCTGATATGCTTATAATAATGTGTACAATCATCAGCTGCAACAATAAAACTTCGAGAAATAACGTGATCAATTAGGTGATGATTTGTTTTTGCATGCAAATTTTACATATCTTAGGTTCGTATTACAGAACGATGCTCAGTCATCGATCGCTGCTCAAGCAGAGATTTCATTCGCTAATCGATCGCTTTGTGAATGAAATCTCTAAAAATTATTATGTAACTCATAAAATTTGTTATGTAAACGATTTTTATATCATAATTTCGTATCATCAAATCTTAGCAAAATAATATCATTCCTTTAATTAGTCGTATTTTGTCTAAAAACTGTTAATGTATCTGACGGCGGCTACGTCCAGTTATAAACTCTATGCACAGCGATCGAGCACCGTAATTTACCCTGTGGTGGCATTAAATGTATTACAGTGGCAGCACTGGCAACTGTCATGGCGGCCCTACCTGTCTGGCTATATAAAGGGATCGATTGGTGTGCTACGGATCATTCTTGTTCCAGACACGGCGCGGCGTGGACATGCTGAAGGCCTATAGTTATATAGGTTGCAACCTACCTACCCACAACACGTTCCTGCCCACATATCTTATAAAACATATAACAATAATATTATTATATTTAAAATTGCTAAAATCAAAACATGTTTCTAAAATTTATTAATTATTATGCTAATGTCTGCATTTAATTAAGTCCATGTCTATGTTAGGTATACATTTAAATAAAATGAATAATTACGTAGAGATGGATAAGAATATAATTGCGGATATTTACTACTACAACAACGAGCCGTTTTAGAAAAGACGAGAAGAAGAGAGACGAGGAATTTTCACTAAATCAACAACAAGCATTATTTTTGAAAGAGTAGTGCGACGAGAAGAAACAAAACAATCAGATGGAAAAATTGATATAAATAGGAAATAAACCGAATAAGAACGAAGAATTAACCAAATTTAACTAAGTAGCTTGGTTGTTACAAAATAAAATCGATCCCCAATAACATACATCTATAACGTAGTTCTCCAAATGTTCAGCGATAACAACACTATTTTAAAGAATCAAATAGCCAGACTGGTGTTTTAAACATATCACCAGTAATTATTCTAATTTGAAATGCCTATTGCACTAAATCTACAAAATAATTAGAAAAATATAACACATTTTCTAGCGCCGACCATTTGATATGATTTGCAATTAGCAACTTTAAATAAAACTTTCTAGAGACCCTCAAAAAAACAGAAAAAGAGTTGTGCTTGGTCGCCACTTTAATATGGTCGTATAAGATATCAGTTGAAATATAAATACCAAATATGTTTTGCAGAAACCAACCAATATGGAGGTTTTTTGGTGGGTTTAATATTTAAATACCTGGCAGTACTGGCTTGGCACCTCTCCATATTTTATAAGAAAAACAGAAAATAAAGTTATTATTAGTAACAGTTTTCAGACTATAAAATGACGATATATGGACGATAAAGCAAAGAACCGTGAATATTAACTTTAAACAAATGATGTACTAAAAAGATACATCAAGCATGGAGCTATACCTGAAGCAGTGATGTCATCGCAAACGGTTGGTTTGGGAGCCACAAAAAACATAGCTATGAATTATTATCTAATAATTTGTACCTATTTATATCCCATCATGACATGACTAACACATTATAGTAGATACATAATTATTTGTGAAATTATAACTTGGTAACAAGCGTACAGAATTTTATATTATGTCGAAATTATAGTGACTATTGACTTGACTTGGGGAGTGAGCTGACGAGGTATGCTGGTATGTAAGTTGTTATTATGCTGGCATGTCCGGTAAAATGACAATTTACACTTGTCAAGATGGCGACATTAACATTAAACAAAAACAAAGTTACGACGGCCGATAGATGGAGCTAAAGTAAAAAAGTTTTCAGTTGTAAAGCACACTCGCTTTTTGGATGCACTTATGGATATTGTTTTAGTCATGTGTAACCATTATGTTTTGCTTTTATTTAGTTAATATATAATAATATGTGTGGACATCTCAAACAACGCCATCTAGCTCCAAACTAAGCATAGCTTGTACTATGGGAACCAGATAATTGATACAATACTTAGATACTTTTGTTTGTAAATACATACATAGAATACAATATAATAGTTAGTGTCAGAAGGATCGAAGCGTCTAAAATAACCAAAATCATTTCAAAATCGTTGTTTCATTTTTGTACGCAGTCAAAGTATACTTGTATAAAATAAACCTATAGCAACACAGTTTACAATTTTATGTGTATAAGCTCTCAGGATGTAGTACGCCGGTCTATACAGGTATCATAGCAACATATGTGCTTCAACAGTATAAACGAAGATTAGTTGCGGATGCTGACCGCCTCTTCATGCCGAAACCCTATCCATAAATTTAAGATAAACAAAAATTTTCTCAAGATGTATACTTATTTCCATGGAGATTCTAGATATGGGTATAACTTTAGCTGGCACCTAAGCACTTAACTATTATTACTCGTAGTTTATAAACCATGACTACAGTTTTATTTATAAGATAGCCTAGTTTAAGTAGGACTTGTTTATGACACTAATTTTCTATAATAATTCAAAGGTTACTACCATTATGTTGCTGATAGCTTGACAATGAAGTCACTGGAGCCTTCGACGTGAACCTTTAATAGGTTCCTTATGTGCATAATTTTCTTAAGATACTAACAAGTTGTCTACAGCCATTCAAATAATTAAGCCCATTGACTTATAAGAGGATATAATAATATTTAACTAGATACGTCTGTAATATTACTTTTAAAGTCACTGATTAGTGAAAAAAATATTCATTGGAAAAACAGTGTAAGTCACTTTAACAAAAAAAGAACTTATTTCTTCTAGATTAGAATTTGTGGTAACTATTAGGAGTTAAAATGAGATTTACAGGATAACAGAAATTAAAATAATGAAATGAAAAGATGATAGATGAATGTGCAAAACAAACAAAGATATAAAAAAAAACACGAACAAATATATGGGAAATAAAGCTCTAACTTCTTGGAGAGAAGGCTATGTTGGAGTTTTGGCGGGAAAACGAGAATGATCGCTTCACCGCATCATATTATTTTCCCAAAGTTGTGTTATTTTCAGTATTAGTGCATAAACTTGGTGGCGTTTTATTCGTTAAGTGCTGGATTACAGGCATAAGTGTGGGAAAGTGGTATAATGATGGTGATACTTTTCGTGTGGTTTCCAAAACTCCACATAAACGTCTAGTACCACTTCAAATATCATTCACTTGAGAAATTATCAATCACTTGACACTGGCTAAAGACACAAAAGTGTGGAGCCAAAATAAATAAAAAAGGCTATGTTTGAGTCATAAAAAGTCAATTCAGAAAATGTCAAATGTGAAGGTGGTAAAAGAAAATATTCTTGCACTCTCACATATTAAAAGTCCTGACCTTTAATGTCCCCTAAATGCATCGTTTAATAATTTAATTTCTTTGTTTTCAGATCCCGGGAGCTTATAAAGGGTGCAATCTTGGACAACGACTTTATGAAGAATCTGGAAATGACGCAGATCCGCGAGATTGTGGACTGTATGTACCCGGTCGAGTATGCAGCTGGAAGCCTCATCATCAAGGAGGGCGATGTCGGCAGCATTGTATACGTCATGGAAGGTCAGTATATTCTCAAATTTTTTATTTCAGTTATATGCTTGTAGTGGCATCTGTTGTAGAGTAGCGTCACTATCCTTTGAAAGTAGCTCATTCTCTATTCTGTTTCTTCAAAAGCCGCTAGATGGCAGGGCCAAAAACTTACGAACAATCTTCAGTAGATGGCGCTAAAAAAAACTCACAAAGCTACACCTAGCGTCAAGTAGCACATTAAGTTTAATGTAGTTTACGCCACCGACGCATTAAATAGAGTGCAGCACAAGTAAATTTTACAGTGAATTATATTTCTTTTAAAATAAATAATAATAATAATTAAATAAAAATAATTTTGTAGGTATGAATTCATGTCTATCAATCTGTTTGTTCTTAATCGGATCTAAATAAGTAACTAAAAATTAATTACCTACATTACATTGAAAACTGACTATAACATTATTATTATTGGAGCGTTTCTTAATTCTTATTGTTATAAAATGTCCTTATTGTATCAAAATATCACAGATCAGTCTACCGTATATAATATCTTAAAAGAAAAGTTGTTAGTGTCACGGCAGTCGCTTTTCCGCTTTCTCAACGCCTAAGTCTATTGAGAGATAATTTCTAATCGTTTAGGGAAAGTGCCTGCGCACTGTCGCTCTATACTGTGATGTTAATTATTGTGACACTTTGAGGGATTTTTTCGTAAGTATAAATAAAAAGCTTTGCCCTGAATGACTCATCACCTACAGCCCAAACCACTGGACGCAGAGAGTTGATATTTGGGAAGCAACTTATTTTTAATAACATTGAGATATTTTTGGGGGAACTATTTTTATAAATTCAGCCCCTAAAAGGGTCAAATGGGGTGTTAAAATCGTCTAAAGAAACGCTGGTCAAAAGATAAAAAAGCTTCTAGTTCATTTTTAAAAACGTAGTAACACTAAAAACGTTTCTAAATCTATTTGTAATCGTTAATTTAAAAATGACGAATCTAATAATTCCAGCACTGTCCTATTCTTTGCTACTGTTTCATATCTCATGCTAAATATAAATTAATAAGGTATTTCTAAGTTATATACCTATCTTATCTACTTATATAAACAAAAATACATGGCTGTTCGTATGTCTCGCTAAAACTCGGGAACGGCTGAGTCGATTTAAGCTGATTTTGGTTTTGAAATGTTTGTCGTAGTCTAGAGAAAGGGTTTAAAAGTTGAGAATATTAACACATTGGCTGGGTGAAACAGCGGAACGGTGCGGAACACATGGGAATCGTACCCGCTGCCTCCTGGCTATGACACGATCTGATCAACCACCACACCACAGAGGCTGTCTGAAATTTTAAATAACTATTTAATCCGAGAGTTCCTAAATCAGTTCATCTAATCTTAGACGTCGAATAAGAGGCGGATATTTAAAAGTGGCACTATTTTCGATTACCAAGCTAACAAAGACGGTTTTTTCTCACAATGCCTGATCAACCAGCGACCTTGGATTGGAGACCTTGTGGAGTTTTTGTTGCGTTCTCATAATGGATGATGTCATGTAGTCTCGATTGTAAACTGTGACTTAAATTCGAGTATCCGGAGTGAAAGTTAGGCTTAATGATTATTCTTATTAGGGTTCCGTACTGAGAAAATAGGAACCCTTGGGCAACACTATTACGCAACTGGTTGAAAAAGAACTCAAAGATTAACCTGCCGAGCTTATTTTCTCCTTTAATAAACACTGCATAACGGTGAATAGCCAGTCAGTGTGTTATCTCGTTCAATCTTTGCCCATTTCAAAATTGATAGAGAGAGAGAGACAAAACAACGGGCAAAAGGCAAACATCACATTCTAGTTTTGTGTTAACTACTCTCTATAATTACACCATTACCTATTGTTTGACCCTTTGTCATGAATAAATATTTATTACATTCTATTCTTTTCATCCATACACAATTTTTATTATTTATAGGGTAAGTAATGAGATTTTTTTTTGTTTTGGTTTGGCTCCACACTTTTGTGTATTTAGCCAGTGTCAAGTAATTGATAATATCTCAAGTGAATTAATATCATAATATAATACTTCAAGTCAAGTCAAGTCACAGTCCAAGTCATCAAGTTAAGTCATAGTCTAGTCTAGTCAAGTCATACTCCTAGTAAAGTGGTGGCAACTTTACCAGAAGCTTCTATGGAGTTTTCGAAACAACACGAAATGAAACGTTTCACCATCATTATACCACTTTCCCACACTCATGCCTGTAATTCAGCACTTAACGAATAAAATGCCACCAATTTTATGCACTAACACTGAAAATAACACAAGTTTTGGAAAATAATGCAATGCGGTGACGCGATCATTTTCGTTTTCCCGCCAAAACTCTAATGAGATTATAATGATAATAATAATAACGCCTAACGATCACATACGTAGATCCTGGACACTAAATAGGATTCCCTATACCTAGGGACCCAGGAACTACGAGGACCATGGTCCTACAACACCCAGACACAGGACAAGTATTTACGATTTATTAATGTGATTAAATATTTGTCCTGCCGCGAGAATCAAACCCGCCATCTCCAGGTTATAAGCCGTCCTGCTATCCACCACACCACAGAGGCTGTCCAAAATACATATCTATCTTTTATCATGTTTTATCCTCAAAACACGAGGTAAGTATTCTTGTCAATGTTTATGTATTAGGAAGCTCTGGAACCCTCAGTTTTGCACGCAACTTCTCTTGGCGGTTAAATGATGAATATTATGAGTTAAACGATGCATGTAATGGTTTCCAACTTTTCATCAGGTTTTATATTGTATAGCGAGTAATGTCGTGAATTTGGACTTAATTTATTTCACAATTTCATGTGAATTGCTTTAGCGGTTTTGTCATTTCGTCTACCACCATTAGGAAATATGCTTTTATTTAGAAATAATGAAAATACCTTTATTCAAGACATCACACAACATTACATTTTTACAACTAACTATATTAACTTATACAAGACAAAAAATACGAAAAAATAGAAACATAAACTATAATGACGTCATAATATTGGTAGGATAGTTGTGGTTTTTCTTCATAATTCTAAGGTTAAAAAATGGATGAAAACTCAATTTTCTACCTTACAATCATGAAGAAATACTACGACGTTTTTTAGTATTTTTATCTATATGTTACAAATAAATAAGATGGTATCATAATTTAGTCGACCCTGTGTTATCACAGTGTCAATATAATCTGTAAACAAAATATTAGATGTTTGTGGTTATGGAATATTCTTTATTATCGTTTTATGTATTAGTAGGAATATTATTCCTACCGTATGCCACGAACGTCCCCCATAGGGTGGCAGAAGAAATAGGACTCTAGAGACAATCCAGGGATCAGGAAATCAATTTTTTGTTCTCTCTTCAAAGTACGTTCATTCTGCAAGAAGCAAGATTATTGTTCGGAATCAGTATTATTATTTACTAGTTGCGCCCCGTGGTTTCACCCGCGGATAAAAAGTATTTTAATTATTTGCTCATCCCACGGGAACATTTCACTTTTCCGGGACAAAATGTAGCCTATATGTTAATCCAGTGTTTAAGTTATCTTGATACCGAATTTCATCCAAATCCGAATGGATTTACTCCTTCACGCTCAAACGGCTATTCAGTAACAAACATACACACATACACACAAACACACATACAAACTTTCGCCTTTATAATATTAGTGTGATTCTTTGTCATTGTTAGCCATTTCAACACACCGACGATTTTGTAAGTAAACATGCCTTGTTGTAGCAATGAGCGATTTTCGATTAACTTCATAGAACTTTATTACTAGATGTACCCCGCACTTCCATCTGCAGTTTTCTCCGTTGTTCTAAGGAAACTTGATAATGCACCCCGCGCTTCCATCTGCAGTTTTCTCCGTTGTTCTAAGGAAACTTGATAATGCACCCCGCGCTTCCATCTGCAGTTTTTTCCGTTGTTCAAAGGAATCTTGATAGGTTCCTAAGTCCTATATGAATATTATTATTAATGAATATTATAATTTATATAATATTATGACAAGAAAAAGTAGTTTTAATTAGAATACAAACATTTTGACTGGCCCGATAGCTCAGTTGGTAGTAACCCTGCCTTCTGAACTGTGGGTTGTGGGTTCGATTCCCACCCAGGACAAATATTTGTGTGATGAACATAGGTGTTTGTTCTGTGTCTGGGTGTTATATCATATTATATGTATATATTTACAAACAAAAAGTATTTAAGTATTGTATCAGTTATCTGGTTCCCATAATACAAGCTTTGCTTAGTTTGGGGCTAGATGGCGTTGTGTGCGATGTCCACACATATTATTATTATTTTGTATCAATGTATCAGCTCTACTCAATATTATCAGTATTCTGTCTTTATCACATACTTAGGAATATACGTTTCCGCCAGCTACCGAGTGTTAACCTGAATTTCTAACTTTCTATCGTAAAATATTATTTTTTAGTGTTTGAGTACGATTCCAATTGTAAAATTATACTTTACACTCATTTTAAAAGCATTAAAACTAAAGTGAGTTTGATCCAGCAGGTAATTATAAATCTGAATGTTCATTTGTTAAACATTCCTCTAAGTGTTAAACCGTATTCGAATATCTCTAATCCTTAATCTCTCTCTCTCTCGCTCTCTCTCGCGCTCTCTCTCTCTCTCTCTCTCTCTCGCTCTCTCTCGCGCTCTCTCTCTCTCGCTCTCTCTCGCGCTCTCTCTCTCGCTCTCTCTTGCGCTCTCTCTCTCTCTCTCTTGCGCTCACTCTCTCTCTCTATCTCTCTCTCTCTCTCTCTCTCTCCTAATCTCTAATCATAAAGAAGCGGCGTGAATGAATGTCACTTGTATCGAAAGTATACATTAAAATGTATTTCAATAGTAACTTGGATCAATAATGTAAAAAGTGGACGAAAAAAGTTATTAGAAAAACCTGTCACCAACTCGCACACAACTACTTTTGGAATCACAGATAAGATAGGAATCAAAGAGTAAATTCTAATAAGTATCTAATATGAATATGTAGAATACCCACAGATTAGAGAAAAAAGACAATCAGTGGAAATATTTAACGCATGACATTGTACTAGAACACAATTTTAAATTATGCATGCATAGCACATGCGTTCCATATAACATGCATGTGCTATGCATGCACATAAATGATACCGATGAACAATGTTCTTTATTCACGTACCATTTCCTGACCTAATGACAAATCTTAACGTGAACGATCTTTGATATTACAAAGTGGATTTGTTTCTCTGTATGTCTGTTGTCTCTTTCTTTCAACCCATCTAATGATAATAGTATTTTTTTTATGTTTGGCTCCACACTTTTGTGTATTTAGCCAGTGTCAAGTAATTGATAATTTATTAAGTTAATGATATTTCACGCAAACATGTGTCAAGTCACAGTCGAAGTCATCAAGTCAAGTCACAGTCAAGTCATAGTCTAGACAAAGTCAAACTCCTAGTAAAGTGGTGGCAACTTTACTTGAAGCATCTATGGAGTTTGGAAATAACACGAAAAGAAACGTTTCACCATCATTATACCATTTTCCCACACTCACGCCTGTAATCCAGCACTTAACGAATAGAATGCCACCAACTTTATGCACTAACACTGAAAATAACACAATTTTTGGAAAATAACACAATGCGGTGACGCAATCTTCTTCGCTTTCCCGCCAAAACTCCGATAATAGTATTCCTGTATAATGCAATACACTCAGGGTATTGAACAAAAGAGTTTTCATAGCAGTTTAACCTTCGATGTCACATGTCTACTTCCGAATTTTGTTGTGTTGATTCTTGATTTTAATTATTGAGCAACGCATGGTCGATAACGACCATAACACAGTTGAAGGGGTGAGAACAAAAAGGGTTTATCTGTCAAATTGATAGTTTCGAGAAAATTGACTTTAACTTTAAACGGCTTGATTTTAATGTAGAGTGCTTATAAGGTAATAGAAAAGGTTTATGTAAGTTTCAGTTATTTGAAAATTTATTAATTCTATTTTTAATTACAAATATAGTACTAATTCGTACAACTACTGTAGAAATATAATAAATATAATAATGTTTTTATGCTAAGCCAACTGTATTCCTGTATCAGTAACGTGTAAGTGTCATGAACCGTTTTTAGACTGAAAATCTCGAGATTTAAGCCTCATTTCGGTATTTTGAGAATGTATTATTGTAGATAATTTCATGCTGAATCCAACGATACCAATAAGTCATTTTGTGAAAAAAATCAGTTAAACTCCTTTTGATCTCACCCCTTCAATTAAGTTTTTGGAAATTTACAAAGCCACCACTTAGTACATAATTATAATAATATATAAAAATTAGATTTTTTCAAAATTCTATGACGATAGAAATATCAAGAAATCGATGGAAAAAAAAAATTTTAGAAAATTATTTAGGTAACGATCAACCCATCTGAACGTTTTATAAAGTAAATCACTCGATGATCCATCCACTGTATAAGTCGCTGTAAAATTCGGTAGAGACCAACAGCACAACGAGAGTTAGCTAAATATATCAAATTATTTTTATTGGTTTTTAAAGTACAATTTTAGTGCTCAAGTATGGCTCGGTGGCTCGTGAGACTTATAAACTGACGCACCCTGGTTCCAATCCCACTAGGTTCTGCTACGACGAATTGAAGTTATGTATTTACGGAATTTGTGTTTGCTTTTACGGGGAAATCTCGTGAGGAAACAGCCATGTTCAAGAATTTCAAAATTCGAGAAAATGTGTTATGCTACCGCTTGTCCGGCGTGGGGTGTTAATGCCTCTTTCCCCTTCTCAGCAGTGGAAACATATTTGATGATGACAGTGTTAGTGGCAAAGCCGTGTGCAAAAGCTAGTACAACTAACTAGTGCATGCTAAATCGGTCGCGGGGTTTGTCTCGACGCATGCATTCTGTTGGAGTGACCATCCGGAACGATTTCACCCATCTGCCGTTCCGAGCGTGCATGCTAGTTAGGGCTGCCGTGTTTTCCAAACCTAGAAACCGTGGAGTCTCGGAAAACACTTGGCATCTGATTACGTGAGTTTCTCTGAATGTGATGATCCAAGACTCCTGTTTGTAGATCTTAAATATACTGAAATTATGAGACTTTAAGACCTGATCTGACTATAACTCCAATCAAATATTTTTAAGTAGGTATATATAAATATGATTATCGAGATATATATATATATATATATATATGTATAGATATATATTATATGTATATTTAGATATTATTTGAATTACTTAATATTGTGTGACAACTTTTTGTGATAGTTTTATGTAATTTTGATTTGCCTGTACACCGAAGCCCAAAACTCTTCAGCTACAGATTCCTCCAATACAAAGGGTTGTTTGGAAGAGATCGCTTTAAGCGATAAGACTGCCATTGTGACACTTAGTTTTTAAGTTTTTGCTTATCGATTGCTCCCGTAATGTGTTCAATTAAGAGTTTTATCTATCTATCTAATATGATAGTGTATCCTATAAACATTATCATTACCTAAATCCTGCCAAAGTTTAGAAATGTAGGAAATACCAAAACACATAATTTCCTTTTAACTCAAAGATAATTGGATTAGTAATTATTGTTATCGCTTCTGAAACAGTAAACAATGGCATTAACAATTTAACAATCATTCTTATTTACTTCACATAACTCATGATGAACCGTGAATGAAAAGGTCTTCATAATATTGTCATTGTGTATGCACTCATCGTCACGTCATCGTCTTCTATTAATTAATTTAGCTTCCTCAGAGTTGAAACTTTAAAAACATATTTCAATATGATTTTTTTTGCAGTATCAAATTTTTTTGCAGTAGAAAAAGATTGGTCGTTGAAAAGAATCCAAAAATGGCGGTTGTGAATTTTGAAGCTTTTTCCATAACCCGTGTATATTTGAATTTTAAAGTGTGATAAGGGTGGATTATTATCCGTTAAGTGTTCGTAAACGTGCACGAGTGTTGGCAAATGGTTCTATGTTTTAAAACCATGCCTTTTCATTTTCTCTTCAAGGCTTCCTAGAGCCTTTAGTAAAATATCCACCATTTGACTGTAGCATTTTGACTTTGACATAATAAGACTTTGACATGACATAACCGTACTAAAATTTATCACTTGACGTTGGCATAATTATCGATAGAAAGCCATTAAATGAAGAAGAAGAAAGAGATTCTATTTAGTTTTACTCACTCCTCTTAGTTTGTTTGTATATTAACTACTACTTGGTTTTGGCGGGAACGCGAAAAAGATTGCGTCACCGCATTTTATTATTTTCCAAAGCTTGTGTTATTTTCAGTGTTAGTGCATAAAATTGGTGGCATTCTATTTGTTAAGTGCTGGATTACAGGCGTGAGTGTGGGAAAATGGTATAATGATGGTGAAACGTTTCTTTTCGTGTTGTTTCCAAAACTCCATAGAAGCTTCAAGTAAAGTTGCTACCACTTTACTAGGAGTATGACTTTGACTAGACTATGACTTGACTATGACTTCGACTATGACTTGACACATTTGCGTGAAATATCATTAACTTGATAAATTATCAATTACTTGACACTGGCTAAATATACAAAAGTGTGGAGCCAAAACTTAAAAATAAAAACTACTACTTTCTTGATTTCTACACACTCCGACTAATACGCTTTCAGTAAGTAGTTTACTCATAAAAGCTATTACCTAGAGAAACAATCTCTTGGTAGATTAGATACATCACTACAATACAAATTGTTAGTTATTAGAGTTAACTTCAATGAACTTAGATTGCCCTCCCGATTTCTAATTGAGCCATTACGGTTATATCAGAAATCAAGTTATGGTCAGTTTAGTGTTGCCAGATGTTTGCATTTCTGCCAAATTATAAAATTTGGGTATAAGTTTTATAGATTTTGGTTTTGATACATTTTTTAAATTTGATATTAACGTGCCTGGATGGTGGGTTCAGTTAGTTTGTAAAAGCGATCACGATTACAAATTTATTATCCTCAAATAGGACCAATTTCATTAGCCAACTATCCTATACTACAAATATTGTAAACGCGAAAGCTTGTATGTATGGATGTATGTTACTCTTTCATGCTCAAACGGTTCGACGGATTTGGATGAAATTTAGAATATAGTTACCTTATATGCTGAATCAACACATAAACTACTTTTTGTTTGCGGGTTGAACCGCGGGGTGCAGCTAGTAATCCATAATATTCTTCTTCTAAATATAACTCAAAGGTGACTGACTGACATAGTGATCTATCAACGCACAGCCCAAATCACTTTACGGATCGCGCTGAAATTTGGCATGCAGGTAGATGTTATGACGTAGGCATCCGCTAAGAAAGGATTTTTCGAAATTCCATCCTTAAGAGGGTGAAATGGGTGGTTGAATTATTTTCCCATAGGCCACCCCGCGGGCGAAGCTGCGGGCAGAAGCTCGTTTATAATATGATTGATACCAAATCTAATTAATCTAGCTAACAACCCAAGTAATTACATATATTACATTTAGTTATGTTTAGAGATTAAGTTTCCTGAATACATATACACAAACTCATGTACCTTTTTGGGAAATAATCATATAGATTTAAACAACACTAAGATTATAATCATCATCACTAGCACATTTGTTGTCACTATCCTTGAAAACCTACCAATGATTGCCATGTATTAGTTAAAAATGATTTTCGATCAGTTTATTAGATTAGAGTATTTTTGAAAGAGCGGTCATTTTGGCTACGAAATCTTGTATACACTAAAATACCTATTATGCTCCATATCTGGCAACATTGTTGATTTTTCATAGCAAAGTAGAGAACCTACCGATTCGAAAGGTTAGTAAAGCACCTTGTAATTATAATCAGTGAGAACGAAACGAAAGTTTGGGTAAAAGTAGAATTTATGAGAGAAGCGATCTTCAGACGGATTTCGATTGTGACGTAACTACTCGTGGTCGCGGTTTGGAAATGAGTATGAGATTCATATTGCAGCTCAAAATATTGAATACTAGAGTTATTTATGCTGATTCACTTGAAATTTGCTCATCATTCAGAATAATAAGTAGATGTGCAAATTCGTAGTGTTTGCAAATTTTTTTCTAAATCTGTTCTACCCCACAAAAAAAAAAACTTAAAAACAAACATACAATATTTCACTATTAAGTGTCGTATTAGTGGTAATATTAAAAAAGTCTTATTGTTGTAATTAGTTATGGTGGATAGTCAACTCCGAAGCGGATTTTTTTGTCATTTTTTGTAATTACTTTATATGATAATGAAATTCAGACATCATTCTTTACATAGGTAATGAAGAAAAAAACTTTTCAATAATTAAGCGTACTAAATTTTGATTTTCCAT
Source organism: Ennomos fuscantarius (assembly GCA_905220475.3). NCBI lineage: Eukaryota > Metazoa > Arthropoda > Insecta > Lepidoptera > Geometridae > Ennomos > Ennomos fuscantarius. Next base: position 6,255,175 of record HG992039.1, read on the forward strand.
ATGCATTTGAGTTATTGTTTTTCCCTGCAATGTTATCTGGAAGCAATCTCTCTGAGCGATAAGACCGCCAATTGTCACACCTTTGTAAAGTCATGTTCTCCCAGTTTTAAGGTTTTTGTTAAGTAAAATTGTTTCAATGTGGGTTTCAATAAAGAGTTAATCTATCAATCTATCTATTTATTTTATAAGGTGGTAGGCCTTTCCTGTAAAGTTCGTCTGAATATAGGAACCACCGCTATACCAGTTAATCTGCCGCCTAGCAGTAGTGTGCGAATACTACTGTGGTCCGGTTTGAAGGGCACTATAGCTAGTGAAATTACTAGGCATTGAAACTTAAAGAGCTGGACTCAGTCGAGTAATCTTATCACAGGATGACGTGCGCATTGCAGGGTCACGCGAAACTTTGCATTAGAGTTCCGAGTGACACTGCAATTCTTAAGGGTGGTCGTGTCACTTAACATCAGGTGTACAACGAGCTCGTTACGTCATTCATTTAAGTAAAAAAACCGCTCAAATATGTTTTTATAGAGTCCCGTTTTGATATGTAAGTCAAACAGACAATGCGTAAGTACCGCACATCGAACTATTAGATATGAAATACTGTAAACTGAATAACTAACTAACTTAAATAATGTAGATCTATGGAGATGCGTGAAATCTAATACGACTTTGAACTCTTAACAATGTGTTTAGTTCCACGAATCAGTTCTACTTTATGTTAGTTGTTCTAAGAAATATTTCTAAGCCATTCTTCCATATTCATATTAGGAAGAGGTTGTATGTTATTATTAATAATAATAAACATTTATGGACATTTCACACAACGCCATCTAGTCCCAAAATAAGCAAAGCTTGTTCTACGGCAACCAGATAATTTATAAAAATACATAGATACTTTTTGTTTGTAAATACATACGTAGAATACAATATATTAATATTGTATTCTACTATATATAAAATAGTAAAACACTGGTGTCGACTCTGTGTCGCATTATCTAAAACTAAAGTAAACTTAAAGTATGGCGGTACTCTTCTGATAAAAGGGAAATGAAAAAGACGGAAATATGTTAATTTCGTTTAGCTTTAGAGTATGCGACACAGAATCGACACTATTATCTAAAATTTTATTTTTTCTTCTAAGCTATTTCACTACATTGCTATAATCTAAAACCATTTCAAAAGTCATAAGTATGAATATTTTCGATTTTGAATGGTTACATCAAACAATGACTATTCCTTGAGTGTCATCAAGCCCAAACCTATTATTGCTCAATGAACAATAGGAATCTGGTATGCGGGCATTCTTCCCCTCTAAGTACATACTAGCGTACTTTTAATGGGTGACTCATTCATATCTTTATCGAAGGGAACCACTATTAGTACTCGTAGGTTTAAATGTTTAAGTATCTTTGTATAATTTTGATGTAATACTAGGTTTTACTAGGTGGTAGAACTTTTCTGCAAAGTTCGTCTAGGTAGGTACCACCGCTTTGCCAGTTATTCTGCCGCCAAGCAGTAGTGTGCAAGCGCTACTGTGTTCCGGTTTGAAGGGCAACTGCTTATTACCAAACTGTGCTGATGTTTCAGGATGATGTGCGCAGTGCAGTGTCACGCGAAACTTTATATTTTAGAGTTTCGAGTGACACTGTTCTGTTATGGGCAGCCGTGTTGCTTAACATCAGGTGAACGACTAGCTCGTCACATCATTCACTAACATAAAAAAAAATTGATATCAAAATATATGTATATGAAAAACCTAATGATTGTTGCGTTTATAATGCCAAAACTTACGTGCCGATTATGAATAGAATTATATTTTTAAAAGGTTGATTTATAACTACCATATTGTAATAACTGAATTGCCTTTACTCCGCTTTTGTTTTTTAGACGTATTTCAAAACCACACTGAAGCCTGTTATGTAATTTTGATCTACAAATCATGATTATAGTGCGGTATTCAGACAAGCGGTTATTTTCTACTTTGCTGTTAGCATGGCGAGGTAAAATAATTATAGTATTTGTTTTGTATGTATTTTTGCAATAAGCAAAGCAATGGCTAAGGAATATTTATTTATGTGACATTCGCAATATGAATATGTTTTTGCGAAAACTTTTTGCTATAACTTAATTATCTTGCAGCAGTCATAGAGGCAGTTGCGTTTGAAGCGAACATTCTAGTGAAATAATAATGTAACTTTTTAAGTAGGTAAATTATTTGACCACTCTCGCCTAATGTTAAAAGCATGGTCTAAGATGGAGCATGCTTGCCTAGAAGATACCTGTGTATGTGGGTTATGTAGATACCAAAGTGGTAGATGTCACAGATGCTAGATACATAAGTGACTCGATGACTCTTGAACTTGAATTACATGATAAGAATCACGCTATTGAAACTATAGAAACATTAGTAGATATTAATAAATAGATGTGTTATCGGACTAGGTCAGCCAGCACTATGATAGATAAATATCGAACTCTTTATTGAAACGCTACATCACAAATCATTAAAAACTAAGTGAAAGAACTTAACAAAAGTGTAATGGTCTAATGACTCAAAGCGAGATTGCTTCCAGATAATCTTGCTAGGAAAGGAATAATGCATAAATATTTGGACGGTAGTGGTTTCCCCAACAAGAAATACGGTGTTAAGTTTGGGATCCATCATACCGCCAAGGGTTATAGTTATAGGACTCACTATCGGAGATAACGCTAGTAATATGATGGGTCCATCGGAATTAAATAATATATTAGCCTGTTTTAAAGAAATCGTTCTTTAAAACAGGCAAAGTGTATTTTCTGTTTTAAAGAAATCAAGGCAATCCAAAATTTTAACTAAATTTTGTACGGTTAGATCATTATTTAGGTTACACATTCGCACAATGGTTCTATCAATTAAGATTTATTGCATTTTTAATTAATCAATTAATTTGCGGCTAAACCATCAAATGGAGTTTTAATAATTCCATCACTTTACGCGCTTAACTGGATAAAGCATTAGCAACTTGTGGTTTCTCCGATTTTATTGTTTTACCAATCAATCTGTTTTCACTTTCTTATCTGTTTGCTTAGCTTCTGTTCGCTATTATTTTTACAAATATAATAATCGATATTATATTATTATTATTATTTATCAAAGTTTAAAGAAAATATGAAAAACTTTATTATAATATACCTCTAAATACTTTAGTGTTAATTTAAACTTATTTGTAATATATTATTTTTAAAATGGATTTACTAAACCGTTTTTAATATCTTCTAGTTGTAAATGAGCCAGTTTTACTGGTTTCAAAACCAAATTGACCACAAAACTTAATATAAAGTAATTAACTATTTGTACATTTTCATTGTTATTAAAAATTCTTTTATTTATACTTCTATAATGTCTGTTTTAAATGATATGATGTAGGATATTTTGTCATTACCTTACCTCTAGTTGACCTTGTCTATGTTAGATTTGCTTCTACTCATTTTGATAGATTTGCCTTTGCTTCCTTCGGTCATGGGCATTACCTTGCAATGTTATTATATTTTTACCTTCCCTTATTTTATTATTAGTATGTAACTTTACAATAACTTTCTAGAATTTACATAATGTATTAAGAATTACTATGTGGTAAAAAATGTCATAGTTGTTTTTGTAATAATTTACTCAAATCTATTTAAAAAAATGGATTATAATATGTTTATTTATGGTATTTGTTTTTGATTGCGGATAATTTGAATGTTACTAAACTTATTTTTTTATTTAATATAGCTTTATCGTGACATCGCCAATTGAAATAATGTTTTAACAACTTTTTCATCCATGACAATCGCGTAATAATTCATCTGTTTAAATGTTGTCATAAGCCAGCCATTATTATATACAAATAAGTTGCATGTTCATGTGTTTTTCCTTTCTGATTTATATTTAACTGTCTGCGTCTCATACTGGAGCTTTACCGTTCCTCTAGGATCAAAACGGAGGTTCACTGTCTGGTCCACCTTTTGTAATATGAACTTGTGAGCTTTTATTATTCAGGTAGGTAGGTACGCTTCGTCTCACTTTGTTGTATAAGTTTATCTCGCTCTCACGTGAACAGCTGCGGTGCGCAGGAGTGGAATCAAGACTAGACAGTGAGCGGAGCGGCCCGTTCGTGATTGGTCGTTCTAACAGCTTGAACCGCGTCTCGTGAATTTAAAATAGTCGCGATCGTCACGAGTGAAGCAGTGTGCATTATGTTTGGATCTTTTGTTTTTAAATGCTTTTCTCTCAATTCTCTATGAATAGTGGTAATGTGTACGTGATGTGAAAAGAGTGATATTTCTATGGATATGGCAGCTGTCAACTACGTCTGATTTTTGAAAGATCGATACATATTTGGATTTGCAAATGCTGTAACAAAATTTTGAACTTCTTTTTATTTTGCACTATCTTATTTCAACGATGAAATTATAAGACCTAAAATATTGCCGATGACTAATAAAGTAATCCAGTCTCAATACAGCCAATGTCCTTTATCTATACGATTTGAAAGTACCGAAACTGCGAAGGCTTGCACAAGGTTGCAAGTCTTGCAAGAGTTGCAAGTTTCGCGTGCACTACCCGTGCTGTGAAAGTATTTTGGCTGTCTTCACGGAGATATATTAGCATATTAATGTCCAAACGAGCTTTCTATGTCTGCCTTTAGTTGCTACCGACTTGGACGGTATGGTCACCGAATGACATCACTCGCATGTTATGATTCTCTCAGTGCCTTTTGTGATCCTTATACGACAGTTTGTAATATATTGAGTTCTGTTTATGGTATCGTGACATGATCGGTTAAAGTCAAAGAGGTCACTGAGGTAATAGATTGAATAACAGTTTCTGCTTTCACCGTCCATAATATTACGGACATTAGAATTTTGATATATAAAGAAGCGTCTTACAAAAATGATGCTACCTTTGACACTTTATGTAGCTATATTAAGTTTACCCGAAATTATGTTTGCGAAAAGTATGTTTTTAAAGCAATATTTAACATCTGTGCAAATAAATATAGTGTGAATAAATACTGGACTTTAACTATTGTGTGAAATACAAAAACAAAGCATATATAATTTTTGAAAACCTTAATGGCTTGCTTACTTAAGGACTGGACCAGATCGAGTGCTAGTTTATAGATAATTAAAAGACGGTAGGTCGCGATGTAGATCTGGTACATTTTCTTTGGCTGCTGCCCGCGACGGTTTGTTCCAATCTACAACGGTTTGTTGCAACGAAAATGCATGGCGCGTTAAATTATTGAAATCACTGGACTGATTGCATACATTATTGCTGTCAACTCGGTAAACAAAACAGGTTAAAACATTGCATATTGTTTGTACCTAGATATCGAAAAATTTGAATATACATTTAACATACCTACTTGAAAATCGGTGAAAATCCACATCGGACGCCTTCTCGAGGATTAGTGCAGCATAGGAAACCTACGTATAATTCTGTATACATATTTAGGATATTCCGGAATCAGTAAAGATTTGAGAAATTACGCACTGTTTTAGTATGATTGGTTCGTTTGAGAGTACAAATGATGGTAAACACTAATTTTCAATTCTGTTAAAATAAAAACGGGTGTTCACTGTATTTTCTCATTGATGCTGCTTTTAAAATTAGTGTAATATAACAACACGGTGAACAATATGTATTCATGATGCAATAAAATATCGTTTATAAAGTTGAGAAGTTATATAACCAGTATTTTATCTTCATGGATAAAAATAGAGATCAATTTATGGCACCGCTGTGATATATTGTCACGTTTCTTTATTCAAACAGAGATTAGAAAGTGGTATTGTTAATATCACATCTACAGCTGTTACGGTTTGATGTGCATGTTTAACAATATGGCATGTAGCATGTTGTTATTTATAGGGTAACCATGCTACAATTTTAAATCAAAATTCACTTTAAGTTATAGACTGCTACATCTTTGGTTTTGACCCGTGTCATCGTCACCTTTCCTAATTCTTGATTGAAATTTATAAATCTTCAATAAGTTCTCTAATTTGATGCGGTGTTTGTGCTTCTAAAATATACACCAAAGAATTAAGTAAACATCTATCACATTAAAGATTTACCAATGATTAATTCGCGATTACTTAACTACCTCCTCCACTTCAGCCTTGCGAAAAATTCTATAGATACTGATTCATAAAATTTGCACTATGACATTGCATACTAAATACTTAAATAATCGAGAAACAGAAACTGGGCAACACAATACTAGAAAATAAAATGCATTGCGATTAAACAATACAGTTTATATATTGTTTATCTAAGGCAAAGCATTTGACCAATGTTTCACTTGATGGAAAGTGACGAGGCAGTCTACGATGGTGCATGCTTACCTAAGATACCTATTGACTTGAAGACTTCCATTTTATTCTCAATTAGTAGTACTAACTACAAGTGATATGTTAAGTTTCTTCGAAAGATGGTGGGTTATCCTAGTCAAACCAACAATACAGCACACAACATGGATCATTGTGATGTTATCAAGAATAACTATTCCAACTATTATAAGGGTCATCAGACCATGGAAAGTTGGCGTTTCAATGTGCCTATCACTCGAACATGGCAACGGTGGCATAATTATGTACCTGTACCTACTTATTATTAATACTAACATATTTATGTCATATTTCGAGTTTATGAGGCTGAAAAAAATGAAAACTTAATATGAAGTCTAATAAGTAAGTATTATAAAAGTACTTATGTTATAATGGAGTTAATTGAGAAATTAAATTGGGGAAATGCCGCCAGCATGTTGGGTACGCTTCCTACTGGTAGTGGGTATGAAGCATTTGGACTGTCCATAGCGCGGCTAGTATATAGTCCAAAAGTTGTTTTTGTAGTTGGTAGTGTTTTAGTAGTAGTTATTATATCATTGAAGTATAAAATTGAGAAAACGTTATTATAAGTTAAATTACACTATCAGGTCACATTAATATTATATAAGCGAAAGTTTGTGTATATGTGGATATGTGTGTTACTCTTTCACACTTAAACAGCTGGACGGATTAGGAAGAAATATGGAATATAGATAGCTTCTATACTGGATTAATAACTAGGCTACTTTTAAATCACGGGTGAAACCACGGTGCGCAATTAGTAGTAGTTAATGACTTAGACTTGATTATATTTATAAATGGCTATAATCAACAAATAAATCAAGCGAACAGCTATCAATCAGTTGTAAAGACACGGACGCTAAAAGTAATAAAAATGAATACGAAAAAATACAAGAAGGTAAAGAAATGAGATAAAAGATTTCACACATTTTATGAGCCGATAAGTTTTTTTTGGGGTTATTGTATGCGTATTGCGACTTTCAGCCATGACATAATAAAAATATTAATAATATAGAACCTACGACGTGAACGTATACGATATGCCCTGACTTTCATACCCTGTATGCCCGGGTACATTGACTGTTCACTCTCAGATTATACTTGCAGTAAGACGTGCTGCGTTTGTGATGAATTACCTTAATTGGTGTCTTGTAAAGCTGTCAGTAACTGCAAAGGTAATAATAATGTTAGAACTTAACCCTCTGCGGTCTTGCAAACTTGGTAGAGAAAGTGGCTACTGGATTAGCGAGGTTCATAATGCGCAGTTTCAAAGAATGTACAGTCTACATATTATTGGGTTCATTGAATTGAAAACAGGTCTTAGCTTGATTAATGTATTTATCGATTTAGGTTAGGTTAGATTTATTGATCTACATTTAAATAAAGTTTATTAACGTAGCGTAGTCCAAATTAAACTGACCTTTGCCAAAGCATATTTATAAATGCTTCGCTCTACATCTTTGTTATTTGGTATTTCTAACTCAAAGGTGACTGACTGATTGGCTGACATATATAGTGATTTATCAACGCACAGCCCAAACCGCTGGACGGTTCAGGCTGAAATTTGGCATGCAGGTAGATGTTATGACGTAGGAATCCGCTAAGAAAGGATTTTTCGAAATTCTAACCTTAAGAGGGTAAAATGGGTGGTTGAATTATTTTCCCATAGGCTACCCCGCGGGCGAAGCTGCGGGCTGAATCTCGTATTTCTATAAATATCTAGTATAGTTGACAATACTAGTATTACAATAGTGTTACAATGGTGGTAAGACTTTTCTGCACAGTACGTCTAGGCAGGTACCACCGTATTGCCAGTTATTCTGCCGCCAAGCAGTAGTGTGCAATCATTGCTGCGTTCCGATTTAAAGGATAATGAAGCTGGTGAAATTAGGGGGCAAAGGAGATATTATAATCTGATTTCACAGTTTAAGATTTTTATTCCTATCACTGTGTGATGCCTCAGGATGACGCGCGCAGTACAATCTGTTATGAATGGGTGTGACGCTTAACACCAGACGAACGACTAGCTCTTCACATTATAATGTTAAATTAAAAAAAAAACTTTTTCTTTAATTTATATTGGTAATATTACTTGCAGGAGCATAACTTATTGTCTCAGCTTCGATGAACGTTGCACATTATCATTATTTTTTTAAAGTTATCTTTATGATATTATAATTAATTTGTTTTAAACAACAACCGTTCAACAACGCTTGGCTAGACTTTGGCCCGGAAGGCGCCACATTTGTGTTTTCTCCTCAAGACCATGATTATATAACATTAACTAGCCTCTGCCCGTGGCTACGCTCGCGTGGCCTATAGGAAACGAAGAAGAAATTTTTTCAGAGACAATTCAACCACACATTTCACCCTCTTAGGGGTGTAAATTCGAAAAACCTTTTCTTAGTGGATACCTACACTTTACAAAAATAACATCCTTCAAATTTCAAGTCTCTAGGACCAGTGGATTAAGCTTTGCGTTTTATAAGTCAATCAGTCAGTCAGGACTTTTATAGTTTCTTTCTCTTTCTCTCTTCTTTTTCTTTATATTTCCACAAATCGTTTCAAAATCACTAATATTATTCCAGTTGCGCATTAGGAATATTTCCATAGAGTAATTTGACACAGAAGACAGCACGTCAAAAGCGCTTGATTAATTATGTTCAGTTTCTATGTTCTTGGATAGAAATTCTCACGTAGCATCGCTGACCAGGCGACTGGATATGTGTACCAATGCACCCGTTTCACCCGTCCATCGGTTGATGTCTTAGAAAACGTTTTCCACTAACTCGATCATGCATTTAATGACTTTGGCTAATTGTTCCCCACTTTGCACATATAATTTATTGGTAATTACGATGATTGTCTTGTTTCTTAGGACATTATTGCTACTTATACTGCAATCTTGTTAATAAGCTGATTGATATCTAGAAAAATAGTCACGTTTATTGTTTTTACATCTTTTTCGTGTTGATGCTAGGTAGTCGAAGGTTAATTATGAGGATTTTCTATTAATAACTTAGAAACATTTTCGTGTTGCACTCACTTCATATCCTTATGAACATTTAAAGTTACTGTAACTTAATCATCTAAATCTCCCATAGAATATCAATACAGAAATTATATTACTTTAGAATAATTGAAGAGTTGAGAATAAAAAGGGCTTAACTGTCAAATTGATAGTTTCGAGAAAATTGACTTTAAACTTCAACGGCTTCATTGTAATGTAGAATGCTTATAAGGTAATAGAAAAGGTTTATGTAAGTTTCAGTTGCTTGAAAATGTATTTATTCTATTTTAAAATACAAAATATAGTACTAATTCGTACAGTTACTGTAAAAATATAATATATAATGTAATGCTTTTATAAAGATGAGAACTAGTTTCCCTATTAGGGTTCCTATTGGGAACTGTAAGGGAAACACTGCACCTGGTTCATTAAATGTCTTTATTGTTAAGACAGTTTGTCAAGTATTAGGTAAGTAGTAAGTATTTAAAAGGATGACAAGTAGTAAGTATAGTATATTCTATATGTAGTATATTTACAAGGTAGGTTTTGGGCGCCGTTGAATTACAATGCAGTGCTAGCCGGGCTATTAAGAGACTTAACAGGGTGTGTGGCTCGAGCTAGTAGCACATACCTGCTTTGCAACCAGATAGCTAAGTTAGTTGGTAGTAGACAATACAAAAGTTAAATAAAAACGATCAGCTAGCAAAATGCTGGCTGACCGTGGTACCGGAAGGGACCCAACGGCACAGGGGGGCTGAGCCGGGCCCAGGACAGTGCAGACGGTTGGTGTAGACCCGTAGTACGAGGCTGGCGCTTCCTGGAGCCTGGTCTCTCAGCGCAGACCGCTGGTGACCTCCGAAAGCAACCCAACGGCACAGGGGGGCTGATCTGGGCCCAGGACAAGGCGGACGGCTGGGGGTAGACCCGTGGCGCTAGGCCGTCGCCTCCTGGAGCCTAGTCTCTCAGCGCAGACCGTTGGCGACCTCCCGAAGGGGGAGCGTTAAATTTGATTTTAAGAAAAAAAAAAAAAAAAAAAAAACCCTGTTGAAGAACAGGAAAGAATTAGTTTTATTGGCACTTTTACCATGAAGTCTACGACTTGATGCACATTTATATTTAAAGATGGGGAAACTTACCCTGTAGAGGGGTTTTTCTTTCAATAGAGAGCGTGAGCTACAGGCTCACGCTGAGCGTGGTGGAGGTCAGCTCACTCCTACCACGAGGGTGACGCAGCAGCGGCCAAATGGAGGCAGCGACTTGCTACGACCCAACAACTCAGACGCAGGGCGCAGCTGTCTGCGGAAAGATGGAACCGGGTGAAGTTACCGGATTCTGAACACGGCACGGGGATGGAACCCGGCCCTCAATTGTTATAAAATCTCATGGAAAACTCACCTGCAGCAAAAGAAGAGGTTGAATTGGCCGTTTGGGGACAGGCCCAACGGTCAGCAGCTACGCCCTCGCCGAAATCAAACAAACAAAGGGAGCGGCCTCCGACTTTTAAAGTCGTAACCGTCGTTCTGACTGGGCGGATTTTCGTCACGAGATCCCCCTCCCAGCCAATGCAGAATTCTCTCGAAAAGTGGTTGCCTGCATCCCTGACCACAAAAGTTGCTACTTCGCGTATCACCAAAAGCGAGACTCAAACTAGTGAACCAGGGACTGCACTTTTCCACACGAGCTCTCACTACGAAGGTTGTTTATTCCAGTCTTTTCTATTATTGTTTACTAAATAAAACGATTCGCTTGTTATGGTTTTAACTTGAAATTAGGATACAAAATAAACAATTATTATCAAAATTTGCACATTTCTCTTTGGTTAGGGTCACCCAACGATAACGTCATATGTCAACTTTAATTTTGACGTCGTTGATGTGACAACCAAATGTGACATTGACATTTCGTGTCGGAAAGTTATGGTTGTTGTTGAGTTTTTGAGACTGACTTGTGCCGGAGCATTATTTAGCCAGCCACTGGTTAAGAAAAATGAATCGAACCAATCTCAATTAAATTATCATAAGAATGAAAAACAAGCCGTTACAGTACCCGTCCAACCCGGGTAGAATTCACGTAGTGAATTCGAAACGGCTGTCCCCAGCCGGTAACCTTAGTTACAAACAAAAGACAAATGACACACCAATGACATGGAAAATGTCATTAATGATTCCACCAGAATATTTTAATTAGGTTTAAAGAAAAGAGCATTTAACACTAGACACTATCATCAAAATTAAAATATAACTTAGATCTACATATTCCTACACCTGCATGCGAAGGTAAATATTGAATTAATTTATATCAATACAACTAAGAATATAAAAAATTGTACCACTGGCTTGGGCTAGATGCATAAATTAGCGAATAAGTAAAAGATATAATACATTCTAATAATAAATTGAACGAAATTAGTTTTGATGTATAACCCCGCAAAAACCCCTATATAAAATAATAGTTTTTGTATGTACTGTAATATTAGAACTTGAGTGTACTGCATTTACCCCGGGGTAATTATGAAATTGACTGGACATCAACCGAGAGTACAATTTGCCATAATTAAGCACCCGTTATAAGCAAGCTATTGTTCTGCGAGGGAATCACTGGAGTTGACTGGATTGTTTGCCAAAGTACAACTAACCGTGAAAAATAATGCTATCCCCCTAGTTAGTAAAAAATTGAATATCAGTAACCCCTTTTTATTGGTGTGATAGGCTTCTTGATAGAGGAGTTCACTCACCGCTCCTGTAGGCTTAAGTTTGTGTTCTAGGCTTATTGATAAAGGAGTTCACAGAACCGCTCCTATAAGTATAGTTTCCTACTAGTCCGCTTAGCTACGGAAGTAGAAGTATAATTAGTCCTGTTATTCGCTTAGCTACGGTAACAAAACCATCAAAAGTTTAGTGTTCTAGGCTTGTTGATAAAGGAGTTCACCAACCGCTCCTATAGGCTTAAGTTTGTGTTCTAGGCTTGTTGATAAAGGAGTTCACACAACCGCTCCTGTGGATTATTCTAATGACCTTAGTCTGGTGATGTTATAAACATACATAGATATTTGTATACAATATATATTTTAGATATGAATTAAATTGACTATTTCTAAAGAATTATTATATTATTTCCTATTACACCAAGCCAGGTTACAGAAGACAAAATAAAAAGAAAAGAAAACTAAAAACTATGGTAACCACCCATGGCCAGTCCATCCTTAACTAGAATTTAATATTTACAAGGACTAAACCATTCTACCTTTTATATCCATCCTAACAGTAATCATCAAACCGAGAAAAAACCAACTCCCAGGATCCTACACAAGAGCAGCCGACTGCTGTCTGGGGGTTCTATCATACCTAATATCCAACTATTAACCTTATCACACAGAAAAACAAACCAAAGTAAAATCCATCTCCCAGGACTACACAAAGGCGGCCCAAAGCCGCGTCCGGGGGTTTGGCTATCAAACCGTTTATAGGTAAACGAGAATGAGTGAAATAAAAAAAATTAAAATTGGGATTCCATTAGTTAGAGGTTTTAAGGTCCTTTACATGCCAAATGCCCGCATCTCTACCGTTCTCGTCAACCAGCTCATATACCAAAGGAGACTTCTTGGTTTTAATCGTACATTTGGTATATTTAGGGGCCAGCTTTGCCGAGAAAAATTTCCCTTTGTCACTCAGCGGGAAAGTTCTTTTCCATACCGTTTGACCCACTTTGAGTTCCATGTATCTTCTCCGGAGATTATAATAATGCGCGTTCTTGGCGTGTGCCTTCACCAACTCCTCTCTGACTTTGCGAAAAATTCCGGAAAGCGCACCCAGTCGGCGTGCGTAATCCTCTCTCCGTGGAAAAGAAAGGTCTGAGAGGTCTAAGGGAGCCGAGTCGTAGAGATCTCCATTTGGTACGGCCTCACGCCCGTGCATTAATAAGAATGGAGAATATCCCGTAGCCTCGCTGACAGATGTGTTGATGGCGAACTCAATGTGGGGCAAATGCAGGTCCCATTCGCGATGATCCTCCTTTATAAGCGAGGATATCGCAGTGACAATGGTACGGTTTTGCCGTTCTACTGGGTTCACTTGCGGGCAATATCTAGGGCCCAAATGCACCTGAGGAACGTTGTATTTATGAAACAGGGCTTGTATTTCATTTCCAGTGAACTGAGTTCCATTATCAGAAATCACTGTTTGTGGAATCCCATGTTTCATAAAAACGTCATTCTCTAAGTGCTTGACGATGTTGGCTGCGGTAGCTCGACGCAAGGGGAACAGCATCACATATTTTGTGAAGCAGCACATAACTACGAACAAGTGTGTGTAGCGGTTTCTAGAAACCGGAAAGGGCCCTACCAGGTCTATACTCAATGTCTGGTTTGGCCTACAACATTGCTTAGGACTACCCATTAAGCCTGGTGTAGTCTGATTCGGGATTTTATGGGATAAACATGTTTCGCATTTTCGCACAAAATCAGCCACGTCCTTAAATAATCCGGGCCAGTAATACGCCAATGAGATCTTTTTGAAGGTCTTCTGTATTCCCAAATGTGCAGAAGTGGGTAAGCTGTGGTGGTCTTCAATAATTGCTTTCCGCTTAGACTGTGGTATTACTTCTTTCCATTGGAAATCGCGCACTAGATTATTGGCTGACCTTGTGTAACGAAACAATCTTCCGTCTTTTACCATAAAATTCCTACAAGACAAGGGTTTTTGCAGGCACTTAGTATAGACGCTGTCGTACCAAGAATCACCAGTAGGGGTGAAAGAGGACGTGGTTGCAATAGCTGCAACCGGCGTTACGAACCGAGATAAGGCATCCGGTACCACATTATCCTTGCCTGCTCGATGTTCGATCTCGAAGTTGTAGGGAGATAGTCTGCAACCCCAGCGAGCTAATCTGCCGGTTGGGTTTGTTAAATTAAGGAACCATTTTAGGCTAGCATGGTCGGTCACAATTTTAAAAGGTTTGCTTCCTTCCAAGTAGGGCCTAAAATGTTCTACCGCAAACACAACAGCCAGGGCTTCCCGCTCTGTTGCCGAATAGTTCATTTCACACTTCGAGAGCGATTTGCTTGCGAAAGCAATTGGATGTTCGGTACCATCAATATCCTGTGCTAACATCCCGGCAATGCCGTATGCCGAAGCGTCGCAATGCACAGAGAAGGGTTTGGAAAAATCTGGGCAAGCGAGGATGGGAGCAGAAACTAGGGCCTGTTTTAGTTTCTGGAAGGAATCTTCCGCTTCCTGAGACCACGCGAACGGAGGGGCCTTCTTCCCCGTGCTTGTCAATTTGTTTAAAGGGGCTGCTATTAGGCTGAAGTTCTTAATAAAACGCCTGTAGTAGGAGGCAGTTCCTAAAAACATCTTGACGTGCTTTCGAGTCGTAGGGGTAGGGAACTCGAGTATAGACTGCACTTTAGCGGGGTCGGTGTGCAAGCCCTTCTCATCCACAACATATCCAAGATATTTGAGTTCGCGCCTAAAAAATTGGCACTTTGAAGCTTTTATTGTCAAACCTGCTTGCTTCAAACGTTCCAATACCCTTTTTAGGAGGTTTAGGTGGCCCTCAAAGGTCTCGTGACATACAACTATGTCATCTAAATAGACAAAAACCCGGTTTTCGAAGCCGTCCGGGCCAAATAGTATGTCCATCAATCTTTGTTGGGTGGCTGGGGCACCAGTCAAACCAAAACACATGCGCTTAAAGTGAAATAACCCCCGGCCTGGGACCGTGAAAGCAGTCTTTTCGCGGGAGGCGGGGTGTAATTCAATTTGCCAAAATGCGGAGCTCAAATCGATTGAAGACAGGTATTTGGAATTCCTGAGGCTGTCTAGGATCTGAGTAATATATGGAAGGGGGTAGGCGTCATGTTTGGAGACTTCGTTCAGCTTCCTACTGTCCAAACAGAACCGTAGTTCTCCCGTGGCTTTTGGCGTCATTAGCGTTGGGTTATTCCACTCGCTTCGACTGGGTTCTACTACGTCCAACTCAAGCATTTTGTCCAACTCCCGATGTAACTCTTTAAGTTTCTCTGGAGACATCGGGTAATACCGCTGTTTGATGGGTTTCGCATCTCCCGTGTCGATAGTGTGTGTTATTAAGTTTGTCTTTCCCAAGCCTACCTTCTCAAATGCTATTTCACCATACGCCTCGATGATCTCCTCCGCTTGGCGGCGCTGTTCCCAAGTTAGGGTGTCCATGGGATGAATATAATTTATCTCGGCCACCGTGCGTATATCCCTAGGGAATTTCCAGGGCAGTCTGTCGAGATCAGAAGGAGCCAAACCAAATGCCCGCCAGAAGTCCCAACCAAAGATAAAAGAAGTTTTCACGTCTGGAATAACGTGAAACTTTATAATCTTAACTGTATCTCGAAAAACCACCGGCAATAGAAGAGAACCGATAATTGATGAGGTAACCCCATTTACTGACTGAATCCTGCAGGAGTCCACGCAAGGAATGAGGGTGGCCCCCAGATTCAAGAATTGTTCATGTGAGCTGTCCCCTATAATCGATATACTGGAACCAGAGTCCAGTAGCCCGTAGCACGGTTGCCCGTAAACGTCGACCGTGAGAAATGGTCGATTATCAATTTTTTCATCACGGATTGTAGCTACTTTGTGTGAGTTAAAAAAGTGTTTTACTGTTTTTAACCAGTCCTGCCAATCTTTGGGGTCAAAATTGGGTGAGCTGGCTGAGCCACAATCCAACGTTACTAGTTTTTTTGCTTAGAACTAGTAGATGAGGTACCAGCCTCAGAGGGGTTTTTCTGGCACTGACATTGGCAGATGTGGGGTTTTACGTCCTGACCCTGATTTTTAGCACAGTTTGGGCATTTTCCTGTAACATAACCCCTAAGGCCGCAGCGAAAACAAACTGGATATTTAGGTTCCTTGCAAGTTTTCAAGTTATGTCCTTTTACCCTACATCTTGGACAGAACAAAGAAGAAGATGCTGGTTGTGGAACTACCGCGGTCGCCGCTACCTGACGAGTTTGAGGCTGACCCTTGTATGCCAGGTCCATTGCTAGAGTTTGCTTCGTTACTTTAGGCGGCTCTACAAAGTACTGGGCGCTAATTTGCTGCCTTTCCAACGCTTTGCACTTGTTCTTGAAATCCTGTAACGTCGTAATAGGAAAGAGTGCCAACCTATCCGAAAAAGCAGGGCGAATGTTCCGCCTAAGTATTCGCAGCTTCTCACTCTCGCTCAAAGGTTCTCGCAGTCTATTAAAGAAGTTCAACATGACCGAAAAGTACGCTGAAAAGGATTCATCAATACCTTGAGTTCGAGCCTTCAATTCCTCAAGCAACCTATAATCAAAATCAGGAGGCAAAAATTCATCTAAGAGCTCCTGTTTAAGCTCTTCCCATGAGGATATGGAGCTACGGACACCCCTATACCATACTAGAGCAGAGTCTGTAAACAATTCTGCCGCTGAATGAAAAACTTTCTTATAAGATAGTGAACGGGACAAGATTAGTTCATCAAGTCGTTCCAAATAGGTAACAATACATGTAGTGCCATTGTATTTATGATTAAGGGAGTTTATGTTCGCAGGAGGTACATAGGTGACCTTATGGCGACATTTCCTAGGTGCTGAGGGGTCACTATCAGTTGAAGAGTCTGACAAAGGCTCCTCATATTTAGAATGTACTTTCTTACAACGCCTAGTCACATATTCATTAGGATCCAATGCTTGTGACTCATGAAGACTAGGGACCTGTACTTGTGGAACAGGGTCCAATATATTTGTAATAGGAATATCTGACTTCTCTGTGTCAGACATTTTGTTTTAAGAATAATTTATGTATTGTCAATTAAGTTATAAATTGTATAATATTTTAATGAAGTAAATTTGCCTTATAGTATGTATAATAATCTTTCTGATTTCCTATATGGTTGCAATGCAGTTTACAATTGAATACTTCTAATGATTTAGGGTAAATATGATGTAGCACTTTGTGAAATTACAAGATTATTTCTTAATTCATAATGTTTTTCTTTATCAATAATTTATACCAAGTATGAACCTAAATACCACTTGGGCTGTAATTACTGGATTACAGCTGATAAACAATACAGTCTAGTAATGGAAAACTAATATTCTAATGTAATAGTTACTTTGTTGTTATAACTTGTATGACAATAATTTTATTTTAATAGAATTTCCCAAGTAAGTACTCAAAATACAATATCAAAAGATTAACTATAGTAAAACTTGTAAAATTGTTGCTGTAGTACACTCCTAAAATAGCTAAATTTCCTATTATACAAACTTAAAACTAAAGGTTGAAGAAAACACAACACAAATTTCTTTTAATTTTGTTTTTCTTGTTACAATGGTTAGTATAAAGAGCTAACCTACCTATCTAAGATTTAGGTTGCAAAGCTAGGATGAACTAACCAGTTGAGGCGCCACTGTAATGCTTTTAAAAAGATGAGATGGGAACTGTAAGGGAAACACTGCACCTGGTTCATTAAATGTCTTTATTGTTAAGACAGTTTGTCAAGTATTAGGTAAGTAGTAAGTATTTAAAAGGATGACAAGTAGTAAGTATAGTATATTCTATATGTAGTATATTTACAAGGTAGGTTTTGGGCGCCGTTGAATTACAATGCAGTGCTAGCCGGGCTATTAAGAGACTTAACAGGGTGTGTGGCTCGAGCTAGTAGCACATACCTGCTTTGCAACCAGATAGCTAAGTTAGTTGGTAGTAGACAATACAAAAGTTAAATAAAAACGATCAGCTAGCAAAATGCTGGCTGACCGTGGTACCGGAAGGGACCCAACGGCACAGGGGGGCTGAGCCGGGCCCAGGACAGTGCAGACGGTTGGTGTAGACCCGTAGTACGAGGCTGGCGCTTCCTGGAGCCTGGTCTCTCAGCGCAGACCGCTGGTGACCTCCGAAAGCAACCCAACGGCACAGGGGGGCTGATCTGGGCCCAGGACAAGGCGGACGGCTGGGGGTAGACCCGTGGCGCTAGGCCGTCGCCTCCTGGAGCCTAGTCTCTCAGCGCAGACCGTTGGCGACCTCCCGAAGGGGGAGCGTTAAATTTGATTTTAAGATATAAAAAAAAAAAAAAAAAACCCTGTTGAAGAACAGGAAAGAATTAGTTTTATTGGCACTT
Organism: Ennomos fuscantarius; assembly: GCA_905220475.3. Taxonomy (NCBI): domain Eukaryota; kingdom Metazoa; phylum Arthropoda; class Insecta; order Lepidoptera; family Geometridae; genus Ennomos; species Ennomos fuscantarius. The sequence goes on from HG992039.1 coordinate 6,273,677, forward strand.
TTACCATGAAGTCTACGACTTGATGCACATTTATATTTAAAGATGGGGAAACTTACCCTGTAGAGGGGTTTTTCTTTCAATAGAGAGCGTGAGCTACAGGCTCACGCTGAGCGTGGTGGAGGTCAGCTCACTCCTACCACGAGGGTGACGCAGCAGCGGCCAAATGGAGGCAGCGACTTGCTACGACCCAACAACTCAGACGCAGGGCGCAGCTGTCTGCGGAAAGATGGAACCGGGTGAAGTTACCGGATTCTGAACACGGCACGGGGATGGAACCCGGCCCTCAATTGTTATAAAATCTCATGGAAAACTCACCTGCAGCAAAAGAAGAGGTTGAATTGGCCGTTTGGGGACAGGCCCAACGGTCAGCAGCTACGCCCTCGCCGAAATCAAACAAACAAAGGGAGCGGCCTCCGACTTTTAAAGTCGTAACCGTCGTTCTGACTGGGCGGATTTTCGTCACGAGATCCCCCTCCCAGCCAATGCAGAATTCTCTCGAAAAGTGGTTGCCTGCATCCCTGACCACAAAAGTTGCTACTTCGCGTATCACCAAAAGCGAGACTCAAACTAGTGAACCAGGGACTGCACTTTTCCACACGAGCTCTCACTACGAAGGTTGTTTATTCCAGTCTTTTCTATTATTGTTTACTAAATAAAACGATTCGCTTGTTATGGTTTTAACTTGAAATTAGGATACAAAATAAACAATTATTATCAAAATTTGCACATTTCTCTTTGGTTAGGGTCACCCAACGATAACGTCATATGTCAACTTTAATTTTGACGTCGTTGATGTGACAACCAAATGTGACATTGACATTTCGTGTCGGAAAGTTATGGTTGTTGTTGAGTTTTTGAGACTGACTTGTGCCGGAGCATTATTTAGCCAGCCACTGGTTAAGAAAAATGAATCGAACCAATCTCAATTAAATTATCATAAGAATGAAAAACAAGCCGTTACAATAATAATGTTTTTATGCTAAGCGAACTGTATTTCTGTGTCAGATTAATAATTTTTAGACTGACAATCTCGAGATTTAAGCCTCATTTCGGTATTTTGAGAATATTTTATTTACATAATTTCACGCTGAATCCAACGAAACCAATAAGTCATATTATGAAAAAAATTTAAACCCTTTTTGATCTCATCCCTTCAATTGTGCATAAAAATTTAGTGAGAGCACAGTAATTATAGTCAGTATACTGTATTATCTAATTCATTGCACAACGTTAGCTTATATTTTGTATTCGTTGGACATGAGACTTCCTCGTCAGCGATGGCCGGTGCCAACAAGGGTTGCGCAATGTGGCTACCTCCCATGACACATCCGCTGTTACGAAGTAAAAGGCACTGCTTCAGATACAAACTCGCACAACAAAATAGCTGTTTATTATTCAATTTAAACAATGAGCCACATTTAATTATTTTTTTCAAGTGACCAAAAATCCTAGAGTTTTTGATATTATCCCATAAAAAGCTCGTATTGTACAACTTCTCAAATTTTTATATTCATTATTGAATTTTTTATAGTTAGAAAACAAACAGAATTTATGACGTCAAACTGTAAATCTGAATTTCCACAATAGCAGTAAGACAGTAGTTCAATTTATTTTTCTTTCTGGAATCTAGATAAATCCTTAATTTGGCCTCACTTTGTGTGTGATGTGGTAAGAAATATTCTCTTTGAAATTTATTGTTACATTACTATTCCCGGGATTTCAAGATTTTTAAGATAATATTTTTAATTTTTTTATAAGTATGGTAAGCGTTTTTTGAAGAATTTTAATTGAGTTAATATCTGGTGAAACGTATAAAGTAAAAATGGCACTAAAATCAAGATGATTTTCATGATATAATAATAATACTTTATTTGACCAAAAAACAATACAGAAGATAAAATTGGTACATCGAATATTGTCTCGTTCTTAGGCATTTTATATGCTCGCCGAGTAATACTCTGAGGAATGAATTAACTCTTTGTGATTGCCCTTATAGTAAGTCCGTCTTCTGTTGTGTGCTCATAAATTACGTAGTAGACTAAGTAATTATTCATTAAACTAAGAGATGGCGCTAGGCTCCTTCGATTATTTGAAAACCATAATGATTACATGACAATTTCGTCTCGTCTCATCAAAATTACTAAAAGTCCCTGGACTTCGAGACACTAGACGTCCCGGGACCCAAACCCTTTACATAACTCAAAATGCAGGTACTGGTTAACTGAAAGTAATTTTCGTTTTGGATGTTTGATTATTTTCAGGTAGTTTATAACTAGGTGTGTAGTGGATATCAATGAAGGCAGACCAAGTAGCTCATGTTTTGGTTGAAAATGTACGTAGGTAGCTTAAAATATTATCGGTCTTATAAAACATTGCCATTGTGTAACACTGATCAATTGGCCTAATCACTTTCAGCGTTGGAATAAAATAATGTATGATATAATTATTATTTGTTAATGATTACTTATACCATATCAGCAGAACAAAAAAATATTTTCAAATTTTTGTTATGGAAAAATTTACAAATTTCGTGTTTTATAGATGAACAAACGTCAAAAAATATATCAGTAGCCCAAAGTGCAAACATAATCTCCACTTCATGACGACACGTAACCTTTGACAGCATCAAAACTTTTTATTAAACGAAAAAATGGGTTCCCTATTATCAACAACGGCACAGATAGAGTTACAGAAATATCCGGAAATTGTAAACAAAACAAAACATTTACAAACAAAATGAAAATTAAGCATTATCCAGGAAAAGCGGTCATGGAGGACCCGTGGCTCTCCATAAATGACCGAACCATGGACCTTGTCTATGCGGCCAATTGGGTTGGAGCTAATAATCTAGGTTCATACCAAGATAGCCAGTCGGATAAATCGAAATATAATTCTATATCAAGAAGCAAATCATGCCGAGATGTCAACCGTACTAATGACAAGGATTACGAAAGTAAAACGTATTCGTATGAAGACAATGGATACAACTATCCTAACGATGTTCCTAATGAAAACATATCTCAATTAGCTAAATACCAACAAGACATAGAAGAAAAGGCTCGAGCCAACAACAATCTCATTATACAAAACAAATTAAAACATAGTTTTAGTTTTAAAGACATGCCCAATGGCTATAAGCCATCAACATTGAGAAGAATTAAGCGAAGGAATTTTACTGAATGGGACATTGAAGCTTTTGGATCAAATAGTAAACAGCCGCCAGCACCACCTCAGCGCAAAGATTCATTAAAATATGCACATCGCCAGAGAAAAGCAGACTCAAAGAAAAGTTACTACCCACTACCAGACCCAGGTCCTGTTCCTCCTGATCCATCATCAGAGTCATATTATGAGTATTATTCACGAGTGAGCCAACAAAACAACGACACTGACAGCGATAAGATTAAACAAATTCAAAAAGATACCAAAATAGACAAAACTTCGTACAACGATCATACAAAACCAAATGGCACTACAATGTACCAATTAATAAACTCTATGGCTACCTTAGATCTGACTCCAATAAAATTCAGAAACGGAAAAAAGAACCTCGAGCTGGATTCCGAACCGGAAGACACGGGTTTATACATGCAGTCTATTAACCAGTCTTTATCTACATGCGAACAACTTCCGAAGCACACAACGCAAGTGGCGAACGAACGAAATGGACGCGTTGAAGATACTAGACCCAGTTTTCGTTCCAAATCGTTAAGAGTTAAAAGTGAAGGACGAGCACCACTTCAAGCATACCTTGACGCTCAGCCTCAAAGTGCACCATACAACGGTGTCACCGTCACTCAACCAAAAAGGAATCTATCGCCTAGTGAGCAGCTGACTATGATGCAGTACGAAATGTTTAACGGAAGTCAGAACAAACCCACGTCGCCGAGCATCAATGGGTTACACTTCAATGAGCTGAACAAAGAAAGTGACCATCGGACTACAAATGGTGTTACAAAACAAATCAAACATGAAAAGTATGGAAAGCTATACAGTACAGTGAGAGTGAAGAGTGACGATAGGTATGATAGGTATCATGACATTACGTCTTTCGGTAAAGACCACATAAGTGAGGAGCGTGTTACGAATGGTAATGGTATATTTTCAAGAAGTGCTAAAAGTTCTTCGAGTGGTTCGGACTCTGATTTTTCAATCCCAAGACCCAAGTTAATAGTGCCAGTTCATACTTATGGTATGAGAAAGAGAAGGACAGGGAATCTCTGTCAACGAGATTCTACCGCGACCGAAGCATCTCTAGATGCTGGAATAGTATTGGATGTCACACGCTTAGAAGATCCTAGCAACAAAGCTGACATATACAGAAATGACAATACAGGTAACTATAATGAAACTATTTTCATAATTTGTGCTATTTTACTGAGTTTTAATTTTTTTAAATCTCGACTGATTTACTTGTCTTGATGATATTTTGATCTCATGTACGCTGATGTTGATCGATGGAAGTTACACAGAAATATACAATACACCAGACAGTTTCGAGGTCTTATTGTGGATGGCAATCGAAATGACGTAATAGTGTACTTTAAAATATGTGTAGTGTGTACGAGTCTCGTGGTGACTCAATGCTTACGTTATTCAAGGCATAGTAAAACCTCCTCATTATAAACAGTGCATCGAAAATAACAAATAACGAACAACCAATTAATACTGTAACTTGCTCTAAAGTATATTTATTAAATGACTAACAATAACATTGTAATATCAATAAGTTTATAATAATTAGCAATGCTAGCAAACAATATAACACTAGGTATAATTTGTTTTTAGTGTACGTTTATTGGTGCATAACAGTTGCGCCACGGTACATTCAGGACAGAAGAATCGAATGCCTCGGCATACGCTGCGAACCACTTAGAGGTTGCTAAACGCACGAGTCCGGCATATCAATTAAAAGGTTCATTTTGGCCTAGTTTATGTTTAAATTGAGCATGAATATGAATTTGATTCTGAATGATTAGCATTGTTGATTGCTTCGTGTTATAATAGAGTAGAATAAAGTAAGAGACTTCTATAAAATTTAATTTACACATTTATAACAATCATTTTACTCATAGTATTTTAAGGCTACAAAACTTCAGTGTAAGTTAAGCCACATACATAGTCTGCATCTTAAAATTTACAAGGTAATTATTGTGTCAGTTAAACACTTTCGAAAATTTTACCCATAGTAATGGCCTCAGAACTAATTCTTCAATTCTAAGTTCCAATGCTCATGTAACTTTTTACGTAACTTATAGCAAAACTTTTTAAAATCTGAACTGGGGACTGCAGTCTTTTACTTTCATAGTCACAAGTATTAGAATTAACTTACGTGGTACTTTTTGTTACCCGCTAAAAATTTTTCAATAAAGTTAGTTCAATTTAGGGACTAATATTAAATCAAAAGCTAAAGAAAGACAGAAGGCTACTCTACCTACCATAACAACAAAACATTTTATAGAGGACAACAAATTGGTTATAAACAGAGCACGCATCTGAACTATTAACCCTGCAATTGCCAAGACAAGCACTACTCAATACCAAGTCTCCTTGAAACACATTCGTTGTTTAAGTAATTTGCGTCCGTTTTAACTGCAAATGGATATTATACACGTCCAAACAAGATTAGCTCATGCTATTTTCCATATATTTAATCAAGAAATAGATACCAGTTATGAATTAATTTCAACATATAAGTAGAGGAAAACCGTAGTTGCTTAATATCCGTCTTCGTGAGAAACGCTCAATTAGGTTGAAAGAAGTAATTCTTTACACATGATTCATTTTAATTACTGACTTTTAAATTCATAGGCTAGCTAAATTCATCATTATCCCATCTCTGCTGTGACAGATAGCACAAACACAACATACATAATCTCGTTCATAACTTATTCTTCGGACTTCAGAAAATACAAATTGTTCATTTATCTTAACATCAACACTATACTTGAGACTTTATGATCTGATCTCACAGTCGAGTAATCTTATTACCAGACTGTGGTGATGTCTCAGGATGATGTGCGTAATGCAGTGTCACGCGAAACTTTATATTTTGGAGTTCCGAGTGACAGTGTCCTGTTATGGGCAGCCGTGTCGCTTAACATCAGGTGAACGACTAGCTCGTCACATCATTCACTAACATAAAAAAAAAAACTATACATATACACACACAGTAGTTTTAATATAATTTTACGTGTATCATTTGTTGATTCAAAGAAAGTTGCTAAACGCCATGGAGTTGCGTTACACCAAGCGTTAATTTTATTATTTGTTCAATAGCCGCCTATGCCTTTGTTTCTCACGTAAACTATTTAAGACTCTCGTATGTTCATATGTTACGGGCGCGGTTTTATCATCGACATACTTAACGCTTGACGTTTCAACAGCCTCAATTTGCGAGAATCTGTTTATGATTTGACTTTGTTTGCTTTTATTTTATTTTTTCATTCACAGTCTTAATTGTGTTTATTTATCAAAATAAATATAAATATATGTATCAGGTTAATAATGTTATTTTTAAGTACTGACAAAAATTCTCTTAGATCTTTCAGCAGTACCTAACTAAATTACCTACCCATTTTTTGCTTGTCAGTAAATTTAGAGGTGGCCTCAAGACCTTGGTGAGTAAAGCTTAATGTACCTACACATACGTGATAAACCGTTTAACAATGAACATTGCACTGTATGATAGTATGTAAATAACGGAACATTTATATTACACAAAAGGCGTTACAGGACAATGACATAAATAGACATATATCCGGAGTCCGAACCCATAGACCATTCAAAAGGAAATATTGTCAAAGGGAATGTAACTGTAAATTTGTCACCTATTTATAATAAAGCTATTTCCATTATAATGAAAAAATATATTAGCAGAAATATATTAGGTATACAATTATTTCAACAAAGAGATGAAGCAAACAAAATTAATGGACATAACGTCAAGTTATGAAAAATAAAAAAGAATACATACGTTATTTTTGTTCTTGCTGTTAGTTAAACAGAACGGTTGCCTATTGATAGTTTATGTATAGGTATAAAACTAAGACCATAATATAGTCTTACATTACTTGCAGAGAGACAATAGGAGTAGGTAGTACAAATTATTCGCATGGCTGTCTATTTATTCACACATTCATTTCATTCAGAGTCAAGATAGTTATTAATGTTTTACGACGAACAAACGAAGTCTAAAGCAGCGCTTTTAAGATTTCTTGTATAAATATTTGGTGGAGCTTCAAGATTTATCATTCTATAATCATTCATTAAATGAGTTGTTTAAAAATATAACAAGACCTTTATTGATATAGATGTTTAAAGATAGATAGATAGATAGAAAATTCTTTATTGCACAAACAATAACAATGAAAGGTTCATGCCTATGAACCTTTAAACAACTAACGAGCTTAATGCTATCGAGCATTATCTTCCAGTTAACCCTGGTGTATTGTGGAAGGCTTAATGCGGTAGTGCAATAATGATGGGACATAAAAAAAAAGAAAACAACAACTTAACTATATGTCTAAACTTATGGTATATAACGATTTAATTTTGGTAGAAATTAATGTGAGCTCAAATATAAGCAACTTTATATTATCGACTTCAATGCAATAAATAAAATATAAACTTTTAAAAGGTCACCAAACAAAATTACCTTTTTTCCTATTTTATTTTCTTCAGAAATCTAGCCACTAGATATCTAGAGATCCATAAATTAATTATTAATGCATTTGATGTTTTTCAAATGCATTAATAATTAATTTATGGATTAAAAGTTTTTACTTAGTAGCTTTTTTTATACAATGCAATGCTGACTCAATTTATTGACGTATTTACTATCTGATACATTATTTTATTTATATATACTTTTCTCTTGATACTATATGTAATATTACACCACAGTCTAGAAAAGTCATATTTACTAGACTGTGCAACAACAAGTAATCAAAAATAATTGCTCGTCCAAATAGCTCAAAGTTTTTACGCATCTGCATCAATGATAGACCTCTAAAAATTATAGAAACAGGTTTTGTATAACGTCTACCACTGCCCTGGGTTTTTATTCACTTTGAATATTACTGCAACACGTTTTCACACATGCGATCTGAGAAAAACTTTTATACAGAGATTAACAGAATTTTTCTTTTAACAGAGGGCCGAGTGGAAGTCTCCCGAGAGAACAAATACCTCAGCACGATGGCACCGGGCAAAGTGTTTGGCGAGTTGGCGATACTGTACAACTGCAAGAGAACAGCTACCATCAAAGCAGCTACGGACTGTAGATTGTGGGCGATAGAGCGGCAATGCTTCCAGACGATTATGATGAGGACGGGGCTAATCCGACAGGCGGAATACACAGACTTCTTGAAGAGGTAAGTCAGTTTAAAACAAAGGTTGAGGATGATTTGACATCTAAAATTACATTTCGCTACAATGTTGTGTTTTTAGCAACTATTGTAAACATAAAGTTGCGTTGATTCACAATCATTGTTAACCTTATCGCCGGATATACTCAAGACCGTAATGAATGAACACTTTCATTGTACTAACCTTAAAGTTAATCAGCGTGACCCAGAACTTACCGATTCACTGTCACTTTTAGATTCACTAAAGTAATCCTAAAAACTAATGAAATGATTGTATAGGCATCGATTTGACATCATGTCTAAAACAAAATTCGACATTTTTTTTAAACTTTCGTCGTTATAATATGACGATTGTAATAAATAAGAAAATGACCTTGATGTGAAATAAAAAAACGATACTGGGCCGTTTGAACCAACTCCGTTGTAGAAAGATTGCGTGTTATGACCACTATTATATATAGACTGAGACAAAAGCGTTAGAAATCCCAAGTCATCGTGATTTGTAAAATCTAGGTTTAGTTGCGTTCTCTCTGGAAATTGCTTTAAAATTGCGATGATCTGAGTTTTGCCGTGTAATTTCAATAGCTAAAGTGTGATACTCGTGTGTATAGGCACTATGTGTAACGTGATCATTCCCATTGAAGTCATCTCGGTTGATTCACAAAATATTTGGCACAAAAGCATTACTGTAGTGACTTTTTAAATTTCTTTTAAAATAGGGCTATTTTTAAGTTTCTTGACTAATAAGACACGATGTTTACTAAAATGAGGGCAGTAACCTCAGTGCAATGACTTGAAGAAATATTCTGCTTTGAGGATTCAAATATAATAAATATAATATAGAAAATAGAAATAATTAATGTACACTAGTGTGTGCAATAATTATTTCTATTATACTTACACACGTTTACGTTAGTAATATTAGTATATTACTAACGTAATTGTGTGTGTCGTCAATGGTTATATTATTTACAATAAAATTGATAAAGAACGTACTACGCAAATATTGTTAAATGTATCAAATATTTGCCTGTCTTATACAAATATTGTTTCCGTCAGGTACCATTCTTTTGTTTACTATGTGCCATGCAGCGCGGAAAATTTCAGCATAAAGAAACAAAAACTTACAAAGTATACTTATACGCATAGATATTCAAATACTGGTATTTCTAGTTTTTGTGAATACACCGGCTATAAAAATAATAACTCATAGTAAATGGTATACGCAAATGTCTTACCTTTATGAATTTGCAATACGCTGTAGGATATTATATTTAATGTTTTTAACACCTTTCCCAACGAAAAAGGTCGCATGCTCATTTATTTGTATTGAAGACCTTAAAGTGTTCACCAAAGTCAACATATAAGGACAATGACCTCGAAAACACTTATGCAAATGCATGGAGCATGCATAGCCTATTCTTTTGCTTTCCTTGGCCCCAGACACGCTGTAGATAGCCATATAAATTACTGAGTTTAATGACCATATACTGTCCTTTGATAAAGAACACGGTTCGAATAAGTTTCAAGGAGTGAACATTATAAAATTTTGTCGAAAATAGTCTTAAATCTATTGTTAGTTTTCTTTACCGTGTGCATATGCCATTTGTTCATATGATACTTTTCTATCTAGTTCCAGTAGTCCTATACTGAATGTACCAAGCCTACGTCAAGCTATTTGAGTGTGTCTAAAAATGTAAAACTAGTGACCTGATTTAGTAACGGTGCCAAGACACATGTGCTATACAATTGCATGACATCTCTCTATATGATATTGAAAATCCACCACTCGTTAACCAACTTTATAGCGGACCGTATTGCTTAACAGAATCGTCTTTTATGATCTGTTTCCTATAAAAATACATTTCAAAGACCTCACCTTACTCCGAATAAACCGCGATTATAAGCTTATATTGGTTTTATTGTTTCATCAAGTAACACTGGTCTGTAATTCAAGACAAGTCACTTCATATCAGAAGTATCTCTCGGGATGACTAGCATCTATCTTGCATCCTACGTGTGAGCATGGTGATCCATCTTAGATGTATAGTCAAGCAAGATTGATGTCTTGCTTGCTTGTTAATACTGGTTTACTTTTAATCGCGGTTGTCTTATACTTATAATATCTTTTATTATACGCTACGTATAATGAATAAGGTTACCTACTTTATATAACTGGTTTCTTATATGTGGAATAGGTCGATGGTTTATAGTTCTGGGAGAGGATAAATTGGGTTGATACAATTATATCATCAAGATAAATCGGGACTGTTTTATTTTGAATTTTTTTGATTTCTTTGGAAAATGTACTAATATTGAATTTATAATTCTGTTACTTATATCTATTTTCTAGTATTTTTGGATCGAAAACTTGGGTTGTTAACGAATGCTTTTTATTGGAATGCACCTGTCTTCGTTTAAGAATGAGATGGATTGATTAGTTTTGTTTGACCAAAGTTGAAGACAAGGCAAGTTGTGAATAGATTCCCGAATACTCCGAATGTTTGGATTCAGTTCAAGTGCTACTGGTTCAAAGTCAAAGTCAAAGTCAAAAGATTTATTGCAAATAGGCTAATTTTAGCACTTTTACAAGTCAAAATTATACTAGGTACTTAAAATTAAGTTATTTCACTAAGCATATAAAATTACAAAGTGCTTATTGTCAAATAATATAGCAAGCCCATTACAATATATGAGTTTGAAAAAAAAGCAGTTCTCTTTCTCACTACTGGTGCAAGCAATCCGGCACAATGCAGAATTGAAAACTTTGATCCGAAGCTTCGATTACAACTGTAAAGAAGAAGCTACAAGAAACTTTACAGTGATGTATTTTTTTTTTGTCTTCTTTCTACTGTCTTTTACAATGTATATAATTCATTACAATTGAGATGATGAATATGTTACAAAAATAACCACCACGTCACACCGGTGCAAGAAAAATACCGTGATTATCTTATTATAAACATTACAAATAGAAACTGAATTTATAGATAGGAATAGGCAATAGGCAAAGTACCTAAGCTTTCATACCGTTAAGCTTGGGATATTCAGGCCAAGCTTTTTTGTCCGACACATAATCATTTATTGTGTAATAGGCTTTTTTCATTAAGTTTGACTTTATGAATAATTTAAATTTACGCATTGACAATTGTTCGATACCGTCGGGCAACTTGTTATAAAAGCGTATACAGTTTCCCATAAATGAACCATTAACTTTCTGCAGTCTGAATCTTGGAACTTTCAATTTATTTTTGTTCCTAGTATTAAAGTTATGAATGTCGCAATATCTGGGAAAAGAGCTAATGTTTTTGCGAGTGTACATCAAATTGTCGTAAATGTATTGACAAGCCACTGTAAGAATATTTATCTCCTTAAATCGTTCCCTGAGAGAGTCGCGGGATTTCATGTTATAAATGGAACGAATTGCTGTTTTCTGTAAGACAAAAATTGATTGTATGTCCGCGGCTTTACCCCACAGTAAGATGCCGTATGACATAATACTGTGGAAGTAACTAAAGTATACTAATCTTGCAGTGGCTTCATCAGTAAACTGTCTGATTTTACGCACAGCATATGCAGCAGAGCTCAATCTACCAGCAATGTTTGATATGTGAGGACCCCACTGTAATTTAGAGTCTATAGTTATGCCAAGGAACGTGACAGATTGTACCAAATCTAATGCCTCACCATTCAGTAATAAATTTGTAGGAGACCCCCTAACATTAGGTAACGAAAACTTAATACATTTAGTTTTCTTACTATTTAACAGTAGATTGTTTTTAGTAAACCAGTTCAAAACCAGTGAAATTGCCTTGTTAACGTCGTCAAAATCATTAGTAGATCGGTCAACCTTGAAAATAAGAGACGTATCATCTGCGAACAAAACAATATCACATAGGTTCTTTACAAAAAATGGAAGATCGTTAATATAGGCCAAAAATAAGAATGGTCCTAGTATTGAACCCTGCGGGACCCCCATTTTAGTGATAGAACCAGATGATCTTGCTCCATTAACTTCAACTGTCTGAATTCTATTAACAAGATAAGAAGAGACAAGATCAAGAGCTTTCCCACAAACCCCGTAATGCTTTAATTTAAAAATTAGGGTTTCGTGACATACGCAATCAAATGCTTTGGATAAGTCACAAAAAATACCTATGGCATCCTGTGACTTCTCCCAAGCACCAAGTATATGTATAAAGAGTTCTACGCCTGCATCTGTAGTTGATCGTCCTTTTGTAAATCCAAACTGTTGACTGTGAAACAGTCCGTTAAGGTTAAAAAATGTTAACAACTGATTAAGAATTTCTTTTTCAAAAATTTTACTTATTGCAGGTAACACAGAAATTGGCCTATAGTTCGATGGATCATTCTTATTTCCAGACTTAAATAATGGAATCAATTTACTATTTTTCATTACGTTGGGAAAAACTCCTTCGTCTACACATTTATTAAATACTTCTGCTAAATATGGTGCGATTAATGTGACAATGCCACTTAAAACCCTGGTAGACATTCCCCAATGATCCTCAGTATTCTTTATTTTAAGTGACCTAAAGGTCTTAACAATTATAGCCGAATTAATATGTCTAAATCTAAAAACTACTTCACATTTATCAACACACTCTGCAAGAATTGCACAAGACTCACTAGTCGATGAATTTAATGACTGAGTGGTAACTACAGGTATATTTACGAAAAAATCCTCAAATGCACTAGCAACTTCACTGTCTTTAGATATTAATCTGTTATTAATACTAAGAGTGAGTTTTCGGTGCCGAGGTTTAGTTTTGCCGGTCTCGGTATTAATTATTTTCCAGGTTGCTTTAATTTTGTCGTCCGCTCTATTGATTTTCTTACTCAAGTACAGAGACTTAGCTGTCTGGCAAACGCGTTTAAAAATTTTTGAATAAGATTTTAAATACTCAGTAAATTTACTGTCATAAATATTATCTGATTTATCTATCGTTCCAATTTCTGTTTCTAAAACAAAGCGGGTGCTGTTGAAATCAGTGCACTATAGTGTCGTAGCTGTTGTTGTTGCTCAAGCACTCGTGCGCAGAATTTGCGAAACATCCACTAACTTAGCGGTCACGTTTGTGAGTCTTATGACATTTTGGGATTGTGATCCTTTCACTGCCCAATGACTGTACTTATCACTTGTACTTAAAAGCAAATTGTAGACCTAATAGTTATGCAACGTAGTCACTAAATATTAAGTAAGTTTTACAAGACGTCCCATATAGCATACCACCGAAACGCGTTATAAATTATATTATTTTATTTATTATATTTTATTTATTTATATTATTTTTTTCATTATTATATTATTAATGAAACAAACTAAAATGATGAATATAGAAGTCCTTAATTTGTTTCTTGGAAATATTGTATAAAATCGAGATATATCAAAGAAAAAAGGGCCCGAGATCAAATTCCAAATTTCAATTTAATAACAAAATATTTTTTTCTTGATTCTATTTTTTTTTAAAATTTAATCTTTAGATTAAGCTAAGCAGGCAATACAGCTATAAAAAATCATAAATATTTCTTTAAGTGTTTCGTTTATCATTCAATTCATCGTATATTTCATTTCATTTTCTTTCATTATTATGGTATGGTAGCTTGCAACAGATTCTGGAACAGGTTTTAATTCATTAAATTCAATAGCATTGCCTCCTCGATTTTCCATGTGTGTACACACCACTCATGTCTTGTTTGACATTTGTCATGTATTAAAAATTTGATACGCTGTTTTTGCTTAGACGGCTTTATTTATTTTTTACGCTTTCTTATTAAATTCAAACTAAAGACGCAACCTACTGATTTAAATTGCTTAACGTTTGTAATTATTACATTTTGTTCCTTCACCTACACCAATCTCTTGAAAGCTAGCTATTTACGTATTACCCGTTTTCCTCTGTATCTACATTAGATTAAATTGTAGCGACTGTTACTGCCTCGACATACTTAAAATAATTACTTATTTATACTGTAGCATCGTATAATACTATGTTGTAACCAGTTATAACATAGTAACATTAAGAATTATTTAATAATTGTTTTTATTGCAGCGAGAACGGGAATAACCTTGGGTTAGTGCTTAAATGTTGTTAACTAATATTTTAATGTTGGTTTTATTTATTATTCAATAGATACCATATAATAGTATGTTTGAAATTATGAATTCATTTTAGCATGTCACCAGCACTTACATAAAATACTTGAGATGTTTTTTTTAATAAAAAAAAAACTCAATAAAATCACATGTTTAAAATCACAAGTTATTAACGTGTAACTTTTAATATTAATACCAAATTTTGGCAATACCAATATTCGCAATTGATTTTAAAAAATTAAACAATTAGGTAGTAGATTAAAAAAAAATTGTATTATTTATTGCCTTGCACCTTCCATTATCTCACCTGATGGTAAGTGGTGGTGCGGTCTGGGCTGTAACACCCTTGCCTAGAAGATACCTGATTACTCTCGAATAGTATAAATCATAAGTTATTTACCATTTCTATGTAAAAAAATGGTACACCGTAGCATAAAAAATTACAATGATTGCGGTAATTTTCATTGGCACACACTGTAACGAACAGTTACAACAACGTTGTAATGTTTTGATGACTGCGTTTTCTTTTATCTAGGTTTAATTGACTGATAAGTTAAAAAAAGTTAGCAAAAATGTATTTCATAATGCTGTACGTTCATTTTCTTCATCTGAAACCTATTCATTTACAACCCGATTTGCACAATTCTTTTTATATTTTGAAAGGATAATTATACTTTCATATTAGTATTTTTTTAGGTAAAGTCTAAATATTTTAGTCTTTTACTAGGTGGTAGGACTTTTCTGCAAAGTTCGTCTAGGTAGGTACCACCGCTTTGCCCAGTTATTCTGCCGCCAAGCATCAAGTGTTCCGGTTCGAAGGGCACTGTAGCTAGTGAAATTACTGGGCAAATGAGACTTTATGACCTGATCTCACAGTCTAGTAATCTTATTGCTAGACTGTGCTGATGTCTCAGGATGATGTGCGCAGTGCAGTGTCACGCGAAACTACACTTGAGTTTCAAGTGTCACTGCAACTGATATGGGCAGTCGTGTCGCTTAACATCAGGCGAGCGACTAGCTAGTCATGTCTTTTCGTAACATTAAAAAAAATATATGTTAGATAATATGAAACGGTTAACCCCACTTTTAAAAGTTTATTTTTGTTACTATATTATATTTATATTTTGTATGAAATTAATATATATGTAAATGTGTTTCAAAACCATACCCACATATGCAATATACGTATATATTCAAAGTTGCATAATGTGCATTATAAAATTGATTCGACTCGAAATACTTTTTCTTATACTTTAATCATAAAAACATCTCAGGTTCACAGAGTTATGACGGGTTTTGCCTATAGTTAGATACTTGTGTCATGTTATTGTCGTATATTTGCATGTTTCTATTTGGTTTATGTTCGTATAATAATTATAAATATTTGTGGACATTTCAATCAGCGCCATTGACCTCAAACTAAGCAAAGTTTGTACATTGGTATTCAGATAGCGGATGGAATACTTAGATACTTTTTGTTTGTAATAATATACATAGAATATAATATACTACCAACACAGAACAAACATCGATGTTCATCACACAAATGTTTATCCTGGTTGGTAATTGAACCCACAACTTACAGCTCAGACGGCAGGGTTACTACCAACTAAGCTATCGGGCCAGTCGATATGCAAATAGTTTACTAAAATCGTTAAAGACTTCCAACCTTGGGTGTTTCCTGGTCATACTCAAGTGTACCGGTAGTTGTGGGAAACCTTTCCAAATCAGTGGTAATTTAACGCAATGACTTTCAAAACTTTAGGTTTAAAATTATTCGCAATTCAGTTTTAATTATGTCCGATTGTCCGGAAGAGATTGTTTTTGGTGACAAGATCGCTGTTTGCATTTGCGTTGTTTTAATATTGTAAATTGTTGTGACAATTCAAAGTTATTGTGTTATATTGTATTGTAGTTTGGGGTGATAATAATAAAACAAGCAACCATTTTTTAGAAAATATAACTAACGAAATATATTACGTATTATAACATTACGTTATATATAATTTTAACACGAACATGGTCACTACACAAATTAAAAATTACGAGGTTTCACGGTTAATATTTCTAGCTTTAATTATGAAATTAATTAATAAGCACGTTCATGAGATAGTTAATCAACATTATGAAATTGATTAAACGTACAGAGTTAAAATAAGCAATACTTACAAATTGACACCGTATTATGAACATTTTAGATTGTGTGTTGTTCCTATTATAAAAAAAGAAAACAATTTTGCCAAAATGTTTTTATCACCAATGAATGAAAAAAGTTACATTTTACCAGTAACGTTTTTTTTTACCGTCAAATTGCTTTTATCTTCAACTAAATTACACAATGATGAATTGTATGGTATTTTTTTAAATATGGCATGCACACTAAATATAACCTTAATCATATTTTCTAAAACATGTATAAATTCATTGAGAAATTTAATATTCAATTTATTATAAATATGTACAACAAGCACAACACAAACAATTTACTGACCTACATTGCTTATAATTAATTTATTGTGGTAAATATGCCATCTTCATAAATGAAACCAGAAGTTATTAAAAGTTATCTAATATTACTAAAAAGGTTTAGTATAATTAAATATTCTGTAGCTTAATTTATGCTAATAAGTTTGCAAATTGCAAAAATAAATAAAATATCTCGATCTATTATTAGAACATTTTTAAACACAAAGCTTAACTAAACTAAACCTAAAAACAATTTTATTTTTACATTTCACATGTAATAATTCAGCTTATAAATGAAAATTAAAAACTATGCATTAGCAAAACTTAATCTAAGAAGCCGCTACCAGTAGGCAACGTGCCCAAAATGCTGGCGGCATTGCCCCGTTGAATGGCAATGCTTAGTTTTTGGGCTAAATAAAAACCAGCATTTTGGTCACGTGTTGCCTCGATCAGTCGTTCTGAAAGATCTTTATAAATTTTGTGGGCACTCGGTCCCCACGGCCCCAACGTCTCGACACCGAAAGGCGCAAATATATAACCACTGTCTAGGGAATTATATTTGCGCCTTTTCAGGTTTTCTGCGGATTCGGCCGCAGCACCAGCCTTACCCTGTGTACCAGCAAGATGTGACGGCGCAAGGGTGTCCACACAGGTTGCGTCCCAAACTAAAGGCCGCCCCATCTTCCATGGAATCAAGGTCATTCCGTCGGGTCTTTTGCCATCGTCACGTACGAGGCCATTGGGTTCCAGAATGGCCGCATAGTTGGCGCTAACAAAAGCCCGACGGATTATGTCATTAAGACTGGCATGGCGAGAAATCCTCCCGGCACTTCGAACACAAGAGAGACCGTGGTGACCAAGCCGATCGACGGCACTGCCACACTGGCAGCGGTGTGGAGCGCAGCACGGTGCGCCCAAACGAAGGGATACTGCGATTCGGAAAGTCGACGAATCGATAAACGTGCCGGTATTGGGTGAAGGGAGACCCTGCAGCCACAAACCCGATTCCCATTCGGCGACGGCTAAGAGGCGGGCACGGTCTGCGGAGCTTGAGCACGTATGAATTAATTGATTCCGTACTTGCTCAAACTAAAAACTAAACAGATAAAACTAAAAAACTTAGGTTGGCTGAAGGAAAAGTACCCAGAATGGTGGCTACCACGTTGAATGGCAATGCTTATTTTTGAGCAAAATAAAAGCCAGCATTCTGGTCACGTGATGCTTCCACCATACGTTTGTCCAAGTCCTTGTATGTTTCCATGGTAGACAGCCTCGTGCCCAGTTGATTATCAGTATAACATTGATTGACTGATTGATATACCCATTGGCTCCACCCCAAACGGCACAAATATCTTAGATCCTATCAAGGAGTGCATATTTGTGTCGTTTGAGGTTTTCGGCCTTAATTGTGCTAACATCATATTACTCATAATTTACTGGTTAACCTGTTGTAGTATCTATATGGCATTAGCATTTTTACCGTCATTAATAATTCTTTAACAATAAACGTTTGCACTTTCTATTTATGTAACGTAACATGGTTAACTTTACCGCTCACTTTTTGTGACATTCGTGTTTTTTGCCACCTAATTGTTTTTATCGAGACCCTACAGTATCATCTTGGCCGATATTTCAATAGTCAGATTGTTTTTATTCTAAAAGTAATGAGTATTGTAAGTTTGTTCAGTATTTGAGTTGTTTAACGTTCGGTTTCAATAAACTAACTATTCAGTAGGCCGCACGGATAAGTTTCATAGCTCCCTGTTTATTATCGTGAAAGAGACAGAAAGGGGAACAGCGCTGGTTTTCAAACATTTGAACTAGGTATTTCTAGGTATGTCATAAGTAAATCTACATACCTACCATATCAATGAAATAAAAAAGAAGTATTTTCTTTAACATCTTTCTGCATAAAATATTCATTCTTTTATGTAATTTTGTGAAGTGTCTCTTTTTGATCGAAAATTACGAGCTATTACGCTCATGTTTTCTATACACCATGATGATTTATAATAAATCAGAAAAATCTCAAAGTTAGAAATGTATATACGTTAAATATGTACAAAATTTTAGTTAATGTGATTAGTTAATTTTGAAGATAGAATAATAGGTACAGTAACTATTGGCTGGATATATTTGAACAGCTATGTAGAATTTAATCTATCCACAGTTTTTATCCATAGTTAGTTTACTGAAACCCGACCGGTTTAGAGAATAATTAACTCTTAACATGCATCTTGCAACGGAAAGATTGGCCCTTGATTCAATAAAGCTTAATTTCGTTTACTAAGACCATTTTCTTTGTCAACAGTGTGCCGATATTCAAAAACTTACCAGAAGACACATTGATTAAGATTTCCGATGTTCTAGAAGAAACGCATTACCAGAACGGCGATTATATCATCAGACAAGGTGCAAGAGGAGATACGTTCTTCATTATCAGCAAAGGACAGGTAAATATTTAAAATATTTTTCCCGCGGCTTGATTCACAGAGAGATCATTTTTCAGGATGCATAAGCCTACATATTATGTTTCTCCAAGATCGTATTTACGCAACCAAATTCAGCTAAATCTGTTTAGCCATTTATATTTATGTATTAGGTAGAGCCGTGTAGTCGGCGACCTCCTGCCAAGCGTAGTGAATATGGCAACCCCCTATGATAGCGTCCGAAGTGGCGTTTTATGTGACCAGTGGACGTGACTGTCGATGTGATATTTAGGTACACACGGTGCATTTTTGTTATCAGTTGAATAAAAAGTAAGATTAGTAGGATAGGATAAAAAGTAAGGCTGGATAGAGAATTAAGTTTCGATAGGATCCCACAGTCCTAGTAGGAGAGTGTCCTCCTAGGCTTGAAGAGTGTTTTTATAATTTTGAATCAGGTAAGTTTTTGTCGAAGATCAATAATAAACTTATGTCGGACTTGTGTGACTTTGCAATATTTGCTTTAGCTGATCACTAAGCTAGACTTTAACTAAGTTAACATAAAGCGCCTCTCTCAGGCATTATATAATCGGAACTTGTTTGCATAAACTTTGTTTAAATAACTTCTTGCTACTTTTGTTTGTCTTGCCTTAACCTTGTTGAGACTTCAAGTTGAAAGGGCTTACCCTTTTCAACGTTTGCTTCATATTACATATTCAATACACATTGGATAAGCAGTATACAATCATCGTTTGAGTCATTTGTTATACCTTGATACTGTACCATAATAACATTCACGACTTTCTTTCTACCTTCGTATGTTCTTCACTTATCCATTGATTATTCGCAAATCATTCGAGTATTCACCTTTCAAAATCTTCAACTTGGTTCAACTGACTTTCCAATTTGATATCAGTGTAATTGTCAAAATCCATAACGATCTCACCATTCACAATTTGTAAAGTATATTGAATTGTCATATTGTTTATTTTAACGACGTCGCGATGCTGATATTTTTCCAAACAGCTTTGCTAAAGCATATCAGTGTTGTTTGTTTTAGTTCTTCTTGCTCATACATAAGGTTTGGTCTTGTTTGACTCAAGTCAGTTGGACCATGTGAAGATGATCAAACACAAGAGTTTCACTTTCGTTGAACTTTCGAGAATTGCTTCGAGGCATGTTTTAACGTGAACTACGCCTCTGTGTTTTGTAAACACAGAAGCTGTCAAATTGGTATTGAACTCAACAATAATCTCAACTAAATAATGAGTCATTACTATCGTCCTATCCAATATTTTATAACACGGAACTTATTTTGATTTCTTTTTTGAAATATCATTTGGCTATTTAGGGACTTGACATTAAATTGTATAATGTTCGCGGTAAAGCGGTGACTGTGCATGTTCACCTTGGCATTTAACTTCGAGTGTCTGCTCTCCGCTAGCACTGATTGGTATTCTGGCCATTTCAAATAATCCAGTAAATGTATCTTTGGCTAGAAAATTTTCAAAAGAAGTTCTTTTCCATATTAAATAAAAAAAAAAACAAGCTATGCAAAATAATTTCTTGACATCAAATAAGGGTGTAATATATAAGAAATCGCTAAACCTCCACTTATAACGCTTATGTGAAATATGTAGGTATATTATTATAAATATTCAAAATATAAATCACATAGGTTGTTTTAATGCCTACAGCTTGGCAGCTTCGATATCAGTTAAAGACAGTATACTTTTAAATGCATGTTTTCTCGGGCTGTTACTAAATCCTGGTTTAGTTAGGGTGTTAAAAGGTTATTTAATCCTACGTTGGTAGGTTATTTAATTCGTTGTCTTAAACCATTATTTGCTTAAGTATGAAATTTTGTTACTTGCCAATATAACTCTTTGAGTCTTCAATTGAACTCTAATGTCATATATTTTCCTACACGGAAGTGCACCTAGCTGTTAATAACACAAACAAGTTTTCTAATTTTCTTATTTACATATCGATGAATCTTGCATTAGTATGATGGTGACATCAGCTTTGCTTATAATGTTTATATTGATTAATTAGGTATTTCTATTTAAAACAACTATTATAGCTATAGTATACCTAATAATAAGCTGCATAGTAAATTTTGTTTAATAAAATCTGTGTGGTAATTAATTATCAATTATTTTTATATCTACAATGAAATTACTCGGGTATATCGTATGAAATTTTGAAATAACAAAAGTCTGTTTTGAAGCCAGGGTGACCTTCTTCAAGCAGTGACTTATTTTTCGTTGCATCAGCCTATCTTTTACATCTTTTCATCATGTTTTGGAACAATACATCTTTCATCAAGTTTGGAATATCATAGTTAAGAAACGATTACTACGTTGATGTAGTGTCTCCATCGAGATTTAATGAATAGAAGTAACAATATACAGGGTCATTTGTATTTTGTAATCTATTGAATATTCAAATCAAAATGTTGCCACTACAGTGTAAGATTCGTTTTCTCTCGTGTGAGAAGGCATTGATTTTTAAATGATGTAACCAAGTATGGAAAGAAACTTTGCTGTCGTTCAAGCATGGTAAATGCTAGTTTGTTACTACATAATCTCCGTTTGTTAGTATATTAGCCTTTGTAATTTTTAATTGAATTTTGTAAGTGCGTTCGTCCTTCATTCTTTGTATAAATTTGATTTGAAATTATACCCACTAACATTTAAAACAAATGTTTAGTTCTTCGTATGAAATTCATGCTCTATCTCTTTAACATAGTTCCTAATTTAAGAAACTACTGTTTTAGAACCTACTTCAATAACGATCAAAACGTGTTCAAAGTAACCGTCAGCTATTGTGAAATTATACGGATCATTTGACCGCAGACGAATGTTGCTTCAAGGTGTATTATCTCCTCTATTTCCGGTGTTATCTCACCAGTAGGCAAACATAGTGACAAGCCTTTTCTGTGCCTGCCTTCATTCTTCAACCCGCCTTAGGTTCTGTTGTACCTATTTATTAATTTATCCAATATTTAACTGTAGTTATTTGTGTTATGAGCGTTAGAATTTGTACATGCAAATACTATTAAAGTTGTATACTATTCAAAGAGTTGTCAAATAATGCGAAGTCATTTTTTTTATGTCAAGCATCATGGCTGCCCATAATAGTTGCAGTTCCATACAGAACTCTTTAGTTTTTCGTAAACACTGTACTGCGCTAGCCCTCCTGAGATAGCAGCGCCATAGTAATTTAAACTGTGACATTAGGTTGCCAAGTTGCTTCTTATGCCCAGTAATTTCACTAATTACAGTACCCTACAACACTATAGTTCTTGCACTCTTATGCTTGGCAGCAAAATATCTGGCAAAGCACCCAGTACTTTAATTGTCTAGGCCAACTCTTGCAGAAAAGTTCAACTAGCCATTGAGAATGGAGCCAGACCAAATTTGTGATTTAACTTTTTGTTTTATTCGCGTTTGTAAGTATTTCGTGTTCTCATTAATAAAATTATGTTTTAAAGATGCAGCATATAAATTAAATCCAAATAAAAATAAAGTATATCATATAACCATACCAAAAATTAAAAAGAAAATTCTGTACCGGAAATAACCTGTCGAGGTGAACCAAAATAATTATCTTCGATTCTTTATTTGTTCAACCATATAGACAGGTAAGTCATAAAGCAATTTCCGGAGTTCCAATAGACCTGAAAGTAGAACACATTTGAACTCCAGATTTTTAAATAAACGTAAATAACCTTTTACAACACCATAAACTTTCATTCGAATCTCTTGTTTGCTATGTAAAACAAAAGAATGACAAATGTTTACTGTTTAAATTTGTTACGAAGTGCGAACAAAAACAGTGTTTTATTTTGGTTGATGCACGATTGAACTTTGTTGTCGGCCCGTCAGCTTTTTTGTTTGAGACTGATTGTCTTACTTCCCTTATGTATTTATCCATTGTTTATTATTAGTATTCATACTTTTCTCGTGTATTTAAAGATCCAGCTATGATTTTAACTATAATTATAATTGTATCCACAGCAACACCTCAGCAAAAATTACTATAAATGGTCAAAAAATATACTATTTTTTCTCAAAATATTGTTATGTTAGCGCAAATGCACTTTTTCATGCGAATAAACTTATTTTGAAAGCATTTATGCCACTCCTCTGTGGTGACCTCGGAAACATATTGAACAACCTCTTCTGGTAATAATAATCGTTGACTACGTAACAGGTTCTTAATTTTGGGGAACAAAAAAATCACATAGCGTCAGGTGGCTGGTTAATCTGCCACACTAAATTTGATGCCCCTTCAATGAATCTGGTTAGCATGGAATTGCACCAAGTGACGCGGACCGTTTTTTAAGCCTCAGTTAAATTCTGTGGGATCCATCGAAAATAGCTAAAAAATAGCTTTTTCACATTCAAGTATTGTGTAGGATTTATTGTATTTGACTCATGCCTAAAGATGCCCAAATCTCATGGTAGGTCACATGCCTGTCTATTTAGATTATACGGCGCACAGCATCTTTTGTTCTTCGTATCGGTGACCAGGCGACTAACACTTAATACGACACTGAGATTGACATAACTGCGTTTATTGTATTAATTCTGCCAACATAAAACATAACATAAATATTCGTCTTACACGATGCTCCATGGCCATGCTGTTGGAAGCCAAGCAAAACCTCTGCTGTCAAATTACGCTTAAAATCGTATAAAATCATATAACGAAAATTTTCACCAGTTAAATCTATGGTGATGCATACACGCATTTATAAAATGGCGCCACAATATAAACACGTAACAGTCAGATAAGAATCTTTTAAAAATAGTTACAACATTTGAAAATATACATGATGTATTCTAAAGTCAGAGTTTCATTTTAAAATGTTGTAACCATTTTTTAAATATTAGTTGTGTAAGTGGCCAGTTACGAAAACATATAGTACGCCCTATGTATCGTTACATAACTTTCAAATAAATTAAATAACTGTTTTATATTATTACCTTCACAGCGCTGATTTTTTAACTTTCGTAGTCAACCATATTCAATCTAGATTCTTTAGTTACAGTGAAAATATTTTTTGTTTCTTTGTAGTATAAGGTACAGGAGCCAATGAAGGCCCACTTAATTTCAAAACCTCGTGAAATCTTGCAGATATATAAAGTATAGAAAAAACATAATGGAAGTTGTAATAATAATAATTAAAACACACTTGCATTATTGTCTATGGTACTAGTAGCATAAACCCGCGAAATTTAAAATGTTTCGTTTAATCATAACTGTATTTTTTTTAAAGTGGGCTATCCTAGGAGCCGGGCCATCTTCGGCGACACTACCTTATT
Source organism: Ennomos fuscantarius (assembly GCA_905220475.3). Lineage (NCBI taxonomy): Eukaryota > Metazoa > Arthropoda > Insecta > Lepidoptera > Geometridae > Ennomos > Ennomos fuscantarius. Next base: position 6,298,389 of record HG992039.1, read on the forward strand.
AATTATTGTCAATCAAGCATGTAGTTAGTTCTACTTCTTTTAAAGCACAAGAAATCTAACATTAAAAGTCACAACACAGTGCTAAAATATCATCGAGATATATGAGATACTGTATGTAAAATACTCGTTTCTTTGTCGCTGTCGTCGCTGTGTTTGTCCATCTGCACCATAATATAATGACAACTTTCGATGTTCTCTAAACGTTTCACATTTTTATGGCAAAAGTAACGACCAGACATACCGGTTTCAAGTAGCCTTATCTGCTCATAAGTCTAACTAGATGCTATTTTGTTGTCATTTCTACTGGTTGACAGCAAATTATTTTCAATAATGTAGTTTTTTGCGTAAACTGACAGCTAGCACTACAGTCGGTACAAAATATAAAAGCACCAAGGGTTATGGGAAACTAGTTGCTGTCAATTTGCTCACTTCTGATTAAATTATCATACCTATCTGCTGTAAAATTTTTGCTTAATTATTCTAAAAGTATTATTGCTTTTTAATTAATATCACACTGACAAGCGGATTTATTATTGTTACCAATGCTAATTATTACCTTCTGAATTGATGAAAACAGGACTCTCATAATTGAAAAAAATTAAACAAATTATTATTTTCTTTCAGGTCAAAGTTACGCAGAAACAGCCTAACAGCAATGATGAAAAATTCATCAGAACGCTTACCAAGGGCGACTTCTTCGGCGAAAAAGCTTTACAGGGGTAAGACGATACCGATATTTTTTGGTCGGCTCACAATAATGACGTGACTAGGTAGCATTCTTGCAATATCTATTTCAAATTCTATTATATGAATAACATTGAAATTCCACGTTCCCAAAGTTTTTATGATATTACATAATTTTTCTCAAAGCCTCAAGATTTTTAAACGACGTTATAAAAAAATATTTCACCGATTTCATTTTTATTATCCGTTTGTATTATTTTGCTGTTAAATCTGAGTTTTAATATAACAACGTTGTAAAAGTCAGGGAATGGTAGTTTGCTTTATCGACTGTTATTTTCACAGTTTGTTGGAAAGCATATTTAACAATTTCCATCACCATGCGGTTATATCACGTTAAGATGAATTTCATAATTCATTAAGATACGCCACAAAATCAGTGATTTTATGATGATAATCATGAATTAAGTTTTATGAGACACAATAAAAACTATATTAATTATCGACACTTCATATTTGTAATATATTCTTATTTCAGAGATGATCTTCGAACAGCGAACATTGTTTGCGACACGCCAGAGGGTGTCACGTGTCTGGTTATCGATAGAGAAACCTTCAATCAACTGATTTCGACTCTTGATGAAATTCGAACCAAGTACAAGGACGAAGGCGAAAGCAGAGCAAGGTAAGGAATTAACATCCTCATTTTCATAAGTGTGAGTTACAATATCATTCAGATGTTTTTACTTTTCGCAATCAACTTTAGTGCCGACAATACTTGTAGCATTTTCAAGGACCATAATGTGTGATTCACATACTCTCAATAAAAACTGGTCGTCTTAGTCATTACTTACATTTCCTTGGTCGAAGTTTATTTCAATTATGTTCACAATTAACCGAGAAATATTGTAATATCTGTTATAAATAGGCTTATTGAATTAAATTACAACATTTTTAAGTATCGGAATAAAATTACATATTTTAAGATCTCAGCATTTTGCATGCAAGACGCATTAATAACACAGATTTTGTAAGAAATTTTTTACCAAAACCAGTCATGATGAAACATAACAGTTTCAATTTGCAACACTTCGGTATTGTTTAAGAATCACTTTACTTTACTATGAGAATTTTTCGTTGTTTCGTGTGTCAAGTTCACATTCGTATTCCGCAACGAATTGCAGACACGACAACAATAAGAGCATTCAACTAACAATAATATGTTAACACTAACTCGATTAATAAACTTGGTTTAAATGTGATTTCTCTTGTTTTAACTTTGCCTTTTTCAAATTTGATAGTGAGAAAAAAACCATAAAATAACTTAAGCTTCCCAATGTTTATTCGTAAAAGGGTAAATGTAATTCTTTTTGCTATATAATTTTAACCTTGAGTATTGAATGGTCCTTCTTGAACTCGACGGCTTTATTTACTTCGGCAAAGGTAGGGAATAAATAAGTATTGTTATACGTCGGCTATACATTGAACGTTTCACCGAATGTACACACCTATCGTGTGACTTATCTTTTCGGCTAAACAAAACAATGGCCGTTTATGTCTGTCTGCTGATGAATAATGAAAATTCATATCTCGATTTCAGTCTAACTCTTTTTGTTTTGTTTTGTTGCGAACTCTATGGACGTCACTTCACAACGGTGAGTATGTGATGAGAATAAAAAAATATGTTAATTTGTATGTATTTGTTTATTATAATGTTTACACTGGATGTTTCAAAATCAAAAAATCTTATAATATGCATCGAGGAAAAATAAATAAAGTCAGTAATTACTTTCTCTGTTTCATGTCAAAAATGAGTAGAACTAAATTGCTAACTTTCATCTCTAGCAATAGAATTGTCTTCTGCGATAAGATTGAAAGCATTTGAACCATAACAATTATGATTTCCCGCGGTTTTGTCACTGATTGTGAAGTTATTGTGAAGTTCGATTAAACAATAGGTGCACCTGGTTTGAGTCATTAGATCCGTGTACTGCAAGAAGTGAGATAAATGTGTTAGATGACGGTAGAAAACGCTTAGACGACTATGGAGTTATTATTGAGCTATTATTGGTCTCATTAATTAATTCAAAAATAAAAAATATATTTTTGTGGACATAGTACACAGGGCCATCTAGCTCCAAACTAAGCAAAGTTTCTTCTATGGGAACCAGATAACAGATACAATACTTAGAACCTTTTTTTGTATACATATAAAAAAATATGACACCCAGACACAGGACAAACATCGACGTTCATCACATAAATGTTTGTCTAGATTTTATTTTTTACTTTGATTGTGATTGATTATAATGAAACTTAAATCAAATAACATTATGGCTGTTATATGACATCAACATAATATTAGATACGTAAAAGCAGAAAAGATTTAGTCTATAAGAGAAAGGCCGTTTACATCTTATTTATATCTCATATACCGTTGAATTGTAATTGATCAAATCTCTATCATCATTTAAAGTTATCACAGAATAACTCAGCTTAGAATAATTTCGAGATATCGACTATTACGTTGTAACTTTTACTGCAATCATTGACGCTTGTAATGGAATTGAGAAAGTGTGTGGTCTTCGCTCTGAGATGTTTCAAGATGCAACTGCAAATAAAAAGTTATCGTTTTAATCTGCTATTAAGTTCTTTCATACGTTTATAAATTTTCAAAATAATGGTTGACCATAACTTCTGAACTGAATGACTATGCCGAACGTTTATATAAAACTCACTAATCATAATCTTCATGTCCACAGGCTAAATGAAGAATTCGCCAACCTGCGTCTATCGGATCTTCGCATCATTGCCACTCTCGGCATAGGTGGATTCGGGCGTGTTGAACTAGTCCAAATCTCAGGCGACCCATCGCGATCCTTTGCCTTGAAACAAATGAAGAAAGCACAGATAGTTGAAACGAGACAGCAGCAACACATAATGTCAGAGAAAGAAATCATGTCGGAAATGAACTGCGAGTTCATAGTGAAGTTGTACAAGACCTTTAAAGATAGAAAGTACCTTTATATGCTGATGGAAACTTGCCTAGGAGGAGAGTTATGGACTATTTTGAGAGATAGAGGTACGTTTTTTAACATACATAGTAAATTTCTGGGTACAATATTCGTGGAGACTTGTCAGTAACGTACTTGACAGTTAAAGACTATCCTACAAAAGAAAGTAGGCGAATTACGAAAGATTTATTGAAGATCCTTCCCATATTAATTTCCGACACCATAACGAATGCTACGTTGCGAAATCAACCATTGTTGTCCCGTTGTCGTATAATTGAGTGCTTTATTAAAAATAAATTTTTAATTTTTTTTTTTAATTTAAATTTTTAATTTTTTTTTTAAAACTCACGGGAACGGGGAACGGGAACTCGCTCCGAACAAGTAAATGTTTTTTTCCGAGAATACTTTACGAATAAGTATCTAATTTGTATTATTCATCTAATTGCAGGACAATTCGACGACGCCACGACGAGATTCTACACCGCTTGCGTAGTGGAAGCCTTCCATTATCTGCACTCTAGGAATATTATTTACAGGTATAAGTTTGAATTGAGAACATAACAAAGTGTTAAAACATGTGTACTTATTTTTTAAATTTGTATTGACTTTGAACAATACCTTTTCAGGGATCTCAAACCAGAGAACCTCTTACTAGATTCGAAAGGCTACGTGAAATTAGTTGACTTTGGTTTCTCAAAGAAACTGCAGGCGAGCCGCAAGACCTGGACCTTCTGCGGGACCCCTGAGTATGTCGCGCCAGAGGTCATCATGAACAGAGGTCACGATATTAGCGCAGATTACTGGTCGTTGGGTGAGTTTTTGTTTATTTTTATTTCCTTCTACTTTTCACACCGTAATTTTATGGTTTATTAGTTTTCAGGTCAAAATCTCGTTCAAATAGTAGTTTTCCGATAGAAATGTTTGTTTCTCTTTTACCCACGCATTATGTATGCTCCAAATTTCTTCTAAGCCTAGGATTCAAAGCAACTTTATGAATCCTTCGTCAAGCATCCTTCGTCCCAAATTTATGCATGCTAATGCCCCAGATTTCGTAGCTACCTTTCTTTCTCCTATATACCCTCAGTCACGCAAGTTTATCTATAACTCACTATTTTACTTCCACTTACCTGCATTTTACAATTTGCAGTGCATATTATGTTTTTAGTATTTATTTATTTGTCTTCCTTCCAGGTGTGTTAATGTTCGAGCTGCTGACGGGGTCACCGCCCTTCACCGGCACCGACCCCATGAAGACTTACAATAAGATATTGAAGGGCATCGATGCAGTGGAGTTCCCGCGGTGCATCACGCGAAACGCCGCCAACCTCATCAAGAAACTGTGCCGAGACAACCCTGCTGAGCGGCTCGGCTACCAGCGGGGTGGCATCACTGAGATACAGAAGCACAAGTTAGTATTGAAGTGTACCCACTATTAATTGAAGTAAAACTTATTTACGCACGCTTGACTTGAGGAGTGAGCTGGCGAGGCAACCGGAATTTGAAAGTTGTTGGTTAACGTAGATTTCTATTGTCAACATAACAAAGTTAAAAATTTGTATTATTATGTTGGTAAGTCCGGTAAAATGACAATTTACAATTGTCAAGATGACATTAAACAAAGCAAAAAGTTAAAGTTCCACATATAACCTGAAAGGTCATTGGTGCAGAGCTGAACGGGATTCAAACAGTTTGAAAGTCACTCGCTCAATTACTACTAATAATAATACAGCAACTATAACATTTCATAGCTCGTCTAGGTAGGTACCACTGCATTCCCAGCTATTCTACCGCCAAGCAGTAGTGTGCTAACACTACTGCTTGGGCAATATAGCTAGTGAAATTACTGGGCAATGAGACTTCCTGCTGATGTCTCAGGATGATTTGCGCAGTGCAGTGTCACGCGAACCTTTATATTTTGGAGTTCCGTGTGAAGTGTCACTTGGAACTCCAAAATATAGCCCTAAACCTAAACGGCTGCTGATAACAGAACAGTGTTTTATTATGGGCAGCCGTGTCGCTTAACATCAGGTGAACGACTAGATCGTCACATCATTCACTAACATGAAAAAAAATCCACAAATGTTTTTCGTTACAGATGGTTTGATGGATTCAACTGGGAAGGCCTGGCCACTCGATCCTTGGAGCCACCAATAACCCCGACGGTGAAATCAGCCATCGACACCCACAACTTCGATCAATACCCACCGGACGGTGACGAGCCACCACCAGACGACCTCTCAGGATGGGACTCCACGTTTTAACCTTCTCTAACTACATAGGAGTACACGAGACAGCTATGTTTTTGTTAGCACCGCGTTTTGGCAAAGATTAAGTGGCTGACGCGTCACGTCAACGAAGCGATTAGGTGATTTTTCTTATATTTTTTTTAAGTAGATTTGAACTGTTGATCAGTGACAGAGGTTCTTCTGATAGTTGACTTCCAAATAACTGGTTTAACTTTACTTAATGTATTATGACGTCCAAATGTAGATAGGACGAATAAACTGTCTCTCAGTAATTAGATTGCTTTCGTTTGAACCACAAATAATGTAATCTTGCCTAATCAATATACCTAAGTGCGTACATTATTGAGAACGGTTCAATTTTATACGAAACAAAATATCTAGTTATATTTTTTCATTTATTGACCTGTATAGTCAGTAAACCATGAGCCATTTTATGTTATTGTTCTGTAAATAAAATATTAATAGCAAATATTTGACCAGTCGCGTTGATGTAAGGAAATTTTGTGGTTCGAACAGTTGAAAGATTTATGCCATTATATTTTAGTTGCTAATTTAACTCTTGCCAGTTGTTTATCAACTGTAACTGAGCCTAATTCGGAGATCGGACCTAAATTCGATGACTTAAAACTTAAAGGAGATTTAAGTCAAAATCGGAGAATATACTACCGATTGTCCGCAAGTCTACCTTGGCTGATAAACTTTTAATATTGTAAGTTCACCTTATTTTGACTAATAATCAAGATTTAGCTTAACTTATGATATGCGATTTGTAACAGCCGTTTTTGTAAATAGAACATGTAGTTATTGTTATATTATATCTCAACATTAACATAAAATTGTTTAAGTATTTGTGTAAATTGTAATTTTATAAATCATCTTGGATGTGCAATGCTATTATTATTTATAATTTATTTTATTTTTGTCTATTAAAGAAATCGTTGTGAAACTTTATATTGAGGTATATATTTCATCATAATACCTTCTGTGTCATATTTTAGTCTATGTCAGGCGACAGAAATGCCAAAATATTGTTACCACGGCTTTGTTAGGTGTTTTCTGTAATCGTAACGCTTTTATTACTCTGTATCATAATATTCTTTGACAGTATTTATATATGAAATTAAATCACGAATGAATAATTATATAATAAGGAAATAAAGCTTCTGGACAAGAATATAACATGTTTAGGTTTATGAAATCAAAGCTTTTGTCAGATCAATCGTGTGGATCAAAATATTTATTTAGGCAATGACGATATTATTAAAATATTACCTTGTTTGGTTTCAAAAACCGACAATTGTGAAGCAATGCAATCGCAATTTTGCTAGTAGACTTGAGGCCCTGTGGGGTAATCACGGAACATTGACTGCAATGCCAAAGGAGAAATTTCATTCTTAATTTGAAAATTTCTATAGTGACTCTGCACATAATCTGCGTATTGGAACTGTCAAACCCTTACAAAATGTGTTTGTTTGTTGCAATCAAGTTCCATGATATTCTAGCTGGTCAAAACCACGGAGGCCGATGGATGCAGGATGCAAGCAGCCGCTCAAAGTGGCGCTCTGTAGGGGAAGTCTATGTTCAACAGTAGATGTCTTCAGGCTTTCAACTTGTTTGGAATGCATCTCTGATAAAATGATTCAGTTATTGGAATGTATAATGACGTTAATAAAATTACATAATAATGTTGTGCTCAAGTGTAGACACATACCTACTTTACAAATAAAATTTAAATCAATTGCAATATTTATAAAATTGTATGTATTTTTGTAAGTTTTAGTTTGCTTTGTAGTTATAGTGCTACTGCCTGCTTAGTTCCGATTTCTGAGAGTTGGAAAAAGTTACTTACAGTTCGAAAAGTTGACATAAATTAGTGACACTTTTAAAGTATAATTCTAGCAATGCCTTATTGAAAAAAAAACTAAACTTTCATCATAGTCGTCATAGGATTTAATTCAATAATATTTGTTAAAGTCAAATTAACTAAATTAAGACTTCCAAGTCTATATTGGAATAAACTAAGTATTTGTAAATAATATCATATTATTTTAGTTGAAACAATTTATTTTTAATGTTAATAAGAAAGTGTAATTGGGTGATGAAAACTTGTGTATGAATTTAAAATGTTTTTAATTATTTCTATTTTAAGAACAGTTATTTTTGTAACCTTTAGCATTAAATTAATGAAATGAAAACAATATATTTTAATTGAACTAGATCTTGAAGTTTTTATTTATTTAATTAGGCAGTTATTTATTATTATACAGACGCACCCATATTGTTAAGATTTTCAATAGTATGTAGTATAATATATATAGAGTATAATTTTATAAAAAAAAAAAATGTTTGCATATACGAGTGGGGTTTGCATATAATTCGGAACTTAAAAGTTTTGGAGTTTGGCGTGACACTGCACTGCGCACGACGTCCTGAGACATCAGCGCAGTCCAGTAATAATGTAAGATTAGTAGAGTAATAGTAGAAGGTAGAGAGGAAAAGAAAAGCTCGCAAGCTATATTTTCATCACGATATTTAAGTTCAGCGAAAGCTCGAATAATCGACATCACTAACTGAACTATCATGGCAGTTAAGTCTCTATTCATAGCAAAAGATGATAATAGCTAGCCCGATACCTCAGTTGGGAGTAACCCTGCCTTCTGAACTGTTGGTTGTGGGTTCGATTCCCACCTAGGACAAACATTTGTGTGATGAACATAGGTGTCTGTTCTGTGTCTGGGTGTGTTACAAACAAAAAGTATCGAAGTATTGTATCAGTTATCTGGTTCCCACAGTACAAACGGCGTAGTTTTGGGGCTAGATGGCGCTGTGTAAAAAGTCCACATATTAAAAAAAAAAACAGCTATTACATAAATTATACTACACAAAAGTTCTCGTGATATTAATACAAACTGCGGCGCGACTGCATCCTGATACGGAATTCCGCTTCGACCTGCTATCGAAGTTTTCCTTCCTATCCTGTCCGCTCGGACCGGAGTAGCGGAGGTGACATAGTTCTAAACCGGAAATGCTATAAATACGGAACGTAAGCAAGAAATGGAACTCTTGAAATATGCCATTCCTATATATAAATGAAAATAAACAGAAAGTGTTACGGGATTTGTGTTAAGAGCTTTAACTTTTAGAGTCTTTTTCGGTACGGTAGGTACTTTCCGATGCACTTTAGAGACTTGCTATTTTTGTTATCCTGTATCCTGTCCCTTTTATTTTGAAGTGTTTGACTGGCCCGATAGCTCAGTTGGTAGTAACCCTGCCTTCTGAACTGTGGGTTGTGGGTTCGATTCCCACCCAGGACAAACATTTGTGTGATGAACATAGGTGTTTGTTCTGTGTCTGGGTGTTATATTGTATTCTATGTATGTAATATTTACAAACAAAAAGTATCTAAGTATTGTATCAGTTATCTGGTTCCCATAGTACAAGCTTTGCTTAGTTTGGGGCTAGATGGCGCTGTGTGAGATGTCCATACATATTATTATTATTATGATTAAGTGGTGAAATTCCTTTGCATTTCCCTGACACCACGGGGTTGATTCCAGGGGCTAAGTGGAACTCGAACCTACTAAAACCCCAACGTGATCAGTCCGCCGCTGGGATGGGGTCGCACCACCTTTCACCACTTCGCCTCGGTGGTATCCGATATCCTATCCTATACTATTCTATACTATCCTATATCCTATAAATGCAAGTCTTTTATATGAGTGTTAATGTTTGTTAGCTTCTAACTACTAAACCGATTTTGATGAAATTCATATTTGCGGATCAAACCGCAGGGTGCTACTAGTATTAGAATAAAATAAAATAAATATATAATGACAAGACTTGTCTTATATTGGCTTGAAACGAGATGTCTTACTGTTGACCTCATTATAGGCTCAAACCCACCACGAGCTATGGCAAGAGTTATAAGTTACTCCGGGAGCCTTGTGAGATTAAATTCGAAATGAGGAGATCAACAAGTGTGCTGAAAGAACCGATGTAATTCTTAAGAATTGGCACGCTACAGAATTGACACACAATAGACGGGGAAGTGAAGTTGTCGAATTTATACAAAACAAAATAAAAGTACAAATAAAAAATATCCGCCATGAACGCTTTTAGATACGTAACTTAACTGATTCAAATCAATCAATATTCACCGGCAACCGTGTGGCGAGGAAGCGAGGCATATTCGCGCGATGATAACGTTCCTGGGTCTAATAGACTAATTCAGTTCCGCAAGGGGTCCGACCCCTCGTATTGGCATTTCAATAAAACTGATTGAGTTTATAGAAAACTGGATGTTTATGGCTTTAGGGCCATGTGGATCCTCGCAGGGTGACAGAGCAGAGAGTAAATTGAGTTTGCCATAAAACGAGTTCTCTTGGTAATGTATTAAAACAAAAGTGATTTATTACTAAAGTGTTAGTGTTAGTGTATTATTACTATAACAAATCACTTTTGTTTTAATACTTACAGTCCCATAAAAGGTTGAAAATCCAAAACTTTAGGGTTGTCTCAGTCTGACTAAAACACAATTAACCAATAGAACCCATCATATACTATTATTACAAAAGTTCCAACCTTAGTGTTAGCGGTTTTCCAATAACACCAGCTGCAGCATAGCATATTATATCATAGCGTATTACGTACAAGTTAATACAATAAAAATATCGTATGCACTTTTTAAGGGTTCAAAGCAAACTGTCTCCACATGATTGTCAAGATTACGTTGCTTACATGTGGTACGGTATCAATCACCCAGACAGTCAACTTTACTTTCGAATTAATACATAGATAAGTTCCTACCTTATATTAGTATGGGTGGACACCATAGACAACACAAGGACATATCACAATTATTTTTGTTTGACAAATGGAGTGGGTTAAAAACTAATAGGGTTCAAAGTTAAAGTCTGTAAACACAGAGGTTTAAACCTCAACAAATTTATGATAATGATGTTGTGCCAAGTCTTATTTATTTTATTACCTATTACATTAACAAAAAATTGTTTAAAAAATAATCAAAACAAAAGAAGGTTTTGGCTTATAAAATGAAAGCCGATTATTTCGACCAAACATTTTTTACAGGGTTAACTTGATCTTTTATTTTTCTTCTATAGTAAGAAGTTTCTTTAATGTAGTTAGTAACAGGTTTTGGTCAATAAAAGTTTTGGGAATCCTTAAAAATTTGACATTTTCAGCGAACTAGAGAACCCGAGGGAAATTATCTCAACTGTGAAACTTTCAGACTCAAATAATAAAGTAAAATGGAGTTTCTACGTTGGATGAAATGAACAGTTTACTAAGGGCCGATTTTGCAATTGTAGACTTAATTTTAACGGTCAGTTTGGTATTGGGCTAGACCAACGAAATTGTGTTATAAAAATGAATATTATTCTAAATGTTCTGTAATTTGCTAAGAGAATTCTTAGCAACACCTCTCTAACTTTAGAATAAAAATATTATTTGACCGTTAAAGTAATTGTGTCAAATAGTTATACTGGAAACAAAAACACAAACAGCCTTATTAATAACCACGAAATATGTTTGGATTAGTTACACCATCTTTTGTCTCTTTCGATCCAGCTAAATATTCCAGTAGCAAAAAAAGGACAAAAGCTGAAGTAACTAACCCGAGACTAATACCCGTTTACGTTACCCGTAAGGGTGTACGAGACTATTTACCCACATTTATTTTCATAACAAGATAGTGCTAGACTATAGGTACATTCCCGATCAAAAACCTTTTTTTTATCTGCGTTCTCACGAATATGAATACGTGAATGAATATTGATGCTTCTCAAGTTTTCAGTTTTCTCAAGAATATAAATGTTAATCAATTTATATAATGATATGTCTTTTAATAATAAAAAATAAAGCAAAAATAGTTAACAGAAGTATTGCCCTAAAAATACATCACTGAATTTCAGGAACCGATAAAGTTTTAATTCGCGAAGTTTGACTAATTGAGTTCAGAATTTCGTTCCGTCAGTCCATTCGTCCAAGTTAATTATTACCGCTGGTTTTTCTTTTATGAACAATTTCTGTTATAACTCGTTTTCTTTTAAAAGTATTTTTTAACTCATTAAAATACTGCATTATCTTGTGGTACTTATTGCTTACGTGGTCGACAATGGAGCGTGCTAGCGTAAAAGATACCACTTAAATCTTGCCTTATAGACATTGATCTTACAGACAAGCATGCATATCGTAGACTGCGTCGTCACTTTCCATTAAGTGAGACAATGGTCAAATGCTATGTCTACATACAATTTAATAAACTCCCTCTAACACATTAATATAAACTTGCGTTTATGAGAAAGCTGTTGAATTTTTCAAAGTAAAACTTCTTTACGCACGCTTGGTTAAGCTGGTAAATGCATAGCGCGGCGAATGGAAGTTGATTCACGTAGAACTCCATTACCAATATAACAAATTTAAAAAATTGTATTATTATGTTGGTATATCTGGTAAAATGTCAATTTACAATTGTCAAGATGGCGACATTAACATTAAACAAAGCAAAAAAGTTATATTGGCCGATAGATGGAGCTAAACTAAAGAAGTTTTAATTCAGTCGTGTGGTCTAAAAGCACACACGTATTTTTTATCATTTTACACATTTATTTATGTGAATTTCTCACATTATAAATTATTCATTTTGACTCATTATCATAGCCCAAAACGTTTCCACCACTAGAACACGGGCTCGTGTTTCTCTGCCGAGGAGAGTGTGTAGGCCACCATTTTGGCCAAATGCGAGTTGTTGGGTGGTTTCCTTACGATGTTTACTCTATACTTACTACTTCACTCTTTAAAAGTAATCCATCTAATATTAAAGAACATGTATTTATACAGTTACCCTAACGCCATTGTTGCCGACTGACCAACCTTTTCATATATTTAGTTTAACTTTATTGTTTTTATATGGTAAAACACTTTATATATATAATATACTATGTATATAATAAAATTAAATACACACAATAATACAAATGTAATACATATTATATAAAGCGCTCAGCAAGTTGGTTAGATCCTGGTTCGGTACCAAAGCAATGTGCAAAACGAAAAATGACCCCTAGAAAGGTGACGGTCACAGTTTGGTGGTCTAGTGCTGGTGTGATTCATCATAGCTTTTTACAAAACGGCGAGAGCATTACTGCAGATGTGTACATTGAAGAACTGACCACAATGATGGCGAAATTCGCACGTCTGCAGCCAGCTTTGGTCAATCGGTCGTCTCCACTGCTACTTCACTACAACGCGCGACCCCATACTGCACAACAGACCGTCTCTAAGCTGCATGAGTTGGGTTTGGAAGCTCTCCCTCATCCGCCATACTCACCAGATCTTGCGCCTACCGACTATTACTTTTTCCAAAATTTGGACAACTTTTTAGCGGGAAAAAAATTCAATTCCCGAGAGGCAGTACAAAACGCCTTTGAAGAGTTTGTTGTCTCCCGTCCTGCTGATTTTTTCAAGAAGGGCATCCATAAACTGCCTCATCGTTGGCAAAGATGCATTGCTTGCAGGGGTGATTACTTTGAATAAAAGAAATAAATAAGTTCGAAAAAAAAAACTAACTTTTTTCAAACAAAACGGCAATTTCATAGGTAAAGACCTATTATATAATGGTGTTATTTATAATCTTACCAGCTTAGACTTATAAATAAGTTGTTGTTTTTTTTTTCTTTTGGCAAAAATAATTTTATACTCCATCAATATTGCACTACCGCATTAAACCTTCCACAATACACCAGGGTTAACTGGAAGATAATTCCATAGCATTAAGTTAGCCTATGTAGGTACTTTCTATTGTAGTTGTTTGTGCAATAAAGAATTTTCTATCTATCTATCTACGTTTCCTTTGCAACCGTTTTACCGTTGCAAGAGCGACTGTAAATTCCGTACGTAACTTGAAAAGTGACTGGCGTATGGCCAAGGTAGGATTTGAACCTGGGTGCGTCGGTTTGAAAACCACTTTGCCACTGAGTCAAGTTGCTCCGATTTTGACTATTTTTTTTAATTCAAGACCTCTTGCATGTCGGTGCAGCTTTCAATTGTAAATCCATTGTTATGCAAACATCAAAATTCGACTAGATTGCATTTTTGGCAGCTGGGGTGCTGGGAACCTAATTGAATGTTTTAATATAACCAAAGTAACTTTTAACAGAATCATCACACGGGTTCTCATTAATTCTGCAGCACAATTTCGACAACTTTTCTAAGGGTCCTAATTAAGGGAGGCCTTCGTTATACCAGCATGCTTGTTGTGTCGTCTTCGTGAATGAATTTACGCGTTCAAAGGGATACCTTTACAGAATAATCAAATCTAAATGACGTCCTTTCTAAAAGGGTTCCAATTTGAAGGTTTTGTCCAGTTTCTTTCAGGAATTATATTTATAAAGGGAATGGAAGATGAAAAGGACTAATGAAAGGCATTTTCGATGCGTAGATAATTATAATTGTGTGTGGCAGTGTGAACCATAGACATGCATGAATGAATTATTTTAAGTCATTTGTAGCAGAACTTATGTAGATGACGGTGGCAACGTCTAGTTGTAAACTCTATGCGCAGCGGGCAGTACCTTGATTTACCCTGTCGTAGCATTTAAATTTATTACAGTGGCAGCACCGGTATCTGTCGTCGCTCCCTCACTCATCTGGCTATAAAAAGGGAGCGCTCGGTGTACTACGGATCATTCTTGCTCCGGACACGGCCCTCTGCGCACGCTAAAGGCCAATAGTTTTATAGGTTGCCCGCCATGCCTAAACCCCGAGCCTATATAGATAATATTTTTTTATTACGTCTTTTCGAGTTTGTTGTTCGTAAACAGATACTAAAATAGCTCTTTAATCCCTAGACTAAAAATGATTTGAATTTGGAATGTCGATAATGTTAGTAAAAGTTCTAATCACCAAAGAGATCAATCACGAATATTGTATGTACAAGGATGTGTGATAAATCACAGACAATACCGTCTTTACCCATGAAATTGCCGTTTTATTTTATTTTTTTATTGCCGTTTTTATGAAACAAATTACCGTAATTTTTTCCTAGGTATATTTTTTGTTTGTATTAATCAAAGTATTCACCCAAGCAATCGATGCGCCCAAGCAATCTTTGCCAACGCAGCGGCAGTTTATTGATGCCCTTCTTGAAAAATCAGCTGGGAGGCAACAAATTCTTTAAAGCCATTTCGTACTTACTTACTTACTACTTTCACAGCAGCCTCAGCAGACTTTTAGACCTGGGGCTTTACCGCGTAAGTCTGGTGGAGATGGTAATAATGTTCTCTCTTGCTCGCACTCGTGGATTTGTTAATTAGCGCGTGCAGGATGGCAGGCGAAGCCGATTCCCAGAACAGTTACGCGGTAGAGGCTGGCTACCACACCACAGAGGCTGTTAATAGTAGCAGTACGTATTTTAACAGAATTAACATAAACTTTGGCGTTACATGAACGAAAACTTTGCGCTGTATGTTTGTAAACAGGTGACAATTATTTACCCTCACAAGGGCTGATATGGTATGTTAATTAATAATTCATAATTCACACGTGAGTGTATGCGTGACCTGAAATAGGGTTGTCACTTCCACGTGCGGGGGTAATTAGGTTGGGATAAATTTTACAGTAAGCAAGCGTTGAGTTGAATATATTATATGGGAGTCTGCTTGAAACTGTAACAGTGTGAGATAATATAGAGAAGGAAAATCCTACCGTCGTGGATTACGCGCCGCGGTGGATGAGCAACTCCATGATGATGGGCATATACACGGTGGAATTTAATTCGTTCTTTACCTTAAATGTGTACTCAGACTATGCTATAGAATAATCGTACAAGATGCAATGTGCAATCGCACAGTTAGATATACGAGCAGCCAGTCAGCCAGCCGGCCAGCCAGTCAGCCAGTCAGCCAATCAGCCAGCCAACCAGTCAGCCAGCCGGATTGCCAAACAGCCAGTCAGTCAATCAGTCAGTCAAAAAGTCAGCCATTAAGTCAACCAATCAGCCTGTGAATCAGTCAGTGAAACAGGCAGTCAATCAGTCAGTCATTCAGTCAGTCAATCAGTCAGTCAATCTGTCAGCCAATCCGTCAGTCAATCATTCAGTCAATCAGTCAGTCAATCAGTCAGTCAATCAGTCAGTCAATCAGTCAGTCATTCAACCAGTTAGTCAATCACTCAGTCAGTCAATAAGTCAGCCAATCTGTCTGTGAATCAGCCAGTCAATCAATTAATCAGTCAATCAGTCAGTCACTCAATGAATCAGTCAATCAGTCAGTCTGTCAATCAGTCTTTCAGTCAATCAGTCTGTCAATCAATCAATCAGTCAGTCACGCAGTCAGTCAGATTGATAGCCATCAATCTGTCAATTGCTATCAATCTGTCAATTTTAATGAACATGGGCGAGACACGCAATACCACATTTCATCTTTGATAAACTAACTGCATTTTTTTGACGATTGTGTTTTTACGAAGTTAAAACTAAGAACTTCTCGTTTCGAGTCTTGTTTACTATTTCATTTTCTTTTCCAACTATTATTTTATTACAATATATAGTACTGATGTGAAAACCAGCTTTAGCTCTCGGTCTACACCGGTGAACATAATCTTCAAGGTTGGTGCTACGACGTAGAATGAAATCTCTACGGGAATCTTTTAACATGTTATCTACGAGAATCGCTTAATAATTTTCAAACTTACTTTTTTACTAGTATATTTTGAGGACCACACTACACTTTCAAACTGTGATAATTTTTTTTTATTGCTTATCAGCACTCATTACGTTTCACCAGTTTCGCATGGTCAGGTGATCTAGGAATATAAGTTGCCGAGAAATAATTGCTTAGTTACAAATTGAAGAGATTTTACTAGGTGGCAAAACTATCCGGCAAAGTTCGTCTAGGTAGGTACCACCGCTTTGCCAGTTATTCTGCCGCCTAGCAGTAGTGTGCAACCACTACTGTTTTCCAGTAGGGCACTGTAGCTACTGAAATTACTATGCAAAGTCTCAACATGACATGATCTTTATTGATCGATTCAATCTAAGTCTAAGTAATCTTAATAATCTCACAGTCTAAGTAATCTTATTATTATACTGTGCTGATGTTTCGGGATGACGTGCGCAGTGCAGTGTCACGCGAAACTTTATGTATTAAACTTCCAATTGATACTGTAATTTTGATGGGCAGCCTTGTCACTTAACATCAGGTGAACGACAAGCACAGACTAAGTATTGGCATGCAAAGTTAAAGCACGCAGGGACCGCATGTCAGTTTCCATTCAATCGGAACATTTCCATTGATAAAACAGCCGTAGTAATTTTCCAATGTTTTTGAAGCCACATCGAACGCTAGAAGACTACCATTATGAGCTCTTCATACTACTTTAATTATTCCACTTGGTTCTCTGTATAAAAAAGCAGATTTGCGTTTTTTTTTAGAGATTTGGCCTTCTTTCAATGAATTTTCTCTAGCGATGACGATAATGTGGTAACGAGGACGTAATCAGCTCCATTGGCTTTTGTTAATTCGTGAAACTTAGTTACGAGATGTTCCAAAAAAGTTACTTTCAGGTACTATCCGACACACTGTCGACTTTTACATGTTGTTGACGAGAGACTTGCGGACGAGAAACTCGACATCACCTTGGGCTGGTTAGTCTCTCTCCCGGTGGAAGAATGAGTTACCGTAATTTAGGATTGTGTGATGACACTGTCTTCGGGCTTCTGACAATCCCATTACACCCCAACGTAGCTTACTCATCTCCTTTTCCAAATCTTTTTCGTCGGGTCATACGCAGTCAGCATTCGTACATAATAGATTGTCAGGGCCAAGGATCGATGTTAGGGTCGGCAGCCGGATAACTGCCCACGATTATTTCTTCGCATCCTTTGCTATGGCGTTTCTTTGGTCGTTACCGTACCACGAGCCGGAAGTAGCAGCGTACACCAGCTCTCCTTAAGTGGACCGATGATCTGGTCAAAGCCGCGGGAACCCGATGGATGCAGGAAGCAAGCAGCCGCTCAAAGTGGCGTTCTATGGGGGAGACCTAAGTTCAGCAGTGGACATCTTCAGGCTGTTAATGATGAAGCTTTTTAGGTAAGTACTGTATTTATTGATTGATTGTTCTTCTAATATTTTTGTCATAGCTCTTTAGCAACGCTGCTGGAGCTTTAGAAGATAGGGATGTGGAAAAAACTTCGTCTTGTTGTGCCCATTAATAGATCTAGGCCATGGGAACAACTAGAAAAATATATAAATGAATAAATAAATATTTATGGGTAATTAACATATCTCTAGCCCTAAACTAAGCAAAGCTTTTACTATGGAACCAGTTAACTGATACAATACTTAGATACTTTCTGTTTATAAATATATACATAGAATATAATATGACACCCACATACAGAACCAACATCATGTTCAATACACAAATGTTTGTCCTGGGTAGGAGCCGACCCCGCAACTTACAGCTCAGATGGCAGGGTTACTATCAACTGAAGTATCGGGCCAGTCATATATATGACTCTTTTCCATCGATGGGAACATAGCAATACGGATAACTGGAATACACCAGCTTTTCTATTGTGAGCCAATGGTAGCCCCCCAAAAGTCACGCATTGCTAGAGTGACATGCGGTTAAGTATCCATTGAAGCCCTACTGTTGGCCTCTTTACCGAAGTGGAATCGAACCAAACTTTTTATGTTTGCATATTGGCCGCATTTGGTTTGTGTGGAAAATTTTACGATGAGGGAATTAGAACTATGAAGTGTTTATTTTTGGTTATTTTGCCTTTTATTAGGTCATATCACCCAACTAACCCCCTTCTTCGCCCCTCACAATTTTGCCTCCAATGTTGCCATTTCCCCATAGTAGGTTTGATTTTCCGCTTTTAAAATTGTCTTATTTATATCCTGGTAGAGAAAACAATAAGTCAACCGGGCAACGTTTCACTTTTGTACAATTATTCAGTTTTTTTTTTAAATAAGAATATATATGTATATTCTTTATATACCACTTATTTTTCAATTTTATCATGACTTTACAAAAGCTGTTCCAAATTAGATGTTTTGTCTAAATAGCAACACTACGCTTCTTATATTACTAACTAGTTACGGCCCGCGGTTTCACCCGCGGATAAAAAGTATTTTATTTTTTGCTCATCCCACGAGAAAATTTCAGTTTTCCGGGATAAAATGTAGCCTATATGTTATACCAGTGTATAAGCTATCTGGATACCGAATTTCATCCAAATCGATTTAGCCGTTTACCAACTTTCGCCTTTATAATATTAGTGTGAAGTGTGACTCTCTCGTAAATCTAATAGCCAAAACAATAGTCAGCCGGCGAAAGAATATAAAACGCACACTGTTAACATACAAGAAATCAGTCTAACCAATTTAATAGGAAAAAATCGCGCTATTTAATTTATAACGTAACAAAAGCATAGACGCAAAATTACACTGTTTATTTACATGGGTTACTAAACACACAATCTTGCATTTCGTTTGTAAAAAGGTACCTTACTGTGCTTGTGACAAAAGCATTTTCCATATCGCAGAGAGTACGCGATTTTCCTCGCTAGCCCCTACTAGCTACCATTTAAACTGTGGTATCGCGGGTGGCTCTACGTTTTAACATCCTCAGTTCGGAACGTTCACGCGGCGAGAGAGAACGTTTCGCCGCTTGAAATGATTCGTACATCCCGATACCGAACGTAAACAAACTGCACATTATTGCATAGACCATCATTGATAATATTATTAGTGGTTAGTGAAAACAAACAAGTGTGATTTTGTGTTTGGATTTTTTGTTCAACGGCTGGCGGTTGATTGCTACTTTTTCAGGTAAACAATTAATATTGTCATGTCAGATGTATCGTGTAATTCGTGAAAATACTTGCTTATCAGGTTTTCGTCGGTAATTATCTATCGGTTTCACCGACGATATGTTTCCTACAATCCGATGCCGTCTAATTGATGCCTAATTAATCACAGAACATGCATGGAATTGTTTACTTTCGATTGATCAACAAAAAATTTATCATACAATACATACGATACTAATGCTTCGTTTGACATTCTTATTCACATGAAATATTGATGAACTTTCGAGGAATTTCTGACTGCTGAGTAATGACTGGCCCAGTTTTCAGTTTCTTGGAATGTTGAATTTTAAGCGGTTAGGTTTTCATGGAAACTGCTTCGATGCTTCGCGGATAAAACAAATATTTGCAATTAATATCACCTAACGACGATCATGCATAACTGTGTGGTCCCGGTTTACAAATTTGACCACCCTATCTTTTCCGGTTGGTGCTGTAAGAGCTCGCTAAGGGAATATGCAGGAAATGGTCAGGACACTGTCCTTGGTACATTAAAATCTTCTGCAATCACCAAGCTGCTTGCCAAGCTATGGCAAACCCCCCCCGCTATTATATGCGTCCAAAGCATCGTTTATTAAGGAGGGTTTATGTTTTATAGTAGACTTTTTTACCTTTGATAGGCTTGCATTTGACCACTGTCTCACCTGATGCTAAGTGACGACGCGGATGACGAACATGCTTGCCTAGAAAACACCTTTTCACTCTTGCCTTGAAAACTCCTAGATTATGTTTTTCAGAAACCAGAGACGCTGGTAAATTGTTCCATTCCTTCAACGTCCGCGCAATAAATGTTGAAGCGAAATGCTTTGTGTGGATTGGAGGAATGTCCACCATATACGGATGTCTGTTTCCATGGGTCGTGTTGTACGGTAGTAAAAAGAATCCAACTGATACAAGACACAAATATAGAATCTCTCTACTCTTCTCTGTTATATCCATAGGTAAAATTTTACAAAAAATACATAGTGCATCATAAAACATATGGACACTAAAAACTTAATACTTACTTAAAACGAGTGTTACACGACTGAAGTAAAACCTTTTTTAGCTTCATCTATCGCCGGTATAACTTCGTTTTTGCTTCGTTTAATGTTAATGTTAAATCTTGATAATTATTAATTGTCATTTTATGCGACATACCAACATAATAATACAAATTTTAAGTAATTTTAACTCTGTTATGTTGACAATAGAGACGTTAACCAACAACTTTCAACTTCCGTTTGCCTCGTTACGTATTCACCAGCTTAAACCAAGTCAAGCGTGCGGAAAGAAATTTTACTTAAAAAATGTTGTAGTGATCATTTAGGTCCAAACCTTTAATCCGTACACCTTAAAATCGATCAAGCCCGTAGCCCCTGTACTACGGAAAATTCACAAAAGGCTCTTAATGATACCTCTCAACATTGTTAACTTAATCTAATTCAATATAAGCGTGCTTAAAATCAATACAAGACTTTAATTTGCTTTACATTAAGTGTAAATATAGACATAGACAGCTATTTAGGTCTTAATATCAAACGTCGTTTCCTACTCAGATTATCAGCACATATCGTGGGTGTAAAATAAATTCTGTAATGAAAATAACATGTTACTACATTTCTTGAGAAATCATTTAGATAATTTTATGAGTGATATACACTTGTATGATTGTACGAGATCTTTAACATACAGATACCCAGATTCTCAATTTAGTATTTTAATCAAAGATTAACAATTACATCATGATATCGACGTGAAATAATAAATCAAAAATTGGTTCTATTTTCCTTCAGACGATCGCAAACCTAATGTATTCTTGCTTATTCAAGATCTTTCCTATCAAAACATTAATTAAGTCTTCCATAATATTAATTCAGTATTACCCAATCATGAAACACTTGATATCGTTTGAAAATTCCCAGGCAGAATTCTCCAGGGTCGTTTAGGAAAACGTTCATTATAATAATTCTCTTATAAAACATATTAGTTAAAAACATTGCACATGATGTCCTTTAGCCGAGACATGGTTTTCTTAAGTTACCGTGATCGTATGCTCAAAATCATTCGCCATTTACAACCATCTTAATAACGGAGTCGGTTCCTTTGCATTAAAACGTATCTCCTAATTACGCTAAGCAGGCAAAATTACTATTTATTTTATTTTATATCATAGGGTTCTACCAACAATTATATAATTAAAACTAACTTACCAAACATGACCATAGTAAAGCTAAATATATAATTAATTACAGGCAAACAGTGTGTGCTGTAATACTTTAAAAGAATAACACCTAGATTTAAAAAATATATAATATAAGATCTTATCAGAAAGTGAAATTAAACGTAAATGAAGAGAAAAACAAAACTACTTAAGAGGAGGAATTATAATTTTTACGCAGGTAAAATTACTATATATTATGAATCTTAAAAAGATACGTTCCATAGAAATATAGAACGTCTTTGACTATCACACATACATCAATTTGTGGATTTTATCAACCCCCATGTAAAAAGCCATTTTGGCAAACTCTTATTAGCCAAACCCGAGTTGGACAAATACAAAGTACGGAGTGACGGTGGAGAGAGGCTAACATTGTCAATGTTTAAGTATTTTCATTCTTAACAAATCTGTAGTGAATGCCAGTTTAAATAGGAACTGTCACCTCAAAATATTATAAGTGCACACCTATTTTTATTAAATATGACAAATAAAACATTAATTACGACAACAGTCAAAGCTGTGGACAGGCGTAGAAAACAAAAAACCAATGCATAACGAACAAAATGAAATAAAAAAAAATGTTTATTACGTTTAAGTTATTTTAGTTTATGTTGGGTACACTACCTACTGGTAGTAAGCTAGAGCATTTGGACTGCCTATAGGTCATCGTGGCCAGTATATAGTCCAAATATTTTTTTTGTAGTAAGTAGTCTTTAGTATTAGTTATTATATCATTGTAGTATTTAGATGAAAATAAAGGCAATTTGCCGGTTAAAAAAGTTATTTTCATTTTTTTTTACAATATTTAAGTTTCATTAAGATCCATAATAATATTAATTTTCAACCACTTGCCAAGCGCACGAGCCCGGAGCACGAACGTACAAAATGATTGCTGATTCGTAAGAGTAGAATTTGTTCAAACGAGACTGGAACGGAAATGTTTGAAACGAGTTCGTGAGTTGTTCATCATAATCATATCCCCAATACTGCAGCGGGTACATATATGAATACTGCTTATTTTATACATGGTGGAATTTATTTCGCTCTTTTCCTTTAATGTATGCATGCTATAGAATAATCGTATGACGGCATTTAAAAAAGAAAAATCAATGTCGTAAGGATTTCTTTAGAATTTGAATTCGCAGTTATTTAATAATACCTAGATTTAAGTTTTATTTCATAAGTACTTCTGGTATTTAGTTAGGAGCGTTCTATAGCATGGACAGAGTATATACACTTAAGGAAAAGAAAGAATTAAATTCCACCGCGTATAATATGTTTTGTATTGTAATTAAACTTTATTTCATTATGATTTGGGCGCGAAAAATTCGTCATTTTAGGGTTATGACGCGAAAATTCAACGTAAGGTTAAGTGCAGCGCTTTACATAGGAACAATCCAGGACGCAAATTAATTTCATAACCTAAAAAATCCTGATACCTATCTGATGATTTAAACGCACGAAAATGAAGAAAAAGCTATGGTTTAATACGTAGGTACGGTTGGAGCGGAAATTGCTCCAACATATTCGAAGCGGAAGCGTTCGAGTTCAGATCGTGAAGTGATCTCTGAAACTCGTTAACTGTATCAGTACAAATACTACAAGTAGTATATATATACCTATACTAGATATATATTTATTAGTATTTAATGTTAACCGTATATCTATTGCGTTACACATGGCACATCCAAACTAAACATATGACTTTCATTAGAAAATATTCAGTTTGAGATTTGATTCAGAACCTCCCCTATTTGAGGACCTCTACTAGATTTATATTTATTAGTGTTTAGTGTTAAAGATGATATCTATTGTGTTGCATATTTGGATGTGCAATACAATAGAGAACAGCGAAGAGTAGAGTCATATGTAGAGTTTGGCTCCAGAGAGATTCCAAAATATTAAGTTAAAGGTTTTAAAACATGTATTTGAGATTTGATTAAGAACCTCCCTATTTGAGGACCTTCTACTAGATTTATATTTATTAGTGTTTAGTGTTAAAGATGATATCTATTGTATTGCACATTTGGATGTGCAATACAATAGAGAACAGCGAAGAGTAGAGTCATATGTAGAGTTTGGCTCCAGAGAGATTGCAAAATATTCAGTTAAAGGTTTTAAAACATGTATTTGAGATTTGATTAAGAACCTCCCTATTTGAGGACCTTCTACTAGATTTATATTTATTAGTGTTTAGTGTTAAAGATGATATCTATTGTGTTGCATATTTGGATGTGCAATACAATAGAGAATAGCGAAGAGTAGAGTCATATGTAGAGTTTGGCTCCAGAGAGATTCCAAAATATTCAGTTAAAGGGTTTTAAAACATGTATTTGAGATTTGATTAAGAACCTACCTATTTGAGGACCTTCTACTAGATTTATATTTATTAGTGTTTAGTGTTAAAGATGATATCTATTGTATTGCATATTTGGATGTGCAATACAATAGAGAACAGAGAAGAGTAGAGTCATATATAGAGTTAGGCTCTACATATGACTTCGATTCCAAAATATTCAGTTAAAGGTTTTAAAACATGTATTTGAGATTTGATTAAGACTTTCCCCTATTTGAGGCGGTTATAAATTTTAAAGCTGAACTTAAATTTCCCGTAACGGAATTTCAAGATAAAAATTGGAGCACCATTTCATAGCCTTTAATAACGAGGTCTCAACACAAAGAGATCCATTTCAGGTGGTTCCATTGATTTTCCGCTTCCCACAAAGAAATATAATTTGAAAGATTTATAGCTGACACATTTTTCCATCTCAAGGGACGAACATTTTTGAGTGCGATAAAAAGACTGCGTGATTTATCTCACTTATTGGTTTCCTAATTTAATGGATCACTATATGCTGTGGGTTTTTTATGTTTTGACTCCACACTTTTGTGTATTTGCCAGTGTCAAGTTATTGATAATTCATCAAGTTAATGATATTTCACGCAAATATGTGTCAAGTCACAGTCGAAGTCGTCAAGTCATAGTTAAGACATAGTCTAGTCAAAGTCATACTCCTAGTAAAGTGGTGGAAGCTTCTATGGAGTTTTGGAAACAACACGAAAAGAAACGTTTCACCTTCATTATACCATTTTCCCACGCTCACGCCTGTAATCCAGCACTTAACGAATAGAATGTCACCAATTTTATGCACTAACACTGAAAATAACACAAGTTTAGGAAAATAATACAATGCGGTGACGCAATCTTTTTCGCTTTCCCGCCAAATTTGCAGTATCGGACTCATATTCCATTCAATAAATGTAAACACTCTTTCTCCACACGAGCAGTTCAGGATACGTGGGATACATTTAGGTTGAATTTGCTTAGGACCGAAAGGGCAAGGGTACATTAGCGCGGCAATGAATTGGAATGATAAAGGGATGGCGTGTGCTTATTTTTGTTTATTTCTTTCGGTAAAAAGGTGTTAGAATAGAATAAGTAAATATTTTATTTCCGACAAATGATACAAAACAATAATAGTGTCGTAATTATATTTATTATGTACGTATATGCACAGCGCTTTTTTTGTTTGAATTCCACCGTTCTTATATCGCTGCGTTATTCTAACCGTGCAAGGTTGTCTGGAAGAGATCGCTCTGAGCGATAAGACCGCCCATTGTTACGCTTTGGTTAAGTGTGTTCATTTTATTAATTACGATGTAGTTTTTCATAAAAGAGTTTATCTATCTATCTATGAAATTTAGAGTAATCTAAAACTATATCATGTTTGCCCATTGCCACAAATATTTCCCAACCCATCATAGTCATACAAACAGCGCTGTTTTTCCGTTAGGGCCGTTAACATGATTTATTAGGTTTCAAGAAGGAGGTTACCTACTGGTATACCTATAATAATCACCGTGATAGTCTAAGGATGAAAATATAAGATAACTTGCAATTTGTAATGAGATGTAATATAATAATTTTATTCAAGAACAAATTGTAAGTTTTTAAAGATGTAAATTATTATATTATTTTTAAGATGTAATATTAGCTCCGTTGTAAAGTGTAGAACATTTTGTTTATAGAATACTCATCAAGTATCAGATTCCTCGATTTCAATTCTTCCAATGCAACTACAAATATTTACATGAAACTGAGACGATCCGCATTAAATATTTTTTTATCAAAACAACTCATTTTTATGGAAAAGTCACGCTTGACCAAAAGATAACCATACCTAAATCGTCAAGATACAAAATGAGTAAATGTCTCAATGAAATTCAGAACCAAATTCGGATATGTTACAGGCATTACAGGCTCTTTCGTTTAAATTCTGAGATGAATTGAATCTTAGTGTTTTTTTTAATTTTACGTTTTGGCACACTTTACGTTTTTTTCCACACTTTTGTGTATTTAGCCTGTGTCAAGTAATTGATAATTTTCAAGTGAATGATATTATATAAAATGTGTGTCAAGTTAAGTCAAGTCACGGTCCAAGTCATCAAGTCAAGTCATAGTCTAGTCTAAGTCATAGTCTAGTCTAAGTCATAGTCTAGTCTAAGTCATAGTCTAGTCTAAGTCATAGTCTAGTCTAAGTCATAGTCTAGTCTAAGTCATAGTCTAGTCTAAGTCATAGTCTAGTCTAAGTCATAGTCTAGTCTAAGCCATAGTCTAGTCTAAGTCATAGTCTAGTCTAAGTCATAGTCTAGTCTAAGTCATAGTCTAGTCTAAGTCATAGTCTAGTCTAAGTCATAGTCTAGTCTAAGTCATAGTCTAGTCTAAGTCATAGTCTAGTCTAAGTCATACTCTTAGTAAAGTGATGGCAACTTTACTAGAAGCTTCTATGAAGTTTTGGAAACAACACCTTCCTTAATAAAACACCACCAATTTTATTCTACAACATTGAAAATATCACAAGTTTTTGCGGCTATTTCACCACAATTTCTTAAAAAGAACTAAAATGACTTATACCTTAAGCCAATGTCAAAGATTTTTCACGAAATAACTTTACATCTTCTGCGCCTTCAAAATATGAATTATCCGAGTCATAGACCGACATCGCGTATACTTGTAGAGTAAGTAACCTAGTTTTGCCCCCTCACTAGTTCTGTGCAATATCCCTTCGAGTTCATCACTGTCATATTGTCATATTATCTGTGAGAGTTATCCAAATGACTTCATATGAGCAGTAAGGGTCATCATACATCTAAACGTTATAGCACTCTATAACGTTTCGACTTACTGCTTTACTACCCTTACTTAAGAAGAGTATAAAGCAGTATGTAGGTAAATTTATCCCATACATAAAAATGTTTTGAAGGTTCACACAGATCCTATAAAAAGTTTTATATAGGATATATGTTTTTTGTGTATTTCTGTGTACGCGGCATGCAGTGTGCAACGAGACTTAACAATAGCAATGCGATCAAAAATATAGGTATTATGAATACAATATAGTAAAACCTTGTCGCTTAATTCCTTTTTTTTTGGCTCGAATGTTTTTAGCTCGTGTGGCTGTCAAACCGACGAACTCAGGTTCAAATTCTCCTAAGCCAGCCAGTTGACTTTTCAAGTTGTGCGGAATTTGCACTCGCTTTACTTACAACGGTGAAGGAAAACATGGTGAGACGACAACATTTTCAAAAATCACAAAATTCGAAGAAAAATGTCCATCCATTCATCCATGATCCATCATCCCGCACTTGGCCAACGTCCTCCGCTGTGTCCATTTGAGAGAAGGACCGTGTTTAAGCTATGGAAACATATTGGGCTATCATATATTGTTTTCAATTTCCAATAGCTCTACTTACTATACAATAGTTGTACAACATTATGCAAACAAGGCAATAAT
Source organism: Ennomos fuscantarius (assembly GCA_905220475.3). Lineage (NCBI taxonomy): Eukaryota > Metazoa > Arthropoda > Insecta > Lepidoptera > Geometridae > Ennomos > Ennomos fuscantarius. The sequence goes on from HG992039.1 coordinate 6,326,222, forward strand.
TTGTAATTTCTAAAAACAAATAAAAAACGAGTGCGCTTTAGTCCACATGACTGAAGTCAAACTTCATTTTTTTTAGCTCCATCTATCGGCCAGTATAAGTTTTTTTTGCTTTTTTAATATTAATGTCGCCATCTTGACAATTGTAAATTGTCATTTCACCAGACTTATCAACATAACAGTACAAATTTTAAGTAATTATTAACTTTATTATGTTGACAATAGAGATCTACGTTAACCAACAAGTTTCAACTTCCGTTCGCCTTGGCACGCATTCACCAGCTTACTCCCCAAGTCAAGCGTGTGTAAAGATGTTTTACTTCAAAAACCTTTTGCGGATTTTTTTCTGATAAAACAGTCCATACTGATTTACAATTTTATATCGCCAGAGCTCATCAATCTTTGGGCTACCATTTGGTTGCCGTCGCCACTTTGCCGCCAATTTCGTCAATAAACGCGTCAGTGCGGCCAAAGTTGGTCGGTTTATTAATTCACAAAGGTTTTGTTTAACGTGGGTGTGACGTTTCGGGACTCTGGATTAGCAGGGAAGGGAATTTTCGAGATCAACTCTTTTGATTTTCATAATATAATAAAAAGTAAATTGGGTAAAACCATAACAAAAGGAAAAGAGAAAAAATATTTTTTTTTTTCTTGAAAGGTTATTGTGGGTTATTTTTAAGCACAAAAATCAAGAAAAAGAATAATTCATATATGTATATAGAAATTGTCAGAAAACAAAACCTGACACAATAACTGTGTCAAGTATTGTTTAATTTCATATAGTTCGGATATCAGGCATCTAGATGAATTGATATTGTAGCATTCATAATAATTACTTACATAGGTACTTAGCTAACCGAGGTTAAAATGTAATGAGCTTTGGTAAAGTTGGTAGTTAATTACAAATGCTTAATCAGTCTGTAAAGTTTCAATCACATTTTTGCTAAAATATTTGTAACAGTCGGTCTTTATCTCTCATCGCTTATGAGTTTTTTAAAGTGTTGTTCTTTTTCTCTTCGTTTCATGGCTTGCTATCGCTTTTTAGCGATGATTGTGCCAATGTCAAGAGAGGAATTTTGTACGGTTACGATATTTTACTGACGGCTCTAGGATGCCTTGAAGAGAAAACGAAAAGACGTGGTTTTAAAACTTGGAACCTTTTTCCAACAATATGAACAACACTTAACGGATAATAATCTACCCTTATTACACATTAAAATTAAAAAATACACGGGTAATAGAAAAAAGTTCAAAATTCACAGCCGCCTTTTTCGGATTTTTTCAACGAACTCCCTAAATCTTGTTTGTTAGCTGTATAGCTAGCTGACAGTGACCGCTTTTGAGGCCTGACTTTGACATTGACAGCTGACCGGCGGAAGCTATTTTTTTCTTATACCGTGGTAAAAATAAAAGCAGTTTTGGCTTCTTGCAAGAGGCGAGCCGGTCCAAGTGGCGCTCTATGGAGAGAGGCCTAAGTTCTGCAGTAGACGTCTTCCGGTCGATGATGATGATGATGATAATAATGATGGTGATGATGATGATGATGATGATGTAACAAAAAATTATTCATTTGCAATGTTGCTATAGGCATCTCGTACCATGACTTTACATTGTCCAGAAAAAATAAATTTGAAATGAAATGAAATTTATTTCGGAAATAAATAGGTAAGCACCTACTCAAACATCGTAGGAACTCACTACACTTAAGAATTTAATAGGAACTTCTAAAAGAGATGCATTAAATACACATAAGTACTTAACATACCATTAAATTTAAATCTTACGTTATTAAAACTTGTGTACTTAGGAATATTTAACAGTTTAAAGATGTAGGTATAACTTGACTCATATATAGATGAGAGTATGAATTTATACACTATTAATGTAAAAAACTTGAGTAGGTATAAATAACTTGGTACTCAGACCATACATAACTAGTTATAGTTAATAATGTCGTTGTATGCCATAGTGTTATTACACTCAAACATATACACCATCTACGCTATTTTTTATATATAATATTATATTTACTCATGCTCATGTTTAAAATTGAATGACTTGTAAACTTAGTTTACACAATAAATTAGTATTTGATAATTTATCTGAGCACTAACTTCTAAGTTAACCTGTGTTTAGGAAATTAGGTCACTTCGACACATCCTTTATGATATAATTTATTAGCATTAATTTATATAGATTTTTGTAAATCAGTAGATAAAAACTACACGCAGTAGGTACACGGACTACTTATCGGAAATTTCTCGTAAAACAAGTGAAAATTTCAAAAATCTAAATATATATAACTCAAAGGTGACTGACTGACTGATTGACTGACATAGTGATCTATCAACGCACAGCCCAAACCACTGCACGGATCGGGCTGAAATTTGGCATGCAGGTAGATGTTATGACGTAGGAATCCGCTAAAAAAGGATTTTTGGAAATTCCACCCTTAAGAGGGAGAAATGGGTGGTTGAATTATTTTACCATAGGCCACGCCGCGGGCGAACCTGTGGGCAGAAGTTCGTATATCCATAAACAAGGCTTTGTCAAGAAAAGCCTGATATTAGACTACCCTTGTTGAGCCTATCTTTTTGTCGCATTTTTCTGCCCGTGGTTTCCAAGGATTGGATTCCTTCTCAATCAGTTATAGGTCATCCTTACAGAGGCTTTGAAGGGCGTACTGGCACATCTAAATTTCATGAGTCTGCGGGATGCCCCATCAATTAGATACCCCGCTGCCATTTCCTCGCGCTACAAAAATCAATGCGTCGCCGCGCCAGCAGCTTAGTTTAACTAGTTTGAAATCAATTTACACTTGTTAGGAAAGTTTTTTTTTATGGGAGCAAACAAGCATACGGCCCACCTGATGGGAAGTGGTCACCGTAGCCTATGGACATCTGTAACACCGGAGGAGGCGTCACCAATGCATTGCTTACCCTGTAGGACTCTTTATATATGTTTTAGTGTTAAAATTGAATAAAAAGGGTTTAACTGTCAAATTGACAGTTTCGAGAAAATTTACTTTAAGCTTCAACGGCTTCATTTTAATGTAGAGTGCTTACAAGGTAACAGAAAAGGTTTATGTAAGTTTCATTTGCTTTAAAATGTATTTATTCTATTTTAAAATACTAATAAAATTAATATAATAATGTTTTTATGCTTAGCGAACTGTATTACTGTGACAGATAAACCGTTTTTAGACTCAAAATCTAGATTAAATAAGAGATTTAAGCCTCATTTCGATATTTTGAGAATGTATTATTGTAGATAATTTCACGCTGAATCCAACGATAGCCATAAGACATTTTGTGAAAAAAATCAGTTAAACCCTTTTTGTTCTCACCCCTTCAATTATGTATATATATACCTACTTATGTATTCTGTCAGTTGTTTGGTTCCGTAATACGTAATCATACTATGATTATAATACAGAGGTATGCAATATAGTAATTAACTCTTCATTGTTTCTACTTGAAGTTTAACTTATCTTAGGCAACTGGTAGAAATTAACAGAATACTACAACTTAAAGCAAAATAGATGGCTAAACCACAGATTAAATGTCAGTTACTTCGTAGGTTAAACTTGGTGACTTAGTGCGGTTCTATAATCCTTGTTTGATCCGTTGATTAAGGATGGTTGGCTTTGAGATCAGGGAGATTGATTGCGTTGTATAGAAATGTGCGACGGGTAGGATAGAGTGCGTTATTAATAATGTTGAAGGTCGAGGAGAAGGTGCCGTGAAATTAGTAAAAAAAAAATTTACTTTACGCATTTACTTTTTCTTGACTGTGCTTACTGTACTATACAAACGCGACATATACCTCTTTTCCACGTAGAGTACCTCTTCTCCACGCACTCACTCCTGCTCAAACTACGCTCAAAATTCGGTTCTTTGTCGGGCAGTCCGAACCTATAATAAACATTATTCTGGCTTAGACCTATTTCATTTATCTAAAAACGCCGTTAAATTTGAAATAAAAAAATTGCACCGCTCTAGTTGAATTTAAAAAAAAAAAACTCCAAATTATTTAGTCAAGATACCCTATATACTATTATTATTCTTATTATAATTGTTCAAAAATACATTCACATTTACAATCTCACACACACACACAGCATAATTATGCCCTATACAAACCACATACCTGCACAACACAGACACATACACACCCCTAGACACATTATAATTATATACACAATATAATATTCACATATACACTACACATACACACAAACATTTCATGCTATTTGTGTATACTGCAAGCTTGTTAAACACATTTGTTATTGTTGTATATTAATAGTTAATTTGTGTAATCCTGTTTGGCCGTCTTTTAAGTATGTAAATTTGTTACTGTATTCTATGTTATTCACGCTGTTGGATTACCTAAATGAAATAAAATAAATAAAATATACGTACTATGCAAATGCTATGCGACAGGCTATCCAGTATGTTGTAATTTATATGGGAAACCATCATGAAAATGTTTTAATGTCGAATGATCTTCCACCATCAGACTTTCTTCAGAGAATGCAGTCTTTTAAGGGGAGTGTCAAAAGAGTTTTTTTCACAGGTACGTTACAGATGTCATGGATACGGAGACCTCGGCCCATCACGAGGGCCAATATATATATTGCTATATAATATATATATATAGAATCTATATTGCTTGCAACTAGGTGGTAGGACTTTGTTGCAAAGTTCGTCTAAGTAAGTACCACCGCTTTGCCAGTTATTCTGCCGCCAAGCAGTAGCGCGCAAGCACTACTGTGTTCCGGTTTGAAGGGCACTGTAGCTAGTGAAATTACTGGGCAAATGAGACTTTATGATCTGATCTCACAGTTTAGTAATCTTATTACTAGATTGTGCTGATGTCTCATGATGATGTGCGCAGTGCAGTGTTGCTCGAAACTCTATTTTGGAAAAAAGCGAGAATACTTGTTTTGAGTCTGAGTGTTGTGGGATCATTTTCTTCGTAGTTCCTGGGTCCCTAAACACAGGGACTCTTAGTTAGGGTTCACGATCTATGTATGTGACCGTTGGGCGTTATTATTATTATTGTTATTATTTTTATAACAAATTGAAAAGTCCGATAAAATATAACACAAGTTTGCTCAAGCGTGTCGAAAGTACCTAGTGACTCCAACCATGTAATCCGCAATCATAAGACCCTTAAAGGCCCTCATACAATTTAGGGCCCTTGAATTGGAGGAGCGTGCCTTATCACAAGTTTTGAAAACTTGATTAAGGCAAAAATGGCTGCCCAATCGAATCAAGGGCCATTTGCAAGTAGCCCTTGATCCAATCCAAATTGGCGCAGTTGTGAAGGAAGTATCCTGCAAGACTGCGCCAACTTTGTTTTGCTCTTAAAATTCCAACTATAGCAGTGGAAGTATGGACTTTTTTTATGTTTTGGCTCCACACTTTTGTGTATTTAGCCAATGTCAAGTAATGGATAATTTTTCAAGTTAATTATATTTACGCAAATATGTGTCAAGTCACAGTCGAAATCATCAAGTCAAGTCATAGTCTAGTCAAAGTCATAGTCATAGTAAAGTGGTGGCAACTTTACTTGAAGCTTCTATGGAGTTTTGGAAACAACACGAAAAAAAATGTTTCACCATCATTATACCACTTTCCCCACACTCATGCCTGTAATCCAGCTCTTAACGAATAAAATGCCACCAATTTTATGCACTAACACTTAACACTTAACTAAATATCTCCAAGCAAAAGTGAATCTAATCAAAAGGTTGTAAAGAAACGCTTCAAAGAAAATAACGGGCTCAAACGGTTTTTTAGGTATTATCTATAGTGTAACTGCAACTATTTTTGTTAAACCTATGAGGCACCTGACATACGTATATCAATTATTTACATAAAAATACTTTACAATACGAAACAAAATCCCAAAGAAGGAAATTGTGAAAGTGAAGTCGAAGAAGTGGTGTCAATTCTGTGTCGCATTCTCTAAAACTAAAGTAAACTTAAAGTATCGCGGCACTCTTCTGATAAAGGGGAAATGAAAAAGGCGAAAATTTGTTAATTTCGTTTAGCTTTAGAGTATGCGACACAGAATCGACACCACTGTCCTAGTTAGACATTCAATTTTAACCAATCATGTTAAGAAACAAAGACCGATTTTTCCTCTGAAATTGCAGCTCACACATGTAACAGCTGGCGGATATTGAATCAGTGGAGCTATCAACGTTTTTTTTAACCAGCTTAAAAATGACAAGTTTCTCATTCTGAGGGAGGTATATAATAATAATAATAACGAGCTTCTACCCGCAGCTTCGCCCGCGGCGTGGCCTACGGGAAAATAATTCAACCACCCATTTCACCCTTTTAAGGGTGGAATTTCGAAAAATCCTTGCTTAGCGGATGCCTACGTCATAACATCTACCTGCATGCCAAATTTCAGCCCGAGCCATCCAGTGGTTTGGGCTGTGCGTTGATAGTTCACTATGTCAGTCAGACTGGCTGACTGACATAGTGAACTTTGAGTTACATATATTTAGAGATAATAATAATAACGCCCAACGATCACATACATAGATCCTGGACCCTAACTAGAATTCCCTGTGTCTAGGGACCAGGAACTACGAGGACCATGGTCCCACAACACCCAGATTCAGAACAAGTATTGCGCTTTTTTTCTGTGCACAAATACTTGTCTTGCCGCGGGAATCAAACCCGTCGCCTTCGGGTTATGAGCCGACCTGCTCAACCACTACACCACAGAGGCTGTCCGATATGTGTAGCAGTAGACGTCTTCCGGTTCATGATAATGATGATACGTGAATTTATATGCGGTAGAAGATGCTCTCATACAAATCCTTATTCAATATTTTATTAACCTTTGTGTAATACTTTTCAAAGATTTCCTTCAGTAAGGTTTACATTTCTATGCTTTACATACATCTAACATCAGTTCCCAAATTGAGACATTTGTTCCATCTTTCTACTATTTGTCTCTAGTAGGGTAATAATCGTAATATTCATAATTTATCATCACGTTCTAACACTTACGTAATGTTTCGTTATAAATCTTCACTTAATGAACTAGTGGTTCATATCAGTCACGCTTGTTGCCATTGGTTCTGTGGGATTTATCATAAATACTTTAAATACTAGGTTAAGTGTATTTTTATACATATACCTAACCTAAGTAGGCACTTTATTTACATATGTGATTTTAGCAAGTGATTTTGTTGCATATTACCAAAGAATAAATAGTATTCTATACTAACTTACGGTCTTTTACAGATTACACCACGGTGAATGCGCTCAAGAACTGCATGATCTCATTCTCCCATCACCATTCCACTACCGGACTACTAGACGCTAGGCTAAGCGCCATCCTTTCGTGGTCGAAATACCACCCATTCGTACCAAGCTATTTGACTCAACGTTCTTAATTAGAACGGCTAAGGAATGGAATCCCCTGCCGGCGTCTGTGTTTCCGGCTAAATATGACCCGGGAGTGTTCAAGAGAAGAGTGAATAGGTATTTACTTGGCTAGCATGCTACTACACCTTCGATCGCATCGTCACTTCCCATCAGGTGAGAGCGTGGTCAAATGCTAGACAAGTTGGAAGTAAAAAAAAAAAAACTTGACTTTATGCTAAATGTCGTGACAATAGATTTTCGTAAATAAGTAACATATATATATTTATTTATATATAACGAGGAAATGTTGCCAGCTTTTTGGGAACGCTTCCTGCAGAAGGTGATCTAAAGAAGAAGACGTGACAATAAAACACAGAAGTGTTTTATTGATGACTCTCTTTTTACCTACAATATTACTTTTTCTTCAATTATTATTTATTTTAAGTTCTTATGTATGGTTTAGTTTTTTTTTTCTTTCTCCTAAGTTCAATCTATATTTATTTTAATAATATTTGTGGACATTTCACACATCGCCATCTAGCCCCAAACTAAGCAAAGCTTAAACTATAGAAACCAGATAACTGATACAAATATTTATATACTTAGCCCTAACCACCGGTAGTATCTAGGCCATACCTCACTGCCAGCTGGACTCCATATTTTTTAAGTAAAAGCGTATTTGTAATGTAATTAAACTAATAAGTAATAGTTCAATCATAATGCCCAACATAACATAAATTTACCTAAGAATTCCCTGTTTACAGTCACACAAGTCTGAGGAACAACGAATAAATAGCCCTACAATAGCCAGACACAGAATAAACCTGCGCTTATTTTCTGTGCGACAATCTGAATACTTTGTCTGCGGTGGAAAATAACCTTACACTCTCTCGAGTATGAACAGGCTCAACCACCACTCTGTTAGAGACCATTTAAATCTATTCCATTATTTAAAACGATGACTTGTATATTGATTATTGAGTGACAGTATACGCTTTTCCCAATCCAAACCATCTATGATAGTCTGAGTGGTGCGGGTAAACTCTTCACTTGCGCCGTGTAAACGTTTTAGCACCACACCACTGACCTCGTCCTCCATAAGAAATTATAGATTGTGAATCCCGAACCCAAATGCCTAACATTTTCACTAATGACAATTTCTGTGTAATTAAAACTTTTATGTATAATTTATTAAACAATAAATATATTTCCAAACGCATCTTTAGCACTATATCTTTGACCTCGTCCTCCATAAGAAGTTATAGATTACCAATCCCAAATCACTAATGACAATGTCTGTACAATGTAAACAGAGTACGGCTTTAATTAGCTAATCTATTTCTAAACACATCAATATGTTTAGGTAAATAAGTAGATAATCAGAAAATAATAATTCATACAGCTTAGTTAGGCACACAGCTCTTTGGAATGCAGTTGTAATCTTAGCGGCCTTCAATGTAATGATTTTATTGCACACGAACAAAACATCTAGAAAATGAAGTGAAATCTACATCAACTATACGATTTGTAACTCTTAGGTTACTCATTAAGTTACAGACGAAGCTATGATATGGTTTCAGTGGTAAATAGTTTACAGATATTTTACAGTTTACAGAAGTTTTGACTGACCCGATAGCTCAGTTGGTAGGAACCCTGCCTTCTGAACTGTGGGTTGTGGGTCCGATTCCCACCCAGGACAAACATTTGTGTGATGAAGATCGATGTTTGTTCTGTGTCTGGGTGTTATATTGTATTCTATGTATGTATTTACAAACAAAAAGTATCTAAGTATTGTATCAGTTATCTGGTTCTCATCGCTTTGCTTAGTTTGGGGCTAGATGGCGTTGTGTGAGGTGTCCACAGATATTATAGATATTATATTATAGATATTATTATATTATATTACTATTGTTGGCAGATTAACATTTATTTTTCAAATCATCATAATTATTATCTGACGAAAAAACGTCCGCTGCTAAACATAGGTCTTCTCATTAGGAGGGCCATAATCACGCTTGGCAGGCGTCTTGGTGATTGCAGTATATAATGCAGACTGTAGGGAATCCTTTTGCCCATTCCCTGGATGTTCCCTTAGACGAGTCTTACGGCACCCATGGTAAGAGATGGTAACCATATTCTTGATTACTAAGCAATCTGTGGTCTCAGCGTAAGAACGCTGGGACCACAGATTGCTTAATAATCCAATTTAATTTGTTGTACCCATTCTTTAAAAAGATCTATATTTTTTTTTTTTTTTTTTTTTTTTTTTTTTTTTTTTTTTTTATGTTAAGGAATGACGTGACGAGCTAGCCGTTCGCCTGATGTTAAACGACACGGCTGCCCATATCAGCTGCAGTGTCACTCAGAACTCTAAAGTATAGAGGTTCGCGTGACACTGCACTGCGCACGTCATCCAGAGACATCAGCACAATCTAGTAATAAGATTACTAAACTGTGAGATCAGATCATAAAGTCTCATTTGCCCAGTAATTTCACTAGCTACAGTGCCCTTCAAACCGGAACACAGCAGTGATTGCGCACTACTGCTTGGCGGCAGAATAACTGGCAAAGCGGTGGTACCTACCTAGACGAACTTTGCAATAAAGTCCTACCACCTAGTAAGTAGTAGTAGTAGTATATATTACTATAGCAGTTTACCGGGAGATATAACGTAGCCCGATCCCCCACTAGCTGACCAATGACCTGGGAGGCTATCAGAACTTTGATTGCAATGCAACTGGAAAATTTCATTCTTAATTTGATAATTTCCATAGCAACTACGGACATAAGCTGCGTATTGACACTGTCAAATTCATACAAATTTGTGTTTCTGTTTGTTGCAATCAAGTAACATTATCGCCTAGTTGGTCAAAAACACGGGGAACCATTTGAATAGAATAGGCAAACATTCGTTCAAAGTGGCGCTATGTGAGAGAGGCCTACTTTCAACGGATGATATTTGAAGCCTTTAATCCTTTGACGTGGTTATAAAAATGAATAAAGTCCTATAACAACAACCGACATTCTCAATACAAAAACGAATCAAGAATATATTTTGTAAATAAAAGTGTATTTTTGTCATAATATAAAAATATAGGTATATTATTTATCATCAAAATACGATATAAAACTTAATCAAGAACTCAATAAAGAAGGAACAATTGTAACTCTAACTCTCCGTATACCTAAAATTATATTTCATCACAATGAATGTGACGAACGTACGCTTCGTTCCGCGCTCATGAATACGTGAATAAAAATGAGAGTGAATGCGATAATTTACTTTAATTATGCAATATTGTGTAAATGTAGTGATTAATTTAACGCTATACTTACACATTTATAATATGTAGGACCAATCAATTCTTTTGTATTATTGAACATTGAAGCGTCACTAAATTTCATCGTATAAATTAACAGTAACTAACTCATTTCTTTTCATAGTATTAAAATCTATCACAATAACTAATAACTGTCTTTAGGTTTACTGAAGAAAGTAGTCTCGAAAGGACGGTAGAGGGTCGTACATAATAACATGATATAGCAAACAATATCTACCAGCCGTGAGTAAATAACCAGCTTACTTACATCGTATTGTTATTCTTTTGATCTCATAACTACGAAATATCTTATAAAGGCTAGCTATACAGACTTTTCTCTAATACCGGTTTTATTTTTTTGATTTTAGAACGATAACTGTAAATTTTTATTCGTCAGTTTTAAGTCTTTTCTGTTTCGGCTTTCTTGTGTTCTATTTCTATTATCATGAAGACAAGAGTCTTCGGCGTCTTTGGTATTCCTGTTATTTAATATCAACATTATTATTGGTACTGCGTACGTGGGTTCTTCTTCGCAACTAGACCGCACTGCGGCCCTTTTTGCGTGACCAGCATTATTATATTAACATTTTGCCTTCAAAGTAACTTTCTTTAAGTCCTAGTTCTGCAACAAGTATCTGCTCGGTTTTGTTGTTTCAAAATGATATTTATATCGGTTATATACTTATCCTTTGTCTACAACGAAAATTATTGAGAGAAGATTCTTGATTGAACACATTTTTTAACCGTGCATACCAAGCCGAAGTATCATCTCCTCGGGAACAATAAATTACTCATATTTTTATTTGCCTTTCATACACAGAGCTCATTTTATTTGTTATTTCTTCGCGTATGGAATTAATGTTGCCAAATTGTATTGTTCCCTGAATATTTTTCTACGTTGCGATGTAATGTAGTAATTTGAATTCTAAAACAATCTCAGACAATAATTTTCTTTCAAATATTTTGTAATATGGAAAAATATTTATTTTCTGAAAATATCACCTAATGATAGCCATTGCTTAAAGGATTCACATTCAAATTTACAACTTTACAGTGGGTTTTATTATAGGTTGATCTTAAATGCTTTACCATTGTAGAATGTAATTAGTTTGGGATGACTTTTAATCATTCAGTTTACTGTTATTCATTGAACATCAGTCCCCTTAGCTTAGAGAATGATCAATCCCTCGCAATATCCGTATTGTTAGAAACTTAAACTCAATATCACGTATTATGAAGTTAGTCTCAGTCAAATAGGGTTCCCGGGAAATATAACCAAGTAAATCAACTTGACACAGAAACTGTCACGGCAGGGGTGGCACTATATTACCCTTGTTACGTCAATATTGCTCCTGTTATTAGGGGCTAAGATCAGCCGCGTCTCAGCCCCTGTTGCTGTTGAGATAGGGGGTGCGTTCCGCTTGGAACTACTCGTTATATTTTATGTGAATGGTTGAGGTAAAACGGGTGGCGAAATAACCTAAGTAGATATTACATTTAGGTTCTATTTATATCAGTCATATAATTGTTTGGAGATATTAAAGTTATTATGAAGGAGGTTTTATTTTGTTATCTATTTTATAAAAAATAGATAATAGAAAAACAGTTTTTTTTTGGTGATATGAAAAGCGTTTGACTACTGTCTCGCCTGATGTTAAGCAATGAATTATCTAAATAAGCTAAAAAAAAGTATAAATTACGTTTGGAAGAAAATGTACCGTAGAAAAATAAAAATAATAAACTGCTGTGGCTGTGCTTTTATATCCTTTTTTAATATTTTTCATTTTAAAACTGAAAATCAAAAGTTTCCGCACGAGAGTGGCACCAATCTATGCGAACCGCGAGAGAGAAAAGAACTTTTATTATTAATCTCATTAAATAAGGAAGCTAATTAATTCGGAAAGTTAAAAAATATTGCTAGAAAGTAGGTTTCCTGTATTACCAAGTTACATACCACTGCGAAACATTCTCGAGAATCGAGGAAATCGCAAATGCATGAAATATACGCTACCAAATTATTTAGCCTTTTGTATCGTGACTATCATAAAGTTTTTTTAAAACGTGTCATTTTTAATCAGCGCTTGTAAGTCTGCTAATAAACGGATATTGGCATATTTTGTTTCATTCACAAGCAGATAGAAAACATATTTAATAGCAGTTTTTACATCTGTCTTCCCCTGATAGGCTAGAATTAAATCGACAATTTTTTATAGATAAACTTGTTGCGCCCCGCGGTATCACCCGGGGAAAAAAGTATTTTAATTATTTGCTCACGCGAAAATTTCACTTTATCGGGACAACATGTAGCCTATATGTTAATCCAGTGTATAAGCTATCTTGGTACCGAATTTCATCCAAATTCATTGAGCCGTTTGAGCGTAAAGGAGTAACGAGCATACACACATACACACACATACAAATTTTCACCTTTATAATATTAGTGTGATTGTGTGATAAGTGTGATTATGTTAAAGAAAGTTCTCGAAGGAATATAGGAAATGAATACAAGCCTACGATAACGCGTTTTAATAAAGAAAAGATCTGGAAACAGCAGACATTGCTATTGCTGTCATACAGACATACCTAATGGTAGAAACAAGAAAACTATATTTTCTTCCTTTCTCTAGAATCAACTCTTCAGTGACACGCGTTATACCACGTTATTTATAGTCTCAAGTGGATAAAGCCCACACGACGAAGAGCCTTCTCTAATAGCCACAGCTAGGTCTGCCGTGCCAATCTGTTGTCCGATTGGCTTTCTATTAAGTTATACTTCGATATTTAATTTACTAAGGGACAAGCTTATTTTATAATCTAATATATAGAATTTTCGCATAGATTGTATACCAAAAAGTCAACTGAAATTCGGAAATAGCTCGCAGTATAGACCATGCTATCTATCATACATTCAATGCAATGCTACCCTCTGAAAAGCTACAGATTCTACAGACACCGAGCAGCTTGGTAAATTTTTGGTGCCCAGTATGAATTTGGGTCAAGGTTGCCCGAGTAATAGAAATTTCCACGCTAAGGAAACCAGTCGCTAAAGTGTATACTGAATTTAAAGAAGATTTAAAAGTTAACCCTCAGAGCTATATTTAAATCTATGTCTGCGACAAGTATTTGAGGGGCATTCATGTCAATATGGCTGAATTAGTCCGACAACAAGTCGGAATAAAGGTTGTGGCTGAAACAGTGGTGAGGCTGCGCTGTTGCATATTAGTCTTTGATACTTATAACAACGCTTATTAACGAAACTTCATCCATACTACACACACATACTAAACTATTTGAAAACACATTTATAATTATATAGAATACGGTAGTAATGGTGTAGTGCGTATAATTAGATAAGTTTTTGTTTATAATATATTTTTGTACGATAATACTAATAATAATATCTAATAATAACGCCCAACGGTCAAATACATATATCCTGGACCCTAACTAGGATTCCCTGTATTTAGGGACCCAGGAACGATGACCATGGTCTCACCACTCCCAGGCACAGAACAAGTTTTCATTTCGACGCTTTTCTTTTTTCTGTGCACAAATACTTGTCCTGTCGCGGAAATTGAGCCCATCATCTCTAGGTTGACTCATAGGAGCCAACCTGCTCAACCATCGCACCACAAAGGCTGTGAATAATGAAAGATAATGAAAAATCTATTTCGAGATTTTTCCTTGTATTTATAGGAAGATTAAGTATATATTGGCTTCCAATCGTAGTATTATTACAGTATTATGATTGTTACCTACTTTATACACGCTACATTGCTAAGGCTTCAAAAGGAAACATCAGTCTTCCCAGAAAACAAATCTAGCTTCAACACGCATGGCTTAACATGTTTACCGAATTCGTTCTTTGGAATAAATATCACACGCATGTTGTTTACGGAATCAACGGCGATCAAAACAACCACTGTGATTGGCTTATAACCAATAAGTCGTTCGAATAGTTAGAAAATTATGGTTATAGGCAAGCATTTGATTTTGTATCCCACAATTTATTTTTACACAAGGCAGAAGGTTACGTTTTGTAAGGCCGTGTTATTGATTGGCTAAAAAGCTATCTGAGCGGTAGAAAGCAATATGTTAAAACGTGTGTTTTACGCGTGTGTCATATTTTGAGCATCCATAGCTGTGCTATGATCCTCAAAATATGACTGCGTCCAAATTTAAATCATCTGTCAAGGAAAAAATATAGGAATTCCCCAGGGTAGCATCTTGGGCCCTTTGTTATTCCTTCTTTATATGAACGATCTGCCTAAAGTTAAAAATAATCATTTTACCTTACTTCCTAACGACAACTCTGTAATGTAACTATAAATAATACAGTTAAAGACATAAAAAAAAATGACTTGACGCAAATAAATAAAAAATGTAATGTAGATAAAACAGGAGAGATAAAGAAGGAGGATAGAAAATGGATCACAAATGAAGCTATAACAAGCAATCTCCTACAGGAACGGATGAGACTGACACAACAAATTTCAATCCAAGCTCAGCGTGGCACGATTTTAAGCCATTTATGTCCCTTAACATAAGGTAAAATAATTGAGCTGCACGCTAACATGTATTCCATACAAAATTTTTGGTTAATTATTTATACGTAGGTCTTTCTTTCGGACATAGATAGCTTTGAAATGCCTTTTTACGACTAAGAACAAACCTTTACGGAGAATCAGGATATTATCAATACACTTATCTACATAGTGCCGACATAAAAAGGCGAAAGAACCAACAATCTATTTTGTTGCGATCAAGGTTCCCATAAATTTGCCATGAACCTGGTATAGGGCGAGTGTGAAGCAGAGACTACTTAACCTTTAAATTAAAGTACAGTGCCACCAACTTATCTGTTTAGGTGAATACACCGTCATCTCTTTTTAACGAAGCCATTCCTTGCACTACTAAAAAGAGATGGCATTAAACCGACTTAAACAGGTGGCACTGTAACTGTTAGTTGTATGTGTTATTTTTTAATTTATCGTATAGATCGTCAGACTAACTGACGGCTTAGGTACAAGGCCCTGCTAGTATAAATTATGTTCCCCCTTGCTTTTTACTTTCCAATAAAATTTCAAAAATCATCAAAGATGGCCAAATCATCAAATAGCTGAATAAAATGTTTTGGAATATTACCAGTTATTACCGGAACACCTTACAGTAAAACCGGTGTCTATTATAAAGGTCGTAGGTTAGACATATCCGATGAGTCATTTCAGCAATATATCATGTTAAGCCACATGAGTGGAGGTGTCGACTAAAGCTGTCTACAATTGAAAGCGCTTTCATGCTGAAAATAATAATGAACAGCGTCTAAGTTGGTCTAATTGAAATTCAACACAAAATGCGGGTTCACGGAAAGGGTAAATGTTCGTAACATTAATGAAAAACAATTTAACTTTGAAACTTAATAATCAAGAAGCTAATGGATTTGTGCTGAATTTAAAAAGTTACTTTTCCTAAATCCGTTGTTGTCTCTATGAGTTTTATCTCATCCGATGACGCTTTAACGATCTATAAAAGTATTCTTTTATTTAACTGTAAAGATCATCAGAATACAATTATTTATCTGCTGGATTTCATCATTTTTTAAGTTTTTGGCGTGTTCGGTGTTAACCTGCGCTCTAGAATAATTTGACATGTACTAAGCCCTAAGAGAGCTTCTAACTAAGCTTTTGCACTAAGCTCTGATTGGATTGGCTCATATTGATCTTCAATTTGTTCAATTCATTGTTTCAATTAATTCTTGATTTTTTATACGTCGAAATATTTGATACAAGTTCAATCATTTACTTCTTCCTTGTCATACTACAACCAACAAATTTTTCTGGAGTTGTGTCGGCTTTTAACGACCACAATTTGATTCTCTTGAGCCTCTCAATCTCAACGACCTTTAGTTTATCATCAATCAATATCTTTATTACCACAAATTGTCACCCTACTTCGACTGCGATTCACCAGCGTTGTCTATTTTTTCTAAAAACAAAATACAATGGAATGTTAAAAATCTTTACGTTTTGAAGTGAGTGAATGAGATAGTTGCGCACTTGGACAGTAGGATTTTTGCAAACTGTGTTTTTTTTAAATGAACTGGGCGCAAACATAAACCTCCGAACTCCATACCTATAAAGTTTCGTTGACGTCACACAATAGCGATTAGAAACTTAATAAGACATATTTCAGGTCCCTTTCAAATAATTCTGTTCTGTCTCGTGTGATAATTAAAACTCCGGACGTGCTGACCTTATTGTGCTAATACATACAACTATTGTTCATTAAGCCCTTATACAAAGGCATTAGACTTTTATAAGATGTATTGGAAATAAAATCAGTCCAATTTGAACGTTATGGTTGAAACAAAAGCGCGCATTTTTCAGTGTGGAAGACATGAGTTTGCTTTGTTTCAGTGTGATGTGGCTCGGTCTGATATAATGTTCGTGCAGAACAGTGAACAAAATACAAAGAAAATTGCACGTAATGTACTCTAATCTGCCTATTGACAAGAATCTTCTTATATTCAAGCAGTTAACAATTTGTAATCACAAATTAAAGGATATATTTAAGTTTTTTCCAATAAATATTAATAATAGTTATTAAAAATAAGCTGTGTTACCACAAATACATACATACGTCAAATGTGTGTTTAACAATACATAACGGTAGTTTAACACTTGTTTAAATCTTTTGTGGTTAAGCCGAAAAGGTTTGATTTAGTTCATCAAACTCTTTAAATTATTGTAACTTCTTTGCCAAGATACACCTGGCCTGGAGTCCACTCCTGTAAAGTCTTCTCCTGGAGTCCTGGTAAAAATTGGTACTTACTTATTATTGTCTACCAATTTTTAGCATCAATGGTACGTCTCAATGGTACATCTGCGGCAGCGGTAGCATGTGCTGCTCATCGTCAAATCAATGTATTTTAAATCTGACGAATCTTTTCGTTCCATTACTGTACAACAATACAATGATATACCCCAAGATCTCCGTCACTGTATTCCACGACACGATACGACAAGCATCACGGACATGGGTCAATTTTGCGTCCGGTCTAAATTAATTGGTGTCCAGCATTTCATTACGGACAATAACGAAGCTGTGAGTATTGCTTCATGTGACGTTATTTAAAAGACTGCAAAACTTAAACAAACGTAGTGGTGTAGAAAAATTTAGCAACTACATTAATATGTGCGACTTTTGGTTAACACTCAAGGCCAAAAAAATGACACTTTTAACAATTTGCATTTTTGTCGTTGAAATGAATTTGAAAATGGCGGTTGTGAATTTTGATTTCTTTTCCATAACCCGTGTATTTTTGAATTTTAACGTGTGAGTGTGTGTGTTTAAAGGGTGGATTATTATCCGTTAACTGTTCGTGAACGTGCATGAGTGTTGGCAAATGGTTCCAAATTTTAAAACCATGCATTTTCTTTTTTACTTCAAAGCTTCCTAGAGGCTTTTGTACAATATCCACTATTTTACCGTGGCATTTTGACTAACAAATTAAGACTTTGATATTACATAACCAAAAATTTCTTTAAAAAGTCACAAAATTCCTTCCATTAAACAAAGAGGAAGAAGAAGATTTAGATTTAGAAATTTTCACTTGTGCACCCTTTGGGGTTCTAAGAAAAAACACGTAACACAAATAGAAGTAAATGACATCACTGTAAAGTTTCTTGTGACTTCTTTTTTACAGGTGTTATTTAAGCTCCTGATTGAAATTTTCTTTTCTGCATAGTGCCGGATTATCTTATAACATATTATACTTATATACAAAAGTCCTTATAAAATAAACATGTCTGTGAGGCTTTCACTTTTAAACGGTCAAATCTATTAGGATAAAGTTTTGCACACTGATTGCCCACATTTCTGAGACTAACATAGGGTGTTTTTTTATTTCGGAAAATTAAGAGTTCCCACGGGAAAGCTGGAAAATTGCGAAGGAAAACTGGTATTTCATGATTAATACATTCCTCTCTTTATCACTCAGAAACCGATTACCATAAAATTTACGTCTCCGCTTACATTTTGCATCGCTGGCGTTATAAATTTATATTTTCCTGAACAAATTATAATTGACGGCCGCCATTAATGTCTTGGTGAGTTTGTTACGACGCTCTCGGAAATTCGTTCAGAGAGAAATCGCACATCGTTACTAATTAGTACAGATCGATTTGTGTTTGACAACTTGTTTTAATTTTTAATGAGTTAATATTTACTAGCTACGCCCGCGGTTTTACTCGCATAGACAATGAATATATTTATATCTCACAGTATCCCAATTGGCTTGATAACTCTGTCTTCTGAACTGTAGCTTCAAAGGTGTTGGGTTTGACTACCACCTAGTATAAGCCTTTGTGCGATAAACATAAAACATTTTTTTGGACAAAGTATCTTAGTATTCTATCAGTTTATAAATCCAAAATTTTCTTTAACCTTGCTGTATGTCTTTATTACCAGAATAGGATCCTTATTAGCGACACTATCGAATGGTATAAAAATACAACTCTCATTTTGTAATGCAATAAAATTTCTCATTTTGTAAGGCTTGTGCCTCACAAAATCCCAAAAAACTTATAACACTTTTACTATAAACTGTGTGATGTCTCAGGATGACGTGCGCAGTGTAGTGTCACGCGTAACTTTATAATTTAGTGGCACTGCTACTGTTACGGACCGACGTGACGCTTTACATGTAAATGCCTTTACATGTAAAGCGTCACGTCATGACGTGAACGACATTGTAACGTCGTTCGTTAATATAAATAAACATACAATTAATTGTTTTGAAATAAAACTTCAACAGCAGCAAGATATGACTGTATAATATGAGTCAGAATCTGTCACAAAACTATACAGTATAAGGCGTATCTTCAGCAGCCTTCAAACATCATACGAAACTCTGCTAAACTCACGTATGATAACCCTTTCGAGTGATTTCCCTTGGGGATTGCCTACCGGGGAACGAACGGGGATCTGGTATAAGTTTTAATATCGGCCTCAATTCTGCTGTTCAGAGTTTTGAATTCAATGGCGTGGAAAATATACGTGTTGGTGTTCAAATCAAAATAAGCTCTAAATTAAAAAAGTTTGTTTTTTGCATTTCTAAATGTTGATGAAAAGATTTGATACAGAATTCCGAAGGTTTTTGTATTGCATCAACTATTCTAATATCAACTAACGGCTGAACACCTCCATGCTTCTATTCTGTTGGTCCCAGTTGCTGTCGTAAGGCAAAAATAATCTTAAATTAGGGTGCCAGAAAAAGACATAGTAGATATTGGCAGGTACTACTACTTCTACTGCTACTACCAAAATGAGCTCAAGGTTGCCTAGACAAGAAGGCTGATGGGTGTTATTACTGACATACCTAACGTTGTTAAAGCTAAGACTTGAAGAGAATTTCAATTTTAATGTAAAGGAAAAATTTATATCTCGACCATATAATATATAATATGTAATATCATGTACGGGATTTGAACCCTTGTCTATTCGTCTTTTAGCCGGGACATGCTTTCTTTAAGCTACGTGAAGTGATCTCAGGGAGACCTATTTCTAATAAAAAAAAGAAGGTACATTGTGACCTTTTCCACAAAATTGTTGACAAACCTGAAAGGGTCTCAGTGCGTATTTCTTTTCATATGAGATGACGCATACCGCATACATCCATTCTCACTTACAAAATATATAAACGGGTTCCCTTTGAAATTGCGGGTCCACGCTGATCCGAATACATGGAGTTTTATTTTTTTATTTTTATTGTTTGATTGGCTTTCTTTTGACCACTATTGCACCTAATGGTAAGTAACGATGGATGTAACACGCTTGTCTAGGATGTCTAGGATGTAACACGCTTGCCTAGACGTTACCTGTTCACTCTCGACTTGAAAACTCCAAGGTTGTAGTTTTCGCGAAAATGGACGCCGGTAAAGCGTTCCACTATTTGGCGGTTCGCGTGACAAATGTGGGATATTAACCACGTAACGGTAGCGTTTTTTCGTTCATTACCTTTTTTTTTGGCACTACTTATGTAGATTTCATTTATTAAAATATAGAATAGAATATAATAAGACTAATCTTGACAGCTGTAATAAGTAAGACTCTTCTCGTGGGTGCCGTAGGAGCTGAGAGCCGGCTGAGGAAATATCCAATGGGCAGCTGCATTTTCCTCGTTACTCGTACATTAAATTCTGACATCAGCAAGCCATCTGTCAAGCGTGGTTGTGATGATGCTAAACCACATAATTATGATAAGAATCCAAAGTGGCGTTTCGTCGGAAACGGTGTTCATCAGTGGACGTCTTCCGGCAGTTGATGTGATGTAAGAAGTACAATTAGACATTTTTGACAGGAGTATGCCATAATTGTATAATAAAAATACGTATAGTGTATAATAAAGTATATGGTAACGCAAAAGATGTGCCAATTGTGCAGTGTTTTTATACAATATTTATCGACATGTTATTAGGAAATGCAATCAAAAACAAATAAATACAATATTCCAGTTTGTATTAAAATCTACATTATTAGTGAAAAGATACACAAAAAAAAATACAGATAAAATAGATGTCAGTATGGGCCTAATTTCCATCCAAACTACCTGTATATTCGTAAAGACAAAAAGCTAACGGACAACCCCTATCTATAAAATTGTATCAGATGACAGTGTATAAATTCTTAGAAATCTTCAATTTCTGTATTTATATTTCGTGTGTTGAGAATTTTTAACCAGATGTAAATAGTGAACCATCTCCTTAATTGCTTTTAGGGCAAAACAACTATTAAAAAGTTTACGCAAGTGTGTGCGGATAAGTTTGAGAAAGTTCATTGACCCCTCTCGAGTCAGATGTCAGCGCGACGACGGCTCAAGTGCTGCACCCTTTCGACACTGCGGCACCGAATAGTGACGTGATAGTTCTGCCATGGAAACATCGATAGTTTTATGAGATTTTCTTTTGTAAATTTACAGGGTTTTGATTAAACGCACGCGAGTAATAACAATTGCGTTACTGCCAATTGGCGTATTTTCTTTGAACTGATTTTGGTATCTCTAACTTATTTTTACGATATTATTTGTGCGCATTTCTTACAGTTGCTCAAAGGATAAATTTATGTTACGTTCCACATGGAAATAACTGGTTACTCGCGTTCCGCATGTTAACTATAGGGCGATAGGGCCGTTCAGCAGAATGCAGATACGTGCGTAAACTAAATAAATTTATTTGATTTTGGAACATAAATTTAGAACATTTTGTTTCGATCGCTATATTAAAGAAATATTGGAAGCATCTATATTATACATTCACACAGAATATTCTATGGTATATAGTCTATACACCATAGAATTTTCTGTATATTCCACATTCAAACATTACTTTAATACTAAGAATTATTTTTATATGGATAGGTTTTGTTTCTTTCACTTAATATTATGATAAATGTCGATGAAATAGTTTGTCACATCACTACTACGCCTTGTTTCATCTCTCGCTATAAATGACCAGATAGTAGCTGAATGGACGCTTTGTAAGGGATATTGCCTACTTTATAGATTATACAGACGCTGTAAAACCACTTTACGATGACGCACAAATTTACGGTAACTGCGCACTAGGCTGGCCAAAATAGTCGCTTTCCAAATTTTTGGTCATTGACGCTCGCATCAGCATATACAGATTTAGTCCATTAACTAAAATTCATGCCATCCTAGCTAGTTGATTTTTAAGCAAAAGACAAGCAAAATTTTAGTAGTAAGTAGTAAGAAAGTAGCGCATTAGTGTTCGTTTTTAAGCTTCGTCGAAATTTCTAGTCCAATTTGACAAATGAAAGCGCTGAATGAAATGCATGAATATGTTGTTTTTAGAGATGTCTCTGTATCGAGTATGGATAAGTTTAGCGGGCGGCGGCAATCCGCGGTGTCTAACCTAAAAAAAATATTCAACATTATTCTTGGTCGTATTACATGTCAGCTGTTTTGGCGTGAAAGTTACGATAAATAAATAAACAAATATACGAACAAATCGACAACGTTTCATTTTATAAATTTATTATAAGTGCTAACAATATAAAATTTTATTTTAACGTTAATATACTTATCTATTCTATTGACATATGACAGCTTCTGTAGTTTGGTGGTTGAGCAGGTCGGCCCAGAGGCGGTAGGTTCGATTCCCGCGACAGAACAAGTATTTGTGCACAGGAAAAAAGCTTGTGGGGGTTACGTACTCTGTCTAGTCTCCATTGTCAGGCGTGTTCCTTTCTATGGTGCGGAGGACTCCAAGGAAAACTAGGTCTTACGGTAACAAATAAATATATATTTAATGTTGATAAGTATACATAATCGGTTAAACTACAACATGACGCGGTACTGGTGGAGAGACGACTGAAGAGGCCAGAGCGGCGCGGTCGCCGCGTGCAATAATTACTGCCGCGTTAGCATTCTGTACACCTACAAGCTCAAACACTTGTTTTGTGTTTGGGTGTTGTGGAAACGTGGTCCTCGTTGTTATTGGATCCCTAAATACAGGGGATCCTAGTTAACTTCAAGATCTATGTAATAGTTGGGCATTGTTTATTATTTATTTACAAGCTGCACTCCGCGGTTTCACCTGCGTGGTTAACATTTTCTAACTTTCTTAATTTTTCTTTTAAGGACCATCAAGAACCATTTCCTGACAATAAACACTACAAAAATATGCGTGATGCGATTAGCAAGAAATAGAGATTAATTTTTAGATTTATATTTTTTATAAATATATAGATTCTACGATGCTATTTAGATACCGTATAAATAATAGTATTTGCAGGCGTTTTGGGCACATTTTGGTTTACAAATGAGCGATCTCCCCTAAAAAAGCATCCCCTGGTACTAATAAAACACAATGTTGTATCCATTCGTACATGGATTCGTATTCACCGAGCGCTATTCAAATGACAAGCTTAAATTTGTAATGAGCAAGTCACTGCACTAAATACAGGTAAGCATGTGCTTTGCATAGTAAGTTACAAAACTGACATAAATTTACTAAATGGGAAAAAGATATTCCACCTTGAAGCAGTTTGTTGGTTTTTATTGCCTAAAAATTTAAAACTAGTGACTCTGATGTAGACCTTGCGAGTGTGTTTGAAATATTAAATTTATTGTAATATTTTTATACACCCATAACTCCAACATCTTGAAAATTTTCCGAAAACGGGTCGAAATGAAAATTCCATATAATTATCCAACCTATTCACAAAAATTTACAGAAACTGTTTAGAAATGCGACCTGTAGATGAAAACAGTCGTATAAACGGACATTGACTGACTCGATAGCTCAGTTGGTAGTAACCCTGCCTTCCGAACTGTGGGTTGTGTGTTTGATTCCCACCTAGGACAAACATTTGTGTGATGAACATAGGTGTTTGTTCTGTGTCTGGGTGTTATATTGTATTCTACATGTTCTGTAGCTCATCATCGCAGTTTATAGATAATCTGACGCTGACACATTATATACCTTCTAATATTAAGCAAAATTCAAGGACTCACCCACGAGAAATGAGTCACGGAGCGAGGTAGATTTACATAATCTCATCGAGTTTTCACTCAGGAGATAACTTCTAAATAAATTATTTACTGCGACTCCGTTCGCTGTCTATCTAAGAAAACGAGAGATGGGTATTTTAACCGAGATGGAAAAAGTTTCCTCATGTTTTTAAGGCCTTCTTATTCATAAATTGGAGGTTTTATCCTCAAGTTTTCAGAGCAAATTTTGTGCTTTAGAAACAAGTTATTTTTCTTGGAACAATTTTAGACGAGAAGTTAATAGCTTTATTTTTTTTTTAGTGTTAACTGCCAAGATTTTGTAAAAGCAACGTAGCCTGAAGTTTTCTCCAATTTTCATCGCTTAAACGAGTTATAATTTCAACTCTTAGAAAAATGTGTCATATTTAGTCATTTTGGTTAAATGATCGAGCAAAGTGTCTCCATTATAACGTAGACAAAAATTATTTCATGTGTCCGGCGGATGTCGGACTATTCTCTTCTATATATAGAAGAGATGTATATATATATATATATATATAGAAGAGATGGGAAGTGACGATGTGATTGAAGGTGTAGCATGCTTTCTCAAACAATACTTGTGAAATTTTGTGAGCATGTTCGATAGTTATATGAAGTTTAGTTCTCAATTCAAATTGTGGATTTTTTTTAAATGCTATAGCAATAATAGGCGGAAATGTAAACATAGTTTTTCTGTTTTATGCTATGAGAGAAAAATTCGCGCTACATAACCATTATCAACTACAGAGCCATTAGTGTATTATGTAACCGTAGGAACCTAAACTTTAGCACAAAAACTTAAACATTAAATTAAATCTGATTGCTGAAGGGTAAACCTATAGCAGCTTGTGCCGAGTTCAACAGAAAGTTTCTGTCAATGACACATTTTCCCAACTAAGTTATTTTAATTATGCTGTCCTGTCCATACTGTCGTCGCAGTCATTCTGCTTAATACTGTAGCACATTCAGTATGCTAATGTTAGTTATGAGGTTTTGATGCCAAATGCTTGTTGCATATGCATTCAGTAATAGGAATAATTCGACACATCATGTTCAACGCTCTCTCAGGCTTCTGGACGATTGTGACGGAAATTTTAAATTGTGTTTTCAACTAAAAATGGTGAAAAGATAGAATACCCTATGGTTTTGCTACTCAACGACACTGAGTCGCGAATCACTACGGTTCGAAATCATGCTAATTCGACACAAGTTAGTGCGACAAAATGAGACATCACCCTAGATCGACACAGTCATTACGCTAGTCTGGCAATTACACTAATATTATAAAGTTTGTATGTGTGTATGTTTGTTACTCTTCCACGCTCAAACGGCTGAATGGATTTAGATGAAATTCGGTAGCTTATACACTGGATTAACATATAGGTTACATTTTATTCCGGAAAAGTGGAATTTGCCCGTGGGATGAACAAAAAATAAAAAAACTTTCTATCCGCGGGTAAAACCGCGGGGCGCAACTAGTTATTATATGAGGTAGTACGGTATGAGGTAGTTTGGTAGGGGTACTTTTAGTTAGTTTTATTATACATATGTATAGATTGTCTGCGTTATTCATTTATATGACAACGTTTTACTTATAATAGTAGAAATGAACCTTATTTAACCTGCTCGTATGGTGCATTTTTATGCATATACAGTGTCATTCAGAGTGAGATTACACCAAATAATTCGGAAATACGTAAATTTATTTCAGCTAAAATTAATGCCTATATCTACTACATAAACTAATACGGCTGCAGGCACTATCTAGATTAATAAAATTATAGTTTAGTCATCTACCGCAGACTAGAAAATTGACAACCGTTTTTTATTATATTTTAATTCCAGTCTGACAACATAATTTTGAGTTACGGTTATATCATTGGAGTAAATACCCATTCTACTACAACTAAGTACTAGAGGCGCCCAGACAACGTTTCACGATAATGTTCAGCTGCATTGTCGAAGCGTGATTTTGAATTGTAGTGATTCACACCTCAGTGTGTGGAACTAACAGCGTAGGGAAGTCGTAAAGAATTCTTCTAATGATGCCTTTCGCTAAAATTCAAAAGACAAAAAACTGTACAGTAATGTTAACACTTATTTAACTTCTAATAATGTTTGAACTTTTTTTTTTAATTATGTCAATTTGTGATGTTTTGAGATAAAAATTGTTGAGTAGGTATTTCGTTGAATAAAAAAAAATCGCTTCAAGTATTACTTTTATCGTTTTATGTCAAAATCCGCAAAGAGCTATTGGATGCACGAGGTATAAAGCAGTCGTTCAAAGTGGCGTTCAATGGAGGCCTATTTTCAGCAGTGGACGCCTTACGATTTACTTTTCAAACATTGTCTAGATACCTCCAAATACAACTAGCACAACTTAAATAGAACACAGTACTCAAGTCACGTCATCCTCTAATGTAAGCAAGCTCAAGGCTCTTGATTGAAAAGGGATTACACAAACCCACTGAGTGTGGTCCCAAGAGGACGTAGTTAATCTTGGCAACTAAGGACGATTTGTTAGATTAAGGTTGCTAAATTGAATGAAGATTTCTATTTGATTGATCTAATTTTCTACTTTGATATTTTGATAAACCACCTCGATATATCCAAAAAATTTATAATTCATGATGGTTTCGCTGGAGAGGAGGTAATTTATTTGATACTGAGCTTCCTAGTTATCCGCACACGCTCACTGCTGAACACAGATCTCCTCCAGAGAGTGCCATTTCGAGCAGTATTTTGATTATTGGATTTAATAATAATCTGCAGTATTGAACAGCGATCATTTTGTTTACCATATCTGCGCTGTATATAGGAAAAATAGATAGTGAATTAATTTTCAAAGAAAAGCAGGAAAAAATTAATAATAACGTAAAGACATTGATATGATAATTACTCGCGTTATCGAGGCTGCACTACCGACTCGGATCGCAGTTGTTTAACAAGTAATAAAAAACGACGAGTTTTGGTACGGTCATTTTTGTACATATTATTGACTCAATGTGTAATTTGTCACCATCACTCATTGTGTCACCAATATTTGATATTAAAATGAAACAATTATAACGTAGAATAGGGCGTTAAGAAATTTTCTAATTGAACGCTTTAACAAAAAAAGCTTAAAATAAAAATCGAGGTCAATATTTTTTTATCATTACTGCTTTCCTTAACACAGCGCTATTCGTGTCTTAAAAGTGTCCCATCTCAAAGGTATTATTTACTTGACCGATATTCTGCTCAGACCCAAGCTTTCTTAATGATGTCGGATATTGGCAGTTTCATTCAATGGCCTCCGCTTTCCTATCTTATAACACCAAAATTTATTACGTTTTCTGTGTATATAGTTGACGAAGCGAACGAAGTGTGCGAAGTCTTTGCTCCACGTGTCTTTTAAGATGTAGGTAGATAGATACGTACTCGTGTAGGTACAGGTCGTATTTTTCAACCCTTTACAAGTTCATGGATTCTTCGGCGATATTTGATTGGATACATCCCCAAAAAGTGGCGAAGATGGCGTTGTATTTTTTTTAAATTACTTATTTATATTTGTTTTTATTTATTTTTTTTAAGTTTGCTGCCGCGCCATTTATCAGCCAATTTTTATACTATCTGTAAGGTAAATTACCCCGATGCCAAACAAGTAGTATGTCAAATATAAGCAAAATGGGTCAAAAGTTCAAAATGGTATAATATTAATAATATGTATGGACATCTCACACAACGCAATCTAGCCCCAAACTAAGCAAAGCTTGTACTATGGGAACCAGATAACTAATACAATACTGAGATACTTTTTGTTTAAGATATATATATAGATTTATATAATAACACCCAGACACAGAACAAACACCTATGTTCATCACACAAATGTTTGTCCTGGGTGGGAATCGAACCCACAACCCAGTTCAGAAGGCAGGGTTACTACCAACTGAGCTATCGGGCCAGTAAATATAGGGTATAGGTTGTGAGGTTTGAGTTTGGGACGTGGTAACACCACTTAGGGGCCAACTTTGATCATATTTGGCAGGAATATTTGTCCAAAAGCCAATTACCAAACAAATTGTGTTAAAATAAGAACAGAACGCAGAACTAGTAGAATTATTGACCAAGCGACCGAAGTGCGATGAGTAAATATATTATAATATTATTGAAAAAAAAAAGGATTCAATAATATACTAGGTGGTAGGACTTTACTGCAAAGTTCGTCTAGGTAGGTACCACCGCTTTGCCAGTTATTCTGCCGCCAAGCAGTAGTGCGCAAGCACTGCTGTGTTTCGGTTTGAAGGGTACTAGTGAAATGACTGGGCAAATGAGACTTTATGATCTGATCTCACAGTTTAGTAATCTTATTACTAGATTGTGCTGATGTCTCTGGATGACGTGCGCAGTGCAGTGTCACGCGAACCTCTATACTTTAGAGTTCCGAGTGACACTGCAGCTGATATGGGCAGCCGTGTCGTTTAACATCAGGCGAACGGATAGCTCGTCACGTCATTCCTTAACATAAAAAAAAAAAAATTATGTACTGCTATAGATATGTGATATGATTGAAGTGTCTAAAAGCCGAACTGATAACGTTACTCCAAGACAATATCCAATTGATATCGATGAAAACGGAACTAAACATCAAAAGGCATTTCGCTCCCCACATATACATTCGAGGGCAAAAATCAAAGGTCGCGTGAAGGTATTCCTTCGGTATTTTATATTGAACGCTTTCCAATTGAAATATCAGCGAATTCCCGGTTTGCCAAGATATTGCTTCGTATCCCATTCTGTGAAGGTATTCTTGGTGATCGTGTTGTCTTGCTGGCTTGTTATATTGTTTTTGTTTTCTGCGTATTTCGACATAGTTCTTTATAAAGTCACTGGCCCGCTCCGACGCTGAGTGACCGGAGGATGGAGGAGGAGTTTTGCGCGCTTTCTCTATCTCCCGTAGAGGGGTCAGCGGTGGAGAGTTGGGGGTTTTAGTGGGTTTGAGTCCTATATACCACAACATACCCTATATACAACACCTTCGTGGTGGCTGAGAAGAGCGAGGGAATATACCCACCTCAAAAAAAAAAAATATGCCACCCCTCTAAGGTGGACCGACGTATACGGTCAAAACTGCGAGGGACCATTAAATGCAAGAGGTCAATAGCCGATGAAAATAGCGCTCTACGGGTGAGGCCTATGTTCAGTAGGAGACGTCTTCCAGCTGATGATATTATTACTATAAGTTTTTCGTTGTTTTTCGTTAGTTGTTACCTCATTTTACTATAAATCATTGACCTTGATTTTGGCTTCACCTACATTTATGCTTCTCTCCTCATTAATTACATTTGTTTTTAATATTCTGTATTTTAATTTTCAGGTAATAAAATTCTACTTTTTGACGCGGTTCTAACACCACCACAACGTTATTGGAAAGGGTAGGTGAGTGTTTTTGGTACTTGTAAATGTCACAGCTAAAACGGTTTTTTTAACCGACAAAAAAAGGAGGAAGTTCTCTATATTTTTTTGTATTTTTGATAGTTATTATTTTTGCGCTCCGTTATTTATTCACGGGATTGGTTTTTTATTTTTATTTATAGCGATATAGTTTCAATTTACCCTCATAGAAATTTCATCAAAATCTGCTTAGTAGTTTAATTTTAATTGAAAATAACTGTTAATGATATATCAAGTATTTTAACATTCGTTGTGAGAGGAGGTATTCAATTCGCCTTTTTTTTCTTATTTATGTTTGTTACATCAAAACTTTCGACTGGGTAAACCGATTTACATTTTTTTATTATTTTTATTTGAAACCTGGGTCCCATTTCACTTTGGTCCAGTTCTGAGAAAACCATATATAAGTCTGAATTCGGTTTTTTACGCTTTGTGTTTGTTACTTTTTTTTTCAAACTTATCTAGCATTTGACCACTCTCTCACCTGATGGGAAGTGACGATGCGATCGAAGGTGTAACATGCTAGCCAAGTAAATACCTATTCACACTTCTCTTGAACACGCCCGGGTTATATTTCGCCGATACTTATATAGATCTGTAAAATTTAAAGTGATGCAAATTAGCATTTGACTGCATCGTTTTTTATTATCATTGGATACCCGGTAAAGGTCAAGTCTCGCAGCAAACTAACTAGCAATCGCAAGTTTCAAGAGCTCTTGGTATCTGAATGGCGACCGGTCGTCAACATCGGTACCCAATCAGCGTCGAGTTGGATAAATATGGTGGAGTGGGACACGGAGTACGGAGTTGACTCTTAACACCAACTACGCCCCACGGCTTCACCCGTGGATATAAGCATCTAATTTTTCCCAGCAAAAACTACCATTTTAAATTTCATTCAAATCCGTTCTGCTGTTGCGACATGAAGAGGGAACAAACATACATCCATAAACTTTTGCACTAGCAAATATTTATTTATCAAAGTTCAAGGTCAAAAATACAAATATTAAACAATAACAATACAAAAAAACGAGTGTGATTTAGATACGACTGAATAAAACTTCTTTTCTTTAGTTTAGCTCCATCTATCGGCCGGTATAACACTGTTTTTGCTTTGCTTAATGTTAATGTCGTCATCTGGAAAATTGTAAATTGTCATTTTACCGGTAAAATGACAATTCACAATTTTCTGGACATACCAACACAATTTTAAGTAAATTGTAACTTTGATATATTGATAATGGAGATCTACGTGATACAAATTCCGTTCGCCTCGCATTCTACAGCTTACTCTCCAAGTCAAACGTGCGTAAAGAAGTTTTGCTTCAAAATAATCTATTCGAATAATCCACCCCTAACTGCACCCGGTGAAAAGGTGCACATTACACTGGCTGCATTGCCACGCTGGATGGCTATATCCAACAGCTGCACCAGGTATGCGCCGAAGACCGCTTCGGCGCATACCTGTCACCTCTATTCTATTCTATCTATTCTATACAGTCACTTGTATTCTATCTATTCTATACAGTCACCTGTATTCTCCTTAATTCTTCGCCCTGTCTCACTCACCAAACCCTTGGCCCCAGTGCCCCAACAATCCATGGTCTCCACGGCGATAGGCACAAAAACCACCTATAATTATATTTATCAGAAATATAAAAAAAGAACACGTATACACTAAGGTGAAAATTGACGGGACCAAAAAGCTATATTAGCTACAGCAATAAAAAGAAATAAAAAAGACCTTATCCCGGCAACGACCCAAGCCGAGGCTCGCACCCCAGGAGTACCCTTGAACTAGTTGCCTCGCACTTTTGACGGCTGGGCGCCTTAAGCGCCTGTCCTCCCCCTAACGTTGTAAAGGTTGATAGAGACCAACAGTATTAGCTCCTTAAAAAAGTGTCTGTTAATTAATATCATAGAACTACAAGACTTGGTGATTCGTCACACCCTTACGTTGTTAGTGTACCCCAAGTCCGCACTAAGCGTTTTGCTGACTCATTTATAGTCCGAACGGCCAAGGAATGGAATGCTCTCCCAAAAACAGTGTTTCCTTCAAAGTATAACCTAGGTCTTTTTAAGTCAAGAGTGAATGGGCATCTCATGGGCTCAAGCGTGCTCCACCTTAGACAACTTCGTCACTTACCATCAGGTGAGATGTCGTCAAACGCGTGCCCATTTTACCATAAAAAAAATAAAAAAATCTTTTTAACTTTCAATTACGCCACAGATTAGCTGATGTATATTAGTATTGTTAGTATTTATGTAATAGGCCCACCAGGCAGCGTATGCATAACTAAAACTACGTTGTTGGAATACGAAAACAAATTAATGACTTAGGTTACCTTTGTCATTATTGTAAGGTTAGATTGTGAGAAGAATGCATCAAACAATATATATATATATATTTTCTTTTCTCACACAACGCCATCTAGCCCCAAACTAAGCAAAGCTTGTGCTATGGGAACCAGATAACTGATACAATACTTAGATACTTTTTTGTTTATAAATACATACATAGAATACAATATCACACCCAGACACAGAACAAACACCGTTCACCGTCACCGTCACCGTTCCACCATCGGACAACCAGATGTACGAAAAAGCGCCACCGGTACATGGTTAATATCCCACATGTGCGAACAAAGAGATTTGGCTCCACATTTATCATGCGAACAGCCAAAGAGTGGAACGCTTTACCGGCATCCGTATTTCCCGAAAACTACAACCTTGGAGTCTTCAAATCGAGAGTGAACAGGTATCTTCTAGGCAAGCGTGTTACATCCTAGACTGCATCGTCACTTACCATCAGGTGCGATAGTGGTCAAGCGCGAGCCTATCAAACAATAAAAAAAAAAAAAAAAAAAAAACACCTATGTTCATCACACAAATGTTTGTCCTGAGTGGGAATCGAACCCACAACCCACAGTTCAGAAGGCAGGGCTACTACCAACTAAGCTATCGGGCCAGTCAAACAATATTTGATCCAAAAATAATAAAATGATATTGACTAGGAAATGTTATATGTATAGTAGAAAGGTTTTGAGATATATTTTTGGAACTAAGGTGACCGCTATAGTCCATAGATTTATCAAACAACTAGCTTCTGCCTGCGGCTTCACCCGCGTGGCCTATAGGAAACGAAGAAGAAAATTTTTCGATAATTCAACCACCCATTTCACCCTCTTAAGGATGGAATTTTGATACCTATATTTTACAAAATACTTAAAATACAAGTGCAGCAGTCATGCGAAACTTTACATGTTTGAGTTCCAAGTGACACTGTTCTGTTATGGGCGGCCGTGTCACTTAACATCAGGTGAACGACTAGCTCGTCACATCATTCAATAACATAAAAAAAAAGATGACAGCAGCTGGATGAGATT
The DNA here is from genome assembly GCA_905220475.3 of Ennomos fuscantarius. Taxonomy (NCBI): domain Eukaryota; kingdom Metazoa; phylum Arthropoda; class Insecta; order Lepidoptera; family Geometridae; genus Ennomos; species Ennomos fuscantarius. Next base: position 6,359,310 of record HG992039.1, read on the forward strand.
ATGTTAGGATCGGGCTATGTGACGTGCATTATAAGAGGCCAGCGGTGGTCAGGCTGACGATGACGATCATGAAGACAAACTTTCAGTTAAATAGAAGTGACCATAGTCTTACCCAAATGACATCTTGCATCTTCAGTATTCAGAACGATGGAACGGTACGTTGTCACACCATTAATTACACGAGTAAACTGCGTGCGTAGCCCCATGCGTGTCATTGAAGTAACTGTAACATAATTGTGTTTCCGTTGGAGTCGGAAAATGGCAACTTTTAATGGTATATGTACGCTATGCTTAATTGTACGTGCGAACATAACACTAAGAAACTTACTTTCTGTGACATTTACTATTCCAGTACTTATTCTATCGTATTTGGTATCACTAGATAGAATATTTATTATATGGTCATTGGTGATATTTTTGATATTGGTATCATTATTACGAACATATTTTAGGCTACTGCTAGACACAGGGCTATTAATTATTGCGTGAGAGGATTCTTCGAAGGCGCGTCACGTTCCTACCGACTTTATTAGTGGAGACGACTCCACACTAGTGGAAAGTCAGTGAAGACGTCGGTTTATTTAAATGTTAAATAGGCTGGCATTTGGCATCATTTCTCCTGGTATTAAGTGACAATGCGGTCGAATATGTAGCATACTCGCCTATGAAGAAACCAAAATGAATATATTCACAAGCATTTGTTTCTATTAGTGGGGTAGTTGGAAATTGCGATGCCCATCGTCCCCACTGACTTTGCTAAAGGGGTCGTGCGTAATATACCTTTAATTTACTCCAAGCTGATCGAATCTCTATAAAGTGACTAATTTAATCCAAGCAAATTGACTTGCTTTGACTCGGTCTATCAACAAAAAAAAAATAACGGCCACCAATCATATACATAGATACTAGACCTTAACTAGGATTCCTTTAATCTAGGAACCCAAGAGCTATGAGGACCGTTGTCCCACAAGACCCAGACACAGAACAAGTATTTGCACTTTTTTTCATTCACAAATATATATGCTTGTCCTGCCACGAGAATCGAACCCGCCGCCTCCAGCTTAAAACATGACTTGCTCATCACCACAACAGAGCAGAGACTGTCTTGTCTAAATAACTTACTACTAACCTTAACCATCAAAAATAATAAAAATATACACGAATTAAATAGATCAGACAAAAACCACCCTGTTGGTATAATCACTCAGTCAATCTCATGTGCTTGACACGTTATGCAAAGAACTCAATCTGGGCTGACTTGAAAGTAATTTACTACGTCCTCCACAGTCGGCGTTGCTAACAATTTGCTCGGGCACCTCATATTTTTCGTGAAGGTGCGTTTGGATGGAGCGAGTACTAACACGTTCCATCCAGCCGCATTTCATTTTATCGTCATGATTGTGATAAGTGCACAGTAATGGTTTTATCGCATTGTAGCACTTCTAGATACAACTGTGATTGAACCATTAGTTGAATTTGACATTATACCAATAATTCACGAGCTATAATATTATAGAAACTGACGTGAGTAGTACCTATATTGCCCGAACACCGGTCGAGTTATTCGACTGTATCTCGTGAGTGTTAGCCGTGTAATAGTTGTAGTTATTCAAGAGCTCTAGAAGAGCTATACTTTCGTATAGTTTGATTAAAACGATTTTATATCCAACCATTATCTAGGTCATTAATTACTTTTCTTTTTACAATACAAAACGGCTATCAACGCTAACTTTGAAAACGTTTTAATTTACCCAAAAATAACAGGAGATTTAATTGCCATTATGTAGTATTTTATATATTGGTTTTCCAACTATAAGTAAAGCATTACACTATATATCTTTCTCGTAGACATGAGATGGAGCTACCCTATGATCTATTGTTTTCTCTGTCTACGGTTATTGTACCTATTTACTTAACACTAAGGTCCGTATTACAGAACGATGCTCAGTCATCGATCGGTGAGCACCGAAGCAGAGATTTAATTCATAAAGTGATCAATTAGTGAATTAAATCTTTCCTTGAGCACCGATATATGACTGAGCATCGTTTTATAATACGGACCTAATCCTCTCGTAAGTTCTTACCTACTAAATATACAATGCGAACGTTATCAGCTATTAAGTTTCAATGTAACGATAGACCAGGAACTGTACTTATAATGAATAGTTAACTTGAACCTGTTCAAGATAGCACTAGTCAGAAATAGTAGAGTGAGTAGATAGAGAAAAGACGATAATATCATATATTATTATTACGGTTGCCGACAAGCTAACACCTTAGAAAATGTACCGAGAGTAGAGCAAGTGAGTTTGCATCATATAAAGGTATGGGAAATGGCTGAGAATTATGTTTGGAATATATACATTTAAAAAATTGTCCCTACGAGTATATTAGTTAATAAATACCAGTATAAAATTGTTGTACTACAAAACATTTGGACTACATAATTAGGTCATTGATCTATAAATTTCGGACTATAAAAAACAAATAGTCCAACACTTATACTGGTATTGGGAAAATTAACGTAAATAAAATTTTCGAATTGATAACAATGAAGGTGGCTCGCTAAAAAGGCGGTTGCTATTATTTATGTATGTTTTTTTTTAATTCAACTTTTGTCAAGTAAGAGCTCAAGTATATATTTTCAAATCCTGACTAGTGCAGCATGCTAATGCACTCTAAATGCACCTTTTGGGCAGATATTAACTTTGCTTCCGGGCTTCAGCCTCCGAAATAGTGCCACAGATTAAGCAATAGTTCTACCTTGCATGCCTTCATTAATTAAGTAATCTAAAGCTTGTATATGGTGCAGTATGCTTGAAAGAAAAAAAACAGTAGTTTTAAAATCCTATAATATCCTATTCCTACTTTATGTTACTGTTGTAATGAAAATTTTGTTTATGGCAGTATTTTTAATCATAAAATATTTTATAAAGTTATAAAAAAGCCACAAGCCAAAATATTTTTTAACCTGAATACAACAGTGAATCCTCTTCCCGCTTTTAGTGTAGGCAGTATTCAAATTTTGAGCACATTTAAAATTCATGCCTCGCACGTCAAAGAGATTCACTCGAAGTGTAGTGAATAGAAATGCATCACGGCTGTAGACTGTGTATGGAATGTACGCACGTAATTTTTCCAAAGTAGGCAAATCCGAAAATACATGCTTAAAAATATTTTTATATTGTATATCGTTCACTATTTTTATAGCCAATTACAGTTCTAACTCTACTACAAAACAATTGGACTAAATATTGGCAATGGCTAATAGTCCAAAATGTATAGATCAGCAATCTGATCTATACATTTAGGACTATAAAAAATAAATAGTCCAAAACTTATACTGATATCGGGCTATCATTTAATGGCCCAGCTTTATGCCAATGGACAGAGAGATCTTTTATAGAGAAGCTTATCTTTTAATAATGTTGAACCGTGGACGAAATCAAGACGTAATGGTTTAAATAAGATTTTCTGTTCTTTATTAACTCATATTGGTAATTTGGGGATAAACAATATATACAATTACTTTAAATAGATAATCTATTTTCTTAATAAAGATGAAAAGGTGCACATTGCATCGGCAACAAAGAACGGGGCTTATCATTGAAAAATATATATTATTTAAATATAATTAGTTGGGTGAATTATGTAATTATTTGCGATTGATGAGTTGTTAAAAAGCATTACTTCACATTCTGAACATGTATACGAGATATTTTCGACTAAAGAGTCGTATGTTCTGTCAATCTAAACTGGTGATTGGTTTTTAGTGTCTTTATACTGTATTGTAGCAGGCAATCGCTTGGAAATGGAGCAGAACAGTTAAGGTGAACGAAAAACCAATTTTCTTTACAAAACCTATCCGTTTTTATATCTTGGAGCAATCTCAATAATTTACGTTTATGTCTATACTTACTATAAATGGTTTTCGGTCAGAATTTATGTACTTATTCCTTGAGCCTGCAAACAAATTGATTAGAAATATTACTTTCCTATCTAGAAATGGTAATTGTAATAAATAATTTCAAAGATAAAGTTAAATTATTGGGTATGTAATGCCAAGAAAAAAATTGTAAAATTGGAGAAGCAATGGTACCTATGGCTCAGCGGTAGCCCATGTGACCTTTAAATAAACGCGCCTTGGTTCGCACCTCAGTTGCACCAATGACTTTTTAGCTATTTGCGGATTTTGAACTCCCTCTTACAATAATAATAATAACGCCCTACAATCACATACATAGATCCTGGACCCTGGCTAGGTTTCCCTGTATCTAGGGACCCAGGAACTACGAGGACCATGGTCCCACAACGCCCAGACACAAAACAAGTATTTGTGCTTTTTATCTGTGCATATATTTTATATTTTATTTTATATTTTCCTGCCGCGGGAATCGAACCCGCCACGGTGATGAGCCAACCTGATCAACCACCACACCACAGAGGCTGTCAATGGTGACAGAAAACAGCATGAGGTAATCGCCAGCATACCTCATGCTGTTTTCTAATAGCAAGTTCATGAATGAGATAACATTTATGTCACCCACTAAACCACACTTGGCCAGCGTGGTGGGTTAATGCTAACACAGTATCGTTGTGAGAGCAGGCCCATGCATTTACAATGGGAATATATAGGCCCCTGATATTATTTTGTATTATCACACTAATCATTAATATTATAAAAGCGAAAGTTTGTATGTGTGTATGTTTGTTACTCTTTTACGCTCAAACGGCTGAATGGATTGGGATGAAATTCGGTGCCAAGATAACTTATACACTAGATTAACATATAGACTACATTTTATCCCGGAAAATTGATTATTCCCGTGGCATGAGCAAATAATTAAAATACTTTGTATCCGCGGGCGAAACCGTGGAGCGCAACTAGTTCTGAATACCGTTTTATGTACAAAATTTGAGGCACACAAAATATTAAGGTTACTAATGGAAATGCAATAAAAAATAAACCTTACGATAACCTTGTAAGTACGACATTCCTGGTAATGTACAAAGACGGCATGAGGTCAAAACAAAAAGACCCTGAGTAAAGTAAGCTAAGGAAAAACCTAAATCGCTCATTTCACTTCGCTAAATTTTCTTTTTGTAAGACAAGAGCTACCTCTACCTGCAAATTGTTCTTCGTTATACATAATACATCCGCGCCCTTGGGGTCTTACCTTCCAAAATAAACTTAATGCTCCAGCAATAAAGTTGCGAATGCCACAGCTTTCTGTGAGGAAGGTTTTTCTCTTGAGTTCGGTAAAAATACGTTACAATTTTTGCTTTTTGCGAACATATCAATATCATAATAATTGCGACATGGTATGTTATTACTGCCACTGGATATATGCATAATATAATAAAATGAATTTTGAAGTAAAACTTCTTTACGCACGCTTGACTTGGGTAGTAAGCTGGTGAATGCAAGGCGAACGGAAGTTGAAGTTGGTTCACGTAGATCTCTATTGTCAATATAACAAAGTTTATTATGTTGGTATGTCCGATAAAATGACAATTCCTCCACCGGACATACGAAATGATTATTGCCCAAGCTGAAACGGTGACGCTATTCTCTTCTTTCACTCGGTCAATAAAAAAATCGCGCTCATCATTGTCGAAATTAATGAAAATTATTTAAGATCACCAGCAACGCTAAATAGGTCAATAGTGAAGAATACGAATAAATACCTTTGAAGAGTAGAAAATGTCCTAAGTTAGTGGAATTATTAAATCTATAGAGATTTTAAGGTTCTAAGTTAGTGGAATGATTAAATCTCTATAGAGTTTTAATAATTCCACTAACTTAGGACCTTTAGAACCTTTCTGCTTTTTTGTTGAACTGGCTAATGTTGTTGGTCTATACCGACCTTTACAGCGTCACCATGCGAGAGGGCAGGCGCTTCATGCGCCCAGCCGTCAAAAGTGGGAGACATCGACCTCAACGGCACCCCTGGGGTGCGAGCCTTGGCTTGGGCCGTTGCCGGGATAAGAGGATCGAGAAGACTACGTTTACAACTTTGTGGAAAAGCCAATTATAGAGAATCCATTCAAAGTACCCTGATATAGAGCAAAATGGAATTCTGTATGAACATTATGTATACTACATGGCTGGAATAACATCTTACTTCGCAAAACCGTTATTTGTTGAACCGCATGAGCGTTTGGTTTCGAATGCTTGTGACATATCCATTTTAGTTTAATAGGCCACGCGAAACCTATTTTCAGATAACGTGTCCTGCAGCTTGATAGGGAAACTTCACGGTACTGCTTATCGGGTATGTTTTGACCGGTGTATATAAAATACATCCTATGTATATGTTATGGAAAAACATTGGATTTACTTTCTGAGGGCCCTGTCTTTGGGCGTTATTATTATCATTATTTTTATATATTTTATCGATGACATACATAGATGCTGAACCCTAACTATGATTCACTATTCCCTGGACCCAGGAACTACGAGGACCATGGCAAATATTTGTTCGAGTCTGAACAAATATTTGTGCTTATTTTTCGTGTGCATAAATATTTTACTTGTCCTGCCGCAAGAATCGAACCCGCTGACCTAATTATGTGTTTCTAATACTCATATGTTTATATGTTGGTGTCGAAAAAGTTTTATTGTATTCTATGTATGTATATAAAAACAAAATTTATGTAAGTATTCTATCAGTTATCCGGTTTCTATAGTAGGTACAAGCTTTGCTTAGTTTGGCGCTAAATGGCGCTGTGTGAAATGTTCATAAATATTTATTTATAACTTTCTTCGTAAAAGAGTTGTAGATACCACCGAAGAGTAACCTTGTCAACTAAACTAAAATATTAACAAGGTTACTCTTTGGTGGTAGACACCTAGAGAGACATTACAACTGTTATGTATAAACTGGAATCAGTTTTCATGACCTTAATTAATTACTTTTAACGGCTACAATCTGAACATCTTACAGTATGCTTATGTTATGGTGTAATCTACTACCGTTGATGATACACGCATTGCGTCTAAGTACGTGTTGTCACATGGGGTCGTTCTCATAATTGAAGGGGTGAGATCAAAAAGTGTTTAACTGATTTTTTTCACAAAATGACTTATGGGTATCGTTGGATTCAGCGTGAAATTATCTACATTAAAACATTCTCAAAATACCGAAATGAGGCTTAAATCTCGAGATTTTGAGTCTAAAAACGGTTTATCTGACACAGGAACACAGTTCGCTTAGCATAAAAACATCATAATTATTTTATTATATTATATTTTTACAGTAATTGTAGTACTATATTTAGTATTTTAAAATAGAATTAATATATTTTCAAGCAACTGAAACTTACATAAACCTATTCTGTTGCCTTATAAGCACTCTACATTAAAATGAAGCCGTTGAAGTTTAAAGTAAATTTTCTTGAAACTATCAATTTGTCATGTAAACCCTTTTTATTCTCACCCCTTGAATTATAACAAACAATGCTGTAGTACTGATAGAAAAGCTTACTAATTACCCTTGTATAAGGCCAGTTTTTCATTTTCACTTTTTGTTTGCTGTATTTACGTGATACTATGTACCTACCTGCGAAGAGATTTATAGATGTTTTTACAAGTTCAGAATTTTTAGAATGGAAATTAGAGAATGTTCAATAGTAATGTTCGATTGATAATGGCCAATAATTATATAGGTATTTTGTTTCCTATAGAAGATTTTTATTTATTGATAAAATAAAACTTATATAAAAATCTAGGTAATTTTTTCTTCTGATGTTATGTTTGTCGATCGGCCAGGAATTTCAATTCCCATAGTTTCCACTGTCATTTTACTATAGTGGGATGATTTTACTGATGATCTAGGGGTGAAAAGAGAAAAAGTCGAGAAAAATAACTTAGGCTAATCTGTTAAAGTAAAGGTTTTTCTCCATAAGAGAAAATTACGTTAACGGTTCACTTGCACCATGCCATCAAAATAAATGATAACTTTGGATTAGATAAGATAATTTTATTACCGAAAACGAAATGATACAATTTGTTGCATTTGGTGCCAAAATATATAGGTTCATATCTCACAGAAGCCATAAGAAATGAAACCTTGACTCCTTGCACTCTACAATGGTTAATACTGGAACGTGAGAACTTTAAAGTCTTTAGCGAACAATGGTAGAATATTGTGTAAAAAATTAACCACCAGTTTTTGTTTACCCTTGCGTTGTATAACCGGACCGGTGCGGCAGTGGCGAATGATTGAAAACAAATGGTTTCAGACGATAATCGTACAATGTTAAGTTAAATATTTATTTAAAATTCCATAAGGCAGATCTAACAACAATAATTATATCTTTGATTTTTTTTTTTTTTTTTTTTTTTTACTGTTGATGGGTTTGCGTTTGACTACATCTCACCTGATGGTAAGTGACGATGAGGTCGAAGGTGGAGCACGCTTACCCAGAAATAACCTATTTACTCTTGACTTAAAGACACCCAAGTTGTATGTGGATGGAAACACCGACGACGGGAGTGAGTTCCATTCCCTAGCCGTACGCACAATAAAAGAATCTGCAAAGCGTTTCGTACGAACAAAAGGTAAATCAACAACGTAAGGATGGTAACTCTGACCTCGCCGTGAGGTCCTGTAGTGGAATGGAGACGGTGGGATAAGAGTGTGAATGTGATTGTGAATTGATTGTTGACTATGGAGCATATTTGCTAAACAGTAATTCACTCTAAGTAAGACTTTAAATCTTTCAGATTATATATAACTATACGAGCTTCTGCCCGCAGCTTCGCCTATGGGAAAATAATTCAACCACCCATTTCACCCTCTCAAGGGAGGAATTTCGAAAGATCCTTTATTAGCGGATGCCTACGTCATAACATCTGCATGCCAAATTGCAGCCCGATCCGTCCAGTGGTTTGGGCTGTGCGTTCAAAGATCACTATGTCAGTCAGGCAATCAGTCAGTCACCTTTGAGTTATATATATTTAAGAAAGAAGATTTATGTGAAAATAATCACATAAGCATCTGGAAGGCTCTCTGCTTATACAGCCTCCTCCATCATAATAGGCAGCTTGCTGATCGCAGGAGGTTTTAATGTACCGAGGAGACTGCTTCTGCCCATTCTCTAAATATTCCCTTAGTCGGCTGTTATGGCACCCATATGGAGAGTAAAGAGATGGGATGGAAACAATAGTTTGAATGAATTCAGATATCAATGTGTAAACATTTTTGGAAAAAGTCGGAATGAGCCAAACTCTCACCTCTCCACGATTTCAATGCCACTATCCCTAAACCGTGCGGCGAATAATAATTCCCTATAGACTTTCTATCGAAATATTTAACACGGGACGCGCATCGAATATTCATCGGTAGAAACAATAGATCGGCCCCATCGGCATCGGCTTTAATTTTAGGGGACATAGGTAGGTACTGTTTATTCTGTGACATATGGACGGAAATACATTGAAAGGGAATCGTTGTGTTTGTTTGTTGGTTTTAGTCACAGATCCTATAAAAAGTTTTTTATAGGATCTGTGGTTTTAGTATTGGTTTTGGTACAATTTTAATGTTGTTATTATTAATACTTGCCTTTTAGAATAGATTACATTGTTTTTACTTAATTCAGTATATACTTTCTTTCACATTTAGTCTGTATAAATAGTTTAATAATTACCCTAGAATATAGAATTGATTATGTTGTACACCGAATTTGGCACAAATAGGAATTTCATTTGAAAAATGAATAGCAGTGGAGTATCATATACACTTATTATTCTAAATGTACGTAGGTAACTAAACTATTAAACAAGCAAAGCGACCGCCCATTACTAAGCAACATAATAGTTTATAGCTCACCTATGTAACCCACTACTAACTAACCCACGATTTTTATGGAGAGACGACTATTGTTTTTATTGTTTTATGATTACGATTATTGAATATTAATAACATATCGTGACGCATTTGTACCTGAGTTGCGTTAGTGATTGACTTAAAAGTGCAAGTGAGCTAATTATTAAAATACTTTGTCCTAAGTGACTGATATTTTTATGTTAATGAATGACGTGAATAGGTAAAATATAAGGTGTCACGTGAACTCGGGACGATCCTGGATATCGCACCCGCTATTGGTTGATTCGTCCAAGCAGCTGTATTAGTACCGGCAGCGCCAGGACATGAATGTATAGGATCAGCGAACCAGTGTTTCTGGAGATTTACCTATTCACAGGTTTACTTTTCTATCGGAAAATATTTATATTACTATGAGAATGACATGAGCCACTTTATAAATCAGGGTTGCCGTATAGAAAATTCCCATCAATAAATTCTTGCGCTTGAAAAATACATTGCATTATGTTTTAATAGAAAAAGCTTTGCCAACATGCCATCGAGAAATTTTATTACATAGTAAGTAAGAATTTACATTATAAAATTAAAAAAGAACAAGTAAAATTGTACACACAGTTTAAAAAACTTCGCACGAATTTCGTCTTCGAATATTAAAAAAATACCGGTTCCTGAGCTAATTTTTGTCCAAAGATGGTAATCAACGGATTGTCATGCTGAAAATGCCTGCGGGCTAATTTGTAACCACAGAATAGGGCTAATCAGTAGGACGATTACCATAATTTCGGATCGTTTGTACAAAAACCACTATACATTGCGCGTTGGAAAGAAGCTAGTTCTACCATGGATCGTTCCATGGTTCTACGTATTCGCAATTTAATAGCTTTTTACTTAATATTGTATGCAGTATCGCGCCAATCGCCTACATGGTTTGGCTACTCTAATTTTATTCGCCGCATCACCAACTGAGATATGAGAATCTTCCTAGCGACATCTGCGCTATCTTATTTACCACATAGCATCCGTCGTATCTCTGAAATAGAGAAAGAATAATATTTACAGTCGCAGCCTCTGTGGTCTGGCCAAGGGCACCCCTAGGGTGCGGCGAGCCTCGGCTTGGGCCGTTGCCGCGATAAGAGGATCGCGAAGACTACGTCCACTGGACAAGTAGACCCTATTGAAAGTCGTGACCACTCATGCTAACCTACGGGTCGCTTAAGACATGTCTCCATGGTCCTCATAGTTTTTGGGTACCAAGATAACAAGTACCACACCTGAGTTCTGTGGTAGATAAGGTATAATCATGGGCTTATGATGTGGTAGGTAGGTACTTGTAATTAGATACCACTGGACGAAAATGCAAAGAATTGTGAATACCTGCCCACTTATTTATGAACTGTCTACTAAAAAATTAGTAATTGATACAATTTCATACATAAATAGTTGCATTGAATTTGCACCCTCCGACTGGAAAGGCAACGGCTGGCATTGCATCCAGTGGTTGGCAGCAGTTGGATGATTAACGGCTGAAGACTTGCATTTGGGAGAGGTTATGTTCAGCAGTTAACTGATGATGATAATAGGGCTTGTATAACTAAGTATACATTAAATTGAACAGTTTAACCTTAACCTTTGTCGTTCACCTTGAACACAATTGAATAATAGACCGATTCGCAATCAGGACATCCTATAATAAAATCAGTACAAATTACCGACGTCAATCCGGAATGAGACAATAAAACTCTCATTTAATAGTTCAATAAAAATTGATTACTTTTTATTATTGATAGATAAAGCAATCGACCATTGTCTCACCAGATGGAAAGTGATACCACTACCTATGATTGGGCTTGCTTACTTGTTCTCTCTTGACTTAATTACTTCTAATAAACTGAAGTGTCGGTTAGATTTAGCAAGATACTAGCGTTAAACTAGCCTCTGTGGTGTGGAGGTTGAGCAGGTCGTCTTATAACCCGGAGGCGGCAGGTTTGATTCCTGCAGCAGGACAAGTATGTGTGCACAGAATAAAAAGCGCAAATACTTGTTCCGAGTCTGGGTGTTGTAATGACCATGATACTCATAGTTCCTGGGTCCCTAGACACAGGGAATCGTAGTTAGGGTACAGGATCTATGTACGTGAAAAAAAAACACTTTTCGTCCTTGTTTCCAGCTATGTATAAGTAAGCGGGTACCAAATGCGGGTAGTTGGAGACGACGCCTGTTCTGCACGATGCTGACACCCGCTACTCCAGTCCCCTCGTGACTACGGCCAATGTAACTTGGTCGAAACGTCGAGGTCAATCAAAATAATGTTTTGATAACTATGTATCATCTGGGAGCTCCCAGAATGAATACGTATTGGCAAGCACGACAGTAGCTAAATCCTTTTTCTGTAAACAATAAAATACCTGATACTAGTCGACACTACTTAAACTCTCAGTAATCATTTGTGCCTTTTATGACAACCGCACTATGAAAACAAATTGTCCATTACAAATCTAATAAGATTATGTCATGTTAAAATTAGATCATCTTACTGACTGAATAGGAATTAAACCGATAGTTCAATTAACATTGTTTCAAAGAAGCACCATTTAACACTTAGCAGGCGTTTTATAGGCCTATAAACTATCAACGACAATCCATTACATACATAGTCCTTTTAACCACAGAATCAGAATGTCATCAGAGTCATTACTCCTTCTTCCCTTTGGGATAAAGTTAAAATTGGCGTGATAGGGATTATGAAGTAAGACCAAAGTGCTTACTCCATGGTTCCCTTGGGATGTATCCGAGTGGAAACACTTCTTAATCTACAGTAATTAATTCTAGTGTTGCCATTTCCGAGCACGTGTTTGCATTTCATAATTAAATTACTAAACTCATTGGGCTATGTAAATTAAAACATATTATTATGACAACACGATTCAATAAGTAGTAATAATAATAAATAATAAACGCCCAACGATTACAAACATAGATCCTGGACCATAACTATAGGATTCCCTGTATCTGGCGACCCAAGAACTACGACGGTACCACAACACCCAGACCAATGAATATTTGAGCTTATTTTTGTCATGCACGAAAACTTATTTTCTCGTGGGAATCGAACCCACCGCCTCCAAGCTATGAGCGGACCGGCTCAACCACTACACCACAGCTATCAATTTGCATTCTTGTTCGTGATTTGTATGTTAATACATTATAGAACTAGCCAGACAACACCCAATATTGTAGAATGATTAATTGATACCTTTCGATCTGAACACAGATACATAATGCTTTATTTTCACAGGGTTGAACAATTTTCGTACGCTCCATTCATAGAAAGCACACACATTTATCCTCAATGCTGTCGTCGTATCGATTTACTAAATTTTTGGTCCGTAAGCAAAATAAATATTTTTCTGTGATATATTTGTGTTATCCAGTTTGCTACTCTCTGGACCATATCCACGGGCTCTTTTCAAAAAGTAATCAAATTTATCCGCATCGGTATAAACCAGTTTTCCGCGTTTTTTATTGGACAAAACCAATACTTTCATGTAGCTATTTACTGACCGAAACCCCCGAGTAAATCTAGTTAACGAGGAAATTGAGTAAACTTTCACGTGTTAAGTAAAGGGTCAAGTTTTGCAATCTAATTTGGATCCACTTGGGCGCAGCTTCTAATTCTTTTTCATAGAGCGACGCGCAGTACTATATCGATAAACATCTTGATTGGCTTGATGGACTTGATTCATTTTTAAATTGACCTTAAAAAATTAAGTCTCGTCACTCAAAAAATTTCAGGGAAGGCCATCCAAAAAGATATAAACTATTCGATTGCATTTATCTACTGAATTACAAAGAACAGGCTCTCAATTCAGTTATTTTTTTAATTAATCCAATAAGTTATCCCTCATTACAAACCGAACTTCTTATCAATAGCCTCTTATTTAAATTTTAAAGAATGTATATTAAAATAAGTCCGTAGAAATGATATCAAAATCGGTTTAGTAATTCGGTTTTCAATACAAAATAACTAGAAAAAGTTTGTTGCTAATCTAAACATTTCTTAGCGTAGACCTATAATAATTAACAAACGCAAAGCGTAAAAAACGGATTTCAGACTTATATGGTATTCTCGTGAATGCCATTGTCAGAACTGGACCAAATTGAATGGGCCTACGCGGGAAGAACCAGCTTTAAAAAGAATCATCAAAATCGGTTCACCCAGTCGAAAGTTCTGAGGTAAAAACATTTTAAAAATTATATTTGAATTAAGAACCTCTGCCTTTTTTATGAATAAATGAAGGTGATTGATGTCGGTTTAACCGTTAACCTCTTTTTTTATAAGATACTATCTATTAGTCTATAGAATAGGACGCTTTAGTTTATTCTTGACACGTTCTTAACATTAAGCGAACGGTTAGCTCGTCACGTCATTCCTTAATATAAAAACAAATGTATTTTACTTTTGCGCTTCAAAGTATGAGAAGGTTTTTTAAACATGTTAATGTAGTATAGATTTAGAATATTAGATCAAAATATAGTCTTAATTTTTGCTTTACAGCTTTAATAGCTTTTTTTTTTAAATACAGCTAAAACTTCGATAAAATTAAACATCGATATTACCCCATCCCTAATTTTCTATCACATTGGTGTACACGTGTCACCGTGTTGATTTTGTTTAGCCTCTAGTCTATTTCTGATACACGATACACCGACACTCATATTTATTTTGTGTCACAGTAAGAAATATCGAAGTTTTCGTTAAACTACCTCATCCCCAATTTTCTATCACATTGGGTACGCGTGTCAGCATGCTGGTTTTGTTTAGTCTATTTCTGATACACTGATACTCATATTTATTTTGTATCACAGTAAAAAATATCGAAGGTTTCGTAGAAAATAAATGTTGAAATGAAACAACGTGTATGTAAAATCTAGTTTAGTAGGGAGATAACGAAACTTTTATCGTAATACAACAGGAGAAATTCCCACACTAACTATGCACATAAACTGCGTATTTAAACTGTCAATTCCATACAAATTTGTGTTTTTGTTGGTTGCAATCGAGTTACGTGATCGCCCAGCTGAACATAATGTGTTAACTCGAACGACCTACTAAAATATGATTGATAAATACCTTTTGTTGTATAATCCATCACCTTTAATTGCAGTTCGGCTTCTTGTCTGACATTCGACTAAAAACACGCGTTATATATGTTCTACAGTTCTACATAAATAACTCCATTTCACTGGCTTCGAAATGGTTACGTACTACCTAATGGTTAACTTAGGCTTATAATCTCAAGTCGGGGGGGACATGGTTAATGCAATCGCGACTCCATCTCGCCCCATCCCGGCGGCGGACGGATCACGGGGGTGTTTTAGTGGGTTCGAGTCCCACACACCCCCTGCCATCACCCTTGTGGTGGCAAGGAAGTGTGAGGGCATTTCCCCCACTCAAAAAAAAAGAATTACAATTATAACTCATAGTGTGACAGTTTTTGTAGAATCACATTTCTATACTTTTTTCCATTAAAAGAAACGAAATTTTAATTTTATCGTAACTTTTAATTTTTCTTAATTTATTCATAGATTTTTTTCAATTTACCAATTGTAGTTATAATTTTTAATTTGTTGTGTGCCTGGGTTTTGCTGTAAGCATAATAAGCATTTGAACAGAAATAATAAATACTATGAAAATTAAATCTAAACTAAATTAAATCTAAAATTAAATTAATTAAGTATAATTAAAAATAAAAACAATGCAGTAGCAAAACTTAATCTGTGTAGCCGCTACCAGTAGGCAACGTGCCCAAAATGCTGGCGGCATTGCCCCGTTGAATGGCAAAATATATTGACCTTAAAGTCCGGGGTAGATTATTCAATGAAAACTACTTACAGTAAAAGAGCTTCACACACATACAAACTTTTGATAAACATTATCAAGGTGGTATTTTCCACTAGAGGTTACTTTGAAAACACTACCTTTGTTTCAGCTTAAAACACTGAAAATTCACGAGTGCTGAACAAATGCGAAAATTAATTTTCATTTTAATATTAGCAAACGGCACTGTTGTGGCTCGTATTTTAGATAATTAAACCCTGATACTTAGTACCCCTGGGTACTATGAGGTGAGCAACCCTTGTAAAACCTAAATGGGTATTGTATATATAATATATATAATAATACCTACACAGACATTGATAAGTTATGATGATACAATGCTTGAAAAAAGTGTTCGGTTTAGCTACGACACGAGCTTTAAACTAGTTTTAAACTGTTGTTTTGTATTGTTAAACACGCGTTTGACGTCTGTCTTTTTTTGTTTTTATGTTAATAAAATAGACCCGTTTTATCTTTACATTATGAGTTCAAGTCGCGAAAGTTTAAAAAGTGTTAGAACAGTGTCACTCGGATCTCCAAAATATATAGTTTCGTGTGACACTGCAGTGCGCACATCATCATATATGTAAAATAAATATTCAAGAATCTTATCATAATTTCCTTCAAAAATTCACCTAGTTACCTATATTATAGGGCATGTCGAATAAAAAACAGAGACAAAACTGTAACAAAAATTACGCGAAAGAACAGCCACCACCAAAATTGGTGAAACAATTTTTAATGTAATCCCTAATGTAATAAAAAACTTCCAGCCTTGAATTTTTATGTTGATCCGGTAGCGATTTTACAGCTGAAAATAATGTCTTCATAATTTATATCTTTAGATACAGCAATGTAAGAAAATGTTTGAAGTTTAAAAGTAATGGACTTCATAAAATATTTACGACACCAGTTTTATTACGCGATTGGTTTCTCAATCTATTCTTTAATTTAATCTTGTCATAATCTCGATAATTGGAAAAAAAATCTTCAAAATGTAATTAATATTTAAAGCTATTATATATTTAGTTATATATATTTAGACGGTCTCTGTAGTATGGTAGTCGGCTCATAACCCGTAGGTTGCAGGTTCTATTCACGCGGTAGGACGTAGGACAAGTGTTTGTGCTCAGAAAAAAAGCGTAAATACTTGTTCTGAGTCTGGGTGTTGTGGGACGATGATATCGTAGTTTCTGGATCCCTAGACACAGGGAATCCTAGTTAGGGTCCAGGATCTATGGATGTGATCGTTGGGCGATATTATTATTACTTTTTTTTTCTTTTTTAATAACAAGTAATAGCATTTGAAAGAAATTTATTGATTCAAGTTATAATAATCATAAATAAATATCTAGTGAACATATCTTCTATCTATTTTCCATCTAAATATCTAAATATATATAACTCAAAAGTGACTGACTGACATAGTGATCTATCAACGCACAACCCAAATCACTGGATGGATCGGGCTGAAAATTGGCATGCAGGTAGATGTTATGACGTAGGCATCCGCTAAGAAAGGATTTTTCGAAATTCCACCCTTAAGAGAGTGAAATGGGTGGTTGAATTATTTTCCCATAGGCCACGCCTCGGGAGAAGCTGCGGGCAGAAGCTCGTTAAACTATAAAGTCTCACATGAAAAATTTGTATAAGTGGAGTAACTAAATAAATTTTACCTACGTTACTGCGAATTGATCCTTCAAACTCGGGATAAAACGGGAAATTATAAAGCACTCAATATTAACATACCAAACTTATAAGTAATATCGTTCTTTAGGATTATGCTTATCCTAAATCTGTTAAAAAGTACGTCACATCTTTTCAACAAAGCTGAAAAGAACACTCTTTGTTACAGAACTTTCTTTTTAAAGTCGATAGCGAAGTCGATATTCATGGAAAAGTTTGATATGAAATTCGTTTTTAGTTTGTTTAATATACTGGCTGACACGCCCTGGCTTCGCACGGGTTAAATAGTTTTACGCCCTAAATCTGTCCAAGGAAGCAAGAAATTGAGTACGGCAATGGAAGCACTCTCCCTTTCGCCGCCCATCTTTATTCTCTCTCTCTTCTACAGGTTGAGTGGCTGTTGAATGGCTGTTGAATGGCTTTGTCTTCATTGCCAGTGCGATAAGACATAGCTATAGCTAATTATCTATATGTGCATAGCTCTGCACTGTGGAGACCAGCCGAATTATCGTACACGAAATCAGCGGTAAGATTAAATTGCACAACTTCGTAATTTTTGGAAACTGAAAGAATTACTTCACCATTGTAAGTATTTTTTAATATGATATACAAATGAAAATTCATGTATAAAAGTTACTACCTTATTGCTTGACGCAACCTGCACTTGGCCGTTAATGAAAACGTCGAGTGTGTAAACATTATTTTAAAATATTATAAAAAATAACTATAACCATACCATTGAAATTCGTCCAGAAGTTGCAGCGTGACGCGTGTACAAAGGGACTGCCGATAGAAGTGAGAACTAAGTAATATAAATGTGACATGGCTCATGGGAAGCGTGCGGTGATGATGACGAGAGTTTCACCCTTTTTGTTCACTCAAAAAGTACACATATATACACAGTACACATATAGCTCATGGAAAGCGTTCGGTGACGATAACGCGAGCTCCATGATTTTAGTTCACCCAAAAAGTGCTCAATGTTTTCACTTCGAAAATTGATTTTACGATAAGGTTGTGTCGTCAGATCGTGTAAAGCAAATAATTACATACATTTAGCCTAGTTACAGTTTTATTATAATAATAAAAATATTTGAAATAATAACAAAATAATAATAATAATAGTATGTATACATTCTAAGAAGTTGAGCATACAGAATGTCTCTGTGAATTTTCTGTTAAAGATCAGGAAACTGAAGGCAAGATTCTACTAGATGAAGTTAAGGATAATGACAAAGCTTAACTTTTCTAATTAAAGAGCTTGCGGATTCTCAATTGTGGAACTTATTCGATCGTGTATTGAAAACTTTACTGAATGTTAAGCAGTCAAGATATCTGTGATATTTCTACCGTATAATTTGTTAGATTGCAAACAGTGGTAATAAGTTGATGCAGGACGTAATCCTGCCGTTCATCACGTCACACAAGCCGCGCGGTAGTTTGCGCTAGTTACTCGTAGAAAGCAAGTAATGTTTGAAAATATAAAAAAATATGCAAATTTTTTTTACAGCAATGTGTTTTATTATTTGATTTTACCACTAAAATATATAAATAGGTAAAAAATATAAATAAATAACTCATCAATCAATATAATCAATTACATTATCAATTAAGCTATCAATCGATAAATCCATCGGTGCATCAATCGATCAATCCATCAAGCCATCAATCCATCAATCCATCAATCCATCAATCCATCAATCCATCAATCCATCAATCCATCAATCCATCAATCCATCAATCCATCAATCCATCAATCCATTAATCCATCAATCCATCAATCCATCAATCCATCAATCCATCAATCCACCAATCCATCAATCCATTCATCAATCACTCCATCGATCGATGCACTCTGATAAACTTTGGGAAACGCGTGAGCTTTCGGCTCTCACGGAGTCCTCAACGCCAAAATGTGTCAATGTTGTAAAAAAAACGCGTGTGTACTAAAGAACTAAAGAAGTTGAACTTGTTTTTGTGTGAACTAAAGAAGTTTTACTTCGGTTGTGTGGTCTTTAAAACTTTAGTTTAGCTCCATTTATCAGCCGTTATAACTGTTTTTGCTTTGTTTAATGTTAATGTCGACTTGTCAACAGCACCATCAACACCATCTTGACAACAATTGACATTTCACCGGACATCATAATAATACAAATTTTAAGTAATTTTTAACTTTGTTATATTGACAATGGAGACCTACGTTAACCAAAAATTTTCAACTACCGTTCGCCTCGTTTCACATTCACCAGCTTACTTCCAAGTCAAGCGTGTGTAAAGAAGTTTTACTTCCAAAACTATTATTATGATATCTACAAACTAACCTTGTAATATCGAGCCTGTTCCGTTCCGTTTGGCCTCACGCCGATGCATCGAGTTTTCATTTTTAATCAACAACCTCACTCGAGCGTGAACAAATCACCCGCGAAACGTTGGGATACAAATGCAGCAGCTTAGGATATTATAATGTATAATATTCACATAACTTATACCTCTGCGCCGTTTCAAAATCAAAATCAAATTATTTATTGCAAATAGGTTTGGTAAATAATAAAAATAGTTTTGCAAATAGGTGCATTTTACAACTTTTACACGTTAAAATCATAATACTGACTTTTCTGCCAAGTTCGTCTAGGTACGTACCATCGCTTTGCCAGATATTCTGCCGACAAGCAGTAGTGTGCAAGCACTACTGTTTTTCGGTTTGAAGGGCAAAGTAGTTAGTGAAATTACTGGGCAATTGAGACTTTATGATCTGATCTCACAGTCGAGTAATCTTATTACCAGACTGTGCTGATGTCTCAGGATTATGTGCGCAGTGTAGTGTCGCGCGAAACTTTGTTTTAAAGTACCAGGTGACACTTTTTTTTTTATGGGCCGCTATGTCGCTTAACATCAGGTGAACGACAGACGAACGTCACATCATTCTTTGCATAAAAAAATTAAATAGTTTTAATTAATGTTCGAGTAGGATTAGTAGGATAAGAATGATTATCAGGATTAGTAAGATAAAAAAGAAATATACGTTGCGGATTTGTAAACGTCTTATGGCAATAAAAATCTGCTTCCCAATCTAAGCATATAATGACTCCACATACGGCCGTATTACGAAATTTGGTTAAACGGTACTCGAAAGATTTATTATTTTTAACCAACTTCAAAAAAGAGAGTGCTTCTCAATTCAAGAACTCAAGAAAAGCGTTTTACTGTAGAGACGGATGGATGCGCTAATGTTGAAATCGCGCTCGTGATTCATCCTTTACATTAATACGTATAATAACGTTATCATTTCTGCCATAAACAACGAGTGTGCTTTAGACCAAACGACTGAAGCAAAACTTCTATACGAAACTCTCTCTCTCTCTTTCTAATTTTCACTAACTTATATCTCCCTCTCAACTTCCGTTCGCCTCGCCCGATCAATACCCGTCACGCATTTACCAGCTTACTCCCGAAGTCAAGCGTGCGTAAAGAAGTTTTACTTCAAAAATCTAATCATTCATTTTTAGTTTGAAAACTATCGTGAGTATGACACATTTTTAAGATCTTCTTCGTTTAATGGCTTGCTATGAAAAAGTCGAAATTACTCCGACCAGGTTTCGGACATATTGATAGTCCTTCTTCTGGGAGCCAGTTACTAACGTAAGCCGCGACGGCGGCTGTTACAATTACTTAGATACTTTTTGTTTGTGAATACATACATAGAATACAATATAACATCCAGATACAGAACAAACATCTATGTTCATCACACAAATGTTTGTCCTGGGTGGGAATCGAACCCACAAACCACAGTTCAGAAGGCAGGGTTACTACCAACTGAGCTATCGGGACAGTCACTAAGATAAGTAAGATAGAAACAAGTGAAGTCTAAATAGGTATTTAATGCAGTACTTGCAGTAGTAATAAAAGTAGGAATTTATAGAGAAAATGATAGAGGTCGTAAACATTCTCGCTTAAGTACTAAAACCACACAAGATGTTAATATTAATCGCGTCGATGTAAATCTATGTTTTAACCGACATTAAAAAGGTTCCAAATCGGCTGTATTGTCTTATGTTTGTTACCCCAGATCTTCGTCATTTATAAACAGATATAAAAACCTTTTTTTTTTAACTGTCAGGGTTTTCCATAATAGCATCAAAATCAGCTCAATAGTATAGTCTTTAACTCAAAGTAACTGGAAAGTAAAGATACACAGATACCATTTCTGTGTTTATATTCCATAGGCCCGATTATGTTTCATGCCTTCCGAAATTCAACGTGTGTTTCCGGAACAGTGTAATAGTATGTGTCAGAATAATAATAATAATAACGCCCAACAATCACATACATAGATCCTGGACCCTGACTAGGATTCCCTGTGTCTAGGGATCCAGAAACTACGAGGACCATGGTCCCACAACACCCAGACTCAGAACAAGTATTTGCGCTTATTTTTCTGTGCACAAATACTTGTCCTGCCGCGGGAATCAAACCCGCCGCCACCGGGCTATGAGCCGACCTGCTCAACCACCACACCACAGAGACTGTCAATCAAAAGTCATCACAATCAAAAGTGACAAACTGGATTTCATCATAATCCATGCAGTTGTTACAGACTATAAACTTTCACATTTATTTAGTGAGATTAGTAGAAAATATACATAATTTATTTTAAATCGTCGAGGTACTAAATAGGCATGCGGAAATCTTTGATTATCAGGTTGAATAGTCAAAGCCAGAGATGCGTGGGAAGTGATTAACAATTAAATGCATGATCATTTAGTACGGATTCATCGTACAAAACGATTTCACGCCTACATCTTTAACTTATTCCGTGATCTTTACAAGGTGATCATCCTTGTATTTGATGTTTTAGTCCTAGTTCTCAGCTACTTCTACTAGTACAGTATTATATAATCTGTGGCTATTTCTTAGATATATAGATAAGCTCTTGACACTTAGATAAAGACATACAATACAAGGAAGCTTATGAATACGTTATAATGAGCGGACTTATCGCTAAAAAGCGATCTCTTCCTGCAGCATGGACAGTGGTGCTATAAAATTAAAGGTACTATATATATACATACTAAGATAAATACATGGTGGAATTTAATTCACTCTTTTCTTTACTCAGACCATGGTATGGCACAAACGTAAAAGTGCGGTTTTTTTTAATGAAGCCTAAAATTATTGGCTAACAGCCGAAATGTCTATTTTTAGCACACAGCGCGGGCACTGGCTAAGCGCTTTGTATATATTTCGTAAGTAACAAAACACCTGCTTCAATCTGTTCTATGTCGCAAGGCTTTCCTTTAGAATTTGAATTTGTAGTAATTTGATAATACCTAGATTTTAGTTTTACTTCATAATTACTTTTGGTATTTTATTTATATAGGATCCGTTCTATAGCGTGGACTGAGTACATACATTCAAGAAAAAGAACAAAATAAATTCCACTCTGTATACAATAGACTACTTAATATACAATACATAATACAAATACACATACACAATCATATATCAATACAAGGATACAGTGAAAATTTATTTCGGAGTCCAGCTAGAGAGACAAAGTGCTTAATTTGAGTCTTAAAAGCAGTGTTGAGCCGGTCGAACGTTGAGAGGAAGTTCATTCCACAAGCGTACAGCCTGCGCAGTAAATGAATAGTAGTAGAAGGTGGTACGACGCACCGGTGGCTTGAGAAGAAGATTCTCTGATGACCTGAGCATGGTATTAGAATTATAAAGATACTCGAATCGTTCTTTCAAATAATGGGGGGTAGAAGGAGAAGGATTCAACAATATACTATAGAGAAAGGATAAAATATGAGTATTCATTCTTAATCACAGAAGAATTTACTATCAGTAAATACAATTTTCCGTGAAGTTTTTGTTTTACTGCTGTTTACGGTTGTGCAGCACCTGGACCTATTACCTAACATGTCCAATATTCATTCTGGATTCGTGAGGTTTAAATTAAGCCAGGCTATTGCCACTGTCTCACTTGATGGTAAGCGACGACGCGGTCGAAGATGGACCATGCTTGTCTAGAAGGATTCACGATCGCACGCAGACGATCACTCCATTCAAAAACTGTTGTTGTGGATTTGATGATTTCTGGTTGCAATTAACCTGTATTCATAGCCATTGCTACTCAACCTTGTCACGTAACGACTTCGTCCAGGGTCCTAAAATACCTATCAAGGTCCTGATCCTACCTAATCAGACCCTGGAGGAAGACGGTGACATGAAATGAAAGAAGAGAATAGGGCTGAAAGGAAAGACACATTGCTTTAGTGGAGGTTTTTATGGTGGTTGTGGTACAAGTGACACTTGATGCTCCAACTCTA
This sequence comes from Ennomos fuscantarius, assembly GCA_905220475.3. Classification (NCBI taxonomy): domain Eukaryota; kingdom Metazoa; phylum Arthropoda; class Insecta; order Lepidoptera; family Geometridae; genus Ennomos; species Ennomos fuscantarius. Next base: position 6,383,036 of record HG992039.1, read on the forward strand.
GCTTGTCCACGCTTAAGGGTCCCGAGTAGGTATTAAGACCACCTTCTTTCATCAAATTATATCAGTACTCAGTATATACGTTGTTGAGGGCTCACTGTTTCTTTCTTATAGATATATGCAATAAAGTTGGGATCCGAGCCAGTCCAGCTCATGTCCAAAAGTCAGATTCTTGACGTCTGTGCCGTCCCAATCCTCTTCTTTTTTCTTTTTTTTTTACACTCTATATAATCTGTATAGCAAAAAGGTGTTAATTTTAAATTTATAAAATAAGGATGGCTGATAAAGATGGTTTGAAATGGTGGTGAAGGTGAGCATGCAACCTAAACAACCTAGCTCAGTTTTCTAATTGGATTCACAAAAGTTTCCAACTAAAACCAATACTGCGAGTATAGCCCACAAAATCGATATCCAATAGCAGTGCTGCACTCTGGTGATTTAAATACAAAGCGTTCTAAGGAACATGCAAAAAGCACAACCATTTGCTGAGATTCGAACTCGGGCTTATCGTTTCTATCGTGCCAAGCCCGCACAAAAACGGTCTAAATCACTGAAAAAAAGGCCCAAAACGGACCCGATAACGCAACAACAATTGTGACCCTAAAACTTTTCTATTGTCCCTGAATAGATAAATAGAATCAGGTAGAAATGTTCTGCATCGCGCAAACGATATTTTCTCATAGTTCTGTTTAAGTGCAATCCAAAATTAAGTTCTATGGGCGTCCGTTTCTTCGCATTTAACCAGTGGCGGGAGCTGGCCTAATTCCTGTGATAAAGGTGCAGCGATTTCTTCAATGGAGTCGCCGTGACCTTGACCTGACCCAGTGAATCTACCTCTCGATGACCGACCAGGCATTTATGGCACTAAGTGCGTGTCTGGCGGTTTCAACCCCAATGACGAAGAACTTTTGACGACCTTTTTATGCTGAAAGAAAGAAACACTTTATTTGCACGGACAGTACACAGTAACAAACATTACATAATTACACCTGAAAGAAGAAAACGTAACCTAGTATAATTTAAAACTTGCTTATAGTTATAACATACTCCTTTCTGTGTGTGAACATCGTTGCTGTGTACAGTGTTGCACAAAACGGTCTGGGCTCAGCATGCGCCATGGACGAATATGTTTATACTAATTATAATATGGTAACTTACGGTCTTATTCATAAAAAATGCTTATCAAAGATTTGTAGTGTTCACCAGTTAAAACATCTCATAAGACTACCGAACGTATTTTAAACTTCTTTATTCATACCTAGTTGCGCGTCGCGGTTTCACCCGCGGTTAAAAAGTATTTTAATTATTTGGTCCTCCCACGGGAACATTTCACTTTTCCGGGATAAAATGTAGCCTATATGTTAATTCAGTGTATAAGCTATCTTGGTACATAATTTCATCCAAATCCGTTCAGCCGTTTGAGTGTGAAGGAGTAACAAACATACACACATACAAACTTTCGCCTTTATAATATTGTATATAGTGTGATCACCCAATAACGGGTGATTATGAATAAAGAAGTTTAAAATATGCTGGTATTTTTATTATTTTAAATCTTCTTCTCATGGGGGCAAAGTGGTTAGTACTGGTGTCAGAATGTTTACTTAACGCCTATTGTCTTGTGACTACTGGGACCAACAGCCGTAAGCACGGTAGCGCTCAACTGTACATGCCACTTTTTGGAGCGGTCACCCATCCAAGTAGTGAGCAACGAACGTTGCTTTCTTGATCGGCTAAGGACGGCTAGTTACTTATATGTTTTTTTTTCTGACTGTTGTTTTTAGATATCTGTATCTTGAATAGTGACCAGTGGATTTCCTGAAAAAAAAAATTATGGATGTTAGTTTTACAACAAAAAATGGAGGTAAACATAAAAACTACTCGTGCTATTTTTGCTAACTACTTTACACGCGTTCCGTAGCGCAATGCCATAAATTTATCCGTCTTGGTGATATTTTTTTTATTGGTCATAGGTAAAACATTTAACCACTGTCTCGCCTGACGCGGTCTAAGATGGGATATGCTTGCCTAGAAGAAATTGGGATGTGAATTACTAACCTATTCCCATCTTTACTAATAGCTTTGGTGGTGATTTTAGTTTATATTCTGTGGTCCTGCTTCGTGTCACAAGACCCTCTGTTAGGTTGGAGGTTTTTTTTTTAGTTTGGCTCCACACTTTTGTTTATTTAGCCAGTGTCAAGTAATTGATAATTTTTCAAGTTATTAATGTGTATATGTGTCAAGTCAAGTCACAGTCCAAGTCATCAAGTCAAGTCATACTCCTAGTAAAGTGGTGGCAACTTTACCAGTAGCTGGAGTTTTGGAAACAACAGGAAAATAAACGTTTCACTATCATTATACCACTTGCCCACACTCATGCCTGTAATCAAGCACTTAACGAATAAAATGCCACCAATTTTATGCACTAACACTGAAATAACAAATTTTGTAAAATAATACAATGCGGTGACGCAATCTTTTTCGTTTCAAAACTCAGGTTGGAGGTTAAAAATCATGTAGACGCTTTCCTAATAATTAACTCCCAGTTTGTACAAGTATCTACAACTAGTTGCATGTTAGTTTTCCTGTTTATAAATTGCGGAACTTTAGAAGGTTCACCTATATGCCGCCCACCCTTCTTAATCAATCATGAAGATTAATATTTAGCTAGGTTCAAGGTGAAATACTCCGAAGGAAGGATACTAAAAGGTTACGTAATACTTATGGTACTGTGCATAAGGTCGAAATAATGTTAGAATTTAAAATTCGTATGGGAATATGCCGTGTGGAGCAAGTTTAGTAATATTACCACCCTATTCCCTTCTCGTATGTGCCGCATAAGAGCCGGCTAAGAGAATAATAATAATATGTGTGGATATCTCACACAACGCCATCTAGCCCCAAACTAAGCAACGCTTGTATTATGGGAACCAGATAACTGATACAATACTTAGATACTTTTTTGTTCGTAAATATACATGCATAGAATACAATATAATACCCAGACACAGAACAAACACCTATGTTCATCACACAAATGTTTTTTCTGGGTGGGAATCGAATCCACAACTCACAGTTCAGAAGGCAGGGCTGCTACCGAATGAGCTATCGGGCCAGTCAAATCCAATATCCAGTCGAGAGTTTGGCTGGAAAACGAAAACGATTTTTCACCGCATTGTATTATTTTCCAAAATTATTTTCAGTGTTAGTGCATAAAATTGATGGCGTTTTTTTTTAAGTGCTGGACAGGCAGGAGTGTGGGAAAGTGGTATAATGATGGTGAAACGTTTCTTTTCGGGTTGTTTCCAAAACTATATAGAAGCTTCTGGTAAAGTTGCCACCACTTTACTAGGAGTATGACTTGACTTGATGAATGTGACTTGACTTGACACTGTAATTATTTATTAATTAACTTGAGAAATTATCAATTACTTGACACTGGCTAAATACACAAAAATGTGGAGCCAAACAAAAAAAATCCAGTTAATATCCAGGTAATGGGTAGCGGCATTTTTCTGTATCTACAATCACCAAACCGCCTGCCAAGTGTGGTGGTTATTGCAACCCTCTCCTATGACAGGGGTCCAAAGTGGCATTTTATCGAGGGTTAGTTCAGCAGTGGACGTTATTCAGCTGTTATTTCTATGTACATAGTAAAAAGTCAATTTATTGTATAAATTTAGGTTAGATAGATCTAATTCCTTATTGAAACACCACATTACAGAAACAATTGACAATCAGAAACTTAAAAATTAAGTGTCACAAAACTAATAGTTGATGATGGAATTACGAGTACCATTTCTGTTATAATATCGTAAAATTATAATTATTAGGTTATAGCTCCATTGTAGCTGTTGTGTTGCTTGTTGTTCAAAAATTCCTATAATTATAATTACGTAAAAGATTGTTTAATATAAAAATAATGTCATACCAAAATTGTACATTGTTGTAGTTATCTTAATGTAGACGTAACGGACATGGAGTTTTCTATTACAAACTATTTACTCGCAATAAACTAGGATAAGAAGAAATAAATACTAACCTACAATTTTCAAACTCCATGTTTTGAATTACCATTTTTTGATAAGTGCAGTCATATTTGAAACATATTTAACACTCACAGTTTTATTACTCACTGCACATGTGATTTTCCTTTAAATTAACACTTTAACACATATCACTTACTAAAATTATTACAAGCAGTAAAAATCTCTTTAGTACCGTAATCTTCTTTATCTTTGATCAATAACTTACGATCCATAAACTCACACAATGTTCTAACTTAATATGTTCAGATTGATTTTTCGCCATCTCTTTCTAATAGCGTAGGTAATTGCGTCACTAAAAAGAGACGACGGTGTACTCAATTGAACAAATATGTTGGTGGCGTCTTAAGTGACCGTCAAACTGTATCTGCGCAAATGTTGAACTACCCTCTAAAATTAAACAGATACATTAGATTAATAAAAACTTTTCTAGATGGCACCACAATCTGATATTAATGTTTTAATTATTTCTTTGATCAATTTCTTGTTCAAAACATCGAATTTTTTAGGATAATAGCTTTGAAATTATGTTGTTTTCCTTAACTTAGTTTAAAAATATTGTAAAGTTAATACGTGATTAGGCGATAAGCGTTTTGGTGGTTTAAACCTGCATCACGCAAGCACTATTTTTATCGTTGTAAGAATTGATGTAAGTTTTCAGAATTGTGTTGCCGGGTGTCCAGTTCTTCTCGGGAAGTCGTATTGCGATACGATCGAGACGAAAGCAAATTAGAGATTACTACCCGAACACATCTGTTGTGCCGGACAGTTCCGAAATTGTTTGAATGTGTGGTTGGCACTGGTAGAGGGGGCGTGGGAAGAAGCGAGCGCCGCGCTTTCTTCCCAGCTCCCAGGTCGGAGTTCAGTTAACTGTTCTCTCAACCACCGCAGAAGAGCGAGTTTGACACCTTTTTTTGAAAAATTGATAATAATAAAGCACAAGGTAAACAAAACAACATCGCCGATACTGAGTTAGTAATAAGTTTTGGCACCATAATATTATAATAGTGTTTTTTGTGAAATCTACATAGGCTTGCGTTTAAGAACATATTTCGTCCTTAAGTGACATGTGGTTGGACTGTCTGCAAGTTCATCGTAGTAGGACAGGACCAACATTTGTGTGACGAACATCGATGTTTGTTTAGTGTCTGGGTGTTATATTGTATTCTAAGTACATATCTATTTACTAACAAAATGTATCTAAGTAAGTATTGTATCAGTTATCTGGTTTCCATAGTACAAGCTTTGCTTAGTTTGATACTAGACGGCGTTGTGTGAAAGGTCCATTATTTATTGAGTTTACAGTCTAAATATATTTTGTAGTAAGTAGTAGTGTGGCTAGTAGCATAGCGTAGTGATAGTAGGTATTTTATTAGTAGCGAGTTTAAAGAATAAAGGCACTTTAGTTATTTTAATTCATCGTCAATAGTACTAGTATTTATATAATAGTATATATTTATTTATATATTGTTTATCCTGAAGTGATGTCATAATGATGGGTTCTGATTCTGTCTGAATATTGTGTACGATACCATTATTTGTTCTTTATTGTTCTATATTTATGATAAATAATAATAACGCCCAATGATCACATACATAGATCCTGGAAGGGTCCAGGATTTTAGTTAGGGAACTAAGATCCCCATCCCATGGTCCCACAACACCCAGACTTAGAACAAGTATTTGCGCTTTTTTCTGTGCACAAATACTTGTACTGACGCGGGAATCGAACCCGCAGCTTCCGGAACCGACCTGCTTAACCACCACCCTACAGAGGTACTTTTGTAAGAATGTAATGTTGTGTAATGTCCGGAATAAATGTATTTTGTTTATTTTAATCTTTCAGTACCTATACATTCATCCTTATAATACTCATTTGTATGTAAACACTTCTAACTTTACCCAACATTTCGTGCGCTCACATTTTGAGAGAAGTAAAATAACGGTTCTTATCTTTTCTGTACGTACATGCGCAGTTTACTTTTTAACAGTACCTTAGTTATCTGCAAAGAGGTAATAAACTAGATTTTCAATGTTTTTGCCACCCAATTTCTGGATACTAATACATTGAATATTTCAATAACCATATATCTGACATACATAAATGAAATACCTCATTTCAACGAATTAAACTAAACTCAAGAACAGATTAATATTATTATTTAACATACAAAGAAATCCTTCTCAGCGTATAATGTCACGTTCTCAAAATGTCACGTACGCAAGACGACGAAAAAACTTATTTTGTGTATTAGAAAACTTTTACTAGGTGGTAGGACTTTTCTGCAAAGTTTGTCTTTGGTAGATATAATCGATTTGCCAGTTATTCTGCCGCCAAGCAGTAATGTGTAAAAACTAATGTGTTCCGGTTTAAAAGGCACTGTAGCTAGTGAAATTACTGGAAAATAAGACTTTATGATCTTATTGATGACGTGCAGTGTAGTGTCACGCGAAACTTTACATGAGAGTAAAGTTTTGAGTGACACTGCAACTTTAATGGACAGCCGTGTCGCTTAACATCATGTAAACGACTAGCTCATCAAATCATTCATTAGCATAAAAAACCTAGTAGAAAAACATCAAGTCGTTATTTTTATAATTATTTACAACTAGCTGCGCCTCGCGGTTTCACCCGCAGATAAAAAGATCAGATAATGGATTTTATTAAGTTCAATTTTTTATTAGGAAATTACAAATTAAAAAATTAAGTATTTTAATGATTCTGTGTTATAAATGTAATCCTATATAAAAAATCCGGATAAATAGTATCCTATGCCTGACTCCTGACCAGGGTACATAATAAAATAATAGTACAACCCAAGTCTAAATCGGACTGAGTTCTCTGAGAGAGACTGAGATCATTTGACTAATTGTATAAAAGCTTAGGCACTGCATTCGATTGTGTTTAAAGATAAGGGTGTTCGTGTATTATTCAGGTGTTATTAAAGAAAGCACCTGAGCCAAACAAACATTTACAATAAAATTTATTGTTGTTTTTTGTTTGAGGATTAAGAGATATCTGCGATTTTATGACTTTTGGGGGAAATCTTTTAGAAGCTTTCTAGTTATATTAAAAATGATAAATCAATGATCATTAAAAATTACAGTACATTAGTATCAGCAGATTTTTATCAGAGTATGTTTTTAATGTTAATGGATGACGTTACGAGCTGGTTCTTCTTCTGATGTTGAGAGACACGGCTGCCCATAACAGTTGCTATATCACTCTGAACTCTAAAATATAAAAAAATCGGTGACACTGTACGTACGTTTCCTGAGAAATCAGCAGAGACACAAATTCATAGATACATAAATTCAAGATAATTTAATCATACAATAATAAAAATTTGAGCAGTTAAAATCCTATTTAAATTCCAGGGCCAATGGATTTAGTTATGACAGAAGAACGTACTGCCTTCACTATATAAATCTAGGTACTTTAAATGAGCTACTTTTAGCATATCTGAGTTCTTTTTACGGCATCGTAAACGCAAGTACTTAACCTAAACTTGACCGGTACACATCTGACTCTGCATTCAACGAGTAGTGATCTACACCCAAGGACGTTCCTATCTCTGCTCCATCGATTATTGGTTTACCCGTCTTCCTAGAACGTGGCCACAAGGAACTTCAAAACTTGCTAATCTTTTGAGCCATATTCGAATCACTTCATTCCGAATATTGGTATGGCTAATTCGTAATACGAGAACGGATAAATGTAAAAGTGCTAAAATTAGCCTATTTGCAATAAATCTTTTGACTTTGACTTTTGACTTTGACTTAGATATTCTTTATGCATCAATAAAGTTTCGAAAATAAATTAATATAATAATAATAATAAAACTGCAAAACTCATTCAAGTAGAAGTGGATTCGAACCTGCATGTCTCGACACGAGCAACAATCTTACTGCATTTACTACGTTTTTACACCATTTCTACCAAGACCGTCTTTTTTTTCTAGCTACCTGCATCCCCATCTCGAAATTTTCGGGTTCCCACGGATTTTTTCAATACGAATCCTGCATCGCGCAAACGATATTTTTGTTGCAGTTTGGTTAGAATATAATTTTGAGAGTACCGTCCTGGGGAAGTCCGTTTCTACGCGGGAAGTGTGTCCTTGGTGACCCACCTTATTTGGCTCGGACGTGAAGTATTTGTAGTACGGATCGTATATCATCGTTGGCAATGCGCTGGTTGATATGGAAAGTGTAGTGCTTGGCACTCGACCCCACCGACGTAGAAGTTTTGACTTTCCTTTTGTGTCAGGACTTAGGTCTAAGAAGATGAATCTAATGCCTGTTTTAAACCCAATAGGTAGGTATAATTTTTATTCAAAACCTATGCCCTGTAACTTTCATTTATATGTAAGATGAAAGTCAAGAGTATTACATTTCAAATCAAAATCTTTTCGATTAATTGTGAATTATCGGATACATTTCATTGCGACAAATAACTACAAGGTCGTTGACCTCGTCATTATTTATTTATACTGTTCTCTAATTAATTTTGAGATTGATTGATATAATGATATGTTGAAAATCATTCCAGTTTAATACAATCATTCATAACTTTCCACTTAAAAATAATCCTATTTAGAATTCTTTATTTAGGTACTTATACCGAAATAATACTGTCATCTGAAATATACTGTAATCAAAGCTCTGGATCAGTCTTTGTACCGGATTGCTTATTTTTTACAAATTCATATATTGTAATGGGCTTGCTATATTTATTAAGCACATTGTAAGAAATTTCATATTTAGAACAATAACTTAAACTAATTACTTTAAGTAATCTCATTTTGATTTGTAAAAGTGCTAAAAGTAACCTATTTGCAATACAAACTTTTGACTGACTTTGATATAACTTAGTGTGATCTATCAGATTTTTACTTAATTGTGCTGTTTGGATACTTGTACTATTATTTATTCTGTGTGTTCTTGTGTGTGTATTTTACAGAGCGCTATCTGGCACCCAACTGCAGAAGAAATCGGTTGATCGGATCGGACGTATCGGCGTGAAGGCCTTACAAAAAAACAATATAAATTTAACTTTACTGTTTAAATTTATCATTACTAAAGCATACTGAACCGACACATTTTACTTTAACCTCTTTTGACAATCATATACTTAAAGAGCTTCTGCTCGCAGCTTCGCCTGCGGCGTGGCCTATGGGAAAATAATTTAACCACTCATTTCACCCTCTTAAGGTTGGGATTTCGAAAAATCCTTTCTTGCTTGCCTTGCCTACGTCATAACATCTACCTGCATGCCAAATTTCAGCCCGATCCGTCTAGTGGTTTGGGCTGTGCGTTTATAGATCACTATGTCAATCAGTCAGGCAGTCAGTCACTTTTGAGTTATATATATTTAGATAAATAAATAAAATTATTTTCTTGTTTCAGATCAAAAGAGAAGCCAAAGGAATTTAGAAATCCACAAGTTAAGTGACAGTGATACCAATAAATATTTCTCCAAGTGTGGTGCAAGTGAAGTAATTGTCATGTGACCACCCACCAACCATGTTGAAGATTCAGATGTTGGAGTCCATCGTCGGCAATGATGCTGATGAGAACCAGGAGCAGCAGCAGAATGGGTAAGTCCTAAATGATAAATGTGCACAATTTTTCCGCTTAACTCCCAATATATTAGTAAATGGGACGAAACAAACAATCTATTTTTTTATTGTTCTATGCAAAACATATTCTATTATCCTTCTGAAGGCAGAAGGATAATAAAATACGTTATGAGCCAAAGTCCGAATAAAAAGGTGGAACAAAATGGAATTTTGCAAGCAAAAACTACATTTACATAACCAACTTCGAAACAGGAGGAGGTTCTATTCTCGACCGTTTTTATGTAATTTTTTTATTTACATGTGAGATTTCTGCTGATACACGTGTTTTTTTTTTGTTTAGTAGAAGAATTTTGCGCGGTAGTCCCTTGTTTTGTGAAGATCTGATGAAAATCTTCGACAACAGACAATAGAACTCAATCACAAGTAAATCAATATGAAGTTTAGGTGATGGAACGCGTTTTAACCCAACTTTAAAAAAGATCATTATTTTCATATCATATGATTCATTATTGGACACCATTATTTATTATTATTATTAAGTATTTCTGCACAGAAAAAAAGTGCAAATACTTGTTCTGTGTCTGGATGTTGTGGGTCCATGGTCTACGTAGTTCTTGGGTCCCACAGGGAATCCTAGTTAGAGTCCAGGATCTATTTATATGATCATTGGGCGTTATTATTATTTATTAGTATTATTATTATTAAACATACTTCAATAGAACCAGGAAAGTGCGTTCAAGAAGAGTGATTAGGTAACTACCATCGGCAGCATCACCATCATTAAGTCTACCAATAAGTAAAAGTAGGAAAACAACAACTGGGACAGTCCTAATTCTGATTTCTCCTACATTCCTTCATATTGATTTTTCCGAATCCGACTTCTCGGCGCCGGAATAATATCGCAAATAACTTTTTATTGGGACATCACGGTTGTTTGTCCTCTGGAAGCCAAGTGACGTCATTTTAGGAACGTTGTGGGTCAATCCGACTGGATATGATCATACTAAAGCGAAGTTAGATACACTTTTGTTGTAATAGAAGGAGGTCCATGGGTTTGCTGAATTAATGATATGCCGATTGACTTTGTATACGATATATTAATTAAAAAGATATTTACAAAAACCAAATGCGGAAAATAAAATTTTCTCTAATGTGAAGTCTATATCAACAACATTCGTTGCCCCTAGCAACTAGCTGGAAAGTTTATCTATGAGATTGGTATAGAAACTTTTTCGTGGGCCAGCACGCCACATCACCCCCCTCCAGAGACCGTCCTACGGGCGATAATATTCTGGAAAACGCACTGTTCGTCCTGATCGAGTGGTGGTCACTGGAGCGTCTCGGGTCTCGGGTGCTGCCACGACGGGAGAATGGTCCAACTCACGAAGTATGTAGGCAGGTTTAATGCGGTCGACTGATACCGTGACTTCTTTGCCTTTTATGCGGAGCTTGAAAACTTTATCCCCTCGTTCTATCACCTCATGCGGGCCTGTGTAAGCTGCTTGAAAAGATGGATGCGAGGTGTCATCTCTTAGAAAGACGTGGGATGCTGTTGCTAAATCTTTGAAAATGAATATGGAGCGGTTATTCCCATGGTGAGAAGTTGGTAATGGCAACAAATTTTTGGCGAATGTGCGCAGTCTTTCAGTGTATACTGTCAAGTCCTCTGTGCCATCAGCCGATTGACAAAAAATGTCACCTGGAAGTCGTAGTGTCTCTCCATATACGAGCTCAGCTGGAGTCGCTTGTAAGTCTTCCTTAAATGCCGCCCGGATTCCCAGTAGTACAAGTGGAAGTGTTTCAAGCCAGCTGCTCGTCGCATGACATGTAATGGCGGCTTTAAGCTGTCTGTGGAATCTTTCGACGAGTCCATTGCATGCTGGATGGTAGGCTGTAGTTCGTCTGCGTTGAAATCCGATGATGTGGGACAGATGCTTAAAAAGTTCTGATTCAAACTGTCGACCACGATCAGTGACGATATCTTCAGGGCAGCCGAATCTGGATATCCATCCGTGAACTAAAGCTTTTGCCACTGTTTCAGCTGTTATCTCCTGTAATGGTATAGCCTCGGGCCATCGTGTGAAGCGATCTACACATGTGAGACAGTAACGACACCCTTGTGAGAGAGGTAAAGGTCCGATCAAATCTATGTGGATTTTCATGAATCTGGCTCGAGGTAAGCTGAATGATGCTAATGGAGATGAGACATGACGTGTTATTTTTGATCGTTGGCATGCTAGGCAGGAACGAGTCCACTCTCTACAATCTTTTCGCATACTAGGCCATACATAGCGTTCCGATATCAGTTTCGTCGTCGCATTTATGCCAGGGTGGCTAAAAGAATGCAAGTTTTCGAACACTTGCCGTCGCATGTCTTTGGTCACATAAGGTCTGGCCACATTGCTGCTCTTGTCACAATAGATTTCTGTGTGAGATCCAGGCAGTTTGATTTTTGTCAAGCGCAGAGAAGTATCGCTATCCAAAAGTTGTTCTAGTTCAGGATCTGTGCTTTGTGCTTGAGCAAGCTTGGATAGATCGATGGGCTGAGTAATCTCTTCGATGCGTGATAAACTGTCAGCCACAACGTTATCCTTTCCTGAAATATGCCTGATATCTGTGGAAAACTGTGAAATAAAATCCAGATGTCTGAACTGTCTTGGTGAGCACTTTTCTTTTCGTGAATGAAATGCGAAAGTTATGGGCTTATGGTCAGTGTAAATAATAAAGGCTCTCGCCTCCACCATGTGACGAAAGTATTTTATTGCTTCGTAGATGGCGAGAAGTTCCCTGTCATAAGGCGAGTATTTCTGTTGACATGGCGAAAGTTTTCGAGAGAAAAATGCTAAAGGTTCCCACAGGCCGTCTCTATGCTGTTGTAAAGCTGCGCCCATTGCTGTGTCTGAAGCATCAGTGACTATAGCGAGCTTCGCTTGGCAGTCTGGATGAGCAAGTAGTGCTGCTTGGCAGAGACTTTCCTTGCAGGCGATGAATGCTTTAGTAGCTTCTTCTGATAAATGCACGGGATGTGAACCTTTAACTGATCCTGTGAGCAGTGCATTCAGAGGCGCTTGATGCCGCACTGCATCAGGAATAAACCTTCTGTAAAAGTTCACCATTCCTAGGAATCTTCGCAGTTCTCTGACGGTTTTCGGTGGTGGGTAATTCGCAACCGCTTCTACCTTCGATGGTAATGGTTTAGTCCCAGCTGCTGAGATGCTGTGTCCTAAAAACGTTACCTCTGATACACCGAATATGCACTTGTTCGTGTTGATAACCATGCCGTATTCCTTTAGTTTGTTGAAGAGCAGATGAAGGTGCTTCTTGTGTGATTCTTGATCAGGTGAGAAGATCAAAAAATCGTCCAGAAACGGGAAGCAGAACTCTTCAAGGCCCCTAAGCATCTCGTCCACAAATCGTTGAAACGTTTGGCCAGCATTACGTAGTCCGAACGTCATGAACGGAAATTCGTATAAACCAAACGGCGTCGTGATTGCGGTCTTCGGAATATCCTCAGGGCAGACAGGAATTTGATTATAAGCTTTTACGAGATCGATAACCGAGTATACTTGACAGCCGGAGAGACAATGTGCAAAGTCATGTATGTGCCGAATGGGATAGCTGTCTGGTACGGTTCTAGCGTTGAGCATTCTGTAGTCACCGCATGGACGCCAGCCGTTATCTTTTTTAGGCGCAAGATGAAGTGGTGATGACCATGGTGACTTTGAAGGTCTGGCTGTTCCGTTCCTCAACATATCTGCAAACTCGTCTTTTGCAATTTTTAATTTATCCGGTGCTAGTCTTCGTGGTGTGCTGCTTATTGGCGGTCCTGCAGTAGTCTGTATATGATGCATGGTATTATGCTTCGGAACACGGTGGACACCGGAAGGTCGAGTAATCTCAGGGTATTCGCTTAGTATGTTATGATATACGGAATTTCCAGAAATAACTTTTACCGATGAAATGTTCCCAGTTGACTGTGCAGGTGAAGCTGGGGACGTAAGGCTTGTGGTGTTGTCGATTAAACGTTGATTTCGACAATCCACGATGAGGTTGTAAAATGATAAAAAATCTACACCTATTATGGCCTTTGTAACGTCCGCTACGATGAATCGCCAAGTAAAGTCACGGCGCAAGCCTAGGTTCAGCACTAAATGAGCGTAGCCGTAAGTAGAAATGGGTGTACCGTTTGCCGCACACAGCTCATAATTTGTTTTCTCACGACGTTCCTTGAGTGCCGATCGGGGGAAGACACATACGTCACTGCCAGTATCGATGAGAAACTGCATCTTCGTAGCGCCGTCCGTGACAAATAGGCGACCGGAAGTTTGGCAATCGGTCGTCGCCATTACCGACTGCTGTTCGCGTTTCCCGCATGGTAGTCGCATGGTTTTACGCACTTACTTGCTTCATTGCCGAACTTACTATGATACCAGCACACAGGAAATTTTCTATAGTTCGACTGTGATCGTGTGGAGCTAGAACGACCGCGCGTTTTCTTGTTTGAACGATTCGGTGCACGTGAATGCCGGTTCACCTGCGCAGTTAGAGCTTGCACTTGTTTGGTAAGTTCAGCAATCTGTTGGTTCATGGCGTCTAAAGAGCTTCCTGGCATGACACTTGATGTTGATGCTACGTGCGCTGTAGGCGAAACAACGTCATGGATTCGGTCAGCGAGATCTGCGAGCGCTTCCAGTGAAGACGTCATCTGCGAAGCGATTATCGTTTGCGTGCTACTTGGTAAGCGACTGGTCCAGATAGTACGTAGAAAATCTTCGGGAACTCCAGGTCCAGCCAAATGTTGCAAATGTCTTAGAAACTGAGATGGCTTACGGTCTCCAAGTTCTGCGTGCATAAGTAATTGCTTGACCTTCTTTTCTCGTGACGCGGACAGTCGTTTGATAAGTTCCGACTTCAATTTTTCATACCTGTTGGTGTCGGGCGGGTTGATGATTATATCTTCCACCTCAGAAGCATACTGCGGGTCTAGTTGGCCGATAACGTAGAAAAACTTCGTATTGTCCGTAGTAATGTTCGATATCGCGAATTGGCCCTCAATCTGCGCGAACCAAATGGCCGGCTTTTCAGGCCAAAACGGCGGAATTCGCACGCCCACACGACAAACATCTTCGTTCTTATCGGTTGAGAGCGACATTTTTATGTGAATCAGTATCAGAATTATCGCAATCAGCAACAAAATCAAAATCACACACATTTACTGCAAACGTGGACTTTCGGTTCAAAACAGGTCACCAGTAAAGCCTAGTTAATCACGTCGGGGTCACCAGTAAAGCGAAGTTAGATACACTTTTGTTGTAATAGAAGGAGGTCCATGGGTTTGCTGAATTAATGATATGCCGATTGACTTTGTATACGATATATTAATTAAAAAGATATTTACAAAAACCAAATGCGGAAAATAAAATTTTCTCTAATGTGAAGTCTATATCAACAACATTCGTTGCCCCTAGCAACTAGCTGGAAAGTTTATCTATGAGATTGGTATAGAAACTTTTTCGTGGGCCAGCACGCCACAATACCAAAGGTATCAACTATTTCACAAGGTATTTTATACGAAACAAAAAACATTTTTGCCACCCCTTTTATTTTGCTTGTATTTTAAAAAATATCACTCAAAAAAATATGAACTTTGAGGACAATAAAAGCTTGTCCCTTTATGAAATAATAATTGCACGTCATTTTAAAAATTTCAGGAATTTTTTTGTGCTGAATTGTTTCAAAGTTAATTTTTGTTATTTGTATTTTCCAATTATTCCAACTAGAGGACGCCCCGCGTTACCGTCTTTTCCGTGAAACTCAAAATTTTCCGGGAAAAAAAGTATTTATGTTGACCCAGGTAAAATTAACTCCGGGGGCGAGTTGGCTGGACTGCCAACGCGACCTCTTCTCGCCCCGGTACGGCGGACGAGGGCTCATGGGGTATTTTAGTGGGTTCGAGTCCCACTTGTTAGTATACTATGTTAGTATGTCCGGCAAAATGACAATTTACAATGATCAAGATGGCAACAATAACATTAAATAAAGCAAAAACAAAATTATACCGGCCGATAGATGGAGTTAAACTAAGGAGTTTTACTTCAGTCGTGTGGACTAAAGCACACTCGTTTTTCATTATTCTTACGCATATAGTTTTTTCTTACCATATTGAACAATTTAACGAACATTCCTTCGAAAACAAGATGTCCTTAACTCTTGATATGGCACTCTACATCTACACACACTTTCAATTAAGCCACTCCCTTACAGCAAGGAGTGGAGTGAAAACATCGCTCGATCGTAAAAAGTAAATGAAAAATACACCATGCCCCATGTCGGGGCGACAAGACGACGCCGTTTTTGCAAAACAAACTCATAGCTTAGTGTTTGTAACCTTTGTTCGATACTTGGACTGACGCTTGCTTTCAGAGACAGCGGACCAAGAACTATAGTAATACTAGGTTGTAGGACTTTTCTGCATAGTTCATCTAGGTAGGTACCACTGCTTTGCCAGTTATTCTACCGCCAAGCAGTACTGTGTTTTGGTTTGAAGGGCACTGTAGCTAGTGAAATTACTGGGCAATTGATATTTTATGATCCGATCTCACAGTCGAGTAATCTTATTACCAGACTGTACTAATGTCACAGGATGCGCGCAGTGCAGTGTCATACGAAACTTTATGTTTTAGAGTACTGTTCTGTTATGGGCGGCAGTGTTGCTTAACATCAGGTGAACGACTAGATCGTCACATCATTCACTAACAAAAAAACTATAGTTTTTAGTTCACTGCTCAGATATGAAGATAAAGTACGCCTAACAGTAACAGCAAATATAGTGAAACAATGGTGTTGATTCTGTGTCGCATTCTCTAAAACTAAAGTAAACTTAAAGTATGGCGGTACTCTTCTGATAAAGGGGAAATGAAAAAGACGGAAATATGTTAATTTCGTTTAGCTTTAGAGTGTTCGACACCATTATCGGCTGAATTATGAAACAAAGATTTGCTTGTAGTTCCGCTGACGCCTAATGGAAAACGAATTTTCTTTCACGGTACATAAATGACCAAGAACCAAAAGCGTTCTACGGGAATAGAAAAAAATTACAAAAAAAAAGTTGTATAAAATATGACATAGAAATTAATTATCAACTTTTTATCTTATATCATCTGCAGTTCAGAAATAAAATATAAGAAATAAAATAAAATGAAAAATAAAAATAGTACCATGGTTATTTGCTATAGAGGAGGAAGTTTTATCATTTCATGTAACCATACTATTTTTATTTTTCATTTACGATTAATCAGCTCTTTAAAGGCACATCGAAAATGGAAATTTTACTTTAACGCCTATATTTTTCTTATTATTTTCAATTTTATTAAATCTGTAATATATAATTGTTCTAATTTATATTTTGTTTTTACAAGCTTTGTTTCAAGTGTTTAGTGAACTGTGTTTTGTAAAACAAAGCAACAAAGTAACCGCCAATTCTGGCCAAAATACAGGCAGATTTAATAAAACCACACGTCAGATTGGGTGAGATTTGCGGCATGTCAAACAAAATCTTCGTTGGCTGTTCGAAGTGAATAGATGCAAGTAGATATATTTGATAAATGCCTTTGTCTGTTTTCTAAAATTGTCTACTCAGTACAATATTTAACTCAGGCCCTCCGTATGCTCGTTTGCTATAGCAAACATAACAAGCATACCTCCATACACTGAATGCGTACTAAATGGATCATAATGAAACTTGGAATGAAGGTACCTTATACGCTGGATTAGCACATTGGGTAAATTTTAATCGCAGAAGACATCGCGGGGCGCAACTAGTAAATACACATTAAAAAGAAAAAACTATTAAAATACTTAAATACAATTTACATTTATTTACAATTTCTGGCACTTATTTGGCACAACGAATAAGCATTGCAATTCAACGGGGCAATGCTGCCAGCATGTTGGGTCGCTGCCTACTGGTAGTGGGCTGGAGCATTTGGACTTTTGTAGTAGTAGTAGTAGATAGTTTTTAGTATTAGATATTATATCATTGTAGTATTTAGACAATAAAGGCAATTTGCCGTGAAAAAAAAAAACAATTTAACGTCCTTTTATTGCAAGAAGCCTTGCAGTAAAAAGGTGTCGCATTGTATACTACAGTGGTACGTCGGCGTGAAAATACAAATAACACAGAATAAATGGTGCCAACTTTCGCTCCGCAGTAAGAGCTACCCAATAGGAAGATCTTGGTTTCGTAGGTGCACCATTGCTTAATATATAAGCAATGCCCTCCCTACTACTCCCCTCCCCATCGGGTAACAGGGTAAATTGAGCCCAGGTACCCCAACCTGGTTGCCTGAGTAAACACGGACACCCAACATTGTTAGTTGCCAAGGCGTATATAAGACAAACGCGCACGAAAATTTCGTTTGCGTGATTCAGAGCCTACTTTGAAATAGGAAAATTTTGCGGGTGGACAAAAAATTTTTTTTCGGTCTGTACTATGTTAATTAGGTGTAAAGTACGCGTTGATGTCTTTTATTAATAGTACGTACGGAGACGAATACGGAGAGATAGAGTAATACGAGATGAAGTACCATATGTATTTTTCGCATCGGGTTCGATTCCCGCGGCAGGACAAGTATTTGTGCACAGAAAAAAAAGCGCAAAAACTTGTTTCAAGTGTGGGTGTGTGGGACCATGGTCCTCGTAGTTCCTGGATCCCTAAACACAGGGAATTCCAGTTAAAATCCAGGATCTATGCATGTGGATCGTTGGGCGTTATTATTATTATTTTTAGACCGTATCTTAGATTGTATGTAAAATGAGTAAAGTTTTAGAAGGAAAAGATTTACATAATGAATGTTTTTATTCCACCCGAAGACATTTTTTAATGACAGATAAAGAACTTATTAGAATTGTTTCCAAGATCCAGGATTTTCTTTTGAGTTTAATAAAATACTTAATTTAATTAAGCTATTTATAAGTTACAAAATTAAATTATAAGCTACGTTGAGCTACAATACGATACGAGTTCTCTTGTATAATGGTATGTTTTGAAGGTATTACTATAATAATTATAAGGTATATTCATGCATTTGTTTTATAAAATATTATAATATATAACGTTATTTCTTGTTATGTTATTATTAAAATAACGTGCAAATAATTCCGTGAATCGAAAGTAACCTTAGTACTATTTGTAGTTGTTTTTACTAGCGTTGCTGCGTTGCGTAGTTAGGTTGTGAAATGCGACAAAATGATTATACTAAACTGGTATCAACTATAATTGAATAATGCGATCTTATTGTTATAAACTAAACCAAAATACGTGCTATTATGTATTCTGTGTCTAAAATAAAACCGTCTTAATACAAAACACAGACCAAGCGTGGACTAAAGTTAGTACTAGGTCTAGACCTAGACTATTTAAAAATCTTATTATAAAAACGAGTTTATCGCTGATACGGGGATCGTCCATGGTCTAAAGTTAGTCCTTCGATGACCCTAGTTTAACTATGGTACTAACTGGCTAAACGAAAGAAACTAGCGCCACGGTGGTGGAAAAATGAAACTTTTAAGATTAAAAACTACGCGCCAAACGCCAATGTTGGGTTATCAACCTTCTTTGTTACACGATTTTGAGGTTGTCTTGGTCTTTGATAAAATATATCTACTCAGTTCAGTTTTTGTATTTTGTTGCTCCATTTTCACGATATTTATTATAGTTACAGTTAGTTATGACAAAAATAAACAGAAATATCAATTTTCGCGCGTTTAGAAATGCCATATTTACGTTCTGATTCTCGCAAACCTCGTTGGTAACTATTAAAACTTAATAGTTTTATTAGTTGAAAATTATTGTAGCAAAGCTGACTTTTATGAATCTGATTATGTATTCATTAAAAAATATGCAAACAATAAGCTTTCCAAGACCAATGCACGTATATTATAGAAGAAAACAAAAATTCTAAATACTTGAAACGTGAAAAAAGGATCGTGTGAATAAATGTGGTCCAATATACCAAACCAAACTTAACATAGTACTCTTCTAATAAGATGATGAATAAGATGGATATATTTTAATCTCATTAAGCTAAATCATGCATGGCACAACACAGAATAATAAATAAATAAATATTATTTGTGGTCTTTTCACACAGCGCCATCTAGCCCAAAATAAGCAAAGCGGGTACTATAAGAACCAGATAGTTGATAGAATACTTAGATACTTTTTTGTTTGTAATATACATAGAATACAATATAACTCCTAGACACAGAACAAACATCGATGTTCATCACGAAAATGTTTGTCCTGGGTGGGAATCGAACCCTCAACCTATAGCTCAGAAGGCAGGGCAAATGCCAACTGAGCTATCAGGCCAGAATGAACAACACTATTAGCTAATAATTGAAATAATAAGTCAGAATTGAGTCATTGGATACTAAGCCTCGTGGGCATAGAAGTCATCTAATTATAGAGACAGTAATATTACCAGTGTAACGCAGGGAAGGAACAAGGGCATGACGGGGTCAAACATAGATACATTTGTAACTAATTTAACTAGTACTTCTGTAAAAAGTAGACCTCCTACAGTACCATAGAATTAATAATCAAATTATATAAAATAATCATTTATTGACATAATGGTATCAAAATTTTTTAAATAAAAAAATCATAATGTACCACGTAATTTTTCTCGGATCATTCTATCGTTCTTGTCCTTTTCTTTAAATCTTCTTTTTAGTTGTTTAGTTTTCTGCCTATGTCCTTTTTTCTAAATATCGTAATTTTCCGGGATAAAAATTCAGCCATGTAGATCACGTTTTAAGCAATCTTAGAATACAGTTTTGATAGGACACAATAATATGGATAGAGATGATAAGAAAGTAGGTACACTGATTCCCGACTTATTCAAGCTGTTATGTCGTGTTAATTACACTATTTATAACTCAAGAACGGCTTAACCGATTTGGCTGAAAATTGGTGGGGAGGAACTTTTTATCGCGTTCGACCGCGTTTTTCTAATTCACCCGTGTGAAGCCGGGGCGGGTCAACTAGTACTTTATAGATTTCAAAATAGCTGGTAGTCAGTCAGGTAAGGCAGTTATAGGTATATATATATGTTAAATAGTATATATTTATGTCAATAAACATTTTTGTAGATATTTATATATAACGGTGTGTATCGCAGATGCCCGGTTGCCCCTATCCTTAGACCGTATCTGGTCAACTGTACTTAAGAACTCAGTATGTTACATAACAACGGTATACAGATGCCCCGTTTGTAATGCAACCAACCATAAAACGACATGCTAGAAAAACCGATCGGTTGCAATTAAACGCAATTGTTTTAACAATGGAATGAACTTGAATTGCTTAAGGTTGCTCATAAGTCGAACTTACTCGTATGTATTTGATGTTGAAACACCAGATTAGAAAATTAGACTACGAAAAAAAATCTACATACTTACTTAACTAAAATTGAGAGGGAAAATAAATAAATATGATCAATGCAAAAATAAACCAAGAGATTTTTTTTTGTTTTGGTTTTGGCTCCACACTTTTGTGTATTTAGCCAGTGTCAAGTAGTTAATTTTTCAAGTTATAAGTATTATATTTATGTATGTTGTATGTGTCAAGTCAAGTCACAGTCCAAGTCATCAAGTGGAGTCATAGTCTAGTCTAGTCAAGACACACTCCTAGTAAAGTGGTGGCAACTTTACCAGAAGCTTCTATGGAGTTCTGGAAACAACACGAAAAGAAACGTTTCACCATCATTATACCACTTTCCCACACTCATGGCTGTAATCCAGCACTTAACGAATAAAATACTACCAATTTTATGCAATAACACTGAAAATAACACAAGTTTTGAAAAATAATACAATGCGGTGACGCGATCTTTTTCGTTTTCCCGCCGAACTCATAAACCAAGAGATTTTAGACGTTTTATTCGTATATTAATAAAACGTCATCTACTGTAACTATTTCGCAACAGTAAAAAAATCGATCATTCAATTAGTATAGTAGTTCTGTAAAAGTTTGCTAGATGGCTCTTGTATTAAACTGAAATTTTGAGCTTTCTGGGTAAGCAATAGATGGCGCTGTTATACAATTTATGAGATTCCTTCTATGGTCACGGCTAATTAATATGAAAATGATGATCTCGATTAAAAAACTACTAAGCAGGCACTTATTTCTTACTTTGTAAGTATCTAACTAAAAATTATATATTAGGTCTTTACCTATGAAATTGCCGTTTTGTTTGAAAAAAGTTAAAGTATTTTTTTTTTCGAACTTATTTATTTCTTTTATTCAAAGTAATCACCCCTGCAATCAATGCATCTTTGCCAACGCTGTGGCAGTTTATGGATGCCCTTCTTGAAAAAATCAGCAGGACGGGAGACAACAAACTCTTCAAAGGCGTTTTGTACTGCCTCTCGGGAATTGAATTTTTTTCCCGCTAAAAAGTTGTCCAAATTTTGGAAAAAGTAATAGTCGGTAGGCGCAAGATCTGGTGAGTATGGCGGATGAGGGAGAGCTTCCAAACCCAACTCATGCAGCTTAGAGACGGTCTGTTGTGCAGTATGGGGTCGCGCGTTGTCGTGAAGTAGCAGTGGAGACGACCGATTGACCAAAGCTGGTTGCAGACGTGCGAGTTTCGCCATCATTGTGGTCAGTTCTTCAATGTACACATCTGCAGTAATGCTCTCGCCGTTTTGTAAAAAGCTATGATGAATCACACCAGCACTAGACCACCAAACTGTGACCATCACCTTTCTAGGGGTCTTTTTTCGTTTTGCACATTGCTTTGGTACCGAACCAGGATCTAACCAACTTGCTGAGCGCTTTCGATTGTCGAAAAGAATCCATTTTTCGTCGCACGTAACAATTCGGTTCAAAATTCCTTCATTTCTGTGCCTGTTAAGCAGCGCAAGGCAAGTCTCGACGCGTACGTTGCGCTGGCGATCGTTAAGTTCGTGGGGCACCCATCTATCAAGCTTTTTTATCTTGCCAATCTGTCGCAAATGGACCAATATTCTTTTGATGCTAACATCAAAAGCTGCTGTCAGCTCAGCTGTGGATTGAGATTCATCAGCTTCCACAATCGCCTTTAATTCATCATTGTTGACCAAAGTTTCCGGACGACCACGAGGTTCATTTTTCAAGTCAAAATTCCCAGAACGGAACCGAGCAAACCAATAACGGGTTGTACGTTCGTTTGTACAGTTCTCTCCGTAAACGTCCTTGATGTTACGTGTCGTTTGTGCCGCGTTGGTGCCACGACGGAACTCATATTCCATAATTACACGAAATTTCAAAGTATCCATTATGAGGAAAAATGTTGAAATGTAATGAAAATACAACGCTAATCAATAAACAAAAGACTTATATTGTAAATAGAATGTCATATTTTTAAAACAAAATTAATTTGAATTTAGAATTCATAGCCAATCAAAACTTTTTTTTGTTTGAAAAAGTCTGTACTGCAATACGGCAATTTCATAGGTAAAGACCTATTATAAACAATATAAATAACACTGTCTTTGCACCCCGGCTAGCCATTTTACGTCGCGACTTTCATAAGACCGTAAAAAAGGTGGTGATTTTTTTTTTTCTCGAAATATTGTTCTATAAGATGACAGAAACAAAATAGATCAGCATTCAGGTGGTCTTTGGAATTTGAAATGCAACCGTCTCCAACCTTCCTTGGAGGCAATACTAAAGTTTTATTCTACTGAAACTAACACCCATTTCTTATTACAGATATATAGTTCACCATGATATTTTAGCCCTAAGCTGAATTTGATAATGGAGTCGCACACTCCACCATGCCTCTTGAAATGACCCGACCTGGAATGTCTACTATCCCCATAGCTACTTAAGTGTTTCTCTGGAGCTCCGAGTGTATCACATAATTCAACTAGTTCTGCAAAGGCGGCAGGCTCCCCGCGGGGAGCTTATTAGAAAATAGATCTAATTATGCACTCACTTAGATCTATATGGCAGTATTAAGATTGCAGTCTTTTTTGATATTTTGATTTCTTTTGTTTCTCATTGTTTTATTGTGTATCTACTGGCATTTGTTAGTTCGGCTTGCGTTTGACCACTATCGCACCTGATGGTAAGTAACGTTATACATTTATTTTGTATGTTATTATTTTTATTTTCAACGGGACAATGCTGCCAGCATGTTGGGTACGCTAGCTACTGGTTGTGGGCTGGAGCATTTGGACTGTCCATAGGTCATTGCGGCCAGTATAGTATAGGCAAAATGTTTTTTTTTTAATAGTAGGTAGTGTTTGGTATTGTGTATTTCGATGAAAATAAAGACAATTTGTCGTGAAAATAAAATAAACTGTAAATTCTTGTACTCTTTTGTTTGTTTGATTTAGTAATGTGAGGCTTTCACGCCTAAGCGACTGAACCGATTAGCATGAAATTTTGTACACGGATTCCTTTTACAGAAAATTGCTTATCCCAGAAACGGGTAAGTTGAAGTTGAAACCACGCGCGACATTTCTACTGCCGTCAATGAAACTCAATCCAATAAGAAAATACCTAAATCATTAAATCCAATAAGTAACTTATTTAAAGTGAGCTAAAGGCTATTGTAAGGATCTGCCTTTAAATTCCTTTACAAAAAGTAACAATAGATTGGTAACCTTCAAAATAATTATAACTGTAGTCAGACATTGCACGAGTCGTTAACTTGATCATAATGGAGGAATAAAGTTCACGCGATATGCCTCATTTACTTAAAAGAAAATTGTCTTAAGTTATTACAAAGTAAGTACTTACATCTGCTCACTCCTCAGCGGATACCGTTTGTCAAATTTTATTAGTGTTCGAGGCGTATTATGACATGTTTCATTTAAGAAAGCATGCACCGTGTCTCTTACTCATTGTTAAATAGACAGACGGATGGATAAACAGACGCACCCTTACTTATGGATTTTTATAAGGTATTAAAGCCCATACTTTTTTAAAACTACATACACGGTGGAATTTATAGATAGATAACTCTTTATTGTCTCACCAAAATTATGAATTATGAACCTGATAGCTCAGTTGGTAACAGTTCAGCTATGTCTTCTGAGTTGTGGGTTCGATTCCCATCCAGGACAAGCATTTATGTGATGTACATTGGTGTTTGTGCCGTGTCTGGGTTTTGTTACATTGTATTCTATGTATGTACATTATTGTATCAGTTATCTGGTACCCATAGTATAATCTTTGTTTAGTTTGGGGCTAGATGGCATTGAGTGAAATGTCCACAAATATTTATTATATATTATTATTATATGCGTGACGAGTTTTTATGCGCTTTGATTTCCAAAAAAACACTCCGAAATGCAGTCCATAGAAAACCGACAAACTTGCTTGCTTTACGTCGGTGGGGCTAGCTCCCACTAACCATTACTAATAAGTCTTTTGGCTCGTCTCTGAATGGAGTCCAAGGCGTTGACTTATGCTCGTATTACAGAACGATGTTCAGTCATCGATCAGTGCTCAAGCAAAGATTTCATTCACTAATTGATCACTTTATGAATGAAATCTCTGCTTGAGCACCGATCGATGACAGAGCATTATTCTGTAATACGGACCTTAATATGTTACCCCTTTGCTATGTATTTTATGTTCGTGGTATTGTAAGCAGCAAATAAGCTGAGTACTGACAGTGTTAGAGGTAAGGCGTACTCTACGTAGTTCATATGCCATTTGGCAAGCCTGACGGACATGCAGTTGATATATCCAAGTTTTGCACCCAATATCAAAAAGCTCGAATCAGGGAATGCCGTATTTATATAGGGTATCCCATCAACGTTCTCTTGGGAATTTTGGGATGCTCATCTAGTGAAGTGAAAAGATTTTGATAAGTTCAACTCGTGCTCAGTTCTTGACACGCGCGTTTAGAATGTACTTATTTTAAAAGCCAACCCCTTTTCAATAATCGTCCGCCACCTAAATAAATATCACTTTTTTTGCTCAAAATATAGTTAAGGCGCCTACTCAACGAGCCAAAGCAAACTGCTAAAGTCATTTCCGGAACAATACAACACGGACCCAGAAAAAAAATCGTACGCCCAGGTGTGCAGCCACGTGGCAAGGGCCTTCCGGTGTCTTCCCTTTGCAACTGTAGCTTGTGATTAAAGTTACTTACAAGAAATGTTTTGATGTTGCTAGTTAGTCGAGTTTCCCATCGAAGTTGGGAAAGTGTGAATTCATTTTTTTTGAAACAGGCAAAGTGTTTTTATTCTTTCAACTAACTAAATACTACATTATTATTACAACAACTAATAAACACTACCTACAAACAAAATTGTATTATCTTTACATTAACACGAATTGAATTGTCTTCAAATAGATTTTAATTATTAACAAACGATCATAATCAAACCAGTTTTCTTTGAACACCATCAGCAAAAGGTATAATTTAAGCAAAAGTTAAATGTCAATTTAATTAAATACATGATACTTAGCTAACGGAGCCGTTCTCATATTATTATCTAAATAATAATTTTAGTACTTCTATCTATTGCAAAGGGTTTAAATTGAACGAAACTAATACAAATCGAACGGACCTCAATCGTGCTAGTCAATCAATGTAAACTAATTTTCAAAAATAAATGCCCAAATGGCAGATTTGAAAAGATACTGGCTACACCCGCGGTACCTTCGCTTCCGAGCGAAACCAGTCGCATGTTAGGTTACAATAACAAAACGTTGTATCTCCCAAAGAAATTCGAACTCAGGCCGGCCTTTTCACTTCTGGACGTTACAAACTAAGCTTGCCGGTTTATTTTGTTTATAATTTAATAAAGGCACGTGTCGGATGCCAATTGTCGGTAGCCAGGAACTGTGACGTCCTGTTATGTTCTATTAATAAGTTAGGGTAATATTCGCCCAGAAATTCAAGTTTTACAGGATGTGTAAGTATTTTACGTAAGCTTTATGCGACTGCCCCATTTATTACACTGTTGGATAGGTCAGTTAGGAAACTGAAATTGTTTTCTCCCGTCTAGCAGTGGCCCTGTGTTGATGGTAGGATAGATGATGAACTTTTACTCTAAAACTGAAGGATATCAGTAAATAATATTAATTTTTAGTTTGAAAACTATCGTGAGTATGACACATTTTGTAAGATAAATAACGGCTAAAACTCACGTCAATCAAAAGTCGAAATTACTCCGACCGGCTCAGTTACAATAATATTACTGTTTTTTTAACTATATTTAAATATATAAATATAACATGTATGATTTGATTTCATGTGTATGTGTTTTTTTTTAATATATCGTCGCATCCGCGGAAAACTATCCTAATTGCAAAACACCTACTTTACAGGAGGAGGTTTTTTCTGATTATCTCCGAAAGTTGTTAGAGAACGTATGTATTTTTAAATACAAATCGATAGCAAAATGCATTACACATCGTTTGGTATTTTTTTTAAATTAATAATGTAAATAAATATAGCTATTTTGTCCTATAAGATAGTCTTCCACGGACTTTTGGCGCGATTGCGTCAATTTAAGCGCCATAAGGATAGTTTTCGCCGGAGCAGACACCTTTAGGATGTTATTCGCCGCTTATCGTACGATGATGATGTTGTTGGCGTGTAATTATTACAACGGGAATCTAATTTTTAAGTTTTAATTACATGAAAAATGTTTAAAAGTTCTTTTACAAATGCAGTACTACTTAAAATTAACCAGATTGACCGAAAAAAATAGTACCTAGTACGTATTACAAATAAGATATTTATTTACTCATGCTAAAATAAGACGTGATTATCAGGTTAAATATTTACCAGGTAAGGTATTTACAGGTTTATGTTAAAAAGTTTATAGATACCGTGACATTTAATACGAAAACGTTTTCATAAAATGATAAGGTACAACAGAAAAGGGACCGTATTATTTGTCCATAAAACAAATCAACATCTACAGCAATGATAAACAATAACTATTATTCATCGAATAAATGAAGCTATTAAAAATAATCAAATGAATGTTTAAACTATACGCAACGTTTAAACTTTTATAATTTTAAGAGGAACAGGTTTATTTCAATATAGACCAAAGTAAAAAGTTTTATACTATCATGCAAAAACTTTTCATAATTGGGTATTGTTATTGCATCTCAAAAAAGAAAACTGTGGTTTGTAAGAATATTCCAAGTGATCTCAGATCGACATGCATAAAATATAATTTAAAAAAAACTTGTTTTTAACATGGCACAGCCTTTCAGAACAAAATATGCTTAGGTGTATTATTAAATTCATTTGAATAATTCCAAAAACTTGGATTTCAAAGTGTCAAATAATTTAAAAAAATATTGTTAGAATTAAACCCACAAGGATTATAATTAATAACTAGCTAAGAAATATAAGAGAGATCGTATTATCTCGTCACATAAATGAACAACATCAAATTCAAATGGTTTACCAGTTATTAATTATATTATTAAAACAATATGTACAAAAACTTTTCATAATATGTGTTTTTTTTAAATTTCATTGTTAACAAAAACAATATTGTGTGTCATTTAGTTAAAATAATTAAATTATGATTATAATAACCTCAGATCGATTTTCATAATCTGCCTACCCTTACTCCAGTTAAGTGTAATCGGTACAGCACGTTTTTCTCCCCACTCCCTTAGCACGCATGTTATTCTTCACACAGTCCAACCACACTTTTTTTCGATCTTTCTTTACCTTTTTTGCTATCAACATTCATATTAAATACTCTCTTGGTAACATGGCTTTCATCCCTCCGCATGACATGGCCATACCACGCTAGCCATTCTTCAACTTTTCCGTTACCGGTGCCACTTTCAGGCTACCCATTATGTACTTATTTCTGATTCTGTTCATTCTCGTTACACCACACATCCACCTCAACATACGAATTTCAGCCGCATGTAGTCTGCTTTCATCCAAATCTTTTGTTGCCCAACACCTCGACCCATACAATAGGACAGGTCTAATGATGATTTTGTAGATTTGCTCTTTAAATTTAAGGGGCAATCGGAGATTACAAGTTGTTCCTATGACCTGTCTCCATTGCATCCATCCCGAATTTATCTATTTCTTACGTCCCGATCTATCGCACCATCATCTAGCGCAAGTGAACCAAGGTAACGGAAGTCATGGCAGACTGGAAGGGGTACGCTAAGGTACGGGGTCGTTACCCCGTAAAGAGTATGTACTCCAGTTTCTCCCAGCCTGCTCTGCCTCAAGCTTATCTTCGCCGACAAGTACAATATCGTCTGCAAACACCAAGGTGCTTTCTCCTGTATGTCTGATGTTAGCGCAGAAAGAACAAATAAAATCTCAATGCCGATCCCTGATGCAAGCCCACAGCCACATCAAACTTGTCGGTCTCACTAGCTGTTGACCGGACTCACACACTTGCCTTGTCATGTATCGCGTGAATCAATGTTACGTACTCCTCAGCAACTCTTTTCTTCTTTAAGGCCCATCCCAGAACTTCACGAGAAATCTTGTTATAGGTTTTCTCGAGATCAACGAACACCATGTGCAAGTTTTAGTGTGCATGTCTCTATATTTTTCACATATTGGCGAAGTACAAATATAGCTTCTGACGTCCCACGCCCAGGTATGAAACCAAACTGAGTCTGGGCTATTTCAATCTCTTCTCTCATTCTTTTTGCTTCTCTCATATCTTCAATGTGACATAAGCTTAATTCCCGGATAATTGTTGCAGCTTTGTACATCAAAGTCAAAGTCAAAGATTTATTGCAAATAGGCTAACTTCAGCACATTTACAAGTCAAAATTATATTAGATACTTACAATTAAGTTATTTCACTAAGCATATAAAATTACAAAGTCCTTATTGTCAAATAATATATAGCAAGCCCATTACAATATATGAATTTGAAAAATAAAAGCAGTTCTCTTTCTCACTACTGGTGCAAGCAATCCGGCACAATGCAGAATAGAAAACTTTGATCCGAAGCTTCGATTACAACTGTAAAGAAGAAGCTACAAGAAACTTTACAGTGATGTATTTTTTTTCTTCTTTCTACTGTCTTTTACAATGTATATAATTTATTACAGTTAAGATAATGAATATGTTACAAAAGTAACCACCACGTCACACCGGTGCAAGAAAAATACCGTGATTATCTTAATAAACATTACAAATAGAAACTGAAATTATAGATAGGAATAGGCAATAGGCAAAGTACTTAAGATTTCATACCGTTAAGCTTGGGATATTCAGGCCAAGCTTTTTTGTCCGACACATAGTCATTTATTGTGTAATAAGCTTTTTTTTATTAAGTTTGACTTTATGAATAATTTATTTTTACGCATTGACGATTGTTCGATACCGTCAGGAAACTTGTTATAAAAGCGTATACAGTTCCCCATGAATGAACCATTAACTTTCTGCAGTCTGATACTTGGAACTTTCAATTTATTTTTGTTTCTAGTATTAAAGTTATGAATGTCGCAATATCTGGGAAAAGAGCTAATGTTTTTGCGAGTGTACATCAAATTTATGTAAATTTATTGACAAGCCACTGTACGAATATTTATCTCCTTAAATCGTTCCCTGAGAAAGTCGCGGGATTTCATGTTATAAATGGAACGAATAGCTCTTTTCTGTAAGACAAAAATTGATTGTATGTCCGCGGCTTTACCCCACAGTACACGTGACAGTACAGTGACATAATACTGTGGAAGTAACTAAAGTATACTAATCTTGCAGTGGCTTCATCAGTAAACTGTCTGATTTTACGCACAGCATATGCTGCAGAGCTCAATCTACCAGCAATGTTTGATATGTGAGGACCCCACTGTAATTTAGAGTCTATAGCTATCTATGCCAAGGAACGTGACAGATTGTAACAAATCTAACGGCTCAACATTCAGTAATAAATTTGTAGGAGACCCCCTAACATTAGGTAACGAAAACTTAATACATTTAGTTTACTTACTATTTAACAGTAGATTGTTTTTAGTAAACCAGTTCAAAACCATTGAAATTGCGTTGTTAACGTCGTCAAAATCATGAATAGATCGGTCAACCTTAAAAATAAGAGACGTATCATTTGCGAACAAAACAATATCACATAGGTTCTTTACAAAAAATGGAAGATCGTTAATATAGGCCAAAAATAAGAATGGTCCTAGTATTGAACCCTGCGGAACCTCCATTTTAGTGATAGAACCAGAGGATATTGCTCCATTAACTTCAACTGTCTGAATTCTATTACCAAGATAAGAAGAGACAAGATCAAGAGTTTTCCAACAAACCCCGTAATGCTTTAATTTAAAAATTAGAGTTTCATGATACGCAATCAAATGCTTTGAACAAGTCACAAAAAATCCCTATGGCATCCTGTGACTTCTCCCAAGAACCAAGTATATGTTTAAAGAGTTCTACACCTGCATCTGTAGTTGATCGTCCTTTTATAAATGCAAACTGTTGAATGTGAAACAGTCCGTTAAGGTTAAAAAATGTTAACAACTGATTAAGATTTTTTTTTTTTAATTTTACTTATTGCAGGTAACACAGAAATTGGCCTATAGTTCGATGGATCATTCTTATTTCCGGACTTAAATAAAGGAATCAATTTACTATTTTTCATTACGTTGGGAAAAACTTCTTCGTCTACACATTTATTAAATACTTCTGCTAAATATGGTGCGATTACTGTGACAATGCCACTTAAAACCCTGGTAGACATTCCCTAAAGATCCTCAGTATTCTTTATTTTAAGTGACCTAAAGGTCTTAACAATTATAGCCGAATTCATCATCATCATCCTTATTGTAAAATATGGGCACCAGTGAACTGTTGCATAATTCATCCGGGTTGCCTCATCGTACAACAAAATTGTTGTAGGATGAGGCAATCCCGGATGAATGAAATGAAAGAGCTAAAGAATTGAGTCAGCCACATCCATCCATCTAGCTTTAAAATCTTCACATCTCTGCTGGTACTCCATCCGGTAGCTTTTCTACTTTACTTTACACAGCTTTTCTTACTTCATCTATATTCACTTCTTTCACTTTACCTATATTTACTGATACACTTTGTAATAATCTATTCCACGTATTCTCTTCATTCATTCGTTTTTAAAATACTCCTTCTATCTCTCTGTTATTTCCTCATTATTTTGCAATACTTTTTCTCCATAATCTTTTAAACATTTCACACGCTTGATATCTCGTCCATTATTTTGACTTTGTTCCGCTATTGTATAAAACTGCTTTTGTCTTTGCTAGTTTCCTTTTAACTATACAGTTAATCTTGAGTTTTTACTCTTGCAATAGCGATTATCATTCTCACTTCTTCTATCACGCTTTATATATTCTGCTTTTATACTGTTCTTCCGTATTTCATCTTGTACGCTTGTATTCTTGTAACACTCTGCCAATCTTTGAAAACATTTTTACTTCTTTCACAATTTTCTGGATATTTTCATCCCACCACCATGTTTCCCTATCGATTTTTTCCTTGCCTTTTAACTCTTCAAAAACATCATACGCTGCGCTATTTATGCAACTTGCCATTTCATTCCATCATTCATTGACTGATTTACTTTCCAAATTCTCAATTTTTATTATTCCGTTAACCACCTAAGGAAGAAGTTATCAATTTGGGTGGTGTGATTATCGCTTTTTTTACACATTTTTACATAAACAATACCACATCATCATACCAATGGTTGTACCTTTTTTTGATTCGCAGGCTAAAAATAATATCCCCCTTGTGTTTCGTATTTCAGTTTCGGAAACCTAAAATTGAAAAAAAAAAACTTTTACACGTTTTTTTTTTCTTTTCGTGCTCGGGCCGTTTCTACAAATTTTTTGGATTGCCTTTTTCATTTTTTATAATAATATTAACCTCCACCAGCATACCACACGATTACGATTCCTTCAATAAATGGCAGCGTTACGCCTACGATAGTATGCCCCGCGCCTGCTGCCTAAAATTTTACGTGAAATACTATCGCACTGGCGAGCGAGATAGTATTCCGCGGAACAAATCAGACGTAGTGGCGCTTAGGATAGTTTTCAACGGAGCTTATAGCAAGAGGATGTTTTGCGCGAATTTTAAAATTGATTTTTTAATAATAAAAATTGTGATTTTCTACTTTCTGTTGATGTAGATAGGTGCAAATACATTAAAGGATTCTAAAAATGCAATAAAAATAAAACATCCTAACCGCCATGAGGATAGTATTCCGCGGATGCGACGATATGTTTTGTTCATGTTTTTTTTGTTTAGATATTTTTTGTCTACAGTAAGTTTTGTTATGTTAAAACCATTATATGAATTTGTTAAGTTCATGACATGACATTACGTTCATTTCTGACGTTCGTGGTACCACAAGTGTGTTCCGACCGAAAATTAGATAAAGACTCAGCATACGCTGACTCTGAGGAGCCCATTCGTGACACCAGGTAATTTTTTTATACTTTTGGTGTTATTTGTTATCAGTTGTCACGAATAAATGTTTTTTTTAATATCTTTCTTTCATACTAAAATTTTAACCCACACAATTTCCGAAAATATTTCTGCCCCCGGTGCCCGGTGACGCTGTAAAGGTCGCTAGAGACCAACAGCATTAGCACGTTCAAAAAAAAGCTGCCTAGCTACGGTACCTGTACTTATTCAAAGTATAGCTGCTTTTGTAAAATATTAGGTACTACATCTGACCATAATAAAAGCCACGTTCGGCACGATTTCCTTCTTTAGGTGAATTATTATAAAAACTAAAATGCTTTAATCGTTATAAGGTCGGAAGGCAATCGGATTTCTAGCAAAATTTATGATAGCGTTGTAGGGTTCCGCATTATATCAAGCGAATGATGAAACCCATTCGCTCGATCTTTCGATCAAAATTTTAATAAAATATTTAATCAATTTTTGATTTAGTTTTTTGTATACTCGTATGTAACGTTTTAGTTGTTATCTTAGAATGTGTGACGATTGTTTTAATCCAGGTATATAATAAATAAATTTTAACTGATTAAATTTAAATTGACTTAAATAAACTTTTTTCAATATTTAATCAATTTATATTTATAAATTCGTACGCTTTGCTTTTTGTTATCGTTTAAGAAAAATAGCAAATAATACACATACTTACTAAAGTTTCGATAGTTATATTATACATGTCCATTGTGCTAACTGCTGCATATCTTCTGTACATATGAACATAAATAAAAATGAATCCTCTGTTAGTTTGTTTGTGTTACTTTTATAGCAAATCGGCTGAGCTGTTTCTGATGAAATTTTAGACACAAGTTTCCGACATTTATAAGATCAACATATAATAATAATAATAAAAGCCTTCATGCGGTAACCTTGTTAACTTACATGCTATTAGTATAAAACAGTAGTATTCTTAAATTTAGTTTATATAGCCAAAAATTTGTTTTTATTTTTATATTAGCAACTAATTTGTTCAGGCTTCCTGTCGACATAGGTCTCAAGATCAACATAGGATGCTCTGAAAATAACGAGCTCTCTCGCAAAAACAGGACAATTGTGAAACAACAGGGTGCCTTTCTATATATTTTCACTAGTTGCGCCCCGCGGGTTCACCCGCGGATAAAAGTTTTTTTATTATTTGCTCATCCCACGGGAAAAGTTCACTTTTCCGGGATAAAATGTAGCCTATATGTTAATCCAATGTATAAGCTATATTGGTATCGAATTTCATTCAAATACATTCAGCCGTTTGAGCGTGAAGGAGTAACAAACATACACACATACACATATACAAACTTTCGCCTTTATAATATTAGTGTGATTCAAGTTGAATACGGAACCACAGCCACATAAGTTGCACTTACACCTTGTTTTTTTTTGCCCACAAAAAGGGTTTTTCAAACGTCAAGTTATTGTTAACTGGAGTAGCGCATTGTAGTTATTGTTGCAGACTTTTATTTACGATAATGTACAATTTTCACGGAACATTTATTTTCGGCTCATGGCTTATCGATTTTAATAATAATAGCGATTAAAAAATAGGTATAACTACGTACGGTTATTATTATTTAAGATGAGGTGTTTCAATAAAGAGTTTATCCATCTATCTATTGTATCTATCTACGGTAAGTATACTTATGTGGTACTTATTTATTATTTTTGGTTCTATATTTTGGGGTTGGAATGCTTCATAGTCAATAGAATGGATGAACCATAAACTTTACGAGCGCCAAGGGCAAGTATTTAGATTTTCTCTATTAATGAAAACTTTTCGAATCCAAATTTTGAGTAAAATTTGTTCTCTAAATGTTTGCATCGGTTATCCGGCTGTAAAGTTGTAATACGTATAGGTAATACTACACCTGCAGTGAGAAATATACATGAACAGCAGATAAAATAAGTAAGTTGCAATAAAATTATTGTATTAATATGTTAAGTATATCCTGACGTTCGTGGTGCCACAAATGTGTTCCGACTGAAAATCAGTTATTAAGGTATTAGGACCTTAATTTTATGCTGAGTCGGAGCCCATTCGTGACACCATGTAGCATTGTTTTATTGTTTTTGTGTTACGTATTTTTTATCAGTTGTGTGTCACGAATAAATGTTTTTTTTTCTTTCTTTCTTTAAAATATGTACATAATTAAGAGAATTTGATTTATGCATAATTATTATTATGCGTGAAACTGGAGAATTGGTTGATATTTAAAAGCACTAATTATGTATTCATAAAAAAAACATGAATCAGTATTTGCAATAAAACTAGCGGGTACAATTAATGAATAGAGGTAAATTCTTAAAAGAGCACGGATTTTAAGAGCACTTACAGTATTATCAAAAAACACTGAATTAAAAATTTTTACAGTTTTGGGAATAAAAAGAATATTCTTGACAGCCTCTGTGGTGTGGTGGTTGAGCAGGTCGGTTCATAGCCTAGAGGCAGCGGGTTCGATTCTGGCGGACCAATAATTTTGTAGACAGGAAAAAAGCGCAAATACTGGTTCTGAGTCTGGGTGTTGGGGGTACTTGGTCCTCGCACTTCCTGGGTCCTTGGATTCAGGTAATCCTAGTAAGGGTCCAGGATCTATGGGTAGGATCTTTGTACCTACGTTATTTATTTATTTTTGTAAATGAAATTACTAATCGAACTCTGTCGTATTGCATAACAGATAATTAACAATTAATAGCAATTAGGGCGTCCGTTCGTCCATCATTAATTTGTTAGGTAGGCTCTTCTTGCGACAGTGACAAACAAAATATTATAGCAAAAACCACTGGACTGGATTTGAAGAACAAATCACCCTCATATAATAATAGATACCTACCTACCTATAGGTACTTATTAATATTTGATAATAAGCACTTTGAAATTTTATATGCTTATCACAATAACTTTTAAGTACCTAATATCATTTTGACTTGTAAAAGTGCAAAAAATAGCCTATTTACAATAAAATCATTTGACTTTGACTTTGATATAGGATAAAATTATATCACTCGTGTCAACCCCTCATACGTAAGTTACGTGCTCTCGCAAAACGAACAAAGCTTTTTTCTATTCGGGATCAGACATGCCCGTGAATAATTGTTAAAATCCATTTCAGCTATAATGCCAAAATAATTAATACAAAATGTAAATTTAGAATATTTTTACAAGGATATGAAATTTGTGGCATACCTATATAGCATTTTATTTTTTGTAGTAAAACTTCTTTACGCACGCTTGACTTGGGGAGTAAACTGGTGAACGCGAGGCAAGCGGAAGCTGAAAGTTGTTGGTTAACGTAGATTTCCATTGTCAACATAGCAAAGTTATTTTATTTATTATGTTCGTATGTCCGGTAAAATGACAATTTGGAATTGTCAAAATGGCGACATTAACATTAAACAAAGCAAAAACAAAGTTATACCGGCCGATAGATGGAGCGAAACTAAAGAAGTTTCTTCGTCAGTCGTGTGGTCTAAAGCACACTTGATTTTATTTTTATGTAGCACGCATGTATGAATACAATATGTCTTATAGGCGATCTCTTATCTCTCGTAGACCACGTTTTTGCTTAACACCAAGAGAATGTGGTCCAACTTCATAAACTTTTTTTAAATATAAATTATTTCTAGATTTAACGTGTGAATAATGCACTTCGCAAAATAAAGTAACGTAGCCTACCTATTCATTCAAATGAAACCTGCACCTGCTAACAAATTAATTGTAATACTTTTCTCACAATTTAAACAAAACAATAATACATAACAATACAATAATACAATAATACAATTCTTTGAAAGCAAAAGCTTTGTTTAATCTAAGCTTCCTTTATTGAGTAAGTTGCTTACAATTTATTCATAGGAATATACACCTGGTCTATGTAATGTCGTTACCAATTAATTAAAATGTATTAACACACAGTTACTTATATTCATTTTTAAAATAAAGTGTTAAAAGACATTTGATATGAAAGCTAAAGATTTCTAAATGTTTAACAATGCAGTTATATTTTTCAAATTGACACCTTTCTACATGTCACTCTGACAACAACAAATGTCATAATGCAAATAAGTTTTTTTATCATTATTCAAATTCGATGCGCGCGCACTGCATTGTTATTCCGAATTATTCAGAATTCATTAATTTTATGCAATGAACGGTAAATGCGTTTGTTGGCCCGCCTATGTTTATGTTTGACTGTAACAATATTGTAGAAACAAGTAATAAAGTTTTGCTTTATGGTATAGTTGTGGTATATTAATTCAATAATTGTTCTTCAAAATTATAGAGTAAGAAATTTGATTAAAATAAAGGTTAATTTGGTTTTTATATTTTTGGTCAAGTCCAATTTCAGATTAATTTGCATAGTAAAATAATGCGTGATTGAAATAATTTTTAAAAATTATATTTTATTTGCGTCATCAATAAAAGAATACCTACTTATGATTGGTTTTAGTAGGTCTCTATTCTTTTGAGTTGATTAACAAAACATTCGACTCAGTTTCAAATTAACAATCTCAGTCAATTTAAACAATAGTTCAACGCGTCCTTAAAGTTTTTCATATCCGGTAATTTTCCCTTAACTTAATGAACCCGAATATTTGAATTAAAAAAGGGCGCGTGCACATTGTCACCGTATGATAAATTGCTGTCATATTCAAAGTTTTACAATACATATGTAAATAATTCCGAGTCGATGATGAATGTATGTCTTTGTATTGTCAGATAAAAAGATGAAAACTCTTTGAAGGGTTCCAATAAATATTTTTACAATATACATACTTACTATAAACTTTATTTCTATGAGTTAAACATCTGTAATAGGACACATTTGTAATGATACGAAAAATATTTAACGAAAAAGCTATTACCACATATTATATAACAATACCAGACTTATTTATAGCAAATATTTTAAGTGTCTAATTTTTGCTGAAACTAAACTCCCACATTTTTATTCCGATAAAATATTCAATCACCAATTCCAACAAAAGGCCCGAGTCAATGACCCTTGCCAAATATATTATGACCAACGAATAAATCTCCGCATCAGATCCCGGGACATTCAAAATATTGTCCCATTTCGACCCAGCATATACACTAGCACGCCTCAAAACGTCACTACTAAGTTTAAAAAAATATTCGGATAAAAAGGGTTGACACACAATGGCGAATCACGTTACTATTCTTTTTTGTCCCAGTTTACTTTTTTGAAAACCAGTGGGCCGGTGTAAAAATGACAGAACTGAAGTTGTGATTGATGTAACTAATTAATTTTGTCGTACGCGTGTTTAGAATTTAGACACTCGAATCGGAAATTAAAATTTACATCTATTGTAGTGAAGATGACAAAAGGAATGCTCTTTAATTTCAAACTTTTGTTTGGTAAAGGAGCATATCGAGTATTTATAATATTATCTGTGGCAATGGCAATCCTTTCGTTAAGTACCCTCTACGTTACTTAATTACAATACGACATAAGTACAAAGCCGTCCGTAATCAAGTTTCTAGACATATTAAGAAACTTGGTTACGTGTGTCATAAAATTTTCCTGAGTAATAAGATCCAGAGTCCATTGGATTTCTGGTACGTTGCCAAAATGATGTCGTACAAATTATAACAAAGCTGTTTGCTTCATCCTTTAATCTAAAAGAAACTTATCTGTGCTTGTCGAGACGAAAAACAGTTTGTTCGGCATGTGTAATTTATCGCAGTATAAAATGTACAAGTAAATAATGAAAGTTAGTAGGAATAATTCGGTTTCGTGATAAAAATACTAGCTTTTCACGTCAAATAAAATGATGGGGTCTATGTACAGGGGGTGATTTTATACATATCCATTGTCCATTGTAGCGTCGCTCGCAGCTCGGGTTGAACCGTGCTCACCTCGTTTGTTAGACCGTTCCTATTGACAGTAGTGTTGCCTGGACTTCAAAATCTAAGTACACAATTGGGACAAGGATCGACAAAATGGGACATATTGAACTTTTCTTTTTCGTTTTTCTTTGTGACCTTAGAAGTGAAGTGCATAGGATGCAATAAAATAATATTCAGCATTACGAAAAATTACATGAAATATATACAAAATAAGCAATATGATTAAAAATATACAAAATTATGTAGAAATATCTAGTGTAATGTTTATTGTGTCTCATATTTCCGCGGAGTCACGCCTGAGTCAATAGAATTACTATAAAAACATATGTATTTTCTTAAAAGCTGTGTACTGAGTGACTGCCTGACTGTCAGACAACGTCTACACACGCTGCATTTAAAGCAATATCCAATCCCTAAGGGGGGTTGTTAAGGATTGTGTGGGACCCGGGTGAAACTGCAGACTACCCCTAGTAATAAATAATAAATAAATAAATAATCTTTAGTTTGTATACCTAGCCAAAAGTCGGATGATATTTTGTAAATTGTGTTGATTCGCAGCAACAGCGAATTCATTCAGTTCGTTTAGTTTTGTAAATTGGCTGCATGTGCCTGATATAAATTCATGGTGTAATGTTTGTGATTTATTGCCTTTTGCGTTACCGAAAAAAAGTTTAATCGAGTTGTCAGAGCCTGTTATTTTACAAAAAAAACTTGTTTTTTGACAAATAGATCGTCATGTTTTTGCACACCACAGGCATCGTGCCGAACATGGGGTTTTTTCGCTGGAACTTGTCTAGCATTTGACCACGCTCTCACCTGATGGGAAGTGACGATGCGATCGAAGATGTAGCCTGCTAGCTAAGCAAATACCTGTTCACTCTTCTCTTGAACACGCCCGGTGCCGAATAAGTTATTTTGTTTATTATTCCTTATATACCCATTGCTTTAAAAAAAAAAAATCTCCGTATATCTCACAAAACCGGCTTAAACAATTTGGATTAAATTTTGCACACATAATTGTTTTATTACCAGGATCAACATAACTTACTTCAAAAGTCTCCACAACACAACAGGTGTAACCGCGAGGCGACTTCAACTTTGAATAAACTCTATTACAAGCTTTTTAGAATTCATTTTAAATATATACAGTGGTAATGTTTCATCTTGCGCAAGGGAAGTGTGTAATTTGCACCTCTAGAGCTAATTCCGCCATTCCTCCCCACACTTGAAAGACAAGTCATTTTCCATGCACGCACGGTTAAAGCCACGAACCTAAAAATACTCGCTGCCTTCACGCCAGCCTTCTAACCTAACATCAAAGTCAAGGTAATGAGGGCGTAGGGAGGTTCTGAACTCCATTCAGCAAACCCTCATTAGGAGCAACGAAACTTCAGCCTGAGAATTTCGGGAGCGTATGTATTTCTTGTCTTGTATGGTTTGAAAAACTTTGTTATTGTGAATAATGGCAATGGAAATGTCGTTACTTGTTACGTATTAGTTCGTATTGCTTGATAACCCACAAATCATACAAAACAAAAATGATGATGACACATTGATGTAGATCTATAGTAGGTACAAAGCTGTAAAATTTCTCTAAAATCTTTTATTCTTTAAACTACCAGCTAAAATAATTATTGTTCCAACCAACAGCAACTCACTTGACTTGGACCATTTTATCTAAGTCGCTTTAAAACATTTATGACCGTCTGCACTAAAGCTTGATAGCTCCTAAGTTCGCACTTATCTCCCTGGCCCCGGTTACTCGTGCGTTTGTAAAACTCATGTCAAGTCAAAATGCCAAATATTGTACGGTCATTGGTTGACAGATGATGAACAGGCAACCGCGTTCAGTATTTTGTCTGCCAAGTTAACACGAATTTAACAAACGTATATGAGAACCCGGGGAACGTATTGCTTAGCTAAGTTGTATTTTAATATACTTTAGTTTGCCTTTTGCATCCAACTGCTCAGATTTTGAGCAGGTCATTTTTTAGTCCACCTAGTACCCACTCACGCATTGTAAGCCTGGCCTCTAGGTAGAGGTCTTCCAGTTCGTGGTCTTGACTCGAAAACGTTTCTCCCGATCCGTTGTCGGTTCTCCTAGTGATGTGGCCTGCCCAATGGCCATTGTCA
This sequence comes from Ennomos fuscantarius, assembly GCA_905220475.3. Classification (NCBI taxonomy): domain Eukaryota; kingdom Metazoa; phylum Arthropoda; class Insecta; order Lepidoptera; family Geometridae; genus Ennomos; species Ennomos fuscantarius. The sequence goes on from HG992039.1 coordinate 6,424,128, forward strand.
TTAAATTCAAACTACTCGCTGCATTTTTAATTAAAAATCATTCACGTTATGGACAATGTTAGCAGTCAGCACAAAAGTGAATTCGTTTGTGTCCTCACCGCGTGACCTCACGCTTCGTTACACCTTGTTCCGATTTAATTAAACACGAACGACTTTTCCAAATTTCTTAATTATTTCCTCCGGACGGAAAAAACTGTCTTTTTATTACTTTGAAGAGATTTTGTTTTTATTGGGCTCATTAAGATTGTCGAGGGTCTTGACTTGACGTAATAAAAGTGTTGCGACAAAATTTTAAATATTTCAAGAATATTCTCTTCTAATTTGTAATGCTATTGAGCGAGCATGGATGCGCGGTGACCCGTGTGACTTTCAAACCGATGCAGCCAGGTTCAAATCCCATTCAGCTCTGCACCAATAACTCAAGCTATGTGCGGAATTCATCCGCTTTTACAACGGTTAAAGAAAATATGGTGATGGAACCGGCAAGTTCATTAATTTAAAAAAACAAGATGTGTCATCCAATAACCTGTACTAGGCCAATAGGCCAATACGGCATGGATTATGGCATACTATTGCTGTAGGCCATAACCAACACTGCCTGTGTCCCAGCAGTGGGAACATTTTGGGCTGATAACGTAATGCTATTTTATCACTACTGCATACATACCTACTCTGTATCCTATCTCTCCATGAAACGAAAATTTGATAAAAGTCATACATGAAAGACACGTGAGAGCTTCTTTTATCGCCTCTACTTTCTGAGTGTTGTTTTTGTTGAAACTGTTGACACATTTCATACGCCAGTAGTAACACAAGATATGTGCTGTGAAATTTTTATTATTACTAAGCCGAACGATCACATACATAGATCCTGAACCCTAACTAAGATTCCCTGTGTCTGGGAACTACTAGGATCATGGTCCCACAAGACCCAGACTCAGAACAAGTATTTGCGCTTTTTCCTATACATATATTATTTTCTTTTTAATTATAGTAACCAAGAGTAAAAAAGGAAAAGGATTCCACACGGAATATTACCCTACATTGTTATGTTATTTTACACTAGTTGCGCCCCGCGGTTTCACCCGCGGATAAAAGTTATTTTAATTATTTGCTCATTCCACGGAAAAAAATCACCTTTCCGGGATAAAATGTAGCCTATATGTTAATCCAGTGTATAAGCTATCTTGGTACCGAATTTCATCCAAATCCATTTAACCCGTTTGAGCGTGAACGAGTAACAAACATACACACATACAAACTTTCGCCTTTATAATATAAGTGTGATAGTGTGATAAAACTATTGATCCTTTTAACTTTTACTGCTTATCAACTAAGAGGCTTTAAGTAGCAGCATGTTGCAGGCATTAACTTTAAGTATTCATGTAATAACTTTCGGTCTTTTAGGCCCAGTCATAAACAAAAAACCATTTAACGACATGATGGCCATTAGCCGACCGTCATCACCTACCGTCAATCCCGCGAAATTTATTTCCCCAATTAAAATTTACAAACTACGGCCAATTAAAATTGGAGCTTAAAATATTTACGGAACATAAATAAATGATAACAACGATTCGGTATCATGCGATCGGTTGCAAACGAGAGTATCATCATACAACATCATCTGGAAGATGTCTACTGCAGCATACAATCAGCAGCAGCTTTATATATATATATATCTGTATTGACATTTCTTAATCAGCTTTAAAACATAAACCACATCCAAATAACAATAAAATTACTTACGTTTCTCAAGATCTTTATTTTACTAACATTTTTACGACACCGCGAACGGGACCAGAGCAGGGCTATATTTAATTTAATTTTGTTTTTATCCACCCTTGCGTTTTTATTACTGTTGAAAAAAAACTTTACCAACCCATTTGTCTTAAGAAAATAAAAGCATTACTATTTCTTAAGCTAATGTATAATTTATGATGGAGAAACTTGGTGAATCCACTTAAAGCGGAAAAAAATATACCTAATTTTGACAAAAATACTTTAAAACTTGGTAGTGACACTCATGGGTTTTTTAAATTATTGACTTTAGAATCTATAGCTGTGACGAAACAAGCTTGAATTTTGCCCTTGATAAATATAAATACAATGGATAAGGGCTCCAAAGGAACGGTTGGATATGAAAGATTTGAAACCTTAACCCGTTCAGTTTCATCATGAATTCTTCTTTGAAAATTATTGGCATTGTTTGCTTTATAAATATAAAGATAATTTATTTGTTAGAACATGAGTAAAATACATTTCCAAAAAATATATGCATTGGTGTAGTTCCATAGAATGATCTACGTTCTAAAATTGTAACGTCAATGGCTTCTTTCATTTCGTTTGGATATCTCCAAAATCTTTATTCCGTCTCATACATTGACGAGATTATTATATGAAAAAGTCAGTAAAAATGTAGGCGAGGTATACGTACATATTTAAAAAACCTATAAAATGTATTCATGTTATATCCAAAACTACTTAAACGATGAACTCATGAGGATATGAATAGATAGAAAGACCACAGATTATATAATACTACGAGACCATCCTACATTAAAACGCTATCAAAATTAAACATTTAACACATGGACATAGTCCAACGGTCCCGAATAACGGTCATTAGTCGATACTACGAATGATGGCGATACACTAATTAACAGATGCTGATGAATTTATCACCAAACTGATAAGACTACCACTTACGTAGTGCATATATCTGGTTCTGGTACTTTTTTACTTTGAAAAACTATCAAATAACTAATGAGTAAAATAAAATTATGTTATTATGACTTTGAGCGTAATAATCACGGATTAGGGTGTAAAATTGAACGATAAGATCACATAGCACATATCAGACCAAAGATAGATAAACATTAAACAAAAAGTTTGTTTTTCTAACACGACAAAAAAGCTTGCAAATACGATAAAAACCAATGTGACAATGGCGAGTAATTTGAAGTGGGTCTCTCGTGTTACAATGGCACCCTTGTTATGTAAGTTATGATATTTGCGAACACTTCAAATGTTATCGTTTGGAGCTATTTGTTAGGTTTTTTGCGTAAATATAAATAAAAAGGATCAAGCTTGATAGGTGCCAAGCAACGAAAAATAAAGCTATAATAAATATAGATAATATTTTTTTCCAGGTGGTAAGACTTTTCTGCAAAGTTCGTCTAAGTACCACAGCTTTGCCAGTTATTCTGACGCTAAGCAGTAGTGCGCAAGCACTGCTGTGTTCCGGTTTGAAGGGCACTGTAGCTAGTGGAATTACTGGGCAAATGAGACTTTATGACATAATCTCACAGTCTAGTAATCTTATTGCTAGATTGTGCTGATGTCTCGGAATGGCGTGCGCAGTGTAGTGTCACGCGAAACTATTCTTTAGAGTTTCAAGTGTCACTCCAACTGATATGGGCAGTCGTATTCATCATGCAAACGGTTAGGTCGTCACGTCATTCCTTAACATAAAAAAATTATGAGTTTTGTGATTTAAATAAATACTTACCACTACATGTGCTTTATGTATCTTTTGCTTTAAGAATGATTTTAAATTATTAACATTATCAGGTCTTATATTAGGTCTTTACCTATGAAATTGCCGTTTTGTTTGAAAAAAGTTAAAGTTTTTTTTTTTCGAACTTATTTATTTCTTTTATTCAAAGTAATCACCCCTGCAATCAATGCATCTTTGCCAATGCTGTGGCAGTTTATGGATGCCCTTCTTGAAAAAATCAGCAGGACGGGAGACAACAAACTCTTCAAAGGCGTTTTGTACTGCCTCTCGGGAATTGAATTTTTTTCCCGCTAAAAAGCTGTCCAAATTTTGGAAAAAGTAATATTCAGTAGGCGCAAGATCTGGTGAGTATGGCGGATGAGGGAGAGCTTCCAAACCCAACTCATGCAGTTTAGAGACGGTCTGTTGTGCAGTATGGGGTCGCGCGTTGTCGTGAAGTAGCAGTGGAGACGACCGATTGTCCAAAGCTGGTTGCAGACGTGCGAGTTTCGCCATCATTGTGGTCAGTTCTTCAATGTACACATCTGCAGTAATGCTCTCGCCGTTTTGTAAAAAGCTATGATGAATCACACCAGCACTAGACCACCAAACTGTGACCATCACCTTTCTAGGGGTCATTTTTCGTTTTGCACATTGCTTTGGTACCGAACCAGGATCTAACCAACTTGCTGAGCGCTTTCGATTGTCAAAAAGAATCCATTTTTCGTCGCACGTAACAATTCGGTTCAGAATTCCTTCATTTCTGTGCCTGTTAAGCAGCGCAAGGCAAGTCTCGACGCGTACGTTGCGCTGGCGATCGTTAAGTTCGTGGGGCACCCATCTATCAAGCTTTTTTATCTTGCCAATCTGTCGCAAATGGACCAATATTGTTTTGATGCTAACATCAAAAGCTGCTGCCAGCTCAGCTGTAGATTGAGATTCATCAGCTTCCACAATCACCTTTAATTCATCATTGTTGACCGAAGTTTCCGGACGACCACGAGGTTCATTTTTCAAGTCAAAATTCCCAGAACGGAACCGAGCAAACCAATAACGGGTTGTACGTTCGTTTGTACAGTTCTCTCCGTAAACGTCGTTGATGTTACGTGTCGTTTGTGCCGCGTTGGTGCCACGACGGAACTCATATTCCATAATTACACGAAATTTCAAAGTATCCATTATGAGGAAAAATGTTGAAATGTAATGAAAATACAACGCTAATCAATAAACAAAAGACTTATATTGTAAATAGAATGTCATATTTTTAAAACAAAATTAATTTGAATTTATAATTCATAGCCAATCAAAACTTTTTTTTGTTTGAAAAAGTCTGTACTGCAATACGGCAATTTCATAGGTAAAGACCTATTATTATATTTATTTTAGTTGTATATGCGAAATCTTATAAAAATAAGATCTAAGCACAGCTACGACTGTGACACAGACCGGTATTTAATAACACGATCAAGCCAGAGCTTTAGCAGTAAAAAGATTGTACTAAATAATTTAATAGAAAATTCAGACTACAAATTATAATATAGGAATAGATTGATTTTTAATCAATTTTAAATCAACTATGAAACCATTACAAGATCCCGTTTAGCGGATGCTAACGAATTCATATTCAGGAAATCCGACCGTGTGAACTAAAGCAGTCTTGCAAATTTTTTGAAAGTAGTCCTTTGATAGTCCAACTTTTATCAATGTTTGATTTGACAGCCTCTGTGGCGTAGTCGTTGAGCAGGTTGGCTCATAGCCTGGAGGCGGCGGGTTTGATTCCCGCGGCAGGATAAGTATTCGTGCTCCAAAGAAGGCAAAAACTTAGGCCTCGTAGGACCTGGGTTGGACACGGAATCCTAGTTAGGGTCCGGGATCTATGTATGTGATCGTTGGGTGTTATTATTATTATCATCATTATTCTGCATCTCTAAACCAAAACCTAGTTTGAGTATAAAGATCGTCCTATTTGAGAAAAATGTCAAATACCTGACCGAGGGCTGATAATAAGGACTTTACATTTGGTTTTTTTTTCTATTTTTATAAAACAACAAAACACGCTTTTGGTATAAATTTAAATGTTTGTTCAGTGTTCAGTGAAAGAAAATTAATGTTCCATTGTGCGTCAGGCAGGGGTAGCTGTAATAAGCTTTTTGGAACGAAGTTCCTTATCGTGCGTTGCGAAAGGAGGCTAGACGGAAAAAATTAAGACCAAAAGTTGTAACGACACTATTTGCTATAGTTGTAAGCCGTGCGGCGTGCGCGTGTTTCTCTCTCTCTTTCTCTCTCTCTAGCTCTCTCTCTCGCTCTCCCTCTCTCTCTATCTCTCTCTCTCTCTCTCTCTCTAGCACTCGCACTCCGATTCTGTCTGATGTGTCCAATAGCAATAAACCATCAACCCCATCATTTATACAATCCATGGCTTGTTGAGAAGGTAAATTAAAACTCAACAGTTTAATGACTTAGCTTGGTGCTTGAGCAATATGATCTGCTTCGTCCGTATTTTATCGCCCAATAAAAGTGTCACCCTCTCTCAATTTGGGCATAGTACTTTTATTATGAACAGAAAAATTATTGCCATTTTTATGACTAGAACACGCACAGTTTGGATGTTGTTTTTATGCCGAGTGTATGTTTTTTGCGGAAATCGCAAGCGGAGTTAGAAATAGAAGGTTTATCAATTTTCTCTCTTAATGTCGTTGGTTTTAGGACTATTTTTGTGGATCAAAGTGTCGACTTGTTTTCTGTCAGATTGCCATTGTTAGGAAGGAGACTTAAAAAGTGTTATATTCAGTGATTTCTGCGGAAAAATAAACTTTAACGCAAGTGGTACACAGACCACTTATATTCATTAGAAATATAACGCTTACTCTAAGCTTATACTACATGCGATGCATAGGTCGTAAAATGCATTTGTTTGTCCTACATTGTACAAACTCGTATAGTAACCACGTTATCATGTTTGCTTATGTTATTATTTGGTAAACCTAAATAACGAATTCTCGAATAGTAAACAACTTTGATGGTCACTTTTATCGATTTTTTTGTTTTTATTTGTCCAATAGCCTATTACACTAACATGATACTAACCTACATAACATTTATATATCCATTCATATTTGCCTAATACACGCCTAGTTTTGTTGTTCTGGTTGTATTGATTTTATCTGATGACATATTACATTGTTCACATAAACATCTAGTGGTACTTACTCATTACAACACTTAAACATCGCTATTTTACTGATAAGATCAAAGGTGTAAATTACCACCTCTTGTAATTGCAAAACTCAATCGAGTCATTGACACAACCCTTCGAAAACTATTAACAAACTTCACTAATTCAACATCCAACCTTATTGTTTATTTGCCAAGGTTTATTTTAGTTTGTATTGAAATTCACAAAAAGTTTACTCGCCGTTTTTGATTAAAATTTGTGGCACCTTTTTATTCCAATGTTCGTAATGCTCTTACAGATGAGCGCTTCGATTATGCTGATTCTTGTAACAAAATCTAATACATATTAACAAACGCAAGGATCGCTTGGACAATGTCAAAAAAATCTGTAGCTAGTTTGTACATGTATCAATTTGATTCCATGTGCAGCGTTGTCAGAACGAATAAAGGCTTTACTTTTCATTATAATTACGGAAATTTAGTTTGCTTATTATTGTCAAGGTAGCGTTATCTACGAACATACAATTATCTTAAAAATCTATACCATAGCATTTACAATTGACATTGGTTGTAATCTTATTAAAATGCTACAAAATAAGATCTACAGAAGGTGTTTTAGAAATTTGGTTTAACATGAGATGATGGAATGGAAATGATAGGAACTGGAAGATAATAAAAACGCGAGACATTGCTAAATTGAAATGCAGAGTGGATTTGAATAAATTAGATGAATAAGTATTATATGAACCGAACACAAATCTCATTATACGTTCCAGTGTAGCTTTTTTTAGAATTTACACAAAACTCTGTGTAATCCCGCCCAAGCTTATCATAATGTATAACCAATTGTTAGAACTGACTACCAACGTACTTGGAGAACCGACACATTACGTAGAATGTGACAATAAAGGGTTAGAACCCTCTCTAATTTAAACTTTATAAAGGCCCTTGAAATATTCGAGCAGTGGCGGTCAATGTAATTTAATACTCTACTGTGGAACTCGTTTATTCAAAAAAAAGGTAAAGCAAAATTACAACACGGAATTTGAATAAGTTCAAACTTTGGTAGAATATCTAGTTTGGACACACTTTGGATGGGTAGCATAATGTGACTGAAATTAAGTGCCTTACAGCCTTATTAATAAACACGAATTAGCTTTAGACTAGTTACACCATCTTTTGACTTTTTCGATCCAGCTAAATATTCCAGTAGCAAAAAAGGACAAAAGCTGAAGTAACTAATCCGAGACTAATACCCGTTTATTAATAAGGCTATTAGAGTTCAGATTCAGCAAGACAATCTAAAGTTCCTGAGTAAATGAAGTACCCTGTAATCTGAGGACCAAATCACAAATAAACGACAGTCAAATCAAATTCATAGGCGTTATAATTAAGTACCCACATTTATAATTCTTAGTTTGTAAACTTGTAGGTAAATGTGAATGTATAAACACTATTTTTCCTATATTGGATATAAAAAAAGACTTTTAAAAGGCTATTGGAGTAAATTTATAGTTTCATTCATTTCCGAACTTCCAAGTTATAACAAGGTTTATCAAAGGGTCCGTTTCCCATCCGTTTTTTAACATTCATCTCTTGAATGTAAAGATCCCATATTTCTCCCAATTTGTATTAAATAAATTCTGTGCCACATCCGGGAAAATGAAGATATTCCATCGAATTTACATTCAACCCTTAGTAAATAAACCCCATTTGCTAATTAGATCGAGTAAAATGACGAGTGCTGCCACTTTATATGAAAAATAAATAGTGCTAGGTAAAAAAATACAGTTCACTGATCATTTCAGTTTAGTGATATATTCCATTGTTATATATTCCAAGCATTTCCTAAAAATCGTAAATCCTGCCTTAATTGTGTTTTACATTAATTAGCGGCCTGTTTACATATTTAAAGGAAATAAATTAAATAAAACAACTTATAATTTTTATTATACATATTTTATTCAGTATTGAAATAATCGTCTTCACTGTCTAGTACCTACCATACCAAAAAGTTATAGGCTATATGATGTGAGCTAGTATTTAGTACTAAAAGAAGCGGCATTATTGTAGTGGTAAATTATAGTTCCGCTCTTTTGAACTGTAGGAGCTGAATTAGATCCATAACTACGATATAGAAGTTGGCAGCATTATTTTGACAATGACACTTCGATATTGTCTATAGTATGTCATTTTGCTCCATCTAATAAATAAATGGGGTTTTTAATCCACGGACGTAACTGAAATTATTGTATATATATTTATGTATATGAATTTGGTGACGATTACTACAGTAAGAATTTGATTTTAAATACTACTAAAAGATAAAAAAAAAAATTTTAGCGTCAGCACAACATACAATGATAGTACCTATACAAATGGTGGTAACAAGGAAACTCAATTAGTATAGTCAAGTAGCTGAAGCATAGCTTGATTTATAAGGAGATTACATTGCAATTCACAATCCGGTTGCTAGCTTTCTCAACCACAGAACACCGATACCAATCGACCACCATAAGAAACACCATGATAAATGTCAATACCAGTACTAAGTGACAGTTGGCATTCAAATAAAGGCACCACGGCGATCAAAGGAGCATTCAGTGCAGACAAAAGCTAGAAGAACCATTGTGCGGGATCGTCTCTAGCTTAATACCTTCAATTTCACCTTTGAAAGGAATGTCTTTCATGTTTAAAAGCGGTGATTGATTGGCGTTATTTAAGTTAGCGCGTCTTATGTTGGCCGTACTTGCTCGGCTTGGCCGTAAAACTAATTTATGTAGGCCGTTTTCATCATCATCAGCCGGATGACGTCCACTGCTAAACATAGGCCTCTAGACTAATGCTATTTTGAACAGCTATAATTGCAACGGCTCCTTAGGAATTTGACCAAGGGGGTGATCATAAAACTTTGATTGCAATGCAACAAGAGAAATTTCCATACTAACTATGCACATAAACTGCGTAATGAAACTGTCAAATCCAGACAAATTTGTTTTTCTATTGGTTTCAATCCAGTTACATGATCGCCCAGCTGGTCGTCCATCTATTTATTATCGCAGTAGCCTATGGCTTCCCTATCAGCGCTCGGCTCTACGAGCGATGTGAGCTTCTGCACGGCAGAAAAGACGAACACTGGGATCACATCTATAGTATAGAAGATAGATAGAAGAAAGATCAATTTTGTAGTCTTACATCGGGCCAAAAAAATAGCATGTTCCATAAATTGAATGGTAGAAACTGCCTCCGACAGCTCGTCAAAAAGCTCGCGGACTTGTTCGCTTGTCTGTCACGCCTCTAAGCGGTTAGCTGATGGATGCTCTAATTGAAGACTATTACTATACATTTGCCTTTCTGGAGTCATTATTGTGAGGCCAGTAAGATTTATTTACAGCTTAGTTTAGCTACTTGCATATTTAAAAACATTTCTGTTATTAATAAATACTGACCCTGAACACAATTTTAACTTCCAAACAGGAGGAGGTAATGTTCGTCTATATGTTTTTTTGTGTATTTTCATCGATATTTTTAAATAATGATTTCATAAAATCAACAGAGCGTATTTCTAAGAAAAACTTTTGCAAGCTACTTTTCCCAAATCTGTTGTATAAAAGGTATTTTTTGCGTGGGATTTCTGCGGTGTATTTTGTTGTAGTCAACAACAAAATACACCGCAGCCACCCGTAGGAACTTAAGCGTACAAGGGCGGAATGAAAGGTCACTGACCTTTGTAAGGGTCTCTGAGATAAAAGGGTAGTGTATCTTCGACGTTGTTTTGGTCTCATTTTTTTATATAGATTCTTAGACTATTTACTATGTACCTTGTCACAGATTTAATAATAATACGCATTTCGTGACTACAAATATAGAATGTTTTGATATCTTATTATACCATCACTGTTTTATTTTAAAGTAGACATTCTAAAGTTCACTATACATAATTTGAATATTAATTAGAGATTTTATTAAACAAATACAAACAATTGACGTACTTAAATATATGGTATGATAATTAAATGGTTGGTGATAATTACAGAGATTTTATTTACTGGTCATTTGCGGTATACAGGTACATTACAAAAATATATAATGAACTTGCGGCCCGCCCCGGCTTCGCATGGGTGTGATATATTATGTTACATTATCGAAGTTTTCATATGGATCCCTAACTTTTTGATGCCTATCACCTATGTTCATCAGGAATAATGCATCCTACATTAAATCTATCTAATAACGAAAGAACTTTACCAATCTGTCCAGTAGTTTCAGACCCTATTCAATGCAAACAAACAATCAAATCTTTCCTATTAATTCCTTTTTAATATTAGTGTAGACGAACAATTAAATCTTTTCTCTTTATGATATTAGTTGCGATGTCACCATCAAACTCTGAATGCTATCCTTGGAGGCATCCTCTGGTATTAGAATAAGTAGCGAGTACCTGTACAATGCACATGCACATGTCTGAACTTACAAAACATCTTTGTCTAATAATAAAGAGTTAACTGTGTGAATAACAGCATCCCTTTGTTACCCCATTGTATTTTTGTGAGAACATTTTCTTGGTACCACTGGGTCACTGCATAAAATACTGGTTCATTGTCCGAGAAACATTAAGCAGTGAAATAAAGCCACCCTATTTTATTTGACGCCGCAGATCGCCCAAAGGGTTTCTTAAATTGGGTCGCGATAAGCGTTTCGTCGCCTGTGAAATTTAGATTTGAATTTGGAATAATAATTAATTTGAATTTTTATTAGGTTTTATACACGTTTCTTCGATGCGAGTTTGTTTTGAACAAGTTTAGAAATGGAATGCAGCACGCTGTAGAGTTGCTGACGTAAATATACTAGAGGCGTCTCAAGACTAAATTTTTCAGCCTGGATGTTATAAAGCGGCCGTTTCTACCATTCTTTTGCCCTGCGTTTTGTATTTACATTGTTATTTATCGGTATTCATTCAGGTATTTTTGTATTGTATTCTATTACCCCGTGAAAATTTTAAATTTTCTATGAAATAATTGAGCAAAATGTTGTATAGATATAAATGTATTTTTTTAAATATATGTTAACGAATGACGTGACGAGCTGACCGTTCACCGGATGTTAAGTGATACAGCTGCCCATATCAGTTGCAGTATCACTCGGAACTCTAAGGTATAGAGTTACGCGTGACACTGCACTGCGCACGTCATTCTGAGACATCAGCACAATCTATTAATAAGATTACTAGACTGTGAGATCAGGTCATAAAGTCTCATTTGCCCAGTAATTTCACTAGCTACAGTGCCCTTCAAACCGGAACACAGCAGTGCTTGCGCACTACTGCTTGGTGGCAGAATAACTGGCACAGCGGTGGCTAGACGAACTTTGCAGAAAAGTCCTACCACCTAGTAAAGTATGTAGTTATGATGCAGAGATATTTCTGCCACCAATCTCGACCGTTAGTCGTACTGGAACCAATAACTTCAAATTAAAGCGTAGTCTCGGTAATCGGAAGGAAGGTGCCAATGGTAAAGCATTCAATTCAATTAAGCGGTACTGAAATAGACCAATCTAATAGAATACGCATTAGGGAAAGTCGGTTGATCTTGAGCTATAAACGCGAAATAATTTGGATTTTTTAGATGTAGAAAGGAAGGAAACACTTTGTGTTTCGAAGTAGCTAATTCATCGTCATCAATAGAATTATCGTTGGTCTTCTTCAGTGCATTGTTGGATCCGATGAAGCAGAGAAAGATAAAACAATGCGTCGATGAAAGTGTTTGGTAGTATGGGGTCACATACTTTTTGCTATTTTGTACGAGTACAGCTAAAGATTGGGTCAATATGTTGCTCCATATATCAATAATATTTATATATAATAATATACTAATACGAGTATTATAAAGAGGTAAGATTAGTATGAAAGTTTTTTTTTTTACATCTCACACAACGCCATCTAGCCCCAAACTAAGCAAAGCTTGTGTTATGGGAACCAGGTAACTGATACAATACTAAGATACTTTTTATTTGTAAATACATACATAGAATACAATATAACACCCAGACACAGAACAAACACCTATATTCATCACACAAATGTTTGTCCTAGGTGGGAATCGAACCCACAACCCGCAGTTTAGAAGGCAGGGTCACTACCAACTGAGCTATCGGGCCAGTTATTAGTCAGATTTAAAAAATTCTTTCACCATTTGAATGCTACACTAGTTTCGCCCCGCGGTTTCACCCGCGGATAAAAAGTATTTTAGTTATTTGCGCATCCCACGGGAGCATTTCACTTATATAAAAAAAAAAACATTAAAAAAACAAAAAACAAATGTAAATAAAAAAAAATTTGAATAAATGCCGGGATAAAATGTAGCCTATGTGTTAATCCAGTGTATAAGCTATCTTTGTACCAAATTTCATCCAAATCCATTCAGCTGTTGGAGCGTGAAGGAGTAACAAACATACACACATAGACACATACAAACTTTCGCCTTTATAATATTAGTGTGATTAGTGTGATTATCACAAATTAATAGGCTAATAAATTGCAAAAAAAAAATATCCCCTACTAAAGATCCCTAACTAAAACTACAATAATGTTACTCAAGGTGAAAAAATGTCTATAAAATATATTTCATCGCATGCGCTGCGAAATCTATTGATGATAATATTTATATTTATTAATACCAATACCGCCAACTTTTATTTGCCTGCTGACTGCATTTGTTGATTCTTCTTTCACGTTGAGAATGATTTATGGAACGGCTCTATTCCTTTAGCAACCGACATAACTATACCTTTAACCATCCACTTTCCCTTTCAACCGTTGCATTTCATAACTATATGATTAGTGGGCTTATGATCCCGTTTCTGGCCGTAGTTAGCTTATTAGGAAGGTATTTTACTAAGCCTCGGGCACATAGTTCAGGTGGCGTATTTTAGTAGATATCCATCTAGATCTACTATGTTCCGTATCTTGAAAAACTGGTTAGGAAGGGTTTCACAAAACTTACGTCTCAGTTTACTGCAGTTGTTTTATGTGCTGTAGATTAAAAAACAGCCTTTATAACAACTTAGTGCAGGGTTGAAAGGATTCACAATGCAATATGCGCTGGAGTGGTAACCTTAGTTTTTATTACGTAATTATTTAGGAAAGGCAAGAGTTACGCGAGTGTGCTACATCGTCAGCCGCATTATTAAAGCTTATTTGATATAAAAATTAATTGGTGTTACAAGTGCTACCCGGGGATCTAAAGTATTATATATTTATTAGAATTTTTTGATCGCTTTCAGCGATGATGATATCACAACACATACAAACACAAACACACGCGCGCACACACACACACACACACACACACACACACACGAACAAACACAAACAAACACAAAAACTTTACCATTTATATCAAACAATATTTTTTAATTTAAAAATATATAAACTATAATTTATTATACTTTTCATAATACGAAAAAGATTTTATTAAACTAGTCGTATTAAAGCATGATTGAAAGAATATTTTTTTGCTTAACCGTTTAAAATATGTATTTAGTTTATCAAGCTTTAAAATCAAGACTCCATGTCATCGAAGACACTTTTTGTCAATAATTCTGTGGTTACCAATCACTAATTTGATATAGTTAAAAATAGAATAATTAAGCTGGTAATAATATATGTACTCGGAACCAGAAGTGGAATAAATTGTGTACTATTAATTACCTAGTGATTCGAAAATTTCATAATAAAATTTGTTAAGGAGTCGTCTAATAAATAAATACTTTAATGAGTCCAGGCCAATTTAAATTAACCTAATTTATTCTGATAATACTAATAAGCATGTGGCGTGGTGATTGACCAGGTCGGCTCATAACCCGGAGGCGGCGGGTTCGATTCCAGCGGCAGGACAAGTATTTGTGCACAGAAAAAAAGCACAAATACTTGTTCTAAGTTTGTAGTTTGTATTGTGGGAACTACGAGGACCATTCCTCGTAGTTCCTGGGTCCCTAGACACAGGGAATGTATGTGATCGTTGGGTGTTATTATTATTATTAATAATATTTATTATTATTTACCTATTAATTATCCAAAACTTAAATATTTTCTTTGACTTCAAAAGTGCATAGTTCTATTTATCTTGATATTTTTATTAATACGTTTTATAAAAGTTAAATTGTAGGTAAAACTGTAAGTAATAAGTAATAAATATAAAGTAAGTAGTAAATTCATACTAAAATAAATAAAAAGTTAGGACCTACAGAATTTTCTAGACTCCTTGAAAGCTAAGTAAGCTAGTCATGTGCAAAACGTATGAACGCTTATTAATCAAGGCAATTTGATATATTTTTCACATGCAAAACCTGTTGGTGAGATCCATTTAGCAAATGATTATAGCAATGAGATGCAAATGAAAACTGTTGAAGTCAAACTTGATATTGCTCCCATAAGAATACGCGATAAAGCCAGATTGCTGAAGAAACGAGTTCAGCAGATAACAATTGAAGATCAGGTGCAGTGTAGTGATGACAGGACAAGCCGGTTGCGATAACCAATGCTGTGTGATTATGTAAAATAGTATTGTTAGTGCTTTATGAATTGGTCTGTATTTGCATAAAATTTCAATGACTTAAATCAAAATACTAACTAAAGAGCAACTGGAGCTACGAGGAGACGCAACCTGTTTTTCTAGAAATTATAACCAACACATTTACTTTATAATTGACCTGAAAATTGCGACCAGCATAAATAAAAAGTAGCATTTAAATGAAATGTATGGTGAATTGTCAAGTTTCTTGGTTAAATCACACGTACAATTAGCTCAAGAATAAGACATGGTAAGAGAAGAGAAGCAATCCGAGATGATATAAGAGACATAATGTTTCATTGACAAAATTCGAAAATAACTAAAGCTATAATTCAAGTTGCAGAAAACAATATAGAAATAGATTTATGACAAGTTGCAAGCACAATGTACTCGTATCATGTACTCTACATTCATTAGAGTATTGACTCAAGAAAAATGTGTTAATTTAAATGATAGCATCGAGTATAAATTATTCATCCGTACGTCAATAATATAGGGGTTTACTCACATGACACTCTTAAATCGAATACAATCACCGTGATTTATATCAACGAAATCGAGACAGTCCATTTCTTTATTTTCAATTTCATTGTTTTTAAGTTTCGGCCAGTCCTACGCTGGGTCGACACACTTGCACTTGCAATTAAAACCATAATGTTTTGCTCCACTTATCCGGAGATTTCTCTCGTTAATAACATTTATACACTTTCTAATGTTAAACTTTTTCTTGTTACAGGTAATTTCTCAAGCACTACCGGTAGTTAAGTTACAAAAGTCAAATGGAAAGGAACTGGATCTGTTTATAGGTGTGTTTGTCAAGATGTATGATAGAAAGTTCAGGTTATTGTTACATTTGCTTTTGAATTAGTATGAACTAGTCAGTACTCACAGAATCAAGTAATCTTGATGCTTTGAAAGTTTTGAAAGGGAACCGTAAATGATTTTTGTTTGAAAATGTTCTAAATTGCTAAGTTTCAGCGAATAAACCACAAGTCTGGTCACCTACACATATTTTTGGATTTGATAGTATTTATAGCACTGTAATTTTACTTGATGAAATTTTTAAAAGGTTTGTATACTGTTATGAAGTTACATTTTTAGTAATAATTTTTAATTGCTTACTTGCAAAACGCTCTCAAGTATTTGAGAATATTCCACTCACTACATTTTTGTCCCAATCACTATAAGAATAACAAATGTAAGTAGGTACGTATAATTGAAAAGGTCAAAAGCATTCAAAGTCAAAGGTAGCGTCAAAGCTAAACGATCGCCAACAAACCTAATCTGTGCGTTAGAAAAACGACTGCAGTAACATTCAACTCCATACTGAGTTAATTATACACAATGACCCTTTTGAAACAGACCTTTTGAAAGGAACTTCAAAGAATTGAAGTCTTTGACCTCTGCCAAATGATTGGGGATTTGAAAAGAAATGTATGTTTAGTGGACACTTATTATCGTTTAAGTGTGGGAATAATTTGTTCGGTAAAGTATAATTATATTACTACCATCTACTTGAGATGTTAGCTGGTAGCGTTGTAATAATTAGGTGTATGTTTTAGTTTAGGCGTACTGAGACTTAGCACAACAGCAGTCTTTAATTGTTATAACTCTTAGGTCCGTATAACAGAAAGATGCTCATTCATCAATCGGTGCTCAATCAGAGATTTAATTCACTAATTGATGACTTTATGAATGAAATCTCTGCTTGAGCACCGATCGATGACTGAGCATCGTTCTGTGATACGGACTTTAGACGGAGAATAGAAAGGGAACTGCCTAACGTATTAAACGATATTACATAGCCGATATAGCCAAACTGTATTGTAGAATGTTAATATTATTGGAATTTGTTAGTCTCGGCGGCGATCCAAGACTTTTCTTAGAATAAATTCGTGTACCTAATGTAAGTTTGCATGTGTGGCGTCATGATGTCATTAACATTTACAACACGTCTACCGCTGTTTTTATTTGCACATTTTTGTCGTAATTTGACTCCGAAGACAACCTTTTCAAGCGATATTTAAAACCGAACGAAAGGTTTCGGATCACTAAATGAGATGACGGATTTATTGATATTTGTCATGCAAATACCAATATGGCAGTGATTTTAAAATTTAAGATGTACCTCCATCATTGCTGCAACTGTGAATGATGGACCTGTAATTTCTAACCCTGCTAGAGGACTCGCTTCAAGTTACTTCAATTAATGCATTTAAAGATACACCATTCATATTATTGGCTGCAGATGTTTCATCGATGCAAGTCGAGACGGACATAATGCATCCGATGTAAGTGCGTTGGTGATTCACTCATCATCAGACATGCAAATGTACGAATATCCGTCTGCAAAACGTCTGCAAACACAGGAAAAGCAATATGCTATACTAATATTGTCAATATTTTGTTTTTGCTTAGTATTGGATAGGTATTTTTTATTATAAATTGTATTAATAACGTTGCGGTTGCAATCATTCACAACACATTTTAGCCGCTCGTTGTGATTTTTACAAAACATGTACCAATTTCATTTGTCTACTTAGAGGTAAAGTATTGCCTTTAAGTAGTATATACTAAATTCCTTTATACATTATCTTGAGTTAGTCGTATTCGTCTGAGTATTCATTCACATTTTAGCATCTATCCTCTACCAGAATCATCTCTCTCTCGTCTTTCTTTAAGTAAAAGATCAAGACCATGGTCTTACACATGAACACCTACACACTGCATAAAATGTTACGCATCTATGCCGGTTGATATTATTATTGACACACATTCCCGTATTCCTAGATTCCCTTATAATCATCATATTTAGAAAACACAAGGGTAGACTTGAGTTATTGAAAAATCTTCATTAAGTTTTATTGCAAAATATCATGGCAAGTTTACCGTTTATCATGTGATAGTAATCTAAAATTTAAAAAAGTGTTAGTCTCTTTAATGTATGAAATACTTTATTTTAGACTATTTAAGTACCTTTGCAAGAATATAGGAGAATACAGGTCCTCACCCGTTCAGTGTAAGAATATTATCATTGCGCTCCATCACCTTTGACATAAGCTTATACATTATAATAGGTCTTTACCTATGAAATTGCCGTATTGCAGTACAGACTTTTTCAAACAAAAAAAGTTTTGATTGGCTATGAATTCTAAATTCAAATTAATTTTGTTTTAAAAATATGACATTCTATTTACAATATAAGTCTTTTGTTTATTGATTAGCGTTGTATTTTCATTACATTTCAACATTTTTCCTCATAATGGATACTTTGAAATTTCGTGTAATTATGGAATATGAGTTCCGTCGTGGCACCAACGCGGCACAAACGACACGTAACATCAACGACGTTTACGGAGAGAACTGTACAAACGAACGTACAACCCGTTATTGATTTGCTCGGTTCCGTTCTGGGAATTTTGACTTGAAAAATGAACCTCGTGGTCGTCCGGAAGCTTTGGTCAACAATGATGAATTAAAGGCGATTGTGGAAGCTGATGAATCTCAATCTACAGCTGAGCTGGCAGCAGCTTTTGATGTTAGCATCAAAACAATATTGGTCCATTTGCGACAGATTGGCAAGATAAAAAAGCTTGATAGATGGGTGCCCCACGAACTTAACGATCGCTAGCGCAACGTACGCGTCGAGACTTGCCTTGCGCTGCTTAACAGGCACAGAAATGAAGGAATTTTGAACCTAATTGTTAAGTGCGACGAAAAATGGATTCTTTTTGACAATCGAAAGCGCTCAGCAAGTTGGTTAGATCCTGGTTCGGTACCAAAGCAACGTGCAAAACGAAAAATGACCCCTAGAAAGGTGATGGTCACAGTTTGGTGGTCTAGTGCTGGTGTGATTCATCATAGCTTTTTACAAAACGGCGAGAGCGTTACTGCAGATGTGTACATTGAAGAACTGACCACAATGATGGCGAAACTCGCACGTCTGCAACCAGCTTTGGTCAATCGGTCGTCTCCACTGCTACTTCACGACAACGCGCGACCCCATACTGCACAACAGACCGTCTCTAAGCTGCATGAATTGGGTTTGGAAGCTCTCCCTCATCCGCCATACTCACCAGATCTTGCGCCTACCGACTATTACTTTTTCCAAAATTTGGACAACTTTTTAGCGGGAAAAAAATTCAATTCCCGAGAGGCAGTACAAAACGCCTTTGAAGAGTTTGTTGTCTCCCGTCCTGCTGATTTTTTCAAGAAGGGCATCCATAAACTGCCACAGAATTGGCAAAGATGCATTGATTGCAGGGGTGATTACTTTGAATAAAAGAAATAAATAAGTTCGAAAAAAAAATACTTTAACTTTTTTCAAACAAAACGGCAATTTCATAGGTAAAGACCAATATTATCAGCTATAACGCCATATAGCACCAAATATCCATTTATTTCCATAGCTGATATATCACTGATATGGCACTATATGTGATATCTAAGAACCCCTATCATTATTTTGGATTTATATTGTTTTTATACACAGAGCTAAACCATTTCCGTGCTCTGACCTTTAGGTACACAAGAGACTTTAACAGCCTTATTAATAAACACGAACTAGCTTAAAACTAGTTACACCATCTTTTGTCTCTTTCGATCCAGCTAAATATTCCAGTAGCAAAAAAAGGATAAAAGTTGAAGTAACTAATCAGAGACTAATACCCGTTTATTAATAAGGTTGTAAAAGCCTTATTAATAAACACGAACTAGCTTTAGACTAGTTACACCATCTTTTGTCTCTTTCGATCCAGCTAAATATTCCAGTAGCAAAAAAAGGACAAATGCTGAAGTAACTAATCCGAGACTAATACCCGTTTATTAATAAGGCTGTAAGAGTTTACTTACTATACTCGCAATACTCGGACTTTCCTATACTCCGTACTGTTAAGTCTTCTGTGTACTTTAAATCCTATCACATCCGACCTGACTTGTTGAGAGATTCCATTTATTGGCCCTCAGGTCATCGTAACAGTTAACGTTACGGAGTGACTTTAGAGCTAGCTGAGCAAAGCTTTGTCCGTATCAGTAATGTTTAATAGATAGTGTCCGAATATATGTGAATCTCACGACTTCATTACTAGCAATTGTTAATCCTCTCACGAATTAATAATAATAATATGTGTGGACACCTCACACAACGCCATCTAGCCCCAAACTAAGCAAAACTTGTATTATGGGAACCAGATAACTGATACAATACTTAGAATACTTTTTGTTTGTAAATACATACATGGAATACAATATAACACCTAGACACAGAAAAAACATCGATGTTCATCACACAAATGTTTGTCCTGGGTGGGAATCGAATCCACAACCCACAGTTCAGAAGGCAGGGTGCCTACCAACTAAGCTATCGGGCCAGTCAAGACATAAATACTGGTATTGATGTATGTATCAATATAGCAGAAATCTTTATGTTGTCCGTGTATTTTAGTCATTACTACGTAACTATAGTTGATCATAAATAAATATATCTAAGGTTTTAATTACTTTGATTATTGCTAAAGTGACAAACACTTTATAAAATTTCTCCAAAATTATATTAGTTTGCTACTACCTTGTTTTGATATTTTAAACTGTAATCGTAAATAATCGAGTAACCATTGCTGGTTCAAATTTTTTCACGACTTGCCATTCCAACTTGTTTTATTCTTACAAACTGAACTAGCAGTACCAAGACTATTATAGCAGTACGATTTCCATGGGACGCTAGTGGTGTCCATGTAAGCTCTTTTAGAGATTTAGGTACTACATTAGGGACGTTTGTTTGTTTGCTACCTTTATTACTCAAAAAGACTCATGAACAAAGTGTCTACCCCTTAATAGAGACATTAAGAAAAGTGTTAATGGACACATTCTTACGATTAGTTTATTATGATTAGCCGTAGTAATAGCTAGATTGTGATTTTAATGATGTACTATTTAAGGTACCTCATTACAAAAAAAAAGTTGATACTGTGATTTTATGTTACCGTTGCCTATGTCTGATGAAAGGCGAACAGCGAGTACTACATATCGGTACCAAATACCTATTAAATAAATGAAAGTCCATAATTAGAGTTGACGAAATCACAAGCTCATGTTGCCTACTTTACGATATTATTTGTTTAGCATTTTATCCCAAATTCATAACATTTTGTCACAATCCCATTAAACTTCTTGAATTACGATTAAATCACAAAATTCGAGAACAAACGAGGAAGTAAGAATAATGATGAAAAACTTTACTTAAAAATAAATCCAGCAATATTTCGTTTACCAATTCCCGTGCAGAGACCACAAAAGAAAGTCATTGTAAATCTAAGCAACCCTTTGTAAAGCCGCTCATTAAATCGTTCCTGACCTCCCCATCTAGAAATATACAGGCGTATGTACATACAAGCGCAGTGACGTCAGTGACCTGGTTACCTTCTCTGCGGGATGCCCCCTCCGATATATTGTAATCTCTCCATCTCTAATGAATTAGGAGGCTGGGAGATCTTGATAATGCTTTACTTTACGGGGTAGAGATAACGTATTATACTTATTTAAGTGAACGCCAATTTTTTATAAATAATGAAGTAGATGGTGGTAGGACTTTGTTGCAAAGTTCGTCTAGGTAGGTACCACCGCTTTGCCAGTTGTTCTGCCGCAAAGCAGTAGTGTGCAAGCACTACTGTGTTCCGGTTTGAAGGGCACTGTAGCTAGTGAAATTACTGGGCAATTGAGATTTTATGATCTGATCACACAGTCGAGTAATCTTATTACCAGACTGTGCTGATGTCTCAGGATGATGTGCACAGTGAAGTGTCGCTTGAAACTTTATGTTTTAGGGTTCTGAGTGACACTATTCTGTTATGGGCGGCCGTGGCGCTTAACATCAGTTGAACGCCTAGCTCGTCACATCATTCAATAACATAAAAAAAAGATATAAAAGCAATATAAATTATTCTGTGGTAAATAATATTGAACAATATTGTATGAATTTGTAGCTGACGAAGAAATTGGATAAATAAGGTAATTACATGTACCTAATACAAAATTCATCCCATTTTAAGCGGTTGGGCGGTGCACGGCCCTATAAGGCTAGTATCACAATTACATTCATAGAAATCTACAGAGTTTCACGAAAAGGTCACTCATTGAAATGTTTTACTGCGTCAGCGAAATACTGACATAATTTATTTCACAGGATAACAAAACTAACATGAAGTGAATAATTCCACGATGCTTTTTGAACCACTCAAAGTTGGAATTGTTCCAATCCTACGGTGTTTAGTTTTGTTAATAACGGGTTTCAAGCAAACAACAAACTGTTTGGTAAAACTTAATGTTTGAGAAGGATAAATTTAGTTGGTAGTTAGTTTCGTGTCAGGAAGATAAC
This sequence comes from Ennomos fuscantarius, assembly GCA_905220475.3. Classification (NCBI taxonomy): domain Eukaryota; kingdom Metazoa; phylum Arthropoda; class Insecta; order Lepidoptera; family Geometridae; genus Ennomos; species Ennomos fuscantarius. Next base: position 6,446,743 of record HG992039.1, read on the forward strand.
GCGTTTAAAGTTTTGTGAAGTTGCCGCATGATTAATAGGACTTGGGCGCTGACAAAGTCAAATACAAGCCGGGAAAGAAAAATAAGAGAATCAACTGGATTGCATATTCGATATTGTTTTATTTTACTACTAGTTGCGCCCAGCAGTTTCACCCGCGGATCAAAAGTATTTTAATTATTTGCTCATCCCACGGGAACATTTCACTTTTCCGGGATATAAATGTAGCCTATATGTTAATCCGTAATATGTACCAAATTTCATCCAAATCCATTCAGCCGTTTGAGCGTGAAGGAGTAACAAACATACACACATACACACACAAACTTTCGCCTTTATAATATAAGTGTGATAGTGTGATTAGTGTGATGTGATAGAAATGAAGTAACTGCCATTATCTATTTTATTGCGACTAAGCAATTTCTTAGGAAACGCTTAAGCTAAGCTACATTTATTGCTGTTTCTATAAAACTTGCCAAGACTATTACCAAGTAGCCAAGTAGTAACGAGCGTATCGGTAAACAAATGAGCATCTAAATCATCGGCTGCAAATACAGCCGGTAATTCTCATTTGTTAAGTCAGGTGATAAATATAGGCTTTCTTATGGAAGCTTGCGGAAATAAGGAATATTCCACAACTACAGTGCACCTATTTGAAGTACTTTATTCACTCATAGTAGGTGGTGCAGTGTAGATGTTCCGATAAACTATATTAGTATGCGTCGCGAAACTTGGCGTGGTCTACTGAATCCTAAGATGTAGCGAGCAGTGGTGATTCACACAATCAATTGCTGTTCCAGCAATTCTGTCTGTGTAAGGTGATTGTTTAGTTTCTGATAGATTTAGTTTAACTGCACGTGTACTAGAGTTATGGATCTAAATATGATACTTCCGTAGAAATCACTTGACTCATTGTAACTTTATTATCTCGAGTAGGTACAGATTGAGCTATCATTTTTTATATGGTATAGGTATCTAGCTAGGTTATAGATACCTATATCTAGCATTATCGAGACCTAAGTTTACTAGGTGATGGGATTTTTTCAAAGTTCATCTAGGTAGGTAATATCGCTACCAGTTATTCTGCCGCCAAGCAGTACTATTTGGGTTTGAAGAGCACTGTAAAGTGAAATTACTAGGCAAAGACGATAGAATAAGTATTTCTATAATCTTTGTTAATAATAATATATGTGTGGACATCTCACACAACGCCATCTAGCCCCAAACTAAGCAAAGCTTGTACTATGGGAACCAGATAACTGATACAATACTTAGATACTTTTTGTTTGTAAATACATACATAGAATACAATATAACACCCAGACACAGAACAAACATCGATGTTCATCACACAAATGTTTGTCCTGGGTGGGAATCGAACCCACAACCCGCAGTTCAGAAGGCAGGATCACTACCAACTGAGCTATCGGGCCAGTCAACTGTTACTGGGAAAATTAGACTTTATGACCGAATCTAGATTCTATATATTAATCTAATTACTGGACTGTATTGATGTCTCGGGATAACATACGCAGTGCACTGTCTAGAGTTCCGAGTGACGCTGGGCATATGGGCAGCCGTGTCGCTTAACATCAGGCAAACGACTAGGTCGTCATGTCATTCCTTAACATAAAGTAAAGTACTTACTGAGGAGGTCACAGAATTTCAAAACGGCTGTTCACTTGAACATCATTAGCAATGATTGAACAATTTTTATAGGACATGACTTTTAGCCGGAGTCGGTGAACTTTGCCTAATACTTAAACCTTAGAGGAATTATATTTTTATGCCTAGTCTCAGATCTTATAAAAAGTTTTTTTTTTTGTGTGTCTAGTATTGTATGACATTAACAGCGGCAACGGTGGACAACTAGCTCATTATTTTCTACCTACCTACCTAGGCATACACCTATAATACGTTCTATTTAAGATTTAATGAAGGTGATGCATTTAAAGGCATGATGTGTGATGCACTTAAAACGTATGACAAAAGTATTCACCCCTTTTGTCGAACGGATGCGCACGCGCTGCATCTCCGTCAAACAACACGCTTGTGTGCCACCAACCATCCACCGACCACCAGTCACCACAGCACAGCCAGTCGATCGCCGCATCTCGCTGCGTGCGGTAGTGTTGCCGCGTCGCGTGTCGTAATGCACCGCTCGCGTATTTCGAACATTCCATTTTCAAATTCAAAATTTATCTTTTAAATCGTATGCGGGAAAATGTGCATTTTAGTGGAAATGTGCTTGGTTTCTGTTGCGACTTTTGTGTGTTGATGGATTATTGAATTGAACTACCCCCTAGAACTTTTCCGTTGGATTGTTTACTATGGTTATTGTCAGCGTTTTTAACAGGTCAGTGAATTATTTGAGCATTGATTCGATTGTATTTGCATGCATTTGTTGCGTGTGTTGTTTTGTGTGTTCTATTCTATTCTCCTGTCACTATGAAACCAAATACAAATTAGGACACTAATTAATAACTAGGCAAGGACTAACCTATACTCCTATAGCCTTATTAATAAACGGGTATTAGTCTCGGATTAGTTACTTCAGCTTTTGTCCTTTTTTTGCTACTGGAATATTTATCTGGATCGTATGAGGCAGAAGATGGTGTAACTAGTCTAAAGCTAGTTCGTGTTTATTAATAAGGCTGATAGAGTAGTTCTAAGATACCTATCTACCAACTTCCAGTTCAAAATAGTAGGTAGGTTAGTACCTGCATAAACATAATGTTTTGTAGATAAAACCTAATGGTTATAAGTATTCTAAAACGTGACATGCTTGAATATTATGAAAACTTGAAGTGTTGACAAAGACGTTTCTGTCGGGGCGCGACCATAATTTCTTTCCTGCTCTGTGGATCTGACCTGCCACTTGACTTTGATATACTAAATTTAAAACTGCAAAATAAAAATTTAAGAACGAATATCTAAAAATACAAAATATCAAAATAACATTTTAAACCATTGACAGACACAACAAACGAGTGTGATTTAGACCACATGACTGCAGTAAAACTTTTTTAGTTTGGCTCCATCTATCGGCCGGTATAACTTTGTTTTTCCTTTGTTAATGTCGCCATCTTGACGATTATAAATTGTCATTTTATCGGACACACCAACATAATAATATAAAATGTTAACTTTATTATGTTGACAATGGAGATCTACGTGAACCAACTTCAAATTCCGTTCGCCTCGCATTCACCAGCTTACCCCCTTAGTCAGGCGTGCATTAAAAAGTTATATTTCAAAAAAAAAAATTGTTAAACGGCACATAAGTCAACGTCAAGTCAAATGCCTACTAAAAACATACCGGAAGTAAAACAAAATAATTATTTAAATAAAATCTGTCTGTTTGGTAAGTATTGATCTTTAGTTGTAGGTCATAAATAGCATAAGACCGTAATATTACCTTTCTCAAAAATATTAACAATGCCCATTCAACTCATACCGTGCACATAGCCATAAAATAAGCTGATATAGCTTACAGAATAAAATAAAAACAACTTACGTTGCGATATTCCGCGTAACGCGCGCTCTGCTGGTAACATTCATCAATTTGACATGGTAACTCACTAACCACGATTTAGTTGCACCTGTCAGTTATTCATGACGTGACTGCATCACTTTCTTTCGTTAAAGAATGTTATTACAGCTGTCTCTGTCACACTCTAACGCGTACAATATTATTCTACATTCTACCTATAGAATTTTTAATTCCTCTCTTTTTTCGCGAGTACCGACTTCCTTGAGTAAATATGAAGTGAATTCAATGTTAAATTTTTGGCAGACGAAATTGAAGGTTGTTATTTCGAGTTAGAGATTGAAATGGATTGGCAGAAATGCTAGTTCCGATGCGTTTCCGATTACGCACGCGAAATGGAAACTGATCTTTGAATATGTATGTAGTATAGTTTACCTATACTTCATGTTTGAATTTTGCTAACTTGCTATATTTTTTTTTATGTTTTGGCTCCACATTTTTGTGGATTTAGCCAGTGTCAAGTAATTAATAATTTATCAAGTTAATGATATTTCACGCAAATATGTGTCAAGTCATAGTCAAGTCATAGTCCAGTCAAAGTCATACTCCTAGTAAAGTGGAGGCAACTTTACTTGAAGCTCCTATAGAGTTTTGGAAAAAACACGAAAAGAAACGTTTCACTATCATTATACCATTTTCCCACACTCACGCCTGTAATCCAGCACTTAACGAATAGAATGCCACCAATTTTATGCACTAACACTTAAAATAACACAAGTTTTGGAAAATAATACAATGCAGTGACGCAATCTTTTTCGCATTCCCGCCAAAACTCCCTTTTGCTTTAGTTTTCTTTATTTTATGCATTAACATTCACACCCACACATACGCACACACACCTTCCCCCTCTTTCGTCTTCCCTCATATACATGATCATAAAGAATGCAATAAAGAGCAAATTGCAAAGGTGATCACATGCGTTTAACTTTCGTCCAGTGTATAGGTTAGGTGGATGACATCGATACTGCTAGATAAACAATTGAAATAAGTCTCGATTGTTGATTATTAGTGTCTTCAAAGTTCCATTTGATTTCAAACTATGGAATAAAAAAGACATTACAATAATACCTACTTAACTACAATAAATAGTTAATAAGTAAGAATCTATGACACATGCCTATCACTGAAAAGTTTCGCTAATTACCAAACTAATAGGCTATTTGACTACTATTAAAAATGAACAAGTAAATATTATTTTCATAAAGTAGGTTAAAAATGAATGTAATCATTGTAAAAATAAGTAAAATCGGTAAATTAATCACGGAGTAGTACGCTTTTAAAGTTTCATCGCCTGTCCCTTTCTCGCTAAACAGAGATCGTGTTGAGCTTCCTCACAGCTACTATGAAGGCATGGCTTGTGACGTCTCATGCCAAAAAGATTGTATGTAGAGCTACCACAGCTTAGTAATGAGTTACTGTGAGGACTGGTAACTGACGTCACTGCGTGTTTGAGTTGTCTCTTTCTATTTCTGTATTTTAAAATGCCTGTAACTTAGTCATTTTTTGAGATATTCAAGTTTTGTTTTCACAGTTATCTATTTTTTGAGGTACATTATTTATGTATGTAATAAAAATATAGTAGTCAAATAGCCTATTAGTCGTGTCGAATAAATCGTCCGTGTTTTGAAGTTTAATACCGTTCTAATGTTTTATTGGTACTGTACCTATATGGACTTTTATAAAGTTTTAACTATTACTACTACTTATTACTTCACTAATAGATTAATTAATACTTCACTTACATTATTTTGTTAAAATCATGGTGAGATCTTCACGCAATAAGTATTACCTACCTACTTTACTTTTCTAATTTTCTCGTGTGAAATTTTCCCTTACCTTACCTACCTAACCTTTTCCTATCGAAAACTGACTTGTCTAAATCAAAGGCACTTTGAAATGTTATGATAAGTACTTTAATGTTACATTTTCTTTTCTAAAGAAATATTAAAAATGATCTTTTGATGATATTGTATGAAAACTACTTAGTCAGACAAAATACAATGAAACTAGATTACATTAAGCAAAGTCAAGAGATTCAATACATCTTTACTCTGTCAAAAAAAATGAGCTCTAACTAAACGTTTGTAATAGCAAATACACATGTTTAATAATCTGCTCAACCATAGCCAAGAGAAAACAAAACTGTAAACACTAAAGTTCGTTCAAAGTGACTTGAGTTTGAAAAACATAGACCTTAAAATGATATTAGGTCTTTACCTATGAAATTGCCGTTTTGTTTGAAAAAAGTTAAAGTATTTTTTTTTCGAACTTATTTATTTCTTTTATTCAAAGTAATCACCCCTGCAATCAATGCATCTTTGCCAACGCTGTGGCAGTTTATGGATGCCCTTCTTGAAAAAATCAGCAGGACGGGAGACAACAAACTCTTCAAAGGCGTTTTGTACTGCCTCTCGTGAATTGAATTTTTTTCCCGCTAAAAAGTTGTCCAAATTTTGGAAAAAGTAATAGTCGGTAGGCGCAAGATCTGGTGAGTATGGCGGATGAGGAAGAGCTTCCAAACCCAACTCATGCAGGTTAGAGACGGTCTGTTGTGCAGTATGGGGTCGCGCGTTGTCGTGAAGTAGCAGTGGAGACAACCGATTGACCAAAGCTGGTTGCAGACGTGCGAGTTTCGCCATCATTGTGGTCAGTTCTTCAATGTACACATCTGCAGTAATGCTCTCGCCGTTTTGTAAAAAGCTATGATGAATCACACCAGCACTAGACCACCAAACTGTGACCATCACCTTTCTAGGGGTCATTTTTCGTTTTGCACATTGCTTTGGTACCGAACCAGGATCTAACCAACTTGCTGAGCGCTTTCGATTGTCAAAAAGAATCCATTTTTCGTCGCACGTAACAATTCGGTTCAAAATTCCTTCATTTCTGTGCCTGTTAAGCAGCGCAAGGCAAGTTTCGACGCGTACGTTGCGCTGGCGATCGTTAAGTTCGTGGGGCACCCATCGATCTAGCTTTTTTATCTTGCCAATCTGTCGCAAATGGACCAATATTGTTTTGATGCTAACATCAAAAGCTGCTGCCAGCTCAGCTGTAGATTGAGATTCATCAGCTTTCACAATCGCCTTTAATTCATCATTGTTGACCAAAGTTTCCGGCCGACCACGAGGTTCATTTTTCAAGTCAAAATTCCCAGAACGGAACCGAGCAAACCAATAACGGGTGGTACGTTCGTTTGTACAGTTCTCTCCGTAAACGTCGTTGATGTTACGTGTCGTTTGTGCCGCGTTGGTGCCACGACGGAACTCATATTCCATAATTACACGAAATTTCAAAGTATCCATTATGAGGAAAAATGTTGAAATGTAATGAGAATACAACGCTAATCAATAAACAAAAGACTTATATTGTAAATAGAATGTCATATTTTTAAAACAAAATTAATTTGAATTTAGAATTCATACCCAATCAAAACTTTTTTTTGTTTGAAAAAGTCTGTACTGCAATACGGCAATTTCATAGGTAAAGACCTATTATAACGTGGAATTATAACTCGTAAAGATCGCATTTCATTACAAAAATTACTGCTGAATGTAACTGCCTCACTTCTCTACGAGATTTCTTAGATGCTCCATTAATTTTTAATGATTTTGTGCATGTAAATATTTCCTCGCTAAAGTATGTAAATTATAACCTTATACATTTTTTACTTTTCTAATTCATAATCGCTTTCCTTAAATATGAATAAAATTATGGTAAACTCTGATTTAGTTTAAATACATTCATTCAAAAGTTTCAGGCTGACCCTTTACTACAACTATTAATTATTCTGTGCTACAAGTTTGAATGCTCTGTCATAGTTCTATGCCAAAGATATAGAACATCAGATAAATACTACAGGGTCGCAATACCTACCAACAAAACAAGACAAATTTGAATTTGGAACATGTTGTCATTGCTTTTTCTTGTCTTGTGTTTTGAATTCACGTTCTCCTCTATAGTTTTGATTAAATAAGGCGCGGTTACTTCATTGTGGTTTTTGTACGTTTAATTTCAAAAATGGTAGGTCTGCTAGCAATGAATCACGTACGTCGTCTTCGCCCACAGGCATATTTACCTCACAAGTGCTCCCAACTCATTCACTAAGTTTCGTGTCAAAGTTATTACCATCTCTAATTTCACGAGTGTACGGTTCAAATTTATTTTACATTGCAGTTATGACGAGGTCATTCACTGCACCTACTCGAGTCAATTTTAAATTCATAATCGAGAAGCAAATTAGTACTTAGCCAGGGTGTTATTTTAGTTTAATCCAGATTCCACGTAATCTCTATTACCATCAAGACCAGCAATAAATGCTCGTATTTGAATACTTTCACTACTGTTGAAAGTGTATCATTAAAGTCGAGATGATCTTGAATTATTCGATGATACCGCTTTACGCAACAGGTTTTGGTCTGGTATACTTTGATACCGGTTCCGGCCTCGTTTTTCATCAGAAAATTGTCGGAATTGGGTCATGATTTGCATAATGAGCTACATCTAATTCAGGTGCACGTCCACAAGGGACTACAGACCTTCGTAAGAAAGCCATTGTTTTGTTCACGACGTCCACGCTTTTAAATCATACCTTTTATTACACGTGCCATTAGACAAACTTATTGAAGTTAGGAAGGAGGAAGCAAATGCCCCAAATACTTGTTATATTTTTATTAATAATCATGAAATTGTGCTTCCATTTTTTAAAATATGTTAATGAATGATGTGACGAGCTAGTCGTTCACCTGATGTTAAGCGACAGGGCCGCCCATAACAAAACAGTGTCACTCAGAACTCCAAAATATAAAGTTTAGCGTGACACTGCACTGCGCACATCATCCTGAGACATCAGCACAGTCTGGTGCTAAGATTACTTGACTGTGAGATTAGACCATAAAGTCTCAATTGCCCAGTAATTTAACTAGCTACAGTGCCCTTCAAACCGGAATACAGTAGTGCTTGCACAGTATTACTTGGCGGCAGAATAACTGGCAAAGCGGTGGTACCTACCTAGACGAACTTTGCAGAAAAGTCCTAACCCTAGTTCTCACGATTCAACTTAGTGTAATACTTTTATAAGTGATCATCTGTTAACGCATCTATAATTAACCGGCCACCATTCACTTTCAACAAAAATAATCTCACCGCAGACTTGAACAACTTAAGTCATAAACCACAAAACACAGTGATAGCAAAAAGCTTCAATAAAACTGAACTGTCTAACTTTCCATTGTATTGTTCAAGTATGAAATGAGATTTACTGCCGCTTGCCTACCACCTTTCTTTCATGAATTATGGAATAGTATAATTTACTCCAATTTCGTTTGCATTATTCTTGATTGCTCAAAATTTACTTGATGTTCCAAATACAAATTGTTGATTAAGACATTTGGCTAGATTTGAAATGACGATTCATCACACTAAGAAAACACAGGCCAAAATTAATTTTGTAATTTTGGTATTCTAATACTGTCATTTTATCATATTTTACATCATCATTGAACTGATTTGGTGTAATTATATAAATATGTGCATGTTATGTTATTTGCACGAACACGAAAGCAACTACTAGTTGCTAGTCTTTCAGCTCATCACGCAACTTATTGTAAATTTATTTCATTTTCATCTGTGAATAACTTGAAATTTGCGTGACTTGTATTCGTAATCCAGGTGCAATGACTATATTGATTGTGGTACCTAATATGCTTTCATTGTTTTTACGCAGACCGTGTGTACTGCTACTTTTTATATTAAGTATTTTTTGCTTTGTATCTAATGTGTTTGTGTAAAAGGACATAAAAAGTATCTGTTATTGTACCATTGCATCTGTATTGAAGGATTCTTTAAATATAATTCTTCAGTACTTACGAGTTTTTTTGTTAAGCAAAATCAATAAATACTTACATGACATAACAGTCATAAATATTTTTGTTACCTACTCATTGCAAGCTATAATTTCTGATCCACTCAACTGTGCTGTCGTTGATCTTACTTTTTATAGCTGTGACTTCTTTTATTACAGCAATCGTTATTTTCTCATATCTGAATGCGGGTCCGACAATTACTTTTACACACATCGTCAATTTTCTTCCAATTAACATTCATAATATTCTTTCTATCTTAAATCTACGGTTCGTACTGAAATAGCACGCAATATTTGCCTATGTTTTTTAAGTTGGCAGTGAGTGCATGCTACTCGTTCACATTGATTTCACCCTGTGCTGTGAATAGATAGTTATGCTTTCTACCTCAAGTCATATTTCCAGTAAAAGTGAGAAGCCAGTCAATTAATACATTAGTAACCCAGTAATTAAACAAATTGCTTTTCGTTTTGAATGATTCGTGTAGATATACAGTTCCACATTCCATGGTTCATAATGTTCATATTTATAAAACATCTGATTATAGTCTTGGAGAAGACAGTTTATGACAGACAATATATCATTTAGCTAGTAGTAAAGTACGTCTTAATTGGATATCTTGTTCAGTTTTCACTAAAGATGTTACCATAATGCTTACAAATAATACAGTTATCCATTTGTCAAATTCGTAACATCATTATAAAATGAAATATATTCGCAGCATGAATACGCAAAACTGCCCCAAAACTATCGATCGAAAATTGGTTCAATAATAAAGCTTTCATTGTGAGACCATCTGTCATGGGTTCAATCATGCCACTCGATAATCGTAGGTTAGCCATCCGCGTGCATTGATCGAAACCTATGTTTTATTATTAAAACTGCAAGCCAATGCATTTTGCGCACGAATGTAAGTAATATAGTCATTGAATCCTCTGCCGATTTTTGTCCATTGAATTCTCCCCACAAACCGATAGGTTTATTTATTGGTTAAGCTAAAATTGGTGTAAGGGTACGGTTTACGACAGAAGTTTGTTGTTTTGTTGAGAGGGGATCTGCCGGGTACGTCAATGCCTCTTTTGTTAGTCTATCGTTAATCTTGGATGCCGATAATTATTTAGAGTTATCAGACTAGGTTATTGTATTGTTAGAGTTAGATTGTGAAGATTATAAACATGTACCTACATGCCTCACTCTTTTCATATCATGTCAAATCAAATTTTCTTCTACTTTCAATATATATTTAAGTACGTAAGTAGTAAGTATCTATTGTTTATATCGGCAAATTGACATTGACAGCCTCTGTGGTGTGGTGGTTGAGCAGGTCGGCTCATAACCCGGAGGCGGTGGGTTCAATTTCCGCGGCAGGACAAGTATTGGTGCACAGAAAAAAAGCGCAAATACTTATTCTGAGTCTGGGTGTTGTGGGACCATGGTACTAGTAGTTCCTAGACACGGGAAATCCTAGTTAGGGTCCTTCATTTTGTATTCTAACGCTTGTGGACTGTGCATTTAGGCGACCATAGACTTTAGACGCGTAGGATAAACACCTCCGTTATTGTTGGTGTATCGCCATCCGTCACCCGTCCCCATGGGCAATAGAAACCTGTTTACAATCAGGTGACCAATAGTTTGTTTATCTATGCGTATGTAACAATAAAGTTGGAGATTTGGTCTTTTATGGTTTTAGGACAAACCATGTCAGTAATAGTTACGATTGACCATGACTACAATTGTGAACACAGCATGAAAACATTTATTTTTCAAAACGACGATGTGTTATAAGTTTGACGTGTGTGTCTGTCTGTGGCATCGTGGCTCCAGAGTGGATGTACCGATTTTGATTTTTTATGCTTTTTAACGGACTTCAAAAACGGGAGTAGGTTTTTTACGTTTTCCGTTTGCTATTTTTTGTTTGAAAGGTGAATTAATCGGGAGCGTTCTTAGCTATGTTTTATGAAAACTGGTCCAAGATGGCCGTCGCCACAAAATGGTGGATCACATTATGTCACAACTTCCTCAATACAGGTATCAAATAAAAGTGCTTGACTATGATGAATTTAAAATCCAAGATGGCCGCCATAACAAAATGGTGAATTACATATTCATTTTTTATTATTTTGTGTCGGGGAATTTTTATTTTAACTTAGCTTGTTTAGTACCTATCGCTTGTAATTTAGTCATGACGGTACTATTCGATAGAATTCACGCACCTTTGAGCTATGTAAGTATACTGCGGTCTATAAAATCTCATCGTTCATTTACGGGCAGTATAACTAGTCTTCGGGTTACGAGAATATTAAAAGGCTATTAGGGCAGTTTTTGCTCATTAATTCTACCAGTAAACTCTATCAGCCTTATTAATAAACACGAAATACTTTGGATTAGTTACACCATCTTTTGTCTCTTTCGATCCAGCTAAATATACCAGTAGCAAAAAAATGACAAAAGCTGAAGTAACCAACCCGAGACTAATATCCGTTTATTGATAAGGCTGTATGTAAGATCTATCAATGTTATTTTTTTATGAGGTCATTATCCTAACTTCATGAATCATGATCGAAGTAAGTAAATTCACGAAAGTACCTTATGCCATGTGTGTCAATTAATTGATAATATCCCAAGTTAATTAATATCATATAATGTGTCAAGTCAAGTCACAGTCCAAGTCATCAAGTTAAGTCATACTCCTAGTAAAGTGGTGGCAACTTTACCAGAAGCTTCTATGGAGCTTTGAAAACGACACGAAAAGAAACGTTTCACCATTATTACACCACTTTCCCACACTCATGCATGTAATCCAGCACTTAACGAATAAAATGCCGACAATTTTATGCACTAACACTGAAAATAACACAATTTTTGGAAAATAATACAATGCGGCGACGCGATCTTTTTCTTTTTCCCGCCAAAACTCCCCGTGCGCACTTGTCTGTATATTGAGAAGATAGGAACCACAGATAACATAGAATTATAGATCAGTATCGCACAGATAATAAATCATCGATCAAACCATGTCAATTTACCGTCGTATCTAGCTACGTAATATTATGTATTCTGTGGTAGCACACGTTGGGTTTTGTCTAGACTCGGGTTTGCAGTTAAACATTTTTATGTTAGGTTAGGTATCAAACCGGTCTTATACAAATAAATATTACTTTCCTATATAAAAAAAATCCGAAAAAAATTCATATTATTCAATAGGGTGTGTGTATTATAATATTGACTGTAATATCTTCATTGTGTCCAAAAGTTATGAATATTTTATGTGTTATTACTTTATCCGCTGTTTTGCCATGAATGAGGCCATTGTTATACACGGCGCGGTGTATTAAGTAGAGATGGAATAAATATTACGAAACAGGTAATATCGATGATTGTGTTTTGTGATGTGATACATAACTAACTTTGGATTTTAGCGTCACTTAAAATTATCCACTCCAATATCAACTATCTAAACAAATACTTAAATATTTTCCTATAATCTTTATCGCGTCTTTGTACTGTCTTTTAGTCATCAGATATAGAAGATATCAAAACATCCGAGCAGCTGTCGATGAAACAGATTATAAAACTTATTATTAAGTTTCTGATTACTGATTGTAATGTTTCTAAAAAGAGTATTATCTATATATCAATTGATTTATCTACTAACGTATCCCTATCGATGAAACATCGATATCGATACATCACTAAATTATATCAAGAAAACAGTTTTTGTATCATTCCGGTCATCTACTCTCTAAACTGTTGTTTGTCGAGCGAATTTACGGATAAATGGACTGAAAATAACCGTTACTTGGATTTAAACAGATGGATACTTGACGGTTCTTTATTTTCTTTAAATAAAATTGATAGATTTTATAAATTTGTTGATGAATTTAAACAACAAAGACAATAATTTGGTGTTGTGGGACCATAGTCCTCGCAGTTCCAGGGTCCCTAGACATAGAGAATCCTAGTTAAGTTTCAGGATCTATGTAGGTGATAGTTAGGCAAAAAAAACCCACTGCAAAAAAGTATGTATGTGTTAAAAGTAAATATAGGTATTCATCTAGACATTTAGTTCTTATAGATGTGCCCACGATTACGCTGCCGAAGTTATCTGATCGCGTGACTTGCTAATAGAGTCGTTAATCATTGCTACCATGTACATAATCTAATTTATAATTCGAAGATTACATTAAATTCTTAAAAAAGCTTAGGGTTCATGAGATCCCATAACATCAAACACGTAAGAGTACAGAAATGACGACTTGAAGCATAGTGCTGGGACGCTAACCTGTTACAAGCCAAAACCATACTTATGAGTTTCAAAAATATTCACTAAAATCTTTTCTCGTCGCGCATCCTTGGAATAATTAAAAAAAAATTTTAACTGTAGTGACAATAGATATGTTAAGATCTTTGTTCTTGTAAAAATTTATACACCAACTAGAATAGAATAGAATAGAATATTTATTTATTTGTGCAAAAATAATAAATTCACACTCATGTTTCTTCTTCTTCATCTTGACGTTCTCACCATAGTTTTTCTCGTACAACATAAGGTTCCCTGAACCATATCCCAACTTCGCTTATAAATGCACGAAACACAAAACACGAAACGAAAATTTAATGTTTTTTCAATAACTTATGAATTCTATTAAAATGTATCTAAGATAAGATACATTAATGACGGTAGAAAATATTTATTATGTAAAACTTGATTTCGCTTTATAACGATAATAAGGTCAGCCATTATGGTTCCCTGTGGCAGCCCTAATTCAAATTCCGATAATATCAGAATCTCAGCGTACGGTACTAACGGTATAAACGATCCATCGAAGTACGAAATCGATACAAAAAATCTGATTCGATTCAAACCAAGTTGATTGAAATAATCACTTCAATACTCTTCTAAGGCTTGTTTAGAGTTTGCTTTGTAATTAATTTACACTTGGTTACATTTAAATTTATCCGCATTGTGGTTTTTTTGTCTGGGACTCTGGGTGAGTTTTTTACGTTCCATTTCCATCGATTAGTGATTAATTCAATGATCCGATTAAATAGTACGGGGATCCAACCCTCGCAAAATTAATTTTGTGGTAATCAATTCTATCAGACGATTGCCATTTTGAATTTTTTGAATTCATTATGCCAAATTTGTTTTCGAATAATTCAAGTTCAATTTTATTTAATTTATTCGTATCAACTAATATTGTTTTCTTTCTTTTTACGTAACCCATTTTATAGGTAGCTTGTGTAATTCTGCTATCTTATCACAACGGAAAGGTCAGCGAATTGTGGTCATGCTTCCGATCGTTTAGTTTGCGTCAATTTGAGGAACTGTCATAAATAGAAACGCTTTTCAAATCAATTTCTTTTACCACATGGTGCAGTGTTCTTTCGTTTATCATGACATAATTTATCTCACTGTACTAAAAGTCACATTCCATTTTTATCATAAGCCGCCATTGTCAATTGGCAGTCCATGACATGACAGTCTAGTCACTCTTAGGGCTTTGCCTTTATCTCTCTTCGGTCGCGTGAACATCGGTGAAGAAAGTTATAAGCATCGAGGATTTTCAACCTTCTCTAAATTAATATTGACAGGATATAATCATACTATAAAAGTTCTAATTTCTTGAGCACTCGGTGAAACTGAAATTTCTTTTGTTAATTATTTGCAATCTAATGCCCTTCTGTACTTAGTTTGACAGCCACTAAGTTCGCACTTATCCATCTATCATATACCTGGTGCAATGCATTTGGGTATGTCACATAGACAGCTCCTAAGTTCTCACTTAAAGACGGGCCTAAGGCTAAGATTCAAAGTAAAGTTCAAGCGGAAATATAATAAAATAAAGACTATTGAAATTTGTGTAATCTAGGTATTGCATCTAACTCAGAACCGGCTTTTGACCCGGGAAGCATTATCTAAAGAAGAGAAGAGTTATAATAGATACTTTGTTACAACAACCTATTATACTAGGCTACCCACCGTCCTATTGTATGAAACGCGTGGGATTATTGCAAAATCGAATGTATTGAATATTGGGTGACCTCAAAGTTTATTTAATGTTGAGTTTGTTAGCTAAAGTTGTTTAGTAGATTTAGGAGACAGTCCTACACAGTAGCTGTTTTGACCTCCGAATTTGGCAGTGTTATTTTGCCTCTTTCCATATTTCCAACAAACTAAACAGCAGCATTCCAAAGGCACTTGGTTTTTCGTGAGTGTTTTCAGTTCATCGTAGCTTTTTGGGAAATATATTGGTATCTGAATACCGTTAAACTCCATCGTAGTGATGAAGCCTTCATCGTAGTTACCGCCATCGCAAGTGTTATGCTAATAATTAATAGTATTTAACACCGTAACAAAACTGTATACACCTATAATCCGTCTCGTAATTTGAGGTCCATTTCATTTAATGATACCACTAAGTACTCTCAAAAACAAATAAAATGGTCTTATTACTGTGGTATTAGCTGCTCATACAAAATTGCGTTCAATAACGTTTAGTGCTGCCAATATACTGAATGGCCATCATAAGGTCTGTTATTATCGTTTTAAAGCACCAATGAATCCAATGATGCTGGTTATATAATATGCTTCCCTTTTTGGACGTGTTGGTTCTGAAAAAGGTTTGCATTAAGAATGACATGCTGACATTACTGCTTTTTGTTTATTTTTAATTACTATAAGTTTATTATTAAGGAGCAGTTTTCCAAGAATCACTTTAACATTATTTTTATCTCTTTAGATAGAGTTGGCCAAAGTTTTGGTTTGGGACGTTACTGTGGTATGATTTTCTGCGTTTCCTTGTTTATGGAAAGTTGTGGGTTTGTTGGTTTTTGTGTTTAGTTTGTGGAAAATTAAGTATTCTTTGGCAGTATTCTCTACCTTTTAAAAAAAATATAAAGTGAAGTGTGAAAACGTATTTTTTGGATTCATTTTGTTCAATTATAAGATGTATATCTGATTCTTGGAACATTATTAGAAGAGTGAAATCTAGTTTAAAAACCTACATCCAATCAGTACCACTGTAACAGCGTAACGCTATTGAAGAACAATAAAAATACCGGCCAAATTCTTATAGATTTATAAGAGTAAACTTACAATGTGACAAACAAGTTTCTCACCGAGCTAACCGCAGAATTATGTTAACATAGATAAGCCACAATAATGCAATCGTAACGTTTAGTGGCCCACGTGGGCGTGTAATGGGCTGATGTTAGATATTTTCATTGGGAATTATGGTTATTCTGCTGTGAAATGACTTCAGCAGGCCTGCCTTGTATCACATTGTTTATGAATGCTGGTATATTATTTATGACTCCCAGGCTATGTTGCTACGATGGTAAAATTTTAGAATATCTATCAATTTTAAATTTGAGGTTATGATATCATCCATAGATATAATTGCAATAGACGCTAAAGAATGCTTAGCTCAGCTTTTGAAGTTTTTAACCTCTGCAATAAAGGAAATCCACAGGATGTCTGAATACCAATAGCTTTCAAAGAATTCCGAACCATCAGCTATTGTCTTTACAGCATTTGGCACGTGAAATATTCTCGTAGCTTCTTAAGGAATACAATAGACGTTTCATTGTATTTCTATTAAAATGGAATGTGATTGATTACATCGTTGGCGGCTAACTTTCATCGAATGCTATTCGCACTATTTAAAGTTATGCAATTATTTGCTTTTATTATTGGTATAAGAATGTGGCGTTAGTAGGCCAAACTATTTAAAGACTTCTATTGATTCGATAATAAGATATTAGCATAGATTAGGTTTTTCAGAAGTATGGAATGTGCGATTTTTTTCTATTTTTGATTGTGACATTTTTATAGCTGCTGTAGTGTATAAATTTGGAAGTTCATCGCTACATCACATTAGTACAAGTACAGCAGAACTACTTGTAAAGGCATCCTAATAGTCTAAGCTCACACCTACTACCTAACTGACTGACTCAAATATACTCCTACTACAGCAAATCTCGTTCATTCGTCATAAACAAAACTTGGACCACCGTCAGATTTGGCTTCGCTAGTAGCTCTCTAGACATTATATTGCGACACTGTCATATCATTACATAAAAATGCTGTAGAGATTGAGGTAGGCTACTAATCTACTATATTTTATTGAATTCTGAAAGCTTTTACAATAAATTGACGGAATAGATTTAGCTAACTCCATTGACTTTCAAACAATAGATTTCTAACTGGCTTGTATCTCGATCCGATAATTCCTTTACGGTCGATTACTATGCCTATAAACTACGGTGTTTAGTGCAATGATTAGTTCCGGATTTTAACTCTGTATCGCAAACGTAGGTTTAAGCCCACGCGGTTAATCGATCATACCGTGTGAGTCATCCTTATCTATGTACATATTATAATCGATTCCCATATCGATTTTAATACGAATTTATTGCCCTACATTCGTATGTGTATGTTTACAATTCGGATCTGTGATGTTTAGATGGCCCGTCATGAGATGTTATACGTTACCACCAACGAACTCGCGGCTCATAAAGTAAATAAACTAGCTGTTAAGTAAACGTTGGATCCCGTTTCTTCAAAGTTTTTGCTCCATATTTGTGTTTTATTCTTTGTATATTTAACTTGGACGTAATTTATGTATCAGGTTACAAATTTTAATTGAATGGTATGAATGACATGAACTTCGTAACAAATGTACTTACCTACTATACTAGTATTGTATTTATAGCGAAAATATAAATTGAAATTACGGATCGAAATATCTTACATTTTCAATATTTTTACTCAGTTAGGCATATAAGTTAAGTAAACCTAAGTATTTTGAATTTAATCGTGAGCTATAATTTGTATTATAATACAACTTGAGACCTAAAAAGGACAAAATTATGTTTTAACTTCATGCAAAAATAAAATTTTATTTACTGCAAATACCAATAACTATATACTACATCAGGAAGTTCAATAAATTTAATTGGGCTCATTCATCTTTGGGCAAACAATTAAAGTGTTGTTACTAATGGCGCAGCTAATGGTGGGACCATTTATGGACACCTTACAAACCCGTTCCGAAGACCAATGTTCCGCCTTAGTGATCCGAATTAAATTAACATATAGTTGGAGCTTTTAACTAGTAGATGCTCGATAAAGTGTATTTGAAGTTAAAATAATGATGAGGGCAGTATCTTGTAGGTATATTAATAATCCGGTGGTTTTACAAAAGGCTCAATTCATTCATATAACTTCGTCATTACATCCGAGAGTGTCGGGCAGGCCAGTATATTCTACGAAATACGACCGACAATGCAATGTCAGCTTAATCTAACACGGAGGCCTGAGGTGGACGCCTAACGAGGTATTCAGACCGCCTTAGGTTGTCTAATACCATTAACCCAAAACACGTAGTTAAACAGGAACAACATAAAATTTACGACCCACCCTTTACGTTACCCCTGCTGCGAACCAAAATCAAAATCAACCCCGATTTAACAACACACATTAAATTTCCGCATTCTCAAATGTAGTTCCAGTGAATTTGCACTAATTGCCTTTACGGAAAACGCTTACGCTTGTGTAATTACAATTAATGAAGCTTAACCAAGAAGTAATTGCTAGTACAGTAACTTGGGCTTGGACCTTTATCCCCGTGTGGGCTATAGATTAACCTTCGAAGATTTATAAGCGGAGAAGGAAATCGTCTACACGAAATTATTTTGTAAGCGTACAAGTGTTTGAAGGGGATAAAAGTAAATATTTGAGAAGATGGAATTAAACGGGGTATTTGCCACGAAAACAAATGAAAACGAATATTGATGAAGTTGATGAACGCCCCTTGTTTTTTAGTATTTGTATTCTGTTATATGCTAATGACGTTGGCAACTCTTTTTCTAGTAAGTCTAGAAAGGGCACACACACGTTTTGTATTTCGTATAAAATATCCTATTTAATCCATAATACGATAAACTAAATGTACTTATTCTTATGTTTCTTTGTTTAATGTGCATTTGGTTTTATAATGTTCTATTTTGATCCAACATTCGACTATTTATGCAGAGTCATTCAAAGCTTGTTTTTACCAGTTTTTTCCATATTTGAGTTCTTAGAGTAAAATACACATTTTGTTCTAGATTTTTTTCTCAGAAAACTTTACTAAGCTCATTTGAAATCTGCTGGCAGATACAATTCAACGGCCACACTAGAAACGTATTACCCAGTCTTCGTGTGGTATTTGCAGGCGTCATTATTGGAGCACTCAATCTTTGTTTTTACTGTTACTATTGTATGTAGGTGCTGTTATTGGTTTTATATTGCTGAATGGCTTGGCGTCTTAAGATGTCATTAAATCTAGATTGCTTAATAAATCTTTCGTGATTGTTTCCAGAACCCTAAAAATGAGGTGATATATTAAATAATACGTCTGATTCTAATTATGTATAGAAATTTGTATATAATGAACTTGTATTATATGACAATTTAGTTCAATCTCTGGTACTCAACTCTTATTATGTTATATATCATTATTATGAACGAGCTTCTGCCCGCAGCTTCGTCCGCGAAGTGGCCTTTGGGAAAATAATTCAACCACCCATTTCACCCTCTTAAGGGTGGAATTTTGAAAAATCCTTTCTTAGCGGATGCCTACGTCATAACATCTACCTGCATACCAAATTTCAGCCCGAACCGTCCTGTGGTTTGGGCTGTGCGTTGATAGATCACTATGTCAGTCACCTTTGAGTCATATATATTTAGATGAACAGTCTGATTTCATATTCATACACAAACACCTATTTGAGACAAGATAAGCGCTTTGTGCTCATGTTCTTAAAAATGACATACATAATTTCAATAATAATCGTTCACGCATCTTCCTATTTTACTCACCCTAAATCTAATATTTTCTTCATAATAACTGTGTTAAAATAAATGCCCTCTGCGCTCTCGTTTCAATGACGGATAAAAAGATTGATTATAATCATCGCTTGATGTTCGTGTTGATGGATTATGTTTCTTAACTAGCAAAAATTTGGGGTGCTAAAATAATATGAACGGTTTTATCTTATTTTAAATTTCATTAGATGTTATGAATTGCAGGCATTGCACACTTTCAATTGTTTTGTTGAGCGGTTTTTACTCTAAATGGAACTAATTATATGAGTATAATTTAGGAATGTTTATGCATATGTCTATTTGGTCTTTATTTCTTCTCCTATAGAGTTCATAAAATGTGGCGATGAAAAATATACATTGTGTGATTGATTCACAAAAAGCTTACATTGACATGTTACCAAAAATTAAGCTATATTCTTGTTATGAACAATGTGCATCTACTACCTACTACCGATAGCAATAAACATTAAATTTGGTCTCATATTCTCTATCGTTTAATCAATTGAACCACTATGAGATTCAGAAGCAAAGCACGTGTCAATTGAATTTCCAAATGACATTGATTTGGCTGCCTTGTTCCATTACCTTTGAATTTGATTTGTATACCATAGCACTTTTCTTGTTACTCGTTGCTTGAATAACTTACATTTAAAAGCATTTATATAGTATTATGTTTTAAAAGATTCCAAATTAACCTATAAAAACCACTTTTAGCACTATAATTATAGATTTATATGCACATCAAATTTAAATTTATGATGAAGCACAATTTTCACATTTGCCTACTAATTTGCCTTTCTCGCAAACATACTAGATAGTCACAAATCCTCAAATCAAAGAATTTTAAGAAAAGAAGTCAAATCATCTTTAAAGAGTTACCAACTCGTGTACGGTAGCACAAAAGCATTGATAGTATAAGTGGTAGTAAAAATAGACAATTTAAATAACTAATTTCATATAGTGCTTGTGAAACATATGTTATTCTACGTTAAATCTAGGTAAAGTTTTTTTGCGGGAATGCGAAAAAGATTGCGTCATCGCATTGTATTATTTTCCAAAACTTGTGTTATTTTCAGTGTTAGTGCATAACATTGGTGGCATTCTATTCGTTAAGTGCTGGATTACAGGCGTAAGTGTGGGAAAATGGTATAATGATGGTGAAACGTTTCTTTGTGTGTTTTTCCCAAAACTCCATAGAAGCTTCTAGTAAAGTTGCCACCACTTTACTAGGAGTATGACTTTGACTGGACTATGACTTGACTATGATTGACTTGATGACTTCGACTGTGACTTGAAATATCATTAACTTGATAAATTATTACTTACTTGACACTGGCTAAATACACGAAAGTGTGAAGCCTAAACATAAAAAAAAATCTAGGTAATTGTATTCATGCTATTGCTAAATGCGAAGTTGACGAACTTGAGATATTAAGCTATTTCTGCTAATTGAACTTATAAGGGTGATTCCAATATCATATGAGTATCATGGTCGCAATACTGACACAGATATATAGCTGAGTTAGCAAAACGTACAAATTAAAAGCTACGCCCAAATTCGCTGAAACCACGCAAACAATGTAAATGACATATATGTTCAACCTGCCAATCTAATGAATCAAGTGCCATTTCAAATCTCACGTAGGTTATCATTATAAATCGTTTGTCAAACGCGTCACTTCGTTTTATAGACTGAGTTATTGTCTACCATCTACGAAGTGGGGTACGTGTTACAAGGCGAACAGCTCCTACGCGACCGACCATCATAAATCTAGGCTTAGTGTAGACTGTACCTAGGCTTACCAGGTGAGACGTTTCGGAATTAAGATATTTAGCTGTCATTCTAGAAATGTTCCGATATTGCTATTCCGTGCAAAGGGGAATTTACGCCCGAATTCTGGATGACATAATGAACGGCCTAGATAGGATTCATTTCACACTTAATTCCCCCCAGAGGTTCGGAGCAACATTTCATACCACAATCCAAACAAATATTAATAGTTTTTTTTTAAATGTTGTAGTTTGTGCTTTTGTTCCTTAAGCTAACTTATACCATTTACTATTAATAATATTTTTTTAATCGGCCCATATTAGGATCTCATGCTTCACCATAAACCACATAATCATTTCCCATAGTGAGATGGTATCAAGACAAATTTACCATAGATCCAGGACCCTCACTAGGATTTCCTGTGTCTAGGGATCCAGGAACTACGAGAACTATGGTCCCATAACACCCAGAGACGGAACTAGTATTTGCGCTTTTTATTCTGTGCACAAATACTTATCCTGCCGCGGGAATCGAACCCGCCGCCCCCGGGAGCCGACCTGCTCAACCACCTTATCGGTTGTACTTATTGGATAGTAACTCTTAAGTCTTTTCAAAAACTGTCCTGATTTCATCATGACTTAATGAAACTATGGCAAACCTAGTCCAGTGTCTAGACTACAAAACACAGATAACGAAATTAGGTACCTTGGTATGTGGGTGTAAGGCCGAGACATGGTTGCGAAAACACTTTTTGTTTACCTTCTCTTTGCCAAATGTCACGATGTCGTTAGATTCATGATTGAATCTTTGGCTTATTAAATAAATTTTAACTCCGCTTTTGCGAGTTTGTTACCCGTCAACGATTTTAACTTACCTACAATAATAATGGAGGTAAGTATTTATCTAAAGACTAAACCCCTGGCTAACAAAAATTGTGTAGCGAAATAATATTTCTGTAGTGTTTTGTTTCTATCTATTGAGTTTGAAATGAAATAAGATAAAACAAGAGAAAACATATTTTCCCAATAATGGGGATCTCATTGCTTTGGAAGATGATTTCAAAAATACTAACCTAGATTTTTGTTACTTAGGAACTATTATTAATTATCAGATGTCATATAAAGATAAATTTGTTAATTTTTTGTAAAAAAAGTGGTTTTACATCACGATTATTACAAGTAATAAATTAGTAAAACAAAGGCACTTTGCATATAATTATAACATTCCTAATTACAGTATATTACATGAATAAATTTAAAGAAGCATGAACATTTATGAAAGTTAATTTAAAAAAATGCAAATATATTATATATCACAGACCAACTGTTGGTGGTATAATAGTGTTGCCATTCGTAATTTATAACTTTCGTTCATGGTTGCATCGCATCGACGCAATTACTTGTTCCAGTAATCCAGTACTGATTTCAATTTGCACATACAGCTAACTTGTAACTAGATGGAATGTATTTTATTTTTTGAGTTATGATAAATAATGATGAACGTTTTTTTATTATAAAGAATGACAATGAGCTAGTCGTTCGCCTGATGTTAAGCGACACGGCTGCCCATATCAGTTGCAGGGTCACTCGGAATTCTAAAGTATAGAAATTCTTGTGACACTGCACTGGGTACGTCCTCCTGAGAGATCAGCACAGTCTAGTAATCTTATTACTAGACTGTGCTAATAACTGACTGACTGTGTAAGTGTCTAGCAAGAAGATTATTAGACTGGAAGATTAGATCAAAAAGTCTCATTATGCCATTTACAGCCTTCAAACCTAAACATAGTAGTGCTTGCGCACTACTTCTTGGCGTAGAATATCTGGCAAAGCAGTAATACCTACCTAGACGAACTTAGAAGAAAAGTCCTATCACCTAGTGTAATTTACCGTGACATTGTTTGTAATGAAAATAAGACATTCTGTTGCTTCAAACTTCACCCTTTTAATTTTGCCTTTGTAATATTGTCAGTGCCGAAAAGTGAGTAGCCTGGATAGTAGACCGAAAGATCTGAATATGTCCGGACAAATCCAGGTAACTTGCAATTTGGTACCTTACCTTACTAAATTACACTTTTTACCTATGTTTATTAATCCTCTGCCCGTACAAGTACTGGGACTCTCTAAATCAGAGAAAGATGATAACTTATGATGCACTTACTATAAGCGTACATATTATTTGTTATCACACGAACGTCGTCGTTATTCAGGCAGATTACACAGTTTTCTTATGCAAAGCGAAGCAATAAATATATTTATCAATAAAAATATTTATTGCTTCGCTTCGCTCTAGCGCTTATCCTGCTTCGGAAGTCAAGCTCTATTCAAACGAATATTTATGTGTTAATTCTTACAAGTTCTTTTTAACTGACTCTTAAAGTCTTAATTATGTATATTTCTATTATATTGGAGATAGTATTAATGGTCACCATATGCAACGTCAAGGGTGCTATGAAGTGATGCCAATCCATTTAGAACTCTATTTATCGGTTTATTGAAAAATCATTTTAGCTTTTTGAGGGAAAATGTAGAATCTGCAGAAAATTATTGCAAGTGTATTTGAAAATAACAACAAAACAACAAAAAAGCGGTGTGGAAAGTTGAAATGTTAACTGCACTGTGGCTATAATGCTACTACACTATATTATATACCTTTAATATCAATGCAGCGTTTTTTAATGGCTGGATTAATAAATTATAAGCCGATAAAAACAAATTTTACCGTTATTTAATATTCTGTTTATACTACTATTTTTTTTATATATTGTTTTGTCTAATGAATAACGAGGTTTTTTTGAACGTGTATTAGACTCATTATTAAGTAAAATAAGTATCATAAAATGTTTATAATGAAAATCCAGCACAGCGCCACTAGCGTCAATTATACGTAACTTAGGTCAGTATTACAGAATGATGCTCAGTCATCGATTGGTTTTCAAGCAGAGATTTCATTCACCAATTGATCAATTTATGAATGAAATCTCTTGAGCACTGATCGATGACTGAGCATTGTTCTGTAATACGGACCTAAGACTTTCATACAAATATTTAGAATATTCAATATCGAGTACAGTAATAAACTCGTACTAGGAATATTGATTATTGAACTCACCTTTATCAAGTAACACAATATTACATTATTCAATGCGGGAGACATCACTAGTTAAATAACAGCGTTCGGTGAAATGCAATAAATCCAGTAAGCGCACAATAATGCGGCCGTCACGTCACGATCACGACGTTGATATAAAGCCGGCAGTGGTGATAGATTATGATAATGAAATAGCGGCGTTTGTATATGATTATTCATCTATTGATGATGGCTAATCTTGTATTTTATAGAATGAAATATTAACTGCGCGTACAATGATGAAGAGTTTTAATTTAGAAGTTTTCACACTAATATACTAATAAAGTTTGTACGTGTGTATGTGTGTATGTTTATTACTCATTCACGCTCAAACGGCTGAATGGATTTAGATGAAATTCAGTACCAAGATAGCTTATACACTGGATTAACATATAGGCAACATTTTATCCCGGAAAAGTGAAATTTTCGTGGGATGAGCGAATAATTAAAATATTTTTTTTCCGCGGGTGAAACCGCGGGCCGCAACTAGTATTTATGTGATTGTAAAGGTCATTGACGATTAATACAATGATTAAACACGAGAGTTCTGAATTCTGAAACTGGTGCCGCTTGTAGCCATAATATCCGTGACACGTGGGTCAAACGTACCTCACAAAAGGACATGCATCAGAAAAGAAAAACAGGAAAGTATTTAGAGACAGATCCTACTAATATTATAATGCGAAAGTTTGTGTGTATGGATGTATGGATGAATGTTTGTTACTCTTTCACGCAAAAACTACTGAACGGATTAAATTTGGAACACAGATAGTTTATATCCTAGATTAACACAGAATACTTTTTATCGCAAGTGAAACCGCTGGGCGCAACTAGTAATAAATAATTTCGAAAGTTTGTATACTTTGTTATTTAATTCATTTTAGCTATTATCACCACCAAACCGAATAAAGTTCAAAAAGCCATGAACAAGAACATATAAAAGGAAACAAAATGTACAAAACTAAGCCCGATATTTAGTAAAGTATAAAGTAATATAAAGTAAAGGTAAAAACAACCAACACCAGGTACAAGTACAGCTTAAATTATTCCCTATTTTCTGAGTAATTGTTTGAAGAGAATTTGCATGGAACTTGTTTGCTGCGTTTAAAGTTTCAGGGGACTCGACGCCTCGAGGAAGATACTTTGCATAAATGTGTAAGCAAATCTACACAGCCGTAAAAGTGTGAATAGAGATTTTCGAATGGTATATGTCAAAAAGCTCGTTCATAACTCCTCATTGACGATATGCCCATTGCGCCATAATATCATCAGTCATTGCTTGCGTAAGCTGTGGACGAGCTATACCGCTGAGCCACAGTCTAACTTACGTCGTTATTAAACTGACATAGGTCCAAGAATCTGCATCCAGTTAAGTAGTGGACTAGTTTTAGCTGGTCATCATCAACGACAACTTAAGGATGTCCACTGCTGAAACTAGGCCTCCCCCATGGAGCGCCACTTTGAGCAACTGCTTGCCTCCTGCTTTGTCATTAGTTTAGAGCAAACTTGTGGTCTATGTACATGAAATTTCGACCTTATTAAACGGCTATAAGTTACGACGGTCATCGGCTATAAGTTATAGGCTTTGAGATGTGGAATTGAAGTAATAATTTAAAAAGCCCTTGGGACTACTTTCACTTCAAACGTCAAATAGTAGTTTTCGTCAACATGTAACTACTTTCCAAATCTGACATTGGTTTAAAGCAAACTATTGTAGTCTATGTACATGAAACTTCGATCTTATTAAAGATGTGTGTCACCGGTTACAGGTTATAGGCGTTTGAGATGTGGATTTCCGTAATAATTTCAAAAGCCCTTGGGATAACTTTTACTGCAAACGTCAAAATGCTATACAAAAGCTTGACAGCAAGAGCTGACGGTAGCACATCCATGAGAGGTAGCATTTTTAGGTCACATGCAAAAATGATCCATGTATGCGTTCCAGCAGTTGATCATCGAGAGGATAATTCAGAAAAAGATAAGCCACGAACTTCCGATACTCTTTTACTCTCTACTCTTCTACTCTCTCTACGACTCTTATAGCTGGATGACATCAAGGTATAAGTGGTGGTGTTTATATAAACTATAACATAAAATATTTCTGTTTCAAAGTCTCGCTATGCTCATTTCGCGAAGAAATTTTTGCAAAGTAAACAGGAAAAAGGAAAAAAGTTTTGCTAAGTAAATTTTATTTCTACCGCGTTTACTTCAGTGTTACGGGTATTTACGCTAAGTAACTTATTTACGAAATCCTCTTCATGTGCACTAGAGACACAATTTGCATGGACCCGGTTTGTTACGTTTAAAGTTTCAGTGGAACCCGACTGCGCTGCGCGAAATACGCTTATGAAATATTCAACGCACTCTGATGGCACTGGGTTTTAATTACTTTTTCGAGTATTAATCTGGGAAAAGCTGCACGTTTTGATAAAACTGATTAAGGTATAATGGATTTTTTAAAACATAGATGAGATGTTAAATTAATTTGAAAAGTGCGTGATATTCATATCAAGTACTGTCTTATTAATAGAATAAGAAACGAAACAATAGAAATAAACTGTAGAACCTAAAAGATATAGATCAGATCGGCTTGAGCTCTTAAATTTTCTGTAACAATAATTCTCTAACAACATAAAAAAATGGCATGGAATAAATAATAGTGGTAATACATCACAATTACACAAATCACTGTCTTTGCACGATAAAATTCAGATAGAACTACTTATACCACGAGCAGAGAATACCGAAGTACCCTGTTATTACTATCAACTTCTGTATTTGCTATTTAAATTCTAACCAGTCCGTCCATAAATCCTATTTCCATTATCATGTTTATACTAACTGTATTCATTACAAATTCATTATCAAATAGTATTATGCGTTATCGTCCGCAGTGCTTGCCCTTTTGTTATATAGTCAAATTATTCATTTGTGCCCATAACAAATGTTCCTCCTACGCTTTCTATTGTTCTCTGAACTTGACAATTTCATTTACATTAAGTAGGTAATGGCTTTGAGCTATGGACATATTAGAAAACTTTGTTAGGGTCTAATCGGATTGTGGAAGCTAACCAAAATAAGACATGTGTGATTATTAGATTGAGGGTTGGGTTGGTAAGTTCCCTTTTAGTTATTTTGTTTAAAGTATTTTTATTATAATCTTAAGAAATAATAAAGTAATAATAACTGATATAAAAAGTGGCGCCAATATTTGTTTTTATTTTAGAGGTTTAGGCTAACATCACCTATCTTTTAACATTAACTATCTCACCTTATGGTAAGTGACGACGTCCACGATGGCGCATGTTTGTCCATAGATAGCTTCGGCGGTAGGTATCTAATTTTATGACAAATTTGCAGTTATTTTGAAATATGAAGGAAGAGAGAGATTCAAGTTGCAAAGTTTAAAAATGTATTCCTAGGCCTATATTATACAACCGAATTTTCAAAATATTTTTTTTGATTGTCAAGCTTTTCATAAATATTTGAGAAACGATAATAATCATGACGTAACCAATACGCTTAATAACAATGGCCTTGCTTTAATTTTTAACCCACATAACAATTAGTGACCGCTATATTCTGACACGTTCAATCTGTCATCCATCATTAATAACACTTATTATGACGAACGAGTAGGCGCTATTGAAAGATTTACAATACCTTTACTATGATATGTTGATTACAAATAATTGAGACAGTAGTTTCACAACGTCTCCTCGAAGTATGAAAGCTTGAATCGAGTTGCAAAATGCCTAGTATCACGAACTAATTACAAATCTTACAATATATTCCAGTAGATAATTTAACGCTTATTCAGAATCTATTCTGTGTTGAATAGCTAATTGAAAGATAACAATGTTGTGCAAATTGCTTTGTGTTTGTGAAGTTAGATGAGGTTTAGGATTTGTGTATTTAACTACAAATTAATAGATTTTTAGCTTATTGTGAATAATTGAGTCAACGATCAGCCCAATTTACTCGTAATCTTTCTCTACCATTATTTTTGTAAAACATCTCAGAAAATCAGTCAACTCATGCATGTCATTCTCTTAGCATTCTTGTTGGAAAGGTATCGTGGCTTAAAAACATTTTTGATAATCGTATATTGAAACAATATGGCGTTGAATTCCATCTTGGCCTCGTTTAAAAGTTTATAGCTTTAGTTTTTTTAGTGCAATGTCTTCATAATTTCTAATTCAACAAATTAAGTTTTTATTTTTAGTCTCGTATCTCACGGCACGTCCCTATTCTAATTGGTTTAGTAACTATGTAACCTGGTTTAAATATGAACTTTTCATAAACGAGCATAAAATCACCATAACATTAATGGTAATTTATACTTCATTAATGTTTACTTTGATTTAATTAACGAACATTTACATTTAAGAACCGTGTGACGTTTTCTAGCTTTGTGTTTGTGGTGATTTGTGAAGATTCACGTTTGGAATCTAGGTGTAAATTGTTTTATAATCTCTGATTCACATTATCATGCATAATACTACATTTTAATCATTGCGATTTCACTATACTACTTATATTTGTTACTTATAATGTTATCAGTAACTAATTAGATAACACCAAACATAGTTTAGTTTAATTACTCTATTTAAGTAGACAAACAATTTTTGACGATTAAATCCTTCATGTATTATAATATTATATCTGTCTGTGATCTGTATAATTCATGTGTGGCTTCTTGTTTATTTCCTGCAATACTTTGGAAGTTGATTCGTCCAAGGTGTAATATCATAATTTGCTTTATTTATGTTTTGGCTCCACACTTTTGTGTATTTAGCCAGTGTCAAGTAATTGATAATTTATCAAGTTAACGATATTTCACGCAAATATGTGTCAAGTCATAGTCGAAGTCATAAGTTCAAGTCATAGTCAAGTCATAGTCTAGTCAAAGTCATACTCCTAGTAAAGTGGTGACAGTCACAGTCCAAGTCATCAAGTTAAGTCATAGTCTAGTCTAGTCTAGTCAAGTCATAGTCCTACTACTCCTAGTAAAGCGGTGGCAGCTTTACTTGAAGCTTCTATGGAGTTTTGGAAACAACACGAAAAGAAACGTTTCACTATCATTATACCATTTTCCCACACTCACGCCTGTAATCCAGCACTTAACGAATAAAATGCCACCAATTTTATGCACTAACACTGAAAATAACACAAGTTTTGGAAAATAATACAATGCGGTGACGCAATCTTTTTCGCTTTCCCGCCAAAACTCCATTATATGATTTTTTGCCCTAAATCTATTAATATGAGCTTTTGTAGCCAAGCCACGTGCTGACCTTCTGCCCTTATGATATTAATTATTATTATCATGACTGATATTACCGAAATAAGTTCCTATAGATAATTACGCCCCCTAACATCCGTTGCGGGAGATAATCTAATGTTATCAGTATCACAGTGCTAACCTTGTACTATTGGAGGAAAACAAAAACACGTATACTTTCGTACAGATGATAATTGTTATTTCATTGAGGAGAGGTTTATATTTTTGGCGAATTATTAAATAATTGACTTAAGTATATGCCTTTCACGTATAATTTTGGTCATTCCTGTTATCATATGCTGCGCAATTTTCGATCTTATCCTTATAACAAGAAAAGTAGTAAATTTTTGTCCAAAAAAGAAAAAGGTAAAAATATTCAATAATACGTAGTGTTTAGAATTGTGCCTTTATTTAAATACATCACACAAAATCATTTTTGTGCCGCTTTCAGTACTTGATACCGACTTAACATTAGAAATGATCTACCGTAGCAGACCATTTATAAACGTGCAGAATCAGAAGGAGTATGAGACGTGGCTTCAAAATACGAAGTGATATTGTTCTCTATGTTGGAATAGTTCTTGATATTTAATATTATAAAGAGCGTAATCAACTTCTAGTATTTACTTTTTAAATTAATATATTCCCGACTGTTACTCACGAATAGTATGTCGATTTCTCGACCAGGTTTCGAGCATATCCGATGCTCTTCCTCAGGAGGTGACCTCACCTATTCGTGAGAAGAAAAAAAGAAAGAGAAATCGACAATCGATTCGTCAGTAATAGTCGGGAATATATTAATTTAAAATGAATCACACTCATGAGAACTTTAATTCTAGTATTTACATTTACAAACTCTATATATTATATTATATATTGATGTTTTAGTTTATTTTTGGCATAGCTTAGGTACCTTCTTTATAAATGTATTTATCCAGTCAGTCCGTTCGCAAATACGCTTCACAAAGAAGAGAGCTATTATGGTTGAACAAAACCGTTATCAACAAGTTGGTCTATTAGTTGAAAACGCTTTGTAATGATACCTAATTATCTATTGCATGTCCCGATAATTATAATTATTTCGATACCGTTAATTTTTGTAAGTACCAATGACCTTTGCATTTTAATTTTGACAGCTTCCTTTTTAGAATCAATGCGATCGCAATTTGTTGTCTTATAATTTAGGTATTTATTTTCATATTATTATACAATCTTTGTTAAAGATATTGTTTGCATAGGTTTATAGGCATCTTTAACAACATTTATGGATTCGATTGTTGTGGTAACAACCAAATGAGGTGTGCTGTAACTCTATTATGTAAAGCATAATTCAGTTACAAACAACACAATTTTATTCTTATATTCCATGTCTTGTTGTGTTTATCTGCATTTTATGTAATGGTTAGCTTTAGCTATGCTGTAGTTATAATACTGTATTTCTATAAGATGTGTTAATTTTTTTCCTGTTCATAATGTACAAGTTTGTTTTTGTAATTAATGAGGTTTAACGGAACCATGACTCGCATGCCAACTTTTCCTTATACACAGCTTGTTTTGCATGATTCACAATAAATAACAATACTGTAATTAAAATACTGAATTTTATCCATTCTAGTTCTGATGCTTCGACTGCTTGTTAGTTTTTAGTAGCGTTCCCTGTACATACAATCCTTCAACCTTCTTTCTCTTTAATTATAGGAATCGGTGCGACTGGAGTGGGATTAAAAAAACTTGTTCGAACACGAAAAAGTGATTTAGTGACAATAATATTAAAGTGCAGGCCGGGAAGACGAATGAAGTCGAAAATTGTGAAAATGAAATATTTCCCCTCGGGGCAGAAGGAATCTTATACATTGCTTTCTGCAAGAAGGAGATATATGAAGAAACTAATGTACGTATTATAATTTTCCTTAACATTTATGTCGGTATTTATAAAATCATTTTTTTTATTTGAAATACCTAAGTACTTACCTAAAAGTTCTTAAACTCTAAGAAGAACATAACACTGTAACCGGTTAATAAGTATTTCATAGAAACAACCGATCCGCTCCTTAGACTTTGTCTTGACATATTTGGGTCGGCCGGAATAACAGTCGGCTTTTTAAATAACAAATAATATGTATTATACGAGTTCTAATTACTGTTCACATTTATGATTGTTCGTAGTAAGTATATTTTATTATATCTAAGTATACTTACTAGTTCTTACCCACATGTTGCATCTGCTTTTGTAATATGCGCTTCTTATATTATTGTTGTAGTTTGATAAAGCAATTGGGATTTAAGTAATTCAATGCATAGTTCTTTATACTCTTTGTAAATACTTTTGTATAATTTTGAGTTCTGTATATATACAATCAGATTGTTCTTCATCGTCAGCGTCATCGTTTCTTTTATCAAAATAATAACAACGTCCAATGATCACATGCATAGATCCTTGATCCTAACTAGGATTCCCTGTATGTAACTACGAGACTATGGTCTGTGGGACATTCAGACTCAGAACAAGTATTTGCGCTTTTTTTTTCTGTGCACAATATTTGTTCTGCTGCGGGAAACGAACCCGCCGACTCCAGGTTATAAGCTGACCTGCTCAACCACCACACAGAGACTGTCAAGTCGAATAAAAATGTATAATGTATTCATCAACAGCCTAAAGACGTCTACGCGTAAAAATAGGAAGATAGAGCCTTGCTATGTTGCATCCACCAATAATGAATGAAAAATCATAGTGGAAAATTGAGAATGAACGAAAAACGCTGCATGTAGAAAATGTGTAATGGAAAATATCGAGGTATCTTGACTGCAATCTATGTCAAACATTCTGTTTTTGACCGTGCATGCTGTTAGACTGGAAAAGTATAAAAATTATGAACATCATTATAAAAGGGGTTAAGAAACGATAATAATAATAACGCCCAACGATCACACACATAGGTCCTGGACCCTAACTAGGATTCCCTGTGTCTAGGGACCCAGGACCTATTAGGACCATGGTCCCACAACTCCCAGATTCAGAACAAGTATTTGCGCTTTTTTTTCTGTGCACAAATACTTGGCTGTCGTTGCCTAAACTGTGTCCAAGCCTAAAAATTGGAATCATTCGCTACTCAGGTTGCCACTTGGAATCTACTCTTCGTCGGTCGACGCTATCTCGGAAGTAAAATCCATATCGAATCCTTCATTCCAAAGTACCGTTGGACAAAGATGCCACTGTTCTGTATTGCTGTTACCGTTATAACTATACAAAATTATGTTCAAGTTCAACTGTTCATTGTACCAAGACGACTACTGATGCCCATCTGTACTAAAGTCTAATAAAATATTACTTAGCTAAGCAACACTTCCCTTCACTTTAGCTGAACCATCCCAGAGATGGAGTGTTCTACACAGGATCGGACTGGTTAGGGTATAAATCATTATTAACCTAGTAGGTAATACCGTCACGTAAATACCAGTGTTCAGTTCTATTATTGGTTATGTATAGTGTAATTTTATCCTGTAATGGCCAGTAAATAATTATTCTAAACATACCTCTAATTATAGTTCAAAGGGCGAGAGAACTTTTAATATGCGATGTGGTAGTTACCACGCCTCCTGCGCGACGGATTCTACGGGCTCCTACTATTGAGAAGTACGTAATAGTTTTTCACGCGATTCTCGTTTTAAAACTCGAACGATATTCGTAAAACGTTACTTTATTTTTGTGGGATTTCAAAGTATGAAAAAATGACTTAATGTCATAGTAGAGCAGAGGGCATAGGTTTTTTTTTATCACGTCTACTATTCATATTATATTTTATGAATTACTCACCTTCCCTTTATACGTATATCCACTGTGATGGAAAATTACCCTAGTAGGGCACAATTCATTGCTTCTTAGAGTATAATACCTTTACTGAACTTTTAGCAGGCATTCTATTTATATTCAAAATCAGTAAAAACGGTAAAAAAGGTAGGGAATATCCATTTGTAATATCCAATATAATATCAACTATTACCAACAGTAAATTGCTATTGGTTACACACCCTTTTATAGTATTATTAACTGCGTTCACAGCTTTTATTATTACTACCATGATTACACTTTTCTGATTTTCGATTAGTGTTAACAGTACTGATTTATTCAGCAGCTAAAATTACAAGTTGTTCGGATTACAGTTACAGTCAAACTGAATGTTTTAAGAACTGGCCAATTGTAAACAAATATACTATGGCAAGGCTTTTCGTCACGTACCTAGTGTTTGTTGTCATATCAAACTAGTATTATTAGAAAATATTATGTTCCCTTTGATAAAATATTGATCGAAATATCTATTTTTTTTGTTTAATATAATGTATTTTACTAACCCATTTTTAATCTAAAAGAAGACCTATTATAATAAATGATAGGCCCTCTTAAAAATTATTATACTTAATGATATAAGTAGAGTAAGAGGGTGTATTAGAAGTAACTAGTTATGGTTGTTATTACCTAATATAATGGCGTTGGTGAACATGGTGGTATGGTAATGGCACGTGAGATGTAACTTTCTTCACATTTCTTAGTTATGTGTAACTAGCTTTAATCCCCCGGTTCCGCGTGGCTTATAGGAAACAAAGAAGACATTTTTTCATAGATAATTCAACCACCCATTTCACCCTCTTAGGGGTAGAATTTCAAAAAACCCTTTTGGATACCTACACTTTACAAAGAACACACCCTCCAAATTTAAAGTCTCTAGGACCAGCGTTTTAGGCTGTGCGTTAATATATAAGTCAGTCAGTCAGTCTTTAATATATGTTTTGCTGTTCTGAATAAGTTGGAAACTGAAATGATCAAACTAATTATTATATAATATACCCGATATAATTTGATTATATTGACTTGCATACAGAACGAAATGTGTCTTATCCTACATTAGTTACGAAAACAGCTTTAATAAAATATATGTTGTTTTCCTAAAGAAGTCGTAAGTCGTAATCGTCGAAGAAAGAATTCGTAACTACGAATTATTTATTCCTAAAGCTTTATGGATAAAGTTACTTATTTACTCGCAAGAAGGAAAATGTTCGTTGGAGCAATATCAATAAATCTGCCGACGAAGTGGGCCATTCCCAACGTTCATCCTAAGTGTCAACAATTCATTCTTGGTATAGCATGTCTAAAGAAAATCAAGGACGGGCTTGGTCAAAGATCACCGGCCGAAGTAAAGGAGGAAATAAGACAAGGTTTTATAACAATGTGGTGTTAGAAGCCTTGAATATTTTTTATAAGCTGAAAAGACCATCTTCTTTTGTTTTTAATGATATAAGAATAATGCTCAAGAGCCACTTTTTTGTAGTTCAAAAGGTTTTCAAAATTATTTACTGAGTGTACAAGAACTTCATACATTAATTTTACCTTTAATCTTTGATGATAATTTGATTCCCAGGTAAATATATACAGAGAATAACTGTCAGAAAATAATCTAAATAGATTGCTGGGTTCAATTCTCCTATTCTTATTCTTAATTTGAATTTATACTTGACTCCTACGTGGCCAGGACTTACAATCCAAAATAAATTTATAAGACGTAGTGCTTATATTCTAATTAATGTGGTAGCGAAAGTCAAGACAGTGTTAGAGGCAAATTCATGTTTGTTCTACTGAGTTTTAGATCACAAAATCACTTCCATACCATTTCTAGGATAAGCCAATATAATAAATAATCTTTCTTTAACAGGCTGTTGACAAAGTGTAAGTTCTCGTTTACACACTGACTACAAATCTATTGTAAGGTGTAGGTTCATTCACAATTAATACTCCGATTGAAATATACATCATGTTTATTTGCGCTAAGTCGTGACTTACCTCATGTTCACTCTGCCAACCTTCCCTTTGAAAGCATTGTAACAGTTCAAGT
This sequence comes from Ennomos fuscantarius, assembly GCA_905220475.3. Lineage (NCBI taxonomy): Eukaryota > Metazoa > Arthropoda > Insecta > Lepidoptera > Geometridae > Ennomos > Ennomos fuscantarius. The sequence goes on from HG992039.1 coordinate 6,483,090, forward strand.
CCAAGTTTACGAAGAAACAATATCATTGCCAAGTCGTAACTCCGGCCTTTTCATCGTTCGAGATTTATTATGTCTCGCCCAGGACAAAATCTCATTGCAATTTCGTTGTTTTTTTGCAATATGTTTGTTGTAATCCGACGCAACTTTGCCGCGCTGAATAGATCTCGTTTAGACGCGCGTTTGAGTTCGTTATGGTGTTTAGCGCGGTATTGACTTTTGCATGTTGGCCCCTGCTCCTGTACTATTAAATATTCTGTGTACTATTATATACTATATGGCCCCTGTCCAATCTAATTTAATGATATCGCCAAGTCATCACATTGAAAATGATCATTAGCAAAATCATCACAAGAGGGTGTACTTTGCTCAAATTTGAATGATTTGTTTCGTGTTTTTGGATCTTTGTATCTAAACCCATACAGCATTAAAATAAAACCTTAAATTTTTTTGGTGTGATTTTGTGCTGGTTCACATTTACGACGGCAAAAACTTTTACATCCTTATTCTCAAGTTTTTGATTGACTGCGTAATTTCGCTTGTCTGTACTTGAACGTCTATTAATTTTTGGTACTGTATTGCATTAGATATTACAAATTGAATTGGTTCTCTACAGGGCTCCTTTCGTTTGGTTTACAGTATCATTCTTATCAAAATAACTTGTTTTTAATAGATTTTGATAGTTATTAGTGTTTTGCGAAATGTCTATTTAAAGAATCTAATGCCATTTTGTACTAAAATGTGCAGTTAGACGGGAATCATGCCTACTCAGCTCAACCCCTAAATTATTTGAAATGAAATTAATTTGTAATTTATCCAATTCAATCGTTTGGTAAATTCATTATAAATTTCCTTATTATTGTAATTATTACAATTTTTTATATATATAGATCCTAGACTCTAACTAGGATTTCCTGTGTCTAGGGACCCAGGAACTACGAGGACCATGGTCCCACAACACCCAGACTCAGAACAAGTATTTGCCCTTTTTTTGTGCACAAATACTTGTGGGAATCGAACCCTCCATCTCCGGGTTATGGACTGACCTGCTCAACCACCACACCACAGAGACTGTCAACCCAAACTGTTATTATTACACCCAAACTATTTTTATTTCTTCCTAAATTTAATTTTTTGCATTCTAGTGCTGCAAATAAAATCAGCGAAACTCGCGGAAATTCCGTTTTACTAAGTACTATCACACAAAATTACACGCTGCATATATGCCTACTTATAGTGTCAAAGATCAGAGGTGAAATGCTTACAGATTCGAACATCCTTGATTAGTATTCATATATTGGTGATTCCGCTGATTGGACCTCGGCTATTTAGCATACCCTAGGCCTTAATATATAAATTGCTTTTACGATTATTTTATGCGTAAAGCAATAGTCAATAAATTATTTAGGTACGTGTACTTACTTTGGGTTTTCATTTGAAATGTTTGCATAAGTGTTTATTATAATTATGCATCTGATGTTTTAAACGGAATAGATTCTTAGGCAGTTAGATAAACAGAATATTTAACTTTGTTGTGTTGCCAGTCAAATGCACTTAGAGAAAACCAACATTAAAAAATCTTCAGTGAGGTGTTTCGAGGTTGTTTAGGATTAACAATTACTCTTTGATTATTAGGCTACGGTCCGTCAGATTGTTATATACTCTGTGTAAAAACTTTGTTTTTTCCTCTCTTACGATACCTTGCGTGTGCATTAAAATCTGTCTGTCGCTATTATTATAAAAAATACAGTCCACTTAATTTTAAATCTTTGATTATTATTCCAATCCATAAAAATATCAATCAGAGGTCTTATCACGCATGCATGTTATTTTATGTTATACTCAAAATCAGAATCATTTAGCTAGAAACTTTTGGGTGGCCTAAAATTCTGATATAGCTGACCACTAGATAGATACATAGATGATCTCTTTATTGTACACACCAAATAATAAAAAATACAAAGAAAAACTACACGAAACTACACGATAAGAAGTAAGAGAATCATTTATTGATCTTTATGTCATGGCACAATGAAAAAAATCATTGCCGTACATCAAAATACCAACTGCTTGCTTTTATATATTCCATATATGAACCAACAGAGTCGTTAGTATAATTATAAAATAGAAAAACGTAATCATTTTGATAAGATATTCAAAAGCAAGGGGCATAAAGGGTATATTTCTGTCTAAATTACCACTATTCCACGCCAAATAAACTTTCCGACCACAACATTATGTCTAAAACTACTCGGGAGATAAGTTTTTTTTACTTATTGAAGTTTAGTTACGGTAATAACATTAGGTGTCTATATACATTGACGGTGTAACTTAAGCACTAACTTGAGAACTAGATAGAAAGTTTCTCGTCTGAAACTGCCAGTTTATTGACTAGTTAAGCACCATTATGTAGGTCATTTTGAACTAAAGTTACAGCGACGTAACTATCAAAATTAGCAAGTTGAAATGTCAATGGTGGCATCTCGAGAGAAGATGTCACTATTTTGCGGGCAGAACTGACAACCTAAGGCGAAGAAAAGTTCTTGTGTGGCGACAACTAACTGGAAGACGCAACGTAGGCTAGTACCCACATGGACTGACACAGAGAGGGACAAGCAGCCACTGAAAATGGTGCTCTATGGGCCGATCTATGTTCAACAGTGGATGATAAAGTTTGGTAATATCTAAGACTTTCATTTACTTAAAACCAGTTTTCATTATGACCAATCAAAACTACAAAAAGATCGCCATCTCAAAAAACTAGTGTGGTTTAGACCACACGACTCAAGAAATACTTTTTTAGCTCGCATCTCTCATGCCCCTACAATAATATAAGAAAAGTAACTCTTTCTTTCTATCTTCAATAATAAGTAAATCTCCTTCTCAACTTCCGTTCGCCTCACCAGCTTACCCCCAAGCGTGCGTAAAGAAGTTATACTTCAAAAGAAAAAGACAACTAGCCAACGCTAAAATTTTATTGCCTCACAAATTTTTCCTTCTATGCACAGCTTTAGCGGCAGCAATTTCTAAACAGTTTGTATTTTCCACACAAGGCAATATATTTCCCCGCTATGTTTCAATTACGTGGCACCACCTCTCTTCAGCTCCATTATTGAAACATCAGATAAATTATGTACAGCCGTTACGTGCCCATTGTTTCTCGGAAACCTTTTAGGAAACGTAAAATTGTGTGAAATATACTGAGCTTACACTTTCGCGGATTTACTGAGAGCTTTAACCGGTGGCTATATTTCTAAATAATGCGTTTCCGCAGATACCATGCCACGTAGAAAATTTTATTTTGGCTTGCAAGATTTACTAGTTCTTTCGACTTATCACCAGTTAGTTGGTACAGCAGGTTCCGATTTTTAGTACATACTGTTATGTACTGCAGCGTGTCCAATGGCAATGGTGGAAAGCTTGGAGTATATATAGTATTTATCCGAAGAGCCATATTTTTGGTCATTTGTCGTATCGACCAGGAAGTTCTACGTGTCCTTTTTGAGTGTAAATTTCCAGTATGTAATTTATGTAGTATGTAATAACTTAGATAAGAGTTATGAAGCAGATAACAACTTAGGAGTGTTTGATTTGATACATTTGTATGATGAAAACCGTAAAGTAGAGCAATTATCATTAATTAATAACATTAATTTTTAAATATCATTAAATATTGTTTAGCAAATAAGTAAAGTATGAGGAAACCGTATGCAATAACATATTTTCACATCTTTGCTTTGTTTAGTTCAATAATTCTTAGAATTTGCTAATTGAGGAAATACAGCATATGTGTTTCTATTCGATATAGGTAATACTATAAAAGTATATTGATATATCGAAAATTATTATTCTGAATCAGTGGATAATATTAGCCTATTAAAAAATGTGGCAATTCAGTGTTTGTTGCAGGTAGTCAAACTGGAACACATTAGTGCTACTACTACAACTGCTTGACAGCAGAATAACTAGCACAGTAGTGGAACCTACCTAGATGAACTATGCTGGAAAGTCCTACCACCTAGTAGTATTTTAATACGTCCTTAATAAGTAGTCTTTTAGACTCTGTGAAATTTAATTCAATTGTAGAGTCAGTTAGGAACAGTTAATATGAACCTTTGTACTTGTACTTTGTACTTGTAATTTGACCTGTGTATCACAAAATAAATGATTTTAATTTGAATTTGAATTTGAACTTTATAGAACCAAATAGCTTGTGTTTGCCTCTAGTTCTTTATGGAACGAATAAGCTATTTTGCATTTGAAGACAGTATTCTGCTTTACTGAATTAAATTGGGAGTATTTCGATACAAAATGGAACCTAAATTTGATAGTCGACAGTTTTCTGCTGAATAGTGAGGCAATCAGCACGTATACGTAACTTGCTTGAAATTAAACATAGGACCAAACAAATATCTACAGAATATGATATTTTCTATTTACAATAACTACTTTGTGTGCTCGCTACATATAAAAACATTTTAATTAAGAAAATAATTTTAGCTATTTCATTTCTATCAAAGTCACGTGTTTAGACCTCTTCATCTAGAAAGATATTCCATGATTATGTCAAAAATGATCGCAAAATATTTCGAACGATTACCATGATTCTTTATTTATTTTTTAATATGGAAACAGGCACCTAGAAGCTCAACAAACGAATACAGGTAACAATATTCTGTATTTTTTTTTCGAAAAAACCTAATGCAGAAACTAATGTTATAAAATAATATGAAGTAGGCGCCTATTTTTGATGTTTCCGCATATTACGATGTTACTCATTGATAACAAATTCCATTTGATTCCGGTTAAAGATCGTCCCATAATATTGTAGGTCGTGTCATCACTTCCGAATATAAGGACTGCATCATCGTTATCAAGGTTATGGAACACATTCAAATTTCAATTTAGATATTATTTTTTAGTTTTCAAATTATAATCTATTCAGAACGTTGGTATAATAAGTGCTATTTACTACTACTTACTTATTTTACTAGGTGGTAGGACTTTACTGCAAAGTTCGTCTAGGTAGGTACCACCGCTTTGCCAGTTATTCTGCCGCCAAGCAGTAGTGCGCAAGCAGTACTATGTTCCGGTTTGAAGGGCAATGTAGCTAGTGAAATTACTAGGCAAATGAGACTTTATGATCTGATCTCACAGTCGTGTAATCTTAGTACCAGACTGTGTTGATGTCTCAGGATGATGTGCGCATTGCAGCAGTCATGCGAAACTTTACATGTTGGAGTTCCGAGTGACACTGTTCTGTTATGGGCGGCCGATTCACTTAACATCAGGTGAACGACTAGCACGTCACATCATTCAATAACACAAAAAAATTAAAATAAAATTATTCCATACACAAACGTATTCCTTATGCTCACGCAAATTGCGCAGACTACCTAGATGATTTTGTCCCCTCTAAAACCCACTCGCCATGGGACGAGTTTGTACGCCAGGAAACCACTCTGTTGTGATTCATGCGTTAGCTCCCAGACACTTTTAAAAAGGCTTTTGTCAACCACCAAGTGTGGTTGTCTGTCATCGCTTCAGGTCAGGGGTAGTCGCAGGACTTTTGACGGGGTATTATAAGATTATTATGTTATGCCTGCCTGTGGTTTACGTTTAGTGCTAGGGTCTGTGGTTGCTCTAAACTATCAATTCTAATAATCTGTTGTATGTATATATACTAATGTAGTGTATATATACAGCTATTCATCCGCAAAAAAATATTAACCCTGTGAATCCACTTGTTTTGTAAGAAACATTTAACGTTAGTAAAAGATGAATCGAATAATGATTTTTGGCAAGTAGCATGTAGCTGTAGTATATTCTGGGAGCCATACGTACATTAAACTGTTATTAAATAAAATTGTTGCTTTTACTTTTAACTTATTTATATTGTTATCACTATATTCGAACTGATGGCCAAAAATGTAACAGTGGGTACTTCACAATCATAAATTATCATATGTATGTGTGCATATTCTCTGGACTCTTGTTGGGTGAAATATACGAGTACATATAAGGACCGTAGAATCAGTGGGCCGCAAACACAAAGATTTTTATATTGCTTTGAATTTTTATGCTATATGTCCAGATATATGGGAGAATTTTAAATGCTATTTCAATATTGTAAGTTACGAAAAGAAATTTTTTTTTGTTTACGTACCTTTTTCTATTGACATCGATTGAGTTTCCACTTACTTGAAAGACCCACAAAACAACCATAAATCAACTTAGAAAAGACCCGTAAGCAACGAAAAATGTTCTTTTTGGAACTTACAATATTTCAAATTCTCCCTGAAGTATTCTCATTTTCTTGTTATACTTGTTAATTAAAATTAATACATAAAACAATAAAATTTTCCTGAACCGTTCTTAAAGTTGAATCGGGCTGCAAACGAATGTGTAAAAGGCCGCTTGTGGCCCGCGGCCTGCCAGTTTGGCATGTCTGTTCTAGATCATTCAAATTCGGTGTACAGGTTTCTGTTGGTTTTAATACAGATCCCTAAAATATCATTAGATGGTCCATACATCAATATTTCTGTTTCCTTTCAGTACTGCTATACCAGCATACACATTAGAATCTTTGATTAATAACACCTTTGGAATATTTAAGTAGGCACGCACTTCACACGCAGTAGCACATACTTCATTTTTGAACAAATCTTACTCAAGTGATTTGTCTTGGGTCGCGCTTACCTTTTCTCGGCTACAATTAATTTCGAGTACGTAAACGTTTTCTAACATTAGACGCAGCTGTAAAGCAATAAATAACACAAGACCTTTGTCGAAATACGCGAGTCAGTTAAATTATGTATACGCCCTCCCCATGTCCTTAGTACCTTCCTATCAACCATACAGTACAGTGCACACCCAACTGCATGTGTATGCAAAACTATACTTTAGGTAGGAGTATATAAGTGCTTCCTCTTCAAACATGTAATTATGATCCCACGGTATAAATTTAGTAGTTTACTTCCTTGAAAATCATTATTTAATGACTTTTTTATCATCGTATGATTGACAGTTTGCTTTTGATAAAATTATGAAATAAATTTTAATTGACTTCAGTTTTTATGCCTGTGTTTATGTTCTTCGAGATATGAGTACCTATATAATCGTACGTAACTCTTGATAGCTTCATATTTATTTATTGTGTATAAATGTTATGAGAATCTTTATAAGAATGGGTATAATTTCATAGTTCATACAATTTAACTAATTTCCTTAGATATCCGCTATCAGTGTCAAATTGATTAAATAAGGTCAACTGACCATTGAGAATGTTTGGAGTCTATGGTTAGTTCTGCCTGATCCTTCGATACACGGAACTATGGCATAAGCCAAGGCTTTCAGCTACATTACTAAAATGCACATATTTGATGAATGACTTCATGTAAGATAGTTATTACACGTGTAAATGCTCTATCACTACTATTATTATACACCTTCTGCCCAAAGGTTGAATTGCCCAATACCAGGAATTGCATACCTCTACAATATTTATGCATAGAAGGCACGTTCTTTTAGATGATGATCAGAAGAAGATGATGAATGATCAGTGCTACTATATGTTCGGTCACAGGATGGTAAAGGATAAAGGTGTCAAGTGTCAGTCACGCGGACACGCGCTCCCGAGTGTGACCGACATCAATCTCGTAATCGGATCTTGAGAGATGAAGCGTTATGGGAAGTCAATATGGAGCATGATCTGAAGGCGGCCATATCGATACTTTATTATAGGTAATTAATAATTGTATGCCAAGAGATTTTCAATCGTGCCTTTTAAACCTTTTCAGTCCAGCCTTCTTGCCTTGTTGCGTTCTTTTAAATCTGCTGTATTCATATTGAATACAGTAAGAGTGTTAATACTAACATTAAACAAAAGAAGAATGTTCCAGTGATAAACTAATTAATATTATCAAACCAACTTCTTCAGGAACAAAGAAATAAAAGAGCCGAGTTACTCGAAAATAAATTACTAAGATAAAACATAATATATATAAATAAATAAAAAAATCATAATTTGAATTTTGCTATAACATTGAAAGGTATAGCACAATTCAAATTATGCAAAGAATAAAGTTAAAATAAAAATTTAACTGTAAGAATAAAATAGACTTTGAAATTCAGACCCATGTCGATCAACGTGTGAACTTATAGATAACTTTTAGAATTCGATCATTTTTTCATTCAGTATCGATGTGACACGTGTTGCAGAGACTGCTGTAGAGACAGACGTACAGGCAGACAAACGGAATAACTTCGACGCGGGAGAGCATATTTTATGGCGTGGGAAGGAAAGGCGGTGATCAAATTTATTATTTGAGATTTGAGAGGAATGGCAGATATGTAACTTTATTTAGGAAACACCTTTTTATTTTCCTAGTTCCTTTCAGTGCAAGTGTTGAGTTATAGCCTTTCCTTCCTATGGGTAACGTTGATATGTATGTATTGAGTAGGTTTGGGGTTATTTGATTTATTTTTAGAATTGTACGAATACTCATATAAAATTCTTAGCATTCAATGCAATTTACAATAAGAAAGATAAGGTGTATAAGAAATAGGTACTAAAAAGGATGTTTTACAATGAAATCAAGTCATCCGAGCATAAATTATTAACACCAGATATTGAATTACCTTAATCTTAACCATACATAATAATACATATACATACAATAATACATAATAATATACATAATAACATAATAAATAAATAGCTAATCTTCGTGAAGTACCTATAATACAAGATTGTAAAAATTAGTCATACTCATATAATGATTAAAGTTGGAGTACCTACAAAATAAGTAATGCTGTAAGGTTATTAACAATTTTGGTGGCATATCACAAGAACATCACATAATTTATAAACAAAACCATTGTAAAGGTAAAGGTAGAAAATAAGATGAAGATTTCTCCGCTATCTTTCTACATTTTATCGTAACCCATCATTCACATTTACGATGAGAATTCCAATTTACTGACAAATATGTTCTCGTTAATATTAGAACAAAACAATAAAATCTGCGACCAATTCACACGTTTTAAGCCCAGATGTACGATACGATGCAATTAACTTGATTTATACAGCGGATAAGAACTTATTTCACGGTCTCGGCCGTCCCATTGTTGTTTTTTATTTGTTTTGTACAGTCGACAAATTTTGATATAGGAACCATGTCACACAGAGACTACTGCTCTTTACTGTCAAGTCAAGTTTAACTGAGTTTCTTAATATGATAAGGTCCAAAATTGATTTGCTTATGGTATTTTTTGTTAACTGTGTTAGAAATGTTCTAGTTATAAGATAAACTTCCCGAACACGCCCACAAATATTTTCATTGCTTGGTAGTAAAGGTTTTGTTCTCACGAGTAAATTAAAGAATTATGACGGCTGCGGTTTGGTTGTTCAAATTTTTAATTATTAAGCATCACGTTTTGCTTATTACGTTCTGGTCTGTGGAGTATTTTTTATTTCTTCTATCCAATTGTTTCATTTTCAAGCTAAGACATCTCTCATTTGTTTGGTCTCGTCTCTTGTTCTTTTCTATAAATATTATTATAATATCTTCGTTCTTATGTTTCTAGTTAAAGTATATACTTAAATAAAAAAGTATAATCATACAGTCTTTACAATAACGCTAAATCAAACAAGTAGGACAAAAAGCAATGAATAAGAGAACAGAACACGAGAACACAAAGAGTGGTTACCTACTCTATTATTGCGATTATTATAAACGGTTCACCCTTGATTTTGCCACTATAATAACATTATTAGATGGCAAAAGCAAAAAAAAGGATTTATAAACCGCAGCATAATCAGATCAAGTTTTACAAAACCAAAGTAAACATTTCTTTTAGTAAATTGGCCACACATTTTAACAACGCATAGTTAGTATCATGGCAAAAAAATTTTAGCATTATCTTTTATGCATATCATGCATTACATACATTTCATACATGAACGGTAACTATTACCATAATATCTATAACTATAACAAACATTGCAACATTTTTTATAACATGCAAAACTGGCTGACGATCAGGGTGAACTAATGTTGACACAAGACAGATTGGAAGCGGATGGAGCATGAAATTGAAACAAGCAGCTGTATTGTTTCGGGCTGGAGTGGTTTTGGGACTAAATTCACTAAAAAGTACCAAAGGAATGTAGATACAATTTGCACAATAAATCATCCCGAACATTCAATTTGAAACGAGCCTTGCATTGCAGTAGTCATTTGAAAATCACACTTGCTAGACTTGCTGTTATTCATAGTAAAAATATACAATAAACGTTTTTATTTTAAGAAATGAAATATACAAGTAACCATAATGGAAGGTGAAGACAATCGGGAAACAACAAAAATAACAGTAGAAGCTGTCAAGAGCTGCCTTAATTGATGTTACTTTAATGCAGTGCCTTGACATAAAAAATTCAACCACAATCAATCATTTACTTGTACTTGGTCATGGTAATGTTATCTTCAATATGAGGGGTGGATACCAAAACTGTATCTGTACCATCTATAACAATACCAATTCAATGTTAAAATCGTCTGCAGGCAAAACTAACATTACCTTGATGAGATAATATACCTACGTTGAAATAATATTGAAGTAACAGAAGAAAATAGGTATCTTTTAGGCAAGCATGCACCAGCAGATTTGTGAATTATGACCTCTTAAACCACAAATGAGCATGTGCAAGGCGTGTGAAATTGAAAATATTATATTTTACATACCCGCACTATATTAACATACACACAAAAACACCTTTCATATTAAATTTGTATGTTCAAAGCTTAAAACACACTTTTTAGTTTTAATACTAGCAGTTAATTTGCGTTTGTTGTGTGTTTCTTTTTGACCTACTTTTATGTTTATAAATTTCTTCTTGTATATTGTATTATTCACAATGTTGGATAACCTAAATCGATTGATAAATGTTTGAACATATTTCTGCTGTCCTCTGGACACTAGCATATAGACTAAACTAATATAATTGAATGCTGAAACAGATAAAGTAGCAACAAAAGAGAAATGTGAACACCAGGAGCAGACAGAAGCTAGTATTATTTATTCTGTGGCCAGGATGGCGGAGCGCGTATTATTTTGTTTGCATGGAGTTCACAAAAGTAGGTCAAAACTGGCTGTTACAGTCGTCACAAATGAGTTTGGGTAAAACAAAACAGTGGCTAAATTATAAGTGGAAAACACAAACAGCATTAAGCAAAACATTGAATTTTTTATAATACTGAACCAGAAATGACTTTTAGTGTTTCAACCATGATACCAAGGATAGTTGAATTGAAATTGAATTTTAGTCACTTTTGGATACAAATACATCTTAAACTTTGGATAGTGACTTTGCAATAGCTTCGTGAGTCGACACAAACAAATCATCGGCACAGAAAATGAAAAGACAACAAACAGACATCTGCCAATCGCACTTATTACAAGCTCATCACAATTCCACCCTTCAACGCGGTACAATTAGGCAAAGCCGAAAAACAAACAAACCTTGATTAAGTCACCAAAACCGGTTTACCGAATGATTCAATAAGGGGGAGGTTCGGAAATCTATTATATTTGGTCCTGGTGTCCGAAAGCGAGGGGTGCGCCGAATGGTCAGTTAATTGCTCAATAAATCACAGATTCAAGCCCATTATACGTAGTTCCTTCTTCACCCGAGAGATGGGGACATTGAGATCACTCGTGCGCAGTTTTGTTTACGTTTTTACATTATTATAATAGCGATAAATTACTAAAACCAGTTTGAAATGAAAAAGTTAAGTTGTAATGTCATCGTTAATTTCTTGCTATTGAATTTTGAATTGAATTTTCTCTGGTCTCGTGCTGTTAATGCAGGCAGTCAGTTTTTTGTTTATCATTTTCAATCAACCGTTTAATTTTTAGGGTGAGGTTTTTGATCTGTTAATGATGTAATTTATAAATTTTGGCCTAAGCTCATATTTAATGATAATAATAATTGGCACAAAATTATGTTGTTGTTGCAAAAAAGAATTGTAATTGCATGTATTGGGAGCATTATGATTATTAGTTATAAAAAACATAGCTACTCAACCCCACATAAAAGAAAAATCCAACTTAAGTATCAGCAGTATGGTGGTACTGGTGGTCCTATGGGTAGGTTTTTTTTAAACCTATGTACTACTTTTAAATAATTGCTATAACTACATCAGTTAAAGATATGAGGTAAATCTACAGAAGTAGGTATAAAAAGAAGAAAAATCAGAGTAACAGACATGGTTCTAAGGATTTAATTCTGTATAGTTTTTCATACCAACCTTGCACTTATTGTATTTTATAAAGAACAAAAAAGTTTACACTTAACTTTTCCTTGACGTCCGCCCTAACGAGGTCTATTGTGAATAGAACACTACTAGGCTTTAAAAGTTATATAAAATGAAAAGGACGTTGATTGATGACCTGAGAAAAGATTGATGAGTGTGCAAGAAAGCGGTATATTATAAAGAGTATCTAGTATATACCTAATGCCTAAACCTATAAGTACCTACATTATTATATCTACCTATTAGTAGTATATATAAACATTGTAAGTAGATTAAATACCTGCACAGAATTACATACTTTAATAACTATGTAGTAAGTAGGTAGGTCTGGGTAAATATTATTTCCTTTTAAAGATAAAAAATAAATAATTATTTGAATATTTGAGCCTAAGAATTACAATAATGGCGATAATTTAACTTGCGTATTTGACTGTGTGTAGCACCATTGAGCTAGATATAATTTCGTATGTATTGTAAAACAAAAAACTTAAAAGTTAAATAGCGCCATCTGTGCAATACCTTTGTCATATTTTCTACATCACAAGCTACTTGTGCTGCACACGTTTCGTCGGACAGTTCCGTAATAAGTTCAACCTTTTTCCGCCAGGCGGCAGCACGTCTCCGCGCCATGGAGCTCCACGACGACTGGTGGTACTCGCGCTCAACACGAACTATTCGAGCTACTGGAACGAGTACAATGTTCGCGTCTGGATGACCAAAGGGCGGTTCTGCCACCGTATTTTTCTCAGGTTAGTGTGTAATATGAAGTTAGTTTATTTATATCAGCGCTATCTACCATTCCTGTACGAAGTTAGTAGGAAGTTGATATTTTTATATCAGCGCCACCTATCGGACTTCTATGAAGCTACTCAGTAGAAGCACTATTATGTATTTGGTTAGCCAAATTTAAACTAGATGGCGCTGTTGAGAAAGTAGTAGGTATTACAGTTATTTTTTCTTCCGTAATTTACTTGTTGAATAGATAAGTATATTATTACTATAGAAGAAATTACCGAGAGGTGGAAAAAATATTACTATTTAAAAACTTACCGAATTTCATGTGATTTTGTGGCAGGGATCTGTAAACGGATGCATGCGTGCGGATGATTACATAATTAATTTAAAAAAACTGCGATCATGTTTCATGTTCGAGAAATTAACTATTATTATTAATTTATCTTATCACCTATTTAGCGACCAGATTTTAGGAGTTTACGTCTTAGTTGTAAGTAGGTAGGTAGGTAAGGCTAGGTTGCACCATCTACAGTTAGCTTTTAACTACAGTTAAATATGCAGTTAAAACTATAGTTACATGGAAACGTGTCGCACCATTTAACCCTTGTTAATAATGTAACATTAGAATTTAACGGCAACTTTAACGACGCCAGATTGGCTGGTTATAGCTAGTGTATAGTTGGTGGTATATATAGGTTAAGGTATGTAGTGGTTAAAAAGCTGTCAATCATAGAAGGTAATAAGTGTGGATCGCTTAACTGGTTGTTATGGACTACATCACTGTAAAGATGAATACTGGTAGTTAATATAATAGTATAATGGTAGTTAATCTTCATGGTTAATACTGAAGATACAGTTGATTTCAATTAAAGCGGTGCTGGATATATGGTGTATGGAATAATAATATGGACTGAAAAGAAAAGCCACAAGGATGTTTTAGATTTGATATGATAATAATAATAACGGTCACACACATAGATCCTGGACCCTAACTACGATTCCCTGTGTCTAGGGACCCAGGAACCACGAGGACCATGGTCCCACAACACCTAGACAAGTATTTGCGCATTTTTTTCTGTGCACAAATACTTGTCTTGTTTGCCAGTTATTTTGCCAACCAGTATTGCGCAAAGACTACTGTGTTCCGGCATGAAGGGCAATGTAGCTAGTGAAATTACTAGGCAAGAGACTTTGTGACCTAATCAAACAGCCCAGTAATTTTATTATTATTACTTCTAGACTGAGTTGATGTCTCAGGATAACGTGCGCAGTGCAGCGTCACGCGAAACTCTACTCTAGAGTTCCGAGTGATACTGCAACTGATATGGGTAGCCGTGTCTCTTAACATCAGGCGAACGAATAGCTTGTCATGTCATTCCTTAACATAAAAAATCTTTAACCAAAGATATGATATAGATTATGGTGCAAGGGTGCAATTCAGTCATAAAGTAGATATTGTTTATTAGATATTGTTTTCGGGTAAATAGAGTCTTGATCGGGTAAATAGTCTTGAAAGGTAGGCAACGCACTGGCAGCGCCCCCAGTGTTGCAGGTGTCTATAGGCGACGGTAACTGCTTACCATCAGGCAGGCCGTTTGCTTGTTTGTCTATGTTATATAAAAAAAAATCTTTATCTAGGTAGTTAACGTCCAGCATCTTTGGAAACCCAGATATTTATTTCACGGGTCAGTAACACACGCAGAGTTCGTTACTTTTATAAAATAATCAGCGGAAATTGCGGGTACGATGAAGCGATAAAGTGAAGTAAAGCCCAGTGTTGCATCCGGTATGCTTCTACTTCACCTGGGGTGGTAAGCCAAGCGTGGCAAAGAAAGGAACGGGTCGGTGGTGGCGTGACGGTCGCACTTAGAATTCCATTGTTTATTTTGCTGCGTAATGACACAATAAGTACAAGGAAAATGTTATGGTGGTCAGTGGTCACAATAGGGGCAAGAATAGTGGTCTGCTGGTGATTCCGTTATTTGATTGAGATGCTTGACCTGCGTGAAAAAGGAGGTTGATAACTCACTATCGTTACTAGATATTACCTTTGACTTGAACTATCTCATCGAAATAGAATTAACCTATTTATTTTGATAAATTTAAGTATCACTTATACTATCAAAGCTTTAGAGTATAGGCTATTAAAAATGGACAAGGAAATATAATTTTCTTATAGAAGTTAGGGTAAAAACACCTCTATAATCAATATATCTTTATTTTAGACTACCTGTAGCCTGTCTCAGTCACATATTTTTAGTCCTAATAACCTCGATCCAAATTATGTTTTATTAATAATACCTACAGAGAAGTGGGCTAAAATGACTCCACTGTTTATATTAGGTCTTTACCTATGAAATTGCCGTTTTGTTTGAAAAAAGTTAACGTATTTTTTTTTTCGAACTTATTTATTTATTTTATTCAAAGTAATCACCCCTGCAAACAATGCATCTTTGCCAACGCTGTGGCAGTTTATGGATGCCCTTCTTGAAAAAATCAGCAGGACGGGAGACAACAAACTCTTCAAAGGCGTTTTGTACTGCCTCTCGAGAATTGAATTTTTTTCCCGCTAGAAAGTTGTCCAAATTTTGGAAAAAGTAATAGTCGGTAGGCGCAAGATCTGGTGAGTATGGCGGATGAGGGAGAGCTTCCAAACCCAACTCATGCAGCTTAGAGACGGTCTGTTGTGCAGTATGGGGTCGCGCGTTGTCGTGAAGTAGCAGTGGAGACGACCGATTGACCAAAGCTGGTTGCAGACGTGCGAGTTTCGCCATCATTGTGGTCAGTTCTTCAATGTACACATCTGCAGTAATGCTCTCGCCGTTTTGTAAAAAGCTATGACGAATCACACCAGCACTAGACCACCAAACTGTGACCATCACCTTTCTAGAGGTCATTTTTCGTTTTGCACATTGCTTTGGTACCGAACCAGGATCTAACCAACTTGCTGAGCGCTTTCGATTGTCAAAAAGAATCCATTTTTCGTCGCACGTAACAATTCGGTTCAAAATTCCTTCATTTCTGTGCCTGTTAAGCAGCGCAAGGCAAGTCTCACCGCGTACGTTGCGCTGGCGATCGTTAAGTTCGGGGGGCACTCATCTATCAAGCTTTTTTATCTTGCCAATCTGTCACAAATGGACCAATATTGTTTTGATGCTTACATCAAAAGCTGCTGCCAGCTCAGCTGTAGATTGAGATTCATCAGCTTCCACAATCGCCTTTAATTCATCATTGTTGACCAAAGTTTCCGGACGACCACGAGGTTCATTTTTCAAGTCAAAATTCCCAGAACGGAACCGAGCAAACCAATAACGGGTTGTACGTTCGTTTGTACAGTTCTCTCCGTAAACGTCGTTGATGTTGCGTGTCGTTTGTGCCGCGTTGGTGCCACGACGGAACTCATATTCCATAATTACACGAAATTTCAAAGTATCCATTATGAGGAAAAATTTTGAAATGTAATGAAAATACAACGCTAATCAATAAACAAAAGACTTATATTGTAAATAGAATGTCATATTTTTAAAACAAAATTAATTTGTATTTAGAATTCATAGCCAATCAAAACTTTTTTTTGTTTGAAAAAATCTGTACTGTAATACGGCAATTTCATAGGTAAAGACCTATTATTAATATTTTGATTCTGCTTGCTATAGCAAAAAGAAAAAGGCTGAATTAGATACTGGTACAAAAGTAGTGGTACTGGTAAGTCAGTATCTATTGCATCCTTTTTTTATACTATATTATAGCCGATCTAAACAGATGATGGTATCTACGCTATATTATTATTTCGACGCAACGCGTGACCAAAATGCTGGCACTTATTTGGCACAACGAATAAGCATTGCAATTCAACGGGGCAATGCTGCCAGCATGTTGGGTACGCTACCTACTGGTAGTGGGCTGGAGCATTTGGATTGTCTATAGGTCATCGCGGCCAGTATATAGTCCAAATGTTTTTTTTTTGTAGTAGTAGTAGGTAGTTTTTAGTATTAGTTATTATATCATTGTAGTATATAGAAATTAAAGGCAATTTGCCATAAAAAAAACAGATGGTGGTAATATCACCGAATCTATAATTGCTTCTGTATTTTTCCTAATCGTTCCCTCTAATGAATATTCACACAACAATTTTGCTTTCTTCACAAAATTTCCTTTTGGATACGTTTAATTTTCTCTTGGCCAGCAATTAGCATCAGTTGAATATTTATGAACAAATGTTGGTTCCAATGTTTGACATCAAACATGTTTTAGGTTTATTAAAATTACAACATGGTGTCGTTTAATTAAACTTTAAAATATTTTATACTTTATAATTAAGTCTTGAGTTGGACCAGTAGTGTAAAAACTTCTTTGTTTTTAATGTCGTATCTAAGGTAAAGCTAAAACTGTGATGAAAATTACTCAAATATTTTTCTGCTATTTTCTTTGGTTCGCCGCTTCTTTTATTTTTAACCCATTTTTATCCCCAACTTAATGATCTATTTCCATTTGATGTATAGTTTATTTTAAAATGCCCGAACGGAAACACGCGTTAACCAAAATATAGACTCTTAAAATTATTTTCTAAGAATATGTTATTAAAAAAGGTAAACAAATGTAAATTTACTGGATTGGTAAATATTATATTTCAATTGGCGATAATTTCATTTGCAATGTGATTTATATGTACTATAATTATCCAAAAGAAACCACAGGGTTTACTAGTAAAAAACCTAGGTGTATTCTACTAGATAACTGATAGAATACACAGTTACCTTTTGCTTGTAAATACATACATAGAATACAATATAACACCTAGACACTGAAAAAACACCGATGTTCAGCACGCAAATGTTTATCCTGGGTGGGAATCGAACCCACAACTTACAGCTCAGGAGGCAGGGTTAGATACTACCAAGTAATCTATCAGGCCAGTCAAATAAATGACTAGTATTATTAACAACCAACTTCTAAAAAGGAGGTTCTCGATTCAGTTGTTTCTTTTCTTTTTTATGTTTGTTACCTCATACCGCCGGCATAGTATACTTTCCGATTGTTCCCATATTTTTTTATCAAAATTGGTTCAGTGGCTGTGGTTTATAGTGGCTTTAATCAAAATAATTGGAAAAATAGTCATATCGTCCAAGTACCCAAGTTCCAGTATGAAATGAAGGCCATTGATTTAGGTTAACGCCTTTTTCCATAAAGGCATTCCTTTTCCATTATCATACATACTATTTTCCTTTATTGCTTTCTGTAATGTTGGTATCTACCTCGGGAAGATTGTGCTTTATTTAGAAAAGACGAAAGAGCTCCACTAGATTCACTAAAATGTTTAATACTGAATTAACTCCGGAGTCTTTAGAGGTCAATCTAATTGTGCCAATAATTGGATGCATCTGATTTTGTAACTCGTATTCACACTTCGTTATATTTAGAAATGATGGCATAGAGTCACGATTCGTCAAACTAGTTTAGTTGTTTAGTTAGAGTGAGTTTTGATTCAGTCCTGATCTATTTCGTTATTTCTATTTTAATTGTATTTTGATACACGATGAACATTACTTTTACAATAATTATGCTATTGCATTTATTATTTTATTTTTTATGCTTATTTAATAATTTCAGACTTGTATTTTTTATAATTATCAATAAACTTATCATTATCATCGATAAGCGTAGGTACTGATTGATGTCGAATTCTATTAAAGTCAGATATAAAATTTTTAATATATATATTTTTAATATTTATTATATGTGTGTGACTTGACCACGCGTGGCCAAAATGCTGGCCTCTACTTCGGCCAAAGATTGAGCATTGCCATTCAACCTGGCAATGCTGCCAGCATATTGGGCACGTTGCCTACTGGTAGTGGTTTGTTGGATTAAGTTCCCTTTTTATTGTTTTATGTTTATTATATGTGTATGATATTTTATGTATTTATTCTTTTTATGTATATAATAACTTTGTTTTTCTTTTTACAAATACTACTCATACAAATTTTGATGCACGCCTACATCCCTCTTTCTCAAACTACGAGTGGATGACTGGTAGAAAATGCTTTAGCATTAAGTCCTCGTTTGTACTGTTTTTTAGTGCAATAAAGAATTATAATAATAATAATAAAAATACAGTGGTTGCGTTTTAACTTTAGATAAAGAATATTTTTTATTTGAACGAATGACATGTAAATTTATAATACCTTATAGTATTTACCTTCTGTTTTTGTCACCAATTGAATGCGAAATTTCATCGAAATACGTTCATCCGTTTGGTGTGAAAGCAAAAAAACATACTTAACAAACAGACAACGTTTCACTTTTATAAGAATAGAATGGAATAATTTTTACTTACTTCAGGAAAAGATGATGGTTCTAAATTCTTTTGTATTCTTTATAGTCCTCCGTCATTTATATACCGGTTTGGAAAATCTACTTTTAGATCTCCCTAGTTTTTTTTTATATTATTGAATGATGTGACGAGTGTTCACCTGATGTTAAGCGACACGGCCGCCCATAACAGAACAGTGTCACTCGGAACTCCAATATGTAAAGTTTCGCATGACTGCTGCACTGCGCACATCATCCTGGGACATCAGCACAGTCTAGTAATAAGATTACTCGACTGTGAGATCAGATCATAAAGTCTCATTTGCCCAGTAATTTCACAAGCTACATTGCCCTTAAAACTGGAACACAGTAGTGCTTGCACACTACTGCTTGGCGGCAGAATAACTGGGAAAGCGGTGGTACCTACCCAGACGAACTTTGCAGAAAAGTCCTACTACCACCTAGTAAAAGGTGATAAATGTTGTTTTAACCTCTAAAAAAATTTCATTTCTGACATCTTCACACCCACTCGTGTTTAAAAGTTAGATTATCTTAGTGAAACTCTATAAATAATTATCTATATATAATATAAATATAGAATAGACTGAAGTCTATTTCGAGATTTCCTCTGTCTCCATCGGTTGTCGAACCGTATCAATAGTTCGGTGAATGTTTGAATTTTATATCCTGTCGCCTTCACAAGTCGACTATTTTGTTACGAGCTTTTTTACGTAACCACGTGCCTGGGTTAGTAAAACTGTTGGAATTATCAAGGTCTGGTTGGAATTGGAAAGACTGAAAATCTTGGAGATATTTTTTGTTGAGTTTCCAATGTTTAAATTAAACCAGGAGAATCTCTTAAACTGTCGTTTTTATGCATTCTTCAATATATGAATCACTTTTCACTAGTAAACCAAAGATCTTTTTTCCCGTTGATTTTTTCTTTCCCAACCGTCTGAATCACGCTTGTCCAATCACGCGCCATGTCAGTGTTACCATCCTAAGAAGAAAAATATTCACCCGACTTCATTTCGAAATATAAAAAAAAATACGATCCTATGATCAAATACATAGATCCTGGACCATATTCCCTGTGTCTAGGGACCCAGGAACTACGAGGACCATGGTCTTACAATCAGACTCAGAACAAGTATTTGCGCTTTTTTGTTTTCTGTGCACCATTACTTGTCCTGCTGCAGGAATCGAACCCGCCGCCTCCGGGTTATGAGCCGACCTGCTCAACCACTACACCACAGAGGCTGAAAATATATGAATAAATTAATATATTCACGACATTTGTTAGACAAATAAAAGTCTCCAAGATTTTCCTAATTAGGGACGACTGCAGGCAATTCTAATAGCATCAGTTTACCAATATAGTGCTTCGAAGAGTTGTTAAATTTACTTTTTCTATTACATTTCAAAATCTAGGCTTTATTGTACTTCTTATTTGGGTGACGCTGTAGTTTTTACATGCATTTGCTTTGGATTCGTCATATATATAGTACGTTAGGTAAGTAAGTTAAGGTTTTTGTCCAATTTTTTGCGTTTTTTTTAAGCGATGTTTTGTTACTTTAAGTTAAGTTATTATACATGGTAATGAAAATCGCGGAAAGCTGAGATAAATGTTTACATAATAGAATAATAATATTTTGCATAAATGCAATAATGACCCCTAAAATCTACTTTACCAACCTAGTGCTCCAAATTTTCAGCGATAACAACACATTTTCTTTACAAATTAAATAACTAAACTGATGCTCTAAAGGAAATAACCAGTCAAAGTGCAACTTAAGCCCTAAATCAACAAAAAGCACTTTTGACATCACCAATGTGACATGACGTGTCAAAATCTTATGAAAAAAGTTGTCCACAAAAAACCCGAAAAATTAACAAATTTTGAAGCGCAGATGCAGGTTGACATCAAATTATGCTTTGCGATTTTCAACTTTAAACAAAGCTCTCTGAGACCCTCTCAAAAAATGCTATGACGCCGATAACAATCTATCTGATACAATGTGTGACCTTCATTCTACTGACCAAGTCAGTTTGCTCTAGGGCTGAGTAATAGGAGAATCGTGAATGTCGTAACTTTACTATAATGTTAGTTTGTAATCGTGATTGAGGTAGTATTTGTAATGTTGTTTTCGAAACGTATTACTTTAGTATGTGGAGATGATTCAATTTGTATCGGGCCTTTGTGGAGGTAACCACAAATGCCAATGTCATACACTTAAAATCACAGCACATCAAACGAAGATAGGTGAGAAAATGTGTGAAGATGCCTGTCTGCGCTAAAGGTTTCACTTATCCCTCTATGACATATGTACTGCACGTATTCGGGTACATCCTAGAAACATAAATGCAACCTTAAGAACTGTCCAACCTTAGTGCAGACGTGCATATGTTATTGTAGTTTTTTCAAGTCAAACTTTAATGGGTAATTTAATTTACGTTTTTGGCCGAACTAACTTTACTCCTTAGAGAAAAATTACAATCAGTTACAGATCGTTTTAACGTGTCTCTTTATTGCTGCAAATTATAATTGAGCCATATTTAAGAATTTTCTGTAAATTAAGAGCTGTCCAACTTTAGTGCAGACGTACTTTAGATTTTTGTAGTTTTTCCCAAGTCAAACTTTTATGAGCAATTTAAATTTTGTTTTTGGCTGCATTCATTTTATTCCTTAAGAGGAAAATTACCATCAGTTATCAAACCGTGTGATTGTTGTAAATAAAATTTAGTAATATTTAAGATTTTTCTCGTCAATGTTTTAAGCCTTTGTATAAATCGTGGATACTTTTTTCAGTGTGAAATATTTTCTTTATTTTTCTGTCGTCTAAAGAACCTAATACATAAATAATATCTTGGAGTGATTCGAGCAGTAAGCACGTCGCGAAAATAATCCAAAACTCGACGCTGTTTGCTTAGATTCTATTCTAGTGTACTTTTTTGAAAGATACTATAAATGAATACGATTATACCTTTAGTTATCTTAAAATAATGATCTTTTTGCTCATTTTAATCCCAAGCAATTGACACGACCCGACCATCAACTTGATAGCATAAAAATAAGTAAAAATAAATATTTGTGGTCATTTTATACAAGCGGCGGTATCTACGAACGAACTAGACGAACTTTGCAGAAAAGTCCTCTATTTTTTTAATGCCCAACGATCACATACATATATCCTGGACCCTAACTAGGATTCCCTGTGTCTAAGGACCCAGGAACTGCGAGGACCGTGGTCCCACAACACCCAGACTCAGAACAAGTATTTGCGCTTTTTTTCTTCTGTGCACAAATACTTGTGCTGACACGGAAATCAAACCAGCTGCCTCCGGCCTATGAGCCGACCTGCTCAACCACCACACCATAAAGGTTGTCAAAGTTTTAAGATGATTATTAAAAATTGTGTTGCTATTAAATATGTTATTGACATGTATGCATGACGGACCGATACAATTTCAAATTAAGCTTATTGTACCCTAGCAACACAAAAGAAAATTAAAATCTGCAAAACTGAAAGTGGAAAATCTGGATAATCATATTATACTAGTATTTCTGCCGAAAGAGGCCTGTTAAAATATAAACGACCTGAGTTTTTATTCGTTGTGTTATCCCGAAAAGGCATGATTAGGAATTAAAACCACAAAATTATTAACTACACGGCTAACACTCACTAGATACAGTCGAATAACTCGACCGGTGTTCGGGCAAAATATACAGGCCCATCTTCAAGTAGTACGCGAGGCGACGGTGGCGGCTCGGCGCTGTAGTTATGAGTACTACTCACGTCAGTTTAGTATTACACAAAATTATTGTCTACAACGTGTAAGAATCTCCCTTGGAAATAATGTGATTTCCACATTTTCGTACTAAAAAAATCCTTAAAACCTTGTTGTGTTGTGCGTGGCAACGTTTACATCTTGATCACCATCAACATTTGTCAAATCGATTTAAATCGACTGTGCCAGGGTAGCCTTGCAAGTGCTTGAATATAATTATTTTAATACTCATGAATTACTAAAAATCGTAGAACAAACTGTTACACTGAACAACTGTTAGGATTATTTACACATTACACACATTAAATGTAAAAGAGTTGCTATAGTTAGTCAAGTTATTTACAATATTTATCGTCAAAAGAGTAGTATTGAATAGTGTAATTGACTTGTGGACGTTTTGTTGACTTGCCACTAGGTGGCGTTGTTGTCGACTGTTATGGCCGAAACTTGTTCCGTCACCTCTTTAAAAAGGGTAGAACGTTGTTCAGTACAGTTCAGTTGGTCTTCGGCAGCGGAGTGAATATCATGAAACTATTGCAGATATACTGTGAAACAGGAAACATATCAGCAGGCTTAGCACGGCATGTGGAGAAATTGTCTTTCCCCCGGTTTTTTCCACCTGTCAGTTAAAATAATCCCCCTCTCCACCTTACGTAGCACGGCAACGAGGAGAGGAAAGAAATATTTCCCTTTGACATTATCGTAGACATTATATCCCGCTACTCCCCGCTTCAGAGCACGGACTCGGAAGAAAGTGGATAATATTCTCTTGAATGGACATAAAGCAGAGAGTATTTATCTTCGACTCTTGTAGGTGGGTATAAGGAAGTCAATAGGCACAAAAATGTCGCGTGCCTATTATAACTATGTTTAATCGCGGGAACTCGAATTTTGGAGCGAAAGTTACACCGGGAGAAGCATTCGAAATACAAGTAATCCCTTCTAAATCTCGGGAAATGAGTTTCAATACAAAAAAAAATACATAGCGAAATATTCGTCAAAATACAATTATTAGTTTAGTTTTAATAAGGAAATTATTTAATTTACGTAATTAACTTAAATGATGCATATATTTTTTGAGTATATTTTATTATAAAATATATACATATAAAAATTTAAAATATAACTACTACACAATAATTAATCACGTTTTCCGCTCATATTACAAACAAAATAAAATTTTAATTTAAACTACTCACTTACTCTCACTCATATACATAGTAGTCGTTACATACTCTTTGATTAACACAAGGACACAGACTCAAAAACCTTATATTTTCTTAATTTTTATATTTTGTCTTCAATCCCAGTATATTTAGCCGAACAATTATCGATGGTTTGATGGACTGAACAAAATATTGAAACATGTAATGTCATTTTAGTTAAATTTTCTCGTACTGGCAACAATACGGTAGAGAAATCTAAAAACGCTACTCCCGCCGTTTATCCCCCGTATAAAGCTTTCCACTGTCGCGGCCGTGCTCGCAGAGTGGAATAAAGTGACAGTGAGGATAAGTTTGTTATCTACTCCCTGGGGAGAAGTTGTCCACCGGCCGTGCTAGGCCTGCTGGAGTTTGTTTAATAATTGTGCTGCAAATGTCTATGAAGTTGTAATAAAACGTTGTTAAGCTTCTGGAGTAGATTTACTCCTTTCAGGATAACATACCAATTTAAATCCAACCTCAGAATAATAGAAGAAAATATAGAAAGTAAAAGATAGAAGTAAAGAAAGAAGTAAACTTATCGTAGTGTCAAGAATTTAAATACAATCATCCAAGAATTCTGTTAAACTGATGACGTGAGAGCTGAAATACGATACGTTTTTCTTGATTAATGTTCTACCATTCTAAGAACCACCTGTAAATTATATTACATGGTAACTCAACAGAAAGAATGCGACTTTCACTAGAAAGTATGAACGCCAGACGTTCGTGAAAAATAAATGATCATAGCGGCTCATTGTCCAGGGTAGATGGAGAACAAAAGATGACGATTTGTATGCTCCGATTACGTATGTATGAAGAAAGGGTCAGCTAGTTGCTATATGTGGCTTTCAAACAGTTGCGAAACTTGTGAATGTTAAGAAGTTATTAGGTTTGAGTTTTAGCGGTAACGCCAAAAAGATTGCGTCACCGCATTGTATTATTTTTCAAAACTTGTGTTATTTTCAGTGTTAGTGCACAAAATTGGTGGCATTCTATTCGTTAAGTGCCGAATTACGGGCGTGAGTGTGGGAAAATGGTATAATGATGGTGAAACGTTTCTTTTCGTGTTGTTTCCAAAACTCCATAAAAGCTTCAAGTAAAGTTGCCACCACTTTACTAGGAGTATGACTTTGACTAGACTATGACTTGACTTGATGACTTCGACTGTGACTTGACACATATTTGCGTGAAATATCATTAACTTGATAAATTATCAATTACTTGACACTGGCTAAATACACAAAAGTGTGGAGCCAAAACATTAAAAAAAAAGTTATTAGGACTTCAATTCTTTTTTTGGCCATTGTTTATCACATTTTTCCAGCATCATGTCAAAAGAGAAACAATAAAATACGGAATTTTAAATTTAGAATATCTGAACCGAAAGAAAAATATCCTATAACTTCAAACTACACTACATAATTACAAGAAAATCATAACAAAAGAGTTTTGGCGGGAAAGCGAAAAAGATTGCGTCACCGCATCGTATTATTTTCCAAAACTTGTGTTATTTTCAGTGTTAGTGCATAAAATTGGTGGCATTTTATTCGTTAAGTGCTGGATTACAGGCGTGAGTGTGGGAAAATGGTATAATGATGGTGAAACGTTTCTTTTCATGTTGTTTCCAAAACTCCATAGAAGCTTCAAGTAAAGTTGCCACCACTTTACTAGGAGTGTGACTTTGACTAAACTGACTTGACTATGACTTCACTTGATGACTTCGACTGTGACTTGACACATATTTGCGTGTAATATCGATAACTTGAAAAATTATCAATTACTTGACACTGGCTAAATACACAAAAGTGTGGAGCCAAATCTTAAAAAAAAAAAAATCAACAAATGACTGTTGAAACGATCCGAGTCACCTGCCTTCTCTCAGGGTTATTCAAATAGTATATAAATACGTCAATTAATTTATAATGGGTTATTTTTTTAACGGTAAAATGGGCTATTCTGTTGGTCTCTACCAAACTTTACAGAGTCACCAGGCAGGTCTAAAAGGGGTTAGTGCGCTAAAAATAGGAATAGTTAACAAATGACAGTAAATGAGTTACACGAGGAACAACAACGCAGTGGTGTCGATTCTGTGTCGCATACTCTAAAGCTAAACGAAATTAAAATGTTTCCATCTTTTTCATTTCCCCTTTATCAGAAGAGCACCGCCATACTTTAAGTTTACTTTAGTTTTAGAGAATGCGACACAGAATCAACACCTGTGTACCCATAAAAAAAAAATTGTGGACATTTTCACACATCGCTATCTAGTCCCAAACTAAGTAAAACTTACTATGGAAACCAGAAAACTAGTATTATATTATCTGTGGTATTGTATAGAAAAGTACGGTTCGAGCACCTCTTACTTGTGATGTAACGACCGCCAAATGAGGCACACAGGCGCCTGCACCTGCATAAGTGATGCATTGCTTACGTAATCACTACGCTAGGGATAAGATGGTTGTATCGATAATTTTGCAAAATATAAGTGCTTATTTATTATTCACACGAGTGTGACAGTTCAAATAAAAGCAATATTGAATTATGATGATTGCAAGATGGACAATATTGTATTGCCTTCTGAACTGCAGGTTGTGGGTTCAATTCCCACCCAGGACAAGCATTTGTGTAATGAGTATCGATGTTTGTTCTGTGTCTGGGTGTTTATATCGTATTTTATGCATGTATTTACAAACATAAAATATATAACTATTGTATTAGTTATCTGGTTCCCATAGTACAAGCTTTGCTTGGTTTGGGTCTAGATGGCGCTGTGTGAAATGTCCACACATATATATTATTATTATTATATTTAAGTACTATTATAATGAACACTTATAACAAAATCATATCAAAAAATGAACCCCATATTATGTTTTTAGACTACCAATTTACGGTTTGTCGGTATTGGGCTGATCATGATATTTAGTACTTTTGGAATATTTTTATCTTTTTGTAAAGTGTCAGTACTCGACTTGCGTTACATAAATTAAAAATATGTGTCAAATTTATCACGCGAGAACAGAATATGCCTTCTCAGATGTCAGTAGGTATGATTAGGTGTGTCTTTTATAAGAGCCTAGTTTGTATATTTTTATTACTTTTTTGTTTTTTGTTTGGCTCCACACTTTTCTGTATTTAGCCAGTGTCAAGTAATTGATAATTTCTCAGGTTAATTAATAGATAATTATAGTGTCAAGTCAAGTCATGCAGTCAAGTCATAGTCTAGTCTAGTCAAGTCATACTTCTAGTGAAGTGGTGGCAACTTTACCAGAAGTTTCTATTGAGTTTTGGAAACAACACGAAAATAAACGTTTCGCCATCATTATACCACTTTTCCACACTCATGCATGTAATTCAGCACTTAACGAATAAAATGCCACCAATTTTATGTACTAACACTAAAAATAACACAAGTTTTGGAAAACAATACAATGCGGTGAATCGATCTTTTTCATTTTCCCGCCAAAAAACCTTTTTATTTCTTGCAATGCATAAAAAAATTATAGTCCTATTTCATGTGTGGTGCAAGGAGGTTAAAAATGTATGAAGGTGATATAATGGATACTAAATTCTGCTTTATGGCAAGACTAGATAACAGCAAGAACTAAAATTATCGCTTACTTGAAATTACAACAGAGAAATAGCGACATCTTGATTACTATTCAAATGATCTATTAATTATCTGATACTTCAATAGTTTACCATAAAGTATCGATAATAATGAAACGTGGTCTCACCTCTATTATGCTCTTGTGGTTTTAAGTATGCAGAACTCCTCCCTAGCCGATTCGCAGGTTCAATCAGTCAGTCATCCTTGTCTTTGTATCGTATGAAATTGTTAAAATAATTGCGCGATTTAAATTACATATCCGGATATACTGTACATTATATTTAGTTACAGTCAGATCAAATTACCGACAAAGCAACACCCCAAAAGATTGAGCAATATTATGAAAAGAATTGAATGCGCACATATAAAGAGATTTTTTGAAAAATTATGCGATAGGACTGTATTAGCCAAATCACATTCAGCATTGACTATAATAGCCAAATAAAAACTTGCTAAAATTATTATCAGGAATTTAATACTCAATTTCGAAGTATGAGCAAGCGATGTATGATTATGCGTGAAAAGTATATGTGCATTATTGTGCATATTGTGCAGTAATATGCATTTATTGTGCTGTAATATTACTGTATTAGTATTACTGTAATAGACTATAGATGTACTTAAATATTATTTAATTTTTAATTATTTTAACTACCTTTACATTTTGATACCTTAATATACCGCTTACATAATATGGAATGTCCAAATTTCATTTTTCTTTTCATCGATATACTCACTAAAGTAATCTTTTTTTATCTAGCACTAGTTGCGCCCCGCGGTTTTACCCGCCGATAAAAAGTGTTTTAATTATTTGCTCATCCCACGGGAAAATTTCACTTTTCCGGGATAAAATGTAGCCTATATGTTAATCCCGTGTATAAGCTATCTTGGTACCGAATTTCATCCAAATCCATTCAGCCGTTTGAGCGTGAAGGAGTAAGAAACATACACACATACAAACTTTCGCCTTTATAATATTAGTTTGATGTGATAGTGTGAAGTGTGATGTTATTTCGCTTAAATATTAAGCTGGCCTTAATATTAACTTTTTTTTTGTAAAAAATTTAAATCTAGTCATCGTAGTTCTATTTTACGATAGGATGATACCATTTCTAACCGACTTCAAAAAAGAAGTAGGTTCTCAATTCGACTGTTTAAAAACATGTTTGTTACCTCACCACGGGAAAATTTCACTTTTCCGGGATAAAATGTAGCCTATATGTTAATCCCGTGTATAAGCTATCTTGGTACCGAATTTCATCCAAATCCATTCAGCCGTTTGAGCGTGAAGGAGTAACAAACATACATACATACAAACTTTACCTTTATAATATTAGTGTGATATCTTTACATTATTGGCATAACAAAATATGAGACCGATGATTATGACCGCCATCACCAAACACCAAAGCGTACTTTTTACCAGTCTAACAAAATCATTCCTTACAGTCTGCGAATTCCTAATACCCTTATCATATTAAATAAAAACAATTAATTTCCTATTTCTTAAGTAAAAGTATTTCACAAGGCAAGGTGCAGTCCCGTATCGATCATCATTCGATGACGCCTCATCCTTCCTCACTCATACGGCATCGTCTTCCGTCTTGGGGTCGAGCTCTCAGCTCTCACTGGCTTCGGAAGCAGCTGCGTGAAGGTCCGTTATAGCACCTGTGCCTTTTTGTTGTAAGGAGGGTTCTGGATTCTGGATTGTATGGTTGGGTGAGGGCGGATGTTCCCACGCGAATTCAAACTTTTGGAGTTTGAATTTCGGTAACATTGTTTGCGTCCTCTTTTATGATTGGTTATTTAATTTCGTATGTTAAAGTATTTTTTTGTAGGTTTTCTTTTTCCTTTATCTGTTTCTAATGCCCATCTGTACAAAAGTTTGAAGCTTCTAAGTTTGCACTTATTGCTGTGTGACCTATATGCATTGCAGTAGTATGTCATAGACGGATAACTGCTAACTTAAGAGCTGTCTAATACTAGTACATGGGTATAAATATTTTTGCAACATAATGAAGTAACGCAAAATATACCTAAATTTAAAACTGAATGTCTATCTACTGTTATCATAATCTAGTACGTGAATAGAGATATTTAATTTGCCTACTAGGTAGGCACGTAGGTACTTACTAAAGCACTAAATGAAATTCGTAGTAATGTATAGTTTTTTTAACACGGCAAATTGCCTTTATTTTCTAAATACTACAATGTTTTAATAACTTACTATTACAAAAAAAGCACTAAATTAGTTTTAATTTATGAATTAGTAAAGATAAAGATTGTACAGACTGATCTTGAAATGATCTATGTAGCCCGTTTCCCATAAGAACAATAGAAAATCGCACTAGAAACGTTTGAAAAGTTTTTGTTGTCTTCTCCAGTGGTTACATTCACCTGGCTTGCCTTTTATCTGAACGTGATATAAATATCCTTGTCCTTGTCTTTATCATAGTGTTATCGTACTGAAGAAAGAGATGGAGGGTTTCTCGGAAAGCCTCCATCGGCAGAAAGCATGTGGCACGCGCCGCACCATTCGGTTTCGGAACGTAAACCGCTGCGGACGTTGGGCCGTCTCCGACTTTCAAATAATCGTGCTTCGATCGTATTTTGACAGCTGTATTATTGCTAAGACTGACTTTTCGGCTAATCTGTGTTTGGACTAACTAGACTATATGTGAATTTTCTGCAGTGTGAACAGTGCGCAATTTTTAGTGATTTTGTAATTCAAGAACTGTATGCATTTTTAAATGCGACTACCGTGTTAAATGTAGTGAATAAATCAGCGAAAGAAGTTTTAACCTACATCCTGGGCGCGACAAAGACGTACGAAGTGAAAGTTTTAACTTGTATGGTGTATTTGGACATAAAAGTTTAGGAGACGTCCGGAGTTTTCTCTTAGAAAATAATTGAAAAAGTTCCGGACGGTTTATGGGAAAGATCGCAGCTGGGTGACCCGAAAATAAAAATAAACGATTTACCGGAAGATTTATCTGGTATTTGAAGTCCGATATCTGAGGATGATTAATAGTGCGCGTGTTACGATGCGATTCGGCAAGCGTTGAGTTTATGAAGATTTGTGAACTTTTTTCGGTCTTTATGAGGGAGAGAAGGTCTTTGCCGATAAGTAGCGAAGTGGCGTTGAAGAGTGACAAGGATGGAACTGCAAAGTTGGCAGTGAACTCTGTTCTATGTGGTGTGGTAGATGAACTGTCTAACAGCAGGACTGGTAGAAGAGGATCGTGGGTTCGTCACGCAGTGATGGGCGTGCTCAGGTGGAAGGACCTGACTGGAGTCAGGACTAGCACACCTACTGAACAGAAAGAGGTAAGTTGCACCATAATGCCAGCAAGATTTATAAAACTACCCATACTAAGTTCAACTTAAAACCAACTTTAATTTTGTGATCAATTTCTTTAACACTTTCATCGTTGATATATGTCAATGTCAAAATCAAAAATATCACGATAGTGTCTACAAGATCATTGGAATAGGTTGAAGGCTACTTATATTATATTTTATGCAAACCTATCTTTAAAATCATTGTTAGATATTGCGTCATTGATGATCTTATCTATGAGTAGTCAAGTTTAGGCTAATGAACACTAATTTAGCTGGTAAATATATCAATTTCTCTGGCGTTTCACACGAATATGCCATTTTTAATTAGATAATACGGAGGCTACGTTTCGAAAACTAATTTTGTGATGACTATGATTAACTAATTTTTGTTTACGTTATTCCATTGTGATTGTAAACATGTCATTTTTGCCATTATTGATTGGTTTGTTATTGACATGTTCATTTGTTTTATCGCCTTCTTTTTCAATTAATTGCTCTTTCTTTCTTGCATGTTATTTAAAAAGGTTATAAAGGTCATTTAGATTCATTTTGTCTGAGATATTAACGAGTGAACTTGTCGTTTCAGCCAAATCAAGAATCATAATTTAAGTAATCGTTAATGACGTAAAGTATGTATTTGTTATCATATCAAAATGTTAGCAGCGGTTTGAGCTGTGTATCTTAAAACCTGTCCTCTAGCAATACATATGAGTCATCGTACGTGATGTCAACAATGACAAATGCCTACTGCGTGAAAATCACCCGGTCTGGGTCAAGTCCGCAACACACGTTTGCCAAATCGGCATTAATTACAGTTTTTAATCAATAATATATTTATTAAAAAACGAAATGAGTTAAATTAGAAGCCTAGGTACTTCACTAATCTAGGAATCTTATAGATTTGTGATTTATACTTATAGGTATATACCGAAGTATTGTTTAATGGATGTAGATTTGTCAATGTTAAGTATACTTTTATTAATATTACTAGCGGCCCGTCCCGGCTTCGCTCGGGTGGACGTTTATTTATTAAACATTTTATAATATACGAAAAACAATGTATCACGCACCGGTGCCATCTACTTAAAATGTTGGTTTGTCCTGAATTTTTCCTGAATTTTCTTTGCTATAAACCTCACGGAGCCCGAGACCTTTCCAACGAATGCAAAACCGTGGAAATCGGTTCGTGCGTTCTGGAGTTATAGCGTCAGTAAGGAAAACCCGACTTATTTTTATATAGTAGATTAATAGTAATAATAACGCCCAACGATCACATACATAGATCCTGGACCCTAACTAGGATTCCCTGTGTCTAAGGACGTAGGAACTACGAGGACCATGGTCCCACAGCACCCAAACTCAGAACAAGTATTTGCGCTTTTTTTCTATCCTGCCGCGGGAATCGAACCCGCCGCCTTCGGGTTATGAGCCGACCTGCTCAACCACCACACCACAGAGGCTGTAAAATATTATATTATTGCCATTCATAAATGTTATGATGATGTATAAATTAACTAGGTGGTAATCACTAATGGTTTATTGACTTAAATTTAAAGACTGTCGATTAACTAATAGTGGTGTAAAATTAAGTAAACAAAATCATAACAATGTATCGTCATGATTCGGGTAAATATTATAACAATTAATAATTCCTGAAGGTATTTATGTTATTATAATTAATTATAATTAATAATAAATGATAATAAATTATAGGGAACGTCAAAAATTACTATAATTAATTAGCGACATCGAAAACAAAACAACATGGGTGTATAGGCAAATATGTGTACCGTAGCATGGAAAAGGAATCAACGTTCCGATACGTAATAATAATTGCTAATTTTATTAATTTACTTTAGTAAACAACAGAAAACGTTTTTAAGATACATTCGGAAGTAATATGTATATTTGACTGATCTGATAGTTGGTAGTAACCTTGCATTCTGAGCTGTGAGTCGTGGCTTCGATTCCCACCAAGAACAAATATTTTTATGATTAATATCGTTGTTTGTTTTATGTCTGGGTTTTATATTGTATTTTATGTATGTACGAGCTTCTGCCTATGGCCTATGGGAAAATAATTCAACCACCCATTTTACCCTCATAAGGGTGGAATTTCGGAAAATCCTTTCTTAGCGGATGCCTACGTCATAACATCTACCTGCATGCCAAATTTCAGCCCGATCCGTCCAGTGGTTTGGGCTGTGCGTTGATAGATCACTATGTCAGTCTGTCAGTCAGTAAATCACCTTTGAGTTATATATATTTAGAAGAAGAAAATAGAAGAAGAAGATTTACAAACTAAAAGTATCTAAGTATTGTATCAGTTATCTGGTTTTTGGCTTTGCTTAGTTTGCTAGATGGCGTTGTGTGAAATGTCCACACATTTTTTATTATTTGAGTTTTATGCAAACTTGAAATGAGTTGTTCCAATTTTCTCCCTGTAGTTTAATTTACCTACATATAATATCACCTATGTTGTAAACGTGAAATTGGAAATGTAGCAAAAAAATAAATTTTAAGGACTGTTGGAACTGTGATTTCAGCAACTATGTTAGTTTTATTATATCTTGAAACAACCTTTTAATTAGTTCGTAATATCTCACAACACACGTGAAACATTATTGTTGTTTTAATGAAATTTTAAAGTACACACAATCACAGTAAGGAAGTGAATACCGGCGAAAAATTTATCGCACGCGATATGCTATTAGCTATATTTATATAACGTGCGATTTTGAGCGTTATAATTATATTTATACACATCGCATCATCAGCCGAAATATGTCCACTGTTGAATATAATCCTTCCCCATTAAACGCCACTTTGGGAGCTTATCACAGGAGGATATACACAGCATACAAAGGGGTTTGGCAATGCATTATCACCACGCTTCTGGCGTCAAAATTTAGTGTTCATGATTGAGATTTATATCACTAAACACTATTAACCATCTCTAGCAATGCCATCTATCTCTTCTTTGTTTCACTCATATTTGTTGTACTTTTTAAAGTAAAACTTCTTTACTCACGTTTGACTTGGGGAGTAAGCTGGTGAGGTGAACGGAAGTTGAAAGATGTTGCTTAACGTAGATCTCCATTGTCAACATAATAAAGTAAAAATAAATTATTATTAACAAAGCAAAAACAAAGTTATACCGGCCGATAGATAGAGCTAAACTAAAGAAGTTTTCCTTCAGTCGTGTGGTCTAAAGCACACTCTTTTTTCTTATAGATTATATTTAATAGTTTATTTTTCTAACACCCGGCCTGCAAAAGCCCTAAAAAGTACCATTTTTGATTGCTTTTTGACTGCTGCAGCTGCTGGCAGACTTAAATGACTTGGCGCCACGTTGGATCATAATAATTAGAAATAATAAATAATAATAATAACGCCCAACGATCACATATATAGATCCTGGACCCTAACTAAGATTCCTTGTGTCCAGGGACCCAGGAACTACTCGTAGGTCCCACAACACCCAGACACAGCAAGTGTTTATGTATGCGCTTTTTTATTATAATTTTTGTTATCATTGTGTATCATCCAATTGTCATCTCTTTACAAATACAATTTTTTCTTTTATTTGTTAGGGTTATTTACTTATATAGAACATAAATTACATCAATTACTCAAATCCCATATGACAGAATATATCAGGACGGTACTAATTTGTGGGATAACTGAAGTAGCACAGCTAAAAATAGCAACGATCAGGTTAACGAAAAGGTTTGGTCATTGATCTTGCTGTGGTTTGTTATTTAGGTCTATGAAAAGGTTTACACACACACAGGTTTACAGGTTACAGGTCTATGAAAAGGTTTTAGATATAAACATAGCTATAATAAATAAAGCCTTTTTTATAGGTCATCGCGGCCAGTATATAGTCCAAATGTTTTTTTTTGCAGTGGGTAGGTAGTGTTTCGTAGTAGTTTAACCGGGTGGTAGGACTTTTCTGACTTATTATTATTATTACTGTAGCTAGTGAAATTACTGGGCAAATGATACTGTATCACCTGATCTCACAGTCTAGTAATCTTACTAGATTGTGCTGATGTCTCAGGATGACGTGCGCAATGCAGTGTCATGCGAAACTATACTTTAGAGTTCCAAGTGACACTGCAAATGATATGGGCAGCCGAGTCGCTTAACATCAGGCGAACGGTTAGGTCGTCACGTCATTCATTAGCATAAAAAAAAAGTTTTTAGCGGGGTTAGTCAAAATTATGTTTAGATAATTTTTGTGCGCGAATAGACCCGTTTTATCTTTTCAATATAAAAAAAAGTTGTTATATTATTTTAGTATTTAGTTAAAAGAATAAAGGCACGTTACCTGTAAAAAAAAGGCTTTGAATGTTTAATAAACGTATTTATTTCTGTGTACTCAAGTACGTGAAGTGTAATAAAACCCTTCGTTGCGGTGTCATCAAGGCTTAACCACAGTTATAAATGTGTTAAGGTTTTCTACTTGTACGTTGACAAAGTTTATCTGACACCTCGGCGTTTATTGAAATCAAGTTCTGAGTAACACGTATTGAAATGGAGTGTATAAGTTATGTAGAAGGTGAAGTTTTCAAAATTTGACTTATCCCTTCGCAGTTTTTTGACCCTACTCTCGAATTTAATTCGTACCACAGTCTTACACTTTTAATGGTTCATATATGATTATGCAAGTTAATGGCTGACGGATACCATATAAAAAGAAACGTTGCCTCTTTGTTTTTGTTTGATTGTGTGTTTGTGTGGCGCCAAAACTGATGTACCGATTTGAAAGAAAAGCGCACTTTTTCCCGGAAAATAAACAGTTTCCGAGCGATAACGAATATATACATAAGAAACCGAAACAATTAAGTTTACCATTTCCCAAGATTTTTTCCAACTAACTGATTAAAGAGATGTCCTATCACAACGTAAAATATTGAAATGACATAATACTTACTAATTTGTATGTCTCCACTTTCCATGTAGTGGTAATACGTTGCTGCAAGTACTGCACGTGTTCATGAAAAACAAATTGTATTTGGAATTGCTCACTAAAAGATAAAGAACACTTTGCGAAACGAACATTTTGAGTAATGAGAAATTTGGGAAACTGAGTTTTGGGAAATTGAAAATTACGAATGTGGGTATATTAGGAAGTGGTTACACATGTGATTATGTAACCTAAAGGTTTCATCGTCACATGTGTAAGTGAATCGATAAAATAGATTTTGTTCTAATTAAAAAAAGCGCCCTCGACATTTCCTCCATCAACTATTTATAAGAGTAAAAGATCTTCAAACGGCTGAATTCTTGGTCAAGTCACCTTTTATGTGTAAAAGGTGACTTGATCAAGAATCTAAATCGGTGCACCATTTGAGAGCTACGATACACACAGATAAACAAGTTAAAAATATAACACCGCTCTGTTAGATCGGGGGTTAAATTAAAATTAAACTGCTAAACTTATAGCTGTCAAAGATTAGGTACTTAAGCAAAAGAAATCCGTTGCGTAGCAAATCAAAAGTATCTGAACTACGTAAGTTATGAATAGGACACTGTATCAAACACAATGATATTTAGAAAGAAAAGGTATGCGATGGCCATTAATGATTGAGTTTTATGCTAATATAACTAAAGGTGCCCGCTTTTCACCCGCATCTTACCCATTTTCCCTTGGAAATTAAACTTTACGGGATAACCTATGTTCATCCAGGAAATATATCCAGTTCGAGTCCCACATACCCGCTGCCACCACCCCTATGGTGGCAGGGAAGTGCGAGGGCATTTCCCTCTCTCAAAAAAAAAAGATAATATATCCTAGTAATATATATGTGTGCAAAATGTAATCTAAATCAGTTCACCCGTTATAGCGTAAACGCCACAAAAGACGTTTAAGCTAATGGTATAATATTATATATACAATGGTGTTTACTAAACTTATCGACTGAGAAATAAGCAGTACAGTTACGTATCGTTCGAAGAAGGTCGTAACAAAAAATCGCGTTCCGGCTTAAAGCATATCTCTCCGGATATTTCTCACTCCAATTACTCTCTCTGAGAATATTGCTAGGGCTGTCAAGCGAAGAAAGCATTTAATTAAAACAACACGTCTTGACAAAAGTAGGCAATTGTGTAATTAGTGTGACACTGCACCTTTTTAACCCTAACTTAACACAATTTACGGAAGAAAACTTTAGAGCTGTTATATATTTTTTCCCCTTTTTTATTATTTTTAGTAATTTAGTATCTTAAACATAACATAATATAGTATATTTAAGATACTAAGGGCTTGTTTCAGAATGTGCTACTAAAGTATACAATATTGATATTACAATGTATTATTTTATTATTTTTGTATTATATAGTTTTTTACTTACTTACAATAAAGCAAGTAAGGACACGTTAACGACGGCATTGAAAGAAACCCTTTAATAAAAAAATACAGAATCTTTTTCTAATTTTAATAATTTAACAAAATGCTGTCGACATGAATTGCTAACCTACCAATTACCTAAATTTTTAATATGTTATCAATTTAAAAAGCTTTTTTGATATGTTTACTTTCTTTAAGCAAAATCATGGAAATGATTGCGGTCGTATATTATCTATCAACCTTATTCATAGACTGTAATCAAATGTCACAATGAGATAAGTATAACATGAATGATTCCCGATAGCGATAACAACGTCTTTTTATGTCTGATGTTTTATAAAAACAAAAGACTGAATAAAAATTCACAGAAACAAAAGTTACAAAGCGTTAAAATACCGTGTTCTTTGTATTTTTATTTCAATTCAAGCTGTCCCGATTTAGTACAAATTTGACAGGTATCACATAAAACAAGAGCATAGTATACGTTATTATATATGTAAATGCCTAGAACTCATTGGCCATGACTAATAAATTTAAAACACCGTTACGTAAAATAATTTTGTAATTTAATATTTTAAATTCACGATAAAGTTACTGTTACAGAAACAATGCAATATGTCCTTCGAAGAAAATTACAATCTTATCGCATACAGTTATCATATAGTAAATATCCTGTCAGGGAGACAAATCGTGTGTCAGCCCTAAGGTTATTACCATAGAAGTGACGGGATGGGACGACACATTTCAGATGAAATTGTATTAGCACAAGAGATTTTGCGACATAATCCTTTCTCTATCTTGATGTTGCGTATGAAGTGTTTGCTTTAGCCTTGGCTATGCGTTGCCACTTTGTTTATAAATAGTGGCTATTACTATAGATCAATAATAATATAATTCACCTTGGTATTTTTTAATTAATTAAAAGATATTTCTATATATAAACATTTAACGATTTTAGTAGAAAAGTGATAAAACAAAAAATTGAAGCATTGTTTTATGCAACTCTAAACGTGCCACCCCTATTTTCGGATTCAAGCTAACCCAGTCGTAACCCTAATCAGCCTTTGCTTCTGCCAAAAGTTTAAACTGATCATTGACCTACTCTATTTCCATTATTACGTTGGAGCAACTGCATTATGACTGCATTTCGGTAACTCGGACACTGCAACAAACGATGCCAAATCTCAGCTAGACTTTGTTTGATCTTGCTAACATTGATTTTTAACTAATAAAAATTGTAGTGTAAATTTTTGTCGAGTTACTAACTTAACCTATAGAATAATAATAATTATAAATGTTACGCAATCCGCGTGATTCTGCCCCATTATGACATGTTTACCTCTTATTAGGTGAACTATATGGTTTCATAAAATAAATACTATAATGATATTATAACTAATACATAAACACTATCTACTACAAAAAAAAAACATTCGGACTATGTACTGGCCGCGATGACCTATAACAGTCCAAATGTTCCGGCCACTACCAGCGTACCCAACATGCTGGCAGCATTGCCCCATTTGATTTGGTTTGATCAAATGAAACTTGAATGTTATTTCTCTCCTCCAAATCTTTATTATAATTTTTGAACTTGAGCATAGATTAAATGGTAGTATGTATTAATGTTAGTGTAGTGGTGCATAGTTCCGAACAGCGCGATCTGTCACTTGGCACATTGACAAGTATTTCACAGCATTTGTCCGGCGTTGTCAACTCGGTCACTGACTCGACGTTATGCTCATTTAGTTTCGCGTTCATGACTAGGAAGAAATCGGTTTTGAGAGCAAAGTTGTTAGACTAAACGGAGCGTAGTTACGTTCGACACAAATCTACTGAATTTATTGT
Organism: Ennomos fuscantarius; assembly: GCA_905220475.3. NCBI lineage: Eukaryota > Metazoa > Arthropoda > Insecta > Lepidoptera > Geometridae > Ennomos > Ennomos fuscantarius. The sequence goes on from HG992039.1 coordinate 6,522,600, forward strand.
GTTAATGTCGCTTGCAATTTTGTATACATTTTCACATAGTTGTTTTATCTAAATTTTGTTCCTAGTTCATTGATCTCTCTAAATTAAATTCGAAACCTTTATTTTAAACTTCTGAACTCGAAACGTGACTTCGTATTCTTTTTATTGTGTTCAATTGTTATCGAAATGTTTGTTTTATGTTGAAAATCTGCTTTGTATGAGACTATATTAAACATCTTTGGAAATTTTACTGTCGTCGCTGTTCAGAATCTTTATCACCATTTTCAATATCCAGAGGTGACAGTCAATTGACATGGAACAACATTGTTTGGTCACAGTCAAACATTTTATTATTTCTATGGACAGCTTAGTTTATATTTCCTCAATAACTTTGTAATTGGGTCTGTCCAGACATTTTGAAAGCGTTTCCCGTATTATAAATAGACGAAGATGTAGAATAGACAAATATTGCACAATTCTCTTCTGTTGGTGTATTGCATTCTTTGATGTATGTGGTTATAAAACTATCACAAAAATTATATGCAGCCCTATTTTGTTTGGGCTCAATTTTTTTTACATACACACACATTCTAGTTGATATCAAAGCAAAGGCTCTTTGCAGCTCTTTTTTTAAATGCAGGTAAACATATTCATTAAATTTTTAAACCGAAAGTTTTTTGTTAGAAATGTTTGAAGGATCGGAAAAACTCGTAACAACTCACAGCTTTTTGGCCGCATATTATCCTTTACTGACTTGCAAAAACTTTTTAAATTTGATATCAAGAAGAGAAGACGTGTTTTCGCTTAGTTACTTATCTGACTGACTGACTTATATATCAACGCATAGCCTAAACCGCTGGTCCTAGAGATTTGAAATTCGGAGGGTGTGTTCTTTGAAAAGTTTAGGTATCCACTAAGAAAAGGTTTTTCGATATTCCATTCCTAAGAGGGCAAAATGGATGGTTGAATAATATATGAAAAATTTTCTTCTTCGTTTCCTACAGGCCACGCGGTCGTAGCTAATGTTATTATAATCTAACAAAAAAAAAAAAAAGTTACTTGGGCGATTCTCTGTAAACTCGTAAACGGCTGTCCTGACCAAGTAAAAATAAATAAATAAAGCATAGAAATACAATTTATGCCTCATATTATTAATTAACTGCTGACCTTTATGGTGCTATTATATTTATAACAATAACCATTCTACTTTTTTTTCTAAAAAATATTGAACCTCTAAAAACACAGTCCCCTGGCTGTCCCTTTTCACAGATTCCCACTTTAAGATAATATTTAAAAAAAAACTATGCATACTAAATAAATTTTGCAGTTTATATCTAAAAGTAGAATGATTAATTTATATTTGTGTCATAAAACAAGGTCTATTATGTTATTTTTTAAATTTTATAATGTCATGTTAATGTTGTCCGAAGTTTTCTTAGACAGTCCCCTGTCAAAAATTTAAACGTAAAATAAAAGAAATCTGATATGTTTACCAACGTTTTTTAGCGTGATATTAAAGGCCACTAGTGTGAAAATACTAATATTGCCGAGAACAGCGCCCGGCCGCCATTTTTTTTTATGTCCAAGCGCAATTTATGTTGTGGGTACACGTGTTGGTCGTTGCGACAGACAGTCCTCTGGTAAGTGATATTAATAATGTTAATAAGAATAATTATTTATATAAATTGTCTATATATCTGTTATTTGTGTCCAAATTTTTCTGTAGCTTCGTATGGAGTCATGTTTCAATAGTTTTGTAAATATTTTGAAACTAAACCAAAATACACAGTCCCCTGCCAACAGTCCCCTGCCTGGAAATAGGAAAGGGGACTGTTCTATGTGCCAGGGGACTGTATATCTCATTAAATTGTTCATTATTATAAGGTTTGTTTGCATAAATTCATTTACTCATAGAAGATTTATTCATATAAGAAACATGGGAACCTAAAAAATGTGTTCCGGATTAACTTACTTCGTAATTACGTAAATTATGTTATAGGTTGATTGCACGAACTCAAGATGGCTCCTAATAAAAATTTATCGCAAAGAGAATTGTTGGAGAAAACTAAGATATCAACGTAGAAAAATGATTATCTAAAGAGAAGAGATGAAAGAAAAGGACAGGTTAAATTATCAGAAAAAGGTTTGGGAAAATTGGTGAAACATATGACAAAACGTGAGCACAGGGCTGCCTTAAAGACGTGGAAAGAATGCTGCACTGTATACCGATCCAAACAAAATAGACTGAACAGCGATACTAATACGTTTATGCATGAAAATACCCCACTATCGGATCCTAAAGTTCATACTCCCCCTTACAGACAGCCTACTCCAGTTCCAATTCAGCTTTCTGCAGCTCCAAGTCAATGTATTAATTCACTACAAAGAAAAAGACAAGCCAAAACGAGAAGACAAAAATATAACAAAGAAAAAGATATAAAAGTCGCGGATTTACGGAAACAACTTGAGAAATACAGTGTATTAATATAAATGCTTTTGTATAACTCACAGCAACTTAGACCTGAAACTCTGAGCTCTATATAAAGCCTACATTATGTCCTACAACAATTACCAGAAGCTGCTTGAAGACCTGTGTTGCAATCGGTACGACGAAGACTGTTTATCGAGAATCTGTTCTACTTGCAGCAATAAAAATCCCAAATATAAAGAGTTTGACAACAGCAAACTGATTAAATATAAGATGTAGATTTCTGAGAGGCAAGAAATTCAAGATTTTAAGACTAAAATTACTCACATATTGTATTGGGCTTGCTATATAATATTTGACAATAAGCATTCAAAATTAAGTTATTTTACTAAGCACATAATTAAGTAATTTTATAAGCTTAGTACAACAACATAGTTTAAAGTACTTACCTAATATCATTTTGACTTGTAAAATGCTAAAAATAGCCTATTTGCACTAAAATCTATTGTGCTATAATTTTATTAATAGTACTTCACAAAAGACTGTATACAGAATATTAGAATTGATACTAGTAAATTATCTAAGGGTATATAATATACCAAATATATATATTTCGGGTACAAAATGTTTCTAGTACCATAGTTTTGAATTAAAAAAAATATTCTGTTAGAAAAGATATGTTTTTGATTATGTTTTTTCTTAAGAAAATATTCGAATGTTATATGTATAATTGTTTTATGTAAAAATGGTATAAAATAATAAATGATTCATACCAATTATATGACTTACTTCTCAATAAAACAGTCCCCTGTTGCACCTAACAGTCCCCTGTCGCCATTTATCAGAAAACCTAAAATTACTTTAAAAGTATACATAATTTCAATTGGCCCTCGTGTGTACTAAAATTAACAGCTATTTTTCTAAGCTATACTATTAAAATTTTACGGATTTAACAAAAAAATATGCCAGGACAAAGTTTCTATGGGACATTACGAGTTTACAGAGAATCGCCCACTTATTTATTATGTCTCAGTAAATCATAAGACCCAAGAATTTTCATCTAAAACTCCTCAGAAACTTCCTAATGGATTCTTCAGAAAGTATTCAAGTTTTCCCAAGTCAGTGTCTCATACGTCTCTCACGTGTGGCCGGCCATGCGTATCACCAAGTTCCCAGCAAAAAGGTTAACGCTCTACCGTCAATGGCATAAAAACTTAGCGATAGGATTGACAGACAAAATGATGAATGGTTTTGACTTGACGACGCAGTTTATGAGGGGTAAATAGAACGTTTCACCTCATTGGATACCCTTAGGGCTTTGCCCCAAATTAATAAGATAGTTTTATTTTACATACGATTATTACTAAGTTTTCTCACAAAATTAGGAAATGTAATTCCCATCTAAACACCCAGTAGGTATTCTATTTTTTAAATTGTATGTGTACCTTCAGATATCAAATTATTTAGGATGTAGCTCATACCGAATTGTTCGGACAAACAAATCAAATCAAATGAACGCCTGTTTCTATGTAGAAAAACCAATTTTTAAAGATAGTAAAGATAAGTCCATTAAAGACACTAAAATTTTTTAAAAATAATAACATGTTATTCCTTCACTAGATTCACCTGGTTAAAACTGGGAAACCGTTAGATGCCAGAGGTAAGCAGCCAATCAAAGTGGGCTTCATATGCTCAGTGGATGTTTTTCGACTGATGTTGATAGCCCATAATTTTTTATGAGATTTTTAATTTCACTGAAAAGTATGAAAACATGATATAATTTCTATTAGAAACGGGGGATCCCAGAACTGGCACATACTTCGCTCAGAAGCTAAGGTTTCTTAATTCAGCGAGGTAATACTGCCAGTATTAAGGGAACCTCACAGCGCGGTGGTGAGTGGTATATTTATTTTGTAAATAATGTTTTATTAGTTGTAACTTTTTATTTATAGAGTGCCTGTACATATTAGAAACGTAATAATGTACCGCGTACGGTCATTTCAAATGGTTTCAATATTCGTAAAACGTATATCCGTTAAGCAGAATTTATGATCATTCTGTCTTTATAAGGCAAGGAAATGGACCATAACCGATGGTAAGCAGCGCAGCATGCTCTACTGCGAAGTATTTATTGATAGTCACGAATTTCGTGCTCTGTGTAATGCAAGGAGTGCAAGTAGATCGTCCGGTATTCAGCGTAGGCTGGTGGTCGTGTGAGATTGTGACATGATTCGTGACGTCACGTATATTGTGCTTTATATTTTGTTATATCAGTTAGATGGTTACACAGAGAATGTAGATATAGTTTTTAAAATCAGGCAATGATAATTAATCAATTTATAAATACAATAATAATAGTTAAATAATTTGTGAGTAGGTATCTCAGGAATCAAACAAGGTAACAAAAGATCAAAAGTAAACCGAACATAGAAGTTTTAATATCTGACTCTTCTTCAGTCTTCTAAAATCATTTCAATCCATCCCGCAAGTTATTTTCAACCGTCCCAACTTTCAAACAATCGGGACGACATGAAAAGTTCCTAATGTCCCGCTTTGTGAAGGCACAAAGAGCGGCAAAATCAGTTGTATAGCTCCTATAACTTCTAGTTTAGAGTTTCATTGAACGTTTTGATAAGACACTTGGAGTTTCGAGAGTTTTCGAAGCCTGAACACGATGGTACTTAAAAAGGGTTTAAAATTATATAGAACATTTGGAACTGAAATTGTATTAAAAGGTTTGCGTTTGACCACCTCATCTTATTCAGAGACGTCTGCGGCAGATGCCCTGAAAATTTACGACTTAACGTTTATTACATTATTAGACTGAAATAATATTTGAAAGGCTGAAGTTTGGTCAGCCCAGTCGAGAAATCGAATGATCTCGATTATTCGATTTCTCGACCAACCAATAACCTGACCAAATTAGAGGTGGTATTTTCAAAGCGTGATCGAGACGCATATAAAATGGAAAGTGATATTTTGGTCCCGAAATGGACATAATGTGTCATTCATAGTACTAATTTATTCTTTATAATATGAGCAGTCAATAAAAAGTTTAAAGGAAAAGTAATATTTTTTTTAAATTATTTTTTTTCTATATGAATATTATTCCCAATTTAGTACGGAAATCTTAGTAACTGTTAATAATGTACCTGTGTCTACCACAGTCCAATTTGCCCAGTACCAATGCCCTTCAAACCGGAACGCAGTAGTAAGTATATTTGTACACTATCACACAAAAGTCCTACTGTGGGGTAACGCGTTCTTTGCTGGCCTCCATTGAAGGGTTGAGAATAAAAAGGGGTTAACTGTCAAATTGATAGTTTCGAGAAAATTTACTTTAAACTTCAACGGCCTCATTTTAGTGTAGAGTGCGTATTAAGTAATAGAAAAGGTTTATGTAAGTTTCAGTTGCTTGAAAATGTATTATTCTATTTTAAAATACAAAATATAGTACTAATTCGTACAGTTACTGTAAAAATATAATATAATAAATATAATAATGTTTTTATGCTACGCGAACTGTATTCCTGTGTGTTGGTGAAGCGCTAAGGCCTTCATTTATTTTTCCAATTTAATAATAACATAATGTATTGATATTTTCTAATTATTAACATTTATTTCCAATATCATTTGACTTTCTTTGATGAACGAACTAAAGTTAATATTAGAATGTCGCGCCCATATCCGAAACCTTCGAGTTCTCAGAGGGTCGAGATAGATGGCGTTAGCAGTACTGATAATCTGCAATTAACACACCGCTGATTGGTCTAATTATGTACCCTAATGTCAATCTTGGTAATGGCGATCTTCTCGTTTTGATTCATAGTATCCTCTACTTGGTCTGTGTTTTGATTCCCGTGAAAGCAATACGCTGTTTCAAGTGAAAAATAGTTTTATGACCTAAAATACAAACCTTTGTGCCTGAAAATTGGCTAGTTTTGTGTATATACCCAGCCATTTAGTGACTGCATACGTAGTTACTCCAGATCTAACAGGATCTACACGATTTCTTCGGATTACAAAAACGCCGGCCGGCGGCCCAACAAACTCGGGCTTGAGGATCTGCTGGAAGTACCGGGAGACGGTGATCTGCTGTAATTCGCATCTGCGAGTACCTGGTGAGGTGCTGGATGGTTGAGGTACGTGGGCTGCTGCATTTTCTGGTGTTGATTTTAGTCGTTCATCATTCTTTTTACTTGTCGCGGTTTAGTGTTCGGCCATATTTAATTTGTATCATAGGCGCTTAACCTCGGACATTGATATCGGAACCAGAGGCGATGTGGGCTATTTACACGCCCCATCATAATAAGTTGATCCTTTCGAGTCACGGATCGTTCCAGTGATATTTTTATATTTTACGTAATTTTGGTAAAATTATTATATTTAACGCAAATAACTTTGGTCATAGATTTTACGTAAACTTTGGTAAAATTCTAATACCTACGCTAAATTAAGTCGCATTATTTGATATAGATTTACGTAATTAATTGGTAATATCTCGTTCAAATAAAGTTGTACATGAAACGCTTTAAGTTATAATTTTCACCGCTATTTTTATTCCGTAGCTGCGAACTTAGTTTCTTGCTGCTATTTGTGAATTTAACCTTGCAATATTAATTTTTATTTTGTTTTCTGTAATACAGTTAGTCACTATGACTGAAACTCAACTTAGTGAAGAAAATTTATTGGCTCTTTTAGAACAAAAGAAAGAATTGCTTTTTAAAAGAATTAACCGCGTTTATGATGCCGCTAAAACTATAACCTCGTTTGAGTCGACTTCCAGATATAATGAGAACTTCATGACTGATTCGGAAACGGTAGACGAATTACGTAATAAGTTTGAGGGAATTGTTGATCAAATAAATCAAAAAAAGTTGCAAATTAATCCCAAATCACGCGTTGACTATGCTTGTTTAGATGCCTTTGATGATTTATACAACAAAGTCAATCGCGTTCGTAATAAAATAATTAATGCCGTTATTTTGCCATCACGGAGTGACAGAGAACCGAAGGTCGTGAGTTCGCATATTAACTTACCTCCTATAAACTTAGTAAGTTTTGATGGTCGTTCAGAAAATTGGCCCGCCTTTTACGATTCACAGCTGCGAGTACCTGGTGAGGTGCTGGATGGTTGAGGTACGTGGGCTGCTGCATTTTCTGGTGTTGATTTAGTCGTTCATCATTCTTGTCACTTGTCGCGGTTTAGTGTTCGGCCATATTTAATTTGTATCATAGGCGCTTAACATCGGACACTGATATCGGAACCAGAGGCGATGTGGGCTATTTACACGCCCCTTCATGTGTGTAAACGGTTTATCTGACAATCTCGAGATTTAAGCCTCATTTCGATATTTTGAGAATGTATTATTGCAGATTATTTCACGCTGAATGCAGCGATACTAATAAGTCGTTTTGAAAAAAAAAACACAGTTAAACCGTTTTTGTTCTCACCCCTTCCATTGTCAGGCGTGTTCCATGGTGCGGGGGACTTCAAGGGAAAACTACGGGTCACGGAACCAAATAAATATATATTTGAGGTTGTCTATATAATCGATCAAACTATTGAGTAACTACAACATCATCCGGTAATGGTGGAGAAACTACTGAGGAGGTCAAAGCGGCGCGGTGGCCGCGTGCAATGATTTATGTCGCGTTATTCTGAGCAGCTACACTACCACCTAGTATAAGGAAAGTAGATAAAAGAATAGGACGATAAAGTAGTAAATAATAAATATAATTTAGACATTTCACACAGCGCCATCTGGAACGAGCTGGGCGACTACGTAACTCGTTTGCAACCCATAGAAACACAAATTTGTATCGATTTGACAGTTTAAATACGCAGTATAGTTAGTTGGAAATTTCTCCTGTTGTATTGCAATCAAAGTTTCGTGATAACCCCCAGATAACTGATACAGTACTTTGATACTTTTAGTTTGTAAATACATAGAATACAATATACCACCCAGGCACAGAACAAATATCGATGTTCATCATACAAATGTTAGTCCTGGGGGGAATCGAAACCACAAGGGTATACCTTGTGGTTACGATTCCCCGGAAGGCAGAGTTACTACCAACTGAGCTATCAGGCCAGTGCAGGATAATTTATAACCTAAAACATTCAAAGGAAAAATTCAACACAAATTTGGGAGTTCCATAAAAATAAACATTCATGAAATCAACCATAATTTAAACAAAAATCATGATGGAAATCACGCGATGTAATTAATAACTTCTGTTACAAATAAAGTAAACATAAAACTGGAGCAATTATTTCCTATCGAACGTGAAAACTTTGTAGTTAACTAGTTATATAAATCCATCTAACCCATTTACGTAAGAAACAGAAACCTTTATTTAATTAATGGTTCAATCAAGATAACGATACCGGTCGCAGGAAAGTTCTATTAAGTTGTAACATGAGTTATAGTCGAGATTCGAAACGAAAATGGAATGGAATAGAAATGAATCTAGGTTAGAGTTTAAAGTTGAGCTTTGTTTGAACCGTGTTTATGACGTCAACTAATTTTAAATAAAGAATGGTTTGTATTGCATGCAGTTTTTATTTAAGAAGCCAATTATTTGTAGTTTCTGGGTCCTCGGTTTGCATGTTTTCGATTTGGTTTAAGCAAATCCAGCGGAGGTTTTATAATATTATTGATTATGGTTTCCCGTGACAATCTAATTAATTTTAAATGTAGTTTAGTAAGACAGTTGTCGTAAAGAAAGTTGTCCAAAGTACCGCCCCTGATCTTCAAAGTACTTCCCTAAAAATACTTATATCTAAGTCCCTTTTTTTTGAGGGGCGAATTGCCCTCGCCCGTGTTGGCAGGGAGGTATGTGGGACTGGGACTCGAACCCACTAAAACCCCCCGTGAGCCGTACCGTGGCGAGAAGGGTTCGCGTTTGCAGTCCAGCCAACTCGCCCCCGTATATCTAAGTCCCTACATGGAAAAGTAAAACGTCCGTTTGTGGGTTTTTACAGCTTTCACTCCGAACTGATTTGGATCAAAATTTGTACACAGATAGCTTACATGTTGTATCGACGTATAAGCAATATTTATGTGATAATAAATTTTCATCTATCATAGAATAATATATTTATCCAATTCCCGCTGGGAAATGTGTAGATTGCGGCTGAAATTGTGGAGAGCCACGGTATGCTTACAAAAACCTAACCGTTATCAACACGTTCGTCATTTATTTCGCCTGGTCCCAGTAGTTCCGTTCGGTTGTTTCATGATGGAACTGCTGGGACTAACAGACATGTAGGCGGTGCGGCCTTTAGCATAAACGATAGACAGCTCGTAACAGGCAGCCATGATCGCGTTGGTTTGTTCCAACCTTTACATATAGGAACCATAGCACTACATAATATAAACACGCAATGAATTCAGCAATTAAGTGACTTGCATATTGCAACGCTTTCTTCCTAAAAACCGCATGTTTTTCTGTCTCCCCCATCTTAGTCATGCAAAACTAATAAGAAAATCACGCCGATCTTATTCAGCAATGGAAAACACCGTGAGATTAAACTTTCAATTGCAATTTTTCTTCTGTTTTCTTTTATTCTTGCTCTAAAGGCACAATAGTAGTATTTCTGTCATTGTGAGAGTTGTGAGTTAGACAGCTTTTTGTGCAGATTGGGTCTGCTATTTCGTATTGGATTTTCTATTTCTTCATATAAGAATGTTTAAGAAAAATAAATTTAACTGTTTCATAAAATTTTATTTTTATGAATGCAGCAGCTGGGCAGCTTTTGCATCAGTAATGTAATAAGAGAAATACGATCTTATGACGAAGCTCATTCGCTTAAGGGTATCTTTTTGATTGACTATTTAGTGTATAACAAAATTGCGATTGTGAAAAGGAAGGTAGGGCGTTAGGAATAGAGAGACAATATTGGGAAAAGATGAAAATCTTTTTCCAAAAATTTATTGTAAAAATTGCTAGAAAATATTTGCCAGATATTTTTTCCTCGTAAAAACACCTGTCTTATCCTAACTAGTATTATAAATACGAATGTTTTTATATAAATAATTGTTACCATTGATATCTGTAACTATTGAACCAATTTTCATGTAATTTGGAATGCAGATAGCTTATACGCTGGATTAAACCATAAGATACTTTTTATCCGCTGGTGAAACGGCGGGGTGCAACTGGTATTATTATTATTTAAAAAAACATCATCAATCAACTCTTTGATATATAATATGCGAATACTTAGTTTATTAAGTCATCATATTCCAATCATAAAAGTATTTTATAGTTCTGAGAAGTTTTCAATATAAACTCATTATTTAGACAATACGTCCTTCAATTCGTCCTCCCAAACTTATCGCAGCGCATTGAACTTTCATTGAACCCATGTTTGAACAGTTCTAATCATAAACTGAACTGAAGACGAGCAAGCTACTGCAAAAAGAATGCTCGACAGGGGTTGTAAAATGTTTAACTAAGTGCTGTTTGGGTTAGTCTACTATTTTGGTTTGGCCTGAGTTTGTTTGAGGTTTATTTTTAACCGAGCATGAGGAAATCATTGAATAATAAATAATACATTTTTGTGGACATTTCACACAGTGCCACCTAGCAAAGTTTGTACTATGGGAATCAAATAACTGATACAATACTTACTTAGATACTTTTTGTTTGTAAATACATACATAGAATACAATATACCACTTAGACACAGAACAAACATCGATGTTCATCACACAAATGTTTGATCTGGGTGGGAGTCGAACCCACAACCTACAGTTCAGGAGGCAGGGTTACTACCAACTGAGTTATTGGGCCAGTCAAATAAACTTAATACTCTTTGTTTTTGCTTCAAATATAGATGGTACTACTAGGTGGTAGGACTTTACTGCAAAGTTCGTCTAGGTAGGTACCACCGCTTTGCCAGTTATTCTGCCGCCAAGCAGTAGTGTGCAAGCACTGCTGTGTTCCGGTTTGAAGGGCACTGTAGCTAGTGAAATTACTGGGCAAATAAGACTTTATGATCTGATCTCACAGTTTAGTAATCTTATTACTAGATTGTGCTGATGTCTCTGGATGACGTGCGCAGTGCAGTGTCACGCGAACCTCTATACTTTAGAGTTCCAAGTGACACTGCAGCTGATATGGGCAGCCGTGTTGTTTAACACCAGGCGAACGGCTAGCTCGTCACGTCATTCCTTAACATAAATAAAAAAAAAATAGAATAAATCTGCCATAAACCTATATAAAGTGCATGTTATGCGTCTTCAAACTTAGAGGACCTCTCGTTTTTGTTCTGGAAACGCAATGTTGGAAATCTACTCATTATAAAATTGGTTACTTCTACTCGACATAATACACAAAAATATGCTTCAGCATCGTATGGAATTCTGTTGCCTGAGAAAATATTGTGTAAAACCTAAGATAAGCCAAAGTGAGGCTTGAAAATAATTTCCAACTCCAAGGTTGAAAATTTAACCAATCACGGTTTGAACTTTACACGCACGTACCTGCATCATGAAATTAGATCGCCATCTCGAATCGTGTGCAGGGACCATTAAGGTCTAGACTGTAAATAATTTCAGTTTAATTGTTCTTAAACGGATTTTGAGAGGTTTGCCAAGGGCAGGTTGAGGTGAAATACCTGTCTTTCTAGAGGTTGTAGGTTGCTTTTGCTTTGACTTAGTAAATTGATTTCTGTCTGTCTGAATAAAGTTCAATGAATTATCAATATAACCACGAAATGAGACGTAGGTGCGATAGGGCGAGGTGACACAACACGAAATAAAGATAGAGAGTGAACATATTTTAGTATTAAAATTCTCATGAGTGTGATTCATTTTAAATTAATATATCCCCGACTGTTACTCACGAATAGTATGTCGATTTCTCGACCAGGTTTCGAGACCTCAGGAGGTGAGTTCACGTTCTGCGTGAACTCACCTCCTGAGGAAGAGCATCGGATATGCTCGAAACCTGGTCGAGAAATCGACATACTATTCGTGAGTAACAGTCGGGGATATATTAATTTAAAGTGAACATATTAAAAAAAAATGCTTAAAAAATGTGCCAGATTAGCGTGATGGCGGCACAACTCAGTTTTTGGCGCCAGCACTGACGACAGTTACTAACCCTGTGTAAAACTGCCGTAACACACCATACCACAGTGTTCTAATAATAATATCGAGAACGAAGCACAAGTAAATATAATTATTTAATTCAAATTAATCGGATACCGTAAAGAGGTTTCAACCTTCAAAGATCCTTCAGTTTTTTTCTTGTGTTTTATTTCTAATGTAATCTCTTTCGGTTTTGGTTTCCTTCCCCTACTATACAACTTTGATTAAGTTAGCTTAGTGACCTATATTCGTATCATGTTGACCCTAATCTTTGGCTGGTCGGCGTAGGAAATCAGCATTCCCTATAGACCGTCCAAATGAATCTCCCATCTATTATGCATCACTTCATCTCCAATCCACCTACGGTCAGGTGCGATGACGCCATTCCGCAATGGCAAAATGATACGTTATTCGGCGTATCGTAGTATCGTTTTTGATACGTGATCTGGTAAAATTTATTTGTGAAGCTTAGCCTTTTTCATTTTTCCTGATTTTCTACACTTTTATAAGCCAAAGCTTAATATGACGGACATCATTCTAATATCAATTTTACTGCACCGCTACCATTTCTTTTCTTGCACATCCAGGTTGACTGGTAGATAATGTTTCATAGCATTAAGTCCTTCTTGTACATTATTTTGTGCGAAAGTATAAATAAATAAATAAAACCTATAAAAAGCATTCTGGTAGTGGACACCTGAGGTCATGAAACTTTGATTGTAATGTAACAAGAGAAATTTCGTTCCCAATTTGAAAATTTCCATAGTAACTATGTACATAAACTGCGTATCGAAACCGTTTAATCCATACTAATATGAGTTTCTATTGGTTGCAATCAAGTATACATGATCGCCTAGATGATTCCAACAAACAAACGGAATTCACTTATTGTAGACTGAAATGATTTTATAATACAGACTTCATTGTATTAAAGCTAGAGAAGATAGGTAAAGTTTTAAACTATCATATCAATAACTTACGCAAAGTTTCCTATCGTCCTTTAACTTCACATAAGCCTGAGACCTACTTACAATAAGTAAGGGCCAGTGCCAAGTAGGGAGGCAATTCTTAAGCTATGCACAGTCAGCAAATGCTAATAAAAGGTGCCTCCGACCCGAAGCCGGCGACGGGTAGTTGGAAAATGCTAAAATACTTTCTGAGAATAAGATATTCGCCGGGTGTGATATTCAGCGGATTTCTATAACTAAATGTCGATGAAAGGTACTATTCATGTAACACAGCTTGCCCTCGAAAATATTATGAAGGCCTCTGTAGAAAGAAGGGTTGACCTTAGCTTTGATATAGGTGTGAAAAGCATTTGAAATTGCTTTTATAAAATCTACGCATCTATTCGACATATGACCTCATGTTGGAGTGATCATTTAAATAACCTTTATTATTTTCCTAAATATTCTATAATTTACGTAAGCGTTGATTTAAAGAAATGTTAAAGTTACAAACGCAAAGCGTAAAATAACATTTTCAGATTTATATGGTTTTCTCATGGATGCCATCGTCAGAATGGGCCCACTTGGCGCCAGCTTTCAAATAAAAAATAATCATCAAAATCTGTTCACCCAGTCGAAAGTTCTGAGGTAACAAAAATAATAAAAACCTTACTTTTTTGAAGTCTGCGAAAACTAAAAAACATTCTAAAATTTTATAAAAAATTGCCAGTAAAAGCCGCTTATTTGTACCTATAATTTATAATCTAGCGGCATCATAAACGGCCTCATACAATAAACCATTTACTGCCGTTAGTATGGAGCGTAATGCGGTACAGATGTGGCCATTTTCGTCATGCATCTTCAAGCATCGAGATCTCATTGTTCGAGTACCAGGCTTTCGCAATAGATCTTACTATGGCACTCGGAACAACTCACTTAGTAACCCGTATCTAATGATCACGCACATTTAACTTAATGAGTAGATGCAGATGGAAAAATAGGCGCGATGTGATTTTACTGAGTTTTTGCAACATTTTTGTTGGAAATTGGAATGAGCTTGGGTTCTACACATCAATTAATGATGCCAATTTATCTCAATTGATATTTGATGTACTAAGATGATGATTTGATGAATCTGTGAAACGATAGAGTTTCGAGACTATAATATCGACCCAAACTGCAACTTCAGAAAATTCAAACTTCATTATAGCTTTCGTTTAATGTAGGAGAGAGTTAAATTAATGAGCTAACCAAAATTTCTCTCATGATCCTAACGTTCCCACGTGATAAAATACCTAAAAACAGTTCATAGATAATACCATAGATATTTTATAAATAAAAGGGGATGGAACATCCTTTTGGAAAATTTCACTTTTCCGGGATAAAACGTAGCCTATATGTTAATCTAGTGTATAAGCTATCTTGGTACCGAAGTTCAACCAAATCCATTCAGCCATTTGAGCGTGAAGGTGTAACAAACATACACACATACATACATACAAACTTTCGCCTTTATAATATTAGTGTGATACTCAACATCCATCTTGGCGCGTGTTCTTCGTGAGAAACCATGGTACGGCAACCGCCTAATACACTGTCCCATATGATAAATTTTACAGCATGTTTGTTTTAATGATGAAAGTGGGCCGCGACGTGTTTATAGGAGGCGTTATGTAAAACTATTGGTTTTATGGTGGGAACTTCCTAATACACATATAGGTACTTCGTAGTAGACATATGGCGAGACAGTGATTTCATACTCTCTTTTGTTTTATCAAGATCAAAATCTAGGTTTCATGGACCCGACACTTTCAGTGGAGCCGATTCACTAATAAAAAACTACGTTTTATTTTCATTAGGTTTATGAACCCGCTGCTAAAGCATTGCGCGTGCAATAGCTTTACAAAACGAGGAACATTTCTGTTGCTATATTGACTATAAATAGCAATCACTAATTTTGTTAAAATTAATAATAACAATAATTATAACGCCCGACGATCTCATCTATAGATCCTAGACCTCAACTAGGATTCCCTGTATTTAGGAACCCAGGAACTACAAGGACACCATGGTTCCACAACACCCAGACTCAGAACAATTTGCGCTTATTTTTTCAGTGCACAAATAATTTTCCTGACACGGGAATTGAACCCGCCGCCTCTAGTTTATGAGCCGATATGCTGAACCACACCACACTTACTTGTGAGCTCAATAGTTACCTTTTTTTTAGAAATAAATAATTCTTTGAAAATTACAATATGAATCCCTGCAATGTTAGGCATATTAATCGATAATAAGCAACGAGTTTTCCATCGATTGCCATCATAATTTACTCGATCTAAAAATAAGTCTACTAAATTTACGTTACTGTCATTATGTTCTTCCAAAATTGATAAAACATGTAGGCATCACGAAATCACTAAATAATTTAGTAGACGTCAGGCTTTGACGCCGCCACTATAATAATTAGACATTAATGGATTGGCTTATACCTGCGTATCTATATAATATTATAGCTATTATGACATTATTGTAATATGAAATGAATGAATATACTAATATTAATAGACATTATTATAGATGCCTATTTCAATTTAATCGAACTGGTGACTTGTTTTGGAGTAAAACTTCTTTACGCACGCTTGACTTAGGGAGTAAGCTGGTGAATACGTGACGAGGCGACTGGAAATTGAATGTTGTTAGTTCACGTAGATCTCCATCGTCAACATTAAAAAATAATTTAAAAATTACGTATTTGTATTATTATGTTGGTATGTCCGGTAAAATGACAATTTACAATTGTCAAGATGGCGATATTATCATTAAACAAAGCAAAAACAAAGTTTTATCGGCCGATAGATCGCAGCTAAAGAAGTTTCAATTCAGTCGTGTGGTGCAGCACATTCGTTTTTTCTGGAGACTCAAGCCGTTTTCAGGCCCAATATGTTTTTCTTCTAATTTGTGCTAAGGCCACCAACGTGATTAGTTTAGGAAAAAATAATTTGTAAGATTAATGCTTTCACCACTAAAATTTAACAGCTCTAAGTTCGCACTTATCTCTCTGTGACGTACAAACTGCAATGTATTTAGTTACTGGGGGAGATCACGGAACTTAGATTGCAAAGCAACAGGAGAAATTTCATTATTTGTAAAATTCCATAGTAACTGTACATAAACTGCGTATTGAAACTGTCAAATCCATACAAATTTGTATTTCTGTGTTGCAATCAAGTTACATGATCGCCTAGCTAGAAGCCACACGGCCATAGCACGGCAGAACTTCAAATCAGGCTGAGTTTGATGAATGGAATAAATTACACGATTTGATTTCACGTTGATATTTGGACGCGACGATTTATAATATTCATTGCATTATTAAAGTTAATGACAGCGCATAACATTCGTCAAGCGTATCAAAACTGTCCATATCATTAAATAACTTATTAAATATAAACGGTATGTTTGTGTGCCTATTAAAATTATCCTTAATGAAATATAATGGATGTTTTTTATGCAAGCTCCTTATGTATTGTCTTATTTTTATTGAGATAATAATTATGGTTCAGGAGGGACGCGTTAATTTCACTAAGAGACAAATCCTTTTAGCTTTTACAAATTTATCGGATTTCAAACACAATAAATAATATCCTTTAAAAAAAAGGAGAGTCATCTTAATTTTTTACTGAGAAGGATGATAGTTAGACCTATTTGTGCTGCCCGTTTTAACACCTGGTTAGCTGAGTAAATAACTCAGGGTTAGTTCTCTATTTTATCTTGCACTTTAAAAATTATCCACTTATCCCGTTACATTCCTAACTCGGGCTTAATTTGTTTAAATTGTAGACATAATATACCAAACTTTGACATTTGATATTTGACATTTTGTTATATATGTCACCGTCAGAAAATTTTCCATCCATACCTTCCATTTTGGTATATACATATAGGTACCGTAAACATACCATTCATTTTGTTATATACATATACCGTACACATACTATTCATTTTGGTATTACATATAATAAAGTGAACTAAAATAATAATAAAACAGGGAAATGTGAAACCTCTAAACATAACTTAAATAAGTGTGACCGAGACGAGAGAGAGTGAGACGAGACGGTGACGCCGCATTACTATTGAATGAATTATTTTCGCTATGTACACAGATAAAAAAAAAAATTGTTTGTACCATAAAGTTTTTAAAACGGGCTACCGCTAGAGGTTTTCCGAACGACTCGAGGTAAAATTTATGGAGTTAAACTGAAAGTTCATTTAAACAAATAAGAAATTTCCAAATCGGTTTAAAAATGACGGAATCTGAATTAACAAACATTTAAAAAAATACAACTCAGTCGTTATTTTATCGTACCCTTTAGTAATTAAGTTGGGTGAATGGTTTCTTTTGGTTAGCAATACTGACTGTGCGTGATTGGACGAGAGAGTGTGTCGGGTGAGCAGGAATAGCGATCTGTGTCCTGTGCCCGTTTGTACTAAAGTTTGACAGCTCCGGTTTCTCGTACATTTGTCAAACTAGTGTCGAGTCAACATGCTTGATACTGTACGCTCATTGGTTGAGACATCCGATGATCAACCAACCTATGAGCGTTCAGTATTTGGTTTGCCAAGTTGACGCGGATTTTAATAAGTTTATACGAAAACCCTTGGAAATCGTTGCTTAGCTAAGTTGTAGATTAATAGTACATTAATTGGTCTTTAGCATGTCTTTGGTTTGCTAATGAAAAGTTTCAATACATATTAAACAGCGAAGAATAAACAGTTAAAGCAATACTCCTATAATTTTATTTACAACACTAACAAATTGAGAAAATACTTTTTTTTTTGAACGAGCTCATGCTGTTGGTCTCTATCGACCTTTACAGCGTCACCGGGCGGAGCGTCACCGGGCGGAGCGTCACCGGGCGGCCTTACTTTTTTGATGTCGATTTTTACCCTTAGCTTGAATTTTGTTGATTGTTGATTGTTTGTGGATGGGATAACTAAACGTAATCTTTCGATGTGCAAATGTGCATCCTAGTCAGCCTGCTGTAATTTACTTTAATTTGTATACGTTAAGAAAAATAATTTATTAATAATATGCATTTTGGTTTCAGGTAAATACCGCGTCAGCTGTAGGTATCTATTGCCCAACTATGAATGTAATGGAATGTAAGTTATACACCTACAAGTGCTGTTTATATCACACTAATATTATAAATGCGAAAGTTTGTGTGTATGTGTGTTTGTGTGTATGTGTGTATGTTACTCCTTCACGCTCAAACGGCTGAATGAATTTGGATGGAATTCGGTACCAAGATAGCTTATACACTAGATTAAAATATAGGCTACATTTTATCCCGGAAAAGTGGAATCTTCTCGTGGAATGAGTAAATAATTAAAATACATTTTATGCGCGGCTGAAACCGCGGGGCGCAACTAGTGAAGACATAAATATAACATTAATTTCAATTAAACTGCTGTCATTGCAAAAGGGGTTTTCCATATACCTACCGACACCTTTTGTTATTTATATACGTCGTTGGTCAGAATAAAATACTAGTTAAAATAGATTTTTAAGTCAATAAAACAATGCCTTTACCTACTATGATTTATGCTCTGGTAAAATAGAGTTTTGTTTTAAGTATAATAATAATAATAATAATAATATTAACGCCCAACGATCACATACATAGATCCTGGACCCTAACTAGGATTCCCTGTGTCTAGGGACCCAGGAACTACGAGGACCATGGTCCCACAACACCCAGACTCAGAACAAGTATTTATGTTTTCAGTTTCAATTGTATTTAAGACCATACGACTGAAGTAAAACTTAAACTTAAAGCGGCCGGTATAACTTTGTTCTTGCTTTGTTTGACAAAATTGTATATTGTCATTTTAGCGGGCATACCAACATAATTATACAAATTTTTGACAAATATGTTGACAATGGAGATCTACGTTAACCAACAGCTTTCAACTTCCGCTCGCCTCGTTACACATTCACCAGCTTACTTCCCAATTCAAGCGTGCCCTAAGAAGTTTTACTTCAAAAGTTTCAAAAGTTTCTTATCTTTGGATTGTTAAAAATTGTCTATATTTTAAAATTGACTTTGATAATACCATTTACTTATAATAGCTGCGATTTTATAATAGATACGTAGACTAGAGGACCATATTTTTAAACATGCACCATTTTTTGGAAATGCTTTTAAATCAGTTTATCTCCAGTACATCCCTTCCAAAAACCCCTTTCGAAACATCGCCTATTTCCAAAATTTACACACACATAAACGTTTATGACTTTATCGAAAACGATAACATGTGTAATAGCTTTAAATTCGACGTTGAAGTGATAAAAAAATGTATAAATAATAGATGGTGATATTTTGAAAATAATAAAAAGCGATAAGTTAAAATTATTGCTAGCTGCACAGCTAACACATGGGTAAAAAGTTTGCCAACCAATTAAAATACATTAAAAATCAATTATTGGTAAAACAGCACCGATAGGCACAGTGCATTGCTATTTCTAGTAGCACCGATATGTTTGGAGCAACTTCTAAAAATACCTTTTGTATGCTAAATATACCTGACTATACTCAAGGTATGTTAACAGTCTCTGTGGTGTGGTGGTTGAGCAGCTTGGCTCAGAGCCTGGAGGTGGCGGGTTCGATTCCCGCGACAGGACAAGTATTTGGGCACAGAAAAAAAGCAATGCTGCATCAAAATTATTTGTTGTGTGTCTGGGTTTTGTGGGACTATGGTCCTAGTAGTTCCTGGGTCCCTAGATACAGGGAATACTAGTTAGGGTCCCGCATCTATGCATGTGATCATTGGGCGTTATTATTATTATGTTTTCTCGTAAATTTTCTCTCAATAAATAAAAAAGTATAAAAACTTTAAAATTACATAAGCAAGCAAAACTACGTCTAAACCTATAAATCTAGATCGTTAACACGCAACTTATCGTGTAGGAGTGAATGCACGCCATTTCTTTAGCACCTAAGTTGCCTTAGGCCAGCGTTTCTTAAATTGGGTGTACCTTGATGGGGTGCGGGCCAGGATACCTCCACGTTGCCTCCAGTGTTGCTAGTCCCTTATGAATGCGTTTCATTTGGGAGGAAGCACAACACGCCTTATTAGTTACTTGATTAAATCCAATTAAAATCCAAACTCTTTGTATGGGCTTAACAGTTTATAATACACCGTTTCTGAGCATATAGAGTTAGACGATAAAAAAATATTACATGCCATACAATAAATAGCAAGATATTGGATGTCTAAGAATGGAATTCAAAAAACATAAGAATAACATCATTTATCACATTTTACTGAGAGACATATTCTAGATATTTTAAACCTTTTATATGTACGAGTATAATACCATTTATTATTAAGCTCTTAATAGTTAGGTAATTAGGTAATTTAATCTGCCGCTAGAAGTTGACAGATCATTTTAAAGTTTATGGAGTGTTATGAAACGATGGTAAGGAATTTATAAATATTTTCAGTTATGTACATGACTGAAAATATTCAATCAGTGTCAGTTCACAGTCCCCATTGGGTTCCGCAGAAAAAAGATTAAGAACCACTAACCATATCAATCTAGAAATCGTTTGGTAATTTTTGTTGTTACTTGAACTATAATAATGAACAGTGTTGTATCAGGTAACTTAGACTTTAATAAATTTAATTTATAGAACAAAATAAAGTTTCAGATAATTTAAACCTAGGTATGTTCCTTAAAATGTCACAAGATAAATCCTGACGTACTATTAAACCTACTAACGACGTATAAACTTAGGCCTAACAATTTATTCCAACATAATCCGAAACGAAGTTGTCCTAAAGATGTCTTAAAACGACGACGAAAAAAGAAATATATGGTCACGATCGTGCAATTATTTCCATCATATAGCTTTGCTAGGTGAAGGTCGGATTACGTCAGCCTCTATTCGGTTTGTCTCGTGTAGTTTTACTAACAAACGTTAAAGGCTTTATTTGTAACGAGTCAGTCTTTTTGGAATAGTTTTTGCTTTGTTTGTAGCTCTGTTACCAAGTTAACAATTTTAGTGTCAGTTTTGTCTTTGTCTATCCTCTCATCAACCTCGGATAAATCTTAAATTGCATTTTACATAACTTAAATAGCAACATTATTATTTACGTTACCTCAAAATTGATATAAACCGCGACAAGCGAAACATTTGTGGCAACAATTTCTAAACCAAAAGCGTTAGGTTTAACTTTTCTCTTTGCGTTTAAAGTAGTTTCTAGCGAAAGTGCAATCTAACGATTAGAAAGCCAAGATTACAAACATCATCAGGTAAATAATGATTGGAGATATATCAAAGTAAACTGTAACATGTGTCTTTTATGCAAGTAATCTCGGGCAATAACTGCTTTTGTAGGAAGCCCGACGATGATAAAATTTGTTATGTTGATCGACGAAGGTGGGGTTGTAAATGACGTGTCTAGTGTATCTTGTAAATCTTAATAATTATGTGTTACTATAATGAGAACGTAATACACAACTTCTAGTATGAGTGTCTATCAGCCGTACCATAATATACACAATGACAATAAAATTAAAAATACATTCCACGCGGTAAAATTAAACTTCCACAAATACATTTTTTACTAATTTTATGTGAACGCTAAACAGGCAGTTATAAAAAGCCATCACCTTTCAAACTCTCTGTTATTTTATAACAATTTATTTAACATTCAAAAGGTGCTCAAAGCTTTGTTCGCCTCACTTGCATTGGGTAACCAAAACAGAAGCAGCCCGTTCTCAAAGGGAGTACACGCCCTTACTAAAGTGGTACGATTGAAAACTTTTTCAAGCGGAAACCCTTAAAACAAAGTGCTTCGATGCACTTAATTTTTTATCTGATTTTGTACTTGAAAAGACGATATTTGAGTTTGTTGTGATATTTTGTTGAATTCCTATCAAATTATGGAGCTTATGACTTTAACAAAAGGAATTTTACAAGAATGTAATCTCCAGATGTAAAAAATCTATACGATATTGACCATAATTATTTGAGATACGATTTTTAAAGTAAACATATGGTAGGTTTTTTTTGAACAGGCTAATGCTTTTGGTCTCTGCCGACCTTTACAGCGTCACCGGGCGGGGCATTTTGTAGGTGCGTTAAGCATGCGTACTGACAGAGTTAAAATGAAAATTGTACGTTGATTTTCGTGAACTGAGTATGTAGTTTTTCCACTTTTAAGTTTTCACTGTATTCATTTCAATTAACGTTGCATATCTTTAATAATTCAATTATAAAAATATCGCTACATTACTGGAAACCCTGAAAAGTTAACTAGAGCGAAGTGTTAGGCAAGCGTGCACCATCTTAGTCTGCGTCGTCTTTTTCCATCAGGTGAGACAGTGGTCAAATGCATTGTATATAAACAACAAAAAAAGACCTGTAAAATTTTTTTTACAGTCAGGCAAAAACCTCCTTTATTTTATATATTTATATTACGTAACTTACTCAAACATGATAGCTCTTCTTGACACGATAACTTGGCACAGACTCAACCTCTCTCAATAACTGTTGGAACATCGATAGCAATAGTAACTATTATTCAAGAACTAGTTTCGCTAAAACTTCTGTACACGTATTAGAGCCCACGGACAGTTTTTATTAATCATAAAGAGTATCGTGGGAATTTTAGAAAGTCTGAAAATATTTTTTCCGTAGATTGGTAATATGTTATTTGAATCCTAGATACTGTAACCAATTATTTGAGAATTAATCATGCTAAAATTTCAAGTATCGATACTGAATATCATTGAAATATATTATAGGTACCCTGCGTTCGAGTCCTACCTCTCGCAATGAAGACTGGTAATGTATTTCTACCTAAAATATTGGAGAACGTGACCGGCGTCTTCAATTTACACAATATAATACATTTTCTTTTAGTGTAGTTATACTGTTAGAATTGGAGAGCTATGATTAACGATATAATTTATCTGCGAACAGTATTAAAACGAACATCTCTTTAGAAATTATAAAGAAACGAAATTATGACGTGTGCATCTGTTTTCATTATTATTACATAAAAACCTACTATTATAACAATAAAACTATTATTAGGTAAAGAAGACTCTAGGTTAAAAACGTGAACCGGATTCTTGGCAATGTTTTCTTGGCACTTTGTTTTCGGT
Organism: Ennomos fuscantarius; assembly: GCA_905220475.3. NCBI lineage: Eukaryota > Metazoa > Arthropoda > Insecta > Lepidoptera > Geometridae > Ennomos > Ennomos fuscantarius. The sequence continues at coordinate 6,546,243 of HG992039.1, forward strand.
ACGATTCCCTAAACGACACAATCATCTATGTCCATTACACGAGATATCTTTAGATATATGAAGCCATGTCAGGCTAAGACTGAAAAGACTGACTTGTCATTTATTAAATAGCTAAGGTCTGTTGTCTTTTTTTACCTCAGTCTTATAAATATTAATGGATTCACGCGGTTCGGAACCATGCTTCAAGAGACTTATGAGGGTCTGAAGATTTATTTGGGGTTAAAGTTAAAGCAAGCGAAAATTGTGTATAGCGCCATCTATTTGTCGATGAGGTCAATTTGCTGACAGGGGTCAGTATTGCTTTCTCCGTATTTTCAAGAAATGCGGCTGGGTTCAAGTACGGTCTCATACATATTAATGAAGAAAGACTGGAAAAATTGCCAGCAGATTGTTTTGTGGTTACCTTGGGGGCTCGATATCCATAAAATCTGAATTGATGAACAGCTGCCAAAAGCTTTACATTTTCATTGAGCAATAAATATACGGAAAAAACCGTCTTCTGTGATATTTATGACATGGCATCAAGGAAAAAGGTTTATTCAATGTCCGTTCCGAATTTCCCATGTAAAATATTGATTAGAATGATGTTGAATTGAATTTTTAAATGCAGTATATAGAATATTGTTCTTAGTATTTTTGTTTTTTTAATTATAATAATAACATAACACACGGTGGAATATTTGATGAATATTTTCTATACTTAACTAGTAAGTATGTTGGGAACATTCATTTAATAAACTATTAAACAAAACTTTCGGTGTTGTTACAATTGTTAGTAAAAATACAAATTACCATTTTTTTAATCACTGCGCGTTTACCGAAGAAAGTACAAGATTCAACACTTTCAATTTCACAAACCGCAACCAAACTTTTGTTCCCATTCTTAGTCTAAGCTCTCAGGAGGTCATTTTGTTCAAAGCCATTGTTATTTACAACGAACGTCTTTTGTTTCAAATAACCTCCGCTGGACTTTCCTCCATTCATTAACTTTTCTTCCGTGGACAAGTGGAAATCCGTGTGTAGCCTCTGGTTTACACTCTTCAAGTTTTGCAGCATCGATTTACTCCAAAGTAGATCCTATGGTATCAGGATAGAGTTTACTTTTATGTGCGTGTTATTTTTCAATGATTGTAGGTTTGTTTAGATTGGAGAGATAATGAGTACGAGCTCTTTTTTACGACGTCTGTGGGTGAAACCGGATCGTATTGTATTCAGGCTCTTAGCAATCTTGTTCAGGCATCGGGCTGTGGTTAAAGTGGAAAGGAAAATTAAATATTAATATTTGCGTTTAGTCCTTCCTTTCATCGCATCGAGACATTAAAAATTAATGAATTAGAAATTACTGAGCAATTGAGACTTTATGATCTGATCTCACAGTCGAGTAATCTTATTACCAGACTGTGCTGATGTCTCAGGGTGATGTGCGCAGTGCAGTGATGCTCGAAACTCTATTTTGGGGTTCCGATTGACACTGTTCTGTTATGGGCAGCCGTGGCTTAACATCAGGTGAACGGCTAGCTCGTCAAATCATTCAGTAACATAAAAAAAAACATAAATAATAATATTATCACACTAATATTATAAAGGCGAAAGTTTTTATGTGTGTATGTTTGTTACTCCTTCACGCTCAAACGGCTGAATGGATTTGGGTGAAATTCGGTACCAAGGTAGCTTATACACTGGATATACATATAGGCTACATTTTATCCCGGAAAAGTGAAATGCTCCCATGGGATGAGCAAATAATTAAAATACTTTTTATCTGCGGGGCGCAACTAGTGTATGATATTGAATGGTAGATGAGCAATCCCAACATTGGATTTGGCAACTAAAACTAAGCTAAAAATATAAAACAATGAATGAAGTCATACCAGTAAATTAAACGTTATCTACTTAGCTCTTATTAAGGAAATTATGTTGTTGTATCTGTAGATGGAGTCATTGACTTTGATAACGTTCATGCACCCACTTTATATGATTGAAGTTTGGTCGCAAAAAATGGCCACTTATTTATATCCATTATCGTCATTCATTTGTTTTAACCGGTCGTCTATATTGGACCTAATACTATAGATGAGACCTGAAAACTAGCCAATAAAGACATCATTATGTCTGTATGCAAATATTCCCTTTATCACACCTATTTTCCTGGTACTTGCCACCCGCTATCGGTCGAGTACATACGTCGCGGTAATTCTGTTCTCGTACCATTTTCCTTTGTAAATTCACAACGCGCGAACGTTTGGTCAATTCAAAAAGTTTAGTGAAATTTTTTCGTGTACTCATATCATCAGTATCGATATTCAGTTGTTTTAGATTGATAGTGAATCATGGGATGAAACAAAAAACTCAAGTGGTTGGATTAATTTTGATAGACGATAAGTGTAGTGACAAAATGTATAACCAACCCCGAAGGAGATCTTTGAATATTTGGATCGAGAAGATATCGAAGCGGAGGGGCTCGAAAGACTCCAGAGACTCTCCGATTGGGTCCCCTCTGTCCGATGAGGTAATTAGAAAACTATTAAAACATAATGCTATCAATTCTTGGCTGAATATTCGCTATATCAAATTCTTATGTCATTTTTAATAACACACAATGAAACGAATTCCGTACGTAAATAATTATTGGGATTCTACTATTCATTATTTTTTGTAACGTTTATAAGTACACAAGAGGAAGAGACCAACTTAAATTTTAAGGTGATGATGATGCGTACATTTATGTGAAATTTTATCAAATCCTGTGTAAAAATAAATGCGTAAAAGCATCGCTCCCGCCGCCCTTGAAAATTGCGCCAATGTTATCGGTAACTGATTACGGGAATGATTTTGGCTTTATCATGTTACGACGTACCCTAGTGCTTTGATGAGATAACTGGAACTAAAAAACTCAATGATATTTGCTTGGTCTTGTAGTTGTCCTACGGAGTCTTATCTAGACGAGTCGATAATTCGATATGTCTCTGTTTTCTACTCCAGCATACAAAAGTATAGTCGGCGTTGGTATATATAGGATTTGATAAAAAGTGAAGCTGGAGTGTCTTCGATGTTGCCTCACTTACAGAGATTGTTTTTACTTATCTAGATGTTGCTTAACTTGGTCTTTGTGTTTTATTGTCAATTCAGATCTTACAAGTTTATCATTAGAAGCAATTTCTCTATTCTTCTTTCTTGGCTTGTTTTCAATTTTTCCGGTTTATATTTTACCTATTTTTATCACAAAAATCAAGTCATTTTATGTAAGTTATTCAATAAAGGCGCTAATTCAAGAGACATTTGTTTACTAATAGCTCGTCTTGGCACACGATTTGCCACCTGCTTCGCTCACCCGTCTGCGGCACGCTTGGCCACAATCACAAATGTATCTAGTATTACTCCCGCCACTTGGCACAAGCTTCCAAGATAAATATATTTATCGTGGAAGTTATTCATCAAAATTATTATATTATTCTTAAATATTATGATTTTTATTTATGATGCTTTTAATAACTTTGACTGGTATCATAACTGGTTCAAAATAATTGTTAAATTGAAAATTTCTCGCGTTGACAGTAATGCTTTAAGTACCCGCTAAGACCATACAATTTTGTAAATAAAACGTATCCTTTCTATTAATCCAAGAACTAAAGTAATATAGCCCAAATTCAATAAAACATCTTCATCCTTGCATCGTAACAAACAACTTTAACGTAAATATGCTAAGTAGGACACAGTAAAGGATAATATAGAAAGTGGGATTATTAATATAATTTACTGTATGTTGTTATGTTATTTCATCTTCACGTGTAGTACAAATTAAAATCTATATGAATTATGCAGTTTAGAATCTAGCATGTTTACTTAAAACTGCAAAAAAAGCAAAACGTCTCTATTAAAGTAACAATTTTACCCACTGCTAAATGATAATCGCAGGATATACATATTTACATAGTAAGGCATGTCTTGCGAAAACCGGTCGTGTTCCGGTGCTTATCGTGCTCTAAATATGTAGACTGTCGTAAATGAAACGTGAAAAACTACGAACTTGAATGTTAAGTATGTGTAGAATGTCACACTAGACTTTGAAAAACGATGTTGGTGGTAACTTACCTTACTTGCATGCAAATGTTAACGATAACATAGAGAAGCAAGAAGGTAGTATCAGAGTATCGCTCTAAGGAGAAGCCTATGTTCAACAGTGGACGTCTTCAGACTTCAGGCTGATGATGATAATGATGATGATGATGATGATGATGATGATGGTGATTATGGTGAATTATAAGATGTGACATTGATTGAATATGTTGCTAGACTTAAAAGCGGCGATTATTAAAATAAGTTTGACTGTTAAATGACAAGATTCCATCATATAGTTGTAAACAACAGGGAAGCTGTTAATAAACTACATGAATAAAAATCACGATACCTACCTAAAATTAATTAAGTTGACACCAATATTCTGGGATTTCCGGTTAAAAGGTAGTTAATGAAACATTGAATGAGGAAAAGTAGCGTTTACAATAAAACAGAATGTTTGGATAATAACTGAGTATTTACGCATTATTAGCCGTTTAAAAAAAGAGAATCAAAAGAAAAGTAAAAAACTAAAAACACTTGTTCCCTACCTATAATTTAGGTTTGTACACAACGCAATTCGTAAAAGTGCGATCGATAACCTGACTAACGCGGGTTCATCGCCATTAAACCAAACCTCTGATGTATTACAAGGTCGCACAACCTTCATACATTTATTAGTAAGTTCTACTGTTAGGGTTATCATTAACCCATTCCGTTTTCTCTATTAAATCGTCTACCCTCAATCTCAATAATTAACATTCCTTTGCTTATAAGTTTTCAGCTTTGTCTAAATAATTTTTCATCATAGTTAATGATTTTGTTTTATATGCTTCTTCCCGTCTCTGGAATACTTTGTGAGTTATTGTCATCCTTTATAATGCTACAGTTATATATATGTTATTTTCCCCAAAGCAAAGATCAGGTTTAAGGAAACGGCCCGAAGAGGTAGCCCTATCCGAAAAATAGGGTGTGCGTAGTTGCGTACTGTGAAGCGTATAATCCTTGCGTTTACATGCCTATTGCTATTGTCAACAATGAAACAGTTCCAATGACATCATTTCGGTGTAAGTGGACTTGCTCACCTTGTATTGTCAGGTTACTTGTTAGATTTAGTTCGAGAAAATTGACATTGTTTGATAGTAATTGTTGCTGAATTGTAGTTTTGGGGTGTTTCGTTTCATTACTGTCATTGTGTTTCCGCTTTTATGTTATCACAGAATGTATACTACGTACTTCAACTATCTTCCCTATTGTATTGTTTCTATAAGTTCTGAGGATTATGATGGGGTCGGTTGGTATTGGTTGACCCGAATTGGTTTGACGCGATGGCTGCTGATCTGAAATAATTTTGGTCGCTTTCATAAGAGAACATTCATATCCGTTTTGCACGATTTCAAAAACAACAGCAAAAAGTTCAAGGTCACACATCATATTGTCATTACGTGTAGAGCAACTTACATGTATATATACATTTCCCTTTGGGATATCCCACCAAGGGCTTTAAATAAAGTGGTAACTTTGTCTTTTTATAGTGTGCGTGATGGCGTGACGTTTCAAATGGTACTTCTAAAAAATACTTATGTACGGAATGTATGCCGGTAACATTTTTGAAATTTAAAGAACAAAGAGCAATTGTAAATTTAACACTTCTATTTGTGTATTACATTAACCCACTCAAGGTAAGTTTATGGTAGAGAAAGCCTATAAACCTAAAGCACTAAATAACAAAACCATAATAATTTCGTTCACAATATTGGCCAGCAGCTAAATGTTTAAATGTTATATAACAGACGCTGAAGTATTTTACAGAATCGGAGACTATCATTAATATTAGTATGGCGTCGAAATATAATAATGTAACGATAACATAATTATTGGCCATATGTTTTTCTTGCAAACGATTGCTATAACGACAGTTGCGTGTGCGCAGGTGTATTAACAGATGGCATTTGCTACCCAATAGGGTGGGCTTGACGCGTCCAGTCAATGTTTGAATTTTTAATAATAATAGGTCTTTACCTATGAAATTGCCGTATTGCAGTACAGACTTTTTCAAACAAAAAAAAGTTTTGATTGGCTATGAATTCTAAATTCAAATTAATTTTGTTTTAAAAATATGACATTCTATTTACAATATAAGTCTTTTGTTTATTGATTAGCGTTGTATTTTCATTACATTTCAACATTTTTCCTCATAATGGATACTTTGAAATTTCGTGTAATTATGGAATATGAGTTCTGTCGTGGCACCAACGCGGCACAAACGACACGTAACATCAACGACGTTTACGGAAAGAACTGTACAAACGAACGTACAACCCGTTATTGGTTTGCTCGGTTCCGTTCTGGGAATTTTGACTTGAAAAATGAACCTCGTGGTCGTCCGGAAACTTTGGTCAACAATGATGAATTAAAGGCGATTGTGGAAGCTGATGAATCTCAATCTACAGCTGAGTTGGCAGCAGCTTTTGATGTTAGCATCAAAACAATATTGGTCCATTTGCGACAGATTGGCAAGATAAAAAAGCTTGATAGATGGGTGCCCCACGAACTTAACGATCGCCAGCGCAACGTACGCGTCGAGACTTGCCTTGCGCTGCTTAACAGGCACAGAAATGAAGGAATTTTGAACCGAATTGTTACGTGCGACGAAAAATGGATTCTTTTTGACAATCGAAAGCGCTCAGCAAGTTGGTTAGATCCTGGTTCGGTACCAAAGCAATGTGCAAAACGAAAAATGACCCCTAGAAAGGTGATGGTCACGGTTTGGTGGTCCAGTGCTGGTGTGATTCATCATAGCTTTTTACAAAACGGCGAGAGCATTACTGCAGATGTGTACATTGAAGAACTGACCACAATGATGGCGAAACTCGCACGTCTGCAACCAGCTTTGGTCAATCGGTCGTCTCCACTGCTACTTCACGACAACGCGCGACCCCATACTGCACAACAGACCGTCTCTAAGCTGCATGAGTTGGGTTTGGAAGCTCTCCCTCATCCGCCATACTCACCAGATCTTGCGCCTACCGACTATAACTTTTTCCAAAATTTGGACAACTTTTTAACGGGAAAAAAATTCAATTCCCGAGAGGCAGTACAAAACGCCTTTGAAGAGTTTGTTGTCTCCTGTCCTGCTGATTTTTTCAAGAAGGGCATCCATAAACTGCCACAGCATTGGCAAAGATGCATTGATTGCAGGGGTGATTACTTTGAATAAAAGAAATAAATAAGTTAGAAAAAAAAATACTTTAACTTTTTTCAAACAAAACGGCAATTTCATAGGTAAAGACCTAAATGAAGTTTTTGAATGAGCAACAATGTCCAACCATCACAAACATAGATCCTGGACCCTAACTAGGATTCCCTGTATCTAGGAACTACAACACCCAGACTCGCAACCTATTGACGTTTTCTTATCATAAATAATTAATATTGCAGGCTTTAGTTTTGGAGAAGTGGTTAAAACATTACAAGTGGTAAGCTGAGAAAATTTAGTAAAGTTAAGTAAATTAAGTAGGTACGGCTCTCGATATAACGACCTTTGTTTATAGCTTTGATATTAAAAACATCCTCATCTCCTGACGTCAATAGTTCTTTATATAGGTAAATAAAATGAAATATTTATATAAGTAAATTAATGAACATGACCTAATAATATAAGAGCTGTTTTTAGATGTTGACATTACTTTTTTTTTACTTTTTACTAGGTGGTAGGACTTTACTGCAAAGTTCGTCTAGGTAGGTACCACCGCTTTGCTAGTTATTCTGCCGCCAAGCAGTAGTGTGCAAGGACTACTGTGTTCCGGTTTGAAGGGCACTATAGCTGGTGAAATTACTGGGGACTTATTACCAGACTGCGCTGATGTGCGCAGTGTGTCACGCGAAACTTTATATTGGAGTTCCGAGTGACACTTCTGTTATGGGCGGCCGTGTCGCTTAACATCAGGTGAACGACTAGCTCGTCACATCATTCACTAACATAAAAAAAAATTACCTGACATCATAGCTCAGTTGGCAATAAATCTGGCTTCTGTACTGTAGGTTGTGGTTCCGATTCACACCCAAAGTAACAATTTTTTTGTGTTTAGTTATTTTACCGCCATTTACAATTTATTATCATTTCCATTATTCATTATTAAAATATTTTCCTGTCCTCATTCATTCAGTCACCTTTGAAGTTTTCCATCAAACTTGCAACTAAATTATTGCGTTATATGTTCATTATACGAAAAAAAAAAATTTATTAAAAATTAAAGTAGTTTCTACGGAAAAAGTGTTACCCTTAGATTAAATATCAATAAAAATTTAGGTAGTTACCAAAATTTTATAAACAAGCTGAATTTGTATCTGCCGTATAAAGTATAAAGAAAATTAGTCCCAAAAGTTTAGCAACTACCGATATTTTTGTAACTGCAATATTAGGTTAGCGTGAAAAGACTCTGGGTCAAAGACTGAAGAGACGGTAGAAAGAAAAACTATGTTTGATTATTTTTTTAAAGATGGATGCAAATTCAAACAACTCTTTGTGGTGGTAAATATAGCACTCACATAATCAACACAATTAAAACCAGTCAATTCGCACTAGTTGAATATCTAAATCATTAAAAATAATCAGTTCATGTGAATTAATTAATTTGTATCGCTAATAAACAACATTGAAAATAAAATATTATTTTGTTAGCATTATAATCACACTGTTAACTGGTAATTAAAACTATGTGTAAATAAGCACAGTATTAGGTACCTACTAGGAATAATAGTTAATATAGATATTCCGAGAAGGCATCGAATAGTTAATTTTCCTCCCTGAGGTCGCTATGCGGGACCATTGATGGTATTCATTGAGTTTTAATAAACACTTGTTGCGCCCCGCGGTTTCACCCGCGGATAAAAAGTAATTTAATTATTTGCTCATCCCACGGGAGCATTTCACTTTTCCGGGATAAAATGTAGTCTATATGTTAATCCTGTGTATAAGCTATCTTTATACCGAATTTCATCCAAATCCATTCAGCCGTTTGAGCGTGAAGGAGTAACAAACATACACACATACAAACTTTCGCCTTTATAGTATTAGTTTGATGTGATAGTGTGAAGTGTGATGTTATTTCGCTTAAATATTAAGCTGGCCTTATTATTACAATTTTTTTTAAATAAAAATTTAAATCAAGTCATCGTAGTTCTATTTTACGATCGGATGATACCATTTCTAACCGACTTCAAAAATGAAATAGGTTCTCAATTCTACTGTCTAAAAAAAAGTTTGTTACCTCAGAACTTTTGACTGGGAAAACCGATTTTGATAAAAAAAATTATATGAAAGTTGGTGCTTCCCGTGTGGTCCAATTTGGTCCAGTTCTGACAATGCCATCAATGAGAATACCATGTAAGACTGAAGTGGGTTTTTTACGCTTTGCGTTTTTTACTGGTGATTGTGTGAAATAATCTTTGATTATAATGGCTTTTGGCGCATGTTAATTTATTCTCAATCAATTTTATATATATAGTTATATATAGGATATAGTTAGAAGATTGAAAAGAACAAAACCATTCAAGTTAGTGTAGTGGGTATTTAGTGCTATAACGTAATGTAGTGCAGTGCAAGTAAGTGCTATCTACTTAAAAAGAACACAAGAACCATGTGTCTTCACCTTAATAGAGACAATAAGAAGTGTTATTGGACACATTCTTAGATAATTGAATGTTTCGGAGATTAGGTTAAATGTAAATTACTTATTAGACACATGGATGGCTAGATTGTAATATTATTAGAGTGCTCAAAAAAGGTATCCTAGAAAAAAAAAATTATATACCGGGCCATTTGAATTCCGCTCAATTGACAGAGAATTGAGATAAATAATACAACAATGTACCTATCCGGAGATTCCCCGATTTTACCTTCCTATTATTAAAGTTTGCATCGACATTTTGTGCATAATATAGTCATATATCAAATGATATCATAACCCATTATAAAAACCAGTTGATGGCAACTTTTAAACATACAATGAGGTAAATGAGGGACATGGATAATATGGTTCAGGTGTTTTCAATAAAATTAATTAAAATTAAAACTTTGGGTTATGCTAAGCAGGCGATACTAGTAAAAATCAGAAATCAATTTGTTGGATGAATCCAATTATAATTGCCAATTAAATTACATATATAATATACTAGCGGCTCGTCCCGGCTTCGCACGGGTGGACATTTTTTCATTTTTGACACCTTGGGTAACATTATTGTAGTATTAGTAGGGATCCTGTTTTTCTTGCATTTAAAATAATCTATGTTAATCAGTGATAATGTAGCATTGAAATGGGGAAAGAATTTTTAAAATAGGTTTTTAATTTTGGAGCCAATTCGTACTTACTTAACATACATACAAATCTTTCCATATAATAACTAACACTTAACAAACATAAAACAATAAAAAGGGAACTTAATCAAACAAACCACTACCAGTAGGCAACGTGCCCATTATGCTGGCAGCATTGCCACGTTGAATGGCAATGCTCAATCTTTGGCCGAAGTAGAGGCCAGCATTTTGATCACGCGTGGCTTCAACCAGACGTTTCGAAAGGTCTTTAAAAATTTGGTGAGTACTCGGTCCCCAAGGCCCCAGTGTCTCAACTGCAAAAGGCGCAAATATAAAACCGCTATCAAGATTACTATATTTGCGCCTTTTTAGCTGCTCAGCAGAATTCGCCGCCGCGCCAGCCCTAACTTGTGTTCCAGGAAGATGTGACGGCGCAAGGGTGTCAACACATGTAGCGTCCCACACCAAAGGCCGCCCCAACTTCCAAGGAATTAAAGTCATACCGTCGGGTCTTTTACCATCGTCCCTAACGAGGCCATTAGGCTCCAAAATAGCGGCGCAGTTGGCGCTGGTAAAAGCTCTACGAATGATATCGTTCAGACTAGCGTGGCGAGGAATCCTCCCGGCACTGCGGACGCAGGAAAGGCCATGGTGACCGAACTGGTCGACAGCACTGCCACACTGGCAGCGGTGTGGAGCACAGCACGATGCGCCCAAGCGGAGAGATGCTGCAGTTCTAAAAGATGACGAATCCATCAATGTGCCAGTATTTCGTGATGGGAGAGCTTGCAGCCACAAACCTGATTCCCACTTTGCAGTGGCTAAGAGGCGGGCACGATCTGCGAAGCTTGAGCACGTATGGACAAGTTGATTCCGTACTTGCTCGCAGAGCGGCCCGTCCCAGAGCCTCTGTGAGGTAAGAGATTTAGGGACCTCTGTGTTAGGGCAGGCTAACAACCACGCGTTCCTGGCCTCGTCAAAAAAGGTAATTAAATGATGCAGCAAGAATTTTGAGGGTCAAATTTTGAGTACTATGTACTGAGGACAGAAACGCAGGAAGAGCAACAAAAAAAAAATCTTTCTTCTTTATAATATTTGTATAGACTTACTATCTCAACGTTAATGAAGCATCGTATTATCAAAAGGTCGGTTATTGTTATTATATTATTATTATTATTATTATAGTCATAGGCTAAACTTAATGTAACTTAGTGTTTTGAGTGTATATTAATTTATATAATGTTTTTTTTTATTGAGGCATAATTACTTATTTATTGTCCCGAGGAGGAATTTTAGTAGCTGTAACATAGGGCATCCTAGTACGGCCACTAACGACACGACTAAATATGGTTGTCAAAATGTATATTCGTATTTAATGTTATTTCACTAGTATTAATAGCTAACCAACTTAGGTTAAAAATTTGGTGAGTACTCGGTCCCCAAGGCCCCAGTGTCTCAACTGCAAAAGGCGCAAATATAAAACCGCTATCAAGATTACTATATTTGCGCCTTTTTAGCTGCTCAGCAGAATTCGCCGCCGCGCCAGCCCTAACTTGTGTTCCAGGAAGATGTGACGGCGCAAGGGTGTCAACACATGTAGCGTCCCACACCAAAGGCCGCCCCAACTTCCAAGGAATTAAAGTCATACCGTCGGGTCTTTTACCATCGTCCCTAACGAGGCCATTAGGCTCCAAAATAGCGGCGCAGTTGGCGCTGGTAAAAGCTCTACGAATGATATCGTTCAGACTAGCGTGGCGAGGAATCCTCCCGGCACTGCGGACGCAGGAAAGGCCATGGTGACCGAACTGGTCGACAGCACTGCCACACTGGCAGCGGTGTGGAGCACAGCACGATGCGCCCAAGCGGAGAGATGCTGCAGTTCTAAAAGATGACGAATCCATCAATGTGCCAGTATTTCGTGATGGGAGAGCTTGCAGCCACAAACCTGATTCCCACTTTGCAGTGGCTAAGAGGCGGGCACGATCTGCGAAGCTTGAGCACGTATGGACAAGTTGATTCCGTACTTGCTCGCAGAGCGGCCCGTCCCAGAGCCTCTGTGAGGTAAGAGATTTAGGGACCTCTGTGTTAGGGCAGGCTAACAACCACGCGTTCCTGGCCTCGTCAAAAAAGGTAATTAAATGATGCAGCAAGAATTTTGAGGGTCAAATTTTGAGTACTATGTACTGAGGACAGAAACGCAGGAAGAGCAACAAAAAAAAAATCTTTCTTCTTTATAATATTTGTATAGACTTACTATCTCAACGTTAATGAAGCATCGTATTATCAAAAGGTCGGTTATTGTTATTATATTATTATTATTATTATTATAGTCATAGGCTAAACTTAATGTAACTTAGTGTTTTGAGTGTATATTAATTTATATAATGTTTTTTTTTATTGAGGCATAATTACTTATTTATTGTCCCGAGGAGGAATTTTAGTAGCTGTAACATAGGGCATCCTAGTACGGCCACTAACGACACGACTAAATATGGTTGTCAAAATGTATATTCGTATTTAATGTTATTTCACTAGTATTAATAGCTAACCAACTTAGGTTAATAATGTTGTATGTTTAGTTGGAAATAAAATTTACTTAATATTATCAATACGTGTAGACGACTTGCGGTGCAGGGATCCTCGAGTTGGGTATGGAGCAATAAATAACACGGCGTTTCAGGGCACAAGGACGTTTATTTGGCGCGAACCGTGCGTTCGGCTCAGAAGCTCGTCAAAGACTACCTTTTAACTTAAAACTAATTCAACACATAGATTCGGCCCGTAGCAAACAAAAGGGCACCGCAGCTAGGTACCTGCTTACTTCAAACAAAGAAAGCTTTCGGTACCTCTTTTGCCTGCTACGGGTTACAAGCGCAATTTAACAGCAACATACTTTCTTAAAATTAACACGCTTAAAATAATACAATTTACCTAAACTACTACTTACACCTGAAGCGTGTGAAGCATGTATGCAGCTCGTGGTGCTTCCGTAACATTCTTCTCCCCTGTAAGAGGGTTCCACCGATTACATATCAATGTCTGTAGGAAGCACCACAAGCTTCACTACGGGTCGACGCAGGACCCCACATGCTGTTCTCACATCTACTACGCGAATCACACCGTCTTGACCGTGATAAACACTTTTTATCACACCTTTAAGCCACTTGTTCCGGTTTTTAGTTTCATCCACTAACACTACCACGTTACCCACTTTCACATTTACTATGTCTCTGGACCACTTACTCCGCTGTTGCAGGGTCGGTAGGTATTCGCGAAGCCAACGCCGCCAGAAGGTGTCAGCCAGCGCATTGACTCTGCGCCACTGACGGCGTGCGTCGACATCCCCAGTGCTTTCGGGCGCGTACGGGGTACTTCCCGATGCGGTTCCCAGCAGCAGGTGGTTCGGCGTCAGGACCACAGGCTGGTCCTTGTCGTTGGTCACGTAGCAGAGAGGGCGGCTGTTTATGATGAGCTCCGCTTCGGTGAGGAGGGTGTAGAGAACCTCCTCACGTGGGGCTTGCCCGTTTAGGGTAGCCTTTAGAGCGTTTTTTACGGATCGTATCAGCCGCTCCCAGCATCCACCCATGTGAGGTGAGGCAGGTGGGTTGAAGTGCCAGTCAATGCCCTTGACCGTGGCTTTGTGTTTCACTGCATCGAGGTCAAGCTCCTTCAGTGCTGCTCGTAGTTCGGTGTTGGCCCCGACAAAATTGGTACCTCTGTCGGAGTACATGTGTACCGGCTGCCCGCGGCGCGCTGTCAGTCGTCGCAGGGCCAGGATCGCAGAGTCAGCGTTTAGTGTTGACGCCAACTCGAGGTGTATGGCGCGTGTGGTGAGGCACGTGAATAACACACCCCACCGCTTTTCCCGGCGCCGTCCAATGGCCACTTCCATTGGTCCGAAGTAGTCCACTCCGCAATGGACAAAGGCTCGTCTGCCACCCTTCACTCTGGCGGTAGGAAGGTCTCCCATCTTTGGTGTGCTCGGAGTGGCTCTTTGAATGCGGCAGTGCTGACATCTCGATACTACGGACTTTACGGTGGATCTGAGATGCGTGATCCAATATCTCTCACGGATGTTGTTGACCACGGTCTCCTGGTTGGCGTGAAGTGCTGCTCTATGGTACTGATGTACCAACATCCTGGTGAGAGGGTGATGACCATCCAGGATGATAGGATGCCTCTCGTCGAAGCTCAGCTGTTCGCAGGCCCTTAGTCGACCTCGAACTCGCAGCAACTCATCATTGAAGAACATCGGGTCCAAGGCGCGCAGCTTGCTGCTCGCCGGCAGTGCTTCTCCCCGTTTCAAACTCGTCAGTACCTCGGGGAAGCTCTCGGCCTGGGTCCTCTTCAGCAGATGCATCTCGGCTGCATGCAGATCTTCCATCTGGATTTCACCTGTCGGGTGTCGTTTGCGCCACCGACCAACGAAGGCGAGCACTCGCGCCATGGTGCGCAGAGCGCGCGTCCAGGTGGAGAAGCGCGTGAGGTCCAGCAGAGGTGGGGCGAGTGCGGATATGACATGCACTCGCTGTACTCGCTCAAGGTCTTCCTCTGCTGCCTCGGGGATCTCACACGCTGGCCACTGTTCCTGTGAACAATAAAGAAACGAGGGACCCGAAAGCCACTCGTCGCAGTTACTAGGCCAGTTCAGTCTGGTTGCTTTGTCAGCTGGGTTCTCCGCCGAGGGCACCCAGCGCCAGTTGCTCCTATTTGACCTTTGATCTATTTCGGACAACCTATGCGAGACAAACCGTTGGAACTCTTGGGCGTCTGACGATATCCACTTAAGTACCGTCTTACTGTCGGTCCAAAGAAACTTATGTTTGATTGGCAGCCCAAGCTCCTTTTCTACTGTACATGCCAATCGGCTGGCAAGTACTGCAGCCTGTAACTCCATCCTCGGGATGGAAACTACTTTCTGGGGAGCTACCCTGGCTTTCCCAATCACCATGGCGACTTCCCTTTCTCCATCTGCATTCGTACCTGCAATATACGCCACTGCTGCGTAGGCCAGCTCGCTCGCGTCACCGAATACGTGGAGCTCTAGGTCTACAGGCATGAGCCTGTACCATCTCGGGACCTTCACGTCTCGCAGCATGTGCAGGTTCGAAATCCATTTAAACCAACTAGCGGCCTCCGATTCATGCAGACGTTCGTCCCACTGGACTCCTGACTTCCAAACCTTCTGCATGAGTATCCTCGACTGTATTATACATGGATACAGGAATCCCAATGGGTCAAATATCGACATGATAAAACGGAGGAACTCTCGCTTAGTCGGTGTTACCTTGCCGGACACTATGTCCGCTGGGAGCCGCTTGAACGACAAATCAAAGGCGAGATGATCTTGTACTGGCGACCAGATCATTCCCAAGGTTCTCTCTGTGAGATTCTCACCTTTTTCAAGTGCAACCCGTTGCGGCATATCGGTCTTTAGCTTCTCTCTCAGTTCGGTCGAGTTCGTGACCCACCCCCGTATCACAAATCCGCCGGCGGCATGTATCTGGGTCACCTCCTCGATGAGCTTGTTAGCTTGCTGTACTGTCGAAGCACTGTCCAGATAATCATCCATGTAGTGCTTGGACTGTACAGCTTTGACGGCTTCTGGAAAACTCTCTCTAAATCTCTCAGCGTTTTTATTTAGAATGTAAATAGCAGTTGCGGGGGAGGAGACAGCGCCGAATATCATTGAGTTCATCGCATAAATATCAGGGTCTTTGTTACGCGCGGTACCTCTCCATAAAAAGAGTTGTGCGCCCTGATCCTCTTTCTTGATCTGAATCCTAAGAAACATATCGGCGATATCTCCCGCGAACCCAACTGGTCCGATTCTAAATTTAAAAAGCACACCAAGCAGAGAATTTAGAAGGTCTGGTCCAGCAAGTAAGTTGTCGTTGAGGCATGTGCCTTGGAAAGTGGCGGCGGCATCGAATACTAATCTCAGCTTGCCCGGTTTGTTAGGATTCTGTACACCAAAATGCGGTAAGTACCAAACCGGACTCGCCACGAGGCCGTTGTCAACTTTCCGGGCATATCCCTCGTTGACCAAACGTTGTACCTGTGCTGTGTACGCCTGAGCAAAGGAGGGATCTCGGTGCATCTTTCGCTCGATACCCTCAAGGCGTCGTCGGGCACTGCTGTAGTTGTCGGGTAGTTCCACCGCGTTCTGTTTCCAAAGCAACCCCACTTCCCATTTCGTTTCGTTGGAAACGAGCTTGCTTGTGTTATCTAAGATCGCGTTGGCTCGCTCGATATCACGGTGCTTGCGGATGTTATCGGTGATGCCTATCGCCTCTAACTCAAACTGCGCCTTTACTACGTCATGCAGATCGGGAAGAGAAACCGCCATACAATTTACGGTTTGTCCCGCGCTATCCCCGCTACCTATGGGACCATGAACCACCCAGCCTAAACTAGTATAGGAAGCAACTGGCTTACCGGATTTACCGCGTCGAATTTCCTGACTGACGAGAAGCTCCCAGTTGTCCTGTCCTATCAACAGCAACGGCTTGGCGTCCCTCATTTCCTCGCAGCCCAAGTTGCGGAGGTGCGCGTTGTTCTGCATAACAGCGGCGGGCACGGTCTGCGTAGGCAAGTCCAGCCGCTTCAACGTACGGCATTTTATCGCGTGGCACTGTCCATTAGGTCCTTGTATTTTCACCGTCACTATTCGCGAAGATAAGTCCGTCACTTCGTTTCCGCGCGCACTTTTTATCACTAGCGGTACTTTGCGTCCTTTCGCGTTTGTCACTACCGAACTATCCACTAACGACACTGTGGCACCGTCATCCAGTAACACATAACATGGCGTACATTGTGACTCACCATTAATGTCCGTTATTGTTACCGGGAGCACCTTTAGCAATGCCTTTGCTCGGCCTTCACCCACATTCGTGACACTTTCTTTCACATTGTCCGTGTGAAGAAGCACATGATGCGAAAAACCACATTTATTACAGTTTTTTGCACGACAAAATGTTCTTGAGTGCTTCTTCACTATACACTTAAAACACAGTTTCCGCAATTTCACTATGTCCCACCGTTCTGTCACACTTGCGTCCAAGAACTGTTTGCACGTCACTAGCGAATGTTCGTCCTTGCATAGTGCGCACTCACTTTTCATGTTCGTTGGGGAAGCTGTCAACTCACTTTGCACATTCACTTTCTGCACTTGTCGCGAAAACTTCACATGTTGAGCTGGCTTCGACACAATCCTTGTATACCTGGCGGCTGAGGTCGATGTACCTGGCGTTGGCTGGAGAAAACTCTTCGGTGCGAAGAACGCCGAACGCTGAGCCAATTCCACCAAAAAGATAGAGAAGGCTTCTAAATTCGGGTTGACACTCAAGTCCTCTCCGTGCTCCACCATGTAATCCGCTGCAAAATCTCCATACTTTGCGCGCTGAATCGGCGTAAGCTTTGACAGGAGCTCTTCTACCAACAGCGGATTATTCAGGTAGCCGTTGGCCCGAATATTTTTCAGCAACGCCACACAGTTTCGTACTGTAGTGCTGAATTTCTTGATTTCCTGACTGTTGTCCGACATTTTTGGCAAACCACTGATCTTCTCTAGAGCGCACCCGAGTATCAACGTCGGATGTCCAAACTCCATCTCTAAAGCCGTCATGATTGAGTCCGGATCTGACGAGGAGCTCAATAAATCTTCGACGGCGATCTTCGCCTCTCCATGTAGAGATGACTTTAGCCGAGCTAAGTTCTCGTGAGGCAAGAAATTATAGAGCGTCGATGTATCCCTATACATGTTTTTGTAAGAAATCCAATCCGACGGGTTCCCGGAAAACGGCGGCAACTCGTACGCTTGGCGAGGAATGGGTCTCGGTCGCGCAAGCGCCGAGATTGCTTCCGCCAGTTGGTCAATCTTCCAGTCTCTTTGTTCGAACGATCGCTCCTTCCATTGTTCTGAAACCGGGCCGGTCGGCACGCTAATGGCCGATGGCGGTAAGGGTGCAGACCGCTGCATGAAAGAGATACCGGATGTAACGGGCGCGTCGGCCGCAGCTGGGTCGTGCGGTACGTGGGGTGCAGGTGGCGCGCGGGCCGCTGGCGCAGGTAGCGCGCTTCTACCGGGCGGCACGCGGGCGGAAAATACCATGCGCGTGGTATTTTCATTGTTCACTTGTTGTACTTGCACTGGCACTTGAGTCAAAGTCACATCACTTAACTCGGGCGCCTTGTAATTCGGTTTGGGAATTTCACTTGACACGGTCACTGGATCGGGCCGTGTCACTAGTGGCGTCGTGTCGATCCATTCTTCGACACGGCGTGCTGTCCCTGTTACCGAACCGCATTCCACTTCGGCGCGCTTGTTAATTTTAGCAATACTGACCTCGAACTTCTTCTTGGCGATGCTCTCTCGTGTCTCGAGCACTTCCTTTTCCATACGCAGCAACTCGCACTCGGCTTCGTACTCCATGCGCTTACGAAGCAACTCGCGCTCGGTTTCGTACTCCATGCGCTTACGGAGCAACTCTGCACTATTCCTGCTGCTTCTTGAGACACGGCTTGAGCACACACTGTTTGAGCACACACTGTTTGAATGCGACCTTCTCTCCGGTCGCGTCAATTCCCTGGCCGGCGCCGTATCCATATTACTGTGGTCGATAACGTGACCACCGGGGCCAGCCAACGGGATCGTTGCGGAAACCGACGTGGCAGTCTGCATTTCCGGCGGTGAGCTTGACGCTGCTTCTGACGGCAAGCCAGGAACGTTCCTCGTTTCAGCTGTACGGCGCTGGAGATCCACAGCTAACTGGCGTAGCTGCCCTCGCGTCGTAACAGCGCTCCTTTCGCTTATTGCTTCCATACTCAAGGATCCGGCTCGAAGGACCAGAATGTAGACGACTTGCGGTGCAGGGATCCTCGAGTTGGGTATGGAGCAATAAATAACACGGCGTTTCAGGGCACAAGGACGTTTATTTGGCGCGAACCGTGCGTTCGGCTCAGAAGCTCGTCAAAGACTACCTTTTAACTTAAAACTAATTCAACACATAGATTCGGCCCGTAGCAAACAAAAGGGCACCGCAGCTAGGTACCTGCTTACTTCAAACAAAGAAAGCTTTCGGTACCTCTTTTGCCTGCTACGGGTTACAAGCGCAATTTAACAGCAACATACTTTCTTAAAATTAACACGCTTAAAATAATACAATTTACCTAAACTACTACTTACACCTGAAGCGTGTGAAGCATGTATGCAGCTCGTGGTGCTTCCGTAACAATACGCATTCCTTAGATTGCTAGAATTAGGTTAGAGTAGAATTACTATTACAAGTAGTGTTAAGTGATTAGGTTTAAAGTAATTTCCACGAGAAAAAGGTATCGATTTAATATCTCAATATTTTCTATAATAAATTAATATAATATTCATCGATTCGTTTCATATTTCGAATGTATAAAATGCAACGACAACAGACTCGCGTTGTTGTAGTGTTTGCATTTCAGTGGCTATTTACACAAGTCGAGTTAAGAAGGCCAAATTCTGCGAACGCGGTGTAAACAACTGAATATTGACTCGTTCACTATGAACACTTTTTGTATCGGTCATTTAATGACTCCAGCACGAAATGGAACTCGAGCTCACGATCATAAATTATTGTGACGGTGCGAAGGCCATCATCATCACTACCACCACCACCACCATCACCACCACCACCACCACCACCACCACCACCACCACCACCACCACCACCACCACCACCACCACCACCACCATCATCATCATCATCATCATCATCGTCATCGTCATCATCATCACCACCATCATCATCGTCATCACCACCATCATTATCACCATCATCACCACCATCATCATCATCACCGCCACCACCACCACCACCACCATCATCACCACCACCACCACAATCATCATCGTCATCGTCATCATCATCATAGCAGCTATGTAAATAGAACAGAATAAAATTATGTAAAGAGAATAAATGAACAGAAAAAAATTAATAAAAAATAAAATGAAACCCTAAATAAGTTTTGTACATAATATAACGTGACAGATCAGCGTTGAATGAGTGTTCGGCTTCGGCTAGCATTAGGTATAAAAATCAACATATAACTTCTCTCGAGAAAGCGTTGGACCAATGAACGATTACACTGATCACGTCATAAACCTTATGTTGCGATTTTATTGGTCAAACGCGTTTTCTAGAGAAAAGGTATTGTCGGGTCATTATAGGTCTGCAACGCTAGTTTTCAGCTCCTGTGTATTCCTACAATAGAAGAACCCACTCTAGACAATGGACATAAGTATCTCCCAAAAGGTAAGACGCTACTTAACCCGGTCCGGTATTCTCTTTACTTTTAACTGGTTGCCAGCTGCTCGGCGGAGTCCTCATTCTACCGTGTTGGAGAGCGTCCCAAAGATTGGTTATTTTTAACATTATCATATTTTCACGTTGCGTAAACAGTTAAATGTTAATTTGGTTTATTTAAATTTAACGTGTGATACGATAAATAATGCGGTTCACCTAATGCCGTATGTTGCTATCATTTCGGATGTTTAAAAATTAATTAAAACATTTAATTTGCGGTTACTGAATTAGTGCCTTTCGTAATTCGCTTCATTCGCGTGTAGCCGCAAACATCCACTATGCTCCCACTCACACATGTTTGAATTATTTTTTTTTATACAAAGCTTAAAATATCTAAAAAACTACTGTGATACTATTATAGTTCAGTCAGCACTTTCCACGATGATGCAATCAATGAATTTGGCGTTGGATCATTGATTGGTTCTTAGGACCGGAAGAATGTTTTTTTTAATGGGATGGGTTTAGTGGTCTTTGGGAGGTACCACATTTTTTTTTGACTGCCTCTGTGGAGTGGTGTTTAAGCAGGTCGGCTCATAACCCGGAGGTGGCGTGTTCGATTCACGCGGCAGGTCAAGTATTGGTGTAGGAAAAAAAAAGCGCAAATACTTGTTCTGAGTCTGGATGTTGTGGGACCATGGTCCTCGTAGTTCCTAGGTCGTTAGACACAGGGAATCCTAGTTAGGGATCCAGGATCCAGGATCTATGTATGTAATCGTTGGGCGTTATTATTATTGCCCTACGAATGGATATCATTTTGAGTATTTTTATTGGAATAATCACGCACCAAGACTAGAAGATGTTTAGCTTTTTGACCTTCAATGTTAATATAGCCTGTTGTTACTTAGCAGCCAAACTACTATAATACAAGACGTGCAAAAAAGCACCTGAACTTCACTTTTTTGTTATAATCAGCGAAGAAACAACACTTGATTCTCTACCCACTGTCGTTATGTGATTTTAAGATAATTAAGCCTGCACTGGACGTGCCTTTGATTTACATGCCGTTCATTAAATGAATTAGTTCCTTGGTGTCAACGAACCAATATAAGTGCCAATCAGTGCAGTGATATAATAACTCTGTTATTAAACGTAGTGGTGTATTATTATTGCACTGCTATTAATTCTGTGGCTTTAGTGCAGTTCGTTACAGTAATGAGCGTTCGAGAGCGCGCTGGGACTTTTTACTGTTCACGAATAAATTGCTAACCTTTCTTAGCAGCGTTACTTCTTAGAAGATTTTGGGCTGTGAAATTGAATATGGAATGGAATTATTTGCCATCTGAAGTGGCAATGAGCTAGATATCTCTACATCAGAACCTAATGACCGAACTGGCAAACGTAGTGTAGGACGCCCTGCAGACGAAGCGATAATACGAAAACGTAAGGTAGCTGGCAACAACAAAAAAGTGGAGCCGAATGGTATAGCTAACCTTGAGAATAAATTATTTTAGTTATATCAGAGGATCGTTTTTATCTTAAGTACATTTCAGGTTACGCGTCGTATGTAAAATAAAGAATTTACATAACACAGAAGTTATTAATAATTCTTTTATTTATAATGAACGCATCTGCAATTATAACATATTATCAAATACTCATCAGTAATAAACATCGATAACTAAATAAATGGAATGATGTATAGGGTAATCACAGAGACATCAAACATTCGATCTAGGGTCATAGGATTCACAAAATTTTAATAATACATTTAAAATAATAGGCCACTTATCGCAAAAAACATCACAGTCTGGATAAGTAGTATAAGTATAATATTACACTTGTTTTGTTTGTGAGTTTGATGTTCGAAACTGCACCCCTACCGCGTAATCGTTCTGGGAATCGGCTTCGCCTGCCGTCCTGCACGCGCCAATTAACAAGTCCACGAGTGCGAGCAAAAGAGGACACGATTACGATCTCCACCAGACTTACGCGGTAAGTCCCCTGTTTTGTCATTGACCGTACCGTTAGCTACTTACAACCCAACCCTTTTTATCAAGCCTCTCGATTCAAACAAAAAAGGTTGCCCAAATCCTCAAAGTAGGCACTTAAATGAGTCAGTAGAATGACTCACTGAGTTTCCCTTTCGTAAAATCGATGTTGATCTGCCAGTTTGCTAAAATAAATGATCTCTGTGGTTTAAGATCTATAAATTCAAATCTCTAAGCGCAAAATTATCTCAGTAGTGTTTGAAATGTAGCGATTTCACAAAATTGGTTAAATGCAACGTATATGTGGAAACTGCTATAAATAAATAATCCTGCACAGTGCGCACACAAACTTCCAGTTTTAAGCTGAAATACATAAAATATTTTAATATACTTACTACAAAGAATCTATAAGTTTCGAAGACGTTGCCTGGGTTTGCTGTTAAACAGTAATACTAGTAAAGTCGACAGTATTATAGGAGCCAAATGGAACACGATACACTACAAAGGCCTCTGGCAGCTGATATTGAGTTTACCCAAGTCACACTGACTCATAGGTGTCTTGGTATCATTGCCACTATTCCAACCAGACATTGCGCCTTCACCACAATTGTAACAAATATGTCGACCATAAAAACAACAACACAAGGTTCAAAATTTAATGACGATAGGTGATCTAACCTCGGCGACTACGTAATAGTCTTGCAGTTTGAATAATACGATGCCGTAAGTTTGTGTGCAAATAGAATATGCAATGAATTGCAATAAATCTTTTCCGAATTGTTTATTTCTTTCAGTTGATAAGTCACAAATAGTTTAAAGGTAAATACGCATTTGTTTAGTATGTAAATCTGGCTCCAACAGAATTAGGTTTTGCGTGAATCGAAAATCAATAAATACTTTTTAGCACAATGTTTCATCTATCAACTTATTTTTTTATAAGCTGGCACTTTATCAAAACAAATGCATAATAAGGCAAACGTGCCAATTCGTGCCACTCACCGCAATTTGCCACCTAGCTTGCTCCATTAGTATTCAATAAGTTTTCCGCGCTCAATTTTTAAATAACTCTATTTATTGTATGCAAATGATTGGTATGTTGTTGTTGCATTTTTCCTTTGGTGTCGTTGACATACATTTTATTGTAGATTCTAGTATATTTTTCTCGTCTAGACTTATTGGCCATCGGAAGTCGCGATGTGATTTCTCTGAAATCATGTTTTCTCTTTGGTTTTTCCTTAGTGTGTTTTACCCCGAAAGTGAGCAATTGAGTGGAGTCATTCTAGAAAACTGATTTATTGAAATAAAGGAATAAACGAGCAAATATCTTATTTATAAGTCGGTGATCTGCAGTTTCCTGGAATCCTTTAGATTTCGTAAGAGTTTCCGATATTAACCCAAATGAACAGCTCGCCGTCGAACCAGTAAAGTCTCCCAAAATAATAATTAAAAAATCGTTAAATCTAACTGTCATCTCCATATCCTGCCACTGAGGCCTTTGATGTGGTCGTTCTGCTTTAAAAGATAACAGTTCCGTGGATTTTACTTCCAACCATTGTCCTCTATATCTTTACTGAGCTTCTTAGTATATCCCGCAATCCGCTTAGTGGCTGGTCCTCCCAGTTCCATACGGTAGAATTGAAAAGAGCTGGATTTGCATTTACGTAATGACGTTCAGCTTGGTACTTTACCTACGTAATATACGTAGTGTTTGGTCTTGAAAATTTCCACAACATCTGGGAAGCGTTTTCGTTAAAGAACTGGCGGACACCTAAACAAACTCTACCGAGAATATAAAGCAGTTGTGTTTGTTTACGAAAATTGAGGTAGTATCTACTGTGGATTCGTTCAATTCAAAAGCGGTGATCAAAATTTCCGTGTCCACTGGGTATAGAAATAAAAACTAGCAGTTGCACTACATACATAGTAAGCAAATTATGAAGAACATACTCTTCTCCGGATTGTCTTTAGTCGTAAATCATTACACGCGCACAAACAAAACTGACCACTCAACTAATTTGTGTGTGTTAATAATACACACATAATATACCGCTACCACATAAGTAATATTAGTAGGTTTAACAACTAAGTGAACAACATCTGTTACTAGTGTAATTTTAGACTAAGTGCAAGCATGAATTCTTACAAAGGTCTATACAGAGAGAATACAGTATTATTTTGTGAAGATATGTATAAATAAAAAATTAGGAATACCAGGTATGGTTTCTTTGCTGTGCTAATGTGAGCTACATTAAAAAGTCAACAAACTTTTTGCTGTTAATAATACCATCTTAATTGGAATGACTGCTGGATCTCAAACTATATTATGCATGACGTCCATAATAATTTTATTGAAATGAAGCAACTATACCAACCACGCTCCGTGTATTTTGACGTTTCCTTATTATTTAGTGCCAGTTACACGTTCCGTTGTTAAAATGGTTGAACGTGTGTTTAGTGCTTATACAGTTAATAATGAATAACAACATTTTAATTAGCAATTCTGTAAGTACCTAACCCTTACGTAACATTTATTTGCACTTGAATAACTTGCTTATTAAATTCCGAATATAACGTTATCATCTAGATAAATCAATGTATAGTTACATTTTTATATCTAGACCAAAAAGTCATGGTACGGTGTTTCAGAAGTTGTATTTGTGTCGTTCCATATATTTGAGATAAAAAGCGCTTTCCTGTGTTGTATCTTGGATATATTTGGATACTGCATTCGTGCCGGTACGATCGATGCGGCTCGACTTTCGTACTAAGAAACGCAGCCCACGTGAAGAGTTAGAAACTTTATATTTAACGCCCTAACGATTTACCTATTTTCCCGAGAGGATCCGATATATTCTGGGAAAAAATTATCCTTTATTGATCGCGGCAATATTAGCAACTTACGTGCATGATTTTATCCATATAAGTTACGTCATTTTTTCGTATAAGCCAAACAAACAATCACACGAAAAATTCACATTTATCTAATTAGTATTAAGGATTTTACAATGATTTGAACATACAACCGTATCTTAAATGTTTATTGTATTATAAAAGCTACTGTTGTTTGATATGTTTAAAATTTGTTTAGCAAATCGACTTTCCAATAGCTATAAAACATTCTCAGTAATCGAGATTCGCGAGTTGCGATTTATGTTGAATTGATCTTGATAATAAATTGAATGACGGGTATTTACGGTGAAGTTAATTGAGGAGAAATTGGCAGAGTTATTTCTTGTAAATGATCGGTGGTAAAACCGTGATACATATCTAATGAGGAACTAATGAAATCAGTTTTATTGCACGCACGAGTTCTTGTGAAGATTATTGTAAAGTGGAATTTATATAATTTTTTAACTAACGCAAATACTTACGGAAACCTATCATTTTTTCTGTACAACATTGGACTATGTTACATACATTAAATAAATAACCCATGCATTATTTTGTGATTTGTTGCATAGTTTAACGTTAAGGTTCAAAATTTATAGGCTTTTACAAGCTTTTAAACTTCTTCGCGTCTTTCAGATGTCATTTGAAATCTATTGATTGAATTCGACAGCCTCTAGGTGTGGCGGTTGAGCAGGTCGGCTCGTAACCTGGAGGCGGTGGGTTCGATTCCTGCGACAGGACAAGTATTTATGCACAGAAAAAAAGTACAAATACTTGATCTGAATCGGTGTTGTGGGACCGTGGTCCTCGTTGCTCGTGGTCCCTACACACACGGAATCCTAGTTAGGGTCCAGGATCCATGTATGTGATCGTTGGGCGTTATTATTATCTATACGTATAACATTCAGAGTCCTGACTGACTGAATGACTGACTTATATATCAACACACAGCCTAAACCTCTAGTCCTAGAGACTTGAAATTTAGAGGGTGTGTTCTTTGTAAAGTGTGGGTATCCACTAAGAAAGGGTATCAAAATCCCACTCCTAAGAGGGTGAAGCGGTGGTTGAATTATTATCATTTAGGCCATGCGGCTAAAGCCGCGGGCAGAAGCTAGTATTATTATTATAATCTATTTGATGTAATTTTTTTACTTCGTTATAAGTATCTTTTTATACGCACAAGGTTCTGTCATTCAATATCATTTTCTTTTGAAGATGTTTCAAGCAATTTGATGTAGCTTTTGTCTATATAGGTTGACGACTTGTTTCATGTTTTCTTAAAACAAAACGGCTTTGAACTGGTGACAACGGTCAATGTACAATGGGTTGACATCATGCGATGATCACTGAAGCAGACGGGTAATTGCATTTCAATAATTGACGTGATTGTTAGATTCTTGAATAATTTATTGTATAATTATTGCTTTAATTGCTAACCCTACAAAAAAAAACTCCTAGTTTGCAAAGTTAACATTATTATCGTTTGTCTGAAAAATAACGTTGAGATTATTATTGGATGTACATTCCGGATATTATTTTAGTAAAATAAACAAAGTAAAACAACGTTATCCTAATTTGATAAAATTGTAATGTTATAAATTTCAATTTCAATAATTATTTCTGTCGATCGTTAATATTTAGCTTCTTAGAACAGCCACCTGAAAGTTTTCTATTTTAGTCACGTTACCTCCGCTCAAATCTATATATATTCACTGTAGTTTCTTGTAGCTTCTTCTTTACAGTTGTAATCGAAGCTTCGGATCGGAGTTTTCTGTTCTGCATTGTGCCGGATTGCTTGCACCAGTAGTGAGAAAGAGAACTATATATTATATATATTATTTGACAATAAGCACTTTGTAATTTTATATGCTTAGTGAAATAACTTAATTTTAAGTACCTAATATAATTTTGACTTGTAAAAGTGCTTTTAAATTAGCCTATTTGCAATAAATCTTTTGACTTTAACTTTGACTTTATACATAATGAAAATATTAAAATAAATATTATAAAATTGATCAAATTATATGGAGCTCTTGTCAATTCAGTTTTAATTCTCAATTGTTGTTATAATACAAAATTGCTTTTTACTAAATTGCTTTTAGTGTAACCCACAATCGATTTCACAAAATAAAAGATCCGAACCAAATTTCAAAGCTGTACGTAACTGCTGTTACTGTCAACGATGTAATACGATTAAAATGCCGTATATCAAGTAGCGGTTGAACGAACACGAATGTATGTTACAATTTGATCCTATTTAACTAAAGTGTATGGCAAACTTCAATACAAAATGAGGTATTCAAATTCTGAATAAAGGAGGTTTGATTACTCTTTTTTACTTTTATATGACCTTCTGAAGAGAATTCTCGAGCATTTACAGTGTCCATTGAAGTTGTCAATCCTTTGTATTTTGTGTAGGTATCATTAATCTCAATAATGGTTTTATCTCTTTTCATATTACCGACTACAATTTTATCTCTCTCGCTTTTAAAATATTAATAACTCTAAATGTATATAGAATACACAGAAACTTTTATTAATCGTTTCAAATAAAGTCCTCAATTGTTGCATAATCACTTGATGTTGATGTTGGAAATGTAAACTTAGTTCAATGCTTATAGAAGCTAGTCTGTGGCAAATGTGTCATTTTTTCCCTGGTCTATGGCCAGTTTATTTTTTTTCTATCTTTCACTTTGAATGTTGGCTAGATGAGTTTCTTTTTGCACTCCGCTGTTTTATATATTTATGTTTTATATAAATATTAAATACAAAGTTGAACCTAATTTAGCCTGATACATTTCCTTTTTTACTATAACCCATCTGTTGATCGTGATCAAAATCCAGTCAATGGTATGGTAAGTGATGATAGTAATACTGCCATACTTTTACATACCGGTTTAAATGATATTTGTGGTTACGTCGCTTTGTTTGAACCCAGTAGGTACTTACAACACAATAAATCCTGCTGTATCGTAACTTGAGCGTCGATCAAGTAGCAACATTTAATGCGGTACAAGCGGTCACACAGTGTAATCATGCTTATTTGTGTTCACTAGATTGTGAGTTATTACACTCTTTCATTAGACAAGGAATTATGTGAAATATGCAATTTGAGTGTACTGTAACATGACTAACAAATATATAATGATAAATTGCTTGATATAGTTGGTCACAAATAGGGAAGAAAAGTTTTTTTATTTTCAATCATTATTAATATTATAAACGCGAAAGTTTATGTGTGTATGGATGTTTTGTTACTCTTTCACGCAAAATCTACTGAATGGATTTTAATGGAACTTGGAATGTTGATAGCTTATACGCCGGATTAAATATTGGCTCAACTAAAGATGCATAAAGATTTTTTTCCAATGGTGCACAATGTGGTAGAGCTTCAAACTATAAAACTATTTCAATTGGCACCGTTAGCTAAAGTAGGTTGCAACATAAATGGTGTACACGAAAATTTTGCAAAACGACAGCGATAAAAATTTTAAACGGAAAATTCGAACTAAATATCTACAGTTGTGTAAACATTACAATTCGTTCACCAAATCATTTCACTCCTGAACTCTTAAATAAAAGTTTATTTTTTTCTGAAAACACGCGTTGGTAAAAGCGCAAATACAAATTACGGTTTATTTCGTTGCCCGTCGTTTTTTCAGTTCCGCCACTAGTAAATGTTCGCTTGGTTTTCGCTGGCCTTAATGAATGCCCTCGTGTGCTTATGCACCGTTTTCTGCTTTAGTTTGTACTCGGCACTCTTTAGCGGGTCCTAATTGCAGCATGCAGGTGGTACTCGTTTATGCAGGAGGGGATGTGCCTTTAATGTCTGTTTGAGTGGTTGTTGTTTCATCCTGAATTATACGATTGGTATTAAACTGAAGTAGATAGGTACTTCAACGATTCAATACTTCTATGCTATACCGACTCCATAGCTTACCAAGCGGAGCAAGATTAAAGGTTTCGCTAACGTGTCCTTTTGCTTCGTCGAATGTCGGAGAGAGAGAGAGATAATAGATTTATGAATGAAAACTCAGCGCCCGTTACTCACATAACATTTGATTACCTTGTTGATTTTGTAAGCTACACTTAAAATTTTAAGTATTATCAAAGAATAAATAACAGTACAAGGTTATAGATATAATAAGTAGGTTTATTTGATAATCGACCTTAGAGTGGGGTAGTGGTAGCTGGCACGTTCTAGAATCACAAGATCCGAGGACATGTGCATTTCATCCACCGCACTTGTCAGCGTTGTGGATTATAGTAATGCCTACGCCTAAGTCTCTCCTTACGAGAGAAGGGTCGTGGTCGTGGCCCAGTGGGAACATATAGACCGCTGACGATATAACCGGACATTATATCAATGACGATGAAATTAATGTTATCAGTATAATTGAACTATCAGTCCTTTACGCACGCTTGACTTGAAGAGAAAGCTGGTAAATGCGAGGCAAAAGGAATTTGAAATTGGCTCAGGTAGATCTTCATTGTTAACATGACAAAGTTAAAAATTTGTATTACTATGTTAAAATGTCCGGTAAAATGGCAATGCAATTTTCTAAATGGCGATATTAACATTAAACGAAGCAAAAAACAGTTATGGCGGCCGATAGATGGAGCTAAACTAAAGAAGTTTTACTTCAGTCGTGTGGTCTAAACAGAATTTGTCGTAATTACAACAGTACTTACTCCTGTATCTACGTGATGCTAATAAATAAATAAATATCTGTGGACATCTCACACAGCACCATCTAGCCCCTAACTAAGCAAAGCTTGTATTATGGGAACCAGATAACTGATACAATACTTAAATACTTTTTGTTTGTAAATACATACAAATACAATATAACACCCAGACACAGAACAAACACCTATGTTCATCACACAAATGTTTGTCCTGGGTGGTAATCGAACCCACAACCCACAGTTCAGAAGGAAGGGTTCAAACCGAGCTATCGGGCCAGTCAAATAATAATGAATCCACCGTCATGTTCTCATACGTTTAATAATAGAAAATGTAATACAAGGGTATATAAAAGCACCATAACTTTTATCTTTACCGCGTGTGAGCCGTATACATTCCGCCAAACCCAAGGTACCTATTTGATTCGAAACTAAACTGCTTATACAACGACTGGTAGGATGTTGTAAGACGGCTTATTGTAAAGCTTACCAAGAATTCCTAACTCCCCTTCCCCCCGCCAGGTGCGGATGCCGAGAAAATGGGAAAATTTTTATTTCATTTTTCTACTGGCCTTACTCGCGCTCCCGGTAAAATATTACTTAAGTTACAAAATAAATGCGACGTTACCTATAACTTTATTAGAGACGGCGATTTCTGACTGAGATTACAGTCGTAGATTTTTTGTGCTAAGCTTGTATTCTGTTCATGCATTTCTAATAGCACTTAGATGTTTCTATAATTTAATTTGCTCCACAGTCTGACACTGTCTGAGGTGTAAATGCATTTCCTTAATTTCCTATTTCGCTCTCTTCATTCCGTTAACAGTGCTCACAGACTTAAATAACTTGATTATCTCATGCAGCCATCACCAGATTTTATTCATGTGTGAGTTTAATTCATGTATACCGGGATAATTTACCTCAATGTCTGGGATAAACATTATCTATGTCTATCCCAGTGTTTATTTATTGAAAATAATTTGCGACTAATCATTGTCTTCCCAACGCATCTAGAATATCATTTCAGATATGTTGTATCAGAAACTTTTTGGTCTCTCGTTCTAAACTAGCACTAGATGCAAAATAATTTTAACAATTATTTTTTTTTAATATAATTTGAATCCAACCTTATTGCTGTTGTTAGTATTGTTATGGTAATAGTCAAACCGTATGGCTTAAATGAAATGAATGTTCATTGTTACAATCCAGAGGACTTATACATCAGCTTTAGATCCATCTAGAGTCCGTACAAAATGCAGCAGTATAAGGTTGACAAAAAGTTAATAGGTATTAGAGCAGAGTGTAAAAAATAATTATATAATCCCATTACTATTAACATAGATTACGCAGTTCTATCTTTTGTAAAGCAAAAGAATCTGATTTTTATATCATATTTCATCTTCCGTCGCGCTTAATAGAGCTTGTTTGTTTTTAAAATATCTTTATTTAATCAATATTTATGGTAATAATGTAATAACTACAAGACACAGTCAAATAGCTACTATTTACTTAGAATTTAACAATGTGACTTACAGACTAAAACGCCTTTATTAAGTCTATTAACAAAAGAAAAATAACTTTTAATGCCTTAACACTTTGTAAAACGTAAAGTAAACTAGAACTTAATTCAATGTTCCTACCTTATATTGCATTTTGTATGTCCCCTTTGTAACAGAGCACTTTTATTACAATTATACACACGCGTAATAGAGCAAATATAATAATAATAATAATTAAAAATATAATATAATAATATCAAAAGAGCAAGCTATAGCCATATAAAGAGAGGCACCTGTTAAGGACAGGTAATGCATGCTTGCTTATATAACTACACTTTATATTGTGACTGTTCCATGATACTGTACTATGCAGGTTTGCCGTCTGTTTATTGCATATAACTGATTGTTTCGACGCCATTGTCCTCGGATTTGGCATTGGCATTGCCACTGCCATTTTGTGCCCGGTTCATTGTTTTAGAAGCCATAAAAGGTGACCTAGCGCCATTACGTCTGCAATATAATTTATGGCGTCATCAAACCCGTTTAATTCACTTTCGATTGTTGAATGTAGAGACGGACTCACTTTCTATGGGTTTATTTATACCTTTATATAAATAAAGACACGTACAAATGGTATTAGGGCAGGTGTTAGAAGTTTGATAATTTTAAAGTGTTTTTTATGTATCGATCGTTGGGAGTTATTATTTTTATTTTTATTATTAAAGAAAAAGGCTTTTATATAAAACCTATAATTTATATACTATAGTAATTTATATATATATAGTTGTATACTCAGATTTTTTAGATAATACCAAATTATTTTACAAAAAAGCCCATTTTAAAGCTACTCATAATTTTTGAAGACAATCAGATGGTATTCTTTATTGTGTAATTGCAATAAAAAAGAAAACATTTTTACCAATTCCATTTTCCTCGCAAATTCGTTATCTTGCCCTTCCATTAACATTAAAAGGTCCTTAGATGTTATCTTTGAAATTGGTGTTCCCATTTTAGGCCTCCAAGGAATAGCTTCGGTTTTGCCTCTTTCCAATTTTCACAGTTGACCGATAAATACTGTCCTATAAGTGTTTTATGGTGATAGTATGTATTTTGAACTACTCTGTGCCATGTAAGGTAATACTGGTATTATGATTTTCACTAGTAATTTTACTGGACACTACCTCCCATTTTACTTTTTTTACTTTGCCTTACTTTCGGACGGAAACCCTTTATTCGATTAAGCCGCCCAGCCGTCACATGTGGGAGGCAACTAGCTCAAGGGCTCCCCTGGGGTGCGAGCCTCGGCTTGGACCGTTGCCGGTATATAAGGATCTAGAAGACTAGAAAGAGTGTACTCTATGGAAAGTGAAAAACTACGATTACTAGAAGAGTTGACCCTGGGCTCTTACTCCCTTCTGGAGCTTCAAGTATACAGCCAGTTAGTTATTCTACAATTTTTTGTTGGTATTTAATTTAATTATTGTTTTGTCTAATACATATTAACGTAAAAATCATTGTTAAAATCAGAACCTACCTAATATTAAGTACATCATAATTTTTCAAATCGAAATTGTAGTGCAATATTAATAAGACATACTAGATACTTCAGTCATTGGGTTACAATTATGTTTTTTAGGTGCTGCGATAATCATGGTTATGTAATAATTTAAATTTGATATTTTTTTTGTTTTCCAACGTGTTAGATATTATCGGATTTAGATCAGTGAGGGTTGTTAATGTGGCGGAAAACTTCGGTTAAAACGAGTTGTCATAGATCATTCTAGATTTGGGGTAAGCATTTAGAAATTTATGGGACGATCCAGTTGTTTATTTTACTGGTTGTTTTCTTTATTTTATTTTTATTGCTGTACAAACGGGAATTAAATTTAGAGTAACTTTGTAGGTACTATAATAAAATAAACGTTAATTACCTAATTAATAAATCTAAGCAAAGTCCATGATTTGTTTTAGGACCCTGTAGCTATTTGCCAAATTTCTTTACAATGTTTGATGCTTTAAAAATAAAGTTACAAACAATTTAATAAAAATACGGCTTAATATAAGCTCCCAAAATATGAATAGATAAGTTATACGATAAAGCTACTTTATTTTCGACCTTTTTATGCAAAAATGTATTAATAATGTATGCGTGATACATTTTAAAATGTCCTACCTTTCCTGTTAGAAACAAAAACTGTTATTTTGTTCTTATTCTTTTATTACCTCTAGACTTTAGCTGTCCATTATGGTAATGCCCATAATAGTGACAAAGAAAATATCACAAATTCTTTGCGCTACAACTGTGAAATTCTATACGTCAGCGATAGAGTCATTAGGAAATAATGGATTCAATATATTTATCAACAACACCGAACAGTTATATCGCACTGTAAATAACAGCTACGCTACGTGTAACCAAAACCATACTTTGTCTGTTATTCGTTTTTATACGCGCTTGTAGTAGTCCTTGATAGATCAAACTATTCAGGTTACTCTAAACTTGTAATGGTCTAGTTATATTCTAATAAAAATGAAATGATCTCTGTTTGTTTGTTTGGCTTTCACGAATAGACGGCTGAAATGATTTGGATGAAACTTTCTTACATAGATTGCTTACTACCCGGATCTAGGATACTTTTTATCCCGGAAGGTTAAGAATTCACGGGAAGTTGAATAAATATAAGCTGCATCGCAAGGCATTACTAGTTTCAAATTTAGCTTTTCATTTTATTTGAGTGGTATATACGAGTAGATGTAAAAAAAATATCGATGAATATACAAAAAAGTGCATACAGATGAACGGAGGAGGAAAAGTCGGTTAAATAAGGCAATTCTTATATTACAGCTTAAGTTGGTCCCAATTATTTATGTATGACTAGTTGAATCCCGCAATTTCACCCGCGGGTAAAAGTATCCTATGTGTTAATCCAGCGTATAAGCTATTTTCGTTCCAATTTTCAATAAAACCAATTAAGTAGTTTTGGTGTGAAAGAGAAACAAAAATACCATACATTCATACATGCAAACTTCCACGTTTATAATATTAGCAAGGTTAAAAAAAATGTAACTAGGATTCCCATGGACCCAGGAACTATGATGACCACGGTTCCACAACACCCTGACACAGAACAAGTATTTGTGCTTTTTTTCTGTACACAAACACTTTTCTGTTGCGGGAATCGAACCCCCCGCCTCCGGGTTATGAGCCGACCTGCTCAACCACCACACCACAGGCTATCAACGGCACTGTTGTGTGTACTGTATACTAAGTACCTACAGTAACGTTATGAATCGTCCTATAGTATTTGTGATAACGTCTGTACCTAATTTATAGTTATTGTTATCTCATTACCAAGAAGTGAAAGTGTAGATAATGGCTGCAATGATTCTGTGACATGTTTCGTAATTCTTGATAACAATGTTGTTTAGATTTGTTTGTAAACATTTCAATTTGATCCAATCAATTCAATCGAAAAATGTTGCGTGTAACAAATATCTTACATAACATAACAACATGACACAATGGTTTTTAAATATTTTTTTTGGAGTTTAATCATTATTGACTAAATGATTCCAGTAATTCTGTCAACGTGCTGTTAAAAAAATATCAATCGTTCAATCTCTAGACGCAATGTTTAATTGTTTTTCCATACGTACTTGAAACTTTGATTTTATTAAATTAATCACATCATAGTTATTATTCTGTAAGCATTTACGTTTCACAGTGACTAAGCTTATGGTAATATCTGGGAATTATGTGAAAATTTAGAAAAAGTTCTCCCAAATTAAGTATTTTAAAAAATCTATCTTTGCGCCAAATTCAAGCTTTAATCGATAGGTACTGAGATCCTCTTGACTTCCGTTGCTCCACTTGTCAGTTCAAACTGACAAGCCCCTGTTTTTTACTAGATAGTATCTGTAACGACACGGAGGTTGGATTTTATGGCCTCTTTTTGTTTTCTTTTAAAAATTGTTTTAAGAAGATTAGGTTGACAAACAGAAAATGTCGGTTTAGTTATTAGGTAATTTTTTAAAATTTTGATCTAGATTTTGCGCCAAGTTACCCGCTTCTTTGATATCTCGCGCTTTATTATTTTCCACGACGGAAAAACCAATTTCATTTACCATAATAAAGATCTGATGCAATTTATTTTTTGATAATACAATGATAAACGATTTTCCTGCATTACCTACGAAAATTACATCATAAACTTCACCTGAGAGCCTCGCACAAGTTCCCTCGTATTTTAAATCTATTCCGTCGATAGATTCTGAACGAGGCCCAAATACACCCATGCTATTTCCGATATTTATTGTCACATTTACTTGCATAACAGTATTTCTTTATAATAATGCCCTGGAACTTTCCTTGGCACGTGAGTGCTGGCGTTGTGAACAAACTTTTTGTTTATGGGGCTTCTTGTTTTCCATAAATTTGCGAAGTAAGGGTATTATAAAATTGTTTAATTTATATACACACATCAGCAGCCGGAAGACGTCCACTATTGTTTACTAGGTGGTGGGACTTTTCTGCAAAGTTCGTTACCTAGACGTTTACCACCGTTTTGCCAGTTATTCTGCCGTCAAGCAGAAATGCGCAAGCACTTATGTGTTCCGGTACTGTTTAAAGGGCATTTTAGCTAGTGAAATTACTGGGTGATTGAGACTTTATGATTTGATCTTTCAGTAGAGTAATCTTATTACCAGACTGTGCATGTCTCAGGCAGTGAAGTGTCGCCCAGAACTTTATATTTTAGGGTTCCGATTGACACTGTTCTGTTATGAGCAGCCAGCAGTAATTAGTCGGTACTACTATAAATAATCTACCTACCTAACGTAACTTCTGACTTTATTATTATTTGTCTACTCTTTGGCTTTTTTTGTCTCGTTTCTATTCGGATTTGAATTCAGTTTCTTCTAATATAAGTACATAAGAATCTTGAAATGTTCTTATTTTGAAAATTAGCTTTCGAGCAATATATGAAATATTTTTT
Organism: Ennomos fuscantarius; assembly: GCA_905220475.3. Classification (NCBI taxonomy): domain Eukaryota; kingdom Metazoa; phylum Arthropoda; class Insecta; order Lepidoptera; family Geometridae; genus Ennomos; species Ennomos fuscantarius. The sequence goes on from HG992039.1 coordinate 6,582,954, forward strand.
TCAGAATATCTACTTACACACCGCTTATTCGCACTTCAATTGTTTTACTTACTCACGATACCATATCTTTCGTAGATAAGCTGCCTTACCTTTATTTCTACGGCTTATTCATGTTCCCGCATAAATTTCTCTCGATAAGATGTAGAGATATAAAGATTCTCAAGCGTAGAGATGATATTTTCTTGTTTAAACATTTTGCTTACCCATCCTATGGAATAAATGGGATACACATACAAGTTTGCAGATATATTTTCGGTGAAGGGTTTATGTTCATGTTGAAACTGTAATTTTTCCTCAATTTAAAGTAAAACGCTTTCTGTGAAGCACAACCTTCTCGTCTATACATAAATTGCATTTCCACTTATTGTATGTGTATGTGGGATATAAAAACATTAATTTTTCTTTTTATACCTATGTTTTCCCGCTTTTACAACGTTTTATTTGTACGTATGTTTTTTCGTTTTTATGCTGTTATATTAATGGTTCATTCCGTTTTGTTGCAGGTATTTTGGGACACTCAGATACCGGTAAGGGATTGCGCGAGGAAAACTCAAAGCGGCAAGCGAATTAGCATAAAATTCGAAATGAATTTGAAACAGTTGTTGGAAATTCAAATAGTTGACAAACCTGGATGAAGTCATCAGGCCAAATTGGCTGATATCTGGATTCTTTAAATGTTTCACAAACTTGAAATATTTTGGCGTTGTAAAGCCTTTTTATTTGCATTTTAACTGCCAAAACATCCATATTAATATTATAAATTCGAAAGTAACTCTGTCTGCCTGTTTGTTTGTTACTTTACATAACATCTAATACTACTAAACTGTTGAGCCGATTTTAATGAAATTTGTAATTATAGTTTGAACTCTACGGGAAAATATAAGATACTTTTTATAGCAATAAACTGTGGTCCACGCATGTGAAGCCACGGGAGCAGCTAGGCCATAACTATAACGACAAAAAATCATAAACTAGGTAGTATTAAAAATTAGTTTTTTAAGCACCACAGTTGCATGAAAAGCGTTTGCAATATTCACGAAACTATACTCGAAAAATAAAAGTCGACATTTTATGTAAAACGTTTCTTTTTCGTTTGGTAACCGCGTTTCTGTCGCCTCGTATAATTTTTTTTTACTCTTCACCCGGGGCCTCCGTTCAATGCGTTGGCAGCCTGGCATTGCATTTTTCATTTCGTAGCTGAAACCTCGGACGGTACTTCGCGCACGGGTTCTTTGTAAGGCTCTCTATATTCCTAGCTGGATAAATTGCATATAATAAATTAACAAATTTTCTGTAAAGCTGCTGAAGCTTGCCTTTAATACAATGTTATTCATAGACTGATACTGTGGCAAAACAAACTCTATCGTAAAGACTTAGGGTCCAATTGGTTCACATATCATAATGTCCAAATGATTGATAGTATCAAGGTCAAAATGTGTAAGCGTCGAAATGTAATTTGTACGTTCTGACACTTAAACACTGTAAAAACGTTCAAACATCATTAATAAGAAAATGCATTTGTTTTATTTTTTATGTTTAAATCTCTAGTCAACCATAATTTGTATATATCGTGCAGCATTGTTCCCAAACAATAGCAATAACGATGTTCATATATTTGTAAGTATAATACGACACCATTTTATACGTTTGTGCTGTAGTAATACTGACGCAGTCTTATTTTTTAAATGTCCAATACATGCAAGTCTCGCTACACATTTAAAAATTCATTGAAGATTGAAGTCAAATAAAAATGTATGAGAACACAAACAGTTTTTGATTTGTGGGATCAATTAAATTCACAAACGATGTGCAGGTACAAGCTATTTCACGAGATGTTTGCGCTTGCAACAACCACAATATATGTGTAGTGTACGCACAGTAATTATTTCAGGAGTAAAAGTCACGTGATACTGAAAAAAAAAAACAGGAACAATTATTTGAAATAGTTTTTAGGATTTTTTGCTGAAATGTAGAGTAAACAGTTATTATCATAAGGTGTATTTTATAGTATTGCAAAATAATAATATACGTTTTTTATCATCATGTTATCATTACGTTACCTACATTAATTTACTTGAATCGTAGTATTCGAAACGTAAGCATCGATAGGACCACCATCTGTGATCTGTAATTGTGATCTGTGGTCCTGTCCTCACGCAATGCCCGATAGTGTTGTACCGCTGCAAGCTAAAAAACACACAAAACACTGGTTTTGTATACGCCGCGATTCTCAGATTTTTTCGTGTTTTTCGTTCTATGCTTTCCCATCACTTCGTAGCTTACGGGTGTAACTGGGGTCGCGTCAAATAAAATGGGAAAAAGCAGTTTGTGTCGCGTTGCATTTAAAACTATCTAGACCAGGGTTTCCCAACCTTTTTTTTGTTGAGGCCTAGACTGTAAATAATGTTTTCATGCCCTTGTACAAAAAACGCACGACATCGAGCTTAGAAAATGGGTATGATTTTAATTTTGAAGAAGAATTTAATTAATTTTATGCGTGTATTTTAAACATTACATTGAAATTTTTTATTTTTTCTTGTTTTAAATGTTGTTTGTTAATTTCACCCCCCGACATGTCTCTATGCCCCTCTTGGGAGGCGTGTCGAGGGTTGTGAACTCCTGATCTAGACTGTCCTAAACTATTTCAGTTTATAAACGATAGGCAAGTTTTGCAATTTTTAACGTTATGCTATGGCAAGGTCTTACGGCTTCATGCGACTTTTTATTACTTGCCATTCAACTTGGTAATGCTGCCAGCATTCTGAGCACTTTTCCCTACACCAAAGGATTATATGTCTTTTTTTAGTACTTTAAATTATAATTTTTTAGGTATAGTTTAGGTTTTTAGATCTAGTTTAGTATCGTTTATATTTAAATTTAAAAAACTCACATCAGAATTGAAATTTATTTAATTTCAATTCAAACAAAAAACATAATTCTTTTAGCTGATTAGATTCTTTATCATAAATCTGTATCATCTCTATAGGTCTACAATTACTGTGAGTAAACGTTATTGCTTTATTTACTTACCAAGGTTCCTCATTGTGTTAATGTCATGCCATTCTGTCCAGTTTTCTGCTTTTACGACGGCATTATTCAGCTAGCAGTCCGTTCCACTAGCCTCGATATTTAGAGTTCCCTCCGAAAAGTTTTAATGTCATAGGTCAAACAGGCGAGACTTAGTTAATCCCGACCGGGCAGTATCTAATGTTTGGCGAATTCTTGATACGATACTTTTGCTTCAATCGGATGAAAGTATTACCTGATTGCCGATTGACAGTTGCTCCGAATAGTGACAGTAATTATACAGTGCAACCCTCATGAATATTGCTGGAAATAAGAAAAAAAATACTGAGTATTTTCATTGTCATATATTGTAACGCATATGTTGAAAACGAACTCCATAAATGAATTAGGGTGGAAACAATAACTATTAATTATTATTACTTTTTATGTGTGGGAAAAAAGGGTACAAGGGTAAAATGTGGGTTGACACACTACTGCCAGGCCATTTTATTTGCTTGTATGCTATTGTAGCGTTGTACAAAGAGCAACATCTCAATAATTGGCTGTTCATCACCTGTCAAGTTATATCCTGTGTAAGATTACTCACTGTTGTCCATTGTCTAAGTCAATATAAAGCACATAAGCTTGATTACACAACTAACAGTGTAATAGTCTGACCTAAATAGTCATGCAAATCCAAGGCTTTTAGTAACTATCACTCGAACCATTTGGGTAATTTTGGGGAAATTAGGACTTTCATTTGTTACGCCTCAAGTTACGCACCATTTCGCCTGGCTTAATGAAGAAAGGCTTACAAGGGACTGGGGAAGTACTAGGGTTTATTTATAGCGAAATGAGGTTACTAAGACGTTTTCATAGTTTTATTGGACGCATGCATCTTTTTTTTCTAAGAATATTTTCTTTTATCTCGCTAAGTAAATATTAATCCAATTTTAACCTTATGCCATAGCATTTGCAGACAAAGCAAATTCCAGTTGCTGTTCTGCTCATTTGCAATAGTTACCAGTTTTCACACATTTATCATCTGCGGGAATACTTTCAAGAACTGTAACTTTACAAAAAAGGCTAACGCGAGTTTCTCATGCAATATCTCAAAAACCCTTCGGCAATTTTCAACAAAATTAAATAATGCTTCCACGTCGGGCGTCGTAACTCAAGTTATTATAAAACTTTAAGTTTGCCTATCGTGCTCATTTCTAGTTTGAAATTGGAGTTTGGAAGCTCAGTTTGGTTCGCTGGAGTTTCAGTAGAGCTTGCCGCTAACGCAGACTTTAAGTGCTCGATAACGTCGTCAATTATTGCGCCTGGATGTAGAGCACTTGTAGGCTTGTGTGCCTACTTGGTGCCTACGTTTGTCTGCCTTAAAATGCAGGAGAAGTAAGGTTGAACTTTAGTGTTAGGTTGAACTTTTTTTCCGGCATGTTTTCCAGTTATACCCAGTTTGACGTTTAATTTGGAATGAATACAATGAAATGGTATAGAGGTTCGGACGGGTATGTTTTACTGATAGGTGTTTCATTTGTAATATATTCGGGTGATTCCTTTGAGTTTTTATAGAGTGTTGAATTGTGTATATTGAAAATCCGTAGGCTGAGGTTTTCATCAATAAACTATTCAATTTATCTTAGAAGCGTCTCGTGGTTTCGTCCGATGTTTATCTGTTCCGCGAGAGCTTTTGATTTTTCGGGATAAGAGTATTCTAGGTTGTTCTAAAGCAATCAGTGAGCAAAATTTCATGTGAATATGTAATGTAATGTTAGTTTATATGGATAATTTTTCATTATCCATATAAACTAACAAACTAGGGGTGATTACGATAAGGGATGGGAAAGAAGAAGAGAGCCATCATCGTTTCTCATAATGTATTAACCTTCGCTATATTAGAACGTAACAACCGTCCTCACGGTTCCACTATTAAACAAATCACAGACCTGATACAGAATAAATAATAGTGCAAATACAGTCACCACATATACAGTACAAGTGTACTAGATACTTCAGCTCCCAGCACATACATAAATATAGTAATAAGCAACTATATGTCGGTAATCTAAAGCTGCTGGTTCTTACGTACGGCTAATTATAACAACGATCCTTCGTTAAATGCTTACGCTATGCGATAACTTGAGAAGTTGGTAATGTAGATGTAGATGGAGAGCCAATGACAACTTTGATTATTGAATTATGTATGCAACCTTAATCACGCGTCTGCATATGGCACAGTAGGATAACGGTAGATTTCTGATTAGATTTTTAAGATTGTTTATTTTCCTTAAGATTAAAACACTAGTCTTATCTACTATTATTTATTTATACTAAACATATACACACTTATATACACTTATTTGTATACTTATACCGCTCTTGTAACGATATGTATTTACCAATTGACATATATGTATTCACATGAATCATCACACTAATATTATAAAGGCGAAAGTTTGTATGTGTGTATGTTTGTTACTCCTTCACGCCCAAACGGCTGAATGGATTTGGATAAAATTCGGTACCATGATAGCTTATACACTGGATTAACACATAGGCTACATTTTATCCCGGAAAAGTGATATTTTCCCGTGGGTTGTGCAAATAATTAAAATACTTTTTATCCGCAGGTAAAACCGCGGGGCGCAAGTAATAACTTAATAAAGATTACTCTATTTTGCATAATACGTGACTAAATTGGGGTTATTTTCTTCTAACATGACAGCGTTCACAATGTAAATATTGTATATGCGTTTAGTTTCAGCAATTTACGATTAATCAACTATTACAGCATTTTAGGTATAATCAACGTTTAATGCTATTTTGTAACGTGTTTCAAATACTTTGATAACACAATACCCTATTATATTTCATTTTCGGAGTTTTATTTCACGCGATATGTTTTATCACACTATAAAACGTTGAATTACGAAAAAGCTATTACGCGATTGACGGTGTTTGGGCGGGCGGCGCCGGCATAGGCGGGCGGGGGTCAAAGACCCCGCTAATAACTTCCGCCTACCTGCGAGCTAGTCGTTAGCTAGACTTTTGGATGACAAAGAGGTTTTATGCAGGCATTTTGTAAGAACACGATGAAAGAGGTTTAACTTAACTTCGTATATTAACCGTTGATTGCAGGTCGCCTGGCTTTAATTTCTGTTAGGTTTTAAGGAGTAGATGGTAGGTTTATGATCAACTAGTTGCGCCCCGCGGTTTCACCCGTGGATAAATAGTATTTTAATTATTTGCTCATCCCACGGAAGCATTTAACTTTTCAGGGATAAAATGTAGCCTATATGTTAATCCAGTGTATAAGCTATTGTATCAGTAGATGCAGTGTATAAGTAGATGCATTTTGTTCTAATTTTAATAAACAAAGGGTGCCCACGGCTTCTCAATTTTGGATTACAGTTTTGCGATAAAAAGTATCCTATGTCCTATCCCGGGTTTCAAACTATCTATATACCAAATAGTATCAAGATTTTAGTCGTTTAGTCGCGAAAGGTAAGCAAATAGACAAAGAGAAGAGTGTGTTTCAGCTAATTTAGAATGTGTAATATTAGTATGTATAATTAAGGTCTCATTTGTCATTAAATTTGTACGTCTAACTTGGAATGCTTTTAAAACTAAATAACGCTCCGAGACTAACTTACTACTGCGGCTCGCTAATAAAGTTATATATACCCTCGCTCCAGATAAACTTTTCTACTACTTCAAGAAAGTCGTCTTCTTTTATTTCTGAAGGACATTGTCAGTTGTCGTAATTTTTTTAGAAGAAATGCATTAAGCAATAAGCGCCTTTCTAATAGGTCGAACTCAACTCGCAAGGTTGACGTCTCATAATAGGCTATTTGACTACTATATTTTTATTACATACATAAATAATATACCTCAAAAAATAGATAACTGTGAAAACAAAACTTGAATATCTCAAAAAATGACTAAGTTACAGGCATTTTAAAATACAGAAATAGAAAGAGACAACTCAAACACGCAGTGACGTCAGTTACCAGTACTCACAGTAACTCATCACTAAGCTGTGGTAGCTCTACATACAATCTCTTTGGCATGTGACGTCACAAGCCATGCCTTCATAGTAGCTGTGAGGAAGCTCAACACGATCTCTGTTTTGCGAGAAAGGGACAGGCGATGAAACTTTAAAAGCGTACTACTCCGTGATTAGTTTACCGATTTTACTAATTTTTACAATGATTACATTCATTTTTAACCTACTTTATGAAAATAATATTTACTTGTTCATTTTTAATAGTAGTCAAATAGCCTATTAGCTGAAACTTAAAGTACGATATTAATAACACACTCTTCCTTACATCTCATACGGTGTTTTTTTTATTATGTAGGAAAATAATTGTGTGCTCTTATTATTACTTTATTTAGGGCAGGTTTAATAAATAACCATCATTGAAATGTCGTACTAAACGTACATCTAAATATATATAACTCAAAGGTGACTGACTGATTGACTGACTCATATAGTGATCTATCAACGCACAGCCCAAGCCACTGGACGGATCGGGCTGAAATTTGGCATGCAGGTAGATGTTATGCCAGGCATCCTCTAAGAAAGGATTTTTCCAAATTCAACCATTAACAGGGTGAAATGGGTGGTTGAATTATTTTCCCATAGGCCATGCCGCGGGCGAAGCTGCGGGCAGAAGCTCGTTTAATATAATTGTCGAATTGCCTGTGTTAAAAGTCCTAGTATAGTTTTAGAACAAGTATATGGAAATTTGGTACGATATATTTTGTTTGCGGATGATTATTTAAACTCGGACTTAATCTGTAAAATTGAAAGTTAAAATAGTTTCCTTCAAAAAATTTGTGGTGATTCTAGAAAAAAAGCAAAATTTAAAAATAAGTTTTCTTCAACTATTATTAAGGGGTAAACAAGTCCATAGAACATCGGTTAAAGCTAACCATTTGACTGTCTCCGACGCAAACCGCATAATGAATCGAGCGTCACATTGAATCCATTGTAGAGCTAAGTTCACGGTGTTCTCACGACCTACGGAGTACCTATACAGTAGTTAAACTTTACGCAAATGGTCAAGATACTCACGCTCTCTATTTCGCGAGTTGACGGCGCGCGTGGTGGGGCTTGTAATCACAATATGATGTGTTTTAGGCATACTATCATAATTATAGTGTTTGAGGCACGAACACGGGTAGAATAAATAATAATAAGTTTTTGTGGACATTTTCACACAAGGCCAAGCAAAGCTTGTACTATGGGAGTCAGATAACTGATAGAATACTTATATTTTGTTTGTACATACATGCCTAGAATACTATATAACACCCAGACATAGAACAAACATCGATGTTTATCACTAATGTTTGTCCTGGGAGGGAATCGAACCCACAACCTGAACTGTAGCTCAGAAGGCAGGGTTACCAACTGAGCTATCGGGTCATTTGAGGTCAGGCTAATGATCGTAATTTAAATTAGATCTTTGCTTAATCTAAACGTTTAATTTTTTGGTTCAATAATTACGTGCAATCCATTATATCGAAACTAGTTAGATCTTTTTTTAGTAGGTTTAACTTGTATATCTTTGCATATACCTATATCTTTTTAAAGCATCGTAGCTTGCAAACGGATGGACCTGAGATGGTGTTCTTAGCGGTTTTAGTTTAGTACGGTTTGCAATCCCACATTATATTGATCATCAACGCAGCAATGTTGGGTACGTAACTTTTTTTATAACACAGAATAACTAACGGACGCGCGGACGGCCCGCTCGATAGTAAGGATGATGGTTGAGTTTTGGCGGGAAAACGAAACAGATCGTGTCTCCGCATTGTATTATTTTCCAAAACTTGTGCTATTTTCAGTGTTAGTGCATAAAATTGGTGGCATTTTATTCGTTAAATGCTGAATTACAGGGATGAGTGTGGGAAAGTGGTATTATGATGGTGAAACGTTTCTTTTCGTGTTGTTTCCGAAACTCTATAGAAGCTTTTGGTAAAGTTAAAGCCACCACTTTACTAGACCTGACTTGACTAGACTATGACTTAACTTGATGACTCTTGACTTGACTTTATTAGGGTTACGTTTCTCGTGAGAGAATGTGGAAGTGGCGAGAATAATATAATATGTAAATATTAGAGAATAAAAGATAAAATATAAAACAACCTGGTATATGCTGTAAAGTTTTATATTCAAGTGACATACAAAAGGCAGGTATCAAAAGGACATGGAACATAAATTATTTGAATTTAAATACTATATCAAAAAGGCTTTACTAACACGCCCCCTTAATTTATGCTTTCAAGGCCTAGTCAAGATACCCCCTTAAGTTTTACATTATATTATCTTGAAGCCCTAATCCTGTCATGCATTTATAATGTTTACATCTAGGCAAGGCTTTCGTTAATATATCAGCCGTCATATCATTTGTAGAATATATCTTAAAGAAATGTCCTTATTATTCTTTAACACATCTCTAATGAAATGGTATCTTATATCTATGTGCTTACAACGAGAATGGAGAACTGGATCCTTAGCTAGCGCAATAGCACCCTGATTGTCTGCATATAAAGTAATTCTAGCATACCTTAGTAACTCAATTTCAGTAAGCAGACTATTCAGATAAACCGCTTCTTTCATACATTGTGATAGGCTTACATATTCTCTCTATAGACTCACAAGAAGAAGTAGAAACACACCTTTGTTTCTGTGATTTCCACGACACGCACGCACCACCTAAAATGAAAGCATATCCGGAATATGAACGTCGATCTAGTTCCCAACTTCCCCAGTCCGAATCTGAGTATTCTACCATTGACTCACCAGTCTTTTTAAACGAAAGACCGTAATTCTGTGTTCTCTTCAAATATCGCAACACACGCTTTGCGAAATTCCAACTCATTTCATTCGGATTTTCATTGAATTGTGCTAACTTTACCACACAATTCATTATATCTGGTCGACTTCCTGTTGCCAAGTACATCAAGCTTTCTATGAGCTCCCTGTATCCTTGTGTATTATTCACAACAGGCGCATTAATTTAACTTTTAGAGTATATTAATTTTTCATTCGGACACAATGGAATTGCAACATTCTTTACATTTTTCCATTCCAAAATCTTGTAATAATTTCCAAATATATTTAGTTTGTGACAACGTAATGACACCTTTGTCTCTGACAATGTCAATACCTAGAATATATTCGGCCTGTCCAAAGTGTTTTAGATCACACTCTTTGGATAGTTCTTTCTTAAAGTCGTCCCTCTCGCACACACGTCACAATCATACAGCTCACGCTCATTTATCCTCTGAGTTTTTATACCAGCTTTGGTCAAAACTCTCAATAAATCCCTTGCATTCAAGTGTCCCATTCGTTCATGCCACAACCACACATTTTCCTCTGATACCACTGATGCAGATTCATACTGTTCCCTAACGTAATATAAATTACTCTTACGATCCGCAACTACGACAATTTCCCCATGGCAATTTTTCACTATGGCCTCATCCTTAGTAAACATTACAGTACAACTTTTATCTGTAATCCTTGCCACTGAAATTAGGTTATCGCAGATCAGGAACATACAATGTGTCTGGCAATTGAACATTTGTTTTGGATTCACCTTTACATGCAGACAGTGTGACCATACCTTTACCTTCAACTTTTGTGGTCAAGTTGGAAGCTAAATTTAATTGACTCGATGACGGTAACAAACCCTCCACAAACTTGTTTACGTCCTTACATAGATGTGATGTACACCCGCTATCTAAGATCCAGTTTCCGTTTCCGTTGTACACACCATTACATTGATCTGTAACACAATTAAAAGAATCAAAACTGGTATCAAAAGGTGTTTTACATGTATCACTATCGACAACATACTTTGCAGAATCTTTTTCTTTGTTTTCCGTGCATTCTGATGCTTTATGTCCAACTTTATGGCATTTGAAACATTTAAACTTGAATGTTTCCCGTTGTTTGTTAAACTTCTTTTTTCTCAAATTCTCTTTTGCGATCATTGCTTTTTCTTCAGAATTGTGCCTCGAACAGTATTCTTCAACGATTTTGATCTTTAGAGTTTCAGGATTCGGAATTTCGTCTCGGGACTCTATTGCACATCGGAAATTGTCAAACTCTGTAGGAAGACTATAGAGCAACATTATCGAAAATAGGTCATCATGAATCTCCACATCCATTGCACTCAGTTTATCCTTTGTATCAAAAAATGTTGAAATATGTTCATAAAAGTCGCCAGGCTCGATGAATCTCATCATCGTCAACCTTTTCAACATATTAGTCTTTTTTGCTGGTCCTTTTGATGCATATATGGATTCTAGCTTTAACCATACCTCTCTGGACGTTTTGCACCCTCTTACATGCCGTAACTCACCAGGAGACATACTCAGGATTAAGTCAGCTCTTGCCTTGGAATCTCCAACAATCCATGCCTGCACTGCTCTTTCCTCCATTGGTTTTTGTTTACTACCATCCACATACCCAAACGCATCATTCTTGATCAGTAAAGCCTCTGCTTGTACTCGCCAGCTCTCGTAATTTTCTCTTGTTAAAACTTTAATCATTCTTGTTGTAGCCATTTTAACTATTCAATAAAATTACCTCAGATCTCAATGTTTTCTTCATCACAATCTTTTTAGAAAAATATTTTTCAGCAATGACACTCACTACAATATTATATTTTTCGCCTTCCGTTCTGGGCCCATAACCATTATTAGGGTTACGTTTCTCGTGAGAGAATGTGGAAGTGGCGAGAATAATATAATATGTAAATATTAGAGAATAAAAGATAAAATATAAAACAACCTGGTATATGCTGTAAAGTTTTATATTCAAGTGACATACAAAAGGCAGGTATCAAAAGGACATGGAACATAAATTATTTGAATTTAAATACTATATCAAAAAGGCTTTACTAACAGACTTGACACATTATATAATATTAATTAACTTGAGAAATTATCAATTACTTGACACTGGCTAAATACACAAAAGTGTAGAGCCAAAACCAAAACAAAAAAAAGGATGATGGTGGATGGTTACTTTCGCCTATAGACCTGTACCTGTATTATAATGTGCCGCCGATGCCTTTTTTACCTTTAACTGGCTTTCCTTTGACTACTGCCTCACCTGATGGTAAGTGACGACGCGGTCGCGGTTGCATCCTCCATCCACGTAACTATTTACCCGTCGTTCGAATGACCTCATGTTCTATGCCTACTATGTCTGTGTAATAGGGTGACCTTGTATACTGATGTCGGATGTATACTGTGACCTATATACCCGCAATACGATTCCTGATACGAGCCGCCTGGAGCGATGCAGATTACAACTGGGTACTGTCGCGATCAAACCGGAACTATAGACGCAATACTAAAATGTAACAGTTTATTTATAACAGCCTTATTAATAAACCGGTATTAGTCTCGGATTAGTTACTTCATCTTTTGTCCTTTTTTTGCTACTGGAATATTTAGCTGGATCGAAAGAGACAAAAGATGGTTTAACTAGTCTAAAGCTAGTTCGTGTTTATTAATAAGGCTGTAATATTTTACTACATTGTATTCTTTTATAACTTTCCACCTATAACTACAGGATATCATGTAATACAGTTGTTTTTATGGTTTAATAGGCTTGGGTTTGACCACTATCGAACCCAGTGGCATGGTTAGCTAAGGCGGTGCCCCGTCTAGCCCGTGCCCCCAAGGTCAGAGGCCCCTCGGACTCTGATTTACAAACAGAACTAGTGAAAATATTTCCCACGCTCGGAATATAATGACGAATCTGGATTCCGACAATTCTGGAGTACGTCAAATTCGGAATACGGAACAAATAGTTTTAAGTAGTTTAGTTGGGGCCCCAGTTTATTTTTTGCCCAGGGCCTTTGGTTACCTAGTTACGCCACTGATCTCACCTGATGGTAAATGAGTATGAGAATCAGTCTAGGACGTAACACGCTTGCCTATAAGATACCTGTACATGATAAAGTGATCAATTAGTGAATGAAATCTCTGCTTAAGCACCAATCGATGACTGAAAATCGTTCTGTAATACGGACCTTAGTTTTCTCTAATTTCTTTTTCACTTGTTACTTGATTTGAAAACTTTTTATTTGAGATCCGGTTCTTTATTTGACTAGATCACTCTAACAAACATCGAAATGATTTTCGTATAATATACGCCATTTTAGGTTTTATGCATCAGACGTTACAGTACAAATTCAAACTCACCACTGTATATCTCAATGAAGTTATTGAATGCAGGCAAGTAATGAATTTGATAGGGCCAATTCCGAAGTTACGAGAACTTGTGATCGTTGACGGAGTAGGGAATTTAGATATTGAGATTGAGCGATTGGAAATTCGTAGAACACTAATCGCTTTTAGTAGTTATACGTAACTATGTATATAACCTATATATACTAGGTACTTACGATTACATGAATATAGATTACATGAATTTGATGAGGTTTTGAATGATTAGGTAGGTATACTGTAGGTTGTGGTTTCGCTTCCCACCCAGGATAAACATTTGTGTTTGTCAAGGTAAATGGGGTGTTTAAGTAGGGTCGAGTGAATTTTTAGTTTAGTATAATTTATTTGCTTTTCTTATACAACAACTGCCAACTGATTACTAAACTATGGAAATTCAAATAAAAAGGCGGAAGCCACAAAAATTACAAAATACGGAAAAATTACGCAAACTCGTAGCAGCGAAAAGAAAATCTAAAATTCATTAGGAACGCTCCATAAAATTTACATGCATTAAATCTGTGTTTAAATAAACGACAGCAATTTTCACACTTGCTTTGATTGAGAACTGTTTCTCACGATACAGTGTGCGGTTGGTGAATTCAATTTGTACGCTCGATTATTTGAATTTAGATCGTTTGAACTTTGGACAGCGAGCTACTGGATTTAGTTTTGGGTCAAGGGAGCTTGGACAACTTTCGTTCGGACAAATCTCCCGAAATCCACGAGAAACCGGGGGCTAGAGAAGTTAGTGAAAACTTGCAGTTGTCAAACTTTAATGCGTTCAGGTATTCCTTGCTTATTAATAAACGCTGCATAACATTGGAACAGCTACTCGGTGCTTTTTTGTTTTATGTATGTCCGGTAAAATTACAATTTACAATTGTCAAGATGGCAACATTCATATTAAACAAAGCAAAAACAAACTTATACGGGCCGATACATGGAGCTAAACTTAGGAAGTTTTACTTCAGTCATGTGGTATAAAACACTCTCTTTTTTTAAATAATTTCGTAGAGTTGCCTTAAACAGTTCAGCCCAGACGAACGAACTGGCAATTTTAAAGTATAGTTACTTGCTTTTTATTTCACTCCAGTCCGTACCCAGGCGTTAGATTGGATTTAGACAATTCACAGGATTGATAGAGCCACGCCTCACTTGTTTGGAACTGACCACGGATTTTAATAGTATGGATCCATGTTGGAAAATAAATTTTATTTCAGCTGTGGTCAATTTTTTATTCGTTTGTTCGGTTGGTGCGTCGGATAACATTTACCAAGTTATCAAAAATGTTGAGTTTGTTCGTTACAGAGTTATGTGATGAAATTTGTTTTAAGCATCAGACTAGGACGATTAAACCCAAAGCAAAAGAAAAACTAAAAAAAAAACGCGCGAAATCGCTAAGTCATAACCATTATCATATACCGCCCGCATTGTTGAAATATTTTAACACCAACCACCACCAAACGAAAGTTGAAATTCATTAGTTTTTAACAAAAAGATTTTCGTTTCTAATTTTCTTCAGCTCTTCTTATTTGCCCTTTTCATTTGCAACGCTTTCCGTTCAGAACGCTTGTTTAAATTCATGACATTTTAAACGGTCTTTGCCCTTTTAAAATAGGCGGAATACATGTCTTGCCATGTTGAAAAGTTGTAAACAAAAGATTTGCTATTCCATTACGTCTTCTAAATATGAACGACATATTCACGCATGTCGCTCACACGTTTCAGTTCACATAATGCATTGGAGCCTTGTTCCGAACGACAACAATGGCGCACGCATTTGCTCGACTTGTTGCCAGCTTATTATTTCCTAATCATGCATGTGTTGCCATGTTTTACTGAACGAATTCTGCCGCATCATTTCTTAGGCGTGCTTTCTCGACGCATCCTGTTCCGTTCACATAGTGTTGGTAGAATGCTGTTTACTTTGTCCGTGACTTGCATTGTTTTTGTTATGTTGGCGTAACTGTAGTAGCCCGATTCTCACATCTATTTAAATTAATTTTCACCGCCTTTGCTTAAACGGCATCGTACGTGAATACTTACAGGAACTTATGATTTTTTTTACCACGTGGTTCAACGAATGACGCTTTAAATATCGTCATCAAAACAGTAGTAATAAATATACCTTAATAAATTTTATTGACTAGATTAGACTAAATACAAAAATGTTTATTGACAGTCTAAATAATGTAATTAATTACAGAATAAGTACTTGTAACTTTTTGTAAGCTATTAGGTTTTATTTATTATTGTAGGTCTCTGTTTTAAAATGGAAAAATGCGCGGTTAAAAACATCGCAAACTATTTTTGGAGGTGATAATAATAATGTATGTCACATAACAGTACCTACTTGTTGTGAATAACCTGTTAATAGCCCGAGGCAAGGTTACTACGACCATAATAATTAAAGTAGGTGAATAATGTTATGACTGAACTGGCAATACTTTCCTTTTTCTAAATTTGATTTCTATAGGCAAGATAAACCATTAAATATTTCAAACGGAGCATTTTAAAGTTATAGAATGAGAATGATGCTGTACAAATAAAAAATACGTATGTTGCGTCAGATTTAAAGTGTCACCTACTTATAATTATATAAATAATTTAAATGAAATTTTATATATTGTAGCAAAATGTTATTGTAACACAGGAAAATATATTGTTTTTTTTTCTAATTCTCATAATGTAGTACTTATTTGAGGCGCACATGCACTACTGTGGCGTGGTGGTTACTTGCTCGGTCGGCTCATAACCTGGAGGCGGCGGTTTCGATTCTCGCGGCACAAGTATTTGTGCACAGAAAAAAATAGCGCAAATACTTGTTCTTATTCTGGTGTTGTGGGACCATGGCCCTCTTAGTTCTTGAGTCCCTAGACACAAGGAATCCTAGTTAGGGTCTAGGATCTATGTATGTGATCGTTGGGCTATATTATTATTATTATTTACTTTCTCAATTTCTTGCGGGAGTTCTTAACTTTCTGAGATATAAAATAACTATGTATTGATACCAGTAATATGTGTCAAAAATTCATTAAAAAATGTTTCAGCCATTCTGCCGTGAAAGTCACACAAACAAATAGACAACATTTCACTTCTATGGTGCCAGTAGAGAAATTAGTACCTATTCGTTATTTGAATTGTACCTCTTCCATTCGTAAATAATTTCAATATCGAAAACGCGGCATGTTTTCGATTTCCAAAGTTTTGATTAGTTTTGTTATTTTTTCGAGATTAATATTTGGCATCATACGTGCGTTGTATTCAGCCAGCGCGGTATGCTTACAATAAATAATGTAGCCCTTTTATTTACCTACAAATTCTACCGGATTAATTATCATCAGCCTACACGTCCCGTAATGAACCACTTCCTCACGTGTATGTGCACATGTCTAAAGCAAATCTGGCTTTATTCAAAAAGTTCACTGTCGTGAACAAGAGTATTTTCCTCACAAAGAGCTTGCTGAGCACTCGGATTGCATCATTGTGCTGAACAAAAATGCTGCAGTGCTAATTTCGCATGCACCGCGCTTCTAGTGAATGCCATTATGAGCTTGCGAACGCTACTGTACCTACTGTAATGAGCGTGTACATTAAGGCTAATAATCTCAACAAAGCAAAAAATAGATGAATATCATCACCGTTCATGTCCACAGAGTTGTTTTTACTCTAATCTGTGTTCATGTCAAAACATTATAAAAAGTTCACTCTCAGAGTAATTACTATACAGCATTCTGAGAGTTTTTGAAATAAAAATTCTTGGAGAATTTTTGGATTCATTCTTGACGCACGGGAGTAAGCTGGTGAATGCGAGGCGAATAGATGTTGAAAGGTTCACGTAGATCTCCATTGCCAACATAACAAAGTTAAAAATTACTTAATTTTTTTATTATTATGTGAGTATGTCCGGTGAAATGACAATTTACAATTGTCAAGATGGCGACATTAACATTAAACAAAGTAAAAACAAAGTCATACCGGCCGAAAGATGGAGCTAAACTAAAGAAGTTTTCCTTCAGTCGTGTGGTCTAAAGCACACTGATTTTTTTATTCTGTTTGTTCTTTAACTGCTCTTCAACGCGTTTCTAAACGGAAGTTCATGGTATCTTTTTTATTTTCCAAAGAGGCCTCTAATGGCCCATTGATCATAACCAAGTGTAATCAATTGGGCATACTTACGTCCATTCAGGCGCAAACATTGCACAATGCGTAAATAACAAGAGCATTCTAAGTACGAACATGCGTCACAAGTCGACTCACGGTTGATGTCAAACTTCAAGAATTACCACAGACCTAGAATATATTCGTTAAAAGAGTCACGAAGCATGGGAGCGAGAATTTCAAATCACACACTGCCCGAGAGGAAAAGAGATAGTGAAATAATGGCGGGTATGTAATTTTTTTTGGCGAGCACTCATCACCATAATCTGTTTCACGATGAAGAGCATTTTGTGATCATAAAATTAATCTTAATCTAGTTATTAAAGTGCAATATACCTACTATTTTTGCAGCTTTTACGTCTTATTCGATGTGTAAATGTGACGTTACAAAACATATCAATTCAACACTTATTACATACTAGTTGCGCCCCGCGGTTTCACCCGCGGATAAAAAGTATTTTATTTATTTGCTCATCCCGTGAAATCCGCGTTTCACTTTTCCGGGATAAAATGTAGCCTATATGTTAATCCAGTGTATAAGCTATCTTGGTACCGAATGTCATCCAAATCCATTCAGCCGTTTGAGCGTGAAGGAGTAACAAACATACACACATACAAACTTTCGCCTTTATAATATTAGTGTGATGTGATAGTGTGATTACATATTTTACTCCAAGAATCTCAGTAAATAATATGCCGTTTATAAAAAAAAACTGAGGTTAAACATATAGCTAAAGCTATAGTTAATTGGACGCAAATATTACAGATATTATAGCAACAGATTTTCTTGTCTCGCCTTTGAACTGTCATTATTTTAAGTGGTCTGTGGTCATTATTGGTCTCGTACAAGTCTTTGAAAAATTACTTGACACTGGCTAAATACACGAAAGTGTGGAGCCATACTAAAACAAAAAAAAAGTATGAAAATTATCAAATACCTCAGTTGACAGAAAAGTTTATTTTGCGTGTTCAAAATTCGAAGTAATGTCTGATCCTAAAAAAAGGTGTGTGAAAAAGAGGTTAGTTGGTCATTTGTTAGTTTAAATGACCAACTAACCTCTTTTAAACAAATATAAATATAAATTCATTAATAAATAAAATAGATTACAAAGTACAGAGAAAACAAAGGCCGTGACGCTGTAATCATATCTTGATTATGCCAAAAAGAGATAAAAATAAAACGTAGATTACCAGAGGTAAACAACAGCTGTTGCCGGAAATAAAAAAGCTGATTAAAGATTGCAACACTCATTTAACGGTCCGATAAACGCAATTACTCGACAGGGCTCTAGGAAGTTTAATCCGCTCTCCCTCGCGTTTTTATGAACTAGAATCCATCGTGACGTCATGTATAAGGACACAAAGTCTAGGAAATTTTCATCAGGCACTTGCTGTAGATCATCATCAGATTCATCACGATGGGATGACAGATTAAATATATTATAATATTTTTTACATTACTTACAAAACAAAATCAAGATTATGAAAGGTTTAGTGATTTAAATTACTACTACTAAGGTCTTAAAATTAGTGTTCGGAATTAACGGCAATATTACCTCAATGGGCACATTAATAAAAAAATGTTTTAAGGTTGCCGTTTTTAACGTTCGATTAATTAATATTATGTGAAAACTATTTCCTGTATTATATTAACATGTATTATACAATCAAATGAACTTAATAATATATTAGTCACATAATTCTAAGATTATATGACTTGTGTAGAAGCATCTACCATCTATCTAGAGTTATCTTTTTAGCTTATTATCCTATTCAGTTTGTACAAACAACGCGGAAAAGCAATCTCATTTAATTTTCTTCTAAAGGCAGGCAGTACTGAAAAATAAAACAAATAAAAGCTAACTGAATGGAAAATATAAACGAAGTAAATGCTTACGTATACCTATTTATGGAAAATAAATTTGAAGTAGTAGAAAATAGCGTTTATAATGAATTTAATACTTTAATAAACTAGGAGTATAATTTTTAGTCCTTGTATAAAAAGATCATAAGTATGATTAAAATGAAGATATCGATCCCTAATAAGTTTAACTCAAACAAAATCGTTAGCATGATAACATCGACACGCCAAATTGCAGTCGTGATCTTATCTTAACCATGTATCTAACGTAAAAAGGGTCGCCATTGAATTGTAATGTCTTATTTTGATAAGGGTCTGTATTGTTTTCTGTGACTTCCAAATTTCACGGAGCAGACAGGTTAATAAAAGATTCCTTTCTAGAGTTATTCGAGCAAAACTTGTGTGTAACAAAACGCTCTTAACTTGTGTGGGAGAGTGCCAATCTTAAAGTTACCCGACAGTGTAATGTGACGGTGAAATAACGCTTCCATCTGATACAGCAAGCCGTGTGAAGCGCCCTTTATCTCTGAAACGAGTAAATGGCACAGCAATATCGTTAGTATCTAGCTGCGAACAATACTAACGTAGACACCCCTCGTTGTTTAATGAACACGAGAAAGCTCCGTTACGGATCTAGCGCTCGATAACACAGTGTGAAAATTTTAGTGAAAAAGTTAACGTTTCACAGGCTGCATGAGTTAAATTTAAAAATATATTATGACATGAAGAGAATTTGAAATACAATCTACATACATAAAAATCAATTGCTGTTCGTTTGTCTCGCTAGAACGGCTTAGTTGATTTTGGTTTCAAAATGTTTGTCGTAGTCTAGGGAAGGTTTAAAAGGTGAAAAAAAGAAGAAGCAGTATTCTTTTGGACAGGGTTAGGTGTAAAACTATTAACCCGTGCATAGACGGGGCGGGTCAGCTAGTTTTTTTTTGTTTTTTTTTTTTTTATATTATGATGGAAATTTTGGTAAATTATTTGATATTCGCGAACGTGTTATATGTCTATCGTGTTATATACTTACAACTATAACAAATATAGCTATGTATATATATATATATATATATATATATATATATATATAACGCAGTAGTCTTTGATCAATCACACTATCACACTAATATTATAAAGGCGAAAGTTTGTATGTGTGTATGTTTGTTACTCCTTCACGCTCAAACGGCTGAATGGATTTGGATGAAATTCAGTACCAAGATAGATTATACACTAGATTAACATATAGGCATATACATTTTATCCCGGAAAAGTGAAATTTTCCTGTGGGATGACTAAATAATTAAAGTACTTTTTATCCGCGGGTAAAACCGCGGGGCGCATAATATAGTATCGTAATAATTCCGTGTCTGGCGATTAAGATTTTTACCTATGAATATTCATTGGTTAAATAATCCACTGTAATTTTTAACGTTGCAATAAAGTTTTTTTCCACTGTGTATACAATAATATGCGTGTAAATGTATGGATTTTTATTTAATCCATACAGAGTGCATCGTAATGAATGTTGAGCTTATCTTTTATCGTATTATTTGTAGTTAGATATTAGATAATTTTGTTGACCGGCTACACGTGTTCTGTGGAGGACCTATTATGATACACGATAATGTCATTACCCGATTTACTCGAACCTACGTCACTGTTCCATAATAGTATGCTTAGCTAAAGTATCACTATTTTTGGTATCAAGTATCGAATTAATATCCATTATTTTCGGCATATCAATACTGCATTGGACCATATATAGTTTATTGCGTCAGCGATGCATCTAATTTGTATTTTAATTTGTTTTTTTTTTAAGTGAGTAAAAATGTTGCCTTATCGACAATTTTAATCTGATTGCTACACTACTCGTTAGTAACAAAAAACGAGTGTGACCACACGACTGAAGTAAAACTTCTTTAGTTCAGCTCCATCTCGCCGGTATATCTTTTGTTTTAGCTTTGTTTAATGTTAGTGTCGCCATCTTGACACTAGTAAATTGTCATTTTACCGGACATACCAACATAATAATACAAAATTTTTACTTTGTTATGCAATGGAGATCTACGTGAACCAACTTCAACTTCCGTTCGCCTCGCATTCACCAGCTTACTCCAAAAACTAAGAAGTTTTACTTCAAAAACAGCCTGCAGAGCTATGAGGAGCAGTAGTGTAAACAGCTTGGGGGAAAACCCTCACGCGACTGTCGCAATTTGCTTTCGATCAGAGTCCAATCATTGGCGGCGCGACACCCGGTATGCTACCACTATTTGGCGGGTGTCGTGTTTACGTCAAATATTGCTTCGGAAGGCAACCAAGCGAAGGTATAGAAGTGCTTCTTGTATTGCAGCTTTTTTGCTACGACACTATTCCGAATATGGATACGTCAGCTGTTTTTAAAATGGTTCTTTTATGTCATGTAGAGAGGCTACTCTTAGCCTTTTCTTTGTGATGCCAGTGCTTTATTATAAGTAGATTTCATATACATTGGAAAATCTTTAATAAGTGTTAAGTTATGAAGATATCGTAATGAACAATGGTTCATTGATACGCGTAACAAGAGTTCAAAGGGATTGGTTACATCTTATAAAATCTCTGTATTATATATTAAGGCAATTTGCCGTGTTAAGAAAAAATTATATATATTTTGTGTTTACTTAAAATAATATATATAAATTTTTTTTAACACGGCAAATTGCCTTTATTTTCTAAATACTACAATGATTTAATAAGTAATACTAAAAACTACCTAAAACTACTACTACAAAAAAAAAAAAAAACATTTGGACTATATACTGGCCGCGATGACCTAAATATATTTATATATATTTTGTGTTTACTTAAAATAATACTTGTAGTTTTGCAGTAGTATTACTGGAGCCACCGTTCGTTTGTTACTCCATGTTTCAATAACTAAAATGGAACACCATTTGCTTAATGAAATGTAATGTAGCAAAATGTTTGTTTTGTTCATAGTTTTAATGTAGTTGCGTCAACAGTTTCATTTTAATATAAAGTCATAAACAAAATATTTAGGTGTGAGTACAAGTACTTAGACTTGTTTGTTTACTACTACAAGATTGAATATCAATGATATTACTTAATTTCCAACTTACAAGTGCCTGTCATTAATAGATGGAAGTTTGGAAATTGTGGAAATCTACTCAATTTAAATAATACAGAATATTATTGTACATACATACTATAGTTTCTGGTTCCCATAGTACAAGCTTTGCTTAGTTTGGGGTTAGAGGTTTGGCGCTGTGTGAAATGTCCACAAATATTTATTATTACTATAGGTGGGTAGTCTATGTAATGCAAAGTTATTTCATCAGCAGTATTTTTTTTTTTCAATCTACTAATATGTCCTAGTTTATCAATAATGAAAAATTCACTGGAAAATATTATTGTGTGTTGTCATTTGACAGAATATCTACCACACAAACAACCATTACCCGCGGGAACTCATATTTATCCGGAATAAAAGCACCATATGTTGATCCCGATAATACAAGCGATCCATGCAATTTTTTTTCCACAGATTTTCAGTAATTTTGACGGGAATCGCACTCGTACAAAATGACAATGTTTCAAATCTATATTTCAGATAGATAGTAGAAAGGATAGGGATGGATCAAATATATTTTGAATTGTGTACGTTAAGGCTTAAAAGATATAATATGTCGCAATGCGAGTAAGCTAGACAAACTAGTCTGGCGTCCTTGACTGGACTGAGCTGTCTGGTATGATTATCTATTTTTTCGTTTTATTCCACAATTTATTTGGCATCCGTCAAATGTCAAGGGTGAGTCTTTTATCCTTCTAAACAATATTGTAATAATCCTTTCTAATGCATTCAGACATGCATATTAACAAATATGGCACTTTAAAAATATAAATATATTAAAATTTCAAAATGACTTTGAATTAATTATTTTGGTCGTGTTGGAACATCATCATCATCTGTTCCTTCGAAAACTGCTAAGAGTTGTTTTTTGTAATCGTTTCGCTGTAACCGCTTTTTCCACGGGATTCTTGATTGTCCGGGATAAAAAGTACCCTGTTTTTTGATCTCGGTAGTGTCTGAAATCGGTGTGCAAAATTACAATCAAATTGGTTCAATACAACCGTTTTGACGTGAAAGCCTGAAAAACAAACAAACATGGTTACAATTATGTAAAAAATAACCTGTTAAGGTTTCAATTTTATATACCTACTAGTTGCGCCCCGCGGTTGCACCCGCGGATAAAAAGTATTTAAATTATTCACTCATCCCACGGGAAAATTTCACTTTTCCGGCATAAAATGTAGCCTATATGTGAATCTAGTGTATAAGCTATCTTGGTACCGAATTCCATCCAAATCCATTCAGCCGTTTGAGCGTGAAGGAGTAACAAACATAGACACAGACACACATACAAACTTTCGTCTTTATAATATTAGTATGAAGTATGATAATATAATGACTAGGTGCGCCCCATGTTTTCACTCGCGCATAAAAGTATCCTGTGTGTTAATACAGCGTATAATGTATCTACATTCCAAGTTTCA
This sequence comes from Ennomos fuscantarius, assembly GCA_905220475.3. Lineage (NCBI taxonomy): Eukaryota > Metazoa > Arthropoda > Insecta > Lepidoptera > Geometridae > Ennomos > Ennomos fuscantarius. Next base: position 6,606,799 of record HG992039.1, read on the forward strand.
TTAAAATCCATTCAGTGGTTTTTGCGTGAAAGAGTAACAAACATCAATACATACAACTTTCGCGTTTATAATATTGGTGAGGTGTAGTATGGATTACTAGCTCTCAAGTAAAGCTGTGGTAACCTAGTTCTATTACTTTTTATGTGCCTGAACCACAGAATATATAAACGTACTACATAGGAACACCGTTATGTGCTTGACGACGCGACGGTGACATTCGTAATTTTTTTTTTGTTTTACTTTTGTATAAACCATTCAATATTAAGCCTTCTGTGTCAAACCTTAATGACTGAATAAAGCCAACGAAACATGGGCGAGTATTTTTATAGAACTGAAAAACTATTTATAAATCTCAAATGTTACTGTCTAAAATAGTCGGTGCAGCGTAGAGCGGTGACTGTTTTAAAACAACGGGTTACAAATATGACTAAAAAGCATCAAAAATAGCATTTTATGATTAAAATTAAGTTAAGTGTTGTGTACTGTTGTTAAGTGTATTTTTAGGTTACAATTTACACACAGATACAGTAATAATGTATTTAATAAGTGGAAGAAGTAATGCTAACACAACAAAACGCTTTTTACCCGCCATGTTCATATATTTTTCCATTTTCTATAGGCATTTACAAAGTGCTATAAATTGTTTTCAGCACGTGTAGAGTTACCAGTAACGTTTATTGTATTTTACCACATTATTATTGTGAGCAATAAAACTGACATACTTTTCGGGACATTAACTTCACGCGGCCACCCCAAACTTTCATCCTCACCAACTTTATCTGATCCTGTGCTGTCATATTAGTCCTTATATCTATTGAGTTAAGAGTGAATAATTAAAAGTACATTTACCCTTGCTCTGAGACTGGTAATTACTAAGAGCGATGCTCGAACGAGCCAGGTGTAAAAACATTGCGGTCATTTTATGATCCTGCAGAAGTAATGTTGCTGCTAACTACTGGGTTTAATTTTTCGGTTTGGCTTTGCGGATTATAATAGACTAAGATACTTATGCCCGTCTGCATTGAAGTTTGGCAGTTCGTAAGTTCACACTTATCCCTCTATGACGTACCTACTGCAACACCTACTATTGCATTTAAGTATGTCCTAGAGACAAGTCTTAAAAAAGTTGTAAACTTTAATATTTCTTATTAACAAGTTAAGCCGTGTTACAGATTACTAAACACGTTACTTCAAAGATATACATATGTTTTCGTAAGCCATTCATTACTATTTACATCATTATTTTCATAATAATTCAAGATGCTTCATTCTTCGCAAACCGGAGTCTACATTCGAGTACATACCTATCTGGCGTGTTGACGTCGATTTTCAGTGCTCTTCTGAATAACCGTCAAAGAAACGAAAATTTATTGAGTCAGAAATAGGCGAATATTGAAAGTGATGGTGCACCTGTTTATCATACTAAGCTAAAGGCCCGTGACATAGAAACCAGGACTCGTTAGGGCGAAAATAGTTAAGTACAGTTTACTTTTGGCTATAATTTTTCGAAAAACGATCAGTGTAACAAACACATTAGAACGATTCTCTTTCCACGTAAATTGATAATATAAACGAATACAATCACACCATCACACTAATATTATAAAGGCGAAAGTTTGTATGTGTGTTTGTGTGTATGTGTGTATGTTTGTTACTACTTCACGCTCAAACGGGTTAATGAATTTGGATGAATTTCGGTACCAAGATAGCTTATACACTGGAGTAACATATAGGCCACATTTTATCCCGGAAAATTGAAACATTCCCGTGGGATGAGCAAATAATTAAAATACTTTTTACCTGCGGGTGAAACCGCGGGGCACAACTAGTATCTTCATAAAGCAGGTACAAAAATAAACTGCCCTGTTTACGACAGCTTCTATGTAGTGGTTGAGTAGGTTGGCTCATAACCCGAAGGTGGCGTGTTCAAATCCCGCGACAGGACAAGTACTTGTGCACAGAAAAAAAGCGTAAATACTTGATCTGTGTTGTGTTGTGGTCCCCGTAGTTCCTGGGTCTCTATATACATCCTAGTTAGGATTCAGGATCTATGTATGTGATCGTTGGGTTGTTATTATTATTATTATGAAACCAAATGTAGTACTGCAGGGTATACTATCAAAAATTACTGTAGATACAATAGATTTAGATCTCTACCAATTTAACTTTTATTTTTGTCCTTATGTGTTCCTATAATTATGGACGTCTTTTTTGTCTCCCTTTGATCCAGTCGATTCTCTTAAAATAGTAACCTCTAGGAAGAATTTGTCTTTCTATGTTAATGAGCAGTGGTGAGAAATTAATCGTGTCGTTTACACGTTATTCGGAGCAGTAATTAGTGTTCCCGTGTAGTGTGTTGTAAATTAGAATCTTAATTTATTGTATAATCTTTTTATATAAAATAATTTTTTGAGAAATCTTTTTTGACTGTTTTTATTACTCATCTTTATAAAAATAATCAATACTTATTTAGTTTTTATAAGCCCTTTTACTCATTAACACTAATTAAAAAAATAAAATAAAAAAAATAACTCATTAACACTGAAACTCGGTGTTTCCTCGTGTTTTATCTTTGCCAATTTCAAACGCCACAGAAAGAAACAAAACACTTAATAACTACTTCTCCGCTATATACAATGTTTATAATAATAATAATAACGTACAACGATGACATACATAGATCCTGGACCCAAACTAGGATTCCCTGTGTCTAGCTAGGAACTACGAAGACCATGGTCCCACAACACTCAGACTCAGAACAAGTATTTGCACTTTTTTTCAATACTTGTCCTGCCGCGGGAATCGAACCCGCCGCCTCCGGACTATGAGCCGACAACTACCACACCACACAGGCTGTCAAGTGTTTATTAGCAAGGGATAAAATGTTTGTTATCATTTAATTGAATAGAACCAAATGCAAGTCAACCAAATTTTACTTACTTCAACAGCTGGAAGAAGTCCACTGCTGAACATAGGCCTCCCACCACTTTAGACACACACACCGTAAGGAGGGGTTTGCCATACACCGCGCTTAGCAGGCGGCTCGGTGATCGCAGACTTTTAATCTATAAAGAAAAAGGCTGCTGCACACTCCCTGGATATGAACCCGACTTAGGAGTCGGCTTCATATCTATAGATATTATATAGACGAACTTTGCAGAAGAGTCCTACTACCTAGTAACATGATAAAAATGATGATGGGCATGAGTAAAATTTGGCCTTGTGGTCCAGGCATTGTGAGAATAGTGCGCTGCCATCTCCGCGGGTACTGCCTACAGTACCCGCCCATTACTCATGCCCATCATCATTTTTATCATTTTCACTAGGTGGTAGGACTTTTCTGCAAAGTTCGTCTAGGTAGGTACCACCGCTTTGCCAGTTATTCTGCCGCCAAGCAGTAGTGAGCAAGCACTGCTGTGTTCCGGTTTGAAGGGCACTGTACCTAGTGAAATTACTGGGCAAATGAGACTTTATGACCTGATCTCACAGTCTAGTAATAAATAAGATTGTGCTGATGTCTCAGGATGACGTGCGCAGTACAGTGTCACGCGAAACTCTATACTTTAGAGTTCCGAGTGACACTGCAACTGATATAGGCAGCCGTATCGCTTAACATCAGGCGAACGGTTAGCACATCACGTCATTCATTAACATAAAAAAACTACTCCTGAAATCTATAAATCTAATCCAAGAAAAACCGAAGACACAAGAAACCAAGAAATTTAAGAAACAAAAAATATGGTTATGGTGAATAAAGTATAAGCTATTTTGGTACAAGTAAAGGTAGTGTTCGCAATGAAGCCGAACAAATTCTGATATTCGATACATGAAATCCACAAATTACAAAAGTTGTTCACACAGCAATTTAGCGGCTGCGAACCAAAAGTATTTACATACTATGCCTTTACGTTCAATTTCATGATCTTGCCGTTTTAGAATTACATACAGAAAGTACTTACTTTTGTAATGATAATTATTGTAATTAGCAGAAAAACCAGCTAGCTGCTTTGTTACTACTTATTTAGTAACTCAATAGGTATCTGGCATACATTATTATAAAAAATATTAAGAGCTAAAAATATATCAGGTGTAGCTACGAATGCGGATGAGTTAGATGATAATAATTAAGAGTAATAAGGGCGTATGTTTAATTTATAGCCAATTTAAAAGTCCACTGAATAACCTAGATAGGGAACTTATTCACTTTTTCTCAAATATTGCACCAACAGGCTTCTTCGTGATCCTACTATCAGTAATTTGTAACATTTACTAACTACTAACACTAATAACGTAGGAATCTGTTGAAAAGAAACTCTAGTAGAAACTGTAGTAATGGGAATCTCTCTTTAGTCGTCATGAGAATCTCTGGAGTTGGAAACAATTCTAGTGGACTTACTGTGGGCCACAAGGAAACACCCACCCACGTTATTAAAACTTTAAACAACATACTATTTTAATATTTGATTTTTGATTCAATACTGGCACTTTTTGTGCATTCTCCGGTGTTTTATTTGAACTTCTTGATTCCGTTCGAGAATCAAACATGGCGTCAGTGACGTCAGATTAATTTGATCAAAGTGGAAATGGCGCGAGTTTTCCGCGCTACTTGCTCCGAGTTGCTGTCAACGGGTCCGCTAATGCTTCCGTCGTTCCAAATTTAAACTTCTGATGGTGTTTACGGCCGGTACGATTTATGGGGCACTCGATTATTTCGTAATCGATTTTTGTGGCTATTCCAAGAACTTGATAGGCACCTGCAGTTTTTCTGCATCGTTTCCATTAAATTTAGATAGTTCACAAGAAAAAAGTCTCACGCTTCATTCGTCCCGATTCTTCTTCACACACAAAATGTGACTTACTATCCGGTCTGATAGTACCATGGTTTGAATTGACCACATAACAATTTCTCTCTGTACAGTTACAATGAAAATCGACAATGACGGAATCCCACGGTGCGAGTGCAATGATCGATTCGTCACGCTCACTGGCCTCGCCTGTACTTTAAGATTAGACGTTGCTTCCTCTAGTAATTTCCACTCTATGCCGAAGTGATTCTAACCACCAAAATTAACGTTTCAAGATAAACAAGTCAATTATAACGCCTTTGAACTCGCTCGGTGGTAAATATTTCTGGTTGTTGACCTGTGCGTAGAATATTTAGTGGGCACCTTATGCAAGCTTGATTTCACATGTCATGAAAAATTCCTTCAGAAAACGAGGTCGTTAACGGGTTTAGGTATAAACATATCTCATAAAGAAATGAACGCAGATTTAAAAAAAACATAACAAGATTTATTTATTTTTTATTTTATTTATTTATTGTGATAAAAACGACAAAATGAATTACAATTGCCACACAAAATAATTCAGACATTAACAACAAACAAATCATAGATAAATTAGGCACTCAATAGAAGGCAGTTCTTATTGGTTTTATCTACCATTTCGTTAGCCTTAATTGTACATTCGTTGATGGTGATGTTTTAATTTCTACACACAGTTTGGCATTAAAATTTCTTCGACATAAATACAAGGTCAGAAAATAATATTATAAATATAAAAAATGATCTCTATAAATTCGTAAAAAATATGTCGAAAGTATGTTTATCACTATTCAAAACAAAGTGACTGAACCGATCTTAATAAAATTTTGTACCTACGTAGATAGTTTGAACTCCGGGGAATGATTCAGGCTGCTTGTAAGCCCCATAAATAGTCTACACATGCAAAGTCGGCAGCAACTACTCTTTACGTATTTCCATTAAGTACTTAAAGAGTCTCCATTAAAGCAACTGACTAAACAATGCAAGTTTCTAGTGACTTTCGGTACTTAAGCATCAAATGCAGGTCAAGCTCTCTGGAGTGTACAAACCCACATTGCAAACTTGAGTATTACTATGTTGGTGAAATACTGAACATTCAGCATTTAACAGCGTATTTATCGTCACTGGCATATACAAATATATTAAACAGTTTATCTACATATACAGTACAGAGAACGAGGAAGTAGGATTACTTGGTTATAATGGACGAGGGTTGCATGATGCAGCAATTTAACTACAAGTATAAAAAATATTGGGCTAACTATTGGATATTGCAGCTAAGCTAATTACATAAATAAATTAAGTTCATAATTTTGCCGTAATGATCAGCGAATTCATCATTCTGGCAACATTGCTCAATGGATTGCAATGTTGTCTCATTTTGAGACCACGCATATTTAAAGAACCTGCAGGAAAATGGACCTGTTCATAGTACATTAGTCGATCTCATTTTTGATTGCACCATATGTGGATAAACGCATTAATTCATCATTCACATCTATCATTCATTGATCATCGTCATTATTATTATAGAAAATAGAGAGTTTTCGAGCACTCGAGGGTTTTTTGTTAGTAGGTATTTCATAGTTGTATAGTCGGGTTCGGCTATGATGCCCATGAAACCCATTGCCGATTACAACCAAAACATTCAAATTTCTAACTTAACATCTTCTTTGCAGGTGTCACGACCGGAGAACAGGCGATCCGTGTCAGTGGGAGCGACTGGGGTATCAGTCGCTGACCGACACTCTTACGCTGAAGGTCGGGTGCCGGCGCCCCATGGACCCCCACCGTCACCTGGCGCCACCGCAGCGCAGAGGCGAGTCGCCGCAGCCTGCCAGGCTAGTCGGCGGCTGCTTGAGGAGACTCTTGCTAAATCTGGTAAGTAGAATTTCCTACAGGTTCCTTACACAGGACTCGAGCTAAAACAAGAAACCACTTGCTCGTTCTGATGGTGATACCCGCATCTCCAGTCTACTCGTAAACACGCCCAAAACTTGGTCGACATTTCGTAGGATGTAAAACAATGTTTTAAGTAATGTTCTAAATAAACAAAAAACTTTGTACTGTGTGTACTCAAATCACCATAGGTAGAGTAACTCTTTAAAAAACTTTAATATTGTAAAGGTCTTATTAACAAAAAAAAATGTGGCGTAAAATAACATGGAACATTTTGCGGTCTTAGTTCTTGCACCACTAAACTGGAGACAATCCTGGCATATTTCTTCCATCCCTCTTGTGATTTGACATTGATCAGAATTTTTAAATGACCCAAACTCTGGTTTCGCTTTATTATTTATATCGCCAACTAAGAATGATGGACGGCTTGCCTCTTTCTAATAATGGACGAAGAACTTGTTCTGTCCTTCTTTATTTTGTGAAGCTTTGACGACCCTTCATTGGATCATATCTCCCCAAACTCTACATTTGAGCAATGTTTGCCAAAACAAGATTAAGATTGCTTTCGTTAACTGACCTGAAAATTAATTAGGAGATTTCAGCTAAGTAATTTGGGGCTTGATTAAACCAAGTGAATGCACCCAATTCGGTAAGAAATTCCAATCTGATAAATTGAGTTTCTGACCGGCAAATTTATGCATTTCCGCGATGGTAAGAAAGTTTCTATCAAATCCTCAATTGTAAAATACATGTAATATAAAACTACTGTAAAATTGTAATGCCAATCAAACATATTGAAATGTGTTTCCGTTACAAGTATCTCTTACTTACTTACTTATTGAATTACTTATTCAGATACGAAGAAGTTTTGTTAATAAGTAGTCATGTCAATATCATCTATTCTATAGGTAATTTTAAAAGATGTGCACAATAAAAATAAATTTTCCAGTTAGAACAGAACAAAAACATATTGGCATGAAACTGATGAACTGTGACTGACAGAAGCGAAATAAATCGTTTAGAAAGCATTACATCCATTGCGCAATAAGACTATTCGTTACATGTCTGTATGAAGTGTGATAATTTGATAAATGTATGAGCATTAATATACAATTGCGATTTCATTCACTAACGTAACTTTGACTACTGAAAAAAGTGTTCTATATCCTGTCAGAATACGTAACATGTTATGACGATTCTATAAAGAACGTGACGAAACTTTTATGCGATTAGCTGTAAGTAAAAGTATGTAGATAATAGATTGATGTGTGTTGGTAAAGTGAAAGAACTAAGGAACAATTAAGCAACGTTCTTTATTTCTCTAAATAATACCTATCAAAATCGTAATGATAGATTCGATTCCCCATCCCCATTTCGCCATCAGCCGACCAGAAAGGACGGCATCTCATTATACATCCTTCCAGAAGAACTGAAATTTCCTTGCGAGATCCGAAATGAGATCTGAGAAAAAAGTCACTGATATAGCTCTTAGAAACAGCAAGTTGAAGTTTCAGTGGACAGGCCACATTGCTCGCAGATGCGAGAACAGATGGTGAAGAAAGGTTCTCAAGTGATCACCATGAACCGAAAGATGCAGTGTAGGCTGACCCCTATTAGGTGGGCCGACGACCAGCACCCCTACCGCGTAACTGTTCTGGGAATCGTCTTCGCCTGCCATCCTGCACGCGTCAATTAACAAGGCTACGAGTACGATTACCATCTCCACCAGACTTACGCGGTAAGGCCCCAGGTCAGAACCACGGGGAGCCGATGGATGCAGGAGGCAAACAAAATGGTGAGCACCGCGGGAGGTCTATGTTTAACAGCGGACGTTTATAGACTGGTGATAATGATGATGATGATGATGACGATGATGATGATGATGTTGTTGATGATGATGCATATAAATGTTTAAAACGTGAATACATGCTAAAGCGTGTTGACCTGAGTACAACACAATTTGTTATAACCGAGCTGAATGCCACCACGCCTATATACGAATTTCGTTCATTAAACGAAGATTTTGAAACATTTGGGAACGTTGTGCAATTCTTTTTGTTGTAATGTTGAATCTCTGAATGCGTTTGCTTTGTATAGTAATAAATAAGAGTAGCTTTGTAGTCAATTAAACCTAACCTTATATTCAGTTAGCAATAGATGGTATAACATCAAAGTTCAAGGTAACAATCAAAGCATGAGTTTTTATTTGAAGCTTAAGCAAGCAATCTTAACTTGCAGCACTTTCAGAGTGATTCTATATCATAAGCTATGCTATTAAACGGTTTTTGCGTAAGCATAAAAAGAAGCTAAAATCTAGTGCAAAGAGGTTAACAACCTTAAGAAACAAACGGAGCTATTTCTTTATCAAAAGCAAATCTTTGGAAACGAACTAATATTATAAAAGTCATTGTTACTGCTGGAGAAAGCAATGAAAATGCTGAGAATGGAGGCGCGAAAGCGCCAGGTATTATATTGGTTTCATTTTGAATCCCAATAACTTGGCGTCCGAAATATTACCACAGAGTTATCATAAGGCTTATAACTGTTTGTATTAGTTATATTTTTATGTTTATTTACATATTAAACACTTTAAATACATACTATAGAAATTAGGATCTACAAAATCTACATATGACTCGGTCTGACTGCTGCTATAATCAATTTGAAAGGTTCAAACAATATTTTATTTAATGAATATGAGATATACCTATACAGAATAAGCGTAGAAATTAAGGAATGACAAAACCGTCATCATCGCCTCCACGATTCATCTAAGGCGCGGCGCGTCTGAAACATAAATCGTTGTTAAAAACCGTAATGAACGATTTTAAATGAGAATTAACTAAAACATTGCAATTAAAAGGTGACGTTGCCAAAGAAACGTTACCCGATATGCTGCAAAAAATATTTTATTCCATTACAGTAAAAAAAATCAAACATAACTAAACAGACACTGTTTTAAAATTAATTCAACAAACTCACCTCTACAAATTCAAGTAAAAAGATTCCTTCTCCAGCGCTAGTTAGCTGATTACAACATTAATTAAATTAGTTACTCAGGACTGGTAATATCTTAGGAAAGCAAGGTGCAGTTGCTAAGTACCAAGCAATTCAGCTGATTCGACAACTAAAGTCTTGTTACAGTTTTATGATACAAAGAAACCTAAGGAACTTGCAATTGTGCTTATAATGTCCAAATGCTCCAGCCCACTACCAGTAGGTAGCGTACCCAAAATGCTGGCAGCATTGCCCCGTTGAATTGCAATGCTTATTCGTTGTGCCAAATAAGTGCCAGTATTTTGGTCACGCGTCGCGTCGACCAGACGCTCTGATAAACTATTGAAAACGCGAATTATCCTATTGGTTTTCAATTAATTAATAATATGGTGACGGTAATATACGCAATAGCTGGCAGCAACTGGAGGAGTAGGTGGAGATCAGATCCAATAACGCGCTTTAAGAGAGCCGATTTTTTGAGATATTCCAAAAATAACAGCTACTTCAGGATCACTGATGAAAAGATCATCAAAAGAATTTTCAAAACAAAAATACATTTATATTTTGGGAATTCTCTTCTCTTCCTCATTATGTCAGCTGTGAACTAACAATTTTTACACATTTATTTATTTATTTTATTTATATAAGAAATATATGTTTTATCGCTGCGAGATCTACAAAAGTACGTCTTAAGATCTAGATTATAATGTTCCCAGTCTACTTTGCATTTAATGAATGAATTACAACACACTTTCTCACTCGAATGGTTAAGTTTTTTTTTTTTCAATTTACATATTATTATTACTAAGCCGCTGCATCAAATATGAAATTTCGTATAAATATTGGGCAAAAGATGATCAGGAAATATGTTATAATTATTTTTGTCGTTGTTGTTTATATTGTTGTGTGTGAATTCTGATCTATCACTAGGATATTATACAATACAATAAAAAAATGACATTCAGATATCTTATAATAATAGTTGCCTATACAAGTATTATACATATCAGAGACATAAATATTACGAACGTTTCTAACGTATAAAATAGCGCTTTCCTCAAAAAGCCGTCTAACACAACAGGTCCGTTCAGTTTGAACGAGACGATTCGCAACTCATTCTAATAGGTACGCCATGAAAGGAGTATTGTGAACAATGAAGCCCGTAGGACCATGCTTTGTTAGACGAAGAGCCAGCCGCTGTCCAATGATACAATTTTATTTAAAAACAATAAAAACGAAACACTTGGAGTAATTGAAAGTGTTCTCCTAAACATTGCAATTAAAAAGTACTGAATGTAGTAAGTCACTTACGTACTTCGGAATCTACCTCATAGTTCCAGTTCAAATACATGAATCCAACAGATCTACCACCACTGTTGTCTGGTCCAAGACCTGGTCGGGCAATCCTGGTGCTGCGGCAGGCGACTTAAAGATCTCAAGGTTACTTAGACCAATATTGAATTATATAATTTTGGAATGTTTATTATTCCATAAACCATACATCTGCTGACTTGAGGATATCTAGATACCAGTTGCGATGATTTAGAAGTTATGAATTGCCTTCTTCCCATCATTTTGGTTCTATGTTGCGTCAAGAATCCGTTTGCAAAAACCACTGATTACAGAAAAAAACAATTGCACATACCAAAAACAAATGCGGTGCTACCATCTACAAAAGTTGCAAAAATTTAAATGCAAAGCACCATTATTAAACCTTAATAATTATACGTAAAATGCGATGTATAGAGGTTGAAAAAGGGATGATGAAAATATAGCACATCCTATAAAGACCAATTTTCAGCCAGTCGTAGTCACATAACATCAGATGAAAATGTGGTCAAAACGCTACTGAGTCTGAGAAGGTATAACTACATAGTAATGTACATTTTGGAACATACGTAAGTACATGGTACTTACGCATGTTCCAAAAATGATTGTTCAAGACCATCAAAACCAATATCCAAACAACTAATACAGAATTGTTAGTGTTGAATTTTATTTAACTGTCTCTTAGCCTACATTGAGAGGCGGCATGTAAAAATATCCTATGGACAATAGCCAGTCTAGACCCAGATCTGAAATTAGATGGGGTACACATAGAAGGACAGACGTTGTTCGCGGATTTTCTAATAATCGAGGCTTAGGCTTTCCTCGCTCTGAATGAGAATTTTTACCCTTTGAAATAAGCGTAGGAAAATGTTTAAATAAGCGTCCATTTTTAGAATGTTTACCGAATGTTAGAATAGTTGTTATTACTTGATTTTTAAGCTATGGTTTGGTACACAGTCTCTTCTTAAACCATGTTTATTCTCTTCTCAAATAATACATAAGCCTCATTAAAAGTTTTTTTAAACATGGTTGCCTGAATATTACTTACTTTACACAAAGTCGCTTTGAACCAGTAGATCTGTGTTACTTTTTACTTCAGCAATTAGCTTTGTCTAAGCCACAAGATTATAAGATGACTCATGCGAAACCAGTTTCGTTACGGCAAATTATTACGCTAAGTGTATAATCTGATATAGATAGATAGATATAACTCTTATTGTCTTATTTTTTAATCTATTTTTATCCATATGGTAAAATTATAATTAATCAATCCATGTAGAGGTCATTGACCTAAAGAAGAGAAGACTCAAAAACGATTGGAACGATTCGGTGTTTTAAAGCAAGTAGATAAAGTAAAACAAGCAAGCAAGTACTTACCAACAAGTATAATGTGTACTTACAGCAAGAAAAAAAACACAAATAGGTACTTGTTCTGTGTCTGCGTATTATGAAACCATGGTCCTCGAAGTTCCTGGGTCCCTAAATACAGGGAATCCTAGTGAGGGTCCAGGATCTTTGCAGATATATGATTGTTCCAATATTTTGGAGCAGTTACATGCATCATGTTCAATTGTGACAAACGAAACTATATAGTGAAGTTTAAAACAGTGGTAAACAAACTTTGTGTTCTTGTCCAAACAAAATATTAAAATGCGATAAACCTTGCTCGGTATAATCGCGAAGGCTTTTTATTATCGAGGAGCTTAAAAATGTCGATATCGTGACTTCCTCAAAGGAATATTTTGTAACTTAAGCTGAATTATTTTCGTGATTGCTGCGTTTTATAGAGATAGACCATGGTAATGGGCATTTGAAGGGGTCGTGTCGAAATTTCACGAAATATGACCTGCTATAGAAACACACATTTGTGGTGGAAATCAATTTACGATATCGTTTAGCAGGTCATATTTCGTACTATAATATAACTATAGAAACACATATTTGTATGGAGTACATATTTATATTTTCTATAGAAACACAAATATGTGTTATACTTTACTACAATTTACGATGTCGTCTAGCAGGTCATATTTCGTACTATACTATAACTATAGAAACACATATTTGTGTTTCTATAGAAAATATAAATATGTACTCCATACAAATATGTGTTTCTATAGTTATAGTACAGGAGTTATGGAATTTATACGCAGCTTATGTGTATAGTTACTACCGAAATTTTCATTTTAAAGATGAAATTTCTGCTGTGGCATTGCAATCAATGTTCCGTGATTACCCCACTGGTGACGATGAATACCTGCAATGAAACGGTTACCTGCTAAGTAATTCTATGAATAATCGCGAGCATGTTTCTTTGTTCAAGCAAACTTTCAAATGTGTACCTACGCAATTAAGATAAATAACATAAAAATTTCAAAACTTAAGGGCAGTTTGAATTAGATTTTCATTAATGAGTTTTACTCCCATAGAAGATCTATTGTTATGGTGACCAAAGGCAGTCAAAGACTTAAAGGTGTTTATGAAAATACTTCGTCCCGGCCAATGACGCTAAAAAGGTAGCTAGAGACCAACAGTTTTAGCCCTTTCAATAAAACTTTGTTATATCCACAATTTTACGGCACGATAATGTTGAAAGGGGAATTCCCCTTTCAATCCAAACAATTTCATTATCAAAAATAGTATGAACTGTATTTTTCATTATGACTGGCTGGTGAGCAGCACCATCAAATACATAACAATTATCAACATTATCATTATGATGACTCGCGTATTCCAATTTTGTATTACTGTATTCATATTCATAAAGTGTCAATATAATTACTTACGGTAGTTACAGCTCTGATACATCCTCTTCCGTTGTTGTCCGCTGTTGCCATTTTTGGCTGCTATTATTAGAGATTCTGGTCGTAGATAATATATTAATAATACTTTTGATTTAACACTGCGGCTTAGTACATAATGGTACGTTAGTAAAACGTCATTAATAAAAATCCCTAAAACTTAAACATATAAAGGAAAAAAAATCACGAGGTCTGTTCCTTTTTCTGAGTACGCATGTTAGAAAGACTTAAGAGATATCAAAGTAGACTATATTTTTTATTTCTTTATTCTCAGGAACCCCACCGACGATAGTCCAGCCACCAAATGGTGGGTACTGGGTAGACGGCGTAGATGACACACCTCCTGATGGTGAGGAAGGAGAATCTCGAGCGCAGCCTGGCACCCCGAGACAAGCTGCCAGGCGGCACAACATCGACACAGACGACACTGCTAAGTACTACAGGCGATTTTTCCTTGGCAAGGTAAGGCATAAGCACGACATGCGTAAATTATAAGCGACTACTCGCCAAGACCAAGAAATCTTCAAACAAAAGATTTTATGAAAAGTATGGTAATGGACTGGTCATATTGATATGAGATAGAATAAGTACACTAATTATTGCCTGTACAAAATTAGTGTATTGACGTGTTATTAATTTAGGTTGTATGTATGTATTTCTTGGTACCTCGTATGACGGTAGCATCATACGAGGAAAACCAAAAACCTAATTCAATGTTTTTTTTTAAATATACATAAAGAATCAAAAGTCAAATATTGTTCTAAATTACATTTCCACAAAGAAGATAAAACAGATATGACGAAATAAATCAAAGAGTCGATTATGATGTTTCGTATACTAAAAAAACGCAAAGACGACAAGCAATGCCTTCGTGCCGCAAGTCACGTTTTAAAGGTTCGTTTCGATAGCATAACATGACGAAAAGTTGCGATTCGAAATAGTATACACAAATCGGATCACGATTTAATTGCTTTCGTGACCATCGCGTACTTTCTTCAAGTGGTCGAGAATCGAGATAGAAACAAAAAATAAAACTAAAAAACACGATTCAGTGCGCGTGCATACCATTCCATCTGACATTTGCGCGCCACGCTGTCTGTGGTGCACAAATAAAACTGCCGTTGCCAATTGTGCTTTGCCAACGACATATTATGGAATATCACCATGCGAATTTTGTGGAGTAACGCTTTGACGATAGAATACATAAAAGTACGTTTTTGACGCAGAGGCGATGTGCTTCATTCACCAAAGAGCGTTTTTAAGTGTCGTTAAATGTACAAAGTAAGCAAGTTTTGTTAGAACTCTTCAGCATGTACACTTTTAGTGTTGCTTTGAAAGCTAATTTCCTTTTACCTTCACTAACATCTTTCCTTTCATAACTTTATCACCTTTTTACTACTTTATCTGTACCGACAAAAATGTAGACGGTTCAAGAGTCCCCCTCATAAAAATAGTGTTCGCTCCTGAACATGTCCACTTGATCACGTTTCCCTTGACACCGTATGAATATATTCTGTCACGTCAATGTCGTTGTCCTTTTAAGCCATGACCTTCTGCAAAAGGTCTGTGCTTCGCCGACATAATAAATTATTGGAACCCTGCAATTATCATCCAGTGGAATCAATAACTCTGTCTTATCTTTACTTAATGTTCCTAGTTTGCCCATTTCAGTTCAGTATATTTACTGCTTCTTTTTTTCTATTTAAGGAATTTGTTTCTTCTGCGCATAAAGATGTTAAGAACGTCTCTCGGGAGTCTCAAATTTCGTTGCTAAGCATGTCATCTTTCGAGCTCAAGCATACCATGGGGACTTCTGTATATTCTTTCTACCGAGACGTTTTGACGTTATTATTTTTATTAGTTTACTAACTGAATTTATCTGGGTCGTACGGTATTTTATAATACCCTTTTACTAATTCCACGTCTCTGACCTATTCATTAATCATTATCATTTCTAGTGCTTACAAAACATATTGTAACACTAAACTATGAAAACTGCTGGCGAATATTATGTGTTATCATTATAGATTCGTCACGGACCAATAGCACACTTTGAACCGTGAAATGTAATAATAATTGAGCAAAGTGTTCGTGAAAATTGACGCAATATATCTAGCTATCGATACGATGTAAAATGTTAGTTAACCCAAGAAACTTTTAATTGTCTTTGAGCAAAACAAATTACCAACTACACAACTATTTGAATTGATTTGTTCTCATTAAACTTATTCTTAACTGGTGCCATAAAAAATTGTATGAGTCTATTAATCAACTTTTTTTTACAATGTTATGAAGTTCTCGTTTTCAATTCATCCCACACTAAATGGCTTAGAGAGTTTGATAAAACTGCACTTATAGCCTCTATCTTATTTCCCCCTGTAATTTAACCTCGATCCATAATATGTTATCTTTATGGCATCAATGTATGCATGGTGCCAAGATGGTGGTCTATATTTCACAGCTTTGTACAGTGTATGCTGGTTCTATGGATGGATCTAAAACCAGTTATACCTTCATACGAATCGCGAGAAGTGTAAGCATTTTAAGAACTTCTTTAAATTACAATAGTCTCTTTTTTACATAATTTATGTCCATACATTATGCGATTTTTGTTCTTCGTTCTTTCTTTACGTGTCGTGTAGGAAAGAGGTCAGCTCTGGTGTTAGAATTATTGGGCTGCCTGAACTTCTGACTTGACTTATGACTGTGAAGCATGGTAGTGCTCTGTTGTAAATACCGCTTTCTGTAGCAGTCACCCATTAAAGTGATGGTTGCTGCAGATAAATCTGTGGACATTTCACACAGCGCCATCAAGCAAGCATGGGGACCGGATAACGAATACAATACTTAGAAACTTTTTGTTTGTACTTACGAGTAAATACATACATAGGATACAATACAATATAACACCCAGACATAGAACAAACACCTATGTTCATTACACAAATGTTTGTCCTGGGTGGGAATCGAACCCACAACCCAAAGTTCCGAAGGCAGGATTACTACCAACTGAGCTGTCGGGCTAGTCAGCTCAGTCAAAATGTTACTTAACTTTACCGATTGAATTATAAAAGGTATCTTTTCACCTTATGATATTTGTTAATAACATAAGGTGAAAAGAGTTTAGTTGCAAAATCAATTTTATTTTTATAGTAATACGTTTCACGTCCGCTAATCGCTCCACTTACTACCACATCTTGCCCGTACTACGTGCTCATCAGTACAGTTACCACGTGTGAACTTTCCCATACCCACGAGTGCTTTTCTGCTTTTTCCTTTTTGAATCTTCATTTGTCCGTTCTTAACGTGCGACACATTTGATATTTATGGCATTATTGTTCAATGTTTCAAAGAATTGGCTATTAATATTTTTTGTGGGTTTATTAATAGTTATGGTTTATTTGTCTAATTAATGTTACTCTTATGCGACAAGAAATTGTTACATTCGTTTAATAAATTGGGTTATGAAACTACGTCTCGTTTAGTTATGGAAGAAGGAAATATTTGTTTAATTCAGTAAGATAGTTATGCATTACTTATAACACAAGCTCGTGAGTTTTTGGTTTAACAGCTAAGAAAGCAGCTTCAAATTATAAGGCTTAGATGAGGAACTATCATCGTTTTTGCTATATGGTCGTTTTTATTATTAGGTATACCTATATAATATAGCAGACGGCTGGCTGATAAATGCTTAGTGGAAAAGCAGAAGTTACGACCGTATATGCCTAGAGTTACTAGTTTGTCTGCTGACTAAGTTAATAACAGGCAAATTTCATGCAACGGACCACAGTCGGATAAAAGGTTTGTATTTAATGTAGGAAATCAACTATCAGGTAATGTCAATAGTCTATTAGTCTATTTTGTTTTACTTTGTAAACTAAACTTAATTTGATCATTCTAAATTTAGTGCAGTCCTTGTTTTTTCCACCAATATGAGAGGGACAGCAGCATTTAAATCTATCTAATTAGTGTTAGGTTTTGAATTTTGCTAAATATAATTTATAAAACTGATTAGTATCTTACAAATAAAATCAGATAATCTTATTTTATGACTTCAGTTCACTGTAGAATTTAACTAATACAAAGCAATAGACATTTTGTTTGCCACGTTTATAATAATCACACTAATATTATAAAGGCGAAAGTTTGTATGCGTGTATGTGTGTATGTGTGTATGTTTGTTACTCCTTCACCCTCAAACGGCTGAATGGATTTGGATGAAATTCGGTACCAAGACAGCTTATACACTGGATTAACATATAGGCTACATTTTATCCCGGAAAAATGAAATGTTACCGTGGGATGAGCAAATAAATACTTTTTATCCGCGGGTGAAACTGTGGGGCGCAACTAGTAAACAATAAACGCCCAACGATCACATACATAGATCTTAGACCCTGACTAGGGTTCCCCGTATCTAGGGACCCAGGAACTACGAGGACCATGGTCCCACAACACCCAGACACAGAACAAGTAAGGAAATATAAATAAACAAGGTCAGAAACCTCTACGTGAAAAACGTGTAACACCTACGACAAATTTTATTTATACATGAGTTTTCTAATAAGTATAAGATTGAAAGTAATAAAACTCAAAATGTGCTAACAAAGGTAAAAACTTGATAAAGCTTATTAAATAATACAGCCTGTTTGTTTTATGACTTTCGTGACACATTTTTATGACACATTTATTTATCCACCCATCCGCCTGTAATTTTCAGGAAAAAAGTCAAGAAAAATGATCTTTAATGACTTGACATAATAAACTATAATACGGAAGCAACTCAGCGAGACTAATAATACATTCATATTATAATCAAGGCTTATTATCATACAAAGAGAAACACTGACCAGTCCACCGTGCATCTCATGAACTGTAGCATGACATAAATAATACGAGCTAAAAATAAAATAATAATAATCTTCTGAATTTAAAATAGTGAGTCCGCCAATTACAGCTGCGCTAAGGGTCTACTCATTACGTAAAAAAAGCTAGTGGGAAATGCGTCTGGGGTTACCAACGCGGAACGTTAACGGTTGAGCCAAGTTCTCAACTCCTGGGAGTCAGTCATGTGCTTGTAGATTGCTGCGATTACAAAATGGTGGGGCAATTTGAGCCCGAGTGTAGTGTACACGGCGCCTTATCGCGTCCGATCTTAACAGACGTCTCGTTACTGTTACGAAAAAAATTCAAGTTTATTCACGTATGAACATTTTTGTGTTGGCTAATTTAAATTTAATTACGCCTGGTGGAGATGCGATCGTGGTTTTTCTGAGATTCTAAGAAAGAAATCAGTTTATTTTTAAGTAATCGCACTAATATTATAAAGGCGAATGTTTGTATGTGTGTATGTTTGTTATTTCTTTACGCTCATACGGCTAAATGGATTTGGATGAAATTCGGTACCAAGACAGCTTATACATTGGATTAACATATAATGATTGTTGTAAACCGATTGGGCGATGTGGTCGCACAGTGACAAAGCCCTGTTTTTTGTACGTCAGTATAAATTAAAAAAAAAATATAGGCTACATTTTATCCCGGAAAAGTGAAATATTCCCGTGGGATGAGCAAATAATGTACATCGTTTTACATATTTCTGTCATAATTATCCCTGATGATATTATTGGTTGCAGAATCTTATAGATATATCTGTGTCACTCACATTCACACAATTTGGTCAGTCCTTCAAGTTATAAGATCACAAGTATACAAGTAACTAGTAGATGTAACCTTGTCGTGTTAACTTTTTGTAAGCACGCAAATCTTTCCCACGAAAAATGTTCTATGTTTTTTTGTCCCACACTGTTAAATAGGCGAAGGCTCATACTAATAGTTATTTGCCAAGAGTATTCTTTGCTTCATAGTTCCCATAGAGTGACAAAAGCTTTCGCAAAATAGGGTGAATTTAGAGTATCTTGCTAAGTGGGCGTATTGCATTACACAAAGGCCGTCCTGAGCTTGTAACATAATCGCCCTTTGCTGTTTAAATTCAAAGTACCTGCTTCTACGAGTACATGAAATGAAAGTGTGAATTTTTCAATCAAGTGACAGTGCGTTTTTATTATTCAAAGCTTATGTTCATTTGTTTTATATTAAAAAGCCAAAGAAGTTTTCTTATATAATACCTATATACACAAACGAGCTTCTGCCCGTAGCTTCGCCCGCGGCGTGGCCTATGGGAAAATAATTTAACCACCCATTTCACCCTCTTAAGGGTAGAATTTCAAAAAATCCTTTCTTAGCGGATGCCTACGTCATAACATCTACCTGCATGCAAAATTTCAGCCCGATCCGTCCAGTGGTTTGGCCTGTGCGATGATAGATCACTATGTGAGTCAGTCAATCAGTCAGTCACCTTTGAGTTATATATATTTAGATACGACCGTAGATTAAAAATACATTGCTGCCAATGTCTCAATGCAAGGACTCATAATTATTAATATTATTCATATTTTACCTATTTCTCCTTACCAAAAAACTCAATCTGTATTTCAGCTCTCTTGGTGCGTGTATTTTTTAAAACGCAGCTAAAATAATAAATACCCGATTAAAAGAAACCAAAATAAACACACAAAAAAATATTTCCCTTGTTACAACCTGAAAGTGCAGTAGTAACACAGTATCAAAGAAAATAAAGTGGGATTGGTAGTAACATGGGTAAGAAACGTTCAAATCAGCTTTAATATCCAAAGTTGAAATTGAATAGCAGGTTTACCTAAACTGAAAACAGCCATCTTACAAATTCAGCTAAACGGCAGTATCGCATCTCTCCATTTGCATAAAATATGGCAATCGTTCGACGTTACCTACTGCAGTATACAAAACCTCGCAGTAACTTAGGTTTTGCTATTTTAATAATGATACGGCACTAAAAGTTTTCGTCGAATAAGTGAATATTTTGTTTTGCCTGACGTGATAGCTCAGTTGGTAGTAGCTCTGCCTTTCGAACTATAGGTTGTGGGTTCGATTCCCACCCAGGAGCAATATTTGTCTGATGAACATCGATGGTTGTTTTGTGTCTGTAACGTACAGACAGTGTATATTGTATTCTATGTATGTATTTAAACAAAAAGTGTTGTATTGTATCAGTTATCAGGTTCCCTTAATTTTAGGCTAAGTGCGAAATATCCACAGATATTTTTATTATATTTTTTTAGATAGCTCAAATTGGTTCCTTTAATGTATTATAGCTAAAATTTGCACGATATATTCCTTACTGCTCTTATTTATTTCCGTTAACCGTTTCTTTTTATCCCCATCCAATTAGAGGAGTTTTATATGTTTAACGTGTCTATCTGTCTCTGTCTACAGCATGCTGGAATGTTAGCTTCCGAACGAATCAACTGATTTTGATTTTTCGTCTCATGTTTGAGAAGTAATTTGATCAAGTGTTTTCTAGAAAATCTATTCAGCCTTTTAATCATCATCAACTCTTTTCAAATTGATTAAGAATTAGATGGACGATTTTTAAAAAATTCTTTATGATAATTAAAGATATTTCTTATACATCCCGTATACACGTCCCTGAAATAAAATTGTAATAAAATCTTACACATTAAGCATGGTAAACAAATTTCCTGTTTGACGGGATACATTTACCACGTGGTATTATTACACACGGTTTGAAGCCAAATTCGCGTGAAGACAAATCACTGTGTCACACCGTAATGTCACCCGTGAAAAGCTCAATGGCCCATTGCGGCAAGGGTTAGGCTAGATTAATGCGAAGCAGCGATGGCTTAGCCGATACCAAAGGTGTGTTGACACTGACACGAGTGTAAATACGGTTTGGCAGGTGCCATCACACTGATGACCCTCATCCGTTCATGTAAGGCACGTAAGAACTAGCGTCATTTATAGGTGACGCTGTTACTTGATAAAGGTATACCTTTATCTCCTTGTTTAGCGGAAAAATAATAATAATATGTGTGGACATCTCACACAACGCCACCTAGCCCCAAACTAAGCAAAGCTTGTACTATGGGAACCAGACAACTGATACAATACTTAGATATATTTTGTTTGTAAATTCATACATAGAATACAATATAACACCTAGACATAGAACAAACGCATATGTTCGGAATCGAACTCTCAACCCACAGTTCAGATGGCAGGGTTACTAACAACTGAGGTATCGGGCCAGTCAAATAGCTATTTCATTTTTTTATGTTAATGAATGTGTCGAGCTAGTCGTCCCCTGATATTAAGCGACACGGCTGCTCATAACAGAACAGTGTTACTCGGAACCCTAAAATATAAAGTTTCGCGCGACACTGCACTGCGCATCCTGAGACATCAGCAAAGTCTGGTAATAAGATTACTCCATTGTGAGATATACATAAAATCTAAATTGCCCAGTAATTTCACTAGCTACAATGCCCTTCAAACTGAACCAGAGTAGTGCTTGCGTACTACTGCTTGGCGGCAGAATAACTTAGAATTACAATAACAAAGCTTTTCTGCAAAGTTCGTCTAGGTAGGTACGGTGGTACCTACCTAGACGAACTTTGCAGAAAAGTCCTACCATCTACGTACTACGTACATCTAGTAAAAGTAGTACCTAGTAGAGCGAGAAATAACTCTCCAACGAGTTAAAAAAAGAGAAGTAGGTGTTTCCCTGTGTTTACTAGTGAGGGAGATAATGTGTGTTACCTTGTGTGTTCTAATGTGTTTAAGCCCTTACCTATAAAATGTTGAAAATGTAAATTAAAATATGTTGAATTGTAAAGTATATAGCAGTAAGTTTTATATTGTATCTATTTTTTGCCACTTGTCAAAAGAATAGTTAGGTATCTATAATACGACATCTAGATTTTGTCTACGCGCTTTAAGATTAATATTGTTACTACGTAAGCATGTTAATGTAGTCGTCAAGGTAATATTTTTTTTAATTGCTCTTAACCATCTTATGGGCTATTTAAAAGAAACAAATGCCATGTAAATGGTAATTAGTGACACGTATTGTTACGTCAACCTTGTCAGGCCCATTTTTTATTACCATGATAGATCTTTCTGAAGGATTTTACCATTGTTGAACAAAACAATGATGGTAAACGGAAATATTGGCAGTCTAATTAAAGTTTTGTTTTATTTATAGTTATCACACTAATATTATAAAGGCGAAAGTTTGTATGTGTGTATGTTTGATACACATTCACGCTCAAACGACTGAATGGATTTGGATGAAATTCGGTACCAAGATAGCTTATACACTGGATTAACATATAGGCTACATTTTATCCCGGAATAAGAAACTTTCCCGTGGGATGAGCAAATAATTAAAATACTTTTTATCAGCCTTTGAAACCGCGGGGCGCAACTAGTCACCTATATATTTTTGCATGAAATTAATTATTTTATCCTACCATTATTTTCAAATAATTGTATATAGATAGATAGATAGATAAACTCATTATTGTACACACCACATAATAACAAAAATATCAACTAATACAACGAAACACAAGTAGTGAGGAACAATGGGCGACCTTATCGCTAAAAGCGATTTCTTCCAGGCAACCTTTGAACGGAGAGGATTTATTACAAAGTCGTATAGACGGGGTGCACTTAACTACAGCATACTAATGAGATAATTTACCATAATATAATATTGACTACATAATAAATAAACATACATATACATATTCCTATATCACAAAATAATATACCTACATAAACCATAACAATAATATATAGGTACTAATAAATTTATATAATAAATATATGTATATAGCTGTGTACATTTTTTTTGTAGGCCCCAGAGAAACCAAAGCGTAACTCATCTTTCTCGAAAATACCAGAATGGCAAGCTCTTTTTTAAGATGCCACAAAGAAGAAAATTGAAAGCTAAAGATGGTAATTGAAAGGACGGCGGGTTAATGCCCCCCCCTCAACTCCCTGATGGATCGCGTCATTTGAGATGAAATCTCACAATTTTTTCATGTTGATAGGAAATGCTCTTTTATCGATGCGCGTAAAGATTGCGTTTGTAAAGTAGGTCATTTGGAAGTGTTCGATGTTTTAAAAATTATCGCTGAATATAATATGTTTATGTTTGATTAATATACCATAGAATTTTAAATTAAACAAAATAAAGATCGATGCTTCTTTATGTTACTAGGTGGTAGGACTTTTCTGCAGAGTTTGTCTAGATAGGTACCACCGCTTTACCAGTTATTCTGCCGCCAAGTAGTAGTGTGCGAGTACTGCTGTGTTGCGGTAGGCAGGTAGGTAGTGAAATTACTGGCCAAATGAGACTTTATGACCTGATCTCACAGTCTAGTAATATTACTAGATTGTGCTGATGTAGGATGACGTGCCCAGTGCAGCGTCACGCGGAAATCTATACTTTAGAGTTCCGAGTGACATTGCAACTGATGTATGCAGCCGTGTCGCTTAACATCAGGCGAACGGTTAGCTCGTCACGTCATTCATTATCATAAAAAAGTAACTTTAAACATTAGCAGCCTTATTAATAAACGGGTATTAGTCTCGGATTAGTTACTTAAGCTTTTGCCCTTTTTTTGCTACTGGAATATTTAGCTGGATCGAAAGAGACAAAAGATGGTGTCACTAGTCTAAAGCTAGTTCCTGTTTATTAATAAGGCTGTTAAACATTAATACCTAAACATTAACTAAAAGAGCTATATCGATTGATTTACGGCTTAATGCAATCATGCCTAATCAGATTTCAAGCGATTACACGCTGTTAAAAATGTTATTTTGCTATTTTTATGTACTTTATAAATCTACCTACATATACAAGTAATTTTGCCTAAGTAAGTTTTAAAAAAAGGTACCACTAAAATGTAGAAAAGTGAATTTGCCATACACTTTTCAATACACTTCATTCAGTTGGTGCCGACGGCGGCAATCATTTCTAAAGCCATCCGCTCTTTAGGTGGAATGAATTGTCCCCAAACCAATTTAGCGTTATGAAAGAAGGCATTTGCTTATTGCTTCCACTTTTCTTTGTCGAAAACATCCGTCATCGTCACGAATTGTTGAAATGGACTTGGGTATAATTCATTCATTGGTCTTATAGTAACAAATTTTGATGAATTACCATTATAATAATCTGAAAATTGTTTATAGAGGTTAAATAAAAAAAACTGCAACCTCATTACATAATTTCGGGGAGTTTCTATAAATATTGTTAGTTAGAAATGAACACTAATTAAACGATTGACATATTCATAGTGGTGTGATGGTTAATCAGGTTGGCTCATAACCCGGAGGCGGCGGGTTCAATTCCCGCTGCAGGACAATCATTTGTGCACACAAAAAAGCGCTAATTCTTGTTCTGAGTCTGGGTGTTGTGGGACCATGGTCCTCGTAGTTTCTGGGTCCAGACACAGGGAATCCTAGTTACGGTCCAAGATCTGTGTATGTGATCGTTGGGCGTTATTATTATCATTATTATTAATAACAGAGAGAAAGGCATCTATACAAATGTGCCCGACTATGCAAGATTAGTAATAAGGATACCTACTAGTATATACGAACTGGAAGGAAAATACTCAATAGCAATATTTAATTGTAACTTAATAGTGTGTGATACGTTTCCAATTTGAATGTCAGTATTAGATAATGACCCCTGTTGACTGACCTAATTAAAATGTTGATTAAACGATCTGTAAATATATAGAACCACGATAACGAAATCAGTACGTGGGAATTTCACTAATAATTGTATGTGTATTATACACATTGAAACAAAATTGTGAGTGGACCGTAGGTATAGTATCTGTCAGGTGTAGAAACACAGGAAGAGGCATCATGATATTCATATTTTATAGTAAACCATGGCCTTCCGTTTCCTCGTTTCACTGACCACCAAAATTTCCGTCTGCCTCGTTCACCATAAAAAATGCATTACCGAAACCATCATCATCCTCAAATATAACCTTTACCATAAATATGGCGTTTCTAGCTATGCGGTCGCCATCATTTTTGAGTTTCCCAAGTCGTTCAAAATATGCAAGGACTATATAATTACTGTCGTTACTCGTTAGTATTATGCTATCTGTGCTGTCGTACATTTTTATTGTTTTCGAATGCCAGGCTTTATTTCCTCTGAAACTGTTGATCTGACGTACCTATGTCGTAACAGATTGTAAATTTGTTGTTAAAGATTGTTTGCTATAGGATTGGTCTTTCTTAGAATGATTTAGCTATGTAAAGTTGAATAAATGCGACAGCTTTTTCATTGGCGTTACTATGTTATGTAATGTGTTGTTTGATCTATATTTGTGTCCAAACCAAATTCAGTACTTATGGATAGCCCACCTATCATATTCCGTGTTTATAGTCCATGGGCGCGTCTAATAGATATTTTACGGTTGTTTTGATGGTCAATATTGGTTATAGCCTTTGTAATTAGTGAAACTTTCCTGTTCCCTTTAATATTCTTATCGTTTAATGGAAAAATACGTGCCCTGTCTGGAATATTACTATTATTTTTGCCTCGTTAGGAATATTGTTTACAATTAAGTCTTACATACCTACATCTTCTGTTTAAACCTTGGATAAACTTAATTTAGCAATATTTTGCCGACTCAGTTATGTCATTTACCCATTTTTTATTTCTGCCTTATTTTATGCAAAATGATACAGAAGTATCTAGTTTGATTTTTCTCAAACTAACCATCACACAGGTGCCACAGAAACCCACACAGGTACCACAGAAACCCACACAGAACCACATAAAACCACACAAAATCACTCAAAACCATAGAATTTGAATATTTTTATTTTTTAAATATTTTATGTAGGTACGGTACGGTAGGTAGTTTCTAAGTAATATATGATCTTTTGTCCTCAGGAACACATCAACCTGGTCGGATTCGACCGAGACGAAAGTCTTGGACCAGTGGTGATGTCCCTCAAGAACGAACACATGGCTGGACAGGACCACACAAGGATACTGCTGAGGCTTCGTACGGAGACCATGCATGGACTCATACCCACCACAAGTGAGCATTCTTCATAATTAATGGTCAATCAAAGCTTTTAAGTCCGAAGGTTATTATGTGCCATTGACATTCCTTTAAATGTCAATAACGCAATAAAGATACATAGCTAAATGTCGTTTCGTGTATACGTGTTTTATTGGTTATAGATAAAGCATTGTCTTTACTCACTTAATAATTAGTATTATGTCTTTAAATGATGACGCGGTTTACAACGTTGCATGCTTCATCATCATGAACCTGAAAACGTCCACTGCTGAACATAGGCCGTTGCATGCTTGCCGACAAGATTTTCACACGCTATGCTTTATAATAGCACTCATTCTTCAAGTCGTAACCAATTTTGTGTTAGATGCATTGACATAGATTTTGAATACTGAGGAAGCAATGTGATCAATCTCAGCAAAATTTGTTTTTTTTTTACCCTCAACTATCACATACATAGATCCTGGACGCTAACTAAGATTCTCTGTATCTAGGACCCAGAAACTACGAGGACCATGGTCCTAAAACACACGGATACAGATAAAGTATTCGCTTTTTTGTGTACAGTCATACCGCGGGAATCGAATCGGCCGTCCCAGGATTATGAGCCGACCTGCTCAACCACACACCACAGAGGCTGTCACTCGTATATCAAAACTATTTTCTTAGTTTCCTACATCAATGAAAAGGTTGAATGGAAAGCTTATTAATTGTCCAGACAAGTTAACTATAGAAGTGATTGATTGCACGAGTCGTTATTGGGTAGATGTTTGTAATACAGCCAATACAAAATAAATAACAACAACAAATAACAAGAGCTTAACTGTCTCTAAAACTACAGATGGTAAAGTTCTTGAGTACAAAGATGACAGGACAATAATATGACAACTAATAATAAATACTTAACTACTAGCTACACCACCTACTAATTTTTTTTTTACCATAGTAGCCGCGATGACTTATAGACAGTCCAAATGATCCAGCCCACTAGTCACTAGATCAGTAGGTAGCGTATCTAACATGCTGGCAGCATTACCCCGTTGAATTGCAATGATGATCCGTTGTGCCAAATAAGTGCTAGCATTTTGATCATGTGTCTCATTTTTAATCGTATGGCTCTAAATTGAAGTATTGTCTTTTCCAGGATCAGGCATCATGCCATCGCCACTGAAGATGGCGAAAATGTTGAACGAGCAAGTGAACGTAGACAACTTCATGGCAGTGATGTGCCTGAACGCATCTTCGCTGATTGCAGCATACGACGAACACGTGCTGGTTAACAGCTTTAAGTTCGGAGTACTGTACCAGAAGTATGGTCAGACGACTGAAGAGGAGCTGTTTGGGAATAACGAGACTTCACCTGTATTTGACGAGTTCCTGGAAATGCTCGGGCAGAAGATCAAGTTGAAGGATCATAAAGGTAATACTTTCGTTTTGAGTAGCATAAAAGCATAAACATTGTGGAGAATTTATGTTTAGTTTTGTACGTTTAGAAATGAGAAGTTAGGACGCAATATACCTACTCTATTGCAGCCTTTACGATCTTTTTCGTGTAAGTACTTAGCTATTTTGATTTAACATAAGCAGTATATTTTGTGTGTTAATGACTTATTTAAAAGTAAGTATACTTGATTGAGGGCAAGATGTAGGAACGTTGGTTTAGTCTAGCCACAGATGTGGCTTCAACTATGCAGTAGCTTAGATTGGCACTTCCGAATCGAAGCTTGGCAATGTTGCCAGAAATGACATGCTTTGGCGCTGTGCCTGTATGTCAACCGTTATGGAATTTGGAGCGGGTTGAACTTTACATGACATACACATTTAAGAACGTCCTTGGTTGAATATTTTGGATCGATAATCAACCGATACTCATCGGTTGATTCAACCAGTGATGAGTATTTTATGGAAAATTAGGATTTTATTACATGGATAATTAGGGCTTTAGGGCTTTATATGGGATCTGATGGGTTGATCTACCCTGTATGGTATGTTCTTACCTTCCAAAAACAATACCAGTCGGATGTTAGAGTTATAGTAAAACTTTTAGACGTTGGAGCGTGTTGTGCATTTACACCTGCTAGGATCTATACACAAGCCAGCCCAACTTCGTTATGTCTTTGATGATGGCTCTCCGTTGTGGTCCAGCTGATCTAAAAGACGACGGTGTTATACAAAATCAAGAAAAGCTGGATCACAATTCCTCTCTCCTCTTCAAACATTCCATATATTTACTTTTACAGGCTACAGAGGCGGACTTGACATCATGAATGGCCATACTGGAACCGAAGCCGTGTACGAACAGTTCGTCAACCGCGAGATAATGTTCCACGTGGCACCTCTCCTTCCCCACACGGCCGGTGACGCCCAACAACTGCAGAGGAAACGGCACGTCGGCAACGACATCGTGGCAATCGTATTCCAGGTATGTTCTAGAACCGTAATCACTACACTTGAGAGGCATCTTGATGATCGCAGAAGATTTTAGCTTACCGAGTAAAATGTTGCTGGTCTTTCCTGTCTTCCTTTCATTAGCCGGTTTTTATGGCACCCGCGGAAAGATATGGGGTGGTATTTACAAACTGGGTCCAGGAGGTGATCTCACACTAAGGATTATCTCGTCGGGCTGAGGCTGCGGGCGAATGTGATCCAAACCTGTTATAGAATATTTCATACGTTATTGGCTTATTGTTAGCAGGAAATGTACTAAGTGATTGGCTAGGTCTGTTCCAACTTTAACTATCTTACCTCAGAGTTTATTACCCCAATTAACGTTAGTTTCCGTCATCATCAATCATTATTATCACCATTAAGACCTGAAGACATCCTCTGCTGAACCTCGCCTCGCCACAGAGCGCCTCACATCCAAAGGCTCCTCGGGGTTTTGTACAGATCGTTTGTACCTTTTGCAATGCACCATAAGATTCATATTCATAACACAGCTGAAAAGTTTAAAAAATCGTTTTGATGTCGTTACATAACACGTACATTCCGATGTTACAGGAGAAAGCGACTCCGTTCACGCCAGACATGATCGCATCGCATTTCCTTCATGCGTTCATCGTCGTCACGCCTATCGAATCTGCCGGCGGGGAGACCAGGTAAACAATAATAATAATAATAACGCCCAACGATCTTGTGTCTAGGGACCCAGGAACTACAAGGACCATAACACACGGACTCAGAATAAGTATTTGCGCTCTTTTCTTCTGTGCACAAATCGAACTCGCCGCAATGAAAGAAAAATAGAAACATGGTGTTGTCTTTTTCCCCCTGCAATCTTTTGTTCTCATACTTCTATACAAGTCGACATATAAGTTGTTGACAGTAAAGTTTTCTCTCACAGTGGTGTTATTTGCATCACGAACATAACAAAATTGCTCAGAAAATCGAAATGGAAAATTCTCTACTCATTTATATGCAAACGAATCCCCATTGTGTAATTATGAAGATTTTTATGAGGACAAATACAGGGGCGGTAAAGAGTAAGAAACGCTTATATCTCGGAGAAATGTTCTTCGTATTTACATAACACCCGTATGATCTGGAATTTTCTTTTGTTGACTACAGTATTCAAGCTGAGCTGACGCTGAGAGTTTTATTATCGTTTATTTTTATTAAAACTTCACATCTTCTAAGTAACAACTGTTAAAATATTCTACGGGGTGGTTTCCCCGTCATTTACTAGTTCTCCCTTGGAAACTCTTAATCAGTTGAATGCTGACGTTTTGCAGGGCTGAGCGGTATTTGAACCTGGGTGCGATGACGGTTTAAAAGTCGCATGGGCCGCCATACCGACAAACTATGTCCACTAAGTTATTTTTGTAAGATAAATAACGGCTAAACTCACGTCAATTAAAAAGTCGAAATTACTCCGAACAGGGGCCTTACCGCGTAAGTCTGGTGGAGATGGTAATCGTGTTCTCTCTTGCTCGCACGGTGGACTTATTAATTGGCGCGTGCAGGATGGCAGGCGAAGTCGATTCCCAGAACAGTTACGCGGTAGGGGTGCAGGCTTCGGATATATCGATGTCCTTCTTCTGGGAGCCAGTTACTAACGAAAGTCGCGGGCTTTCGCGAGTGTCAGCACGTAACTGGCTACAATAATTTCTTACCCTTTGTTTCCAGGTACAAAGTGGCCGTCACAGCACGTGTCGACGTACCATTTTTCGGACCGACTCTCCCGCAGCCTTCCGTATTCCGCAAAGGGCGAGAGTTCAAAGAATTCCTCCTTACCAAGTTAATAAACGCTGAAAACGCTTGCTACAAAGCGGACAAGTTCGCACAGCTTGAGCTCAGAACCAGGGCATCGTTGTTGCAGAACCTAGCTGAAGAGTTGAAGAGTAAAACCACTGAGTTTCTTGGTACGGGGTTGAGGGTAGAACCGGGTGCTTGCTCACCTCAGCCTGAAGGTACGCCGAAACAAGACGGGCCGGGAGCCAGGTTTATTGATACTGTGAAGAAAGCGCTCATTTATAAAGTAAGGTGAGTATTTTAGTATTTTTTAAATTGAACACTGTTAGAACCAAGTTTTGTATCTATAGTTGCGAAAACGTAGTTACGAAACTACGACATATGTACCAACTGAGATTCATAACTGTAGATGCGGTAAATGAAAAATCTTTTGTGGAATCCAGTTCGTAACTGATATGTACTTCTTCTCTTCGTTTAATGCACAGACCAAGTAGGTTTAATGGCCTGCTATCGCTTTTTAGCGATAATTCTGCCAATGTCAAGTGAGGAAATTTGTACGGTTATGTCATGTCTTATTTTGTTTGTCAAAATGCCACAGAAAATGGTGGATAGTTTACTGAAAGCTCTAGGAAGCCTTGAAGAGAAAACGAAAAGGCATGGTTTTAAAACTTGGTACCATTTGCCAACAATAGTGCACATTCACGAACACTTAACGAATAATAATCCACCCTTATTACACATTAAAATTCAAAAATACACGGGTAATGGAAAAAAGTTCAAATTTCACAACCGCCAATTTCGAATTCTTGTCAAAGAATTTCAACTGATATGTATATATATGCCGTACCAAAAAACAATAAACAATCAGACCACATTTCACTTTTACGTTATAATTTTTATTATTATTGATGCTATGCAGGAATTCAAATATTTCGTCACACTATTAAGTATTAAAGAACAATTTCAACAAATAAACAAATTCAGCTCTTTTGTTTTCTACTCTAAATAATTATGGTCCTGCTTAACCCTATGCCTATTATACATGCTAAAGTTTGTGTGTGTGTGTGAAAGTTTGTAACCATTAATCTCCGTAACTTCCGAACCAATTTTGATCAAATTTGGAATACAGATAGCTCATATGCTGGATTCACACATCTAATAATTTTTATCCGCGGTGCGCAACTAGTTGATTATATTTATATCATTTTGTATGGTTTTCAGATCACCCAGCGTTGATACGAACCTATCGGGTGATAGTAACAAGAATCATCTAACTAAGAATAAGTTTACTCCTAACGAAACACACACACCAAATGTGAGTATACCTTCGTCGATCAACAAGAAACAATTTTTTTTTTTTTTTATTTAGGCAATCACAAATTAAACACTGAAACATTAAAACAAATAACCCTAATAAATTAAAACTGCTTTACTTACATACTCATACAAGAAATTTAAATTTATGTTAGTGTTTTTATAATGTAAATTTAAGCTGCGTTGCACTGCCCTACAAAAATTTCCACGTTACACCCAAGTTAACTGGAAGATAATGCTCTCTAGCATTAAGTTCGCCTATGTACCTACATTTGTTGTTTGTGCAATAAAGCATTTTATATCTATAGTCTATTTGTCTTTAAAATTTACATACATTTCTCTGATCAAATAACACACGCTTCTTTAAAATTATCATCACAGCCAGTTTACGTCCATTTGCATCATAAACTTACAAAAAAAATTTTTTTTTCTATTTTCGTCATATTATAAGGAATTTCCTGTATTTTTGAAGTAAAAGTTTTTTACGTTTGACTTGGGGAGTAAGCTGGAGAATGCGTGACGGGAGCGTTACGAAATTAATCGGGCGACGCGAACGGAAGTTGAGAGAGAGATATAAGCGAAGAGTTAGTGAACTAACTTATATCTAGAAAGAGAGTGCTACGTTTCGTATAGAAGTTTTAGTTCAGTCGTATGTTCTAAAGCACACTTGTTTTTTTCATATTTTTATCTTCAGTAAGAAAATATTAAGTTAATTATGACATCCATCCACTAATTAATTTTAAAGTACACTATTTCAACCCATTTTGTTTCATGATTTTTCACAAATTTTATTTGAACACT
Source organism: Ennomos fuscantarius (assembly GCA_905220475.3). Classification (NCBI taxonomy): domain Eukaryota; kingdom Metazoa; phylum Arthropoda; class Insecta; order Lepidoptera; family Geometridae; genus Ennomos; species Ennomos fuscantarius. The sequence continues at coordinate 6,639,916 of HG992039.1, forward strand.
CCCATTACTCTAAAACAGGAATCCCAATTCCAGAGCGGGCGTTCAAAGTCATCCATTCCATCGTCGTCTGCGTCCGCGGTCTCAGTACGTTCTGCGGGCGGATCTGGGGAGTCCAGCCCGGACGTGACGTCACGAGCCGCGCCACCGCGCCCTCCGCTGAACGACCACAGTGATGACTCCAGTTTGAACTCGGTGGATTTAGACCCTTTAGGTAAGCCCTCGAATTTACAATTCCAGTAGTTGATCTACGCTGAAATTCTTAGACTGTTCAACCTAAAGTCAAAGTTGAAACTCAAAGCTAAAGTATATATTACTGTCTGGTAATTAAATGGAGTTCTGTCTAAAGAACCACGTGACTTGCGCAGTGGGAAAAAAGCTGTGGTAAGTGGTGTTCTATCGTGGAATGGATTTTAAAGTGTAGAAAACCCCAACTAAGGTATCACTACAAAGATAATTAGTTCCTAAAAATTTTAGGAACTACGATATATGCTTACATAATGTGGTGCCTTAGTAAGATCTTATTTATTTACTGAACACTTAAGTATTGTGTGAAACAAGAGGTAGAGAAGGTAAGGTTAGGTAGAGAAGGTAAGGTAATCACGCGATTTCGAGAAGAGAAAGATATATTCTTGACATGGACTACGGCGCTTGTGTTCCGATTTACGGGTAGTTCCGCTGATCTAGTCCGGTCGTGATGTCATCTTGCCGTTCGATGACCTCAATGAGATGACTGTTTGAATTCTGTTAAAGAAGATACCTTGGAATATGAAACAGGGAATAGTAAATACCGACAATAGCAATGGTGTCCGCCATATTAGTCTGAATTTCGCAGCTCACTGGCTTTTAATTTTAATGTAAAGTTGTTTCTCTATAAATGGATTTGTAAATCTTATTCAACTAATATTATAAATTCAAAAGTTTGTTACCATTAATATCCTTAACTACTTAATCAATTTTGATGAAATTTAGAACGCATATAGCTAGATTACCATTGGATACTTTTATCCGCGAGTATAACCGCGGGAAGTAACGGATGAGAATTAAATTCTAACCACATTTGGGTAGTATGAATGTGACGTTATACTTTGCAATGCTGAACTTTTGTATTTTGACAGTCTTTCTTGTGGTAGGTTACAGCGAGTTCAGTGACGAATAGAATAGATACCTAGCGTAGGAAATTGAGCTAAGTTCGTGACCTTCAAAGTCGATTTAGGCCATTGTGCTACCTTCGACTGCAACGTCGCTAACATCAGACGAATTGCAGTCAAACGTTGGTCTATTCGTACATAAAGACTTAGGCAAATATTGAGGCCTTGAGAGCCAAAGTGGCCTTCCTATTTTAATCCCTATTTATTGGAGGCCTTTTATTGGTGGATTTATTTATTGCGCTATAGCTTTTACCATTTAGAGCAGCGTCCAATAAAGAGATGAAAAATGAAAGAAAAATGCAGTTAGCCCACTTTGGCTCTCATGGCCTCCATGTCTGCCTAACAACCCTAGCTGAGGTGAAAGAATACTCAATGTTATCTCTTGTATGGTGGTAAGTTATGACCTGCTTCGGCGAACTTTATAGATTATTTTAACACAAGAACTGGACGTATCCGCGGCCTTGGCTTATTCCGACCGACACTTGTTTGAATCACTACTTTTATTGTTTTAGTAGGAATCCCAAATCGTTCCCCAAAAATGTATTGATTTATCATTCATGCGAATTTGATAACATTATTTACTCATCGCCATAGATATTCTACGAACATAACCGCTAGTTTTCACCTTAAAAGTGTGACCACACTTTCATTTTTAACATGAAAATACGCCATGATTGTGACTTACCGGCCATTTCTTTTTCAATTAGACGACAAGGACTGGCTGAGTTGTGGTAAAAGCGCAACAGGTTAGTCCTGTAGTTAGATGGATGTTGTAAACACATTATAGATTTTCATTTAGCATGGATGCATCTCCAATATGTTTAGTCACTTTCCATTAGTTAGAAACACGTATGATTTTGCATGTCAGATTACAAAGATTACAACGTATAACCTAAGGTCTACCGCACACTATCGACCGGACAAAAACACGCTGTTTCGTATTTTCAGACGTCGTCGCACACAAACGCAGCGAATTTGATGCTGGGTCCGTGTTCGGTAGGCGTTATATTATGAATTAAATTTAAATCTACATACAGTTTCTTCCGTCTATGTGCTTAGTTTCGTCTTATTTTCAGGTGTAGTGTACGTAGATAGTGATACGGGATTGGAGTCTATGTCATCGGCTGAAGCGGGCGCGGCAAATACGAGGGGGGAAGCGGTCATGCAGAGAGCGGACGCCGATCAATTGCGGCAGGAGGTGTGCCGGCTTAAGAACGACAAGCTCGATTTACTCAAGCAGAATATCGTAAGTGTGCTTAATTATATCATAGATGGCAGCACTTTGCCTGAACTACGTGAAATACTAGAAAGATATCTCTACTAAGCGATACTTAGTGTAAAAAAGTCAAACCTGGAAAGTATTAATAAAAAACGAGTGTGATTTAGACCACACGACTGACGTAAACCTTCTTTACTTTAGCTCCATCTATCGGCTGGTATAACTTTGTTTAATGTTAAGGGTCGCAATCTTGACAATTTGTAAATTGTCATTTTACCGGACATATCAACATAATAATATAAGTTTTTTACTTTGTCATGTTGACAATGGAGATCTACGTTACCCAAAAACTTTCAACTTCCGTTCGCCTCGCCAGCTTACTCTAAGCCTAACTGATGAGGCTCTTACCTACATTTAAGCATGTTTGTACCTAGGTATCTATTCAAATATGTTTTAGTCATGATGCAAAAAGTGGTTTGAGTAATTTTTACTGACGAATCTCATATAATCTAACCAAGTTATCTTTTATATCTTTCCAGACGTGGCAAAACGAAATTAAATGCTTACGCGAACGAGAGATGGCGTTGCAATCGGAACTGGCTGTGGCCGCGCGGGAAGTGAGGAGACTGCGCGAGCAACAACCCGCTGCCATCATACCCAACCCTTCCACGCACGACTCCACAGCTTGAAGTATTTACTACTAACTATATTGTAGACTGAACCTTTGTTTGAGGAAATGTAGTAACTTTTTTAGTCTGGGCTATTAATTTAACTATAATGATTTATGACGATAAAGAGTGTGGATTTGTCGGTTTTGTTTTAGAGATACGAATAGATGTGCTTAATCTATAGGTCTGATTGAATTTGTACTAAATTACTTTACGTTAAGCTGTTAACGTGGTTTTGAATTTAGAATAAGCACATACTTAAAATTGAATGAACAGATGGTGATTTTAGTCTGTTTGTTGTCCTCGTTTTCATATTTCTTACAATCTTTTGTAAAACTTCATTTTTTTTTTACGTATAAATTTGTGGATAGTTATCATCATAGTGAGGGAGTACGAGTATCATTTTCACAGTAAAATGAAGAACGGTTCTTCTACGCGTATACTTTTCGTCTTCACTATCGATATGAATTAGGAATCGAAAGAGTAGTGTTATTTAAAAGTTGATGTTAGATGTGATAGATTATCTTCACAGCTTACAACATCTTATCGTCTTCATTTAATCGTTATATTACTAAAATGTTCATAGAAAATAACAATAGATCTGATCCTGAAACGAATAAAAGATAAGCGTAATTGATATTAAAAATGAGGGAAACAAGGCCTCTACAAACTATGCAATCGGTCACTCAATTTTTCGCCTCAATCTGCTGGATGGGGCCGTCATTACGCCTGCACACGATGCGATTTGACTGATTGAGTTGACAAACCGTGTAGCAGATTGAATGGTGTGCGGAGTACTATAGGGTATGCAGTTAATGCTAAAACAAACTTTATTGTTATGCTATCTAACGTCGTTAGATACATCACTGTGTGCAATAAAAAGTTTTCAGTTATAAAAAACATACTTTTATGGTATAAAACCATAGTTGATTTGTTTGTAATACGGAGAACTTGGCAATATTTCCTTACCTGCTATTGGTATTTTAAATATACTATAGAATCTATAGATACTATTTATAAATCCTTAAATGTATATTTACCATCTTAATAGCATATCCCATGTTAAGCGTGTTAGGCCTCTTACAGATGAAAGATAAGTCGCACGACTCGTGTCATTATCGGTATCTTTTTCTGCGACTTTTTATCGTTCATCGCATAACCTATACAAAATTGTATACACGTAGCGATAGTGTGGCTTGACTGAATAAAAAGCTTACATTTTCATTTTTAAATATACTTTGTATCTTTGTATTAGAATAATTAGAGAATTTAATTCGAAACTTTTAGTAAGTTATTATTGTTATACTTACACCAAAACAAATATTGTTAATACTTATCTATTTAGACTTATTTGCTTGTGAACGTTGTGAAATAGCGTCATAACTTTAATTGATGTATCTCATTACTTAATTACATAATATTCCTTTACATTCAACACGTATTTGTATTTAGTAGATATATAGATATATCACATGTACTAGAAAGTATTTTATATTGTATTGCACAGACATTAGGTACAAATAAAAAAATTTAAAAAAAAAGTGAAAGAAATTAAGAAAAGAATCGGCTGTCCTTTCAAATTGTTTTTGCGATATCGCAATGTCTGTACAAGCCTAAAATAGTTATATAGATCTTAGTTATAGTTATATTGATCTATATAACTATTTTACTAGATTATACAGGTTGTATTTAGAAAAATTTATCAAAATAAGAACTGTTTATATGCTACGATATTCTTGCAATATGTATATTAATAATAATATAATTGTTAGTAACTATAAAAGAAAGTTATCTATATTAGAATTTAGAAAAATTAACGGTACCTACTAAAGTAAGCCTTCATTAGACGGTGCGTTAGAAAAGTGTTAAAGAAAAAGATATTTCATATATATATGTTAAGAACTACTATGATATCCGAAATATCCCAGTAAGTATATTTATTCGATTTTTAAATACTTTTCGTAAATTTTGTGGTTTATCTTGCATCGTTCAGTGTAGTTTTCTAAATTCGATTATTACACATAAAACCCAAGATATTTCTAAAAGGATTTGAAAATTACTCATTGCTTTATTATGCTGTAATGTTAAACATCTTTTTTTCATATGATTTCTGTATCTTCTAGAAGTAGCACGTACTATTTAGTTTAACGTTAAGTTCACCAGTTACTGTAAATATGTTTAACTGGAACATAGGCTACCGATAAAACAGTATTTTTCTTAATTTATGCTTGGATTTAAGTCGTTCACGAGTGTCTTTGAGTTAATAATGTTTTTGTTGTTTATAATTAATATTTTATACCAAAGTTAACATTCCCCACTAAATAGTATAGATTTTTTTATGTAACCTAAATGTGAACCAGTATTGGAATGGTTTTTGGTTGACGCGGCACGCTACAACATTCTAAACTTACATTTAGCTAAGGGCGTTAGATGGTTCTGGACTTATGTTCCATTAAAATCTAATTGTTACAATTATTACTGATCAAAATGTGTCTAAAAATGTTAGAAGTTTGATTGATGCTAATGAAAAGCCTGGTTATTGGTTTGCCATTTTTATGTAGGTATCTTTTCTAGATAGAAATCTTCAGCGCCCTTTTCAAATTGAATGTAATCCTTTAGATATTTTGTTTGCCTGTTGAATGTGTAAGGTAATCACTAACTGTTGATTCGTCTTCTGACTTAAACCAAATATTGAGCGCGGAGCGTTAGAGAAATAGTTTATTATAAGAGATACTATTGAAATATATGAATAGTTAATACTAAAACCTGTTGTTTTATTGGTTGAATTAAATAAATTGAATTAAAAACTAATTAATTAGTAACTTTCATATGTTAATGAATGATGAGACGAGCTAGTCGTTCACCTGCTGTTAAGCGACACGGCCGCCCATAACAGAACATTGGTGTCGATTCTGTGTCGCATTCTCTAAAACTAAAGTAAACTTAAAGTATGGCGGTCCTCTTCTTATAAAGGGAGAATGAAAAAGACTGAAATATGTTCATTTCGTTTAGCTTTAGAAAATGCGACACAGAATCGACACCAGTGTCACTCGGAAATAAAATTTAGTTCCGCGTGATACTGCTCTGCGCACATGGTCCTGAGACTTCAGCACAGTCTGGTAATAAGATTACTCAACTGTGAGATCAGATCACAAAGTCTCAATTCATTCACTAGCTACAGTGCTCCTCAAACCCGAACATAGTAGTGCTTGCACATTACTGCTTGGCGGCAGAATAACTGGGAAAGCGGTGGTAGATACCTACCTAGAAGAACTTTGCAAAAAAGTCCTACCACTTAGTAGTACCGTAGGACACTAGGTGGTAGGACTTTTCTGATTAAATACAGTAGTAATAGTGTGGATGAAATCTCTCAAGAGATATACGGCTAGCGTAGTTCTGTAATACGCATAAACTCCTATTATAATTTATAAAATACTGATGTGACTAGCCGCAACATCTACCGAAAGGGTTTCTATAATAAGTCAATTATAAAGTTTAGAAGTAACAAATTTATTGTTCTGCGAATTTGTTGCTATGTTAGCTTCGAGTGTTTATAGTTTTTTTAATTCTCTATACTCTTGATACTAGTAGTGACATCTACTATAAAGGTTACTAACTACTACGCATTAGAAACAAAATAAAATGGTATATATTTTCATCATAGTTTTACGCTAAAGTTATGTGGTGTTTTCAAAAGATGACATTGCAACTCAATAACATAATGAACAAAACGACTATTGAAGTGTGCGTACAGGAGCGATTAATATTTTTGATACTAGCAGCGACATCTACCAAAAAGTGTGCTAACCATTACGCTATTGAATCAAAGCTGAAAAAAGTCTGTGTCTGCGTTGTCTGATAAAGTTTCAAAGTGTTTTAAAAAGATGGCGCTGAAGCACAATCACATGTTTTTTCAAACGGTTATGTGGACGCTTTTTTATTATTTATTCTACAATAATGATTTTATTGCTAGCACACAATAACAGCAATTTTAATTATTAATGTATGCTTTAAATGTGCTGTCAACCTCTTACGAACATGATATGCACATTTTTATAATTAACATGTACCAATATACATATATTTCGTATCCTTGTACTCAAGTCATCCACCCAAGCCTAAGTCATTATTAGCCGGAAATCGTCTACTGCATATATACATATAGACCGGCTATTGTTACTAAATACATGGCTCCCTACTAGGCTATAGATCTAACTAGGTACGTAAAAGCTGGTTAATACAAATATTTAAAGTTTTCTTTAATGTTAGATCGAAAGTTAGCACCATTTTGTGATGGTTTGAGGAAGCCGAAGCCACTATTTTAACAAAATAAACCAATTGGTTGATAAACTTTGCTGTTCACAAAGTGAAGGCGACTCGTTGCCGTGATTCTATTAATTTCGAGCTTCAAGCCACAGAATAATTAATAGGAAGTACTACGTATCGAGCCTCAGGCCTTGAGTAATTGAGTAAAGACAAATCTTGTTTATTCTTCAACTGGGTAAGAAAAGTGATGGATTGTCATTGTTTTGCCGGATAGTCCTGCAATAAGGGTGAAGCGCATATACCCTAATGTCATAGAATTATCTTCATATATTGGAACGAAGATCCTCTTTTCGCGCGTTTCGAAAGGGGACGACGGAAAGACGGACAAAATTTAGAAAAGACGGAAAAAATTAAGACCAAAAGTTGTAACGACACTTTTTGAAGCCGTGCGGCGTGCGCGTGTTTCTCTGTCTGTCTCTCTCTCTCTCTCTCTCATAGAAAGCAAGCCAGTTATTTTCGTTTCGTCTTTCTATTTCGCATTCACATTATATTAATATTCTTTCTATTTACATTATATTTGTTAATAATAAAATAAATATTATTATAACTTTTAAAAAAAACTACAACTCCTTCACTAATTAATCGAAAGGAACTTCGTTCTATCCGGGTGTCCCTTGACACCTCTCAAGTTTTTTATTATCATTATTTTTATTCTTCTATATTCTTCAAACTGTAATACATTTATCATAAGAATATAATTAAATTATATTACAGTTATTCTGCCGCCCCAAGCACTACTGTGTTGTGGTTTTAGGGGCAATGTAGCTAGTGAAATAGCTAGACAAATTGGTCTTTATCCATCATCAAGTATTATCAAGTAATACGATTGCAACCGACAGAAACACAAATTTGTATGGATATGACAGTTTGAATAAGCAGGTTATGTGCATAGTGAGAATGCGAATTTCTCCTGTTGCATTGCAATCAAAGTTTCGTTCACCCCCCTGATCTCACAGTCGAGTATTATTAGTCATGTGCTGATGTCTCAGGATGATGTGCGTGCCACGCGGAACTTTATATTATTTTTCAGAGTTCCGAGTGACACTACAAATGCTATGGACAGCCATGTCGCTTAATGTCAGGCGAACGACAAGCTCGTCACATCATTCGTAACATAAAAAAAATGTGGTCAAGTGTCACGACTCTCTGGGTCTCGTGACTCAGTATTACCTAAACATTATTCAGTATATTTTCATATTTTAGTCTCTGTTAAAATGCAAATAAGCAATTTCCGTGAATAGTTTACTCAAAGAGAGTCATTCATGAATGATTCCATCCCGTTTCTGATTCTCCGGTCAATCAATATCCCTAACAACACTAGTCCGGACTCGTTAGAAGAAAGGCGTTTAATTGTTTTAAAACAGTTATCTCGATGTTATTAAATTCGTCGGATTTGTAATTGAATGGCATTTTAAAGAGTATTAGGTTTCATCAAAAAAATATAAAACTTTTCTAATGGAATATTGAATTTATTATTTTTTTTTTTTTTCATTCGTTCGTTTTTCTTTCTTTTTTGTGTAGGCAATTGGCTGGAAAAATATGATTTATAAGAGTTTGGTCTGCTTAGCGTAATCAACAGATATTTTTTTGTAAAATGTAAAGGAAAAATTTTAATCGCGAGCGGGATTTGCCTTTTTTTCCTTGCATTAATTTTAATATTCAGTGTAGTTAATTGCGGTATTTGTTGTACATAATGTCAAAGTTTTTTCGAATCGAAAGGCATTATATCGTTAGTAGTAGAGCCCTGCATAACCTTCCAGAAGAGAATCCAATTTTCTATGACAAAAAATGTGCTATATTGTTAGGTCGTGTAGATTCAAAGTGGAATCTCTTCAGGGATTTCAGAGCGATAACGCAGCAAAACTGTCCAGATTAATAGTCGATGTAGTTTTGCAAGCACAAAAAGGTTTGAAAGAAAATTCAATTAACCTATTTTGTAGTTCCACTTAGGTATAGTCTAATATCATTTGCTCTACGCTTCCCCAGCTGGGTACCTCTATTCAGTTTAATGCATTGAATGCGCTGAATGGATTTTATCTGGAACGGAAGACAAGATTAAAAAAGCACTTATACAACCTTTATTTTTAATTAACTAAAGGATTCGGAGCGGTTTCATAATTAAGCCGTATTTAATTCCTATAATTAAGAGATTATCCTACAAAATATTGTTTACCATTCTTGTGAGAAATGGTAGACAGAGCAGCCTGCGGGAAATACTTTTGTATTCCTGCACCCTGAAGGAAGACAGAAGATGGCTCCTTCTTCAGTCTTAAAATTCACTTTAGTTTATTTCAGATACACAATTCGTTATTTGGTATATAAAACATAATTACTTATGTTTTTTGTTTCTGGGTAAGCGTGCTCCACCTTCGACCTCATAATCACTTACCAGCAGATGAGTCATGAGATGTAATTAATCAATCAATCAATCAAATGTTTATTTGCTAGAACACAATTTTCAAGAGATGTTAACATAAGTTACTTAAAATAAGTATACATTTTGTGCTCAACTTGCATGCAATCGCAAACCCATTAAACGTAAAAAAGTGTGAACGGTGAGTCGTGAACGGGCGCTGCTTGCGGGAGCTGGTCTACTCGTGGTGTATACGCAAATACGATTGATGTTCCCAATATTAGTGTCCATAATAACACAATAACACAACGTGTGTAAATAATAATAACACAATAACACAACTAACAATATGTAAGTAGTATATTAAAAAAGAGCACGGACCCAGGAGTCTGTAGTAAGGCTAGGTGGTAGGACTTTACTGCAAAGTTCGTCTAGGTAGGTACCACCGCTTTGCCAGTTATTCTGCCGCCAAGCAGTAGTGCGCAAGCACTGTTGTGTTCCGGTTTGAAGGGCACTGTAGCTAGTGAAATTACTGGGCAAATGAGACTTTATGATCTGATCTCACAGTTTAGTAATCTTATTACTAGATTGTGCTAATGTCTTTGGATGACGTGCGCAGTGCAATGTCACGCGAACCTCTATACTTTAAAGTTCCGAGTGACACTGCAGCTGGTATGGGCAGCCGTGTCGTTTAACATCAGGCGAACGGCTAGCTCGTCACGTCATTCCTTAACATAAAAAAAGTAAATCAGAATTTAAAAAAAAATGTTCAACGTGCTCTATCAATCCATCAATATTTTCATATTACGAAAAAAGGTGTTTAATAGCTCAAAATATTTGTAACAAATTGTAAACCTAGTGGTTTAATGTTTTAGTGGAAGCTAGTGCTTCTATACGGTACGTTACCTTCAGTCTGCGGGAGCTTGTCAAAATAACTGTTAGCTAGCTTTATAAGCTCTCTAAACACTTTCCTTATATAATTTGCTACATACCAATTGTAGGCAGACCTACTGTGAGAATTAGAGAATTTAAATTAAATTAGAACTTAATCCTTCAGATAATTCCCGAAGTATTGTAAACCGCTAGGTTAAATCGAAACTAACCCAAGACCACACATTCGTCTGTCCCTTGGCCATCTAAATTAAGTTAAATCCGTTTTCATGTAACGGAATTTCACAAAGCTTTAAATTGACTCTACGTACACACTACGCTACTTTTCCAACCCTCCCATTGAATGTACGTCATGATTCAACGTCATAATGGAAAATGTTATAATATGTACTGTCACTAAGTTTTCTTCTTCGGAACATGCGCAATGGTACTCCAAGTTCGGTGGTTGGCTGATTACTTGGTTAGTTGCTTGGCGGTATTCCATCCCTCCGTACGCTTTCCTTCGTACAACGTCCGAATACGTTCGCGTACGACTTTCCAAGTATAACCACCGAGTGTTTATGTAAGCATTAAAAAGTAGAAGCATGTATGTGTTAGAAAGTTGAATTCCTTTCAATAGTTAGGTCGTACGTGTGACTTTATTTTCACGAAGGTAAGTTGATACCTGTAGATTCATGTTGACAAACGCCCTTGTTGCATGACGAATATCCTGATATCTGCCCAACCCTGTGTATTCTAGTTCGTATGGTGATCAATGTACATAGTTATAAGTTTTGTCTTTATATAGGTAACAAGCCTCACAACTCTGTCCGCTAAACAAAAAAGCAAAGCACTCACACATAATTATTTTTTTAACTCATATTAATCTGAAACAATCTGAAACAAAATGATTTACTTTAGGATGCCCGAAAACTTAAAAAGCATTCTGTTTAGTATTTTCATAGTATAAATTAAAAAACGACGACATCTTCACATCATCGAAACGAAGTCATTCGCCAGAGAACTAAAGTTACCGACATAGCTCAGCGAATTAGCAAGCTGAAGTGGCAATGGGCTGGTCATATCTGCCGAAGAACCGATAACCGTTGGGGTCGACGTGATCTGGAGTGGAGACAGCGAATCGGCAGGCGTAGTGTAGGGCGACCTGTGGCAAGGTGGAGCGATGACATACGCAAGGTAGCTGGCAGTACCTGGAAAAATAGAGCCGAAGACCGGGCTCAGTGGCGTGCCTTGGGAGAGGTTTATGTCCAGCAGTGGACTAACATAAGCTGATGATGATGATGATGATGAAATAAAAAAAAATTAATGCTTCAATAATATTTAAACCTGGAATAGTCAACAATTCTCAAAGACGAATTACGGTGTTATCCATGACATGCCACATGCCACACATAATGTCACATTTTTTATTAAAAAATATAAATTTAATTGAATGTTATATTTTGTAATATCTATTAGATTTTTGTAAGAAGTTTTTTCTGTTCTATGTTTTTTTCTGTTTTATGGTTTTCCAATAAATCTGATGCAAATTTCCAACATTTAAACTGAATGAATCTGACGTAAATTAGTATATTTTATATCCAAAGTTTTTTAAACTAGACCTAAAAAGCTAAACTTTACCTAAGAAATTAAAATAGAAAATATTTAAAAAAAGACGTAATAATCAATAATTTACGCATGAACCTTAATTAACATAATACATATCCAGTTATATCCATAACACATATATTGGACACATCGTACAGATATAAATCCTATCTACCTGAAATCTCATAAGACAGCCATCACTGAGATTTTCTCTGAAAAGCTCTGAGAAAAATCCCGTGCTTAAAGTGTCAACTGAAATATCAATTATAGATAGATAGGTGAGTATATATGAAATACTTTATTGCACCTGTATAAAAACGAGTACAAGCGAGTTGAATGTTTGAATGCGAGTTGAAGGCTTTGTTGAATGTTTTCTAGAGACCTCGAACGAATGATTAATGTTTTTTTTTGTTTGAAAGGCGACTTAGACGATGCTCATTTCAGCCGTTTGAAGAGCATCAGATTTTTTCTAGAGTGTCGGGGGTTTTTAAATATAGAATAATATTAATTTTTAGTTGATGCTTAAGCGGTTTTTCTATGACGTCAGATAACAGTGCTGCTATTAAATATACCGACGTTGAAAAACAATGTACGATTTTCTGAACTTTTAATTAATTTTGGCCTGAATAATCTCGTCGGCTTTTCAAAAAGACATCAAAGAGCCTACGAACATTTGATGACAGGAAAAGCTCGGGAAAAGTTGCGTGATGTATTTAAATTAATGGCTTTCTTGTAGATATTGTACGTTTTCTTCGAAAAACTTTGAGTATTGCACGCTTTGTTAGTCTTTTTGGTGCTCTGAATACCTAAATAGGTACTTACATGATTCAGTGAACTGTAAAGCGAAATTTGTTTGGTAATAACCAATGTTTTCATAGTAGACTATGAAACGGAAAAATAATAGATAAAAAGTATGACTTAGTGGAGGAAAAAATAATGTATAGAAATAATTAGTATTTAATTCAACGGGGCAATGCTGCCAGCATGTTGGGTACGCTACCTACTGGGAGTGACCATTCGGACGGTCATCGTGGCTAGTATATAGACCAAATGTTTTTTTTTTTGTATGAGGTAGTGTAGCTAGTCGCCTCTATACTACGAGTAGTAGTAATAGTTAGTTTAAAGAATTTAAAAAAATGCCAAGAATAAATTGAAAAGCTTATAATAATAATAATATAATAATAACGCCCAACTATCACATTCATAGATCCTGGACCCTAACTAGGATTTCCTGTTTCTAGGGACCCAGGAATTACTAGGTGGTCCTACAACATCCAGACACAGAACAAGTATTTGCCCTTTTTTTGTGCACAAATACTTGACTTGCCGCGGGAATCGAACCCGCCACCTCCGGGTTATGAGCCAACCTGCTCAACCGAGGCACCACAGAAGCTGTCAAATATGGGATGTAATTTCTGTATTCGATAAATGCATTAAATAAATTGCGGATAAGCTTTAGCTCCCAAATAAAAAAATTACGCACACATTACAAACATACATGCCAACTTACCCAATATGTTGTTGTTGATATCGACATGACGTGTATTGGGTACATATAGGATATTTATGTTCAACAAAGTGTCGTTCATTATACGGTTTAAATTACGGGACATGATGGATTTTGTTCGGGAAACATTCTACAAACAAAATACACGTACAAAAACGTAGTGATTCATATACAAAACTAGTTGCGCCCCGCAGTTTCACCCGCGGATAAAAAGTATTTTAATTATTTGCTCATCCCACGGGAACATTTCACTTTTCCGGGATAAAATGTGGCTTATATGTTAGTCCAGTGTCTAAGCTATCTCGGTACCAAATTTCCAATCCATTCGGCCGTTTGAGCGTGAAGGAGTAACAAACATACACACATACAAACTCTCGCCTTTATAATATTAGTGTGAAGTGTGATGAGTATTTAGAAAACCTATTATCACAGAATCAATAGCATACTTACTTTTATTCTATAAACATAAAAAATAAATGTTCCTAGCAGGCAGCACCTGTCATAAACATCTATTTGGAACCTTTTTATTCATTGTACTGACAACCTTCTGGAACTTTTTATTCAATGCGCTGACAGCTGGATTAGTTGATTCATATATTGTTTTGCACATAACAAATATTTAGTATTTTTGAAACAGTCCTTATTTACTTTACTGTAATCACACTTATATTATAAAGGCGAAAGTTTGTATGTGTGTTTGTATGTATGTTTGTTACTCCTTCACGCTCAAACGGCTGAATGGATTTGGATGAAACTCGGTACCAAGATAGCTTATACACTGGATTAACATATAGGCTACATTTGATCGCGGACAAGTGAAATTTTCCTGTGGGATGAGCAAAAAATTAAAATAATTTTTATCCGCGGGTGAAACCGCGGGGCGCAACTAGTACTCAATATTTGTTATATTGTTACTGTTTCTAGAAATTACTTACTTAAATATTACGTTACGTTACTTAAATAATATTCGTTATATTGTTTCTGTTTAACAAATAATAAGTTTTTTCTAGAAACAGTCCTCAATTACTTTACTGTATTTTTTCCATTATTCATCATTATGCGAATAGAATTGAAATATTGCCTGTTTTATTTATGTAGATTTTACGGTAAAACAAATAATCAGATTTTATGAAATTTTGCACATAGAATGCTTCCTTATCATCATCGACAGCCTGGAAACGTCCACTATTGAACATAGCCATCCCCTACAGAGCACCGCTTAAAGCGGCCGATAGCCTCTTCCAAACTTTCAAACAGCTCCGTGATTTTGACCATCTATGTGATCACGGAAATTGCAACTAATTGAAACAAACATTAATTGAATATTTATTTATTTATGTATTATTATTTATTTGGAAGTTTCAATACAACCACATCACCACAGTAACTATGTGCGTAAGCTACGTACACTTAGTAACCATGTACGTAAGCTACGTACACTTAGTAACCATGTACGTTAGCTACGTACAAACTTACTGGTACACGTAAGCTACGTACATAGTTACTGTGGAAATTTTCAAACTAGTGTTAAGAACATAGGATTATTTACGCATTACACACATTAAATATAAAAGAGTTGCTATAGTTATATATAGTTGCATATATAGTCAAGTTATTTACAATATTTATCGTCAAAAGAGTAGTATTTTAGTTAGTAGGAAAACTCCTACAAAGTCTTACCACCTAGTAAAACTACTAGGTGGTAAGACTTTGTTGCAAAGTTCGTCTAGGTAGGTACCACCGCTTTGCCAGTTATTCTGCCGCCAAGCAGTAGTATGCAAGCACTACTGTGTTCCGGTTTGAAGGGCACTGTAGCTAGTGAAATTACTGGGCAATTGGGACTTTATGATCTGATCTCACAGTTGAGTAATCTTATTACTAGGCTGTGCTGATGTCTCAGAATGATGTGCGCAGTGCAGTGTCGCGCGAAACTCTGCGTTTTAGTTCCGAGTGACACTGTTCTGTTATGGGCGGCCGTGGCGTTTAACACCAGGCGAACGACTAGCTCGTCAAATCATTCACTAACATAAAAAGAAATAGAATTGAGTAGTGTAATTGACTTGTGGGCGTTTTGTTGACTTGCCACTTGGTCAGTTGGTCTTCGCCAGCGTAGTGAATATCACGAAACTATTGCCGATATACTGTGTAACAGTATATCGGCCGGAGGTTGTTTATTAATTGTGCTGTTAATGTCTATGAAGTTCTAATAGTAGGAACTAAATTTCTTCTGTTGCATAGAAATTAAACTTCTCCAGGTCCAACTACAATGGGCATATAATATAGTAATCCGTTTACTTCATACTGTCCAATTATTTCCATCATAATCTCAATGAGTCATACATTTTTGTTTACAAATCCTTAGCTTTTTAGCTCACATATCTCCATTAAATAAATACGTTCACCGTCGGTCCATATTGCTCCGACAAAACCGATAATAGCATCATTGGATTCTACTTACGTTCCAGTATTCCACGCATTAGTTATTTATGTATTCATTTACTTGCTTTAGCATGAAAAAGATTGTGTTTTGTAAGATTGTAACATACGTGAGTAGGCAAAGAGAAACAACCGTTTCATTTCAACCAATTTAAAAAAGAAAGAGGAAATATATTTGGTTGACTTTTTAAAAAGTTTGTTACCTCATATCTTCTTGTTTATTTTTATGGGCACCTATGGATTGATTCTATAGAAATTTCAGAAAGTCGGGTCAGTTTAGCTAGGTTTTTAGTTATTTTAGTCGGCTTAACCAATGTTTAAAATAAAAACATATTTAAAAAAAAATCAAGAAGTCATTGCAAATGCTGAAATCATGCCTTTCGCTGAGACATAGACAGACTGAGACATTTAGCATGCTACACCTTCGATCGCATCGTCACTTCCCATCAGGTGAGAGCGTGGTCAAATGCTAGACAAGTTTGAAGTAAAAAAAAAAAAAAAAAAGACACAGATAACATAATCTAAGTAATATGCAGTTGAATACAATTTGATATATTTTAATATTACTTATAAAATTTACATAAAAAAATATACCTATGAAGGTAGAAAACGGGATCATACAAGATAAAGAAATTTTCTAAATTATATTTATTTGAGTTTTTACTATATACTTTATCTATACTATACTATATACTAAAATACTATTTTATATAACACTTTTTTGTTGCTCCACACTTTCGTGTATTTAGCCAAAATCAATTAATTGATAATTTCGCAAGTCAATTAAATTAATCAAGTCAAGTCAATAGTCTAGACTAGTCAAGTCATACTCCTAGTAAAGGGGTGGCAACTTTACAAGAAGCTTCTATGTAGTTTTGGAAACAACACGAAAAGGAACGTTTCGCTATCATTATACCACTTTCCCACATTAATGTCTGTAATCCAGCACTTAATGAGTTCCGAGTGACACTGCAGCTGATATGGGCAGCCGTGTCGTTTAACATCAGGCGAACGGTTAGCTCGTCACGTCATCCCTTAACATACCTAAAATAAAAAAAATAAAAATAACACAAGATTCGGAATAATACAATGCGGTGACGCGATCTTTTTCGTGTTCCCTCCAATTATATATATATATATTATACATGCGAGTACCAAGCCTGCTAAGCGTGGAGATTACCGCAACCCCCCTATGACACGCGTCGTAGACAAGGTCCGCTTATTGTAATTTCCTTAACCGCATTTTCTTTCCATGTAATGGTGACGGGCACCATTTGGCGTCTTTAGCTACATTAATTGTGCTCTATTACTTGAACCCTTGTATTCAAACGCTTTTGTTTCTCCTGTCCTGTTTGTTTTTTGTTTGGGCCGTTATCTTAAAGCTATTTGCTTACCCTGTGATAATAATCTTTTGATCCCCATTTTACAATGCTGCGTGTTGTAGACTTGTTTGATTAAAGTATCGAAAATACACAATACACAATACCGAAATACCCACCTATATAAATACATGTTCAATACAATCCTCACTAAAAAACTACTCAATGCATACGTCAATGCATACGTCAATGTATAGAGTATTCCAATTTTAGTTTCCTTTGGTATCTATCTGGGTCAGCTGTCAGCAGAATGTCTCATGTGGGACGAACGAACCAATTTTAATCCAGAAACACGATGGGACTCTTGAGGCCAGATTTATTTCGACTGCAAATATTGAATTATATGGATTAGTGATGCTTTTACGGTTAATCAATCACCTTGATAGACAATTAATACTTATTTGTGAACCATACTTTTGATAGGTCATTGCAATTGAAATTCAACTACTTGAAATATTTAGCAAGATAAAATGGCAATGGGCAGGCCACGTCGCTCGCAAAACTGATAACCGAAGGAGAACAAAAGTTCTCAAGTGGTGACTACAAACCGGAGGATACAGAGGAACTACGAACAGGAACTGAACTCCCACAAGGTGTTCAGATGACCTGGGGCCTTACGTGTTACGTGTTCTCTCTTGCTCGCACTCGTGGACTTGTTAATTGGCGCGTGCAGGATGGCAGGCGAAGCCGATTCCCAGAACAGTTACGCGATAGGGGTGCTGGTTAACCTGGAGAGCCGCTGAATGCAAGATGCAAACAGCTTCTCAAAGTGGTGCTCCATATGGGGTAGGCAGCTGATCTTTAGTACTCAAATCCAAAAATTTGATTATATCCGTAAAGAAGCCATTAACTAATACTAAAAACTACCTACTACTACTACTACTACTACTACTAAAAAAAAATTTGGACTATATACTGGCCAAAGAAGCCACTTGAATGTAGTGTGTGTTTTTCCATTTGGAATCTATTCATTAATCACAATCCATCTGGAAGACGGCCACTGCTGAACTTAGGCCTTCCCTATAAAATGATACTTTGAAATTTGCCACAATCACTACGCTTATCATATTCATAGTCATTTATTTGCATTTATTACAATTTATATATTACAGCTGCGCCCTGTGGTTTCACCCGAGGATAAAAAGTAGGTTTTTTATTTTTTTATTTATCCATTTAGTAGATTTTGCGTAAAAAGCTCGCGGCGCCCCTCTCGTGGTGTTCGGATAATTGTCCCACGGGAACATACTATCGACATAAAAAGTATCCTATGCGTTAATTCAGGTCATAATCTATTTGTGTTCCAAATTTCATCCAAATCCGTTAAGTATTTTTTACGTGAAAGAGTAACAAACATTCATCCATACTCACGAACTTTCACATTTATAATATAGTAGGATGTCAGGTCTTAACAACTAGTTTAGTAGGTACATGAACCCTTTCGGGGGCGAGTTGGCTGGACTACAGTCGCGACCCCTTCTCGCCCCGGTACGGTAGTACGGTACGGTGGGGTTTTAGTGGGTTCGAGTTCCACATACTCCGTACCCCGAAGTGCGAGAGCATTTCCCCCCCTCAAAAAAAAAACAAGGTACATGAACCCTGTAAGGGCACTTGCAACTGTGTGCGCTTGAAAATAAATTTATTGATTTTTATTACATAAAAGATATATCGTAAAAATGTAATAATATAGTATTTTCAAGCATTTAATTATTTAATTGATTACCTATTGAAGCAGGCAACTCAATCGATATTATGCAATTCATCTAACTAATCAATTTATTTCAGTCTGTTTCTGCTACTACCCACTCTTTACGAAAATATATATTTTTTTATTGTTAGATAGGCGTTTGACCACTATCGCACCTGATGGTAAGTAACGATGCGGTCTAGGATGTAGCACGCTTGCCTAGAAGATACCTGTTCACTCTCTATAAAATAAATATCAGGTCATCTTGGCGATCGCAGAAAATTTAATGTTAATTAATGCGTAGAATGAAAGAGAAAAGAGAAACCTTCGACAACTTCGAAACGCTCCGAGAAGCGAGAAACGAGGTGACTCCCGCTCCGGCTCGTACCTGGTGCAACGGATGGATATAGCCATACAGCATGGCGATGCAGCCAGCGCAATGGGCACCTTTGCACTTTGTACAGTTACGGGTGGATTATTCGTATAGGTTTTTTTGTATTGTTATTGTTTTAATTTGTATTTTTGACTCTGGTATTTAATTGTAAAATATTCAATCAATATATATATATATATATATATCAATCAATATATTTATTCAGTATCTAATGGTTACAATTGTAAGTTGTAGAAGCATTGTAACTATGTGTATACACAAATGGACGCTAATTTTCATACCGTTATACAGACACACAACGGACAACGAGACACAGCTTAGGCCATCGCAGTATTTGTTGTGCGTTTCAGTATTAATTGATTGATTCATTTGATTTACTCCCAAAAATGCTTTTGTAGACCATAACCTGTATTGTGGCCTTTTCAGAGATATTTATAGGAATGTCTGGGTCTGATAGAGCCTCGCGGTATCTAAATCCGCACAAACGGCCTCTCAGGTAGTGGATTACCTTTGACCTATAAGAAAGGATTATGTGCCGACTATAATAATGGAGACATTGTAATTACAATTTAAATTACGGTCAAAGGGATTATTAACGTGGTTTTTGTTAATACAATAATTTTGATGATAAAGTTTTGCTTGTTAATTTACTTGAAAAAAGTGTATAAGCCTCTTTATGAACTTCAGATGTATTAAACATATATGCGAGACACATTTCTATAATGATTTACGCGAAAATTTTTTTTTTTGAGCTTTAACTTACAATCCTTATCCCTAGTTAATTAAAATCAAAACGTTGTGTTTTCTAGATGTCATAGTAAAAGACAGCTGAGCTGGTACACTTATTGCAGGATTATAGAGCAGGAAAAAATAATAAAGTGTAATCTTTGTGAAGGTGTTTTCATCTCAGTTAACGTAATTTTGATCTGGTTGTGTTACCTAATTCTATTAAGTTTCAGTACTTGCCATTAGACGTCGCTATAGCTTATGAGTACAGATTAAGGTCCGTATTACAGAACAATGTTTAGTCATCGATCGGTGTTCAAGCAGAGAAATTCATTAATAAAGTCATCAATTAGTGAACGAAATCTCTGCTTGAGCACAGATCGATGACTGAGCATCGTTATATAATACGGACCTTAGTCTTGAACGAAAAGGAGCTTAGGAGGATGACTGCTGACCTGCATTAAGTAGTAGACATAAGCAATTACAGAAGCAGAACAATTTGGTATGAATTTTTTTTCAATAAAGAGTCTTCACCTAGTAGCGTAGCTAGCGTACCTAATACCATTCTAAGTTTCCTATCAAAGTAAACGGGTGCCCTTCAAGCTATCATAAAAGATACGTAAAGACTTATTGAACCTTGTACGTGACTTCTTAGCTCGCTGCTTCTGTCGTAGTTTTCAGCTATCTCCAACGTGCTATTAAAAATTTACGGAATTTCTTCTTGAAAACGAATAAAGTTATAGTATCTACGTAAGACTTTCGTAACGTGAAAGTGATAAATTTAATTATTTAAAAAGAGATCTCGCGTGTTTGTAGATTTTATACAAAAATGCGAGATTTGGCAACGATCCGACCGATCTGACATTCATCAGATACGTTTGATTAAGGATATGAAACTGATAACATCGCAGTGATAGCGTGGTTCTGTGATTTACTTTTTTCCTTTCATAATAGCGATGTAATTCAAGGCATATTTAATAAAATATATATATGTATAAAGAATTTAGCCGCTAAAGACCACATTCCGTGGAGATAATGCTTAGTGCATCAGCAGACAAATGGATGAAGTTGGTACCGTTTTAAATCGACTTGCATACATTAAATAGCTTCCCATTTAATCCCATACAGCCCGTTTCATACATTACCTAGATACTTACAAGATGGTATTATATAAGTCAGATAAAATTATTCAATGGATATAATAAAACACTGTGAATTTTGTGAATCGAATACTTTTACTTTTATTGTTTTAGTCTTTGTCTTACGAGATGGGATTAAATAGCCGCCCATTTAATCCCATTTTGTAATGAACCACCTTGTTCTATTTCCGATTCGGTACGCTCAGTTCATTAGAGACAACCCGAGCCCTTTTAGCTCATTAGGTTTCAATGTTGTGTTTGACAACAATGACATGTCACACGTAACACATACATAGGTAAATAGGTATCGACGTGATTTTATTGTATATTAATTATCTCGCCTTTTCTCATGGTATCATGTTTTTAGAAGTGATTTTGCAAAAACTGGATAAAGGTTAATCAACATACAAATTATAAGCCGACTAAAACAAAAGACATTCTTTGCTTCAGTATTCACCTCACAAAAGTCATTTTTTTTATTTTTGTAGTGTTTGACTATTGAACTACCGCGTTTTACTGCATATTTTGTCTTGTACTTTGCCTGTTTTTTATTTTCTGGGCAGTCATCGAGATTCTACCAAGCCTGTTTTGTTATGGGCGGCCGTATCGTTAACATCAGGTGAACGACAGGCACGTCACATCATACACTAACCTAAAAAAAAACTTGATGTTTTTCTTGATATGCTTTTAAATAACCGCACTTTAAAAAAATACAGCTATATCTAATAATAAATCTGCCTAAGAACAAAACCTAAACTAAAAAAAGGAATTTAATTATGTTGGCCGTATCTAAATGGGGTTGTTTAAGACTACTCAGGCATAGGTATATATATGTATACCTACCTAATTACCGAATGGTATTATTTTTACGGACTTGTCTGAAAATAGTAATATGGGTTATATATTATATAGGTGATATTACTATTTTTATGTATGTAAATACATTAGTGAAAATAAAACATTGAAAAATGTATCAAAAATTAAATCAGTTCAGTAACATTTCTCTTTGTGAATGAATAAAAACTTCGTATTCGTACGAAATTTTATTACAAGAAAACATAACAAAAATTTCAACAACCTAAAAAGATTTATTTTTAGACTCAGAAGTACCTATAGTACATTAGTATTCTGTTAGACGTAGCGTCAAGTTATTTATCATTCAAGTCGCTTTTAGAAAACCTGACATTTTAATTTTTAAAATGATTTTCCAAGTTAAATTATCGAGACAGAAAAATACAGAAAATTTCAACATCGTGAGGAAATGACCTGCCAAGCGTCTTAATTGTGGCAAATATGACAAGTGTGAAAAATGTTATAAGTGTGCAAAAAATGAGAAGTGTGAAAAGTAGTGATTTAAGGGAGAGGTGGAAAAAATTTGAGGTCCTCGGAAACCTTAATTTTCCGTATTAGTAGATATTCTAAGTCGACCCTGTCTCTTCATCTACCTAAATATATATAACTCAAAGATGACTGACTGACTGACATAGTGAGATCACTAGTTACTAGATATTAACGCACAGCCCAAACCACTGGACGGATCGGGCTGAAATTTGGCATGCAGGTAGATGTTATGACGTAGGCATGCGCGAAGAAAGGATTTTTCGAAATTTCACCCTTAAGAGGGTGAAATGGGTGGTTGAATTATTTTCCCATAGGCCGCCGGCGAAGCTGCGGGCAGAAGCACGTTTGATATAAACTTTCTACGTGCATAATGTTATCCAAAACAGATTCAGCTGTTTTAACGTTAAAACCACATAAGATGGACAACGTTACCGTTACGTTGAGGGATCATTTTTTTATTGGGTAAGAAGTCATGTCTGCCCTTCGTTAGCAGATCAAAGTAACATTGTTTTCGTCCCGTCTCTACCCTTGAAGTTGATATTTGGGTAAAACTTTGTATATTATGAGCGAAATGTTTATTTTGGATCTGATTCGTAAAAAAGTGATTCAAATGTTATCGAAGTTGTTTACATTTCTGTTGTTATAGTTGTAATGTTCAAAGTTGTTTTTATTATAAATCAAAATATTTAATTCCGAGGTCCAATAAAATGATTATGATTACTACGAAAATACAGAAAAAATATTTTTCTCGACTCCTCCATTTTTCGTTCTTTTTTAATCTATAAAATGAAAAAAATAACATATTATAAAAGGTATTAATAAATAAACAAAATATAATGATTACCAATAACAAACGAAAGGCGTAAAAAACCAACTTCAGAATTATATATGGTTTTCTCATGGATGCCATTTTAAGAACTGGACCAAATTTAAAAGGTACCACACCAGCTTTCAATTAAAAATCATCAAAATCGGTTCACCCAAAAAGTTCTGAGGTAAAAAACAGTACATCTGAGAACTACCTCTTTTTTTGAAATAGGTTAAAACTTAATTAAATGTAAACGAAAGTATCTAAATCTAAAACTCCAAAAAAAAATATATAAAATTATCTCACCTAATTGCATTACGCCTGAAAGACCACATTTCACCTGAAGTGACATAATACGGTCGACAATGTTGCACGCTGGAAACTAAAGTAACGTACGATAGACCGTACCAATAGCAAATGGAAATGTTACCTAATATCTCTATTAGGTAAAATTTCCAGTTACCTAATAGAGACATAGTGCTCCATTATTGTTGCAATTTCCGACGCTCAGATATTCACAAACGGTCTCGCCTCATATCCATACTATAGAAGGTACAACCTTTACCTATGCTAAACTAGTGGCTTCTCACACTGCCTGTTTGACCTACTGATTAATTTTACTTTTAGAAGTTCGGTTTCAGACAGCCTTTAATTTTCTCAGTAGTGTATACAATCAATATTAACAAATGATTGTAGAATCGACCTTACAGTCTTTCTTTCATGTATCACATATTTTTTACATTATACCTAACAAGTTTCTGCCCTCAGCTTCGCCCGCGGCGTGGCCTGTGGGAAAATAATTCAACCACCCATTTCACCCTCTTAAGGGTGGAATTTTGAAAAATCCTTTTTAGCGGATGCCTACGTCATAACGTCTACCTGCATGCCAAATTTTAGCCCGATCCGTCCAGTGGTTTGGGCTGTGCGTTGATAGATCACTATGTCAGTCAGTCAGTCAGTAAATCACCTTTGAGTTATATATATTTATAATATTTCTGTATATTCATTTATTATTATTTTCACGATTTATGACCATCTATCTGCACTAAAGATATAGCTCCTAATTTCGTACTTATCCTGCTATGACGTACCTACTGCATTTGGGTACGCTCTAGAGAAATAAGTGCGAGCTTAAGAGCTTTCAACCTTTAGTGCAGCCGGACACATGTGCTACAAGTATATATAGTGCTTTTCAGTCATCGCAAAATATGAGGATTTAACTAACATTGCGATTTAACAAAAAAGTACTATAAAAGATCATCAATTTTTTTTGTTCATCGTATACGTCTATTGAGTTAAGTGTTTTATTGTAAAAATCGACAG
This sequence comes from Ennomos fuscantarius, assembly GCA_905220475.3. NCBI lineage: Eukaryota > Metazoa > Arthropoda > Insecta > Lepidoptera > Geometridae > Ennomos > Ennomos fuscantarius. The sequence continues at coordinate 6,664,845 of HG992039.1, forward strand.
TTTCTTGGGAATTTTCAATTATTTTTTTAAAATAAGTACACTCGCCTGATAGCTGTGAGTTTCATAAATAATTAGCTACGTTTTGAGTGGAGTTGCATTTCCTGTACCATTTTCAAATTTTAAACAAACTTTATACAGTTTTAGTTCAAATTACAGCTTGGTCATTATTAATTAGCTGGCAACAAAGACAAAGCTTGGCATATTAATTTAGTGGAGTTGACCTTTCAAAACAAATTCAGTTGAATTAAAACGATCAAAATTTTTAGGCATGAAGAAAAGTTTGAATTAAATGGAAATTATGACGAAACCTAAATATACTGTTTTATATGATGAAAAAAAAAAAACAAAAGAGTCCCCTTTCTTTTGCTTTGTCCTTACATACGTCTTATACTTTATCAAATACGAGCTTCTGCCCGCAGCTTCGCCCGCAGCGTGGCCTATGGGAAAATAATTCAACCACCCATTTCACCCTGTTAAGGGTGGAATTTCGAAAAATCCTTTCTTAGCGGATGCCTACGTCATAACATCTACCTGCATGCCAAATTTCAGCCCGATCCGTAAAGTGGTTTGGGCTGTGCGTTGATAGATCACTATGTCACTCAGTCACCTTTGAGTTTTATATATTTAAATTATTAACAATATATTTAATTAAGGCTAATTAAGCCATCAAATCTTAGATAATTTAGACACTGTTTCATTAAGGTAGGTAACAAAACTTTATTGTATTACATAGACAACATTTGTCTATGGTATTTACCTACATCTTTCCTACACATACTTTATTGGTTGACATACATTACGTACAACAATAATTGTATTTCCAAGAGAATAATCAAGTAAATGTTGCTTCTAACAAAATAAGTCATAAAAGGCCGTTTTAAGGCATTTTCACAGCTCCTCTTATTTCCATTTAGAGTAATTATTCGCGGGGCAATTGTTAGCGGATCATTAACTTTTATTTTGCTTTTAAATTGAAAAATAAAAGGGATGGATTGAAAATAGGCTAATGTAAGATTCGCAAATTGTATAAGCTGATTGTGGTTGAAAACTTTTGCAATACACAGACAATTTTATACTGTCAATTTCATTCTACAATTAAGAACAAAAAAACTGAAATAGAGTATCTAAATATACCTAATTAATTAATTAATTCAATTTGATCAGCCTCTGTGGTGTGGTAGTTGAGCAGGTTGGCTAATAACCTGGAGGTTGCGAGATCGATTCCCACGACATGACAAGTATTTGTGTACAGAAAAAAAAGGCTAAGTACTGGTTGTGTCTGGGTGTTGTGGGGCCATGGGCCTCGTAGTTCCTGGAATGGTTCCAAGGAATCCAGAGTTAGGATCCAGGATCTATGTATGTGATCGATAGACATTTATTATTATTATTAATTTATCATGAATGCCAATAGAGTAATAATAATAATAATCTATTTATTACCTTTCTTTACCGATCGCGGTAAAGTTCTCTGCAGTAACTACTTGAATGCTTGACCTCTACAAAAAGTAGTATTTACACCTGAGCGCTACCCTGCTCAGGGCGTTAAGCCATCGATCCCAGCTTAAAAACGGATTTTAAGCCGGGATCGATACCTTACGCCCCAAGTCAGAAAATTTAAGCAGCACAAAAATTCTGAAATCAGGCCTACTTGCCTGCATGAGCAGAAGAAAAAGAAGATGGCTGTTACTGATCTTGATAAAACTTGGCATGGAGATAGGTTGAACTCTGAAGTAGGCCATATTGATTGCGACGCGTACAAAGCCATCAACTAGCCCAAATAAATACTTTTCTTTATTTTACGTGTCTCTGTTATAGAATTTTTCGCTTATTTTAGCGTAATTAATCAAACCCCAATCATTTTCTCTTTATAAGTCAAGAATAAAATAAGGCTCAGATTTCTTGATTGAAAGCAAAGAAAGTTAATAGCTTCGCTAGCAAATTCTTCCGCACCTATAATTTTTCAGTAATACTAAAAATTCAACACGTTGCTATGAAAAATGATCTTTATTTACCGCCTAGGCGTCCATCATGGCAGAACAGAAGGAAAACAAGCTAGGCAACCTTTGCCAAGCTACAATTTAAAATTTCTTTACTGTTTTCTTTGTTACTACGTTATTATGAATTTTTCATTTCAAAGCAGCTTTTTGCTACGGTGTATAGTTAACTTCCATCGGAGAAAATATAAAAACGTTGATTGTTTTGTTTTTGTAACAATACTTTTTTGTGAGTTTCATAAATAATTGTTTGGATGTTCTGCATTTCGTATTTAAAGGTACCGAAAACGCTTTAGTATATTTTAAATGATTCAAACTCTTTACTAATTATAGAAATTTACTAAAGTTTTGTCTGACTGTCTAGTTCTTAAGCTATGAAGTAAAACTTCTTTACGCTTGACGTGGAGAGTAAACTGGTGTGGCAAATGGAAAGTTGTTGGGTAACGCCGATCTTCATTGTTAATAACAAAGTTAAACATTTGTTTTATTATGTATATAGAATTTGTTGGTATGTCAAGATGTGAAGAAGAGATACAATTGTCAAGATGGCGACATTAATATGAAACAAAGTTATACCGGCCGATAGATGGAGCTAAACTAAAGAAGTTTTACTTCAGTCATGTGGTCAAAAGCACACTCGTTTTTTTTAATGATGACAGTTTAAAATTATTTACATCTAGATAGTTATATTATAGTTCTGCTGGGCTCTCGTGATTTATTTATTTATTCATAAACTCATTCATTCATAAATTTAAATCTAGACAGATACTATCTAAAAGATAACTCATTAATTAATAAATGGAAATCTAGATAGTTACTATCTAAAGTATTGAAGATCAAACGTGAGTTCCTATAGAATCAATGGAGATTTTTATTTTTATTTTATTTGTTTTATAATACTAAGAATTATTACGAGTTCGTAGCGAAAGTAGCTTTTTGAGTACGTAGCAGTAAGACCACCATAGTAAATAAACAAAAAATTACAGCTCAATATTTATTTATAAACATTAAATCCTTTACTGTCGCCAACGTAATTTAGGTGTAATATGTATTTTCTATGAAAAATGTCGTAAGATAAGGGTAAAATAAAACTCATTCACCAAAAGTTTGGTTGATTCGATTCCCCATCAAATTGATATAGCTCGTTTAAGTTTTTCTTCTACGCAGAATTCCTACCAAAAAGCCAAAAGCACGAGCCCACCCACTAAGTTAATTTTGTTGAGCAACGGATCACGAATCTCCCTAGAGTGAACTAACTTCTCCTTGCTACACTTTATTCGGTGAAGAAATATTGACCGTAAATTAGTTTGGTTTTATTTTTATCTGAATCAAAAAGTAAACCAAGTGCAAATCCTTGCGTTAATAAAAACTTTGTAGGCGGCTTTAATTAAAGACTCAGCTCACTATGGATGGAAGGAGATTTGTTAAAACGGCTTTCTCGATTAGAAGTTTCTATGATTCGAAATGGGGTAATTAATCACAAAAAATAGTCCTAAGATACAAACAAATAGTCACACAAAAAATAGTCCTAAGCGAAATAAAAGCAGTTTCACGATGAATGGATATGTTGGAAAATGATTAAGCAAAAGTATACAAAAAGGCTTAAATCGAAACTCGTATTAACTTTTACCGTACTGTTTTGTGTTTTGGGATTTGATAGCTTTTATTACGCACACATAAGTCAAGAGTTCAAAGAGTTTTTCTATTTCTTTTTCTAAATTACTTGCTGAAATAGAATTTTTATATTCAATGCTGTTTGGGCATTAATTTTAGTAAAAAACCTGGAATACAAGATTTAAAATAAATAATTTACTATTTTTAAATTAGGTGACTATATATTCAATCTTAATAACAGTAATAATTTATGAGTTCATAGAAATAAGTGAGACATTTCTTTAATAGGTTCGACGCCCTTATTACTCAAACTCATAGGACCGATTTTTATCTATCTTATATTTATTTTTAAGTCTTTTGTCTGAAATTTCAATAAAAAATATAGAATAGCCGAACGACACTCTGTAATTCAAACAGTTGGTCATTTGTACACGATTCATAGTAAAAGTATGCTTTTTAAATTGGTCAGGTTAGCTGCAACTGCAATGATCGATAGAAACCAATTAAAATTGAGGCACAAAACGCTACGCCATTGCAAATTATTGATCGACACAGATTTCTATTGCAAATGTGATGGCAAAAACTCAGGGCTTACGCTTCAGGGCCACGGCTTTTATGAACAAGCCACAGTTAAGAGCTTTGACCGATCGTCGTCGTTTACACTCGCGTAATTTTTTTTTGGCTCTACACTTTTGTGTGTTTAGTCAGTGTACACTGATTGATAATTTCTCAAGCTAACTAATATATGTATATTATTGTATATGTGTCAAGTCAAGTCACAGTCCAAGTCATCAAGTCAAGGCGTAGTCTAGTCAAATCATACTCCTCGTAAAGTGGTGGCAAACAACACGAAAAGAAACGTTTCACCATTATTATACCACTTTCCCACACTCATGTCTGTAATCCAGCACTTAACGAATAAAATGCTGCCAATTATGCACTAACACTGAAAATAACACTTTGGAAAATAATACAATGCCGTGACGCGATCTTTTTCGTTTTCCCGCCAAAAAACCACTCGCGTAATTAATTCTACGAAACATCTTGACAGTGTTTCTCTTTCCAGGAACAATCAGATGTTTAGAGATGTTAAACTTGTCACCGGCAAGTTATCGGAACGTTGAGGTCGGCGATCGTGTCGTCAACAGCAAGAAAGTGTATTCGCGGCGGCCGTGGTATGCCCCGCCGGTCGACCCCGCGGAAATATTGAGGGAACAGGAGACTTATAACACAGGTGAGACAGACCTTAACAGATGTTAAGCCAAAACTGATACTGAAAAGATGTAATACTAATACCATGTCAGATAAAAATCCTCCAATAACCTTACACACACTCCAATCGCATGCATTCTAGCCCGCCCGACCAGTATCACATCACATCACATCACATCACATCACACTATAAAGGCGAAGTTTTTATATGTGTTTGTGTGTATGTGTATATGTTTGTTACTCCTTCACGCTCAAACGGCTGAATGGATTTGGATGAAATTCGGTACCAAGATAACTCATACACTGGATTAACATATAGGTTACGTTTTATCCGGAAAAGTGAAATGTTCCCATGGGATGAGCAAATACTTAAAATACTTTTTATCCACGGGTGAAACCGCGGGGCACAACTAGTTTGATAATAATTATATAGGTATACAGCACCACCACCATTATGATCACCACACGCTATGACGCGGCTGTCTTCAGCCTTACCGATACCAAACCAACGATCAGGTAAATATAGTATATATAAGTATCTCCTTCTATGTCGTCTAGGCAAGTGGGATAAAATGCCCTGAATTCAAATTTTTGTAATTAAAATATTTGAGGTAAAGTGCCATCGATGATTATAGATCGAATGACGATTAAATTTCTGACATCGGGACTAACCACTTCTACACGAGACGAGAGAATAAGAAGAAGACGAAGAAGAAGAACACTATAATAATAACTCCGATCCCCTGAGTGATATTCAAGCCGCTTGTAGACGAGTTTGTAGAGGTAATCAAGGTACATTTGAGCCGACCCTGCCAATTAAACAAAGTTTATTTACCCTTCGAGAATGATCTAATCCAGGGTGACGTCATAGCGTAGAGTAGATATTAATCCGCTTACGATCAAGACTGGATGATTAAGAAGCTCATTACAATTCGAATGGAGATGAAACAGTTTCGATTATGTTTGATGAAATATGACTATCACTGTGACTTGAAATATATTGCTATTATTTTTTACTAATAATTATAGTGCAGTTTTTCAATAACCAGATAAAGTTTAACCATTAGATAAAACAAAACACTGTGAAAATACAAAACGAATTTTGCACACCGAATACTGAAAAATAGGACTAAACTTTTCCCGAAAAATCTATCGAAAACCGCTCCTTAGTACCTATTGTATTGCATGTGGTTTAATTGAAAGATAAACGAATATTAAGTACAAAATGAAATAAGAATATCTACCTAGTAGAATTTCGCTAAAAGTAAACAATAAGATTATGTATGTTAGAGCGGTTGTATGTGGTGTATAACGTATAATTAATTAGTTCTAAGTATCCATTTTAATCGCATCTGTATGACTTTTATATATAACTATGGTAATCTTTTACAAACGCTCCAATATAGAAAATGACTAAAATAACTGACTGAAATACAAGTTTTGCTTAGTTCGGAGACGAGGATCGTCGCAAGATACTACGATGGCCTAAGCTGTGTCTCGTGTTCCGTTGTGTCTGTATAACGGTATGAAAATTAGCGTCCATTTGTGTTACACATAGTTACAATGTTTCTACAACTTACAATTGAAGGGTTGAGAATAAAAAGGATTTAACTGACAAATTGACAGTTTCGAGAAAATTGACTTTAAACGTCAACGGCGTCATTTTAATGTAGAGTGCTTATAAGGTAGTAGAAAAGGTTTATGTAAGTTTCAGTTGCTTGAAAATGTTTTAATTCTATTTTTAAATACTAAATATAGTACTTATTCATACAATTACTGTAAAATATAATATAATAAAATAAATATAATAATGTTTATATGCTAAGCGAACTGTATTCCTGTGACAGATAAACCGTTTTAAGACTCAAAATCTCGAGATTTAAGCCTCATTTTGGTATTTTGAGAATGTATTATTGAAGATAATTTCACGCTGAATCCAACGATACCCATAAGTCATTTTGTGAATAAAATCAGATAAATCCTTTTTGTTCTCACCCCTTCAATTGTAACCATTACTGAATAAATATATTGATTGATTGATAGATAATCCTATTGTTCATTTTTAGCGGAATTACACTAGATATTCTTGTTTCATTTTGTATCTAAGATGAACTTCCCTGAGGTCACGCCTAAGTCAATCAATTGAATATAGGATATCATTAACACCTACGTGACTACAGTCACGGGTGATTAATAGACACATAAGTGTCATCTATAATCACTCATGTGATCCTTTGATCACATGAATCCATATATCTTACTAATATTATTATCGCAAAAACTTGTATGTATAGATGTTTGTTTCATGCTCAAACGGCTGAACGGATTTGGAGTATAGAGAGCTTATATAGTGGACAAGCTTCTGCCTGCAGCTTCGCCCGCAGCGTGGCCTATGGGAAAATAATTCAACCACCCATTTCACCCTCTTAAGGGTGGAATTTCGAAAAATCCTTTTTTAGTGGATGCCTACGTCATAACATCTACCTGCATGCAATATTTCAGCCTGAACCGTCCAGTGGTTTGGGCTGTGCGTTGATTGATCACTATGTCAGTCAGTCAATTAGTCAGTCACCTTTGAGTTATATATATCTAGATTAACACAAAAATAAATATAAATCGAAACAATGGGTCCCTGAGGCTCGCAGGCGCGGCTTCTCGTCAAGTAGCTTTCAAGGCACCTAGTTGAGCTGAAGCGCGACCAAAAGGCTGGCACAACCTTGGCCAACGAATTAGCCGAGCTATTCAACGAGGGAATGTTGCCAGCTTTTTGGTTACGCTTCCCGCAAAAGGTGATCTAAATTCTGTGTTTTATTTATGACCCCTTTTTAACAACAATATTACTATGTCTCCAATCACACATATATTATAAAGGTGAAAGTTTGTATGTGTGTTTGTGTGTGTTTGTTACTCCTTCACGCTCAAACGGCAGAATGGATTTGGATGAAACTCGGTACTAAGATAGCTTATACACTGGATTAGCATAAAGCCTACACTTTATCCCGGAAAAATGTTTTTTTCCCGTGGCATGAGCAAATAATTAAAATACTTTTTATCCGCGGGTGAAACCACGGGGCGCAACTAGTAATTCAATATAGTACAGTTTTTAAACACATAAGTAGGTATAAAACTACATCAATAACTATGAACATTTTTGAAATAGTTGTGATGTGGTATGAACCTACTTCTAATATGTAGCAGTTTTATCTCAAGGATAAAACTGCGTAAAACTGAAAATAAATACTAAACAAAGTCTTTTTTTAACATTAGATTGAGTGTGGTGTGTAGATGAAAGCGTGAGTTAGACAGTTGGGTGAGAAAAACTGAAGGAAAAATGTACAAAAAAAAAGTAAGGCAAAAAACTTAAATCGCGAACGTGATTTGAACTCTTGTCCATCCCTCCCTAAAGCCAGGGCATGTTTACCTTGCTACATACCGTTACAAGTGATCTCATGTCCAAATTTATCCTTCACGTTTTACAACAAATTTGGGGGTTGGATAGGATCATCTGAGAATTACCCCAACCAGAATGGTCATCCACAAAAACGCTGAAGTATATTATAATACAGTCACATTTAAACACCATTCCTCTACAAAAAAGGTTATATCAAAAATTAAAGATAAACATTGCTGTCCTTTTCAGCGTGGAAACCAGCTTATCCGCCTGGCGTTGAGATGTTACTAACATTTTGGGCATGTTCTGAAACAGAGTGCTTGTTTAGGCGTTAGGATAAAATTCTATTATAGGCAGCTTATCTGTGACACTATAATCTCTGAAAGTGAAGGTGTGTAGATATTTATAACCAGCGGTAAAGATACAACAGCAACTAATTATTTGAGCAATCTTATTGCGTTGGGAAAGACTAGGTATTAATATTATGAACAAAGTTGATTAAATTCAAGGCTTAATAAAGATAATATATTCTTTGATTGAAATACGATTTGCGGCTTTGGTTTTATTTGACGATAACAATTGAATGTTGGTTAAGCGTTGTTGGATCCTTTTGACAAAATGTTAGCAAACTAGTAACGGCGAGAAAATTAGACAGAAACTTAACTACGTGGCTGCTAAGATCCTACGTACCTAACTCAAAGCATATAATAATATAATAAATTTATAATATATATAATACTAAACCAAGCCTCCCAGATATTATTAAATAAACGTTGGTAAATGTAATTTCAAGCTCTTTCCACATAAAGTAATTTAAAGAATCAATCCAATCCAATCGACTGGGCTAATAGCTCAGTTGGAAGTAGTTCTGCCTTCTGAACTTTTATAGGTTGTGGTTTCAATTCTCACCCAGGACAAACATTTGTGTGATGAACATCGATATTTGTTCTGTTTCTGGGTGTTTTATTGTATTCTATGTATATATTTACAAACAAAACGTATCTAAGTATGGTATCGGTTATCTAGTTCCCATAATACAAGCTTTGCTTAGTTTGTCTAGAAGATGCTGTGTGAAATGTGCACAAATATTTATTATTATTAATCACTAACACTGATTATTTCAACAGAATACTCCGACAACGAATACGGTGGGCAGGAAGAACAGAACCACAAACCGGAAGAGTACTATGACCAGCATTCGGAATACGTAGATCCAGTGACTTCCAGGCACGACGCCATTGCTCAGCTCGACACAACGCCCAATCCAAGATTCGAGCAAGTTCCAACTTCCAGTTCTGTGTCGGAATTCTCTTTTGCTAATGCAGTGAATTTGAGAGGTAAGAACATGGAAATTTTGGTACATTAAAATGTCGTATACGTTGATACATCATCATTTCGCTTGGAAGACCACTGCTGGATATATAGTATATAGTATAGTGTATATCACCCATAAATACACTTCTTTGAACGACTACTTGCCTCTATCCAACGGCCCAAGGTTTTAAAAGGCCAGCCTTATTTTTTTGGGTGGGGGAAATGTTCTCGCACTTTCCTGCCACCACGGGGGTGGTGGCAGGGGGTATGTGGGACTCAAACCCACTAAAACCCCCCCGTGATCCGACTGCCGCCGGGATGGGGCGAGATGGAGACGCACTGCATTAACCATCTCGCCCCGGTGGTAGGCCCTTCCGTACCTCTGCGCCAGTGGGTGGGCAACCTTCCACCTCAGTTGCCCACCAGACGTCTGATAATCACATATTACTTGTACAGTATGTAGAATGTACTAAACAGGTATGTATTTGAGATGAAATATATAATTTACTAGCAGCCGCGGCTTCACCCGCGTGGTGAAAATTTTCGAATTTTCCCCTCAATTTTTTAATTTTTTCTTTAATAAGAATCTTTGCTTGACAATAATAAATACAACAAAAAAAGAATTAGCGAAAATGTTCCGTTCACGCGTGATGCGATGACCAAGGGAAATTGAGGTTCATTTTTATATATTAGGTCTTTACCTATGAAATTGCCGTTTTGTTTGAAAAAAGTTAAAGTATTTTTTTTTCGAACTTATTTATTTCTTTTATTCAAAGTAATCACCCCTGCAATCAATGCATCTTTGCCAACACTGTGGCAGTTTATGGATGCCCTTCTTGAAAAAATCAGCAGGACGGGAGACAACAAACTCTTCAAAGGCGTTTTGTACTGCCTCTCGGGAATTGAATTTTTTTCCCGCTAAAAAGTGGTCCAAATTTTGGAAAAAGTAATAGTCGGTAGGCGCAAGATCTGGTGAGTATGGCGGACGAGGGAGAGCTTCCAAACCCAACTCATGCAGCTTAGAGACGGTCTGTTGTGTAGTATAGGGTCGCGCGTTGTCGTGAAGTAGCAGTGGAGACGACCGATTGACCAAAGCTGGTTGCAGACGTGCGAGTTTCGCCATCATTGTGGTCAGTTCTTCAATGTACACATCTGCAGTAATGCTCTCGCCGTTTTGTAAAAAGCTATGATGAATCACACCAGCACTAGACCACCAAACTGTGACCATCACCTTTCTAGGGGTCATTTTTCGTTTTGCACATTGCTTTGGTACCGAACCAGGATCTAACCAACTTGCTGAGCGCTTTCGATTGTCAAAAAGAATCCATTTTTCGTCGCACGTAACAATTCGGTTCAAAATTCCTTCATTTCTGTGCCTGTTAAGCAGCGCAAGGCAAGTCTCGACCCGTACGTTGCGCTGGCGATCGTTAAGTTCGTGGGGCACCCATCTATCAAGCTTTTTTATCTTGCCAATCTGTCGCAAATGGACCAATATTGTTTTGATGCTAACATCAAAAGCTGCTGCCAGCTCAGCTGTAGATTGAGATTCATCAGCTTCCACAATCGCCTTTAATTCATCATTGTTGACCAAAGTTTCCGGACGACCACGAGGTTCATTTTTCAAGTCGAAATTCCCAGAACGGAACCGAGCAAACCAATAACGGGTTGTACGTTCGTTTGTACAGTTATCTCCGTAAACGTCGTTGATGTTACGTGTCGTTTGTGCCGCGTTGGTGCCACCACGGAACTCATATTCCATAATTACACGAAATTTCAAAGTATCCATTATGAGGAAAAATGTTGAAATGTAATGAAAATACAACGCTAATCAATAAACAAAAGACTTATATTGTAAATAGAATGTCATATTTTTAAAACAAAATTAATTTGAATTTAGAATTCATAGCCAATCAAAACTTTTTTTTGTTTGAAAAAGTCTGTACTGCAATACGGCAATTTCATAGGTAAAGACCTATTATTAAGATTATTATTATTATTAGTATAGTAAAGTTACTAGGTGGTAGGACTTTATTGCAAAGTTCGTCTAGGTAGGCCGTATCTACCACCGCTTTGCCAGTTATTCTGCCGCCAAGCAGTAGTGCACAAGCACTGCTGTGTTCCGGTTTGAAGGGCACTGTAGCTAGTGAAATTACTGGGCAAATGAGACTTTATGATCTGATCTCACAGTTTAGTAATCTTATTACTAGATTGTGCTGATGTCTCTGGATGACGTGCGCAGTGTAGTGTCACGCGAAACTCTATACTTTAGAGTTCCGAGTGACACTGCAACTGATATGGGCAGCCGTGTCGTTTAACATCAGGCAAACGTCTAGCTCGTCACGTCATTCCTACATAAAAAAAAGTTACGGTTTTCACTCTTTATAGCCTAATAATAGCTGAATTCCGTGGTTTCACCCGTGGATTTTTATCCTATTTTATAGGCTACCTTTTGGTAGGCTATATGTATTAATCCACTTTATAAGCTATTTATGTTCCAAATTTCATCAAAATCTGTCCAGCAGTTTGAGCGTGAAAAAGTAACAAACATGCATACATACAAACTTTCGCGTTTATAATATTAGCAGGATTACCAGCTACAATGTCGTTGCTCGGCAATTTTCCATGGATAATGTATCTTTCTCAGATCACTATCCATTCCGCAAACGGCGAATTCATGGACTATAAACCATCCAATCAAACGGCACCATTGCTTCATATATCTTGCATCATTGTTTATTGATACCGGACAATGTTACCAGGTCATGATGGAGGATCAAGGACTTAATCTGTATTAAAAATTCATAACGCTACGTCTCTATTGTACTCCTATTACCGAATATTTTTTTTTTTGTTTTGGCTCTACACTTTTGTGTATTCAGCCAGTGTCAAGTAATTGATAATTTCTCAAGTTCATTAATATTATATAATGTGTCAAGTCAAGTCACAGTCCAAGTCATCAAATTAAGTCATAGTCTAGTCAAGTCAAGTCATACTCCTAGTAAAGTGGTGGCAACTTTACCAAAAGCTTCTATGGAGTTTTGGAAACAACACGAAAAGAAACGTTTCACCATCATTATACCACTTTCCCACACTTATGCCTGTAATCTAGCACTTAACAAATAAAATGCCATCAATTTTATGCACTAACACTGAAAATATCACAAGTTTTGGAAAATAATACAATGCGGTGACACGACCTTTTTCGTTATCCCGCCAAAACGCCTTACCGAATATTAATGTTATAGATAAAGTTTGTGTCTAATAATAATAATGATGTTTCAAATTATGTGATTTTGTATTGTACTACTCAGACTTACTTCCCATAATAACACAACAAAAATCTACGTAGTACTATTATTTACTTTGCATGCTACGAAATAATTGTTAAGTATCATATGGTAATATGATACGATTTTCTTAAATACTTATACATAAAATGTAACTTAAAGCTGGCTAAATATGCTAGTCGCGTGGAGTCATAATATTAAAAAACACTTTTCTCTCACGTAATGAGCACAATGCGACCTTGCACGTTTTCTCGCAGCAATGATGCCTGTTCTAACTGTTTAGGTGAAAATATTATTTTATAGAGAAAGATAATTAAATTTTATATAGAAAATCATAAATACAACGGTTTTATAAAAAGTATTGCGAGGATAAATAGTGTTTAAAAATACCTCGTAATAGTTATTCAAATTGAGTTATCATTAAAGTATTCATAGAAAGTCTTGGTATCTAAAGGCTTTTATTTTATATGAATTTAATGGCATTACTTTGCTTATTTAAATTTAAGAAAGATTTTAAATCTCAGTAGACGCGCCGCTGCCGCCAGTTATCTCAAATCTCCGTCATTTATACACCAATTCAGAAAATTCTTTCTAGTCTCTGAAACTATTTTTTTTAAGTTTAGTATTATAGAAATTTTGTCAAATCGGTCTAGCAGTTTGATTTTTAAATCAAAATAACTGGAAAAAGTATGTATTGTAATATTATCCAAGTATATTTTTCGGAGTTTTGGCAAGAAAACCAGAAAGATCGCTTCACCGCATTGTATTATTTTCCCAAACTTCATCGTGTTATTTTCAGTGTTAATGCATAAACTTGGTGGCGTTTTATTCGTTAAGTGCTGCATTACGGGCATGAGTGTGGGAAAGTAATATAATGATGGTGAAACGTTTCTTTTTGTGTTGTTTCCAAAACTACATAGAAGCTTCTGGTAAAGTTGGCGCCACTTTACTAGGAGTAAGGCTGGACTCGATGGCTTGGACTGTGACTTGACACATATATATGATGAAATATTATTAACTTAAGAAATTACTTGACATTGGCTAAATACGCAAAAGTGTAGAGCCAAAACAGACAAAAAAAATATATCAGTAAAGTCACTTGAAGTAAGTTTAATCCTCTTTTTAATGGATAATGTTATGTATGTAGTCATAAAAAGTCATGTATAAAATAATGAAGACATCAGAAGCAACCTTGTCACAGCAATTACTTGTTGAGCCTTGTACATTATTGTCTATGAAACATTATTTTGCTAGATCCTTCGAAGGCTATATGTAAGATGATGTCAGATTTAATGATGCTCATAAAAACGTTTTGATGGCATCGTATCATACTTTCTGACGCCATTAAGTTTCATATTCTCAACGTTGTAAGACAGACACCACTGTAATATTAGTGGGTAAAGAATTTTTGTAGCTCCAAATAATAAAAAGTGTTATATCCGCAATATGGTTGTGCATTTATTTGGATAAAGTCAAAATTTTTATGAATTCCGTCAAATATTAATTTAGTGATATCCCGGGATAAAAAGTAATAGCAGAATATAAGCACTTTGTGAGCAAAATTTCATCAAAAAAGCCACACACAAACAAACGTCATCGTTTCATTTTATTATAGGTCAGATGTTACAATGTTATAAATATATAGCTCAAAAAATCTATATGTTTGTTTGTGTTCATGATATAAACGGCTCGACCAATTTCAATGAATGTTTTTGGGTTGCTTATAAATATTATTACAGGGTTCAACAGGGATATTTTTTTTCCGGAAAATTTAAAGTTCGCTCTGGAAAATGAGTAAGTTGCAATTGAAACTTCGGGGTATTTCTAATCTTATGAAATCGATTGAGGTATCATTTATTTTATTTTATTTTTATATTAAACACTGCTTCTTGATAATAGCTTCAACTTTGTATAAATGAATATAACTAAAGTCATATATGAGGGTAATATATTTTTCAATCAGCATAGCTCTTAAACATATCAACTATACACGAAAGTTTGCAAGGACGTTATGAGGCCAATATCAAGTCTCACTTTGTTCTAAAAATATTTGTACAACATTTAAACTATTTCTGAAAAATTGTGACAATAATATCTGATACTGAAAAAATAACTTTCAAAGTTATCTTTGAAAAAGTTAGAAAACTTGAATTGAAACGCGACTGTGTCTTTTTATTGCTTTATGGAAAAAAATCAACATAATGAAAGTGTAAAAATGTTTCGATTTTCAACTTTGAAAATACGGAAAAAGAAAACAAATGAAAACTCGAGTATTCCCATGTCTTGTTTTTCCAATAAATCTTTTAAGGTGTATTTATTTTCTTTGAGGTAGCGTCGCATTTCTGCTCAATAGTCGTTCGTACTTCGCTGTAACGTGATACTTAGCATTTTATGCTCAGCTGAATGCTCTTTCAACATTGTCGTACAATAGATACTAAATTTCAAAGTGAAAACAGTCAAAAATTGAGCGCTGTTGTGTAACTTGTGTATTCTATAGTTTAGATGTCGCCGCTTATTCAAAGATCAATGTTGCGTGTATGCAAGTTAGTTCGTCACAACGTAGTAAACAAAATATAAGTCAGCTATTGAAAATAAAATAAGTATTTATTAAGAACATTTTTATAATAAATGTACCAGCTTTCTACCACTCATCATCACCATCATCATTAGCCTACACTAGTCCACTGCTGGACATAGGCCTCTCACTATCAGTAGGAAACATAAAGCCTTTTTTAAGGGGGGGAAATGTCCTCGCACTTCCCTGCCACCACGGGGATGATGGCAGGGGAAATGATGGACTTAGGGTGGTATGTGGGACTGGAATCCACTAAAACTCCACCGTGAGCCCTCGTCCGCCGTACCGGGGCGAGAAGGGGTCGCGACTGCAGTCCAGCCAACTCGCCCCCGGCGGCAGGCCCTTTCGGGCCTCTCCGCGCCAATGGATGGGTGACCTTGCTCACCAAGGTCACCCACCAGACGTGTGGGGCCGTGCAAGCCGGCGGAAAGTCCCCCGACTCTCCACCAGTGGTCCCACTACGGGGGAGAGAGGAGGTGCGCGTAACGCCTCCTCCTCCCTCCCGCTCGTCTGCGCCGGAGCGGGTCAGCTCCAGCGGCCTCCAGGAAACATAAAGCCTAGTTTAAGCCTTACTTAACCTGTTTTTTGTTCACAGAGGCAGTCCTAGTTGCGCTGGGTGGTGCAAGTGCAGCATTAGTGCTTCTCATCGTGATGGCTGGCGTGTTCTGCGCGCGTCGTCGCAAGAACAGCCCTTCGCCTGTGCCCTCTCCGCCGATACTGGTCTACCCACCCCATGACATTACTGCTCCCTGCTATATGTAAGTTAATCAAACATCGTTATCAGTGCACCCGGATGATGTCCACTACTAAACATTACATATCTTCCCCATAAATCGACAATTTGATTGGCTATTTGTCTCTTGCATCCAACTGTCCTCTGTGTAGGTCCACTTAGTGGGGCTGGCTTATGCTGCGCATTCAATCGTGCGTGTATAGCGGGGTATCCATTTGTGCAGCCTCGTGGCGAGCTACCTCATCCTGAGCGTGCCGCGGGCTGCGGAAAGTACATGCGTCTCCACTTGAGCACACATAATATCGTATCGAGCGGCAAGCCTCAACCCGAGCCACGATTTTCTCAATTCCTCATTAACCACCATGGTTGACGCACGTAAAGTCGCTGCAGCATTAGTAGTAATTAGTCACTACAAAAGGAAGCAACATAAGAAACGGAAACATCGATGGTGGATTAAGGAAATATATCGTCAGCGAAATGTTCATGCAAAACTTTTTTTTTTTTACTTCGGAAATAGGTAGTTTCATTCTTCCAAGAATCTTCTTTCAATAGTTTATTATAATGATGCGGTGAAGTTGGATCCCACAAATGTCGGTGGTTTTCATATAACTTAATCAATTCGATACATTATTTTTACAAATGTATCGAATTAATTAAAAATGGCTCGGCAAAATGGATAATGAGTTATCCATTTTGCCGAACACACGTACGTCCGTCTCCACTGAACGCACGACTCACACTGAGGCGTCTTTGAGCATGGCCATTTACCGACACGATTTGGCTCGCTGCGCGGCCGCCTCGTTTGGTTCAAGTCGCGGCAAGCCTCGACTCGCGGCACGGTCTCCACTAGATCTGCCTCGGGTCGAAGCAGCCGCTCGGCCCGAGACTGCCTCAAATGGATACCCAGCTTTAGATGAGACTTTTCAAAATTAAACTTCTTTACGCGCGCTTGACTTGGGGAGTAAGCTGGTGAATGCGTAGGAGTCGAACGGAAGTTGATTGACGTAGATCTCCATTGTCAACATAACAAAGTAAAAAAATTGTATTATATCCGGTAAAATGACAATTTGAAATTGTCAAGATGACGACATTAACATTAATTAAATCAAAAACAAAGTTATACTAGCAGATAGATGGAGTTAAAGAAGTTTTACCACACGGTCTAAAGTGGTCATAAGTTAGTATTAAATTATACAAGATTACGTTTTTTTTTCTTTTTTAGTTGTAATGATGTATGATATATGATGTTTTAACTATGTACAGTTTGTGGAAATAAAGCTTTTTTTCTTTCTTTTCGTTCTAAAGCACACTCGTTTTTTATTTACAAATATTGTGCGACTCCTTGGGGATGTATATTGATCATTACCTGTACAGAGTTAACAAACAATAACCCTTTTTAACCATTCAGGTATAAATGAATTTGATTGAGAATTAGTCTTCAAAACAAAAGAGCATTTCATCACCGAACCATGAAATTGATTGGCATATTTCCAACCAAAAGTTTAGAAGTAAGTATTTAACGGCGAAAAAATTAAATGCCGACGGTGAAAATCTTTATTTCAATTTTGTAAAGGTCAAGAGGGCTTGTTTGTTTAGGGTTCGTCTGAATGGTACTTCAATTATGCGGTGTTTTTGGTGAAAGCGATAAAATATTCATACTTACTGTGATTTGTCTAAGAGAAATACAGTACTCCAACACAAATTTTTACTACTTTCTAAGAAGAAGAATTTATCTTATTTTGACTATCAAGTTTACCTATACATGTCTATATTAATATTATTTACATATGTCCACCTACTGAAGTTAAGAGAATACTACATAAAAATAATTGTTGAGAGTTGACCCGTATGATGCGGATTTAATTCTTCTGCATCTAATAATTCTATTGGACCTTAAATTAGCTAATAATATCTTTAAGAAGTTAATGTGACGTCGATTGCTTTAATTTATATGCTGAAAGTATTTGCAAGGCCCGATAGCTAAGTTGGCAGTAGCCCTGCATTCTAAGCTGTAGGGTGTGTGTTCGATTCCTGCCAGGACAAACATTTGTGTGATGTACATTTATATGTATATATGTATGTTCTTTTTTTCTTCTTCTTTTTTTTATTTATTATGTGTATATTTGTTCTGTGTCTGGGTGTTATATGGTATTCACTGTTAGTATTTAAAAACAAAAAGTACTTGAGTATTGTATCAGTTATCTGGTTCCCATAGTACAAGCTTTGATCAGTTTAGGGCTAGATGGCGTTGTGTGAAATGTAGATAGATAGATGGATAGAAAATTATTTATTGCACAAACAACAACAGTAGAAGGTACAAAGGCGAACTTAATGCTATAGAGCATTATCTTCCAGTTAACTCCGGTGTAATGTGGAAGGCTTAATGCGGTAGTGCAATATTAATGGGACATAAAATAAAAGAAAAACAACAACTTAACTAAATGTCCACAATATTTATTTACTTTATTTATTTAAAAGAATCATCACAATCAATCACAGAACAAGTTTATGATAGGCGGAAATATTATTAATAAATATAAAACTCATGCACCAGAATATCTACAGGCTCTTTTGCGAAGTCGCGTTAGTTAAATATCACTTTGACTTCGCTTTGAAATTCCACTTTAAATAGAAACAATTTACACGATGACAAAAACGATGATAATTGCGTTGTTTATTAATACAGATTTATTATTTTAACAAGACAATTAAAAAGAAACAATTTACCTTAGTTACGAAGTTCCCAGAGAAGTTTAAAGAGATTCAATTAATATTAATGAGATGCAAAATTGTTAGATAAACAGCTTTCTATAGTCAAAAGGACGGTCGAAACAAAACAGAGGGTAGCTGAATAAACTACTGCTATTTGAACACTAAAAATATCAAATTAAACGGAGTGTTTTATTTGAAGTTAAGCAAAACTATAACAGTATTAAGATTAACTTGAACCTAGACGTAAACAACTTGAAACAATGTTACTTTATGATCCGACCTTTGCCATAACAGATATGATTGTATACCTCTTATAAATAAATATATTAGAGAATAAGTACCTATATTATATTGTTACTAGTTACACCCCGCGTTTTCATCCGCGGATAAAAATAATTTTAATTATTTCTCATCCCAAGGGAACATTTAACTTTTCCGGGATAATATGTAGCCTATATGTTAATCCAGTGTATAAGCTATCTAGGTACCGAATTTCATTTAAATCCATTCAGCCATTTGAGCGTGAAGGAGTAATAAACATACACACATACAAACTTTCGCCTTTATAATATTAGTGTGATGTGATGTGATATATATTATTTGCAGATATATTTTACTTAATATTGTGGAACAACTTATTATAATAGTTATATGTCATTCTGATTTACATGTACACCGAAGCCCAAAACTGTAAGCCACAGATTCCTTCCAATACACAGGCTGTCTGGAAGAGATCGCTCTAAGCAATAAGACCGCCTATTGTACCAGTATTAGTTATTTAGTAGTTTTTCTTTTTGTAAAATTGATTTTTTTGAGTTGAACAATAAGTGCTGTTATTTTCTAGTTTTCGTTTTTTGGTAGTTTCTTTTAGTATTTTTTTTTAGTTTTTTACTAGAACGCACTGCCCTTTTCAATTTTTTGCAACCTTCCGTTGCCGCACTAGCACCGGTAAGCGATCTCCGCTTCACAAGCTCTTCGTTTTTTCCGTCTCTATTTAAAAATACAATACATCACATAATTATATTATTTATGATATGTATGCTTAGTGTAATCAAAAGATTAATATTTAATGTAAAGGAAAAAAATGTAACTCGACCGCGACTTCAACCCATATCCATCAATAAAATATTTCCTTTACATTAAAAATTTATCTGATGGTTCTATATTACCCAAAAAATGGGTTAAAAAAAAACAAAGACGTACGTCTCGCTGTCCCCATTAATGGGTCAGAGAAATGGGAAAAACAAAAACTGGCGTCTGGTTATCCTCAAGAATGAGTCAGGTTAATGGAGACAAAGGAAATGTGTGCAACGGGAGCCCGGGCGTATCCTCATTCCCATTTTTCATTTTTTTTTCTTGCATATAGGTTTAATAAAAGATATTGTTCATAGGTACTATTATAATTACTTACAAAATGAATAATAATAACGCCCAACGATTACATACATAGATCCTGAACTGAATAGTATTTCCTGTATCTAGGGACCCAGGAACTATAAGGACCATGGTCCCACTACTTAATATTACTACATCCAATTACTTAATACAATAGTTTGTTTGTAGAAAACTTTGAAAATTGTAGAGTTAAGATTGAATAGATGTTAAACATTCCAATTTTTTTTTACTAACGCTTTATTGAACTAACTCATTCTAGATTTGCTCCAGACTAAAAGCTAAAAGCGGATGAGAAATAATTAATTAGTGGCTTGTTTATTTACGGGGCCTTTTAGGTCAAAGCCAGAAAAGCTCGACATCTAGGTTAAATATCAGCTTTCGATAGTATTTCACGCCAATGTACTTATATTAATTAAAATAATTAACTAATTTTCAACCGCCTACAAAAAAGGAAGAGGCTCTTCATTTTTTTTTTCTTCCTTTTTTGAATACTTGCTACCTTTGGTTTTTTGTCATTTAGGTATAAACCTATTTAGAAAACTCTTTTTTATTTAAAAGGTATAAGATATACCTACTTTCAAATTAGTCTCATAGAGTTTCTATGATAATTGGTTCCATAGTTTGGTTTTTAATTTTGGTGGGAAAACTATACAAATAAACAGATAAACAAACAGAAAACTATTCACTAGGAAAGGTTAGAAAAGTTAGGGATAAAAAAATACGACCCAAGTACTTTTATGCATAAATAACTTTTCTTTAAGTCAAGAGTAAATAGGTTATTTCTGGGTAAGCGTGCTCCACCTTCGACCTCATCGTCACTTACCATTAGGTGAGATGTAGTCAAACGCAAACCCATCGAAAGTAAAAAAAAAAAAAAAAATAACATCTGTAAGAATGTTTAAATTTTGTAAACAAGTCAAGTCCAGTGATAAATTTCCTTGAGTTATTAACATTGTTATAAAATATGGACCTGTCTCTCCCATAAAGAATGGATACTTTTTCATTCCACCGCAAAAAACAAACGAGGTCTAATTTTCGCGTTTCTGGTAACACAAATGACGTCTGCAGACCGTTAAAGATTAGAACTGTAATAAATAAAGCTGGAAAATTGAATTATGCCCGTCTGCACTCAGGTTTGAGACTCTAAGATGTATCCTACGCAACGCATTTAGGTACATCCTAAAGAGATAAGTGCGAACTTAGGAGATGTCAAACTTTAGTGCAAACGATCATTAGACTTTCTTTACAAAGTGGACCAGATCTTTTTAAAATTGTAAGAAACTAATTTCTATCCAATGCGTTTGTGGTAGAATGCGCGAAAATTAAGTGTGTCATAAGAAAATCTCATATATGAGGTAAAAGATTTTTTAATCAACAATTTGGTAATGTTGGCTACTTATGTAAGCAATTGGCAACTTAATATTAGTGACTCATTAAGACTCGTGCGAATAGTAATGTGCCGAGTAGATTGTGCTAAATGGAAGAAAACCTTAAATGCATTGGTTAAAAAATTAAATTATGTTAAGTGATGGGGATCGAAAGTTTAGCTTATTAAAACAAAATTTACGGATTAATTAACTTTTCTATTATTGAAACATTAATTAAAACTAACTAAGACTTTGTGAGCTGCTAGGCGATTACAGAACTTAATTTCACCCAACAATTTTTTTAATGAATTTGACAGTTTTATTGAGTTGACATTATTAAATTGGGACTAAAATTACTCCTGTTGCATTGTAATTAAGATTCCGTGGTCACCGTTTTCTAATCATAATTGAAGGGGTGAGAATAAAAAGGATTTAACTGATTTTTTTGACCAAATGAATTATGGGCATCGTTGGATTCAGCGTGAAATTATCTTCAATAATACATTCTCAAAATACCGAAATGAGGCTTAAATCTCTCTTTGAGTCTAAAAATGGTTTATCTGTCACAGGAATACAGTACGCTTAGCATAAAAACATTACTTTATTTCTTTTATTATATTATATTTTTACAGTAATTGTATGAATTAGTACTATATTTAGTAATTTTAAATAGAAATAAAACATTTTCAAGCAACTGAAACTTACATAAACCTTTTCTATTACCTTATAAGCACTCTACATAAAAATGACGCCGTTGACGTTTAAAGTCAATTTTCTCGAAACTGTCAATTTGTCAGTTAAATCCTTTTTATTCTCAACCCTTCAATTATAACTACACTGTACTAATGTCGCGTTCCGTGATTTATGCTATGCAAGACTTTTATAATTTGTAAGTGCTTGTGTAAGTGCTGAGTGTTACTGCAACTACTAGGCAAACTTCTGTTTAGTGGCGTAGCTAGGCGTGGGCGAAGTGGGCTTTCCGCCCACGGTCTCACACTCAAAGGGTCCTCGCGAAGCCTTTTTAAATGCCAGAAACCATAAAATCACCGTTTATTTTTAGTAGTTTTCCCCGTAAGAAGATTTTCTAGGTAAAAAATATATAATACGACTTAAGAAACAGTATGAAGCAAGGTTTGCTTTAGTATTACTCTCAATCTAAGCAGATTTAGCTGCCACAATCAATTAAAAATCCTTACTAGAGGACTTCTGTAAAGAAAAAAGCCGAAGAATATTACAAAATTTTATGTTTTTTAATATTCTCCCACCGCGCATTTATATTTCTTCACTACCATAAGTAGGTATGTCGTGTCAAAACATGTTTAGTAAGATAAATTAATTGGATAGATTTGGGAACGAAAGAAAAGGGGCGAGGCGGAGGATGACACTTTGCCCACGTCTATATTAGTCCACGCTACACCACTGCGTCACGTCATATCATTTATTTACATAAAAAAAATCACAATAGCTCCAGAAAACAAATAAAACTTGCCAGACACTATAACAAACGCTCATCGAATATTCACTCTGAATATAATATTACCCAAAAGACTAACCAATGTACAATTTCCAGGACGAAGGAGGTGAACTTTTCGCTGCCAACCCTAAGGTCATCTTCCTTGGGTGAGCTACGTGACGTAGTAAGCGTCAATAGCCTTGGGAGCGACGTGCTGTGCCCACCAGTACCGACGCAATTCCGATCCAACTCCTTCAGTGAGTATATATAGCAATAATGTTGTTTATTCGGAAATTGCATGCCTTTGTCTAGCATAGTTTTGGTTCGTAACAATAGATCGTTTATCACTTGGCGTCATTAAATCACCATATTTATATGGTATATATTTCGCTGACGTCATTTTTCTGTCACTGTCAATTTGTCAACGTCAATTTTGATTTAAATAGATTGCCTGCTTGTTTTTTGTGGCTAGTTGTCACCATTTCGCCAATGTCTGCTTTATGTCAATTTTTAATGTTAAGAAGTTTTGGAGATGGTGCTAAAACTAAGAACATGGTCTTGAAAAAAAAAATTTTTCTTAACAACGCGATAACGCTTGCATTAACTTGTATTTTACTAGGTGGTAGAATTTTTTTTTTTCAATGTTCGTCTAGGTATGTACCATCATTTTGCCAGTTATTCTACCGCCAAGCAGAAGTGTGCAAGCACTACTGTGTTCCGGCTTAAAGTGAACTGTAGCTAGTGAAATAACTGGACTTTATGACTTAATCTCACAGTCTAGTAACCTTATTACTAAACTGTGTTGATGTCTCAAGATGATGTGCACTGTGCAGTGTCACGCGAAACTCTATACCGAGTTCCGAGTGACACTACAACTGGCTTGGGCAGCCGTGTCGCTTGATATTAGGCGAACGACTAGCTCATCAAGTCATTCTTCAACATAAAACAAAATTGTATTTCATTCTAATACGAGAAATCTGACGCCACGCTTTTCGTCACTGAATAGTGACGTCAGTCAGAGATTTCCAGTGTAACCGTAGACGTGGGTGTTAACAGCCGTACTTACTCCACCTTTCTCGTCCAACCCCACCGACCACGCAAGGTAAAATGATAAATGCACGAAGATTTCCTATTTTCAAAAATAGTATTGTAAAATGAATCAACTAATTCATAGGATGTTCAATAGCAACTTCAGAGCGATCCCGTAATATATCTGAATAATCTGTTTTATCAATACATTATTGAATATATTTAATAAATCCTGTTGAATTAAAATTAGTGCTGCATTTTTTTGAGTGCAATAGATTAGTTTAATCAACCAATCAATTGTTTCGATATACCTAATATTACTCATTATAAAAAGTTATTGCTCTTATGCTTTTAGATTCGATCATAAAAAATAACAACTCTTTTAATAGGTTGAATCCATTGTTTTAATGGTAGGTACCTGAAAAATGTATAAAACTTTTATATTACTAAATAAAAAAGTTAAAGGCCTCATTTTTAGTAGACTACGGCGTAGTAAAAAGTAAGATTACGATTTTTAGCCGGTATGTATGTATAGTCACCCATTCCATTATAAAATATGTGTGGACTTTTAAACTACTAATCTTAATTTGACCAACGAGGTATCGTTATAAGCGTTATGGTTGTCTGTTGATTAAAGTCTATGTGACGTCATATTAAGTTAAATATGGTAACCTGTAAGGACACAAAGTGATAAACTAATTTACTCACAGTTACTCTAAGCTTCACGGTGGGTGCTCTCTCAAAGTCTCAGTCTCTCAAAAAGTTTTGGCGTAAACGTGTAAATGCTGCGTTGTAGGTTTAATTTTTTTTCCAAAATTTGAGTAATTTTGAGTGTTAATTCTTAATAATGCCGTGTTCGTAAATAATATAATCGTTAATAAGTAAGCAAATCGTATAAAGACACAAAACGCGACTTTTGTGTTCTTTCCAAAACCCCATAGTACTCTGTTAAGGATCCACCGCTTTAATGGACCTTGCGGACTTGACATTAAGAACTAGAATAAACTCTATTATAAGTGATTGGCGTATTTAGCACTGGCTAAATACGCTTATCACTTATTGCAATCAACGATTTCCCCCTGTCTCTAGATAAAAATAGGCATTTCCAACATAAAGTTTCGTTTATTTTTAGATTGAATAATAGCTCAGTTTTGACGTAAACAATAAGGAAGCTCTGAACGGCCTTCAGTGAAAGTTTCTGTCTGTTTCCGTGTAATCACTCACAGTCGGAATAAGTTCCCGCGCAGTCCATGTCGTTGTAAGGATTGAGTCACATTTGTCAGCAGTAAATCGTATTTTTCAATGCTCTATCCTTTTCTATCGTTTATGATCGCTATTTCATGGAGCGAGAAGGCTAGCAGCAGCGTCATTCACGCTATTTTTCTCGCTCTGGGAGGTGGCGATCCTGAGTGATGAAATATAAAAGCGTGGGGAAATGCGATTCAGTACTCATAGTTATGGCTCAACCCTTAAGGAATAATTAGGCTGTGTAATTAGGTTAACTCGATAATTTACTTAACTTGCTTTAACTTGATGGCTTCATTAATCACTCATAAGCATAACATTGCTTGTGTAATGTTGAACGGCATCCTAATTAGAAATTATGTTGGGTTTTGCAAAGGGATACTCTTCATATTTTGACATTGTAGAATTTTATTAGTTAAAATTATACTTAAACAATAATAATAACACCCAAAGATCACATACATAGACACTAAGATTCCCTGTATGGAATGTAGGACTATGGTCCCACAACATGCAGAAAGAATGCTTGTGCTTTTTTTTCTGTACACTTAAACTTGTCTTGCCGCGAGAATCGAACCCGCCGCCTCCGGGCTATCAGTGACCTTCCCGACAACCAAACCACAGAGGCTGTCCCGCGGGGCTGGTTGCGAACTTATATTATAAATGTGAAAGTTTATGTGTGTATGTATGTATGTACGTACGGACGTAATATCTACGTATGTATGTATGTACGTACGTATGTATGTGTATGTGTAGGAATGCACGAACGGATTATGAAGAAAATTTCAAATGATAGTTCGTAGATAAAATTGCTGTTGTTTTATCTACGAGCTTACAAAAAGTAGTTTTTCTTATATAAATTGACGTTTCTTTTTATCTTATACTGAAGTATTAGATGTCTACAGTACATAAATATCGTCTCTGATTTAGCGATCAAGACGACCAGTACTAATGTATATGTTCCATAAAGTGGTATAGACTAAATTAAACAATTTACGAATACCTAGTCTAGACTAAAGTTGTTAAAGCCGAATAACATACCTAAATAATTAATCTATTGAGCATAAAGTATGAAAATTCACGAGTCAAACTCTCAAGGACGTGTCTGTTGATGAATTAAGTGCTACCCTTTATTTGGACGTTGAATCAAAGAGCCAATTTTCAGATCATTGCATAATTGCCTATCGACACAGCTACTGAACTGACTGTAACATATTATTTTTGAAACACTTTTGTATTCAATTGTTCACGGCAATTTTATTTAAAAAATCGTGCCTGAATAATCCTACTAATATTATAAACGCGAGTTTGTACGTATGGCTGTTTGCTACTTTTTCAAAATGCTGGATGGATTTGGATGATATTTGGAATATAAATAGCTTATATAGTGGAATAACACATAGGCTACTTTTTATCCGCGGGTGAAACCGAAACATTTATCCAGTTATTGAAATATCTAACGGTCACATTCAGTGGTATCGGTTATGCAGACGAAACTCTAGACTAAACTTTACTTGACTGATTTAAAACTATTTCCATCTTCTTTTTAGATTTATATTAAATGGCAACATTTTTGGACCTGTCAAGTTAGATTCAGATTTGCAAGAAAACTAACACCATTAAGGTAATTAGGTGTCTAAGATTTAAACAGTAAAAGTTTTAAGCAACGGTTAAATTATACTTTGCTCTTGTCTATTTGAAATATCACAGCTGTTTGTATAGTGGTATTCACGAAACTGTACCAAAGTGCTTATCTGTCAGGTTTTGAAACGAAAGTGTAAACATTAACTAAAGTCAAAGGAGCGTAAACCTTACACTCAGTAAACTCGCCCTGTCTTTAATCCTCTTTGGTAAGGTTGCTTTGTTCCGTTAGCTGAATGATAAGCCAGACGTATGGGTCATGTCCATTTTCCGACCGCGCGACTCGGGCTTAATCGTATTTCTGTGTTCATACTACTAACATTTAGGACATACGACCCGACTGAAAGACGTGACGTATTTATAACCCGACGTGACGTCTGAAGGAATAAAGAGGATCTATTTGACGAGATTTCGATGTTACGATTCACCTTGAGTGTTTAGTGGATTTCGTTAAACCTTATTTTGATAACATATTCGGGTCATTGAAAATATGTTTTTGATTTTATTTTCCAAAAACAAGCGTGGTTTTAATGAGTTTGACGAGTTAAACGAAACGAATAATTGGTGTTATTCAAAAAGGTGCCATTCGGGAAATATTTTGAATAAACGTATTCCTTTGAATCAACGTATTTCCTGTAAACTCATTTACGCTAAATGAGTTTACCGAAACGCAATAAGGTATTCTGTTGTTTCACCGGAGTGCCTTTTCACTAGACGAAGTTAACTTATTATTTGTACTGACAGTTGTGATGTCTCAGAATGAGAGCGCAGTGCAGTATCGCGCGAAACTTTATAATTTAGAGCCCTGAGTGGCACCGCTATTGTTATGGGCAACCTTCACGCTCAAAACCAGGCGAACGAACAGTTCCTTTACAGTCATAATAAATCTCAATTGATTCTTTTTATTTTAATAAAATTCCCACTGCCTATGTATCATGTTAATCGCGTCGTACCTTAATAACAAACGCCCTCTAGCGTCCTCCGAACTCTGAAACTGTAAACTAAACAACGTCAAATACACGTACATCTAACAGCCTCGTCAAGCTTCATACAGTTCGTACATTATTACACATCAGCGCACTCAGAAAACCACCTTGTTTACACTTGAAAAAACCTTGCGTCTAACCACATCTTAATGTCTCTTGGTCCAAGCCATAAGGTTTAAAATTGCTGAAGGATTTTTCCTAAGGGTTAGGTTTGATTTAAAAATGTAGGTAGGTACATAATGATTGTATTGGATGAGAACCGAAAATTATTTAAGTTTCTAAATTTCTGACTCTAGTTTTTCAAATTACGTACCTATTGTTATCTGATAAACGTCTAAATAAAGATAAAGATACTTATGCACTTTAGATACTTCTTGTGGAAAACCGTGACGTTTTAGGGAAAACGCGGCGTGAGGATGGAGGTCTAAGGAAAGGAAAGGAAAAGTGGTAGGGGTGGGGAAATGAGAGGAATGGGTAGAAAAATAACAATTGGAGATAATGGATACACAATTACTATTTGTAATGTTTGCAGTAGTTTCATTAACTGCACTTTTTAAAGGAGCTTTGAGGTAATCAGTTCTTTTATTTAGATGGTTAAAAACCTTTTACAAAACTGTTTCTCATAGTTATCGATTTATGTAAGTGACATAAGTAGATTAATTGAAGGATTCAGAATAAAAAGGGTTTAACTGTCAAATTGATAGTTTCGAGAAAATTGACTTTTAACTTTAATGGCGTCATTTTAATGTAGAGTGCTTATAAGGTAATAGAAAAGGTTTATGAAAATTTCAGATGCTTGAAAATGTTTTAATTCTATTTTAAAATACTAAATATAGTACTAATTCATGCAATTACTGTAAAAATAAAATATAATAAAATAAATATAATAATGTTTTTATGCTAAGCGAACTATATTCCTGTGACAGATAAACCGTTTTTTGACTCAAAATCTCGAGATTTAAGCTTCATTTCGGTATTTTGAGAATGTATTAATGTAGATAATTTCACGCTGAATCCAACGATACCCATAAGTCATTTTGTGAAAAAAATCAGTTAAACCCTTTTTGTTCTCACCCCTTCAATTGTGAGACAGCGTGGTATTCCTTTCATCTTGTATGACAATAATTATCTCAAAATCGTTTGTTATTTGATACTAATAAATTACAAGACAGTAATTTAGATGGATAGACGAACAAAAGAAAATACAGTTGCATTCGTAGTAATTAAGACAGATGAAAATGTAGTGATTCTTTTATAGCTAGGTCGATTAATTTGCCATTTTAGAAATTTTACGTTACCGTTGTGTTTGCTTTGAAAATCCTAAAAGCTTTGTGAATGATTATGTAATAATCACAACCAAAAATAACTATCTTAGTTCACTGAATTGCTTTTTCTGGAGAAAGATGTAGGTTTTATTACATACTATGAGTATTTATCCAAAATTTATAAAAAAATCACGTGAATGTGAAGCCTCAACTTTTACGACTACTTTATTACTCGGCTCAGTCTATGAATGATTTAGAAAAAAGAGACGAAGAATTTTGCGGGTTTCCTTATGAGGGCCATTTCTGAAGAAAAATGGTCAAAGGAAAATAAATCAGCTTTAATAAAAACGGTTGAAAGAAAAATTTACCGAATTTTTCATTGAATGTGACATCAGAAAGAAGCGATTCTTTTCAAATTAAAATCATTTAACAAAAAAAAAAATTATGTGAGAGAGATTTTTTTAAATAATGTATTAGAAGGTTGATGGTAAGCGTACGTATTTACACTGCGTTATAATTGCAGTGTCACACATTCATAATTGAAGGGTTGAGATAACAAGGGTTTAACTGTCAAATTGATAGTTTCGAGAAAATTGACTTTAAACTTCAACGGCTTCATTTTAATGTAGAGTGCTTATAAGGTAATAGAAAAAGATTATGTAAGTTTCAGTTGCTTTAAAATGTATTAATTCTATTTTAAAATACTAAATTAGTACTATTTCATAAAATTACTGTAAAAATATAATATAATAAAATAAATATAACAATGTTTTACACTAAGCGAACTGTAGTACTGTGACAGATAAACCGTTTTTAGACTCAAAGTCTTGACATTTAAGCCTCATTTCGGTATTTTGAGAATGTATTATTTTAGTCATTTTGTGAAAAAAAACAGTTAAACCCTTTGTGTTCTCACCCCTTCAATTGTTTTGTTACATTTTGTTATGCGTGCTGTTTAAGTCAAGTGGCTGAGTTTTGGCGGGAAAGCAAAAAAGAGTGCGTCACCGCATTGTATTATTTTCCTAATCTTGTGTTATTTTCAGTGTTAGTGCATAAAATTGGTGGCATTCTATTCGTTATGTGCTGGATTACAGGCGAGTGTGGGAAAATGGTATAATGATGGTGAAACGTTTCTTTTCGTGTTGTTTCCAAAACTCTATAGAAGCTTCAAGTAAAGTTGCCACCACTTTACTAGGAGTATGACTTTGACTAGACTATGACTTGACTATGACTTGACTTGATGACTTCGACTGTGACTTATTTGCGACACATATTTGCGTGAAATATCATTAACTTGATAAATTATTAATTACTTGACACTGGCTAAATACACAATAGTGTGGAGCCAAAACATAAAAAAAAAGTCAAGTGGCTGTCTCTCAGTAATGGCAAGGTTCTCTATACTCTACCTTTTTCTATCACTCAGAATTTTTCAATTCATTTTCAAAATCTTTATTTTTCATGAATAAATCCTAAGTACATAATCTAGTGTACATTAATTAATCCTAGATATTATTACAATTTAAATTTGATACATTTTTAAAGCTAATGATAGAAATGTATGATATAATATGATATATTATCTAAGACAATGCATGAAGTCCAAGATAAAATCATAAGTAAATGTCCTATATATCAATACTTTTATTTGGTTTAGTAAATAATATAATATGTGGGGACATTTCATACAACGCCATCTAGCGCCAAACTAAGCAAAGCTTGTATTATGGGAACTAGATAAATGATACCATACTTAGATACTTTTTGTTTTGTAAATACATACACAGAATACAATATAACACCCAGACACAGAACAAACATCGATGTTCATCACATAAATGTTTGTCCTAGGTAGGGATCGAACCCACAACCCACTGTTCAGAACGCAGGGTTACTACCAACTGAGCTATAGGGCCAGTTATAGCATAACAATTAATAATAATATAATAATAATAATATGTGTGGACATCTCACACAACGCCATCTAGCCCCAAACTAAGCAAAGCTTGTGCTATGGGAACCAGATAACTGATACAATACTTAGATATTTTTTTTGTTTGTAAATACATACATAGAATACAATATGACACCCAGACACAGAACAAACACCTATGTTCATCACACAAATGTTTGTCCTGAGTGGGAATCGAACCCACAACCCACAGTTCAGAAGGCAGGGCTACTACCATCTGAGCTATCGGGCCAGTCTAAATTGCCAAAGGTAATAAAATATCGCTCAGTATTGCAACTTCCCAGATTGAGAAAGAAGCGTGAGTGCTATCGCAACTCTGACGATGGAACTGGACCATATAATACTAGTAATGTTGCTACAGCGGTTTAGCCGGTTCAAATATATTTTGTACCACTAAACCGCTGTAGCGACAACTATAAAACCCTTGTTAGACATCACAGGTTAACTGTTTATTCCAGTGAAGTATACTAGTATTATATGTCAAAATGTGAAAATCTTTAGTATCATATGATACTAAAGATATTTCGCAGCCACTGGGGTATGCGAGGATAACTCAGCTTATTCTTAAGTGTCAGTTTAAGTCAGTTTTGTGGGATTCTTTAGCTATTTGTAACAAACACTAAGTTTCATCGTCTCGTAAACTTATATAAATCTGTCTGGGTGTCCTAGAGTTTTATGTCAATTTGCAACAAAGGCATTAAGTGCATTTTACTGAGAGCTTAGTACTTCAGTTTATATCCTCTTATCTCTAGTTTATAGAGCAAACCTCTAGTAATAAGAATATACACGTATCCATTTAATCTGGTTAGTGCTTGCACTTCCTTACAATAAGAGGTAGGAAGCTTCCTACTTACTAAAAGGGAATTCATGTATAAATAAAGTAATATATTAATAAAACTTAAAGATATGCCTTTTGGAAATAAAAAGTATCTAAGGTTCTCTAAAGTAATTGTAGTGATAACTTATCGTATTTTACGTAAAAATAGAGCTAATTACTGTATATCAAATAAAAAACTGACAAAACTAATAATTTTAAATTTATATATTCCCGACTAGTGGAGTAGTAGTAGTAGTAGTTCCCTCACGAATTGTCAATTGAAGGGTTGAGAATAAAAAGGGTTTAACTGACAAATTGATAGTTACGAGAAAATTGACTTTAAACTTCAACGGCTTCATTTTAATGTAGAGTGCTTATAAGGTAAAAGAAAAGGTTTATGTAAGTTTCAGCTGCTTGAAAATGTATTAATTCTATTTTAAAATACTGAATATAGTACTAATTCATACAATTACTGAAAAATATAATATAATAATATAAATATAATAATGTTTTCATGCTAAGCAAACTGTATTCCTGTGACAGATAAACCGTTTTTAGACTCAAAATCTCGAGATTTAAGCCTCATTTCGGTATTTTGAGAATGTATTATTGTAGATAATTTCACGCTGAATCCAACGATACCCATAAGTCATTTGGGAAAAAAATCAGTTAAACCCTTTTTATTCTCACCCCTTCAATTACTAGACCAGGTCTCGAGTATATTTAAAATAATAATAACGCCCAATGATCACATATTCAATTTCCGGTAATTAGGAACTACGAAGACCATGGTTCCACAACACAAAGACACAAAACAAGTATTTGCGTTTTTTTCTGTGTCTAACTCAATAATCAATACTTGTTCTGTCGCGGGAATCGAACCCACTAAAACTGTGGCCCTGATGTTATACTTTTTTAATGGCTTATCACAAATTATTAACTAAACCGTGACATCATTAGTTCATATTAAAAAGTTGCTAACTCATTTCCACTGCACGACATAACGGTTGCATCATCAGTCGAAAGACGTTCTTTGCTTAACATACGCTTCCCCATAAAATACCACTTCAGATGCTGACCATTTGGGGTTCGCCATAATAATAACAACGCCCAATGATCACATACATAGATCCTGGACCCTAACTAGGATTTCCTGTGTCTAGGGACCCAATAACTATGAGGACCATGGTCCCACAATACCCAGACTCAGAACAGGTATTTGTACTTTTTTTCTGTGCACAGATATTTGTCCTGTCCCGGAATCCCGGAAACCCGCCACCTCATCAATCTCATGCTCTCTCTCTCTCTCTCTGCCATAATCATCACGCTTGACAGGCGTTTTAGTGATCGTAATAAATTTTAATACCGCTGCTTATTCCTTAATTCCTTAGATACTACCTCACCTAGATCTTATGGCAACTGCGAGAAGAAATTCGCGGTACTATTTTCACACAGGGACATAATGGTGAAAGTGGCAAAACTGTCACCAAAATTATGTTTCGTATCACTCGTTAATTATGATAATAGCCAATCAAAAAACTATCGGTACTTATTTATAGCCTGGTCTAATTTTTTACCTCGTTTTAATGAGCCTAAAACGCGTAGCCTCGATATGCCACCAGCGTTAAGTCTGATCAATATCTAAAGACAAATTAAGGCCCTTTGTCACTGCCCTTCTGGCGTTTGATTAGCTTTAAGCCATCGGGTTTTGATAAGTCAGAAAGATAAGATAATTAATGAAAGGAACTGATTTAAAATTATTGTTATTAGTATAGCAAGATTTTCATTTTCTGCAACTTTACTCGACTGCAGACCTTGTAATTATTTGTAATTATGTGTATTTTGTATTATTGTTGTTATTTACTTTAATTTTTAATTACTTTTGGTGGTAGAACTATTCTGCAAAGTTCGTCTAGGTAGGTACCACCGCTTTTCCAGTTATTCTCCCGCCAAGCACTACTGTGTCTGATAAGAAGGGCACTGTGGCTAAATTTTTAGGAAATTACCAAGCAATTTTGACTTTACGGTTGAGTAATCTAATTACCGGACTGTGCTGTCTCAGGATGATGTGCGCAGTGCAGTGTCGCGTGAAACTTTTAAGAGTTTCGAGAGATCTTACTACTCGTATTATTTTCAGTTGTGACTTTATAGAAGGGTTGAGGCAATTATCCAGTCCATTAGACGGTCACTGACCACCGCACCCTTAACATCCAGCCTACCTGTAATTAATAAATTGAAATTAATTACGCAGTTTTCCTGAAATATTCACTTTGACGACTCTAGAGTGTAAACGATTCTGATTTGAATTTCGAAGCCACTTAATTCTGTCAAGGTAATTACCCCACTTACTAAAGGGGAAGAAAGTAAAAGTTAGAGAAAGTTATAAGCTGTTAACGCAGGATTTCATGAAAATGTTATTTGAGAGTTATGTATACTCGGTTACTCGGAGATTAAAGTCTACATTTTAATTCACTTGAATTATTCAGAATTACAGTGCCACATTTAGACACCACAATACCACATATAGATACTGTGCACAGTGCCACAGATAAACAATAACGTAGATAGAAACAGTATAGTGCCACATATAGATACAGTATACTTATAGTGCCACAAATAGACACAATATAGAGTGCCAAAGGTAGGCATTGTATTTTTTTAAAATGTATTTTAAAGAATGATTTTAGTAAACGAGCTGGTCATTCAACTGATGTTAAGCGACAAGGCCTCCCATAACAGAACAGTGTCACTTGGAACTCCAAAATAATAAAGTTTCCCGTGATACTGCACTGCGCACATCATTCTGCGACATCAGCACAGTCTGGTAATAAGATTACTCGACTGTGAGATCAGATCATAAAGTCTCAATTGCCTAGTAATTTTACTAGCTACAGTGCCCTTGGCGGTAGAATAACTGGCAACGCGGTGGTACCTACCTAGACGAACTTTGCAGAAAAGTCCTACCACCTAGTACACATTACTTATTATACAGGACCACACAAAACTGTTTAATTCATTTGGTTTTTATCGTACACGTCGACATCATCATCATCGACACTAAGATTTTACGTTACTAAAAATTTACTTATACTAGAAGGATTTTAAAGTGTTTATAATTGCAAATAGGTCTAATGAGGATTATTTTTTTATTGTTAGATAGGCTTGCGTTTGACCACTATCGCACCTGATGGTAAGTAACGATGCGGTCTAGGATTTAGCACGCTTGCCTAGAAGATACTTGCTCACTCTCGATTTGAAGACTCCAAGGTTGTAGTTATCGGGAAATACGGACGCCGGTAAAGCGCTCCACTCTTTAACTGTTCGCATGATAAATGTGGAGCCAAATCGCTTTGTTTGCACATGGAGGACATTAACCATGTAACGGTGGCGTTTTTTCGTACATCTGGTTGTTCGATGGTGGAAAGGTGATGGCGGAATCAGGTTATACAACTCCAATGCGCACTCTCCAAAATGCATTTTATTAGCTTTTTAGACTATCAATATTAGACTTAGGGTTTTATTTTACTCGAAACTTCTTGTTTTAAAATGCTGATCAACCAATCATTATTATCAACGTCTGCAAAGTTCAGCCTTAAAATTAAAATTTCATTTAGTAAACTGAAACTTTCTCTACACAAACTTAAATTCAATTCGTAGTTAACAACATGCATGACAAACTCGTGTATCTTTTAACTAAAGCTTTATAATGCAAAACAGGCATTAGTGAAATAGAGCGCCCAAGAGACGGGCGTAAATTGCAACAATTTCCTTCTAATGTTGGATGAAAAATATATCTCCCTGTGAAAGTATTCCCTGAAACATGCTACAAAGGTAGTGGAATAAATCTAAATCAAGCTTAAGTTCCTGAATAATAAAGCTAAACCACTGCCCCGTAGTAAAAATACAGTAAGCACAAACTTTTGCCTATTTGAACGGGGGTTTAATTGTTCCTAAGACTTTAATTTATTTTAATTTAATGCTAAAAGCATTTTGTGCTGCTTTGTTGCATACATTGTATGCACATAGCACTCTTTTAGGTCATATTATATACGAGCTTCTGCCCGCAGCTTCACCCGCGGCGTGGCTTATAGGAAAATTATTCAACCACCCATTTCACCCTCTTAAGGGTGGAATTTCGAAAAATCCTTTTTTAGCGGATGCCTACGTCATAACATCTACTTGCATGCCAGATTTCAGCCCGATCCGTCCAATGGTTTGGGCTGTGCGTTGATAGATCACTATGTCAGTCAGTCAGTCAGTCAGTCACCTTTGAGTTATATATATTTAGATTACCTAGTGAATTTCCTTAATATTCTACTGTTAGAATACGTGGAACGAGCTTGAGATATTTTTCGTCCATATTCGAGTTAGTCAGTTAACTTGAGTGCAATAATTATGATTATAAAATTGAACGAAATTATTATAATAATATGCAGGTATATTATTATTATAATTTTGTTCAATTTGCAAATGGCTAAGGAGTGGAAATCTTTACCAGCGTCTTTTTTCTATTAAGTTTTCAAAAGGAGGGTGAATAGGATTTTCTTATGCGAACGTCCTAGGTCGTTAACATTATCACTTAACATCGAGCAAAACATAAGATTATTTGTTGTTATTATATATTTAAAAAAAAATGAGTTGTCCACACTACTGAAGATTTTTTTTTTAGTTTAGCTTCTTCTATCGGCCGTTATAACTTTGTATAATGTTAACGTCGCCTTCTTGACAATTGTAAATTATTATCACTTGACCGATCATATCAATACAATAATACAAAATTTTGACTTTTGACAAAACTTTCTTAAATACTTTATATACCTACTATAAAAAGTAGGTACTGGCATATATAATCTGTGCCCGAAACCCGAAAAACCCGACCCGAAAAAATTCAAAACTTTTTTTTTTGTTTTAGTTTGGCTCCACACTTTAGTGTATTTAGCCAGTGTCAAGTAATTGGTCACTTTTCAAGTTAATTAATAATGTATATATGTCAAGTCAAGTCAAGATACAGCCTAAGTCATCAAGTCAAGTCATAGTCTAGTCTAGTCAAGTCATACTCCTAGTAAAGTGGTGGCCACTTTACTTGAAGCTTCTATGGAGTTTTGGAAACAACACGAAAAGAAACGTTTCACCATCATTATACCACTTTCCCACACTCATGCCCGTAGTCCAGCACTTAACGAATAAAATGCCACCAATTTATGCACTAACACTGAAAATAACACAAGTTTTGGAAAATAATACAATACGGTGACGCGTCTTTTTCGTTTTCCCGCCAAAACTAATTCAAAACTTTCTTAAATACTTTATGTACCTACTATAAAATAAGAAGGTACCTCTCAAATGATGACATTTCTTTGTTTACCTTTTTGATCTCGAATTCTGAACACAGGTATAGTCTAAGAATTTGCCAATATTATAAGTAAGGTGTACTCTGATGTTAAGGTTTGTTTCCAAATGGGTAATTGTGAACTATTGCAACTTGTTACTTATATTTAAACAAAGATTGCTATTTCGGCAAGCCAAGTTAAAAAAAAAAAAAACTTTGAACAAATAGGTACTTAGGTAAGAATATAATCCTAACGTCGTTAAAGAGATAAGGGTTACGCAATTGAAACAGAGGCAACTTCTAGGTGAATATAAATGTCAGTAGCGTTGTGCGATCTGAATTGCACTTTATTGTTTCGGAGCAAGGGTTGCTATTTATTTAAACGTATCTACGGAGTCAACCTTCTATACGTATTCTGTAAGACTATCTAAAAACAAATCGTGCCTATAATTAGCCTACAATAGCCTAATACTGCGTGATTTTATAATTATGGTATAAATAATTTTGTTTAATTAATGATATAACAACACATGATACTTGTAAGGCCCGTATTGTGGATGTCGTATCTTAGGTATATACCCAAGTTACGACATCCATCACATTCACATATACCTACTGTGCGTTAAACGCTATGAATACTTAATTAAAATAATTAACGCGCCACCCTCGACCTTTAAAGTGGGAAAACACAGCTTGAGGTTTTGTCAAACACGTATTTCTAGGTTAATAGAAAATAATAAATAAACATATACCTGTGTTCAGAATTCGAGATAAAAAAGGTAAACAAAGAAATGTCATCATTTGAGAGGTACCTTCTTATTTTATAGTAGGTACATAAAGTATTTAAGAAAGTTTTGAATTAGTTTTGGCGGGAAAACGAAAAAGACGCGTCACCGTATTGTATTATTTTCCAAAACTTGTGTTATTTTCAGTGTTAGTGCATACAATTGGTGGTGTTTTATTCGTTAAGTGCTGGACTACAGGCATGAGTGTGGGAAAGTGGTATAATGATGGTGTAACGTTTATTTTCGTGTTGTTTCCAAAACTCCATAGAAGCTTCTAGTAAAGTTGCCACCACTCTACCATGAGTATGACTTAGACTAAACTATGACTTAACTTGATGACTTGGACTGTGACTTGGACACATATCTGCGTGAAATATCATTAACTTGATAAATTAGCAATTACTTGACACTGACTAAATATACAAAAGCGTGGAGCAAAAACATACAAAAAAAGGTAATCAACGGCATTATATAAATATATAGAACTAATAGGTATAGGTAACAAACAAAGCAATCACGAAGTGTGAATGAACAACTTTTAGGCCGGCTACAGACTTTATGACCACAGACAGATAAGTGAAAAAAATTCCATCAGTTAGGTATATAACTTATTTATTCAAGTTTTTCTAGATAGCTTATTAGATTCAACCGAAAATATGTACTATTTCCAATTCCATAACAATTTAATTGACCCATGAGACTTATGCCCGTCTATCCTAAAGTCTATTAAAATACAACTTAGCTAAGGAACGCTCCACCGGTGTGATGGCTTGAAATAAAAACTTATTCTTGCTTGAAAAAATAACTGTAACTTTTATTTCCTTGAGCGTTATTTAAAAAAAAAACTAAAACTTAAAAACTTCACATTCATCTCGGATACAAAAGCTTAATGATTGGCCAACATGGCCGCCGTGCGCTTCTTTTTTTCTTATGCCTCATTTTAATTTTTTTTTGAAAACAACAATCTTTATTTTGTTTCGAGTCTTAAATATATTTATCAACCTATCGTGCTACTAAGTGACATATTTGAATCAAATTAATATAATATGTAAATGTACTGTATAAAACCTTAAACATTTTTAATGCAAACAAAATGGGTATCCGATTGGCGACAACCGGGTTGTCGTACACTTCAAGCAATAACAAGCAGTCTTACACGTTTGTTAAATTCATGTCAACTTGACAAGCCGAATACTGAACGCTCATCGGCTGTCTCAATCAATGAGCGTACAACATTTGCCATGTTGACTTGATACAAGTTTGACAAACGTACCAGAAACAGGGGGAGATAAGTGTGAACTTAACAAGTGTCAAACTTTAATATAGACGGGCATTATAACATTGGCAACTGTATCGTAGGTGTATATTTGCAGAGGTGTAGGTGATTCGTGTGCGATACCATTATGTAGAAATCCAATACCAATCAGCTGGGGCGGAGAATAGATTAGAATTGGTGGGTGGTAGGCACTGCTTTGTCTTTATTTAGCAGCACAGCAGTTTGTTGTCCTGAAATTTCTCTATCTACTCGCTTTGCTGTAGTTTCACGGATAAAACATATCCTTATATTAATGCTGACAGTTAATTTTTATTTTGGTATACAGAAAAAAATTACAATCTTTAACTTATTCGACATGGTAATACAAATAAATAAAGATATCGATTGTAAGTTAGACGAAGACTGTGTACACGCAGAAAAATTAAATTAAAAATGACTACCCAGGCAAATGCGGATGAATAATAATAATAATAATAATAATATGTGTGGACATCTCACACAACGCCATCTAGCCCCAAACTAAGCAAAGCTTGTACTATGGGAACCAGATAACTGATACAATACTTAGGATGTCAAAAAAGTGCTAAAAAGGACCGGAAGTTACAGACCGACACCCCTAAAACAACGGTATACTACAATTATATTTTAAAGAGTAATGATTATGGATATTATAATATTAGTTATCGTGTGACAGCCTCTGTGGTGTGGGGGTTGAACAGGTCGGCTCACAACCCGGAGGTGATGAGTTCGGTTCCCGTGGCAGGACAAGTATTTGCGCACAGGGAAAAAAAGCGCAAATACTTGTCTCAATCTGTGTCTGGGTGTTGTAGGACCATGGTCCTCGTAGTTCCAGTCAGTGGCGTTCTATGGTATATATTAAGCTGTGGACATAATGATGATGACGACACGTGCACTGTCACAATTTATATATCTTTCATCTCTTCACATATAAAAGATATGCCTTTTAATTAACATTCTCTTCATTCATAGCTAGAACAATCACTACGGCCTAATAGGAAAATAAGACAATAAGTTCGGCAATTCGCTGTGTGAAATGTGCCCATATTTTTCTCAATAATGTTCTCGATAATATCATGAATTCATCACATTACAATGGAGAACAATAATTACGTTCATTGCGTACTTTAATACTAGAGGATTGTTGATTGCAAATGCTTGGTCCCTCCGACGTCAACCTCGGTTCCGATACTTTTGAACCGGACATATCGGAAGTTGAAGCACGCCGATGGAAATGATTTACTAATAAATTGAAAATTAAAGAAGCTGATTGAAGTTTGTAATATTTTATTTTAATAGACCTTCCCTAACTAGCACGTCTGTCTTCCAATGTTTGTACTGAATGGGATTTGAACCCAAAATAAAGCAAAGGCAGAGCTACTACCAACTGCGCTGTGTGACCAGTAAAACTCACAAGAGTACACCTTCCCTGCTTGATCCGATTTTCAAAGAAGCAAGGAGTGCTTACTTATAAACTTGCATGTTTATGAGAGACTATTGTGTGGCGTTTTTAGAACTTTGGTTTGGCCTGCCTTAGCCAATAACCGGACTGTTCCAGTATTACCTGAAAGTTATTTGAGAGAAATATATTAAAGGAAAATTTTCTGCCTGTGACCTTCGAGCGTTTAGCGTATTGGTATTGGTAAATCCGCTTAGCCTGTAAAAAAAAATCATATATATCATATTTAAAAATTTTATATATGTCTTCCATTTAAACAAATTCAGGGATAAGTGGATATTTTTTAATATTAAAGATAAAATGGAAAACTAACCCTGGGATAGTTTTTTATTCAACTTACCCGGCGTTCAAATGAAATGCGCAAAAATATTTTTTCGCTTAACTTTAATGTAGTAAGTGCCAAACTCATGCAAATTTGTGATTACTTTATATTGAGGAAATTTTATTACTGAATGTATTTTGCTCAGATGGGACCCTCAGAGTGTGAAACTATTAAACTCAATAACAATTATGCTTCTCAATAAAAAATATTTTTGCCTTTATAAAGTCCAGCAATCTGATTGTATTTATAGTCAATATAAAATCAACAAAAGTAAAGCCAAAGAAGACAAAGAGAAATGGAAATGGAAAACAAACAAAACGTATTCGACATTTCTTTACTTGTCTTTACACGACGGTCTACAGTAAAGTTATATTGATAGTTTCGAGAAAAATGTCTTTACCGCGTCATTTTAATGTAGAGTGCTTATAAGGTAATAGAAAAGGTTTATGTAAGTTTCAGTTGCTTGAAAATGTTTTAATTCAATTTTAAAATACTAAATATACTACTAATTCATACAATTACTGTAAAAATATAATATAATAATGTTTTTATGCTAAGAGAACTGTATTCCTGTGTCAGATAAACTGTTTTTAGACTCAAAATATCAAGATTTAAGCCTAATTTCGGTATGTTGAGAATGTATTATTGTAGATAATTTCACGCTGAATCCTACGATACCCATAAGTAAATTTGTGACAAAAATCAGTTAAATCCTTTTTGTTCTCATCCCTTCAATTATGACTCATGTATGACAAATGATGATTATTACTAATCGAGTTAGGGCTTAAAACCTTATATAGCAACATAAACTACGGAAATATTGTATTTTTAACTAGGTGGGTAGGCTTACTTAGGGGGTAGGTACTTTTCTGCAAAGTTCGTCAGGTAGGTACCACCGTTTTGCCAGTTATTCTGCCGCTAAGCAGTTAAAGTGCGCAAGCTACTGTATTCCGGTTTTAAAATTACTGGGCAATTGAAACTTTATGTTCTGATCTCACAGTCGAGTAATCTTATTACCAGACTGTGCTAATGTCTCAGGATGATGTGCGCAGTGTATTGTCGCGCGAAACTTTATAATTTAGAGTTCCAAGTGACACTGTTCTGTTATGAGCGCCCGTATCGCTTAACATCAGGTGAACGACTAGCTCGTCACAGTATTCATTCTGATTTAAAAAAAAACATTTCTATGAATTTATTGGAAACTAGTTGCGCCCCGTGAATTCACCTGCGGATAAAAAGTATTTTAATTATTTACTCACCCCACGGGAAAATGTCACTTTTCCGGAATAAAATGTAGCCTATATGTTAATCTAGTGTATAAGCTATCTTGGTGCCATATTTCATCCAAATCCATTCAGCCGTTTGAGCGTGAAGAAGTAACAAACATACACACATACACACAATCACACATACAAACTTTCGCCTTTATAATATTAGTGTTATTACATAAGTAGAACATTTTTTTTGAGGTGGGAAATGCCCTTGCACTTCCCTGCCACCACCCCCGTGGGTCTCGAATCCACTAAAACCCCCCCGTGATCCGACCGCCGCCGGCATGGGGCGAGATGGAGACGCACTGCATTAACCATCTCGCCCCGGACATAAGTAGAACCTAGATAAATGATTTGTGCTTTTATTGGTAATGTTTTGAACCAAGTCAGTTGTCAAGTCTGTAAACTCCACAGATGTAATTACACGAGCTTGCCGCTTGTTTAGGTAATTTGCTCACGTTTCCTTACCCTCACGTCCTCTTTCCCATACACTACCTGCAAGATTATTCAAATTTGGGTGTGACACATATATCTGTCGCTACAACAATGAGCGAAAATCCGTAAAATACACAGAAATACTTCAAAAAGGACATCAGATCATAAATGACATTCATTTAAAATTTTAATTTTAATTTAATTGTGCAAAAATTTTTTTTTGAAAAAAAAAAACGATTATTTTTTTATTTTGAGTTAAAAGTGGGTGGATTATTATATTATTGGTTAGTTTTGATTTTTTTGTGGACATTTCATATAGCGCTATCTAGCCCCAAACTAAGCAAAGCTTGTACTATGGGAACCAGATAACTAATACAATACTTAGATACTTTTTGTTTTGTAAATATGTACATAGAATACACAGAACCAACATCGATTTTCATCACATAAATGTTTGTCTTGAATGGGAATTGAACCCACAACCTACAGTTCAGAAGGCAGAGTTACTACCAAATGAGCTATCGATGATGAACTACCAAATGATTTATGTGTATCGAATTCTGTCCTTGCGCACCTTTGTACCAATTTTGAATGAATTATATTAATTTTTAATTCAGTACCAATAGTAAACTCTGTGGATATATATATAAGTAGCTTTTATATATTGTTATTTTTTGTTGCAGCTAACACAGCTGACCTCGGCGTCTTGGACCCAGCACTTTACAAATCTGACTGTCTTGATGAGGATCTTATGTGGCCGGAGGGGCATGTGGTAAGCTCTATAAATAATTAATAAAATACGTACCAGTAAGTACCTCAGTAAGTACTGTTTATGAAAATTTAATACAGCACCATCTACTCCTGAACTAAGCAAAACTATGGGAACCAGATGAAAACTTTTTTTTATAAATACATATAAAGGCACAGGATGGCCTTCATCAGAGCTCATACTGGATGGCGTGGGTATGCGGGCGAAGGATTAAAATGATTAATCACCTTTTCAATCACAGATTTAATTATATTTCTTCAAATCACAATTTAATCAAAAATCAGTGCACTATTAGGCAGATAGGTAATGACTTTACGCAAATTAATTCTTGGACAAGTTAATTTTCGCCGGATTGACGCAGTAAATAGCGATTCGTCGCAGACGTGGTGCGCTGGCGGCCTCTCGTTCAAAAGTGATGTTTTAAGATGGCCGCCTCGCTACCATTGACACGACGCTCCGCTAGAGTGACATTGACAGCTTCAATTCACTCTTATGACATTTTCACTGACGCGCCGTCACGGCCGGACGACGCTCCTGCGGCCAGGATCAACCATAATAACAACTCAACACATCTGGTCCGAGTGGGGAGTGCGTCCCTTCAACCAGCCCGTTCGGGTATGGCCCGGACGACGCTCCTTCGGCCAGGATCAACCACGAAACTACATCACATCTGGTCCGGGTGAGGAGT
The DNA here is from genome assembly GCA_905220475.3 of Ennomos fuscantarius. NCBI lineage: Eukaryota > Metazoa > Arthropoda > Insecta > Lepidoptera > Geometridae > Ennomos > Ennomos fuscantarius. The sequence continues at coordinate 6,709,199 of HG992039.1, forward strand.
GCGTCCCTACAACCAGCCCTTTCGGGTGTGGCCCGGACGACGCTCTTCCGGCCAGGATCGACCACAGAAACCTTACCTCAAGACGGGACGGATCACATGATATATTTTTTGTAAAGTAGATCAAAAACCTCAAAGAACACACAGGCACCGTAGATTAATTAAATAGCAGTTACCTATTATTGCGAATCATCTTGTTCAGTGTAAACTTCGATTTCATTTTGCATGTCCCACACCTCAGGGTCAGAGTGAACACTTAGAGTATCAGAGCCAGCTGTCACGGTATAGGAGTCTGCGGAGACGGTATCCGAGCACACGGTCAAGGTATCACAGTTACTGAGAGATAACGTATTGTCCTCTGTACCTACATCTTCCTCATCTTCAAGCGCCGTCTCGGCCTTATCATTCAACAGACTTGTAGTGATTTGAAGCAAACCTTCATGTCCCTGTGGTACTGAGTGCAAATTCTCGTGGGCGTATTTATAAACCCGGCTGGAACCACTGATACTTTTTAGTTCGTATCGATCGTTGTCCCAGTTTGTCCCCCTAAACTTCCTATCCAATTTGGTTTGACTTCGTTCGCTATTCTTAATGAATACGAATTCACCCTTACTAAACGGCCTAATCACAGCACGTCCCCGATTGAATCTAGCCACATCAGATTTTGCCGCCTTCTGAATGTTATTTGATGCATCTTCCCGAATCGTGTCCAAGTCTAAGCGATCTTGTCCACAATCATCCGAATTTAACATAGACATCCCTAATGATTGAGCTTGAGTCCCGAACATAAGCTCTGTCGGTGAATATTTAGTTACGGTCGATTTAGTGCTATTGAGTGCAAGTTGGATGTTTCCTAGTTCATCACGCCATGTTTTGTTAGGATTATTTTCAACGATAGTCAGTAAGCTCTTGAGAGTACGCATTACTCTCTCAACTTGCCCGTTAGCCCTGCTTGAGCCTGTTGCAATAAAGTGTAAATGTATTTTATGTTCAGCACAAAAATTCTTAAAATCGGAACTAATGTAGCAACGACCTTGGTCAGCAATAATTCTTTTAGGTGCTCCAAAAAGACAGACAGCCTTTTTTACTGCTTGCACGGCACTTTTGGCATCAAGGGAAGAAGTGTGCTCCAGTAGAACATACTTCGTAAAAGCGTCTATAATTACAGAGCAATACTCTTTATGGTCACTTTTTCCGCTAAGCTTACCCGTAAAGTCAATGTGTATTGTATGCCATGGCACGGAGACTTTAGGTATAGGGTGTAGGGTGTAGCTGAACCGGCTGGGCTCCTGATGGACCTTTCGAAGCTTTGCAGATAATACACGAGTCGATAAACTTACGCACGCATTTTGACATTTCTGGAAACCAGTATTGCTCGTAAAGTTTATCTAGTGTTTTATCTTTGCCCAAATGCTGAATTTCATTATGAACGTGGTTAATAAGAGTCCAGACTAAAGATCTTGGCACAACTGGTAGCCAGGAAACTGATTTGTTTCGAAAGACTTTTCTATAAAGAACGCCATCTCTAACATCGTAAGTTTGAGCTACCGATTCAGGAAAACCATTATTATTGTGCTTTGCTATAAGGTCCTGTACCTCGCTATCGCGTTTTTGTTCAACAGAAAGCCAGCCTTGATGAAGTTCGATATATTGAACTTTCTCAGTATTATTAGCTTTCGTAGAAGTATCACGGGCAATATCGTCACTCGGTAAAGCATTACGTGAGAGATAGTCTGCGTGTTCTATTCGTTTTCCTTCACGGTAAACGATATCAAAGTCGTAGGCTTGCAGGTAAGCCCACCACCGATGTACCCGTGGGGTAAGATCTTTTTTTGATTTCGAAGCCTTAAGCGAGTTGCAGTCAGTGAACACCACAAATTTTCGACCATATAAATAATGTCGGAAGTTCTCTACCGCTCGTACGACCGCCAACGTCTCTAATTCGTACGAGTGATACCGAGATTCCACTTCAGACGTTCGCCGACTAAAATACTCTACGACGTGCGGTAGATTGCTTTTCCTTTGTATAAGAATCGCACCATAGCCGTCGGAGCTCGCATCGGTATGCAGCTCGGCTGGAAGTTCTGGGTCGAAGATTGTCAACACCGGCTCAGATGTATGCACTTGAATTATGGTGTTACGTATTCCTTCATGATTAATGGTCCATGTAATAGGTCCCTTCAATTTTGTAAGAGGGTACAATGGTCCCACAAGACGCGTGAAGTTAGGAATAAATTTTCGGAAGTACGAGGTAAGGCCAAGAAATTGTCGAACATGAGTAGCAGTCTTTGGACTTTCAGAGAATTAGGTCTTACCTCACCAGACTGAAGAGAATAACCTAAATAATCGATTTTCTGCTTCATGAACTTACATTTTCTTAGATTGAATGAAAACCCTGCGTCAGCTAAAGCACCTAGTACTCTGTCGAGACGTTGCAACCCTTCAGAGACATCGATAGAATAGCACAAAACGTCATCCATGTAAATTAACGGTTTGTCCTCAAGGTGATTAAGTGCTTTAGTGATGCACCTTTGATATACCGATGGGGCATTACGCAAACCAAAGGGCATGGCGAGATATTCATACTGCCCTTCGGGCGTAACAAATGCTGTCTTCTCCACAGAATCTGGATGAATAGGAATTTGGTGGAATCCAGATGCCATGTCTAAAGACGAGAAGAAATTGGCCCCAGTAAGCTGGTCTATTTGTTCTTCTATACGCGGCAAAGGGTAATGTTCAGGTCTAGTGTTAGAATTTAATTCGCGATAGTCCACACACATACGGTCCGAGTTATCCTTCTTTTTAACCAATAGTATTGGGCTGGCAAAAGGAGAGGAACTTTCTCTAACAACCCCGGCATCAAGCAGTTGCTGAACTTTTTCCCTAACTATCTGTTTCTCTGCTGGAGCTAATCTATAAGGGCACCTCTGGACTGTTTTGTGCGGGTCTTCTAGACTAATATTACACTCGCCTGTTTTAACTCGCCGGGTAGGAATGCCTTCGATAAAATATTCGGAGTACTTACTAAGTAACGATATTAACGATTCCCTATCTTGCCCTTGCAAGTCTGTGTCTATTTGTGTAAAATCCGGTTTTGTCAAAGTCACATCACATAAATGAGACTGTTCCTTAATATGAAATGAAAGCCTATCATTATCAATCTTGACGCAAAGCCCCTTGTCTAAGATGTCCCTCCCAATTATAATAGGATCAGAAATATGGCTATCAGGAACAACGTGAAAAAGTAAATTTAATGGAAGCTCATTGATTCTTACGTCACTCTGAATCTGAGTTGTACATTGTATATCATCACCGCCAATGCCACTTAAATAAACGAGACTTTTACGCACAGTACCCAAGACTTTATCACAGAAACTTTCTTTTAAAAGAGAACAAGACGACCCGCTATCAAATAGAAAAGAAACTGGCTCACCGGAAGATGTGGTTAAGGTGCCCCTCGACGGGCGGTGCTGACATTGATGGACTTCCTTGACCGCGGCTCCTCCACCGTTCTTCCTGTTTGGGCAAACTGTCGCTAAATGCCCAGGCTGACCACAAGTGTAGCAGATTACTGCTGTAGTTTTCTCCACCATGCGCGTTGAGCTTGTTGAGTCTTGAGCTTTTGTTGTCCCAAAATCTTCACGTCGCTTTCTGCAGTCCATCAAACGATGTCCCGATACTCCACAGTAATGGCATCTGCCAGAAAACTTCTCAGTCGTACGAGCTCGCTTAGATTCAGGTTCTTGTGTTTCGGAGAAATCAAATCGCCGCTTGAGTGATACTCCGCCAAGAATTCGGAATAGTTGAGCTCGAGTTGTGATAGTGTTTGTATTTAATTCACGGCGAATCAGGGTATCCTTCTGGCATAGCACTGATATGACAAATCCAGTTATCACTTCTTCAGGCATCAACGTCTTGGGTATTCGTTCAACGAGATTCCACAACCTGAGACCAGATTCAGACGCTGTCTCTTTGATCCCTATTTGGAATCTCAAAATTTCATCAAAGTAATCTTGAATTAACTTGGGTTTTGAAAATTGTGCGATTAATGTCTGCTTAATCGTACTCCATGTAATTTCATTTAAATTAAGCTTAGTTAAGCATGCAGCTGCGCGACCTTTTAGTGCACTCGTCAATGCCATAAGTAAATCAACTCCTTCTAGACCCTTATTTCGAACAATAGCTTCGGTGACATTACACCAGCCGTCAATATCCGAATCCAGCTCATCTGGATTAAATGGTAGAAGCTGTGTGAAACTTGTACTCACTGTTGGTGTTTGTTGCGCAGCCAATAATCGTGTGAGTAACGCTTCCATGCCGCTCAAAACTTTTGCAGTGCTCGCGTTTATCGTTTCCGATTGGTTTTCCTCATCTTGCAGCCCTTTAGATCCCACTTCTGATAAAGGCACAGGATGGCCTTCATCAGAGCTCATACTGGATGGCGTGGGTATGCGGGCGAAGGATTAAAATGATTAATCAACTTTTTAATCACAGATTTAATTATATTTCTTCAAATCACAATTTAATCAAAAATCAGTGCACTATTAGGCAGATAGGTAATGACTTTACGCAAATTAATTCTTGGACAAGTTAATTTTCGCCGGATTGACGCAGTAAATAGCGATTCGTCGCAGACGTGGTGCGCTGGCGGCCTCTCGTTCAAAAGTGATGTTTTAAGATGGCCGCCTCGCTACCATTGACACGACGCTCCGCTAGAGTGACATTGACAGCTTCAATTCACTCTTATGACATTTTCACTGACGCGCCGTCAGATACATAAAACCACGCAATACAACACACAACAAACATCGATGTTTACAAACACAAATGTATGTCTTGGGTGGAAATCGAATCCATAACCTACAGCTCAGAAGTTAAAGCTACTACCAGCTGAGCTATGAAGCGTATATATTTTTTTCGTATTTAGTATCAGTAAACTCTAACGGAGCATGAAGAAAAAAAAAAAAAAAGTACTGGAAGCTTAAAGTGAAAATATTCAAAAGTTTTATACGTAAATTAAATTACGATTAAATAGATTACGTCTTTACCTTTTTAACCCACGAACATCTAAAACCTCTTCAAGACACTCCAAATTTTCAAACCTGGTAAAGCATAATATCATTTGTGTCATAAAAATATGACGCTGAAATTAAATTAAGACTCCATTTAGCCAACAACGCGACGCCCGAGAGGGACCCTAATAACGGTCTGTCTAACCTAATTCAACAATTATGCCGGTGAATTACCCGACATATTCCAATGGGCTATATAATGTTTTTGTAAGATAAATAACGGCTAAAACTCACGTCAATTAAAAGTCGAAATTACTCCGACCAGGTTTCGGACATATTCGATGTCCTTCTTCTGGGAGCCAGTTACTAACGCAAGCCGCGCCTATATAATGGACTATATGACCAGGTACTTGAAAAGGTACTCTTGAAATAATGCTCTAATCCATCCACGTTTAAAGAGTGATTGAAATGGAATTATTAATTTGGCCGCTGGAGACTGAGAGAGAAACACAAAGAGCATTGATTTTGGCGTAGGGAGCTGACACTGACACGCTAATCAGAGTTTTGTTTTTAATGCATATTTATTACTAGGTGGTAGGACTTTTCTGCAAAGTTCGTCTAAATATACGAACGCTTTGACTGTTATTTTGCCGCCAAGCACTACTGTGTCCCGGTTTTAAATGTTCTGTAGCTAGTGAAATTCAGTACACTGGCAAGTGGCAAGTGAAATCTCATGATCTGACTTCATAGTGGAGTAATCTTATTACCAGATTGTGCTGATGTCTCAGGATAATGTGCGCAGTGTAGTGTCGCGCGAAACTTTATAATTTAGAGTTCCAAGTGACACTGGTCTGTTATGGGCGCCCGTATCGCTTGACATCAGGTGAACGACTAGTTCGTCAAGTCACGAGACACAGGCTAATCAATCGAAATGAGTTTATCGTCAAAGCACCGCTACCATGCTCATTATGACCAAAATGGCACTTGAACTTTATAAACGTCTTGCAGAAAAAACAGGGCACTAAAATATGCATTAAAAAGAAATTTAGATTCTTTTTTAATTTTTAAGTTTCATTGTCTTGTATAGTTATATAGAGAATTATGTAGATTTCGATATTTGATTCCTTTCCTGGCTGTGGTATCAAAGGCATACGTTGTCCACCATGCTTATAGCCTTTATTCAATAAAGGTGCCACTATCTTCTTATTCGTTTACTTTGTTATACGATTTTGACGTTCTATCATTTGGGAATTGAATGTATTATGGCATAATGTTTTGTAAGTAATCTATTTGATACAAAGTTTGATTCACATAAAACATACTATAGCAAAAAAATTACAACTACCATGTTACTACAGGCTGAAAAATTTCACTTTGCTTTGAATGCTTTAAGAAATCGGTTATTTTTAATCGCCTTTTACACTAGGATTCCTAAAATAAAACGACATTTTTCCAGAACATTTATTTCCTTTAAAGTTATAGCTCAATTAAAACAAAAAATATTATTATTTTGAAACCTAACAAAGGCTTTTTGCAACAAACAATTCATGTTTAAGGAAATGAAATGATATTCGCAATCTAAGATCGTAGAGCTAAATACTCGAGTAAACTCTTTAGTCTTGTGGCGGGCTGGTAATGAATATTTATTTCAAGGCGTTCCGCTTTTCATGATTTTTTTTTACATAAAAGTAATATTATTTATTGCTGTCAGCTACGACCTTACTTGAACTTGCGTTGGCATTTAGGCGGATAATATTTTTTTGGTAAAAAAATATAATATAATTTATGCTTCTGCTAATTTTTACTAACACACTGACACCGCATTGTAGTTTGACATAAGATTTTGTGACGTCATTTAGTTTTTGCTACTATTTCTTGACGGTAGAATATCTAGTGATGCGGCAGTATCTTGCCGCAAAGAAATTATACAGATAAATTCTACCACCTCGAAAACACACCTTTGAAAAGTGTTGGAGCTTTTCTACTTACTGAGTATTTGATAGACTCAGGCGAGACTTCACGGAAATTCATCCTATATACGAAATGAAAGTAGAATATCCTGTGAAAATTAAATTTTAGCGGAATCACTCTAAATAATTTTGTTTCATTATGTACATACTAAGTAAACAAAACATTCGGTTTCTTTACAAAACGTGGTCACCATTAGATCAAAATGTACTCAGAAAATCTGACTTCTGTAGGCATACCATCTTCATCGTACCTTTGCACGAAGTCAGAACTAACTTGTTTATAGTCAAACTTGTTGACTATATTCCAGGGACTTTGTGACCTAATCTCACAGTCTAGAAATCATATTAGACTGTGCTGATGATGTGTCTCAGAACGACGTGCGCATTGCGATTTCAAGTAAGACTATATTATAGTTTATAGTTCTAGTACAATCAAGACATAAATGATAAATAGATGATAAATGATATGACTGTTACGGGCAGCCGTGAAGCCGTGACACAGGCAAACGATTTAATCGATGACGTGCATTAGGTTTCATAAAAAATACATTATTACATTTGAATTTAAAAAAAAGTCAATCTTTAAATAGATTACGGTTAACTAAATATCCTTTAGCAAAATGACTAAAGTTTAATTATATTATGTTCAGCTGATAAATACGCGCCTACACGTTTTAATTTCGCCCCAAATGACATGTTTTACGACCCCTAGCGTTCTGAGGGCTATATTGTGTGTAACATGATGTTTTTGCTCCGAGTTAGATAGAGACAAAAAATAATACCATCAAACTAGTTTTGGGAGCTATAAAGTGGAGCTTAGGGCATTATTTTTCGGCTTTAATGACGTTTAAGTTAACTTTGAATGGCGGATGCCGACGACACCCAGTTCACAAATATGTTTTTATTTAAACAATCTGACGAGCGTGGGGTATTTACATATTGTTGCGGTTTGTACTACATGAGGGTGGTTCGAAAATAAATCAGTTGTTCATCGGACTCCGAACTTTCATTTGTTGTGCCTTAATATTTCCAAATTTCACTACGAGCAAATTATTTTCCTGATTATAAGCGTCAAAGCGGCCCACAACTATCACACTACACACACACACCTTCTCACATACTTAAACACACCCTGGTGTACCCTGGACCACAGTACGTTTAGAACGTCACAAAGACGAAAACACCATGAGAATGCGTCACCAATAGTCGTCATATACACGTCCTAAAATGACGTCTTGAGTCTATGACACTTACGTACTTCTCTGACACTGTAGGACGTCTTCACCTCGCAATATAGATGTTAAAATAACGAAGATTTGCAACCTGGGTTATGTTTCTACTTATTAGGTAAAATAAAACGTTAAACGCTAGCTCCGCCCGATTTATGTAGGTATACATAATATTTATAATTGGTGTATAATTTTCACTCATTTCACATTAGGCTATATAGCCTCGAAGCCTTCTAAATCACCACCCACACAAGCAAAACGTTGACTCACACTAGCCCCAAATTCGCATAATGACGCACCCTAACCCTAATTTGACCATTCCTTTTTAATTTCCCAAGGGACGAGTGTGGTTCACGTTGAAGTACGAGGCAGCTACCGAAAGGCTGCAAGTTCACATTTTGAAGGCGAAACACCTGCCGTCTCGCACTCCCGCTCTTGCCAATGCCTGTGATCCGTATATTAAGTAAGTACAATGTTTTGTATGTAAGAATTAAGTACCGTTACAACATCGGAACAAAAATGGATCGCTTCTCGAAATATTTTCATTTACTAGGTGGTAAGACTTTTCTGTAAAGTTTGTCTAGATAGGTAAGATAGGTATCACCACTTTGCCAGTTATTCTGCCGGCAAGCAGTAGTGCGCAAACACTACTGTGTTCCAGTTTGAGGGGCACTGTAGCTAGTGAAATTACTGGGCAAATTAGACTTTATGACCTCATCTCACAGTCTAGTAATCTAGACTGTAATAATGCTAGACTGTGCTGATGGCTCCGAATGACGTGCGCAGTGCAGTGTCACGCGAAATATATTTTATAGTTTCAAGTGTCACTGCAACTGATATGGGCAGTCGTGTCGCTAAGCATCAGGTGGGTGACAAGATCATCAAGTCATTTCTTAACATTAAATAAAAACATTGTGCCTCTACTGAGAATGGGAACCTTAACCCTTATTGTTGATTGGTTCATCATCAGTAAGACGTTCATTGCTGAACATAGGAATAAGAGTCCCGCTACTTTGATTGCCTACTTGCCTTTTACATTCCACGGCTCTCACGGTTTTGACCAGCTCGTTGGACCATCTATTGCCGGCCTACGCTGCATGTTTCGGTTCATGTTCACTCGTGAACCTATCTTTCTCGTTGGTTGTCGCAGTTTGCAAGCGGTATGCTCTAAAAGTGCAGTTATAAACAATTTTCGCATTGACCACAATTCAATTATCTTTAAATCACGAAATAACCACAAATTTTCAATCCATTTTACTCGGCCAGCTGGTGTAACGTAAATAAATAATAAACCTCACCACACTCGCTAAATGATCCCATGGCTGGACGTAATGTAATTAATAGCTGTGTGTGCGAGTCTGCTGGTAGGGTGTGTGTGTGTGAGAGAGTGTGTGTGTGTAATTTGCAATTTTTGTTATTACTAATCTAAAAGTATAACGCGCGTAACTGCGTGATGTTCTTCCAGCCTTCAAGAGTTCAGACATTTTTACAGTTTTTTTTTTGTAGAAAATCTCATATCCAAAATTGGTAAATAATATACATATAAAAGTAACTAAAATCTTTTTTCACTGTTTTACACGATATTCTAGATGGCTGGCAAAAAACTCTAGAATATTTTCACATAAAACCCGAGCTAGATTTGGTATATTAGATTTGGGTATGCAGATTTCTTCCCCTCACTATTTGCACAAAATTACATCTATTCTATTTTAACAGGGATTTTCCATTTTCGTGTACGATAACCCCACGATAGCGTGAGTTACATAGCCTGGGGAATTATTTCATTCTTTAGTACCTTTAATAACATGATCATGAAACACCTTTAAATTTTGATATCTGATATTCTGCCCTTACTAATAAACTCTGTACAAAAATGAAAAAACTGCTCAATGCTGATAAAGAGAAACAAACTTCTTATACAATAAAAATTTCTTACACAATAATGGGCTTAATGCAACTTGCCTATATTATAGGTATCTTTTTACCTCACAGGCATGAGCGAAACTGGCTGATCATATTAACTTTTTTTTTTGTATGTTTTGGCTGCACACTTTAGTGTATTTAGCCAGTGTCAAGTAATTGATAATTTATTAATTTAATTATATTTCACGCAAATATGTGTCAGGTCACAGTCAGTCATCAAGTCAAGTCAGTCAAGTCATAGTCTAGTCAAAGTCATACTCCTAGTAAAGTGGTGGCAACTTTACTTGAAGCTTCTATGGAGTTTTGGAAACAACACGAAAAGAAACGTTTCAACATCATTATAACATTTTCCCACACTCACGCCTATAATCCAGCACTTACCGAATAGAATGCCACCAATTTTATGCACTAACACTGAAAATAACACAAGTTTAGGAAAATAATACAATGCGGTGACGCAATCTTTTTCGCTTTCCCGCCAAAACTCGACAGTGAGGTTTCAAGGTTATATTTTTGGCAGAATACAATTGATGCCAGATGAAAGGAGAGCGCTGCAAACTAAGCAGAAGAAGAAAACTTGCAACCCCTTCTACGATGAAACATTTGTATACCAGGTGAGTTAAAAATCGTATTTTATCATTTAGAAATAAATACCTTTTACGTACATAATAAATACCTTAAAAGTACTTGTGATAAACAAACGATAATATCACAATTTGATTTATAAATTATAGCATGCGCTAATAGCAAACCTCTAATAGAACATCCGTTCCTCTTGTACATTGAATTACCCATGACCCGTAGCACACCTCTGTGTGTTCGACGGGTACATTGAATTACCCGTATCACGCCTGGGTGTTCTACGGGTATATTGAATTACCCGTATCACACCTGGGTGTTGTACGGGTACATTGAATTACCCATAGCACACCTGGGTGTTGTACGGGTACATTGAATTACCCGTATCACACCTGGGTGTTGTACGGGTACATTGAATTACCCGTATCACACCTGGGTGTTGTACGGGTACATTGAATTACCCGTATCACACCTGGGTGTTGTACGGGTACATTGAATTACCCGTATCACACCTGGGTGTTGTACGGGTACATTGAATTACCCGTATCACACCTGGGTGTTGTACGGGTACATTAAATTAGCCGTAGCACACCTGGGTGTTGCACGTGTAAAAAAGGTGCCCATAGAACTCATAGGTGAACCACGTAGGTGTTCCACGGGGAAGAAATCCAATTAATTACAACGTCTATCTAGAACAAATAACATTTAAACGCAATAATATATTTAATTTGTGTCTTTTCATGAACTGTCTACGACTTCAAAATTAAATACCCTTATCAAACTGAATACTTTATTCTAAAAGAATTCACATTTTACTAGTATTCCTTTGTACAACAAAAGCAACGATTGTGGTTTAGTATAATCAAATATTTGCTCTCCTCAGTATGGGCAGTATTGATTTAGGGCTTCGAAGGGATCGACGTATGTATTTTAATTAACCTCTGGAAAAGTCGATGTTTGGAATGTGGTCTACACTGTTTTTGTGACACATATTTTTGTATCGGGAAAGGAAAAAACTTGATAATAAAAAAAGTTGCAATGTATTCTATGCAAAATATTCATACATATTTGTGAATTCGAAGTTTGAAAGTACAAGGTACAACATGTCATGTTAAATATTAAACTTTGACTGGATACGGTCGAATGATTTTGAGGCGTCTTGTCTAGATTCTAGGCTCAACTGTTCAGCCTCAGTTAAACTGTTTGAAATTGCTTTATGTAATCTTAAAAGGGTACAAAAGTATTTTAATTAAAGGCTTAAAAATTCACTATAAAAATACTTAATAATAAAGTTTAAAATAATATATAAAAATGAGAGTTCTTTTTTTATTCTTATAGATAAACAATGTTAAGCTTAACAATGGTTACGATGAATTTAAGTGACAAGGTTTTTTAAAAGCTATATACAATTTTGTGGAAGCTGCGATATAAAGCAAATTCCTGAAGTATTGTCAAAAAAGCGTTTTTCACATTACGTACGCGGATTTAATTAATATAATGGAAAATTGATCCGTCCGTCCGAACCGATACCGTTATGGAGCGGTATTGATGAAGGCACTCAATAACGGCTTATTGGACCGTATGATTGAGTGGACGATTGACACTCGCAAAGTATGAAATATAACTAGAGGTGCTCCGAGCCGTTTTCCAGTGGGAAACCTAAATTTCCCGATATAAAAGGTCTAAAGAAACCACTTTATATTAAGGGATAGATTTATTTATTTTGTAGTTGTACATTTTTCCGCTAATAAAATGTTTTTTTTTATGTTTTGGCTCCACACTTTTGTGTATTTAGCCAGTGTCAAGTAATTTATGTATTTATCAAGTTAATTTGTCAAAAATATGTGTCAAGTCATAGTCGAAGTCATCAAGTCAAGTCATAGTCTAGTCAAAGTCATACTCCTAGTAAAGTGGTCGCAACTTTACTTGAAGCTTCTATGGAGTTTTGGAAACAACACGAAAAGACACGTTTCACCATCACTATACCACTTTTCCACACTCATGCCTGTAATGCAGCACTTAACGAATAAAATGCCACCAATTTTATGCACTAACACTGAAAATAACACAAGTTTTGGAAAATAATACAATGCGGTGACACGATCTTTTGCGTTTTCCCGCCAAAACTCCTCACAGAATATTACTCCTAGATGCTAGTTCACAGAACCAAAGAGTATTCCTACATGAAAACACAGACTATAAAAATAGACATAGACTAATAAACAATAATCATTGGTATCACTATGTGGTCTGTGATTGATATGAAGTTCAGATACAGCTCAAGTGTTTATAATAATTTGAAAACAAAAGGTAATGAACAACTTTTTATTTTTAAGTTTCATAACAAAAAGCAACGCAAGCATGTTGGGTACGCTACCTTCTAGCTTGCGGGCTGAAATATTTGGACTGCTGATAGATAGATCATTGCGGCTATATAGCCCAACCGTCTTATTACAAAACGCAGACCAAGCGTGGACTAAAGTTAGTACTAGGTCTAAACCTAGACTATTTAAAAACCTTATTACAAAAACGAGTTTATCGCTGATAAGGGGATCGTCCGTGGTCTAAAGTTAGTCCTCCGATGACCCTAGTTTAACTATGGTACTAACTCGCTAAACGAAAGAAACTAGCGCCACGGTGGTGGAAAAATGAAACTTTTAAGATTAAAAACTATTTACGCGCTAAACGCCAATGTTGGGTTATCAACCTTCTTTGTTACACGATTTTGAGGTTGTCTTGGTCTTTGATAAAATATATCTACTCGGTTCAGTTTTTATATTTTGTTGCTCCATATTTACGATATTTATTATAGTTACAGTTAGTTATAACAACCAAAAACATGAATATCAATTTTCGCGCGTTAAACAATGCCATATTTACGTTCTGATTCTCGCAAGCCTCGTTGGTGACTATTAAAACTTAACAGTTTTATTAGTTGAAAATCATTGTAGCAAAGCTGACATTTATGAATCTGATTATTTATTCCTTAAAAAATATGCAAACAATAAACTTTCCAAGGCCAATGCACGTATATTATAGACGAAAACAAAAAATCTAAATATATGAAACGTGAAAAAAGGATCGTGTGAATAAATGTGGTCCAAAGAACAAACTTGTTTCGTATTTAGTCTATGGTCAATATTTAAGCCATGGACTATCTCTGGTATCAGCTGATCTTCGATTAGTCGCCGTTTTGTGATAAAATCAAGGTCTAACTACTTAGTAGTTTTTTTGGCGGGAAAACGAAAAAGATCGCGTCGCCTCATTGTATTATTTTCCAAAACTTGTGTTATTTTCAGTGTTAGTGCATAAAATTGGTGGCATTCTATTCGTTAAGTGCTGGATTACAGGCGTGAGTGTGGGAAAATGGTATAATGATGGTGAAACGTTTCTTTTCGTGTTGTTTCCAAAACTCCATAGAAGCTTCAAGTAAAGTTGCCACCACTTTACTAGGAGTATGACTTTGACTAGACTGACTTGACTATTACTTGACTTGATGACTTCGACTGTGACTTGACACATATTTGCGTGAAATATCGATAACTTGATAAATTATCAATAACTTGACACTGGCTAAATACACAAAAGTGTGGAGCCAAATTTAAAAAAAAAAAAAAAAAAAAAAAAAACTACTTAGTACCGTAACAAACTAGGACTAGTTGGTCCAGGCTTAGACCTCTACTTAGTCCACGTTTTGTAATAAGACTGCAAATGTTTATATTTTTTGTAGTAGGTAGTGTTTAGTATTAGTTATTATATCATTTTAGTATTTAATTGAAAGAACAAAGGCACTTTGTAAAAAATTTGCAACACATATATGAAATGTTTATCCAGGGAATGGGCAGCAGCGTTCTTCTTGGTACATTAAAATCTTCCGTGATCACCAAGCCACCTGACAAACTTGGTGATTATGACAAATCCTCCCCTATTATAAACCTCCAAAGTGGCGATTTATGAAGGAGGCTTGTCTGCAGCAATAGACGTCATTCAGCTGTTGATTTGGTGTTATGAAATTTTTATCTTAATTGGTTAAGCCGCATTATCGTTAACGCTACACAAACATTAGATCGCATCGGCACTTCCCAGGATTCAATGTGAAAATTCATAGAAAATGTATACAATTAAAATGGAGTTTTTACTTAATACATAACGGTTAAATTTGGTATGGTCCATTTTTGTCTCTGCTCAGTATTTGTTGATTGTAGTGTAGTATTTATAACTACAACTAGTACACGGCTAACACTCACGATATACAGTCGAATAACTCGACCGGTGTTCGGGCAATGCAGATAATACCATTTATATATCCCAATTATTTATTTCTTATTTAAAGGAATAACTTTGAGAATAAAAATGAACTCGTGAATAGTTAATAAAAGCAGCTACGCGTGTTCAGAAAGAAGACTTATTTACGAGGCACGTCTTTTCTTGGGCTCTGATCTGTTTTTAAACCAACATTCTTTTAATTAATTTAACATTTTAATTGAAACAAGTTAGAGAGCTTTCTACTGTATATCACAGCTGCGGTAAAGTCTAGAAACTAATCGTAGCTGGATCGCCCTAAGCAAAACTAACTATTCAGAAAGTTCATCTTTAGAGATTAGTTACGGCTTACGGCTATAAGTATAACTTTAAGAGCACTTTTTTCTTCTTTTTTCATGAACTTTATAGGCTTTAAATAAATGACTATTTCGCACTTTCGTTTCGTCATCACGCATTCAGCCCATTTCAATATCTTAATATAGAAATGGGCAATTTTCTTGTCTTCAAAACACAAAACCATATTCATACTGTAAACGAAAACACGTATCAAAGTTTATCGTATTTCATATTACCCAATAAAATAACTATATCCTCTAGTACATTTTGCAAAGGAGTACTTTGATATTACGAGCGTGTTCGATCTTTATGCAAAGCATATATTCAGGCTTCGGGTACTTTGGAAATTGCAGATGCAACCGAGAAAATAAAAGAAGTATTTCTTATAAGATTCCATAGTGTTTTTGGCTTGGTAAGCTACGTACCCTCCTTTCACAAAGTATGACTACTCGAAAATCACTAAGAAAGCATGAATTTGAATAAAAATGACTTCATAGATTTTTTTTTGATTTATTATTAATGGTTGGGTTAAATTGTCTTAAATTCCCTTGCAAATGTATGAGAACTTGGCACAGAGCAGAAAGAAAAATTACGCTAGCGTACTGAACGATATTTTTTCTCAACTCTGTAATATTTATGATAGATTAGTTATGGAAATGTAAAAAAAAATGCAAGATTGTAGTAACAAAACCATTTCTACAATTTAGGATCACAGTAGTATTTCCTTTCACTTAGATCCCTCCCGGCAAATTTGAAGCTCTCACTCTCAAGCTGTCCGTGGTGGACATCGGTCGAGTCGGCAAGAACAAACAACTGATTGGCCACATCATCCTTCCACTCACAGAGTTGGAAGGAGTTGCACCTGATGAGGAGCCTCAGCTGTATAAGCTGGATATTGAAAAGGTATTTACGATTACTATGCTCAATTAATGTATAATATTATATGCATATTATATTTCTATTATAATATTGAGCCATTTGGTGTTGAGACCCTGAGTCCGTGGGGTCCGGGAGCTCATCGCGTTTTCAAAAGTTTATCAGAGCGCCTGGTCGATGCTACGCGTGACCAAAATTCTGGCATAACGAATCAGTATTGCAATTCAACGGGGCAATGCTGCCAGCATGTTGCGTACGCTACCTACTGGCGGCCAGTATATTATAGTCCAACTGTTTTTTTGTAGTAGGTAGTGTTTAGTATTCGTTATTATATCATTGTAGTAATTAGTAGATAATATTATAGAAACTGACGTGAGTAGTATTCATAACTACAACTAGTAAACGGTTAACACTCACGAGATACAGCCGAATAACTCGACCGGTCTTCGGGCTGACTCAGCGCAGAGCCGCCACCGCCGCCGTGCGTACTCTTTGATGATGAGCATCTATACTCCCCGAACACCGGTCAAGTTATTCGACTGTGTCTCGTGTTAGCCGTTTACTAGTTGTAGTCATAATAAATCTCTTCTCGTGGGTAACATAACAGCCGGCTAAGGAAATATCTTGGAAATGCGCAGCAGCATTTTTCTCGGTACAATGAATTTTGCATTGCATGACCCATATTTTGTACTTAGTGTAAAAAATCTTCTGAAATAATAAATTAATTGAAAGAATCACCGAATGACTTACTTTCATGGGCATAATGACTGCCACGCATTTACTGTGGTTTTACTTGAAATTTGTGCTTAAAAACCTAACCTCGAAACTTATTAGTTTGCCTTGTTAAATTGCACATAGACAAACTAGTAAATACATTGAAAACCCAGGTTTGGACCAGGTTCAGTAATTCGGCAACGTTAAGTCGTGTCGAGTTTATAATCCAGTAAACGAAACGTACAAAAACGTTGTGTTACTTAAACCTTAATTCTCAATTATTATAATTATTAAAGTGTTAATTTCCCCTTACAAACTTTGCCTTGAACTTTTGCAATCGCGTAGGCGTCTTTTGAAACTTTCCTTAACACGAACCTGTCTAAACTTTCTTGACACATTATCGTTCAAATAAAGGCGGGTGTAAAATCTAAATTGTTAAATGTTTCCTTTAGGATTGTCAAGAGCCTCCATCGGACTTGGGCGAGATACTTGTTTCCTTGCTATACAATGAAAATCTACATCGGCTCACAGTTACCGTTATAGAAACAAGAGCACTGAAGGTATGTTGCATAAGTTATTTATTACTACCTACTACCTGTTATTTATTACTTTACTACCTTGGGATGCAACTGAACAAAAATGTATACGTGAATTGAAATTGTGTTTCTGAATAGAGATTCGATTATTGAGAAATTCGCCTTCTGTTTCGGGAGGATAACAAAATGACAATAAATTGTATCTTATATTTACAAAATATTATAAAGCTCACATAACAAAACATGTTCTGGAAAAATGTTGGAGATTTTTTTTTTAGTTATGTGAAGAACATTATTAAGGAGATTCGGTTAATTCTTAGAGTTAGGCCATTTATTTCATTTTAGGTTTAGTGAGATTTCAAATAGTGCCTGTTGATAAGGATCATTATTCAACGTCAAATGTTTTTATTTTGGACCCTCGACGCAAACAGAGGATTGTTATAAGATGAACGTCTTTTTGCCACCGGATAAACTCATTTTAATGTTTTATATTTCAAAAACCAACCCTAGTTCAAAAAGAAAATTAAAGACAAACTTGATGTCATTTAAATCGCTTAATTGGTCTACAAATAAGTTTTTATAAATAAACATTAACGATTAGACTTTACAAATGCTAAATTGTTAGAGACCCATTGGTTTAATTAGCTTTAGCCTGAAAACTAAGTTTTGAGACTGAAAAGTTCGCAAATAGGTGTTGGTGTAACTTCTTGAATAGTGACGTTTATTAGGCCACCGAGCACATTTAGCAGATTATTGTCTGTGTTGATATGTATTATTTATAATAATAATAATTATTTGTGGACATTTCACACAGCACCATCTAGCCCCAAACTAAGCAAAGCTTGTATTATGGAAACCAAATAACTGATACAATATTTATGTACTTTTTATTTATTTGTACATACTTAGAATACAATATAATACCCACACATAGAACAAACATTGATTTTTATTACACAAATATTTGTCCTGGTGGGAATCGAACTCACAACCTACAGTTCAGAAGACAAAGCTACTACCAATTGAGCTATTGGGTAATTCAAATTAATTAAACAGTCATACATATAATTTCATTTGTTTTTGGAGAATTTATTTTGCTGGCGGTACACTATAATGAGTTTGACATATGATAAATGAGAGAATCTACTCGGCCTGGCTTCGCACGGGCTTATTCGTAAATTATAAAAACATTTATATTTAGCGTACACAATTACGCTTTTTATTTTATAAAGTCCCTTTTAATATTTTTAAAGATAAAAATAATGATAGGTAATCGGTTTCTGGTGCACAATGATGCGGTGGTAGCGTGTAGGCCATTGCCTTTGACAAGCACAGTTTGAAATATAAAAAGAGCGGTGTCCAAACTTTATTGGATTATTGGTCATAAATTTATAATAAGCACGACTTTGGGTGTTTTTTTTTAAGCTATGCAAATTTTCAGGCAAATTTATAAGATGGCATCCTTGTTATGCTCTAGCTGGACCCATCTTCAAACAGACGTGAGATGGTTGTCCGAGTGACCCAAGAGCGAGCTTGCCGCGGGGTGCGCGCGCGCCGCACTGCTGCCGTCGAGGTTGCTGATGATGGCAGCGCGCTGGTCTCCGAATGCTTCCACTTTAGGCTGAAAGCTGATGAGTTGCACACGACCAGTGTCACGATACAGGCATTGCAACCCCACTCTGTGTATGCCAAAGGTAAATTAGTAGTAGATTTAAGTGCATAGCAAATGCATTAATGCAATAGCAAGGTTGACATTATTAATCCTCGACGTAAAAACGACCGGATTTTATAAGTTTGACTTATATGTGTGTGTTTGTCTGTGGGATCATAGCTTCCGAACGGATGAACCGATTTTTTTTGAATTGATTTGATAACTCAATTCAATTCAATTTTAAATTATCTTTATTTCTCATCAAATTACAATACTTATTGAACATTTCTAGTGTACGTATAAATCCTAGAAACGACAAACATTACAAAAAGTTACAAGTATATTTGTTCTGCAAGCTCGGGCGCTTATATAAAACTATTAGCTGGATACTAATTACATTTTTTAAACTTAGTTATTAATTTAACTTATGTCATTATATTGATAAATTAGTTACGAAAGCTTTAGTGCAAGCATTACGTTTTTTGATTAAGAATAAACACAACAATTAGCCAAACGGCGGTAGGTATTCCTACCTACCGCCGTTTGGCTATTTAGCCAAATTTTAAAATTTGGCTAAATAGCCAAAAATTAAAATTTTAAAATTTGGCTAAATAGCCAAAAATTAAAATTTATTTATATAGCAATTTCTAGAGGCGTGCCCAAAGCCCTGACATCTGAAGCGTTGGGTGCCTATTTTGTTATTTGTCTTGTATTTTTGGATATCTACTACACAGTTAAAAAGGTATTTAATTTGCTTGAACTTAGCCATGTCGGTTCCGCTTGGCAATTGAACGAGAATAGGAGGGCATTCAGCAGGGTACAGTGTCTTTAGCTCCGAGGCAGTTGCACCAGCAAAGCCAATTGACGCTAGTTCAGACAGTAATGATACCTGGAGGTATTTAGGTAACCCCTTTATAACAGCTTTAGGAAGTTTCTCATCTTTCCTTGAGAACGTATGGAAGGCTACGTTTTCTTTAAGCAGACCATCCTTAACTTGCTGGTGGCCTTTAGACGAGTAGCACTGCACTTTCACTCTATTACGACCTTTGTATTGTAAGTGAAAGCCTTTTTCGTATTTTTCTATCACATCTTTGATGTTCTGGTGACTCCAGTCTCCCAGAAGCTCAACTAGGATTGGTGGTATTTGGCCAACAGGCTTTTTCTTAGTATCTTTTTTATATGTCTCCGTTGCTACATCATCGACTGGTAAGCCGCTAAACCGATTATTAGTATCGGTGCCCTTATCCTTGTCCCTTGAAATATCTTTGGAGATCGCAAACTTCTTCGGCTTCCGCCACTGATCTGATGCTGCAGATGCTTCCTCTCGTGGTCTCTTACTAACCAAGTTGGGGTTACAAGACGATCTGGTTAGGAACTTATCCATAGTATCGACAAAGTTATCGACAAGAGCTTAGTCCATCCCTACTTGTACTGGACCGGTTTGGAAAAAATACATTGGCTAGTTGGTGCGTGCGGTCACGGACACTACCGAATGAACACTGATTTGATAACTGATGGATCTATTATACAGCACATGTTAGAAGTAAGCAAAAGATTTTTATCTGCATGATGGGAGGATCACAAATCATTCGAGATTAATAAAATGTAATACTGGATAAATCACTTTTTTAAGCTTATTTTTAGTATGAATCGGTCGGTGTTTTTTATTGATATAGATGGTCTGTGCTGGTCTCGATTTGATCAAAAAATTTAAGCGTGCGATACGGTTTTTAGTATGAGTCCAGATTAGTTTTCAAATTCACATTCAAATTATTAATTTCGTTGAGTATGAGTGGCATGACAAATGACTTACATAGAAATAAAAAGTTAAAGATGACTGCAGTCTTTCTTAGATAGAACCTAAAAGAACCTTTTCAGAAAATCAGAATAAACGACAATAATAATCGAACACTTAATATCATTTCGTAGTTTGAAAAAAAGATAGAAAATCCTTGAACTATAAACTTTAGATACCTATAACAATATTAGAGATATCGAATATTGATTTCAGCCGGATTAATTGACACCGGATATTATGGCGAACTTTCCGGATATTAATACCTGTAGTTGATAAAAATCTATCGATACGTCGTGTTCATTGATAAGATGGGAATGTTCGTTCACTATTAGTTATAAACGTACACGTAGCAAACATTCATTTAATTCGTTAAATCTTCCTCTGGCCACATCCAACCACGAGGCATAATTATCTTACGGTGGTTAAATTTAAAAGTCCAAATTGGGAGTTTTGGCGGGAAAGCGAAAAAGATTGCGTCACCGCATTGTATTATTTTCCAAAACTTGTGTTATTTTCAGTGTTAGTGCATAAAATTGGTGCATTCTATTCGTTAAGTGCTGGATTACAGGCGTGAGTGTGGGAAAATGGTATAATGATGATGAAACGTTTCTTTTCGTGTTGTTTCCAAAACTTCATAGAAGCTTCAAGTAAAGTTGCCACCACTTTACTAGGAGTATGACTTTGACTAGACTATGACTTGACTATGACTTGACTTGATGACTTCGACTGTGACTTAACACATATTTGCGTGAAATATCGATAACTTGATAAATTATCAATTACTTGACACTGGCTAAATACACAAGAGTGTGGAGCCAAAACTTAAAAAAAAAGTCCAAATTGAGTTGTCACTCAACACTCATTGTCACTCAACACTCATTGTCACTTCAGCGTTCATTGAGTGACAAAGGAGGAAATTGAAATAAACCGCTAAGTAGTAGACGGCTGGTCGTTGAAAAGAATCCTAAAATGACGGTTGAGAATTATGATTTTGTTTTCCATAACCTCTGTATTTTTGAATTTTAATGTCTGATAAGGGTGGATTATTATCCGTTAAGTATTCGTGAACGTGCACGTGTGTTGGAATATGGTTCCAAGTTTAAAAACCATGACTTTTCGTTTTCTCTTCAAGGCTTCCTAGAGCCTTTCAAAGTCAAAGTCAAAGTCAAAAGATTTATTGCAAATAGGCTAATTTTAGCACATTTACAAGTTAAAATTATATTAGGTACTTATAATTAAGTTATTTCACTTTAGTAAAATATCCACCATGTTACTGTGGCATTTTGACATTGACAATAAGACTTTGACATTACATAACCGTACAAAAATTCCTTACTTGACATTGGCAGAATTATCGCTAAAAAGCGATAGAAAGCCATTAAACGAAGAGAAGAAGAAGTAGAGGCCGAATACGCGCACCCTATACTTATATTTGCTTTATGCATTATCAGGGTTTGGAGTGTCAGCATTTTGTTTTAACACCTTCGCCCTCGCTTCGCACCATATTTTCTCATTGAATATGCCAACGCGTTCTATTCGCTAACGAGCTAAAAGATGATTTGTGGGAATGAAAATGTTGGAGTATTTAATGCATGCTGCATTGTAATAATCGTTTTAAATGTTTTATAATACAGCTCCTTTTCCGTTGATGGTGTTATTTATATGATTAACTAGTTGCGCCTCGCGGTTTCACCCGCGGATAAAAAGTATTTTAATTATTTGCTTATCCCAGGGTAACATTTCATTTTTCACATGTTTTTAACATGTAGCCTATATGTTAATCCAGTGTATAAGCTATCTTGGTACCGAATTTCATCCAAATCCATTCAACCGTTTGAACATGAAGGAGTAACAAACATACACACATACAAACTTTCGCTTTTATAATATTAGTGTGATAAGGTTACGATATTGCTGGGAAATTCACTGTGTAGTGAACAAAAAGCTTAACAAAGTATATAACATTCTACCACCGCTGTTAGACGTAATAGCGTCACTAACGTCGAATAGTGTCTCAGAAACCACTACTATTCCTTTCAAAGACTATTAAACCGCTAGACTGCAAATATAAGTTCCTCTATTTTTTTTTTTATGTTAAGGAATGACGTGACGAGCTAGCCGTTCGCCTGATGTTAAACGACACGGCTGCCCATATCAGCTGCAGTGTTACTCGGAACTCTAATCTATAGAGTTTCATGTGACACTGCACTGCGCACGTCATCCTGAGACATCAGCACAATCTAGTAATAAGATTACTAAACTGTGAGATCAGATCATAAAGTCTCATTTGCCCAGTAATTTCACTAGCTACAGTGCCCTTCAAACCGGAATACCGTAGTGCTTGCACACTACTGCTTGGCGGCAGAATAACTGGCAAAGCGGTGGTACCTACCTAGACGAACTTTGCAGAAAAGTCCTACCACCTAGTATTGGCATAAGCAAGCTTTTTTTTTCGTTTGGTTGTACTTTACAAAATGTATTTCGCTGTAAAAATAAGAAACAGCACTGAGCACTCAACAAATGGTAACCCGGGGCTTAGAGCTTCAACCATCAAATTTTATTAGTAAGAAAATAATATCCAATCATAACTGAGAAATTTTATATTCGCAAGTATCTTCGTGACCAATCACATAGCATTGACCCAACCAATCAGAAAAGTGTATTTTACTTTGCCCCCTCCTCGGATTGGTGACTCATGTTTCTACGACAACAATCTCATTAATAATGTGTCGGTTTATTGGCGGGAAAACGAAAAAGATCGCGTCACCGCATTGTATTATTTTTCAAAATTTGTATTATTTTCAGTGTTAGTGCATAAAATTGGTGGCATTTTATTCGTTAAGTGCTGGATTACAAGCATGAGTGTGGGAAAGTGGTATAATGATGTTGAAACGTTTATTTTCGTGTTGTTTCCTAAACTACATATAAGCTTCTGGTAAAGTTGCCACCGCTTTACTAGGAGTATGACTTGACTAGAGTACACTATGACTTGACTTGACACCATATAGTATTGATTAACTTGAAAAATTATCAATTACTTGACACTGGCTAAATACACAAAAGCCAAAACAAAACAAAAAAAAACAATCTTATTAATAATGTATCATTATTCGTAAGTCAACTGAACGCATATCCTTGGTTCAAATATTGACTACCGACATGACAACTGACTGAACTGAACATGACTGTAATGGGTGTTATTTAAGTTTGAATAGGTTGCAGACAAAAGGGTGCTGATCCGATTTCAATTAAGCTCCGATTTTAACAATCTAATATTTGAATAGGGATTGATTATGTACCCAAATTTAATAACGGAGAAAATATTTATGTCATTTAAAATGTAAAACACTTAAGTGGGTATTCTTTTTTAACTATTTAAGTTAACAATTATCGTATATTTCATAGATACATGTTTATTTTACATAGAAATATATATAAAAATGGCTGAATCCTATCCAATGTAATGTATCGAATCCTATATAATTGCACTGTAGTTAGTGAAATTACTGGGCTCATGAGACTTTATGACCTGATCTCACAGTCTAGTAATCTTATTACTAGATTGTGCTGATGTTTTAGGATGACGTGCGTAGTGCAGTGTCACACGAAACTCTATATATAAATATATATATATATATATAAACTCTATATACTTTAGAGTTCCAAATGACACTGCAACTGATATGGGCAGCCGTGTCGTTTAACATCAGGGAACGGTTGGCTCGTCACGTCATTTCATAACATAAAAAAGAGATAAAGATCTGTAAAACTAATAAGGTTGCAACGCTTGCCGCCGAGATATAACCCTTGTGTCAAGGATTTAAGCTAGATTATTTTTGTTGCAGATCGTCTTCTCGGCAAGTTCGTGCTAGGATCATACATGTTCGCGCGAGGTCGGGCGCTGCAACATTGGAACTCGGCTTTAGCATCACCAATGGAGCAGATCCAACAATGGCATCCCTTAACCAACTAAACAACTTGTGGCGTTTTCATTATGAACTGATCCCGTATATCTCTATCTCTTACTTTTAGAAAATAATTCGTAAACTTGAACTTTTTACAAAGGTAAATTCAGTTTTCTTTTACAAAAAGTTTAATTGATGTTTAAAACGATTTTTCAAATTTAATAGGCTTGTTAAAATGGAGTACTTACTTGCAAAAAAGCAGGGATGTGCAAAATACAAATGTTATGTCGTGACGATTGATAGATTGGCAATGCATCATTGGCAATGCAACATTTCAATATCATAGGATCATTAGATCCCAATGCTGCTGAAATGTCGCTGATATTAATCAGAGCGAGTGCTTTGCTGGGATGATTTAGGAGGGTTGCGTTTGTTTCGTGTTCCTTTTAACCGATGTTGACATTCCATAGTTTGATGTGGATTAATAAACTTTATTCATAAAAAATTATGATTTGTAGCAGTATCTCACCTGCTGAACATAACAGATTTATTTAATGTAAATGATTTATTTTGGCAAATAATTGCATTTATAAACAATATTTTTGATAATGACTGGCCAAAAAGTTCAGTTGGTAGTAACCCCGCCTTCTGAACTGTGGGTTATGGGTTCGATTCCCACCCCTAGAACAAACATTTGTGTAATGAATTTTTTTTTGAAACATTTGTGTGTTTTTTCTGTGTCTGGGTGTTATATTGTATTCTATGTATGTATTTAAAAACAAAAATTATTTAAGTATTGTATCAGTTATCTGGTTCCCATAGTACAAAATTTACTTAGTTTGGGGCTAGACGGCGCTGTGTGAAATGTCCACACATATTATTATTTATTTATTAGTCCAACTCATCATCACGTACTAAGTAGGTTTCTAAATCGTATCTACAGCATATTTAATTGAGTTCATATAAATGGGATCAAACAAAGCGTCAAGCTGGGTGACTTCCATTATGGCCAAGGCTATATAAAACAATTTTGTTACGGGCAGCATCTACTTATGAGTCACAGAAGATGTTCGCCCTTAAATATTCACGGCGCCAAATGAAAACGCTTTTTCAACTTTAAAAGGATATTATGACGTGATGACTTTCGAGAGAAAAAGGTGCTCTTCAACTTTGAACGTTTATAATGAATCATGCCAAGTACGAAATTAGGAAACTTATGGTGATAGAGCACATTTTTCTTTTGCACTAACGAGGACTTGAAAGATTTAGATAATATTTTATCTGATTATTATAAATTTTAACTTAGCGTTAGTAAGAATGAATATTTCGGTTATATATAAAAATACAGAGTGGGTACCTACAAAACAGTAATAAAAGCAACATTATCTTACGATACATATTAAAATAAAATTCTAGTTACATTTTAGTGTAATGATTTCGAATAGTAATTATTAAAAATGCATTGGTGGTAATTAATGCGGCTTAATCTTCTCAATTAAAACAGTGAAGTAGTTGGTACCTCAATAATTTAATCCCAAAATAATTAAGCACTATTTAAATTAAATTACCAATTATACTTATTAATTCAATGTCAAAATTCAGTCATAAATACATCACAATTTTTAATACTCGGTCGGCTAGATGGCGTCCGAAACAGACCTAGATATTTTCAGAACTCATAAATCTATGATCCGAAATAAGATTAAGCCACTCTCAACTCGATTCAAAATCAATAACACCGTCAGTTTTTGATAATAATGAATTCAAATTTATATAAATACATTACAAAATTTATAATACAAAGTAACAAATAACATAATGTATGATGTACACACAATATCATTGTAAGCTAAATGTATTTAACGTTGTTTGTTTAGAAGTTGAACCATTGTTTTCTGTTTGTGGTTTTAAGTAGTTTTTAACTCTCAGTTTGATGAAATTTACATAAGTAATGTTTCCAAATCCACTTGTTCTGTAGTTTTAAGTTAACTACAATTGATAAACAGTTAGCAATTACGAGATACAGTGATCCGAGAGCCGCCGCCACGCCGCGTATACTCCATGAGAATGGGCATCTATTATATATACGAACACCGTCGAGTTATTCGACTGTGTCTCGGTGCTAGCCGTTTACCAGTTGTAATTATGAATACACTTACGTCAGCTTCTATAATATTATTATTATTATTTTTATTTTAACTAAGATTTTCAGTGGATAAAGATGAAAATTAAATTAAGTTTAAATTTCTAGCGGAACTTAGTTACTTAGCTGAAAATGATTATTGATTTCGCTGAATATCAGAATAATCTTAATTACTTGACCATCTTATTATTTATGATTTTAATAGCTAAATACTTTCTTATTTAATTGAAAATATTAAGAAATAAATAACTCTTGGTTAAAAATGTGTTATCATTGAAAGAGTATGAAAATAAATAAGTATGTATAAATATTTACTCAGATATTTTTGTAATTAGCAATTTACATTATACCTTGAATACTTTCTAATATTATAAATGAGTAAACCTTTACTATGAATTAATGATTAATGGTACATACTTAAATTCTTAGCCTGATTTCTATTTAACTTTCAAATTTATGTGCGGTTTTTGTCTTATATAACCTATATTTAAGTTTATTATAAGTAAACCCAAATACAAGACTAAACTAGTTTAACTTACGTTTAATCTTAAGTTTTTTTTATTTGATTCTAATAGTGGCAAAATAAATTCAAAGAATAAAATTAACTCGAAACAGCTTTATACCACTGAGAACGTTCGTTTTACCCTCAAGTGCTCATTACAAAATTAGAAAATGACGAAATTGGAAAAGGATTTAAGAAAAACTATTAAATTTATAACAAAATCGCTTATTTTTTCGCTACGGCTGAGAAAGATTTTGGCAATGGAGAGAAAGTAAAAGAGTCTATAAATTATCTTCGGATAAATCGTATTTTATTATGATCTAGCTGTGCTCCGCGGTTTCATCAACGTGGTGCAAAATTTCCCTACTTTAAGATTTAATAATAAATCTTAATACATAAAATAAAATAATAAACCTTCTCCTGAAAATAATAAACACAATAAGAAAAGAATTTGCGAAAATGTTCTATCCATTCACCCGTAATGCGTTGACCGAGCGAAATAGAGGTTCATTTTTATATATTATGTTAAAAAATAAACGATTTAAAAAGACATTATATATACAGATTTAGATGATTTAATGTCTATATTTCCTTTAGAATCCAATGAAAAGAAAGAAACCCGATTTCGCTATTTACCTTAAATTTATAGAAGTTTGTGAAATTTTATCAGATCTTGTATGGCCATGACGTTAACGACCAGGTAAACGACCAGCTTGACACGTTTTTTTTTGGCTAACATCCTACACTTTCGATAAAATAGTTGCTTAACGTTCGGTGAGTTATAATCAAACGTTGGCCTATCATACTTTAAAAAAAAATTAAAAAGAACTAAGCAACTAATAAAAAGCAAAAACTGGAAAGTCAGTTAATGAATTCCTTATAACAGTCATAGTAACTCAGAATATCAGATCCTTGAGCAAAAACTATTCGTTTATGAGTATCTATCCATAAATCATTTTGGATTTCAACTCTTGTGGTGAAACGACAAAAGATTTAAACAAGCTTTAGACAAATGTTAAACTACCTTTTTGTAGTATTAAACACACGTCTGACGTCTGTCTAAGCCTTGTTTATGTATTTGTGGTAACACGGACGTTCTTGGAGTATATATAAAATTATTAATCTCACTTTTCTAGGTTAAACTAGTTTTGTCTTGGGCAATCTAATGAGTTAATCCGGAAATGTATATTTTTCGCCAATCAGGCTTGAAGATAATTGTAAAAAGAAAACACTTTTCAATTTTCAATTATACTATCAGAATCAATTTTTAAATATTAGTAATAATAATTATATTTACTGAATACTATATTGCAATCTAAAATTATAAGTATTGCTCATTGAGAATAATATTATGAACTTCCGCCCACCTGCACGTTCCGTTTTAAGCCCGGACTAACCAACCAAATAACTAATCCAGAGTTAATTCGTTATTTTATCTTGCGTTATAACAAATGAGCCATATATACCGTTAAATTTTTAACCCAGGCTAAATTTGTTAAAATGGAAAACATAAAACTTGACACTACGATATTTGACATTTGACATCTAGGTTATGCTCATGTCACTTGAGCTTTGGTTAATGTCATTCATCTGTCAATTTTCCGAACGTGCAAGAGAAAAGTTTGGTTATCTATTTATCAACTTAGCTCGAGTTAGCTAACCCGTTAGGTTAGCTAATGAATGATTAGCTAACCCATTAGGTTGGCTAATCTTTCATAATTTTGATCCTGATAACGTGCAAGTGGGCTTTAATGTATTATTGAAAGATGTTTATCTAAAACGCATAATCTACTTAATGTTAAATATAAAAATATATTGCCAATATACACGTACATTGTAGTATTATTTCCATTATGTGCAACTGATAATGATTAAAATAAATGACTAAATGATGTCAGGATTGTAACGTTTTATTTCCACTCCTCGTGTAATTTTTTTTACACTAATTGTTTGCTATAAAAAATGGAGGGCGCGCGTCGTCAGCTTTTCTTGTCCACTGCTAATCTTTCCAATAGCACGCCATGGATGAGTCCGTGGCGTGCTATTGGAAAGATTAGCAGTCTTCGGCTCCGCATCAAGCCTCTACAAGCCGCTTCCGTTTCTTCTTCGCGTTCTTCTGTTAATCCTACCACGTAGTTTTCGTAGGTTGTCACTCGTAACTCCTGCCCTGGAACTTGTGGTAACTGAATGAATTATCACGAATACTAACAAACATGCAAAAAGTACATTTAAGGAGTTAATAGCCCAGCGCGCCTGTTACGCAATCTATGACTATGATGCTTACCACAAATGGTTGCCGTAGATTGCGTCACAAACCGCGTGGTAGGGCTGGTTTGCTCAAACCTTTAAGTGATACTTTCAATTATG
The DNA here is from genome assembly GCA_905220475.3 of Ennomos fuscantarius. Taxonomy (NCBI): domain Eukaryota; kingdom Metazoa; phylum Arthropoda; class Insecta; order Lepidoptera; family Geometridae; genus Ennomos; species Ennomos fuscantarius. The sequence goes on from HG992039.1 coordinate 6,739,000, forward strand.
CGTCATTTTATAGATTAATTTTGCAGTAATAATGTTCAAGCTAAATAAATTAATTACTAACTACCCCACAGACATTAATTAAGCGTAACCTACTTAAAACTTAATGACTATTTTACGTGGTGGCGCTGGTTAATCAGTTTAAATAGATATTTTACCTATGCGTGACTAAACAATTTTGAGCAGTCCATTTTTTTATTAGTACTACACAAAATAAATATTAGTAAATACTAAATGCGTCCCACGGTTTCACTCATGATCACCCATTTTCCCTAGGGAATTAGTTTTCCAGGATATAATGTATCATATTTCTGATTCGCAGTGGCTGTGTAAGCAAATAAATGTACATACGATAGTTCCAGTTTTAGTAACAAGCAGGATTTGAACCCACGCTTTTCCGCTCACTGTATTTTGCTGTCCCGCTTTCCTAACTGAGCTATGACTGTATGCTCAGAGGCTTGAAATGTAATTTATCGAAATTGCCAGTTTGGTTGATGTTGTAAAATGTATTTGTAGTTGATAAGTAGCTGCATATCCTACACTTGTTGTTGTCTACTCGTGAGTGGCTTGAAATCTTACTTGTGGATGGGGAATGGTCGTTAATCTGACTGCGTTAGACCGGTAGACCGACCGGTGGTAACTGGGATCACTATTTTTGTCAAGCGTGACGATTATATCCATACTTTTTTGTTTCTTGGAAGGAATTGCAGAGGCATAAAAGCTGAGACCTTCTAAAGGAGCTACTGAGAATTGTGAGTATATAATGGATCAAAAAATGTCCATTACCCTAGTTTGATGTTTTCAGATCCATAGGGCCCGTTTGATCCAGCCATCTAATGTGATTATAATAAAACTACATAGCATGCACGACCGCAATGCTGTTTCAATAAGTAACAGGGATTGATTGCAATGCAATAGGAGTAATTTCCATACTAACTATGCACATAAAATGCGTATTTACAATGTCAAATCCATACAAATTTGTTTTTCTATCGGTTGCAATCGAGTAACGTGAGTAACGTGATCGCCCAGCTGAACTTAAAAGTCTGCTTAAATCGGTTACAAGTTACTTAATCGATTATGTAAACATGAATGTTAATATTTTATTTTGTTAAATTTAACTCGTGTTTTATACAATGATTTAATTAGTTTTTAATTTTTTAAATTTTATTTTAATGTTGGGGTGACTCGGACAGATTTCTTGGACACCGATTGTAGTTTCAGAAATTAGAACATCCAGTAGCGAATAAAGAGAACAGAGACATTAAAGGTGTGCCTCTATTTGGGTCACCTCTTTGGGTCACCTGTCACGTTAAGACACGGTTGCTTGGCAGCAAATAGGCCTATAAGGGACGCATAAAAGTTTTAGTAGAAACAAACTCCTACAAGAAAACAACAATATGGTACATATAACTTCAGTTTACCTTATGTTAATTAACTGAATGTATGTGTAATGATTAAATATAAATAAACTAATGATTTGATGCCACATGTGTTGACACTATGGCTCTGTCCCATCTTCCTTTAACAACAGTTCAAGCCGGCGCGGCCGCCACCAAGGCCGAAAACCTCAAACGACACAAATATGCACTCCTTGACAGGGCCTACATGTTTGTGCCGTTTGGGGTGGAGACAATGGGTCCGTGGGGGCCGGCTGCCATGGCAACATATAGGGACTTGGCCAAACGTTTGGTGGAAGCTTCAGGTGACCAGAATGCTGGCTTTTATTTTGCACAAAAAATACGCATTGCCATTCAACGTGGTAATGCTGCCAGCACAGCATTCTGGGAACTTTCCCCTCTACCAACGGGTTATTTTAAATTTTTAGTTTTTATTAATTATAAGTTCTTAGGTATAGTTTAGTTTTTTAGGTCTAGTTTAGTTTAGTAATTGTTAATTCATTTGCGTTAATAAACTAATAATTGTAGACATTTTACAAAAATACATCTAGCCCCAAACTAAGCAAAGCTTGTACTATACCAGATAATTGATACAACACTTAGATACTGTTTGTTTGTAAATACATTGAATACAATATAACAACACCTAGATACAGAATATACATCGATGTTCATCACACAATTGTTTTTTCTGGGTAGCAATCGAACCCACAATCTACAATTTCACTAACAACTGAGCTATCAGACCAGTCCAACAACTACTATTAAATATTATTATCTACACTACCTACTACAAAAAGAAGACAATTTGGACTACATACTTGCCGCGATGACCTATAGACAGTCCAAATGCTTCAGCCCACTACCAGCGTACTACGTAGCGTACCCAAAATGCTGGCAGTATTGCCCCGTTGAATTGCAACACTGATTCGTTGTGACAAATAAATGCCGGATTTTTTTTATGTTTTGGCTCTACACTATTGTGTATTTAGCCAGTGTCAAGTAATTAATAATTTATCAAGTTAATGATATTTCACGCAAATATGTGTCAAGTCACAGTCGAAGTCATCAAGTCAAGTCATAGTCAAGTCATAGTCTAGTCAAAGTCATACTCCTAGTAAAGTGGTGGCAACTTTACCAGAAGCTTCTATGGAGTTATGGAAACAACACGAAAAGAAACGTTTCACCATCATTATACCATTTTCCCACACTCACGCCTGTAATCCAGCACTTAACGAATAGAATGCCACCAATTTTATGCACTAACACTGAAAATTACACAAGTTTTGGAAAATAATACAATGCGGCGACGCAATCTTTTTCGCATTCCCGCCAAAAAACTGCCGGCATTTTGGTCACGTGTCGCATTGACTTCACACACACATACACACACGCACGCACGCGAGCACGCACGCACTGACTATAAACTTGGAGATTTTAAGTCAATAGTAAATACTAAATAGGTGAAATGTCTAGGCAAGCATGCCCCATAGTATACAACGTCATTGCTTAACATCAGCCAAGACAGTGGTCAAATATCAAAAGTGGCCTTATAACCAATAAATAAAATAAAAAATAGCCAAGCGTGATTTGGTAGATGACACAATTTTTGTGTTTATTGAACTGTTTTATTTCCTCACGATGTTTTGTTAAAAGTGAGCAGTTTGAGGTTATATTTCACAGAAAACCAAATGTGATATACTTATAGATGTAATGTAGGCACTACATAGCTATTGAGAAATAATATTATAGTAAAGTAAATTATGGGAAGTTCGGGTAAAAGCCTACCAAAATCAGATTAACGTCTAATAAAATTTATTACTCGAATAGTCAAAGAGCAAAGATTTCGGTACGGTAGATATAAGTAAGTAAACATAAACTTAGTTAAGATCTATTTAATAATTTGATAAGTAAATAGAGTATAATATTAAATTTATTAAGAACCAAATCTACAAAGTGCTGGAAAATAATTAATATTAATCATAATTAAGTGATATTACAGTAACAACATGTTTTTAGGTTAATTATTTTTAAATTGGCATTGGTTGGTACAGAATAATAAGTACTTTAATAAATTAAGTTTCTGAGATATTTATAATTATGACTTGCCTGATCTGCTCAGTTGGTAGTAGCCCTGCCTTCTGAACTGTGGGTTGTGGGTTCGATTCCCACCCAGGACAAACATTTGAGAACATAGGTGTTTGTTCTGTGTCTGGGTGTTATATTGTATTCTATGTATGTATTTACAAATAAAAAAAGTATTTAAGTATTGTATCAGCTATCTGGTTCCCATAGCACAAGCGTTGCTTAGTTTGGGGCTAGATGGCGTTGTGTGAGATGTCCACACATATTATTATTATTATAAATGTTACAAAATAGATAGTAAATATTTTTAATTTGTTTACCAGTATAGCCGTAGAGTAATCAACACATCAATAATAATAACAATAACGTCCAACGATCACATACATAGATCCTGGGTCCTAATTAGGATACCCACGAATTAGGAGAACCATGGTCCCATAACACCCAGACTCAGAAAATGTATTTGCGCTTTCTTTCCTGTGCACAAATACTTGTAGTACTGCGGGAATCAAACCCGCTCAGTTATGAGCCGACCTGCTCAACCACTACACCACAGAGCCTGTCATCAATGTTGAAGACAAAAGAAAATTGTGTTAAATGTTAAATTTATAAGAATCCAATTTTCAAAACTTGTTGTCGAATTATCAGTGCAATTTTGCGTAATCATGGTGTCATAAATATATATATATAAATATATAATTAAAACTACCATGCTGTAAGATTATTAAAATAACATTATAATTTCAAATAAAGTCAAGACGAAAACGCAGAACATGATATGAGAGCGGGGAGGCTTATTACGGAAACATGGATGAGTAATGGAAACATTACCGAAACACGAAAACATGGCAGAGACAAGGCGCATGCCACTTAATTTCTTTACAAATACCATAATTACAAGTGAATTAAAAAATAAAACAGATAAAAACAAAAGCAATACGTAATGAAATAAAATAAAATTGTAACCGATAACTTCAACTTTGTTAGAACTTCACTAAATAATTGAGCAATAAATTGACAACTTTGTCCTTCGACAGTTCTTTGTAAGAATCATTAAACCCGCTATCAGTATAATATAACCCACGGGTATAACCATCCAGCAAGCTGGCTTGTAAATATATAATACAAAACAAAATAAAATACATACTTTTTTAGCCGCGCACTGACTGAATGAGCCACTCCCGCCCGGAGACGCTGTAAAAGTCGGTATAGAACAGTATTTCCAGTATGTACAGTATTGCCAGTTCAAAAAAAACAACTGAGTGAGACACTTCGCGAAGCTGCCTTGTGAGGCAAATGCTCGGTCGGTTAAGAGTACTGAATGACGCCCTTGCCATGGACGATTATAAATTATATAATTTCTAGTTGCGCCCCGCGGTTTCACCCGCAGATAAATAGTATTTTAATTATTTGCTTATCCCACGGAAGCATTTCACTTTTCCGGGATAAAATGTAGCCTATATGTTAATCCAGCGTATAAGCTATCTTGGTACCGAATTTCATTCAAATCCATTCAGCCGTTTGAGCGTGAAGGAGTAAAAAACATACACACATACAAACTTTCGCCTTTATAGTATTAGTGTGATTATTTTTGTTTTTTTTTTATGCTTTTAACATGACCTACTAAGTTCAAGTAATTACTGCCTAAGAGCTGTTACTTTTACGTTAGCTGGTGAAATATTTTTACGTCAACATAAAACTTTTTCCCTAAGGAAATAGCTGCTTAGAAATTTATGAGACACGAGACGTACATGGATTGACAGTATGCATAGTTACAGTAAATTTATTGAAAATATCGAAACGTTTTTATTTGAAAAAGATGATTGCGGAACTATCAGTACATTTTCTGCTATTTAGCTGCAATTAAACACAGTAATATATCTGTGTCTAAAAGACTGACTTATAACAACATCATTGATTTTCTTCGATTCGTCTAAGATAGCTATAAATTGAAATAAAAATGAAATCAAAAAGATCATTTATAACGTAGCTCTTTACATAGGGCTTCGGTATTTATTGCGAAACCTTTCAACGTAGTACTCTAATAAATTAAATACATTGTTAGACACAGATAGATGGATAATAACAGAAGGAGATAATGAAGAGTTAGACTTGAGTACTCAACAAGATAATTTCAAGCATAGCTTCAAACATTACGTTTTGTTCAACCTGACATTAGATGGAAATTCAAGTATAAAGCAATGGGTAGCACTAAACTAATTAGCTTTTGCATGACTTTTTGGAAAATAATATTATGTGTCTTGTAGTTTCTTATTTAGAAATGTAATCGAAGTTCCAGATTGGAGTTTTCTTTTCATTACGCTGGATTGCTTGAAAATATTAGGATTGCTAATAAATTTTATATTAAACAATTTAACAGTAACCTAAATTGAGTATTTTGTACAGGTATTCTGCTCTCGACGTGTATGTTGCTAAAACACCGCAACTCACTTTGAATAAAAGAGCCGTTAAAAAAATAATAGAAGTAGGTACCTAAACAAGTTGTGCAAATATTTGTTGCTACCATTTACATAATCAATTGGCTTTAGGCAGGTGTTAAAGGCCTTAGTATCTACTTTGAAGACTTGAGGCGAGCAACAAAAGGGTTCCTAAGCTCTCACTAAGTCAGCTTTATAAGATCTTGTTTATTTCGGTTCAGTTAGTGATTGGAACAGTGTTAAATCCAACTTACATACAAACCAATAGATTTATTAATTTTTTTTATATGAGTAAATAATATTAATAAAAACGATTTATGATTTATAAAATTATGGCCTGCTTAGCGTTATCAATACATTATTGAAGAAACATTTGAAGATTAAAGTTTCTTAGCAAAATAAAAAAGACAACACGAATAACGACACTCCAGAAGAACCAAAGCTATAGGTTTAAAAAGTTGACTTAGAAGTGGAAGTAGCAGCATTGAACGCAGAAGAAAAAAATATTTGAACTCTACTTTCTTAAAAAATTTCGCGATTGCAACACGTTTTCTTTAATATTTTTGTTTGATCCTTTTGTCACTTCCATGTGTCACTGTACTTACTAGACAAGTGGGCGTTTTTGAGCCAAAACCCTGTAATATCAAAGAGTCACTTTTGAAAGGCCCTTCCGCCTTTATAATAAGCTTGGATTTTACAGGTATTATTTTTTAATAAAACACATGCAACACTGAGTTTACACAACATCCCTGTCTTCTACATAAAGAGCATGTTTCTGCGATGGACATAAAGCCATCATGCGAATTTTTATTCCGTGATATAATTACCAGGAAATGACTCATGGGAGTGACAGCTTTTTTATACGCGTACATTTTCATGTTTTCTACCAGCTTGTTTTATAAAGAGTGGTAGACTTTTTATGGGTAGAGACAACGCTTATTATTATTTCCTGGAATCATGTAGATTCTACATTATTCCAATACACACGACTATTCGGTTGTTTTTTGAAGTAAAACTTCTTTACACACGCGTAGCTTGGGAAATAAGCTGGTGAAGACAAGGCGAACGGAAGTTGAAGTTAGTTCACATACCAAATAAAAAAGTTGAAACATCGTATGTCTTATAAAATGACAATTTACAATTGTCAAGATGTTGACATTAACATTAAAGAAAGCAATACCAGCCGATAGATGGAGCTAAACTAAAAAACCTTTACTTCAGTCGTGTACTTCTTGTAGCAAACTAGTTTTTTTTTTTTAATTTTTAAGTAGCGCAATTCATTTTTACAAAAAAAAAGATATTTGAAATTATTAGGTACACTTTTACCCCGTCTACCCAAGTGTGATTCTATATCTAGTAATTTCTACTATCACTACTTAACAAATCATGACATGTTTCAAGTAACCCAGTATACATACAATACAGTACGTATAATATAGTATGAATAGTACGTATAATATAGCATTGGTAGAGTAAAATGATGGTAAAACAAGAAAAACACAGTATGTTGCGCTCATCACTTTGACTGACGCCTGAGCACGAATGAGTGCTAAAATTTAATATGACGTCGTGCCTGGAAAATGACGTGTTATTATAAAAGTCTGAAGCTGACCAGAATAATTGAACATGCAAAACAAATACATGCAAATAAAGCTTGGAGAAAACTTTCAGTAACGACATTCTTTAATTGACTAACAAGTGATTTTTTTAAAATACCTCGTGCGATTTCAATTAACAAGAGAAAAACTAAACGATTACACATTTTATCCTATAATTGACAATCGGCTCATAAATGTTATTTATGGGATGCTAGTAATAGTTTAAATAAGTTATTTTAGTTGTCGCTGTTTACTTTTGTAAAGGACTTATGTCATACGTGTCTGTCAGTTTTCTTACGATGTTTTCTATTCAAGCGCAAATTCGTCATAAGTTGATATTATTGCGTGCCGTTTAAGAAATTGACCTTCCTAATTTTGTCGCATCATATCCTGCCACATTTGGCTGCCAATTTCACACCGGATTAAAATTGATTTTGTTGTTGCCATACTATTGACGTTTAATGTTGTTGTATAGTGTTTGAAACGTCAGAACTTTGTACATTATTTACTGAGATGAGCGACCCTTCCTTTAATGTTCAATGACCTTTGACCCGTAAACTTTGCGGTAAGTGGCTAAGATCGAAAAAGGGTGTTCGTGTGACGTCTTTTATTTGGAAAGGATCTCGTGATCCTATATCATGAACCCATCGTGTTTGGTAAATATTACCTACTTAAAGTAATTACAGATCCGTTAAAACGATAATTGAATTAAAATTCAAGTTATAACTTTTTTTGTGATAGTTCGTGCAAAAATTAACCCAAACTTAGCCAATATCGCGAACTGCGATACACCATCAAACGAAAGTTAATATAAGTCAATAGGCCGATGAGTAATAGGTTTTTTTTTTTCATGAAATAATTGCGATTGGCCATGGTCAATGATCAGTGATCATTACAATGTGATCATCGATCACATTATATTTTACATTAATAATATTCCTTAAAATATAAACAAATGTGTATAAAATACAAACCCACATATTGACCACAAATTACCAAGTAATGTTCGTGTTTGATTATGAGGTCCACTTAAATCTTTTTAGCGAATAAAAGTGGTATAGTACCTTTAGAGGTAAACGTCAAATGTATATATATATATATATATATATATATATATAGATATATAGATAGATACGTATAAGTATACCGACCTATTAAGGTTACTACAAGTTCATTCAAGGTTCTACGAGTTTTTTGTTGACGGGATTTTAATTGCAGCTGCATTTCCCTCCAAATAGGGGGTAGTTTGCTTACCAGCCGATTTAGATAATATGCCGTGAGAACCCAGTGGTGGACCACCCCACCCTTCACTTCCCGTGAGTGCCAAAAAGCCAAAGAAGGGAATATCCAGAAAATAGGCTGCAGCATTCTCCTCGGTTCATTAAAATCTTCTGCGATCAAACTGCCTGCCAAACGCGATGATTATAGCACACCCTCCAAATGATAAGCATTTTTCAGCAGTGATGACATCATCTGCTGCCGGTGGTTGATTTAATTATTATATACAGACAACACAATTGTTGCAGAAACGTTTGTGCTCACGAGGTCTACCATTAAAAGAACTACTACTTTAAATATAGAATTATTTTTTACCTTATTGATACTCCGACACAGTAAGTACTGTATTATTATTATCTACATATTATAAAAATATCTATGGTAATAATAATAATAAAGAATAAATATACGCTGACAAAGCTTTGGGTAGAAAAATTATGTCTGTAGTAGTTGCGCTCGCGGTTTTACCTGCGGATAAAAGTATTTTAATTATTTACTCATCCCACGGGAAAATTTCACTATTCCGGGATAAAATGTAGACTATATGTAAATCTAGTGTATAAGCTATCTTGGTACCGAATTTCATCTAAATCCATTCAGACGTTTGAGCGTGAAGGAGTAACAAAGATACACACATACAAACATTCACCTTTATAATATTAGTGTGATTAACCATACATACAATACCCACAGGTATATTCTGACATGTCTGAGTAAATATGAGATACGTGCTCGGATTCAAGAACATACCTTTCTAATTACACCTAAGAGCCAGCCACAGGAGTGTTATTAATTCTCTCTGTGTATTTTTGGGCTTGATCGTTTAACCATTAGGACAAAATTCACGAAGAAATTCTATTTAAATAATCTATCTACGAGATAGTTACAGCATATTAGAATTTATAATTTTCAATTAATTAACTTGCAGTTAAAAATATAAATTATTAGCTACGCTCCGCGGCTTTACTCACGTGGTAATTTTTTTCTAAACTTTCCAAGTTTTTTTTACAAGAACCTTCTCCTGACAATAATAAACACAACAAAAAATAGTGGAAAAGTTCCATCCGTTCACGCGTAATGCGATAGCCAATGGAAATAGAGATTCATTTTTATATACTTAGATTAGCTGTGGTTGTGAGTAGAAGCGGTAGGATAGGGGTAACTATGTATATTTCTTATACCTTTTTATTCTTATATCTCCTATTATCAGTTTAAATACTTAAGTATTTAAATAATTATGATATTAATACATGTTAATACATACATCATTATCAACAGCCTGGAGACGGCCACGGGAAGAAAGGTCTAATAGTAATAATGATATATATTATCTCTCTAGAGGCAACCATTAATCGTATAACGCAACTTATGCTTAGGTGAACTGACGATATTGTTAGATTTGTTATAGTAATTTATTTAATTTTTTATTTGTTTTTACACATTTATTATATGTTGAGATATAACATTTTGAAAACTAAACTTGCAAGTTGACAATTTACACTACTTCTAACTACATATTAAATATTTGCGCTGTTATCTTTATAGAGTCTAAGGTACATTCTGAGGTGTCATTCAAGGTGTCTGTTTATTAAAAGACTAAGCTATGTTTAACAAATTGAAAAATTATTATGGTTACAAAATAATTTTTGTGTAAAATATTCTAAGGGCCTACGCTACGTAGCCTGTATTGCTACGGCTGTAGCATATCTACGAAGTTACGTTGGCCGTAGAATTTTCTTATCTTCGTCGTAGCACCCACCGTAATATTAAAATGGAAAATAAAGTCGAGTGAAATTTTCCTTAAAGCGCGTTAAATAGGATTGGGATAACTTAATAGCAATTTCTTTTGTTTTATATCTACAAAATAATATTAGTATGCTTTTGTTTTTTTTTGCAGATGTTCGTCAAAGTAAAAGGGATTCGTCGTCCCCAAAGTTTTGATTTATACGTGGACACAATATGAGCCTTCTGCAGGAAAGCTTATTTATAGAGATTTATGGTTTACATGTTTTGTTTTATTCCTTTTAGTTCTTTTCACTTCTATTAGCAAATATGTGAACTTTTCATGGTTATTCAAACTTCTATTATAAGCTTGAAATTGATGTGTGAATATACATTTTGAAATTTAAGCGTTGTTCTCTACTTCTCCCATAGGTAGTTCATTTAGATCTAAACCCAAATTAAGTGAAAATCCTTAAACTTTTACGATACAGAACGTTACGTTACAGGTGCCATGAAACAATGGTTTTTAATAGCCGTAATCCGTAATAGCCGTAAAGTTAATTTAAATTTGGTTTACGCAGTACAAACTTAATCGGGCTATAACATATTTATTTACTTCGACGTTTCGATCAAGTTGCACCAGCCATAGTCATGAGTAGACAGCGTTAATTTGTGATGCGTCGGCTTAAATAGGATCTACAATAAAAACAAGGATTATTCGGTCGTCGCAACACGATGAATTTTATTTGTAATGTTCCTTAATCCTTAATGTCTTGAGAGCCAATGTTAGCTAGATTTCCGTAAATATATTCAGTCATTTAATATATTAAAAAGTCGAAATACTCGAGTGAAATATAGAACATAGACACTTCATCGACATATTGTCACGGATAGTTAATATGGTTTTGTAAAAAAAGTATTTATCTCCACTGAAGAGCTAAATTCCTTTGATCCCTTTTTTCAAGAGCAATTATCGCGACTAGTTTACGTTTTGTTCTTTATCTCCTCAAATTGCGCCCAACTAAAGGATCACGCTACATAGTATCAAAATTTAACAAAAACGGCTAAACTCCGAACTCACTCAAAATAATTTAGACGACTTCTTTTTGATTACTAAATCTAATCTAAATATATATAATCTAAAAATATATATAACTCAAAGGGGACTGACTGATTGACTGACTGACATAGTGATCTATCAATGAACAGCCCAAACCACTGGACGGATCGGGCTGAAATTTTGCATGCAGGTAGATGTTATGACGTAGGCATCCGCTAAGAAAGGATTTTTCGAAATTCCACCCTTAAGAGGGTGAAATGGGTGGATGAATTATTTTCCCATAGGCCACGCCACGAGCGTAGCTGCAGGCAGAAGCTCGTAAGTAATAAATGAAGAAAAAAAAAGCACTACCGAATTGTGAAACCCAATAATTTTACCAGGGCTATTTTCAGGTACACTCTGTACATATCTATAGTTTAAAGATTTGAGCAACGCTCCAAATTGATTATCAAAAATACTGCGTGAAAAATGTGCCATTGTATTATGTTTATGCTTTATTTGTGTTTTGTTGCAATGTTTTTATTAAATTTCAATTTCTAATTCAAAGCTTGCCATTTAAACCAATTTATCTTCAAATCTGTGACATAAATAACAACGTAGGTTAAGATTTTTGCTGAAGTTTTAATACAAGAACAAATTGCTCTGAGCTAAGTTTATCTTGAGAATGAGTCGAGACAGTATTCTTGTTTTATTGTTCTATTTTTCAACTTTACAAAAGATAAGATTTACGGTGTAAAAGTTTCAATGCGCAAAGTTTGAGTTTTTGTAACCAAACGTTTGGAACCATTTCAACAAAATGTCTCATGAGGCATCGTTTTAGTCAAGTCAAACTACTGACTGACTGACTGACTTATATATCAACGCACAGCCTAAGCCGCTGGTCTTAGAAACATGAAATTTAAAAGATGTATTTTTTGTAAAGTGTAGGTATCCACTAAAAAAGGGTTTTTATAAATTCCACCCCTAAGAGGGTGAAATGGAATTATCCATGAAAAAATATCTTCGTTTCCTATAGGTCACGCGGGCGAAACTACGGGCAGAAGCTAGTAACAAATAAGATCTATACAATAACAATGGTATGTTTAGACCGTGTTATAACCGATCTGTCCATACCACGCAGGTAGCATATTTAGATACAATAATTCCGGCTACACATATTACAGTCGCAATATTGCGTGAAAACAGGATAAAAATGTAGTTATCTCCAAATCGGAATTCAATTTGCGAACGGTATGCGTGCCTATGCTTTTACGATAGAATAACTTTTGCCTGCGACTTTGCATGATCAGGAAAAAAAATTATGTTCGTGCCCAGATGCAGACACCTTTAAAAAAAAAAAATTATACAGATCAAGCGTGTCACGTCTTAGAAAAAATCTTATGGTTTACTGGCGCAGATGACATAAAGTGTATCCAGCCTTGTCATTAGTGTTTGCGCTCGGCGCCTATTGCTTGGCATTAATATTGTTATTCCTTTCGCCTCAATCAGGGTGCGAGTATAATTTGTATTCCTGCTTTGTGTTTTTTTTTTACCTTAGTAATGAGTACAATACTTAACTAAGAAATAAAGAAAAAACATGAACACTGTAAGCTGAAATACAGACCATGAGTATTTCGTCAGTAGACGTCGTAGTGCTACTAAACTAGGTGGTAGGACTTTTCTGCCAATTCGTCTAGGTAGGTACCACCGCTTTGCCAGTTATTTTGCCGCCAAGCAGTATTGCGCAACCACTACTATGTTCCACGTTGAAGGGTATTGTAGCTAGTGAAATTACTGGGCAAATGAGACTTTATGACCTGATCTCGCAGTCTAGTAATATTAGGTCTTTACCTATGAAATTGCCGTTTTGTTTGAAAAAAGTTAAAGTATTTTTTTTTCGAACTTATTTATTTCTTTTATTCAAAGTAATCACCCCTGCAATCAATGCATCTTTGCCAACGCTGTGGCAGTTTATGGATGCCCTTCTTGAAAAAATCAGCAGGACGGGAGACAACAAACTCTTCAAAGGCGTTTTGTACTGCCTCTCGGGAATTGAATTTTTTTCCCGCTAAAAAGTTGTCAAAATTTTGGAAAAAGTAATAGTCGGTAGGCGCAAGATCTGGTGAGTATGGCGGATGAGGGAGAGCTTCCAAACCCAACTCATGCAGCTTAGAGACGGTCTGTTGTGCAGTATGGGGTCGCGCGTTGTCGTGAAGTAGCAGTGGAGACGACCGATAGACCAAAGCTGGTTGCAGACGTGCGAGTTTCGCCATCATTGTGGTCAGTTCTTCAATGTACACATCTGCAGTAATGCTCTCGCCGTTTTGTAAAAAGCTATGATGAATCACACCAGCACTAGACCACCAAACTGTGACCATCATCTTTCTAGGGGTCATTTTTCGTTTTGCACATTGCTTTGGTACCAAACCAAGATCTAACCAACTTGCTGAGCGCTTTCCATTGTCAAAAAGAATCCATTTTTCGTCGCACGTAACAATTCAGTTCAAAATTCCTTCATTTCTGTGCCTGTTAAGCAGCGCAAGGCAAGTCTCGACGTGTACGTTGTGCTGGCGATCGTTAAGTTCGTGGGGCACCCATCTATCAAGCTTTTTTATCTTGCCAATCTGTCGCAAATGGACCAATATTGTTTTGATGCTAACATCAAAAGCTGCTGCCAGCTCAGCTGTAGATTGAGATTCATCAGCTTCCACAATCGCCTTTAATTCATCATTGTTGACCAAAGTTTCCGGACGACCACGAGGTTAATTTTTCAAGTCAAAATTCCCAGAACGGAACCGAGCAAACCAATAACGGGTTGTACGTTCGTTTGTACAGTTCTCTCCATAAACGTCGTTGATGTTACGTGTCGTTTGTGCCGCGTTGGTGCCACGACGGAACTCATATTCCATAATTACACGAAATTTCAAAGTATCCATTATGAGGAAAAATGTTGAAATGTAATGAAAATACAACGCTAATCAATAAACAAAAGACTTATATTGTAAATAGAATGTCATATTTTTAAAACAAAATTAATTTGAATTTAGAATTCATAGCCAATCAAAACTTTTTTTTGTTTGAAAAAGTCTGTACTGCAATACGGCAATTTCATAGGTAAAGACCTATTATTATTATTATATTGTGCTGATGTCTCGGCATGAAGTGCGAAGTGCAATGTCACGCAAAACTCTATACTTTAGAGTTCCGAGTGACACTGCAACTAATATGGGCAGCCGTATCGTTTAACATCAGGCGAACGGTTAGCTCGTCAAGTCATTTCATAACATAAAAAAAAATTCGTGCGCGCTCTGCCCAAATTGTCAAAATAATTATAATATACGCTTACTTTTCCATCCAAAAACTAAAAACTTTTCCGACAAAATCGCCTGATGTTGAAATTACACATAAGTAAAGCGTAAAAAATATATAAAAAAACAAACAACCAGACAGACCGCTAAAAAGTTTGTAATTTATTATTTTATCACATGTTTTATAGCATCACACGTGTTTTGTATCCTGACATACCATTTATCCCTGATTGCCAACCTTATTTTGGTGTCCATAAGAGTCAATATTAAAAAGCATTCTGTACTCAGAGGTGTTTGTTATATTTGGCGTGGCGTGAGTAACAATGTTTATGAAACGTGTGTAACCTTTCAGTAACAATTTGATGCTCCGTAATGTACGGATAATGTCCTTTATCATCCAGATCAATAAATAAATAAATAAAATAAAATAAACATATGTGTGGACATTTCACACAGCGCCATCCGGTCCCAATCTAAGCAAAGCTTTAGCAATATATAGCAATATTATTAATTAACTATAATTTGACTGTCCCAAAAGGTCAGTTGGTATTAACCCTGCCTACTGAATTGTACGTGTAGGTAGGTTATTACAAATAAAAAAGTATATAAGTAATGTATCAGTTATCTGGTTTCTATAGTACAAGCTTTGAGTCTTTATGGCGCTGAGTGAAATGTCAACATAAAACTGTAAAAAAAAAACAAACAACATTAAATAAACTGTAAAAAAATATGACCAGACCATGATTATATTTAAGTAAGAGCTAACTCGATGTGAAAAAGAAATATTTTATTATATCTTTTATTCAGTATATATTCGTCGTCATATAAAATAAAAGTCACGTCATCAGCATTCCGTGACCTCACTACAACGCGACGTCACAAGAGGCTGTCTCCGAGGGGGCTATTTGCGTGTAATGAAATTAAAATTTTAATGAATGAATGAGTAATTGAGTGCTCTTACAATCAATTATTAGCAAGGCCCTTGCAAAATGGCTTCGTAATTGAATTGTGAGCTGTTATAATTAGTAAAAAATAACTCAAACAGTGGTCACAACTTAAATAACTATGCTGAGTGTTGACATCCAGCAACAAGCTTGAACGTTTATTGGTATCAGCCATGAACTACAGGTAGGTAAGTGGGCAGGCAGGCAAGCAGGCAGGCAGGCAAATAGTCAAGCAGGTAAGCAGGCAGGCAGGCAGGCAAGCAGGCAGGCAAGCAGGTAGGCAGACAATCAGGCATGTGAACAGGCAGGCAAGCATTCAGGCAGGCAGACAAGCAGGCAGGCAGGCAGACAAGCAGGCAGGCAGGCAAGCAGGTATTCAATGTTGAATTCAATAAAGTAAAAGAATCAACTTTATAATAATTAATTGATGTCCGCATCCAGTAACATTTATTTTTTCTCATATCTATGGGTAAAGTTTGTTGACTGAATGAAATTGCGTAGTCTATCTCCAAATGACGTCACGCTCTGCATAGGCGTTTACGTGTCACGTGATATGTAGATAAAAATTTTGTTTTATTTATTAAAAATATTAACGGGACATAAGTTACAAAAATTTTTAGTAGTAGGTAGTGTTTAGTATTAGTTATTATATTATTGTAGTTTTTTTATTAAAAATAAACTAAAGAAAATGTCTTCTTTTAAATTATAATAATTGTAATATAATAAAAATAGAATGTCTACAACTATATTTCAAGCGAAACATTATTTATAACATGGCATGATTACAAGGCAAGACCCTAATAAAAATAAAATGAAATTAGGACGTGCTTAAAAAAATACTAGATGGCGTTGTTTTGCACTTAAGAGAATTTAGCTAGCAGATACGTATTTTTTTTTAAATCAGTAATGTTATTTTATAATTTCTTTCATGCAATCAAAGATATTAGATTAAAATGCTATTAATTTCTAAAGAAAATTAAAACTTAATTATTTAAATCTGGTTCGTATGCACAGAACCCTACGAGCTCAAATTCGTAATTTATTCAAATCCAATGTTTCTCTATTTTACGTGAATTTAAATATTTTGATAGTAGTCCCTACTGATGCAAAATTAAGACCTTAGTTTTAGAATTCCAAAATTCTATTACTTATACATCTAAATGTCGCCCTCTGAGATTTTCTTATTAGATCCATTCTTTAGCACTTTAAGTAATTACTTAGATCCCAAGTTACGAGACGCCATTGCCGTAAAGTAGTTCGTAAAGTTCCTTGTAAAAACACCTACGACATCCCTTAGATATATCATGGACAGATTGTGTTTCTTAAAAGTATTACAGTGGGCCAAGTTCATTTTGTCAACCGACTTCGAAACGGAGGACGTTTTCAATTCAACTGTATTTTTTAATTTTTTAAATTTATGTTTGTTACCTCAGAACTTACGACTGGGTGAACCAATTTTGATGATCCTAATTGCTGCGAAAGCTGGTGCGTCTCGTGTAGTCCCAATTTTTAATTTGATCAAAATCTGATAAGTAGTTTTTGAGTTATCATTAATAATGTGTATTTCGACTTCAACTATATTGATGACGAGCTTCTGCCCGCAGTTTCGCCCGCGGCGTGGCCTATGGGAAAATAATTCAAGCACCCATTTCACTCTCTTAAGGGTGGAATTTCGAAAAATCCTTTCTTAGCGGATGCCTACGCCATAACATCTATGCATTTATGCAGAGTTTTGAACCCTCTTACTTGTTTACAGAGATAGTTGTAATAGATATTAGAAGCTTCACATTTGTGACCTATTTAGGGTCAGGCTCCAAAATTCTCATAATTATTTGAGGCAATCTTTTGTGATCAAGTATAATCAATCTCTATAGCTTAAGCGCGGCTTAGATACTTGATACAGGATTACGATGTCTGTCATTACGAAGCATTTTCGTGACCTATTTATTTATATTAGGATATACATTATTAATGGTTTTCCAGATCTTGCACTGAAGGTTTTAGATCGACAATGGAACGGAGTCTTTTCTAATCTACATGATGAAGAATAATATATAACAACCGTTGTTTGTGAACAAAAAACACTATTTGGACGAATATTGACTACTATACGTTACAAATTTCAAATTAAATCATAATTTTAAAAAAGTGTGATTTAGAGTACACGAGTGAAGTAAAACTTCTTTAGCTCCATCTATCGGCCGGTATAACTTTGTTTTTGCTTTGTTTGATGTTAATGTAGCCATCTTGAAAATTGTGAATTGTCATTTTACAGAATAGACCAACATAACAATACAAATTTTAACTTTGTTATTTTGATAATGGAGATCTATGTTAACCAACAACCTTATTAAAAAAAAGTTTTACCGGCCGATAGATGGAGCTAAACTAAAGAAATTTTACTTCAGTTGTGTAGTCTAAAACACACTCGCTTTTTAGTATTTTCTTGATTTTATATATTGAAAAGTTACATTCTTTCAATTAATTCATGTCCTTCAATTAGTCGAATTTTTCGTAGTTTCCAATCAATACGACATAAGTATATAATTATACAGCTAAATATTCCTCTTGACATTTGAAAGCTCTTGTGTATAATCAGGAACTAACACCAAATCCATCTCCACATAATTATACAGACAGAATGTAACATCAAAATGTCTACGCATTCAGGTTACGTGAACCAACGTGAATCCCGTAGATTAACGTCATGTAAATTGACTTCAGGTAGTTAGAGAGGCTACCGTGTTGATTAATTAATAACTTTATTTGGCACAGTCCTAATTATTGTAGTAATAATAGCTTGATTAATATGTAATAGGCAATCTAGATACATTATTTGTGTCTGTAACATTGAGTAAGTACCGACTAGAGAAACCGCAACTTACCCGTTCCCCGGAGAAATTTGAAATTTGCTCGGTTATAAAGTATCCGATGCTAAGTTTGATAGTGAAAGCAATCTGTTTGCATAATTTCATCCATGGATTATATATGCCACTAATAAATATAAAATATTTCCCTCAAGTTTCTCTATATTTGCCTCTGTGGTGTGGGGGTTGAGCAGGTCGGGTCGTAACCCGGAGGCGACGGGTTCGATTTCTACGGCAGGACAAGTACTACACAGAAAAAAATACACATAGTACACAGAAAAAAATCGTAAGTACTTGTTTAGTATCTGGATGTTGTGGGACCATGGTCTTCTTAGTTTTTGGTTCCCTAGATACAGGGAATCCTAGTTAGGATCCAGGATCTATGTATGGGATCATGTGGTGCTATTTTTTATTTGATTTTATTTAATGTGCGTTGGGTTTGTGCAGTTAAAGAACTGGTTCGCTTAAAGAAATCGTATAGCTAAATGCTTTAATTTTAATCACTGGAGATGTATCGGATTTTAAATTTGCATCCATGCCACGGATAAACTGTACTTAATACAATACTATATTAGTATGACCCGTGCAAAGCCGCGGCGAGTTAGTTAGTATTGCTAATAAATTTTCCAGACCCCGAAACTTGGTAGGTTTCACGCAATTGACCGAGCGAGCGAAGAGAACAAAGCAGAGGCTTCAAATCACGAAATTTGATCTGTCCGGATATACGTACTTGAACAGGGGCCTTACCGCGTAAGTCTGGTGGAGATCGTAATCGTGTTCTCTCTTGCTCGCACTCGTGGACTTGTTAATTGGCGCGTGCAGGATGGCTGGTGAAGCCGATTTCCAGAACGGTTACGCGGTAGGGGTACAGGTCACATTTTGCAACGAATGTGAACCAATGTTACTTTGCATTAGCTTGCCTGCTTGCCGTTTTACAAGTTTATGGTTTTGTTTGTCATCGGAGATTTTAGATTAGATGTGTGTTTCCCTCAAAAAGGTGGGAAATTTGTTGCAGCTTCATTTAACAGCCGATTTTGATGATATTTGGCAGAATAATTTTGAACTCAATTCCAAACATACATAATACATTGACTACCTCGGCCAGCGAATAAGCTATTCAACGAAGGAATGTTGCCAGGTTTTTGGGTACGCTCCCTGCAGATGGTGATCTAAATTCTGTGTTTTATTTATAGCCTATTTTAACCTTTTTTTATTGTAGGGAGTAGTAGTTATTCATTTTGTTAAAATGCTCACGAAACCACTATATTGAATATAATACAATAAAAAATATTCCGCGACAGGACAAGTATTTGTGTACAGAAAAAACTAGCGCATATACTTGTTCTGAGTCTGGGTGTTGTAGGACCATGGTACTTGTAGTTCCTGGGTCCCTAGACACAGGAAATTCTAGTTAGGGTCCAGGATTATATTGGTCTTTACCTATGAAATTGCCGTTTTGTTTGAAAAAAGTTAAAGTATTTTTTTTTCGAACTTATTTATTTCTTTTATTCAAAGTAATCACCCCTGCAATCAATGCATCTTTGCCAACGCTGTGGCAGTTTATGGATGCCCTTCTTGAAAAAATCAGCAGAACGGGAGACAACAAACTCTTCAAAGGCGTTTTGTACTGCCTCTCGGGAATTGAATTTTTTTCCCGCTAAAAAGTTGTCCAAATTTTGGAAAAAGTAATAGTCGGTAGGCGCAAGATCTGGTGAGTATGGCGGATGAGGGAGAGCTTCCAAACCCAACTCATGCAGCTTAGAGACGGTCTGTTGTGCAGTATGGGGTCGCGCGTTGTCGTGAAGTAGCAGTGGAGACGACCGATTGACCAAAGCTGGTTGCAGACGTGCGAGTTTCGCCATCATTGTGGTCAGTTCTTCAATGTACACATCTGCAGTAATGCTCTCGCCGTTTTGTAAAAAGCTATGATGAATCACACCAGCACTAGACCACCAAACTGTGACCATCACCTTTCTAGGGGTCATTTTACGTTTTGCACATTGCTTTGGTACCGAATCAGGATCTAACCAAATTGCTGAGCGCTTTCGATTGTCAAAAAGAATCCATTTTTCGTCGCACGTAACAATTCGGTTCAAAATTCCTTCATTTCTGTGCCTGTTAAGCAGCGCAAGGCAAGTCTCGACGCGTACGTTGCGCTGGCGATCGTTAAGTTCGTGGGGCACCCATCTATCAAGCTTTTTTATCTAGCCAATCTGTCGCAAATGGACCAATATTGTTTTGATGCTAACATCAAAAGCTGCTGCCAGCTCAGCTGTAGATTGAGATTCATCAGCTTCCACAATCGCCTTTAATTCATCATTGTTGACCAAAGTTTCCGGACGACCACGAGGTTCATTTTTCAAGTCAAAATTCCCAGAACGGAACCGAGCCAACCAATAACGGGTTGTACGTTTGTTTGTACAGTTCTCTCCGTAAACGTCGTTGATGTTACGTGTCGTTTGTGCCGCGTTGGTGCCACGACGGAACTCATATTCCATAATTACACGAAATTTCAAAGTATCCATTATGAGGAAAAATGTTGAAATGTAATGAAAATACAACGCTAATCAATAAACAAAAGACTTATATTGTAAATAGAATGTCATATTTTTAAAACAAAATTAATTTGAATTTAGAATTCATAGCCAATTAAAACTTTTTTTTGTTTGATAAAGTCTGTACTGCAATACGGCAATTTCATAGGTAAAGACCTATTATGTAATATGTAAATTAATAATAATATTGTGTAGTCAATAATACCTACGTCCAATTTACTATCGTCAATTCAAAATAGTTTTTTCGTTATGAAATACTAGTTGCACCCCGCGGTTTCCCCCGTGGATAAAAAGTAGTTTAATTAATTGCTCGTCCCACGAGAATTTTTTTCATTTTTCCAGGATAAAATGAGCCTATATGTTAATCCAGTGTATAAGCTATCTTGGTACCCAATTCATCATCCAAATCCATTCAGACGTTTGAGCGTAAAGGAGTAACAAACATACACACAAACACACATACAAACCTTCGCCTTTATAATATTAGTGTGAAGTGTCATGTGATTTCTATTTAAATATTTTAAGAAAGTATTTCAAAATTTCTAAGTATTTAATCAGTTATCTGGTTCCCATAGTACAAGCTTTGCTCAGTTTGGGGCTAGATAGCGCTGTGTGAAATGTCCACAGATATTTATTTATTTACTAGTAATTAAAAAGTATTTTAATTATTAGCTCATCCCACGGGAGCATTTCACTTTTCCGGGATAAAAAGTAGCCTATATGTTAATCCAGTGTATAAGCTATCTTAAAAGAGTAAAAAACATACACACATACAAACTTTCACCTTTATAATATTAGTGAGATTTATTTATAAAATCACAAAATTGCTTTAGTAGGTCCAGTAGTTAGTATCTCGACGATATAAGGCCGTGGAGTCTGGGTGCGGGATATAAGTAGGTACCGTAAATATACTGAACACAATTGTTGCAAAACTTTTGTGCTCGCGAGGTCTACCGTTTGCAGAACTGCTAGTTTAATAGCATATAAAGGTCTACCACAGTCTTTATTTCTTTTTGAATTATAGGCAACGTTTTTATAACCAG
Organism: Ennomos fuscantarius; assembly: GCA_905220475.3. Classification (NCBI taxonomy): domain Eukaryota; kingdom Metazoa; phylum Arthropoda; class Insecta; order Lepidoptera; family Geometridae; genus Ennomos; species Ennomos fuscantarius. The sequence goes on from HG992039.1 coordinate 6,761,274, forward strand.
CTATACATAGTGTCTATTACTACAAGTATTCGGGTTACCTACTTGTCTCTAAAACATTTTATACATTACACTACGATTTAATTTTAGATATAAAAGGAGCTTGCTTTTTTCAGATATACTTCTTTTCTTTATAGCATAATCTAGATTTAGTTTTTTTATGTTAATGAATGATGTAACGTGCTAGTCGTTCACCCGATTCCATCTGGAGTTCAAACTTAGGTAACGTATTAATATTGTAGCCTATCATCTGTTCAATAATACCAGCTTATTCAGAGCTATTTGCGCTAATTAACGTACCATGACGTTTACTACGTCACCAGCGAGCTTAAATATGAAAGCTGGTCATTGAAATATATCCATCGCTGGTTTTAAACTCGTGCTTTAGAAGACTGTTTGCAGTTATGCAGAAATGTTAAAGGAATACCATGTAGTTATCATTGTGCACAAGGGCGTTAAACTGCTGCAATTTGCTGCTCTGAAATTGTATTCATAATAACAAAGTATGTTATTATTTAAGTCTTCTACAATGGACGTTATAAAAAAATAATGACTGAAACGGTAGCCACGAAATATGATCTCTATTTACATAGCATTAATGATCATTACGAGTCATAATTAAAGTTTTGGTAACAAATTTTTGAGAAGAAAAGTTCATCCTTCTTGTTAACTATTTCTGAAAATCTGAAAATTAAATCAAAATTAATTGTATTATTTGACAAAAATAAATGGAATGAGATATAAACAATGCAGTTTGTTTTATCCCTAGCTTACGTGGATTAGAAATACAGCTCAGATAAAACACACACTTTCGTAGTGTCACGTTCGGCAAATAAAACCTTAGCTTTCACATTATGTAATGTACCTTAAATATATTGTTTTACTGTTACACAACCTGAATAACGCTCTTATCTTATAGCTAAAGGTCGGAAGCACAGAGCATGAGAACAAATTACGGTTTAATTAATCTCAAGCGTAATTTTTTTCCTGCTCTAATTACGTAATCCAGCACTTAACGAATAAAATGCCACAAATTTTATGCACTAACACTGAATGTAACACAAGTATGGCAAAATAATACAAAACGGTGACGCGACTTTTTTCATTTTCCCGCCAAAGAAAACATTACTTAATTTATTTGTAGTTATAAAGATGAACGAAGAGGACTTATAAAGCACTATCTACCAGTCTATCTAGGTAAGTGAAAATGGATAGAAAATATTGATCTTAGATTCCAACTTGAGTTCATGATAACGCTTTTACAATATCCAGACGTGAAAGGATATTGCGCAAACTCTTCAGGTAAGTATTAATATATAGACATGAATAATGTATTGTTTTGTGAAACTTGGATCTAAAATTCTGTTTGAGCACAGTGACAGTTTATGGTGCAATTATTTTGTTTAGGTTTTGGAGGTAAAACTTCTTTATATTTTTTTTAAACTATCGTGAGTATCTTACAAAATGTGTCAAACATTTTCTAAGATAAATAACGGCTACACTCACGTCAGTTAAAAAGTCGAAATTACTCAGGTTGCGGACATATTCGAAGTCCTTCTTCTGGGAGCCAGCTACTAACGCAAGCCGCGGCGACTTTAGCGAGCGTCAGCCGTAACTAAAACTTCTTTACCCACGCTTGACTTGGGGAGTAAGCTGGTGAATGCGAGGTGAACGGAAGTTGAAGTTGGTTCACGTAAATCCATTGTCAACGTAACACGTAAAAAATTGTATTATCATGTTGGTATGTCTGGTAAAATGACAATTTACAATTGTCAAGATGGCGACATTAAAAAAAAAAAGTCATACCAGCCGATAGATGGAGCTAAACTTAAGAAATTTTACTTCAGTCGTGTTGTCTAAGGCACGCTCGTTTATGTTTTGCTACGACCAATATACAGCCATGGAAGTTTAGTAAAGTGCCAACCAGTAGAGGATTGCCACCCGTTAAATAGTTCTGTATATACTATAGGTACATGATTTATACGTGCATCAATCAGGGCTCGACTTATATATTTCTTTTTATGGCTCCACACTTTTGTGTATTTAGCCAGTGTCAAGTAATTGATAATTTCTCAAGTTCATTAATATTATATAATGTGTCAAGTCAAGTCACAGTCCAAGTCATCAAGTTAAGTCATAGTTTAGTCTAGTCATGTCATACTCCTAGTAAAGTGGTGGCAACTTTACCAGAAGCTTCTATGGAGTTTTGGAAACAACACGAAAAGAAACTTTTCACCATCATTATACCACTTTCCCACACTCATGCCTATAATCCAGCACTTAACGAATAAAATGCCACCAATTTTATGCATTAACACTGAAAATAACACAAGTTTTGGAAAATAATACAATGCGGCGACGTGATCTTTTTCGTTTTCCCACCAAAACTCTGGGCTCGACTTGATCTGTACATTAATATGTCAAGTTTGTTTTGCCCATCTGTGTTCATTTGGGTGTGTCACAGAGGAATAAGTGCGAACTTAGGAGGTGCTCCACTTTAGTACAGATGGGCATTGGTCTATAAATATGTATCTACCGAAAATTTCACCACAATTTTGAGATACGTGTACAGTAAAAATAAACTTTTAAATGACAATTGAAGGGGTCAGAACAAAAAGGGATTAAGTGATTTTTTTCACAAAAATGACTTATGGGTGTCGTTGGATTCAGCGTGAAATTACCTACAATAATACATTATCAAAATACCGAAATGAAGCTTAAATCTCGAGATTTTGAGTCTAAAACGGTTTATCTGTCACAGGAATACAGTTCGCTCAGCATAAAAACATTATTATATACATTTTATTATATTATATTTTTATAGTAATTGTATAAATTAGTACTATATTTAGTATTTTAAATAGAATTAAAACATTTTCAAGCAACTGAAACTTACATAAACCTTTTCTATTACCTTATAAGCACTCTACATTAAAATGACGCCGTTGAAGTTTAAAGTCAATTTTTCTCAAAACTTTCAATTTGACAGTTAACCCCTTTTTATTCTCAACCCTTCAAATATTGACATAGATTCAACGACTAATTTTAAAATTCCGCCTGATGTATACACATATATATCTTACTAATTATTATAAACGCAAAAGTTTGTATGTTTGGATGTTTGTTACTATTTCACGCAAAAACTACAAAATGGATTTGGATGATATTTTGAATATAGACAGCTTATATAATGGATATAAGCTACGTTTACATTGACTGGCCCGACAGCTCAGTTGGTAGTATCCCTGCCTTCTGAACAGCAGGTTGTGGGTTCGATTACCACCCAGGACAAACAATTGTGTGATCAGCATCGATGTTTGTTCTGTGTCTGGATGTTATATTGTATTCTATGTATGTATTTCCAAACAAAATGTATATAAGTATTGTATCAGTTATCTGGTTCCCATAGTACTAGCTTTGTTTAGTTTGGGGCTAGATGGCGGTGTATGAAATGTCCACACATCTTTATTTATTTATTTTATCTGTGGGTAAAACCATGGGTAAACCACGCAGCTAATATAGTTACATATTTGTGACAAAAAGCCTCGGTAAAACCACAGGTTACTTCTAGTATTTTGTATTTGTATTTATTTATTTATTAGTATTATATATTATATATATATTAGTTGCGCCCCGCGGTTTCACCCGCGGATAAGAAGTATTTTAATTATTTGCTCATCCCACAGGAAAATTTCACTTTTCCGGGATAAAATGTAGCCTATATTTTAATCCAGTGTATAAGCTATCTTGGTACCAAATTTCATTCTAATCCATTCAGTCGTTTGAGCGTGAAGGAGTAACAAACATACACACATACACAAAACACATACACAAATACACATAAACACACATACACACATACAAACTTTCGCCTTTATAATATTAGTGTGATGAAAAAAAAAATGAAAATGATGATGATGATGATAGTGTGATGTGATAATAGGAACGGCAATTAAACTTATTGCTAAATTGATTACACGCAGTGTCAAGCATGCATGATAAAACATTTTTTTAATTCATAATCAACCTGTGTATGTACGTACTTGATTAATGATCTGGACCTTGGTCAACATTTTTCAATGTATCTTCTCTGCCCATAATTTTTGTCTATTTTGCAGATAGCAACAGAAAATTAAGATGTCGATACTTCTTATCTTTCAGAAGTATAAATATTTTTATACATTAATACATTGTAGCTTTATAATGTAACCTTATGATTGTAAATATTATTTTGAATTCACGTTTATTTAAAACGATAACGTCAAGCAACTGCAAAAAAAAAAAATGAAATACTTTTTAATATATTTTTTATTTTTTTTAAACTATTTATTTACTTAAAGAAAGCTAAGTCTAAAGACAAGTCTAATTAAATGTGAGCAGAAATTATGACTCATTATGTTGAATGACTCCAATACCCTACCAACTAATATTTGTACTAAGTATTGTAATGATATACATCACAATATATTATAGAAGTCTTAATTTAAGAAGCATATATGAATGAACGATCTTCTGCCCGCAGCTTCGCCCGTGGCGTGGCCTGTGGGAAAATAATTCGACCACCCATTTCAGCCTCTTAAGGGGGGAATTTCAAAAAATCCTTTCTTAGAGGATGCCTACGTCCTGCATGCCAAATTTCAGCCCGATCCGTCCAGTGGTTTGGGCTGTGCGTTGATAGATCACTATGTCAGTCACCTTTGAAATATATATATTTAGATACTTCGAGCCCCGCTAGGACTCCGGTTTTAAATCAATTCTTTTTACCAGTGTAATTATTAAGATAGATATATAAATATCCCCTTACTAATAAACGCTACTAATAATAATATTTACTTGGTGTTTTCTCTTTGCTCACTTCACGCTCAATAGTGAGAAAAAAGCACTTTGTAACTATTATTACATTACACAGTGCTTACATAAAAAGGGGTAACTATGCTCTATGCTGAGACCATTATGTGTCTAAGCTGAAACCATTTTGAAAGGGCGCTATTTCATATCTACAACATGAGATTTACCTAAAAAATGTCGAACAAAAACGTTCTTTTACATCAGAATCTAAAGCTCGTTAATAAAATTCTCCTATAGGAAGTCTTATGCCTATCTGCACGAAAGTGACAAATCCTCAGTTCGCACTTATATCCCTAGCCCCTAGTTTTTTTTATTTTGTTTTGGCTCCACACTTTTGTGTATTTAGCCAGTGTCAAGTAATTGATAATTTCTCAAGTTAATTAATACTATATATATTTATGTCAAGTCAAGTCACAGTCCAAGTCATCAAGTCAAGGCATAGTCTAGTCTAGTCAAGTCACACTCCTAGTAAAGTGATGACAACTTTACCAGAAGCTTCTATGTAGTTTTGGAAACAACACGAAAAGAAACGTTTCACCATCGTTATACCACTTTCCCACACTTATGCCTGTAATCCAGCACTTAACGAATAAAATGCCACCAATTTTATGCACTAACACTGAAAATAACACAAGTTTTGGAAAATAATACAATGCGGTGACGCGATCTCTTTCGTTTTCCCGCCAAAAAAACCCTCTAAAAAACCCAACACGAATTTAACAGATGTATACGAGAACCCGTGGGAAAGTGTTGCTCAGCTAAGTTGTATTTTTAATAGACCTTAGTACAGATGGCCATTAGATAAACAAAGTAGGTACTTCTACAAATGTACGCAGTGTCTCATTTTTTCAACTGACCATGATTACACAGGTTATTTTCCTTCGACAAGCTTAATTTGTTAAGTAAATTTAATCCGTCTAGAGTAAATACTATTAAACTGGTTTAATATCACTGCAATTTTTACCTTATGCCGTAATATGTACTATTATAATATATTCTGTGCTCTACCCGAGAGTCTCTCATATTTTTCTAATCCCAAGACTCACTGCAGTTTTATGATGATTGCATAACGTTGCATAATGTATGTCCTAATGTCTATTAGAAACCTTATCGTACGTACTGTGCTAATTAACTTAAATTTTCTATAATATGCTTATTAATATTGGTGCAGTCATATGTTTACAATTCCAATAATAACATAAATTATTAACAGCAATATTGTAGCAGTTAGAGGGTATTGCCTTCTTAGTAGATATGAAGAATAAAAACAACTTTAAAACTGATAGTAGCAATAATAAATCTAATTTAAAAAAAATGTGTAATATTAAAAGCCTTTTCCTTTGTATTACGATGTGCCTTCTCAAAACTTAATGAAAACGTAGGTGTTTGTAAACGCATTTGTATTTTTATTAAGTCTATACTGGTAGCGACTTCTTAGGTTAAGTTTGCCATCTGCATATTTATAAATTTTATTTTTAGTATTATAAGGACCTAATAAAATATTGCATGGTCATTATTTTCGTTTATTATATTATATTTTTGTATTTTTTGTAGCAAATCCTATGTATCAATTTGGAAAAGTGGTATGAAGAAACTATGGGAAGGTAAAATAAAACTGTGGGCTGCTGCTAGGCGAGATACAAAAGCAAAAATATACGGTAATCGTAGTTATATGATATAGCTACAGAGACAGTACTTTTCTTTATTTATTTATATAATAAACAATTGAACGGGGCTGTGCTACATCGCCCAATCAGTTTACGACATAACTAATTCAATTTTAGAATTTACGGTAATTTTTCAGCAATGTATATAGATTCTTCTTCTGACACGGGAAATTATAAACTACAATTACATAAATTAATAGCAAATAACTTCGCTGTTCCTAAAATAGTCCTTCTGTAACTAGCATTCTGGACATATTCCAATAGAATATGTTAACATCTTCAATCTACTCACACTCTCCTTTAGGGGATGGTACTTTCTTTATTAAAAAAAGCAAATTTATTTCATGGAATGTATCCGAGAGAGAGTCACTAGTTTATCTACCTTTCGAATAGCTATTATCATCATCAAATCAGCAGTGCTAGCATGAGCTATAAAAATCTTCGTATATCATCTCTCAAGAATGTGTTTGACCAATAAACGATCACTTGGATCACGTCATAAACTATTCTCGCGTTTTCATTGGTCGAACGCTTTCTCAGGCGAAGAGATGTGTCAATTTTTATAGATCACGCTATAAAAATCTACTGTCATATCAGCAAGCGTGAAACTTGACCCTCAATAAAATTATAGATAAAATGTCTCGTTACTTTGTATTTGTCCTTTCTCTTGCTATCAGATACAAAAACAACAATTTTTTATCTCTTAGGTGCCCTATAAAAAGAGGAACTACTTTTCTTGGAGCACAGTTGGACTCACACCGAGTTAGCTGCACGATGAAGGCTTTTCTACTGGTATTAGGCCTGGCCTCAGTGGCCATGGCCACTCCTGTGTTGGACGACAATCCGATTAACCTGGGTAAGTAATTCAATATTCATTTTCTTTGCTATTAAATAATAGTAATTATTCTTTTGGTATTGTCTCTGTCTCTGTTGGTAATGATATCTCTTGTAACCAGATTTAAATCTTGCAAAAAGTTAAAGCTTCGGTGAAGGAAAATAATGATGAAATTATAGTTTGGTAGTCATATTATTTTATCTGACTGTCTATTGAAAAATATCGCCATCGTCGATGTTTTCACAGTCTGTAGCAGCCTTGCTTGAGAGTCAGTTTGTAATCCTTAATAATTATAGCATTAATTATGATATTCATAGAAGTATCTGAGGTTTTGGTGGTGCTCGTGACTAGTTTTCCATTCCGGGTCTCTTGAGCTAGCCCTCAAATGCAAATTCCAAAAAAACTTCAAACAGTTAAACTAATGGTAGTCTGTTTTTCACATTATTTATGTAGCATTACAATCATTTTTGCAGTATCTATGGACATCAAAGAACGGCAAACAATCATCCTCAAACTGCTGAACTATGTCATGCAACCTGTCATGTATAAAGAAATACAAGATATTGGAATGAATTTTAAGCTTGAAGATAACGTTGACATGTACACTGTAAGCTAAACATTTTAATACCTGTTAAATTTTTCTATTAATCATCACATCCACATCTGAATCAATTATACCTATGTCATTTAAATCAGCACGTGTATTAACAAAATGGGAATATTTATTACAGAAAACCGAAGTAGTCAAGGATTTCGTAAACTGCCTTAAGGTTGGTGTTTTGCCTCGTGGGGAAGTTTTCACTCTCCATGTAGACCGCCAACTGAAACAAGTAGTTAAGATGTTCCACTTGCTGTACTATGCCAAAGATTTTGCGACATTTATAAAAACCGCTTGCTGGATGCGTGTCTACCTGAACGAAGGCATGTTTGTCTATGCCCTCACCGTAGCAGTCAGGCACCGTGAGGATTGCAAAGGAATTATCCTACCTCCTCCCTATGAAATCTACCCTTACTACTTTGTGCGTGCCGATGTCATCCAAAAAGCATATTTGATCAAGATGAAGAAAGGCCTGCTTGACTTAAAACTGTGCGAATTCTATGGCATCAAAAGGACCGACCAAGGAGTTTTCATCATCGATGAAAATATGTATGACAAACGCGTCTATCTAAACGATGAAGATAGGCTCAGATACTTCACCGAAGATATTGATCTTAACACTTACTACTACTACTTCCATGTGGACTATCCGTTCTGGATGAAAAATTCTATGTTTGACAAACTTAAGATGAGGCGTTTTGAACTGACTGTATATATGTACCAACAAATACTCGCAAGATACTATCTTGAGCGTCTGTCCAATGGCCTCGGTAACATTGAGACATTGTCGTGGAACAAACCCATTAGGAATGGATACTGGCCATGGATGATGTTGCACAATGGTGTGCAAATACCCTTGAGATTTAACAACCAGGTTATTGTTCAAGATCAGGACGTTGACGTCATAAACATGGTTGAAACCTATGAAACGATTATTAGGGAAGCTATCATTAAAGGATACATTGAGGTAAGTAGTTGCGTGATGAGTAATATTTTTATCATAATTTTGCTTAACGTTTGTAATAAATTTTTTTTTAGATGAATGGTCTCAGACTCGAACTTACCAAGCCCGAAGATATCGAAACTCTTGGAAAGCTGATTTTCGGTAAGATTCAGAAGTCAGATTTCGAGGTTCAACGCGTTGATGCTTACCGCTACCTGCTCATCATTATGAAGTCGGTCCTTGGTCTTAACACTATGACGTCAGACAAGTATGTTAACACCTTACTGATAATATAAAATTTTGTTAGATATATCTAAGAAAATGACAAAACAATGTTTTTTTACAGATTCTTTGTTGTTCCTTCCATTTTGGACTGCTATCAGACCGCTCTTCGTGATCCAGTTTTCTACCAACTGCAAAAACGGCTCATCGATTTAGTGTTCCTCTTTAAAAAACGCCTGCCTTGCTACACCAGAGAGGAACTGTATTTCCCAGGAGTTAAAATTGAAAACGTTGTGGTTGAAAAACTCATCACCTACTTTGATGACTACCTAATGGACATGACCAACGCTGTCATTTTGAATGATGAGGAGCTCAAAAAGACTAACTCTGATATGACTTTCTTAGTACGCAAACGACGCCTGAATCACCAACCTTTTACAATTAGCATCAACATTGCTTCCGACAAAGCTGTTGATTGTGTGGTAAGGATTTTCTTAGGACCTAAACGGGACCAACTTGGCCGTCTTCTTGATATTAATGTCAACCGCATGAACTTTGTTGAGCTAGATTCCTTCCTTTATAAGCTGAATACTGGAGAGAACCGCATTGTGAGAAATTCTAATGATATGCACAACTTTGTCCGTGACCGCATTATGACCCGTGATTTGTGGAAGAAGATGGAATCGATCACTGATATGAGGGATCTACTCTTTAAGGATTTGAGAAACGTAAACACTGGTTTCCCTACCAGGCTTCTTCTTCCTAAGGGTACCGTTGGTGGTCTTGACATGATGCTTTATTGCATAGTAACGCCACTGAAGTTAGTCGACAATGTAGATTTGAGTATCCTTGACCAAAACCGTAAAGATTTCATCGTTGACTATAGGTCAACTGTGCTCCTTGATAAAATGCCTCTAGGTTTTCCTTTTGACAGGGAAATTGATGTTACCAGATTCTTCACCCCTAACATGAAGTTTGTTGATGTGACCATCTTTCACAAGAAACAGTTTTGTGAAATGAGGACTTACTGGGATAGATTTGTTTTGAAGAACTACAATATGGTGGATTCCACAGTTATCGACTCTGACAACTACTTCGTTGATTCCAATGTTAACACGAACTTCAACTCAAACATGAACCAGGGAGTCAATACCAACAACTATTAAGCCGTTCAAGTCAGCTTGAAGATCTGATACGTCATCGCCTTGTTTCTTAAAGGTTAATGATTTAAACGCCCAAGAAACTGGAATAAAAATGCATAATAGAAAATTAAAAAATAAATTTTGAGTTTTTTAGACACTATTTTATTTTTTCCTTCCTATGCCACTTCTCCGTATTAGTAAATCATTTGAAAATAGTCAGGTGTCAATAATTAGGAGATTTTATGAGATATTCTTATATTATCAACCATCTAAAAATACATTAAATTATTTAAGATAGCAAAGATAACAAACAAATAATACGAATGCGGTCAATAAAATAACGCAAGCAAAAACAAAGTTGAATAAGAAGGCAGGTTTTGTGTTTTGTCATACAAATGCAAAGCAATCAGACGGGGCATCTTGTCAAACACAAAAAAACTCCTATCTGCAGCTTTGATTGCACCCGTGAACAAGAAGTTTCATGAAATCTGTCACAGGGGTTGTCATTTTTATAGGTACTAGGTACTTTTTTATGTATTGGCTCCACACTTTTGTATATTTAGCCAGTGTCAAGTAATTGATAATTTTTCAACTAAATGATGTTTACGCAAATATGTGTCAAGTCACAGTCGAAGTCATCCAGTCAAGTCATAATCAAGTCAAAGTCATACTCCTAGTAAAGTGGTGGCAACTTTACTTGAAGCTTCTATGGACTTTCGGAAACAACACGAAAATAATCGTTTCACCATCATTATACCACTTTCCCACACTCATGCCTGTAATCCAGCACTTAACGAATAAAATGCCACCAATTTTATGCACTAACACTGAAAATAACATAAGTTTTGGAAAATAATACAATGCGGCGACGCGATCTTTTTCGTTTTCTTGCCAAAACTCCTGTCATTTTTATGTTTTATGGTATATATTTTTTTTTAATTTGAAAAAAAAAAAATGACTTGAGTTGGAGGCGCGTAAGTAGGTATTCTTTTTAAGAGTACATCTTGTTAATTTCCGTTTTTAAATTATTTTCCTATTTTTTTAGGGTTCTATAATAAATTTCTCTTACTAAGTACTTATTTAAAACATTTATAATTCTCTGATAGTTGTCTGTACTAAAGTTTGACAGCTCCTAAAACACACCGATCTCTGTAGGACGTACTTAACAACCACAATTCGTTACATTGAACTTAGGCAGTTGCTTAAATGCATACGAGTAAGACACGTCTCATCAACGTTATGATACAGATTTTCCAAGTCTTAGCAAGCGCATAACAAGTGACTTTTTTTATGTTAAGGAATGACGTGACGAGCTAGCCGTTCGCATGATGTTAAACGACACGGCTGCCCATATCATCTGCAGTGTCACTCGGAACTCTAAAGTATAGAGGTTCGCGTGACACCACACTGCACACGTCATCCAGAGACATCAGCACAATCTATTAATAAGATTACTAAACTGTGAGATCAGATCATAAAGTCTCATTTGCCCAGTAATTTCACTAGCTACAGTGCCCTTCAAACCAGAACACAGCAGTGCTTGCGCACTACTGCTTGGCGGCAGAATAACTGGCAAAGCGGTGGTACCTACCTAGACGAACTTTGCAGTAAAGTCCTACCACCTAGTAAAACTGTCTGACTGTCAAAAAAATTGCCAAATCTTTGAAGTCACTATATTACTTTCGTATACTATTCCAAGCTAAGAAACCTCATACATGAATGTAAAAATATCAACGATATCTATGATTTTAGCTTAGATCATCTACCAGTTAATTTTATAGGGTTTCTTGACACCTAACTTTTTTTTATCATCACGTTTGCTATTTAGATTATCACTGTCCGTCAATAAGTACGCAGTAAACTATGCAATAAAATATTATGCTCAGGAATCATGAAAATTAATACGTTTGCACATTACTCTAGGTGGCAGCATGCCTATCTGGAAAAGCGGAAGTAAATATCTATGTGTAGGTATCTACCTAGATGAAGTATTTCAAAAAAAGTTCTACCATAACGTAGTGTTTATATACTCTTTGGAGTCTTACCACCAGTAAATCATAGTATCCTCTACTTGGTCTGTGCAGTAAATTACTTTTTATTTCAACAAATAACTGTAATCATGTAAATTTATGGTTCTTTTATTCACAAATACGGAACATCAGTTTTAAAAGTGATTTATCATTAACTGGGAGGTGCTGAGGAAATTAGTGTGTAAGTCCAACTTAACTTAGGTTTTGCTTAGTTAAAGTGTATTTTAATAGATTTAATAGACGGGCGTAACTAATATATCTCATGTAAAGCTTGCACAAGTTCGTACTTGGTATCAAACCCCTCGGGTTTTAGGTATCTGGCTATATGCAAACGGTACTGCAAGCTGCAAGGACTCAAACTAAGAAAACCCTATACCGCAATGCTTGAATACAGGGTGATTCAGCTAACATGGATCAAATTATCTGTGGGGGTAGGGGGTTTCAACATGCATCGGATGGACCGATACTGATACCGATACCGATACCGGTACCGATACCGATACCGATACCGATACCGATACCGATACCGGTACCGGTACCGGTTCCGGTACCGATACCGATACCGATACCTATACCGATACCGATACCGATACGAATACAATAACGATACCGATACCGATACCGATACCGATACCGATACCGATACCGATACCGATACCGATACCGATAACGATACCGATACCGATACCGATACCGATACCGATACCGATACCGATACCAATACCGATAACGATACCGATACCGATACCGATACCGATACCGATACCGATACCGATACCGATACCGATACCGATACCGATACCGATACCGATACCGATACCGATACCGATACCGATACCGATACCGATACCGATACCGATACCGATACCGATACCGATACCGATACCGATACCGATACCGATACCGATACCGATACCGATACCGATACCGATACCGATACCGATACCGATACCGATACCGATACCGATACCGATACCTGATGAAATTTTGAATATAGTTAGGAGTTTTTTTATGTTAGTGAATGGTGTGACGAGCTAGTCGTTCACCTGATGTTAAGCAACACGGCTGCCCATAACAGAACACTGTCACTCGGAACTCCAAAATATAAAGTTTCGCGTGATACTGCACTGCGCACATCATCCTGAGACATCAGCACATCCTGGTAATAACATTACTCGACTGTGAGATCAGATCATAAAGTCTCCTTTGCCCAGTAATTTCACTAGCTATAGTGCCCTCCAAACCGAAACACAGTAGTGCTTGCTTGGCAAAGCGGTGGTACCTACCTAGACGAACTTTGCAGAAAAGTCCTACCACCTAGTAAAAAATATATAGTGGATGTATAATATATATATAACACATAGGCTAATTTTATCTGTGGTCTGTGGGTGAAACCGTGGGGCGCAGCTAGTCAATTCAATTAAATCAATTGGCTAACTTCAAGCTATAACCAAAATGTTCATAAAATCACGTCCCTTTCCCACAGGAAGAGAGCTGCAGAGGTATTGCATTCCACAACGCTGTGTGCGGATTGGTTGATATACCGCAATATACATATTATGTTCTCGATTTCTCAAAAACTCTGCACTTGGCCGGCTGTTTGTACTATGGAAGCTAATATGGAAATTACAGTCATTAGAAAATTCAACCTCGCTTATTATTTTAGTTTTCCCTACTTGCCAATTTTGTAGTTATTTACGTTTCTACTAACTACTAAATTCTAGTATTTAGTTCTCAGAATACATACTGTTGCACAAGAAACAACACAAAATCACATGTAGCGCCATCTATTAGAAATGGCTTACAATAAAATGAACGTCCTTGTACCTTGTTTTACGAGATGAGTGCAAACAAAACTCTATTTAGGGAACGGGGTACTAACTGCAGTCACTAGATGGTGAAGAAATCAAATCCCGTAATCAAATGGTCACACGGCATTTTATTTTCCAAAACTTGTGTTATATTCAGTGTTAGTGCATAAAATTGGTGGCATTTTATTCGTTAAGTGCTGGATTACAGGCATGAGTGTGGGAAAGTGGTATAATGATGGTGAAACGTTTCTTTTCGTGTTGTTTCCAAAACTCCATAGAAGCTTCAAGAAAAGTTGCCACCACTTTACTAGGAGTATGACTTTGACTAGACTATGACTTAGTAAAGTGGTGGAAACTTTACTTGAAGCTCCCGCTGGTAACATTATAAAATATAGTGTTATTCTATTCTATTCTATTCTTTAGACATCACGCGGGTGATCATGGATCTTTGATTGTAATGCAACCGGAGAAATTTAATTCCAGATTTGAAAATTTTCTTAGTAGTTACTAATGAAATTCACATGTATTGAAACTCAAATCCATATAAAGTTCTGTTCTTTTTGTGTCCTTGGACGGCCCCACACACTAGTGACAAGTTTACTCAACCAAATGCACCGAGGCCCGAAAGCGCGACCCGATCTCACCAATCAATGGATCACGGAAGATTTTACTGTGTTCGAGTCTGACATACGCGCTACCATCACACCCCTATGTTGGCAAGGAAATTTGGAAGGAAGGAAAATTCCCTCCCCTCCCCACTAAGCAAGACTAATTGAAGGATGACAGATTGAAAGTTACTGCTTATCTTTTATCTTTAGCATGCTAATGAAAATGGCTGTTAGATGGTCCACCCAAATGGATTACACCTGCACAACGGGCAATAAGTGACATAGTTATCCATCACTTTTCAAGTTCAATAAACTCTTATCAAAATTACTGACCATAACAACAGTTTGTTACGTCTATAAACTTATTCGATAACTTGTTTTTGACTAAATATTGATGTCACTAGTTCACCGCACCGCTAACCTTGACCATATTACGCTTGATAAACATACAAATAAATTCCCAAGAGCATGTCGGATCTTGATCAGTGGTTCCGTCGTACAAAGAGTTTTACTAGTTCATATTTCACAAAAACCTTAGAGTTGCTGCTTGCTTCCTGCGTCCATCAGCTCCCCTCGGTTTTGACCAGGAGGGTGATCACGAAACTTTGATTGCAATGCAACAGGAGAAACTTACATACTAATTACGCACATGAACTGCGTATTCAAACTTTCAAATCCATACAAATTTGAGTTTCTATTGGTTGCAATCGAGTTACGTGATCGCCCAGCAGATGAGCAGCCCAGCAGAGAACCTTTCGTCCACATTGGTGGTCAGTTCTACGAGCCTACCCATTGCAATTTCACCTTTATTTGAAAGATTAATAAGATGTAAGATAAATCTCAACTCCATTTTAGTAGTATAATATCGATGAGTATCACGCCAGGAAATCTTTTATCTCAAATATTTTCATTTACTGTTTAAAACTGTAAAGATATCACTGTTGAAATGATTAGCTTGGACAGACGGATGGACAGGATGAATCAAGATGGTTATTTTGTATAATACGGAACCCAAAGGACTCGAATATGTCACGACCGCAAATCAAGAAAAAAATGTTATGGAATCGGGCTAGCGGTATGACTTGGCAAAACGTATTAATTTTTTAATGTTTTGCTATTTATAAACTTTGGTTGCATAATAATAATAAATTATCAGTAATATTATGCGAATATGCAAAAATAGTGACGACGATGTTGAAATAACAATAATAAAAATATAAAAACCCCCAACAATCATATACATAGATCTTGGACCCTAACTAGGACTCTATCTATCTAGACACCCACAATACCCATTTGCGCCTTTTTTCTGTACTCAAATACTTGTCCTGCGTGGGAATCGAAGCCGCAAAATGAAGGCAAAGGTTTTAATCCCGCTGGTTTCTAAAAAATTTTAGGTATTAACCCATTCCACGTTAATATTGGCTTTTGTAATTAGACAACGCCAAATTTTTGCAAAAAAACGAGTCTATTCAATGTGGTACCAAGTTTTACAATACCTACATATAATAATTTTATTCAAGAACAAATAAGTTTTTAAACAATAAAATAATGAATAATTCATCTGCTCATAAAACATATCGAAATATTTTCTTTTATTTAGGTATAGTAGCATAATGCAGTAAGAAGCTTTCGTTACGTCATCGGTCACCAGGCCATCTTAATTAGAATAGGTACTCTCGATTAAGAAAGACATAACATTCTTAATAACATTAGTCCATTGCACTAATATATCAAAAATAATATTGATTACAGCGTCTATAAATACAAGCATAATGTTTTCAGAACCTCAGTGTTTGGTGTAAAATGAAGAAGCTAATAGTGTTATTTCTAGTAATTGTTGCTGGGACCTCGGGGTTTCTCATCAAGGTCCCGTATCAGATCATAGCTCCGATATCAGAACCTGATCTAGGTAAAGTAACTATCTACTTTAATTAATGTAAGCTATGGAAATATTAATAATATAATCTTATTTACTTTGGATAATGAATTATTACTATTATTGATTATATATTGACTAATTGGTAATGCTGCCAGCATTCTGGGCACTTTACCCTCCACCAACAGGTTATTTACAATTTTTAATTATTTTTTTTCAATTTTTAAGAGATAGTTTAGGTTTTTAGCTTTAGTCTAATTTGGTATTAACGATTATAAGATACTTATATTAATTTGTTATTAAGGAAGGTATAACAAAATATACTTTAATTACTAGTTTTTGTCCCGGAAAATTTAGATTTCGCGTGAAAAATAAGTGTAACTGCGAAGTCATCATCATCAGCCGGAAGATTTTTAAGGGAATAAATCAACTAAATTTAACTTATTTTCAGCACCGTCAGGATGGATCCATATACAAAAGATGATCCTACCTCTTTTTCAAAATGTTTGTGAAGAGAGCACTGATCCTGTAATTTGCAGGCTCTCTCAAGAGTGGATCTCAAATGTGTCAGCTAGTGATTTTTGGGTAAGTAGAAGACTTGCTGTCCGAACTAATTCCGTACTCTGTAACCATAGATTATTTTGATTTATTTGTAAATACGTATGTAAAGGACATTGTTCTGCGTCCATACATTATTTGCCCTGAACCAATAGCTTTGAAAAATTATGTGTTATATTGAAAAACATTACTGATTTCGTATACAATCATCATTTTATAGCGGACTAGCTGGAGAATTGTGCTATTACAAAAAAAGTCTCGGATTTTGAGGTTATAATCGTATCGTGAAAGCCATGATTTTTCATAGCTCCGACATCCGAGTACTTATAAAGATAGTAGTTATAGTCCAATAGATATCAATATATAAAGAACTAAGAGTATCTAAGTAATCTATCAGTTATCTGGTTCCCATAATGCAAGCTTTACTAAGTTTGGGGCTAGATGGCGCTGAAGAAGCTAGTCGTGTAAAACAGATGTATGCAACTTATATTTAAAAAAATACTAATAATTATCGTGAATGTCCGATGCTGTTATCGTACAGGGCGAAATATGACATTGTCCTTTGACAGAAATGGTAATTTTGGTACGTATTTATACTACTTGTGAAGTGATAATTAGGTGTTTGAGCACAAAAAGCTGTTTTATTATATAGATAACAGTGGTCTTTGATGTGTCAGATTTCATAGATGCACGTAACCATAATTGAAGGGTTGAGAATAAAAAAGGTTTAACTGACAAATTGATAGTTTCGAGAAAATTGAATTGACTTCAACGGCTTCATTTTAATGTAGAGTGCTTATAAGGTAATAGAAAAGGTTTACTTATGTAAGTTTCAGTTGCTTGAAAATGTTTTCATTCTATTTTAAAATACCAAATATAGTACTAATTCATACATTTCTGTAAAAATATAGTATAATAAAATAATTATAATAATGTTTTTATGCTAAGCGAACTGTATTCCTGTGTCAGATAAACCGTTTTTAGACTCAAAATCTCGAGATTTAAGTCTCATTTCGGTATTTTGAGAATGTATTATTGTAAATAATTTCACGCTGAATCCAACGATACCCATAAGTCATTTTGTGAAAAAAATCAGTTAAACCCTTTTTGATCTCACCCCTTCAATTTAGAGACTAGGATTTGTTTATGTGGTCGTTGGGCATAATTTATTGCTCCAGTTTATACAATTTTAATCATTCTCTTTTCATAGGATCCAGAAGTTATTGCCAGCTTCCAGAGCCTTAAATCAGGCAAAGGATTCTTACCTAAAGGCCAAATCTTTAGTGATTACAATGCTGAGCACACTAGTGAGCTGAAAATTCTATTCGACGTTATGAAAAATGCAAAAACTTTCGATACCTTTTACAAAGTAGCAGCTTGGGCTCGCCAAAATTTGAACTGCGGTCTTTATGTAAATCTCATTTATCTGGCATTGGAAAATCGCAGAGACACAGAGAAATTGACTCTACCCCCGCCATACGAATTGCTGCCAAATTATTTTATTAGGAAAGATATTATAATCCAAGGGTCGTCATTGCTCGCTGGTGCAGAATTCACACCGTCTGAAGGTGTGCGCGGTGAAGGTAACGCATATAAACTAGATGCCAATTACACTGCCAACTTCTACGACAACGATGATGAATCGCAATTAGCCTACTTCCGTGAAGATATTGGCCTCAATTCTTACTACTTCTTAAAAATGTTGAAAATGGCGCCGTGGCTCAAAGAAAACGTTGATATTAACAGTCAATACGGAGAGGAAATGTTTCACATGATAAAGCAATTGGTAGCCAGATATAATTTGGAGAGATATTCAAATGGAATGCCTGAGCAAGATAATCTGAGCTGGGATTCTTTGTCTGATGCACCTTATGATCCAATGCTAGTTTATTCGAATGGAAACGAGTTTATTCATAGAACATCGCCTGTACAATTGCCAGAAAATGAAGATAAAGCTTTGTTGCAAACGATTGAAAGCAATATTACAACTGTAGTCAGTCACATGGTTTGTAATTTAACGATTTTTTTTTTATTACTTTATACTAGATTTTTTTTAAAGTTTAAATATTTTCAGAGAGATACTGGTTATAACAAAACACAAATATTAAATCACCTAATGGAAATCCTTGTCACTGGTGAAAGAAGTTATGATACTTTGGCACGACATCTCTTTGGCAAAGCTCTCAGCAACAACGGGTAATTTCAATTTTCGATTGAGTGATATGCAACGATAAATTTATAAACATTAATAAATCATGTAAAATTACTCTTTAATTTTCAGACAACCAACCGTTTTTGAGCACTACATGACTTCATTGCGGGACCCTATGATTTGGAAACTTTTCAAGAAGATCGTAGATTTGGTCGACAATTCACTTAAAGTATTACCACCGTACGCAAAGAATGAACTCTTTTTTCCCGGAGTAGAAGTACTAAATATTGAGGTGAAGAAGATGATGACAAATTTTGATTACTTTGAGTTTGATATCACTGAAGCTCTAAAAATAGGAAATGGTGACACAACCTTCCAGGTGAAGATAGGACAACCTAGATTAAACCACAAACCATTTACAGTAAAACTAAACATTTCTTCTCTTGTGTCCCAGAAAGGCTTAGTTAAGATCTACCTTGGACCAAAACTGTCGCCAGGCGAATTCGCTAAAAAGAAAAATATGTTTAGTTTACTAGATTCTTTTGAAATCAACATAAAAAAAGGATTCAACGTTGTGACAAGAACTTCAAATGACATGAAAATGGTTTCACCAGATTTCATATCATTAAAAACGTTATTTAAGAAAGTTGAAGACGCTCAGTTTGGGTTAGATTCTTTGTCTCTTAATAGTATTAACTCCCAGATTGGTTTTCCTGAAAGACTTATGATACCTAAAGGTGCTACTGAAGGGCTGCCTCTACAAATATTTGCATTTGTTGCACCCTTTATGAAAGTATCTATAGGAGGAGCCTATTCTACGTCAAACATGGAATTTAACCCGGCAATTTTGTCACCCCTTTACCCCTTAGATTTAATAATGGAAGATCGAGTATTTTTAGACCTACCGAATGCCATGGTCAAAGATTTTATGGTAACACACAAAGGTGTTAGCAAAGTGAGTAATTATGGTAGTTCGGGAGCGACTAACTCGTGGTATAATAGTGAAGCAAATGGACCACCTCCTCGGCTAAATACTTACGGTAATGAAAATCTACCTTATGACTTCAATTCAAAAACCAGAACAGTTGTATCTGATGCCATAGCATACCCTGAGGACCAATATAACGCGAATCAAAATGTAAACTTATATGATAGAGTACAAAATGATTACTCGCCAATTGGGGTTTCTGGTTATGATTACTTCTCGAAACAAAAACCGACTTATGACTACAAATCAAAGCGCCCACAGTATCAAAAAACAGACTATTCATCGAATAGAGTCGATTATAAAGATGCATACAACAACAAACTCATAGAACCGGAAAATTCACAAATCAGAACCAACAGAGAAACAAAATCATTAGCAAATAAGGAACCAGACTCCAGTAATCAAAAGAAAGAGAATCCTAATGCCCGGTATTATTACGATGTAAATGTTAACGAAAGTAATGATGGAGAAAATTATGTACTAAAAAGTGATGCCCCAAGAGTGCAAAAGCATTACCTTCTAAAATCATCCACCTCCGATTTTATTGAGCAGAAATCAAAGCGCCCACGACTCGAAAAAATAGATTACAAAAATATGAACAAAAAGGTTCGAAACCCTATAAATGTTGAGTTGAGGAATAAAATGTCTGCAAAAGAGTTCCCAGATGAAGATCAAATTAATGGTGGAGTGGTTGACCAATTAAGAAAGGTAGAAATATTCAAATTTTACCAAGATAATAACAAGATAGCCCCCGGTAAAATAATGTCAAATAATAAGTATTATGGCGATCCAATTGCTGAAGATTTAAGAAATGAATATAATTTAAATACGTTTAAGAGCAATATTAACGATGATTCATCTATAGGTATTCCACATAAGGAATATAATAAGATCGTAATTGAAAACACAAAAAATATTGATAATCGAGATTTAATCGGAACCTTGATAGATGATAACAGTAAAAATATACTGAAAGTAGTTCCAGTGTCAAAACCATCAATATTGAACGATAATACAGTTTATAAGTATATTATGAGTGTTGTACATAATGATTTTATTGACGACGAGTTTGACAATGCAGTTGAATATTATAAGGTATAAATAATTATTAATTTACACATGTGCTATAAATTTTTACATCTATATTAAATGTTAATAATTTATATGAATAAATACTACCTGACTGTTTTTAATTATTTTGTTAATAAATAACGCCCCACGATCACATACATAACTAGGATTCCTTGTAGATACAAGAATTAAAAACGACGAAAATCATGGTCTTATAAAACTCAGACACAGAAAAAGTATTTGTGATTTTTTCTTTGCACAAAAGAGAATCACACCCGCTGCCTCCAGGACATAGGTGGACCTGCTCAACCACCACACCACAGAGGCTGTAAGTGTGTTTTATGCTACTATCTACTCTACATTTCACTTTATTAGTCTATTGGCTTTACATTAAAAGAAGTAGGTCCACACGAAAGATTGTCTGGTAGACCAATGCACATTATTGCTATTTTACGTAGTTTACTATCATCATTTTTTGGATAAGTTCCAAAATTTTACAACGACGATACGCTTTCCCTATTTTCATCGCGGAAAATTTAAAAACCATCGGTCACCACTGTGACAACGGCTAGAACACAAATAGAAAATACTTTTACAGTCGATTACAAGGTTTCTTAAGTATTCAGTCTCATTGTCCTTATTTATGATCGAGTCTGGAATTTTGAACGAGCGCGAATATTTTATTTTTCTAATTTTTACTTCAATGCGATTGAAAGATGTAACTGGTTCTAGTATGTAGTACCACAGAGTAAATATTATTATAGTACCATTTCAGTATCATAGCCGTTATTTTATTGCATATAGACTGTAAACATGTGACTGTGTTCTTGCATAAATTTAAACTTTATGATAGATCGTTAAAGTCGAACACTGGGATAAGTTTCAAAACGCTAAACGCGTATATACAAATCGTATTCTCGTTAGGTGTATAAATGAGAATCAGCGTTGCGTATGAATATTTGAATTTTTTTATGTTAGTGAATGATGTGACGAGCTAACCGTTCACCTGATGCTAAGCGACACGGCTGCCCATATCAGTTGCAGTGCACTCGGAACTCTAAAGTATAGAGTTTCGCGTGACACTGCACTGCACCACGCGTCATCCTGAAACATCAGCACAAGTTAGTAAGATTACTAGACTGTAGAATCAAATCACAAAGTCTCATTTGCCCAGTAATTTCACTAGCTACAGTGCCCTTCAAATTGGAACACAGTAGTGCTTGCACACTACTGCTTGGCGACAGAATAACTGGCAAAGCGGTGGAACCTACCCAGATGAAATTTGCAGAAAAGTCCTACCACCTAGTAAATATATATATATATTTTTTCATGTTAAGGAATGACATGACGAGCTGGCCGTTCGCCTGATGTTAAACGACACGGCTGCCCATATCAGCTGCAGTGTCACTCGGAACTCTAAAGTATAGAGGTTCGCGTGACACTGCACTGCGCACGTCATCCAGAGACATCAGCACAATCTAGTAATAAGATTACTAAACTGTGAGATCAGATCATAAAGTCTCATTTGCCCAGTAATTTCACTAGCTACAGTGCCCTTCAAACCGGAACACAGCAGTGCTTGCGCACTACTGCTTGGCGGCAGAATAACTGGCGAAGCGGTGGTACCTACCTAGACGAACTTAAATATACGAAAACAGTATCAATATCAAAGACGTAATGCAATTTTCTTTTTTCAACTGTAATTATGTTTTCAGCTTTTAGCGCAACACTATATATCGTTTGAATTGAAATATGAGGTGAACTTATAGTTTTCAAACTTCCAGAACAAAAATATCAAACAGAAATCATAATGTCACAATAATAATAACAGGTAGTCTCGTTATGAACGGTTCCACGTCAATAGTTCGCACTTGGCTTCAGACATCACCTGCAAGCACCACTAGTCTCTGGAATCTGTGCCAAAATGATACATTCCACTCCATTGACATCGGTGATTGGGTGACCTATGAAAACATTACCGTTGGCTATGATCCCCAATTATTTTTATTGAGGAATGTTTAGGTGGTTCTCGTGTGAAGATTTTACACCCTAATAACTGAAAGCTTTTATGATCACGGCCAACGACCTAGCGGTCCGCGCTGGCTTCTCACGAGTATTTAACAAAGATGTCAAAAATTATAAATTGAATACGAAGTGATTTATTTGGGTAAGGATTAATACTCAGGTACGAATAATGGCTTAGTTTGAACCGGCATTAGTTGTGTCATTATTGCGACATGACAAGTGTTTTTGCCCAGAAAAAAAAAAACGCAAATACTTGTTCTGTGTCTAGGTGTTGTGGGACCATTGTCCTTGTAATTCTGGATCCTTAGAAATCCTAGTTAGGATCCAGGATCTATTTATTATATTTATATATCTATTTATATTTTTTATTTATATATATATTATATAGAAAGGAATTGTGATGCTTATTATTCTTCATCAGAGTTCTATCCCTAACTCCTACAATACCTAATCTTAAATATTCTTTCCATAACCCTCTGCTTGATACCTTTTTTTTTTTGTTTTTTTTAAGGGTGGGAAATGCCCTCGCACTTCCCTGCCACCACCCCCGTGGGTATGTGGGACTCGAACCCACTAAAACCCCCGCGTGAGCCCTCGTCCGCCGTACCGGGGCGAGAAGGGGTCGCGACTGCAGTCCAGCCAACTCGCCCCCGCTCTGCTTGATACCTGATTTTACCTTATTTAACTGTATTAAGAATTTTAATATAGTCATTTTAGAATTTTGTACTACTGTACGATATGTTAGATGGTTTTTTCAATACTTATCACACTAACATTATAAAGGCGAAAGTTTGTATGTGTGTTCGTGTGTACAGTAACAACAGAAGGAGTAACAAACATACACATGTGTATGTTTGTTACTCCTTCACGCTCAAACGGCTGAATGGATTTGGATTAAATTCGGTACCAAGATAGCTAATACACTGGATTAACATATAGGCTACATTTTATTCCGGAAAAGTGAAATTCTCCTATGGGATGAGCAAATAATAAAATTACTTTTTATCCGCGGGTGAAACCGCGGGGCGCAACCAGTAATATTATAAAGGCGAAAGTCTGTATGTGTGTATGTGTGTATGTTTGTTACTCCTTCACGCTCAAACGGCTGAATGGATTTGGATGAAATTCGGTACCAAAATAGCTTATACACTAGATTAACATATAGGCTACATTTTATCCAGAAAAAAATGAAATTTTCCTTTGGATGTGCAAACAATTAAAACACTTTGTATCCGCGGGTGAAACCGCGGGGCGCAACTAGTTTTCAATATAAGACAGTCAAATAGATTAATTAAATTAGTATATTATTATTTTATTTATTAAGCCTGTACTAATCCACTGCTGCATCAGCCTCTCCCAAAGTACGCCACTGAGCCCGGTCTTCAGCTCTTTTCATCCAACTGCTACCAGCCACTCAGCGCAAATCATCGCTCCAGCTAACAAATTAGTGTATAATGGTATCATATTATTCTTTTATCTATGAACGTTTGTGTAACTTTAGATGTCTCAATCTATAAAGAAAGCTAGTGAACTATCTTGTTCTCAATGACGGTATTTATATGAGTGAAGATTCTAATTTTGAAAAAGGCAGCTCTTCGTTCTTCTATGCGTCATTTTGGCAGAAACTACATATATTTGTGAGATCAATATTTTCTATATGCTCATAGATATTTGTACTGTTAATTATCTGTCATAGGATACGGTTCAGTTTCAGTCATTTTGGGATGAATACCTGTTTGCACTAAAGTTTGCACTCATCTATCTAGGATAAACCCATACGCGTTGCGGTACGTAATAATAATAATATAATAATAATAATAATAATAGTTTTTTTTATTATATTTTTGTAATACTTATTTTATAAAAATATTGTAAAAAACTTAGATTTAAGATTGAAAATAAATAAATGAATAATAATAATATGTGTGGACATTTCACACAGCGCCATCTAGCCCCAAAATAAGCAAAGCTTGTACTTGGTATGGGAACCAGATAACTGATACAATACTTAGATTTTTTTTTGTTTGTAAATACATACATAGAATACAATATAAACACCCAGACACATCAAACATCGATGTTCATCACACAAATGTTTGTCCTGGGTGGGAATCGAACCCACGACCTGCAGTTCAGAAGGCAAGAAGGGAATAGAGAGATAACTGCGAAAATAGAAGCTGTCAAATAATATATGTCAAAGCTGCTCAACCACTACACCACAGAGGCAGTCGACATTTATTTATTTATTGTGATAAAAACGACAAAATCAATTACCACTCAAAATATTTCAGACGTTCACAACGAACAAATCAGGGCTATTAAATAATAGAGAATCCAATAGGCTACAATAATGTCAAATAAAATAAAACCGTGGCGTCTATATTTGCTAAGGACTGCACCTAGGCACTCGGAATCTCTGCAGGACGACGCTGTGTTTGTATGCACAATTTGT
Source organism: Ennomos fuscantarius (assembly GCA_905220475.3). Lineage (NCBI taxonomy): Eukaryota > Metazoa > Arthropoda > Insecta > Lepidoptera > Geometridae > Ennomos > Ennomos fuscantarius. The sequence goes on from HG992039.1 coordinate 6,787,100, forward strand.
CTAGATTTTTGTGTCCAAATTGAGAACCAATCCCTCGTCAGTTCTTCCAGGAATTTATTACTATGATGGTGTGTCATACATCATAGTAATAAATAGTGTGTACCATCCTAATGTAAGAGTTAAATAGATTAAAAGAAAAATTATTCACATTCTCTACTATCGGGATTACCCGTATTGCCATGATCACTAGGTGGTAGGACTTTGTTGCAAAGTTCGTCTAGGTAGGTACCAACGCTTTGCCAGTTATTCTGCCGCCAAGCAGTAGTGCGCAAGCACTACTGTGTTCCGGTTTGAAGGGCACTGTAGCTAGTGAAATTACTGGGCAATTGAGACTTTATGATCTGATCTCACAGTCGAGTAATCTTATTACCAGACTGTGCTGATGTCTCAGGATGATGTGCGCAGTGCAGTGTTGCTCGAAACTCTATTTTGGGGTTCCGATTGACGCTTGGTTCATCACTTGGTTTCTATGGTCAGTTCGCTTCGATACTACATGTAATTTGGCTTACATTAGCATTGCGCAGTAAATTATTCACACGTCTGTTACGGATCGCCTAATAAATTTAATAAGATATGCATGAAACTTCTTGATATCACTAAATTATTAACGCACTAAACAGCTGTTTATATAAAATAATATATCTGTACTAACTAGTTAACGTTTTGTTGGTATTTTTTCGTTGTTTATTACGTCCGGTGTTTGTATTTGTTTATAATGAATAAATTATAATTACACTAATATTATCACACTTCACACTAATATTATAAAGGCGAAAGTTTGTATGTGTGTTTGTGTGTATGTTTGTCACTCCTTTACGCTCAAACGGCTGAATGGATTTGGATTAAATTCGGTACCAAGATAGCTAATACACTGGATTAACATATAGGCTACATTTTATTCCGGAAAAGTGAAATTTTCTCGTGGGATGAGCAAATAATTAAAATATTTTTTATCCGCGGGTGAAACCGCGGGGCGCAACTAGTTATAGATAAAACTCTTTATTGAAACACGACATTGCAGGAACAATTGACGTGCACAAACTTAAAAATTCAACACAATGGGTAGTCGTATCGCTTCAGGCAATCTCGTCCAGACAACCTATAAATATAGGGAAATGAACAACAAAAAAATAAGGATGATGGTTTTCAGTTACAAGAACAGCTATATAATTATATATGAGGTATACTTAAGAAAAATGGGCAACTATTCACAGAAACTAAACAAAATACTTAATTACTTACCTACCTCAAGCTATCCATTCATATTTGACAGCCTATGTGGTGTGGTGATTGAGCAAGTCGGTTCATAGCACGAAGGCGGCGGGTTTGATTCCCGCTGCAGGACAAGTATGCGCACAGAAAAAAAGCGTATTATCAATAATTTATTTTTCCAGTTATTTTGATTTAAAAACCAAAACGACCTTTTTTATAAATTTTCGACACCAATCTGAAATGTATGAAATCCTTTCAAATAAAAAATAAAAAATCCAAATCGGTTTATAAATGACGGTTGCAAAATTAAAAATTATGCAACCGGAATGAAAAACTCCGTTTTGAAGTTGGTTGATAAATATTACAGTGTTAGTGCATAAAAATGGTGGCATTTTATTCGTTATTTTTTTCGTATTGTTTCCAAAACTACATAGAAGCTCCTGGTAAAGATGCCACCACTTTCTTAGGAGTATGAGTTGACTAGACTAGACTAGACTAGACTTGATGACTTGGACTGTGACTTGAATTGACACATATAAACTAATTAACTTGAGAAATTATCAATTAATTCACACTGGCTAAATACACAAAAGTGTGGTGCCAAAACAAAAAAAAAGTATGCCTATTAATAACACTGAAACGCATAGTCGACACCCCTTCAATATATCGTGTTAACTTCACTTCTGACAAGGCAATTACAGTCATGTTATTCAAAAATCGGCACTCGCAAACGTGCGGAATTGAATAATATAAATATAAATAATAATAATAATAATATGTGTGGACATCTCACACAACGCCATCTAGCCCCAAACTAAGCAAAGCTTGTGCTATGGGAACCAGATAACTGATACAATACTTAGATACTTTTTTTATTTGTAAATACATATATAGAATACAATATAACACCCAGACACAGAACAAACACCTATGTTCACCACGCAAATGTTTGTCCTGGGTGGGAATCGAACCCACAACCCACAGTTCAGAAGGCAGGGTTACTACCAACTGAGCTATCGGGCCAGTCAATAAATAAATAATATAATAATATAAAATAAATAATATAAATAATCTTCTCGTAGTATTTTAATCTGGGGGAAAAAGACAACAATAGAATTCTTCGTTTAGTTCATTAATTTTATTTGATTAATAATTCTAAATAGAAAAGAAATATAAAGCTATGCGGTTACACGGAGATTTCATCTTTGACCACTTCCTTACAGTTACGCCTAGTTGTAACTACTCGTTAAGGCGAAGTCTGTTCACAAAATCAACACAAATAACTAATTATCTAAGACTAGTATGACGTTAGGACACCAAAAAGTCAGATCAAAAACAATTGTGTAAATAGAAAATAAAACGAAGAAGAACATCGACCGCATGATACATAACTAAGTAATTTGATTTTTCCAAAAGAAAATCGTAAAATAACTCCAAAAATGCTTTGTCAAAGTAATGCTTCATATTGTTAATGATAACATTCATCATCACCAACGTCATTTTTTACGAATTTAACGGCCATACCTGTGTTCTAAACGTATCACCAGTTATTTTTTATTTGATATGTCTATTTGTCTTAATACACAAACAACACAGTCCCATGTGCAGATCTAGTTTGACATTCAATATGATCTTCGATTTTTAACTTCAAACTAATGGTCTAAGAGCCTGTGAACCCCAGACCTTCGTTATTCTGTAAAAGCTGAAAGTTTGTCAACGCATGCTCCCAACACAGGTAAGAACGCTGGACCATTATGAAATTTGGGTTAGGGTGGCTTTAGCAGGTAAACGGTACGAAAGATGTGTAAAATTCCGATCTAAATTCATCAAATGTTAAAGTGCAATTTTTTTGGTATTACCTTCAGAATATTACTAAAACTCACGTTATTCATTGCCATACACTTAACATGGTGGAAACCCCTTGCCAGACACCCTTAATGTTCTGGTCTGGGATTCACGGGCTCTTACTCTATAAACTTTCAGAGGCCCCCAAATATATAAAAGTTATGCTTGGACCTCGCCTTAATAGGTTACTATTTATAGGTTACGTAAATTTTATTTTTGTAACTAATAAAATTTAGATGTTTCAGTTTTATTATCCCACAACAATGTCGTTGCTTTTTATTCTCAAACCCAAAGAGATGACGAAACAATGAGACAGGAAGTCTACTATTCTTTAGTTGTTTATGTGTGGAGTATGTTTTGATTCTGAAACCAAAAATCCCTGAAGCATTAATATGTTTATTTCTTTATCAGTGTAGCTTTCGCGTCTAGATGGGTGAACTGATTTAGATGAAAATCTGTACACACATTAATCACAGTACCGAAACTAACATAAAACATTTTTATTGCCGAAATATTCTATATTCGCGACGAAAGTTTAAAAAAAAATCGAAATATTAAAAAAAAAAAACATTTAGCCTCTTTTGGTCGTTGCCAGGACTAAAATTCTAAATGAATAGCTAACCCAGAGTTAACTCGGATTAAGTTGATAAACAGGTAACCAAACTTTTATCTCGTTTTGAAAATTGACAGATGTTAATAAATTTCCAGCCCATTTTATAAAACTTTGTTGTATGTACAACAGAGTAACCAATTACTTTTATGTAATATGTGGGTACATGGCAAAATTTAACGAAGAAAAAACAAGAATACAGTTCATTCAATACCCAATACTGCACTGGCCCGATAGCTCAGTTGGTAGTAACTCAGCCTTCTGAACTGCAGGTTATGAGTTCGACCCCCACCCAGGACAAACATTTGTGTGGTGAACATATATGTTTGTTCTGTCTGGGTGTTATATTGTATTCTATGTTTGTGTTTACAAACAAAAAAATCTGTATATTGTATCAGTCATCTGATTCCCATGGTACAAGCTTTGCTTAGTTTGGGGCTAGATGGCGCTGTGTGAAATGTGGACTCATATTTATTTATATATTTTTATAATAGTAATGCGTACGAGAAAAGTGTAAGAGAATTAATGATCACTTGCAATATATGCTCGTCTCAGTCACACTTATTTCAATAATGTTTAAGAAAGGCTTAGGCGAGATGAAGTATGAACTAACCCTGGTTTAGTTATTTATTCAACTAACCCAGTAGTAATACACAACGCGCAAGTGGGCCTGATAAAAGAGGAATCGGGCGGATTTGGTATAGACCAAGACTTCCGGTCTAACCGCGGGGCATACGAAGAATATTTCACAATGATTTTTATAACTCTGATTTCGTCTATAAAGTGATAATAAAACATTTATAAAAAAATTTAGTGTAATCGACCATTGAAAGAACTATGACGATTTATAATAACTCAAATGAAAAAAAACGCCCCACGATTACATACAGAGGTCCTGGACCCTAACTAGTATTCCCTGTACCTAGAGACCCAGGAACTACAAAGACCGTGGTCCCACAGCACACAGATACAGAACAAAGTATTCAGTCTTTTTTATGTGCACACATACCTACTGGTCCTGTCGCAGGATCAAACCCACCGACTCCAGGTTATGAGCCGACCGGCTCAACTACTACACTACAAAGGCTATCAAAATAAACTTAAGCTAGTATTAATAAATATCCTCGTTAATAGTGGAACCGATAGGTTTAAGTAAATCATGTGATAACAGAGTTCAGCACAAGCTCTAAAAGAAAAATATAACACCAATAATTTTGGTGATTCTATTGATTCTATGAACTTCGCCCATTGCTGCCACAGAATACTTAATAGTATGTGGCTACAGAAGATTCACTCTGCGACTTCGGATTATATCATAACATCGCGCAACATTATATTTTAGTTTCTTTCTTTATTGTTGTATGATTTATCTTTAAAGCGTATTTTTTGAAGTAAAACTTATTACGCACACTTAACTTTGGGAGTAAGCTGGTGCATGCGAGGCGAACGGAAGTTGAAGTTGGTTCACGTAGATCTCCATTGTCAACATAACAAAGTCAAAAAATTGCAAATTAATTTGGTTACAATTGTCCAGATGGCGACTTCAGCATTAAATAAAGAAAGAACTACGTTATACCAGCCGATAGACGGAGCTAAACTGAATGTAGACGACGCGAAGCTCTGCATCTGAAACATAAATAAAACATAGATTTAATATATATATATAAAGCTAAATAATGTTAATTAAATGTCAAAAATGTACTTACCTTAAATAAACTATGCAGGCAGCGGCGAAGGCACGTACACGTATGTATGTATGTATGCGTGAATGCCGCACACAGATAAGACGGCCGTCGAGTCAGTCGCTAAGCCACCACCGTTCGGTACGCAGCTAAACTTACATACCCGCACATAATATTTGGACGTGTCTTCCCAGCACCTCGTTTCCATAATCCTGCTGCTTTTTCTTCATATCCTCACAAACCTGCGCCTGTAGTCTACATAGTGGTCCTTTCGCGCCGAATCCCTGAGGAACAACGTCGAAGATTTAATTATTGCATCGGGAAATGTTCAACACACCGCCGCGCACAATGGTTAAAACGCGCGGTGATCTCATGCGAGAAACGTTGAAGATTAACAGTGATAATGAAGTGCACTCCGTTAAGACATGTCCTGCAGTGGTGGATAAACAAGAAGATGACGAGCTCATGAGAAATAATATCAAGCCGCTTCAAATTGCGGGTAGTTCGAAAATTGAGCCCGCCGGTTACAAAGTTTCCTCAAAAAAGAGCTCAAGTTCTTCAATTGCGGCACGCAGAAAACAATTGGAATTGGCAGCAGCTGAAGCCAAAGCCAATATTGAGAAAGAGCTAATAGATAAGCGCTTAGCGGCCGACCTTGCCGCACTAGAGGAAGAGTGCTCTCAAAAGTCCCGTGGTTCTGGACAGCAATCCTTGGCTGGAACGTCACAGAAAGTGGAACAATGGCTGGAGAAAAGTCTCCATGAACCACATGAGTCATCCACTAACGAGGGGCGCGCGCTGCCGGCGGCTGCCGGCCCGGCTCCGCACGACTTCCAGCAGCTGGCGCAAGCAATGCAGAATCTAGCTACGGCTACAAAAAGTGCTAACAACAAATATCTATCAAGGTTAGCGACACCGAAAGACTTACCCAGATTTTCCGGTGAACCGTTTGAGTGGCTACAATTTAAAAAGGTTTATGAAGAATCCACCAAGCTCTGTGAATATACTGATAGTGAGAATATTACTAGATTAAACAAGTGTCTTTGTGGTGATGCGAGAGAAGCAGTTTCATCACTACTCATCAGTGACAATTCACCGACCATAATTCTAGATGCACTAGAACTACGCTTTGGCCGACCGGAGCTGATCATATGTGCCCCAGTATACTTATAAATAAGTGGGCAGACTACCTATATGAGAATCCAGACGACTGCAAAGCCAAACTTCAATTGTTTTCTGAGTTTCTACACCGAGAAGCTACCAAGGTCGCCGCAGCAGGGATTAGTCATATCCACGCACAAACAGAAAACAAGTTTCCCAAGAAAAATGAAGATCGTAAAAGTTGCTCCGTGCAGTCCGTACTAAACAATAAAAGTGATGTAAATACAAAGTGCAAGTTTTGCAAAACATCTGTTCACACTCTTTCACAGTGTGTCAAATTCAAACGTGCATTACAGAAAGACAAATGGCGCTACGTTAAGATTCATAAACTGTGTCATAAGTGTTTGCTACCGGGGCACGGAAAAGATACCTGTCCGGGCGCGCCATGCGACCTTGAGGGTTGCGGCCTCGCTCACCACCGCCTCCTCCACTGGCATATCAAAAAGGCGGGGCAGCCGCAGCCGCTGTCGCCAGGCCCGTCGACCAGCGATACACCTACGAGTGAAATGGAATCAAAGTCAACTACCGAGACTGTAACAAATACTACTGTGGCCCCCGGTATAAGTGTAATGTTGAAGATAGCTCGCGTGAATGTGTATGGACCGAGTGGTGTTATCGCTACGCACGCTTTGCTCGATGACGGTGCAACGGTGTCCTTAATATCAGCTGATCTTGCGAACTGTGTCAACCTTCAAGGTCAGCCTGAGACGTTACGCATTAAGGGTGCCTGGAACTCTAATATTGTGTGCCGAAGTGAAATTGTTAACTTTAAACTATCGAACAGTGACGGTAAAACCTATAAAGTGCGCGCGCGAAAATAAATGAACTGGACTTGCCTACTCAAAACTTATCGAAAGTGAAGCTCGAAACTTATGAACATTTACGTGATTTAAAAGACAGTTTACCGTGTGCCAATGTGAACATTAAACCAAAAATATTAATTGGGCAGGATAACTTCCACCTGCTCATGACCCTTAAGACTCTTTATCGTGGCATCAATGAACCGTGTGCAACCCTAACTCCACTAGGGTGGTGCCTGCACGGAATCGAACCTGCATCTATTTGCACTCCCAGACGCCCGCTAACCGCTGAGCATACGTTGACCACGACCTTGTACGAGCGCGCCTCCCCGGCTGCCGTTATCTGCGCTAACCCCGCTCCGCACTCCTGCGCCACCGCCGCCCCAGCACGGGAGGAGCGGGTGGCGGCAGAAAGACGCGCACCCACATGTACGCGACAGGAGACGCACACATGCATAGACGTAGAGCCTGATTTAATGCATCAGCTGTGCACGAGTGAACCACGTGACGCGGATGCACAACCGCATAAACATTTTTACCGATCGTTTGTTCTCGAGGCGATCGGTGTCAACCCTAATCCGTGCGTGAATAAGGAAGAGATTCGCGCGGTTAACATTGTTGACAAACATACAAAAAGGAATATAGCCGATAACGCAACTAAATTAAATACTTACAAGTTAAGTAACAACTGCGACTGGCTCCGGGGACCCCGCTTCCCGTCGTACGCCCCTCGCGAAGCCTAAATACGAACCTGGAAAAGATAAAAATATTAATTATGATGAGAATTTACAAGTTAATACAATGACGTTTGAAACAACATGCAATGACCTACCTGTTCCCGACGCGACTAAGTTTTCCTCGTGGCTCCGCTTGTTGCGATGTATGGCATAGAAAAGTGCAAAGGTCACCGCAACACACAACTTAACACAGAGATAATGCAGCGCGCTGAAATAGAATTATTGCGCTACTCGCAGATAAAATCGTTTACCAAAGATGTTACGTTACTGAAAAATAATAAAGCGATTGAATCTAGCAGCCAATTATGTAAGTTAACGCCAGTACTAGACGCATATGGATTATTACGCGTGGGCGGGAAAATTGAAGCCACCCCCGACGTCGAGCAGCACCTGAAAAAACCTATAATATTACATGGTCACGACCCGGTCGCAAAATTAATAGTAAAGTACTACCACGAGAGGGCAGCACATAGAAGTAATGAGACCGCCGTAAATGAAATTCGGAAAAAAAAAAAAATTTTTCGTCTGCCAACACTTCTGCCACGCCAGAAATGGTACCAAGAAGGCAACCAGCTGAAAAAAGGAGACGTAGTTTTAACTGTCGATCTCGCTTTACCCCGGAACACCTGGCCAAAGGGAAGAACAGTAGATGTGCACCCTGGTGCCGATGGTCGCATACGAATAGTAGACGTCAAGACTAAAACAGGAATACTTACCAGACCGGTGACCCGTGTAGCCCAGCTCCCCACAGCTGATATTGATTGTCCATGACGGACAATGGGGGGGAGAATGTAGACGACGCGAAGCTCTGCATCTGAAACATAAATAAAACATAGATTTAATATATATATATAAAGCTAAATAATGTTAATTAAATGTCAAAAATGTACTTACCTTAAATAAACTATGCAGGCAGCGGCGAAAGCACGTACACGTATGTATGTATGTATGCGTGAATGCCGCACACAGATAAGACGGCCGTCGAGTCAGTCGCTAAGCCACCACCGTTCGGTACGCAGCTAAACTTACATACCCGCACATAATATTTGGACGTGTCTTCCCAGCACCTCGTTTCCATAATCCTGCTGCTTTTTCTTCATATCCTCACAAACCTGCGCCTGTAGTCTACACTGAAGAAGTTTTACTTCAGTCGGGTGGTAGACCACAGAAAAAAAAGGAGTGTGCTGCAAAAGCACACTCGTTTTTTTTTAGTATATTTTTTTTTGTTGTGTGATTTGTATTGTATGAGTACCTGTAAAAATATAGTGTTGTGTGATGTCTTGGATAAATGTTTTTTCTTTCTTTCAATACCTGAATATCTTGAATGTAATCATACTCATCTTAAGTAGAGCAAGTGTAGCGCATAGCTTGAGCTATGCACTATGGCTATATACCACACGCACCAATGACTTTCAAAGCTATCTGTGGAATAATATATACTCGATCTTACCTACACATTGAAGAAAAACATCATGAAGATGTCGGTGTTGAAAATCCCAAATTTCGAAGACATAAGTCAGCAACCTGCACTTTTCGCAATTATTATACAGTATTAGTACATATGAATTATTACAAAACAATAATACATTGACATAAATATTTATACATTAAATTAATGAATCTATATATTCCAAAATTTGTTTTAAAAACTGTATTTTAGGAATCAGTGGCTTCTTATTTTAATATTATTACTCATTAATGATCACGATTGAAAAGTAAGTGAAATCATACCAATATCCCCAAATTGCACCCAAAAATAACCCAAACTACGATGTTCCATTTTGCCACCTTCATTAGCACCTATTTGAACAAGCTATACGTCGTAATCCCTATCCAGTTGAACAACAAAACAGATGAGGCACGCGCTAGCCAATGGCAGCTCAATAGCTTGGTAGAGACGTTTCATTGTGGCGAGTAACACAAAAATTATAGCCGATCACCGACAGTCTATATCTGCGCGGGCGCCGTGTATAACTCGTTTCACGCGCCATCGCCAGTGGCTGCCAACCAACTTATCCTAGTTTTCTTTTGAAATAAATCTATGGTTTTTAAATGTATTCTCACAACGGTTTATACATCTATAACGTTAAAGACCAGCTCTTATTGAGAGTTATGTAACATGAAAATTGAATTCTGAATAAAAAAAAATTACAATTTTATAACTAAGGTTTCTCTACAAAAAAAATGTTACGATTTTTAAAGTAATAATCGATTTTTAAATGATATCAGTATTGTTACTTTACTGAAAACATTAAATTGATTCAACTACCTATATACCGTATAAAGGACATACTGCTAGAATTTTTATAGTATTCAAACCAAATCTTCATTTACTTATTCACGTCAGAAGCTTTAATTAAAAGTATTAAAAGCCGATACTGGCAAAATGTTGACGAAGTCTGAAGGTGACGTCGCTTATATTTTCACTGGAATTGTTGTGAATCAAAGCTTCAAAGGAATTTCCTGCTGTTCATCAACGGACCACTTTATAAGCTCAAGTGTCTGATCGCCTTTTATCTCGTGCTGTGTTCAACTTCACCTGTTGCAGACGAGAATCTGGACGATTTGTAAACGCTGTAATCACTCCCTTTTGGTGTTCAATGAACCGATGCATTTAGGGTATTTATAGAACGCCTGCTAATGGTGCATCGGAGTTATTGCAAATAAATATGACGTGTCTGAGGAATAATTTCGTTTAAGCGTATCAATGAACATTAGGTAATCGTTTTACAGCGTCAGTTGGATACATTTCGCTCAGAACTGTCGAGTCCGGAGCATGGAATGCTAACACGACCCTACCTTTCCCTAGCTCCCGGAATAGAAGGGAAATATGACCCGTGTGACGGCGTGTTCAAGAGAAGCGTGAATAGGTATTTACTTAGCTAGCATGCTACATCTTCGATCGCATCGTCACTTCTCATCGGTGAGAGCGCGGTCAAACGCTAGACAAGTTTGAAGTAACAAAAAAAAACTGCGTCGGCATTTTTTCCTCTTAAAATGGATCGGAAAGAGCGTGGATAAAATAATTAACCAAAACTGCTTTAGTCATTTTACGGAATTCTGGATATTGTATCTACCTAAAGCTTTATTATACGTACTAACACTAATAGGGGTTGTTAGCAACGATAATTGTAGATTTGTTAATCAAGGCGAAGGGTTAGCAAACAAGGTGATTTTATGCAAGTTTCTTCGCCAAAATAGCTTATAAATCTATATCATGTATATCTATAAGTAATTTCAGACGTACAAGATAAATAAATTTAGCTGTAAAGAAAATAAATCGCAATCTTTCCGAAAAAAATTGAATGAACTGCAAACAAACAAACAACCAAAAAAACAATTGTTTATATCGATGTTTTTTTACACATCCATTTAGATATTCTAGAGTTTTCATTGTTTTCAAAAATACAATATTTACCCTAATAATAATTAACACCCGTCAATATCGGTGATTGCGTGCATTGTCTGAGTTTTATGTCCGCGCTGAGGTTCAGACTGATTATGGACTGATTTCTGATGACATACGAGTAGACTTATTTTTTTTTCCAAAGATCTATTATAGATCGATATGGTTTTTCCTATTCTTTTTTTGTATCCTATTATATACATATTAATTTAATCAATTTGATTACTTAATTAAAATGTAACCTTTTTTTTGTTAATGTTTGTTTGATAGCATATTTTGTGCTACAAGTCGATGTTTCAAGCTGTTTATTTTCCAAGCTATAAATAATTATTATTCAAAGTAATATTTTAAAACTGTGCTTATGCGCTCACCTGTCGGCGGTCACGTCCCTATTATACGTACATACAGTTACAATTATTCCAAGTAAGAATTAATCATCATATAAATATTCATAGTCCATCTTAAACGTTATAAAACGTTGTTTATCCAAACCCAAACTATTAACTTTATGGCCAATTAATATATCATGCAGTGATTACGTACGCATCTTAAACTGACACTGTGGTATGTCATAAACACGCTCATATTCGTTAAATAGCATCTATTGATCAAAATATGAGCCATAAAAATACTCAAAATACTGGCCACACCCATCTCAAAGAGCATTCTTTCATTAAAATATTTCAACAACTAGTAAAAAACGGGAAATGATTCCAATAAACTATGATCATGTAAAATAAAACGGGACAATTATTTATTAGCAGAATGCGTTGCTTTCATTGCTGATCGGCAAGAGTACAGTAAACCATCTATTGTGGATGGTAACCTGTACAATATATATACTAAGCTGCGCCCTACGGTTTCACCCGCATGGTGATGAAAAACGGTAATGATGATGATGAAAAATAGATAACAACCTATTCTCAGACCTATCAAGTGTGAATATAAAATTTCATCAAAATCGGTTTAGCCGTTTCGGAGGAGTATGATCACAAACACTGTGACACGAAATTTATATATATATATATATATATATATATATATATATATATATATAAATTTCGGGTCAATATATATATATATATATATATATAGATAGATAGATCTATCCTCGGCTCTATAAATGGTTCATTTCATTAGCGCTTCAGTTTCTATAAGCTTGTGGCAATTAGTATAAATAAATCTGACGGTTCATTTCCTGTATGCAGAATGTTGGATTCGCTTGCAATATTATCGAAGCTTACGTAGGATCGCAGACTGACGAGCAGTCTACGTCATGGTCACAGTACAATTTTAAACAGCAGTGAGTTTATCGATTATTAACAATTCAATTAAAACGTGTTCTAGAGTGGAGACCGCGAATCGGCAGACGTAGTGTAGGACGACCTGCGCCAAGGTGGAGCGATGGCATACGCAAGGTAGCTGGCAGTACCTTGAAAAATAGAGCCGAAGACTGGGCTCAGTGGGGCCTTGGGATAGGCCTATTGTCCAGCAGTGGGCTAATATAAGCTGATATTGATGATGATGAACAATATATCAAATAAATTGAATAATTGTACTGCAAAATCAAATTTGAAATATAATCTGCTAATCCTACTGATAAATGCGAAACGTGAAAGTATGTATGTGTGTATGTTTATTGCTCTTTAACGCTTAAACAGCTGGACGGATTTGAATGAAATTTGAAATATAGGTAGCTTATATAGTGGATTAATACATAGGCTAATTTTTGTCAGCGGGTATGTAGGTACTTATATACCTTCTTACTTTGATGCATAGAAATTAATCTTAATATATATAACTCAAAGGTGACTGACTGACTGACAAAGTGATCTATCAACGCATAGCCCAAACCACTGAACGGATCGGGCTGAAATTTGGCATGCGGGTAGATGTTATGACGTAGGCATCCGCTAAGAAAGGATTTTTCGAAATTCTACCCTTGAAAGGGTGAAATCGGTGGTTGAATTATTTTCCCATAGGCCACGCCGCGGGCGAAGCTGCGGGCAGAAGCTCGTACTACATAAAGTTCGACTTTAATAAATGTATAGAAAAAAATATTTTAAATTAAGTATATGTTATAATTTCAACTGCATGTCGACGAGTGAAATAATGATTTATCCTCTTCTCTCTTAACTTTGCGTGCCCGACAGGGTCCACAATGAACTGTTAATTAGGACTTTTCTGCAAAGTTCGTCTAGGTAGGTACCACCGCTTTGTCAGTTATTCTGCCGCCACGTAGTGTGAAAGCACTACTATGTTCCGGTTTGAAGAGCTAGTGAAATTACTGGGCAAATGAGACTTTAGGATCTGATCTCACACTCGAATAATCGTATTACCAGACTGTGCTGATGTCTCAGGATAATGTGCGCAGTGCAGTGTCATGCGAAACTTTATATTTTTGAGTTCCGATTGACACTTGATTGTAATGTTATGGTGGCCATGTCGTTTAACATTAGGTGAACGACTAGCTCGTCAAGTCATTTACTAACATCAAAAATAATGCAATTGAAACCGCGTGGCGCAGCAGTAATGAAATATAATCAGTTGCATTAAGAATCATAAATTAGGTCTAGAACAATGTTCGTTAAACTAATCGAACTTCCAACGGCAGTTTTGAAAAAAAAATTTATTGTGTGAGTGATGCGAATAAGCTGCCTGTATAAAGTTTACGCACTGTTCTGAACTGCGAAGACACCGCGTGTAGGACAGAGAACGAAACAGGCAGGTTTTCACTTATTTTCGTATTCCACATTCTGTTCGAAATGCTATAAATAAGGGTGGCAAACGGACGTAAGATCTAGTGTAACAACACTCGCACTCGGATTCAGTTCTTGTTACGGCTATACCCTACAAACAACATGGTGAGGAATTATTTAAAAGTGATGTGATAATCGTGAAAGTTTTGTGATTTGACGAAATCGATGAAGATGGCGAACAGATAGAATTTGTGAAGTGTGCTTTAACTAAAATTGGATAAGAGTCGTTATATCATTGGATATATTTTTGCTGCTTTACCTGTAATTTTTTTAAAGTCGCACTTTTAGTATGATATTCCTTTTTTAGGTTGACCCAATGATTTAGGGTGTGTTTTTACAAGAGACAGCCACGCTTATTAAAATTTAAATTATAAACTAAAAATTAACGCGTGCCAGTTTTAGAGAGTCCGAACTCAAAAACTTCTATTATACTAATTAAATTCAATAATATGAACATGACAGATGTGAATGATATCGACTAAAAGAAAGATAATTAAGCATTTTATACTACCATGAAAATTATGATTATAATTATCCGAAACTCAAAATAATATTAATTAGTATAGCAAATTATACCGTTCATTCATACTTTTTTTTAGTAGTGTAATAATTTGTTTAGGTTTGTTGGTAAAACATACAATAGTCAAAGGTACAGTCTTAATCATACTCTTTCTAAGTGTAGTAGTAGAACAGATTACTTCTTTTTTACTGATAATTCCTTAAGTTACATAAAGACCACTTCCCAAAGGCTGCTTTTAATTTTTATGTCATATGGTCAATTTCTAATTATGATTTGTAAAGTGTTAAAAATATCCTATTTGCTATTAAATTATTTGATTTTGATTTTCAATCTAAAAAGGGTTAAAAACAAAGTTCATCCCAACATGATAGTATCGCAAAAATATGTGATGGGTATTTATTTGCCTATTTTTCAACTTTTTTCGGTGTATTATAAGTAATCATAAAAATATCAGAAACTACAATTTGAATCCAAAATTCGAAATTAGATTTATTAATAGTCATACAACTGATTCAAAAATAATAGACTTAGATACATAAGTAGTGATATAGGTGCACTCACGGCTAATAATCAAAATTTCCCATAGCAAGCAATATTATTAAAATTAGTTTTGATTGTCATAGATTCATATTTTGATCATGAAATTCGATAGTGGTCAACGTTTTGCCTCCATTAAACACGTAATTGTGTATTGTTACAGGACACTGATGATGACCAGAAAATGGCCATGCTACGCAAGGCCTTCCAGATGTTTGACACAACCAAGTCAGGATACATCGATGTCCTCAAGATCTCTACCATTCTGAACACCATGGGCCAGCTGTTTGACGACTCTGAGCTGCAGGCTTTGATCGATGAAAATGATCCGGAAAGTAAGTAGCGAAAGAAAATTGTTTTTTGTTAATTTTACCAACATTGTACTGAACTAAGTTTTTCCTACTCTTTTTATTCTCAACTTTGCTATTGCTGTTTTTGTATGTGTATAATAAATACGGTTTGAATTCCTACTAGGTATTTTTTTGGTTGGTTTGGTTATTAAATACTTCAGAACAATTATATCTATAATTCAACGTATTTTAACTATTATTATTTATTGTTGAAATATGCGGTAAAACTACACACATTTGTAATAACTTTTGACAGTAAATAAAATGTGATTTCTTTATTTTTTAACCCTTTAAACCATAATAAAAATTAGCTCACTGTAGTGATCGTTTAAAAAGCACCCCGATCGTGTTTGTAAATATTTGTTTTGTTTTCCTAAATGTTTAGGCTACTTTTCATAAACAGACACTGGAACAATGTAAACAACTAATGCAATGATAACATAGCAACAAGATACAGAGAACAGCAGTGTAAAACATTGAAACTTGCAGCGCTGAAAAAACTACATTGTGCTACAAACTTTAGGATTCAAAATATGATATTGAGCGTATAACTGAAAAATTTTTTAGTGAATATGTGATAGGACAGATGTATATAGGAGGACAAAAAGTGTATGAATATCACGTATTGAGGCATTTTTTTATAACCTTACCAGATAAATGAGCTTAGAGTACATTAAATGACGATGATTAAATATATGTAATGACGTTAAATTTTAATTGAATTTTCAACTATTCCTTAGAAAAAAGATTTTAAAATAATACTACTGAGTTTCAAATTTTTAAACAGGTATCGTGCCCTCAATATACTATAAACACCGCTTTCAATGTTATCACAGAAAAAATACATATTTAGAAAATCCTAAAATATCCGACGAATCAGTAATAGATACATTTCTACGTCTCACAATAAGCGTGGAGAGTAAACAGCAAACAGCTACAGTCGAAACGGTGATCAATCATCCCAATAAACGTTCGCACGTGCCGAGGCTATGACACCTTTTCTAAAATAACGAAATATTTTCGAGCCACGCGGGAACTAATGAGGTTATTTCCGTGACTCGACAAACCTAGTGGGATGAGACTATCTATCGGGATCTCTCTATTAGTTTTCATTGTTTCTATATTTCTATAACTTGTTCCATTTAAGGACTGTCTGTTATAGTTCCGGTGTATTTTCTACTGTTATAAATTTTTTTTTGTTTGGTTTTGGCTCCACACTTTTGTGTATTTAGCCAGTGTCAAGTAATTGATAATGTCTCAAGTTAATTAATATCATATAATGTGTCAAGTTAAGTCACAGTCCAAGTCATCAAGTTAAGTCATAGTCTAGTCTAGTCAAGTCATACTCCTAGTAAAGTGGTGGCAACTTTACCAGAAGCTTCTATGGAGTTTTGGAAACAACACGAAAAGGATCGTTCCACCATCATCATACCATTTTACCACACTCATGCCTGTAATTCAGCACTTAACGAATAAAATGCCACCAATTTTATGCACTAACACTGAAAATAACACAAGTTTTGGAAAATAATACAATGCGGCGACGAGATCTTATTCGTTTTCCCGCCAAAACTCCCGTTATTAATATTGCGTGTTCAGCTGTTTTGGCTAGCACCTTATTATGATACATACAGATAGATAGATCCACGTAGTACTTATCAAAAACTTTATGAATGAAATTTCGGGTCATGTCCCGTGACCATGCACCCACTTGGCTCAACCACTGGGATGAGTTATGATACTCTTCTTGACCTTTACGCTCATCAACGAGATTATTCTTGTTATAGATTTATTAAGATACCAACCTACACTTTGATTGCTTATTGTTTGTGGTGAATTTATTTCAAAACTTGGCATTCCTATGAAACTTTATGATAAAATTTAATATGTTTCATGCAACTATTAATTTAGTATTCCCGCTTTCCTGTGAAATATGTGAGCGTTTCAGTTTATTGCTTTGCCTCTGTCACAATAGAAATCAATGTAGGTGTCTATAGGTGACTAGTCTTATTGTAATAATATCGGAACATGCATCAGAACTTGTATTAAGAGTAGGTTTATGTTTTCGTTATGTGTCTGAAATTTTTATGTTTTCTGTAGACTCCGGCAAAATCAACTTCGATGGTTTCTGCAACATTGCCTCCCATTTCTTGGAAGAAGAAGACGCGGAAGCCATGCAACAGGAACTGAAGGAAGCTTTCAGGTAAACAAACAAATATGTAGATAATAAACTTTTATTATCAGAAAATATTAGATATTTAACACTTAGAGCTAATCTTAGATATTTATATACATTTTAATAAGATAATAATTTACATAACATTTATTCTGTAATTGAAAGATCAGCCCTTTGGCCACACATAATAATTATTTTACCTCTTAGAGGATAATTGAGTTACATATTTTTAAATATACCCATACAAACAATCCTGGATGAATATTGCAAGGCAAAACCAAGCAACAAGCAAACACATAAACCCACAAAAAAATTATGTACGGACAGTACATGACAGAACGTAACAACAACCATCATAAATAAACCCAGACAAATAATCCTGGATGAACATTGCATGGCAGAACTTAGAAACAGGCAAACAGTAGTGCGCCAGCACTGCTGTGTTCCGTTTTGTAGGGCACTGTAGTTAGTGAAATTACTTGGCAAATGAGACTTTATGATCTGATCTCACAGTTTAGTAATCTTATTACTAGATTGTGCTGATGTCTCAAGATGACGTGCGCAGTGCAGTGTCACGCGAAGCTCTATACTTTAGACTTCCGAGTGACACTGCAGCTGATATGGGCAGCCGTGTCGTTTAACATCAGGCGAACGGCTAGCTCGCCACGTCATTCATTAACGTAAAAATAAAAACACAAATCCATACAAAAAAAATGTGGACTGTGCATGACGGAACCTAACAAGTCATCATAAATAAACCCAGACAAATAATCCTGGATGAACATTGCATGGCAGACCTAGCAACAGGCAAACATAAATATACCCATACAAACAAACCAGCATTAAAAAAAACTACTCGAGCAATTGTTCGCTGCGTGGGAGTAACAAGCTGAATCGTAACGAGGCGTTAAAGTACTCTCACGTGCCTTTGTTTAAAAATAAACTCTTGTTTAATGTGGAATCGCTCTAGTTAGTGAAGTAAAAGCTTTACCAGATTTATTTTGGTAGACTTTAAATGCTTGAACATTATGAAAAATTTAAATTGACACACCTAGTGTTAGGATAATACAGTCTCCGGGGCGAGATGGTTAATGCGTTGCGTTTCTATCTCACCCCATCCCGGCGGCGGTCGGATCACAGGGGGGTTTTAGTGGGTTCGAGTCCCACATACCCCCTACCACCACCCCCGTGGTGGCAGGGAAGGAAGTGCGAGGCCATTTCCACTCCTCAAAAAAAAAAGGATAACACAGTCTGGGGGGCGAGTCGGCTGGACTGCAGTCGCGACCCCTTCTCACCTCCTGTACTGCGGACGAGGGCTCACGAGGGGGTTTTAGTGGGTTCGAGCTCACATCCCCACCACGAGGCTGGTGGCAGGGAAGTGAGAGGGCATTCCTCCCCCCCCCCCCCCCCCCCCTCAAAAAATGATGACATAAAAATTATATATGACGGCGGCAACGTCCAGTTATAAACTCTATGCACAGCGATCGAGCACCGTAATTTACCCTGTGGTGGCATTAAATTTATTACAGTGGCAGCACCGGCAACTGTCATGGCGCCCCTACCTGTCTGGTTATATAAAGGGATCGATTGGTGCGCTACGAATCATTCTTGTTCCAGACACGGCGCGGTGCGGACATGCTGAAGGCCTATAGTTATATAGGTTGCAACCTACGCACAAACCTTTTCCTGCCCACATCAGAAGTGGGATTGCCTATTTCTACATCACTCTTCAAGCAACGCGAAACGTGACGAGACGTGATGTGAATGATGACGTGACGGCGGGTGACACTAATATCAAATTTAGTTGCAGGGTTAACCCAAACCAGTGAAAAAAAAAAATGGAAAAAAAGTAACGATTCGTTTTTTTTCGAGAAAAAAAGAGAATGTAAAAATGATGACAAAAAAAATGTGTCTGAATGCTAAAGGGATAATCTATCCGGACTAGCACTAATGGTCCATAAAAAAAAAATTTTGGTTGCTAAAGGGATATCTATCCGGTCTAGCACTAATTGGTCCATTAAAAAAATGTAGGAATGATGATTTTTGGTTGCTATAGGGATATCTATCCGGTTAGCATTATTCGGTCCATTTTTTATAAATGAAGGTATACTAATGGTCCTGAAGGGTTAACCCTGACGATGACTGGCAGGTTAAAATGCTTTTGACTAATCAAATTGAAACCTGATCTTTGACTCCAAGTTTAACTCAATTTAATTGTCAGGATGAACGAGCCATAACACTGATACTTATGTCCCTCACCAGGTACAAAGTGAAGCTAAGCGTACGAGGACGTACGCACGTCAGAATGGCCGTGACGGCGGCAACGTCCAGTTATAAACTCTATGCACAGCGATCGAGCACCGTAATTTACCCTGTGGTGGCATTAAATTTATTACAGTGGCAGCACCGGCAACTGTCATGGCGCCCCTACCTGTCTGGTTATATAAAGGGATCGATTGGTGCGCTACGAATCATTCTTGTTCCAGACACGGCGCGGTGCGGACATGCTGAAGGCCTATAGTTATATAGGTTGCAACCTACGCACAAACCTTTTCCTGCCCACATATACTTAAAATATGCAAAGAAGCCATAAAAAATTACAACAAATATTGAAGCATTAATGGACTACATTATGTGATTTCCAGGTTATACGACCGTGAAGGCAATGGCTACATTACCACTTCTACCCTCAAAGAAATTCTGGCCGCTCTAGATGACAAGCTCAGCAACTCTGACCTCGACGGCATCATCGCTGAGATAGACACTGACGGTTCCGGAACCGTCGACTTCGATGGTAATTATAATAAACATCATTTACCTTTACTATCATGAATCATCTATAATAATAATTATAATAACGCCCACCGATCATATACTCGTACATCACATACTATGTATGTGATCGTTGGGCGTTATTATTATTATCATTCACAGGGAATCCTAGTTAGGGTCCAGTATCATAGATCCTAGGATTTCCTAGATAGATAGATACTAGGATTCCCTGTGTCTAGGGACCCAGAAACTACGAGGACCAAGGTCCCACAACACCCAGACACAGAACAAGTATTTGCGCTTTTTTTTATGGCTCAAATACTTGCCCTGCCGCAGGAATCGAACCCGTCGCCTCCGAGTTATGAGCTGACATGCTCGACCACCACACCACAAAGGTTGTCAATCTATAACTTCAATTCGTACTATTATATTTAGATTCTTCTTAAATCAAGCAACTGCCAAAGTCACGATGCAATGTATTCTCTTTTCCAGCCGTTTTGTTTCGCATAAATTGTAATCCATTACAAACGCAAATATCAGCTAATTATGTGAACTGCAAAAAATTTCAATAATATGTGCGAATAAAAATAGTTTAAGTCAATACCGCAGCAGCTGTTCTTTATTTGAAATATAAAATGGATCGTAAATCGTACTAAAATACCAACAGCCAGACGTACATTCACAAACATTAATACAAATGCCGAAACATACCACAACATCTGATGTGACATACAAAATTTATGTTGTATCATATATCTAACACAATTCCGCTCATTCATAATTTCTTTTGGATCGAGATCAGAGAACGCATTAGAATGAAAATAAACAAAGAAAATCGCTATTTTATTTAAAATATGTGTAATGGATCTTTAAGCAATCAATTTCTTTAAAAGTAGAAACTTTGTCATTTTCATATCGCTT
The DNA here is from genome assembly GCA_905220475.3 of Ennomos fuscantarius. Classification (NCBI taxonomy): domain Eukaryota; kingdom Metazoa; phylum Arthropoda; class Insecta; order Lepidoptera; family Geometridae; genus Ennomos; species Ennomos fuscantarius. The sequence continues at coordinate 6,808,588 of HG992039.1, forward strand.
TCCAGTGTTTTCAACAACCTTCAAAAAAGGCGGAAATTGTCAATTTTTAAATGTTTGTTACCTCAATTGACTTCTGTCATTTATAAACCGATTTGGAATATACCTTTTTTCATTTGAAAGTACATTCACTAGGTGGTAGGACTTTATTGCAAAGTTCGTCTAGGTAGGTACCACCGCTTTGCCAGTTATTCTGCCGCCAAGCAGTAGTGCGCAATCACTGCTGTGTTCCGGTTTGAAGGGCACTGTAGCTAGTGAAATTACTGGGCAAATGAGACTTTATGATCTGATCTCACAGTTTAGTAATCTTATTACTAGATTGTGCTGATGTCTCTGGATGACGTGCGCAGTGCAGTGTCACGCGAACCTCTATACTTTAGAGTTCTGAGTGACACTGCAGCTGATATGGGCAGCCGTGTCGTTTAACATCAGGCGAACGGCTAGCTCGTCACGTCATTCCTTAACATAAAAAAAAAAAAAAAAAAAAAAAAAAAAAAAAAAAAAAAAAAAAAAACATTCTTTCAGATTAATCCCATAGAAATTTCTTTAAGATCAAGTGACTAATTTCGTTTTCAAATGATATAACCGAAAAAAAGAATCTGATATATTTTTTTTGGTTTTGTTTTGATCCACACTTTTGTGTATTTAACCAGTGTCAAGTAATTGACATTTCTCAAGTCAATTAATATAACATAATATGTGAGTCAAGTCCAGTCATAATCTAAGTCATCAAGTCAAGTCATAGTCTAGTCAAGTGATACTCCTAGTAAAGTGGTAGCCACTTAACCAGAAGCTACTATATAGTTTTTGAAACAACCCGAAAAGAAGAGTTTCACTATCATTATACCACTTTCCTACACCCATGCCTGTGATTCAGTACATAACGAATAAAATGCCACCAATGTTATGCACTAACACTGAAAAAAAACACAAGTTTTGGAAAATAATACGATACGGTCACGCGATCTTTTTTGTTTTTCCGCCAAAACTCCATTTCATAATATTATATATTTATTAACATTGCAATTTTCTTTTTTCAGAATTCATGGAGATGATGACTGGCGACTAAGCTTAAAATCGACATTACCATAGTATTATTTAGAAACTACTTTTTATCGTTAAAATTAAGACTTAGTACAAAAACTAAATGCGGTATTAGCATGGTTGTAAAAACAAATACGCACCATGTATAATCTATCTTATAGATAGGGTTTTATTTATAGTCTACACAAGTAGGCCAGAATTTGAATTCGTTCCAAAGAATTATTTCCGGAATAACTCACATAATATGTTTATATTATAACGAATTCCAACAAACTTATGCTAATATTTATAACGCACTCTATTTGGAATAATATACAGAATAATTATTTAAAAACAGTATACTTATTGATGGTTTTATTAAAAAATCCCATGTACCTGAACGTAGTGTCATTTGGATTGATGTTGTGGGGGAGTTGGATTCTATGTACAGAAATAGATTCACGGTGATTTATACATCCTGCGATCTTGATTTCATGTATAAAACGTGTGTGTCTGTATGCATTTATTATGACTTAAACCTTATCAGAATATTACTGAATGTTTTAGTCATTGATTGTTACCTTAGATTGTTAATGACAGCAAAATTGAAGGGGTGAGAACAAAAAGGGTTTAACTGATTTTTTCCACAAAATGACTTATTGGTATCGTTGGATTCAGCGTGGAATTATTCACAACAATACAACTACTCTCTACATTAAAATGAAGCCGTTGAAGTTAAAAGTCAATTTTCTCGAAACTATCAATTTGACAGTTAACTCCTTTATATTCTCAACCCTTCAATTATGTATCTTATGACAAAAAAAAAAATATTCAGTATTATTGACGTTGACCTTGCACAGTTTTTTAAGTGCGCTTTTCTTAACCTCAGATTTAACTCGGCCAGTCATCGATGTTTTACTTTGTATGAGAACTTTCGATAAGACGAGCAAAGCCACAAAAAGAAGCCAATATCATTTAGTAGTTACATAACTGCATCTTGAAAAGTATATAATATTTCTAAAGGCGTAACATTGTTTAAGCGTTGAGTTGCCACTCCACAAAAATTAGAGGCATAATCCAAGCGCAATTGGAAAATTGTCCAATTGCACTCAACTTCCTGTGAATGTTGTACAGTCAAACGCAAAATTTATACAAACATTATACGGATTAATTATATACATAACTGAAGATAATTTTAATTGCATTATATTGAAATCCGTATAAAAAACTAGCCCGTAACGTCATTCATTACCATAAAAAAAGTTTAACATGGAATTTTTAAGCGAAATCTTGAATCAAGTTATTAATAGTTATTTAAATTTTAAATCTTTTATTTGTATAATGTTATTTGCTAAGACCATTAATTTAAATTAAATAATGAAATTCATTACTCTGAATTTGAATTAAAAAGTGGTAAAAGTACAGATTTGTAACGAATCATTTGACTTGATTTGTATAATTTAATTAAGTATATAGTTGAACACAATTTAATAGCATAAAAATATTATAATAACGCCCAACGATCACATTCATAGATCCTGGACCCTAAATAGGAATACCTGTGTTCCCAGGAAATACGAGGTTCATGGTCCCACAATACCTAGACTCGGAACAAGTATTTGCACTTTTTTTCTTCTGTGCACAAATACTTGTACTGCCGTGGGAATTGAACCCGCTGCCTCCGGGCTACTAGCCGATCTGCTCAACCACCAGACCACAGAGGCTGTTATATAAAGAGATTATAAATGTAATATAAACAGAAGCTGCAAAATTTTGAAGTTTCAAATTTTCTATTTGTCGTAGTAATAATTTCTACATGCCAATAGTTTATGAAAAAAATCTTTGTTCCTGACAGTACTACGACGGTTATTCGTATTAAGCCGATGTAGAGATCTCAATTGGACAAGGAAAAAGACGTAGAGGCCGAGAGTCCTCCTTCCCATATAAAGCGATATTTACAATTTGCTCGTGCTAGTTGGTGAAGTTTGCTGATTGTGTGATAATCTTTTGAAAAACCATGTTGTTATGGTTTATATTGCTGCGCACAGTGCTCAGCGTGCCAAACGATGAGTTTAAAGAGCTCACAAATAATGTTTATGAAGGTATGGAAGATTCTGTATGTATTTAATTCACAAGTTGGACCTTATGATGCACCGAGATCGATACCACGTGTGTGAAATCTTTTGATAATAATTGCTAATAATTTCTCTACTAATAGTTAATGCTTTTGTTCATATTAAAAAACGAGTGTGCTTTAGACCACACGACTGAAGTAAAACTTCTTTAATTTAGCTTCATCTGTCGGCCGGTATAACATTGTTTTTGCTTTATTTATTATTAATGTGGCCATCTTGACAATTGTAAATTGTCACTTATCCAGATATACCAAGATCATAACACTAAAAAAAAATAACTTTGTTATATTGGCAATGGAAATCTACGTGAATCAACTTCCGTCCACTACGCATTCACCAGCGTTCTCCTCTAGTCAAGCGAGCGTAAAGAAGTTTAACTCCAAAAAAAATCTGACCTAATTAAACTTTAATATCATTGGCAAGGTTGGCCATGAAAAAAAAAAAAGAAAATCGCCAGGCAAAGAATCAGCCACTCCATAGATAAATATAAAAATGTTATCCATATTTCTATAGTAAAATCTTGCTTTTCAATCAGTAATGTACAGACTTGTATAATAAAACGATACTCAGTCATGAATCAGCGCTCAAGTCAGGATTTCATTCACAAAATGATCGTTCATGGTTGTGGGTTCGATTCCCACCCAGTACAAACATTTGTGTGATGATCATCGTTGTTTGTTCTGTGTCTGGGTGTTATATTATATTCTATGTATGTATTTACAAACAAAAAGTATATTAGTATTGTATCAGTTATCTGGTTTTCATAGTACCAGCTTTGCTTAGTTTGGGGCTAGATGGCGCTGTGTGAAATGTCCACACATATTTATTTATTTATTCAATGAACGAATTCTCCACTTGAGCACGGACCAACGGCTAGGTTCATTAACGTTAATTCATAATCTTTTTACGTTCTTAATTAGACTTGCTCATGCAAATAAAGTAATGCCTGTCTGCACTAAAGTCTATAAGCTAGTGCTAGAGACATAAGTACAAACTTAGGAGCTGTCTAACTTAAATGCAGACGGGCAAAGTTTCTAGCTGTATATTTTAAGCATAATTTTTTTTTATATTTTATTTTCACAGACTTTGAATATAATAAAGAAAAAGTAAATATAGTTCCTTCGGGATTAATTTCTACCGACATACAATCGCAATCAAATCGATATAGAAATGCTAAACAAGAGTGGTCAGAAATAAAAGAACTTATTGGGGTAAGATTTACAATAGTTTATCGTATGTATCAGGTTATTCCATTAATCCAGCTGCAATATGCCTATACTTTGCATCTGGGCAAAGGCAATTACCTTTGAGAGCCAATAAAAAAACACAATATGTAGATCAATTGGCATAGTGCAAAGGATTATAAGCCGTTAGTGGACTGACTACAGTTATCGAAGAATCGATAATCATTTGGTGAGCGAGTTCTTTAATGGACACCACGTTTGGCATAGTCACATAAATTTCCCGCTTGCTACTTGCCGCTAGTCATCGCAGAACTGCAGACTGACCTTAGTGGCATACTGCTGGAGAATCATAACAATTATACAGGTAAGTAGCTAAGTATCAGCTCGATGCCTTGGAATCGATTCAAAGACGAGCAATAAAGCTTATTGGGCGAAGAAATGCTGGTGAAAACTAACCTTGGGCACCGTCGCAAAGTTGCCAGCTTATCGGTATTTTACAAGCTGTACTTCGGAGCGTGTGCGATAAAATTGCATTACTCAATTCCCCAATATCCCATTTACTACTCTGTACCACATCCGCATATGGTAGGCATTCCTGCAATCCGCACAAAGAGTTTCGCCTCTACATTTATTGGCAGACGACAAAGGAACAGAAAAAAATACCAGCGTCTTTGTTTCTTGCAAAATATAATCTGGAAGTTTCTAGTCAAAATTGATCTAGTATCTTCTAGTTAAGCATGTTCCATCGTCAACTGCGTCATCATTTGCCATCAAGTAAGGCAGTGGTCAAGTACAGGCTGTTTAAGGCAAGAAAAAAAGTATTTATGTTTGTTAAGTAATAAAAATACAATCATTCAAATGTATAAATGAACATACAAATACCTTTTCCAAAATTGCCACAAATATTAAGACAACTTATAGATAACAATGTACAGCTAACAAAGATCTATTTTCAGGAAAACAGATATTTAAAATTATTCGATATCCACATGGAAAAAGGAGTAACGTCAAAAGGTTTAACATTTTGTATATACAATGACGATATGAGAGAAGCAGCAGTAAATTTATTCAGACTTTTTCAAACGACTGAAGGAGAAGCGTTTAATAAACTAATAGAATGGACAAAGCATAATATCAACAAAGAAATGTATATGTATGCTTTACGACTAGAATCGTTGTACAGTTCTAAAACAAACAGCACTTCTTTTTTACCACCTTTTGTTTGGAATCCACATTATTTTGTTAACTCTGAGGCTCTCTCTAAGGCATCGCTAATTGTCAATGATTTAATGGTAAAAGGTGAAATAGATAGCCAGATGTCAAAGACGGACCAGTACAGCTACTTATCATCATCAGTTGTGAAAAAGTTTGTTATTATTAACTCAAACTATTCTGGATGGAACTTGCCCAAAAACGAGAAGGCAGATCAACTAAACTATTTCAGAGAAGATGTGGCACTGAACAGCTATTACTTAGGATTGCACCTAATGCACCCATTTTGGATGTCCAACGAAGAGTTAGAATTCAATAATCCAAGATATGCAGAGCATTATTACTATGCTCATCAGAAATTATTAGCAAGATATAATTTAGAAAAAGAACACAGACTAGCTGAAAACCCATCGTTTAAAGCAGATGGATGGGATTACACACCTTACTTAAAATACAAAAATGGTCTTCCTTTTCCTAAAAGATATTGTAGTAACTTTGAATGGAAAGATGAAAAAGCTTTTATAAAAAGCGTTGATATTGCTATTCTAGAATGTGTTTCTAGAGGACTTTTAATAATGGTAAGTCTAAACAGATATCATAATTTCAACAAGACTGATAAACCTAGCTAACATACAAATTATTTTTATATTTTTGATTTTAGGAAAATGGAACATATATGACAATGAAAGATGACAGCCACATTAATATATTAGCGAAACTGATAAGAGCTAATATAGATGGAATTAAATTTGCTAAGATTTCAAGATCAATAGTCGGCTACGGTGAAAAATATCCAATAGATGAGTAAGTCCAATAGATTGTTCCAACCCAACATCGATTTGGGTATCTGAAAATTATTAACGTCACTATATAAACTGTGTTTCTTTTTCATAGTTCTATCAGATCCCGATGACTTTCACCTGGTCAGCAAACTAATTTACTCTGTTGCGGCCATTCTTCACTCTATTTTTCAGCCCTTGATTATGAATTTGAACCGCTAATTAATTTAACATTTTTTTTTTTATCCATTAAAGGTTATTTTATATATCGACAGGTACACTCCAGCGCCTTCTATATTACATCATCCTGAAACATCGTTAAATGATCCAGCTTATTGGTTAATGATAAAGTCGATGTTGGATTATTTCATTGGTTACAAAAATACGATGGATCCATTTAACCTTAGTGAATATGAAACTGAAGAGTTTGCAATTGTTGAGAGTAATTTTTCTAAATTAGAAACTATATTTGAAGATTTTGAATTCTCTATAAATTTTGCCACGAGCAATAATATCATAGACGTTAATGATTGGCCAGCATACGTTGCTGTTAGACAAAGAAGGCTGACGCATAAACCATTTTCTTTGAATTTTACAGTTAATTCAACAGCCACTAAAAACACGATTGTAAGATTATACTTGGGACCAGAATGTAATGGTAATTATTGTTGGGATAAATACAACCGATTTTTTGAACTTGATACATTTCCGTTCGCTTTACAAAAAGGTTCGAATGTTGTTTCATGGTGTCCGGAGATTTCAGATAATTATTCCAATGATAAGGATTATAACAATGTCTTACCGAAAACGGGCTCCACAAAATATAGTATATTCCGATTTCCAGAAAATTTGTTACTTCCAAAAGGCCATACAAATGGTTTGAATTTTACGTTATTTGTTATGATAACACCAGCAGATGATAATATTGTATCATTTCCCCCAACTTCCTATAGGGAAGTTTCAAATGAAGCAGATTCTAAGCCTTTAGGTTTCCCATTTCACAGATATGCTACAGGTTTTAATGGCCTAGCTTTAAATTATAGATTTCACAATATTTCTATTTATCATGAAAATACAGTTCCGTATAAAGGATACTTCTCATCTCATTTGTATTAATTTTATTTCAATAAAGTCTTTTTAACACAACAATTTATGCATTGCTGCATTATTTTTATACATCTACCTACGTAGTACCTACCTAGATTATTTTTTGTGTGTAGCACGAGTAAAATAAAAAAGTATAATAGGTAATTGTTTTATTTATTTACATTGCAGTGCTTATTTTGTGTTGGTACTCCCTTTTCACTTGGGAACTTCATTGTTGTGGGGATGACCGAAATGCATAGGGTCATTTAACGTATAAGGGAACAGTTCTCCCTCGTGATAAATAGACACTTCCTTGAAGTACATATTGGGTTGCATGAACTGCCTAGAGTTCTGCACTGGACGATCAAATGGATAGCTGAAGGGTTTGTTGTCTAGTACATACGCCTTAAAAGGTTCGTACTCTTTAGGAATAGCTTCATAATTGTAAGCAAATACATAGAGTTGGAATGGGAATCCATCTCGACTACCCTTAGGCAACATAAGTCTCTTAGGTAGGTCATCAAACTCTTCGGACATGTACTTCGGTACTTTTCCTTCACCCAGCATTTCAATGAGTTCGCCAATGGGAATAGAGTCCTCTTTGAAGAAGAAGAAATCGTCGCAGTTGCGCTTGATTTCGTTTTTGCCAGAGACAAGTTTGTGTGTGAACCAGTCGAGCAAGAAGAATTGAGTCCAGTTTTCTTCAATATTGATGGGGTAGCCCTTACTGTCATATTTAGGTCCTAAGAAGATTTTAAAGACCGCTTCAGTCTCAAACTCGGATTGAACATCAACCTCTACGGAGAATGATTTGTGGTTCAAGCGGGGTTGGCGAACAAAGAATGAGTATGGGTAAGACTTGAGATCGTCCTGGCTAAAGTAAACTTGGTTGGTGACGTTGAAATCAAACATGTCAAAGTATGTAACTAGCTTATCGATCTTAACATCGTTAATCTGTACGCCTTTGAAGTTGATCTCATCAGAAGTGTATGGATCCAAGTAGTTCTTGAATTGAACAATGTATTGGAAGATCCTGTTGTACATCTGATAGAAAGCAGGGTCACGAAGTGATGTCTGGTAGAAGTCCAGAGCACTGGGCAGGAAAGAGTATCTGAAATCAAATAAATTAAATAATAACCTATAACTAAAAATAATTATAACTAATTATACAGTAGTCAATCATTTCGCTTAATATTGATTTTATTTTATCCGGTTGGAATCCCTACTACTTAGATTTTAAAATCAAAGTAACTGCGAGCTTTCAATAAGAAACTAAATTTTATTTTTCATGTAAGATAAAATACGTGCATTTACAAATGAATTAAAAATTATAAATAATTAACATACTTGTCAACTGCACGAGGAGCTGCACTTAGAATGTGACGAGCAGTAGCCTCGTATGAGCGCTGGTACGTCTTGGTGAAGTTCTCGTGGAATAAATCAGCATTGTATTGCCAGAAGTTACCAACAAAATTGAGCGTCTTAGGGTTGTGGAAGTCAATTTCTTCATCGTACTGAAAACATACAAGTAAAATAAATTGTATGCCAACAAAGTGTAAGTAAATAGTAGAAGTTAATTTAAAACTTACCGCTTTGAAGCGACCATTTTCAAGGAACTGAAGGAAGGACTTTTCAAAACTATCCAAGAATAAGATATGTTCGTAATTGTCCTCCGTGTTTACATTGTAATATTCTGGCCTTTGCACGAACGGATAAGCTTCACACTGAAGCAAAGGATAGTAGCCAGTAGGGATCGGAGAGAACCAGGAGAACTCAGGAATAGGCCCCAAGCCATTAGTCAAACGCTCAAAGTAGTATCGGGTGAGCAATTGTTTGTAGAAAAAGTAGTAGACTTCACCACGACGATCCTTGAAGGGCCCGAATTTGTCACCATTCCACCAGAAAGGAAGTTGAGTGTGGAAGTAGTAATAATAAGAGTTCAGACCAATATCTTCAGTAAAGTAGGAAAGTCTCTGTTCTTCATTATTGTAAACAAATGTATTAGAATAATTGGAGTAGATAATGTATTTATCATTTTCAACTACTAGTCCATATCGCTTGGCAGCTTCAGGGAAAAAGACCCCTTCTTGCTCTTTTGCGATTTTCAGCTGGGTAAATACTTTCTGGTTGGTGAATAATTCAGGATAAACTTCGTAAGGGGCAGGCAGAACAATACCCTGAGTGTCTGGTCTTTGTATAATAGCAATGTAGTACGCGTAAAGGAATTGGCCAGAATTTAGATGAACTCGAGCCCAAGCTGCAGTTTTATAAAAACTATCGAAGTCCTTGGCGTAGTAAAACATACGGAATAGAGAAATAGCTTCCTCCCTCATTCTTTTGTAAAATATAGAGAACACTTTCATTTTTGGCATGAAACCACTCTTCCATAAGCTTAAAAAGTCCTTGACGGCTTGTTTGTTCTGTAAAAAATTCAATGTTGTACCATAAACAGCAAAGGGAGTTAATGGTTGTGAAAGCAAAAAACCTAACGACTTACGGTGTAGCTATCAACATTGGCTTCAATTGACCATTCGTTGGCAATTTTATAGTACTCAGCGCCATGGTTTAATTGATTTACATTTTCAAAGAGGGATAGCACTTTGTATTGCTTCTCCACGAACGCACCATCAACTAAAACCACAACAAAAAAATTAATAAATATTTATATTATGGGTGCTTGTTATCTTTAATCCGATATAATGTTTTGGCAATATCAGTCATAGATGGACCAAAATGGAAGCTTCAGCAGGAAAACTGCATCCCCTAATAGAAGAACTAAGACAAAAGATCGTGTCGTATCGTACCCAAGCCGTTTAGCATAGAGCATAATTTTTTGTCAAACGAGGTTGTTGTATATTATTTAGTTCAGTCTCTTACCTGGCTTAGTAGTAACTTGGTGTGAGTGTACATGCTCGCCCAGAGCTAAAGCCACGACGGCCGCTAAAACTAGGACAGTCTTCATAGTGCCCAGCCTATTGACCAACTGTGCCGAATCAGAGCTATCCAACAAATTTATACCACTGATGTTATCGGCACGCTGAAAGTTATCAATACCTACCTTAGAGACAAAATATTTTCCTTTCTCACTTATCGTGTGACCTCTCGAGATCATCAGTTAGCTTTTAGTAATAACAACAATTTAAAAAATATATGCAGTCATTGAGTTATCTTGTGTCTCGTGTTACCTAGATACGACTACGTGACAAGTAGATACATATGTTTCTATTATCATAGAACTTGATGATTGCAAATTAAAATTTTTTGAGCCTAATTGAGCAAGCGAAAGCGAAGCGCGAATGAATCGTTTGTCAGCTTTGGTAACAATTGTTTTGTTTGTCTGGTACACAGAATTCACCCTATTTACGTTCGGTGTCCAGCTGTTCTCCACAAGTCGCATTTCTCTACTAATTTTCGTGAAATTTTGTGAGTAGGTTCGACAATCATATATAAATTTTTGTCTATTCGGTTCTTGGAGTATTTTTAAAATGGCGACACCTAGTTGATTTACAACGTAAAAAATGTTTTTTAGTTTTATGTTATGTAATGACAGATTCACACTGTACAGATCACAGAGCCAATAGTAAGGTATTTGATTTATTTATTATTATTGTTGAAATAAATTGTATCCAACAAAATACAGGAGTGTAAACAAAAATCTAAAATATCAAAAAAAAAAGTAAAGAATAGGGCTTATTCAATAAATGCCCTTCGACAGCCTCCTGTTGTAACAATAAAATCCTCTTCAAATAATAATAGTTAATGTTTGTAAATATATACGATTATATTGCACTATGCATGCAAGACCAGAGTCCAATTTTTATGTTATTGTTTTCGAAGAAAGCTATCACATAGGTGAAACCATCGATAACCACTTTGTCGGTGGTAGGTTATCGGAACTGCTTAAATGACAATGTTACTTAATAAATTGCATAACGAAGTTCATAAACTCGTACAATTATTAAATATTCTAGTTTGTAAAAGTTATAGTAAATAGATATTATGAATATTTGAGAAAGTATAAAGGCTGGATCAAAACAATGCCCCAAAGTGGTAAACCAGTAATAATTTTAGTTAGGAAATTAAATTCCATGGTAACATTATTTTATAATCAGGCAACTAAAAATAAAGTCACTCGCTAGTCAGTAAGTCTAAGTCTACTAAGTCTAAGTCTACTCTACTAAGTCACTCGCACTTATTTTTGCAATAGTCGTGTAATAATAATAAATGTGATTTCCTAATATTTATTATATATTAATAAATATATAAATAAATAAAACTAAACACTTTAGTTTTCCAAAAATAAAATCTTTCTAATGACCCCAAAAAAATACTTTTTGACTAGTTCTCCAAATTTTCAGTGATAACAGCGCACTCTTTTACAAATTATAGCCTGACTTGTGTTCTGTAATGGTTATAGTAGTAAACTATGACATTTTATTTTATTATGTTTATTTCTGTGAGATGTCCACACTTATTATATTATTATTATTTCTAAATATAAAGAAATGTTTCTTTTGAGTATGTGCTAACCTCAATATTTAGGGTACTTTTCCTCCGCGAGGCATGGGTTTGGTTCACCTATACTTACCAACTTATTGCAGACTTGACGCGTATTGAATACAAATCAATGAAAATAAGTGTACCTTCCACAATGGTTAACGCTTAAAATTTTGTATTTTTTTTGTGTGCTACTACTTTCTAAGCTAAATATATCATTGAACGACTTTAAATCGGGAGACTATCAGTACTTACCAGGAGTACCCATGACTCAGCCACGAATGCCATAACCGGATGCACTTATTCAATATATACATACATCTTCAAAATTGACCTCCAAATTTTATCTAAAAGGTACCTTTCGATTCCTATCAAACACATGTTGAGAGGTCATGACTGTTCCCGATAAAAAAGAAATGAACAAACATCTCCGTTAATTTCTATCCGATAACGGCTCTCTTATCTAGTGGTATAAATTCGGAGATGTGACTCGGTTAATTTACAGTTGGGATCACGGGCGTAGACGATGAAGACTGTCCTAGTATTGGCAGCCCTTGTGGCTTTAAGCCTCGGAGGGGCTGTTCCACCAAAGCACGAAGTCAAGACAAAGCCAGGTATTTTTAATTTTATTTATAAAGCAACGTTTAAAAAAAATTACATTTTTAAGACATCGTTTTAAGATGACCTGGGGCGAGCACACTTTGATTGCAATGCAATAGGTGGTAGGACTTTACTGCAAAGTTCGTCTAGGTAGGTACCACCGCTTTGCCAGTTATTCTGCCGCCAAGCAGTAGTGCGCAAGCACTGCTGTGTTCCGGTTTGAAGGGCACTGTAGCTAGTGAAATTACTGGGCAAATGAGACTTTTTGATCTGATCTCACAGTTTAGTAATCTTATTACTAGATTGTGCTGATGTCTATGGATGACGTGCGCAGTGCAGTGTCACGCGAACCTCTATACTTTAGAGTTCCGAGTGACACTGCAGCTGATATGGGCAGCCGTGTAGTTTAACATCAGGCCAACGGCTAGCTCGTCACGTCATTCCTTAACATAAAAAGAAAAAAAAAATAGGATAAATTTCGCATACTAACTATGCACATAAGCTGCGTATTCATACTGTCAAACCCATACAAATTTGTGTTTCTAATGGTTGCGATCGAGGTACGTGATCGCCCAGCAGATCTTGATATTATGTAGTAAAAAGAAATACGAGCACAAGTTTGGTGAACAATGTTGACTACTTATGTAATTCATTAATGCTTATTTGTGACATATTTTATTAGTTGATGCTGCCTTCGTGGAACGCCAAAAGAAGATCTTGTCACTTTTCTACAATGCTATGCAAGTCGATACCAACGCAGACTACTATGATATCGGCAAAGGTTATGATATTGAAGCTAACGCTGAAAACTACACCGTGAGTAAAAATCATTATGCAATTTTTTTTAAACAAAACTTCTAGAATGATACTAATAATTAAATGTTATTTTCCTCCAGAATAAGAAAGCTGTGGAGAACTTCTTGGTGATGTACAGATCCGGCTTCTTACCGAAGTACAATGTGTTCTCAATCTTCCACAAAGAGCTAAGAGAAGAAGCATTAGCTCTTTTCAAAATTTTCTTCTATGCCAAAGACTTTGACACCTTCTACAAGACTGCAGCCTGGGCTAGAGTTCACGTTAACGAAGGAATATTTTTATATACTTTTTATGTCACCGTGGTTCAACGCACAGACTGTGAAAACTACGTTCTTCCCGCTCCTTATGAAATCTATCCAGAGTTGTTCATAAACAAACCCGAATACTTTGCAATGTCTCGCATTAAGCAGCAAGGAGGGATCGAATTCCCTGAAATAGTCTCGAAGTTCAATATTTTGAAGGAGAATGAAGATTTTGTTTTTTACGCCAATTATTCAGACTCTTTGACCTATCCCAACGCCGAGCAGAGATTGTCATACTTCACTGAAGACGTCGGTCTTAACTCTTACTACTACTACTTCCACACTACACTGCCTTTCTGGTGGAACAGCAACAAATACGGTCACTTTAAGGAACGCCGTGGTGAACACTATTTCTTCTTTTACCAACAACTACTTGCCCGTTACTACCTAGAACGACTTAGCAATGGCTTGGGAGAAATCCCCTCTTTCTCTTGGTACTCTCCCGTTACGACTGGATACTATCCTTTCCTGACGACTTGGAAATACCCCTTCGCGCAGCGTAGCAACCAATACCTTATTCACACAGAAAAAAACTATGAAGAGGTTCGTTTCTTGGATATCTATGAGAAGACTTTCTTCCAATTTCTGCAGACTGGCCACTTCAAAGCTGTAAGTTTTTTTAAATTAAAATTGCTTTTTAACATGCATTACGTTTACAAATTTATTGATAAGATAACTCATTTGATAATCCATTTTCGCAGTTTAACAAAGAAGTTGACTTCCACGACTCAAAGGCCATCAATTTTGTCGGAAACTATTGGCAGACCAATGCTGATTTGTTTGAAGAAGACTTCACTAAAGGCTACCAGCGCTCTTATGAAATAACTGCTCGTCGCGTCCTTGGCGCTGCTCCCGAACCATTCGACAAGTAAGATTTTTCTTTTTTTTGTTTTTGTTTTGGCTCCACGCTTTTGTGTATTTAGCCAATGTCAAGTAATTCATAATTTCTCAAGTTAATTAATACTATGTATTTTGTGTCAAGTCAAGTCACAGTCCAAGTCACAGTCTAGTCTAGTCAAGTCATACTCCTAGTAAAGTGGTGGAAACTTTACTAGAAGCTTCTATGGAGTTTTTGAAACAACACAAAAATTAATTAAATTAATTAAATTAACTATTCACCATCATTATACCACTTTCCTACATTTATGCCTGTAATCCAGCACTTAACGAATAAAACGCCACCAATTTTATGCACTAACACTGAAAATAACACAAGTTTTGGAAAATAATATAATGCGGTGATGCGATCTTTTTCGTTTTCCCGCCAAAACTCTCAGATTTCTTATATAAATTCGGAAGGAAGGGAAAAAGACTTTTTTTTTATTCTGCTTTACCACAGACTCCTGGGTCCATGCTCTTTTTTAATAAACAAGAAAAAAAAAGACTAATAATAGCATATCAGTAAACTAAATTTTTAAATTTCCTACTCTAATATGTATTTAGGGTTCACTCGTAGTAAGTACTACAAGGAACCCTTGATAGTTCGTCATGTCCGTCTATCTATCCGTCTGGTTACTTTACAGCTTTATAACTTCTAAAGTTATTGACATAAATACATTGAATTTATAAAAAAAAAGTTAATAATAGAAATCTCTTGTTTTGTATTACAAGGGTAGCTTACATACATGTAAAGAAAGTATAAAATATA
The DNA here is from genome assembly GCA_905220475.3 of Ennomos fuscantarius. Lineage (NCBI taxonomy): Eukaryota > Metazoa > Arthropoda > Insecta > Lepidoptera > Geometridae > Ennomos > Ennomos fuscantarius. Next base: position 6,823,867 of record HG992039.1, read on the forward strand.
GGCCACTTAAGAAATATTTCCTATAGGTCCGCGTAAAGTAGCTTGCAAAGTGTTCCCCACCTTGCGGTTTATATACTAAGCATCAAAAAACTTATATTCTTCTCCGTTGATAGATTTTATTGAAAAGTTTCTTTTAAAATTATTTTGAGGAAAATCTAACAGCATATCTTTGAGATAAACGGAGAAAACTGTTAAAAGTTACGATGTTCTACTTCAAAATGTTATAAACCATTTATTTAAGGTCAATTTTCAAACTTTTTAAATAATATAATAGATACAAATACCCTAGGTTCTAAACATTTATAAACATTATTTCTTCCAGGTATGAATTCGTTCCTAGTGCTCTTGATTTCTACCAGACATCGCTTCGGGATCCCGTCTTCTACCAACTTTACAACAAGATCTTTGATTACATGGTTCAATACAAGGAGTTCCTTAAACCATATAACCACGACGATTTGCACTTCGTTGGAGTTAAGATCAACGATGTCAAGGTTGAAAAATTGGTCACATTTTTTGACATGTACGATTATGAAGCCATCAATGCAGTTTTCTTGCACAAGAACGACCCTAGGCCTTACTCCCATGACTTCAAGATTCGCCAGCCACGCTTAAACCACAAACCTTTCACTGTCACCATCGACATTAAGTCAGACGTAACAGTTGATGCAGCGATTAAAATCTGGCTTGGCCCTAAATATGATAGTAATGGATTCCCGATAAGCTTTGAGAAGAACTGGATGAATTTCGTTGAACTAGACTGGTTCACTCACCCACTTGTACCCGGGAAAAACAGCGTTGTACGAAAATCTGAAGATTTCTTATACTTCAAAGATGATTCTCTACCAATTGCGGAAATTTGGGAACTATTGGATGAAGGAAAACTGCCCAAGGATATGTCTGAAGAATTTGATTCTATGCCTGATAGGCTTATGCTGCCTAAGGGTACCGAAGGAGGATTCCCATACCAAATCTTTGTCTTCGTCTTCCCACACAATGGCGGCGGCAAGAATGTTGAGAACAAGCTTGAGAAAATGGAAAAATTATTTGACAACAAGCCTTTCGGATACCCATTGGACCGACCAGTGATGTCGCAGTACTTCAAACAGCCTAACATGTTCTTTGAAGATGTTAAGATTTACCACGAAGGGCAAATGCACACCTACAAAATGGCCAACACAGCGTACAAATTTGAAAATAAAGTATGAGCTTTAAATTTTAAGTAAACTCTATAGTTACAGCCTAATTGAATCTCAATATAATTATTATGTATAGTTTATAATTTATATATTACAGTGGTTGAGAAAATTAAATCGTACTTATTTATTTATATTGGCTTGAATATTATTTCTATCCCTTTTCATTTTCTAATTTAGGTTTTTTTATGTGGTAGAACTTTTCTGCAAAATTCGTCTAGTTAGATTAGCCACTTCCAGTAGTTTTGCCGCCAAGCATTAGTGTCTAAACACCACTGTGTTCCGGTTTAAAGGTAGCTAGTGAAAGTACTAGGCAAATGAGACCTGAGTCTAAGGCCCGTATTACAGAAGGATGCTCAGTCATCGATCGGTGCTCAAGCAGAGATTTCATTCATAAAGTGATCAATTAGTGAATAGGATAGGTGAATAGAATTAGGACCTGAGTAGTCTTATAACTGGACTATGCTGATGTCTCAATTTACATAAATTAATAAATAAATGCGTGGACATTTTACACAGCTTCATCTAGTCCCTAACTAAGCAGTGCTTATACTATGAGAACCAGATAACCGATACAATACTTAGATACGTTTTGTTTTTAAATACAATAGATTACATATAACACCCAGGCACAGAACAAACATCGATGTTCATCACACAAATGTTTGTCCTGGGTGAATCGAACCCACAACTTACAGCTCAGAAGGCAGGGTTATTACTGTGCTTTCGGGCCCGTCAATCATGAACAAACAGTCAGTAAAGATGACGTGCGCAGTGCAGCTGTATCTCGAAAAACTATGCTTTAGAGTTCCAAGTGACACTGATATGAGCAGCTATGTCGCTTAACGACAGGCGAAAAAATAGCTCGTCATGTCATTCATTTACGCGAGTACGTGCCTCGCTTACTTCGTTAATCGAGTAGTATGAATGTATAGATCAAAATGTAATGGAAGTCATATAACATTATAATGTGTCTGGGTGTTATATTGTATTCTATGTATGTATTTACAAACAAAAAGTATCTAAGTATTGTATCAGTTATCTGGTTCCCATAGTACAAGTTTTACTCAGTTTGGGGCTAGATGGCGCTGTGTGAAATGTCCGCACGTATTTATTATTATTATTATTTATAATGACAGCCTACAATACTTCAATACACGAATACTTTTACCGTCACGATGAATGCCCGGATATCTTATTCCCGATGATAAAATATTAGTAATTACTTATTGCGATATTAATTTCTTATTGTTAAGGTCGATTTTAGTTTATCACGGCAGCTTATTGAATTTCTTTTACATTATATTTATCAGCCCTATAAATGGAAGGGCGAGTACTGTACAATCTCCAGGGAGACGGGCTAGGGGATTCAAGTTGCTATTTTTTTTAAAGTTATTAAATCACGTGACGATCTAGTCTTTCCCCTAATGTTAAGCGACACAACCGTGTCGTGTTGCAGTGTCACGGAACTCTAATGTAAAGTTTCGCGTGTCACTGCACTGCGCACGTCATCCTGAGACATCATAATAAGAGACTAAGGTCCGTATTACAGGACGATGCTCAGTCATCAATCAGTGCTCAAGCAGAGATTTCATTCATAAAGTGATCAATTAGTGCATGAAATCTCTGCTTGAGCACCACACACACACCACACCACACCACTACAGATGACTGAGCATAGTTCTGTAATACGGACCTAAGAGTACTAGACGAGATCAGATAGTCTCATTGTCTGAATTTCACTATTTTCAGTGCCCTTCGCATTACACTATTTATTTATTTTTTAATTATCACAAATACCTTGACGTGCTAGTCCTTCGCCTTATTTTAATCGTCACGACCACCCATAACGCTGAATTCCCTAAAAAACCCTAAAAATACAGTATCAGATACGCCAGGTTACCTAACCCTGCTCAAAATTGAATATGAGAAACCAATAGAACCAAGGTTTTCAAAATATTGAAATATTTTTTACCTTCAAATTGCCTTTTATTTCAACTAAATACTACAATGATATAATAACACTACTACTACAAAAAAAAATTTTCAACTATATACTGGCCGCGATGACCTATAGACAGTCCAAATAATCCAGCCCACTACCTGTACCCAACACGGAAAATACGGTATGATAAAATAAAAATAATAAAAATATTAATAATAATACATAAAATTTTGAAACAATTTTATATTAAAACCGGTGAGCTGTAGGTTAGATATCTACAGTAAACTTATTAGTTAATGTTATAATACTATTCTTAATTATATTTATTAGGTAAGTAGTTACTAAATATCTCTAGACCTTACTTTAAAATTAAAGTAAGGTTTCTTACACCAAATTTTAATCAGATGTCCCGCTTGTGAAATATGGTCTGCCAAAGTGATTTGATAAGTGTGGCTCCCCTCTCCCTGCAATATCTAAACTACGCACCCTAGAGCTAATAAGTATACCATATTTTCTATAGATCTAAACTCTTTTGGAAAATTATTCAGTCTAAATGTGATTATTATAACTTTTTGACATTAGCGCAAAAACTGTTCAAATGACAATTTTTTTAATTAATAAATGTTTGTAGCAAATACTTGCTACAAATTTAGGTATTAAAGTAGTAAAATTATAACTACTACTTACTATTTTGCTATTTTGCTGAAAACTCTACAATACATGTATTTGCAAACAGCGCCATCTAACGACTTTTTTAGTAAGTATCACGGCAAAAACATTGGTATTATTATAATCTCACTATTTTTATTTTTATCAACAACAAAAGTTTTAGGATCATCATGTTTGAGACCTTATACGACAGATGGCGTGTTTACCTCGTTTAAGGTTATCAACGCTGTACAGATGGCGTTGTGCGTCCAAAATCTTAGAACAATTTTGTTTTATTAGTATAAACATATTGTTTAAAGCATTCTAATGGTAAGTAGATAGGTAAGTCATGTACTTAAAAATATTATGATATTTTGTAGAAATGTTTGTTTAATGTTTTTATTAATAGTCGTAGGTCAAAGTACGTACTAGGTTGGTACGTAGGGTTGTGTAGACATTTCACACAACAATATTTAGTCCCAAACTAAGCAAATCTACAGTAGTTTAGTATTAGAAATATTCTTACTAAGGTAAAATATTTCTAATACTTTTTTGTTCTTGTAAATACATACAATATATGGAATTCAATATCACCCAGGCTCGGAACAAACACTTGTGTTCATCACACAAATGTTTGTCCTGGATGTGAATCGAACTCGCAACTAGGGACTACAGTTCAGCAGGCAGGGCTACTACCAACTGAGCTATAAAGCATTCAATGTAAGTACCACCTAAATCTCCATTGAAACTCTAATCTAAACAAGTCATGCCATTTCAACTATCAAATTTTAAGTCTCCCAAGTAGCAACGCCTTATCTACATAAAGTAAAATAAAGTGTTGAAGATATCAATTTAAGCCGTTGTCTGGATTAAAATTATATCTCTATAGATATCTAGACATCCTACAAGACAAAGCTTATACAAATTCAATACATACCTACTAAAAAGCGGTACGCAAAAACTATTCGCACTTTTAAATAAAATTGGGTTTGATGAAATAAGTCGCTATCCTTGATTACTTTGGACTATTTTGGTATAACTCTCTTATATTAGGGGTTGAATTTTCTTTGTAAGGCGTTAAACGTTCCTGCCGCCTACCATATCATATGATAAGTATCATACATACTCTCCTTTTATATTTCTTAAGATATTGAAGCTCTGCGTAGGCCAAAATCAATTCATTCTTCATTACGAAAATGTTTTTTGATGGTGTTTACTAGGTAGTAGGACTTTGTTGCAAAGTTCGTCTAGGTAGGTACCACCGCTTTGCCAGTTATTCTGCCGCCAAGCAGTAGTGTACAAATCCTACTGCGTTCTGGTTTGAAGGGCACTGTAGCTAGTGAAATTACTGGGCAATTGAGACTTTATGATCTGATCTCACAGTCGAGTAATCTTATTGCCGGACTGTGTTGATGTCTCAGGATGATGTGCGCAGTGCAGTGTCGCTTGTAACTCTATGTTTTAGGGGTCTGAGTGACACTGTTCTGTCATGGGCGGCCGTGGCGCTTAACATCATGTGAACGACTAGCTCGTCACATCATTCAATAACATAAAAAACCATATCTTTTAGTAATTCTGATAAAAATCTTGGTATAACCATCGACCGAACTTTAACGCTCAGCTTGTGGTTATTAACCGCTGTAGCTAGTGGGATAACTGGGCAAATGAGACTATGACTTTGTTGTAATAGTATGAAACTATTTACGCATGTTTCAATTAAATCTCTTTATATATATAATGTTTAGATTATTTTAAAAGAATGACGTTCTATTTCTATTAGTCAATCAAAATAAAACTCTTCAACAATTAACATGTTTTTCCTCTAATTTACTAGAAATAACAGACTTAATCTCACAAGTCTTGTAATCTTATTACTAGACTGTGAGATTAGGTCACAGATCAGCACAGTCTAGTAATCTTATAACTATTTAAAGGTCTTATTGTTCACTAATAATCTCACTACCGGAATGGGATAAATAAAAGTTTAATTATTACTTTTTACATAAGTATATTATCCTCGCGAACCGAACACATAATTAACAATATAAAACGAGTAAGCCCGGAGTATGTGAGGATACGCGTCTCCGAGTGCTACTCTTATGCAATACTCATGCAACTCTCTTTTATTAAATCACGCGCCCCTTAAATAGGTCGGCGCTGGCAACGTCAACGTAAACAAACGTGTCCCTACAACTAGATTCATCATCATCAGCCTATATTAGTCCACTGCTGGACATAGGTCTCTCCCAAGGCATTACTAGATTACTAGACTGATATCTCATGATGACATGTGCCAGTTTTGTGGTGTCCTGAATAAATGTATTATCTTTATTTCTGTCATTCTATTTTATTAGATATGTATTAAATTTATATTAGCCATTAAAGATGTGTATTTTATACACTAGTATTTCATTAAAGCCACCACCTATAATATGCTTTTGCGTAACTCCTTTCCGTGCAAGGTAGTCTGGAAGAGATCGGTCCGAGCGATAAGACTTCCGAATATTACAGATTTGTAAAGTTTCATACTCCTAGATTTAAGATTTTTCCAAGGATCTGTTTCCAGAGCCTGATGAAATCTTTGTAGTAATGACGGTTAGGAGAGTTGGCATTAGATTCAATCAGACGTCCAAGGATATCAAGACCACCGTCGTTCAGTAGGCTGACTTGTTCTCCCTGACGCTGCAAATTTGTTACACATTAAAGAACGAGTAGTAAATTATAATAATTATACAATATCAAATAAAAAATGTTTAGAAGATACTTACGTCCACATAGAAACCCTTATCAATAGCTTCCATGATACGCCTTTCAAGCTCTTTGACCTTTTCAACTATATTGGCCAACTTAGGCTGGTCGAGACGGAAGTCGTTCGGCTTCGAAGAGAAAGGAATCCCGTTAGGGTATAAGAGTCTAGGATTAAACCAATTTTTTACAACATTAGTGATGTCTGGGATCTCGCCAAGACTGTTGACAACCTATCCATTTAGTAACGGGCCAGGAGCTGTCTGTGAGCGAACCAATAAGCTTTACCACGTCTGTACCTGTAGATAACCGAGAGGTCATTGCCTCCCAACCAGTACGGGGCAACCAGGCTCAATAAGTATTGTGCAGCATTTACCTCGTAATCATTAGTGAAATAAGCCGGAGCATAGTTGTTGTCAAGGTAAGACCAGAAAGTAGTGTTTGCTTTAATTATTATGTCTTCATCCGAAACGTATGTAGACGGATAATTCTTTACGTGACGCTTGCCATGAGTATTGATTCTTTGAGCGGTGGTCATGATTTCAGCGTTGTTAAAGAACGATGGGAAGATCTCGTGAATTGGTGGAAGGGCGATATATTGTGTGTCTGGGCGGTAAATAATGGCAATGCTGACCGTATAAACATACACGCTTCCATTCTCTAAGATATGCTGCTGTGTTGCAGAATGACTCGTGGTCTTTGGCAGAGTAGAGCACGTTAAAGAGTGTCATAGCCTAGAACGCGTGAGCCGGCTCATATACTGAGAAAGGGGCTTCGCGCGGTAGGTGCATCTATGTTTTAGCATACCTGCGTAGGTCGGCATCGCAGTCACATTCTGTAAATGTTAAACTTTAGTAGGTTTGATAGGGTAGGCATTATTAAATTTTCAATCTTTTGATTTAGTTTTCAATCTTATAGATAGAAAATTATTTATAGCACAAACAATAAGAAGGTACGTAGGTGAACTTAATGCTATAGAGCATTATCATCCAGTTAACCCCGGTTTTTGTGTTTTACTTAGTTGTAAAATTTTATGAGCAATACGATGAATAACATTATGTAATATTGTTATTATAAAACCATCCATTATTTTTTTTAATATAAAAAAAAATGATAAGTTTCTTTTGATTATTTTCAAGGGTCAATTATACTAATCACATACATTTTTTGTTAAATGTAATAGGTAGTATCAAATCTAAACAAATATACCAACATTATTTATCACAAATTACCAAATAAATACATTTCTTATATTTATAATTATACAATAAAGATAACGTGTGTGTGTGTGTGTTGGTGGCCTTCCTAAGTTGATAAATTCACACTATAATTATAAAAACGAAAGTTTGTATGTGTGTATGTTTGTTACTTCTTCACGCTAAAACGGCTTAATGGATTTGGATGAAATTCGGTACCAGGATAGTTTATTCATTGGATTAACATATAAGCTACATTTTATTCCGAGAATTTTCCGTGGGATGAGCAAATAATTAAAATACTTTTTATCCGCGGGTGAAACCGCGGGGCGCAACTAGTAATAGATACAAGTATTGCCTTGTTTTCTTAATAGTAATTATAATTAAATAGCTGCGCATGCGCTTTCAATGTATGAGAATGGACGACTAAAGTATCGTCCGAGGCTATAACATACAACTCGTGTATTTATTAAGTATATAGATAGATTTGACAGACCTGACAGCTCAGTTGGTAGTAGCTCTGCCTTCTGAGCTGTAGGTTGTGGGTTCGATTCCCACCTAGGACAAACATTTGTGTGATGAACATCGGTGTTTGTTCTGTGTCTGGGTGTTATATTGTATTATATGTTAGTGTTTAGAAAAAAAAAGTGTAATTATTGTATTAGTTATCTGGTTCCCATAGTACAAGTTTTGCTTAGTTTGGGGCTAGATGGCGCTCTGTGAAATGTCCACACATATTTATATAGAAAGAAAGATAAACCCTTTATTGACACTAAAGTAACAAAACCACTACAGGAAATTAATTATGAGTAGGCACAATGGACGGCCTTATCGCTAAAAAGCGGTCTCTTCCAGACAAACTTTGGATGACAATGAGTATGGACGGTGGTGTTATAAAAGTTACTATGTATACATACTAAGATAAATATAAAATAATAGATTACTTAATATACAATACTTACTATACATACAAATACACATACATAAATACTTAATAGATAATATATAAATACTAAGGAAACAGTAAAGGGTTATTTTGAAAAGTAAAAATCTTAACAGGATTGATTTTGACTGGCCCGAAAGCTCAATTGGTACTAACCCTGCCTTCTGTGTGGCAAGTTGTGGGTTCGGTTCCCAGGACAAACGTTTGTTTGACGAACATGATATTTGTTATGTGTGTGTTATTCAGTGTATGTATGTGACGGCAGCAACGTCCAATTATAAACTCTATGCACAGCGGGCAGTACCGTAATTTACCCCGTGGTAACATTTAAATTTATTACAGTGGCAACACCGGCAACTGTCATCGCAACTGTTATCGCTTCCCCACCCATCTGGCTATATAAAGGGAGCACTCGGTGTACTACGGGGCATTCTTGTTCCAGACACGGCGCGGTGTGGACATGCTGAAGGCCTATAGTTATATAGGTTGCAATCTACGCACAACCCGTTCTGCCTACATATGTACAAATAGTATCTAAGTATTATATCAGTTATCTGGTTCCCATAGTACAAGTTTTGCTTAGTTTAGGGCTAGAGAGCGCTGTGTGAAATGTCCACAAATACTTACTTAATATTGTTGTTTATTTTGTAAAAACAAATGTTCGCTTTCGATCAATCTTATTCGCATTGTTATGTACAATAATGTATGTGTGTTAATTTAATAATAATAATGTTAATAATAACACCCACGATCACATACATAGATCCTGAACTCTAACTATAACTAAAAAGAGTTTTGGCGGGAAAGCGAAAGAGATCACGTCGCAAATTTTATTAATTTCCAAAACTTGTGTTATTTTCAGTGTTATTGCATAAAATTGGTGGCATTTTATTTGTTAATTACTGAATTACAGGCGTGAATGTGAGAAAATGGTATTATGATGGTGAAACGTTTCTTTTCGTGTTGTTTCCAAAACTCCATAGAAGCTTCAAGTAAAGTTGCCACCACTTTACTAGGAGTATGACTTTGACTAGACTATGACTTGATGACTTCGACTGTGACTTGACACACATTTGCGTGAAATATCATTAACTTGATAAATTATCAATTACTTGACACTGGCTAAATACACAAAAGTGTAGAGCCAAAACATAAAAAAAACTATAACTAAATAGGATTCCCTGTGTCTAGGAACCCAGGAACTACAAGAACCGTGGACCCTCAACACCCAGACTCAGAACAAGTGTTTGCGCTTTTTTTTTCTTTTTTTTTACTTCAAACTTGTCTAGCATTTGACCACGCTCTCACCTGATGGGAAGTGACGATGCGATCGAAGGTGTAGCATGCTAGCCACGTAAATGTTTGTCCTGGGTGGGAATCGAACCCGCAACCCACAGTTCAGAAGGCAGGGTTACTACCAACTGAGCTATCGGGCCAGTCTTTTTTTTTTTTTTTTTCTTTTTTAATAATAACAATATAACAAACGAGTGTGCTTTAGACTACACGACTGATCTAAAACTTATTTATCTCCGTCTACGCTTCTTTGCCCTTACCATAAGCCATGCCCTTACCAAAAAATATAATCTATACTTTGAATAATACCTAATATATCCTTATAAATTAAGTACCACTAAAATTGACATAATTTGAGATAAAAAACTACTTTCAATACTGAAGAAAAATAATGTATTACGTTATGTATGTATCTATTCCTATTTTAATTCAACTACCTATTACATAACTCGATAGCGACGTCATAGCCGTGTCTGCTCGTGGCGCAATCTAACACAAGCTTATGTAGTCTTATAAAACCTGTAAAAAGTACTTTACAAATTGTCCCGTAAATATGTTTTGAGTTCAAAAATAACAGAAGCTTTAACTCTCAATATTGAACCCGGAACACGGAATTGACGCGTGCGAACTAGATACTAAACGCAAAGCGGATACTAAATCTAAGCAGTACGCAACCGAGCACTGACTGTAAGTGAGTACTGCGCTACTAAAATATGCCGTATTGCGTGTTCAAATGTATAAACTTTTGTTCCCAGAAACCAAAATGAAAAGTTACCATATTATTTCACAAAATAGTTCAAGTATCCTAATCATTTTGATTTCATTTTGCATTTGTAATATGTTTACAGTAAAAACACAAAACCTTAACGAGAATCGGCTAGAGTGGCCATTATACTTAGAAGTTATTTTACTTAGATTTAAGGGTAAAATTTTAAGTTAATTAAGAGTGGTAAAACTATACTTGACCCATTGTCGAATATAGTATCAGCTTCTAGTAATAGTATTTGTTAATATTTTCATTAAATTTTATCATAAGAGTATTTCTTTATTTATTTTAGCTCTAATCCACTATGCAAAATCTCTACATCTCAACAATAGGCCTAATAGGAGTACCTATAAACTAACCAAGTAAATAAATATGGACAGTAAATAAGGACACGGCAGGATATAAGAAATGGGCTTGTATTGTAATGTATAACATTTATAAAAAAAATATTGCCACATATTGCTCTCCTCTTTACACAGTCGATCTTAGTACGATACCTAGCTGATACTTCTAAATAAGCATCAGTCATAACAATGTATTATAATAAAAAATATGATATAATACAGTTACTATCAACAATATATATTTATGTAATTAACAATGCTTGCATTTCATAAAAGAGGATTACTATATTATCTAATTGACACAAGATGACCTGCATATTATTTGTAGGTCCATTTATCATGGTTAAAAGCCGTATAATATTTATATCCGTGTTTTATTCATGGTAGATCTTCACATCCTGGAAGTACAGGTTCGTGATGTTCTTGACCTGGTAGCTGTGCAGAGGTCTGTCAGCGGGGAAGCCAGTGGTTTGGATTCTACCTTCCAATTTCTGAATGTACACGATGATCTGGAAGACCTGGCCACCAGCGTTACCTGTGCGTTAAAAGAGCTGGTTAATATTTCAAGGATATATGATATTATACCTTATTTCTAATTTAATTAGGTACCTAATGGGTTTAAGAAAAGGTATGTAAGTACTATAGAGAAAGACCAACAAACCTTTGGGCAGCAGCAGGTTGTGTGGAAAGACGGACACAGATCCAGGAGCGGGTAGAGATTCTCCGGCTTGTATCGTCTTGACGATATCATTGGTGGTAAGTGATTTCTTTGAAGTGTAATGGAAGTCATCTGACGCGCGGGTGATTACATTTTCGCCGCTCTTTACTATAAAAAAAAATAGATTCATCATCATCATCAGCTATATTAATTTATTATATTATTTGTTACTCATTCTCAAAACAAAATTAAACATAAGAATTTTGTATAACTTAAGTTATGATGATAGAAAAGTAAACTTGTACATAATTGTACAACTCTACCCTATCTTACATATAAATATATAAAATGACGCAATCTTTGAGGAACTTTTTACAAAATATGTGAAAATTACTCTCATATGAGTATAAATTTGTATATACATATACTCGTATTAACTTGTTGTAAAATCCACCGAGAAATAAAATTCACTCTTCAAATTTTTAAAGGCTATAAATCGGTTTTTTTTTAAATATTATGAATGACTTGACGAGCTAACCGTTCGACTGATGTTAAGCGACACGGCTGCCCATATCAGTTGCAGTATCACTCGCAACTCTAAAGTATAGAGTTTCGCGTGACACTGCATTGCGCACCTCATCGTGAGACATCAGCACAATCTAGTAAGATTACTAGACTCATTAGAGATCAGGTAATAAAATCTCATTTGCCCATTAATTTCACTAGCTACAGTGCTCTTCAAACACGGAACACATCAGTGCTTTCACGTTTTAAGTATAGGTACGGAAGGAAGGTTTATAAATTAAAATAAAACAACTCACAGTCAGACGTGAACTGGTCAAGCAAGAAGAAGTTCTCTGTGTTCTTTTTCAGTGGGATCTCATAGCCTTTGCTGTCAAATTTAGGAGCAAGGAATAATTTGACTAGCACTTCTTCAGCGACTTCACTCTTCACGTTTACTCTGACGTTGAACGACTGGTGGTTCAAACGGTCGTATTCAACGAGACAACTGGTATCCTCGTAGAGATTTTGTTCTGAAAAGGTTTTTATAGTATTTCATAAATCACATAAAGTTTAATTTTTTTTTTTCAATGAGCTAAGTGCCTTTATTTTTTTAACAAACTGCTACAATAATAAAACAACTACTACTTAATACTAGTAGCTACGCTTTGTACTACAAAAAACCTTCGGACTTAACACTCAGCGATGATCTATATATAGTCGAAATGCTTTAGCCCACTTCCCTTTACTGATAACTCTTTAATGATGAATCGTTGAAGAGAAATACATAAAACCCGGAAACTATTCGTTATTGTTTCATAAAAATTACGTACCTTCCGCTTCGTTTTGGAATAGGTAGCTGGTAACATTCAAATAACTTTTCTCAAAGAATGTAACAAGTTTGTCAACCTCAACCTTTTCAATGCTTACACCAGGGAGTGAAATATCTTCAGGTTTGTACAATGGCATCTGCTTTTGCCAGGATACAAAGAAGTTCAAAATACGCTTCCAAAGCATGTAGAAAGCTGGATCACGTAGAGAAGTTTCAAAGTTCTCCAAAGCTGATGGGACGACTAAAGGAGTAAAGCTGAAAATAATCATGATCATAATGTTTGATACAGTAATAACAAAAAGAAAAATGAGCAAATTTCAAAATTAATACTTACTAGTTTACATATTTATATTCGGGCTTGACAGTATTTCCAAGGATCTGCTTCCAGAGCCTGATGAAATCTTTGTAGTAATAACGGTTAGGAGAGTCGGCATTAGATTCAATCAGACGTCCAAGGATATCAAGACCACCGTCGTTCAGTAGGCTGACTTGTTCTCCCTGACGCTGCAAATTTGTTACACGTTAAAGGACAAGTAAATAATAATGTAAAATAAAATAAATGAAGCTTAGAAGATACTTACGTTCACATAGAAACCCTTATCGATAGCTTCCACGATACGCTGTTCAAGTTCTTTGACCTTTTCAATTGCACTGGCCAACTCAGGCTGGTCGAGACGGAAGTTGTTCGGCCTCGAAGGCAAAGGAATTCCATTTGGGTATGAGAGTCCGGGAATGAAGCCTTCCTCTACAACATCAGTGATGTCTGGGATCTCGACAAGACCGTTGGACAACCTCTCCATATAGTAACGGGCCAGGAGCTGTCTGTGAGCGAACCAATAGGCCTCACCACGTCTGTTCTTGTAGATAACAGATGGGTTATTGCCTCCCAACCAGTACGGGGTAACAAGGCTCAAAAAGTATTGTGCAGAATTTAGTTCGTAATCATTAGTGAAATAAGCTGGAGCATAGTTGTTGTCGAGGTAAGACCAGAAAGTAGTGTTTGCTTTAATTATTATGTCTTCACCCGAAACGTATGTAGACGGATAATTCTTTACGTGACGCTGGCCATGAGTGTTGATTCTTTGAGCGGTGGTCATGATTTCAGCGTTGTTAAAGAACGATGGGAAGATCTCGTAAATTGGTGGAAGGGTGATGTATTTTGTGTCTGGGCGGTAAATGATGGCAATGCTGATCGTATAAACATACACGCGTTCATTGATGATATCTCTAAGGTATGCTGCTGTGTTGCAGAATGTATCGTAATCTTTGGCAGAGTAGAGCACGTTGAAGAGAGTCATAGCCTCGAACGCGTGAGCCGGCTCATACACTGAGAAAGGGGCTCCGCGTGGTAAGTACCAGCCATGTTTGAGCATACCTGCGTAGGTCTGCGCTGCAGTCACATTCTGTAAACGTTGAATTGGCATTGGGTTACATTGGTAGGGTTATCTTTTTATAAGTTTACAAGTAGGTAGGTATTTAGTCTTAAGTCCTATTAAGATATTGATCAGAGATTTTTAAATTAACACCGGATCACATTTATAACAATTAAATGTGTATGGTTTTCACATGAATAACATGTTTTATTTTATATTCAAAAGGTTATCAACAATATTATTAGAAATATACAAAAAAATATTTTATATAAAATTTGGTTGGTTTTATTATCTATAATAAATGTATGCGTATTAAACTTACTGTGTATTTTTCGATGTTTTCTAGTATACTCCATTTTTTAGCATCCTGTTGAATGATTTGTGAAGTGCTTGGTTCGGTGATGTGTTGGAAGAGGTCTAATATCTGAAATTGACGGTTGAAATAACCGATAACGCGAGCCGCTGAAATAAAATTTTAACTGTTATAATAAGTGGCGTAAGTTATGAAATTTACACCAATAATAATTAAAAATGCACTATAATTTTTTTATATAAAAATATATCTTACATACATGTACTTTTGATGATTTAGGGTAATTTTAGGTAAATAAAAGGGTAATCATCAAAAAACACTTTTTGACGTCACTATGTCACGTTACGTGTTACAGTAATCATTATAAAAAAATTGCATACATATAAAATAAAACGAAAAACATGAATAAGCAAACAAAACTTAACCTAGTACTTTAACTTTTCAGCGATAATAATACATTTACAAATTAAATAGCCAATCTTATTTTTTGAAGGAATGACCAAAATCCACGAAAAATCTGCAACATTCTGACAACCAGTTTGACATCAAATTCTCTGCAATTTTCAACTTTAAACAGAAGGTTAAAGGGACCTCGATAAAAAAACGTGCTTCAACAGGGCCTTAAAGAAAATATGATGTAGTAAGTAATAGCAACTTTGCCTGATCCTTCTCCAGATTCAAAATTTACTTTTATAGTAACTTTAATCAATTATTTCCGTATTCAATTTAATATTGATTTTAAAATAAAAATAAAACAATTTGCATTTTAGGAGACAATGGAGATTTTCTAAGTAAACAACAGATATTTCATTCAAACAAATTAAGTCCTTAAACCAATGAAGGCACAAAATGGATAACTAAAACAAAACAAATAATACAATGATTATTTGGGCTAGCACACACACACACAGAAAATGGTGATGGCGTTTGTTAAGATACTTCTCTCGACACTATTTTTTATAAGATAGTGAAAAATAGTAAATAAATCAATAGAAGGGCAACCGGAACTAAACTTACTTTTGTCGACTTCGTTGGAGCGAGTAGGAGCGCCAAGCGCGCACAACGCCAACACACACAACACCACTCGAACCATGGTTGCAAGTGTCATTCCACCCGCTGTCTCGTATATTTATACACACACAGTATCTAATTATTCACAAAAAACGATATTATAGCAAGGGTCAGGGCCGTGTTGTTAGCTAAAATCTTTATCAACTAAAAAGATTAGGCGAACTAGTTTTTGCCCACGGTTACACTTAGGTAAAGGTTACACAAACTTTTTGTAATTTTAGCCCATTGATGGATAAAGGCCCAAATTACTTATAATTGAAGCCATGAGAGCCAAAGTGGCCTAACTACATTTTTTTTTATCAATTTTCATATTTTTATTGGAGTCTGCTCTAAATAGTAAAAGCTATAGCGCAATAAATAAATCCACCAATAAAAGGCTTCCAATAAATAGGGATTAAAATATGATGAAAGAAGAAGTGAGAAAATGGCTCCTCTCCTTTATTATAATGTACATAGTACACAATTCATTTATCACAAAATAGTTTTTTTTTTTACTTTTTTTCCGACTTCCAAAAAGGAGGAGGTAGGTACTTTTTTTCGTCTGTATATATATTTGTATATTGTGAATGTCACCGACAACTTCATCAATTGTGAAATTATTAAAAAAAAAAAAAAATTCGAAAGAGGTGGTTCCCGGGGTGGTTCCATTATACTCAAGTCAGGATCTGATGATGGAATATCAATTAAATCGAAGAAAAACTACGTAACTAACAATGTAATAAAGTCTTAGGAGTCAATTTTGATCATTTCCCGGTTTCCGATTGAGCTAAAAGTTTGCATACTTATGTAAATTTAGTAACAATGCAATTATCTGGTACTATTGAGTTGATCTGACGATGGAGTCACGCTACCCAGTAGTCTATAATTATATATAATACTATTTATTAAGTCGGTACCAGCCAAGCCAAGTAGGTACTAAATCGATACTATGTATGTAGTAAGTATCTACCTAAATACTTTTAGATAATATCTCCTGCCTATTAGACTTGACTGGCACCAACTTCAATTAAATGAGCGGGTAGTGCTTATAATAATTATATTAATTGATATATCGCTTTTGAGTGCCTATTTGTGGCATTTAAGATGGATTAATTTTTTTTTTATAATTTATATATTCAATTGTTGTTACTCGATCGGGTACTTATCGCTTCGACTGGCATCATCAAAAATGGTTTAGCGAAAATCATATAGCTGTTTTTTTTATGTACTTCAAACTTGTCTAGCATTTGACCACGCTCTCACCTGATGGGAAGTGACGATGCGATCGAATAACGAATAGCATGCTAGCCAAGTTAATACCTATTCACTCTTCTCTTGAACACGCCCGGGTCATATTTCGCCGGAAACACAGACGCTGGCATATCATTCGTTTCTCAGCAAAAGAGTCCTTAATATTACGATGTAGAGCTTAGTTTGACACACAAGTGTTCCAATACAATAAATTAAATCTCACCAAGATCTTATTATAAACATGCTTCTGCCCGCAGCTTCGCCCGCGGCGTGGCCTATGGAAAAATAATTCAACCACCCATTTCACCCCCTTAAGGGTGGAATTTCGAAAAATCCCTTCTTAGCGGATGCCTACGTCTACCTGCATGCCAAATTTCAGCCCGACCCGTCCAATGGTTTGGGCTGTGCGTTGATAAATCACTATGTCAGTCAGTCAATCAGTCAGTCACCTTTGAGTTATCTATTATTATAAATAAATAAAAATAATAAATAAATAAATGTGAGTAATTTTTTCATTACTTATATTTGGTTGTAAGTTTGTTTATTTGTTTTTCATGTTTTAGGCATGTGTAGGAATTCAAACCAAATTTACCATCGTTCAACGCATATTTGTCCTGACAGTTATTGTACTGCAAAGCATCAAAATAGGATGGGCATTTTTCAATGGCAAACTCCATACTACCATCCAAAGTATTGCAATAGGATAGACAGATAGACAAACTCTTTTTAGAAACACCACACTTTAAATAATAATAAAAAAAGTGAACAAACTTAACCAAAGTGTAACAATGGGCGGTCTTATCGCTCAGAGCGATCTCTTTCAGACAACTTTGCATGGAAAGGAATAACGCAGTAAAATACGGAGAAATTGTCTTTCCCCGGTTTTTTCCTCCTGTCAGTTAAAATAATCCCCCTCTCCACCTTACGTAGCACGGCAACGAGGAGAGGAAAGAAATATTTCCCTTTGACATTATCGTATACATTATATCCCGCTACTCCCAGCTTCAGAGCCCGGACTCGGAAAAAAGTAGTAATATTCTCTTGAATTGACACAAAGCAGAGAGTATTTATCTTCGACTCTTGTAGGTGGGTATATAAGGCAGTCAAAGTGTTTTAATAGGCACAAAAATGTCGCGTGCCTATTATAACTACGTTTTATCGCGGAACTCGAATTTTGGAGCAAAAGTTACACCGGGAGGAACATTCGGAATGCAAGCAATCCGTTCTAAATCCCGGGAAATGAGTTTCAATACAAAAAAAAATACATAGCAAAATATTCGTGAAAATATAATTATTAGTTTAGTTTTAATAAGGAAATTATTTAATTTACGTAATTAACTTAAATGATGAAAATCTTTTTTACTATATTTTATTATAGAATATATTCATAAAAAAAATTAAATATACTACCACACAATAATTGTACACATTTTCGTGCTCATATTATACAACAAATTAAAATGTAATATAAAATACTTACTCTCAATCATATACATAGTAGTCGTTACATACTCTTTGATTAACACAGGGACACAGACTCAAAAAAACTTGTTTTTTTTAAATTTTATATTAGCCCAGTATATTTAGCCGAACGATTATCGATGGTTTGATGGACTGAACAAAATATTGAAGCATGTAATGTCATTTTTAGTTAAATTTTCTCATACAATACGGCAACAATACGGTAGAGAAAACTAAAAACGCTACTCCCCACATTTATCCCCCGGATATCGCAGGGTGGAATAAAGTGACAATGAGGATAAGTTTGATATCCACCCCTAAGGAGAAGTTGTCCACCAGCCGTGCTAAGCCAGTAGGCCTAGCACGGCCGGTGGACAACTTCTCCCCAGGTAGAGGATAACAAACTTATCCTCATTGTCACTTTATTCCACTCAGCGAGCACGGCCGCGGCAGCGGAAAGCTTTATCCGGGGGATAAATGAGGGGAGTAGCGTTTTAAGTTTTCTCTACCGTATTGTTGCCAGTATGAGAAAATTTAACTAAAATGACATTACATGCTTCAATATTTTGTTCAGTCCATCAAACCATCGATAATTGTTCGGCTAAATATACTGGGATTGAAGACAAAATATAAAAAAATAAGGTTTATGAGTCTGTGTCCCTGTGTTAATCAAAGAGTATGTAACGAATACTATGTATATGAGTGAGAGTAAGTGAATAGTTTATATTAAATTTTATTTTGTTTGTAATATGAGCGGAAAAACGTGATTAATTATTGTGTAGTAGTTATATTTTAAATTTTTATATGTATGTATTTTATAATAAAATATACTCAAAAAATATATGCATCATTTAAGTTAATTACGTAAATTAAATAATTTCCTTATTAAAACTAAACTAATAATTGTATTTTCACGAATATTTCGCTATGTATTTTTTTTGTATTGAAACTAATTTCCCGGGGATTTGAAGGGATTACTTGTATTCCGAATGGTGAACTAGGTGGTAGGACTTTTCTGCAAAGTTCGTCTAGGTAGGTATCACCACTTTGCCAGTTATTCTGCTGCCAAGCAGTAGTGCGCAAGCACTACTGTGTTTCGGTTTGAAGGGCAATTTAGCTAGTGAAATTACTGGGCAATTGAGACTTTATGATCTGATCTCACAGTCGAGTAATCTTATTAGGAGACTGTGCTGATGTCTCAGGATGATGTGCGCAGTGCAGGAGTCATGCGAAACTTTACATGTTGGAGTTCCGAGTGACACTTTTCTGTTTTGGGCGGCCGTGTCGCTTAACACCAGGTGAACGGCTAGCTCGTCACATCATTCAATAACATTAAAAAAAAAAATGCTCCTCCCGGTGTAACTTTCGCTCCAAAATTCGAGTTCCCGCGATTAAACGTAGTTATAATAGGCACGCGAAATTTTTGTGCCTATTAAAACACTTTGACTTCCTTATACCTACCTACAAGAGTCGAAGATAAATACTCTCTGCTTTGTGTCAATTCAAGAGAATATTATCCACTTTTTTCCCAGTCCGTGCTCTGAAGCTGGGAGTAGCGGGATATAATGTCTACGATAATGTCAAAGGGAAATATTTCTTTCCTCTCTTCGTTGCCGTGCTACTTAAGGTGGAGAGGGGGATTATTTTCACTGACAGTTGGAAAAAACCGGGGGAAAGACAATTTCTCCACATGCCGTGCTAAGCCTGCTGCTGTTCTAATTGTTGGGAAACGCTTATTTTGAAGTGTAGTGTGAGTCTGTCAAAAATGATACATCAGCTAAATATGATACAGTCATCAAAAGTAAATCATCTGTCAAAATAACAACAACCAAAATTTTACTTACTTATACTCCTACAACTTAATTTTTCTATTTGCTAAATCCTGATTCGTGTACTTAAGAAAACGTCGTTTACTTTTCACCGGGAGGATGATTTACTTTTGATGACTGTATCATATTTAGCTGATGTATCATTTTTGACAGACTCACACTACACTTCAAAATAAGCGTTTCCCAACAATTAGAACAGCAGCAGGCTTAGCACGGCATGTGGAGAAATTGTCTTTCCCCCGGTTTTTTCCACCTGTCAGTGAAAATAATCCCCCTCTCCACCTTAAGTAGCACGGCAACGAAGAGAGGAAAGAAATATTTCCCTTTGACATTATCGTAGACATTATATCCCGCTACTCCCAGCTTCAGAGCACGGACTGGGAAAAAAGTGGATAATATTCTCTTGAATTGACACAAAGCAGAGAGTATTTATCTTCGACTCTTGTAGGTAGGTATAAGGAAGTCAAAGTGTTTTAATAGGCACAAAAATTTCGCGTGCCTATTATAACTACGTTTAATCGCGGGAACTCGAATTTTGGAGCGAAAGTTACACCGGGAGGAGCATTTTTTTTTTTAATGTTATTGAATGATGTGACGAGCTAGCCGTTCACCTGGTGTTAAGCGACACGGCCGCCCAAAACAGAAAAGTGTCACTCGGAACTCCAACATGTAAAGTTTCGCATGACTCCTGCACTGCGCACATCATCCTGAGACATCAGCACAGTCTCCTAATAAGATTACTCGACTGTGAGATCAGATCATAAAGTCTCAATTGCCCAGTAATTTCACTAGCTAAATTGCCCTTCAAACCGAAACACAGTAGTGCTTGCGCACTACTGCTTGGCAGCAGAATAACTGGCAAAGTGGTGATACCTACCTAGACGAACTTTGCAGAAAAGTCCTACCACCTAGTTCACCATTCGGAATACAAGTAATCCCTTCAAATCCCCGGGAAATTAGTTTCAATACAAAAAAAATACATAGCGAAATATTCGTGAAAATACAATTATTAGTTTAGTTTTAATAAGGAAATTATTTAATTTACGTAATTAACTTAAATGATGCATATATTTTTTGAGTATATTTTATTATAAAATACATACATATAAAAATTTAAAATATAACTACTACACAATAATTAATCACGTTTTTCCGCTCATATTACAAACAAAATAAAATTTAATATAAACTATTCACTTACTCTCACTCATATACATAGTATTCGTTACATACTCTTTGATTAACACAGGGACACAGACTCATAAACCTTATTTTTTTATATTTTGTCTTCAATCCCAGTATATTTAGCCGAACAATTATCGATGGTTTGATGGACTGAACAAAATATTGAAGCATGTAATGTCATTTTAGTTAAATTTTCTCATACTGGCAACAATACGGTAGAGAAAACTTAAAACGCTACTCCCCTCATTTATCCCCCGGATAAAGCTTTCCGCTGCCGCGGCCGTGCTCGCTGAGTGGAATAAAGTGACAATGAGGATAAGTTTGTTATCCTCTACCTGGGGAGAAGTTGTCCACCGGCCGTGCTAGGCCTACTGGCTTAGCACGGCTGGTGGACAACTTCTCCTTAGGGGTGGATATCAAACTTATCCTCATTGTCACTTTATTCCACCCTGCGATATCCGGGGGATAAATGTGGGGAGTAGCGTTTTTAGTTTTCTCTACCGTATTGTTGCCGTATTGTATGAGAAAATTTAACTAAAAATGACATTACATGCTTCAATATTTTGTTCAGTCCATCAAACCATCGATAATCGTTCGGCTAAATATACTGGGCTAATATAAAATTTAAAAAAAACAAGTTTTTTTGAGTCTGTGTCCCTGTGTTAATCAAAGAGTATGTAACGACTACTATGTATATGATTGAGAGTAAGTATTTTATATTACATTTTAATTTGTTGTATAATATGAGCACGAAAATGTGTACAATTATTGTGTGGTAGTATATTTAATTTTTTTTATGAATATATTCTATAATAAAATATAGTAAAAAAGATTTTCATCATTTAAGTTAATTACGTAAATTAAATAATTTCCTTATTAAAACTAAACTAATAATTATATTTTCACGAATATTTTGCTATGTATTTTTTTTTGTATTGAAACTCATTTCCCGGGATTTAGAACGGATTGCTTGCATTCCGAATGTTCCTCCCGGTGTAACTTTTGCTCCAAAATTCGAGTTCCGCGATAAAACGTAGTTATAATAGGCACGCGACATTTTTGTGCCTATTAAAACACTTTGACTGCCTTATATACCCACCTACAAGAGTCGAAGATAAATACTCTCTGCTTTGTGTCAATTCAAGAGAATATTACTACTTTTTTCCGAGTCCGGGCTCTGAAGCTGGGAGTAGCGGGATATAATGTATACGATAATGTCAAAGGGAAATATTTCTTTCCTCTCCTCGTTGCCGTGCTACGTAAGGTGGAGAGGGGGATTATTTTAACTGACAGGAGGAAAAAACCGGGGAAAGACAATTTCTCCGTATTTTACTGCGTTATTCCTTTCCATGCAAAGTTGTCTGAAAGAGATCGCTCTGAGCGATAAGACCGCCCATTGTTACACTTTGGTTAAGTTTGTTCACTTTTTTTATTATTATTTAAAGTGTGGTGTTTCTAAAAAGAGTTTGTCTATCTGTCTATCCTATTGCAATACTTTGGATGGTAGTATGGAGTTTGCCATTGAAAAATGCCCATCCTATTTTGATGCTTTGCAGTACAATAACTGTCAGGACAAATATGCGTTGAACGATGGTAAATTTGGTTTGAATTCCTACACATGCCTAAAACATGAAAAACAAATAAACAAACTTACAACCAAATATAAGTAATGAAAAAATTACTCACATTTATTTATTTATTATTTTTATTTATTTATAATAATAGATAACTCAAAGGTGACTGACTGATTGACTGACTGACATAGTGATTTATCAACGCACAGCCCAAACCATTGGACGGGTCGGGCTGAAATTTGGCATGCAGGTAGACGTAGGCATCCGCTAAGAAGGGATTTTTCGAAATTCCACCCTTAAGGGGGTGAAATGGGTGGTTGAATTATTTTTCCATAGGCCACGCCGCGGGCGAAGCTGCGGGCAGAAGCATGTTTATAATAAGATCTTGGTGAGATTTAATTTATTGTATTGGAACACTTGTGTGTCAAACTAAGCTCTACATCGTAATATTAAGGACTCTTTTGCTGAGAAACGAATGATATGCCAGCGTCTGTGTTTCCGGCGAAATATGACCCGGGCGTGTTCAAGAGAAGAGTGAATAGGTATTAACTTGGCTAGCATGCTATTGAAAAATGAACCTCGTGGTCGTCCGGAAACTTTGGTCAACAATAATGAATTAAAGGCGATTGTGGAAGCTGATGAATCTCAATCTACAGCTGAGCTGGCAGCAGCTTTTGATGTTAGCATCAAAACAATATTGGTCCATTTGCGACAGATTGGCAAGATAAAAAAGCTTGATAGATGGGTGCCCCACGAACTTAACGATCGCCAGCGCAACGTACGCGTCGAGACTTGCCTTGCGCTGCTTAACAGGCACAGAAATGAAGGAATTTTGAACCGAATTGTTACGTGCGACGAAAAATGGATTCTTATTGACAATCGAAAGCGCTCAGCAAGTTGGTTAGATCCTGGTTCGGTACCAAAGCAATGTGCAAAACGAAAAATGACCCCTAGAAAGGTGATGGTCACAGTTTGGTGGTCTAGTGCTGGTGTGATTCATCATAGCTTTTTACAAAACGGCGAGAGCATTACTGCAGATGTGTACATTGGAGAACTGACCACAATGATGGCGAAACTCGCACGTCTGCCACCAGCTTTGGTCAATCGGTCGTCTCCACTGCTACTTCACGACAACGCGCGACCCCATACTGCACAACAGACCGTCTCTAAGCTGCATGAGTTGGGTTTGGAAGCTCTCCCTCATCCGCCATATTCACCCGATCTTGCGCCTACCGACTATTACTTTTTCCAAAATTTGGACAACTTTTTAGCGGGAAAAAAAAATCAATTCCCGAGAGGCAGTACAAAACGCCTTTGAAGAGTTTGTTGTCTCCCGTCCTGCTGATTTTTTCAAGAAGGGCATCCATAAACTGCCACAGCGTTGGCAAAGATGCATTGATTGCAGGGGTGATTACTTTGAATAAAAGAAATAAATAAGTTCGAAAAAAAAATACTTTAACTTTTTTCAAACAAAACGGCAATTTCATAGGTAAAGTCCTAACATCACTATGAAATCATTATAATTATATTACTAGAACATTCCTTTAACGGTTCACGGAAATCACGGATCTTACAGCGTTGTTCACGAAAAGCATATCAGAATTTTTTGTAGGGTAGGATAGGAGTGCCTATATAAGCTCACCTAGTAAATAATAAATTACAAGCATAGTTCTACTCATAGGTATTAAAGACACAGCAGGAAAAAAAAATTGGCTTAGTGTTATTACATTCATAACCATTTTTATTGCCACATATTGCTCTCCTCCTTACACAGTCGATCTTAGTTCGATACCTTGCTAACCATTCGTCTAAATAGGCGTCAAGGTCATTGCATTATTATAAAAATATATGATATAATACGGTTGTTTAAAAAAAATCTATTCGTGTAATTAAAAATGCTTGCATTTCATAACAGAGTATTAATATAATATCTAATTGTCACAATGTGACCTGCATACTATTTGTAGATCCATTGATCATAGCTAAGAGCCGTATAATATTTATATCCGTGTTTTATTCATGGTAGATCTTCACATCCTGGAAGTACAGGTTCGTGATGTTCTTGACCTGGTAGCTGTGCAGAGGTCTGTCAGCCGGGAAGCCAGTAGTTTGGATTCTACCTTCCAATTTCTGAATGTACACGACGATCTGAAAGACCTGGCCACCAGCGTTACCTGTGCATTAAAATAGCTGGTTAATATATCAGGAAAACATAGTGTTTTCTTTTAATTCGTATCCCTCTGACTATGATCAGAGACTGTGTTTGCGTATTTTATTTAAAAATTCTGTTTTAATTTAGTTTGTTTTGATTTTCTTACCCTACGTACACTTATTCAATATTTCAGTCACACTAATTTATCATTTCATTTTATCCTATTATTATCACAGTATTTCTGTCATCTTATTTGATCCATTTTACATAATGGTATTTATTATAAATAAAGATTTAAAAAAAGTAACGTAAGTAATATAAAGAAGGACCAACAAACCTTTGGGCAGCAGCAGGTTGTGTGGGAAGACGGACACAGATCTAGGAGTGTATAGAAAGTCTTCCGCTTCTATCTTCTTGCCGATATCGTTGGTGGTAAGCGATTTCTTAGAAGTGTAATGGAAGTCATCGGATGCACGGGTGATTTCATTTTCGCCGCTTTTCACTATAAAAAATAATCAGATTTATGATATATAATTTTAATCCAGCTATATAATTTTATTATATTATGGGTTACTCATTCTCAAAATAAAATTAAACACAAGACTTTTGTTTGTCTTAAGTTATGATGATAGAAAAGTAAACTTGGGTTTGGGATGTTATATGTAATAATCTCTTGTAATCCCATCCCTACCCTACCTTACACATCTCATATCTAAGATGGACCCAATCTTTGAGGTACAAATTATGTGAAAATTACTCCCATATTCCTATTAACTTGTTGTAAAATCTACCGAGAAATAAAAATTCACAATTTTTGTACGTCTTACACTATAAATCATTAATTTATGCCAAACGTACAAAGGCAATAGAAAATATGTACCAGTTAGGTTAAGGTGATGCGAGAAATGCTAACATTTGTTAGCATTTCTTGCATCATAATAGCTCATAATAGATTTAATCATAACTCAGCTAAAGGAATATCTAGGGAATGGGTAGCACTATTCTCTTCGGTCTGAATAATAATCTACAACGATCCCATAACGTTGTCAACTGTGATGATTATGGCAGTTCCCAGAAGAGACCCATGTTCAGCAGTGGATGCAAATATGCTGACGGCGTAATTCAGCCGTTCCCGATAAAAAATAATATCTTACACCGTGTTCTAAAAGGGAAGACAGACCGAATGATAACAAAGTAAGTAAAATATATAAGTAATTCGTTTTTTTTTTACAGGCAGGCACGAAAGGAAGGTTCAAAGTAAAATAAAATACTCACAGTCAGACGTGAACTGGTCGAGCAAGAAGAAGTTCTCTGTGTTCTTTTTCAGTGGGATCTCATAGCCTTTGCTGTCAAATTTGGGAGCAAGGAATAATTTGACTAGCACTTTCTCGGCGACTTCACTCTTTACATTTACTCGGACGTTGAACGACTTGTGGTTCAAACGGTTGTATTCGACGAGACAACTGGTATCTTCGTAGAGATTTTTTTCTGAAAAGGTGTTTATAATTAGTTGTTAGTTAACGTTTATTTTATTTTTTTCAATGCTAAGTGCCCTTGTTTTTTTAAACAAACTGCTACTTAAGAGAAATACATAAAACCAGGAAACTATTCGTTACTGTTTCATAAATTACGTACCTTCCGCTTCGTTTTGGAACAGGTAGCTAGTAACATTCAAATAACTTTTCTCAAAGAATGTAACAAGTTTGTCAACCTCAACCTTTTCAATGTATACACCAGGGAGTGAAATATCCTCAGGTTTGTACAATGGCATCTGCTTTTGCCAGGATACAAAGAAGTTCAAAATACGCTTCCAAAGCATGTAGAAAGCTGGATCACGTAGAGAAGTCTCAAAGTTCTCCAGAGCTGACGGGACGACTAAAGGAGTAAAGCTGAAAACAATCATGATCATAATGTTTGAACAAAAAGAAAAATGAACAAATTTCAAAATTAATACTTACTAGTTTACATATTTGTATTCGGGCTTGACAGTATTTCCAAGGATCTGCTTCCAGAGCCTGATGAAATCTTTGTAGTAATGACGGTTAGGAGAGTCGGCGTTAGATTCAATCAGACGTCCAAGGATATCAAGACCACCGTCGTTCAGTAGGCTGACTTGTTCACCCTGACGCTGCAAATTTGTTACACGTTAAAGGACAAGTAAATAACAATGTAAAATAAAATGAATGAAACTTAGAAGATACTTACGTTCACATAGAAACCCTTATCGATAGCTTCCACGATACGCTGTTCAAGTTCTTTGACCTTTTCAATTGCACTGGCCAACTCAGGCTGGTCGAGACGGAAGTTGTTCGGCCTCGAAGGCAAAGGAATTCCATTTGGGTACAAGAGTCCGGGAATGAAGCCTTCCTCTACAACATCAGTGATGTCTGGGATTTCGCCAAGACCGTTGGACAACCTCTCCATATAGTAACGGGCCACGAGCTGTCTGTGAGCGAACCAATAAGCTTCGCCACGTCTGTCCTTGTAGATAACAGACGGGTTATTGCCTCCCAGCCAGTATGGGGTAACTAGGCTCAAAAAGTATTGTGCAGCATTTAGTTCGTAATCATTAGTGAAATAAGCCGGAGCATAGTTGTTGTCGAGGTAAGACCAGAAGGTAGTGTTTGCTTTAATTATTATGTCTTCACCCGAAACGTATGTAGACGGATAATTCTTTACGTGACGCTGGCCATGGGTGTTGATTCTTTGAGCGGTGGTCATGATTTCAGCGTTGTTAAAGAATGATGGGAAGACATCGTAAATTGGTGGAAGAGGGATATATTGTGTGTCTGGGCGGTAAATAACTGCAATGCTGACCACATAAACAAATACACCTTCATTGATGATATCTCTAAGGTATGCTGCTGTGTTGTAGAATGTATCGTAATCTTTGGCAGAGTACAGCACGTTGAAGAGAGTCATAGCCTCGAACGCGTGAGCCGGCTCATACACTGAGAAAGGGGCTCCGCGTGGTAAGTACCAGCCATGTTTGAGCATACCTGCGTAGGTCTGCGCTGCAGTCACATTCTGCAAATATTGAATTGGTATTGGGTTACATTGGTAGGGTTATGATTTTTTTTAAATTAATTTACAAGTAAGTAGGTATTTAGTTTAGAGTCAACTAAATAGATCAGAGATTTTTGAATAAACACCGGATCACATTTATTACAATTAAAAGTAAACAGTTTTCATAATATGAATAACCACATTTTATTTATTATTCAAAAGGTTATCAACAATATTATTAGACAAATCCAAGAATTTTAATTTAAATAAAATTTGGTTGCTACTAATATCTCACACTAATATTATAATTTTGAAAGTTTGTGAGTATGGATGACTGTTTGTTACTCTTTCATGCAAAAACTACTGAACGGATTTGGATAAAATTGGGAACACAGATAGTTTATATTAGAATCTAAATTAAAATTGATTTGTAGAATTTTTTAGCATTATATACCAAAATGGTAAAAAGGAATCGTTGGAATATAGATAGCTTAGACATAGGCTTCTTTTTATCCGCGGCGAAACCACTGGGCGCAGCTAGACTATAATAAATGTATGCGTTTTAAACTCACAGTGTATTTTTCGATGTTTTCTTGTATACTCCATGTTTTACCATCCTGTTGAATTAATTGTGAAGTGGTTGGTACGGTGATGTGTTTGAAGAGATATAATATCTGAATTTGATGGTAGGCATTAACGACAATGTCCTCTGAAATAAAAATTAAACTTCTATAATAAGTGGTGTAAGTTATGAAATATAACACCAATAATAATTAAAATAGCACTATAATTTTGTCATATAAAAAAAATATCTTACGTACGCGTTAGCACTAAATTATCAAAAAACTCTTTTCGACGTCACTATGTCGTCACGTAACGTCTTACGTGTCACAATAATCAGAATGAAAAAATTGAGTACATAGAAAATAAAACGAAAAACATGAATAAGCAAACAAAACTTAACCTAGTACTTTAAATTTTCAGCAATAATAATACATTTACAAATTAAATAGCTAATCTTATGTTCTGAAGGAATGACCAAAATCCACGAAAAATCTGCAACATTTTGACAACCAGCTGGGCAATCTTGTAACTCGATTGCAACCAATATAAACACAAATTTGTATGGATTTGACAGTTTGAATACGCAGTTTATGTGCAAAGTTAGTGTGGAAATTTCTCCTTCTGCATTGCAATCAAAGTTTCGTGATCACCCCGTTTGACATCAAATTCTCTGCAATTTTCAACTTTAAACAGAGGGTTAAAGAGACCTCGTTTAAAAAGCGTATTACAACAGGGCCTTAAAGAAAATGTAATTTTACTTATTATTTATGGTGTAGGTAGTAATTATAGCAACTTTGCCTGATCCTACTCCAGATTAAAAATTAAACTTGATATCAAATTTAATCAATTATTTCCGTGTTAAATTTAATATTGATATTAATTTTAAAATTAAAATAAAACAACTTGCACTTTGGCAGACAATGTAGATTTTCTAGATAAACAACAGATATTTCACTTAAACAAATTAGGTCCTTAAACCAATGAAGGCACTAAATGGATAACTAAAAGAAATCAAATAATACAATAATGATTTGGGCTAGCACACCACACAGAAAATGGTGATGGCGTTTGTTAAGACACTTCTCTTGACACAATTTTTGATGAGCTATCTCATCATAGATTAATTAACTGATGGACAACCGGAACTAAACTTACTTTTGTCAACTTCGTTGGAGCGAGTAGGAGCGCCAAGCGCGCACAACGCCAACACACACAACACCACTCGAACCATGGTTGCAAGTGTCATTCCACCCGCTGTCTTGTATATTTATACACACACAGTATCTAATTATTCATAAAGAAAAAAACGTTATCATAGCAAGGGTCAGGGCCGTGTTGTTAGCTAAAATCTTTATCAACTAAAAAGATTGGGTGAACTAGTTTTTGCCCACGGTTACACTTAGGTACAGGTTACACAAACTTTTAGGCAATTTTATTCCACTGATAGATAAAGGTATTAACTTACCAAAGCAATCGTAAGTTTTCACCTCATCACAAAATAGGTTTTATTTACTTTTATAGCCGTCTTCCAAAATGGAGAAGTTCCTATGTTTGTCTGTATACATATTATTATTTGTTTTTTGTGTATGCTCATCGAAATCTTCACCAATTGTGTACTGATTTAAAATAATCTTTTTTAATTTGAAAGGAAAAAATAATTAAATTTGTTCAACATAAATTTAGAAAATTAAAGGAAGAAATGCGATGTTCATCTTACCAAGTTGGCGAGAGCTTCCAATCACGATGGCCTGACATTTGTTAGGATGCTGCACCATTCCTTTCACTCCCACTGTCAAGGATCTGGGTGTCATTATTGACTCCAATCTTTATTAGTCGAAACATATAAAAAAAATTTATCGTAAGTTTTATGCTTCTTTATCATTCTTATTTTATTTATCATTTGGTCCAAAACTTTTCTTCCTGTTCAAACTAAAATCTCCCTTGTTTACTCTTTTCTATATAAAGTATCTATATTTTTTACTATATAAAGTATAAATATTTTTTTAAACTATTTTTTTTTAAGTTGTAATAAGATCCTGTGTCTGCTATGTACTGAAACTTGATTATCAGTATTTTATCAATATGTGATGAATATTCAACCACTAGTACCAACGGTGTGGCTAAGGATTATTAAGTGTGTATTTTAGAAAAAAACGGTAGCTCAAATGTATCCAACTACACTACTTATTGAAGTCGATTTGCATTAAAAGTCAATGTTTTTCAATGGTTTAAAGTTCAAACTATAAGATAGGTTTAGCCATCTAGTCATGCGGGAAGAGTTATTTTCAAATGTACCATAATTAAAAAGTGTTATGGATTATTCATATAATATTGTACTACGTAATATATGTATAATGATATTAATTATTGTACAGCAAAGATTTTTTTATTTCAGTAGCATCAGCTGAGTCACACCCATAGTCATCCAGTGCAGTTTCAAGTGCCGGAGATTAAAGTTCCCCATTAGAAGATTAATTAGGTTATTCATATTATAAAGTAGGTACAATATAGAACCAAGGGCTAAAGGGCGAAACTTGTGGCTGAATTACATATTTTATCAACAATAATCAACATGCACCTGACGGTGGCAACGTCCAGTTGTAAACTCTATGGGCAGCGGGTAGTACCGTAATTTACCCTGTGGTAGCATTTAAATTTATTACAGAGGCTACGCCGGCAACTGTCATCGCTCCCCCACCCATCTGGCTATATAAAGGGAGCGCTTGGTGTAATACGGATCATCTAGTCTCACTCCGTCGTGGCCGCCCGAGACATGTCTTGAGCGACCCGGATGATCCTATAGCAGCCGTAGTATCGGCTGCGCTAGGATCACCGGACCAGTCTAGCCCTTCTGGCTCAGGTACCGCTTTCGGCACCGGTATAGGATACCAGCGTAACACAATCAGACACCGACCCCGCCGGCGAGGTCGACGTACCCCCCGTAGGTTAGCTAGAACGGTCGCGACTTTCAATAGGGTCCACTCTTCCAGTGGACGTAGTCTTCTCGATCCTCTTATCCTGGCAACGGCCCAAGCCGAGGCTCGCACCCCAGGGGTGCCCTTGAGCTAGTTGCCTCCCACTTTTGACGGCTGGGCGCCTTAAGCGTGAATGATTCGTTAGAGAAAAAAAAAGAGATAAAAAGAGTAAAAAATGATAGAAAAAAGAGGAAAAGTAGAGAAAAAGAAGAGACAAGAGAGAAACAAAGAAAAAAAGAGAGAGAAAAAGTAAAAAGAGAAAGAAAAGAGAATGTAAAAATGATGACAATTAAATGTGTGTGAATGCTAAAGGGCGGATATCTATCCGGTCTAGCACTTTCCGGTCAATTTTTATAAACGAAGGTATAATGTATTTAGTTGGAATGATGATTTTTGGTTGCTAAAGAGATATCTATCCGGTCTAGCACTATCCAGTCCATTTTTATGAATGAAGGGATACTGTTGGTCCTGCAGGGTTAACGAAGTCTAAAATCTTAAGTTTAACTCAATTTAATTATCAGGATAAATGAACAATAACCCTGCTACTTATGTCCCTCATCAAATACAAAGTGAAGCTAAGCGTACGAGGACGTACGCATGTCAGTATGGCCGTGACGGCTGCAACGTCCAATTGTAATCTCTATGGGCAGCGGGTAGTACTGTAATTTACCCTGTGGTAGCATTTAAATTTATTGCGGTGGCTACACCAGCAATTGTCATTGCTCCCCCACCCATCTGGCTTTATAAAGGGAGCGCTCGGTGTACTACGGAACATTCTTGCTCCGGACACGGCCCGGTGCGCATGCTGAAGGCCTATAGTTTTATAGTCTGCCCGCCATGCCTAACCCGCAGCCTATATACCTATTTTCTACCTGTTCAAACCAAAGTATAATGTTTCCTGTGGGCATGTATATGACAATGTGTAACTTCTAAATACCTCTAAACATCTTGATAAATGATGCAATTTTTTGTTGTAAGGTTTTTTGCTGGCGGTTTTAGTGAAGGTATTTCAAGTCTTCAAGTGAGAATGTGGTGTGTTGCTGACGGGCCCGATAGCTCAGTTGGTAGTATCCCTGCCTTCTGAACTGTAGGTTGTGGGTTCGATTCTCACCCAGCACAAACATTTATGTGATGAGCATCGATGTTTGTTCTGTGTCTGGCTGTTTATATTGTATTCTGTGTATGTATTTACAAAGAAAAATTATATAAGTATTGTATCAGTTATCTGGTTCCCATAGTACAAGCTTTGCTTAGTTAGGGGCTAGATGGCGCTGTGTGAAATGTCCACACATATTTATTTATTTATTTAACAAGTTCAACACCGATATATACTATTATTATTATTATTAATTATCTGACTAATATAACATAATTATGCTCCCAGAGGCTATATTCTAAAGATAAAACGGGTCTATTCACGCACAAAAATTATCAAAACATTATTTTGACTAACCTCGACGTTTCGACCTAGTTCATTGGCCGTCGCCACGAGGGGACTGGAGTTAAAAAAAAACCAAAATAACCATCTTCCCGATTGAAATTGCTGTACTTTGTGTGTCTTAGAAGTGATCATTTTTTGTGGAAAGGCCCACTAAAAGTGTGCTGCTATAGTACTCTCATGTTGGTTAATGCAATAAAGAGTAGGCTTTCTGTTTCACACTTTGTTATAAATTGTAACTAATAGTAAACATTACCTACTATAAAAAAATTGGTCATTATACTGGCCGCGACGACCTCAAACAACGACAGTCCAAATGCTCCAGCCCACTACCGGTAGGTAGTATACCCAACATGCTGGCAGCATTGCCCGGTTGAATTGCAATACTCATCCTTTGTGCCATATAAGTGCCAGTATATTGTAAATAATATAATACAATAGCACTTTGTAATTTTATATACTTAGAACAATAAATAAAAAATTACAAAATTTTATTTTGATTTAAAAAAATTGACTGCAAAAGTGCTAAAGAATAGTCTAGTAGTTGCAATAAAATTAATGTCCTATGTCTGTTCCATTTAAAATTGTGGTCCTCTCCCAGTGTTCAAACTACCTACATACCATATTACATCAAGATCTATTGACCCGTTTATAAATTACTATAATAATAATATAATAATAATTTATAGGCCAATTTCTGTGTTACCTGCAATAAGTAAAATTTTTGAAAAATAAATTCTTTATCAATTGTTAACAATTTTTAACCTTAACGGACTGTTTCACAGTCAACAGATTGGATTTACAAAAGAACGATCAACTACAGATGTAGGTGTAGAACTCTTTAAGCATATACTTGGTGCTTGGGAGAAGTCACAGAATGCCATAGGGCATTTTTGTGACTTATCCAAAGCGTTTGATTGCGTATGTCATGATACCTTAATTTTTAAATAAAAGCACTATGGGGTTGGTGGGAAAGCCTTTGATCTTGTCTCTTCTTATCTTGGTAATACAATTCAGACAGTTGAAGTTAATGGAGCAAGATTATCTGGTTCTATCACTAAAATGGAGGTCCAGCAAGGTTCAATATTAGGACCATTCTTATTTTTGGCCTATATTAACGATCTTCCATTTTTTGTAAAGTACCTATGTGATATTGTCTTGTTCGTAGATGATACGTCTCTTATTTTTAAGGTTGACCGATCTATTAAAAATTTTGACGACGTTAACAAGGCAATTTCACTGGTTTTGAACTGGTTTACTAAAAACAATCTACTATTAAAAAGTAAGAAAACTAAATGTATTATGTTTTCGTTACCTAATGTTAGGGTGTCTCCTACAAATATAATTATTACTGAGTGGTGAGCCATTAGATTTGGTACAATCTGTCACGTTCCTTATTGGCATAACTATAGACTGGAAATCACAGTGGGGTCCTTACATATCAAACATTGCTGGTAGATTGAGCTCTGCAGCATATGCTGTGCGTAAAATCAGACAGTTTACCAATGAAGCCACTGCAAGACTAGTATACTTTAGTTACTTCCACATTATTGTCATACGGCATAATACTGTGGGGTAAAGCCATGGACATACAATCAAGTTTTGTCTTACAGAAAAGAGCAATTTGTTCCATGTATAATACGAAATCCCGCGACTCTCTCAGGGAACGATTTGAGGAGGTAAATATTCTTAGGGGCTTGTCAATACATTTACGAAAATTTGACGTACATTCGCAAAAACAGCTCTTTTCCCAGATATTGCCATATTCATAACTTTAATACTAGGAACAAAAATAAATTGAAAGTTCCAAGATTCAGACTGCAGAAAATTAATGGTTCATTAATTGGAAACTGTATACGCTTTTATAACAAGTCTTCTGACGGTTGTTAATGCGTAAATTTAAATTATTCATAAAGTCAAAATTAATGAAAAAAAGCCTATTACACAATAAATGATTATGTGTCAGACAAAAAAGCTTGGCCTGAATATACCAAGCTCAATGTTATGAAATTTTAAGTACCTTCTAGTCTTGCCGATTGCTATATAAATTCAGTTTCTATTTGTGATATTTATTAAGATCATCTTAATATTCTTCTTGCACCGGTGTGAAGTGTGGGTGTTTACTTTTGTAATATATTCATTACATAATCAACTGCAATAAATTATAAATATTGTAAAACACAGAGAAAAAAAAACACCTCTGTAGGAAACTTTCTTGTAGCTTCTTCTTTACAGCTGTAATCGAAGCTTCGGATCGGAGTTTTCTGTTCTTTACAGATTCTAAATTTCAGTATAATACGGTAATTATATTTGAAATTTACATACAATTTTTTTTTAAAGTCCTTAAATATTGACTTTTCAAAAAACTAAAAGGTACGATTACCTTTATGTTTATACTTGTTTGTATGTGTTAAGTTTCAAAACGATCCGTCCCGAAATGTAGGTTTTTCATTCATACGTTTTTACCCTTTTTACTTTTGGTTTCTGGTTGAATTTTCAAAAATCCTTTTTTAGCACGCGCTTACGTCATAATAGGTAGCCACCCTCCAAATTTCAAGTCTATACGTCCAGCGGTTTGAGCTGTTCGTTGTCTGTCAGTCAGTCAGGACAAAGCCTTTTATATACGCTTATAGTGAAGTTACCTATTGTTGTTGCTGGACGACTATTTATTATAATGCCGTATGTATAATCATTATTATTATTATTATAAGTTGAAATGTAATCTGACCTGCCTTGTGTAACGTGCAAAGTTATATGGCCAATAAATAAT
The DNA here is from genome assembly GCA_905220475.3 of Ennomos fuscantarius. Lineage (NCBI taxonomy): Eukaryota > Metazoa > Arthropoda > Insecta > Lepidoptera > Geometridae > Ennomos > Ennomos fuscantarius. The sequence goes on from HG992039.1 coordinate 6,859,875, forward strand.
ATTATATTCTATTCTATTCTATATAATAGAGATACTGGGTCTCACAGCGTTGTTCACGTAAAGCGTATCAGATTTTTATAGGGTAGAGATAGGAGTACCTATAAGCTCACCAAGTTAATAATTAATTATAAGAATAGTTCTACTCATAGGTATTAACGACACAGCAGGATAAAAGAAATTAGCTTAGTATTACATTCATTACATTTTTTATTGCCACATATTGCTCACCTCCTTACACAGTCGATCTAAGTTCGATACCTTGCTAACCATTCTTCTAAAAAGGCATCAGGGTCATTGCATTATAATAAAAATATATGATATAATACAGTAGTTATTAAAAAGATATATTTATATAATTAAAAATGCTTGCATTTTATAACAGAGTATTAATATAATATCTAATTTTCACAATTTGACCTGCATACTATTTGTAGGTCCATTTATATAATATTTAATATACTATTTATTTTCGGGTTTTATTCGTGGTAGATCTTCACATCCTGGAAGTACAGGTTTGTGATGTTGTTGACCTGGTAGCTGTGCAGAGGTCTGTCAGCGGGGAAGCCAGTGGTTTGGATTCTACCTTCCAATTTCTGAATGTACACGACGATCTGGAAGACCTGGCCACCAGCGTTACCTGTGCGTTAAAATAGCTGGTTAATATTTCAAGAATACATAGTATTTATCATACTCATATTATGAAGGCGAAAGTTTGTATGTGTGTATGTGTGTTTGTGTGAATTTGTGTTTGTGTGTATGTGTGTATGTTTGTTACTCCTTCGTGCTGAAACGGCTTAATGGATTTGGATGAAATTCGGTACTAAGATAGTTTATACACTGGTTTAACATATAGGCTACTTTTTATCCCAGAAAATTGAACTTTTTCCCGTGAAATGAGCAAATAATTAAAATACTTATCCGCGCGTGAAACCGCGAGGCGCAACTAGTTATAAATAAAGATTTAAAAAAAAGTAACGTACGTTATATAAAGAAAGACCAACAAACCTTTGGGCAGCAGCAGGTTGTGTGGGAAGACGCTCATAGACCTAGGAGCGGGTAGAAAGTCTCCCGCATCTATCTTCTTGGCGATATCATTGGAGGTAAGCGATTTGTTAGAAGTGTAATGGAAGTCATCGGATGCGCGGGTGATTTCATTTTCTCCGCTTTTCACTATAAAAAATAATCAGATTCATGATACATAATTTTAATCCAGCTATATAATTTTATCATGTTATTGGTTACTCATTCTCAAAATAAAATTAAACACAAGACTTTTGTTTGACTCAAGTTATGATGATAGATAAGTAAATTTGTACACATTGAATTTGGCATGTTATCACACTATCACATCACACTTAATATTATAAAAGCGAAAGTTTGTATGTGTGTATGTTTGTAACTCCTTCACGCTCAAACGGCTAAATGGATTTAGATGAAATTCGGTATTAAGATAGCTAACATATGATATATTAACATATGAGCTACATTTTATCCCGAAAAGTTAAATTTTCCCGTGGGTTGAGTAAATAATTAAATAATTAAAATACTTTATAAAACAACTCACAGTCAGACGTGAACTGGTCGAGCAAGAAGAAGTTCTCTGTGTTCTTTTTCAGTGGGATCTCATAGCCTTTGCTGTCAAATTTAGGAGCAAGGAATAATTTGACCAGCACTTTCTCGGCGACTTCACTCTTTACATTTACTCGGACGTTGAACGACTTGTGGTTCAAACGGTTGTATTCGACGAGACAACTGGTATCTTCGTAGAGATTTTTTTCTGAAAAGATTTTTTTAATATTTCAGTAGTTGTTAATAAACGTTTATTTTATTATTTTCAATGCTAAGTGCCTTTATTTTTTTAACAAACTGCTATTTAAGAGAAATACATAAAACCAGGAAACTATTCGTTACTGTTTCATAAATTACGTACCTTCCGCTTCGTTTTGGAACAGGTAGCTGGTAACATTCAAATAACTTTTCTCAAAGAATGTAACAAGTTTGTCAACCTCAACCTTTTCAATGCTTACACCAGGGAGTGAAATATCCTCAGGTTTGTACAATGGCATCTGCTTTTGCCAGGATACAAAGAAGTTCAAAATACGCTTCCAAAGCATGTAGAAAGCTGGATCACGTAGAGAAGTCTCAAAGTTCTCCAGAGCTGACGGGACTACTAAAGGAGTAAAGCTGAAAACAATCATGATCATAATGTTTGATACAGTAATAACAAAAAAAATGAACAAATTTCAAAATTAAAACTTACTAGTTTACATATTCGTATTCGGGCTTGACAGTATTTCCAAGGATCTGCTTCCAAAGCCTGATGAAATCTTCGTAGTAATGACGGTTAGGAGAGTCGGCGTTAGATTCAATCAGACGTCCAAGGATATCAAGACCACCGTCGTTCAGTAGGCTGACTTGTTCTCCCTGACGCTGCGAATTTGTTACACGTTAAAGGACAAGTAAATAACAATGTAAAATAAAATTAATGAAGCTTAGAAGATACTTACGTTCACATAGAAACCCTTATCGATAGCTTCCACGATACGCTGTTCAAGTTCTTTGACCTTTTCAATTGCACTGGCCAACTCAGGCTGGTCGAGACGGAAGTTGTTCGGCCTCGAAGGCAAAGGAATTCCATTTGGGTACAAGAGTCCAGGAATGAAGCCTTCCTCTACAACATCAGTGATGTCTGGGATCTCGCCAAGACCGTTGGACAACCTTTCCATATAGTAACGGGCCACGAGCTGTCTGTGAGCGAACCAATAGGCCTCACCACGTCTGTCCTTGTAGATAACAGACGGGTTATTGCCTCCCAGCCAGAACGGGGTAACTAGGCTCAAAAAGTATTGTGCAGCATTTAGTTCGTAATCATTAGTGAAATAAGCTGGAGCATAGTTGTTGTCGAGGTAAGACCAGAAGGTAGTGTTTGCTTTAATTATTATGTCTTCACCCGAAACGTATGTAGACGGATAATTCTTTACGTGACGTTGGCCATGGGTGTTGATTCTTTGAGCGGTGGTCATGATTTCAGCGTTGTTAAAGAACGATGGGAAGATCTCGTAAATTTGTGGAAGGGCGATATATTGTGTGTCTGGGCGGTAAATAACTGCAATGCTGACCACATAAACATACACGCCTTCATTGATGATATCTCTAAGGTATGCTGCTGTGTAGTAGAATGTATCGTAATCTTGGGCAGAGTAGAGCACGTTGAAGAGAGTCATAGCCTCGAACGCGTGAGCCGGCTCATACACTGAGAAAGGAGCTCCGCGTGGTAAGTACCAGCCATGTTTGAGCATACCTGCGTAGGTCTGCGCTGCAGTCACATTCTGTAAACGTTGAATTGGTATTGGGTTACATTGGTAGGGTTACCTTTTTTATTAGTTTATAAGTAGGTAGGTATTTAGTCTTAAGTCTAATTAAGATCAGAGATTTTTAAATTAACACCGGATCACATTTATAACAATTAAATGTGTATGGTTTTCATATGAATAACATATTTTATTTATTATTCAAAAAGTTATCAACAATATTATTAGAAATATACAAATAAATATATAAATTTTGGTTGCTGTTATTATTTATAATAAATGTATGCGTTTAAGCTTACTGTGTATTTGTCGATGTTTTCTAGTATACTCCATTTTTTGGCATCCTGTTGAATGATTTGTGAAGTGCTTGGTTCGGTGATGTGTTGGAAGAGATCTAATGTCTGAAGTTGACGGTTGAGAATAACGGCAGGGTCCGCTGAAATAAAATTTTAACTTAATTTAACAGCTATAATTAGTGTACTGTGTTACTAGGTGGTAGGACTTTGTTGCAAAGTTCGTCTAGGTAGGTACCACCGTTTTGCCAGTTATTCTGCCGCCAAGCAGTAGTGTGCAAGCACTACTGTGTTCCAGTTTGAAGGGCACTGTAGCTAGTGAAATTACTGGGCAATTGAGACTTTATGATCTGATCTCACAGTCGAGTAATCTTATTACCAGACTGTGCTGATGTCTCAGGATGATGTGCGCAGTGCAGTGTCGCTTGAAACTTTATGTTTAAGGGTTCCGAGTGACACTGTTCTGTTATGGGCGGCCGTGGCGCTTAACATCAGGTGAACGACTAGATCGTCACCTCATTCAATAACATATAAAAAAGTGTTGTTAGTTATGAAATTTTCACCATTTATTAAAAAATGTAGTGTAATTTCGTTATATAATAGAAAGTTTATTACGTACGTGTAAGCCGAAAATCAACAAAATCACTTTTCGGCGTCACCCATGTGACAATAGAAGTCAAAATAATCAAAATGAAAAAAATGTGTACAAATAAAACAAAACACAGGACACACAGGAAACAACAGGAATATAGCATACAAAACTACCTACCTACTGAGGTACTCTTACTTTATGAAATTAACTCTCTAAATTTACAGCAACATATTTTTTTTTACAAATTAAATAGCAAAGACTGATGTTCTGAAAGAATGAAAATATGAAATATTTATTTGACATCCACATTTTAACGTAATCCATGATAATTCCACAAAATTAACAATGCGCCGATCCAGTTTGACATCAAAAAAAATTTCATCAAATTATTATCTGCAATTTTCCATTTTAAACAGAGAGTTATGGGAACTACGTCAAAAAAGCGTGCTATTACAGGGCCTTAAGGTAAATGTCATTTCACTAGTTATTTATGATGTAGATAGCAGTTTTGCCTGATCCTGTTTCTGATTCACAATTGAATTTTATTTTAAAATTAATCAATCATTTGGCTGTTAAATGTAATATTGATAATTATTGAAAACTAAAAATAAAAACGAATTGGACTTTAGGAAGAAACTTAGATTTTCTTGGTACATGTACGAGAGATATTTCATTCAAACAAATTGAAGTCCATAAACAAATGAAGGCACGCAATGGATAACTAAAACAAAACAAATAATAGAATGATGACTTGGGCTAGCACACGCACACAAATGGTGACGGCGTTTGTGGAGACACTTCTCCCGATTTTTTACATTTTTTGACTAAATCGTAAAGAATTGTAGATAAATCAACTGAACTTACTTTTGTCAACTGCGTTGGAGCGACCGGAAGCGCCAAGCGCGCACAACGCCAACACACACAACACCACTCGAACCATGGTTGCAAGTGTCATCCCACCCGCTGTCTCGTATATTTATACGCGCACAGTATCTAATTATTCACAAAAAACTATGTTATAGCAAGGGTCAGGGCCGTGTGGTCAGCTAAAATCTTTATCAATTAAAAAACATTACGCGAACTAGTTTTTGCCCACGGTTACACGTAGTACAGGTTATTCATTTGCAATTTCAGTCCACTGATGGGTATAGGCCCAAATTAACTTACCAAAACGAATCTTAAGATTTTACATCTTCGCAAAATTTAATTTTAATTTTTGAACCGACTTATAATAATCTTCGCCACATTTGGGTGACCCATTTCCAGGTTTTCGATTGAGCTGAAATTTGGCATAAATATAGTAACTTTAGTAACAATGCAATAATCTAATACTATTAAGCTGATCTGATGATGGAGTCAGGAGGTGGATAGTGAAACTCCTCAACGGAGAATAGCAAAGACACGAACGACGAATTTTGTAAATTGATTTTACTATAATATAGCCTGTTCTAAACTCCATGACATGGCTGCTGCACCCAGGGTTGCCTTCCGGTGACGGAACTACTCAACAGTGAGTAGAACACACATAATTTTTTTGTACACGCATTTAATTGTAATAGCCTTTTTTTTGAGGGGGGGAAATGCCCTCGCACACAGGGGGTATGTGGGACTCGAACCCACTAAAACCCCCTGTGAGCCCTCGTCCGCAGTACCAGGGCGAGAAGGGGTCGCGACTGCAGTCCAGCCAACTCGCTCCTGGAGGCAGGCCCTTTCGGGCCTCTCCGCGCCAATGGATGGGTGACCTTGCTCACCAACCAGACGTGTGGGGCCCCCGACTCTTCACCAGTGGCCCCACTACGGGGGAGGGAGGAGGTGCACGTAACGCCTCCTCCTCCCTCCCACTCATCTGCGCCGGAGCGGGTCAGCTCCAGCGGCCTCCTCTCTGTCCCGCTCCGCGGTCTCCTTCTGCGCCATCACGTACTCGCAGAAGGAGACCACCGCCTGCCACGATCACTCGCTGTCGAGCATGGCTCTCACCACGCTTGGCAGCGAGAGATCGTGGCCTATAATTGTAATAGCCTGTTTCAAGCTTTGTTATGACAAGGTTGTTCGATCAAAAAAGTTTGTCTACAAAAAAAGTTTATACAACCTGTGAAGATAAATTCTATGTATGTAGGTAGATACTTTTAAGTAGTATCTATCTATGTAGTTGGCTTGGCTAGCACCCACTTCAAATATAGGAGTGGGTAGGACTTATATTAATTTATTTTTCGCTTTTGAATGCCTTCGCTTTTTTGGTTTATAAGTCGGTTACATGTTTTCTAATTAATTTTCTATTAAATTGTTACTAGTCGTCAAAAATGGCTTTGCAAAAATCCTAAAGTTCTAGCTGTATCATTCATAAAAAGTCCTTAATATTACGTTCTAAAGTTTAGTTTGACTCCCACGTATTCCGATACATTAATTTAAATCTCTCTCTAATATTTTTCATTCATTTTATTGAGATTTTAATTTTTTATTTATTTTAAATGTTTAAGGGTGGATTCGACCAAACGAAAGTAAACTTTATTCTTAGAATAAATCGCCATTTGTTCGAGAGTAAATCAATTTCACATATTACCATCTACAATTCTAAGAATAGCAAGTCTATTCGAGTATTATTACTATACTACCGTTTTTGGTGGAATAACAGAGTTATTCTGAGAATATTTTAATTCAAAATAGACAAAGATAAAAAAAAGACGTCCGACCATGTATTTTGTCATTTACTTTCCTACACTATAATACGACAAAAGCGAGTTGATATGACATAAGCTTGAATAACGTGTCGTTGTAGAACAACAATTGTTAACTGGGTAATAGATTCGTTCATAATTTATTCCGCTATTCGCGTATAGTAATTCTAAGCGTAGCTTAACTAAGTATTGCGTGGAAAAACGAAGAATGAATTACTCGAGTATAATATCGTGGAATAGATTTATTCTGGTATAGCTACTCGTGTATAAATCCAAGTTTGGTCGAATCCACCCTTAGGCATGTAAAGGGGAGTTAAAACAAAATTTACGATCGTTCGCCGCACATTTGTCCTGACAGTTATTGTACTGCAAAGCACCAAAATTGGATGAGCATTTTTCAATGGCAAACTCCATACTAGTCAAAACCTGATGATAGTGGTCGTACCTACCGTCCAAAGTGTTGCAATAGGATTGACAGACAAAAAGACTATAGCTTCAATAAGTACCTATGTATGAATATTTTAATGTGATATAGATAGACTATCACTGTAATAGCTTTTTAATTAAGTTTTTTTAAGTCTGAATACAGCCAGACTTGTACGGAAGTGAACGTCTCCACTCGTTTACTAAAATTACGAATTTAGCAAATAATCATACACACACAAAAAGCTTTTAATATCCAACTCATATAATCACTTTCGTAGCACTTGCATAGACATACGAGTATCGTTGAGTTTTGTCCCTGAAATGGATCCATGATTAATAGAAATGTGCAACTTTTCATATTTATATTAAACGGGATTTTCTTGCAAACTTATACTTAAACTACTTAGTCTTTTAACTGTCTTTGGTATGTATGAGTTTGAAATCGAATTTCTTTGTTTCTGCTGTTTATACCTGATAACTTTGAATATCGTTGAAAGAAAGCAAAAATTGAAAAACTTTAAGAAAAAAATCTATTTCTATTTTTTCCGTCTTTGAAAGTGAGTGAAAATAACTTAAATAATCATAATACTTGATGAAGTACTTTGAATACCGTTGAAAGGAAGCAACATATAAAAAACTTAATATCTGAAAATATTTTTAGATTAGATAAAAATATTTTTCATCTTATTCCCACTTTTTCTGTCTTTGAAAATGCGTAAAAATAACTTAAACAGTAATTAATATTATTATTATATTTTTTTATAGTCCTAATGTTTTTATAGTAGGTATTGAAGCTAATAGTTTTAGTTGTTATATAATTGTAGTTTTTGGTTATTTGAAATAAAAGCACTGTTTTTCCACAAAAAAGTACAATTGTCTTACAAAAGTATGTTTACGGTATAGTAAGGATAACTTTTGGTTCAAGTATTTTCTGTCCTTCGAAGAGTTCTCGAATAAAACACGAACAAACGTTTCCCGAACCTATAATATGAATACTTTTAGTTCTACACACTATCTGGCATGTGACAAGTAATAATAATAATAACGCCCAACAATAACACAGATACTGGACCCCAACCTGGATTCCCTGTGTCAAGGGACCCAGGAGATACGAGGACCATGGTCCCACAACACCCAGACTCAGAACAAGTGTTTGCGCTTTTTTTTCTGTACTTTTCCTGCCGCGGGAATCGAACCCGCCGCCTCCGGGTTATGAGCTGACCTGCTCAATCACCACACCACAGAGGCTGTCAAGTCATTTTGATTAAATCTGATTAATACCCAATGGTAGTTATAGTTGGTGATAGTTGCATTGCTTGGATTTTATCTTTGCTATTTAATATTCATAATATTTATTGTACCTTGTTCTGAGTCTGGGTGTTATGGGACCATGGTCCCTCGTTCTTACGTTTATTTTTATATATGTACGAGTGTACAAAAATATCTGTTAAAATTACTGGGCTAAGTCTGGACATTTTTTTATGTCATATAAATGAATATATATTCATATGTATAAGCATAGAACACATAATAGTACTAGAACGTAGTACTACTATTTTATAAAGACGTTTCTAGACATGCGGTAGTATCAGTAAAGTTCAAGCTAACAGAGTGGCGAGCAGTACCGTGTGTATCCACACACCATTTAGAGCTACTTTTGACCTCCTTATACGAGTAACTCAAAAACCATCTAACATAAACATGTTAAATTTGGCTCATTTATTGCAAAATCCGTATGTGCTTTAAATTTCATAAAAACAACTAAAAACGGTTATTTAGATATTAACGTCTAAATATCGTGAATTTTATCACTGACTGACCTAATAAATAACAACTCATCCTATAGGTAGTATTTTTAATGCTAAAATCAAAGATAATAAAGCCCGGCTAAAATGGGCATGCCTTTGACAACAACTTACCTGATGGTAAGTGACGAAGTTATCTAAGGTGGAGCATGCTTGCCCAAAGTTTGGTGAATACACAGAAATAAATTAGACGCTCACAAATTTTTACAATATTATTAAAAACTCATTTAATTAATTCTATTAGGAACGCTTACTTTTATACCTTTAATGTAAGAATCAGCAATCAAAATTGATGACAGCCTATTTTTGTGTGGATTTAAAGGTTTTCACGTGAATATACGAGTACCACCCTTAATTTTTTTAAATCCAAACGTATCCGTTTTAATACTTATAACCAATAAGAGTTAAGTCGACTTTCATATTTATTACGTTACTCGCTGCACTCCACGGTTTCACCCGTGGTTAAAAAATAGCCTTTGTGTTAATGCACTATATAAGATGTTTATATTCTAAGTTTAATCCAAATTAATGTAGCCGTTTGAGCGCAAAAGAGTAACAGACATCAATACGTCCATACATACAAACTTTTATAATATTAGTAAGAAGTAATGATACCGGATCGCACAGCGTTGTTCACGAAAAGCGTATCTGCATGCTTTTTTTAGGATAAGATAAGAGTATCTTTAAACTCACAAAGCACGAATTAAATTATGAAAATAATTCTTTTTTTTGTATAGGTTTAAAAGACACAGCAGGATAAAATAAATTGGCTTGGTATTACATTCATTACAATATTTTATTGCCGCATATTTCCTTACACAGTCGATCTTATTTCAATACCTTGCTGACCATTCTTCTAAATAGGTTATATAATACGGTATTTAATAACAATATATATTTATTAAATTAATAATGCTTGCATTACATAAAAGAGTATTAGTATAATATCTAACTGTCACAAAATGACGTGTATACTATTTGTAGATCCATTTATTATGGTTAGGGGCCGTATAATATTTCGCGTTTTATTCGTGGTAGCTTTTCACATCCTGAAAGTACAGGTTTGTGACGTTTTTGACCTGCCAGCTATACAAAGGTCTGTCAGCGGTGTACATGTACACGATGATCTGGAAGACCTGGCCACCAGCGTTACCTGTGCATTAAAATAGCTGGTTAATATTTCAAGGATACGTAATACAATACCTTATTCCTATTTTAATGAATAGCTTTAAAAGAGTTACGTAAGTACCTAACATAAAAAGAGACCAACAAACCTTTGAGCAGCAGTAGGTTGTGTGGGAAGACGTTCATAGACCTAGGAGTGGGTAGAAAGTCTACCGCATCTATCTTCTTGGCGATATCCTTGGAGGTAAGCGATTTCTTAGAAGTGTAACGGATGTGATGCGCGGGTGATTTCATTTTCTCCGCTTTTCACTATAAAAAATCATTAGGTTCATCACCATCACCAGCTATAGAGTTTTATTATATTATGAGTTCCTCATTTTCTAAACAAAATTAAACACAAGACTTTTGTTTAATTTAAGTTACCTTACATATAAATATCTACAATAGACCCAACTTTAGAGGTTCATTTACTTGTTGTAAAACCCACCAAGAAATAAAAATACACTTATGCCAAGAGTCACTAGAAAATAGGTACCAGTTAGGTTTAAAAGACGCGAGAAATACTAACAAAACAGCTCATAATATTTTTACTCATACTACTTTGATAACATTGAGAAAAACGTTTTGAATTGTTTACAGAACTAAAAATCCATGTGTTAGTTTCAGTTCAATACGTTCAGCCAAGGGTGGTGTGGTCCCGCCATAAAAATGGGGCCACCCCATCTCTCCCCAGCCAGCTAAAGGAATATCTAGGGAATGGGCAGCACCATTGTCTTTGATACAATCTACTGCGATCCCATAACGCTGTCAATCGTGATGATTATGGCAATCCCCAGGAGAGACCCATTTTCAGCAGTGGATGCAAATATGCTAATGACGTTATTCAGCCAGTCCTGATAAAAAATAATATCTTACCCCGTGTTCTGAGACGGTAGACAGACAGACTGACCGAAGACTGAAAATACGCTTCCAAAGCATGTAGAAGGCTGGATCACGTAGAGAAGTCTCAAAGTTCTCCAGAGCTGACGGGACTACTAAAGGAGTAAAGCTGAAAGCAATCATGACCACAATGTTTGATACAGTAATAACAAAAAGAAAAATAAACAAATTTCAAAATTAAAACTTACTAGTTTTCATATTTATATTCGGGCTTGACAGTATTTCCAAGGATCTGTTTCCAGAGCCTGATGAAATTTTGGTAGTACTGAGGATTGGGAGAGTCGGCATTAGATTCAATCAGACGTCCAAGGATATCAAGACCACCGTCGTTCAGTAGGCTGACTTGTTCACCCTGATGCTGCAAAGTTACAAGTGAAAGGATGAGTAAATTATAATTACATAATATTAAACAAAACCAGGGTAACCAGGCTCAAAAAGTATTGTGCAGCATTTAGTTCGTAATCATTAGTGAAATAAGCCGGAGCATAGTTATTGTCGAGGTAAGACCAGAAGGTAGTGTTTGTTTTAATTATTATGCTTTATATATTATATTTAATTACCCAAAACGTATGTAGACGGATAATTATTTACGTGACGCTGGCAATGGGTGTTGATTCTTTGAGCGGTGGTGATGATTTCAGCGTTGTTAAAGAATGATGAGAAGACCTCGTAAATTGGTGGAAGGGCGATATATTGTGTATCTGGGCGGTAAATAATGGCAATGCTGACTGCATAAACAAATACGCCTTCATTTATGATATCTCTTGGTAAGTACCTGCGTAGGTCAGCGCTGCGGTCACATTCTGTAAATATTAAATTGGTATGGTCATCGGAGGACTAACTTTAGACCATGGACGATCCCCTTATCAGCGATAAACTCGTTTTTGTAATAAGGTTTTTAACTAGTCTAGGTTTAGACCTAGTACTAACTTTAGTCCACGCTTGGTCTGCGTTTTGTAATAAGACATGTGTATTTTTCGATGTTTTCTAGTATACTCCATTTTTTAGCATCCTGTTGAATGATTTGTGAAGTGCTTGGTTCGGTGATATGTTGGAAGAGATCTAATGTCTGAAGTTGACGGTTGAGAATAACGATAGGGTCCGCTGAAATCTAAATATTAATTAACAGCTATAATAAGTGATGTTAGTTATAAAACTTACACCATTAATTAAAAATGGACTACAATTTTTATACTTATATAGAAAATATCTTCCGCACGTGTTAGCCCAAAATTAACAAATACACTTTTCGACGTTACTAATGTGGCGTTAAGTGTCAAAATAATCATAATGAAAAAAAATGTGATGAGAAAAAAAAATAAACAGGAATAAAAACAACAAAACTTAATATAGCATATACTTGGTGCTTGGGAGAAGTCACAGAATGCCATAGGGCATTTTTGTGACTTATCCAAAGCATTTGATTGCGTATGTCATGATACCTTAATTTTTAAATAAAAGCACTATGGGGTTGGTGGGAAAGCCTTTGATCTTGTCTCTTCTTATCTTGGTAATACAATTCAGACAGTTGAAGTTAATGGAGCAAGATTATCTGGTTCTATCACTAAAATGGAGGTCCAGCAAGGTTCAATATTAGGACCATTCTTATTTTTGGCCTATATTAACGATCTTCCATTTTTTGTAAAGTACCTATGTGATATTGTCTTGTTCGTAGATGATACGTCTCTTATTTTTAAGGTTGACCGATCTATTAAAAATTTTGACGACGTTAACAAGGCAATTTCACTGGTTTTGAACTGGTTTACTAAAAACAATCTACTATTAAAAAGTAAGAAAACTAAATGTATTATGTTTTCGTTACCTAATGTTAGGGTGTCTCCTACAAATATAATTATTACTGAGTGGTGAGCCATTAGATTTGGTACAATCTGTCACGTTCCTTATTGGCATAACTATAGACTGTAAATCACAGTGGGGTCCTTACATATCAAACATTGCTGGTAGATTGAGCTCTGCAGCATATGCTGTGCGTAAAATCAGACAGTTTACCAATGAAGCCACTGCAAGACTAGTATACTTTAGTTACTTCCACATTATTGTCATACGGCATAATACTGTGGGGTAAAGCCATGGACATACAATCAAGTTTTGTCTTACAGAAAAGAGCAATTTGTTCCATGTATAATACGAAATCCCGCGACTCTCTCAGGGAACGATTTGAGGAGGTAAATATTCTTAGGGGCTTGTCAATACATTTACGAAAATTTGACGTACATTCGCAAAAACAGCTCTTTTCCCAGATATTGCCATATTCATAACTTTAATACTAGGAACAAAAATAAATTGAAAGTTCCAAGATTCAGACTGCAGAAAATTAATGGTTCATTAATTGGAAACTGTATACGCTTTTATAACAAGTCTTCTGACGGTTGTTAATGCGTAAATTTAAATTATTCATAAAGTCAAAATTAATGAAAAAAAGCCTATTACACAATAAATGATTATGTGTCAGACAAAAAAGCTTGGCCTGAATATACCAAGCTCAATGTTATGAAATTTTAAGTACCTTCTAGTCTTGCCGATTGCTATATAAATTCAGTTTCTATTTGTGATATTTATTAAGATCATCTTAATATTCTTCTTGCACCGGTGTGAAGTGTGGGTGTTTACTTTTGTAATATATTCATTACATAATCAACTGCAATAAATTATAAATATTGTAAAACACAGAGAAAAAAAAACACCTCTGTAGGAAACTTTCTTGTAGCTTCTTCTTTACAGCTGTAATCGAAGCTTCGGATCGGAGTTTTCTGTTCTTTACAGATTCTAAATTTCAGTATAATACGGTAATTATATTTGAAATTTACATACAATTTTTTTTTAAAGTCCTTAAATATTGACTTTTCAAAAAACTAAAAGGTACGATTACCTTTATGTTTATACTTGTTTGTATGTGTTAAGTTTCAAAACGATCCGTCCCGAAATGTAGGTTTTTCATTCATACGTTTTTACCCTTTTTACTTTTGGTTTCTGGTTGAATTTTCAAAAATCCTTTTTTAGCACGCGCTTACGTCATAATAGGTAGCCACCCTCCAAATTTCAAGTCTATACGTCCAGCGGTTTGAGCTGTTCGTTGTCTGTCAGTCAGTCAGGACAAAGCCTTTTATATACGCTTATAGTGAAGTTACCTATTGTTGTTGCTGGACGACTATTTATTATAATGCCGTATGTATAATCATTATTATTATTATTATAAGTTGAAATGTAATCTGACCTGCCTTGTGTAACGTGCAAAGTTATATGGCCAATAAATAATATTATATTCTATTCTATTCTATATAATAGAGATACTGGGTCTCACAGCGTTGTTCACGTAAAGCGTATCAGATTTTTATAGGGTAGAGATAGGAGTACCTATAAGCTCACCAAGTTAATAATTAATTATAAGAATAGTTCTACTCATAGGTATTAACGACACAGCAGGATAAAAGAAATTAGCTTAGTATTACATTCATTACATTTTTTATTGCCACATATTGCTCACCTCCTTACACAGTCGATCTAAGTTCGATACCTTGCTAACCATTCTTCTAAAAAGGCATCAGGGTCATTGCATTATAATAAAAATATATGATATAATACAGTAGTTATTAAAAAGATATATTTATATAATTAAAAATGCTTGCATTTTATAACAGAGTATTACTATAATATCTAATTTTCACAATTTGACCTGCATACATTTGTAGGTCCATTTATATAATATTTAATATACTATTTATTTTCGGGTTTTATTCGTGGTAGATCTTTACATCCTGGAAGTACAGGTTCGTGATGTTATTGACCTGGTAGCTGTGCAGAGGTCTGTCAGCGGGGAAGCCAGTGGTTTGGATTCTACCTTCCAATTTCTGAATGTACACGATGATCTGGAAGACCTGGCCACCAGCGTTACCTGTGCATTAAAATAGCTGGTTAATATTTCAAGAATACATGGTATTTATCACCCTAACATTATAAAGGTGAAAGTTTGTATGTGTGTATGTTTGTTACTCCTTCACACTCAAACGGCTTAATGGATTTGGATGAAATTCGATACTAAGATAGCTTATACACTGGATTAACGTATTAGGCTACTTTTTATCCCAGAATTTTTTTTCCCGTGAAATGAGCAAATAATTAAAATACTTCTTATCCGCGGGTGAAACCGTGGGACGCAACTAGTTATAAATAAAGGTTTTAAAAAAGTAACGTAAGTAATATAAAGAAAGACCAACAAACCTTTGGGCAGCAGCAGGTTGTGTGGGAAGACGGACACAGATCTAGGAGCGGGTAGAAAGTCTCCCGCATCTATCTTCTTGGCGATATCATTGGAGGTAAGCGATTTCTTAGAAGTGTAATGGAAGTCATCGGATGCGCGGGTGATTTCATTTTCTCCGCTTTTCACTATAAAAAATAATCAGATTCATGACACATAATTTTCATCCAGCTATATAATTTTATCATGTTATAGGTTACTCATTCTCAAAATAAAATTAAACAAGACTTGTTTGACTCAAGTTGTGATGATAGAAAAGTAAACTTGTACACAATGGGTTTGGCATGTTATCACACTATCACATCACACTTAATATTATAAAGGCAAAAGTTTGTATGTGTGTATGTTTGTTACTCCTTTACGCTCAAACGGCTGAATGGATTTGGATAATCGGTATCAAGATAGCTTATATACTAGATTAACATATAGGCTACATTTTATCCCGGAAAGTGAAATTTTCCCGTGGGTTAAGTAAATAATTAAAATACTTTTTATCCGGTGTCGAAACCGCGGGGTGCAACTAGTATGTATAATAATCTCTTGTAATCCTAACCCCACCCTACCTTACATATCACATATCTACGATGGACCCAATCTTTGAGATACAAATTATGTGAAAATGACTCCCATAATCGCATTAACTTGTTGTAAAATCAACCGAGGATTAAAAATTTTCAATCCTAATTTTTGTACGTCTCACGCTTTAATTTATGCCAAAAGTACAAAGTCAATAGAAAATAGGTACCAGTTAAGTTTAGGTGATGCGAAAAATGCTTACAAATTAGCTCATAATAGATTTACTCATACTACTTTGATTACATTGAGAAAAACGATTTGAAAAGTTTACAGAACTACGAATCCATGTATTAATTTCAAATCAATACGTTCAGCCAAAGCCGGTGCGGTCCCGCCACCCTATCTCTTCCTGTGAGTGCTGTAGTAGCCAGCTAAAGGAATATCCAGGGAATAGGTAGCACCATTGTCTTCGGTCTGAATAATAATCTACTACGATCCCATAACGTCTGTCGATCGTGATGATTATGACAATTCTCAGAAGAAGACCGATATTCAGCAGTGGATGCAAATATGCTGATGATGTCATTCAGCCGTTCCTGACAAAAAATTATATCTTACCCCGTGTTCTGAGAGGGTAAACAGACAGACTGATAACAAAGTAAATAAAATATATGAGTAGTTCGTTTTTTTAAGGAGAGGCATGAAAGGAAGGTTCAAACTAAAATAAAACAACTCACAGTCAGACGTGAACTGGTCGAGCAAGAAGAAGTTCTCTGTGTTCTTTTTCAGTGGGATCTCATAGCCTTTGCTGTCAAATTTAGGAGCAAGGAATAATTTGACTAGCACTTTCTCGGCGACTTCACTCTTTACATTTACTCGGACGTTGAACGACTTGTGGTTCAAACGGTCGTATTCGACGAGACAGCTGGTATCTTCGTAGAGATTTTTTTCTGAAAAGATTTTTTTAATATTTCATTAGTTGTTAATAAACGTTTATTTTATTATTTTCAATGCTAAGTGCCTTTATTTTTATAACAAACTGCTACTTAAGAAAAATACATAAAACCAGGAAACTATTCGTTACTGTTTCATAAATTACGTACCTTCCGCTTCGTTTTGGAACAGGTAGCTGGTAACATTCAAATAACTTTTCTCAAAGAATGTAACAAGTTTGTCAACCTCAACCTTTTCAATGCTTACACCAGGGAGTGAAATATCCTCAGGTTTGTACAATGGCATCTGCTTTTGCCAGGATACAAAGAAGTTCAAAATACGCTTCCAAAGCATGTAGAAAGCTGGATCACGTAGAGAAGTCTCAAAGTTCTCCAGAGCTGACGGGACTACTAAAGGAGTAAAGCTGAAAACAATCATGATCATAATGTTTGATACCGTAATAACAAAAAAAATCAACAAATTTCAAAATCAAAACATACTAGTTTACATATTTGTATTCGGGCTTGACAGTATTTCCAAGGATCTGTTTCCAGAGCCTGATGAAATCTTCGTAGTAATGACGGTTAGGAGAGTCGGCGTTAGATTCAATCAGACGTCCAAGGATATCAAGACCACCGTCGTTCAGTAGGCTGACTTGTTCACCCTGACGCTGCAAATTTGTTACACGTTAAAGGACAAGTAAATAACAATGTAGAATAAAATTAATGAAGCTTAGAAGATACTTACGTTCACATAGAAACCCTTATCAATAGCTTCCACGATACGCTGTTCAAGTTCTTTGACCTTTTCAATTGCACTGGCCAACTCGGGCTGGTCGAGACGGAAGTTGTTCGGCCTCGAAGGCAAAGGAATTCCATTTGGGTACAAGAGTCCGGGAATGAAGCCTTCCTCTACAACATCAGTGATGTCTGGGATCTCGCCAAGACCGTTGGACAACCTCTCCATATAGTAACGGGCCAGGAGCTGTCTGTGAGCGAACCAATAGGCCTCACCACGTCTGTCCTTGTAGATAACAGACGGGTTATTGCCTCCCAGCCAGAACGGGGTAACCAGGCTCAAAAAGTATTGTGCAGCATTTAGTTCGTAATCATTAGTGAAATAAGTTGGAGCATAGTTGTTGTCGTGGTAAGACCAGAAGGTAGTGTTTGCTTTAATTATTATGTCTTCACCCGAAACGTATGTAGACGGATAATTCTTTACGTGACGCTGGCCATGGGTGTTGATTCTTTGAGCGGTGGTCATGATTTCAGCGTTGTTAAAGAACGATGGGAAGATCTCGTAAATTGGTGGAAGGGCGATATATTGTGTGTCTGGGCGGTAAATAACTGCAATGCTGACCACATAAACATACACGCCTTCATTTATGATATCTCTAAGGTATGCTGCTGTGTAGTAGAATGTATCGTAATCTTGGGCAGAGTAGAGCACGTTGAAGAGAGTCATAGCCTCGAACGCGTGAGCCGGCTCATACACTGAGAAAGGAGCTCCGCGTGGTAAGTACCAGCCATGTTTGAGCATACCTGCGTAGGTCTGCGCTGCAGTCACATTCTGTAAACGTTGAATTGGTATTGGGTTACATTGGTAGGGTTACCTTTTTTATTAGTTTACAAGTAGGTAGGTATTTAGTCTTAAGTCTAATTAAGATCAGAGATTTTTAAATTAACACCGGATCACATTTATAACAATTAAATGTGTATGGTTTTCATATGAATAACATATTTTATTTATTATTCAAAAAGTTATCAACAATATTATTAGAAATATACAAATAAATATATAAATTTTGGTTCCTGTTATTATTTATAATAAATGTATGCGTTTAAGCTTACTGTGTATTTGTCGATGTTTTCTAGTATACTCCATTTTTTAGCATCTAGTTGAATGATTTGTGAAGTGCTTGGTTCGGTGATGTGTTGGAAGAGATCTAATGTCTGAAGTTGACGGTTGAGAATAACGGCAGGGTCCGCTGAAATAAAATTTTAACTTAATTTAACAGCTATAATTAGTGTACTGTGTTACTAGGTGGTAGGACTTTGTTGCAAAGTTCGTCTAGGTAGGTACCATCGTTTCGCCAGTTATTCTGCCGCCAAGCAGTAGTGTGCAAGCACTACTGTGTTCCAGTTTGAAGGGCACTGTAGCTAGTGAAATTACTGGGCAATTGAGACTTTATGATCTGATCTCACAGTCGAGTAATCTTATTACCAGACTGTGCTGATGTCTCAGGATGATGTGCGCAGTGCAGTGTCGCTTGAAACTTTATGTTTTAGGGTTCCGAGTGACACTGTTCTATTATGGGCGGCCGTGGCGCTTAACATCAGGTGAACGACTAGCTCGTCACCTCATTCAATAACATATAAAAAAGTGTTGTTAGTTATGAAATTTTCACCATTTATTTAAAAAATGTAGTGTAATTTCGTTATATAATAGAAAGTTTATTACGTACGTGTAAGCCGAAAATCAACAAAATCACTTTTCGGCGTCATCCATGTGACAATAGAAGTCAAGATAATCAAAATGAAAAAAATGTGTACAAATAAAACAAAACACAGGACACACAGGAAACAACAGGAATATAGCATACAAAACTAACTACCTACTGAGGTACTCTTACTTTATGAAATGAACTCTCTAAATTTACAGCAACATATTTTTTTTTACAAATTAAATAGCAAAGACTGATGTTCTGAAAGAATAAAAATATGAAATATTTGTTTGACATCCACATTTTAACGTAATCCATGATAATTCCACAAAATTAACAATGCGCCTATCCAGTTTGACATCAAAAAAAAACTTCATCAAATTATTATCTGCAATTTTCCATTTTAAACAGAGAGTTATGGGAACTACGTCAAAAAAGCGTGCTATTACAGGGCCTTAAGGTAAATGTCATTTCACTAGTTATTTATGATGTAGATAGCAGTTTTGCCTGATCCTGTTTCTGATTCACAATTGAATTTTATTTTAAAATTAATCAATCATTTGGCTGTTAAATGTAATATTGATAATTATTGAAAACTAAAAATAAAAACGAATTGGACTTTAGGAAGAAACTTAGATTTTCTTGGTACATGTACGAGAGATATTTCATTCAAACAAATTGAAGTCCATAAACAAATGAAGGCACGCAATGGATAACTAAAACAAAACAAATAATAGAATGATGACTTGGGCTAGCACACGCACACAAATGGTGTCGGCGTTTGTGGAGACACTTCTCCCGATTTTTTACATTTTTTGACTAAATCGTAAAGAATTGTAGATAAATCAACTGAACTTACTTTTGTCAACTGCGTTGGAGCGACCGGAAGCGCCAAGCGCGCACAACGCCAACACACACAACACCACTCGAACCATGGTTGCAAGTGTCATCCCACCCGCTGTCTCGTATATTTATACGCGCACAGTATCTAATTATTCACAAAAAACTATGTTATAGCAAGGGTCAGGGCCGTGTGGTCAGCTAAAATCTTTATCAATTAAAAACATTACGCGAACTAGTTTTTGCCCACGGTTACACGTAGTACAGGTTATTCATTTGCAATTTCAGTCCACTGATGGGTATAGGCCCAAATTAACTTACCAAAACGAATCTTAAGATTTTACATCTTCGCAAAATTTAATTTTAATTTTTGAACCGACTTATAATCTTCGCCACATTTGGGTGACCCATTTCCAGGTTTTCGATTGAGCTGAAATTTGGCATAAATATAGTAACTTTAGTAACAATGCAATAATCTAATACTATTAAGCTGATCTGATGATGGAGTCAGGAGGTGGATAGTGAAACTCCTCAACGGAGAATAGCAAAGACACGAACGACGAATTTTGTAATTCGTCACAGTTTGTGTGTTGATTTAACTATAATATAGCCTGTTCTAAACTCCATCATGACATGGCTGCTGCACCCAGGTTTGCCTTCCGGTGACGGAACTACTCAACAGTGAGTAGAACACACATAATTTTTTTGTACATGCATTTAATTGTAATAGCCTTTTTTTTTTGAGGGGGGGAATTGTCCTCGCACACAGGGGGTATGTGGGACTCAAACCCACTAAAACCCCCCCGTGAGCCCGCGTCCGCAGTACCAGGGTGAGAAGGGGTCGCGACTGCAGTCCAGCCAACTCGCTCCCGGCGGCAGGCCCTTTCGGGCCTCTCCGCGCCAATGGATGGGTGACCTTGCTCACCAACCAGACGTGTGGGGCCCCCGACTCTTCACCAGTGGCCCCACTACGGGGGAGGGAGGAGGTGCACGTAACGCCTCCTCCTCCCTCCCACTCATCTGCGCCGGAGCGGGTCAGCTCCAGCGGCCTCCTCTCTGTCCCGCTCCGCGGTCTCCTTCTGCGCCATCACGTACTCGCAGAAGGAGACCACCGCCTGCCACGATCTCTCGCTGTCGAGCATGGCTCTCACCACGCTTGGCAGCGAGAGATCGTGGCCTATAATTGTAATAGCCTGTTTCAAGCTTTGTTATGACAAGGTTGTTCGATCAAAAAAGTTTGTCTACAAAAAAAGTTTACAACCTGTGAAGATAAATTCTATGTATGTAGGTAGATACTTTTAAGTAGTATCTATCTATGTAGTTGGCTTGGCTAGCACCGACTTCAAATATAGGAGTGGGTAGGACTTATATTAATTTATTTTTCGCTTTTGAATGCCTTCGCTTTTTTGGTTTATAAGTCGGTTAAATGTTTTCTATTAAATTGTTACTAGTCGGTCGGGTACTAATCACTTCGACTGGCATCAAAAATGGCTTTGCAAAAATCCTAAAGTTCTAGCTGTATCATTCATAAAAAGTCCTTAATATTACGTTCTAAAGTTTAGTTTGACTCCCACGTATTCCGATACATTAATTTAAATCTCTCTCTAATATTTTTCATTCATTTTATTGAGATTTTAATTTTTTATTTATTTTAAATGTTTAAGGGTGGATTCGACCAAACGAAAGTAAACTTTATTCTTAGAATAAATCGCCATTTGTTCGAGAGTAAATCAATTTCACATATTACCATCTACAATTCTAAGAATAGCAAGTCTATTCGAGTATTATTACTATACTACCGTTTTTGGTGGAATAACAGAGTTATTCTGAGAATATTTTAATTCAAAATAGACAAAGATAAAAAAAAGACGTCCGACCATGTATTTTGTCATTTACTTTCCTACACTATAATACGACAAAAGCGAGTTGATATGACATAAGCTTGAATAACGTGTCGTTGTAGAACAACAATTGTTAACTGGGTAATAGATTCGTTCATAATTTATTCCGCTATTCGCGTATAGTAATTCTAAGCGTAGCTTAACTAAGTATTGCGTGGAAAAACGAAGAATGAATTACTCGAGTATAATATCGTGGAATAGATTTATTCTGGTATAGCTACTCGTGTATAAATCCAAGTTTGGTCGAATCCACCCTTAGGCATGTAAAGGGGAGTTAAAACAAAATTTACGATCGTTCGCCGCACATTTGTCCTGACAGTTATTGTACTGCAAAGCACCAAAATTGGATGAGCATTTTTCAATGGCAAACTCCATACTAGTCAAAACCTGATGATAGTGGTCGTACCTACCGTCCAAAGTGTTGCAATAGGATTGACAGACAAAAAGACTATAGCTTCAATAAGTACCTATGTATGAATATTTTAATGTGATATAGATAGACTATCACTGTAATAGCTTTTTAATTAAGTTTTTTTAAGTCTGAATACAGCCAGACTTGTACGGAAGTGAACGTCTCCACTCGTTTACTAAAATTACGAATTTAGCAAATAATCATACACACACAAAAAGCTTTTAATATCCAACTCATATAATCACTTTCGTAGCACTTGCATAGACATACGAGTATCGTTGAGTTTTGTCCCTGAAATGGATCCTTGATTAATAGAAATGTGCAACTTTTCATATTTATATTAAACGGGATTTTCTTGCAAACTTATACTTAAACTACTTAGTCTTTTAACTGTCTTTGGTATGTATGAGTTTGAAATCGAATTTCTTTGTTTCTGCTGTTTATACCTGATAACTTTGAATATCGTCGAAAGAAAGCAAAAATTGAAAAACTTTAAGAAAAAAATCTATTTCTATTTTTTCCGTCTTTGAAAGTGAGTGAAAATAACTTAAATAATCATAATACTTGATGATGAAGTACTTTGAATACCGTTGAAAGGAAGCAACATATAAAAAACTTAATATTTGAAAATATTTTTAGATTAGATAAAAATATTTTTCATCTTATTCCCACTTTTTCTGTCTTTGAAAATGCGTAAAAATAACTTAAACAGTAATTAATATTATTATTATATTTTTTTATAGTCCTAATGTTTTTATAGTAGGTATTGAAGCTAATAGTTTTAGTTGTTATATAATTGTAGTTTTTGGTTATTTGAAATAAAAGCACTGTTTTTCCACAAAAAAGTACAATTGTCTTACAAAAGTATGTTTACGGTATAGTAAGGATAACTTTTGGTTCAAGTATTTTCTGTCCTTCGAAGAGTTCTCGAATAAAACACGAACAAACGTTTCCCGAACCTATAATATGAATACTTTTAGTTCTACACACTATCTGGCATGTGACAAGTAATAATAATAATAACGCCCAACAATAACACAGATACTGGACCCCAACCTGGATTCCCTGTGTCAAGGGACCCAGGAGATACGAGGACCATGGTCCCACAACACCCAGACTCAGAACAAGTGTTTGCGCTTTTTTTTCTGTACTTTTCCTGCCGCGGGAATCGAACCCGCCGCCTCCGGGTTATGAGCTGACCTGCTCAATCACCACACCACAGAGGCTGTCAAGTCATTTTGATTAAATCTGATTAATACCCAATGGTAGTTATAGTTGGTGATAGTTGCATTGCTTGGATTTTATCTTTGCTATTTAATATTCATAATATTTATTGTACCTTGTTCTGAGTCTGGGTGTTATGGGACCATGGTCCCTCGTTCTTACGTTTATTTTTATATATGTACGAGTGTACAAAAATATCTGTTAAAATTACTGGGCTAAGTCTGGACATTTTTTTATGTCATATAAATGAATATATATTCATATGTATAAGCATAGAACACATAATAGTACTAGAACGTAGTACTACTATTTTATAAAGACGTTTCTAGACATGCGGTAGTATCAGTAAAGTTCAAGCTAACAGAGTGGCGAGCAGTACCGTGTGTATCCACACACCATTTAGAGCTACTTTTGACCTCCTTATACGAGTAACTCAAAAACCATCTAACATAAACATGTTAAATTTGGCTCATTTATTGCAAAATCCGTATGTGCTTTAAATTTCATAAAAACAACTAAAAACGGTTATTTAGATATTAACGTCTAAATATCGTGAATTTTATCACTGACTGACCTAATAAATAACAACTCATCCTATAGGTAGTATTTTTAATGCTAAAATCAAAGATAATAAAGCCCGGCTAAAATGGGCATGCCTTTGACAACAACTTACCTGATGGTAAGTGACGAAGTTATCTAAGGTGGAGCATGCTTGCCCAAAGTTTGGTGAATACACAGAAATAAATTAGACGCTCACAAATTTTTACAATATTATTAAAAACTCATTTAATTAATTCTATTAGGAACGCTTACTTTTATACCTTTAATGTAAGAATCAGCAATCAAAATTGATGACAGCCTATTTTTGTGTGGATTTAAAGGTTTTCACGTGAATATACGAGTACCACCCTTAATTTTTTTAAATCCAAACGTATCCGTTTTAATACTTATAACCAATAAGAGTTAAGTCGACTTTCATATTTATTACGTTACTCGCTGCACTCCACGGTTTCACCCGTGGTTAAAAAATAGCCTTTGTGTTAATGCACTATATAAGATGTTTATATTCTAAGTTTAATCCAAATTAATGTAGCCGTTTGAGCGCAAAAGAGTAACAGACATCAATACGTCCATACATACAAACTTTTATAATATTAGTAAGAAGTAATAATACCGGATCGCACAGCGTTGTTCACGAAAAGCGTATCTGCATGCTTTTTTTTAGGATAAGATAAGAGTATCTTTAAACTCACAAAGCACAAATTAAATTATGTCAATAATTCTTTTTATGTATAGGTTTAAAAGACACCGCAGGATAAAATAAATTGGCTTGGTATTACATTCATAACAATTTTTTATTGCCACATATTTCCTTACACAGTCGATCTTATTTCGATACCTTGCTGACCATTCTTCTAAATAGGTTATATAATACGGTATTTAATAACAATATATATTTATTAAATTAATAATGCTTGCATTACATAAAAGAGTATTAGTATAATATCTAACTGTCACAAAATGACGTGTATACTATTTGTAGATCCATTTATTATGGTTAGGGGCCGTATAATATTTCGCGTTTTATTCGTGGTAGCTTTTCACATCCTGAAAGTACAGGTTTGTGACGTTTTTGACCTGCCAGCTATACAAAGGTCTGTCAGCGGTGTACATGTACACGATGATCTGGAAGACCTGGCCACCAGCGTTACCTGTGCATTAAAATAGCTGGTTAATATTTCAAGGATACGTAATACAATACCTTATTCCTATTTTAATGAATAGCTTTAAAAGAGTTACGTGAGTACCTAACATAAAAAGAGACCAACAAACCTTTGAGCAGCAGTAGGTTGTGTGGGAAGACGTTCATAGACCTAGGAGTGGGTAGAAAGTCTCCCGCATCTATCTTCTTGGCGATATCCTTGGAGGTAAGCGATTTCTTAGAAGTGTAACGGATGTGATGCGCGGGTGATTACATTTTCTCCGCTTTTCACTATAAAAAATCATTAGGTTCATCACCATCACCAGCTATAGAGTTTTATTATATTATAAGTTCCTCATTTTCTAAACAAAATTAAACACAAGACTTTTGTTTAATTTAAGTTACCTTACATATAAATATCTACAATAGACCCAACTTTAGAGGTTCATTTACTTGTTGTAAAACCCACCAAGAAATAAAAATACACTTATGCCAAGAGTCACTAGAAAAAAGGTACCAGTTAGGTTTAGAAGACGCGAGAAATACTAACAAAACAGCTCATAATATTTTTACTCATACTACTTTGATAACATTGAGAAAAACGTTTTGAATTGTTTATAGAACTAAGAATCCATGTATTAATTTCAGTTCAATACGTTCAGCCAAGGGTGGTGTGGTCCCGCCATAAAAATGGGGCCACCCCATCTCTCCCCAGCCAGCTAAAGGAATATCTAGGGAATGGGCAGCACCATTGTCTTTGATACAATCTACTGCGATCCCATAACGCTGTCAATCGTGATGATTATGGCAATCCCCAGGAGAGACCCATTTTCAGCAGTGGATGCAAATATGCTAATGACGTTATTCAGCCAGTCCTGATAAAAAATAATATCTTACCCCGTGTTCTGAGACGGTAGACAGACAGACTGACCGAAGACTGAAAATACGCTTCCAAAGCATGTAGAAGGCTGGATCACGTAGAGAAGTCTCAAAGTTCTCCAGAGCTGACGGGACTACTAAAGGAGTAAAGCTGAAAGCAATCATGACCACAATGTTTGATACAGTAATAACAAAAAGAAAAATGAATAAATTTCAAAATTAAAACTTACTAGTTTTCATATTTATATTCGGGCTTGACAGTATTTCCAAGGATCTGTTTCCAGAGCCTGATGAAATTTTGGTAGTACTGAGGATTGGGAGAGTCGGCATTAGATTCAATCAGACGTCCAAGGATATCAAGACCACCGTCGTTCAGTAGGCTGACTTGTTCACCCTGATGCTGCAAAGTTACAAGTGAAAGGATGAGTAAATTATAATTACATAATATTAAACAAAACCAGGGTAAACAGGCTCAAAAAGTATTGTGCAGCATTTAGTTCGTAATCATTAGTGAAATAAGCCGGAGCATAGTTATTGTCGAGGACAGATAAGACCAGAAGGTAGCGTTTGTTTTAATTATTATGCTTTACATATTATATTTAATTACCCGAAACGTATGTAGACGGATAATTATTTACGTGACGCAATGGTGTTGGGGCAATGGGTGTTGATTCTTTGAGCGGTGGTCATGATTTCAGCGTTGTTAAAGAATGATGAGAAGACCTCGTAAGTTGGTGGAAGGGCGATATATTGTGTGTCTGGGCGGTAAATAATGGCAATGCTGACTGCATAAACAAATACGCCTTCATTTATGATATCTCTTAGGTATGCTGCTGTGTAGTAGAATGAATCGTAATCTATGGCAGAGTAGAGCACGTTGAAGAGAGTCATAGCCTCGAACGCATGATGCCGGCTCATATACTGAGAAAGGGGCTCCGCGTGGTAGTACCAGCCATGTTTGAGCATACCAGCGTAGGTCAGCGCTGCGGTCACATTCCGTAAATATTAAATTGGTATGGTCCTCGGAGGACTAACTTTAGACCATGGACGATCCCCTTATCAGCGATAAACTCGTTTTTGTAATAAGGTTTTTAAGTAGTCTAGGTTTAGACCTAGTACTACCTTTAGTCCACGCTTGGTCTGCGTTTTGTAATAAGGCATGTGTATTTTTCGATGTTTTCTAGTATACTCTATTTTTTAGCATCCTGTTGAATGATTTGTGAAGTGCTTGGTTCGGTGATGTGTTGGAAGAGATCTAATGTCTGAAGTTGACGGTTGAGAATAACGATAGGGTCCGCTGAAATCTAAATATTAACTTATATTAACAGCTATAATAAGTGATGTTAGTTATAAAACTTACACCATTAATTAAAAATGGACTACAATTTTGTTACTTATATAGAAAATATCTTCCGTACGTGTTAGCCTAAAATTAACAAATACACTTTTCGACGTTACTATTGTGGCGTTAAGTGTCAAAATAATCATAATGAAAAAAAATATGTGATGAGAAAAAAAAATAAACAGGAATAAAAACAACAAAACTTAATATCGTACTTTATTTTTTTTAATATACAATAGTTTTCGTGGCCCCAAAAAATACTTTATGGGAGAAGTTGTCCAAATTTTCAGAGATAACAACACATTTTTTTTTAAATAAATTTATTAACCGGACTGATTTTCTGAAGGAATAACCAGATAAAATATTTCGCTATTTTCATTCCATATTCACGTAATCCACATAAAACCTGCTAAAACAACACTACGCAGATCCAGTTTGACATCAAATTATGATTTTTAACTTTAACACTAACAGAGAGCTACAAGGGACCTCGTGAACAAAAGCGTGCTATGACTTAAGGGAAATATCATTGTACTAATTATTTATATATAGTAAATATAGCAGTTTTGACTGATCCTGTTCCTGATTCATAATTGAATTTTACATTTAAGTTAATCTTATATGATTAATCTTAAAAAAAAAAATATATATATATATATAGTTTTTTGGGAAACAACAGATATTTTATTCAAAAAATTTAAATCCATAAGCCAATGAAAGCACGAAATGAATAACTTAAATTAAACAAATAATACAATGATGATTTAGGTTAGCACACACACACAGACAATGGTGATAGCGTTTGTTTTTTTTTTTGCGAATTTTTTAAATAATATTTGTAGAAATGTAGATATATTATTTAAACGACAATCGGAACTAAACTTACTTATGTCAACTGCGTTGGAGCGAGCGGAAGCGCCAAGCGCGCACAATGCCAACACACACAACACCACTCGAACCATGGTTGCAAACATCACTACCCGCTTTCTCGCATATTTATATGCACACAGTATCTAATAATTCACAATAAAACTTTATTACGGCAAGGGTCAAGGCCGTGTTGTCCGCTAAAAATTTTATCAATATAAAACATTAGGTGAACTAGTTTTTGCCCACGGTTACACTTAGGTACAGGTTACACAAACTTTTTTGGTAATTTAAGTCCACTGATGGATAAAGGCCAAAATTAACTTAATGAAGCGAATCGTATAATTATCCCAAAATAGGTTCATTTTTACTTTTTCAATTAAATTATTAGTACTCGGTCGGGATACTTAATTACATCGACTGGCATCAAAAATGGTTTTGTGCAAAGCCTCTAGTTCTTGCTGCATCATTCATTTCTCGGTGAAAGAGTCCTTAATATTACAAACCTAGAGCTTAGTTTGGCTCACAGGTGTTCCAACACATTCATTTCAACTCAACAATGTTTTTTAAATAAATAAATATAAATAAAAGTTAGTATTTTTTTCATTAGCTTTATTTAGTATTAAATTTGTATATTGTTCTAAATTCAAAATTATTTATTGTGTCAACATACATTACACATAGAATAAGTTAAAATCCGGGCAGGCTCTGTTTTATTATTTGGTGCAGGTGATTTACAGGCACGGATGCTTTGGAAAGTTAGGGCACCAAATCGCGAGACGGGAAGCGATTTCCGTTTGCCATGAGTGTGGGGCGCTGGAGGATACAGCGCCTGCCACCGTGGGGCGAGTTGGCTGGACTGCAGTCGCGACCCCTTCTCGCCCCCGGTACGGCGGACGAGGGCTCACGGGGAGTTTTAGTGGGTTCAAGTCCCACACATCCCCTGCCACAACCCCCGTGGTGGCAGGGAAGTGCGAGGGCATTTCACCCCCTCAAAAAATAAGCTCTGCTTTATTGTAAGCCGTGTTGCAGGGGGCAGTATTTTCCTTTATGATACAAATAATTTAGATGCAAAATTGAAATTGTAAAACAGTAGAAAGGTAAGTAGGTATCAAAAAGAAATGTAATATTAAAGTAGGTAAGCTAGTTTCAATCAAAAAATATGAACTTTTGTTAAAATTATTTAAAAAATAGTAAAAAATAAATATATAGGTAAGTTGTATGTAGGTTACGTAGTCAGAAAACAAAACTATTTTCTACGATTTTATACGAATCAAGTGTAACCAGGTAATGGTACAACACAGCATTCTGTAACTTTAAAGTGGGATAAACATAACTCAAAATTTATGAGCCCTTCGGCGCCCCATGATTTTCTCCAGATCATTAAATCTCTAAAGAATACAGAAAGCACGAGATTTAATGAAATTAACACCAAAGTAATGAAGGATGTAGCTTTTATCATATCTCCTGTCATACTTAGTCACATAAATAACTTGTGCATTGACAGTGGTATTTTTCTTGATAAGCTTAAAATAACCACAGTAAAACCTCTCTTTACAAAATTGGATAGAGACAACATGAATAATATAGGCCAGTAGCGATGGTCCCAGTTTTCTCAAAAATATTTAAAAAATATATACACTCGAGCTTACATTCTTATTTTGAAAAGTATAAAATTATACCTGAAGAGCAAATAGGTTTTCTAAAAAACATGTCTATTAATTTTGCAATATATAATTCTTAAAAACTCTAATGTATGGCTGCGACAAAATGAAATTACCAGTGTGTGCCATGGGTATGGGTTTATCTAAAGCATTTGGCTATCTTGACCATGAAGTAATAAGGAAGCTTGAAGTAAAAGTCAAAAGATTTATTGCAAATAGGCTAATTCTAGCACTTTTACAAGTCAAAATTATATTAGGTACTTAAAATTAAGTTATTTCACTAAGCATATAAAATTACAAAGTGCTTATTGTCAAATAATATATAGCAAGCCCATTACAATATATGAGTTTGAAAAAAAAAAGCAGTTCTCTTTCTCACTACTGGTGCAAGCAATCCGGCACAATGCAGACAAGAAAACTTTGATCCGAAGCTTCGATTACAACTGTAAAGAAGAAGCTACAAGAAACTTTACAGTGATTTTTTTTCTTATTTCTACAATGTATATAATTCATTACAGTTGAGATAATTAATATGTTACAAAAGTAACCACCACGTCACACCGGTGCAAGAAAAATACCGTGATTATCTTAATAAACATTACAAATAGAAACTGAATTTATAGATAGGAATAGGCAATAGGCAAAGTACCTAAGATTTCATACCGTTAAGCTTAAGATATTCAGGCCAAGCTTAACAAGCTAAATGGAATGATTTCAACAGACTCAAATCAGCAAGATCTGCCCTTACTCAAAAACTGAGAAAACACATGTTTCTAACCTTGAACTGGTTAGTTATGATGTTCCACAAGGAAGTGTCTTCGGGCCATTACTTTTTATAGGATATATAAATAATTTCCTAGAGCCATTTGTCCATCTCACAGGACAGCACTGTTTGACAAAAGCATACGAGTATGTAGTATGACGCCAAGAATTTATAACCAATTTCCAAAGCCAATATTGGATTCGGAGAGTGTATTAATATTTAAAAACAAAACTGTAATTTCAATTTATACAATTCTAGGAATATTTAATTGTGATTGATTAATGACTTTATATTTATTTGACATAAGTAATGAAGTGTTTAAGATATGAAATGTGATTAATGTTTAATTTAGATTATTTTTGTTTTAGTTACTTGCTTAATATCATCTGTATGTATTAGGCGTAAATATTTTTTTGCATGCCATTCCGGTAGAACGTGGAGAAACATAAATTATCATTGTTATAATCTTTTTTTTTGTTTTTGGTTTGGCTCCACACTTTTGTGTATTCAGCCAGTGTCAAGTAATTGACAATTTTTCAAGTTAATTAATGTATATGTGTCAAGTCAACTCATCAAGTCAAGTCATAGTCTAGTCTAGTCAAGTCGTACTCCTAGTAAAGTGATGGCAACTTTACCAGAAGCTTCTATGGAGTTTTGGATACACCACGAAAAGAAACGTTTCACTATCATTATACCACTTTCCCACACTCATGCCTGTAATCAAGCACTTAACGAATAAAATGCCACCAATTTTATGCACTAACACTGAAAATAACACAAGTTTTGGAAAATAATACAATGCGTGACGTGATATTTTCCGTTTTCCCGCCAAAAAACTCTCTGTTATCATCTTTGTATGTACCAATGTTTGAGAAAATAAAGAATTGAATTGGAGTAAATTTACTTTATGATTTTATTTTAATTTAAAAAAAAAACATAATGTAATTATGACTATGAACAGCCATAGAAAAATAAAAACAAAGTAGGCGGGTAATTGACAATCCGATCCTTATAATTTTTGTGAGTTATAGGGTATTTTTTATTTTACTAATTTTTTCTTTAGCTAATTCATGTGTTTATTTTTAATTTCCTTGTATTCTTAATGTCTCGTTTCGTAACTAAAAAAGATGAATGATGTGACGAGCTAGTCGTTCACCTGATGTAAAGTAATACGGCCGCCTATAACAGTTTTAGTGTCACTCGGAACTCTAAAATATACAGTTTCGCGTGACACTGCACTGCGCACATCATCCTGAGACACCAGCACAGTCTGGTAATTAGATCACTAGACTGTAAGATCAGATCATAAAGTCTTAATTGCCCAGTAATTTCACTAGCTACAATGCCCTTCAAACCGAAACACAGTAGTGCCTGCGCACTACTGCTTGGCGGCAGAATAACTGGCAATGCGGTGGTACCTAGACGATCTTTAAGATATTAAGATCATTAGCGTCGTTCTAATTTTATCAACTGTCTAAATTAACTTTATTCTTAACTTAGCGTCGTGATGACATCGTTAACATAAG
The DNA here is from genome assembly GCA_905220475.3 of Ennomos fuscantarius. NCBI lineage: Eukaryota > Metazoa > Arthropoda > Insecta > Lepidoptera > Geometridae > Ennomos > Ennomos fuscantarius. The sequence goes on from HG992039.1 coordinate 6,892,329, forward strand.
CTCTAATTCAGTTCCACTAAAATCAACAGTATATTTTGCCACCAGTAGTTTTCGTCTCGTGTAGTTAAGGGCAGTTCTGGATATCTTAAAGGTTGAAAGATCGTGTGGCAGGTGCTTTCATACTTTACTCGATATCATATTTTATCTCATTTCAATCACCATAACATTACTTCTTACGTTTTTTTTTTAATATATGAGTACAAGTATCTCCAGACTTAGCCCAGTAGGTAGCAGATATATTAATATCTATCAGCACAGAAGACATATTATTATTGTATAATGTAGTACCACTACTTTATAACGACGTATATATTTATCAGCAGGCTCAAGACTGAAAACTTGATGATTTTTATATTTAAGTGAATAACCATTTATTGGTTCGACTAAGAATTGGGATTTTGGTATTAACATTTCTAAGCCACCTGAAGGCTTCTGCCACGGATAAAAATGATGATGTTAAGAAATATGGCCAATATCATCACCTATTATGAAGGCCTATGTAACTCCAGAAAACCAACTATATTTTGGATAGTTAGTATGCTTTAACTTGAACTATACTACCTATGCTTTAAATTGAAGTGAGTTTAGCAAAACTCACTTCAATTTAAAGTCGGAAATACTCGGACCAAATTTCGGACATAGTCGATGTCCTTCATTTGGACGTTAGTTTAGCCGTTATTTATTATCCAAAATATATCATACCCACGATAGTTTTCAAACTAAAGCCAAATTAATATATAGAATATTTATATGGCTCTAGTTTTACATATATAATATAAATATATATAGCCAACAATATATTTTGAAAAATTAATATTTATTTTTATTCAACTGATAATGTTATTTTATATACACATACAAGTAAAAGGTATTTTGTTCTTCAATTTGTAGCTGAGTACTTACTTCTGCAAAGATTAGAGTGTTTTTATTTTAATTGTAAAAGATTATATAAAGTTTTCATAAACATTCTTAATAGTTATTTAGGGGCACGTAAACATCAGGGACTTCTTTATGATAGATCAGAACATCCTGGAACCAGAAGTTCTTGATATCTTTGACTTGGAAGCTGTACAGGGGCCGGTCAGCAGGGTAGCTGGAGATATAGTAGCCAGGACTACCAGGCGGTTTGAAGCCGTTGAACTCTTGAATGTAGACCACAAGTTGGAATTTCATGCCTCCAACTTTACCTGTTTTACAAAAATAGCTTTTATTACTTGTTATTTAGGTATTGTATAGGTACTTAAAGATGATATATTTGGTAGCAGCATGATATAATTTTAGTTATTCTGGAAAATATTGAGACTTTGGTCAAGTATTGTCTACTTGTGTTGAGTTCGATGAAAATATATATGAATAAAATATACCCTTAGGCAGCAGCAGACGATGAGGGAAAACATTCATAGATCTCCTGGTAGGTGCCCAGTCTCCCTTCTGAAGCATAGCGTAAATTTCATGAATACTAGTCTGGTCCTTAGAAGTGTATATGTAGTCCTCGGAATTGCGGACGATAACGCTTTCTCCAGCGGGCACTGAAAAAAGTGACAATAAAGTTTCATGAAAACACTTTTTTTTCAGTTTTCTAACTTATTATCATTAAAATTTATGTTACTGTAAGAGGGGAAAAATTGTTTTGTAGTGAGTTAGTGGGCTGGCGCATTTAGACTGTCTAGTTAATGGTTTCTGATTGGATTTGATTTGACACAATTATTCACCTAACCAAATTTTTCATAGAAAGTTGTACTACCTTATAATACGACTATTTTAAGCATAGATACCTAGCCTAGGCAATAAGTTTAGTTTAAAAGGCTAATGCTAAGTTTCTATATTCGGAATCGGCGGCAATGATAATAAAATTATCGATATCGAGCCAAGAAATGCGTGCGAGTGAGATCGCAGTTTGAGCTCATTGCCACAGCGTATATATAATATAATAATTTAAAACATGAAATCGTAAATTACTATGCGCTTTAGGTTCTAAGCACATGTATATTATTTATTATCTGATGTATTGAAATGTATTTAAATATCAGCCTGGAGACGTACTCTACTGAACATAAGCCTCCCCCATAGAACACCACTTTGAGCAGCTACTTGTCCCCTGTATCCGGGGGCCTACAAATACTTGTTTTTACATCTGCTCACTTTACGCTATGAAATTGGATTCATAAAATATCTTTGTTTAATGGTGAGGAAACATGTACTTACAATCATACGTGAACTGGTCGAGCATGAAGAAGTTCTGTGTGTTTAGCTGCAGAGGGATTTCGAAGCCTTTGCTGTCGTATTTAGGAGCAAGGAAGAACTTCACTAACACTTTCTTGGCGGCTTCACTCTTGACATTTACGCGGATACTGAAAGGCATGTGGTTAAGACGTGGTTGCTGGACAAGAACGGTTGCTTCTTCATACAATCCCTTGGCTGAAAGTTTAAAAAACGATTATGAGTGTTGCGCTCATGAAGATGAGATGATAATTAGTTTGTATTGACATTACTTACTTTCAGCTTCACTCTGGAATAGATGATTGGTAATGTTCATGTAGGTGTACTCGAAGAAAGTGAGGAGTTTGTCTGATTCAACCTTTTCAATGCTCACACCAGGAAGTGTCATGTCCTCAGGCTTGTGCAAAGGCATTTGATTTTGCCAGTAAGTGAATAAGTTTAGAACACGCTTCCAGATCATATAGAAAGCAGGGTCACGAAGAGAAGTTTGATAGTTCTCTAAAGCCGACGGAAAAACTAGAGGAGTAAATCTGAAAAACAGAAATGCATGATATTTAAAATGCATTAGGTTATAATACCTATATATCGAAATGAATACAAATACATACTGGCTGACATATTGATATTCAGGCTTGACAGAATTTCCAAGGATCTGTTTCCAGATTTTGATGAAGTTTTTGTAGTAGTAACGGTTAGGAGAATCAGCATTGGACTCTATCAGACGTCCAAGAACGTTAAGACCAGCATCATTTAAAAGGCTGACTTGTTCACCTTTACGCTGTGAATAAAAAAGTGTATTATTATTTCGAATACTATTATAATGTTATGCAAACCACCTACTTGGTTTTTAATTATTCAAACTTACATCCACGAAGTATCCCTGATCAATAGCTTCCCAAATGCGTTGTTCAAATTCTTCAGCCATTTTAAGAGCTTTGTTAAACGCTGGTTGTTCCAGGTTGAAGTAGTTTGGCCTCGAAGGGAAAGCAATCCCGTTGTGGTACATGAGACCAGAATTGTACCCCTCTTCAACAACATTAGTGATATCTGGGATTTCACCTAGACCATTGGACAATCTCTCCATGTAGTAGCGAGCTACAAGTTGTTTGTGAGCAAACCACCAAGCCTCACCACGGCTTTCTTTGAATATAACAGGAGATTCCGGGCCACCCATCCAGTTAGGGTTGACCATGCTTAAGAAATATTGGGCGCCGTTAAGGTTATAGTCACCAGTGAAGTAAGAAAGAGCAAAATTGTTGTCATAGTACGGCCAAGCGGTGACGTTCCACTTAATTATGACATTGTTATCTTTAACATAAGTGGATGGATAGTTCTGCACATAACGAAGGCCATGTGTATTGATTCTTTGAGCGGTGACCATGATTTCGGCATTGTTGAAATACGAAGGGAAGATTTCATAGATTGGTGGTAACATAATTCCTTGGGTATCTTTTCGGTAGATAATAGAAACGCTCAGCACATATACGAAGACACCCTCGTTGATAATGTCTCGTAAGAATACAGCCGTTTTGTAGAAGGTATCGTAGTCTTTAGCAGAGTAAAGCATATTGAAGAGAGTCATAGCTTCAAACGCGTGAGCTGGTTCATCAACTGAGAATGGTACAGAACGCGGTAAGTACCACTTGTTTTTAATCATACCAGCGTAGGTTGTGGCAGCAGTCAAGTTCTACAAATACAAATTATTGATTAGCAATCAATTGAAAACATTCAGGGTATCAAACACAGAATAATTTAAAAGGTACTTACATTGAATTTTTCATAGTTGTTTTCGATACTCCAAGAGCTGGCAATCTTTTGGCATTTCGGAATGGATATTGGTTCATGGATGTGCTCATAAAGTTTTAGTAACTCTAATTGACGTTCTTTGAGAACGGCAGCATCCACTGAAAATCCACATAATCCACTAAGAATAGGATTTACAGATATAAAAACCATAATGGGTCTGATTAAGGTGGTATTTTTAATGAACAAAAGATATTAATAAAGTTATTTATTCCCACTGGGCTCCACACCAATGGGTTTTCATGTTACTTGTGGAATTTACACTAGCTCTAGCAACGGTGAATAAAAATTTTGGGATGGAACCGGCATATTCAAGAATCATTAAACTCAAGGCATGTGCCATTATACACTGTTTTTTGGGAAAGATGCTCAAAGTAATTTAAAAATAATGGCGAGATACGCATAACTCAAAAACTACTTTTGGAAAAAACTAAAGCAGCATCCGTTAATCAAGTTATCGGCATAAACAACCACACGACCGACAGTTAAACTTTTTTAGTTTAACTCAATCTATCGGTCAGTTTTTGCTTTGTTCAATATTAATGTCGCCATTTAAATGTTAATGGTCATTTTACCGGACATACCAACAAAATAATACACATTTTTAAGTTTGTTATTTTGATAAAGGAGATATTTACGTGAACGAACTTCAACTTCCATTTGCATCTAGCATCCAGCTTAATTCCCAAGTTATGGGTGAGTAAAGAAGATTTACTTCAAAAATAGCTAATTTTCTTTTTCATGACAATTTGTTTTATCAGTAATCTATGGAAAAGGCTGTGTTTGCAGTTTCTCTGAGAGAAATAATCACAATCTGAACTAAAATAAAAGTTATGAAAATTGCTGCAGATATAATATCGACAATGTCTGCGGAGACGTGTTCTAGAGTAGCAGATCCAACGCTAGCAAAATTTTGTATTATAAGACGTCTTCTGACTAGATGAAGTGAACGATATATGACAAGTAATTAGCACTAGCTATATAAAAAGAGTCAAAAATCGTCCTTCATAGCGACTAATAAAGAATAATAGTAATGAAACAGCTTTGAACATTTTGAATACAATACAGAAAAACTACAAGGATCAAAGATCTCTTCATTGTTAATAATGAAATAATACAGCTACATTGTACTTAGCTGCAATGATTTTATTTTATTTATTTAAAAAGCGTTGATGATTTAGAGAAATATTTAAGTACTTACGTTTTGACCAATTTTCGCGAGGGTCAGAGAATGCGCCAGCGGCACACAGGGCCAGCACGCACAGCACTAGGTGAACCATGATTGCCAGTGGAATGTCATATCACGATGCAGCTTGTATTTATATGCATATCGAAGTTGCGATAAGTATAGGTAACAAAAAAATATCATATTTTTGTATGTGCCTACACAATTTTTTTTTCTCTGTCCGTTATCTGAAAATTGTATGAAAGTGTATCACTATACAATGGTGATATATGCGTTTATTAATTGTAGTTTAACGAAAGAAACTAAATTTTGTATGTAGAGTATATCTGGATCGGTGTGTTGTCATATATTGCCGAGTATACATTCTACCAGTTTGTCTAATAGATATTGGGTTCGATTTTGTATGTATTTAGGCGTCATTGTGATTTGGTATTGTGCTTTATATCACGATGTCATGGTTGATATAGTATATTTCATTCGCCATATTTTGGCTGAATTATTTTCACATTTCGTGGAAGAAAAATTTTAAAGTTTAATAATGCTTTTGACACGTTACTCAAAACTAACGCCCACGTGGATTTTGCCATTATTCTAGTTTATCTAGTCGTCCCTAAATTTAGTTAGGAATATTTTACGATGTTGTCAACTGTGAAAACACAATGACATTCCTCACGGGCTTAGACAGCATGGCTAATAATATAATATACATTGTCATTGCTAATAGTATATATTGTCTTAGTATATCCTATGCGATATTGTGCGTAAGGAATAAAGTTTATTTCATTTCAATAATACTCTGGTTTTGGTTTTGAACGTTGATATGGATGGCAGGACGTGGTCGCAAGTTTTTCCACAAGCTTCTCAAAATCTTATTAATAACTAATCTTATTATGTGGTCCTGCTGCCGTCACGGGAGTGATATTATTATATATATTATATTATCATCATATCTAGCCACATCTCTCAACTTCTAGAAAAATCTATTTTGAAGATGTTTTTGAGAAGTGAAACGGAAAATCAATCCAGTGGAGCTAATTTTCGAAAGAAAGACGCTGTATCTGAAAGAACGAGTAGTATACCATGAGTACTTTGTCTAGTAAGCAATAGTTATTAGTTTTGATTTGAGTTCGAGCACGAGTTTATTTCAAGTTCAGACGTCAAACAAATACAAATCTTATTTAGCTGGGATCAATACTTTTGAATTATGATGGTAGGATAGATACTTTTATATCGGAGTTTTCTAAGTTTCCGCGAGAAAATAGGTCACTTGCGGGTTTCGGGTGAAATAGCGGGCTCCTCTAGGTATAAGCTATGATTTTTATTTTTAAAAATAGTAGAGTGAAATAAGTAGTTTATGCGTGCCAAATACGTGCGGCGCAGCGGTACCACTTCACATATTAAAGAGTGAACGCCAAAATTATCTAACACGACAGAGAAATAAAGTGCTGAGAATTTATATTCAACCTAGGTTTACCTAGTACCTATTTCTACAATTAACTTACGGTTCGACTTGGCGATTGCAAAAAAGTACGTAGTACATGTCTGTTCAGCTTGACCAGTATCTTTTTTACGTAGGTATATTATATGTGAGCAAGTATGGCTCAGCGATTACCAATGTGACTTTCAACCGCAATCGCACGCACCCAAGTTCAATTAATTTTGTGCAGAATTTTCAAAAATGTAGGCAAACCATCGTAATATGGATTTTAAAGTGTAAAATGATTGTAAGATATTTGAACATTATTTATGTCATCTAATTAACTAAAAAAACATGCAGCGCCAGAGACCACTGGGTCAACAACGTAGTATTTGATGGTAAACGCCATGAAATTTAAGGCACTTTAGACGTTTTGGTTGCGAAAAAATTTCAGTAGAATGATTGCAACCTTTAGAAACACACATATATACGTTGTGTTTTTGAGATTATAAGAATAAGTTTATTTGGCAACAAAAATGTCAGTTACTAAAGGGTTATTTATGTAATTTGGGCGATTTAACAGTTTTACTCAGGTATGTATGTATACTTATACTTAAACATAACAACTGTATTATAAATATTTTTAACAATGTTATCTATAAAAATAATATTTAAGAGATGCTTTTTTTCCCAATGCAACTTCTCACGGTCGCGTTGCGAGCCAAGCTAGGAAAAACCTGTGTTATGGCCTGTAACGTTTCCCCTCGAAAAACTTTATTTTATCAATCAGAACATTAAGATCTAACCTCAGAGTTTTGTAATCTTATTACCATACTGTACTGATGTCTCAGAATGACGTGCGCAGTGCAGTGTCACGCGAAACTATATTTTAGTGTTTCAAGTGCCACTGCAACTGATATGGGCAGTCGTGTCACTTAACATCAGGCGAGCGGCTTGCTCGTCATGTCATTTTGTAACATAAAAAAGATACGATTGAGTAGTTAGGTATAAATGAAATAGTCTATGAGGCAAATCGCATTTTTTGATGCCTAGCAGCACATGTTTCGTAGGTAGGACGGCTATTGCAGCATCACAGAATAAATAATAATACAAGTGGCACGGTGTCGGTTGTGCAGGGCAATCCTACCCCATCCGACAGAATTAATAATAATATATACCTACTACTCAGAAGGTACTTAGTGTGGGGCGCCGACAGAAGTTTTGTGAGCAAAAAATACGTGTTGCACCGTCAAGGCCAGCTTGCTTGCGACGTAACAGTGTCGGTAGATAGTCGATGCGGGTGCCGACAGAGGTTGAGAGCACAAAACACGTCGGCGGTGGCAACCTTCCTAAGTACCTACTAACTTTAGGTATTTAGTCGGGGTCGGAGGTTGGTAGCGTCTGTAGACCGCTTTAGGGACAGTGCTGCGGCTATTTCGGTTGGTCGATGGAGACGCGTGACCAAAAAGCTGGCACTTATTTGGCACAACGAATCTGCATTGCAATTCAACGGGGCAATGCAGCCAGTATGCTAGGTACCCTACCTACTGGTAGTGGGCTTAAGAATTTGGGCTATCTATAGGTCATCGCGGCCAGTATACAGTTCAAATTGTTTTTTGTTGGTATTGTTTACAAGTAGTTGTTATATTATTGTAGTACTTAGTCACTTTATTGTTGCATAATATTTGCCAATATTAAGAGCAATATTGAGTTCTGTTTAAGTTTTGTTATCCAAAATACATTCAAATAAAAAAGCTTGTTGGTATAAACGCAGATTTCTGTGCAGTGATTATTTATATACTAGCTGCGTCCCGCGGTTTCACCCGCGGATAAAAAGAAGCTTATGTGTTAATCCACTATATAAGCCATCTTCGTCGTATATGATCACCGAAAGCGATGTCGAGCGCGGTCAGTACTTGGGTAAGTGACCGTTTGGACACACCACATTATTTATTATCATTAATGTGTAGACTGAAAAAAAACGTTTCATATCTGTGGGCAGGAACGGGTTGTGGGTAGGTAGCAACCTATATAAGTATAGGCCTTCAGCGTGTCCGCACCGCGCCGTGTCTGGAACAAGAATGATCCGTAGCACACCAATCGATCCCTTTATATAGCCAGACAGGTAGGGGCGCCTGTTAGTAAAGCCTTTTTCGTATAGTATTTAAATTCAAATAATTTATGTTCTATGTCCTTTTGATACCTGCCTTTTTGTATGTCACTTGAATATAAAACTTTACAGCATATACCAGGTTGTTTTATATTTTATCTTTTATTCTCTAATATTACATATTATATTATTCTCGCCACTTCCACATTCTCTCACAAGAAACGTAACCCTAATAATGGTTATGGGCCCAGAACGGAAGGCGAAAAATATAATATTGTAGTGAGTGTCATTGCTGAAAAATAATTTTCTATATAAAGATTGTGCTGAAGGAAACATTGAGAGCTGAGGTAATTTTATTGAATAGTTAAAATGGCTACAACAAGAATGATTGAAGTTTTAACCAGAGAAAATTACGAGAGCTGGCGAGTACAAGCAGAGGCTTTACTGATCAAGAATGATGCGTTTGGGTATGTGGATGGTAGTAAACAAAAACCAATGGAGGAAAGAGCAGCGCAGGCGTGGATTGTTGGAGATTCCAAGGCAAGAGCTGACTTAATCCTGAGTATGTCTCCTGGTGAGTTACGGCATGTAAGAGGGTGCAAAACGTCTAGAGAGGTATGGTTAAAGCTAGAATCCATATATGCATCAAAAGGACCAGCGAAAAAGGCTACTTTGTTGAAAAGGTTGACGATGATGAGATTCACCGAGCCTGGCGACTTTTATGAACATATTTCAACATTTTTTTATATAAAGGATAAACTGAGTGCAATGGATGTGGAGATTCATGATGACCTATTTTCGATAATGTTGCTCTATAGTCTTCCTACAGAGTTTGACAATTTCCGATGTGCAATAGAGTCTCGAGACGAAATTCCGAATCCTGAAACTCTAAAGATCAAAATCGTTGAAGAATACTGTTCGAGGCACAATTCTGAAGAAAAAGCAATGATCGCAAAAGAGAATTTGAGAAAAAAGAAGTTTAACAAACAACGGGAAACATTCAAGTTTAAATGTTTCAAATGCCATAAAGTTGGACATAAAGCATCAGAATGCACGGAAAACAAAGAAAAAGATTCTGCAAAGTACGTTGTCGATAGTGATACATGTAAAACACCTTTTGATACCAGTTTTGATTCTTTTAATTGTGTTACAGATCAATGTAATGGTGTGTACAACGGAAACGGAAACTGGATCTTAGATAGCGGGTGTACATCACATCTATGTAAGGACGTAAACAAGTTTGTGGAGGGTTTGTTACTGTCATCGAGTCAATTAAATTTAGCTTCCAACTTGACCACAAAAGTTGAAGGTAAAGGTATGGTCACACTGTCTGCATGTAAAGGTGAATCCAAAACAAATGTTCAATTGCCAGACACATTGTACGTTCCCGATCTGCGATGTAACCTAATTTCAGTGGCAAGGATTACAGATAAAGGTTATACTGTAATGTTTACTAAGGATGAGGCCATAGTGAAAAATTGCCATGGGGAAATTGTCGTAGTTGCGGATCGTAAGAGTAATTTATATTACGTTAGGGAACAGAATGAATCTGCATCAGTAGTATCAGAGGATAATGTATGGTTGTGGCATGAACGAATGGGACACTTGAATGCAAGGGATTTATTGAGAGTTTTGACCAAAGTTGGTATAAAAACTCAGAGGATAAATGAGCGTGAGCTGTATGATTGTGACGTGTGTGCAAGAGGGAAAATGAGTGCGTTACCATTTTCAAAATCAAACGGACCCTGTAATGAGGTTTTGAGGATTGTATATTCAGATGTGGTCGGACCTTTTAATACGCAGGCGATAGGTGGCGCAAAATATTTTGTTACTTTTATCGACGATAGTACACGTTGGTGTGAAGTGTACCTATTGAAACAAAAGAGTTCCGTTTTTACTGTTTTTAAAATTTATAAAAATTATGTTGAAAACGTAACGGGTAAAAAGATAAAATATTTGCAATCCGACAACGGAGGTGAATATTGCAATCGAGAGTTTGATGAGTATTTGAAGAACGAAGGTATTGGTAGAAGATTGACAGCTCCTCGGACTCCTCAGCAAAACGGAGTTGCTGAGAGGATGAATAGGACATTAGTCGAAATGGCGAGATGTATGCTTATATCTTCAGGTCTTTCGGCGGGTTTTTGGGCAGATGCTGTGGTGACGGCTTGCCATGTCAGAAATCGATGTCCATCGAGTGCACTTGGAGGAGATATACCATATGAGAAATGGTATGGCAGACCTGTTAAACTGCATTACCTACAGAAGTTCGGAACCAAGGTACATGTTTTAAATAAAGAACCCAACCAAAGTAAGTTGGCAGAAAGGAGTCAAGAAGGTGTTTTTGTTGGTTATCCAAGAGATGTCAAGGGATATAGAGTTTGGATTCCTACCGACAAGAAAATCATAGTATCGAGAGATGTTAGATTTCATCAGAGCGGAGATCGTTTGCAGGATAATTTAGAAGAAGATCCGCTTAACATTGGAAAATGTGTTTCTCCTTTGAAAATGCAACCTACATATGCGGAGATAGAGATTAATTCGGCAGAAGTTTCTGATCGTAAGTTAGATGAAGTAGGACCCGATGGTGAGCATACTTGCGTTGATTCTTATATTGAACCAACGATGTCATCAATGCCAAATATCGAATCACACTGCGATGTACTTCAAAGTGGTGATATGGGACCGGATATAAGGCATGAAGAATCAGAAAAGATATACAAGAGAGCTCCAGGGAGACCACGCTTAGATAAAAGTGGTACGGGTCGTCCGAAGAAAATATACAAATTGGTTGAAGTGACATCAGAAAGAGAAGAAACGTTACCACAATATTCGTGTGAGGGCGAAGGTGTATCGTCAGACCCGGATGAGTTTACTGACTGTCAAGATTTTGCAGGTGTTACAGAAATAACATTAAAACAAGCTCTTTCTAGTAATGAGAAGTATGGATGGGAACAAGCTATCTTATCTGAAATCAAAAGTTTGCTGAAGAATAGAACTTGGGATATTGTTAAGAAACCGGCAAATCGTGACGTAGTGGGATGTCGCTATGTTTTAACTACGAAGTTAAATCCAGATAAAACTGAAAAGAAGAAAGCTAGATTAGTAGCGCAAGGTTTTAGCCAGAGGTATGGTATTGATTTCCATAGTACATTTGCTCCTGTGGCGAGACTTGAGTCTGTGAGACTGTTAGTGGCTCTTTCAGTGGAAATGGACATGGAAATTCATCAGTTGGACATCAATACAGCGTATTTAAATGGAATTTTGGAAGAAGAAATTTACATGAAAATTCCTCAATTGCTTAAGGATTGTCTTTTGACCATTTCAAGAAATCAGAGTGAAGATTTAGGTATTAGAGGCAAAGCTGAAAAAATGTTAAAGGATCTTGAAGCCGGAGGAGATGTTTGCCGATTAAATAAGGCATTGTATGGTTTGAAACAGGCGGGACGGCAATGGAACATAATGCTAGATCAAAAACTTATTAAAATGAAATTCAAGGCTTCCAGAAATGAACCTTGTTTGTATTTTAAGGAGGAGAATGGAACAAAACTTTTTGTTTTGGTCTACGTTGATGATATTTTGATAGCATGTAACAAAAGAGTTCACATTGACGACTTTAAGAAAGAACTATCCAAAGAGTTTGAACTAAAAGACTTTGGACAGGCCAAATATATTCTAGGTATTGACATTGTCAGAGACAAAGGTGTCATTACGTTGTCACAAACGAAATATATTTGGAAATTATTACAAGATTTTGGATGGAAAAATGTAAAGAATCTGTTGCAATTCCATTGTGTCCGAATGAAAAATTAATATACTCTAAAAGTGAAATTAATGTGCCTGTTGTGAATGATACACATGGATACAGGGAGCTCATAGGAAGCTTGATGTACTTGGCAACAGGAAGTAGACCAGATATAATGAATTGTGTGGTAAAGTTAGCACAATTCAATGAAAATCCGAATGAAATGAGTTGGAATTTCGCAAAGCGTGTGTTGCGATATTTGAAAAGAACACAGAATTACGGTCTTTCGTTTAAAAAGACTGGTGAGTCAATGGTAGGATACTCAGATTCGGACTGGGGAAGTTGTGCACTAGATCGACGTTCATATTCCGGGTATGCTTTCATTTTAGGTGGTGCGTGCGTTTCGTGGAAATCACAGAAACAAAGGTGTGTTTCTACTTCGTCTTGTGAGTCAGAATACGTGAGCCTATCACAATGTATGAAAGAAGCGGTTTATCTGAATAGTCTGCTTACTGAAATTGGGTTACTCAGGTATGCTAGAATTACTTTATATGCAGACAATCAGGGTGCTATTGCGCTAGCTAAGGATCCAGTTCTCCATTCTCGTTGTAAGCACATAGATATAAGATACCATTTTATTAGAGATGTGTTAAAGAATAATAAGGACATTTCTTTACGATACATTTCTACAAATGATATGACGGCTGATATATTAACGAAAGCCTTGCCTAGATGTAAACATTATAAATGCATGATAGGATTAGGGCTTCAAGATAATATATGTATAACTTAAGGGGGTATGTTGACTAGGCCTTGAGAGCATAAATTAAGGGGGCGTGTTAGTAAAGCCTTTTTCGTATAGTATTTAAATTCAAATAATTTATGTTCTATGTCCTTTTGATACCTGCCTTTTTGTATGTCACTTGAATATAAAACTTTACAGCATATACCAGGTTGTTTTATATTTTATCTTTTATTCTCTAATATTACATATTATATTATTCTCGCCACTTCCACATTCTCTCACGAGAAACGTAACCCTAATAGCGCCATGACAGTTGCCGGTGCTGCCACTGTAATAAATTTAATGCCACCACAGGGTAAATTACGGTGCTCGATCGCTGTGCATAGAGTTTATAACTGGACGTAGCCGCCGTCATATCCATTTGTTTAATATAATAATAAAATTTAATAATATGTTTCTCCACACAAACTTTAACACCACATTTTACATATTTAAGAGCTGCTTTTCCATGATTTTTTCAAATTTCAAACACATACTATTTTTTTCTTTTTAAGAAATGGTGCATTTATCATACTAAGTTTCACCAAAATCGGTTCAGTAGTTTTTGCGTGATGGCATAAAGAACAGAGAGATAGATAGACAGACAGACAGACAAAATTGAAAAAAAAAAACTGTAATGTAACTCTTCACAGTCAACATTTTCAATAAATATTTAATCTACATACAGTTTTAGCTCGGCTACAATTTTATTATATGTATAGATTTGAAATATTATAGGTATATTTTGTTGCAGCAGAGCAGATATAACATAATAAGTAAAATGATATCGCTGTTAAATTCGTGTATTTTTAGATACAAACATTATTATTATAACTTGCTAGCAGATAACAGATATAAATAAATGTATATATATTTATGATAATGCTGCCGCAGCTTGGATATTTACCAGGTTATTAGAAGATGGAAAACTAGTCGCTAGATTATTGTATCCATTTTAGACCATATTATCCCGGTTATTCCATACCTCCCTAATTTTTCTATTTCCTAAGGCACGTTTCCAGTAATATAGAAAGAGTCCCAACTTACTCGTCTCCCAAAAAAGTCAAGTCCTTTTCTGATCATCGGTCAATATTCATTATGGTTTTTGGCGGGAAAACGAAACAGATCGCGTCACCGCATTGTATTATTTTCCAAAACTTGTGTTATTTTCAGTGTTAGTGCATGAAATTGGATCTAAACTGGATCACAGGCGTGAGTGTGGGAAAATGGTATATTGATGGTGAAACGTTTCTTTTCGTGTTGTTTCCAAAACTCCATAGAAGCTTCTGGTAAAGTTGCCACCACTTTACTAGGAGTATGAATTTGACTAGACTATTACTTGACTATGACTTGACACATATTTGCGTGAAATATCATTAACTTGATAAATTATCAATTACTTGACACTGGCTAAATACACAAAAGTGTGGAGCCAAAGTGTTAAAAAAATAATAAAAATATACATTCATTATTTTTTTTCTATCTAGTCCTTGAATGTCTTGTCCACCAAAAGCTATCTCTCCTATCTTATTAATAACAATCCGGTTTCCTCACTGGTCATAGCACAGTTACTGTATTGACAAAAATAACTGATGATATTATTTACTTTTTTTTGTTTTGGTTTTTTCTCCACACTTTTGTGTATTTAGCCAGCGTTAAGTAATTAATTTCTTAAGTTCATTAATATCTTCTATTATATAAAAGGCTTTGTCCTGACTTACTGACAGACAACGAGACTTTCGAAAATTCTACCCCTAATTGGGTAAAAAGCGTAAAAAACGTTTGTATGAAAAACCTACATATCCTGACGTATCGTTTAAAATAAAAGAAATGGTACCTTTTAGTTGTTTAAAATTCAATTTTTAAAGGGGTTAATTTTTTTTTAAGTTTGTATGAAATTTTCAAATAAAATTATCGTATCACACTGAAATTTGGAATCTGTAAAGAACATACAAAATAAATAGATAACGGTAGCGGCATTTTATAAATTAAATCCCCTGAAGGGTTTTTTGGTAAAGAAAAGGCTTTGTCCTGACTGACTGGCATACAACGCACAGCCCAAACCACTGGACGTATAGACTTGAAAGTTGGAGGGTGGCTATCTTTTATGACGTACACGAGTACTAAGAAAGGATTTTTGAAAATTCAACCCCTAAGTGGGTGGGAAGGGTAAAAACCTTATCACATACAAACAAGTAATAGGTCTTTACCTATGAAATTGCCGTATTGCAGTACAGACTTTTTCAAACAAAAAAAAGTTTTGATTGGCTATGAATTCTAAATTCAAATTAATTTTGTTTTAAAAATATGACATTCTATTTACAATATAAGTCTTTTGTTTATTGATTAGCGTTGTATTTTCATTACATTTCAACATTTTTCCACATAATGGATACTTTGAAATTTCGTGTAATTATGGAATATGAGTTCCGTCGTGGCACCAACGCGGCACAAACGACACGTAACATCAACGACGTTTACGGAGAGAACTGTACAAACGAACGTACAACCCGTTATTGGTTTGCTCGGTTCCGTTCTGGGAATTTTGACTTGAAAAATGAACCTCGTGGTCGTCCGGAAACTTTGGTCAACAATGATGAATTAAAGGCGATTGTGGAAGCTGATGAATCTCAATCTACAGCTGAGCTGGCAGCAGCTTTTGATGTTAGCATCAAAACAATATTGGTCCATTTGCGACAGATTGGCAAGATAAAAAAGCTTGATAGATGGGTGCCCCACGAACTTACCGATCGCCAGCGCAACGTACGCGTCGAGACTTGCCTTGCGCTGCTTAACAGGCACAGAAATGAAGGAATTTTGAACCGAATTGCTACGTGCGACAAAAAATGGATTCTTTTTGACAATCGAAAGCGCTCAGCAAGTTGGTTAGATCCTGGTTCGGTACCAAAGCAATGTGCAAAACGAAAAATGACCCCTAGAAAGGTGATGGTCACAGTTTGGTGGTCTAGTGCTGGTGTGATTCATCATAGCTTTTTACAAAACGGCGAGAGCATTACTGCAGATGTGTACATCGAAGAACTGACCACAATGATGACGAAACTCGCACGTCTGCAACCAGCTTTGGTCAATCGGTCGTCTCCACTGCTACTTCACGACAACGCGCGACCCCATACTGCACAACAGACCGTCTCTAAGCTGCATGAGTTGGGTTTGGAAGCTCTCCCTCATCCGCCATACTCACCAGATCTTGCGCCTACCGACTATTACTTTTTCCAAAATTTGGACAACTTTTTAGCGGGAAAAAAATTCAATTCCCGAGAGGCAGTACAAAACGCATTTGAAGAGTTTGTTGTCTCCCGTCCTGCTGATTTTTTCAAGAAGGGCATCCATAAATTGCCCCAGCGTTGGCAAAGATGCATTGATTGCAGGGGTGATTACTTTGAATAAAAGAAATAAATAAGTTCGAAAAAAAAATACTTCAACTTTTTTCAAACAAAACGGCAATTTCATAGGTAAAGACCTAATATAAAAAAAAGAAATGCTACCTTTTAGTTTTTTGAAATTCAATATTTAAGAGAGTTTAAAAAATTGTTAGTTTGTATGGAAATTTCAAATAAAATTACTGTATCATACCGAAACTTGGAATCTGTAAAGAACATACGAAATAAATAGATACGGGTCGCGGCGTTTTATTTATTTACTTCCTCTGAAGGGTTTTGGCACGGTTTAATTTAAGAGGTAATAATGAGAAGGAAGGTTTGAAAACATTGTTTTCAAAGTCACATTCGGAAACCCGATTATTATTAAATTTATATGTTGTATGTTTCAAAATAAAATAAATAGTACTTACTAAAATATTATTAACTAACGGGATATTAATTTATTTGTTTCGAGTTGCTGTTATTTGGTAGTTGAGTTTGTTGTTGTTGTTAGTGATCATGGAAATTTGAAAGTTATAAAATAATATTGTTAAAATTATTAAAATAAGGATTCTTTAGCAAATTCATTTATTTTTCTTACTAACAAGATTTTTCTTCGTAATTTGTGCAGAATTTCACACAAAGATTTAATTATTTCTATTCTAAGGATTTTGTTAGATGAGTTTTCTCAAATTTATAGATTGTAAGTTCGTTAGATTTAAGTAATTGCTTTCCCGCTTTAAATTTTTCTGTAGTCTCAGGGTCCCAGGTCTAAGATAGTTAAAATGCCGCTATGGGAGATCAATGCACGCACGAGAACCAGCCATTTATTAATTTAAGAAGGCTAAGTTAATATCCCGACAAATTAATAAATTCTGAGGGATAGCCCACGCGAGCGATGCCGTGGGCTGAAGTTAGTTATATATATGTGTCAAGTCAAGTTACATTCCAAGTCATCAGCCAAGTCTAGTCTAGTCAAGTCATACTCCTAGTAAAATGGTGGCAGCTTTACGAGAAGCTTCTATGTAGTTTTGGAAACAACACAAAAAGAAACGTTTCACCATCATTATACCACTTTCTCACGCTCGTGCCTGTAATCCAGCATTTAATGAATAAAATGCCACCGATTTTATGTACTAACACAAAAAATAATACAAGTTTTCGAAAATAATACAATGTGGTGTCGCGATCTTTTTCGTTTTCCGCCAAACATATTATTTACTTAATAAAATAGTAAAATAGTTTTCAGATTCGCTTATTTACTGCTATCGTATCTTTTAAACAATAAGAGCTAGAAATACAAGGATTTGTCACAATGTGTAGCGCTGCTTTCTAAATTGTTTGACAAAAAAACTCATATTCGCAAAAAATGCAAATTCGCAAGTTTGCCGTGGAGGGGAAGCAATTATCTGGTTCCTATAGTATCTATGTGAAAAGTCCACACAAATATATTTTATTTAAAGAAGGTCACTTGGCCCCTTGGCTCGCCTCTTAGGGCGAGAATAGGTCAACAGTTCCATACCTACTTTATCTACTCTTGCTACCTTCCTACTTTATCTTGTTTTTTTGGAATTCTAATCAATGATACTATGCTCGAGTTAGTGTAGTGTGTACTAAGTGCTATAATGTATAATTTAGTGCAGTCCAAGTAAGTGTTACCAACCTAAAAAGAACACAATAACCAAGTGTCTTCACCTTAATAGAGACAATAACAAAATTGTTATTGGACACATTCTTAGATAATCAGGTGTTTAAAAGATTGAGTTACATGTACATTACTTATAAGTCATGATGGCTAGATCGTAATTAGGAGGGTGCTCAAAAAGGCATTCAATAAAAAGAAAAAGATGCCATGCTCAACATATATTTTGCATAATAAATATTTATTTTTATTCAACTCATAATATTATTTGTATAAACACAAACAAGTAATACATATACTAAAATATATATATATATATTCTAACTAGTCGCTTCGACGTAGGTAATAGGTATTTTGCGTTAATACCTATTAAATATTTTGCTTAAACGTTCTTAATAGTTATTTAGGGGCACGTAAACATCAGGGACTTCTTTGTGATAGATCAGAACATCCTGGAACCAGAAGTTCTTGATATCTTTGACTTGGAAGCTGTACAGGGGCCGGTCAGCAGGGTAGCCGGAGATATAGTAGCCAGGACTACCAGGCGATTTGAAGCCGTTGAACTCTTGAATGTAGACCACAAGTTGGAATTTCATGCCTCCAACTTTACCTGTTTTATAAAAATAACTTTTATTACTTGTTATTTAGATACTATATAGGTACCTAAAGATGAAATATTTGGTAGCAGCATGATATAATTTTAGTTATTCTGGAAAATATTGAGACTTTGGTCAAGTATTGTCTACTTGTGTTGAGTTCGATGAAAATATATATGAATAAAATATACCCTTAGGCAGCAGCAGACGATGAGGGAAAACATTCATTGATCTCCTGGTAGGTGCCCAATCTCCCTTCTGAAGCATAGCGTAAATTTCATGAATACTAGTCTGGTCCTTAGAAGTGTATATGTAGTCCTCGGAATTGCGGACGATAACGCTTTCTCCAGCGGGCACTGAAAAAAGTGAAAATATAGTTGCATAATTGTTTTTATTTTCAATTTAATCTAACCTAACTTAAATTATAATATTAATTACTTTAAGGGTAAAAACATAAAATAAATAGTTTCGTAGGTGTATTTAGTACTGTCTATAGGTCACCGCCGCTAGTATATAGTCCATTTTTATTTGATTTTATTTAAATCACATATATATCTAAGTACTTTAGCAGCTTAGGCTGCGTCTTTCGGTTAGTGGTCGCCACTCGACAAATGCTTATATTGATCTTGATTTTATATTTGCTGTCACTTTACGCTATGGATTCATAAAACACTTTTTTTATTGGTGAGAAAACATGTACTTACAATCATACGTGAACTGGTCGAGCATGAAGAAGTTCTCTGTGTTTAGCTGCAGAGGGATTTCAAAGCCTTTGCTGTCGTATTTAGGAGCAAGGAAGAACTTCACTAACACTTTCTTGGCGGCTTCACTCTTGACATTTACGCGGATACTGAAAGGCATGTGGTTGAGACGTGAGTGCTGGACAAGAACTGTTGCTTCTTCATACAATCCTTTAGCTGAAAGTTCAAGAAAACGATTATTAGTGTTGCGCTCATCAGGATGCGACGATAATTATCTGAGCAAGGTTGATTAGGTGGTTTATATTGACAAGACTTACTTTCAGCTTCGCTCTGGAATAGATGATTGGTAATGTTCATGTAGGTGTACTCAAAGAAAGTGAGGAGTTTGTCTGATTCAACCTTTTCAATGCTCACACCAGGAAGTGTCATGTCCTCAGGCTTGTGCAAAGGCATTTGATTTTGCCAGTAAGTGAATAAGTTTAGAACACGTTTCCAGATCATATAGAAAGCAGGGTCACGAAGAGAAGTTTGATAGTTCTCTAAAGCCGACGGAACAACTAGAGGAGTAAATCTGAAAAACAGAAATGCATGATATTTAAAATGCATTAGGTTATAATACCTATATATCGAAATAAATACAAATACATACTGGCTGACATATTGATATTCAGGCTTGACAGAATTTCCAAGGATCTGTTTCCAGATTTTGATGAAGTTTTTGTAGTAGTAACGGTTAGGAGAATCGGCATTGGACTCTATCAGACGTCCAAGAACGTTAAGACCAGCATCATTTAAAAGGCTGACTTGTTCACCTTTACGCTGTGAATAAAAAAAAGTGTATTATTATTTCGAATACTATTATAATGTTATGCAAACCACCTACTTGGTTTTTAATTATTCAAACTTACATCCACGAAGTATCCCTGATCAATAGCTTCCCAAATGCGTTGTTCAAATTCTTCGGCCATTTTAAGTGCTTTGCTAAACGCAGGTTGTTCCAGGTTGAAGTAGTTTGGCCTCGAAGGGAAAGCAATCCCATTGTGGTACATGAGACCAGAATTGTACCCCTCTTCAACAACATTAGTGATATCTGGGATTTCACCTAGACCATTGGACAATCTCTCCATGTAGTAGCGAGCTACAAGTTGTTTGTGAGCAAACCACCAAGCCTCACCACGGCTTTCTTTGAATATAACAGGAGATTCCGGGCCACCCATCCAGTTAGGGTTGACCATGCTTAAGAAATATTGGGCGCCGTTAAGGTTATAGTCACCAGTGAAGTAAGAAAGAGCAAAATTGTTGTCATAGTACGGCCAAGCGGTGACGTTCCACTTAATTATGACATTGTTATCTTTAACATAAGTGGATGGATAGTTCTGCACATAACGAAGGCCATGTGTATTGATTCTTTGAGCGGTGACCATGATTTCGGCATTGTTGAAATACGAAGGGAAGATTTCATAGATTGGTGGTAACATAATTCCTTGGGTATCTTTTCGGTAGATAATAGAAACGCTCAGCACATATACGAAGACACCCTCGTTGATAATGTCTCGTAAGAACACAGCCGTTTTGTAGAAGGTATCGTAGTCTTTAGCAGAGTAAAGCATATTGAAGAGAGTAATAGCTTCAAACGCGTGAGCTGGTTCATCAACTGAGAATGGTACAGAACGTGGTAAGTACCACTTGTTTTTAATCATACCAGCGTAGGTTGTGGCAGCAGTCAAGTTCTACAAATACAAATTATTGATTAGCAATCAATCGAAAACATTCAGGGTATTAATAACACTGAATAATTTAAAAGGTACTTACATTGAATTTTTCATAGTTGTTTTCGATACTCCAAGAGCTGGCAATCTTTTGGCATTTCGGAATGGATATTGGTTCATGGATGTGCTCATAAAGTTTTAGTAACTCTAATTGACGTTCTTTGAGAACGGCAGCATCCACTGAAAATCAACATAATCCACTAAGAATAGGATTTACAGATATAAAAACCATAATGGGTCTGATTAAGGTGGTATTTTTAATGAACAAAAGATATAAATAAAGTTATTTATTCCCACTGGGCTCTGCACCAATGAGTTTTCGAGTTATTTGTAGAATTTACACTAGCTCTAGCAACGGTGATGAAAAATATCGGAATGGAACCGGCATATTCAAGAATCGTCAAACTCAAGGCATGTGCCAGTATAGCTTTGTTAAATATTAATGTCGCCATTTAAATGTAAATTGTTATTTTACCGGACATACCAACAAAATAATACACATTTTTAAGTTTGTTATATAGACTATGGAAATTTACGTGAACGAACTTCAACTTCCATTCACATCTAGCATCCAGCTTAATTCCCAAGTTATGCGTGAGTAAAGAAGTTTTACTTCAAAAATAGCTCATTTTTTTCTTCATGACAATTTTTTCACACACGTTACCGCTAAGTATAAATTTAAATTACTCAGTAAGCTATGGAAAAGGCTGTGTTGCAGTTTCTCTGAGAGAAATAATCACAATCTGAACTAAACTAAAAGTTGTAACAATAGCAATAGCTGCAGAATCGACAATGTCTGGAGAGACGTGTTCTAGGGTAGGACAGATACTACACTAGGAAAATGTAGTACTATAAGACGCCTTCTGACTAGATAAAGTGAATGATATTTGACAAGTGGTTAGCACTAGCTATACAAGAAGTGTCTGAAATCGTCCTTAATAGCATACATTAGAATATGCCTATGTTCAGCAGTGGACTAATGAAGAATATTAGTAATGAAACAGCTTTAAAATTTTTGAATACAATACAGAAAAAACTACAAGAATCAAAAATCTCTGCATTGTTAATAATGAAATAATTCAGCTAAATCGTACTTAAACTGCAATGATTTCTTTTTAAATTAAATAGCGTTAATGATTTAAAAAAATATTTGAGTACTTACATTTTGACCAGTTTTCGCGAGGATCGGCGAATGCGCCGGCGGCACACAGGGCCAGCACACACAGCACTAGGCGAACCATGATTGCCAGTGGAATGTCATATCACGATGCAGCTTGTATTTATATGCATATCGAATTTGCGATAAGTGTTAATAACAAAAAAATATCGCAGTGTTGTATGTACCTACACTTTTGTTTTTCTCCGTCCATTATCGGAATAAAAAAGTGTATCATTATAAGATAGTGACGAAATGTAATGAAATAAAATAATTTATTATTAGATGAAATAAAAATTAAATGAAATGAAATAGTTTATTAAAAGTTTATAAATATCGCTTTACACATAAAAACAGTCAAATTAGTTTAATCCTGGTTGGAAAACATTGATACCCAAACTAGGTAAACATTGATACCCAAACTAGGTAAACCTGTGTTTTGGCATACTAATACCCTGTGCTGGAAAAAATGTTTGAGTAGGTACCTACTTAAGTATTGAAAATTTAGTGTTTTTAAACTTATTTTATATAAAGCTGTACATACGTAAAATTGTTATTGTAATCACACATACGATGATTCTGAAAATTAACATATTATTTTATTTATTTATTTATTGCTTAAATATATTTGGTGCTTAAGTATACACTTAATAGTAAGTAAATAACTAAAAATATGCATAATATACGATTTATATGTAATAACTAAATACTGCGCCCCGCCGTTTCACCCGTGTAGAGAATTTTTTTTAATTTCCATTCAACACTCTGGTTTTTTCCTTTCATAAGACCTTCTCTTGTCAAAAATAATCAAAACAAAATAATTGCTGAAAATATTCTATTCATTCACGCGTGACTACGGGATATAATTATATTTATAGATAATCGATTGGAAGATATAGTTGCTAAGAGACGAAGCCTAGCAAAGTTTTAGAAACAAAAAAACACGCTTTTATTTTCCATCTATGACCATTCGTAAATGGTCCTATTTTGTAAAATTTGGATTGAGTTTACAAACATAAATAAATAAAGAAAGAAATAAATATTTGTACACATTTTACACAGCGTACACTAGCCCCAAACTAAGCAAAGCTTGCTACTATGGGAACCAGATGTCTGGTAGAATACTAAAACTAGTAGAATAGAATACTAGTTGCCCCATACAAGCTCTGCCCCCGTTTTTCCTCCCCTTAGAGGTAGAATTTCAGAAAATTCTTTCTTATAGGATGCCTATGTCATACAATTTAAAGAACACACCCTCCAAGTTTAAGGTCTCTACGATTAGCGGCTTAGGCTATGCGTGTGCGTTGATCCATCAGTCAGTCATTCAAGGACTTTATACATAGATATGGAAGAAATCGTTTTTAGCGATAAGACCGCCCATTGTAACCTACTCATAACTTATTTTCTGTTGTTGTATTTGTTACCTTGGTATCAATAAAGAGTTTATCTGTATATCTATGTGTGTGTGTGTAGTGTGTTTATGTTTATTAACTGTAGTTTAACGACCGAGCTCAATCACACTAATATTATAAAGGTGAAAGTTTGTATGTGTGTTTGTGTGTATGTTTGTTACTCCTTCACGCTCAAACGGCTGAATGGATTTTGGTTCAAATTCGGCACCAAGATAGCTTATACACTAGGTTTACATATAGGTTACATTTTATCCCGGAAAAGTGAAATTTTCCCGTGGAATGAGTAACTAATTAACATACTTTTATCCGCGGGTAAAACTGCAGGGCGCGACTTAGTACAACTTATAATAATAATAAGTAGAGTATATTTAGATGGGTGTGTCTTTATATATTGCCGAGCATAGATTCCACCAATTTATCTAATCGATATTTTGTTGTATTTTCTATGTATTTAGGTGTCATTGAGATTTGGCATGGAGCTGTATATCCCAATGTCATGGGTGATATGGTATATTTAATTTACTATATTCTGGATGAATCATTTTCACCTTTCGTGGTCAGATACGTTATTCAAAATTAACGCCCACATAGCTTTTACTATAATTCTGCTTTATCTATGTGTCCCTAAATTTAGTTATATTAGGTCTTTACCTATGAAATTGCCGTTTTGTTTGAAAAAAGTTAAAGTATTTTTTTTCGAACTTATTTATTTCTTTTATTCAAAGTAATCACCCCTGCAATCAATACATCTTTGCCAACGCTGTGGCAGTTTATGGATGCCCTTCTTGAAAAAATCAGCAGGACGGGAGACAACAAACTCTTCAAAGGCGTTTTGTACTGCCTCTCGGGAATTGAATTTTTTTCCCGCTAAAACGTTGTCCAAATTTTGGAAAAAGTAATAGTCGGTAGGCGCAAGATCTGGTGAGTATGGCGGATGAGGGAGAGCTTCCAAACCCAACTCATGCAGCTTAGAGACGGTCTGTTGTGCAGTATGGGGTCGCGCGTTGTCGTGAAGTAGCAGTGGAGACGACCGATTGACCAAAGCTGGTTGCAGACGTGCGAGTTTCGCCATCATTGTGGTCAGTTCTTCAATGTACACATCTGCAGTAATGCTCTCGCCGTTTTGTAAAAAGCTATGATGAATCACACCAGCACTAGACCACCAAACTGTGACCATCACCTTTCTAGGGATCATTTTTCGTTTTGCACATTGCTTTGGTACCGAACCAGGTTCTAACCAACTTGCTGAGCGCTTTCGATTGTCAAAAAGAATCCATTTTTCGTCGCACGTAACAATTCGGTTCAAAATTCCTTCATTTCTGTGCCTGTTAAGCAGCGCAAGGCAAGTCTCGACGCGTACGTTGCGCTGG
This sequence comes from Ennomos fuscantarius, assembly GCA_905220475.3. Lineage (NCBI taxonomy): Eukaryota > Metazoa > Arthropoda > Insecta > Lepidoptera > Geometridae > Ennomos > Ennomos fuscantarius. Next base: position 6,917,620 of record HG992039.1, read on the forward strand.
CGATCGTTAAGTTCGTGGGGCACCCATCTATCAAGCTTTTTTATCTTGCCAATCTGTCGCAAATGGACCAATATTGTTTTGATGCTAACATCAAAAGCTGCTGCCAGCTCAGCTGTAGATTGAGATTCATCAGCTTCCACAATCGCCTTTAATTCATCATTGTTGACCAAAGTTTCCGGACGACCACGAGGTTCATTTTTGAAGTCAAAATTCCCAGAACAGAACCGAGCAAACCAATAACGGGTTGTACGTTCGTTTGTACAGTTCTCTCCGTAAACGTCGTTGATGTTACGTGTCGTTTGGGCCGCGTTGGTGCCACGACGGAACTCATATTCCATAATTTCACGAAATTTCAAAGTATCCATTATGAGGAAAAATGTTGAAATGTAATGAAAATACGACGCTAATCAATAAAAAAAAGACTTATATTGTAAATAGAATGTCATATTTTTAAAACAAAATTAATTTGAATTTAGAATTCATAGCCAATCAAAACTTTTTTTTGTTTGAAAAAGTCTGTACTGCAATACGGCAATTTCATAGGTAAAGACCTATTATTTTACGATGTTGTCAACTGTGAAAACACAATGAGACAATTAGACAGCATTGTTAATAATACTCTGTTTATTTATTTTTTAAATACAACTGTGAACTTACAGTTACGCCAAAACATTCACATTGTTATACTCAATTCTTATATGGACTAATCAATATATATATTTATAAAGCCGGGTCAGTATGTATGTTAGCATCTTGCATCTGGTTTTGGTTTTGAACGTTGACATGGATGGCAGGACGTGGTCGCAAGCGTCTCCACCTGTACGCTTAGGTTCAGAGATACGCAAAATTTTGAGTGTTGCGTTAGCGACATTTTGATCTTCTATACATAGTAAACACGAAATGATAGAAACAAATCTTGCTGCTCCATCTTTAGAAGTTTTTTTTTTACGTTAGCGAACGATGTGCTTTCGCCTGATGTCAAGCGATACCCGCCGCCCATAACAGAACAGTGTCATTCGGAATTCCAAAATATAAAGTTTCGCGTGACACTGCACTGCGCACAACATCCCAAGACATAGGCACTGTCTGGTAATAAGATAACTCGACTGTGAGATCAGGTTATAAAGTCTCATGTGCCCAGTAATTTCACTAGATACAGTGCCTTCCAAACTGGAACACACATTAGTGCTTTCACACTACTGCTTGACGGCAGAATAACTGGCAAAGCGATGGTAACTACCTAGACGAACTTTGCAGAAAAGTCCTACCACCTAGTAAAGTAAACCTTTAGAAATTGCTTATTTGTCCGAGGCCAAGAATGCCTAAGGTTGGAGGTTAGGGAATGCTAGGGCTTGGCTTGTCCAAAAAACCAATTTCCCTGTGGTTTTTTTCTCACATAGGCTGTGCAAATTAGCACGAAAAAAACCTTTAGATACGTATCCTAGCTTTGCGGATCGTGCTCAGCTTCTAGTAATCTATGTGTGGGAGTCAGGATTTTAGTTATAGACCATACCGTCTTTTAACTTTTCCTTTTCGTTTAGCTATCATCAGCTGGGGGCAAAATGTTGTGTGGTCTATCGCTGTCAGTGCAGCGCTGCAGTTGACGAGCTCAGTCTTAATGACATCATTTGCCGGGCATTTGCTTTTGGTCTCATGCGGGACGATGGTAAAAGATCTGACGGAATGAATCTGGTTTCCTGGAAGATGGCGCGGCCTTTAGTGTGGGATGCTACGCGCGTCGACATTATGGCGCCATCACATCTTCCCGATACACACGTTAGAACTGATGCCGCAGAATTCGGCTGAACAGCTGAAAATCTCGGTAGCGTTTACATATTTCAGCCATTTGGTGTTGAGACCGCGGGGCGGGAACTTATCGCATTTTGCAACGCTTTTTCCAAAGTTTTTCAGAATGCCTGGTTGATATGACGCGTGACCAAAATGCTTGCACTTATTTAGCACAACGAATCAGCATTGCAATTCAACAGAGCAATGCTGCCAGCATGCTGGGTAGCGTGTGCTTAGTAATAGTTGTTATATTATTGTTATTAGGTAGGTACTTTATTGTATGCGAATAAAATAATATTTGCCAGTGTTAAGAGCAATAATGAGTTCTGATTGATTTTTGTTATTTTTAATACATTCAAATAAATAAAAGCTTGTATGTACAAAGACAGATTTCTGTGCAGTTATTATTATCCCATAATATAATATAACATAATAATAATATAATTATTATGACATATTTTAGGTATCTTTTATTGCAGCACAGTGAATATATGACAAAGTAAAATATTTTAAAAAATTACTTCATAAGCCACAAAAAGGCCCTAAAAAGCGAAAAATAAATGAATATAATTATTATAAGCGCTGCTCATCCATTTGAAGTTCGTAAATTTATTTTTCGCTTTTGAGTGACTATTTTTTTTTGATAATTTATTTTACCTTTTTTTAGTTCTAAGCAAGTTTTTATGACAAGCTTTTATCTAGCAGCCACGTGATGACGAAGCTTAAAGCGGGCTGTTACAATTAAATATAGTGACAAAAATTCCTTACTTGACATTGGCAGAATTATCACTAAAATGTGATAGAAGCCCATTAAACGAGAGGAGAAGAACAAAAAAAATTCATGTGTATTCTCTTCACTGTTGAGGAGTTCCCTCTCCGGAAGTCAACCCTGGGTGCAGCAGCCATGTCATGATGGAGTTTAGAACAGCCTATATTATAGTTAAATCAATTTACAAAATTTCATCTTTGCTGTTCGCCGTTGAGAAGTTTCACTATTCACCACCTGACTCCATCATCAAATCAGCTCAATAGTACCAGATTGGATACGTATAGCTCATGTTACTACACTCACATACGTACCTAAGCAAGTACCATAAGTACCTATGCAAAATTTCAGCCCAATCGGAAACTGATAAGTGGGTCAAAATTGTCTACTAAGATTTTATTATGTTGTTAGTTAGTTAGTTTTTCCTCATTAAGATACCATCGTCAAACTGACCGGCCCGATCAGTTGGTAGTAGCCCTGCCGTCTAAGCCATGGGTCGTGGGTTCGATTCCCACCCAGGACCAGCATTTGTGTGATGAACCTAGGTGTTTGTTCTGTGTTTGGGTGTTATATTATATTCTATGTAGGTATGTATTTACAAACAAAAAGTATCTAAGTATTGTATCAGTTATCTGGTTCCCATAGTACAAGCTTTGCTTAGTTTGGGACTAGATGGTGTTGTGTGAGATGTCCACACATATTATGTTCATTATTATTAAATCCTGACTTGATTATAATGAAACCACATCAGGAGTATACCCTTACGAACTAAAAAAAACTTTTTAATCGGTTCAAAATTGGCAAAAATAATCGATGAACATACACAAAAAAATCATACAGATGAACATAGTACCTCCTCTTTTTTGGAAGTCGGTTATATGTAAAAGGATATCGCAGTAAAATTAGTGTATATATAGTACAAACTTTATTATTATAACTTGCCTGCAGACAATTGATATAAATAAATATATAGGTACATTTTATGGATATTACCTTTGTTGTTATTTTTCTCTATAGAAAAATATATTAATTTAATATATACCAATAAACAAGTATGGCAAAATATTATATTTAAGAAATACGCTATTTAATTATTTAAAAATAAAAAATATAGGCTCTTGAATTGGTTGTATCTAGACTAATTTCTTCTTATTTTATTAAAACTATTACACGCTACTTTACAATCGACAGCAGAAATGTGTATATATATTATAAATAATTAAGTAATATTTAGTTTTATGGCATTTTAAATTGATAAAATACTTAACATAATTTATAACGTTGTCATAAGTTTTATCAATTTATATATATGATTATATATGAGATATCTCATTTGTCATTTATTATATTTTATAAACAAACAGTACGTATTAATATAAGCAAATAGTATGATCTACATAAAATAACTACAAATAGTTAATATAAATAAGGAATACTTATATAATAGTCATACATACTTTATTGGCAGTTTAATAAATTCATCTATTACACACGAATTTAACAGTACAGTATACACATCTTTTTATACAAAAGAAATGACGTCGAATCAGTATGACGTCCTTATTCAGTATGCGGAACGACGATCTCCGGTGCATGTTTGTGGTGAATCAGAACATCCTGGATCCACAAGTTGTGCACATTCTTGATCTGCCAGATGTATAGGGGCTTGTCAGCGGGGAAGGCAAGCGGCTGGTCCATCAAGAAGCGCGCACCCGATCCGAGACCCAGAGATACTTTGGGGTCGAATCCAGTACCATATGGCACTTTAGGGGCACGGTATTCTTGTATGTAAACAACAAATTGGAATGGCATACCACCAACTTTTCCTGTAAAATGAGGTTATATATAAACTTTTACTTTAGACTCTTTTTTAGATTTTTCAATAGTTAAAATTTCTATAGTAACACTTTTAATTTATCGTTATAAGATGCAACATTTTGTCATAGTAGAGGAACAAACCTTTTGGTAGTAGGAGATGATGAGGGAACTTTTCAATAGTGACGCTAGCATCAGGTGTCCACTGTCCTTTGACAGTCTTCTCGTAGATTTGATGGGTGCTAGGCCATTCTTTAACCGTGTAAGGGTTATTAACGGACTCGCGGTTGATAACACAGTCTCCAACAGTTACTGTAAAGAAATACATTTATGAGCTACATGTGTCAAATTTTGTGTAAAAATAAGTAAGTAAGTATAGAAAACTTACAGTCATAAGTAAAGTGATCAAACAAGAACCAGTTCTCTGTGTTCAGGTGCAGAGGAATTTCATACCCTTGGCTGTCATATTTAGGAGCAAGGAAGAACTTTACTACTACGGTTTTAGCGACATCACTCTTGACATGTACGCGAATGTTGAAAGGCTTGTGGTTGAGGCGAGGGTGCTGGACAAGGACGCTGACGTCGTCGTACATGCCTTGGCCTAAAACATACACATTTGTAAAATGATTGCAAACTAAACGTATAAATTGCTATGACTATTACTTTTATTGTTTTAAATTTATAAGAAGACTCACGCTCAGCTTCGTTTTGGTAAAGATGTTGAGTGACGTTCATGTAAGATTGTTCGAAGAATGTAACTAGCTTATCAACCTCAACCTTCTTAATGGAAACTGAAGGATAAGCCAGATCTTCAGATTTATGCAAAGGCATACGCTTCTGCCAGTGAGCGAACAATTTAAGAATACGCTTCCATATCATATAGAAAGCAGGGTCCCGTTGTGCTGTCTGGTAGTTTTCTAAAGCTGATGGAACTACCAGAGGTATATACCTAGAAATAAAAATAAATAATTTTTACTTTATTCGCAACTTGTCAAAAATAATATTGTCAAATACAGAAGCACCAACTTAGGTCCGTTTAGAAACATCTTATTCTTTCGTTTCTTGATTGTATACTTATTTGAGTTTAACATTTTATACAGATTACTTACTGGTTAAGGTATTGATGGTGTTCTTGGTGAGAGTTTCCAAGAATCTTTTTCCAGGTCTTGATAAAGTTTTTGTAGTATAATGCATTAGGAGAGTCAGCGTTGGATTCTACCAGAAGCCCCAAAGTATTGATACCTTCTTGAGACATAATGTTGACGTGTTCACCTTGTTTCTAAAGAATTATTTAATTGTATTATTATTTTGCTATAATAAAGATAGTTTTTAAGAAAAATTATATAGCACTTACGTTAACAATGAAGCCTTTTTCAATGGAATCCCAAATGCGTCTCTCATATTCAAAAACTTCTTCCATCTCTTCAACTAAATCAGGTTGCTCAAGAGAATAGTAGTTGGGCCTTGATGGGTAAGGTACTCCGTTGTGGTATAAAAGTCCGGGTACGTATCCATTATAGACAACATTACCAATTTCAGGAATTTCCCCAAGTCCATTAGACAATCTTTCCATGTAATAACGAGCTAAAATCTGCTTGTGACGGAACCACCACAACTCACCACGTCTATCATTTTGTAAGCCAGAAACTACATCGCTTCCGAGCCAGTAAGGATAGATCAAATGAACATTATAGTATAAGGCATTTAGGGTGTAGTCATGAGTGAAGTAGTGGACGGCTTGGTCTTTGGTGTAGTAAGGCCAAATAGTATCGTTCCACCTTATCACAACATTCTCGTCCCACATATAAGTTGATGGGTAGTTTTTGACTAAATGATGTCCATGGGTGTTGATCCTTTGAGCCGTGAGCATGATTTCGCCATTGTTAAAGTACGACGGAAATGTTTCGTAGATCGGTGGAATAGTGACACCTTGTGTATCATGGCGGTAGATGATGGCTATGCTGAGCACGTAAACATAGAGACCCTCGTTAACGATATCTCTCAAGTAGACAGCCGTGTTATAGAAGGTTTGATAGTCCTTAGCAGAGTAGAGCATGTGGAACATCGTCAAAGCCTCATAGACATGCGCGGGTTGATAGACGGAGAACGGAACAGCACGTGGTAATAACCAACCATCCTCCAGCATAGTAACGTAAAGCTTGGTAGCGGTGATGTTCTGCAAAAAGACACATAAAAGAATTTAAAGGAGTTTTGGCGGGAAAACGAAAAAAATCGCGTCGCCGCATTGTATTATTTTCCAAAACTTGTGTTATTTTCAATGTTAGTGCATAAAATTGGTGGCATTATATTCGTTAAGTGCTGAATTACAGGCATGAGTGTGGGAAAGTGGTATAATGATGATGAAACGTTTCTTTTCGTGTTGTTTCCAAAACTCCATAGAAGCTTCAGGTAAAGTTACTAGGAGTATGACTGGACTAGACTAGATTTATGACTTGACTTGTTGACTTGGACTGTGACTTGACTTGACACATATCTAATACCTTTCAACTTGAAAAATTATCAATTACTTGACACTGGCTAAATACTAAAAAGTGTGAAGCCAAAACAAAAAAAAATAGAATTCCAACTAGTACTTATGAACTTTATTATGAAGCAATAGGTACATACGCTGTAGTGTTCGAGATTTTTCTCTATGTTCCATGTGCTGGCAATCTCTTTGCATTTTGGCACGTTGATAGGCTCATGGACATGGTTGAAAAGAAGCAAAAGTTCTTGCTGGCGCTCTTGAAGAACTTTTGAATCCACTGAAAAAAATTACGTTTTAATTTTAAGTTGTAGCATGTGAGACTAGGCGACGAAGTGCTGATGGGCCACAGCAGAAGCACAACGTCATGTCTCACAAACGAAATGCCATCGTGAATCTAATTAAAATTAACAAAAATAGAAATACATGAAAATACCCAGATTAACCAATTATTAGTAAGAGAAAAAAAAAATTAAAAATATATTGAACACTTACATTTCTCGTAAGTGGTCGCAGGCACGGCGAATGCGCCGGCGCACAAAGCCAAGACGCACAACACCAGACGAGCCATGTTTGCTAGTACTCATCTCACCTGATACAGCCCTTTTATATGCACAAAAAATGAGATAAATGCATCTATAAACGACTATGACTTAATGTATATACGGTCATCGGGTCACATTCTCTAGAATATCATAAAAATGCACTCTTTGTTTTTACTGATAGTAACGTAGAAAGGTTATTGATATTAATTAATAGTCATGATCAGTGTGTTCCAAGATACGGTATGTTTTTAAATATTACTTCATTTTTCTCTCCGTGAATCAATCATACTCATCACCAATCATTTTACTTAAAATACAACATATGGTACGTTTTGAAAAATGGGCATGCGTTTGACAACAACTCACCTGATGGTAAGTGACGAAGTTGTCTAAGGTGGAGCATGCTTGCCCATGAGATGCCCATTCACTCTTGACTTAAAAGGACCCAGGTTATACCTTGAAAGAAACACTGTTTTTTTCATGCGCTAATTCTATCAAAAATCAGCTTCTTTAGATTATATCTATTCCAGAATAGTCTTCTATCTAAAATTCAAGTAACATACATAAGTTTTTTTTTTATTATTTACAAAAAATCCTATGTACGGTCGTTGGCAACAAACTGTTATAGATTAGCGATATCATACATCACTTTTTGTTCACAATAATTCTGTCGCAACAACAAAAACTGCCACATTGTATATTCATGATCATTTTTTTGTATAACTCTGAATTGTAGATAGCTTTAATGAAAACAACATATACAACAAAAAAATTGATAACATTAAAATGTTTGAAAGATATTCAACAAATAATAATAATAATAAGTGTGGGCATCTCACACAACGCCACCTAGCCCCAAAATAAGCAAAGCTTATGCTATGGGAGCTAGATAACTGATACAGTACTTAAATACTTTGTTTGTAAATACATACATAGAATACAATATAAACACCCAGACACAGAACAAACACTTATGTTCATAACACAAATGTTTGTCCTGGGTGGGAATCAAACCCGTAACCCACAGTTCAGAAGGCAGGGCTACTACCAACTGAGCTATCAAGCCAGTCAAATGGTGACCGTACTTAAAACAATACTATACAGAAAAAGTTACTATATGGAATACCGTAAAGTAGCTTTCATTTTTAATGGAGGACCCCATTGACATTTAACGCGCTGGTTTTCATTTTATTGTTCTATTGATATTATGTAACTATTATGATGACTTTATTGACCTGTTTGTACTATTTTTTACCATTGTAAATTAAGTAGTAATGTGGCGTGCTGGCCCACGAAAAAGTTTCTATACCAATCTCATAGATAAACTTTCCAGCTAGTTGCTAGGGGCAACGAATGTTGTTGATATAGACTTCACATGAGAGAAAATTTTATTTTCCGCATTTTGGTTTTTGTAAATATCTTTTTAATTAATATATCTTATACAAAGTCAATCGGCATATCATTAATTCAGCAAACCTATGGACCTCCTTCTATTACAACAAAAGTGTATCGAACTTCGCTTTACTGGTGACCCCGACGTGATTAACTAGGCTTTACTGGTGACCTGTTTTGAACCGAAAGTCCACGTTTGCAGTAAATGTGTGTGATTTTGATTTTGTTGCTGATTGCGATAATTCTGATACTGATTCACATAAAGATGTCGCTCTCAACCGATAAGAACGAAGATATTTGTCGTGTGGGCGTGCGCATTCCGCCGTTTTGGCCTGAAAAGCCGGCCATTTGGTTCGCGCAGATCGAGGGCCAATTCGCGATATCGAACATTACTACGGACAATACGAAGTTTTTCTACGTTATCGGCCAACTAGACCCGCAGTATGCTTCTGAGGTGGAAGATATAATCATCAACCCGCCCGACACCAACAGGTATGAAAAATTGAAGTCGGAACTTATCAAACGACTGTCCGCGTCACGAGAAAAGAAGGTCAAGCAATTACTTATGCACGCAGAACTTGGAGACCGTAAGCCATCTCAGTTTCTAAGACATTTGCAACATTTGGCTGGACCTGGAGTTCCCGAAGATTTTCTACGTACTATCTGGACCAGTCGCTTACCAAGTAGCACGCAAACGATAATCGCTTCGCAGATGACGTCTTCACTGGAAGCGCTCGCAGATCTCGCTGACCGCATCCATGACGTTGTTTCGCCTACAGCGCACGTAGCATCAACATCAAGTGCCATACCAGGAAGCTCTTTAGACGCCATGAACCAACAGATTGCTGAACTTACCAAACAAGTGCAAGCTCTAATTGCGCAGGTGAACCGGCATTCACGTGCACCGAATCGTTCAAACAAGAAAACGCGCGGTCGTTCTAGCTCCACACGATCACAGTCGAACTATAGAAAATTTCCTGTGTGCTGGTATCATAGTAAGTTCGGCAATGAAGCAAGTAAGTGCGTAAAACCATGCGACTACCATGCGGGAAACGCGAACAGCAGTCGGTAATGGCGACGACCGATTGCCAAACTTCCGGTCGCCTATTTGTCACGGACGGCGCTACGAAGATGCAGTTTCTCATCGATACTGGCAGTGACGTATGTGTCTTCCCCCGATCGGCACTCAAGGAACGTCGTGAGAAAACAAATTATGAGCTGTGTGCGGCAAACGGTACACCCATTTCTACTTACGGCTACGCTCATTTAGTGCTGAACCTAGGCTTGCGCCGTGACTTCACTTGGCGATTCATTGTAGCGGACGTTACAAAGGCCATAATAGGTGTGGATTTTTTATCATTTTACAACCTCATCGTGGATTGTCGAAATCAACGTTTAATCGACAACACTACAAGCCTTACGTCCCCAGCTTCACCTGCACAGTCAACTGGGAACATTTCATCGGTAAAAGTTATTTCTGGAAATTCCGTATATCACAACATACTAAGCGAATACCCTGAAATTACTCGACCTTCCGGTGTCCACCGTGTTCCGAAGCATAATACCATGCATCATATACAGACTACTGCAGGACCGCCAATTAGCAGCACACCACGAAGACTAGCACCGGATAAATTAAAAATCGCAAAAGACGAATTTGCAGATATGTTGAGGAACGGAACAGCCAGACCTTCAAAGTCACCATGGTCATCACCACTTCATCTTGCGCCTAAAAAAGATAACGGCTGGCGTCCATGCGGTGACTACAGAATGCTCAACGCTAGAACCGTACCAGACAGCTATCCCATTCGACACATACATGACTTTGCACATTGTCTCTCCGGCTGTCAAGTATACTCGGTTATTGATCTCGTAAAAGCGTATAATCAAATTCCTGTCTGCCCTGATGATATTCCAAAGACCGCAATCACGACGCCGTTTGGTTTATACGAATTCCCGTTCATGACGTTCGGACTACGTAATGCCAGCCAAACGTTTCAACGATTTGTGGACGAGATGCTTAGGGGCCTCGAGGAGTTCTGCTTCCCGTTTCTGGACGATTTTTTGATCTTCTCACCTGATCAAGAATCACACAAGAAGCACCTTCATCTGCTCTTCAACAAACTAAAGGAATACGGCATGGTTATCAACACGAACAAGTGCATATTCGGTGTATCAGAGGTAACGTTTTTAGGACACAGCATCTCAGCAGCTGGCACTAAGCCGTTACCATCGAAGGTAGAAGCAGTTGCGAATTACCCTCCACCGAAAACCGTTAGAGAACTGCGAAGATTCCTAGGAATGGTGAACTTTTACAGAAGGTTTATTCCTGACGCAGCGCGGCATCAAGCGCCTCTGAATGCACTGCTCACAGGATCAGTTAAAGGTTCACATCCCGTGCATTTATCAGAAGAAGCTACTAAAGCATTCATCGCCTGCAAGGAAAGTCTCTGCCAAGCAGCACTACTTGCTCATCCAGACTGCCAAGCGAAGCTCGCTATAGTCACTGATGCTTCAGACACAGCAATGGGCGCAGCTTTACAACAGCATAGAGACGGCCTGTGGGAACCTTTAGCATTTTTCTCTCGAAAACTTTCGCCATGTCAACAGAAATACTCGCCTTACGACAGGGAACTTCTCGCCATCTACGAAGCAATAAAATACTTTCGTCACATGGTGGAGGCGAGAGACTTTATTATTTACACTGACCATAAGCCCATAACTTTCGCATTTCATTCACGAAAAGAAAAGTGCTCACCAAGACAGTTCAGACATCTGGATTTTATTTCACAGTTTTCTACAGATATCAGGCATTTTTCAGGAAAGGATAACGTTGTGGCTGACAGTTTATCACGCATCGAAGAGATTACTCAGCCCATCGATCTATCCAAGCTTGCTCAAGCACAAAGCACAGATCCTGAACTAGAACAACTTTTGGATAGCGATACTTCTCTGCGCTTGACAAAAATCAAACTGCCTGGATCTCACACAGAAATCTATTGTGACAAGAGCAGCAATGTGGCCAGACCTTATGTGACCAAAGACATGCGACGGCAAGTGTTCGAAAACTTGCATTCTTTTAGCCACCCTGGCATAAATGCGACGACGAAACTGATATCGGAACGCTATGTATGGCCTAGTATGCGAAAAGATTGTAGAGAGTGGACTCGTTCCTGCCTAGCATGCCAACGATCAAAAATAACACGTCATGTCTCATCTCCATTAGCATCATTCAACTTACCTCGAGCCAGATTCATGAAAATCCACATAGATTTGATCGGACCTTTACCTCTTTCACAGGGGTATCGTTACTGTCTCACATGTGTAGATCGCTTCACACGATGGCCCGAGGCTATACCATTACAGGAGATAACAGCTGAAACAGTGGCAAAAGCTTTAGTTCACGGATGGATATCCAGATTCGGCTGCCCTGAAGATATCGTCACTGATCGTGGTCGACAGTTTGAATCAGAACTTTTTAAGCATCTGTCCCACATCATCGGATTTCAACGCAGACGAACTACAGCCTACCATCCGGCATGCAATGGACTCGTCGAAAGATTCCACAGACAGCTTAAAGCCGCCATTACATGTCATGCGACCAGAAGCTGGCTTGAAACACTTCCACTTGTACTACTGGGAATCCGGGCGGCATTTAAGGAAGACTTACAAGCGACTCCAGCTGAGCTCGTATATGGAGAGACACTACGACTCCCAGGTGACATTTTTTGTCAATCGGCTGATGGCACAGAGGACTTGACAGTATACACTGAAAGACTGCGCACATTCGCCAAAAATTTGTTGCCATTACCAACTTCTCACCATGGGAATAACCGCTCCATATTCATTTTCAAAGATTTAGCAACAGCATCCCACGTCTTTCTAAGAGATGACACCTCGCACCCATCTTTTCAAGCAGCTTACACAGGGCCGCATGAGGTGATAGAACGAGGGGATAAAGTTTTCAAGCTCCGCATAAAAGGCAAAGAAGTCACTGTCTCAGTGGACCGCATTAAACCTGCCTACATACTTCGTGAGTTGGACCATTCTCCCGTCGTGGCAGCACCCGAGACCCGAGACGCTCCAGTGACCACCACTCGATCAGGACGAACAGTGCGTTTTCCAGAATATTATCGCCCGTAGGACGGTCTCTGGAGGGGGGTGATGTGGCGTGCTGGCCCACGAAAAAGTTTCTATACCAATCTCATAGATAAACTTTCCAGCTAGTTGCTAGGGGCAACGAATGTTGTTGATATAGACTTCACATGAGAGAAAATTTTATTTTCCGCATTTTGGTTTTTGTAAATATCTTTTTAATTAATATATCTTATACAAAGTCAATCGGCATATCATTAATTCAGCAAACCTATGGACCTCCTTCTATTACAACAAAAGTGTATCGAACTTCGCTTTAGTAACATTAATGTTGCATGCGGAAAGGCAGGATATGACGCTCTGAAAATCTGTTAAGACTGTCATTCATATAATTATTGTATCAATATACGCAATCAATAAATGAATTGTTTATCAGAATACATAAACTAGCCTAAGTTTTTATACTAATATTATGAGCAACCATGCTTTTTGCTACGACTAATAATAATCGCGGTGGGTGTGTGACTTTGCGATAAAGTCTAAAACATTTAAAAAGTTAAATAATATTCCCATCGCATGAAAGTGACACTTTCTCATCAATAAGACGGTTCTTCTAAATTGGCTTTGTTTGTAATAATTATGAACATTATGAGGCAAAACCTTTAGAGAGTGGATGGTGTGACAAGCGCCTATATATCACTTCGATGCCGAAAGAGGGCCCGGTCATGTCCAAAGTTTTGACATACGAGTAATTTATTGGGTAAAAAAATAAATTACTGCATTGCCCACACATTTGTTGGGCGAAGGTGGTTGATTTGGGTGCGTGGACGCAAAAAATGATCGCCTGGGGCATTATCGCTTGGCTACTATCGTCAAAATATGTAAAAATAGATCGAAATTCAGGTATCGTATTGGAATTTTGTATAAGTGTAAATTCCAAAGCAATAAATATTACTTGCAAATTAAGTATGTAAGCAACCTAATTTATAGTCTATGGCTCAAACCTTGTCACGTAAAGTGAAATAAAATTCAAGCAAAGCCACCATTTTTAACTTTATACATTCTGCTCTGCCACCGTATCCTTAATAATTCATCTCATTCCTATTATATCTGTTTGTATGTTTGCTTGTGTAACGTCAAATATTCTAAGATAATCAAGATTAAATTTTTCCCAGATTTAGACCAAGTATTGAGTGCAACATGGAGTGCATTATCGCGGACCAGGGTACAATTACATTAGGGATATTGGAAAAATTGCAATTATACAACGGGGTGCCATTTAGGCATCATCTTCAACCCAATGCGCTCCGAGTCGAGAGAGTGTAAGCCGTAACCCACGACACTGGAAAGTGCGGTTTAATCGATGAAACACATGTTACTAGGTGTTAGGACTTTTCTGCAAACTTCGTCTAGGTAAGTACAACCGCTTTGCCAGATATTCTACCGCCAAGCAGTAGTATGCAAGCACTACTCTGTTCCGATTTGAATGACACTGTAGCTGGTGAAATTAATGGGCAAATGAGACATTATTATCTCACAGTCTATTAATCTTATTATTAGACTGTGATGATGTCTAAGGACGACATGCGCAACTGTCATGTCATTAAGTAACTTGAAAAACATGTTCTCAAATTTTGTGATTCTTAAACATGCTGGTTTCTTGAAAATGTTTTCCTTCACCGTTGTAAAACCAAGGGCAGTGCAAATTAGTCACACAACTTGAAAAGTCATTGGTGCAGAGCCGAGCGGGGTTTGAACCAGAGTGCGCCGTTTGAACGTCGCACGGGCTTACCGAGCCACACTCGCTTACCTACCTTACGCTTACCTTATCTAGTATACTTATTACAAAAACACATTTTTTTTAGGAAAAGGAATCCATTGTGATTAATTTTGCACACTTATTCCACTCATTACCTATTAAATAGCATACGCTTACTATTGCAAAATGAAAAATTTTGTGACCTAACTTTATCATTTATTTCCTATCAAAAATGTTTCTGCCAAATTCGACTACGAGAATATTTAATTAAACACATGGATGTTCTCCACCGTGCCAGCAAATTCCACAGTTTTGATATCGGGCATTCTGAAACTACAGTTTCGACGATGTACCGTTCTGTAGAGCAAAGGAATGTTTTAACTATGGCCAGTTTCCTAAAACTAAATACTGGTTTTGTCACTGCTTTGCCAGATATTATGGCAACATTAATTTTCAACCCAAATTCTCAACCAACGAATATTCGTATACAACTTGTAAAAAAGTTAAACTTTTATATTTTAAGCATATTGTACCTAAAATCCTTTCTCTTTTTACCAACCACATATTGCCAGCTAAGCTAAAAACAATATTTTTTCAGAGATTCATATCTACATATAAAAGGCTTTGTCCTGAATGACGTAAGCATCCAATATTAGAAAAGATTTTCCGAAATTCTACCTCTAAGGGGGTGAAAAATGGGGGCAAAGTTTGTATGAGATAACGTAATTTTTTGGTCCAATCTACTTCAAATTTTAATTTTAAACCTTTTTAAGCAGAATTGATGAAAGATTTGTTTCGTATTTTATTGAAATTCATCTCCTAACGGAGTTAAAAAGGGGTAGAAAGTTATTTTGGCGGTGATTTGCTTCGAAGTTGATATTAATATTAGTACTTTGATTAAAATTACGTATTATTTGGACTAAATCCGATATTATTCAAAATTGGTTGAACTGACTTAAAAACAAGCTAATAAATACTCATTAAAATTGAAATTACCGAAAGTCACTGTACTATATTAGTACCTCATTTGAACTGTTATTATCTTCAAAGAGAGAAACCTTTAAAACAAAAAAAATCTATCACAAATCGTAATTTGAAACATACTGTGCACTGTCATATTTGTCAGACTTGATAACATTTTTATTTAATTTTTCGGTGATATTGAACTACCGCAATAAATTTTCCACTATACGCCGTTAACTAAAATATAACGCATGTAGGTACCTACTATTGTTGTTGTTTGTACAATAAATAATTTTCTATGAGTAAAACCGTATAAACAAAGGTAAACAAAAATTGGAAGCTAAAACGCAATCTGTATTTAAAAAGTAATTATGTAATCATTATAACGAGGGATGTTGGGCCAAGTGTTTTAAAATGTATAATTCATTACAATGCTCAGATGCTAAAAACACGTGTCAAAATGTCAGATTTTTTACAATGTTTGCATAATTATGTGTATAAATAATAATAATAATAATAAATATAACGCCCAACGTTTACATACATAGGTCCTGGACCCTAACTAGGATCCCCTGTGGACCCAGGAACTAAGAGGACCATGGTCCCACAACACCCATCACAGAACAAGTATTTGCGCTTGTAAAAAAATAAATATCATATTGATTCAAGATATTGAATGAAAGCGGCGAAGTCATTCATCTGAGTAGGTATATTATAGCCAGAAATTGCATTGCCTTACTCTAACTCATAAGTTACTATAAAAAATAACACTTATCTATTATACCAAAACAATGCATGCCTTAATCCTCAAGTATAAGCAGATTACTACAACCAAACAGAACAAAATATTTTGTCAAATTTTGTCACTATTGGTGGTCTTATCTCCGGCTTATCCAATTTCGCCTTTTGTCGATTTTTGTCACTTTCTTTCTCAATAGACTCGGGGGTGGCGAGTGGATTGGTATGTCAACATGACACTTCGATGGATCATCTTATTATAGAGACAATGAAAGTGTTCTACTCCAAACAAAGGGTAAAGTGTCGCTTTCATTCAGTTTGAGGTTTTAACACCTTTGAAGTTGGGTATGTCTTTTGTAAGCAGGAAAAATAATTTTAAATAACCAATTATTTGGAATAACAAAAAGAGAAAATATCTAATTTATTTGTTTTATATTTTAAACTTTGACAACTTGCGCTAAGCTGGTGCAGAACATAAACCATGCTTTATACAATACATGATGCCACTAGCCTCGACTCTGCTCTGCCGGTGAAGGTAGTTGTCAGTCATGAAAGTTTGCAAGTAGACAACATGTCTTTTTTTTGTGTCAGTTATTGACAAATTTTTAGTCTTTACACGTCGATAACCACAAATCCTCGTAATGGATTAGTTTGTTTTTTATTACTCTATCTATAACTCAAAAAATCTGAATATAAAAATCAAATATTTTGGCAGGACAAGTATTTGTGCACAAACAAAAGCACAAATAACAAGTATTTGTGTACAAATAAAAGCACAAATACTTGTTCTGAGTGTGAATGTTATGGGAATTATAGATTCTGAGTCCCTAGACACAGATAATCTCAGTTAGGATCCAAGATTTATAAATGTGCCCGTTGGACGTTAAAAAAGTTGGGAATAATCTAAATCGTTTTTTAATTTCGATACCATTTCCAAATTAAATTTTGTCCAATTACCTATTTAAGTATAGTGGATATCTCTATTTTGTACCCACACCAAAGAGTTTTATGTTAATAGTGTAGATTGCTTAATATAAATAGCTACCTATGCAAAATAAGTATTAGCTTGTAACTAGTAATTGTATATCAGCAGATATAGATATCTACTATCTAACTATCTACGTCGTCTACATATAAATTTTTTAACCTTTTAAAAGCAGTATACTGATGCAGATATGGTCATATACTTTTACAATTAATTATTATTTTGCATAGGTTGCAATTTATACCAACCAATTTAAGCTATTAACTTCAAAATGGGCAAAAAATAGTATACATCTAAATTGAAAGGGTGAGAACAAAAAGGGTTCAACTGTCAAATTGATAGTTTTGAGAAAATTGACTTTAAACGTCAACGGCTTCATTTTAATGTAGAGTTCTTATAAGGTAATAGAAAAGGTTTATGTAAGTTTCAGTTGCTTGAAAATGTATTCGTTCTATTTAAAAATACAAAATATAGTACTAATTCGTACAGTTACTTAAAAATATAATATAATATCATAAATATAATATTTTTATGCAAAGCGGACTGTATTCTTTTGTCAGATAAACCGTTTTTAGACTGACAATCTCGAAATTTAAGCCTAATTTTGATATTAAGATAATGTATTATTGTAGATAATTTCACGCTGAATCCAACGATACCCATAAGTCATTTTGTTAAAAATATCAGTTAAACCCTTTTTGATCTCAGCCCTTCAATTGTATTGGTATATACTATTATAGAATTCTTCTGTTAGATAGAGGTAAAAATATTTAAGTAAAAGACCAGAGAGGCAGTTTTGGTATGTTAAACTGGGATTAGTCTCCAACACATGCTAATTATCTCTTCCATCTTCTTCAACAGATTTAATTTTTATGGGAATAAGATTGAAGCCTGAATTTTAAAATTTTAGTCTTCTGGCACTATATCAAAATCGTATTCATAATAATTTAAAATCATGCTATATAGAAGAATAATTTAATACATTTCTGTGTCTGGGTGTTATATTGTATTCTATGTATGTATTCACAAAAAAGTATCTAAGTATTGTATCAGCTATCTGCTTCCCATAGTACAAGCTTTGCTTTTGGGGCTAGATGGCGTTGTATGAGATGTCCACACATATTATTATTGTTATTAACTAAAATATGTCCGAAAATCTAAAAATTGTATGAACAAAGGAGAATTGTTTTTGAATGTGAATCGTGTCGACCACACATTATGGTCTACCATTAAATTAACGGGATTTGTTAACGATGAAACATATTTAGATCTTTCGTGTTAGACTACCATAATAACTCCACATTCTTCTAAAATATCGTAGAGAGAATTAGCTACATAAGTTATCAAAAACAAAAAAGCGTTTCTTTTATCGAGAGGTCACCTCTAGTTCATTATAATGGATAACTACAAGTTCAGGTCATTGATAACCTTGAAAGGTACGATACCGGGTACCTACAGATATATTACGACCTTATTTATTGCACGCCGACTTAAGGTAACCTAGTGAAGTATTTGTACTATGTGTTAAATAGATGGTTAAAATTGCATATGACATTCATGACATGATATCGGCAAACGATAAAATTCTTGACCTTCCATTGCCTTTGTTTTGCTGAATGATAGTAGGGAGATAGTACTGAGTTGGTTCATGATGCAATCGTTTAATATCCTTGTAAGTAAAATAAATTTAGTAAATAAAATTTATGTTTTTGATTACCATTACGTTTTAATCAATAAGTATTTTATAAAACTAGATTTTAGGCCAACATTTGCGACGCAAAATAGTAGTTTTGGAGATTTATAGTTAATTTAAATTATATGATAATCAGTGTATCCAAGATAGTTGCTCTGACGTCTGTCTGCCTTTAGATACCAATGCATCTAAGAAAAGAACTAATTAACTATACCTTTAGTGTTAAGTATAAATATTTATTTTAATTGAAACTATTATAATAGATTTTAACAACATGTTACAAATCGTCCTTCACCTAAACCAGTTAGTCTAACCAACAGTTAATCGGTGCATCAGAGCCGTGGTCAAATGGACCGCATCGGCGTGAACACACCTGTGCTGGCATCAAACGCACCGCCCCCCACCACTTCCCCCCACTGGTCATCGCATGAGCCCGCGGTTTATACTCCCATGAGAACTAAAAAACCGACTGTCAGGATGTAGTGATACTAGATGTGGCTTGAGCGTAGCAAGCGTAGAATTTTGACGCAGTAGCCAAAAGGTAATAATAACATACAGTCTACAATGTATAATTGTCACCTTTATCAAAGTTATGATCTGATTTGTACTTATACCTTTAGTGGGAACATTTTTATTGAATACTATTATAAAAAAAATACTACTAAATACTATTATAAATTTATTGAATACTGTAGTATTCAATAAAAATGTTCCCACTAAAAGTAGCAGTTGCATCTACCATTTTACTCTCACTGCATGCGTATCCATCTTACCGTGACCAAGCCGTCACTCGAAAACGAGATGTGAAGCGAAGTAGCGGTTCTTATCTATGGCTGCCTATCTTGGCCTGCCCACTGCAAGTCCGTCATCAGGCGTCCGTGGACATGCAGTGGACAAGCAGTCTAAATGCACGTACCACTCGTTCGGCACCGTCATGAAATTCTCGGTGACGGTGCGGTGAATAAACTGCCGTTAGTTAATAATGTATATTTCAGCTCTGTAAGCTAGTTCAGTACAAATTTTTCATTCATAAGCTCTTAACTTAGCGGTGTTTCTAAAGCCTCAATAAAATCAATTTAATTTTATACTTATACTTATATAAATTGTGATGATTAGTGAGTAACAACAAAAAAAATGCAGTCGTTTGTAAAAAACGAGTGCCTTAGTCCACACGATTGAAGTAAAACTTCTACAGGAAACGTAACTCTCTCTATTTCTATCCTCACTCACTAATAACTCCCTCTCAACTTCCGTTCGCCTCGCCCGATCAATTTCCATAACGCTCTTGTCACCGTCCTACTCCCCAAGTCAAGCGTGCGTAATAAAGTTTTACCAAAAAACCAATTAACTAAATATAAAAACACTTTATTAGTCGTAAAATTTAAACGATGTAAATAATTATAAAATCATACTTTTCATTGGTATTGGATATCTGTTTTAATTACTTATATCGAAAACTCGGCTGTCAATACAGCAAAATAGCTGTTGCCCGTTCCAGTAAAAATGTATATGCATATAAATGCCCAACCAATATTATGGCCTTTTCTGATTTTATTGATTTGAAATACCTAATCTGCTGATTGATTTCTTTATTGCTGACCGACGTTAATTTCTTGGTTGATCCTATTGACGCTTGTCCAGCAATTAATCGTTTGTCTAATTGCCGGTCATTTGGTGGTATACACGCGTGTTTGACTCTCGTTTTGGCACCTAATCAAGTCCTGTGGGAATTGTATTATTCGGAATTTTACAATTTCATGGGAATAGGTGTAAGTTTGCCGATATGTTGTTAAATAACCTATATAGAGAAAAACGTTATGTGATAATCTTACCAAATGTGAAAGGCCATAGGGTCTTGTCTCTTATCACACTTTTTAGTTGACGACGGCTTATATCAACAACACACGGTATGTACATGTGATATGCTCGAAAAAAAGTCTAACAAAAAATTATCGACAAGTGTATTTTTAATTGGTAGTGTAATCATAACAAAACAGTATCAACACAAGAGAAATAAAGCTCAACTATGTAATATTTTACGAGGTTCAGGGGTCCGTATTACTTACCAAATTTAACTTAACTTAAATATACCCTAATAAATAATAGTATAATATAATAGAAGATCATATTCCGGAAGCGGCGGGTTCGATTCTCGCGGCAGGATAAGTATTTGTCCACATTTTTTTTGTACACAAATACATTTCTAAAAAATTAAAAATTTAAACATTATTTGTGAAAAAAAGCGCAAATACTCGTTTCGAGTCAGGAAACCCTAGTTAAGGTCCAGGATCTATGTGTGTGATCGTTGGGCGTTATTATTTCTTATTATTATTAAAAGAAACGGAACTTTTATAAGCGTCTGTCTTTCTGATAGATAAGACAATGATGACTTCAGTTTTATAAATAACCCTCAAAAATATAGATCCTAGAACCTAACTAGAATTCCTTATTTAGGGAGCGAGGAACTATAATGGACCATGCACAAGACAAGTAATTGGGCTTTTTTTCTGTGTACAAATACTGGTTCTGTCGCAGAAATCAAACCCGTAGCTTCCGAGTTTTAAGCCGACTTTCTCAATTACATACCACACAGGCTGTCAAATTTGGGAGATATTTTGACACAATTTATTTTTTTAGCACACCCTCATTATTACTCTTTAAAACATGCGTAATGCAGTGCGAGCTGTGTCTTGATTATAAAACTTCTATTACTATCGGGATCTATTATTGGCTATATTAATATTCTGCTTTTATGTAATTACTATCTATATTATCCTAATGCTGTTGGTCTTTTAATAAATAAATAAATAAAATAAATAAATTTATATCGCCACATGTCACGGGCCTTCTCTCATATGGCCCGTTAGCTCAGTTGGTAGTATCCCTGCCTTCTGAACTGTGGGTTGTGGGTTCGATTCCCACCCAGGACAAACATTTGTGTGATGAACATCGATGTTTGTTCTGTGTCTGGGTGTTATATTGTATTCTATGTATGTATTTACAAACAAAAAGTATCTAAGTATTGTATCAGTTATCAGGTTCCCATAGTACAAGCTTTGCTTAGTTTGGGGCTAGATGGCGCTGTGTGTAATGTCCACACATATTTATTTATTTATATGGGAGACAGAGTATACCACCACACTGGCTAATTACAGTGAACCAGTTGCAGTAAGAGTTGGGATGACATTGTCAAATTTTGATGTGATTCTTGATCATTCTGGTTTCCTAGTGATATTTTATTTCATCGTTGTTTGAGCGAGTTGTGTACGGTTAATACAAAAAATGTAATGATATTTTTTTGTGTGATAAAGTTATCTACAATTATAGGAGGCGGTACTGGGATCCTCAGAGCGTTAGTTTCACACATTACTTGACCTAAGAATTTAAGGAAAATTTTAGTTGGACCCTATAATTATGACAGGTTATGACAATCATCAAATTAGGTGGACCGACGACCTGTTCAGAACCACGGGGCAAGTTTACCAGACTGTGCTGATGTCTCAGGATGGTGTGCAGTGTCGCGCGAAACTTTATACTTTGAAGATATGAGTGGCGTTGTTCTGCTATGAGCGGGCGTGTTGCTTAACATCAGGTGAACCACTAGCTCGTCACATCAATATTATTACTGTTTATAAACTTGCTTTTGCCCGCGAATTCACCCGCGTGACGAAACCAAATTCATAGATAATTCAACCAACAATTTCACCCTTTTAGGGGTAGAATTTCGAAAAACCCTTAATTAGTGAATACCTACACTTTACAAAGAACCCACCCTCCAAATTTCAAGTCTCTAGGACCAGTGGTTTAGGCTGTGCGTTGATATATAAGTCAGTCAATCAGGACTGAATTTTATATGAATGGATGTAAATGAAATGAAAAATAATAAGCGTATTTGGTTATTTGTAGTGATCTAATGAAGTATTAAAATTGTTTGTAAAGATCACATCAATCGATTCACCCTAAATCCTAAATTTTATCACAAGGAGTGTACTTCAAAGCAAGAAAATATTTAAATAACGTTTGTGAAACGTGTTTGTTTGGGATTATACGGTCCGCAAAAATCCTACACAATCTCTCCACGTTCCGAAGAAAACTTGAAAGAGAAATATTTCACTTTATGTGATATTTCTTTTACTCGACTGTTTATTCTCACGGTATTCACTTTATTTTATATTTGTGTACATATTGTGCTGAGCTGAGTATTCCATTTCTGTACCAGTAAGGAAAGACGTTTTAATGAGCTATTTCTAAAGCAACAAAGGTATATTTCTGTTTGTTTATCCAGTCATTTCGGCCCGCCTAGTAATAGCGGCTGCATTGAGCCTGAAACACTAATGTAAAACTTTTTTTTAGAGACATTTGAATCCGTTAGCCATTTGAGCCTAATTACAGGGGTATTTCTAGAAAAAAGTTTCATAAATAGGTATGATACATCAATGGAATTTGCTCAAAAACCCAAAAGAAGTTAACGTAAAAATTTGTTTCCTCGGATTCTTGGCTTAAGCATAAAAACAATTTACAAAGGTAAATCAACTCATATGACCTCTCTCGATAGAGGTCTACGCCTGAACTGCCCCCGTGATAAAAATTGTTTTTAGTATGATAACTAAAAACATTTTTTTAGGTATCAACCTACATCATTATAAGATGTTTTCTTTAAAATTGTCAAAGCACGATTGTAAGTTCCGGACATAACTTAAAAAGTCAATAGTGCATGGCTTAGCGGAATTTGAACCTCACCTAGGTTCATCGCGAACTCACATGGGCTACCACTAAGCTGTCGCTCTTATATATAAATGGTAAATAATATCAACATAGAGTAGATGTAAAGTTCACTTCAATGTAACATTGACTTCACATCCAGAACAATGTAACATGTAACATAAGTTTTAGTCAGCAGCCTTCGGGAGACCATAAAAGTCTCCGAACCTGAACAAAGACATCAATCGGTTCACATTTCATCTCAAATTACACGTGCACACTCATAACAGTTTGTTGAAGTACCAAAAATTTGCTCTCAAACACGTTTCGGATTTAGCATTCGCAGAACTTTGCTTTGGGCTATTGCTAAAAACGTCTGAAATAATTTTGGGTATAAATTATTACTTATTCAGAGTTTCTAATGGCTTAACTTTAAGCCTGCATTGTAATTTTTATGTGATACTTTCTTTCAGTGTTTCATTAAAGGACTTATGGTTTCGTTGAAATCTATACGTCACAGCATGGAGCTGTATAAACTTAGAGATACCTACCACCTCGCTAACGTATCACTTGTCGCCAGGCGCATGATCGTTTAGGCGGGCGACTGCGAAACATTGCGCAATGTAATGTATGGAGCCTACTGCTTTTCAAATACGCAATATGAGTCGTCTCCACGACTAGCGGCCAACAATACTTCTCATACAAACCATTCCCAGCCCTATTCCAACCTTTCATCTTGACAAGCTCTTGATCGATTTTGCTCATATTTAAAATACTTGTGTAGAACTGAGTATCAAATATATCCGCCAAACGTCACCAAAATTAACTGGTACATTTAGACTAAAAAACTTTCCCCTTTTTGGAGGAAATACACATCCAATCAAAATTCACCGGTGATAAAAAAATAAATAAATATATAGGTAGATATACCAAGCTTCGTGAAGATTCGTTGAAAAATATAATCTGTACGCGAATGCGTACGTCTGGACAGGTGGAAACGAGTTGAAGCAAAGCTCACTTCGTTCGTCTAGACAATTATTAGAAGCTATTTCTCTGTGAGATTACCAGATTCAATGTAATTTGCAATCGCAAACCACCATAAGATTCATTGCGCATCGCTTTCTTTTTGTGAAAGGTCTATGTGGCTTAAGAAAAATCAAGTTTTGTCACGACTAACCACGGGTGTTAACATTATGATCCCTGATACCTGATTCTCGATGCGTGGACAACCGATTAGCCAAGCGTTTTACTGAGGTCAACACAGGTTGGTAGCTTACCGTTTTCTTTCTAGTCCTCTAGAGATTTCGAAAACTGAAGCGTGACCAAATGCAACGGTAAGTTTTAATTTGCGAGTATTTGATACTTTATACCTATTGATGGAAATATTTAGGATTCCGTAGCGGAACCGCTTATCTGATCTTTTTTGGACCAATAATATTGTGGGTGTATCCGTTCGGGAGATTATGTGTCACAGATAGACAGGCATATAATAATAATCAGTTTTTTTTTTTTGCTTTATGTATCACTTGTTCCGAAAACTACTGAATCCGAATTTGAACACATTATAATTAGAAAAATATATAATTTAAAAAAATTCTGAAAATTGAATATTTGGATTTGGCCTTATAAATTTTTGTACTACTAAGACATTGGAAAATATAGAATGTGGAAACCTTGAATATGGAACTTATCGTCTTTACCACACAGAAGGAGAAGTGAAAAATTAAAAAAAAAATTTACAATTACAAAATTTCAATACCACAGGTATCAGCATTTTAGTATAGAAACAACCAATATCAACAAGTTACACGCCATCCGTACCGCATAATATAATAATACTAATAAAAAGTGAAACGTTATCTATTTGCTTAGTTTTTCACGACAAGCAACTTTTTAACTTCAATCAATATAGGTTTGTAACACCCGCCAATATTTCGTTTGCTTACAACGAATGAAACTAGATGGCGTGATGCGACCTTAAAACACGCACGCGTTTCGTTCAGTGAACTCGATATACATATCCTGTGAAATTGAAATTGTAATTAGAGCAGGCACTCGATTTCTTGAGCAGACAGACTCCTGGCACTCTCGAAATTACTCTTGTTGCACTGAATTACTACTAGGCGTTGCGGACCGTATACTTCTGGCCCTCGCTTTACATGAATTCAGAGTAACTCCCCTTCCTCGCTAGTTGTATCTATACGTAAATAAATGATGATTTAATAACTGAACTCCGTAATAATTACTCTGCGCCACGTCCCGTCACATCCCCGTTACAGGTTTCTTTTTATCCCGAAAAGTTTAGGTATACCACGGTAATATAGCTGAATTGCGGATAAAACCGCGAGGCCTCTGTTACCTATATTAACAAAACATTTTGTATTACGTATGTAAACTAATTTAATTAAATTTTCCGTCCCGAATCCATTTCTTTTCGATTCAATTTATAGCATACAGTTATTATTCTTGAGCACAATGATATCGAATTAGCTCATTGTATAGATTATCTCATTGATCTTGTGTATGTTCACAAACTAATTTGATTTTTATACTTTCGCTATCTTTCAAATTTATTTTCTTTCGTTCTGAGTTTCACTTCGACATTGATTTGCAAATAGTAGATTACTTTCTGATTGTTTACTGCTACTTTTTATGTTTTGGGAGTGTAACTAATCTTATCTGTTACGAGTTCTATCTATTACATTTATTTACGAGGTGTCAATGGTCATTCTGTTATACAAGTGGCTAAGTACCGTTAAATAAAAACTCGTCAAGTGCGAGTCGGACTCGCGCACCGAAGGTTCTGTTCACATGCAGTACTTACTTATTTGTAATGAGGTCTATTTAAATGCCTCCCCAAATTGAATAGTTGTTGAAAACCTTTACCGCAATTTCAACTCATACTTGGCTGGTTTTTAGTATTTGTTGTTATATAGGTACTACAGAGTGTATATCACATTAATATTATAAAGGCGAAGGTTTGTATGTGTGTATGTGTTTGTGTGTATGTGTGTATGTTTGTTACTCCTTCACGCTCAAACGGCTTAATGGATTTGGTATGAAATTCAAGACAGCTTGTACACTAGATTAACGTATAGGTTACGTTTTATCCCAAAAAAAAAAGAAATTTGCCCGTGGGATGAGTAAATAATTAAAACACATTTTATCCGCGGGTGAAACCATGGAGCGCAACTAGCAGACTATAAAAATACCAATTAAGTTTGAGACTTGTACTTATGCTTTATTAATTTTCATTTACCTTAATTTTACTTAATTTTTATACCACCGACCTCTATCTTTCCTACAATTCTTTCCATCAAAAGGTGACTGGAAGATATCGCTTTTATCAATAAGTCCACCCATTGTATTATAGCTTTAAGTTTCATCATCTGTAACCGTTTTTTTTAGTGAACAATAAAGAGTTTTTGAATTTGTATTTGTTTGTATTGCAGGTTAATAAAACATGCAACCGTTATAAACACGTTTCTTCTACGGAACCTTGATTAATTATTTCTTTATTATATAGTTTTTGAGTAATCCTCTGTAATAATACAAACTCTGCCAGCTACTTATTAAGGCTCAAGAGATACAGCAATTTTTAGGTCAGACAGACACCGGAGGCTAAGTACTGGGGTTCCGCTTTTACCTTTTGGATACGCAACCCAAAAAAAACCGAATTAGTTTACGGTAGTGGTAAACATTGAAAAAGATTTTAAACTAGGCGTTTAAGTTGTTTTCCATCTTTAATTATGTAGTTTGAGTTTTTTGCATCTAAGTAAGTAAGCAAACTAGTACATACATACACACATACGCAGGGGGCCTTGGCGGTGTGGTGGTGGATCAGGTCGGCTCATAGCCGATTCCCGATTTCCGTGACAGGACAAGTATTATACATTAATACTTTTTCTGAGTCTGGATGTTGTGGGACCATGGTGTTCGTAGTTCCTAAATCTCTAGATACAGTGAATCTGAGCGTTAGGCGTTATTATTATTCATGCATGCATGAATACATATGCAGTATTTATTGTATACCGCCGTTTACTCCCATCCAAAGGTTGCCTGAAAGAGATCGCTCTTAGTCATAAGGCCACCCATCGTTATACCTACTGTAAATTGTTATATAACATTTATTAGTTTTGTGATACTATTTTGTATTGTATTCTACTTTTTTTTAAACACGGGTGTTAAGCTATTTTTATACTAAAACGAGCTTCTGCCCCCAACTTCGCCCGCGGCGTGACCTATAGGAAAATAATTCAATCACCCATTTCACCCTCTTAAGGGTGGAATTCCGAAAAATCCTTTCTTAGCGCATGCCTACGTCATAACATCTACCTGCATACTAAATTTCAGCCCGATCCGTCCAGTGGTTGGGTGTGCGTTGATAGATCACTATATTAGTCAGTCAATCAGTCAGTCACCTTTGAGTTATATATATTTAGATTTGTATCAATCTCTACTTGTATCATTTTTGGATGCAGGATGCACTGTCATTGTGAGTGACAATTCAAATGACAATAAATCCCAGGCTCAATCAACCACTCAATTAATCACAATAAGTTAACAGAACCGCAGCACAATCAGTAATTAATAGGCCATATTTAACATGCCAACATAAATACCATCATCATGTTCTATCGGATCAAGGCACAATATAAAATACTCCCGAGACCTCCAGGTGTGAATGCATAAATATGATGCGCGGGCGACCCGCTGGCTCGCTCAAGCCCGCTGTCATATTAACTGTTACATTAAATTACTGCTACGGAACTGATCGACCTTTCGTGCCTATTATCTTAACCGCAGCCACCCAAAATGTAACCTTCAACTGTTACAAAAAAAGCTTAATCTCCAATAGTGATACGGAAACGGTTACGACCTTTCGATAAAACGGTGATAGAGCAATGTACCGCAGCTCCGCACATTGATTTCGGCTCATTCGAAAAGCAATATTTTTTGTCCATTTGTTTGTTTTAATAATATTTTACCCGATGTGATGGAGCGAGCGCATTTGTCAGCTAAGTGATATATAGGCACGTCCTGAGTGAAGCCTGCTTAATTAATTAGTTAGAATGTAAATGTTAATGAAGGGATGGATCACTAATGAGTTCCATGTGAGGAATGTAAGTAGGTATGTAGACATTGAATGGGCAAATGCGTTCAAGCCAATACGAGTAATAAATAACAAGTACCTTTGCTACTTGCTTTTCAAAATGTCTGACAAATTCATAATCACACATACCACCTTAGCCTTTAAAAGTATGTTCCGGCAGCCTCAATAAAAAGCCAGTACCTAAACTTGGCGTTGGCGCGCCATTATCTTAAGATCAGACGCTCAAATTTCCTATATCAAATGCTTGGCAACCGACAATTTTGATAGGTTTTACATGATGAATCTGACAAAAATGCCTTTATTTTTTATTTTGTTTTGGCTTCACACTTTTGTGTATTTAGCCAATGTCAAGTATTTGATAATTTCTCAAGTTAAGTCAAATCACAGTCCAAGTCATCAAGCTAAGTCATAGTCTAGTCAAGTCATACTCTTAGTAAAATGGTGGCACTTTTACTAGAAGATTCTATGGAGTTTTGGAAACAACACGAAAAGAAACGTTTCACCATCATTATACCACTTTCCCACACTCATGCCTGTACTAACGAATTACCAGCCAGCACTTAACGAATAAAACGCACCAATTTTATGCAGTAACATTGAAAGTAACACCAGTTTTGTAAAATAAAAAATTACCGGACATATCAACATAATAATACAAATTCTTAAGTTGGTTATGTTGACAATGAAGATCTACATTAACCAACAACTTTCAACTACCGTTCGCTTCGTCACTCATTCAATAGCTTACTCTCCAAGTTAAGCGTGCGTGAAGAAGTTTTAATTTAAAAAAAACCACTAGTAAAAATGTTAAGCACTTGATAGAAGCTTTCCAGACGCCTGGTTGAGCTGACGCACGACCAAAAGCCTCGCTTGAAAGCGAATTAGCCTAGCTATTCAACGAGACAATGTTGCCAGCTTTTTGGGCACGCTTCCCGCAGAAGGTGATCTAAATTCTGTATTTTATTTATGACCCCTTTTTACCAACAATATTACTCTTTTTCAAATTACTAAATATAGTTTAGTATTATATATAAGTGAAAATTAAAAAATACGTTTCAGCGAGCACATGATATTCTATAACATTAGAATGTAACGACAGCAAATACACTAATGACAATGTAACCTATCCTCTCTAATGACATCACAGCGACGTCCAAACGCAGCATGGCCAATGCTTTTGGCGACGGTTCGTTACCATAGTTGGCCTAACAACGCGTAATGAGGCATCAGTAACTGTGTTAACCCTGTGCATACCCTGGTACCTTGGCGGCTGGTGACTAGGCTTGTCTATTGCAAGTCACTCAGGCGTTTGACGATCGCCCCTTAGAATAACGTGATGACACTTCCCGATAAGGAATTAAGAGACGCGATGACGGTGCTTATGATGTCTTAGTTTTAGGTCAGTAATTTTTCAGTTGTATAACATTGATAGTGAATGTCTAGTGTTACAGATATCCATTGGCTACGATGATCTTTCCCATCGCCTTATGCTCATTTGCTATCCATAGCACGAAAAACTTATTGCTTTGAAGAAAATTAACGAGTTTTGGCGGGAATGCGAAAAAGATTGCGTCACCGCATTGTATTATTTTCCAAAACTTGTGTTATTTTCAGTGTTAGTGCATAAAATTGGTGCGTTTTATTCGTTAAGTACTGGATTACAGGCGTGAGTGTGGGAAAATGGTATAATGATGGTGAAACGTTTCTTTTCGTGTTGTTTCCAAAACTCCATAGAAGCTTCAAGTAAAGTTGCCACCACTTGTACCACCACTACTAGGAGTATGGCTTTGACTAAACTATGACGTGACTATGACTTGACTTGATGACTTCGACTGTGACTTGACACATATTTGCGGGAAATATCATTAACTTGATAAATTATTAATTACTTGACACTGGCTAAATACACAATAGTGTGGCCAAACAATAATGAGCCAAACAATAATTTAAAAAAAAAAGAAAATTTACAGCTAGGTAGGGCCTATGTTAAAAGCCTTAAATCATAAAATACGTTTGATTTTAATTCCGAATAGTTAACTTTTTAGAATACTATACCTGTAAAACAACAGAATACATAATAGTTCTATTAATGAACCCTCTAATAACGAGAAAAAAATATAATCACTAAGATTTTACTCTCTTAAAAAATTACCAAAAATATAAATCTTGAGTGAAAAATATAGTCGGTGTAAATCATATCCTTAAATCACGTTTTATTATTTTAATAGTGGATTTTACCCGTTTCCCAGCAAAACTCCATAATTCTCTGAGATAAAAATATACTATGTTAATATGTATAGGTAGTAGGCAATGCAAACTGTGTGCAAAAATTTCAGCCAGCTTTCACGCAAAAACGGCTGTGATTCAACCGAACTGAACGAACCGAACCGAACGAAACAGCTAGACGAACGAACAGACAACTTAATTTTTTTATAGGTATATCAGTAGGGATAGCTAAAGGCGATAAGGTTTTTT
Organism: Ennomos fuscantarius; assembly: GCA_905220475.3. Lineage (NCBI taxonomy): Eukaryota > Metazoa > Arthropoda > Insecta > Lepidoptera > Geometridae > Ennomos > Ennomos fuscantarius. The sequence continues at coordinate 6,948,933 of HG992039.1, forward strand.
TATAACTTAGACAGACAAACAAGCCGACGGCCCGCCTGATGGTAAGCAGTTACCTTCGCCTATAGACACCTGCAACACCGGGGGCGCTGCCAATGCGTTGCCTAACTTTTAAGACTCTATTTACCCTACGTTTGAAGTGCCCCATGTTGCAGCTCAGCGGAAACACTTCAGATGGTAGCTCATTCCACTACTTCCAGGTATGTGACAGATATGTAGTATGTGGTAGGTATATGGTATGCCTTAAATGAAAGACTGGCGTGAAACCTAGGAAGTAATTAATATAATAATAGCGTCCAGCGATCACATACATAGATCCTGAACTCTAACTAGGATTCCTTGTGTCTAGGGACCCAGTAACTACGACAATCATGATCCAACGACACTCAAACTTAGGACAAGTATTTGCGCTTTTTTTGTGCACAAATACTTGTCCTGAGAATCGAAATCTCTGTCACAGAAGTTGCCTTGTATTACATTGATGGTTTTTAATACGCTTTTATTAGCTTCAGACGTATGTATGTTAGTATGTAACGGAATCTCTGAACATGATTTTGACCCCCTTCAAAACGTCGGATTAACTCGAAATTTGGAATTCTTATGCCATTCTAGGATAATCAGGATTAGTGATTTTTTTTCCCGAGAAAATTCAACTAAAAAATTAAAAATAAATAATAATTTAAAAAACTAAATAATACGCTTTTATAGAAAATCCAACTAAAAAAATGGAAAATAAATTTTAATAAATTTGAATTTAAAATAGTGTAAGAAAAAATCATTTTATTGTAAAAAAAAATCGTGGGGTGCTTTTCTGGATATTATCAAAATAACCCTTCTAGTCATACCTGTTCATAAAATTAGAACTATTGATACCATGCACCCCACGATTTATTTACAATAAAATCATTTTTTCCTTACACTTTTTTTAATTCAAATTTATTAAAAAAATATTTTCTATTTTTAAGTTGGATTTTCTATAAAAGCGTATTATTTAGTATTTTTTTAACTATTATTTTTATTCAATAACGCCTGTAATTTTATAATGTGTATAATCACTTAGCAGAGCCTCAATAGATGGCGCTAAGCGTTTCTGTTTCGCATATTGGTCGTTTTAAAAGCATCGCAAACACGAACTGTGAGAATTTCAATTCATAATTGCTTATAACTCTAGCTAATAGTTATTTGTGTGTTAGATCACCTAGCAATTCCAGATTAATGCAGTGTTTATTCAAGAAACACTAGTTAGTAATCAACAGATATTAAACTGATTACGTTATTACAGCTACTAAACCACACCTTGAACGTTGCGATTTTAATTTATTCATGGAACTATTGATCACATCATTGTTTAATTAAAATCAAAGCGTATAAAACAAAACAAGGAAACATTTCACATTGTTTGTATTACCCAAAAACAAAAGAAGGTAAGTAATTCCATTATTACTTTTTTTAACTTTCCTGTTGGTCTTGGGCATTCAATTGGGGGCCAGTTTTATAAACAAATGTTTTATAAATTCAAATTTGAATGTCTATTTTCCCTCTACGTCATAATTTTAGATTGAAGATGTCACGTAGTAAAAACTGGGGTAAATAGCCAGGTTATTCCTCCAATTACATCATTATATTCACTTCATAGCTGTCACGAAGGCATGACACGATCCGTCGCTTATGATAACCATCGTACCTACTATTTAGAACGACTTACGTTTAGAAGCAATTATATATAAGAGTGCATTAGTATAATTTATATAAGTAGGTACTTACCAAAATGTGTCAGTTATATGTGTAGTTAATTTTTTTTATGTTCGTGACGATCTAGTCGTTCGCCTGATGTTAAGTCACACGGATGCTATTATCAGTTGTAGTGTCACTCGAAACTCTAAAGTGTATAGTTTTTCACATAACACTGCACTGCGCACGTCATTTTGAGATATGAGCACAGTCTAATAATCTTACTTAGATCTTCTAGCATCTTATTTATCTCCTGATTACTAGACTGTGAGATTAGGTCATAAAGTCTCATTTGCCTAGTAATTTCACTAGGTACAGTGCCCTTCAAACGGAAATAGTAGTGTTTGCGCAATACTGCTTGGTGGCAGAATAATTGGCAAAGTGGTGATACCTACCTAGAAGAACTTTTCAGAAAAGTCCTAACACCTAGTAAAGATTTTTGAAGTAACAAGCATTTAAAAAAATCGACCAACATGAGAACATCGTTCGGTTTTGAAATTGGTTGAAAATCGAACTTAAGTAATTTTTACGGAGGAACAGAAAATGAATCCCAACATTGGTTTTTATAACTCATTGATTTTGAATGATTTATTTATTTGCGAATAAACTTAGCCTAATACACTGTGAAAGTGAATGTATTTAATTTTATAGAAATATTACAATCTTTCGAACAGTTTTACATAATGCAAAAAAATAAAAAGGGGCGTCACAATTTTATTGAAGCTCATACTTGCAGTGTTCCGCCCACACTGCTTTTAGAGACCTCCGTCTTCGAACTAAGTAAAAACTTCATTGACTATAAATCCGTGCTTTATTTTCTAGGTACGTAGCTAAACATGGCTGAAATCAGAAATTTTAAAATTTAATATTTGATGTAGATGGAATGTAACAATGTAGACACGCCATGTAACATTGTGGAGAATTCTTCGACATCGAAACGCGGTACAGAACAAGCGATAAGTTTTATAGGCGCATTGTTGCCATCGATGGAGTCCTGTTCGAAGGAACAGTGCTCAATAAGTTGTTGAAAGACTGCCTTAAAATGTATTTTTTTACTGTTTCAATATTTCTCAAGGTACTGAGGAAAGTAAGATTTCTTACTATTATTATATGGGGGACTTGTAAACACTGAATTACATAAAATTTGAACAAAAAGATGTTGCTTCTTAAAGCTATATTAGTAGTTAGGGTAAACAACGAATGTTATTAAAAAATATAAACTACTAGCTTCTGCCCGTGGCTTCGCCCGCATGGCCTATAGGAAAAGAAAAATATTTTTTAAATAGATTATTCAACCACCCATTTCACTCTCTTAGGGATGGAATTTCGAAAAACCCTTTCTTAGGGATACATTTTACAAAGAACGCACCCTTCTTTTAAGTTTCTAGGACCAGCGGTTTAAGCTGTGCGTTGATATATAAGTTAGTCAGTCGGTCAGTCAGGGCTATGAATTTTATAGATTAAGATTATAAAAGTGCCAGTAATATAGATTACTACAAAAAGGCTTCGGCAACTGTTATGGGCAGCCATGCCGCTTAACTGTTGTAGTTAAGCATTACGGCTGCCCATAACAATTGCAGTGCCACTCGGAACATAAAATATAAAGTAAAAAGTAAAGTAAGTATAAAGTTTCACGTGATAATTCACGGGCAAGTTACTTATATCTTTAGACATAGCACAATCATGTTAATAATGAGTAGAGACTTTAGGGCTATATTTAATTAATACTTAGTAATTTTAATACCAGTGGACGTAATATAGCAGTGACTCAATTTGCTTTTAGAATTTGTGAAATCTTTGCATTTATGTTGTTGATGTTACAATATTGACTCAAGCTCCAGTGGTTATCAAATAATCATTAGACATTGCAAAAAGAATGCATAGTTCATTTAATTATTGAAGTTTCATCTTTGCATACAGCTGATAGATTTGCCAAACGATATGCACTACTTACTCGGGATACGAAATCAAAATGTAGTAATTATTTTTTTACCGACTATTTTTATTCGGCAATCGTGAATCGCAGAACCGATTGCTCCGTCATTCGGATCCATCATTTACAAAAAAAAACACTTGTAAATTTGCAAACTAAATAAAAGTCACTGCTTTCCCACGGTTTCTGAAAAAGATTCGAATATTTTATTTTCTGGTCCGATGCCATTTTCATTTCCTATCGATATCCGTTATAGGATGATGTTTAATTTGCTCAGTATACGCAATCGTAGATAGAAGAAATATTTGTCTAGAGTTCCGTAGATAAAGAAAAGCGTATTATGTTTCATTAAATTAAAGGCTTATAGGTTACGAGCTTCTGCCCGCAGCTTCGCCCGCGCCGTGGCCTATGGGAAAATAATTCAACCACCCATTTCACCCTCTTAAGGGTGGAATTTCAAAAATCCTTTCTTAGCGGATGCCTACGTCATAACATCTACCTGCATGCCAAATTTCAGCCCGATCCGTCCAGTGGTTTGGGCTGTGCGTTGATAGATTACTATGTCAGTCAGTCACCTTTGAGTTATATATATTTAGATTTATAGGTTATTTTTATTTTTCCTATCTCATAATTGGTAATTACATGCATGTCTCAATTAATATTTAAGGCATAACTACTCTGAGTATAACAACAAATACTTAAAACTTGCCAACTGCGGGTTGAGGTTTCGATAAAAGTATTTAACCACTTCTATTAAATTCAGGGAGCTATTTTATATGGTCTTATCATAAATGTAAGTATCCAAATGTGTACGGAACCCTCGGTGTCAAAGTCCAACTCGCGTTCAGCTTGTTTTGTTTAGCTCCATCCTACTCCTGCAATGGATTGGAAACTATTTCTTAAATACTGTTCATCAACGGAATATTTACCATGTAATTTATTTGTTTCGAGTGGGAACTGGTTGTCAAGTGCTGGAGTCACCATCATCATCATCAGCCTGGACACGTCCACTGCTGGACATAAGTATTCCACAAGAAGCGCTCTATCAGCGGTTGCTTGCCGTTTGACACTCTCCATGGTTTTCAGCAGGTCATTTGGATTTTTTTGAACAGGCTATTGATGTTAGTCTCTACCGACCTTTACAGCGTTACCGGGTGGCAGGGCTTAAGGCGTCCAGCCGTCAAAGTGGGGGGCAACTAGCTCAAGGGCACCCCTCTAGTGATAGTGTTGGCTTGGGCCGTTGCCGGGATATGAGGATCGAGAAGACTACGTCCATTGGAAGAGTAGACTCTATAAAAAGTCGCGTCGTCTAGCTTACCTACGAAGGAAACGTCGACCTCGTCAGTGGGTTTGGTGTCTGATTATGGTACGCTGGTAGAAGGTAAGAGGGTTAGACTGGTCCGGTGATCCTATCGCAGCTGATACAACGGCTGCTATAGGATCGTCCGGGTCGCTCAAGACGTATCAAGAGGACAACGGGGTAAGCAGGTCGTTCGGTGCATCTATGTCTGTGGTGTGGTATCAGTTGTGTCTTTTGGTTCATAGTCGCCACTCGAAAACAGTTCCGCTGCTGAGTACCTACACTATTTTAATGCTATTCCCGTTCTTTAAAATACAGAATATAAAATACAAACAAGTAAGCATAATTTATTATACCTATTAACTGTGTGTGTTTTTTAGAATTAGTTCTGTCATAAAAACGGCTATTCAGACCTGATAAATATGATCTACTAGTTGCGCCCCGCGGTTTCACCCGCCGATAAAACGTATTTTAATTATTTACTCGTCCCATTCACACCAATCCAATTTCACTTTTCCGGGATAAAATGTAGCCTGTATGTTAATCCAATGTATAAGCTATCTTGGTACCAAATTTAATTCAAATCCATACAGCCATTTGAGCGTGAAGGAGTAATAAACAAACACACATACAAACTTTCGCCTTTATAATATTAGTGTGATAGTGTGATGTGATTATCGTAAGTCAAACTTTTGTAGTGAATAATAACCGATTTATAAATCGAAACTCATAGTTAAGAGACAGTTTTCGTCAATGATTCAATACAATAGCTAAGTCTATACCTATCAAAAATTTCTCGCATTAGACTTAAAATTAAAAATACAAATTTATAAAGAAATAACAAATGAATACGTAAAAGAGACTTATTAATAAACAGTAGTGGTAGGATGCAATAAAATAGCGCCTCAAGGTCCAAGAGGAATGTAATTTCATGGTCCCCAAAAATAAAGCTATTTTGATAGGCTGATCAATCAAAAGCGAACATCTGCTGAAAATAATTTTAAAAGTATAAAAAACACACCCATGTCTACTTAAATAGAAGTTTTCATTCAAGTTTCCAACAATAGGTGTTCCTTCATTGGCACACTAGCGGTTGATTACTGCTTATGTACAGTCAGCATAAAAGCCAATGAAAAAAGGACCATAAAGCCAGAATATCTTAGTTTACTGTAAAACGATTTTGCCATAATATTTTACAAATAATAATCTCACTATCCGCTTATATCTCAGCTAAGTCATAAGTCTACTCCCACAGGGAGAGGTCAAATCCTAAACCACCATGCTAACTAAGTGCTGGTTGGTGAATGACGCAACAGGTTTTTGAGTTTTGGAAACAACATAAAGCCAGAATATCTTAGTTTACTGTAAAACGATTTTGCCATAATATTTTACAAATAATAATCTCACTATCCGCTTATATCTCAGCTAAGTCATAAGTCTACTCCCACAGGGAGAGGTCAAATCCTAAACCACCATGCTAACTAAGTGCTGGTTGGTGAATGACGCAACAGGTTTTTGAGTTTTGGAAACAACACGAAAAGAAACGTTTCACCATCATTATACCACTTTCCCAGACTCATGCCTGTTATCCAGCACTTGACGAATAAAATGCCACCAATTTTATGCACTAACACTTAAAATAACACAAGTTTTGGTAAATAATACAATGCGCTGACGCGATATTTTTCGTTTTCCCGCCAAAACTCAGTTTTTACGGTTGTAACCAGTTGTGCTATATTGATTGATGTTCATTTGTTTCTCATTGATGTGATGGTTAATTAATCGAAGCATTATAATTCTACGATTTCAATTCAAAATACGTGGTAATTCTTAATACCTAGATGTACCTTTAAGTCAATGGAGAACTTGAATATATAGCGTAAGTCCATGGGATTCCGCATTTGGATCCAAAAGATTGGCAACCAATGTTCAGCAGTGAACTCTGACTAATTTTCCGTGTCAATGATTTTTAGTGTATTTATCTACAAATGATATTTTTGAGACGTTGACGATTAGTAACGCAACGACAGCAAGATACTTCACACAATCCAAATAATAAAACTATTTTTAATCTTGTCAACTTAACGATGTAATAAAATTTTCTATCGTTTCTTTGTAGATGCTGACGCTACTTCACCCACACATGTGTACAACGCACGCACACACAGTTGGATATAACTAGTTAATTTCCTTTGCGACAAAGGCGACTCGCGGCGGGATGGATGCGTGGAAATCGCGATACGTCACGGTGATCCTCGCGGGGCCGGCTGCCGACTGAGCCGCTGTGAGTGGGGTACCCGTGCTTGGGTACCAATTTTGCTATTAATATTGGGTCGAAAATATAAAACAAAAAAAAAACGAGTGTGCTTTAGACCACACGACTGACGTAAAACTTCTTTAGTTTAGCTCCATCTATCAGCCGGTATAACTTTGTTTTTGCTTTGTTTTATGTTAATGTTGTTACCTTAACAATTGTTAATTGTCATTTCAACGGATATACCAACATACGAGTGGCTGGCAGTCATTGGATGAGAAAAGCCGAAGACCGGGCTCAATGGCGTACCTTGGGAAGAGGCCTATGTCCAGCAGTGGACTAACACAGGCTGATGATGATGATGATGATGACCAACATAATACTTTTTTTAACATTGTTATTGGCAATAGAGATCAACGTGAGTCAACTTCCGTTCGTCTTGCTACGCATTCACCAGCTTACTCTCCAAGTCAAGCGTACGTAAAGAAGTTTTACTTCAAAAGTGAGTAATAATATTTAAAAAAATATATCTATCTAATTTTCTTTAGAACATTTTAAGCTAAGCTTGCGTACATAAAGAATTTCGTATCGAATGGCTTTGAGTTTTATATTAGGTCTTTACCTATGAAATTGCCGTTTTGTTTGAAAAAAGTTAAAGTATTTTTTTTTCGAACTTATTTATTTCTTTTATTCAAAGTAATCACCCCTGCAATCAATGCATCTTTGCCAACGCTGTGGCAGTTTATGGATGCCCTTCTTGAAAAAATCAGCAGGACGGGAGACAACAAACTCTTCAAAGGCGTTTTGTACTGCCTCTCGGGAATTGAATTTTTTTCCCGCTAAAAAGTTGTCCAAATTTTGGAAAAAGTAATAGTCGGTAGGCGCAAGATCTGGTGAGTATGGCGGATGAGGGAGAGCTTCCAAACCCAACTCATGTAGCTTAGAGACGGTCTGTTGTGCAGTATGGGGTCGCGCGTTGTCGTGAAGTAGCAGTGGAGACGACCGATTGACCAAAGCTGGTTGCAGACGTGCGAGTTTCGCCATCATTGTGGTCAGTTCTTCAATGTACACATCTGCAGTAATGCTCTCGCCGTTTTGTAAAAAGCTATGATGAATCACACCAGCACTAGGCCACCAAACTGTGACCATCACCTTTCTAGGGGTCATTTTTCGTTTTGCACATTGCTTTGGTACCGAACCAGGATCTAACCAACTTGCTGAGCGCTTTCGATTGTCAAAAAGAATCCATTTTTCGTCGCACGTAACAATTCGGTTCAAAATTCCTTCATTTCTGTGCCTGTTAAGCAGCGCAAGGCAAGTCTCGACGCGTACGTTGCGCTGGCGATCGTTAAGTTCGTGGGGCACCCATCTATCAAGCTTTTTTATCTTGCCAATCTCTCGCAAATGGACCAATATTGTTTTGATGCTAACATCAAAAGCTGCTGCCAGCTCAGCTGTAGATTGAGATTCATCAGCTTCCACAATCGCCATTAATTCATCATTGTTGACCAAAGTTTCCGGACGACCACGAGGTTCATTTTTCAAGTCAAAATTTCCAGAACGGAACCGAGCAAACCAATAACGGGTTGTACGTTCGTTTGTACAGTTCTCTCCGTAAACGTCGTTGATGTTACGTGTCGTTTGTGCCGCGTTGGTGCCACGACGGAACTCATATTCCATAATTACACGAAATTTCAAAGTATCCATTATGAGGAAAAATGTTGAAATGTAATGAAAATACAACGCTAATCAATAAACAAATGACTTATATTGTAAATAGAATGTCATATTTTTAAAACAAAATTAATTTGAATGTAGAATTCATAGCCAATCAAAACTTTTTTTTGTTTGAAAAAGTCTGTACTGCATTACGGCAATTTCATAGGTAAAGACCTATTATTAAACTTCTTGATTAGTTCAACGAGCTACGAATGAATTCGCTTTGATATTCTTTTGAAGCTTAATTAAATTTTGCTTTCTTTGTTTGCATAAATCTTACAGAGACGAGAACCCTGCAGCTGGTAACGTTTGAAGCGAATTCCTTCCTCTATGAAACCAAGCCAACTACCTGGAATTTAGGCTTTACTGTACTAACAATTAGAGTTATGTAGGAGGAGTATAGGAGGTTCCTATAGAGGTAGGTATATGGTAGAGCGGCAGAACAACACTCGCTCTTTGTCTGATGAACCGTAAAACATTTAAAACAATATCTTCTATTATAGCCACGTTGTTTGAGGGAATAATTTCTGACATACAAAACATTCTACTGAAACAATCGGTGGCAGATAATTTGAAGAAGAACCTGTAGTTGATTATTTTAAACGGTTTATTGCCTTGCCAATGATAAGAATGTGTGTCTTTTTGTAATATACTGAACGTTATATGTACTATATGTACATAGATAATTTACTTTCTTAAAAATTTAATACAGTGTGGTTTACTCTTTTAAATCAGTTCCATGGTAATTAAACGATCTTAGTTCGATTTTAGCTGAGTGCCATTACTACATAGATGTAAATAAATAATAAATAAATACTTTTGCATTTTAAATTTTATTTATAACTGTTAATGACGATAAAAAGTACTGGTTTCAAATGCTGGCCTTTTACATATCAAAACTTAGCCTTGATATGTAAAAGGCCTCATTTAAAAGACAAGTTAACTCCGACAACAAATGCATTTACAGTGAGCTGTCAAACTTTATTGCAGTTCTTTAGTGAGGGTATCAGTTTTCTCTATTAGTACCACTAAATCACTAAATCAAATTCTGAAATGATATTACAAATAAATGGCCGTGACCTACATGGATTTCTGTCGATTAAAAAAAATTGAATATTGCTGTTTACTCAATTATCGAGTCGCTCGCTGCTCAACCGGTTAAATTGCATTTTAAGCCAGTACTTTTAATCGTCATTAACAGTTATAAATAAATTTAAAACACAAGAATATTTAGTTATTATTTATTTAGTAATGGAGCTCAGCAAAAATCGAACTAATATGAACAAAGTAGAAAGGAATATTGATGTGCGGAAGCTGGTTTGCTCGGTGGTGACGCACAATTAGAAATAAGAACTTAAATACTTGTGTTTATGTATGTGTTTTGTTATTCGCTGTATTATCCTTCCTGTATTATATATATGTTCATGTTAATAATAGGCTTAATAATATATAAAAAATAATCTAACAAAAAGCACGGACCCAGGTGTCTGTGGAAATGCAGATTAAAAAGAAAAAAAAGGAGTATTGATGTATAAATACATTACATTTATATTACATTCCTTTTGAATCAGCAGCAATAAGAGGGTCATGTCCTCCGCAGTGTGATGGCGATGTCATCGTTCGCAAAACCTACAAGTGACACTGGAGAAACAAGGTCCTCGAGTGGCGACCACGAAGCGGAAGACGCAGCATAGGCCGGCCCCCACTAGGTGAACTTACAACCTGCTGAGCGATCACGTAACTCGATTGCAAACAATAGAAAAACAAATTTATATGGACTTGACAGTTTGAATACGCAGTTTATGTGCATAGTTAGTATGGAATTTTTTTATTTTGCATTGCAATCAAAGTTTCGTGATCACACCCCTGCTCAGCCACTGAAAGTAGCGCTCTACAAGTTCCTATGTTCAGCGGGCGTCTTTAGGCTGATGATGATTATGTCTCCCGTAACTTTCATTAGCTAACTGTAAAACTTCACTTGGTACAAAAATGTAGCCGTAAAGTCTACCCCCGCTTAGCATCAGACTGCGTGTTAGTTCCCGGAATATAGCTGCGATTAAACGCGACACAAACTATTTCCGCTTAACCGAGAGAAATCATAATTACTCCTTCGGGTCTACTCTTACGCACCCCCTTTGATGTTTTTATTCAAAATCCCGGTTACGGCCAACTTAAAACAAATAGAACGACTCACGACCGATTATACGTTTGCGTTAAAACGATTCGAAACGGTGATAGGTAGCTTTCGTTTTTCGCCCCTGTGTGGTCCCCGGTCTCGCCCCGATTCGGAAAATTACTCCTTCAGTTTTTGCTGTCAGTTTGCTTGTCAATAATGTGACGTTTTGGTAATCACACGGAACAATTTTGTTTATTTTCGCCCGGATGATACCTGATTTTGTGCAAATAGACACGATATTGAGGTTTTCATTTAACATTTTACATCTATAATCATACATTGTAACTATAATCTAAACTATGCGTAGTAAAGAGGTGCTGCGCGAAGTAAAGTGGTGTGCTGAAGAAGTTATTATTCAATTATTTACTACGAAAACAGATCTCATTAAAAATGCAAGGCGCTGCATTTTACACAGCGGATTTAGGGGCTATCTTTAGTGCAGATGGGCATCTACACTATACACATACTTTTATACAGATCTTATTTGACAGCCTTTGTGGTTTTATGGTGGAGTAGATCGGCTCATAACCCGGAGGCGGCGGGTTCGATTCCCGTGGCAGGACAAGTAATTACTTGCGCAAATACTTGTTCTGAATCTAGAAATTGTGGGACCATGTTCCTCGTAGTTCCTGGGTCCCTAGACACAGGAATCTTAAGGGTCCAGGATCTATATATGTGATTGTTGGGCGTTATTATTATTATTATTAATGAATAAATTAGTACCACTAAATAGAATCTATAAATGATATTACAAATACAACTTTAGCTATTTGTTCGTGTCAATTTAACTCGGGCTATCAAAGCTAAGTTCGCATGATTTCCCTTCACAGATCGCCGCGTATTTTGGATGCAAGCGCGCGGTACACTCGCGCAGATGCGACATCCGCCGGTCTCACGTGGAAATCGATTTTCCATGGTATGCCAGCTGTCGCGAGCGACAACTATAACCCAACTGACATTTACCATTAATTTGTCAGGCTGTTGACTGTAATACAATAGAAATAAGGTTCGGTTTTGGCTAATAAGTTCGTTTTAGGTGAGAAATCTATTTTTGCCGGAAGTATGTACTATGAAAGTCAAAAGTTCCTTTGTTGATATTTTTAATGTTTCGCACATTGTTGGCGGACCCACCGCGTTTGATCCGATTGAAGCAGTTATTTATGATTATTAGAATAGCGTGCCGATGGCGAATAATTAATTTTTACGTTCAATTTTTATTGTTATGTCACGACGTTGATGATCCTGACGCATTAGTTACGATTGTTTGCTTGTGTGATTAAGGATTTAATATATGGAGGCTGTAGAATACGTTTTTTTTACAATTAGTTATTGCAATTTTGATAGTTATCAGATATTTTAATTAAATTTGCGTTGAATATAAATATATTTACACCAACTCATAAAACACGTTGATACTGGAAGTCTTTAATAAAAACCTTGTAGTTTTTTTTCTGGGTGTAATCATTATTATAATCCATAGTATTAGTTGAATAAAAAGTTTTTATTACCGTTTATTAAAAGATATATATATAAAAAAAAACACCCGCCCATAATGTAACAGCCAATGAAATGATCGTTTTATCTCTATTATTGAAAATCAAAATTAGCGAGTAATTTAGTTTTAACCAATCTTTTATACAATGAGAGGTTTTATTGGTTACGTTGTTTCCACATTTTTTTTTGAGTTTTGGCTCCACACTTTTTTGTATTTAGCCAGTGTCAAGTAATTGATAATTTATGAGGTTAATGATATTTCACGTAAATAATGTGTCAGGTCACAGTCGAAGTCATCAAGTCAAGTCAGAGTCAAGTCATAGTCTGGTCAAGTTATACTCATAGTAAAGTGGTGGCCACTTTACCAGAAGCTTCTATGGAGTTTTGGAAACAACACGAAAAAAAACCGTTTCACCATCATTATACTACTTTCCCACATTCATGCCTGTAATCCAGCACTTAACGAATAAAATGCCACCAATTTTATGCTCTAACACTGATAATAGTACAAGTTTTGGAAAATAATATAATGCGGTAACGTGATCTTTTTCGTTTTCCCGCCAAAACTCCTGTTTCTACATTACTTTTGTATTTGTATTCCCTGCAAAATAATTCTAAGCTCAAAAATTTAAATTAGCTCCATTCAATATTCAAATGTGGAAAGAAAAATACGTCCTACATCAAGAGAGGCAATGATTGACGACTCTCATAATCTTTGGTCAAAGACTGATGGCTGGTCTCTCAGAAACGTCAAAGGTTTGATTGGTGGCTCCCATGTGTAATACCGGTAGTTACAAAGGAGTTACTTGGATGATGTACGTAGCTGAGTATTTTGTTATAATTTAGCTGAGTGGGATGTGTCATTGTCTAGCTAGTCTGTATAAAGAAGGTTGTTGTAATATGTTCGAGAAGTTTCAATACGTCTATTTTATGTGTTTGATGAATTAACTTACCAAAGTATTTTATTTGGTTGTAATATAAGCTAATAAGATTTTAATAACAATTTCTGGATTTAAAAATTAAGAAGCAACTATTTTTATCATATAGGTTATCTTGCATAGATAATAAAGAACATTTGGAGCCCTGAAAGGTAGACATAGGTAGAGGTGTCTTTAGTTTCTTCAACTTATTAATTTAGTATTGGTCTCTCACTCTCATTTTCACTCTCTTCACCTTTTCTTTTAATCATAATAATAATAATAATAATATGTGTGAACACCTCACACAACGCCATCTAGCCCCAAACTAAGCAAAGCTTGTATTATGGGAACCAGATAACTGATACAATACTTATACACTTTTTGTTTATAAATACATACATAGAATACAATATAACATCCAGACACAGAACAAACACCTATGTTCCCACCCAGGACAAACACACCCACATCATTGATTATTTATCCACATTTACAATTTTATATGAGCATAGCTTAGTAAGTCTATTAGTAAGAAAAAATTGTGGTTAAATGTCTGCATTAAACCACAATTTTTTCTTATTTTTTCTGATTTTATTAATGCGATCTAGAAAGAGTACCTGGTAAGTAATACAATTAATAACATAAAAATATATAACTCAAAGGTGATTGACTGACTGACTTACATAGTGATCCATCAACGCACAGCCCAAACCACTGGACGGATCGGGCTGAAAATTTGCATGCAGGTAGATTTTATGATGTAGGCATCCGCTAAGAAAGGATTTTTCGAAATTCCACCCTTAAGAGGGTGAAATAGGTGGTTGAATTATTTTCCCATAGGCCACGCCGCGGGCGAAGCTGCGGGCAGAAGCTCGTTAGTAATAAAATGAAAATCGTTACCTACAGTAGATATATACTCCAAACTTACCAAAGACACGCTAACGTTAGACAACGTGCCCAGAATGTTGGCAGCGTTGCCACGTTGAAAAGCAATGCCTTCGGGCCAAGTACTAGAGAACAGCATTTTGATCAAGTCTAAATAGATAACATAAAAATAAATCAAAACAATAAACCCGATATACAGTTGATACCTCAAATATTATAAGGCTCGAATTATAGCCATTCACAATTTTCTTAACACAATAAAAACAATTGTGAATAAAGGTCATTCATAGAATAACCAAGCGAGCAAACCTGGAACCAAACTTCACAAACTAAATCCGATTGGGCGCGTCCATCGATTGAGCACACGAATTAGCCATGTTATAATTAGGCATATGACATGAATTCAACGGTTATCACAATGGAACAAACGAGGCATAGAATCATGATATGACGCTGCATCAGCTACGCTCTAGGAGCAGAGATGTGACCGCTCAATTCTCGAGCTGGGACGACTTAACACCTGGATCTAATCAGCATTTCTACACTCATTTTTAACAGTTAATTTTATACGTATCTTAGTGTTATATGTTCGATTTTACGGGTGTCCCGTATGGAGTGATACGGTTTTGTGCCGTAATAGGTGCGAAGAGAAATTATGTGCGGATGTAATAGGCGAGAGTGGTTTCATAGAAATTATTATGTTACTAAATAGTCAATATAATAAAAACTCATTGACTATTTCGTTATGTATACTTATATAATAATAATATAGGGACCCAGGAACTACGAGGACTATGGTCCCACAACACCCAGACTCAGAACAAGTATTTGCACTTTTTTTTTCTGTGCACAAATAATTTGGCCTTCCGCGGGAATCGAACCCGCCACCTCCGAGTTATGAGCCAACCTACTCAACTACCGCACCACAGAGGCTGTCAAAAATATGTCATAAATGGCTACAACATGCTGATTCCAAAAATCAAAAGCCTTCCTTGCGTCTTCAAATATTACATACTAGCTATACTATACTTAGCGTGCGAAGCCGCGGGCAGAAGCTGGCCTTTAGGCTGGCCTTTAGGAAGCAAAGAAGAATTTTTTTCATAGATAATTAAACCACCCATTTCACCCTTTTAGGGGTGAAATTTCAAAAACCCCTTTTTTAACCTTCTTTTAAAACTCCTTCACGCTTAAAAGGCTGAATGGATTTAGATGAAATTCAGTACCAAGATAGCTTATACACTGGATTAACATATAGGCTACATTTTATCCCGGAAAAATGAAATGCTCCCGTAGGATGAGCAAATAATTAAATTACTTTTTATCCGCGCAACTAGTACTGGCATAAAACTCGATTTTATTCTACATAATTAAAACAAATTCTGGACAATATTTATTTAGGTACACATAAATGGGTGTCTAAATAATATATATACAGATATATAATAATATTTATGAAATCCTTCGTGGACCAATTTACCCCAGAACCATAAAAACGTAATATAAACATAATTAACATTAACAACAATTAAGTAGAAAAACTTAATCTAAGATCACTATATTAGATATCTCTATATGTGTACTTATGGAATAATTTTAGAAATCAATTTACCTAAATTTACAATTCAAAAATGATATCTTGGATGTCAGGAATATAACTGAAAATTAAATTAACCCCTCAGAGGCTCCATCAACCCGCATACTCTGTTATCTGTTTGCGCCAAACCACAACATCAGGCTATCAGGCTAACGAGGTTTCACTACCAAATAGGGTAGGCCTATAGTAGACCTATGGGCTTTTGCTGCATTGTTTTATTCTCAGATTACACTCGACATTTTCAAGAGGAACTTATTATTTCTTAACCTTGACTGGCCTGATAGCTCAGTTGGTAGTTGCTCTGCCTTTTGAACTGTAGGTTGTGGGTTCGATTCCAACCCAAGACCAACATTTGTGTGATGAACATAGGTGTTTGTTCTATGTCTGGGTGTTATATTTTATGTTATTATTTATATGTACATACATATAATACAAGATTAAAAACACAATTGCTTGTAAATACATTTCCAAGCAATTGTATTTAAGTATTTGTATCAGTTATATGGTTCTTATAGTACAAGCTGTGCTTAGTTTGGGACTAGATGGCGCTGTGTAAAATGTCCACAAATATTTATTTTATTTTTTATTTTTTGAAGCAATTAAATCTCATTTTCTAGTGGTTTTTTCAATCAAACGATGATTACTTCTGATATGAAGAAGATAAATAATCACAAAGTCAAAAGATCTTATATCAATACATATCGGAAATTATAAAAGAAATTGGCACCAAATTATAGGTATTGGTAATCGAATTGACAACATTCCAAACTCTCTCGGATTAACTCGTTACAAAAGCTGAATATATAAACAAAAGTCTTGAATAAACATAAACGAGTTTATAATTAAAATTAATCCGGGTCAAAATAAATACTCAAACTCGAGGGCGTTCAATAAATATCAGATGCTGGCCCAATATAAGATTGAGACAGTATATAATGTTGTGATGAAGCTTTGTCCATTGAGGGGATAATCCCAAAAGTGCATGTGTATTAAGAGCACCTTTCGTTTTTAAAATGTCACCAAAATATAGAAAGGTCGTTTTTAGAATCCATATAAAAATGCAGCCTCGAACGAACTAACCCGTGGAGAATGCAGCACAGTCTGTGAAAGTCAAGTCAAGAAAGTTGAAATACTGTAGTGCACAGTTAATCGGGGCAAGCCGATAAGACCAACAAAACAAGATGGGTTACTCTCTAATAACGGATATATTGAAAGGAAAGAAAACGGGAAAATAAGGAAAACCTTGAGGAATAAATGAGATTTCAAAGTAGTGATTAACCAATATTTACGTACCTTATGTTTGTTTATTTTGTTTGGTTCGGAATAAACCAATATAAATAATAAAAAATAGTTCCTGTTAGTAGCCCTAATTTTCAGTGCTCTTGAACTAACTAATAAAGGAGGTTATAGGGCAATAGTTATTATTAAAAGGATTATGATAATAATAATAAGTTTATTGGGTATTTCTTAGAGCTAATTACATAACAATATCGTTACAAAAACAAAAGCATGCAATTTAAAAGAAATTGAATAAATAAGCAGAATTAAACTAAAATTATAGATCATACACCAACATTATAGATCACAACACAACATATAGAACTAAAAGGATTATAATAATAATAATACTTACTAAAATATACATTGATATAATTATGTCACCTAAGAATGTATTACATTCTGCAAAATGACGGTAACGAATATATTTCATAATTTAAAAATAAATAAATAAAAATGTTTGGAGAAAAGTCTTCGAACTCTTTTAGATATAAATAACTACACGTCTACATAAAAATCACCATATATTTTTACTTACCTATTAAAAAGTTTCATTCATGTTTTTGCAACATTCACATGAATGTTCACAATTATGACACTAATCTTAACGCGTGTAGTGGTTATTGTCAAATTTTATTGTAACATACTTGCCCATACCTAATGCCCAGTGAGCGGTTGTGGGAATGTTATCAAGGGTCCAGCGCCACCAGGCTTTATGTCGAGCTAATACCGAAAAATTTAATGAAATTAAATAACAGTGGAAATAATCTAACATAAAAAAGATATTTAAATTTTTCAAAATATACGATAATATAACGCGTGTCATTGAAAAAGGGATTCTGACGTCGACAAGAAACAGTTTTTCTTACAAAAAAGTAAAATTTCTTTACGCACGCTTGACTTGGGGAGTAAGCTGCTAAATGCGAGGCGACCGGAAGTTGAAGTTGGTTCACGTAGATCTCCATTGTCAACATAACAAAGTTTAAAATTGGTAATATTATGTCCGGTAAAATGACAATTTACAATTGTCAAGATGGCGACATTAAAATTAAACAAAGCCAAAACAAAGTTATACTGGCCGATAGATGGAGCTAACCTAAAGAAGTTTTACTTCAATCGTGTGGTCTAAAGCACACTCCCTTTTTTTTGGCACCGAATATTTTAGATTTAGGCATTTGTTTGTTCCATTGTAACCCGATGAAGCTAGACCTTTATTTTTATTCAATTCGATCGTTCTGTTTAGGTTTGCTCGTGATTCAATCTCGCTTCTGTATTCATTTATGAATGGAAACGAAATATTATTGGTGATGGTGACTCATCTTGAAATCCTTCGCATATAGCCTATATTTGTGTGGACGACACCGATATTTGTTTTAAGGGTCACAAAATTTTGTCATATACTTAATTGAGGCATAGAAGTTCGATTCACTGCACTGCACTCTGTTTCGACATTACTCTAGTGCGACACCTTGGTCTGGCAACTTTAGTAACTGCCGTTTTAGCCAACATTACAAGAATAAATTCTTTCAAATCATGACGTTATTTGGTTTTTAAGAATATTGATTGTTAGGATGTCTAGAGAACATCCTTAAGATGCCTTTAATTAGGTTAAATGTTTGAACGTTTTTGATTTATACATTGTTTGTGTGTCTGTAAACTTCAAAGATTAGTTAGTTCTTGATTTTCTATAATGTTATTGTGTATGTAAGAAGCAAAGGCTGTGTAAACTATTAATACAACATCTGGATAAACCTAAAATTGATATTTTACTGATGATAGATTCATCAATCATTCTAATTTAAGCATATAACCTCGAATCGTTGTCGTTTACCGAATTTTATACAATTCATTAACTCTGTACCAAATCCAAATCAAAGTTTCAACCTAATTATTTTGTAATTTTAGAAATAAGAATCTTAATTTCACAATATTAATAAAATATGATTTTAATTTCGCAATAATAATCATTTACTGGGCTTCGATCACATACATAGATACTGAACTCGTAACTAGTATTCCCTATCTAGACACAGTCCAAGATTATGGTCTCACAACACCCAGACTCAGGAAAAGTATTTACACTTTTTTTGTGCAAAGTCATACAAGTTTGTCTATTGGTTGCAATCAAGTTACGTGATCGCCTAGCAGAATTAAATGACAAATAGGATGTTTCCGAGCTTGAAACATAAATTAATTTACGAATATAATATCTACAAAAACGACGTTACCCTTTTAGCTTTTATCATCGTAACCAACTTTAATCTCAAACTGTTCAATAGTCCTGAAACACCCCACTTTACAAAACTGTAACCGATCCCCAACAACGCTTCCCTCGCCAACGAGCCATAGCCGAATGTTACATTTACAACCCCTCGCAAACAACCTACAATAGCTCGGTATAAATCGCAAAAAGTAAATAAACGACCATTACTGCCCTGATTGTTTCGACCCCTAAACTAACGCCGCCATTTTGAATTTGTTATTATTTTTAATAGTAATAATAAATTTTATGCCATAGGGGATGAAAATTTCGAATCCATTTCAGTTTAATACTAAATGTTTCCCTTTTCATTAGTTTTGGTGAACGTTATTAAAAACGTATTTCAGACATTTAGAGGTCAATGTTTTCTGTGGTTTAGTTTATTTTTAATGGTATAATTGTGTGGATGGTTATTATATTCATAATAATAATAATAATATGTGTGGACATCTCACACAACGCCATCTAGCCCCAAACTAAGCAAAGCTTGTACTATGAGAACCAGATAACTGATACAATACTTAGATACTTTTTGTTTGTAAATACGTACATAGAATACAATATAACACCCAGACACAGAACAAACATCGATGTTCATCACACAAATGTATGTCCTGGGTGGGAATCGAACCCACAACCCGCAGTTCAGAAGGCAGGGTCACTACCAACTGAGCTATCGGGCCAGTCGTATATTATGGTGGATGTGGAATTACCCATACTGGTAAACCAGGTCACATCGCTCGCCTAACCGACACCTATGGAGAAGAAAGATCCTCGAGTGACACCAACTGGAAGACGCATCGTAGGTTGGCCCCCCACTATCGGTGGATAAACGACCTCGGGGAGCAGGGACCTTACCGCGTAAGTCTGGTGAAGATAGTAATCGTGCTCTCCCTTGCTCGCACTCGTGGACTTGTTAATTGGTGCGTGCAAGGTGACAGGCGAAGCCGATTCCCAGAACAGTTACGCGGTAGGGGTGCAGATGGACGCAGGAGGAAAGCAGCTGCTAAGTGGCGTCTGAGGCTGCCTATGTTCAGCAGTAGACTTCTTCAGGATGATGATGTTAGACTTGGATATGGGTATCTCCACCAACCACAGAATAAATATTACACAGAATATACAATGGTAGTAGTAGTATCTACTGTGACAGCCTTTGTGGTGTGGTGGTTGGGCAGGTCGGCTCATAACCCGGAGGCGGCGGCTTTTCCCGCGACAGGACAAGTATTTGTGCACAGTAAAAACTTACTTTTTCGTTTACTTGTTCCGAGTCTGGGTATTGCGGGACCATAGTCCTCGTAGTTCCTGGGTCCCTAGATACAGGGAACACTAGTTAAGGTACAGGATCTATGTATGTGGTTGTTGGGCGTTGTTATTATTATTAATACTTACAATAAACTACTACCCCTATCATGCCCTGTTTACATCAACAAGAGGTGATGAAAGTACTATCTGTTTTGCTTATTTTTCCCTCACTATTGGCAAATAATACCATTGCTATGTACTATACCTTTACCAACTAAAGTACGAATTTTAGGTAGTAGTCTACTTTGAATACTTATATGATATATATAATACATATGAATTAATACAATAAATAATTATTATATATCTAGTTGTGTACTTACATAATAATATCATTAATATCGAAATGACACGGATAATACTTTTTTATTATTTGTTTTATAATGAACGAGCTTCTGCCCGCAGCTTCGCCCGCGGCGTGGCCTATGGGAAAATAATTCAACCACCCATTTCACTCTCTTAAGGATGGAATTTCGAAAAATCCTTTCTTAGCGGATGCCTACGTCATAACATCTACCTGCATGCCAAATTTCAGCCTGATCCGTCTAGTGGTTTGGGCTGTGCGTTGATAGATCACTATGTGAGTCAGTCAATCAGTCAGTCACATTTGAGTTACATATATTTAGATATATAATACATATTAATTAATACAATAAATAATTATTATATATCTAGTTGTGTACTTACATAATAATATGATTAATATCGAAATGACACGGATAATACTTTTTTATTATTTGTTTTATAATGTATATGACTATGTTTTTTTAACGCCTTGGATAAAACTGTTATGTTACGAAGTATGAAATAAATTAATCTTGAATTATATACTGATTATTGGGTCCGCTATTTTACTACACGCAATTCTACGGTCGATTAAATTTTCTACTTAATAAATATTTGTACACTTTTAACTCATACAGATCTGGCAGTAATTACCAATATCCAATATTTAATAAACAAGGGCGTCCGCGATCCGTGTCTCTGTTAAAATTAATTAAATTACTGTAGCTTTTAAGTGCACTTTGTGCAAACACTGAGGGGTGTTATACTCTTCACCTTTCGATATTATATTGAAAATACAGAAATATAAGTATGTATATAGATTGACTGGCCTGATGGCTCCATTGGCAGCTGAACTGAAGTGTAGGTTATGGGTTCGATTCTCACCCAGGAAAAACATTTGTGGACATTTATGAGTTTGTTCTATCTAGGTGGTATATTATATTCTATGTATGTATATATAAAGTATGCTATTATTCTATCAGCTATCTAATTCCCACAGTACCAACTTTGGTTAGTTTGGGGCTATATGGCGCTGTGTGAAATGTCAAAAAATGTAAAAGTTGAAAATACAAAGAGCCTAAAGAGCCTAAGAGCTAGATTGAGCCGCGCGCTTCAATGTAACGAAAACGAACAGGCCAACCAAGTTAAGTCTGTGTGCGTGACAACTGCGTCATACACAATGTTCAGTGTCTATCTAGACATGTAGGTAATCATAGATTTTACCCTTTGTTTGGATTTTAACATTGACATTGTTAGAGTGCGTAGGTGCCAATCGATGCTTTTTTTTGGTTTTTGTTTTTTTTTTCAATCCCTAGTCTCTTTATTATTTCTGTAAGTATGTAGTTACTAAAGTTAAAATGACTTGTGATAAAAAAGTCACTGTAAAACAGATATAATTCGTCGCCTAAATAAACAAGTTTACTTGCTTTCAATTTTTAATAGGCGTTACTAATATGTACTAATATGTAACTTATTTCCTGAAATTGCTATACCTGAAACTAATCCTTAATTTAGTATATCGTAGAGATTATTACAGAGCCATAAAGAAATTTGGTTTTTAAGGCTTATTTTAAGGTAAATAACGCTTTCAGAAATGATATTAAATGAATAAATGATAGTTAAAGACTTGATGATGTTAGTTTCCTTAACCGTAAAATTGACACCCAGAATATACTGTTATGGGAGGCAATGGCGTTTTACATCAGGCGAACGTCAAGCATATCACGTCATACGATTATTAAAAAATACTACTAGATTTACTCAACGGAATCCAAAAAACCGATCACATTTTTCAAAAATATTCCTCCGATACTAAAGATCAAATATCTAATAAACAGAGTCCCATGTAATCCCACGCCAAACTCATTTCAGTCAATTTAATGCAAGCCATATGAAAAGATGTGTTGGATTATTTTGTATTCGTTCATTTCGTGAGAAAGCTATAGAAACCAGTAATTGTCTCAACATACACATAAGATATTATACAGTCTTAATTATCTAAGACGAGCTTCTGACCGCAGCTTCGCCCGCGGCATGGCCTATGGGAAAATAATTCAACCACCCATTTCACCCTCTTAAGGGTGGAATTTCGAAAAATCCTTTCTTAGCGGATGCTTACGTCATAACATCTACCTGCATGCAAAATTTCAGCCCGATCCGTCCAGTGGTTTGGGCTGTGCGTTGATAGACTATGTCAGTCAGTCAATCAGTCAGTCACCATTGAGTTATATATATTTAGATTACAATTAGGCGACAGTCTTCTGAAACGCAGTCTCCCAACATACCAACTTCCCTTCCACATCCAGAGCCTTGTTACCTAAGTTAGGGTAGCAACGTCTTAAAAACATTCCAAGGCTTCCAAACCGTACAAAGTAACTGAAAATAACTTTCAGAATGTTTTCAAGGATATTTCAGCAATTTGTTAAGTAACGCAATAACAATGAGAGCGATTTCTAAATTTCGGTTTTTCTTAGCTACTTTATTTTTAACATCTGCAAAAAATGTGATTCAATACAAAAAATTCATCAGGTAAAATTGATAACATCGCAGTTAGTTTTGAACTTTTCAAACTTCTTTTAGACATCATATAAAAACTTACATGATAAAATATTGCATAAAAGTATTAAATACCTACGAAGGTAAATGTAATATGAAAATAAGACATCAATTATAAGTACCTCTATACGTATTATTCTCTAACAGCCTTATTAATAAACGGGTAATAGTCTCGGATTAGTAACTTCAGCTTTTGTTCTTTTTTTGCTACTGGAATATTTAGCTGGATCAAAGGAGACAAAAGATGGTGTAACTAGTCTAAAGCTAATTCTTGTTTATTAATAAGGCTGTAGGTGATTTCCAACATTGTAAAACAGAGTTCTTCCAAACTTCCAAAATCAACAAAAGACAAAAAATAAATCCAAACAAAAGACGAAAGTTACGTTCAATATAACAACATTTAATATCCAATTATGAATTTTAACTTCATTGAATGAATTTATTTATTATGCCTATTATATATTATTATAATTAAGGAATGCATGTGTCTACATTTCGCCTACTATTAAGTGAAAATGCGGTCAAAAATATAGCGCACTCGCTTAAGAAAAACGCGGAACACTCTTTGGGGACTGCCGATAGAAGTGAAAACTAAGTAACTTGTGACATATAGCTCATGGAAAGCGTTCGGTGACGATGATGCGAGATCCACGGTTTTTGTTGACTCAAAAAGTGCTCAACGCGCCTAAAGAAGTACTCACTTCAAAACCCGTTCACTCTCATTTAAAAACTTCCAGCTTATAGCTTATAACTGTAGTTGTGCTACTCTTGTAGTCCCAAGCATAAAGATAGCACCATCCCATCTCCCGCGGGTGCCATACGAGCCAGCTAAGAGAATATCCAAGGAATGGGAGGCAGCATTTTCTTCAGTCTGCATTAGGTATAAGCCTGCCAAACAGGATAAAACACCCTCTCTAATGGGAGACGCCTATATTCAGCAGTGGATGCATAAAAGCTGAGGATTTTATAGATATAGAATTTGAAGTAAAAAAAAAAAAAAAGATAGATAAATTCTTTATTGACACCAAGATGACGAAATACAAAACAGGAAAGCTTAAAAGTAAGTTACAATGGCCGGTCTTATTGCTAAAAAGCGATCTCTTCCAGACTACCTTTTATATACTAGTTATAGCTGCTGCCATTTGTTACAACTGTTTCCGCTATATGTTTCATAGTACCAATAGCACCTAACAGCTACCAGCGAAATGAATACAATCGTGGATCTCACATAGATGGCACATACCTGTCTGAAAAACGCCAACAATGGTTGAACACTTCACACCTATTACCGCTCATCCCGGCTCCATTCAACTCTGACGCCACACACAATGACAATAGCATAAATGTCAATATACCTCCGAAATCAAGCAATCTTCATTCTGTACCTTTGATGTATTAGCCTTGAATTGGTCGGCTGTTCCTTTCAAACGTAAACGCGTATTCCTTTGACGCGATCTGTGAATTCACGATGTGACAAAGTGGTGACGCCCATCGCTTGTGTGGTAGAGTCTGGGTGGCTTCAGGGTCTTCTTTGGTGGAATGATTATTTATGATGTAAAAGGTTCAAAGTTTTCTTATTCTTGATTTTGAGAAAATTATATTGGAACACGGCTTTGAAATTCAACTGTTTTACTTTAACATACATCATTCAAGCATTCATTTATCAAAGCGCCTGGTCGATGCTACGCGTGACCAAAATGCTGGCACTTATTTGGCACAACGAATAAGCATTGCAATTCAACGGGGCAATGCTGCCAGCATGTTGGGTACGCTACCTACTGGTAGTGGGCTGGAGCATTTGGACTGTCTATAGGTCATCGCGGCCAGTATATAGTCCAAATGTTTTTTTTTGTAGTAGTAGTAGTTGGTAGTTTTTAGTATTAGTTATTATATTATTGTAGTATTTAGAAATTAAAGGCAATTTGCCGTGAAAAAAAAAGCATTTAATTATAGTTACAGATGCCCCTTTGTTTTCCCCGAGATAAAACTGAAACAAGTGTAGTTAATTGATTGTAGTACAATCAATAAACTTGATGTATATCCAATGGGACCGTGATTAATTTATTTCTGGGATTGGATATCAATTTTTTTATTGGGACCTTTTTTTTGTGGTTTTCATTGGGTGAACCTTAAAGTGAACGTCACTTACGACTTTTATAGTTGTCATTTGTTTCAGTGGTCTCGTCCAAATTTATATTTACTTTACAATTCCTTTTGTAATACTTATTAGCTTTTTAATTTTTATTCAAGATGATAAACGTAGCAACTTAAGCGCAGAACTTCTCAGAGAAGTCTCGTTAGTCATTTTCATTATTTAGCTACAAGGAATTTCTTATAACTTTTACGTGATAGGCTTTTACTTGCAATTCATAAGAAGCTATTAAGTTCAGAGAAGTTTATCTTGAACGAGCTTCTGCCCGCAGCTTCGCCCGTGGCGTGGCCTATGGGAAAATAATTCAACCTACTATTTCACCCTTTTAAAGGTGGAATTTCATAAAATCCTTTCTTAGTGGATGCCTACGTCATAACATCTACCTGCATGCCAAGTTTCAGCCCGATCCGTCCAGTGGTTTGGGCTATGCGTTGATAGATCCTTATGTAAGTCAGTCAGTCAGTCAGTCACCTTTGAGTTATATATATTAAAATATATATGTAATTATAGCATCATGATATATGATATATAATGATGGATACATTCAGACAGCCTAAAAACCTATGTCCTTCAAACTGATCGTTTGCTAATCACAGAACATATCTGATGACACTATGATGATCGTGCTGACCCTGAAAAGCATAATACGTACGTATTTACATTTTAAAAATCTTTCTTAAGGTATATGCATTGTTTTGGAACTCATTTGTCTTGCAAGAGTAAAGCATATACAAAAACACATTTTGCTACTAAATATTCAATGTTCGTTCTCGAAAAGCCAAGGCAGGAAATAACGAATATATGTTTTATATATATGAGGTAAAACAATAACATTTATCTTCCATGTCACGTCCAAACGTTACCTCCAAAAAATCTGCCTGAATACACAAATGAAATGAATGATAATAAAAACCATTCACCGTGAAACAATATCGAACTCCACAAACAAACACGTCATCCGCACCAGCATTTCCAGCGAATCATTGTTGGAAGCGATCGATAACAAGTGACGATCTGTCATCGGGTAAGGTAACCACAGATAATGCACCACCCACCGGTAGCATTACGTTTTGGTCTCCTACAATACATTCTGCCATACCAAGACAAAAGTATAGAAGTTGTAAGACCTTTGGTATGTGTCTTAAATGTTTGTGGTTTTCAATTCAAAACAGATAGCTTCACAGGGGTCTCGCTGGCTACTGAACAGTAGTTCATCTTTGTCCTTAAAACTACGTGAGGTCCTAATTGTGTGGTTGCCCATACATTAGACAGTATTTTCTACGCGTTACTAATTGAGATGTCTGAAGGATTGCAAAGGTTCTGTAGATGGATTTGTGGTTGACTCTATTATTACATCATATATCATACTGGCGTTCAGTCTTAAATTCTCGGTGTTTTCTCGGAAAATAGTCCAATAAAACTAAGAAGTAACGAAAACAGAACTTCCCTAAACATTTCTCTGAAATAGCATAGCAATGCGTTTTGATAACAATATAATGATAGTTTAAAAATAACAATATAAAACGTACAAATTTAAAAACTTATTTTATGTATTGATAAATAAAAAATAAAATTAAAAATTATTATAATATTTTGATAAGTAACTAAGTATTACTAATCTTTTTTATGAATCAATATATTTAAAATTCAGGCCAAGCAGCCAACTTTTTGTTACCTACCGTACTTTACTTGTTGTAATATATAGGAAAATTCTAGAATACTGTTTCTTGTAAAATAAAGTAGAGAAACTTGCTCTGGAAGATCGTTATTTTTTTTTTTACGGCAAAGAAGCTAGCAGTTTGGTTGATACCAGATTGTTATGATAATACTGTTTGATGTGTTGTATGAAACTAACTTATCCAGTCGTTATATTGTGCAAACTTTTTAGGGGCTAATGCTGTTGGACTCTACCAACCTGTATAGTGTCACCGGGTAGCGTGTTTTGTGTACCTATATGTTGCTCCACTTACCAGAAAGGCACGCCACCATATGTTTAATTAGGTACACCGATTAGGTGAATGTATAAGATAATATTAAGTAGGTATCTGAAATAAATAATTTCCTAAAGTAGGTACCTCTTATATTAATATATCTCTAAATACTTATATATTTATAGTTGTAGCTGTTGGTTAACTATATAGATGTGTGGTTTCGTTCAAGTAGGCTACAATTTATTGGATTTAAAATACCCTATACGTATCATGATGACGATATCACCATACGTTTAGTTATGAAAAATTAACAAATAAAATTTTCGAATTTATAATATCAACTATGACGAAACATCTACGACTTACGTGTTTTAGTAAGACATTTAAATGTTTCCTTCTACACAGACTGTGTGAATGATAATACCAAACACATCACCGTATATAAAAGCAATAAAACAATCACGGTCATAAATATTCTACTTTTCTACGTATAAAAGCTTTTATAATTTCACTGCACAAACAACGGCGGCCGATCATCACAAATTCGTCATGAGAAGAAACAAACGACGTCTTCACTTCTCAACATTCTGAGAATTTAATAAACGGTTGTAAATCTATTTAATTGCCCGTATTTTCAGTTTTTACTTAATATTTTAGGGTGCTACCTCCTGCGGCTACAGAAGCTAAAGCAGTGACGGCAGTAAAACAATAAAAACCGTCCTGCATTACTGTTAGGCCTATTGTGATCAGTAACAATTGGTGACATTGGCTTAACTGCCTTTACATTGTTTCCGGATGACAAATGAAGCTGTTGGACAACGTTAATTTCACAATAATAATTACTTTAATGTATAATAATAATAATATGTGTGAACATCTCACACAGCGCCATCTAACGCCGCCAAACTAAGCCAACCTTGTATTATGGGAACCAGATAACTGATACGATACTCAGATATTTTTCGTTTGTAAATATATACATAGAATACAAAATAACATCCAAACACAGAACAAACATCAATGTTCATCGCATAAATGTTTGTCCTGATATGAGATGATGAGATGTCTGTCCTTTAATAAATAATAATAATAATAACAGCCACCGATCACACACATAGGTTCTTGACCTTAACTAGGATACCTGTGTCTAGGGGACCCAGGAACTATCAGGACCATGGTCACACAACACCCAGACTCAGAACAAGTAGTTGCACTTTTTTTTTCTGTGCACTAATACATGTCCTGCCGCGGGAATCGAACCCGCCGCATCCGGGTTATGTGCCTACCTGCTCAACCACCAGACCACAGATGCTGTAGGTAATAGTCTGTCTGTCTGTATCTAGGTATTCTACCAGTTATCTGATTCCCATAGCACAAGCTTTGCTAAGTTTGGGGCTAGATGACGCTGTGTAAAATGTGTACAAATATTTATTTATTACTGTGCAATATTTTAATTATAAAAAGCACTGAAATTTCATATCATAATATATCGTCAAAGGTTTATTCCATTACCCAACGTGACTTTCCATAAATTTGAGGGACAAAGTTATTTAAATCCGCGAATAAATATGACACTTTGACCTTCGCAGCGTTCTTTGAACTAATAATTCGCGACGAACAGGAATTAAAATTCCTTGTAGAACATTGTCGTTTTTAGGGAAGCGTTCAAGAGTTTTGTAAAATCACCTGTAATATGTACCTTTTATGTGTGTGTTGAGATAGATAGATAGATAGATAGATAGATGAAGTCTTTATTGTACACACCAAATAATATAAATTACAAAGAAAACAATTATTTATATAAAATGTAACAATGAGATACTACTATAATAATAATACGATATATATACAAGGTGGAATTTAATTCGTTCTGTTCAGTCTATGCTCCCATAGAACCAAAAAAAAAGTACTTATGAAATAAAACTTAAATATAGGTATTATCAAATTTAAATTCTAAAGAAAAGCCTTGTGACATTGAACAAAGCAGGTGTTTTATTGCCTACGAAATATTTATAAAGCACTCAGTTGGTTCCCGCGCTGTGTTTACCGTTAAATAGACATTTCGGCTGTCATGCAGTTATTTTAAGAGGCACTAAATACTAAAACAAATTTTTTTTTTTTAAATTGGACCTTGTACTAATATTCTATAGCATGGTCTGAGTACATACATTTAAGGAAAAGAGTAAATTAAATTCCACCGTGTATAATACGAGTATATTGTAAAGATGTAGGTAAAGATTATTTGTTTATTCAGTTCCATATTTGTAAAGGTTAACCTCCGTAACTACTGAACGGATTCTGAAACCTTTGTTGTTATGATAAAGCTACACTAGGCTAACACTAGGCCAACGCTATGTTTTATTATACTAGTAGCTTCCGCCTACAGCTGCGTATGCGTTAAACTTGGGAGTGTGGATGTAATGTTTTTTTTTTATATTTCAGATAGGTATAGTTGTGTTACACTTTTTAAACTTGAACTCTTAATATAAATTTAAAACACGCGATTAACCTACACTAACGACTAACCTCAACGTTTCGACCAAATTACATTGGCCGTGGTTACGAAGAGACTGAAAAGATTGTATTATAAAATTTTTTGTGCGCGAATAGATCCATTTTAACTTTATATAAGTATGTAGATAAGAACTAGAGTAAAACTAGGTACTTTTTTTTCTGATATCCCACGTGTGAAGCTAGTGTGCTTATAAATAAAGGTGAAAACATAACTGCGAATCCTATTGTATGATCCCAATGACACCTAAAGCTCAATCGTTGTCAACAAAACAATAAAGTCCACCTTCTAAAGAAGCCATTGAAGCATAACACCTCTATAAAATGTTTGTAAACACGCAAAGCCTTCCTGCTGAGACGCTCGCTGCGCTCTAAACTAAGACCCAGTAAGACAATACGCTCGACTAATAGCTACCGATGACTCATATGCTATAAATAAATCATTGTTAACATCCAACATTGAAGTCACTAACAGGAATCACGAGCATTTGTTCTCCCCTCTATGCTAAACCAGACTAATAATTCGTTCAAAACAAGGCATGTTATACGTTACTAAAAAGGGTCACAGTATGAGGTCCGAGTGACCGTCGAAAGTCTTCCTCTATTGTTGATTAGAAAACAAAACGGCGTGTCGACACCCTCGTTCCTTTTATACACAATTACAATTCCTGGCAGACTGGTAGAGTGCGAAACAAAAAGACGGAACGAATATCTTTGTACAGTGTAACATCTCGGCGATAATGAATGCCGTTATTTTATTACATTTCAATTTATTGACATAAGCAACAAGTTTGACAATTTTTGTGACAATATCTGGACTGTGGGCAGAACGATATAATATGGGTTTTCATTTTGAGTTCGACGCCATTTCTATCTTATTACCTAAATCATTTTTATCTGAGTTTACCATTTATCTTTTATTAGGTACCTCAATTATTTTTATCTGGGTTTACAGCGCCTATAATTAAACAATTGCCTATCGTTTCTCAATAGGAGCTTGTATCGAATGACAAAAAGTTGGAATCGACTTGTCGAGTTTTTTGGTCGGGCGATCAATGGACATGCACGACTTTCGCATTTGATCGAGAATTTTGTGGACATTTGGTTGGAATGTCGACGAATCATTTCTCGTGAGAACCGATAATAGAAACTAAGATGGTGTCAAGTGCCATAGTCAAATATTATAGGGTGATTGTGAATTTTTGCTTCGCAAATGCTTTCGTTACGCTGCTAAATAGCTTTCTTGAAAAGCAATTTCGACTATTACAATGTCTTCTGGTATTTAATAAATGTCGTCTCGCATTTGACTTAGGTCCTGGGAATTGTGTCAGTGTTATTTCTGTTTATCTTTCACAGATATTAGATTTAATTTACGATGGTGAATTTTGTTTATTTTTATGTCACTTATGGGCTTATATTCCACTTTTGAAGTGTACCGAAGTCTTAGGTCCTATTAAGTTTAATTTATTCCTATACGTTTAGTTGACTGAAGATGACCTACTTATTGATAAAATAGAAAGTTATATATATTGGTATCAACCGAATAAATATAAGAATGAAAAAGTAGCTAATAAATTTCTTCGTCTCATTAAAATAAAATAAAATTTATAGTAAAATTTATTTCACGAATAAACAAAATATAATGATTAAAACTTAATTAAATCTAAACTAAAATAAACTAAGCATCTAAATCTAAAATTATTTCTTAACTTATAAATAAAAACCGTGTTTAAGTCGCGGATATTTATTAATAGTTCATGCCTAGAAACTGAAAACAAAGAGATTTCAACTTGATACATTTTTACTTTAACTACCCACTGTTTAACACTGACACCACCATAATTGAACATGTTTAACTTTAGCGGTCATTGCCGCACAGTTTTGGAAACTTTTGCATCCATTGTCACAATTAATTTTGGAAAAAAGATCTACTTTATAATTCGTTTGTTTCAATTAAAATTTTAATTAATTAGAGGTCTGCCGTCAAACTCAACAAACAAACCTGTCGCGGCCTAGTTAAAACACTCAATCGGCCAAAGCGACAGTGTGTCGAATCTATGTCGAGTCAGATCAAGACACGTGCGTGCTTTATCCGCTGTGAAAATCGATCAACCACTGACTTTTCCGAAAAACCAAAGTCTTCGACCGATTACTGGCGATTTTCGACGCCCCCAAATTGACAGTGAAACACCTGCGATCGCCGCGCTCCCGTCCCGCTATAATTGTCGCTGCCATTTTTAAATGTTTAATTGCTAAACAGTTAGTCCGTTTTGTGATTTGACGTTCTCACGCGCTGTGGGAACAATCGACTAGAGAGTTTTACATGTTTTAGTAGTTGTTAGACACGATTACGATTGTCCGATACGCAAATACTATAATGAAAGATTTGGTGCTATTAAAATATTCGATTGTGAGTCATGGGGGAATTAAAATAATCGTTTGTTGAAGATTTAACGACTCAGGCGTCCGGCTGTCTAGCGGCGCAATGCACATGAGTTCACTTTTATGACTTTTATAATTTAATTTTATTAACATTTATACAACACTTGGAGGATCAATAAACTCAGACAGTACACATACGACGTACTTGTACTAGAATTTAACACTATTTATTTTAGGAATCGTTATTGTATATATGAAAATGAAATGCACACCATTGCTATTATCAATTATCACCACTCTTCCGTGATATACTCTGACGTGTGGTCAAAATATACCCTGTATTTTTAAAAACTGCATCCGCCTCTGTAGACACACTCCGCCTAGTTTTTCCAGCAAACTTGATTCGTCATGTCCAATTAAAATGGTGGCACGACTTTTCTCGGTTTTCATAGAGTCGAGTGGTATTGGATAAGTCCGGTTTCTGCTGAAAATTATTTCGATACTTTTAAAAATTTGGTGTGATATTCTGAAATAGTTTTAAACCTTAAACCGAGCTGTACGCAAAGCTATTGTGATGTTTTATATAAAAATCTAAATATATATAACTCAAAGGTGACTGACTGATTGACTGACTGACATAGTGATCTATCAACGCACAGCCCAAACCACTGGCCGGAATGGGCTGAAATTTAGCATGTAGGTAGATGTTATGACGTAGGCATCCGCTAAGAAAGGATTTTTGGAAATTCCACCCTTAAAAGGGTGAAATGGGTGGTTGAATTATTTACCCATAGGCCAAGCCGCGGGCGAAGCTGCGGGCAGAAGCTCGTCTTCGTCTTACATATACTGGTGTCAAAAACGACAACTGAGTTTGAAGGGCTAGACTAGTCCGACAATCCTATAGTGCGCTCGATACTACGGCTGCCATTAATATCATCCAAGTTGCCCAAGAAGTAATTCGATTAGCAATAACTGCAAGTTTATTACATTGCCACTTATATGCCAACTAGCAGCCCGCCCCGGATTTGCACGGGTATTTTATATATGTCTATTATAAATTGAGATATATATAAACTTACATCTATCCTATCTCTCAAGTTGGATCGAACTGCACATGGTGTGCAAATTTTATTATAATCGGTTAAGTGGTTTAGGAGTCCATTGAGGACAAACATTGTGACACGAGATTTATATATTAAGATTATTAGAGTAGAAGTAAAAGCCTTACCAGACGTTCCACCGGCGCTGACACCGGCAAAATATAATAATAATACAGGATAAAAATCCGTCAACAAGCGTACACACACTCCAACCGCATTTATTTTAGCCCGCCCGACCAGTATTTAGTAATAATTATCTAGGTATACAGCACCAACCGCCGTACACACGCTATGACGCGCTATCGTTGGCCTTCCTAAGCTGCAATACTTAATTAAATATTAAAGACAAATTTGTAATTTATGGTACCCATCCAATGGGTCTACAATCCACGGATATAGACACTCGCCGCAGCCATTCGTTCCCACGCGTGTGCCTTACCGAATACTTTTTACGTTGAACAATCCGTTTTTATGGCAAAGACTGGACTTGGATCACGTTTTCCTCGCTTAAAGTACGTAGGTACATAGGCAAAGATGCTTATCGATGACGATTGATTGATGCGATGAAATTTTCATTGTGATAAAATTTATATTTTATCTTATCTTTAGCTTTTAGGAATTTTGAAATCATTGCGATTATCAGTTAAATGTACCTATTAAGTATTACCATACAACACTAACACAATGAAAAAATATTATACACAATGTCTTTATTGCCTTATGAGAAGTAAATTGGCGCCAAAAATTCCTACTTAATTTAGGTACATATAATGTACATATAACTAGGATTCCGTGTTTCTATATAAGAACCCATGAACTACCGAAAGTCGTGGTCTCATAACATCTAGACAGAACAAGTGTTTGCTCTTTTTTTTCTGTGCACAAATACTTGTCCTGCCTCGGAAATCGAACCCGCCACCTCCGGGTTATGAGCCGGCCTGCTCAACCACCACACCACAAAAACTATCAATATTGTATCAATTACCTGATTGCTATAGAACAAGCTTTGCTTAGTTTAAGCTAGATGGCGCTGTGTGAAGGTACATATAATGTTATATCTTATCCTTTCATCCATCCATGTCCATCTGCAATTCTCTCTAGATGCTGATATTTTCACTATTGATCTATATGAATAGGCCCATGTCTATAAAAAATGTTTTGATACTCTACATATGTACGCCTACATCTACAAACAAAGTCAAAGCCAAACCTATGTTTAGTTCTAATTATAATTCCATAATTTTATTTTGACCAAGTGTACGAAATAATCGAAAACCTCTGCAACTCGCGAGATGAGCTTTCACCTCTCCGGATGTAGGTACCTACGTACTCGCGTACGGGTCGTATTATTCAACGAATCTTGGTAGTACAGATTCTACGAATATATTTTTATTTTTGCTTGGATGTGTATTTCCTCCAAAAGGGTAGTAATTTCACTTCAGTGCCATTTATCAGCCAATTTTGTTAACTTTTGGTAGAAACATTGGGGACTCGATATGCGTGGTAATTATGGCAAACCCTTATGATAAGCATACAAAGTGGCGTTTTATGGGGTGGACATGTATTCAACAGTGGACGTCTTCTAGGTGTTGATATTATTATGTACAGACACAATTTTTGAACACAATTGTTGCAAAATCGTTTGTGCTCGCAAGGTCTACCATTCGCAGAACTACTATAGTTTTAAGTGCTTTATCTACCAATTCATTTGACGTTATAGGTGTCAGCCTCTTAAAGTTGACAGCTTCTAGGGCGTGGTAGTTGAGCAGGTCGACTCATAACCTGGAGGGGGCAAGTTCGATATTCGCGTCAGTGGTTGTGCACAGGGAAAAAAGTGGAAATACTTGTCGGAGTCTGGGTCTTATGGGACCATGGTCCTTGGATACGGGGAATCTTAGTTAAGATCCAAGTTCTATGTAATAGAAAAAAAATGTAGTAGCTTCACAAAATCGATACCCAGTAAAGTACATACAGAACGGCACAGCCATAATCGTATTACGTGTTCACCCAATAGGTAAGCTTGCGTTTGACTACCTCATTACTTGCCCCATATGGTGCTGTACCCTGAAGCCTGAAACGTGGCTGTTGTCAAAATGGAAGATGTATTTAATTGGATTCCCGATAAGGTTTGTTTAAATATTAGCCAATTGTGTAACACATTAATAAAAGATTTGGCATTTTATCAAGAAAAGAGATGAATAAAGTTTAGTAAAGCTTTACTTATGTTACGTAAATTATTACTGAAATTTAGAAATCTTTGCTTGTTTTGGAAGGCTGATGGTAATGATTTACGTAGAAACATTTTTACTGAACTATCATCATCATGGTGAGCTTGTATTCTATGTATATATTTACAAACAAAAAGTATAATAATAATAGCACCCAACGATCCATAGATCCTGGATCTTAACTAGGATTCCGTGTTTCTATATAAGAACCCATGAACTACGAAAATCGTGGTCTCATAACATCTAGACAGAACAAGTGTTTGCTCTTTTTTTTCTATGCACAAATACTTGTCCTGCCTCGGAAATCGAACCCGCCACCTCCGGGTTATGAGCCGGCCTGCTCAACCACCACACCACAAAAACTATCAATATTGTATCAATTACCTGATTGCTATAGAACAAGCTTTGCTTAGTTTAAGCTAGATGGCGCTGTGTGAAATGTCCACAAAAACTTACTTATTTAACGACGAGCTAAAAACAGACAAGCAATAGGTGTCAAACTTGTAAAACTCTTTGTTCTTTAAGGTCGGAAGAATCACACTATAATATCACACTAATATTATAAAGGTGAAAGTTTGTATGTGTGTATGTTTGTTACTCCTTCACGCGCAAACGACTGAATGGATTTGGATGAAATTCGGTACTAAGATAGCTCATACACTGGATTAACATATAGGTTACATTTTATCCCGGAAAAGTGAAATTTTCTCGTAATATATAATATAATATTATAAAGGCGAAAGTTTTTATGTGTGTATGTTTGTTATCCCTTCACGCTCAAACAGCTGAATGCATTTGGATGAAATTCGGTACTAAGATAGCTCATAGGTACACTGGATTAACATATAGGTTACATTTTATCCCGGAAAGTTAAATATTCCCGTGGGAGGAGCAAATAATTAAAATACTTTTTATCCACGGGTAAAACCGTGGGGCGTAGCTAGTAAATGAATTAATGCGAACGTTTCAGCGTAAGTATGATTGTCGAGCGGCTACAGCTGATCTATATTTTTCAATCTTTAGAATAGAGATAATTTTGTAGCCTGTATTAACATAGGTATCAAGTGAAATCGCGGGGCGCGGCTAGTTTATACCAAAAATCAGCTTTCTGTGAGACACAGTCCGGTTACACAGTTACAGTTACAATCCGGAATACATCGTTGTTTTATGTAAGTAAATAAAGATGATTTTGAACACTTCAGATACATCCATAAATTAATTACATATTTAGTGATTATAGAAAACGAATGTATTTTAATTGACAATAACCATTACTTTGTTTACCGTAAATTTGTTTACTGTCACACTACCAGCTGTAGGCGTTTCTTTTTTTACTTTACATAATGTGGAATTGCCATCATCATCGTCATTCTTCAGGGTCACAACATGAGTTCCTTCAAAAAAGGTATCATTAATCCTTATCCTTAGCCAACGCATCTACAGCGCCCTTATTTTTTTTATAGGTCTAAAATCTGTTGGTCTCTACCTACCTTTACAGCGTCACTGGGTGGGAGGGCAGGCGCTTCAGGCGCCCAGCCGTCAAAAATGAGAGGCAACTAGCTCAAGAGCACCCCTGGGGTCGACTCGCCTCGAGATCGAGAAGATTACGCCTACTATGACCCTATTGAAAATCATGACCGTTCTAGCTAACCTACGGGGGGTACCATCATCAGAATCGTGGGGTTGCAGATATCAATAGGCAACGGTGACTGCTAGACACTTTACACTCGCTTTTCAGCACAACGAAGAGAGCAACAACGAAAAAAACAACTTCTTACAACCAGCACGTCACTTTCGCTTATACTTGCTCTCGCCAACTGCTGAATAATGATATACCACATCAGCACTCATTCATCCCTCCAGGATTTTATTGTTTTTTAATACAGTCTCTTATTTTTGTATAACGTTATTAAGTGTGTTATAAGGCACGCAGGCTGGCGAACAATTTCTCATAATAAATGTCTCAGTACTAACATTAACGCGTATGCTCCTAGAGAATTTGTTCGACAAGTTGACACTTTAGGCAAATTATGCAATGCGTTTCCAACTCGATGGACCTATCATTCTGAGAATAGGAACACCTGATTATGACATTAGCTAGTCCTATTTTGAGATTGTTAGGAGTATTAGGATGTGATCATTTGTGTATTGCATGTATGCACATTAACGATGTGAAGTAGCATAGTTTGCTGGGTAATCACCCAGCAAGCTATGTTGCTTCACATCATCATTCGGAAGACGTCCACTGCTGACCTTATGCCTCCGCCATGAAACGCTACTTTGGACGCTTATCGTACACGGTGCATGGGCCCTGCGGGTACCTATGTCCGACACCGCCACAATGACGACCTGCGGACTAAATCCTCATAGTTTTAATCACTGCAAACATTTTCTCTCATTTGACAGCCTCTATGGTATGGTGGTTGAGCAGGACGGTTCATAATCCAGAGGCGGCGGGTTCAATTCGCGTGGGAATACGAGTATTTGTAAACAGAAAAAAAGCGCAAATACTTGTTCTGAGTCTAGGTGTTGTAGTACCATGCTCCTCATAATTCTTATGTCCCTAGATAAAAGGGATCTTAGTCAGGATCTATGTATATGATCGATGAGCGCTATTAAAATAATTAATATTATTTAGTCCGCACTCTTTAATTTTTTTATTTGTTTGTGTCCCGTAGATTCAAACATGCCCGTGAGTGCGATTATGGTGAAAATGTGTTCAGAAAACAAGTTTATTACTTTCCATTATCATTCATTTATTTCGGGTAAACTATCATTTACAAAGTGCTTGCTTAGGTTATTTTTATGCTAAATTAGAGTAAATAATATGAAATAAATATACTATTTGTAAAATCACAACATCATTTAAGGCAATACATTTCAAAATTCAGGAATCAATATGAAAATAAGTTACAGATTTTAAGCTTAATGATCTTAATTTAAAGAGATCTTTTATACATACTGAAACATTATTATTTTTATTATTTGGGTTTTCGTTTCTCTGTAACTGGTTTCCATATTTTATAGAAGACAATTATATACTTGCTATTATATTTACATACTTATATTTGCAATTACTATAACTTAAACATAGTAACAATTTTTTACAATATACTTACAAGTTTCTTTAATTATCAAAATTTTATGAGACAATTGTAATTAAAAATTATGAAACTTATACAATTTAAGTTATATAAGTGTAATAATTAACTATAGATAAGATAAGTTTATTAATTTTAGGAACCCAGAATAATACAATTATAATATAATACTAGAGAATACAATATAATTAAGTTAATAAAGCTATATAATACAAGTGAAAGTAAGACATTCAGACTTACGAAATTTAATTATCTACCGTGACTGGTTAGCAATAAAA
This sequence comes from Ennomos fuscantarius, assembly GCA_905220475.3. Lineage (NCBI taxonomy): Eukaryota > Metazoa > Arthropoda > Insecta > Lepidoptera > Geometridae > Ennomos > Ennomos fuscantarius. The sequence goes on from HG992039.1 coordinate 6,988,300, forward strand.
TCTAATAATGTAAGTAAATGAAAATAATTTACATGGTGTAGATATATTTTGATAAAACTAAAACGTGACAAATATGAAAGTTGCTAAGGCACATGGATAATTGTGATAATAGTAGAGTATAAGATCCGTAAACTACGTTTTAAGACACGATAAAAGCTCGCATTGTACTTTTCAGACTCATCACAACAAATAGATTTCAAATCCGAAGTAGATATTGTTCATTCAACCCTCAAAAAGTTTATTTCACTATTAATACACAAATACATTTATTATATAGAAACGAGTGTATAAATATATCATGAAATATATCTAGCCCTTATTAATCTACAGCTAATGGACTCTCCCCATGTCCATTCCACCAAGTTGTCCTAAATAAGGGTAGCCAGACTTAGCTTCAGTGGGAGAGTGTGCATGAGACGTGTAGTGAACAGCATTAGTTCCAAAGAATGAACTGCAACAAAGGAGAAAATAATTAATACCCAAGAAAACCCAAAGGTGAAAAAGTAGCTTATAATTTCCCATACAATAATTATTTGCGTGTCCTATAGTAAAAATTATTATAGGTCATTTTATTGTCTATATATATACGTTTTTGTTAAACATTGCCAATAATTCTGCACCCACATGTACTCATAGTAGAGTACCCAGCACTTATGCCGCCAGTGTCACAGGTTTTCCTACTCCAAGCACCATCTTTGTTAGACTTTAGTTCCTAAGATTAATATTTTAATTCTATTTCTGTAATTTTTTTAATAATATTATTTATTTATTTATTACTTATTTATATACAAGGTGGACTTTAATTCGTTCTTTTCCTTTAATGTATGTATTCAGTGAATACATACATTAATTTTATTTAGTTATATATAGCGTTCTATAAACGCTACCATATAACTAAATAAAAAAGTACTTATGAAATAAAACTTACATCTAGGTATTATCAAATTACTGCAAATTTATATTCTATTGAAAAGCCTTGCGACATTGAACAAAGTAGATGTTTTATTGCTTACGAAACATTTCGGTTGTCATGCAGTTATTTTAGGAGGCACGAAATATTAAAACACAACCTTTTTTTTAAATTGGACCTTGCACGAATACTCTATAGCATGATCTGAGTACATACATTAAATGAAAAGATTGAATTAAATTACACCGTGTATATATAAACTATGAAATGCTGAAATATTGACGAAGCATTGACGAGCTAAGTTAGTTTTAAATTGATAACACTGAACGCCACTTAATATGTAATTTGGAGGGAAAACATTAGTGATACAAGATTATAAAGACTGCGTAAGAAAATAGGTGTAACATCTAAAGGAAATGCACAATTTTAAATTAGTCTCTGTACTATTAAAAACAGCACAAAAACAAACCGCAATTCACATTTTTGTAAGGTTTATTTAAATAAATTGTTTTAGTTCTAGTTCCTATTTTTGTGGAATAACGTTTTATATTGGACGTGGAATAAAGCCAAACGGCCACAAAAATATATGAACCGGGAAACTGAACGAGCAAACTATGGCTATTACTCTTTCAACCCATCGAGAGCAGCAGAACAAATAATCACAGAGCGGTAAACTTTAATTGCTCTAATACCTACATATTACTTGTTTTGTCTAACACAGCTACTAATTTCATAAAGGTCACTAGAAGTGTATTGAAAACGGGCATTCTCGGAAGCGCATCGTGACTATACGTGCAATAAAAATCATAATCCAGTGGCTAATACCACTAATACTAAATTAATGGCCATTTTGTGTCGGTCTTTGACTTTAAATAACGTAAAGCTCGAGTACTATTCACGAAGATACTGAGACTTTAGTTACATTTTCTGTGACCTCATTTTCGGTAAGCTTCGGCTTTAGAAATTTATTTTCGTCCAAAATTTTCCTCACATTTTGTAAATTTGTTTGAAATGGTATTATTCCATTTGTATTAAAAGTAATTTATATTAGCTTATAAGCAGGTGTTTAAATTAAAATGTATGCTTGAATTCGTACAATCGTGTTTGGTTTTTGGCCTATCATTACGAAATGAGGTAACGGCAGTGCATCACGCAACGGAAGCAATCCAGTTTTCTGATGAAGTGATTACCATTCTTAATTATAGATCACTAATTATACATAAATTTATATAAATAATTAAGATATAATTGCAATTATTGAAGTAAAACTTCTTTACGCACGCTTGACTTGAGGAGTAAGCTAGCGAGGCGAACGGAAGTTGAAAGTTGTTGGTTAACATAGATCTCCATAACAAAGTAAAAAATTTGTATCATTATGTTGGTCTAATTTTCAATCGTGTGATCTAAAGCCCACTATTTTTTTAAAATTTAAAAGCTTTTGTAGCAGTTTCGTTTGAATTTCAATAGAATCCAAATCCCTCGAGTATAATCTATTTCAAAAATATCATGGATATATGAATTGTACGACAGTTTGTGTCGACATAATTTTAAAAACATCAAGGTTTTCAAAACTTATATGGTGTTGTATATATTTTAACCTCATCGTTCGGACATTGAGTAGAAAGTTACAAAATTACTTCTTTCTTCCTGCACCATGCACGCCAGTACTCGGGAAGTATTGCATACTGTAGATAAGTTTTAATACTAGGTCTGCGTCGGTAATGTGCGAGTTCAGTGCTCTTAGTCACGTTCGGCCTTTCATTTATCGCTCCAAACGAAACCATACGTTGTTTTATCTGTGGTTAGGCGTAAGGTTCCATAGATGGATCTAGTAGAATGAGTTTGCTGTTATTTAGATGTATCAAACATAAATTATTTTATTGCTAGGTTAATTGAAGGGTTGAGAATAAAAAGGGTTTAACTGACAAATTGATAGTTTCGAGAAAATTGACTTTAAACTTCAATGGCCTCATTTTAATGTAGAGTGCTTATAGAAAAGGTTTATGTGAGTATCAGTTGCTTGAAAATGTATTAATTCTATTTTAAAATACTAAATATAGTACTAATTCACACGATTACTGTAAAAATGTAATATAATAAAATAAATATAATAATGTTTTTATGCTAAGCGCTATTCCTGTGACAGATAAACTGTTTTTAGACTCAAAATCTCGAGAGTTAACCCTCATTTAGGTATTTTGAGAATGTATTATTTTTTGTGTGTTTTTTTTTGTAGATAATTTCACGCTGAATCCAACGATACCCATAAGTCATTTTGTGAAAAAAAGTCAGTTAAACCCTTTTTGTTCTCCCCCCTTCAATTGACTTCCAATTTTTCTATTACATTTTATTATTTGACTGTTTTTTTTTGTTTAGTGTACTATGGTGGTATAAAACTATTGTTATAAACCTAGTTAAAGATTTTACTCTGTACTGTTTGTTCAAACAAAGTGCTTCTTATGTCTTTCATTTAAATTTTCTCAATTTATATAATTTCTCGGTCTCTTACATTGAAAAGTTTAAATAAATAGTTACCGAAAGCACGTTCGTATTACAATATCAAGCCATATCATTTACTTGATATGGGCTCTCAGTTGATTACCAAAGTGAACGGTGTTCATAAAATTTGAAGAGAGCGCAATTTGCAAAGACAGATGGAAAACGTAACTACGCAACTTAGGGTCTGTATCATGGATAACGATACTTTGTAAATGAAATATGCACCAGTCGGATTCAAATTGATCGAAAATCACAATCTGTAATGTATTTACAGACCATAACTGTCACTTTTAATTAGAAAAGCTGCGTACTAACTATTATTAATAGATAGTTGATTTAAATTAACACTGTAGACGTAATCAAATTACTAACACGGTAGTAATTATTAGAGATAGTAGTCTAACTAAACTATAAGCATAGTCGGTGGCCGTTTAGACTTTGGAAGAAATAAAACTATGCTCAATCAACGTTCACGAAATGTTTTTGGCAGACAAATAGAGTCGAGGCGAATGGTTGCGTCAATCAAGCGTGCGTAAAGGACTAGATAAGACAGACCGACACATGCGGCTAACCCATATATTATTAGTTTGTCCGTCATTGTAAAGGAGTGGATATTGTGTGTGGTCCATCGAGGTTTATAGACGTGCTTTGTCTCGATAACACAGATAAATGTCGTCGCCGTATACAGCACAATGTGACAATGTATTTCTCACATTCACTCTACAAATTCACTGTGGAAGTTACACATTTTATTCGACCGGCACGAGTGAAGTGTTCTCTATGACCTGTTTAAATGTCTGAACACAAGCTGCAAGTTATTTAATAATACTTTCGAACTAAAAAAGACTAAAAATTTAATTGAAAACCGATCGATTCTGGTATAAAATTCGCAGCCCTATTGCGTTCACGATCGCATCGGCATATTACCGAGCGCGGGCTGTAATAACCACCCGTGCGCCGTATAATGGCCGACTTCTTACACTCTTAATTGATTAGCGGCCGCTTCGGCTAATGATAAAGCAAGGTGAAAAGAAATAAAACATCCACGCAAAGATTTGCGATCGGTGTCTACCCCGCGCCCTTCAATAGCCACCGGATGCATTACACGCTACTAATAAATCCTTACATCATCGACCATTGACACATCGCACACCTAGCAAAATGAGTAACTCAAAATGATGTCATTGCATACAAATAACGCAAATGTATACTTATCGTAACAGTCAGGTACACCTATAGCATTTGCTTAATTGATAGTTATTTAAACCACCGTCGGCAAAGGTCATTTTATGATTGCATATTCATCTGTTCAATCCGAGTAAGAACATGAGTAGCTGAATTCATCAATAATTCATAAGACCACTTAGTCGCCGTCTGGGATTATTGAGATGTTATGAATGTTTGCTTTACATTAAGTCAAAATATATAAACACGAATTGAATTTATCTTACCTATAATTTTCCGGCCACGCGCCGACTTCAGCCAATTTGTTCTGGGAATGGCCGCTCAGTTGTCTCGAAGTCCAATGGTTGTGGGCGGACATGGCATGTTCTTGTTTTGAGTAGTCAGCGTATGCATACGGGTGCGAGACGGCATCGCTTGGACTCCCGTATGTTGAGTGCTGATACGTGATTGCACTGGTATGGTTCACTGAAGGACTACTTGTGACGGGACTCGAGCTCGGAGGAGTAGCATCAGCTGATGCTTGTAATGGAGTAGGGAGTTCAGAGGTATGCGACAGAGGAGTTAAATTACCCGATGTGAATGCACTCGACGTGGGAGGGTGTAAAGATGATGCAAGTGCCGATTGGCAAACTGAAGGGGCAGTCAAAGCTGACTGGTGAAGAGATGGCGGAAGAGCGGAATTTAGTACTGAGCTCGTACCAAGCGCAGAAGAGTAAGATTGTTGCCAAGATGCGCATTGCGCGTTGAATGTTGTTGGGGGTTCGTATTGTTGGTGGACGGAAGGGAAAGCGGATTGTAAGGACATCGTGTTAAAGGCACTTAGTTGCTGAGAGTTAAGCTGCTTGCGGAGACGAGCTCTTCGGTTTGAAAACCAAACCTAAACATAACATAAATCACCATTAGCTGCAGTATTCACGCGAAATATCAGTTACCACGTAAACTACAAACCGAACTAGATAGTATTATCTAATTCGGTTTATATTTATCTAGAAGAGTATTCTATAGAGATATAAACCGATCTAGTAATGGTTTCTGTAAAGTATTTTAAGTAAATTGTCCAAGTTGCAATCGTTTATGCATTCAAATGTATTCTAGATGCACAAATTGATTTCCATCAATACTGTGCTCCTCAAAAGGACGGTTTTGTTTAATTAAACTCTCGTGAGTAATGTTATAACATAATGATAGGTTCGGCTCGACTATACTTTACTTTGAACCCTATAATTTACGAGTTAAATTATTCGAACGAAAACTGGTAAAACAACGGTAGCGACGAGCGGCATATGGTAGCTTACTTAGTATTGTTATAATTAATTACAAACGTAATTTAAGTTATTTTTTCACGCCCTGCTTTTGTGGGGGCGGGATGTTGGAGTGATCCAACAATGGGTTAGTTTGATTGGGTTCATCCATCATTGACACGCTCGACTGAGTTTGGGTTGGTGGTAGCCGCAGATGCTCACCTGAACTCTTGCTTCGGTTAATTTGGTTTTCTGCGCCAGTTCTTCTCTCGTATAAACATCAGGGTATTGTGTTCTTGTGAAGGCACGTTCTAAGGCTTCGAGCTGATCTCCCGAGAATGTGGTTCTAGATCTTCGTTGTTTCCTCTTCAAAGTAATACCCGGTTCTGACTCGGTGTCTGAATCTTCACAAGACGATGGACCTTTTGAATAAGAGAACTTCGTTGATACATAGCGGAAGTAGGCACATTGTTAATGAAGACTGACATTTAATGTTCAGTTTTATTGCCACCTATGGTCGTCACAGAGGTAGGCAGTGCTTAAAATGCCAGTAGCAACCTACAATAATCATTCATGCTAGGTAATCAAATTACGTGACGAATCATGACCATCAAGAGCTTTGGGTGCGAATAGTAATGTTATATAAAAAGTTGTCATCGTAATCTTTACAGAGACTTTCTAGCTAGTCATTTTATTTTGTTTTATGTCCATTATTAGTCGGAGTAGCTGGACTACCGCGCAGACCACACGCGGCCTCGATTAAATTAAACGTAACCACATTACATTATGTTAGTGGCTTCAAATGAATTTGGGGCCTCAATAAATATTGCTTTACGCTAGTTGATAATGAAAGCGCTGAGCGGTTTGATGTCGCTTTTATCTTATTTTATGAGCGCCTTTTCAGACATTTGTCAATTTATTTGTCTGCTTGCTACAAATTGTTTGTTTGAATTGAATGATAGGTAGTGTGATGTCATCGTAACTGGAAATCAAAGAGCCCTGAAACAAGCACATAGTTTCACCGACGCGAGTATGCAAATATTTCCGCGAAAAGCTCAGCACCGAAATATACCGTTATCCATCGTCACAGAACGGGAACGAACGGCAAATTTCCAATACTTACTCGTCGCGGTCTCAAAGGCTTTTCCAGTGTAGGTATTATTTAGCCACGCACAACTTAATATGCATAATCTTATCGGCGCGCAGAATCTCGCCGGCAACGCTCCGTCACTGAACCGGGATATTAGGAGCGCCATTTTATATTGGATAGCTATACGGCACAAGACGTGCAGTACGGACAGATTGTCGTAATGCAAGCCCTGCGGCCAAACGCGATGGGATAATAACAGCTTTGGATACTAATTTCATTTTTATAACCTACAATTTCGAAGCCGACACAAGGGGCGCTGCCGTAGCGTGCGCGCGCGCTGCGCTGCACTTTTACGTGGATTATTAACTTTATACGCCATTTTGTAAAGTTTGCAAACGTCTTGACGGCCTCATTACAGGAATAATTTTATAATAATAGTCTGCTTTGAACTAAATTAAGTGATTATTGAGTCTCGATATGGCGTAAAGGACTACGATGACACGGCGAGTTATTTACGCATTATTATATCGAAGGTCTTTAGTTACGTTTAATTTGTATTATTTTCTTCTTATACCTATAAAACATAAGTATATTATACACCAAAGCTAATAAAAATGAATATTGAATGGTTCATGATGTGAATTCTTTATCAAGCTGTGAACAACTACTCAGGCAACAAACGCAATATAAAGTTTAGTGCAAACCCACAGTCTGGATTTTCTCTTAAAGCGGTTAAGTGCTCAAACAAACTAAGCTAGGCAAGCCTAGAATATAATAATTAAACTTTCTATTCTGGCCCAGGTATACACGTTTTTGACTTTCCATACTGTTAATTGTGGATGAGGGATTAAAACATTAGAGTTTTGAAAATATCACGTGTTAAAAAGGGAAGAATCTAAGGTAAGTATTGACACTTACCTAGAATACCATCAATGCTGTGGTTTCTTCTAGGATCTGATTCATCCCTTTTTCCTCCTCTTATTAGTCGTGATATGGAACTGACTGAGGGCGCGGTATTTTTATCACAGATGCCTTCTTTTATAAGTTTATCTCTAATTTCCCAGGAAAATATACCTGGGTTTTGTCTCTTCAGTTCCTCGATCCTGTTTTCTACTTCTGGTGTTGCCACTCTTGGTTTCGAACCTCCAATCACTCCTGGACGAATAGACCCAGTCTCCTGCGAACCAGATATATTATTTATATGATATTGTAAGCATCAAAAAATCACAAACATTTAAAAAAATCTTTTGACTCATAGAACTTATTAAACTGAATTTGAATAATTGAATTACAATAATTGGAATTGCACTGAAGTTCAAATGGTGAGAACTCATAGGTCTCATAATATAAAGAAAAGTAAATTTGTGATCTAGATGATGAAACCTTATTGATCACGTTTCGCGTGACACTGCACTGCGCACGTCATCATGAGACATCAACACAATCTAGTAATAAGATTACTAGACTGTGAGATCAGGTCATAAAGTCTCATTTGCCTAGTAATTTCACTAGCTACAGTGCCCTTCAAACCAGAACACAGTAGTGCTTGCACACTACTGCTTGGCGGCAGAATAACTGGAAAACCGGTGGTACCTACCTACCTAGACGAACTTTGCAAAAAAGTTCTACCACATAGTCATATAATCATATCAATGTTTATTTCTTCACCTGATATCTGTTGAGGATCTTAGATACGCAACCATGTGAAACGCGAAGCTGGCGTGAGATGACGCAGGGACGGACTCCTGCCGCTGCCATCTCCACTATCTTCAAACGAATGTGGTTTGGCAGCGGCCTTCCGTTTATAAACACCCCACCGAGCTGATTCATTCGACCTTGACCTAGAACAAACAAGGATTTTTAGTGTCTTGTCTAATAATCTTAAAAACAACATCAACATTGTTTCAACAATGTTTAAACTAGATTTAAAGACACTACATTCTCGTAGGTATAAATCTCTAAACTGTTTTGGCAAAATTATATATACAAATGTAATAAACATTGTATAAATAAAAATCAAATAAAGGACGTAAGAATATTTAACCTACCTATAGGAATATGTTTGATCTATTTATATTATCCTGAAGTTATAACAAATTTATATAAAGAGTTACTGAGAAAAACCTACTGCAAATTGATTTTGTCATTACTAGGTATTGTTACGATGATATACAATGGTAAGCATCTGTAGAAATCCTATCATATAAGGATTCTGAATTGGTTTATAAGTTCAATAAATAGCAGAGATGAATGAAATAGAAATGAAAACGATTATGAAATAGCAAAAAGAATTCAATAGCAAAAAAGGTAAGTAGGCCAAACCAGTAGCCGTATTAAAAGCAAATAAAGCGTGAAAGATCAATAGCAACAATACGTGGAGAGCAGAATGCGGGTACGTTTAGAACACGTCTCGCTACATCTACACCGTATCGTGAGCAACTGAAGTGAGTGATAAGTAAACTAGAAAACATCATCGATAGACTTCGATCACTTGTAATTTTACGTTCCATTGCCAGTCTTCTCAACCAAGAGGATCCAATTTCTTAAACACTTGTGCGGTCGAGCAGAAACGACAGCACTTAAACTATTTCGGGCTTTTGTTGCTCTCGACTTCTTACATTCTTGGAAACAAAAAATGTTATACGTTGATGTAATAGACATTGTGATTTTATGAAAGATGATTCATCGTTTTGATCGGAGAAAAGAAAGTCATCAAAAATTAATTAACGTTTTATCGCGAGTTGTATCACGATTGATAATCAAGTTTGCGACTACGGGGCTCGTACGGAGTCCTTCAGGAGTAAAATATATTGTTACTGGATTTATTGATGCGTGTGTGAGTAAGTGTTGCTATTATAATCACATCATTGGGTGTGGTGGACCACCTAACGTCAAAGGAAGCCGACGGGTGTGCATTTTTGCAACGACTTTGTGAACATGTTTCAACTTCTATTGAGAATGAGATGACATAAAAAATATACGGGCTTTTATGTGATTAATGTGAAGGAAACGTGTTGATATGTTTTATGTTTCTCATACGGATGTACTGTACCTATTATGTTAGGTGCTGCCTGCAGCATACCGTATTTTGCATATTGAATCTTATTTGTATGATACACTTGCAAGTTCCTATAAAACTGTGTTATTAATATTAGTCACACTAATATTATAAAGGCGAAAGTTTGTATGTGTTTGTGTGTATATTTGTTACTCTTTCACGCTCAAACGGCTGAATAGATTTGGATAAAATTCGGTACCGGGATAGCTTATACACTAGATTAACATATAGGCTACTTTTATCCCGGAAAAGAGAAATTTTCCCGTGGGATGAGTAAATAACTAAAATACTTTATATCCGCGGGTGAAAACGCGGAGCGCAACTAGTTTCTATATAATTTTATAAATATCCAGTTCATCATTGTGCTCAGCCTTAAGTTACCAATCCTGGCGCTAAGATAAAACTTTTTTCGTCTTTAGAATAAATAACCATCAAATTCAGATATGAATCTACTTATTGACAAAATATTAAAACTAGGTACCTACCATAATTTTAGTCAAGAATACGGTTAACAAACGTTTTTCTAAACTAAATTCGCTCATAAATCTTAAAACAAATCTAGCATCTTCTCTACTTGATTGACACAATCTCATTTACAAAAAAACTACCAGTGGCATCTACCACTTGTGGAGGCATTTATAGTTTATCAATTTCATATAATTCCACAAAGGTTCCGCCACATGTAAACCTCTAGACCCCTGCTGTGAAACACCAATCAATTAGACAACATGTCAACAAGTATGTCCTTTGATAATATGAAAACCCGAAATGGTAGAGTCAAGGTAAGCAAAATTGAACCGTAACGCAAACTCGTATGGTCAGTTATTGTGGTCAGTGACAACATGAAATGAAATCAACAGGAATGTATAACTTCGTATTCAAAATTCAATCTTAAAATTTGAAACATAAAGGTTTTGTTGAAGTTGATATGTGTTATTCTTTTTGAGTCTGGACTTCGTGCTGGTTTCTGCAAGCGATCCCCATATTTTTTGTCGAGACCCGTAGACTTTGCGGTGCCTCGAAAGCCCATGTTTTTGAGTGTTAATTTTATGTTCCCGAAATATTTATGACGCATAACGCGTTCGTAATAACCTGACTATACAAATGTGGGTGGCTTTTGGAATCATATCACTTCATTACAAGTGCCCTCTATTTTCTACTTTTTAACATTGGAATTTACACCAAAATACTTCAATAAAAACAAGTCAACAGTTTATTACAACCGTCTGTTATATGATTACCAATTGTCAGGATGATAAATATGAAAATTATCCTACATGTACTATCTGAACCTTGTATAAGTAAACATTCATTCAACTCATTTTTAAACTCTCCTACATTTTAATAATGAAACAGGATCAGTCAAAAGCACAATCGATAAATGGCTCACATAACAAACGCACAAAAACGGCTTCAACTCAACAATGCGTAATAGAATTCGCAAACATTGTAACAATATTAACGCAAAAGGAGGCGAACTTAACAACAAGTTCCAATATTCATTCAAAACTAATCGTCTGGAAGCACTTTTGGATCATGCACAAGTTGCTTTCGACAATGGCGGCTACCAGGGTGGTATACGGAAGCCATATGATTCCGGAATAAGCAAAAAAAATTGCCAATACTACTAGAATTTAATTGTGAGACATTAAAAAATGTATCAATCGAAATTCAAAAGACTTACGTGTTTTATTCATGGTTAACGCAAGACTCGTCTCTGCGAACCATAATCACACACTAAAACTTAGACATGGACAGCAATGCACTATAACGCATACAATTTTTCTCACAATCACATAATCGTGTACCGATTCGTTCAACCCACGCATTCGTGTTACAAGAAATTGAAACAGAGTCGATCATTTAAAGCTAAACGTAAGAGCCAAACCGTGACCGTATAAATGAAGATTTTGAATTCAGCAACTCGTATTTCTGTGTCAACTTTAATTAACAATCACATTTTCATCAACCTCAGTTGTACTTACTTTCCAGTTATCAGTGCCATTGTCAGGCAATGATTGGATTTCTTAACCTTCTTTGCATTGACGACTCTCATTTTCAATTTGAGTAACTGATGGTGCAATCTTCTATCTGCTTTGTTTTGCGCTAATCTGCGTTGATTGTAATAGTTTACTTCGATTGTAGTTTTTGTTTGATTCATATTGGTTTGAACGTTATTTTATGGGCTATCGCATTTCTGCTAGCTATAATCTCAACTGTGAGATTTAAATAATAGTAAAACTGTTGAAAGCGTACCTATTAAACATCGAGAAGTCCAGTTGCACTCTTCAAAACATCGGCATTCAGATATGACATGGTTAATGAATTAAATACATTGAATATTACTGCACTGCTTTGCGCTGCATCATTTCTCTATCGGGATATTTTCTACCCGATTGCTATTGATGTTAATAACAAATCCATTAGACATGTTTGCACGTTAAATATGACTTATGTTTTACATAATTAATTCGTTTAGGCTGATTTAAGGAAGGTTTCACGCGTACTTACAAGCTTGGTAGAATGATAGATTGTATAATTTTTGAAGTCGATATCGTATTGTGTAAATAAATCGTAAACCCCGTTTTCACAATCATAATATGTTTCTGGCTGCAAATCAATTTCACGTCGCGACATTAATGTGCCTATAGTAAAATTTATATGAGGCTTTACGTCACACGCCGCGCCGCTTTCCTGAACATATGAGGTGCCTGCGATAACCACGCGTTCCGTTCAGTCAGAGGTTATATTTAACACGGTCAAAGTTCAGGGAACGCAATTAATATTAGGTCTTTACCTATGAAATTGCCGTTTTGTTTGAAAAAAGTTAAAGTATTTTTTTTTCGAACTTATTTATTTCTTTTATTCAAAGTAATCACCCCTGCAATCAATGCATCTTTGCCAACGCTGTGGCAGTTTATGGATGCCCTTCTTGAAAAAATCAGCAGGACGGGAGACAACAAACTCTTCAAAGGCGTTTTGTACTGCCTCTCGGGAATTGAATTTTTTTCCCGCTAAAAAGTTGTCCAAATTTTGGAAAAAGTAATAGTCGGTAGGCGCAAGATCTGGTGAGTATGGCGGATGAGGGAGAGCTTCCAAACCCAACTCATGCAGCTTAGAGACGGTCTGTTGTACAGTATGGGGTCGCGCGTTGTCGTGAAGTAGCAGTGGAGACGACCGATTGACCAAAGCTGGTTGCAGACGTGCGAGTTTCGCCATCATTGTGGTCAGTTTTTCAATGTACACATCTGCAGTAATGCTCTCGCCGTTTTGTAAAAAGCTATGATGAATCACACCAGCACTAGACCACCAAACTGTGACCATCACCTTTCTAGGGGTCATTTTTCGTTTTGCACATTGCTTTGGTACTGAACCAGGATCTAACCAACTTGCTGAGCGCTTTCGATTGTCAAAAAGAATCCATTTTTCGTCGCACGTAACAATTCGGTTCAAAATTCCGTCATTTCTGTGCCTGTTAAGCAGCGCAAGGCAAGTCTCGACGCGTACGTTGCGCTGGCGATCGTTAAGTTCGTGGGGCACCCATCTATCAAGCTTTTTTATCTTGCCAATCTGTCGCAAATGGATCAATATTGTTTTGATGCTAACATCAAAAGCTGCTGCCAGCTCAGCTGTAGATTGAGATTCATCAGCTTCCACAATCGCCTTTAATTCATCATTTTTGACCAAAGTGTCCGGACGACCACGTGGTTCATTTTTCAAGTCAAAATTCCCAGAACGGAACCGAGCAAACCAATAACGGGTTGTACGTTCGTTTGTACAGTTCTCTCCGTAAACGTCGTTGATGTTACGTGTCGTTTGTGCCGCGTTGGTGCCACGACGGAACTCATATTCCATAATTACACGAAATTTCAAAGTATCCATTATGAGGAAAAATGTTGAAATGTAATGAAAATACAACGCTAATCAATAAACAAAAGACTTATTTTGTAAATAGAATGTCATATTTTTAAAACAAAATTAATTTGAATTTAGAATTCGTAGCCAATCAAAACTTTTTTTTGTTTGAAAAAGTCTGTACTGCAAAACGGCAATTTCATAGGTAAAGACCTATTAGTATAGGCTCTGGGATTTGCAACTTATCAACTACAACTCATAGTCAATATTAATAATTATGGCCGTTCTTTTAATTATAATTTAGTTCCAATTCATAATAATGTAACGTTTTGCACAACAATATGTTATTTTCCAGAAAACGATTAAATTTTTTCCTCGAAGAAAAAGGCAATCGCAGAAACGTTTTTTTTTAAAGAGCTAATCGAAATGTACACAAAGGTTATCTCGGTTATAAAGAGCATATAAAATCTATTCGTTCGACAAGCGAACCTATTAAAAGCACCATGTTTTTATTAAGCACAAAATGGGTTTCATTACTTGACCAACAATGAGTTGTCAGGTTAGAGATTTCTTTGGAAATCGTAATAAGACTATTACTATCAGAAATGAAGCAACAAAGAGGTGAAATGCCATGTGAATAGGCATTAGAATTGGGCGGCGTTTACAAAGGCCGTGTCATTCCATTAGGCCTTCTTCACACTGCACTGTGTGGTCGCGGTCGCGTGGCGGACGGCGACGCAATCGAATATCAAATCAATTCTATTATACTTCATACGAGCTGCGACTGCGATCGAGCCGGGATTATACTCGTTTGAGTAATAGCTCTGCCATAGCTCTGCGGATATTCGATATTTACTCCAGCTTTCAACGTTGTTATTGTTTCAGTGAAATGCTTTCGTGAAATGATATACTGTGTCTGAAATATTGGTAACTGAACGTTGTATTAAAATTTAATTTATTTATATTAGGTACCACCACTTTGCCAGTTATTCTGCCGCTAAGCAGTAGTGCGCAAGCACTACTGTGTTCTGGTTTGAAGGGCACTGTAGCTAGTGAAATTACTGGGCAAATGAGACTTTATGATCTGATCTCACAGTCGAGTAATCTTATTACCAGACTGTGCTGATGTCTTAGGATGATGTGCGCAGTTCAGTGTTGCTCGAAATTCTATTTTGGGGTTCCGATTGACACTGTTCTGTTATGGGCAGCCGTGGCGCTTAACATCAGGTGAATGGCTAGCTCGTCAAATCATTCAGTAACATACAAAAAAAAATTAAAAATATTTCAATGGATATGGATAAAAACAAAAAAATCTTTTATAAAGTTATACTATTAATATTAACTACTATTATTATTAATAATAACTATTTTTGGTCATTCCCTTAGTGGGTACTTGTTTTTATATATATATCAAACAGACTAGCGTTTTCACTGGATTTTGAGCGATTATATTATGGCAGAAAGAGGCGCCACGATACGGTCGGATTGAGAACTGGCGCTCGTGAGGCTTATGGAGTACTTGGTCTAGCACTATCGGCAGAATCTAACTATGAGTACAACGAAATATTTAACCAATAGAAGGCTACCTTGATGACATTATTTGTTTCCCAATAAGTACAATTTGGAGCTCTTCAAGTCACGAGTTATCTTAGACATATATCGGTACATATTTTATAGACAATCATGCGCCATAGTAGACCGCATCTTCACTTTCCGTGGTCAAATCCAGGCCGGTCCCGTTATTAAGAAACATTTACATGTTTCAAGCAAACATTGCAAAATTCGAACCCACGATCTCAGGAGCTCACTAATTCGCATTAGCAAGCTGAAGGGGTAGTGAGTTGGTGGTATCTGTAACCGATAAATGTTGGGGCAGACGTTTTCTGGAGTGGAAATTACGGATCAGTAGACGTAGGACGGCCTGCGAAGAGATGGACTTTGCTGGGTGGTAGGTTTTTTCTACAAAGTTCTTCTAGGTAAGTACCACCGCTTTGCCAGTATTCTGCGGCATAGCAGTAGTGTGCAAGCACTACAATATTCCGGTTTGAAGGGCACTGCACCTAGTGAAATTACTAGGCAAATGAGACTTTATGATCTGATTTCAGTCTGGAAATCTTAT
Source organism: Ennomos fuscantarius (assembly GCA_905220475.3). Lineage (NCBI taxonomy): Eukaryota > Metazoa > Arthropoda > Insecta > Lepidoptera > Geometridae > Ennomos > Ennomos fuscantarius. The sequence goes on from HG992039.1 coordinate 7,004,257, forward strand.
GACTAGTGCTGATGTCTCCGGATGACGTGCACAGTGCAGTCACGTGAAACTTTACATTAGAGTTCCGAGTGATGCTGCAACAGTTATGGACGGCCGTGTTACTTAACACGAGGTGAACGATGCGTCAGTCATTAGCATAAAAAAATAGAGCAATGATATATCAACTTCTTATTATTTTATGGCTCCTGTGGGGTTTCCACAATTTTCCCAAATGATACAACCAAGATTTGAAAGAATACAGACCGGGCTTAGTGGCGTGGCTTGAAAGGAGCTTATACCCAGCAGTGGACTAGTACAATGATGATGACCCATAAGCCGCCGTCACTACTAATAACAGTGTGCGATCATTGATTTAAATGTTTCATGTAGTTTGATGTACGTGTATTAGGTATGTATTACGCGAATATGGTTTCATAAGCACAAGTCGACACGTGTGTTTTGTTAACTATTAGATAAACCTAGAAAGGTAGTGCTTAAAAAGTAGAGGTAGATTGTAATTTTTTTTGTGTTTTGGCTCCACACTTTTGTGTATTTAGCCAGTGTCAAGTAATTGATAATTTAGCAAGTTAATGATATTTAACGTAAATAATGTGTCAGGTCACAGTCGAAGTCATCAAGTCAAGTCAGAGTCAAGTCATAGTCTAGTCTAGTCAAGTCATACTCCTATTAAAGTGGTGGCAACTTTACCAGAAGCTTCTATGGAGTTTTGGAAACAACACGAAAAAAAACCTTTCACCATCATTATACCACTTTCTCACACTCATGCTTGTAATCCAGCACTTAACGAATAGAATGCCACCAATTTTATGCACTAACACTGAAAATAACACATGTAGCAAACTCTTTGTTTTTATATAAAACCTGTTTACTTAAGTTTTTATTCAAAATTTAAAAAGTATATTTTTGTTCTTTTTTGGCATTAGATTTTGACAGATTGTCTTTGATTTTTCGCCTACGAAGTTGGTTGTATTTTTTTGCATAATTTTCTGCTTTTTAAATATACTACTATCATTTTACAAGTCCATTAAGGTTTTTATTATCATCTGCACCACGTAGTTCATTTCATTTTGGTCCTTCACCCTACATTTCCAGCACCTGAAATCGTAAGTAGATATTTTCCATTTTATCTATCATATTTCATTTTGATTCTGTCGTGTTTTAAAACATCGTATCAACCTATTTTCATTAAGTATATTAGAAAATTCTTAATGATCACCCGCAGTAAAAGTAGAATTATGTCAGCAAACCCTCCACCTAGTACACAGCCCAACAATGAGTCGTCTAGCGTTCATAATTCGCAGCCCGACATGCCTAAATTGCAAGGCAGCAATGCCTCGAGTGCGCGAACCGCCCGATCCAGGTCATCGTCTACGATGAAAGCGCAAAAAGCAGCATTGGAAGCGCTTGCTTTGCGCCGCCGTCTGGAGCGCGAGCAAGAATTCGCTGCACGGGAGCGTGAGCGAGATAGAGAACTTGCCGCTTTACAGCAGCAGGTGGAGGACAGCGAGCTACAAGCCGAACTCGCTGCTCTTGATGCCGACGCTGAGGGCAGCTGTGCGAGCCGCGGCAGCTGTACCAGGGTAAGCTTAAATAGGACTTCTCAATGGGTAGAAAATCATTGCGATCAATCTCGTAACAACGTTAATAGAGGCATTTCCGCAGTAGGGTGTGAACCACAGTGTCCTGTTCCACCCCCGGGCCAGTTGGTGCCACCGCCGGTCCTGCCGGTACCACGTCCGGTCCTGCCGGTACCATCACCGGTCCTACCGTCATCACAACCGGTCGAGTCGATACCGCCACCAATGGCCACACGGGCAACTGCATCCCCTTTTAACCTTGTCGAGCGACAAAAACAATTGCCTAACATCAACAAGGTGTCCGAGGCGGCTGGCATCATGCCTCCGTTCGTTCCTGCGGATCACACTGTTCTTTTACAAGCCGTAGCCGACACCGCTGCTGCTGCAAAGGCTCTCGCTAGTAGCCCGAGTGAAAAAAAATTGGATTTGTTTCCATTTTCTGGCAACACGCTGCAATGGCTACATTTTAGACGTATTTACGACGTTACTAAAATACATTTTTCCTCTCTAGAAAATTTAAACCGACTACATAATGCAGTCCGCGGTCCGGCACGTGATGCTGTCGCCGCGCTGCTAATGTCAGCGGAGGACCCGGAAGAGATCATGCGCGCACTCGAAGATAACTTCGCGCGCCCCGAGCTCATCGTTTTCAAGGAAGTGTCTTCTTTAAAAAATCTTCCACGTTTGGGTAACGATCTAAAAGAACTCGGAATTCTCTCAAATCGGGTACGTAGCTCCATCTCTACAATAAAATTGCTTAAACAAATAGAGTATTTATACTCACCAGAATTGTTTCACGCGGTACTTAGTAAATTAAACCCTACCATGAAAGTTAGGTGGACCGATTTTGCTATAGTAGACAACACTGGGCGTCCTAAGCTAGAAATATTATCCGACTTTTTAAAGCGTGAGTTAGATCAACATATTCGGTTTGGTTTATCACCCGAGTCTAGCTCCGCACAAAACACGCAAACCTTTTTAATCGACAAACAATTTAAGCGTGAAAATATAAATATGGTCACACATAAGGCTGAATCTAAGGTTGGACCATGCTCATTTTGTAAAAAAGACCATAATATTAAGGTGTGTTCGGAATTTAAGTCTCTTACGGTCGATAATAGGTGGCAGTGGTTACGAGAAGCGAAACTGTGTTACCGATGTCTTAGGGGTAGTTCACATCAATGGAAAACGTGCAAAGTTAGTCCATGCGGTATCGATGGATGTCAATTACGTCATCACCCACTTCTTCATAACAAATTGTCTTCTACTTCTCTTGTCAACACACTCGATACTACGATTGAACTAAATACCGCTCCGACTTCTACTGTTACTAAACCGACCGAAGAAAAAGTAGTCGTGTCTACCACCTCTACAGGCGTTAAACAACCAAGCACTATTTTAGCTCTACGTCCTCGTGCCTATTTGAAGATTGTACCTGTCACCGTTTCGGGCCCTTCAGGAACCTGCGACGTGTACGCTCTTCTTGACGACGGGAGCACTGCTACGTTAATAGACTCTACTGTCGCTGCGCAGATAGGAGCTTCGGGGCCCCAACAGTTGATTACAGTTAACGGAATCGCAGGTTTCGAGCGTAGAACTACAGTGTCATATGTTGATTTTAATATTAAGGGCAGGTATACACAAGAAACATTTTTAGTCAAAAATGCTAGGGCCATGGAGTCTTTATCTTTGCGCCCACAAACTATTCAGCGTGAAACTATCGACTCTTTGTCACATCTGACAGATCTGGTTGACTTTTTGGTGTACGAAGATGCCAGGCCAATGGTTTTAATAGGAGCTGAACATTGGCACTTGTCCATTAACCGTGACGTACGTGTTGGTAGAAGAAACGAACCCGTAGCCTGCTGTACCGCACTAGGGTGGACTTTATACGGCGTAGCTTCTAGCAAAACGAAGTTGATTGACTTTGTAAATCATAGTACATTCACTGAGACGTGTATAGACGAAAACTTAGAATTCTTAATAAAAGAACAATATAAGATAGATTCTTTAGGTATCTGTAAGACCGAAACTTTACATAGCAAGCAGGATCAACGTGCAGTAGATATTCTTGATGCCACATCTAGGCGCTTACCCACTGGCCGATTTGAGGTAGGCATGCCATGGCGAGACAATATTCAGCGTGTTCCTGATAGTTATCCACAAGCAATGTCGCGATTTTTAAGCTTAGAAAGACGTATGGCCAAAGACGCCAATTTTGCTAAGGCATATGACGTCTTTATGACAAACATGTTACACAAAGGTTACGCAGAGGAGTGTGTTCTTGAGACGTATTATGCTAACCATAAAAATGTTAAAAGTGATACGGAATTGCGCCTTTATCTGCCACATTTTGGCGTTTATCATCCTCTAAAGTGTAAAATTCGCGTAGTACATGATGCCGCAGCCAGGAATGAAGGAGTTAGCCTGAATTCTTTATTGCTTTCTGGTCCTGACCTGCTTCAGTCTTTACTGAAGATTTTATTTGGTTTTCGGGAAGGCCGCATTGCCATTACAGCGGATATCAAGGAAATGTTTCCTCAGGTCCGGATCAGGGAGCAGGATAGAGACGCTCTCCGATATTTATGGAGACCTGAAAAAACACAACCCATAAAGGAATTCAGGATGACGGCCGTCATTTTTGGCGCGTGTTGTAGTCCTTTTATAGCGCATTATATAAAAAATAAAAACGCTCATGAGCACATAAACTCATATCCTAATGCCGTGGACGCGATCTTACACAAACACTATATGGATGATTATATAGACTCGTTAGATAGCGTCAATGAAGCAGCTCAGTTAGCAGCGGACATTGTCACAGTTCACAGATCTGCATGCTTTGAAATGAGGGGTTGGATTTCTAATGATCCAGCAGCACTCGATCTCGTCAGTGACGATTTACGGGCTGCTCGATCGTCGGAAATAGATCTCGGCGACTCGACTAATAACATACGCGCTCTAGGGATTGCGTGGAATCCCGCTACGGACGAGTTAGGGTTCCGCACCGGTCTAGTCACCCTTCCTAGCCCGCTTACAAAACGTGCTGTGCTTTCGCACCTCATGCGTTTATACGACCCTTTAGGTTTGTTGGCACCTATAGTTGTTAAGGGCCGCATTCTTTTTCAAAACGCATGGCGGTTAAGCATTGATTGGGATACCGAACTTCCCCCAACTGAAGCATTAAAGTGGTCAGACTGGTTCCAAGATCTTTTAACAGTCTGTACTCTGAAAATTCCTCGTTGGTATTCAAAAGTCAAAGACTCTGAACCGTCTTACAGAGAATTACATGTCTTAGCAGATGCAAGTGAGCTTGCTTATGCCTGTGTTGCTTATTGGCGTTTAGTATATCCGGATGGCAGCATCAACCTCACTCTCATTTCAAGTAAAGCAAGAGTCTCTCCGTTGAGACCAATATCTATACCACGCTTGGAACTTCAGGCCGCTCTAATTGCTTCTCGGCTCGCACTTACCATCAAGGACAGTCATCGCAAAAAACCTTCACGAACTTTTATTTGGACAGACTCGATGACAGTTCTGCAGTGGTTGCGTAGCGATGCACGGTCTTTTAAACCTTTTGTTGCCCATCGTTTAGGCGAAATCTTAGAAAATTCTTCTGTCAATGATTGGCGATGGGTACCAACAGATTTAAATGTAGCCGACGATGCGACTAGAATGAAATCTATTCGTTTGGATCTTTCACACAGGTGGTTTTGTGGTCCATCATTTCTTTTTAAGTCCCCGGAGGACTGGCCAACAGAGCCTATTAATGTCGCACCAGTTCGCGAGGAGCGCAAATGTTCTCTGAACGAATTGGTGGGATTGACGACTGTTAACTTAGATCTACCTACGCCAGTTGCTGCTAATTGTAATCGATTTAGTAACTGGTTACGATTATTACGTGCTACTGCTCGGGCACACCAAGCTGCGGACAGCTTTCGAAACATTTTGGCCTCCATTAGAAATTCCAAATTAAACGGCGATGTTCCTCGTCCGTCATTCCGCCACTCATCAACGTCTACTACTCTTAAGCCTTTAACAGCTGATCTGATTAAAGCCGCTGAAAGGCATATTTTGCAGCAAGCACAATTGGAAAGCTTTTTGGAAGAGTTTCGTTGCATCATCAATTCAAAGCCGATCCCTAAAAACAGTCGCCTTGCCAAACTGTCTCCCACATTAGGAGAAGATAAGTTATTGCGCTTAGCTGGAAGAATTAAAGCCGTAGATAGCATCGATCCTGACACACGATTCCCAGTTTTACTTGACGGCCGCCACCCAGCTGTACGTTTGTTAGTAGAGTCATATCATCGAAGAGCAGGCCACGCAAACCATGAGTTGGTGATTAATGAAATAAGGCAGAAATTCTGGCTCTTAAGACTTCGGGACACGGTGAGGACTACAGCAAAACGGTGCTTATTCTGCAGAATTAGGAAGACGCTACCAATGAACCCTATCACAGGAGATCTTCCACCACAAAGACTGGCTCACCATCAACGGCCATTTACCTACACTGGTGTTGATTACTTTGGTCCCGTCACTGTCACCATTGGCCGCCGCCACGAAAAGCGATATGTGGCTCTCTTTACTTGCCTCACTTCACGAGCACTCCATTTAGAAATTGTACATAACCTTTCCGCTGATTCCGCAATCATGGGCCTTAGGCGTTTCATAGCTAGACGTGGAACACCAAAGACGGTATACTCCGATAATGGCACAGCTTTCGTCGGTGCCAACCGCATCTTGAAGGAGTTTTATTCTACTGATATTTTGGAGTTCGCCGCTACAAAGAATATGACTTGGAGTTTTATTCCACCGGCTGCACCAAGCTTCGGAGGTTGTTGGGAGCGCTTAGTGCGGAGCGTAAAGGTGGCTTTGAAAGCGACACTTAATGAAAGAGCACCTAAAGAGGAAACTTTTAAGACTTTACTGGCAGAAGCCGAAGCATTAGTGAACTCTCGCCCATTGACTCACGTGTCCACAGATCCTGACGATCCCACGACATTGACGCCTTTTCATTTTCTCATCGGTTCATCTTCAAACGAATCGCTGCCTGCAAATTTAGATGACAGTGACCTGATCCGACGCGCGGAATGGAAAAAGGCCTTACGACTCGCTGATCATTTTTGGAATCGCTGGGTGCGCGAGGTCCTGCCAACCATGCAAATACGTGGACAAAGTAGAGGCAATCTTGGGAATGATCTACAAGTAGGGGATGTAGTCATAATTGTGGATGAGTCATTACCACGAGGGATATGGCCTCGAGGTCGAGTACAGAAGTTGTTTCCAGGGAAAGATGGCATAACAAGGGTAGTCGACGTTGCCACACAAGGGGGCTTGCTGCGCCGGCCCTTGAAAAAGCTGGTAAAGCTCGCCACCTAAGATCATTATCTGATCTTGGCAAGTTGAACCAGTTGGTGCATTGCTGCACGAGGGGCAGGATGTAGCAAACTCTTTGTTTTTATATAAAACCTGTTTACTTAAGTTTTTATTCAAAATTTAAAAAGTATATTTTTGTTCTTTTTTGGCATTAGATTTTGACAGATTGTCTTTGATTTTTCGCCTACGAAGTTGGTTGTATTTTTTTGCATAATTTTCTGCTTTTTAAATATACTACTATCATTTTACAAGTCCATTAAGGTTTTTATTATCATCTGCACCACGTAGTTCATTTCAACACAAGTTTTGGAAAAATAATATAATGCGGTAACGCGATCTTTTTCGTTTTCCCGCCAAAACTCGGAGTGTAATTATTAATAGTTATTGGTTCAAAAACGACTTTTTGTATATGTCAATTTGTCCTAAAAGTCATTTTAATACGCTACTATTCATTAGTCTATGGCAAGAAAGTACTTTAGGTTAGGGTAATGACAGTTGAACAACACAATCACATGTACCTAATTTAAAAAATGTAAAACCGTATTTGGCTGTAAGTTTTGCTAATTAAGATATGTTAATGTTTAATTTTAAGAGCTGTGGTTTTTGTTTAATAAATAAAATAAAATAAAAATAAAGGTTAGAGTGTATACTTAGCAAAATGTTCAATGCCTCATCCTAAAAATCTTTATGTACTAAAGATTGTGGATTTAACTTACGGAAGTCACTTAAATAAACGTTTCAACAGCCCAAGTTCTCATACCAGATGCAACTCATAGAAAGCGGCTAGAGAAAAGACAAAAAAAAAACTTATTTCCAATTTGTTTTAAGCAGTCTCCCTCCATTGACTGTGTTGCCAACTGTACAAACTGAGGCAACGCCTTTCGGCTTGTCACCGAAACGCGTACCTACATAAATAATGAATGGGCTAGAATATTTTATTTCAATATAATAGAGTGCCCTATTTGACCTCATTTCGTATTCATAGCATGTTATGTACTAATTTGACGGATTCTTTTCAAGATATAGAGTCTTTGACGTCTACTTTGCCGCTCCTGAACAATGGGCTTTCGAGTTTGGAATTCAGGAACTTGGGCTTGAAATAAGTAGGTAGTTTCTTTAAACTAGAATCGTCAGTAAAAAGAGCCTACTTTGAAAGGCAAGCCAGAGTAATAGATAGTAGAACCTTAACCATAGTTTTTAGTTTGAAAACCAATGTGAGTATGACATATATTGGAAAATTAATCTCGTCTAAACTCGCTTCAATTAAAAGTCAAAATTACTCCGACCAGGTTTTGGAGATATTCGACGTCCTTCTTCTGGGAGCCAGTTACTAACGCACGCCTCGCGAGCGTTAGCAATAATATGTCCGAAAGCTGGTCGAAGTGGTTTCGACTTTTAATTGACGATTGATTTTAGCCGTTATTAATTTATCTAAATTAACCATGGTTAGATTAGAGGTTAGATAAAATTTAAACAGGTTACCAGGATAGTCCAGACTCACTTTACATTGCCGCAGTATTTCGTAATTGACATTTTAGCTGCAACCTTTTATATTTATGCTAATGGAAAATGTATGGTACCTACATATTTATATGAAAAATAGAAATAAGATTATTAATTTAAATAAATAATTAATTATTTTTGGACTTTTCACAGCGCCATCTAGCCCTAAACTAAGCAAAGCTCGTACTATTGTAACCAGACAATTGATGAATTAACACCAAGGCCCAAAACAAATATCGGTATTCATCACACAAGTATTCATCACACAGGACAAATCCTGGGTGAGAATCGAACCCACAACCTACAGTTTAGAAAGCAAAGCTACTACCAAATAAGCTATCGGGCAAATCAATAATATAAAAACTTTAAAAAAAGGTAAATTCGTGATTATTTAATAGCCTCTGCGGTGGTTACGCAGGCTAGCTGATAACCTGCATTCCGCGACAGTATATGTATAGCGCCCAACGATCACACACATCCAGGACCCTAACTGAGATTTCATGTATCTATTAACCTAGGTACTGCGAGGGCCATAATTTTACAATAGTCAGACCCAGTACATGTATTTGTGTTTTATTTCTGTGCACAAATACTTGTCCTATCGCAGAATGTACCTATATTACTAGATTTTTCCCCAGTGGTGGCAGCGAAGTGCGCGGGCATTTCCTTCCCTCAAAAAAGGTAAGTATTATTACTGTCGATGTGGATGTGTGTATGAGATGTATGAGTGTTTGTATGTATGTAGGTTAGTTTCAACTCAGCGCTGAAGCGCTTGAACGATTGATGAAAGCTGTACTGTTACTATGTCGCTCGATACTTTAAGTTCTCTAGACACCATACAATCTGCTACACGATTTGTCAGTCAAATCTCATCGTGTGAAGGCATGTTACGGCTCGATTGACCGCGATTCCAGCAGATTCCATGAAAGATTTGATGGTTTGGTATAAGTCCCACAAATTATTATGATGCTTTTATTCTAGGAAATTGTGCAGCTCTTGTGGGTACAGGTCATTTACCCAGCTAGTAGCTAGTAGTAAAAACGAGTGTGCTTTAGACTACATGACTGAACTAAAACTTAGTAAAGAAAACATGCAGTGGCTATGAGAGAAAGAGAGAAAGAAATGCACGCGCATTGCTCTTTCTCTCTCTTGTCCTTACAGTAATATACGAAACGTAACTATCTCTTTCTATCTTCATTAACTTATATTTCCTTCTCAGCTTCCGTTCGCCTCGCCTGATCAATTTCTGTAGCGCCCTCGTCACGTATTCACCAGCTTACTCCTCAAGTCAAGCGTGCGTAAAGAAGTTTTACTTCAATTATTGTAAAACGGTTGCAATTTGATTTCCCTAATACTCTCATCATAATTATCATCAGCCTATATTAGTCCACTGCTGGACATAAGCCTCTCCCAAGGCTCACCACTGAGTCTGGCCTTCCGCTCTGCCAGCTACCTTGCGTATGTAATCGCTCCATCTTGCCGCAGTGCATCCTACACTAGACGTAGTGTAGGATGCACGTACGATGCCAATTCGCAGTCTCCACTCCAGCACACGTCTACCCCAACGGTTATCGGTTCTTCGTCAGATATGACCAGCCAATTGCCACTTCAGCTTGCGCTGAGCTATGTCGGTAACTTTAGTTTTCTGACGAATGTCTAATTATATAGTCTGCCTCTAATTAATTCAAGACGAAGAAAAGTATCGATTTTCCTGAGAATGCCTAATGAAAACCATTCATGTCCAAGTGTGTAACTGAGCGCCGTAATTATGGAAATTTCACGTACATAGAGTAATTTGAATGTTACTAACAATGATAGCTTGTTGATCACGAACTAAACACGCTTAGCGTGAGCTTTCACGCTCCACGGTCCACGCGAATAGGGACGTAGCTGAAGATTCTACATCTTGTAAACGTAGACTGGGTACAACTAGCTTGATGTCATTGCATTTATTTATATAATTTTGTGTAAACTTTTTGAAAAGCCATAAAAATTATGTATTTTGGTTCGATTTTTTTTCTGTTAATGAATGATGCGACTAGCTAGTCGTTTACCTGATGGTAAGCGATACGGACGCCCATAACACTTGCAGTGTTACTCGGAACTCTGTTCTAATGTATGTTTCGCGTGACTGCACTGCGCACGTCATCTTGAGCACAGTCTAGTAATATCATCACTAGACTGAGATCAGATCATAAAGTCTCATTGCCCAGTAATCTCACTAGCTGCAGTGCCCTTCAAACCGGAACACAGTGATGCTTGCATACTACTGCTTGGCGGCAGAATAACTGGCAAACCGGTGGTACCTACCTACCTAGACGAACTTTGCAGAAAAGTCTTACCACATAGTCATATAATCGATGAATTATTTATTTGACAGCCTCTGTAGTGTAGTGGTTGAGCAGGTTGGCTCATAACCTAGATGTGGCGGTTCCGATTCCCGCGACAGGACAAGTATTTGTGCACGGTAAAATAACGCAAATACTTGTTCTGTATCTGGGGCTGTGGGACCATGGTCCTTGTAGTTCCTGGGTCCTTAGATACGGGGAACCCTGGTTAGGGTTCAGAATCTATGTATGTGATCGTTGGGCGTTATTATTATTACTTCTAACAGTCCCTAATAGCGAAATGAACACTTTCACACAGTACCTTACTAAAACATTATACAGTTTCCAAGTTTTCAACTTCCAACAAACCGAATGAACGTGCAATAATAGAGAAAGCCTCGAGGCTGTGTCGCGAAAGGCACGTACGTCGCTTGCGGTTATTTAGATTTAGATCTCGGGTGCCCAATAAATCCGATAATCTTCTCAAAAGATTTCAACGCGCAATTTATACTCTGTTATCGACGATCGCTACGTAATCAGATATGGAATAATCGTTGCTTATGAATACAAAAGCTCAAAGTACCTCCATATTCAATGTGGAAGGGTTTCACTTACTTATTTTGTTAGTTGAATAATTAAAATGTGTTTTTTTTTATATCGCATCATTTTCCGTATATTATTAAATGTATCATAAATCTTAGATCTTAAATTGAATATGCCATTTGATCGAGTAGTAAAAAAACGCAAACATCCAAACCAATTTCTATTATCATTAGACACATTCTTTAGATCAAAGTATCCGCTAAAAATATCCATTACATCAATTTGTTTATTAATAGATCGGCATAAGTAATGGCAAGTGAGCGCCCTGGAGGTTGATCGAGGCATTTCGCCGGCCGCGAGCGGGGGCGGGGGGCGCGTCATATTATGCGGCTAAAAGAGCCTGTCGGTGCCTTTGATCTGCGCGGGCGCGCTCAGCTCGCGTCTGTGTGCGTCCGCCGATGTGCACCGCTTGTCGGCCCGTGATATGAATGTGACTAAACCTTGATTATGGTACTGAACTCCTTATAAAGGTCAGGAAACCAACGTAGGTAGATATCCCTCACGTAATTGACTTCGTATAAACTCTAATTGAGACTGAAATTTACGATACGAGTAATTAAGAAACAAAAGTTATTACATGTTTCGAATGAATTCGGGTATGTTTTATAGCAAAAAATATGCGAGGTGATATGAAAAATGCAGTCTCGTTCGCGGAGTAAATTACAAGGTGCGCTAGTCGATGGGTATCGGTTTCATCGCGGCCGACGCCTAGCCGCAGGCGCATCTGATCACGACGGCTCTCATCGGACACATTATGCGAACTAATATCGACATTAACTTCCATACTTAGGGTTTACGTAAGTTACTATCTATTTTGTCATGCTTTATGCACACGTTTTATTACATTAGACACTCAGTCCGGCTCAACTATTCAATAAGTTATTCCACCAAGTTTATGTCCCTTGAGTAAACGTAATAAAACTGAAACAAAGATCATTTCATTTTTACAATTCATTAAAGCCACGCATAAATAATCTGCTATCATCTTGAAGCATTAAACAAATGTTTTGTGATGTTCATGGGCGCATCAGAAATCGGGTTATGACACTAATCCCGACTTATGGTACAGAAAGTCGTATAATTTGGAGTCGAATTAAGAATCCAAGATATTTTTAATAATTCAAAAAATGTTGCCGGTTCTTAAACGTTCGGCTTGCTTAGTTGCGCACGAGTGACGTGACTCATACAAGAAAAATAATAACTTGTCATTTGTTTTTGTTTTATTTATTACAACTAAGCCTTTTGTTAGATGTTATCATTTTTATTAAATAATTTATCATTGGAATACTAGGTTATGCAACTGTTTAAATAATTCTAAGTGATATTAATGTGATCAATCTTTCTTTTGAATAGGTTCGTCGCAGCTAGTAGATACAATTACGAATAGACTTCCAATGCTGGCTATGAGAAGGTACGTAAATGAAAAAACCGGGTACCAATTTCGTCGGCGTCTTTTAAGTTATTGCTCTCTTTCTCTCCTAACCCTATCCCATATATTCCTATTCCTTCTTTTTAATTTAACTTAGACGAAACAGGTCATAAGTCGAAGTGACATTTTTAACAAAGCAGTCGAAATGTTTTCGTATGGTAATGATTTATGTGTAAAACCGTCAGTGCGAGAGCTTTTTGGAATATTATGCGTTGTTATTTATACTCGAACCTTTGGAAACAATGGAACGTTTTATTTGAAAATACGTAAAATAACATTCTCCGTGTACAGTATCCAAGTAATGTTGTCTCATTATAAAAAAAATAGATGTAGTTAAGTTTATAGGAATATCTGAATTTGATGTCGTTCTTTCAACTGTCCAATGTTGTTCATCTCTAACAACCTTTATAGAACCGGAAAGGAAAACAAAATTCTGAGAATGATAATAAGAAAAACAACCTAATTATTACCGTGACAAAGAGCAATCTGCATATAATCAATGTAAATGTTCATAAAGATACAAAAAACAAAAATAAAAATTTCTATGTGACAATAAGTGTTAACATCTAAAGCTGTTGTTACACGTAACTGCATTTAGGCGAAGCTGCAACAAAAACTGTTTCCGCCACGTAACTCGTAATAAAATACAAACAAAAACTCACAAAAGATATTCTTAGACAATGTAAATTATCCAGCACTTTAGGATAGTGTCCTTTATCCAAACATCTGAAATCATAATTTAAGAGTGAGTTAGCTCTATGCTGTGAAGAGTCACAACTAGAGAGTTTTAGATAATCAGGAATGGTTGAGCTGACGCACGACCAAAAGGCTGGCACATACCTCGGCCAACGAATTAGCCTAGCTATTCAACGAGGGAATGTTGCCAGCTTTTTAGGTACGCTTCCTGCAGAAGGTGATCTAAATTCTGTGTTTTATTTATGACCTCTTTTTACCTACAATATTACTCTTTTTCAAATAATTAAATATAGCTTAGGATCATGCTTATATGTAAATTGAATCTTTAATTTAGTGTTAATTGTTGGAAATAAATGCACTTAAACCCATCGAGAATTGAAATTTAAAAAAGTGTCGTGCTTATATCTGAATTTCTACATTTTCTTACCAAACTTCATTGAAATCTAAACAGCTATTTCAGAAATATAGCATTCTCAATGCATACCACCGTCGGAACAGTTAAATCTATTTTGTATTATATGAAAAAAGTTTCATTTCAATCGTAGGTATTTTTGCTTACATCTGATATTGCAGTGTGACTATTAAGATTATTTACAAATATTACCAATTCTAAATAGATAATTATTATAATGCACTTGGAAATTGTTGCAATTTATTATATTGACCATTCTTCTTCAATTAAGATCAAGATCATTTAGAGAACGACTTCAATGCGACAATAGAGAGTCGTGACAGAAAATGCTTTATTGAAACAGAGACAAATAGCTTTCTATAGCTTACGGTCCTTGACCATTCCAAAAACTGTGAACGAAACAAGGTCCAGTTAGTTAGGTAGTTATAAATGAAAAAAAATAACTTGTAACATTTCTTTATTTTGGCTGCAGTTCCTTACGCGCGACGATGAAATATTGTTATATTGGTAGCTGTAAAAGGGCATTTTGTAATTTCGTCGTAAGTTTATTGTTTTATGATCGTCTCTGACCCTTTGGTTCCGAAAAGCGGTTATTAGAGTTTATTATGTTGTATAGAAAAAAACCCGATGATTGATCTTTAATCAGCTGCTAAATACCTAATTAATGGTGTTACAACACGTTATTTTAATGATACAAATTTATGATAACCTGTTAGGGGTTATAATTATGATGGATCAGGACGTGTGAGCGGTAATGATGAGCATCATAAACATAACCTACTAAAACTCTCCCATCACCATTCCACTACCGGACTACTAGACGCTCGGCTAAGCGCCATCCTTTCGTGGTCGAAATACCACCCATTCGTACCAAGCGATTTGACTCAACGTTTTTAATTAGAACGGCTAAGGAATGGAATGCCCTGCCAGCGTCTGTGTTTCCGGCGAAATATGACCCGGGCGTGTTCAAGAGAAGAGTGAATAGGTATTTACTTGGCTAGCATGCTACATCTTCGATCGCATCGTCACTTCCCATCAGGTGAGAGCGCGGTCAAATGCTAGACAAGTTTGAAGTAAAAAAAAAAAAAAAAAAAAAAAAAAAAAAAAACTAAGTAAACTTTCAAGTAATTAAAAATATAGGTATTGTGCCACTTTCCATTAATCTCAATCATTTTACACCTATTAATACTAAAGCATCGATTAACTACTTAAATTACTTTCGACACATAAATCAAACAATAACAATATTACTAATTCAATATAACCACCAAAACGAATGAACAAAAACGAAGGAATAAATTTATAAAATCATACAAAGTTTTGAAAAAGAATGAAACATTTAAATTGTCTATAACCCAATAACATAAAATATATAAAAAACGTACCTTGAAAGGAGTATCCTGTAAAGTACGGCGTCATGTTCAGAGTTGATACAGCCATGGACGCAGCAAAAATAAGCGTAGAAGGAAACGTCTCTTAAATCACCAAATCAGTTCGCGCACATGAAAAAGTCCCGAAAGATCACTGTTTCAGTCTCTCACTATCACAGCTTGAGCGCAGACATAATGACGTAGAAGAAACTGCGTGTATCTAATCCGTGTTACTTTGAAGACAGCTCAGTGCCCACTGACGTGTGATGTAAAGATGTATTTCGACTCTCAAGTGTAATCTTTCACAATCAACGGTCCAACAAAAAATGGTCAAACTGGCCGCCTCCACAGCCTTCGAAGCCGACTCACCTGATCATTTGTCTCTTTCTACCACCCGGCATTATTCTTTGATTATCGTATCGCCGGCTTCAAAATCATCAGATAAATGTATAAATTTTGCATCAAATTATTATTCTTCCATAAACTGATTCAATTCGCAATTCGATAGTTGTGCTGAATTTCATTTCACAATGTTTTTCTCAAGTTATTAAAGCTTGTTATTGTCGTGGCAGGCTTTTTTTAATCCGGTGTGGAAACGAGATAGCATGAAAGCCTGGATCCGGTATCTTCAAAGCGAGGAGTGCTTGTATTAACAATGTGTGAGTCGCGCCTGAGTCGCTGTTCCGTGACGAAAAATATAAGGCGTGTTGGCACGACGATCTATGCCTGCGCCGACCGGTGATTGGTCCCAATTTATTTAGGGCGGAGTCTGTCGGCACACTACAAACTAAACTTGTGTATTTGTGTGTGTTAATTGCAATGTCGTCCTGTGTTCGTGTACCAACACATTCGATTCTGAACGTGAAATATTTTTTTCTTGGCTTACAAAATTTTGGTGTAGGGACATATTGCATCACAGGCGCGCATTATGTATTGTATTGTTTCGCAAAGTTAAATTGACCAATTTATGCATAAAAAAGATATTTTCTGAAATATATATATATTTTAATATTAAAATAAATAAAATAGCACAAATAACATAAATGGTTGTACTTTATACACCCACGAGCTTCTGCCCGCAGCTTCGCCCGCGGCGTGGCCTATGGGATAATAATTCAACCACCCATTTCACCCTCTTAAGGGTGGACTTTCGAAAAATCCTTTCTTAGCGGATGCCTACGTCATAACATCTACCTGCATGCAAAATTTCAGCCCGATCCGTCTATTGGTTTGGGCTGTGCGTTGATAGATCACTATGTCAGTCAGTCAATCAGTCAGTCACCTTTGAGTTTATATATTTAGATTAGATTATACCTACTTTACTGATTCATAAAACATATTTACCTACATGAAAAAAAGTTTGTAAATAAGATACCAATGTTTCTATTGGTAGCTAATACCACCTTTTAAATCTTAATCATAGATAGCCTGAACTATTCTACGTATAAGTACCTATAACGTATACATACATATTTTTTACTAGCCGCGCCCCGCGGTTACACCCGCGGATAAAAATTATTTCAATTATTTGCTCATCCCACGGGAAAATTTTACTTTTCCGTAATAAAATGTAGCCTATATGCTAATTCAGTGTATAAGCTATCTTGGTACCGAATTTCATCCAAATCCATTCAGCCGTTTGAGCGTGAAGGAGTAACAAACATATACACATACACACAAACTTTCACCTTTATAATATTAGTGTGATTAGTGTGATAAATAATGGCTATAGACTACCAACCAACTACCATAACTGATCCTAAAAATCTATAAAATATAAAAATATACAACAAAAATCAATCAGGTTATTGCAATTACGTTATTTCTACGTTAACTGACCCTTCAATGAGCAAGCAAGAAACAATGCAACAACGAAACTTGCCAGAAATCAGCTCATTAATGTCAACCTTGAGTCAAGTTACCAACATTTTAATTAAAAACCAACCCACGCTCCGGCGGTCTTGCGGTTTACAAAACCCTTCAATTTGTTGATTAACTAGGTATAAGGCTACTAAGAAAGATCAGCTAAACAAGCTATTTTAGTCGTTTGTTGCTTTTTGCGTTAGCGTTAGTAATAATAATAACGCCCATACATAGATATTGGACCATATGTAGTAGCAAACAATTTCGTTCGTAGTTTTGTATAAAAATAACGATTTTTAACACCCAACTCGAGTTTTGGCGGGAAAACGAAAAAGATCACGTTACCGCATTATATTATTTTCCAAAACTTGTGTGATTTTCAGTGTTAGTGCATAAAATTGGTGGCATTTTATTCGTTAAGTGCTGGATTACAGGCATGAGTGTGGGAAAGTGGTATAATGATGGTGAAACGTTTTTTTTGTGTTGTTTCCAAAACTCCATAGAAGCTTCTGGTAAAGTTGCCACCACTTTACTAGGAGTATGACTTGACTGGACTAGACTATGACTTGACTTGATGACTTGGACTGTGACTTGACTTGACACATTATATGATATTAATTAACTTGAGATATTATCAATTACTTGACACTGGCTAAATACACAAAAGTGTGGAGCCTAAACCAAACAAAAAAAAAAAACACCCAACTACATAAATAGATCCTGGACCCTAACTTCCCTGTGTGTAGGGACCCAAGAACTACGAAGACCATGGATATGCACTTTTTCGGTATCCAAATACTGGTACACCACGGGAATCGAACCTACCACCTGATCTGCTTAGCCACTATACCACAAAGGCTGTCAGTAATACCTATGACGTTGAAGCTACAAAGGTATTGTGAATATGAATTGCTTTTTTGTGATGAATAAATATTTATTATATTCTATATTATTCTACTGTAATATCACACTAATATTATTAAGGCGAAAGTTTGTATGTGTGTTTGTGTGTATGTGTGTATGTTTGTTACTCCTTCATGCTCAAACGGCTGAATGGATTTGGATGAAATTCGTTACCAAAATAGCTTATACACTGGATTAACATATAGGCTACATTTTATCTCGGAAAAGTGTGATTTTCCTGTGGGATGAGCAAATAATTAAAATACTTTTTATCCGCGGGTGAAACCACGGGGCGAAACTAGTATTAAATATTTTTACACTTTTCACACAGCTCCATCTAGCCCCAAACTAAGCAAAGCTTGTTATATGGGAACTAGATAACTGGTACAATACTTAGATACTTTTTAATACATAGAATACAATATAATATAAAACTCTGACATATAAAAACCGTTTATGTTCATCACACACATATTTGTCCTTGGTGGGAATCGAACCCACGACCTACAACTCAGAAGGCAGAGCTTTTACCAACTGAGCTATCAGACCAGCACAATAAGCGTAAATTAAGTACGTAGTTTCCAAACACGGAAAAATAAAACGTTTATGTTCATTACACACATATTTGTCCTTGGTGGGAATCGAACCCATGACCTACAACTCAGAAGGCAGAGCTTTTACCAACTGAGCTATCAAACCAGCACAATAATAATAATTATGTACGTTGTTTTCAAACACGGAAAAATGGTAATATGGTGAACAATATTTTATAAGTTTTAATGTTATTTTCTTTCAAAGATAAGTCTTCAAAATAGTCAGGTAGACAGAGAAGCTAAGAAATTAGATTTCAAATTCATACATACCATACGAATTTATAGTGATATTAATGAAAAAAAGTGTGCAGTAATCAATTTTTAAAAGTCTTATTACAAAGAATATAAGATAGCTTTTAAGATAACATTTTAAATATATTATATACGTACATACTTATCAAGATAATTTTTTATGCAATTTAAGATACAATATAAGCCTGTACCAAGTAAATTAGCATAATAAAAACCATGTTTGGTAAGTAGGTACTACGAAAAAAGCGGCTCTATGGCAATAGTACAACTTATGCAAATGTTTTGTTAAAAAATACTTTTCATCGACATTTCTGAGTAGCTTACCTTACTGTAATAGCTTCACTGCAAGACAATCGTCTACTAATCTTCTAAACAAAGATTCTATAAATATTCGATAGAAACTTGAAACAGCTCTTCAAATGATTTATTGAAACTGTGTCCACTTTTGAACAATTTTAGAACAATATCTCCAATACGATACAATAGTTGTTAGGACAGACTTTTCGATTCGGTTTCCATCAGAAAGATATAACAAAAAATAATTCCTGAACAATATTTGGGATTCAAATGTTACAGTAACGACTGTCGGAATCAGAAGCTATCCACCATTCTGTTCAAAAAAGAAGTAGTATATAGCTCTGATTTCTGAAGTGTAGGTTGTGCGTTCGATTCCCACCCAGGACAAACATTTCTGTGATGAACATAGGTGTTTGTTCTGTTTCTGAGCATTATACTGTATTCTTTGTATGTATTTTTTTTTTGTTTTTGTTTTGGCTCCACACTTTTGCGTATTTAGCCAGTGTCAAGTAATTAATTTCTCAAGTTAATTAATATTATATATATGTGTCAAGTCAAGTCATCAAGTCTAATCTAGTCAAGTCATACTCCTAGTAAAGTGGTGGCAACTTTACCAGAAGCTTCTATGAAGTTTTGGAAACAACACGAAAAGAAACGTTTCACCATCATTATACCACTTTCCCACACTCATGCCTGTAATCCAGCACTTAACGAATAAAATGCCACCAATTTTATTCACTAACACTGAAAATAACACAAGTTTTGGAAAATAATACAATGCGGTGACGCAAACATTTCGTTTTCCCGCAAAAAATAAAATAAATTACGTTGTATGTATTTACAAACAAAAAGTATTTATGTACTCTATCAATTATCTGGTTTTCATAGTACACGCTTTGCTTAGTTACGGGATAGATGGCTAGAGAGGCTCTGTGTGAAATGTCCACAAATATTTATTTATTTATTACAATTTTGTTTACTATCCAAGCTACAAGCCACATTGTAGCTATATAAAAAGTGCAACTACGTATATCTCCGCAATTAACTCTACAGTTGACACTTCACGCGTCATTAAAGAGTGTTCACACAGGCGGTGCGTTGACGCTGCGGCAGGCGTGAAACGCGCAGATCGCGCCGGTGACGCTTCAGGCCTCATCGCAACTGAAAGAAGCCGCTAGAACTACGCTGAGACGGGCCGCACACGTCGCTATCTGTTTGTTTGTTACTTTTTTGTTGCTTTTTGAACACAGGTCAAAAGCCAACACGACTTTATTGTGACGAACCGTAAAATAAGAACGTTAACGAGTTTTCATTTAAAACACGTACTTGATGCCAATTGTGTGACATTAAGCTCTGTGTTTTTTTTACTCTCTCTATTCATATTCTTATTCCCAGACCAATCTGTGATGTGGTGGTCGAGTAGGTTGGCTCCTATCCCGGAGGTGGCGGATTCGATTCCCGCAGCAGAACAAGTATTTGCGCACAGAAAAAAAAGCGCAAATACTTGTTCTGAGTCTGGATGTTGTGGGACCATGGTCCTCGTAGTTCTTGGGTCTCTAGACACAGGGAATCCTAGTTATCAATGTATGATTGTTAGATGTTATTATTATTATTATCTTTGATTATATATTTTTTTAAATTTTAATATTATTTTAATATTAATATTTATTAATCGATTTTGTAGAACAGGTTATATATCAGCATTTCGTTCATAATATACTTAGTTGCAGCAACATTAACGTCTTTCTATCTTACAAGAATATCGGTTGAAGCTCTTTTTTCTTTTTTTTTTTTGAACGAGCTAATGCTGTTGGTCTCTAACGACCTTTACAGCGTCACCGCGCTTAAGGCGCCCAGCCGTCAAAAGTGGGAGGCAACTAGCTCAAGGGCACCCCTGGGGTACGGCTTGGGCCGTTGCCGGGATAAGAGGATCGAGAAGACTACGTCCACTGGAAGAGTGGACCCTATAGAAAGTCGCGACTGTTCTAGCTAACCTACGGGGGGTACGTTGACCTCGCCAGCGGGGTCGGTGTCTGATTGTGTTACGCTGGTATCCTATACCGATGCCGAAAGCGGTACCTGAGCCAGAAGGGCTAGACTGGTCCGGTGATCCTAGCGCAGCTGATACTACGGCTGCTATAGGATCATCCGGGTCGCTCAAGACTTGTCTCGGGCGGCGACGACGGGGTGGCGAGTCTGTCGTGTCTGTACAGTAGTTTGAAGCTTGAAAATCGGTTGAAGCTCGTGCTCGCTTTCCTTTGGGGCACATGATTGTTCCCCGATAGCGATTTTTAGCCAAAACTTTCGTAATGATTAGAGGGTTAAACAGTTGTGGGAGAGCTTTTGACTACAAGTATGCCACTTAGTCTAGCAACATATAAAGTATATTCTGTATAAAAACTTTCGCCTTGACATAGACTAAGGGTAGCTAACCACTTTCTCTGAAACTGCTATTTTACTTCCTTTGTAACCTTTAAACTTTTGTCATACATCGATTCGACTTCCTTACAATATATAAAGCGTCTAAAAAAGAATTAGAAATGCACACAAAAAAGCTTTTAAATCAAGTCTTTTATACACCTGTGAATATCTCGCGCTCTAAACCGGTCTAGGCACAATCAATGTCATTATTTAGAATCGAACGTCGCTGGTCTGAATGAGTCATAGTGCGAAAATAAAAACGCTCGCGGCGTTTTTGCCGCACTAATGAGGGGCGGTCGGTGGTCTGAGCGAGCGATAAATTATAACACGGATGCGTTGATGCCACGCGACTATGCGATAATTGTTGGAGCAGACAAAAAGCGACAATGTGAAAGCAATATGTAAACAAGTTGATGTATAACGTAAATTCACCTCTGGTTTAAACTGACTTGGGAGTTTTGGCGGGAAAGCGAAAAAGATTGCGTCACCGCATTGTATTATTTTCCAAAACTTGTGTTATTTTCAGTGTTAATGCATAAAATTGGTGGTATTTTATTCGTTAAGTGCTGGATTACAGGCGTGAGTGTGGGAAAATGGTATAATGATGGTGAAACGTTTCTTTTCGTGTTTTTTCCAAAACTCCATAGAAGCTTCAAGTAAAGTTGCCACTACTTTACTAGGAGTGTGACTTTGACTAGACTGACTTGACTATGACTTGACTTGATGACTTCGACTGTGACTTGACACATATTCGCGTGAAATATCGATAACTTGATAAATTATCAATTACTTGAGACTGGCTAAATACACAAAAGTGTGGAGCCAAAACTAAAAAAAAAACTGACTTGTACTTTTCTCTAATTTTTGCAAATTAAAGCTATTTAACAGAGTATGAGCTGAAGATGGGCTAGAGAATGCGTCCTGCCTAAAATGGCTCAGTTGAATTACTATACGAATAGAGAATTAAGATAGAGTTACATCGAGAGTAAGGCTTATCACACTAATATTATAAAGGTGAATGTTTGTATGTGTGTTAGTGTGTATGTTTGTTACTCCTTCACGCGCAAACGGCTGAATGGATTTGGATGAAATTCGGTACCAAGATAGCTTATACACTAGATTAACATATAGGCTAAATTTTATCCCGGAAAAGTGAAATTTTCCTGTGGGATGAGTAAATAATTAAAATACTTTTAATCCGCGGGTGAAACCGCGGATTGTAACTAGTCGATTATAAAAGAGTTTGCTCAGATTAAAATTACTTGATCAAGTCTTGTATATAAAAAGATGGGTTACGTTAAAATTAAGAAGAAATCTATGAAATTGCAATTTATTTATATTATAGTCATCTGCTAATCTTGACAGGCCCGATAGCTCAGTTGGCCCTGCCTTCTGAACTGTGCGTTGTGGGTTCGATTTCCACTCAGAACAAACATTTGTGTGATGAACATAGGTGTTTGTTCTGTGTCTGGGTGTCATATTGTATTCTATGTATGTATTTACAAACAAAAAAGTATTATTATTATTATTATAATTCTTTATTGCACTAAAAAACAGTACAAACGGAGGACTTAATGCTAAAGCATTTTCTACCAGTCATCCACTCGTAGTTTGAGAAAGAGGGATGTAGGCGTGCATCAAAATTTGTATGAGTAGTATTTGTAAAAGAAAAAATAAAATAAAAATATATAAATAAAATAAAAATATTAAACAAAGTGATTATATACATAAAAAGAATAAATACATAAAATATCATACACATATAATAAATAAATAAATAAATAAATAAATAGTGACAAATCGTTAAACCAGGTTAGGAAGGGTTATTATAATAGTGCTCCCGAACTAACTTTTTAAACACCTCTTTAGAAGTGACTTTTCTTATTTTAGGTGGTAGTTGATTCCAAAGACGTACTGCCGCAACCCCAAATGAGTTGTCGCGAAAAGAAGTGGTGTGCTTAGGCATAGCAAGAAGTCGAGAGTCAGTAGACCTTAGATTGAGATTGTGGGTATCCTCTTGTAACTTAAAGAGGCTTTTTAAATATACGGGAGATTTAGGATCATTTAGAATAGAATAAAGTAAGCTAAGAATTCTAGCATTCCTTCTTTCCCAGATTTTAAGCCATTTCAACTTGGAACGATATTCAGAAACGTGATCGTACTTACGTAGCCCAAAAATAAAACGTATACAAGTGTTAAGTAAGCGATCAAGGTTGTTGAGATACTCTTCAGATACATCGAGGTAACAGATGTCACCGTAGTCAATGATTGGCAAGAGGAGGGTGTTGACAAGGGATATTTTAGTGCACATGGGAAGGAAGTTTTTGAAACGGATGACGGAATGGAGTGTAGCGTAGAATTTACGTGATACTTCATTAATTTGGGGTGACCAAGACAATTTAGAGTCAATAAGCAAGCCAAGATCTTTAACAGTGTGGGAAAAAGGGATTAAAGAATTGTTGTAAAGCAGCGGAGTAAGCTTCGCGAAGTCTACCTTGCACAGCCTTCTTGAACTGCCAATAATTATAGCTTGGCATTTATCTGGATTGACTGAAATGCCAAAGTGCTTGGACCACGTTAGTAGATGGACAAGGTCATTATTGATAGAGCCAATAGCATCATCTAAATTTTGAATATTAGAGTGTTGGTACAGCTGGAGATCATCAGCATAGAAGTGATATGAGCAATGAAGGTAGGATGAAAGCAGATTAATAAAGAGAGAAAATAGCAACGGCGACAATATTCCTCCTTGAGGGACGCCAGCTTCCAACTCGCGCCAGTCAGAAAAACTCTGACCAGTTCGGATTGCCTGCCGGCGACCCTTCAAGTAAGAGGAGAACCAACGTAAAGAAAGGGAGGAAAAATTTAGATGGTCTAAAGTGGCTAACAGCAGGTCATGATCGACCGCGTTAAATGCATTGCTAAAGTCGATTAAAACAAGAATCGTGACCTGGGAATTTTCCATGCTAACTCTTATGTCCTCAGTGACCTTAAGCAAGGCTGTCGTTGTACTATGGCCGGCTCTGAAACCTGACTGAAACGGGTTTAATAGTTCTGCATTACAGAGATAATCTGTCATTTGCTTATGAACAACAGATTCTATTATCTTTGAGAGAAACGGGAGAATAGAAATTGGACGAAATTGGTTAGGGAGAAGAGCATTAGAAACCTTAGGGAGAGGCAGGACGTGAGCTTTACGCCAAACATCTAGAAAATCACCAGTAGACAAAGAAAAGTTTATAATGTGAGTCAGCGGAGGAAGAATATGATTTAAGATGTATAAGATCATAATGCGGCCAATATCGTCGCTACCCATGGCTTTGGATTTGAGGGATTGTATAATTTTATTAATATAATCTTGGCTTACAGATGTGAATTCGAAAGCACGAGCAGGATCTGAGCGAGGTCTGCGATTTATCTCATTTAGAGTTTCAAGTTTTTTGTTATGGTCAATGGCACAACAAGAGGTAAAGTGAGTATTAAGTACATTTAAATCAATCGGTATCTTAGAGTCAAGAGTTTTAGGCTTACCAATACCTATCGATCTTAAAAACTGCCATATACCACTAGGAGTTGACAGCTCAATTTGTTCAGCTATGTATCGACGCTTGGCGTTACGGCATAGTTGGTTACATCTGTTTCTCATCTTCTTGTACTCAGTCCAGTTCTCATCAGACCTGTCACGCTTGTACTTTCGAAATGCTCGATTCCTCCTAGACATTGCCTTGCGTATTAAATCGTTCATCCACGGGGATGGCTTACGTTTTAGTTTCACTGGATGAAGAGGTGCGTGACGGTCAAATAAACTTAAGATGCACGTCATGAAGAACTCAAGTTTCTGATCCATGGTGTCTAATTCTTCAACTGATGACCAGTGTACCATAGAAGCGTCTTTATTCAACTCTTCAATATTCATGCGAGTAAAATTCCGTTGGTTTAATATAACGGGCTTAGGTTTAGGGACTTTAACTTTGATAGATGCATAAATCAGATCATGGTGGGAAAATCCAGGGGCGTCAAATTGGCCATACGTAGAAACGAGATTGACATCGGAGGTTACGATCACATCAAGAAGTGAGTTATTAGTGTGTGAATGGTGGGTAGGTGCTAGATCTAAGAGATTTAAGTTGGATGAATCAATAAGTGATTTTAATTTACGAGACCGTGCATCCTGTTTCAACAAGCATGTGTTGAGATCGCCCATTATTAGAACCCGATGGTAGTCAAGGAGTAAATTTTCCATTACAATTTCAAGTTTAGAGAAGTAGTCAATATTCGGAGGACAGTAGACCACTCCTAGAAGAAACTTGATACCTAAGTCAACCTCAACGAATAGGTATTCAGGAGAAGAACTATACTGCGAAGAAGACTGCATGACGATTTTGTATGGAATGTGACTCTTTAAATAAATTGCAACACCTCTAGTATCTAAGTATTGTATCAGTTATATGGTTCCCATAGCACAAGCTTTGCTTAGTTTGGGGCTAGATGGCGATTTGTGAGATGTCCACACATATTATATTATATTTTATTATATCATCGTATACAATCCTTATTCTAAAACAAATAATTATTAAATATAAATACCGCACTTCCTGTTTCAATTTCTAATTGCTTACCATACCCTACGGTAAAACACGAGAAAATAAAAAGTGACATACGAGTATGTTTTTAAAATTAACGGTATATGTTAGTGTGGCGCACACCACATGTTACAGGCGCGTCCTGTAATTAGCCCGATTGGTCACA
This sequence comes from Ennomos fuscantarius, assembly GCA_905220475.3. Taxonomy (NCBI): domain Eukaryota; kingdom Metazoa; phylum Arthropoda; class Insecta; order Lepidoptera; family Geometridae; genus Ennomos; species Ennomos fuscantarius. The sequence continues at coordinate 7,030,625 of HG992039.1, forward strand.
GACGCTGTTCCGTGTCACAGTTTGTGCTATCCAACCTGTGAGACGTTAATAGATAGGAAGTTTAAAATATTAAAGGAAATGGTACTCAAGGCACATTGGCCAAACCTTTGGCTATAGCCTCGTGTCAATATTTATTAAAATTATTATATTAAATAAACGCATTACAATAATTATAGGAATGTAACTACTCATGTTAGAAAATATCAGGATGTATAACTGTTGTACTAAATTATTTCAAAGAATGAGTTACTGAATGTAAATGAATACCGCACTAATTTAAATGTTGTAGCAAGGCAGTACGTATCGTTAACACAGAATAAATAATAGTACCTTTAAGTATCATTATCAAGTAGATGTTCTTTAAGTTTTTAATATTTAATATTAATAATTGTATAAAACGAAATACATATACGTTCACAGTGTATTAGGCTAAGTTTTTACAAATAAAAAATCATTCATTCATTCATTCATTATTATTATTTTGTGCAGCTTCTTATAATCATGGTATTCGTTATGAGGTAAATAAATAAATATTTGTGGACATTTCACACAACGCCATCTAGACCCAAACTAAGCAAAGCTTTAGTTTGAAGGGCACTGTGAAATTACTGGGCAAATGAGACTTTGTGATCTGATCCCACAGTCGAGTAATCTTATTACCAGACTATGCTGATGTCTCAGGATGATGTGCGCAGTGCAGCGTCACGTGAACCTTTATATTGTGGAGTTTTAGAGTTCAGAGTGACACTGTTCTGTTATGGGCAGCTGTGTCGCTTAACATCAGGTGAACGACTAGCTCGTAACATCATTAACTAACATAAAAAAAATAATTAAAAAAATGCCTGCTGACCACTTGACAATACACGAGAAGAATAAGAAGTTACAATGATATCTTCACTGAAAGCTAGGGCATTGCAGAACCTAAATAGCATAACAACTGAGTTATCAGAGCTCCAAATAATTAAAATTCAAATCACTACCAGGCGTTAAATCCAAGTCAGACACGCCCCTACGGAAACCTTTGAAAAGGACATTAACTCATAAGCCCCTCCTAAAGTAACTCAACTACCTACTACCTGAGATTAAAATCTACCGAATAGAATAAATGAGCTGAAACGTTCAGGGAATGGCCTTATAAAGTGTAACGTGCGTGTGAAAGGGCCCGCCCTATGAAAAACAAACTGTAGTAAAAACTAAAACATGTCCAAATGACGTAAAATTTTTCTACGTCACTATGAGATATTATAATGATGCGTTACGAAAATGCGTAATGGTGTTCCATGCAAGCGCCCGCCCTCGGGCATATGTGACGATGGATTAAATTCTATTAGGCCATGGTAGAGTTTTCACTCCTGGGTTTACTTATCTTTATGATTTTGATCATGAACTTCATTAATTGTAGGTGGATATAATTTACGGGCTACGAATTTCAGAAAACACTTAAATAAAAAAAACTTTATTCTAGAAAAGTCTTTAATAGCTAAGAATACTATCGATAAATATTGGTGAAATGAATATTCGTTCAAACACTAAAGCCATATTTCAAAAAAGATCTGTTCTACAGTTTGAGAGCTACGATGCCGCAAACAGACAGACAGATATACATGTACGTAGATAAACACGTTAAACTTACAACTGACCTTTGTTTAAGTCGGTAGATAAAAAGTTTTTTTTTGTAGTAGTTAGTGTTTAGTATTAGTTATTATATGACTGTAGTATTTAGATGAAATAATAAAAGTACTTTACCGGTTTAAAAAGTTAAAAAGTATATAATCTTATATCAAACTTAAAAGGTAGATATATAAACAGACAGACAGATATACATGTACGTAGATAAACACGTTAAACTTACAACTGACCTTTGTTTAAGTGGGTAGATAAAAAGTTTTTTTTTGTAGTAGTTAGTGTTTAGTATTAGTTATTATATGACTGTAGTATTTAGATGAAATAATAAAAGTACTTTACCGGTTTAAAAAGTTAAAAAGTATATAATCTTATATCAAACTTAAAAGGTAGATATATAAAAATACATCTACCAAATTAAAATCTCTAACACTTAGGTACTCTATATTAAAATAATAAAGATCAAAATAATTTTAATTCTCACTTGATTTTAACATACGTACAGACAGACTCTCGCAAATGATTTTACGTAATATTAAGTAGGTGTGATTACGCGAAGGAAAACCCAATTCACTCATGGCTCTGTGTAAACTGAATAAGATAATGGACCGTACAAGGATCTACCAACTACGAGTATATAATGGAAGCGACATCGAAATGCTAATTTGAATCAAACATACCAGTTCTCAATGAACCGTGTGTGAGTACAAACGAAACCGCCTAAAAGTGCCGAATTTACTGGCAATTTACGATTAACAACAAATATCCATACAATAACTCCTTTTACGACGACGAATTTAAAATTAGATACCAGTAGTTAGATGCAATATAATGACCGTTACGTACTGTAGAGAAAGCCGTGGGATCCGATGTTTACATATCTGTGTGAACAAGAAGCTTGTCAAGTCACTCGTAACATCAATTAAGTATGCATTGCATACCTGAAAGCAAAATAATCATTCAGAGAAATGCCATTGAAGAAAGTTCTTAATTGTTGCATTTTACAATCGCATGACCAATAAAAATCGATTTTTGTATCGAGCCTTTGGTTTCTGAACACGTAATTTTTAACTAATAATATGTGTGGACATCTCACACAACGCCATCTAGCCCCAAACTAAGCAAAGCTTGTGCTATGGGAACCAGATAACTGATACAATACTTAGATACTTTTCTGTTTGTAAATACATACATAGAATACAATATGACACCCAGACACAGAACAAACACCTACATTCATCACACAAATGTTTGTCCTGGGTGGGAATCGAACCTACAACCCACAGTTCAGAAGGCAGGGCTACTACCAACTGAGCTATCGGGCCAGTCGCCCGAAAACTCTTTAACTGAAAATAAAGATCCGGCACGTGTCTACTCTGCCCGTTCCATAAAACATTATGTAGGTCCACATTCATCGCGTCCCATATTTAACACATTTAACTTGGATTCACAACACGCGCGGTCGCGGGCGGCACATAGCGGTTCGATCACACGCACACAGTTTTTTGTTCCTTTCTTTTTTGTCGGCATCCTCTTAACTTGTGTCTTGGCTAATGACAGAAATTAACATTCCCATATTTTGTTAATTCTGTCTCGAGTTAGAAAGGACGAGGTTGAAAGGATACAATTAAATGTTTTGACGTTCGATAGTACGGGCAGTTAAGGAAATGAAGGGAATGAATGATAAATAAAGGAACAATGGTCATTTAATAGAATGATAATTATTCTCACCTACCACAAACACGTTCATAGAACTAAAACAAAGCAAGCATGTCCCATCGTTGACCGTGACGTCACTTAGCCAGGTGAGACCGTGATCAGATGTAAGCGCTATGATTTAAAAAAAACAACTTTTTTTTTATTTTGTATGGCTCCACACTTTCGTTTCACCATCAATATACCACTTTCCCATAGTCATGCCTGTAATCCAGCACTAAACGAATAAAATGACACCAATTTTATGCACTAACACTGAAAAGTTTTGGAAAATAATACAATGCTGTTACACATTCTTGTCAGGTAAACTTGGTAGAATCATCAGTTGGCCAATACTGTGATTTTGAGTACCCTCTAAATATCTACTAGTTGGTTAGGGCTGTATGGCAAATCACTCGTTTAAAATAAAGCCCATTAATATTATAGATACTTAGATAGATTTTATCAGCCCGTATTGTGAACTATGAAAGCATAAAGAAAAAAAAATTCACTGCAAGCTACAGATATAACGGGCTCATCCTACACACGAGAGTGAACATGTTTATTACACCTTGGAATAAACCTATCCTATATCTAGGCCAGGGATTATTGGAAATGCAATAGCATTGATACGTATCGCACTACGTGTCCTTTGAGACCAGAATGCATAAATAGCAATCTGCTTTAATACAATAACAACGCTCTTTAAAGACAAGTTTTGATGATTCTGGAACATGCCACTTTCTTTGAGATTTTTTCCTTCACCTTTGCTAGTCTTTGCCGTACTTTATGATGATGATGATGATGTCATCCTTGCCGATTCCGGCTACGGCGACACTTCTGCGTCAATCCGGAGAGCATGGGTGGCGTGCTCTTAAATGGCTTACATATCCAATTTTAGCGGAAAAAGTACGCGCACAGTGAATGCACGTCAGGATGCCATTGACGAGATTGTAGCTGATGTTAGAAGGCGGTCTATTTTTGAGTTGGTCAACTTGCCGTACTTTATATAGGTATAATAAACTATAATAAATTTCCGATTCACAGTGGAACTAAGCTCTTTATTTACTGCGTAGTGACAACGGGGTCCGTTCTGCATGTGATCTGGTGAAAGTGGTCCCAGCTTTCAAGACGCTGAACAATGCCTCGCTATTTGTATAGAACGGACTCCAGCCTAAGTACGGTAAGTACTCCTATACAATACATATAGGTAATACTTTGCTTAGATGAACGAATACAGAGTATAAATTACCTTTACTTTTTTTTACTTATTTTACCAAAATTTAATGTTAGAATCTTTAGCTATCATTTTAAACTTCATAACACATAGTACAATCTAATTTAATATTTATTTTATTATCGGAAAATTGCCTTTAGCTTCAACTAAATACTACAAAAATATAACCACTAATAACTAAACTAACTACTACAAAAAAAAAAAAAAATTTGGACTATATACTGGCCGCGATGACCTCTACAGTCCAAATGCTCCTACTACGTAGGTAGCGTACCCGTTGAAATGTTTTCATAACACCAAAATTTGCTCACATATAGAAAAACGTAGAATAAGTCAATGAAAAGATTACATCCCAATTAACAAATTAGTTTAAAACACACTTCAAGATCAAATCAACAGAGAGACAACTGAACTCTTCTAAACGCAAACTCTCTATCATCTCTTCAAGCCCCTTTAAAGATAGGCAGACATAAAAATTAACCACAATCACATCTTCATCTTATTTAAACACAGATTGTTCATGATCAGATGATTATCTGACCAATTTTATTTATCTGGCTCTGCCAAAAGTCATGTCTTTAAAGCTTTTTAGAAAAGTCTGTCTATAAATAATTATTTATATAATCTAACGCTCTCTGTATTTGTATTATTACATCGCAATAATAACATATTAAACTTATCAAGGTAGACATTCTTTTTATATCACAGAAAATGGGAAGGAAAACTGATTTGCTGATATTTCTTTTTCGCCTTTGTAGTCCATTTATAAAGGAGGATTTATACGAAAGAGGATTTTCTGTGCCCGAGATAATTGCCTGGTTTTCACAGAATATTAAAGGTATATTTTGTTTCAGTTGTTACTTCGAAGAGCTTTGAAGATTTGGCAGTAAATATTTTTGTGTATTATTGCCGTTATCCTATTTTCTCTGTTAAACAAAGTTTTTCCTAAAAGTAAGTAAAAGGCGCCTTATATATCGTAACCTTATTAAATAAATAGAATAAAAATTCATAAAAATATTTTAATTATAAGTATTTTTTCTTCATTTTTTTTTTTTATTTGCAGGGTAAATTATGGTCAGTATAGAAAACGACTTTTTTTTAATCATGGCAGCAAGGTATATATATTTTTTTTAATTAAAATACCTCTCATTCAATATCTTCGAATTCGTCGTAATAATACAAATTCCACAAGAAACTTTTAAACACACATCCATCACAGCAGCTCAAGTGGCATCAATACTGCGGCTTTCACCATTATCCACTACACAGTTGGTGACTTCCCTTACAATAGCCACTCAAATCGATACAAAATCGATACTAATCCCAAGACGCCACTCGATAATATTTTGACACATAACGACATGTCAAAGATATGAAGCCACTGGGTTTACTTAAGAACTTCAAGATCATTCTAAGTGTTCATACAAAACATGAATGAAAACTTAACATGACTAAGCATTTTAAGGTGAATTTACCTTCGATTAAAAGGATAATGATTGATACGGGTAAGCTTTACTGGTAACTGGTAGAAACCTGTTGCTTACTTTTTATATTTCATACCTAAGTAAAACAATAATTATGTATTGATCACTTAATATTAGGAGCAACGTAATCAAACGCTGTCTGTTGGCAAATATTGTACGCTCGTTGATTAAAACAGCCGATGATCAACAGGCAACCAATGAGCGTTGAGTATTTGGTCTGCGCGAATTTAACAAGAGTATACGAGAACCCGTAGAAAGAGATGCTTAGCAAATTTGTATTTTAATAGAATTTGGTACAGATGCCATTTTAAATTTTATGACTTGTAAAAGTGCTAAAACTAGCCTATTTAATAGTAATAATAATAATAACGCCCAACGATCACATACACAGATCCTGGACCCTAAGTAGGATTCCCTGTGTCTGGGAACCCAGGAACTTCGACGACCATGGTCCCACAACACCCAGACACAAAAAAAATAATTTGCGCTTTTTATCCTATGCACAAATAATTGTCCTGCCGCGGAAATCGAACCCGCCACCTCTGGGAAGTGGCGTTTTTGAAGTTCACCAAATGTCCCGTCTTAAATCCATTTAATCCAGGCACCATTTAATCATTTATTAGACTGTGCTCTAATTATTAGACATCTATAGTCATTTACTAGGTGGTAGGACTTTTCTGCAAAGTTTGTCTAGGTACCACTGCTTTGCCATGCTATTCTGCCGCCACAAGCACTACTGCTTTCCGGTTTGAAGGGCATTGTAGCTAGGGAAATTACTAAGTAATTGTGATTTTATGATCTGATCTCACAGTCGAGTAATCTTATAACCAGACTGTGCTGATATCTCAGGATGATGTGCGCAGTACAGTGTCACACGAAACTTTATGTTTTAGAGTCCCGAGTGACACTGTTCTGTTATGAGCGGCCGTGTCGTTTAACATCACGTGAACAACTAGCTCGTCATTATTCATTTACATAAAAATCTATAAACTGCGCTGTGATTCGTCAGGACGTTCCGATTGAAAACCTCTACTATTTATAGTTAGTAGTTACCTTCATGTGAGACCGTAGTACCTACATGCCATCATAGACAGCTGCATTACATTAAGTACCACCAAAAAACTACATTTTGCAGGACAGTCGCTCACGTCACGATCGATCGTACAATGGAACGATAGATCGGATACAAAGATCGATAATTTGCATGACGAGTTTTTATCGGCGCCGATGTAGGCGCGATACCGACAGCTGTGACTTTGTGTTCGCCGTCAATGGATGAAACTGAACTGTTGGTGCAAATTCTATAATAAATTAATTACATTCTAAATGTATAGTTCAAATATCTTGATTGACTTATAGATAATAATAGTACATGCCCAACGATCCAATACGTGTCAATAACGCAGATATTTTACTATTCTATCGCGTTATAAAATTCAACATAAAAAAGCTGTACCGATGATTGAAAAATAAATTGGAATGTTTACTTATATAGCACGGCTGTATGGATCTGTGACAATTTCGTTTATCGATATAGAAAACTCCGATCATTTAGTATCATGCCGATTGTGATGCTAAAATGTATCTGCTCGCTTGGCTATATATAGGTAAGCACAAATTTTGAATTATTTATGAATTTAACTGAAAAGTACGAGAAATACCAAATTGTTTTAGGTATTACCCATCACTCATGAGATCTTTTAGTCACTCTTTGACTAGAAAAACTAATTGACACAATTGTTAAAAATGCGAAAGAATATCCTTGCTTTATTCTTTCTGCGATGAATAATTAGACACAAATCACAAAAATTGTCTATATTAAAGACACTTGAAATTTTTCCAAGATAGTAAAAATGTAAGCATAATGAAAGAAATTTAGCTACCACTTGTTCATAAATATACACTAGTCACAGAATTTAAGAAGCCTTATAGCACTGTAGGCAGACCAACAAGAGACTAATCACTTAAGATGTTAAATATTAATTTTAACGATCTTTTTATGCCTAACTTTTATGCAGACGACCATAAAATCGTCAATACTTCGGAACTACAGCAAAATATTATCACATAGATTGACACCCTTTTTATACGCAAGCTCTTTGACGATAGTACATACGACTGTTCACAGTGATTTACTATTATTACTAGTAAATAAAAAGTGGTAGGGGAGGAGGTGGAGCGAAGCCATTGTGCTGCATACGAGGGTCCAAAAATAATGTTACTAACGCCAGGGACTTTGTAATTGATTCACTTATTATGTCCCCGCGTGTAGCTTTTATCTGTTCCCACCATTTTAGTGTAACAGTTGATGAGAAATCACATCGAATTTACTTCTACAAAGCACCTTACGTGTAGTGTTCAAAGTGATCCCAAAGTGCAATAAAAATGTGAATAAAATGTGTAGTGTTCTAAGCCATAAAATATTTAGTAGTCACGTAAGGAAAACCGTGCAGTGAATCTCCGGATAGTAATTAAAAACATAAAAATGGATTACACCACAGGAACTACGTCTTCTATGAACAATATGAGACCAATTTTCGGCGCATACGCCTTTCAAGGTGAGTCTCAGATTATTATGGTCGATAGACACGAAAGGATCAAGAGAGATGAGAAAAAAGACCCGATATGGTTGATTATAATATTCCCAGGTACCAATAAAACAAGCAATAATACGTCGGAATCAAAGAACCGAAATCAATATCGGCTATTGCCTAAACAATAAAAAATTGGGCATAGTGCATTACGTTTATTTTCCATGAACGGTTCCGTGAAGAATTGTTACGGCATTCCTATGGCAAAATGGACACAATTTGTAATCACCCAAAGAGTGAACTAGGCCTAATATTGACAACATCATATTAAACGATATGTCGAGATCGTTACAGATTACATCTGGGATTATCTAAGTTATTACGACTTATAACATTTTTACCATCTTGTAGAAGAAATAGAAATAAAAGCAAAGAATCGTACAATACCGATACTAAAACCATCCGATGATCATCGTAATTATCAAAACCACGTGCAACCCTAATAAAATCACAACAACGAAACCACAGTCATATTCCTATTAGGTACCTATTAACGCGGAACTCTAAAAAAAGAAGATACCTTTCAAAGTGCCGCTTATTAACCTCTCATCGAATCCGACCGTAAAATGTAAACTCGATAAAGCCACCAATTAAAACTAAACATGAGAATATCGACAATCAAAGCTCGAGCCGCTACATCTGACACCGAAAAATTTTCTCCAAAAAATAAATCGCGTTTTTTGTTAAGATGCCCAAGGTCGCAAGCGCAGCATGATTTTCGCCTTTCGACAATCGCGATTACGAAAAATTTACCTATAAAACATTGATGTTATTCAATTCTAAACCTTGCATCGAGACGTTAACGAACGATCGCGCTTTTCGATTAAAGACGGCAACGTTGTCGAAACGTATAATACGGGGTAGGTGGTGATAATAACAATGCTTTATGAAAAGGTTTAGCCAGCTAATTTGTTTTTTCTCTGCTACTGTCGATCTCGGTAGCGATGGAAGGGTTTTTTTGCTGTTGGAGATCAATCAGTCAAAATAACAGTGTGATACCGCCTTTGATGGGATCCGGCAGACCTGTTTTAATCTCGTCCCATACATGATTAGATCGCCGATGATGCAGCAAAGGCGGGCTACCGAGTAACCGATCTGGAATTAGATGATTCCAACACCACACTTGTAGATTAGCCGATGGAATCTTTAATACCGCAGTACAACGGTTCAATTATAGCTATTCAATTGTTGTTTTGTTGTGTTGTAACGGATAGGATTGAAGAGTTCGGGTCACAAGCGATTTGTTTGTCACATTCTTGTAGCATTTTTAAGAAATGTTAGCGTGATTTCGCCAAGTCATGGTGTTCATAAAATAATTTTTTTGAATATGTTAGTCACGAACTAGTCGTTTGTCTGTAGCTATGCATCATAGCCACCTAAATTATTGGGGACTCTTTAAAGTTTTGAGTGATACTGCGTACAGAATTACTATTAGTTACCATTATTTCGACAGTACTATTTCGTAATAGGTCACAATTACATTTACCATCACCTTCCAATTTAATAAAGTAAGTCAAGAAACTAAGTTAGCTATGTATTATTTAAGAATATCTGTTTTGTACGACAACAGTAATTATTTTGTACGTTATGTTAAATAGTTCTCATGTAAGTAAAATATATTCTTATGAGACATAAATATATTTCTAACCTCAAGACCCATTTCTTCCCAACACAACCTTCGATCGAAACCTTGGATTAAATTTACTCCACAGCACCCAGTAGCAACAAAAAGAGTAATACCATGCTCCTTCCATTAAACTGAAACATTCATTAAATCGGTCGTAATGAATGTAATAATACAGCACAAGTAAAATAAGACGCGGTGATTGTGATTCCAAATTAAATCGGGAGCCAGTCGCATCAGTTGGGCTATAGTGAGAAACACAATAGTAATCAGAGATGCAAAAGCTGACATGATTAATTATGGCCCGAAACTTTGGACTGCATCTGGTGTAATGAACTAAAAAATTGTAGTTAGCTTTGTTTTGTCATTATAACTAAACTGGAACGTTGAAGCGGTAGGTACATAAAAATGGATTTATAAATGGTAACTGTGCATCCCGAATTATAATAAAGAGAATTTCATCATGATCTCATTCAATCTAGATCATTTAGTGAGTTTTTTGTTACTGAATGACATGACGAGCTAGTCGCTGGCCTGATGTTAAGTGACACGACTGCCTATATCAGTTGCAGTGACACTGGAAACTATAAAGTATAGTTTCTCGTGACACTGCACTGCTCACGCTATCCTTAGACATCAGCACAGTGTAGCAATAAGATTACTAGATTGTGAGATAAGGTCATAAAGTCTCATTTGCCCAGTAATTTCACTAGCTACAGGGCCCTTTAAACCGGAACACAGTAGTGCATACGCACTACTGCTTGGCGGCAGAATAAGTGGCAAAGCGGTGGTACCCACCTAAACGAACTTTGCAGAAAAGTACTACCACCTAGTAATTTTGATATTTAATTGAATACTATATATATAGATTTTATGTGTAGATATTGGCAAACAAGATAAACCCAGCACCAGAATATGCATTTAACTTTGGAAAATAAACGATACATTGACATTAAATAACATGTTGGTATTGAAATTAGCTTACCTTTTTAGCTCTTGGCTTAACTTCCATTTAACTCAAATTTCAAATATAACAACGAATTATTGAGAGTACCTAATTTAAATAGTAAAGTGGTATTTTGATAAAACTTCGGTTTCATAATAAAATTATTCGTTAAATAAATAATAATTGTTTGAACTGTCTGCCATTTTGTGACCATTAGTAGTAACTTAGTAACATAAGTTTGATGTTAAAGTTTGCAATCAACTTTTCAACCTAAATGATGAACCCTTTGACGAATTATCCAAATACTTCTTGGTAGATATGTCTGGAGGTTGAAAGTTATAGCGGGAATTTCTATGGTCTTCACTAGAACTAGGGACACTCTTTGATGAGTTGCTTTATAAAGTAGGTTCGTATTAAATTCTTAAGGTTACAACTTGTAATAGACAAATACCTTTGTATCCATTAGAAATCATTTAAAAGAATGTCTGGAATCTGTCATCGCGTCAATCTGCTCTGTTTTCTGTAGCTCAAGCACAGGCACGTACTCAGAGCAGAGAAGGGGGTTCATCATTACAGTTTCTGCAATACCGAAACTTATACATACCGACAAAATGTTATTGCGTTGATCCTGCCTAAAACTTTGTAATGTTTTTCTGGAATAAAAACTTGAATGGTTGAAAAAAAATGTGCCCTGTTCTTCCTAAAAAGTATTATGTGACGTAAATTTACTCTTGCAAAGTGCTATTATTATGCGCCATACAATCTTGAAACATTTATAACTGAGCAACCGTTTCAGTGAAAAGGTTTTCAGCAAGCATTTTTCACGACAAAATCATTAAAACATTCGATGATTTGAGTTCTAAGAATAACCTACACTACACTTATAAAAGTGTTTTTGCATGTGTTTATAGCTTATAAATGAATTATAGCCTCGTTTTATTAGGCGTTATGTTAATTGAAGGGTTGAGAATAAAAATTTTTAACTGACGAATTGACAGTTCCGAGAAAATTGACTTTAAACGTCAACGGTGTCATTTTTATGTAGAGTGCTTATAAGGTAATAGAAAAGGTTTATGTAAGTTTCAGTTGCTTGAAAATGTTTTATTTCTATTTAAAATTACCAAATATAGTACTAATTCATACAATTACTGTAAAAATATAATATAATAAAAGAAATAAAGTAATGTTTTTATGCTAAGCGTACTGTATTCCTGTGACAGATAAACCATTTTTAGACTCAAAATCTCGAGATTTAAGCCTCATTTCGGTATTTTGAGAATGTATTATTGAAGATAATTTCACGCTGAATCCAACGATACCCATAAGTCATTTGGTCAAAAAAATCAGTTAAATCCTTTTTATTCTCACCCCTTCAATTCAGTCTTCAAATTATTATTTAAATTGGTATAATAAAAATAATACACGTTGATAGCAACATTTTACTCATATATCCTGCCCCTAATAATTATGAATGTTTCTATTATGTATGGAAACTACGAGAGGACTATGATATACTACACATAACAAGATTCTTATGGTGGTTTTTTTCTGATCATAAAATGAAAACAATATTATATTGCCAACGCGAAAATTGCTCCTACGAGTTCTCTGTGCATAATTCTAAAGCTTATTGGCAAAACCACTGCGCTGATGCCGTCGAAAAGAATTCAAAGGGTCCTACAGGGTATAAGCTACGCCACCGTAATGACACCTCTAGTATTACATATGCCCATGGGCTACGGTAACCATGCCCTATAAAGCGGCCCATATGTTTACTCTCTTTAACAAAATTAAATAAATAAATGATATTATAAACAATTTTGCGTTTAGAATCTTCGTTATTTTATGAACCATTGAATCCTTATCTTACGCCGCATCTGCCTGCAGTCTGACAAGACGTCAAGCGACATCGGAATTTGTCACACTGGGAATGTAGATAATGGATGAAAAAGTATAAAATTCCTATCTCTTCACAACGTAGGACACGACTGATTGAGTTATAAGCAATAATGGCCTTTCCATTCTGTTTTTGCCTTGTTTTTCACTATACATATTCAATATACATTAACAACAAAATATACATTAAGCTCAGAGTGTCGGTGCTTTCTTGCGAAGTTGTGGGAATGCGCCTTGTTTATTTTGATTTGTCACCTTGATATATGAATCCTTTTTGTAATTATCTGAAACGTGTTATTGTGGTTGACTGGCTGACGTGATTACATTTCTTTGTGTCGTGAAAATGAGATTCGATTGGAATTGGACATTATATATCTACTAATAAACAGATACAGCTACAACGCGTTTTTAATTAGTTAATTAGTGTCATAATAAGAAGTTAATACTAGAAAATAAAAAAGAGTGTATTTTAGATCTCATGACTAAAGTAAAATTTCTTTAGTTTAGCTCCATCTATCGGCCGGTACAACTTTGTTTTTGCTTTGTTGAATGTTAATGTTGCCAACTTGACAATTGTAAATTGTCATTTTATCGGACATACCAACATAATACAAATGTTTAACTTAGTTGTGTTGACAATGGAGATCTACGTAAACCAACTTCAACTTCTGTTCATCACGCATTCACCAGCTTAGGTACTCCCCAAGTCAAACTGCGTAAAGAAGTTTTACTTCAAAAATAGATTTTTACTCGTAATTTGATAGTCGGATAGCCTTTATCCATTCATTGAAAAATCGCCGAAAATATTTTTTTTTTGGTTTATTGTCCGCGTTATTACCAGTTGTACTGCCACATCAAGGCAAATATGAGCAATAGTTATTTCCTGTAGTACTACCGACAAGCTCAGTAGTTCATTGTACAATTCAGATTTGTTAGTCTATTTTTGTTTATAGTACGTAACTACAAGTTTCACAAAAATTATTTATAGATGTGCAAAAAAAAGTTCTAGGTACCGCAATTTAATTCGGCACTTGTTAACATAATTTTTTTGCTTTCTGTTGGTGCTGTACCTATAAAAAAGCGATCGTCACTTAATTATGTGATAATGAGATGGCACTGCAAACCGAAGAAAACCTGCTAAACATCAAAGTCTGCATTATAACAAAAACACATTCGGAAATTGGTAGTTAGCCGAGAAACAACGCTTCAACGTTTTATATAATATCCAAATCTGACTTTAATGATCATGCTCATACAACAAACGCCTAATACCATCATACAAAAAACAATGTCAGAGACAGGCCGTCGCCAACAAAACTTCACAATTTTGGAACCTTATGAAAACGCTTTAAGGTAGTTTTTTGCACGTACACGCAGCAACAGGTAAATATAAAGGACAAAGCCGGGTAGCCGTGTTATAATCGAGAGTGCCTCCGGTTTGATAGTTAATTAAAGAACTGAATAACGTCGGCAATGCAAGTCAGCTGCGATCTTCGACATTGCGCAGGAAGGACATGGAGAGGTTAACGCCACTGCAAATATTTCCAAAAATATCCGCCAGCTTGCAATTTAAACGTGTTCATAACAGAAGCTTATTAATTATTTATTGTGATTAATCTAAAGACAATGATCAATGATCAATTATCAATTTCATCAACTTAGGTATCAAGTTTGTTTTGATGAATAAATAGTTCATTACCAGATGTAGAGCTCTAAGCTATGACAAACTATTTTAAGTAAACTTTTAAACTAGGCACTTTGCAAAAACATTCAAGACACGATAACAAAAAAAAATGGAAAATTAATTTAACTTATATCTACAAAGCTCTCGCTTATGTAGGTATAAAACACAAATCCATTATAGAGTTTTTAATTGTTGTCTCGAGATTCTTGATGCTTAGTTGAAAAGTTCAGCGTGTTTGCTCTAAAGTTTTGATGAGTTCTATGTTTTCTATGAACCACATCAAGAGCACGATTTTCTAAATTATTTAATTTAATAGAATATGTTTAGATAGAGCAGTGATAAAACTTTCTAAACGTGTTTTTAATAGAACATATTTAGCCAAATCAGCGGCGAAATTGACAGTTTTAACTGCTCTATATTTATATGAACCTTGCACTACTGCTATGGTGATGCAGCCTTTGAGAAGATTTTCCAACCTGTACATTTTTAAATAGGTACACTATGCAGTATGCTCTACTAAAGTCATTATTATATTTTAATACTAGCTGCTGCACGCGTGGCCTATAGGAAACGAAGAAGAAATTATTTCATAGATCATTCAACCACCCATTTCACCCTTTTAGGGTGGAATTTCGTAAAACCCTTTCTTAGTGGATCTATCTGGTGGATGGAGTATCTACACTTTACAAAGAACACACCCTCCAAATTTCAAGTCGCTAGGACCAGCGGTTTACGCTTTGCGTATATAATAAGTCAGTCAATCAGGACTTTGAATTTTATATGTATAGATTTTAACCTAAAAAAGTATTATGGCACGTAATTCGCATTCACTCACCAAGATGGGTAAAAATAACTGGTAAAAAAGGTGCATATTATAAGAATAACCTGGGATGTCTACGGCTAACGAGATCTAACTTTCCATGTGGTAGTATGCTTGTTTGCTACTTATATAACATAAATAAAATTAATAAAACACTTTCGTATCAGATTGATTAGGTATATAATATCTATGTAGATAATCTGCGTAGTATTTAAAAAGTAAATCAAGTATTGGGTCCACAAATAAGTAGTATTTTTATGCAATAAACCCGTTATCGTCTAGCGTTATCGGTGCGCAACGGAGTGCATTTTGCATGCTCCTAATGAATGCCTTATGAAAGGGGCAATTTATCACATGTGCCTTATCACAAGGCACTGATAAATTTTATACGAGAAGAAACAACAATGGCCATTATACCACTAACTACTTCACGTGTTCTAAATACCCCATATTAAAAATCGTAGATTAAGCACTTGGTACCTATTAATACTGAAATGTTATGCATCAAGGAATTTAAGTTATATTAAAACGTAAAGAATCATGGAGCGTAAAGAATTCTATTGTATTGTTTGTATAGAAACTTCTCTCTTCTGATCTTTGTAGAGTCTCCGAAAGTATAGGTTTTTAAGCACGAATCATCGAACAAATACCACTTTGAAAAAAGCGTTTGTAAATGAAAATAACTAAGTGTTTTGTGACATATTGGAATAACATATTCTCGTCAAAAACAACACACTGAGCTGACTCACACACACTGCTGAGCACACTGCTGATAACGTAATCACGCTGAATCTAATATCGCTGATTCCTTAGGATGATGTGGGCAGTTCAGTGTCAGTGAAATTTTATATTTTAAAGTGACACTGCAACTGTCATGGGCGACCGTGATGCTTAACATCTGGTAAAATAGTCAAGAAATTCATTAACAAAAAAAATCACAAGATTGACTTAACACGCAGTAAGACTTGGTGTTATATAAACTAACTGTACACCTCATTCAAAAGGATCACATATTATAGTATTACAGATATTCATAGACTTACGGAGACCCATAGGTGGGCCGAATACAACAAGTATTCGGCCCACGAATTCGGCCCAAGAATTTCAAAGTTGCTCAAAGAGCCATAAGGACTATAATACAAGCATACTTATCTTATATCCTAAAATATGTAGTTTTTTGTTACTAATTCAAACTAGTTACTAACTTTCGTGACCATTTTTGCAATTAACTTGTAATAGCCCGATTGAAACTAAAATTTCGGATTGGAAATTTTCAATACGCAGTTTAAGAAAACTGTTACTCTCGTCTGATACATTGTACTTAATCAAAGTTACATGATGATGGTACTGGTACCTCAGGAAATGTTAAACTTGATTCATTCCATACTAATTTCGATTTTTTTTTCTTTATTTGAAGTGTAGGACTAACTATATTTAATACCATGACATAAAATTTACTCTACTCTTATTCTTAAGTTTTTGTATATATCGGAAGAGATTGAGTCCCACGACACAGATCATCCTAGTGAGGGATCCACGGATCTACCTACATTTTATTTTCTATTGTGAAAATCTTTGATATACACGTTTTCCTGTTTGTTACGCTCATTTACTGTTCAAATAAATGAATGTATTATTATTATTATTTTATTCTTCTAAAAGTTTACTGAACCATTATGACGGCATCATTGAAAAAAATCAAGCTTAGGATAAATACTCTTAGCTATATATAGACTTAAGGAAGGACGATCTCAAGCATAGGTCCAAAATAAAGCGTTTGGAATAATTTTGTTTGCCTGCTCACTTAAGATAAGCCCATCTTGAATGCCAAGCCACAGTTTCATTATTTTCCAGTGAAATACCTTTCGTGAAAAATTTATCTTAAAGATGTTCACAGTTTAATTAAAATACTCATGCCAGCCATAGATATTATATATTATATAGATAAGATATATAGATGCCACGTTTGTCCACGTTTTTTGAGTCCTGAGAGAGATTTTGTAAAACTAATATGTATATAATATAATAAAATTTAAAAAAAATGAAAAAATATTGAATTGTTAAGATTGTCACTTTAAAATTCAGTGTTAGCATACTAACAACGATTTATTACTTCAAATAAGTGGTTATAAGTATGCTAACGTTGATGAGTAAAATGTGAGGTGTCGAACGAACGTTAGTTACAAATGACCACATTCCTAATACCCTATTTGTTTTTCAAATTCTTCTATCCCTTTAAACAAATGTTCAGTTTCACTTTAGGTAGCTAAGTACGTGACTCTTTATTCTGTAATTTTTCATAAAACTCTCATTACCAATTCGAATATGATGTTTCAAAAGGACCGAGTCGGCGGCGCCTTGTGTCTTATGTGTGACCATGAATAAATCAATGAAAACAAATAGTATTCGGCTACTAGTGTTCCTAAAAGCTTTTTTTTTTTCACTGTATGTATGATCTGCTTTTGTTTCAAGTCCAGTTTTGTTAAGAGACTCATGTATGTAAATTTATTCGTTTTGAAATAATAGGTGGAGCATATTTTTCTGCCAAGATCGAATGCGCCATACATATAGATAGGTTGGAGGCGTAATTTGGTAGACACCGAAACTAATTTATTTAACAAAGGACGGACCGACCGATAGAGCACTTTTTGTGCGTACACAAATATATTATTAGCTCGCACTCGTAGATGTGGACATGGATAGAAATACTTGCCACCGATTTATTCAGAAGGTTGTGTTTGAATGGTTGTCGTAAACAAAGCAAGGATGATTTTTGTTAGTACGCAACCAAAATATTTTTGAGTTTCTAATGTAGAGAAAAATGGATATCCAAGTCAAGTCTCGTATTTTTCTTTTGACGTACATTCATTATTCTATTTTATAATAATGTTGCCATTTTCATATTGTTTGTTACTCGTTTCGACTCTACACAAAACACAGCAATACCTAGTTAGAGATGAATATCTTCAGTAGCTGTTGAGCCTCGCGGTATCACCCGCATTTTCTTTCATCTAATCCTTTACACAATAATGAACATCTTTGAATTTCATTTCTCATCTTTACTGGCCTTTTCTTGACGTGGCAACGTGGCAATGCTGCTAGCATTTAGGACACCTAGTGGTTTGTTAGATTAGGTTTGTATCAAACTTTACAGTTTGTAGTTTTAGTTTGTTAGTGAGTTTAGGTTTAATTTGATGCTGATCATTTTTTTAGGGGCTTTAACTCCTATTTTTGTGTGAGTCACTTTGCCATTAGTAGGTAGCCTACAAATTTCGCGTTTGTAGGTTCAGCAGTTCTGCGTTTTGAGACCTGTTCAATTTTGTATACGACAGGGAGTAAATAATAGCAAACTATAAAAATTTAACACTTGAATTAGAAATTTATTTCTACGATCCAATAATATGGCAATCGTGATTGAATCTATCCCCACACAACTCCCCAAACCTACACAATTTAGTTTTAAGAGTACCTATATATAATAGTGGGAGTTAGCATTACACTCACGCTATCAGTTTGCTTACACAATCTGTATCAGTAATCTTCGTTACGTAAAAAATGCCGAAAGTAGTGTAAGTAAAAGACAAACAGTTTCAACATCACGCAAAAACCAGCCAACTGTAAGATCTTCAAGTCAGTTTACACGTGATCAAGGCAAGTGTCAAAATGTCAAGAACTCAATACCTGACAAATAAAAATATTCCGTATAAAACTAATCTAATATCTTATATATATAACTCAAAGGTGACTGACTGATTGACTGACTGACATAGAAGGAGTGAGAGGCTAAGAAAGGATTTTTCGAATTCCCTTAAGAGGGTGAAATGGGTGGTTGGATTGTTTTCCCATAGGCCACGCCGCGGGTGAGGCTGCGGGCAGAAGCTCGTTTTTTTATTAAAAATGACGTGGTTGAGTAGCCGATAGTTTTTTTCTGTGAGGTTATCTTCTATATGTACAAATAAAAGTTTATTTCACTTGGTCATCGCATCACACGTGAACAGATGGAACATTTTCGCATTTTTTTTTGTTGTGTTTCAGAAAGTTGAGCGGAAAATTTAATAATTTTCACCACGCTTGTGAAACCGTGAGGCGCAGCTATTAATATTAATAATTGACTCGTAGCAACTAGAGTAGAAATGTTAGTAGAGTAAATTTCCTATAAGTGGAGACATATTAACTAGTCTAGCTTAGTTTTCTGCAGTAGCATGTTTTTGCTACTATATAGAACATTTTGCCTGAAATATGCGTTTTCAATTCTGAATATTAAAAACGTGAACTGAAATAAACTCAAAGTCACTTATATTTCTTCCTTATAATATTTATTAGACCTTAGAACATGGCGTTAAATTTACAAATTCATTTAGCATAAAATACTCTTCACGAAGTTCGAGGAAATTTTGATTTGGACTGATTTTTAGTTCCGAGAATTTAATATAAACTTGATGGAAGGCCGGAAATTAAAAATTCTTGTAAAAGAGACAAAAACCACAGCCTTGGCTAATTTATTACTTAGTTACCTACCTAATACCTTTTAGATTTTTCGCAATATCTACTGTGGTTCTGATTACTTATGACGTTACCAGTTCATACCCTGTGGACAAAATCTCACTTATTTATATTTTTTTTATGGTAAAATGGGCATGCGTTTGATAACAACAATTTATATTTCAAGTATTAAATGACATCAATATAGAAAATCTAGTGTAGCGGATCACTTCACAGATCACTGATGGCAAAACTGAAGAAGTGAGAACATGTTTTTTATAACACTAATTAATTCTGGATTTACTTTTGTTCGGTACTAAGGTTTTTCTCAATCAAACATTTTACCTATTGCTATAGCGCTGTCTCTGTGATTTAGAGAAAGCTTAAATACTTCATTGATATACTTATTTTAAACATTTAAACTATATTTTAAATGAGCTATCTAGGCCATCTACCACAGGCAAAATATTTTTTTAAAACAACTGTGTACTAGATAATATAGAAGTTTTGAAAACAAAAACTTTTTGTCGATAAAATTCTTGCATTTTTTGTATGTCCAGATATATTTTCTTCCTTTTAGAGGAAAATTTGATAACGAATCTCAATTTCGTCAATCTCTTGGCTAGTGAATCCGTGAGAAACAACAGGGGTCGTGATTCTAAATGAGATTTAAAATTCCAAATGAAAAAATAGAGGAAATGAGTCAAGAATGACGGCTCGTGTCGCTCCAGTGGCCATACTGGGCTTCCGGTGGAGACTCACAGGAACACCTGCCTTGATGATTTAACGAGCTTTTACTTACTACTTACCAAGAAGAAAACTTTTAAGCAAATGCCTTGTTCAACTTTAAGACCTATAAAATAAGGTCTAAACTGATTCAGTTCTTATAGATTCAAAAGTTCCGACAATAACATTTTCAGACTGAGAATGTAACGTCCAAAGTTTCACCACATTGGGACGTTCATTGTTTTAAAGTTACGATGCGTTCTGTGGAATTTAACACTATCTAAAGTTATTTAGCTAGAGAGAGATATTTGAATTAAAACTGGTGCCAGGATGTCGTCACGTTTTTGAATATAGAAAGAACCTTTTCGCCTCACGAGCTCGAAAATATTCTATTAATGTTTGATTCCACATCATAATAGCAAAAGAGCATTTAATCAGCTAGCTTAGAATGAGGATTTAAAATTCAAACCTTAGTATTCTATGATATTCCACTAACAATTCATTGATACTTATTTAATTTATGTACACCATGTATCTACCTTAGAAATATTTGAAAATCTAAAACAATTATTATTCTAGTCTAGTAACCTAATTTTTAGAATAACCGTTCGAGTCAGCACGATGAGAGCATGCAACATGATTTAGGTCCGTATTATAGAAGGATGCTCAGTCATCGATCCGTGCTCAAGCAGAGATTTCATTCACTAATTGATCACTTTATGAATGAAATCTCTGCTTGAGCACTAATCAATGACTGAGCATTGTTCTGTAATACCGACCTTAAACTGTTTTTCATGCAATGCACCTACTATTTTCCTCACTGTAGTGAGGCGAAAAGTTGTGTGTTTTGCTCCGCAACTTATTCTGCATTTCTTCGCTAAGCTCAGGTTTCACTCGTACCAAAAACAGACTTTGGAGCCTTGCTTATTAAATAACTAATAACGGTGGACTACTTAAATTGTAAATATACTTAAGCCTAAAATAAAGGCTTGG
This sequence comes from Ennomos fuscantarius, assembly GCA_905220475.3. NCBI lineage: Eukaryota > Metazoa > Arthropoda > Insecta > Lepidoptera > Geometridae > Ennomos > Ennomos fuscantarius. The sequence continues at coordinate 7,052,426 of HG992039.1, forward strand.
TACTATCGACGCCGATGGCTCTGCCCGAGATCTTATAGTCACAAAAAAAATTGTAAAATCTAATAAACTACTAAGCCACTCTCGTCTAAATGTGAAAATTTGTGTTTGTGTGTGCTTGCTCCCTGTTCACGCCGTATCGGCTGAACGGAATGTAATGAAGTTTGCAGTGGAGATAGCTTATACGCTAGACTGACATATAGGTTACTTTTTAACCGAGGTTGACGCAGCTAGTAATTATTACGAATGAGGTACTCTTCAGAACTATTGATCCATTATTCCGAAAATTCTTCCACTAATCTACAATCTACAATATCTCTGAGTGACAAAGGCTATGATTTGTTGCCATACTGCGGCTTTCGCCTGTAGATACACTCGCGTTACGAGTACCATTCAACGAATCATCGAGTTTTGATGAAATCACTTCTATTGACTGTAATTTGCCAGTATTACGAGTCTACTATAAAAATAAACTGTCATATCAAGTATCTGCCTAAATCTGGCCTAAACCGTGTAAAAGGAGCAGCTGTCCAAAGACGAACAAATGTAAATTTGAGTTATTTTAAACGCCAAAGTAACCACATATGCAAATCTCTGGGGAGAATTCTAAAGAAACTCATTTGTAGGAATGTGTATGATTTAATCAGCTCGCTTTTTTAAATAATACAGAACCACAAAACCACCACAGGAGCAAACACCGAACCGATGACTAATGACGTTACCAAAACGAGGAAGCAAATTGAACGACGCAGGATGCCGAGAAACCTTTCATAAAAAATCCAAAGAGCCTTCAGACTCGGACACCTCATTTTTGTTTCCCGAACGCATCCCAAAATGTCGAGAGTAAAAAATTCGGCGCTAAAAAGAATAACACCGTGAGTCTATTACTCGTATAGCATGTCATCGACGGTTCATTAAAATGCGATGACTTTACATAAACATCATAGTGGACTTCATTGATAGCCTCTGACGTAGGTTTGATCACAAAAACTGCATGAAATTCCTTCCAAAAGTGAACTTTATCTCGTGGTATTAAGGGTAGTAGTGTCAATGCAATGATTGTCAGGTTCGTTTTGGAATAGAAGATCGTTCACAATAGCATTTGATTCCGTGGAGTCCATTGATAAGTCCGATGCTACCAGTGTTACAAGAAGTGGATCTCACGCAAGAGCAAGAAAGCATCACTTCCGAATGCCATCCCATATTTATGGACTAGAGTTTCTATCAAAACGGGAATGTTAATTGAAAATCCTTGAAAGGTTTATAAAAAAACTGTGCTCTTTTGGCTCTGAAAAAAAAATGTATGTGATGAACATCCATACTCTTATGCGATATGTGATGCTTATAGACATTTAACTTCAAATGTTGAAGTTTCTTATAGAAAGAAACTTCGATATATATACGGTGTTAATAAAGCATCGGCAAAGTATCTCATTTTTCTTTTTTGTAATTTCGATTTGGATTTTGGCAAAAAATCGTTGTTTTAAATGGACGCTCATCGGAGTAGAATCGCATAGGTATTTCCCACGGCCTGCGATTTTGCCAAACTCTTCGTTTTTCATCTTGTAAAAAGTTTTGAACTGAATTTAGACTTTCTTTACTTTTCTAGTATCAAAAAAGGAAAGCTAGATTAGCTTTATAATTTCCAAAACCGTGAGAAAAATTTCGAGACGACTTTCAGTAGACGCCAGAGGTGCAAAAACAGTAACCGAAAATTTTTACAGTTACAATTTATTGTGCCGTAGAAATTACGGATTCAATGCGAAATTGAATGGTTTGATGGCACTTTGTGATGGTGATTCTGTTTGGAATAAATTAATTATACCGATTTAAGACGATTTTCCGTCGTCAAATGCAGCCGACACCGTTTAAATTACGATTTTGTACTACGGTTGTTTGCTGTCATTGCGGCTTAGAATGTTTAAGCTCATTCCAATTATTTCCTTTTATATTTGTATCAATGTAAATTATTACCGGTTTTAATTATATATGATGAAAATATTTCACTATAGATCACCTAAGTACCTATACAATTAGTTATTATACCTACCAAACAAATATTTAATTATCTGAAAAGAATCAGATTTCTAATTAAACTGAAAAGTAATCAGTTTAAGAATAATTAATTTATTGCTAATTTGCATGATAATTATATATACAAACAGAATCTCAAAACCTCCTGGGAATACCTATATAAAACTCTGGAATATGTTTGACACATTTTTTTTTATTACACATCTATCAAAATCAACATACATCAAAATAGCATTGAGTGAGTACTGCGAATAAAAACCTGAAACAATTCGTGAAAATATTTCAAACAAAAAGTAAGCCGGCTAAATACCAGAAATGCTTTGCGAGACAGAGATGAGTATATTTCTATGGATGTGGTCAGCAAGAGTGGGTTGAGCTCGACCCCACTATCGGCGTAAGCGCCGGTTTTGGTACTACACTAGGGTGACAAGCAAAAATGTATTATCAGTTTCTTTTTTTAAATTATTGTAAAATAAATAAAATATCTGACAAATGTACTTATTTCATAATTATTCCTAAAATTAAACACCCGACAGGCATTTTTACTATGTGTATAACAACTATAAAATGTGCTAGAACTGTGTTGCATGATTGGGGTTGTAAGATAAAATAAAGCTTCAAAACATTAAACTGAAGTACCACATAACAAAACTTGTTAAAAGTGTAACAAAATGTTCGAGTGAAAAATAACCCATAAGTATATGGATGGTTAATGAATATAAGCTCATTGTAGCCGTAATTAAATGGGAAAACATTGATAGTACAATCCTCCGTGGTCCAATGTAAACCTATCTATGATAAAAAGAAATCTTGAAAACGTTGAATCATGGTTCTTCTAACGATTCTCACACTTGCACAGTGGGAGTATACTATGCACTACACTCACACAAACGTAGCCGGTCCCTCAAACACAGCCTCCTCAGCGTCTCACGCACACCACCAAACTTTACCCTGTCTGTACGAACACAACGGCACTCTCAGTTCATAACACAACCTCCTCTACTGCACTCACGCGCAGTAAAAAAAGACAACGCGATTTATCGATCTTTTTCAAATCCAAAAAACGTTTGCGTCTACTAGTATAGTCGCATAGACCTGATGTCTACTACCGAACGCGTCGCCAGAACCTAGACATTTATTCTTATAACAATTATTTATGACACCGTTATTAATTTAACATGTCGTTTTAATTATGTTAATACAAATGGGTGATAATCAATTTGTGTTTCGATCTCGTACGGTTAATTTAATGTAAATAGATATTAATCATTATTCGTGGCGTTTTTACGTTGTTGTTCGGTTGTAAAGCTTGGCGGAATGTTTTTTGTCGGGTAGTTGTGTTTACTATGGTTGGATTGGACGTTTGGTTTATAAAGCGCTGTTTTGTGAATCTTCTTTGATGGGGTCTGTGTAATCCCACATACCATTATGGAAAGACACCAGAATGGTATGGATGTGTGGGTAGGTAAGGGTATACATATACATTTTAATATCTGCCTCATTTATTTCTTCTTCTGTGATTATCTGAAACTATACCAGTTCTTATAAAGTCTAAACTTACAAATCTTATTAGATTTTCAGATTTCATTTGTCAGATATTTTATTATTATTATAAAACTTATTAAACATATTATAATTTATAATTTTAACAAGTTTATGTTTGCCATTTATAATGTTTACATTAAGTTATATTTATTTTTAGCATTCCATAAGAACCATGTCTTAAGCAATATTTTTTAGCAAAGTTTATTCAGTGGCTTGTTTTTTTTGTATTAGTTTTGTATAATTTGTATGCTACTTAAGATTGTCATGTTTCCGCTGAGGGCTTGAAATATCTTTCGTTACCATTTGTAAATTTTCTTGGCTCAGTATCTATTTCTTTTGCTTTTTATAATTCAATATTTCATACCTACGTATACAATTTTAACTATTATATTTAATTTTAACCGTACGTACCAATATAACCAAATTTCATTTTAGATTTGTCTGATGGCCAAAACGGAAATCTTCATCTTGGTAATTATAAAACTATTTGATTAGAGAAACTTTAAAATTACTTTATTCTCATAAAAATATTTCATAGTCTTAATAACTTATAAATAAGTTATGAATAAGTATACCTTAAAGTACAATTATATATTGGTAACAACAGTAATCAGGCAAGAAAAATAATAGACATACATTACTTAAACAGGTATAAAATGGACACATTTTGATGATTATGTCTTACTCGATAACTAAAATACCAATTAAAAACTTCAGATGTAAAGTCTTTCTTATTGGAAAAACCGTCCAATTTAACTTTTATACCGTTTTATTACGGTTGAGACTATATGGCCCAATCATACTCTCATATTTACTAGCTGTATTTATTAAAATATATAATTAATTTATCTACTATAACTCTTCAGAATCACACTAATATTATAAAGGTGAATGTTTGTATGTGTGTATGTTTGTTACTCCTTCACGCTCAAACGGCTGAATGGAATTGGATGAATTTTGGTGCCAAGATAGCTTATACACTGGATTAACATATAGGCGACATTTTATCCCGGAAAAATGAAATTTTCCCGTGGGATAAGCAAATAATTAAAATACTTTTTATCCGCGGGTGAAACCGCGGGGCGCAACTAGTGCTCCATAACTTTCTATCTCTTATTTTTCTTAATACTAACCAACGCTTTTTCTATAACCTTCTTTTCCTTCCTAGGGCAGGGCCGAGTCAACCAGCTCGGAGGCCTGTTCATCAATGGAAGACCGTTGCCGAACCACATTCGCCTAAAGATTGTTGAAATGGCGGCCGCCGGAGTGAGGCCCTGCGTCATCTCACGGCAGCTTCGCGTCTCGCACGGATGCGTGTCTAAGATCCTTAATAGATACCAGGTAGGAGCAGTCTAAATTTACTTAGTTTTATACTTAGGTGAGTTTTTATTTACGTCGTTTGTCGTTACTAGGAAACTCGTTTTTTTTAACGGAAAAATGCGCGTTTCCCTTTTTTTGATTTGTGGAAAATAAACCAATAGAAAAGGCATCGACTTGTACTCTATAGTAATTTTTTTTATTTAGTTACACGGTGGAATTTAATTCACTATTTTCCTTAAATGTATGTACTCAGACCATGCTATAAAACGCTCCCATATAAGTAGATAAAAAAAGTACTTATGAAATAAAACTTAAACCTAGGTGTTATCAAATTACTGAAAAGAAAGAATTTAATTCCAATAATAATACAAGGTGGAATTTAATTCGTTTATACATATGCGTATAGATAGAGAGTACTAATACATTCGTATTATGAACAAGAACAGGATTGACAGCCTCTGTGTTGTCGTCGTTGCATGGTTGGCTCATAACCCGGAGGCGGCGGGTTTGATGCCCGCGGCAAGACAAGTACTTGTGCACAGAAATAAAAAGCGCAAATATTGGTTCTGGGTGTGTCTGTTGTGGGACCATGGTCCTCGTAGTTTCTGGGCCCCTGGACACAGGGAATCTTAGTTAGAGTTCAGGATCTGTGTATGTGATCGTTGGGCGTTATTATTATTATTATTAAATATATCTTTGTAATTCCTACCCTTTAAAAAAACATATTTTTTCGAGAGATTGCATAGCTGTACTTTTTTTGACGGTATAATGCTGTTGGTCTCAACCTACTTTTACAGTGTCACCCTGCGGAACATCAATTAATATTGAAGATATGGTTCTACTTTCAATTTTTTCATATGTAATAATAAACATTCTAGCTGTAAATCAATGTGTCGTCCACAAGTGAATCTGATCCACTTGACTTGGAAAAAGCGATAAGGGACTGACATGTACTAGGGTTGAAGAGAGAAATTGCATAAATATGAGATTTACCATCTAATATTATTAACATAATGGTATCTAGAGTTCTGAAAAAAAACTCTTTCACAGATAATCGTATCCTATATAAGTTCTTTGAAAATTGAAGGGTAGAGCAAATTACTCTAATGGTAGAGTGGTAGAGTACTATTTTTGATTGTAATTCAAATGATTACAAGCAATATCGACTTATGAAACTATTACTATTTTAGCACAAAATGTTTTTTCCTATATAAGTACTTTGAAAATTAAAGGGTAGAGCAAATTACTCTAATGGTAGAGTGGTAGAGTACTATTTTTGATTGTAATTCAAATGATTACAAGCAATATCGACTTATCAAACTATTACTATTGTAGCACAAAATGTTTTTAAACTTCAAACGCTACATCGTATTATAGCAACTGACACTAAATATAAATTCAAAATACAATCTATAAATAAACCATTCATTGGCACGAAGCTTTTATGGCATAGCTCATTAAAGCACAGGTATCAAGCCACACAGTATTTTCATTTAAAGTACTATTTCCATATCATCAATAAGCCTTTTACAATATAAATATCGTATATGGACTCACCCACGCGTGGGCGATCAATTGGCGGACAACGGACAATCGCCATTGAGACCTGTCCAGCGAAGCCTGAAGGTCCGTTTTCACCAAACTCATGGTTCACAATACCCGATTGTTTCGTTCAGGAAGCGTTTCTCCACGGTAAGAAGGGGGCTGGCTCTGGAAACTCCTAGTTGCCTAGTTTATGACTGCGGAGTGTACTAAGGAGAGGTCTATATGCGTGCTTAGAATTATGAGAGCAAAATGAACTTGTCGAAGTGAATTAAGATTAAGGTACATTCTAATGTCAATCTAGTGTAGTTACCTTGGTTAAACCTCATGGTACTTCTTCCATGGGGTTTAACCTAACGTTTTAGGAAAGGACCTTTGTCCTTAAACGTTTTACACCGGCTTCAATTCTAAAATTCATTTTTCGACCGTCGTGTCACTTAACATAAGACATTGAAATATGACAAAAGGCACTAAAAGCAGCACCCCTACCGCGTAACCGTTCTGGGAATCGGCTTCGCCTGCCATCCTGCACGCGCCAATCAAAAAATCCACTAGTGCGAGCAAGAGAGAACACGATTACGATCTCCACCAGACTTACGTGGTAAGGCCCCAGGACCAGCTACTCCTTGAACCGCACTGAATCCACCTCTGTCATAAAGTTAGTTCACGTATGAGAAAAACAAACAACACTGTGCTTAGTAAGTATATTACTTATTACGTATTGAAAATTATGTAACAATATTATAATCTTTTATTTATAAACATTAACAATGTCTGCAATATATACGGCCATATATAGGATATACCTAATACATGTTAAATTATAGATTATTTTTGTTTTGAACGGGCTAATACTGTTGGACTTTACAGACCTTTACAGCTCACCGGGCGGGATTTAATTCTAAAAACTAATACCACCTATAAAAAACTACTAAGCTAGTACCTGCTAGCATCTATATGCTCTTATTTTCATGTATCTACATTTTATATTTTCTGCTTGACCTTAGCACAGTGATTAATAAGATTACTAGACTGTGAGATCAGGTCAAAAAGTCTGATTTACCCAGTAATTTACTAGGTACAGTACCCTTCAAACTGGAATACAGTAGTGCTTGCATACTACTACGCTAGATGGCAGAATATCTGGTGAAGCGGTGGTAAATATTAGACGTGCGTCGGTCGTAGTAGCGGTCAATGGCTAATAAAACTTTTAATGCTACGCGATAGAAAAAACTTTATCAAACCTCCTCCGTTTTAGATATCAGCTAAAAACCTTGTGGAATCAGGAATCTCCTTCATTTTAAAACACATCGCTAACACTCATCGAACATCCTCCATTTTAGACTTTGGCTAAAAAACCTCGTCGAACCAAGAACTTGCTCCATTTTAAAAGCTAGTTAAAGGAGGTATAATATCAAATGTGTTGTAAAATGCCTTATGCTACCCATGTAGCGAAAATATTTTGTCTGTGATGCTACCGCCTAGTTTACATTTTGAAGTAGGTATAATGATATCCATAATAATATATCCGCAAGATAGTCGCAAGCTTGAATCCTGCAATGAGTTATGAGAGGAAAATATTCATGATGAATCTTCTTAGTTGTGGGGTATTTTTGGTGATAAACTGGGTAGCTACAACCGCAATAAATTTACTTTAGGCTCAACTATGCGTTTGCTTTAATTTTTCATACACTTTTCTATCTCCTCTCTTTAGTTGTTTTCTAATAAGTCTTGTTTTTTATATAGGAGACAGGATCGATCAGGCCGGGGGTGATAGGCGGTTCGAAGCCAAGAGTCGCGACTCCTGAGGTGGAGGCGCGAATTGAAGAACTCAAACGGCAGAACCCTGGGATATTCTCTTGGGAGATCCGCGAAAAGTTAATCAAGGTAAACTTTACCTTCTTTTTTATTAACTTCTAGATTATTTTAAAAGTCAATTAACAATGTGATTTTTAAAATACGTTATCGATAAAGCTTAAAAATAAGGGTTCGTCGTTTTCTTGTAAGGCTGTTAATTGGTGATATGGATAATGTATAACAATGAATGTCAGAGTATTATTAGTATATATAATAATAAATCTAGTAACAAAACTGTACTATAATTCCATGTTTTGGAGTGTAACAAAAAAATTCGAAGCGAACTCATAAGAAACAAAATAGTTAAATGGGTACGCAACGATTGCCTTACTAATAATGTTACTTAAAACTAATCAATGCTTAAAAATCTCTGTCTCGCATCGCATTCTCTCTCTCTCTCTCTCTCTCTCGCATTGCTTAAACAAAGTCAATGTTTATAAAAGACCCGGTTGGTACAATCTGGTACAATAAAATAGAAAGCAAATCTACACGAAGAAATATTTAATACTAATAGTTTGTATTTGAAGAAATAAATTTTTTTTAAAAACCGTTCACGACAAAACGGAACAAATTGGGAATAAATGGAAATTATACAAACAGATTATTTAAGCCACCGAATTTAAAATAGGATAAATGAGCAAATAGAGGATAAATATCTCAAGCACCTAAAAGAAATAAACACAACATTTAGAAGCACCTAATAGAAAAGACCGCATTTCTCATACACTTTATAATTTAAAATTTCAGTTTCTTTTTCTTTGTTATTGAAATCATTTTTTACTCCTTTACGACAAGTCTATAGGTTAAGAGTTAGATACTTTTTTGATTGCTATAGGTATTTGTTTTCATGATATTTTAAAATATATTCATTTTTATGAATACCGACGTACATATTTTAGAATGTTTGTGATTTTTACACTAAAACAAATAATTATTCGAATCTTTCCAGTAACAAACATTTTTCTATTGATCTCGGGTAAAATAATAAGTTTAGAATCATGAATATTAAACCACGCTTTTGTAATAACTAGGTTGTAGGACTTTTCTGCAAAGTTCGTCTAGGTATAGGTACCACCGCTTTGCAAGGTATTCTGCCGCCTAGCAGGAGTGTGCAAGCACTACTGTGTACCGGTTTGAAGGGCACTGTAGCTAGTGAAATTACTGGGCAATTGAGACTTTGTGATCTGATCTCACAGTCTAGTAATCTTATTACCAGACTGTGTCTCAGGGTGATATGCGCAGTGTAGTGTTACGCGAAACTTTATATGTTGGAGTTCCGAGTGACAATGTTCTGTTATGCCGTCGCTTAACATCAAGCAAACGACTAGCTCGTCACATCATTCACTAAAATTCACATAAAAAAGACAAGCTATATCAAAATTACGAGGTTTACTAGAGTCAGATATTTTAGTACATAGTTGTTTTAATATATTCTTTAGTGACAGCCATATTTCTATCCCTAAACGTAAAAGCGTAAACAATTTGCACTCATTGCAAACGCTTTCGAGATCAAGATAAAGTAGGTAGGTATTTAATTGTATAACCCTCATTTTAATAAAAACCACATAACAGTGGAATAGCTAATCAATGTTTCCTCTTGTTTCATCTTCGCCTATTTCAAACTTGATAAAGAGAACAAAACACAAATAACTATTCTTTCGCTACACAATGTTTATTAGTAGAAACAATCAGTAAAATATTCAATTTAATAGGTGAATCTGACCAACACTTTAATCACTAAAGCTTCTAAATGGTTATAAATCATACCTACTTGTTGTTTCGCCAAATTAAGAAATTCGCGGGAAAACGTTTAATGCAGGCAAAACCGCAGTACGCTTTTAGTATATATATATAGTAGTAGTATAGTAATATCTAACTTCAAGTACATTGATCATTTTTTTAATAATATCTTCACTTGAGCACCAATTCACGACTTAGACGTAGTCCTTTAATACGGGTCCATAAAATATTAGGTAGAGCTAGCAAAAATATTAACTGTATTTGCGCATTTATGCAGCCGCTAACGCAATAGCTGCTAGAAAGCTGTGTTATTCAGTTGAAGTCAAGTAGCGTACATGGAGCTTTCATGTATTTCATTAGACTATACTATTAGGTACTGCATAAAGAAGTTTAGTCTAGTAGAAGTAACACAGAACGAAGTTCTTAATACTACCACGAGATAAAAGTTTTATTCGTGACTTCATTTAATTACTGAAACCAAATACTTATAAATCTATGTATTAAGGACTTTATAATTGCATGCGTAAGTACAAGTATTAGCAGTATTAAGCAGACATATATTGTCCGAGTTATATGGTTAACTAGTTACGCCCCGCGGTTTCACCCGCGGATAAAAGATATTTTAGTGATTGGCTCATGCCACAGGAAAATTTCACTAATCCGGGATAAAATGTAGCCTATATGTAAATCCAGTGTATATATACATATGTACACATGCATTTACACTGTATATGCTTGTATGTATACGCTTATAAGTTATCTTGGTACCGAATTTCATCCAAATCCATTCAGCCGTTTGAGCGTGAAGGAGTAACAAACATACACACATACAAACTTTTGCCTTTATAATATTAGTGTGATGTAGTTTCGCTTTCGGCCATACATTATAAAACCAGCAACAATAACGTCTGATTGCAGGAGGGAGTGTCAGATCCGCCCAGCATCTCGTCCATATCTCGGCTACTTCGCGGCGGTGCCAGGGACCCTGATGGGAAGAAGGATTACAGCATCGACGGAATTCTTGGAGGTAAAGAATAAAATAAGTATTTATGTCCTATGGGACACCTAAAACAATTTTATTCCAATAGTCTTATGGGGCAAAATACCAATCTTTCATTGGAATTTCGTTTGTGTAATTTAGCGATTGGCGATATTTACGGACATCCTTCAAACAATTCTTATTGTCTGTGAAATAATCTACATGATATTTTACTTAGGTATTTGAACACACGTTACTTTGGAAGGATAAATGTATTGTATTCCCTTTATCTATGGATTCAATTATCATAAAATTGGTACTTACTACAGATTCACTAAATAAAAAGTATGATTTACACTTTTTGATACTAATACCTACTTTATTCTTAATTGTTGGGTACTTTGCATTACTTTGCATTATTTATATTTCCTTTGTTTTATGATTAGTTTTCTGCCTTCCTGCTGAAATGTTTAATGTCAAAGTCAAAGTCAAACGATTTTATTGCAAATAGGCTATTTTAATCACTTTTACTAATAATTATTACATTATTATTAATAATTCAGTTCAGTCTCGTTTGACTCTCCAATTTTACTTAATTTAAATAATTCACCCTAAAAAATGACAACAATGTATCATCAAACAATGCTGGTTAACATTAATAGCGACTTTTTTCTGATACTTATAAGTTGTATTAATTATCAAAAGTTCATACTTCACTTTCGACGTATTCCAAAATATTTCACAATGGCTTCCCAGTTCCAAAAGGTTTCGCAACCGCGGCAACCTGTCAAAGCTTTCTCACGAGGGTCAAAAAAATCAATTTCCGCACACAAATCTTACACCGTCATTGTTGCCGTTTGAAATATTGAGGTTTGTTGGACGGCGCGGGCGGCGGGTACTTTTGAAAGACACGCTCAACGGTCACCGACAAAGTTCGCCGCGGTCACACGCTGAGCTCTCGATGGCGCTGAAAATGTCGACAATTGACGTAAACATGTTTTGTTTGTTCTCATTGTAGGTTACTATTGACGCATTTTGTCACTAAGTTTGATTATGCTTTGTCGGCGCAACTTGTAGGGTTTCCCCTTTTTGGTTCAATATGATATATCGTTTTGCGGTGTGTTCCTTTATAATATTTTATAAGCCCATGTTGAGCCTAGTTATTATTGTGTTGTACATTTGAACATAAATACATTAACAACTAGTACACAGCTAACACTCACGAGATACAGTCAGTATGCCAGTGTGTCAGCGCCGAGCCACCACCGCCGCTGCACGTACTCCTTGAGGATGGGCATCTATATTGCCCGAACACCGGTCGAGTTATTCGACTGTATCTCATGAGTGTTAGTCGTGTACTAGTTATAGTTATGATGAATACTACTCACGTCAGTTTTTATAATAAATAAATAAATTACTGTGGACATTTCACACAGCGCCATCTAGTCCCAAACTAAGCAAAGTTTGTACTATGGGAACCAGAAACTGATACAATACTTAGATACTTTTTGTTGGTAAATACATACATAGAATACAATATAACGCCCAATATTATAAATACATTTCCTTAAAAAGTAAAGCATGAAAGTTAAAATACTTGACTATAAACTATTTGACTGTGTATCACAACTTACAAAAATAGTAGACATAAAATATAGCATAGGTACTAAAACACTTGTTTTAATGAAGTCCAAGTGTACCTACATTAAAAAATACATTTTACCTAATGTAAAATTCCTTTCATAACTGCAAGAAGCTTCACATCACGTTGCTAAATAAAACGACAATTTCTCAAGCGTCTACGACCATTACGCGTAATCTACTTTCACACATAGCAGAGTACGTAGCAAAACAAAGAGTGAACGATAAAATCTCACATTTGTTTAATAACATCTGTCGTTAGTATCAACTAATGTCGCTTGGTGGCCGGCGATTAGAAGCAAGGCAAGGCGGGCGGTGCGGCTCGGCGTGGCGTGTGCAATCACTCTGTGCGTTGATTGTGGAGAGCTTACATGGCGTTAGGAGAAAATGGCGGTACAATTGTAGAAATTAGATCGAGAAAAGGTTTTCATTTACGACTGGGAAAAAACAAAAGAGATGCTAGTACATAAATTCAGTTTTTTTTTGTAGCATATTTTGCATTACTCTTGTAAGAACTGGTATAATAAAAATAAGAAGTTTTATTGGATCATTGTTTATAAATACGTACTTCTTATCTTATGTATATCTACTACCTATTTTTATTTGTTGTGATCATCAATCAATTTAGTTAAGGCTATTAGTAGCTGACAAAATATGCACAATGCACTGATATAACATAATTGTAAACTACACTAAATCATTTCGTAACTGAAGCTATTTAATATCATTTTTTTACGGACTTTGAGTCGTCCAACGCCTATGTCTACCCCATATATACAAATGTTAACAAAATAATTACCTGTTAGATAAATAAACACTCACTGCTACTAAAATTATTACGAGCCACTAAAAACTAAAGGTAAAACGGCCCTTTTAGTTTAGCAACTTTCCCAAAATGCTGGCAGCGCGAATAGCATTGCTACAATCTCTATCTCTCTAAAATCTGTGTGACTCGTTGTTGACCAAAGAGCTCTAAAAATGGGACCTATATTGTAAAATCCATTGGAAGGTAGATGCCAATACCATTTTCAAAATAGATTTTCCTTAATACGGAAGAAAAGTTTTTTGTTTCTCTAAAACAAATAAATAAATAACACCCAATGATCATAGATTCTGGACCTTAACTATGATTTCCTGTATCTAGGGACCCAAGACAAACGAAGACCATGGTTCCACAACACCCAGACTCAGAACAAGTATTTGTCGTTTTTGTTTTCCTATGCTCAAATACCTGTTCTGTCGCCGGAATCGAACCTGCCGCATCCTAGTCTGAGTCGACCTACTCAGGCACCTCACTACAAAGGCTTTCTGAATAATACGTACAGTTACATTTTCACAAATCAGAATAGAGGTTTAAGCCTCCATGTAAGTCCCACACGCCTATAACCTCAAGTATTTAGTGGTCATCCATTACTACGAGTTGTATTGAAGGGAATTTTGTCTCATCACATTATTCAATGAGAGCCCTCCCAAGCTGGCACGAAGGGACTATTCCTTGAACTGTGATATTATGTTGCTGTTATATTATTTTGTCTTATTTGTCTTTCTCTTTCACACCTATACAAGATAAATAAGACACCTGAAAGATAAACTAATGTTTTTTAGTTTGACTTTGTCTGGTTAGCGTATTCAACTAAGTCTAGTTGATGAAAAAATTTCGAGTCAAGAATTAATCAAGATATCTTTAATGTGTGGTCTAAGCCCAATAAAAATAGCACCTAAGCTATGTATACATTAGTCTATTCAAAGCCATGCATTACGAGTGTAATCTATCTATCTGAGTCTGGGTGTTGTGGGACCATGGTCCTAGTAGTTCCTAGACACAGGGAATCCTAGTTAGGGTCCAGGATCTATGTATGTGATCGTTGGGTGTTATTATTATCATAACTTAAAATGGGTCTTTCCAACTTGAAATCATTCATATCCAAATTATTTTGTGTCAAGCATTTTCTTTTATTATTGCTTTAACAGTTACTTGTCACATGTTACTTAATTCCAACTGATGATTAAGTAGCTAGGCGATCACATAATTTAATTGCAACCAATAGAAACAAAAAATATGTATGGACATGACATGTTTCAATATGCAGTTTATGTGCATAGTTACTATGGAAATTTTCAAATTAGGAACAAAATTTCTCTTGTTGCATTGCAATCAAAGTTCCGTGATCACCCCTCAATTCACCCCTAATTAGAAACAAAACCAAAATTAATGTATTAAAAATTCTGTGACTGATGGAACCGGTATGGTGGGATTTCCACTTAAAAAATTAAGGATTAGGGATTATTTATATTTTTAAATACAGCAAAGGTAACGCCTGATAGAATTATCACAATCTTCACTTACGCGATACTACTACTACTATACTAGTAGTATTACTACTACTACTACTACGATACTACTTAGTAACAATCTAAGTAGTCCTATTTTGTATCATAAATTGATCTACTTAGATTGATTTATTTATTTTAACGTAGACTTGTAATGATTTGTGATATTTCAGTGTGGTGAAACAACACGCATAAAGATACAATTTCTAAAACTTTTATCTCACAGCGGGATGTAAGCAATAGATTGGTGTTTTTTTTTACTTCAAACTTATCTAGCATTTGACCACGCTCTCACCTGATGGGAAGTGACGATGCGATCGAAGGTGTAGCATGCTAGCCAAGTAAATACCTAGTCACTCTAAATTATATACCTAGTCACCTAGGCATTTCCTAAAGCTCCCCGCGTTTGGCTAACCAGTATCTTTTAAGCAAGCAATTGCCATCATCGACCGCGTCGTCACTTACTCGTACCATCTCGTATAGCTGTAGTCAAATGCAAGCCTATAAAAGAAAAAAAAAACACCTTTTAATTGTTCAAGAATCTTTAATAAAGCATGTTTGTTCCTGGCTCTCTTAAGATACAATTCCCAATATCACTTTTAGTAGTAACTAATTAGTAGATACTTACCCTCATCCAGCACATCATTACCAACATCAGGTACATATGTGATGAAACTATTTTGACTAATGTAAAGTGACACTTAAATTTTCTACTGGAGTCAAAGATACTGCTAAAATACCTATTTTCCTGGCTAACTATATCATCTACCAAATCCAAAATGTGTAATGAGCTGTCCATGTATAGTCCAGAACTGACGTAATATATAAATATTTCAACAAATTTCACACAGGGCCATCTAGCGCTACACTAAGTAAAGCTCGTACTAGGGGAACCAGATAACTGATACAATACTTAGATACTTTTTGTTTGTAAAACATACATAGAATAAAATATAACACCCAGATACAGAACAAACATCGACGTTCATCACACAAATGTTTGTCCTGGATTTCATAATAATAACGCCCAGCGATCTCATATTATGATCATATGATCATATACATATGATCATATTAAGATTTCCAGCTAAGATTTCCTATGTCTTGGGACTCAGGCACTACGAGGACCATGTTCCCACAACACCTAGACACAGAACAAGTATTATACAAATATTTGTCGCGCCGTGGAAATTGAACGGCCTGAAAAAAAAAAAAAAAAATTGAGGCTTTGTTCGAGATAGTGTGCGCGACGGTACACCTCGGCAATAACTTGTTGTTTTTATGTTGTGTAGTTTATATACCACCGAGATGCGATTCTAATGAATATATGCATTTATTTAGAATTTTAGAAGATGTGTGTGTACGTTATGATAATGTTTTAGTGATGGGAGATTTTAATATGCCCTCAACAACGGTAGAAGTGCAAAGTAACTTGGAATATGTTACTGCATTCTGTGGTTTTCGACAGGTAAATAACATAACCAACATAAATAATCGTACATTAGATTTGATAATGACGACGTTATTGGCGAGTGACGTGGAGGACGTGAACCCGCCGCCTCAGGGTTATACCGATCTGGTCAACCACCACACCACAGAGACACATAACTAAGTCTAACTAACATAAAACTAAGTTTTGATATTCGGTAAGTCACTGTGTCATTTGTTAGTCTCGTATAGGAATAAGCCACTTCTCTAATGATACCTCTGTAACATCATTAACCGTAATATCAATCAAAACACCGTAATTAAGTAGTAAATATAAATTACTTACCAACAAATAAAATCAGTACTAACATCGAAAACACCTATAAATAGCATTCCAGCTATATTTTTTTTTATATTAAGAAATGACGTGACGAGCTAGCCGTTCGCCTGATGTTAAACGACACGGCTGCCCATATCAGCTGCAGTGTTAGTCTAAAGTATAGAGTTTCGCGTGACACTGCACTGCGCACGTCATCCTGAGACATCAGCACAATCTAGTAATAAGATTACTAAACTGTGAGATCAGATCATAAAGTCTTATTTGCCCAGTAATTTCACTAGCTACAGTACCTACCCTTCAAACCGGAACACAGCAGTGCTTGTACACTACTGCTTGGCGGCAGAATAGCTGGCAAAGCGGTGGTACCTACCTAGACGAACTTTGCAGTAAAGTCCTACCACCTAGTAAAAAAAAGGGGCGCGTGTACTCTAGTGTTAATCGTAATATCAATCAAAACACCGTAACTATGTAGTAAATATAAATTACTTACCAACAAATAAAATCAGTAAGTACTAACATCGAAAACACCTATAAATAGCATTCCAGCTATAAAAGGATAGAAAAGGCAATTATAATACAATATTACGAAAATACAGACACTATTCAAATATAGACGGGTACTCTTACTCGTAATATCGTTTCATGAAAGGAAAAACATCCTACGAGGAAAATGTATTTGCAGAACGTTTGATTTGAAGAAATTAATCTACGAATAATACAATTCCTTTAAGCGTTTGCTATTAACCTGCTAACTGGCTGTATCAACTTGAGCCCAGACAAATGAAACAATCCATTCAATTAATTTAGCTTATGACCATTTCCACTCAAGCTAAATGCTAAACGTTAATCTTTTAATCTTTCTGGTACAAAAATAACATCGGTGGGCGTTAACGTGACTTGCAAAAATCTATTAAAGGTTTACTAGAATACGTTTTATACATTTAGAAAGTCATAGAAAGTAGAGTATTTGTAAAAAACATTGTTTCTTTGATATTCATAGAGCAGACTCGAAACTAGAGAGGGTATGAAAAAATTTGATCAAACCAACGCCCGCTTAGCTAATCATTTGATGCTGAATTTTATTTTTTTAGATTTAACACCGCTAGGTTTTGGGTTAATTTTTTGTGGTCTGATGCATGTTGGTCTCTATCAGTAAACGCTGGTCACACGTGATTAGAACGGGCGTGTTAGACGATTTGCAAAATGTGCTCTATAAACATCGCATCATCATTTTTTATCAGGTGAAATTTTCACCAATATATAACTCTCAATATATACTCAATATATAACCAACTATGTATGGTCCTTGGATTAGTAGAATGTACTTATGCTTGGCTAGCATGCTACACCTTCTATCGCATCGTCACTTCCCATCAGGTGAGAGCATGGTCAAATGCTAAACAAGATTCCAGTAAAACAAAAATATACTTCACTATTATACCCCTACACCTATTTAACGTGGAACTGCGTTTATTAGGCGAACTACAATTTTATACCGCAGAAATTTAGTACCAAGTGTCTGTAATTAACATAGTGTCTCATTTAATTTCCATCCAATTAAGCAGAGTAACTCTTAATATTAAAAGGAACTACTTGCAAAAGACTTTATTTTCAATTATGTCAAAAGAAGCTTTATCGGCACCCGCTCCAGAAAACACGAAGAAACACGCAACTACGCCCCCAAACGGCGGCGAGACGTGCTAATCCGGCCATCTGTTACCATCGGAACGAACTGCTGAAACAAAGGCCGACCCGCGTTTTAATGAACCCAGATTATGAAGGTGTTAAACCGCCGCCGCTCTTTCAACTTTCAAATTATGAGTTCTGAACGGCCCGCCGTCTTCACGGGGTCACATTTCGGCAACGCTCCCCTTCCCACTCTTGCGCATTGCCTTCCCCATAAACATCTCGCTCGATCATAAAACCTGAGGGTTTCTCGTCTCGCCTTAATATCTCAACCGTAATGAACTTTACGACCACGGTTTAAAGCTCCGAATGTTAACATTTTTATATTTTCGATTTGTGTTTAGCCTCATACGTTATGATCAGTATAAAAAAGACTAAATAAATCTGTCCCTGTCTCGCTGCCAGCGGAGAATTTGAGCAATGTAAATCATTTTATTACAATACGTGGTTTTTTATTTAGCGTCGCTGCCTTTGTGGTCGGATATGTTGCTCGTGGCATAATGACTCTTCCTAAGCCGCTTGTCATATATAATTTCCGTGATTTTTGAGAGGAAGGAAATGTGACCTTTTTTCATAAAAAAAGTTAATTACCATTTAACTTTTGCACTTTGATTTTCTTAATTAGAGAGACGCGGCATTTTTTTAAAATCCACCGTGTATTAATAAACG
Source organism: Ennomos fuscantarius (assembly GCA_905220475.3). NCBI lineage: Eukaryota > Metazoa > Arthropoda > Insecta > Lepidoptera > Geometridae > Ennomos > Ennomos fuscantarius. The sequence continues at coordinate 7,071,535 of HG992039.1, forward strand.
GCACAAAAAGTTACAAAATAATTCTAAATTTATGTTCTAAGTTACCGCATACACTATGTCGTTTTCCTTTATTCACAGCTCCTTCCATTCCAGATATCATTGCTATCACACCTGTGACTACGTTTCACTCAATAAACTCAGATTCAGTTACAAGATTGGTTTAAATTGTCTTTGACGATACTAAAACCGACATTGCGACATTCTAAGCTCCAGTTTACGTCGCGTTTGAGTCGCACATTCGTTTTACATCTCATAAATCCAGATCGCGGACACCAAAATATTGAATGGTGCCAAAATGTCACCCGAAAAGCAAAGAGGCCGACAAAGGTACCGCCGCGCTGGGTGTTCTTATTCCACGCCACGCTGAGCCTCTATTTTTTCATCTCATTCAATTTTGACTTCTTTCAAAAGGCTATTAATATAAGCCACATTTTTTAAGATCAGTTTTAAGGCTAAAGCCGTGCATTGTTGCGCCAGTTTTTTAATCTGTTTCCGTAGGATACCGCTACCGATTTATATAAATGAGATCAGACCCCAAGACCAGACGGATCTTGATTTACCCGAATTAAAACGTGATGTGGGTTTTCACAAAAAACACTTGGTTAATAAATAACGCGTGTTACAAAAAAAGAGATGAAGACAAATTGCTACAAATATCATGTCAAATAAATTATATTTGTGAACGCAGAGAGGAACAGTTTATTGATACTGCCCTCGGAGATTTTAATTTTAATTTTAATTAATGTGATTTGCTTACTATTCGTGGATCTATTGCGACACCTACCTATTAGTTTTTTTGATATGAAATGTATCGTTTGTACATGTCACGTGCTATTGCTGATTCATGGCGTTTTGGAACTCTTTCATACCAACTGCACTCTAATTTTAGTTCCTGCATTTGATCTAAACTAATATTATAAAGAGGAAAGATGGGACTGGTTGTTTGCATTGAATAGGCTCTGAAAATATTGGACCGGTTTGTAAAATTCTTTCACCATTCGAATCCTACATTATCGTTGATAGAATATTTTCAAAAAGTTAAGGATCTGTATGAAAACTTCGATAATGTAACTCAACTTAAATATATCATACCCGTGCGAAGCCAGTGCGGGCCGCTAGTACTCTATAATTTTATAATTATAAATTAAAATTAGTTACATGATCAGCAATACATTGAGGTTCCCAGAGATACTACTTTACCTATCGCATTTTCTTTTACTTTGTGGTAAAAAAATTACAATTTGTATTTCAGGTAGAGGATCTGATTCCTCAGACATCGAATCAGAACCAGGACTGACACTGAAGCGAAAACAGCGCCGATCTCGTACCACTTTTACTGGAGAGCAGCTGGATGCTCTGGAGAGAGCATTTCACCGTACCCAGTACCCTGACGTGTACACCAGGGAGGAGCTAGCGCTTCAGACTGGACTCACGGAAGCCAGGATACAGGTATGTTTTCTAGACAGCAGTGGAGTGGAGCAAAAATCCTTATATTATTGTAGTCTAAAGCATACACTTTACGTCCCATAACTATTCTATAGGACTGGTGGGTCAAACACAAAATATGTTTTTCTTTAATCTGTAGTCAAATACTATCCAAGTGAGTACGATATCATTGTGCTGGAAAAATAGTATTGTGCTGGATTGCTTGCAGCAGTAGTGAGAAAGAGAACTTTTTTTTAACCTCAGATATTGTTATTGGCTTGCTATGTAATATTTAACAATTAGCACTTTGTAATTCTATATGCTTAGTACAATAACTCAATTTTAAGTACCTAATATAAATTTGACTTGTAAAAGTGCTAAAAATATCATATTTGCAATAAATCTTTTGACTTTGACTTTAACTTTGTCATACAACCTAGAACGGTGCTCAGATTACACTAATCTATCTACAAGCTGTTTAATATGATAAAAAATTCAGTTTTCAAATCAATTAAGCACTTCTTAAGTATTGTTTATTGACGAGATATGTTATACCATGTAATTTATTCGTTTCGAGTTGCCAATATTTCTGTGCCGTTGCAAGCACCGTGGACACGGTCGAATTAAAAAGCTTGCGGGTATATGATAATAAGTTATAGAGGGGGTAGAATGTAGGAAGTATCCTCCCTAACTTATAGGGATTCGGGTTCAATAACCGCCACCGCTATCAATAAACCTGTTATTGTTAGTACCGTTATAAATAAGTCAGGTTTTAAAAATATCTTAAATTTATATCGTGTCAGTAATGATTTTATTGCGGCGCAGTCTGATATCCCTCATATAGCAGTAGTGCGCAAGCACTACTGTGTTCCGATTTTAAGGGCATTGTAGCTAGTGAAATTACTGAGCAATTGAAACTTTATGAATCTACTTTGACTTTCTGATCTCACAGGATGATGTGTGCAGTGCAGTGTCACGCGAAACTTTATATTTTTGAGTTCCGAGTGACACTATTCTGTTATGGACGGCCGGGTCGCTTAACACCAGGTGAACGATTAGCTCCTCACATCAATAATTAACACTAAAAAAAAATTGCAATACTTTCGCTTTGAATTTGTGTTCAATAAATTACTGTATTGTTGGTATCTTATGTTATGTTAAGGAATGCATAATGACCTAGTTGTTCGCTTGATGTTAAGCGACACGGCTGCCCATATCAGTTGCAGTGTCACTCGGAACTCTAAAGTACAGTTTCGCGTGATACACACTGCGCACGTCATCTTGAGACATCAGCACAGTCTAGTAATAATTAGTAGACTGTGAGATTAGGTCATAAAGTCGCATTTGCCCACTAGTTTCACTAGCTACAGTTCCCTTCAAACCGGAACACACTAATATTTACACACTACTGCTTGGCAGCAGAATAACTGCCAAAACACTGGTACCTACCTAGACGAACTTAGCGGAAAAGTCCTACTATTTATATTCATATTCCTTTCTTTTCTTAATCTTACTTCAAACAGAGTATTTCCCACTTCAATATTATTTGTTACTTTATACATTAATGTTAATTAATTTATAAATTAACATTAATGTATAAAGTAACTTGGGTCTTATTATGTAATACTTAACTTATCATGATCTTAACATATAATAAAATAACGGTTCTACTCTTTATTTGTACTACTGTTTTTATGAAACAAAATATTTAACATTTGTTTTTTTTTAAATTCCTATTCTTGTCTGTGTAAACATTGTCAACATTGTTTGCATTGTCAAATTGTTGATTTTATCTAGTTACCTTCTAGTTTTATCTGACAAACATTCACGCATTTCAAACACAACATAAAGTTATGAAAACGCAGAAAATAACCAATAATGCAACTATTCAAGTAGTACATAGAAGTTTAATGTAATTTTGAAGACATCCAATTAGCTTCATGCGGTATTGAAATATTAAGAGCTAATCGTGTCACAAGTCTTGTCAAATATTATCTAAGAAATTTTGACAAAACAAAACGTACATATCTACTTAAAAGAGGCTAGGCTACAGCTACTTTTATTCTTAATTGCTTGTTTTATAAAAAAAAAGTTTCATTGTGCTTCTGTAGTGTGGTGGTAGAGCAGGTCTATTCATAATCTTGGAGGCGGCGGGTTGGATTCCCGCAACAGGACAAGTATTTGTGCACATAAAAAAAGCGCAAATACATGTTCTGCATCTGGGTGTTGTGGGACCATGGTCCTCGTAGTTCCTGGTTTTCTAGATACAAGGAATTCTAGTTAGGGCCCAAGATCTGTGTATGTGATCTTTAGGAGTTATTATTATTATTGTTTACAAAATTTTAACCAGACACGTGTGAAAATAAAAACATTTTAAAACATTTCAGCAAATGCTTATTACCGTCATTCCAACACAGTCAATAATGAAATAACAAATTTTTATTTCACAGGTTTGGTTTTCCAATCGACGAGCCCGTCTACGTAAGCAGACCGGATCAAATTCCTCACCGAGCATTGCCAGCTATTCGACTTTACCTATGCCTCAACTACCCTGCCCCTACCCAGCAGGAGAAATACCGTTACCACAACATCATCCTCAGCATCCTGATTCTTGGCATCATCAAAAGTATGCGAACTACACAAACCAACTAATGGCTCAATCACAGCATTTGAATCAAGCTTTCCAAAACGCGGCGTTTCCCAGTACTTCTGGCTCGACGTTCAGTCATTTAGTTCCTAGTTCCAACGGAACTCATGGCCAACTACTAGACCCGGGCCTTCCAAGAAACGATTATGCGAGGTACCCAGGGGCCGATATATATGGCAAACCCGTCAGCTACCTACCCAAAGAAACAGAAGACGATAAAGTTCCTAGTGATGAGGCTATTGAAACGAGAGAAGATGCTTACGGAAAATCGCCTGGGGTAGAATACGCTAAAGCTTTACCAGAAATTGATTACCCTAAAGCTCCTGCTGATTACTCTAAAGTTTCTGTGGACCCTTCAGCCAGTTCTAACTGGAGTCCATCTCATAACTCCCTGAACATGAGTTTAGCTGGTATTTCTAGTGAGTACAAGTATATGAATGATCCCTATACATTTCCCAATGTAGCTGATCCTTTAGCTCATCATAACTACCCAAATCCACCCAATTCAAACAAATACTGGATTTGACAAGAAATAAGCTTAACCCTAGTATTATTAGATTATTTTGTAAACGTAGGTTTACGGCTAACTTTATTTAATTTATATTTAGAGTACCCAAATAGAGTCGAATGTAAAAAAAATACCTCTTTATTGCATTCCATTTAACTTTACCAAACATTATATTATTTTGTATAAAATTACTAAGAGAGTCATTAGAAATAAATTAGTTAGTAACATAATTATTTTAATTTGTTTCATTTTAAGCCCTATCAGAAAATTTAGTAACTTCTCTTGCTTATTTTCTTAATGATAAGTTCATAGGAAAAAAATGGAAAAACCTATAAATTTTTAATTTGCGGAATTTATTACGTTTATCTAAATACACGCTTATAACAATACATCTAAAAATTTACAATACAATTATAATTACATTCTAATTTTTAAATTAAATCACTGTGTTGTTATTTCTACAACAAATGCGCCAGGTTCATTTGGTAGAGTGACTGTACTTCCTTCACTGGGAGCTACACTCCCTTTAGGTTGAACTTCGGAAGGTGCGCTTTCGCTGGTTGCTATGGCTTCAAATAGTGTAGCGTTTGTGGGAACTACATTTACAGTGCTGGGCACCGCATCGCTGGCAGCGGAGGCTATTTCAGGGGTACCTGGTGTCACTTCTGTGGCAACAGTCGCGGCCTCTGAAGTACCAGAAGATGCTTCTGTAACTACGGGAGTTGCGTCTGTAGCAATAAGTACCACAGTAGTGGCAATGTCTGGCAAGGCCTGGGAGACCACTGAAGCTGTTTCTGTAGCAACGGGAGCTGCATTAGTGGCAACAGGTATGGCATCAGTAGCAACGGGAGCTGCCTCAGAGGTAACTAGTGCTTCTGTCACAACGGGAGCTACGTCAGTGGCAACAGGTACGGCATCAGTGGCAACGGGAGCTGCTTCAGCAACCACTGGTGCTGCATTTGTAGTAATGGGCGCTGTTTCAGTAGCAGTGGGCGCTGCTTCAGTAGCAATATGTACTGCATCAGGGGAGACGGGTGCTGCCTCAGTGGTAATTGGTACTGCATCAGGGGAGACAGGTGTTGCCTCTGTGGCAACAGGTACGAATTTTGAAGTAGTTGTAGCGGCTTCCGTAACATTACCAGCTGCATCAGTTGCAACTGGTACTGCATCAGTAGCAAATGGAGTTGGTTCGGCGGCAGCTAGGGTTGATTTTAATGCAATAAGCTCTGCCTCAGTGGCAATAGGGGCTACTTCAGTGACAACAGGTACAGGTTCTGAGGTGAGAGAAGCTACTTCCGTGACAATAGTAGGAGCTTCAGTGGCAACTGGTATTACATTCGTGGCAACGGGTTCCATGTTATCAGCAACGGGGGCTACCTCTGAGGTGACATAAGCTACTTCAGTGACGATGGAAGCTACTTTGGTGGTAACGAAAGATGCATCAGAGATAACAAGAGCTGCGTCAGTAGTAACAGGTACTGCATCTGAAGCAATAAGACCTGCTTCTGTGCTAAATGGTACTGCGTCGGTGACAACGGGAAGTGCATCAGTGATGATGGGAGATGCGTCAGTGATAACGGAAGGCGCGTCAGTTGCAGTGGGAGCTACATCTGTGATGAATATAGCCACGGGTACTTCTGCAGCAAGAATTTCAGCTCCTTGTGGTTCTTGTGGAGGAGCAGCAGGTATCTCAGTTGTGACTGGTGGTACTACATCCTCAATTTTATTTGTAATAGAAGTTGACTCTACTAGAACAGCATTCGATTCTTGTGCATTTGTCATCTCTACTGCGTTAGTTGAAACAAGAGATGCTTCAGTAACTACGGAAACCGGCACTTCAGAAGCAGATGATTCAACTGTAGTAGTGTTAGATGCTTCTGCGGGTGCCAATTCAACTCCACTAGAGGCTTCTGTTCCAGGAACAGTAGCAGCAGGCTTATTATTTGAGTGGATGGTAGGTTGTTCAGCTGCCGTAGGGCTATTTGTGACTTGGGCACCAGTTGAGCTAGAAGTAGATAAGCTAAGGGAACTGTTGGTGTTTGGAGTGCCATCGGTTGCAGCATTGGGTGTGCTAGTAGCAGTGTTAGAAGTGCCAACAGCGGAGTCATTTCCAGATCCTTCAAGACCAGGGGCAGATCCAGAAACACCTTCAGTACCAACGGTAGATCCTTCAGTAACAGAGATAGATCCTTCAGCACCTGCAGTAGGTCCTTCAACACTGGGTGCAGATCCTTCAGCACCAGAGGCAGATCCTGCAGCAGCAGGGGCAGATGGAGCCCCAGTAGAAGATGCAGGAGCTGATACTTCAGCCCCAGAGGTGGCACTGGGGGTAGATCCTTCTGCTGCGGGAGCAGATCCTGCAGCTTCAAGAGTTGATCCAGATTCAGTGGCAGATACAGGAGCTGATCCTTCAGCACCAGAGCCAGATCCTTCAGCACCAGAGATGGCACTAGAGGTAGACCCTGGAGCTCCAGCAGCAGATCCTATAGCTTCAGGGACAGATTCAGTACCAGAGGCAGATGGAGAGACAGATCCATTAGCAGCAGTATTTGAAACAGGTGCTAGTCCTTGATCACCAGGCGTAGATCCTTCAGCACCAGAGACGGCACTGATGGTAGACCCTTCAGCTCCGGGAGTAGATACTGCAGCTTCAGGAACAGATTCAGTACCAGAGGCAGGTGGAGAGACAGATCCATTAGCAGCAGCATTTGAAACGGGTGCTAATTCTTGACCACCAGGCGTAGATCCTTCAGCACCAGTGGCAGATCCTGCAGTAGCAGGGGCAGATCCTGCAGCAGCAGGGGCAGATCCTGCAGCAGCAGGGGCAAATCCAGCCCCAGTGGAAGATGCAGAAGCTGATCCTTCAGCACCAGAGACGGCACTGGTGCTAGACCCTTCAGCTCCGGGAGTAGATACTGCAGCTTCTGGAGTTGATTCAAGTTCAGTGGCAGATACAAGAGCTGATCCTTCAGCACCAGGAGTAGATCCTCCGGCACCAGAGGCACTACCAGAGGTAGACTCTTGAGCTTCAGCAGCAGATCCTGTAGCTTCAGGGATAGATTTAGTACCAGAAGCAGATGGAGAGACAGATCCATTAGCAACAGACGCAGAAGTTGGTACTAATCCAGCCCCAGTGGAAGATGCAAGAGCTGATCCTTCAGCACCAGAGGCGGCACCAGTGGTAGACCCTTCAGCACCAGAGGCAGATCCTGCAGCAGCAGGGGCAGATCCAGCCCCATTGGAAGATGCAGGAGCTGATCCTTCAGCACCAGAGGCGGCATCAGTGGTAGACCCTTCAGCACCAGAGGCAGATCCTGCATTAGCAGGGGCAGATGCAGCCCCAGTGGAAGATGCAGGAGCTGATCCTTCAGCACCAGAGGCTGATCCTGCAGCAGCAGGGGCAGATCCAGCCCCATTGGAAGATGCAGGAGCTGATCCTTCAGCACCAGAGGCGGCATCAGTGGTAGACCCTTCAGCAGCAGAGGCAGATCCTGCATTAGCAGGGGCAGATTCAGACCCAGTGGAAGATGCAGGAGCTGATGCTTCAGCACCAGAGGTGGCACCAGTGGTAGACCCTTCAGCACCAGAGGCAGATCCTGCAGCAGTAGGGGCAGATGCAGCCCCAGTAGAAGATGCAGGAGCTGATCCTTCAGCACCAGAGGCAGCATCAGTGGTTGACCCTTCAGCACCAGAGGCAGATCCTGCAGCAGCAGGGGCAGATCCAGCCCCATTGGAAGATGCAGGAGCTGATCCTTCAGCACCAGAGGCGGCATCAGTGGTAGACCCTTCAGCACCAGAGGCAGATCCTGCATTAGCAGGGGCAGATTCAGACCCAGTGGAAGATGCAGGAGCTGATGCTTCAGCACCAGAGGTGGCACCAGTGGTAGACCCTTCAGCACCAGAGGCAGATCCTGCAGCAGTAGGGGCAGATGCAGCCCCAGTAGAAGATGCAGGAGCTGATCCTTCAGCACCAGAGGCAGCATCAGTGGTCGACCCTTCAGCGCCAGAGGCAGATCCTGCAGCAGCAGGGGCAGATCCAGCCCCAGTGGAAGATGCAGGAGCTGATCCTTCAGCACCAGAGGCTGATCCTGCAACGGCAAGAGCAGATTCAGCAACAGCAACAGATGCGGAGACTGATCCGTCAGTATTAGAGACTACTGCTCCAGCGATAAGGGTGTCATCAGATGCGGACCCAGAAACAGCATTTGATGATTGTTCTCCTTCAGCACCAGAGGCCGATCCTGCAGCAGCAGGGACAGATCCAGCCCCAGTGGAAGATGCAGGAGCTGATCCTTCAGCACCAGAGGTGGCACCAGTGGTGGACCCTTCAGCACCAGAGGCTGATCCTGCAGCAGCAGAGGCAGATCCAGCCCCAGTGGAAGATGCAGGAGCTGATCCTTCAGCAGCAGAAGTGGCACCAGTGTTAGACCCTTCAGCACCAGAGGCAGATCCTGCAGCAGCAGGGGCAGGTCCAGCCCCAGTGGAAGATACAGGAGCTGATCCTTCAGCACCAGAGGCTGATCCTGCAACGGCAAGAGCAGATTCAGCAACAGCAACAGATGCGGAGACTGATCCGTCAGTATTAGAGACTACTGCTCCAGCGATAAGGGTGTCATCAGATGCGGACCCAGAAACAGCATTTGATGATTGTTCTCCAGCAGCCCAGCTAGGTAGTAAACTGGATAAGTATTGTTTTACCGACTGAAGCAAGGATTTTTTTTGTTCAAGTTTTTGTTCGGTCACAGCTGCCCAAGGGAATGACACACTTTTCAATAATGCCGTCTCGTTTTCAATTTTTTCAATTTTTCGCTCCAGCTTGGCTTGCAATGCTTGGATGCTGGCAGCATTGATGTGACTCAGAAGATAATTTCTGAAGGAATCAGGAGACTTGGGCTCATTTTGCAATTTGTTCGTTATAAAGTTAATGATTGCTTGACGCCGTTCAGTTTTTGTGCTGTTAGCGGTTAGACCCAGATCTTCTTGTAAAAATCTGTAAATAGCTGTTCTTTTTTCCAGGTCAGTACTGGTTGCAGTTAAACCATATTTCTTGTACAAATGGTACTTCCACAGATCTTCAAGGTCTACGTACTTATTATCGATAGCATCTGATGATTCCACGGATTCTTCGGACTGAACTTGTTCCTCTTCTAATGCTTCTTTTTCCCATTCCTCAAGTTGTTTACGAATCTTTTCCTCGCGTTTTCGTTCCTCTTTTTTAAGTTTTTCTTGCCTTTTTCGTTCCTGTTCTTCACGCTTATGTTTTAGTTTCTCTTCGTATTCACGCTTCTTTTGTTCCTCCTTTTCTAGTCTCTCCTGTCGTTTGCGTTCCTCCTTTTCTCTTCTTTCTTCTTGTCTACGTTGTTCTTCTGCTCGTCTTTCTTCTTGTTTACGCTGCTCTTCTGCTCGCTTTTCTTCACGCTCGCGTTGATGTTCCTCTTGGTTACGTCTGCGCTCTTCTTGTTTCTCTCTCTCTTTTTGTAACCTTTCTAATTGTTTCCTTTCTGCTGAGCTTCCGTCACTATCACTATCACTTTCGTCGTCATCATCATTGTCACTTTCAGAAGAGTTGTCTGATAAGTCACGCTCAACGCGGTAGTGTTGGTGCGTCAACGCCCTTGAGGCGCCATCTTCAGGCAGATATTTCGCGGTGGCTAAGCACACGCAAGCCTGAAACGTAGAAAAATCGTACGTTAGTATATTCACACTCATAAAATAATAATTGAGACAAAAGATCTGTTACACTTTGAGAGCTTTAAACCGACACGTGGTAATTTTATAACATAATTGAACACATAATATAATTTGACAGCCTCTGTGGTGTAGTAGTTGAGCAGGTCGGCTCATAACTCTGAGGCAGTGGGCTCAATTTCCGCGGCAGGATAAATATTTGTACACAGAAAAAAAAGCGCAAATACTTGTTCTGAGTCTGGGTACTTTGGGGCCATGGTCCTCGTAGTTCCTGGGTCCCCAGACACAAGGAATCCCAGTTAGGGTCCAGGATCTATGTATGTGATAATTGGCCGTTTTTTGTGTGTAAATAAATAAAAAAAACCATTTACACACAAAAAACGGAAAAGAGAATCAACAACGTAAATTTCTTGGCTTTTAATATAGCTTGGCTTGTTTAATCAAATTTCTATAAACACTCAAAATGGCACCGATTACATAATTATTTCATATTTATATGTGGCGTCTTATTGTTTATTTAAGTCATATTCGCACGGAATTTTAAAACTGTATTGTAAAAAACCAAAGTACGTTTCGATTCGCGTAAATTTAACTTCCACTAACACTAGCTCACAACTCAAGACATCATAACTTAACGAAATGATTAAAACTTACAATTAGTAGTAAATAAATGACCCTCATATTGAACGTCTAATATCTCATCGAAATCAATAAATTCGTTCGTTAAAACACTTAAATGGTCATGAACACTTGTGTTTCGTAGGAGCTCGTTCGTATGAATTCCTTAAGAAGCCGCGCACATAACCTTTTATACCTGCTCCGACAATTAGTTGATAACATTAGATAATGGCTTCTGCCGAGATAAAGAGCGAGCAAAGCCCTGACCAAACATCATGTTTTCGCGAAGTCTGAGTCAAAGTAAACAGCTCTTAATATAATTATGGCAATACTGTTCAGTACTGTAGTAGAAAGTGTTGATAAACCAACCGGATATTTAGGTTATATCTAGACACTGCAACGGAAATGGGATTATTGTATTGTCACTGATTTATTTTGTTGATTCAAATACCACGCGGTGGTGAAATCCTACACATCCTGTGATATACAATAATAGGAAATTGCAACTGAAAGATATCTAAATGGAGAATTTCAATTTTTGTTCTGCTGCCCAATAGTAATTAATAATGTGCAAATTCAAGGTGGAAGGACTTTTCTGCAAATTTCGTCTAGGTAGGTACCACCGCTTTGCCAGCTATTCTGCCGCCAAGCAGTAGTGTGCAAGCACTGCTGTGTTCCGGTGTGAAGGGCACTGTAGCTAGTGAAATTACTGGGCAAATGAGACTTTATGACCCGATCTCACAGTCTAGTAATCTTACTGGATTGTGCTAATGTCTCAGGATGACGTGCGCAGTGCAGTGTCACGCAAAACTCTACACTTTAGAGTTCCGCACTCGGAACACTGTAACTGATATGGGCAGCCGTGTCGCTTAACATCAGGCAGACGGTTAGCTCGTCACGGCATTCATTAACATAAAAAAAAGTTTCATTAGAGTAATGGTAATTTTTGAATCTTCAAAATTCTTTTGTGTTATTTTACACCTAATGAAAGGCCATAGTCAATTATAGATTAGAACGCCATTATTATTAGCGAAATTAAGACTTAAGTAGCTGCTTATTGTTAAATAATAAGTATGCTTTTCTTCCAAGTGTAATAATCATTACCGCTCCTAAATAGCCAAGTAAGCTCCTATATAGCTAAGTAGCTGAAGCTGCGGGCAGCAGCTAAGTAGCTGCTGCCCGCAGCTTCAGCTACTTTTTATAGCAATAATACTATCATATTTGTCTTTCCTTTCAAACTCTACCCATACAATATTTTATCAAGATCGGCACTTAGTCGTCAGAAAGTAACAAACAAACAAAAAGGCAGTACAATAGGCAAGGGCCAATGATATAGGTAACAAAGAAGACATAATCGCATTTAATCGCTTTTTTATCCATCCATCATCAGTCACCTTTTACATCAATATCTATGTAGGTGAGAATCTATTTAATGATAGCTAATAATGATGCAATAGTAATTTTAACAGTAATTTCGTAACTGGACTCTATACGCTAATTTCAAAGTGTCGTGAACCATTGCGATCTGTCAAAAGTAAATTCCGTCGCATATATACGCATAAAACACATGACGTTTCCAAATCGTGATCGAAGTTTCCAACTGCAAAATCGCAGTAGACGTCATAAATAGTCGTAGGTACGTATATACTATTTCTAGTGTGTTCTGTATAATTCTATGAGCCAGTACCAGTACTAGTACATTAAAGCCACGGTCGCGAAGTAAATTACGCAATGAGCATCACGTGATCGAGTTGCTTACCGTCTCAACTTATCTCAGAGATTATGGAACTGTTTGCATTCTTTGTCTTTTGTTAGCAAACGGAAATTGTATATTAAGATTGGATTTTTCGGAATGTTATGATAATGGTATGTTGGAGAGAAAGGTCAAATGGAAAGATAAAAGAAATAGTGCTGATATAGCGAATCGCGAACTTAAGAGTTAGGGCAAGAGGTAAGTCTAAAGTATGATGCTGAGCGCTACTGTGCTTCTTTAGTCAATAATTGGGTACTGACTCCACTCCAGGCTCAACGTGGAGTCACAATTGACGTGAGTCACAGGCGTGACTTCGTGGAACTTATTTTTTACAACAAACTTATCTAGCATTTCACCACGATCTCACCTGATGAGAAGTGACGATGTGATCGAAGGTGTAGTATGTTAGCCAAGTACCTATTCACTCTTCTTTTGAACACGCCCGGGTCATATTTCGCCGGAAACACAGGCGCTGTTAGGGTAGTCCATTATTTAACCGTTCTAATTATGAATGTGTATTCAAATCGCTTAGTACGACTGTATTTCGACCATGCTGAGCTAAGCCGACTACTGAACTTCGATGAAGGTATTTTGCATTTTGATAACAAGAGTTATGTCTTTTTGGCAACGAGAATGGTAAGATCTAGTCGTAAAATTAATATTACTTAATTTGAGTTTTTTGTATAAGATATTAAACACTAAACTTAAGCATAGATATATTCATATATTCATTTTAGTATAAGATAGGATGTGATATGGCTATAGTCTGATGAGAATCTATTATTTGTTACATACATATTCCTTACAGTCTTCGTAGCAACCTAGGTTATTATTTGCGTAGCTCTTAGTTAGTTGTAATAAGCAGTAAGTACCTACTTACAACCTTAATGATAATGATAAAGTTATAGATAATTATAAAGAATTATAAGTCACCGAGACAGTATTAAATAAACATAAAAAAGATATAACATCTAATCTAATTATTGTAAAAATATTGTTATTAAAATAGACATGTATATAAAATTAAATAATCACACCAGTTTTGGTATGAATTGCTCGATGATATATGGTGCCATACCTATCAAAAAACTCTTTAATTTATTTTTAAAAAGCCGTGTCAAACTGTTCAGATGGAGTCTGGAAAAGTGTTAATAATTTTGACTACTTATTATACTATACTACTAATATTCACTGCTGAGTGAGGCCTCCTCCATACAGCGCTAATTTAACTGGCTACATGTCTGCATCCATTGACTCCCTGCAGTTCTGACCATGGACGTCGGTTCACCTAGTGAGGGGCCAGCCTACACTGCGTGTTTCGTTTCGTGAACGCCATTCTCTGGTACTAATATTGGTTTAGTTAAAGCCTTAACAGATATTCCGCCGTAGCATCGTTAAATACCTATTAATAAAATATGTATTCGTTCAAATATTTCTTTCATTTTGAGTATTTATACTTTAGATAGATGATAGATAGATGAACTCTTTATTGTACACACCAAATAATAAAAAATAATAATATAATATATATAACGTTTTAAGCATTCAGGAAATTGCTTTTTCTTTCATTAACAAAACAAATCATGAACGGAGGCTTTGATCAGTCACAGAGCAATGAAAAAACAAGTTTCCAGAAGTAGGTAACGCTTTTTAAATTACATTTGCATAATACCGTGGATACGAAATTCATTCATAAGCAAGTAGTTGGCTAACATTTGGTCAGAATTTCAGCAGGCGGGAGTAAATATTTAAAAAATGCATTAATAATTCAGTAACCGCACGCACGGCTGTTTTAGAACTATAGCTCAATTTTAACGCGGGTGCTCTGTTGGCCAGCTAAGCCAAGCCTCTTTGTAAAAAGGGTGTACAAATGGGGAATAAACCGGGAAGCATCGCCAATCGTCGCACGTGTCCGAATCAAATAAAGGATGGATGACGAAATCTATTTCGGTACCTCTGGTCCTTTACTACCAGCTCGATCTCACTGTAAAATAAGAATTTATTAGCTCTGAGGCTTGTTTTATCAGTTTGTATCGGCTAAATAAAAAACTTTAGGAGCATTCAATATAAAGTGGTTTATAAAAATATTAGTTTAATTTTGGTTTTATTAAAAACAACGGTGAAAAACACATATAAAAATATAATATAACGTTATAATATACTTTACTTACTTTTTAGTACCTAGAGTGTTGAGATAAGTAATTGCGCATGAATAGCATATTTGTATACGGCTTCAAAATATATTTCTCAAAGAATTTTAAAACATTACTCACAGAGAAAGTACCTTCAATGGCATAGGTATCCCAGGAGTTTGCATGTCTTTTGCATTGAAAACCATGAAGCAATAAGCCGATTACTTATAAAAATACGGGATTTAGTATTGTTGCGGACGCCGAGCACCTAACACAAGACTCCAACAGCCTTATTAATAAACACGAACTAGCTTCCGACTAGTTACACTATCGTTTGTCTCTTTCGATCCAGCTAAATATTCCAGTAGCAAAAAAAGGACAAAAGCTGAAGTAACTAATCCGAGACTAATACCCGTTTACTAATAAGGCTGCAATAGTTTTAGCCCTTCTTTATCGGGTATTCATAAAAAGCCGTATTTTTTCGAAAAACATGGACTGCAAGATCCATTAGTCCGATTCGCGGAAACTGAGAAAAACGAGCGGCCATAATAAATGTATGCACCGCTACTTCGCGTCGTCAGCTCGTTCTCAGGTGACGTCCCGGTGGGGGTCCGGTGGACAAACGCCTTAATGCTATATAATGAAAACTCAATATGTTCTGTAATTTTGTTGATATACCCGTGACTAGTATTTCAAGCCCTTACAGTTGTATCTGGAAAACAATAATTATGCTTATATAACCGTTTTTTGACGTCTGAAATGAAACTACGTGTTCGAATCAAGTGATATTAAAAAAATATCTAAAATACAGTGACAACATTTCAACGTAACTGCGCATTCTTAAAATTTGACACAAAATAAATAAATAACAGCTGTCATGAGATAGCAGATTACAAAATACCTAATAGGACTGTAACGACGCAATGAAGATTAAAATATTCCTTTCATGATAACAATCGTAAGTATACATCTCCTACGACGTAACTATGTAAAGGTATCTTTCTTCTCTTTCTAAATAGCATTGGAAAGCGGATGCTGAAGAGTAGCATGATTTAAAAGAGTCCTAATATGCCCATTGTCCAGCAGTGAATGAACTGCAGCATATTCACTGTTTTACATTACAAACATCGTCAGCCGGAAAACCACTTACACACCAGATTAGAGGCCTCATCCTTTAAGGCGAGTTTGCCATAATCACGACGCTAGGCAGGCGTCTTGTTGATCACAGTAGATTGTAATAGATCAAAAAAAAAATCAAAATGAGGGAGAAAGTGTTGCTTACCTAAATCATGTTAACAGAATAAATTCTGCACTAAAGTGCAGATGGGCACTTGTGTAAATTGATAAATAAACGCCATAATTTACTGAAGTAAAACTTCTTTATGCACTCTTGACTTCGGGAGTAGGTTAGCTGGCGAGGCGAAAGGAAGTTGAAAGTTGTTAGTTAACTTAGATCTCCATCGTCACCATAATAATGTTAAAATTTATGTTATTATGTTGGTATGTCCGATGGCGACATTATAATTAAACAAAGCAAAAATAATGTTATACCGGCCGATAGATGGAGCTAAACTAAAGAAGTTTTACTTCCACAGTGTTGTCTAAAGCACACTCATTTTTAGCTTTAAATATTGCTGGTTGACCAGCAGGTATAAACTCCATAAAATCCCAGGAAATCGTATACATTACCTTAGTACATACAATAATATGCATAATATTTTATCCAGTGCCTGCAGGCACTGGATCCTTGGATGCGCCCGGTTTTCTATATATTTTTTATGTTAAGGAATAACATGTACTAGTCATGAGGAATGAGCTAGTCAAACGACTAGCTGACGTTAAGCGACACGGCTGCCCATATCAGTTGCAGTGTCGCTCAGAACTCTAAAGTATACAGTTTCCTGCGACACTGTACTGCTCACGTCATCCTGAGACATCACCACAGTCTAGTAATATGATAACTAGAATGTGAGATTTGGTTATAAAGTCTCATTTTCCTAGTAATTTTACTAGTTACAGTGCTCTTCAAACCGTAACACACACTACTGCTTGGCGGCAGAATAACTGGCAAAGCGGTGGCACTTTGCAAAAAAGTCCTACCACCTAGTACTTTTATACATTGCCTAAGTATTGTATAGAATGCCTGAATAACACTAGGTGGTAGGACTTTTCTGCAAAGTTCGTCTAGGTAGGTACCACCGCTTTGCCAGTTATTCTGCAGACACTCTGTCGGCACTACCTGTGTTCCGGTTTGAAGGGAACTGTAGCTAGTGAAATTGAGACTTTATGTCACGCGAAACTCTATACTTTAGAGTTCCGAGTAACACTGCAACTGATATGGGCAGCCGTGTCGCTTAACATCAGGCGAACGGTTAGTTCGTCACGTTATACCTTAACATAAAAAAATATGGCGGTAGCATACACGTATTATTATTTTGTGTCAGTAAACGTCCCCTATTTTGAAATATATCATGTAGCAAAGTAATAAATGCAATAGCGTTCGAATTCTAAAGTGCCTGTTTAATAAATAACTTGTATGTTTCGTAGCAACACGTTATTGCTAGCAGAATTCTAAGAGAAGCTTTATCAATGACTGTCGAGGACGACGTCGCTATTATATTCGTACTTGAGTGATTTCATAAAGTGACATCTCATTTTGATATTGGAAACATTGAATTGTGAGGAACGTTTTTCGTGTAGGTAGGGTTTATTGGGACGAAAAATCTTGAAATGTATTGAAGTCCCAATAAATCCTACATACACGAAAAAGGATATATACGTAGTATGACAACCTCTGTGGTGTGGTGGTTGAGCAGGTCGGCTCATAATCTGGAGATAAGTTATGAAAGGTTTTTTGGCGGGTAAGCGAAAAAGATTGCGTCACCGCATTGTATTATTTTCCTAAACTTGTGTTATTTTCAGTGTTAGTGCATAAAATTGGTGGCATTCTATTCGTTAAGTGCTGGATTACAGGCGTGAGTGTGGGAAAATGGTATAATGATGGTGAAACGTTTCTTTTCGTGTTGTTTCCAAAACTCCATAGAAGCTTCAAGTAAAGTTGCCACCATTTTACTAAGAGTATGACTTTGACTAGACTATGACTGGACTTGATGACTTCGACTGTGACTTGACCACATATTTGCGTGAAATATTATTAACTTGATGAATTATATATATAAATTACTTGACACTAGCTAAATACACAAAAGTGTAGAGCCAAAACATTAAAAAAAAAAGTTATGAAAAAACAGATAATAACTAACAACTGAATTATTAAAGTAGTAGTACGTAAAAGTTTAATGTAATTTTTAAAAGACTTCCAATTAGGTTCGTATGCGGTATCGAAATATTAAGGGCTAATCGTGTTACACGCCTTGTCAAATATTATCTAACCAATTCAGATAAAACAAAACGTAAGAGGCTAGCCTACAGCTACTTTTAATATTCAATAATTAAGATTGTTTTATTTAAATAACGTACCATTATGGCTCTGTAGTTTGGTGGTTGAACAGGTCGGCTCATAATATGTATGTATGTAAGTATGTATATTATACAAGGTGAAATTTAATTCGTTCTTTTCCTTTAATATATATATTCAGTCAATGCTATATAATGCTCCCATATAACTAAATAAAAAAGTACTTATGAAATAAAACTTAAATCTAGGTATTATCAAATTTAAATTCTAAGAAAAGACCTGTGACATTGAACAAAGCAGGTGTTTTATTGCCTACGAAACATTTACAAAACACTCAACTGGTGCCCGCACTGTGTGTACCGTTAAATAGACATTTCGGCTGTCATGCAGTTATTTTAAGAGGCACTAAATACTAAAACAAAATCATTTATTTTTAAAATTGGACCTTATACTAATATTTTATAGCATGGTCTGAGTGCATACATTTAAGGAAAAGAGTGAATTAAATGCCACCTTGTATACACTATATATTAGGTTTTCTTTACAAATTATCACCTACTCCTATCATTAAGAACCCTCTTATTATTTAGATAGTACCTATTGTAGACTGAAAGAGGGAAGAAGGAAGAGATGACCGAGATAAAATACAATGTGGAGTAGAGAGAGAAGGATTAAGGCGTAAAGTTAATCAACCCGTAAAAAGATTAAGAGTGAGTTTCAAACCCAAGTTCATAGGGTATACCGTAATGACTTCGGCAATATCACCACCAATCAAACGAGCAAATCGATCAATACCCTGCAATCTATTATCAAATATTAGCAAAGGATTACCTTTGACGTATGTATCCTGAAACCCTATACGCCTCTGTGGTGTGGTGGTTGAGCAGGCTGATTCATAACCTGAAGGCGGCGGGTTCGATTACCGCGGCAGGACAAATATATGTGCACAGAAAACAAAACCGCAAATACTTGTTCTGAGTTTGGGTGTTGTAGGACCATGGTCCTCGTAGTTCCTGGGTCCCTAGACACAGGGAATCCTAGTTACGGCCGATCTATGTATGGGATCTTGGGCGCTATTATAATATTATTATTATTATTATATATCTAACTAATGTTCTTTTGATCTTAAGATTGTATGAATTTGTGTACACAAGTCTTAGAGCCACTATTTTTAAATGTTATAATAAAGAAACAAATGACTTTATCTACCAAACTCTGATAATAAATAGGGGAGAACCCATTTAATCTTAAACAATCATCGTGGTTTTTCAATAACATTATGCCCCCTGCAAAGTAGAGTCACTTGTTTTCACATTGTAAAATTTTCCTACTGTTAGCTTACACAAGAAGCAAACAATTTCTTACGTAGTTTTGTAGTAACGTTTGCATAAAAATAACGATTTTTTAACACCCAACTACATAAATAGATCCTGGATCCTAACTAGCATTCCCTGTGTCTAGGGACTCAGGAACTACGAGGACCATGGTCCCACAACACCCAGACTCAGAAGAAGCATTTGCGCTTTTTTATCTCCAAATATTTGTATATATGTCCTGCTGCGAGAATCGAACCCGCTGCCTCCGGGTTATGAGCTGACCTGTTCAACCACCACATCACAGAGGCTGTGAATTGAATACAGATAAGTAGTTTCCATGTTTTCTCGACGTAAGAATAGGACTACCCCCATCTCCTTCCATGACTGCCGTAAGAGAATAAATAAATATCCAGGGAATGGTTTTTTTCCTTGTTTTTATTAATTCAACATTTACATTTTTTTAATTAAGGCAAAAGTATACAGTATATAGTCCAAATGCTTTTTTTTGTAGTAGTAGTAGGTAGTTTTTATATTAGTGATTAAATCATTGTAGTATTTAGAAAATAAAGGCAATTTGTCGTGTTAAAAAAGGCACAAACAGTTTACAATATACATATGCATATACTTTTTATATAGAAATACATACACCAATTAATAATTAAATTAATAGTAGCCGATTCAAAAATATCACTATATTGTATAAATAAGTAGGTAACATTACACCTCTATTCTCTCTCTAGATTGCAGCATTAAAATCTGTATCAAATCGCAGATTTTTCTACTCCACAATCTAGCGTACAACTGTAACTTACAGAAACTAACATTTAAGTTATGTTCATGTAAAATTACAAATGTGAATAAATAAAGAAAGGGAAAAAAAACTAGAAATTTCGACACGTACGTGTTCTTTCACAACTTTTTTACTAACTCTACAATCTGCCTTATCTGTTTTGAATATTATTTACTTCTTCGGGAAAACCTTGTTTCCAACGCTTAATAATTATAATCCTTTGAATAAACATTAGTACATTTGTATAAAAGCGTTTATATTGCAACAGTTAGCTCAGAAACGATACAACTTGAGTCGAACAATAAAGTAAAGCAAAATTAGTTGAATATTAAATTATGGGTTTCAAGATTGTTTTAGCTGTTTGCGTTATGGTACGTATTGATTGGGCGACATTTGGCCGGGAGTTTGTTGAAGAGTTTCAAGTCTTCAACAAACTCCGTCCTCTCTAAGATTAATCTTGAGGAGAGCTTAAAACACAACTATTAAGTGAATTTGTCTCAGTTTCACAAATGTCTCGTAACTGAGTCTCAAAATTTCTATCAGTTCTCCCTTTTCTCCCATTTTGTCTTAATTTCATAGCGCCCTTTGGTTTCTTAACCGCAGCTATTAAATGAGTTATGTGTTTTAATGATATAATTCTCATGAATATTTTCATAATCATGAGATAACTTTCACCTTTTTTTAGCCTCGTTTCATTTAAGATAGGTAACTAATAATAAACTATAATGTCTCCGTGTATTTAATAAAGCGAATATAATTTCAGGTTGCTGTAGCATCAGCAGTTCCTGGCCCTAACGCAGCTCCAGGCGGTGCATGGAGAGGTTGGGGGGGCGGTGGTGCTGGCGCTGGAGCCCCTGCAGCTGCAGCCAACCCCTGGATCCCTCCATGGATCTCCCAAGCCCCCTGGTTCCCCCAATGGGGACCTTGCACCGTGATTGGCTCCACCTGCCTGGATTGTAACACAAAGATGGTGTGCACGAAAGTCGGTGGACTACAGAGAGCATGCTCAGACCCTACTCTGCCACACTGCAACCTTGGAGAGTGCTCTGCAACTCCTTCTGATGAGTGCGCCGTCCCAGCTGTACCTGCTGCCACTGCTGCTTAAATATACAACACTCCAGAGACTCCTAAAGATCTTCTACTCATGCTTCTAATCATATCTTAAACTTTATGAAGCATATAGACACTTTAGTTATCAATTTTATATACAAAAATGTATCAAAAATCTCAAAATCTTTTCGATGTTGAAACTAGTAGAACTATTTCATTGCTATTTTTGTAGTTAAAACAGCATTTGCGCTGTTGGCATAATATGTAAATAATTTAAAATCAAAATAAATAAATTATATCAATTTTACGTGTTTTTTATAAATAAGCACCTACAAATATAAAATACAGCCTAACAATTTTTAATGATCATAAGTAACAACTTATTACAATGACAAATTTAAAAAACATCATTTAATCATATTTTTTTTAATTCTGATATATAATAATAATAATAACAACAACAATATTAATAATCCTTCACTCGTATCCCAATTTAAACTTGTCGGTGCAGAAATAGTTGTGTCATCTAAAAATAGGTAACTACGTACTTACTATCTTAATATTTGCATAAGAAAATAAAATCAAAAAGTATGTTAATAAGAAGAGCATACTAAGCATTCTGAACTAAAAGAAGGGTTGAGACATGGGTAGCCCAGCTATCGGGTACCCGCACGATGCATCCACTTCGTAAAGAAACAAGAAAATACCAGAATCTCCAGCCTAAATGATACCTACTTTAAGTCTACCAAAAGCAAAGCAAGCTAGTTAGATAGATAGATAGATAGAGAACTCTTTATTGTTCCACCAACAAAATATAAAAATATCAAGAAAAACTTATAAACTAGTGTTACAATGGGCGGTCTTATCGCTGAAAGCGATCTCTTCCACACAACCTTTGGATGGACAGTATCAAATGCAAAAGAGTAGACGGTGGTGAATGATAATTTAAAAGAAATCTAATAACAATAATTTAAAAAAACATATACTTAATTTTTAGCAATAAATATACCTATATCCTAATACTTATATAATCATAATATTAAACTAATACATATTCTATATTACGTATAAAGTATATCATAAAATAGCGTGATGAATTAATGTAGCAGCTATAGGTAGGTACTTTGGAACATAAGTTTGTGGAGCTCACAAGTATGAATTTTATGTGACCTTATATAGCTAAAGCAACTTACTAAATTCAGCTGGTTGAGTGTGCTTAAATTCAAAATCCTGTGATAACATTTAGCACGAAACTGCTACTCTCCGATCATTAATAACATAACCAAAATACTTACTGTACCTTATTTAATCATTTTTTTTTTATATTTATTAATTACTATTCAAAGGGTTTCGAAGAGTTAGGTTAATCGTAGATCTACAAAAGTCAAAGTCAAATAATTTTACTGAATATTTGCTGCTTTTAGCACTTTTACAAGTCAAAATGTGATTACTTAAAATAGTCTATTTAAATTATTTATAGCAAGCCTATTGCAATATGTCAATTTGAAAAGAAAAGTTCTCTTCCCCAAGAAAAAAAGTTTTCTTCTCTGCTGGTGCAAGCAATCCGGCACAATGCCAGATAACTCCAATCTGAAGCGTCGATGTGTAAAGAAGACCTGTAAAGAAGAAGCTAAGCAAAAATTGCAGAGTAATCTAGTTGAATTGATATAATAGAAAAAGACGACCACAGAAACCAATATCAATAAAAGTCTCAAAATCTCGAGTGACAAATGTGCACTTAAATTCCAATCTGCAATAAACACAGCTTCTAAGTTCGTACTTATGTTTCTAGCCCCGGTTTTGACCAACACACCAAATACTGTACGCTTATTAGGTAAAAACATCCGATGATAAACAGGTAGCCAATGAACGTTTAACATTAGGTATGCTAAGTTGACACAAATTCAACAAACCAACGAGAACACAAGTTGCATAGACTTTAGTACACACGGGCAAAATAGATGGGACATTACGATGTTGCACCAATGGTGATGTTACGGACAGAATATAACAAATATGTGTAATGTCTATCTAGGTTATATATGGTGGCTAATAATAATGGCTGATGGTTTTTTTAATGTTACGAAATGACATGACGAGCTAGTCGCTCGCATGATGTTAAGAGAGACATCCTGAGACATGCATAGCAATAAGATTACTACACTGTGAGATCAGGTCATAAAGTCTCATTTGCCCAGTAATTTCACTAGCTACAGTGCCCTTCGAACCGGAACACAGTAGTGCTTGCGCACTACTGCTTGGCGGCAGAATAACTGGCAAAGCGGTGGTACCTACCTAGACGAGCTTTGCAGAAAAGTCCTACCACCTAGTGAAAATGATAAAATAAAATGGTAAAATGATATGAACTGGTCACGGCAATAATGTCTCGGTTGGTACTGAGGTAGGGCGTGAAGTTCACGTCAAATCCTGTAAGCAATAATAATATGTAATCCTGTACATTCTGGCTCGCTTTTGAAAGCTGTTCTTTTCATATGTGCTTAAAATAGTTGTTTTTTCAATAAATCTAATACTTCCCTCAAGTTAAGAAAAAATACGTTAGAAAATATTCCTAGTGGTACTTAATGGAATAAATTCACCAGATATCATTCAGCTAATTGTGGTGACGATGACTATGAAATTTTAACATTACTATTTCTCCTCTTATTAATTACATTAAATGTATAGATAGTAAGTTTTATTAGGTATCATCTAAGTAAAATATTCTACATTGATTTACCAAAGCTAATAAGGTCAAAGTTACGTCCAAGTCTAGTCACAGCAAAATCAAATTCAAGTAAAGCGCTGAATACAAATAATATGTATACTGAATGCTTCTATAAATTATTCTATATTATTTCATGTATGTACTTATTGAGTTAAAAAGTTTTTTGTTAAGGTATGATTATTTTAGTTCAGATAATTGATTTTATTTGGTTGAATGCTTAGTGTGGATAAATTTATTTTACCTTATTGTGCAATTAGACCATTTATCCCGTATATACTAAAGTTTAATAGCTCTTAAGTTCGTACTCACTCCTCTGTGTCATACTCAAATGCACTGCAGTAGCTGTGTCATTGAAGGATAAATGCTAACTTTAGGTCTAAATTTAATACAGACAAGCATTCGACCTAACCAAACATTATCGTATCAATTATTCAATCTAAATATATATAACTCAAAGGTGACTGACTGATTGACTGACTCACATAGTGATCTATCAACGCACAGCCCAAACCACTGGATGGATCGGGCTGAAATTTGGCATGCAGGTAGATGTTATGACGTAGGCATCCGCTAAGAAAGGATTTTTCGAAATTCCAGCCTTAAGAGGGTGAGGTTGGTTGAATTATTTTCCCATAGGCCACGCCGCGGGCGAAGCTGCGGGCAGAAGCTCGTATATTATATTTCTTTTCTAGTAGATTGGTTCTCGCCTCGAGGGATCCCAGAGCTGGCACATACTTCACTCACAAGCTAAGCCTTCTAATTCAGCGAGGTAAAGCTGCCACCACGCGGTGGTGAGTTGGATAGCATATTTATTATTATTATAGAATCTGACGTGAGTAGTACTCATAATTACAACTACTACACGGCTAACACTCACGAAATACAGTCGAATAACTCGACCGGTGTTCGGGCAATATAGATGCCCATCCTCAAGGAGTACGTGCGGCGGCGGTGGTGGCTCGGCGCCGAGCGTTCGTGTTAGCCGTGTAATAGTTGTAATTAAGCATATTTATTTTGTAAATAATGTTTTATTAGTTGTAGCTTTATATTTATTGTATCCTTAATTCTGATTCAGATTTTTGTGGAATTTCGAGACCACAAAAGACGCGATATTTTTCTCCTCATACGATTTGCTTTACTCGCGCACGTTTACAAACACTTTACGCACATAATATCATATACAAAGCCAACAATTAAACAATTTCATGCTCCCACCAAAAGTTTCGGTGGAAACCTTATCTGAAAACTTGTTTTCAACGGGCAAACGAACTACGTAATAACATAATCCAGTGATGAAACAAGAGATATTTTGTATAAAATCTTTTCAAGAGGTATAGTTATTGTCAGAAACGATACAAAGTACAACGACAGTGGTCGAACAGATTTAATAATGAGTCTTAAAATTGTTTTGGCTGTTTGTTTTATGGTGAGTATTTTTAACTGTGATTCATAATGAAAATTAAATGTTTCTAATTTCCCAAAGAGTTTATATTAACATCTGCAAGTTTGAGATCTCATTATAGATTTATTTCTTAGTGATCTATGTACCAAAATTTCTTTCCGTTTCTGGGAATACTGTAATGAGATATCATATGAGTTTGACTTCTTTCTTAGTAACCAAGGGATAAAAAGAAAAACAATCGTGGACGCGCTTAAATTTTTTTTTTACATTTGATTTTTTTACCTAGAATTGTGTTCTCGTTGCTGAGGTGAAAAGTTATTATGCCACTCGAGAGCAAACTTTTTGAATCCTTCACCGCTCGAAGCAATAATCAACTTAGCTTTTTTATTGTACAATTTGCATATTGTATGATATAATATTATTATGTGTATATTAGAATAGGGCCCAAGCAAAGGACCACTTCTATTTTCCCGATTTCACGCGGCTACTCTAAATTATCCCAGTTGAAATGACTCTGGTAATACAAGCAACATGTTTGTTTCAAAATTTCATCCAAATCAGTTTAGCCCTTTTTGGAATGAAAGGCACACAACAAACTAACAAACATACAAGCAACAAATAACGACAACGTTTCAATTAGAAGAAGGCCAACTGAACTGTACTGAACAACGTCCTGCCTTTTTTAAAGAGGTGACGGAACAAGTTTCGGACATGACAGTCGACAAAAACGCCACCTAGTGGCAAGTCAACAAAACGTCCACAATTCAATTACACTATTCAATACACTACTCTTTTGACGACAAATATTGTAAATAACTTGACTAACTATAGCAACTCTTTTACATTTAATGTGTGTAATGTGTAAATAATCCTACATTGTTACCAAAACTGTGGAATTTATATTTTTCTTAATTTTCATACAGGCGGCAGTATCAGGAGCAGTTCCTGAGCCTGCTCCCAGCCCAGGAAGCCCATGGGGCATCTGGGGTGGCATCGGAGCTGGTGCCGGAAACCCAGCCGCTGTGACTAGTTCGTGGATCCCACCATGGATCTCCGCCTGGTTTGCGCCATGGCAACCTCAAGCTCCAATTCCAGCACCATGGCAACCCCAACCATCATCTCAAGCATCCTGGCAACCACAAAGTCCAAGACAAGCCCCCTGGTTGCCTCCGTGGCTCTCCCAAGCCCCCTGGTTTCCTCAGTCGGGTCGATGCACCATGATTGGAGCGACTTGTTTAGATTGTAACACTAAGTTGGTGTGTACCAAATTCGGCGGTGTAAACAAATCTTGCTCAGACCCCACTTTGCCGTACTGCAACCTTGGAGAGTGCTCTGAAACAGCACCTACTGACTGCCCCGTCCAAGATGAGCCCTAAATACTACTTACATTTATAACTATTAAGTATTTTTGTACCACCTGCAAACACTCTAAATGATACCTAAGGAAATGACGTTAAATATATGAGCTGTATACATACATAGTTATCTTGTTTGAGATATCAAAAGCTTTAGATAGCTGTCATTACAATATTTGTATTTGAATAACTGAAAATATAGTGTTGTAATTTACAGTAAGCAATAAATTTTAATATATTTGAAAACTGTTTTTTCTTATTATGTACATTATAATCTCTACGCTAAAAATACTCTTCATGTTTCCTTAAAACTTGCAAACTTCATATTAAATACAGATTTTTTTTTATTATTTCAAAGTTTTCTAACCGGTCAAAAGTAGTTCAATACTTTTCCTACTTGTTCTTACTTTTTTTATTTTTTCTTCATCTTTTAAGTAAGGTCCCATAAAGAAAGTGTGATTTCCTATAAAAGTAGTTGCGAAAAAACTAATTGATGCTCTCCAAGCTAGATTTTTTTTGCATAACAATCAAATTAACGATCTAGGTACTTTTTTTCTATAAATACGACTCTATGGGGAATTTTATTCATCTATATTACATGTATACTGATGATAAAGTAAATTAAGATAAATCAATTCATAATTATTTAAACTTTCCTCGCTAGGCAGATTGTATTTAAAATATTATTTTTTTGGCCAAAACTTATATTTATTTTATTAATTCTATCTCTACTTTAGAGCAGTGTTGGCCGTTTATTTTCAGCCATTCCGTTTAGTAACCATGACCTTTGCAGAATTCAACTCACAACCCATTTGGCTGGAAATATATGTCGAATATACGCAGACAAATCCCATGTTTCACAAACATAAGTACCCTGCCCACTGGCTGTGCAAGAGGAGTATATTGGCGCACGTTCTGTAACGTACAGATTCTAAATCCGTTGCACGTGCCACCTATGCCAAACCCACGCTTTATTCAATTGATGCAGGCGTGTATCCTATTGTTTACCTTTACTTCGCTTCTACTAAGAAAATAGTATGAATGGTCTTAAAAAGGCATTCTCAATTCAATTTGATTACGTATCTTTAGATCTTTATAATTATGTTAAAATATGTATAGGTCGCAATAAAAAGCTTAGTTACTTAGATAAATAGGTATCTCTGAAATTAACATTATTTCGTTGGATTTTCAAAACATTCAATTTTAGTGTCGTGTTTAATTTTTATTTTGTTACGTACTGAATATAATTGATCTAATATCTATATATACACTTCGTGAGTTTTCTTTTCAAACCTGCAAGAAACTCTATTTCTACGAAAACAACTGCACTAAGCTTGATATAAGGAAATCTGACATATAAGATCTTTACCAAAAGCCTGTCACACCACACTCAAGTTCACAGTGCAAAGAAGTACCTATTACTTACCCAAATTTTTCCATAAAAACTACTTAATCAGTTGTGATAGAAGAAATATTATAATGCGTAGATGCGACGCAAATAAATGATTCCAAAAACGCTAAAAATCCCGTACCTAAATACTAATAAAAATGTACAATAAGTCCCTAACAGGCTTCAGTTTTTGCTAAACCTACAGAACTGCATCGATCTCACAGGTGTCAGTATAAAAGTTCAGGGTGCTTTTATGACAGATGATTAATGATGCAGCCTTGATGAGGAAACCTGCAGCAGCCATTAGCAGATTTAACCAATAAAGTCATAACCTAATACTAGATTTATTATGATTAAAATGTAGGTTCACTGCTTAAATACAGATATGTGTCGTGCACTTATTGATTTGTTCCTATTATTCGAAATTAAGTAGATCAAATTGTTTTTTCTGGTTGCAATAATGATTGGCGCGCTATTATATATAGCTGAGCAGAAAACTTTTTACGTCTCGGGTATGCTAGGGAAAAGTTACTGTTAATTGAAGAATTAACAATAAATCCTGGTTATAATATTATTTACAATAGATTTCAAGTAGTATAGAAACCTTTATATTACGTGACATAAGATAAATATGACGATTGACAGGAAGTAAGAAACTGGTGCTGTCAGTCTCAGAGATAACGTCTGTTGGTTGTAAATATGGGAATACCTAGTAAATATTTGTTATTCATATAATAAAATGTACTCTAATGGACAATATGTCACTTAGTGTTGATAGTAGGTAGACGTATCAAAATTGTATAATAAATAACTGTCTACCTTTAAGTACATGTGTCTTTATTTTTAAAATAAACTTCAAATGATACTTTGATACACGTGTCTGTAAAAATACCTAGTATTAAGTATAAGGGAGTGAAAATAACCGATTTTTGCCGACCGATACATTTGCCAACATGAACAATATATTCATTTTCTCTACAATACAAACTGAAACTCAGGAAGCCCGATAAAGCACATGTTCCGACTTGCAACACAATACAGCATTTTCCAGGTTTAAAACGTGTTATCGACTGCAAAACTCTGACTTCTCTGTTGGTATTTTCTATTGTTTATTAGCTGTGCTATTTAAGAACTACGTATGCTATATATAGTGCTGTGTATGATAAGAGCATTGACTATAAAAGCAATGCGTTTAATTAGATTGATGCATTAGACGAAGGACATCGATTAGCAATGGCTTATAAACTATTTACTCTTCTAGCGTTGGTAAGTGATTTAAATGTTATTTAAATATTATTTTAATTTAAATTAAATGATTTAATTACTTTAAAGTTGTGTGTGTTATATTGCCTATAATACGGTTATTCCTTTATTTCTTTTTGGGAGAGCAACAGCTATATCATAGATATTCCATTTAAAATAAATAAATAAAGGAATCACGGATCCATATATATATTTTTTAAATATGCTCTTTCGTGAGTACCGATTTTCTTTATTCAAATCTACCGCCGTAACTACACCATTGAGATAAATTTACCTTAATAACTGTCAAAAAATCAAAGAATGTTATACGACACTCACACACTTCATATTGTTATGCGAAAACCATTTGACGGGTTAATACGTTTCGATTTTACATTTCACGGTCTCTTATATAGGTCTCTCATAATCCAAACTACCCCCTTTATAAACATGTTTTATTGTTCGATTAGTTAGTCTTTATACTCTCTTTTCTCAATTTGTTTGTCAAACAAGAGACATCAGAACAAAAATCGGTCTCCGTATCAGGAATAAGCAAAATTCATGGATTACCTTTTTTTTTTATTTGGTACCTACCTAGACGAACTTTACAGAAAAGTTCTACTACCTAGTAAACTAACCTAACCTTAACTTATTTTTCAGTGCGCAATTCTGGGCTTTGTCTTTGCCCAAGATGCGGCTAGGCCACCTGGGGGCAACTGGGTCGCCTGTGACGTCAACACCGAGCCACTTCTGTCATGCTATGATTGTAACACTCGGAAGATATGTAAGCCTGTTGGTGGATTTCTGAAGACCTGCAATAACGCTTTGAAGCCTTTTTGCAATGGAGGACTATGTTCAGATATACCAAGTCCTAACTGCGCTGTATAATTGAAAATTATTCTTAATTTTGAAGATAAAGACAGATTTATTTTGGTGAATATGTTGTTATAAATTTTCATGGTCAGCTCAGCTTAGTCCCAATACATTTCATTTAGCACGATTTTTAGCCTTTATATTCTATACAATATATCGCATTTTAGAACTTTATTTGGATTCGGTTTCAAATACACACAGTTTTATGTCTAAATACCAACATTACGAAGGATTTTCACTTCACATATTCATCGATAAATAAATTACTCAAAATTTACCTAAAATTATAGTATAAAATATACCCTTATTCGATAAACATTTGGCATCAAAGTTGTTTTTTTTTTCAATCACACTTAACCCACATCTTCTGAATTGCAAGGATAAGTGAATGTTTATAAACGGAGTGGGTAGTATGAAATAGGGAACCGTAATATAAGTTTGTTATTCAATCACGCAGAGACGTCTAATAAACCGTTTGCATAAAAATGACCAGCCCAATCCATTTTTACTAGTAAACAAAATACTATACTTCTAATATAAAGATCAACCATGGCACGGATTCTCGCCAATTTGACTTACGAGCAACAAGAACGGAAATAAATACGAATGTTGATCGCGTTTTCTAGAGGAAAGTAGCTCACTTTGAAATATTTCTTTTCAATAACAAAGAAAAAGAAAAAAGAAACAATAATATACCAACATTATAAATTCGAAAGTAGCTCCCTGCCCATTGCCATATTTTAACTTTCCCCAAACGGGATCTATCGGGAAAACCTACATTGTTCAAATTGTATGATGATAGTTTATGCCCTGGGAAAAAAGGTCACCTATCGAAGTATAAAAACTCATCGATTGATACATTTTAAATCGACTGTAATGTAGGTCGCCCACCGACTAGGTGGAGCGACGACTTGCTGGCAGTAATTGGATGAGAAGACTGGGCTCAATGGCGTACCTTGGGAGAGGCCTATGTCCAGCAGTGGACTAACGCAGGCTGATGATTACGATATTGATATTCACGAATATCAAGTTTCAAGGATATCCAATGTTCTTTCTCAAGAGATGAGTTTACGCATCGAGATAGCGGCAGTGAAGTTACAATTATTGCGATATATAATTAAAGCCAATGGCGACACCGCGGGCAGCAATTACTATATTATAGGCGAGCGTGTTGAATGCGTAACCTTAAACTCTTTAATGTTTCTGGCATCCTAGTAGATCCAACTGAAAACGTAAAACTAAAAATGACATTAGTCATGTGTAGATAAATATCCTAAAGGGGAAAGAAGAACAGACGAATGTCTAAAATCATGAAAATATATGGTAGATATATATTTTTTATTTCTCTCACTCATGGTATTTAAGACCGTGTCTTATCTTTACCTCTCTGGTGATACAAACACCTATCTACCGGGAATCAAAATCCCCACTTGTAGGTGTTGAGTAATAATAAATGTATATTTAAGTATAAGCATAACTATTGTTGGTATAAGCCAGATACAATGTGCACCGATTGCCCTACAATTCAATAATGATAACTTACAATCTTCTGACCCATTAATTAATTACTTGGTAAATAAATAAATGATAATGAATGCACTACTAATACATAATTAGTTGTTAGTACTTGAACAAATACTGCTTTAAATACAATTGGCACTGGACCCAATAAATGTATTTACATGGTACTTTTTTGTTTATGTATGACGTGCTGAGCAAGTTGTTCGATCGATGTTAGGCGTTACTACCGCCCTTAACAGTAGCAGTGCCACTCGGAACTTTACAAGTACTTACTTTGACAGCCTCTGTGGCGTGGTGGTTGAGCAGGTCGGCTCAGAACCCGGAAGTGGCGGGTTCGATCCCCGCGGCAGGACAAGTATTTGTGCACAGAAAAAAAAGCGCAAATACTTGTTCTGAGTCTGGGTGTTGTGGTCCCTAGACACAGGGAATCCTAGTTTGGGTCCAGGATCTATGTATGTGAACGTCGGGCGTTATTATTAATATTATTTATTATTATTACTTAGACAATTTTGGTACACCTAAGCAGAGTATAAATATATAAATAAAAATAAATGTTTGTGCACATTTCACACAGCGCCATCTAGCCCCGAATAGAGCAAAGCTTGTACTATGGGAACCAGACATCTGAGATTGAGATACAACTTAAATACTTACGTAAATTAAAATATAACACCCAGACACAGAACAAACATTTATGTTCACCACACGAATGTTATCCTGGGTGGGGTTCGAACCGACAACCTGCAGTTCAGAAGGCAGAGTTACTACCAACTGAGCTATCGGGCTAGTGTACCTACAATGTCAAAAATATCCTAGCTTATCCATATAAAGGGCTCAAAGCCTTGGTCTCCGTTCAGAGACTTTTTTTTTTTATTAATCTGCATTTCCACAGACACCTGGGTCCGTGCTTTTTGTTAGATAATTTTTTATATTTATGAATTAAGCCTATTATTAACATGAACTTATATATAATACAGGAAGGTCCGTTCAGAGACTAGTCATCAACTCATCACTCATCGGTAATGCATCTTTTTTATGATAATGAATAATGTGACGAGCTAGTCGTTCACCTGATATTAAGTGACACGGCTGCCTATAACACAAAAGTGACATTCAAAACTCTAAAAAATAAAGTTTCGCATGACACTGATTCCTCACATGCTTTTTCAGGCCGGAAAGATTACAATAGGCTATAACGAATGCAATGTAGAACCCATTATGACTTAGCAATGCAAAGATCTGTGCTTCATTACAGTTGCAGTCAGGTATGGGCAGGCGCACATGAGAATATAATTTGGTTCAACTGCATATAAACGAGTCTATAGTGATATTTTTAGTTTGAAAATCGTGAGTATGACAATACATTTTGTAATATAAATAACGGCTAAAGCTAAGGTGAATTATTTTATTTAATTATGTTGTTTAAATAAATCACAAATTATAAGAGAGTGCTTGAATTGAACTATAGAATCTTATCTATTATGTCGGTAGAATGCAGTCTATTAACAAGCAAATTGTTACTTGGTTTAATAGAACTATAGGGAAAGCTAAATCATTTTCTGATACATAATAGAAGTAGGGCAAATACCAAATCGAATGAACCCTAATTGGTTTTGTGCATGCACTTGACAAAGCAAGCGAAGGAAGTTTCCTTCAGTGATTGAATCCTGGCGAAGGTGAAATGAATTAGTAGGACTCCATAGTACTCTGTTTCCGTTGAAGGTACTAGGTGGTAGTACTTTTCTGCAAAGTTCGTCTAGGTATGTACCACCGATTTGCCAGTTATTCTGCCGCCAAGCAGTAGTGCGCAAGCTTTGCTGTTTTCCGGTTTGAAGGGCACTGACTTGCAGACTGACTGAGGGACTTTATGACCTGATCTCGTAGTCTAGTAATCTTATTACTAGATTGCGCTGATGTCTCAGGATAATGTGCGCTGTGCAGTGTCATGCGAAACTCTATACTTTAGAGTTCCGAGTGACACTGCAACTGATATGGGCCGCCGTATCGCTTAACATCAGGCGAACGGTTAGCTCGGTTTTATGTTATGGATTGACGTTAGTCAATCATAATAAATCATAACATAAAAAAGGTAACCGTAATTTTTGTTATCCAGTCTTAATTCAATATTAATTTTCTTCGCATTTATCGTTTCAAATTGAACTGGGTATTTCGAGGAAATTAAAAAGCTGCTAATGAATAGTATTTATAGGTAATTACCTATAAATGCCTACCTATAAATACTATTTCGTGTGACCTTAACAAGCCAAGAAGAATATTACCCTATTCAAATGCGAATTCTTTACCAAAACATATATGGGCCCCTAGCCTTACCTACATCTTTCGGAGGTCCGACCCCTGTCAGCCCAATTGTATAAAATAGCAATTCCAACGTCAGCCTTAGAATGCTTTCTAGATCCCGTAAATACCTCAAGGTAACCCTATAAGCTTTGATTAATCAGAATAAAGATGCGCACTCTAAAACCTTACTATCTATTTCGATTCATATGCCAGCCTCTGTGGTGTGGTGGTTGAGCAGGTCGGCTCATAACCCGGAGGCGGAGGGTTCGATTCCCGCGGCAGGACAAGTATTTGTGCACATGCAGAAAAAAAAAGCGCAAATACTTGTTCTGAGTCTGGGTGTTGTGGGACCATGGTCCTTGTAGTTCCGGGGTCCTTATACACAGGGAATCCTAGTTAGTAACCTAACTAGGATTCCCGGTTCGATTCTCACCCAGGAGACACGTTTGTGTGATGAACATCGATGTTTGTTCTATGTCTGGTTGTGAAATTGTATTCAATCAAGGTATGTATTTACAAACAAAAAGTATCTAAGTATTGTATTAGTTATTTGGTTCCCATAAAGTAAAAGTTTTGCTTGCAAAAATGTATTTATTTGTTGTTACCTTATATACTAACTTCTAACAATTGGTCAGTTCCAAGGTACGTCATTGAATCTGATTTCGGCTCTACTCTTTCACTTAATGCCAGCTAAATTATTGCGCTATCTACCTACAACATTACACCTCTATTCTCTCTCTAGATTGCAGTATTAAAATCTGTATCAAATCGCAGATTTTTCTACTCCACAATCTAGCGTACAACTGTAACCTACAGAACCTAACATTTAAGCTGTGTTCATGTAAAATTACAAATGTGAATAAATAAAGAAAGGGAAATAAAAACTATGCTACGTATGTTGATACGCGGTTTCCACTCCACAACATCTCAACCCCAATGGTTATCGGCTTTTCGACAGATATTTGCAGCTTATTGTTACTAGAGCTTGCTAATTTGCTGAGCTATGTCGGCAACAGTTATCTGGCGAATAACTTTGTTCCATAGTTGATTACGCAGAGGCCCAAGTGAGTTATAACTCTAACGATAAGTAAGGCATAAGTATATGCAAACCAATATCTAAATTCCA
Organism: Ennomos fuscantarius; assembly: GCA_905220475.3. Classification (NCBI taxonomy): domain Eukaryota; kingdom Metazoa; phylum Arthropoda; class Insecta; order Lepidoptera; family Geometridae; genus Ennomos; species Ennomos fuscantarius. The sequence goes on from HG992039.1 coordinate 7,106,812, forward strand.
CGTGACAAAGGTAAGTCGGTAGCTGCTACACTTCTGGACAACCATTTGTAGGTCTTCACCTAAAACATACAAACGATTTATTCTAATCGAGATAAGATATCTCAATGACAGATACAGAATCCGGATGCTGAATCATATTTGACTAAGTAAATATACAATGAGAAAGATCTAGTGTATGGTTGCGAAATAGGTAATTGAATCTATCTTTCTAAATATTTTATTATATACAAGAGTCTGACTGAGAGTTCCGAGTTAATAAACAAGTGAGAAAAATTAATTAATTAAAAATTAAGAGGAAACCATCATGCAATTCATAACGTTAACTTTCCAGTAGCTCAAGATATGTCTGATGAAAGTAATGAAGAGCAAAGACTATTTCGCCATGGACCCCACAATTCAATTTTTTACCCCTCTTTTTCTGATAGCTTTCTTTTAAAAGTAGTCTAAAGAAGTACCAAGCCAACCTTATCATTTCGAATTTCACCTTCCGCTGCTCACTTACTTTAGGCAAATTTTCATGAAGTAATTGAAGCATGAGTCATTCCGATAAAAAAAACCAGATGCGTTTGAATTTTCATCTTATGAAACTTGTCACGATAACCGCTGATAACAAGTATAAAACCAATTGATTTTTATTCCGTTGTATCAATAGAGAATAGTTGTGGAAACAACGATGTGCTTGAAGGAATTAGCAATTTTTATAGCGCTGGTAAGGTTGTTTTAGAATTATTAATTAGTAGAACACATTTAATTCTTTCATATAGAAACATATTCCTATGTAGAAAAGTGAATTGAATCTATAGGTAGGTAATAAATAGGTAATGAGAATTATTTGAATCATCTGATGACGCTGAACTAGAACTGCTTACAGCTAAGATTTTTGACGAGGATGTGAATTAAGCGAGGAGTAAAAGTACAGGTTCCATGATTGTGTTTGCTAATCTGATATCATTTATTGTGTCTCTTGAACTCACAAATTGTGCCGCTTCCTCACACAACTCAATTGAGTTAATTTGGCTACGAACCGTATTTTTGGGATAAGATTTATTGCATTATACGAGGATATCACCTACTCTACTTACATTGTGTTTCAGATTGTTACAAACATTTATACAAAATACCAATATACAAAATTGTTTTTTCTTTTGCAGTGCGCTACATTGGCTGTGTCTAGCGATGAGGTATTGAAATCCCCGCCTGAAGATGGATACTACCATGGGCTAAATAACCCCAACTATCCCATTCGAGAACTGTCAAGCACAGAAAATGTTCCTCTTAGCGAGCACTATGGCCATCAGCATCACAGTTCACATTTCCAGCATGAATCTGCATATGGAAATCATGAAGACAAGACACATCAAAATCATTATTATCATGGCTGGCATAAACCAAGCTATGTACAAATATCTGAGCGTCAAGAAGGATTAGAAAGGAGAAGACCATTATTTTATCCATACTTTCCGTACCACCCTTACTATCCACATGCTTACCCTTCTAACAATGACGAAGAGTTTGAAACTATTGAGGCGAAAGCAAATAAATACTATCACGGAACTCATAACCCAAACTTTCCTGTATCTCAAGATAATTCTGATGAAAGTAATGAACAGCAAAGGCCATTTCACCACGGACTTAATAATTTCTATCCCTACTTTCCTTTGAATTCTGATAGCTCTGAGGAAAGTAGTGAAGGAGTACTAAGTAAACCTTCCCATCTGGAATTTCTTCTTCCGCATATTCCTCACTTGCCGCATATCCCTTTTTCACATGAGAAACCAGATATACAAAAGCCCCACGTTGACGAACACAACGATGAAGGAAGCGGTGAAGAAGAGATAATTCCACTTTTTACTGGTCCTAAAATCCCTTTGCAAAATGATGATGATGAAGCAGAGGCGGAAGAACTTAATGAAAACGAAGCAGTTCCCGTAAATTTTAGAACTTTCTTAGAATCTAAGAAATTTTATGCCGTCAGTTGTGATGCTTTAAATACTCCTAGATATTCATGCTACAACTGCTATAACTATCTGGTATGCAAACCTGAAGGAGGAAAGATCAAGGCATGTAAAGATCCCTACGCTCCTTATTGTGTTAATGGAGTTTGTTCGAGCACTCCAGGACCAGAATGCTAATGGTCTGTTGGCAAGCATATACATAAATTGTATTTTAATAAATATCTTCTTAAATGTATATCTATAGTTTAACTACATACCCATAAGTAATTTCTAAAGAATAGTTTAGAGCATTAAACAAGCCTGAAATACATAATCTTCATGTATAGCTACTGAACTGTTGAATTTCAAAACCTACACTTCTTTTTTGTACCTATAAGTGTTCTTTGTCTTATTTATTCCCATTCATAAAGCGTGAAACGAGAAACAACAAAAAGAGCAGTTAAAAGTGCAAAAATTCCGTCCATGACCATTTTGATCTGTGTCCGTATCGTCTGACGAAAACTTATCTACAATACGAGTATAACTACGTACGTAATTTGTGAAAAGCCATCTTAAAAACACATGCATCTTATCTTATATTTACAATCTGCTTTTAGATTATATCATATATTTTATTCTTAGACTTAGAACTGTGTAGATAAGTTATGTAGATACTTTTACCTAGGCAGTATTCTACATCTAACTCATTGGTGCCAGAGAAAGTCAGCTATGATAATAAATTATCTGGTCACTCAGGTATGACATTGAGTGAGGTTAATCAGTTTTACGGCTTTTACTCTACCTCAATGAAACTATCCTGGTCGATCTCAATGTTAGATCGTGATAACATGACAGGTTATAATAAGTTTCAGTTCTAGCTACTACGTAATCACATGGAGAAGAAGTTGATGCGATTGCATTTTTGGGCTCCTCCGTCGCAAGGTGAGCGGGACGGGACAGTGCGACAACTTACGCTACAACGGTATACATCGACGAGTTCGATTTCACACAGTTTGATGTTGAGATAATATGTAGGGTAGGAGAGGAAGTAGCATAAGATACGTAAGTAATGATAGTAGATACATCTAAAGATCTACTGACAGGTATACAGCCTAGAGTTATTAGCCTAAAGGATATTTCTTGTGTTTTCTCACTGGTACAGTTGAGACCCAAAACCTTAATCACACTATCACATCACACTAATATTATAAAAGTGAAAGTTTGTATGTGTGAATGTGTGTATGTTTGTTACTTCTTCACGCTCCAACGGCTGAATGGATTTGGATGAAATTTGTACCAAGATAGCTTATACACTAGATTAACATATAGGTTAGATAACATATATGCCTTTAGGTTGGATAACATATAGGCCTTTTATCCCGCAAAAATGAAATGTTCCCGTGGGATGAGCAAATAATTAAATTACTTTTTATGTGCGAGTGAAACCGCGGGGCGCAACTAGTATAAATTAGTAGATAATCGGAAACGGGAGTTCGGTTAAATTACTACTAATGGTATTAGGATTAATATTAATAACGCCCAACGATCACATACATAATTCCTGGGCTGAAACTAGGATTTCCTGTGTCTAGGGACCCAGGAACTACGAAGACCATGGTCCCACAGCAGCCAGACTCAGAATAAGTAATTGCGTTTTTTTTGTGCACGAATCGAACCATCCGCCTCCGGGGTCTATGAGCGACTTGCTCAACCACCACAGAGGCTGTCGTAGGACTGTTATTATCATGGCAAGAATAGTTGTAGGTTCCAGTTGTACCATCAATGTTGCTAATGGGAGAATCCGGTTCCAATTGTACCATACAAGGTACGTCTAAGACTGCGGCGTCTATAATAAAACGCTGGCTGGAGGATTTGAAAAAAAATTTGATCACGCTTAAGGTCAAATCACTCAGCCCTATTAAGAATTAGTAATTCTTTAGAGTTAAATTAAATACATCTCTAAATATACATAACTCAAAGGATGACTGACTGACTGACATAGTGATCTATCAACGCACAGCTCAAACCACTGGACGGATCGGGCTGAAATTTGGCATGCAGGTAGATGTTATGACGTAGGCATCCGCTAAGAAAGGATTTTTCGAAATTCTACCCTTGAGAGGGTGAAATGGGTGGTTGAATTATTTTCCCATAGGCCACGTCGCGGGCGAAGCTGTGGGCAGAAGCTCGTATATTCATAAAATAGACGACTAGCCTAAGATGAACTAAACATATGTGGTTAAATGTCGATAACAAAGTAGTTAAATAATGACATACTACCGATCACGGTCAATATCAGAACAACTTTGGTTATGGCGTGTCTAATATTTTGTGTTGGATGTGAATGAAACCAAGATAAAGACAAAAATATGATACCTTCATCGGGTAATCATTTGTATTTTCCAATTACCAATACCTACGCAAAAAACCTAGCTACGTCATCTTTCAGTAGTCAAAATGTTAAGGAGAGGCGAATAATCAAAGGTAGAGAGATGAAAATAATAACATCGATATTTTATAAAGATCGTTCATAAAATCGACGTAAACATCGATCTTTCAATGACATAGTCGATACGTCGGCGAATAAATTCATATGCATCGACATCGTTAATTCAATAATTTTATTTGATGCCTGATCTGCCAGCAACTTACACGCGTTGTGTTGATCGCGCTAAACCTTGTTTTCTTTTTAAAACGTTCGCCATGTAGATTACTAATTTTTGGAGGATTAATAAGTAAGCTTAAGCCGTTCATAACTAACGTGGTTTAGCCCTTTTAGACCTACTATTTTGACAATAAATTAAATTTTTGAATTAAATTAGAATTAAATGGTCATAGCATTTTCCTACAACGATTTACATTAATAAATGAAGGAATACCGAATAGAAAACACATTTTTATTATTATCAAACATCGATGTTTTATGTGTTGCATCCCTAGGTAGAAGAGTATTTACAATGAGAAACCCACTTGAAACATCTGAATTCCCACCTATGGAATTTCCTACTTGTACGAAAATTACGTAGAAAAATGTCACGATAACTATCGATAAGAAGTATAAAAGCAATGGACCTATTGTAATTTTAACAATCAGAAAAGTGCTCAAAATGTGTAGCAAAAAAATTATCGTATACGTTGCTCTGGTAAGCAACTTTGTCTACATCCACGTTCTTCGTACAATTACCAACGTTAGATTGATTGAACAGGTTTGTAAGGCTATTTGTTACCAATTTTCTTTCTATTGAAGGTAGCCGCAGTGGTAGCAGTTGACAAGCCAGAGTCAAGAAATCCAAACCATCACCATGGCCACGTTCACCATTCTCACAGCCACGTTGCTGCTGACCACTCCAAAGCAGCTCCAACTGACTTAGTAATTGAAGAACCTTTATCTGCTCAAGAAGAAATTGTTGCGGAAGATAGAAGTGAAGACAAACAAGAAAACACAGAAGCTCAAGAAGATATATTAGATGAAGAAGAGAGTGGGACTGCCCACGAAACAACTCTAAAATCCAAACAGAAAGAACCAGAAGAAAATGTGGATACAGAGGAAGAATTGAAAAAGACGGCGGTATGGGTGGACTGTAACTATGGATCAGTACCACATACTTATTGCTTTGATTGTCAAACTCGTCTCATTTGCAAGTACCCTGGTGGAGGAAAGTTAATTCCTTGCTATTCCTTGAAACCTCACTGCAACAATGGTATTTGCTCTGCGATTCCAAGTGTTGGCTGTGCATAAATTAACTGTTTCATTTACTTCATTATCATCACCATAGAACGACTTACTACTATGCCTCTTCCATCCAATGGATGCGTTTTGATCATGTTGTTACCATTACATATTACATAACATTACATATTACGATAGTCGTATAACGGTCTGCTTACACTACATTGATATATTTAGCGTTGTTACTTATTTTGTATTTTAGAAGAACTTCTGTGGTGTAGTGGTTAAGCAGGTTGGCTCACAACCCAGAAGTGGCAGATTTGGTTCAAGCGGCAGGACAAGTATTTGTGCTCAGGAAAAAAGCGGTAATACTTGTTCTGAGTCTGGATGTTGTGGAACCATGGTCCTCGTAGTACCTGGGTTTCTAGACACAGGAAATCCTAGTTAGGGTTCAGGTTCTATGTATGTGATCGTTGGGCGTTTTTTATTATTATAGTATTTTACAGATATTAAAATCAAAGAAGAAAATCACTGTTTCACGTTAATTACCTATGTCAATTATAAAGAATACGTAAACATATTACAGAGAACTTACTTCAAATGAAATGTAAATAATAGGATTAAGAGTAATCTGAGATCAGATAAGAAACTAAGTTTATCCAATATTCTAAAATCTTAAATTAAAAAGGCAATACTAACGTGTAAAAAAATCAACCAACTGTTGTCTAAAGAATGGTGACAAGCCATATAACTGAAGATCACAAATAAATTATATCTCTTTACACTATCCGAGTTCTTTTTCAACCCTGATTTTACGTGACCTTTGAACAACAACTTTCTCAGCGGATTATTTCCATGGGAGTGCATGTTACGCACGACTCTACAGAATAATACTTTGTTCCATTGTGTAGCGAGCACAGTTATTGTATAGAACTTAGCACGAGTGTGTGACGTCTGTAACCCTCCTAAAGTTTGAGAGCTACTGCAAAATTTTGTTACATTAGAAATATGTTGAATTTAATAACACCTTGCACGTACTTTTGAAAAAAATCTAAACTCACTACAATTAAAACTCAAAATTACTCGACATTATCATTTTGACATTCAATAGACGAGATTATTTTTTCCAAATGTATCATACTCACGATAGTTTTCAAAATTATATAGTTTTCAAATTTTTACGCTACCTGCTGGAGCATTTGGATTGTCTATAGGTCATCACGGCCAGTATATAGTCCAATTTTTTTGTAGTAGTAGTAGTAGTTGGTAGTTTTTAGTATTAGTTATTATATCATTGTAGTATTTGGAAATTAAAGGCAATTTGCCGTGACAAAAAAAAAGTTTCCTAAATATGTACTCACGTATTAATATTATAATACAAACGCGTATCATTCGCGCATAATACCTACGTACCTGTACCTGTACCTGTACATAGGTGCATAGGTTATGAAAAGTTATATAACTATATACCAAACACTTCTAAAAGTTAGATTATCATTATACTGACTACATTATACTACTAGACTGATACAGAAATCTTCAAGAAGGCTAATATGACATGTTCAAGTAGATTTTTATTGACAACATATCAAAGTTGAAAATTCCTTAATATTTTAGACAAGTCCAAATATAATATTAAAAAATTGTAGTGATATAAAACGTGTCTTTTTACAGCGTCGCCCGACGAGATTAACCGTGATTATGGTTTGCCCAACCTTGAGTAACTAAATCTATCAGTCTCTCCTGGTCTTACTTGAAATGAAAGCCGCTTTCATAGTATATGAACCAAGAATAGTATAGTCCGCTTGTTTACAGGAAGTCTGAGCCGTTCATTGATTGCTTTAGCTTACATCGTCCACGCTGTAGGGTTGGAGGGAATTATTCCATGGATACCTACCTATTTTACTTTTTTGAAAGTTTTACTAAAACAGAAAATTCTAATGAATACGGGCTCAAAAATTATATATATAATAATAACAATGACCAAAATGCTGACCTCAAAGATTGATCTTCGTTCGAAGTAGAGGCATACGACGTGGCAATGCTATCAGCTTATTAGGCACGTTCCATACATACATAGATTAACTTTTCATTTTATTGTTTTTTTTTTGTTTTTTTAGCTTATTGTTTTAGTTTTCTTGTCGTTTAATTTTAATATCTTAAATAAATTATATTGCTTATCAGAGGTATGATAGTAGAAGCTTTATCTTTCAGAGGAAAGGCTGAAACCGGTAAATAACTTCTGAAGGGACATCCTTAATAAGATAATAGAAAAGAAATTACCATATTAATTAGTTGTCAGTGGTATATAAGCCTGACTAACCCGTATCGGAGCATCTTCGTCTTCCATCACCAGGGCTTAATATAACTGAACTGCATCAGAAAATGGCAGCTGCTAAAGCTATCGTTTATTTGGTCGCAGTTTTGGTAAGTACTGTGTTTTCATATTGTTGCTTGTTCTTGTTTTTCTACGAATTGTTGTTCTTATTTTTCTATGAATGATTGTTCTTATTTTTCAATATTTTTTTTCTAAGAATTATTTCTAAATATGCAGCTATTAGAAAAACTAAAATACATAAAAGAAGTAGGTTTCATTGAAGTGCTTCAATTTGAGGACATTTCAAGTACTGAATCATTGAACATTTTTCGTTGTGGGGGCTATCTAGAGATGTGGAATTCTCAATTTATCTCAGTTTATTATAAATAATAATAATAATGCCCCACGATCACATACATAGACCCTGAACCTTAACTAGGATTCCCTGTGTCTAGGGGCTCAGGAACTACGAGGACCATGGTCCCGCAACACCCAGATTTAGAACAAGTATTTGTGTTTTTTTTTCTGTCCACAAATACTTGTCCTGCCGCGGAAATAAAACCCATTACAGAGGCTGTCAAATATTAATTGTATTCGTTGGTTATTAATTGTACCTATTATAAATTTTACTATAGCTTCCTCTGGGCCTCGTATACTGTCAAGAAACTTCAAGTATCCCCGGATTCCAGAGTATTCCCGGAATCCCGAGCATCTCCGGATTTCCGAGCATCCCTGGAATACCAAACTTCCCTGGACTATCAAGCTTGCCTGGGCTACCCCATTTACGAGCATCCCGGTCTCCCAGCTTGGAAACTCTACTGGAACACCATGCCGGAGATCAAGGCCATCAAGATCGCTTTTTCTTCGGCATTATCCCACAATTGACATCATGCAACTTCACTACTGAAGTAGGTTCGAGTTAAAATTTAAGATTAAAAATGAATTCATACATGTTCCATCCTTTGCCGTCATTGTGGTTTACTTACATAAATAGTCATCAATATAAAATAATTAATCAAAAATAAAACATCATCAGACCAAATCTAAATCATTATCCTGACATTACGGTGCTGTCCTGCCAAAATGTGCACGTGGTGACACGGTGGGTGATATAACCTAGACCCAGCGACATATACTTAATTTTTAAGTTTGTGCCTGTCAATTGTTCCTGTACTGTGGTGTTTTAATAAGCAGTTCTATCTATCTATGTGATATAAAAAATGTATGTAAAAAAGTATATATAAAAATAAATAAAGTGCATATAAAAAAGGCCATCTACACCTATTATCCAATTTTAAAATGATTTCAGAATTTCTATGACTTTATAGGGTGGTATGACCTGCCGAAGCTGCACCCAAGCCCTGACCTGTCTGCAAAGTAACGTCGGCTTTATCAGAAATTGCCACGGGCTCTTCAGCTTCTGTAACGGAGGCCAGTGCTCTCGGATCAAAGGATCTGAATGCAGTGCCACTACCACCAGATCTATGTCTACTACTTCCACTACCAGTACTACTACGGCGGCACCTACCAGTATCACTACGCCGGCATCCAGTTAAAATAGAGTATGGTGACTACTTCTATAATTCCTTAGCCATAAATGCTTCTATTTAATTTGTTCTAAAACAAATTGACAACACACTAATAGTTCTGCAAATGCATGAGTATTAATATAATGTTTCCGAAATTAGTTATGAACTTTTTTCTAACTAAACGCCGATCACTCAATAGGCTATTTGACTACTATAGTTTTATTACATACATAAATAATATACCTAAAAAAATAGATAACTGAGAAAGCAAAACTTGAATATCTCAAAAAATGACTAAGTTACAGGCATTTGAAAATACAGAAATAGAAAGAGACAACTCAAACACGCAGTGACGTCAGTTACCAGTCCTCACAGTAACTCATTACTAAGCTGTGGTAGCTCTACATACAATCTTTTTGGCATGTGACGTCACAAGCTATGCCTTCATAGTAGCTGTGACGAAGCTCAACACGATCTCTGTTTTGCGAGAAAGGGACAGGCGATGAAACTTTAAAAGCGTCCTACTCCGTGATTAATTTACCGATTTTACTTATTTTTACAATGATTACATTCATTTTTAACCTACTTTATGAAAATAGTATTTACTTGTTCATTTTTAATAGTAGTCAAATAGCCTATTGACTCAATTCCAGGACAAATGTTAACGGTTAGTTATTCTCTCAGTATGAACTCTTAAACCTTATAATTAAATTATATTATCTGTAAATTGTGAAATCAGCCATTGAAAATTAATTGTATAGAAATTCGGATTAATCACCAAATGGAAAATGAAACACCAGTTTGGCACGGTTTATTTATTTACAGTCCAAAGTAAAGACAACACTAAAGTTTTATAATTCTTTATACTTCCTACTTGTTACGAGTTATCATTAATTTAAAATATGATAAAGGTTAGAATATAAAGTTAATTAGACAAAGTACTACAGTATACGAGTAGAGTTTACATACAATTATTATCATGTGGTCTCAATAGTCAATGATTTATTGTCATTTATAATTTACTTCAGCAATTCGCTTAAATATATTCATTTAATATATTCGATTCAAGCTAAAAGCAATAAATTTTTCGCTAACAGTATTATAGTTAAACATGTTTAAAAAATTATTTGTCTGACACAGCTAATTCTAGTTCAAAAAGAGAGTTATCAAAGATATGTTTGGGAAATTATTTATTTAGATAAAAGGTGCAAATACTTTGTAATATTGTTTACAGTGTAACTATAAGTACATAATCTTTACCGTTAAGTAATATCAATCAAAGATTGAATGTATTACATTAAGTACTTAGATAAATTTAACAATTATTGTCTCTAATAACTGCTATGAACAGTCTACAATTTGATTCTTAAAATATTTGCGATTGACATCTTAACATCTAAAATAAGTAAAACAATAACATACCTACTAGGGTATATTATTATTAGCTCAAAGTCTGATAAAAGCTGGCCAAAGTCGTTTTATAAAAATGAGATCCCTTTGAATTTAAAATTCCATTATTATGTCATTAAGAGCTAATAAATCACAACATTAAACATCAATTCAATTACTATCTGTTAAATTTATTGTCTACATTATATTCGGTATCCATTGTGTATAAATAATAAGAGTATTTTTTAAGAAACCAGGAGTATAAATTGAGACAAAAGTTACGCTTAGAAATTTCATATTCGCTAGCTGCGTCCATTTGAAATTTCAATATTTCAAGAGCTGTGTGATAATGTGACTGAATTTCGCACAAACGCAAACGGGTACAAGAGCCTATGAACATCATGAAGAAAGGTCACAATTAAATCACTCCTTTAGTCCATCGCTAGAAGAACGCACAGAAACCTCTCCTAGCGGGCAACCACATAGCTACTGATTTTTGCGTCGACTCGGAAGGCTGCCGTTACGGTAACCTTTCCTCAGCAAGATATTGTCAACAGCCGGCAGGATAAGATACCGTTTCCCGGACGCGTGGTATGGGACTTTGAGAGAACGGAAGTGGTAAAACTTGGGGGATTGTTTCTGTTGCCAGGTTTTTGTAAAATCGTCGATGTAGGGCGCGTTGGGCGGTGAAGGTATGTCGTTGTTTAGCGGTCGGTGGAGGAGCCGACCGGTCGGGTGCGAGTGAGCAAGTACTGTCGGCGGCGGTATGTCGGGGTCGTCTGAATCGATTGCTGGCTCAGCTTCGGCACTAGAGATATATTGCCTGAGAAACAGAAATAATTTTAACAAAATTAAAAAAAAGAAACGCGTTGGAGAATTGTTTTTTTTTTTGTATTTTAGGGCTATTATTAATTTTGAGGCCCTAAGCTCCGTCTTCACCCACTTGACCCTATCATAAGCATACGCTTTACTCAAGGAAAAAATCAAGCTGATTTAATAAACTTAGTAAATACATCAAAAATACAAAATGCTGGCACTTATTTGACACAACGAATAAGTATTGCAATTCAACGGGGCAATGCTGCCAGTATGTTGGGTACGCTACCTACTGGTAGTGGGCTGGAGCATTTGGACTGTCTATAGGTTATCGCGTCCAGTATATAGTCCAAATATTTTTTATTTTGTAATAGTAAGTAGTGTTTAAGTATTAGTTATGATATCATTGTAGTATTTAGTTAAAAATACATAGAATCTTTAGGTATAATATTTCAAGATCTAACTTAGGTAATTGGTAGATATAACATAGAATTTATTTAATACAAGTTTCTAAAACAGTCAAATAACAAAAATCAGTATAAGTCAAATAAACTTCATAAATATATAAGTGAGTAAAGAATAAACAATTTAGAGTGACTACAAATGGTGAACAAAGTTAAAAACTCTACCAGATGAATTAAATTCTTACAATCGCATATATTATATTAGATCATGATAATATAATTCTATATTCGTGCACATTATTACCTACATGAAGATAATTTAAGTATTTTCAATCGTGAAGTGTTGAAGTGTTGGCCTAATCTACAAGCAGAAACAACGCTTTGTTAATAAATAAATAGGTACCTATACAATTAAATTCAATATACCTTAAGGTATAGGCAAAAATAAAAGCATAACTATGAAAATATACATGCCTAACTCAACATCTAGTTAAATACCTTCTTAAATCAACAAAGCTTCATTAAAATTGACAATGAAAGAATACCCCTTAAGGAAAAGATAATGAGCTCACCTAATTCCGAAATTCTCGTCATTGGAATACTTCCTGGAAAGAAATTGGCTGGTTAATACCTCAATAAGTTACACAAATGTAATCACAGTGAAAAGCATTCACATTTTGTCTAACATGAAACATTGAAATGCTACGAATTTGTCCTAAATAACATCAGGAACATAGATACTACACAATATTAAGCCTATACATAAAAGTCTAAAGTCGAACTGCTATAATCATGCGACAGAACATCGCTTCAATCAGAAATTTTCCTACTTTTAAGCACATCTAACCTGCCTACTTCATGTGAACAACATCCTAATTAAAACATCAATAAGGACGAACATTGATTACAGATGCACTAAAAACCATGCGCCTACCACTGTTTCTTCTCCTACTGAAAGCACTAAAGCACATGACATCTCGTCTACTTTTAAACATTCATCAGAGTTCTATTATAACCTGTACAGTTCCTGGCTAGGAAGCAATAGTCTAGCCCTGCCAGATCTACTGTATCGTCCACCTGAGAACCTAAAAGACGGAAGTAACCCTAACCGCGCCAAAGAGCCAATGTGGCGCTTCTCAAAATTATCGTGAGCTTCTTCATCTGCAAAAGCAATAAAAATAAATGAATTACCTAATATAACACCTACAATTTTTGTGAAAATATTTTTAATGGTATACGTACCCACAGAACGTTTGTCTTCGTTGTCTTCAACAGCAGGCACATCGATGTCGTTGGTTTCAATCACGTCTGGCATGTCGAGTATGTAACGCTTGGTCCTGACTGTAGGGTCTACGTAATTCGGTCGGTATAATCCATGAACAGGCATTCCCACAGAACCCCGTTTTAACGACCAATTATCATCGTAATTTCTTTGACTGCCATACCATGCTATATTTGGGGATGCCTCGTACGCACTGCGTTTGTACAGTTGAGATAATGGTGGAAACATGTCTGGGTTAACAGACTGCTGATAATCGTACAATTCATTCAAGTCAAACGGTCCGTCGATTTCCGATAGAGGCGGAATGGAGTTCTGATAATATGGATAGAAATATTCATCTTCATTAGCTTCATCCTTCTTGTGGATCATCATTCCGTTGCGGGCCAGTGCAGCAATGTTGCGTTTGTTATTTGGTTGGCTGTACTGCCCTCGACCGACGCGGTACCCGTCACGGGCTAGGGCTTGGATGTTCCTTTTCATGGTAGCGTAGCTTCGAAGCCGTGCAATGGAGGCCATGTTTCTCTTCTCTTGAGACGATTCTTCGTCATCTTGCTCTTGCTTATCGCCTTCCACGTACGGCGATCTAAACGTTGGGAGCTGCCCATTTTTAGCAAGCGTCGAAATGCTCCGCTTGTAACCAGCGCCAGCTGAATTTTTAAGATAGCCAGCTCTAGCCAGAGCTGCTATGTTTCTCCTCGGAAATGTCGGCCATTGGTTTACTGACTCGACTGGCAAACTCGCCACCTTACAAAATAAATGAACGTTAACCTTTAACCAAGTCGGGGAAAAACTAATATAAAAACGCAGGTAGTCTGTTCAACTCCCCACATGAAGGTTGAAGAGGATTAATCGTCCGAACGCGTAAACGTTGCGAGCTTGGAATTCTGGAATTTCATTTTGTTTGTTCGCGTTAACTTAATTGAAATTACTCGCCGTAAAGATAAATTCTTTGGAAAGAGAGTAGACAAAAAAAGACAACTTAGTTTAAAATAAAACTCACCTGCTCTATGTAGGTGGAAAACGCAACTGCCAGGGCGGCGACTAGCAAAAAGTGGCCGCGACACCTTCCAGCGTGTAACGCCGTTAAGACTCTCATCTGTATAAAATTAAAAAAATCAACGCCTCTTTACTTAAATTTGATAGCTCCTAAGTTCGCACTTATCCCTCTATTACATATGGTAATGCATTTGGGTACGTTGCAAAAGAAAACAGGAGCCGTCCAAGTACAGACAGAGTACAGACGGGCACAAATGTTTTATCTTATCCTAAAATATAAGCCTTGCCCCTATATACAAAGTGAAATCCTGTAAATATTTTGTAAGTTGCAGTCGAGCTCAAGATTTAATAAAACAAAATGTAGAAATATAGATTAAAAATATTAAACACTTCAAGAAACTGCAGGTTTTATGCACGTTTTATTGTACATTCAAATGGGCAACGTACATTTCCGTTGTGGTATTTATGGAATCCATAGTGCCTTGACTATTTGTTTGCCTACCTAAGATGATGATAACTAAAAATAAATCAAATCTTATCTATCACAAAATAGAGAAATTGATACCTGTATATTGTAAACAACAATAGAAAGCCGTAATTTGATTCCACTATATACCGAATAATACTGTTCATGATAATAGACTTGTCTGCGCAACGGACGTAACCTTGGCAGATTCAATTACGCAGCGAACGTGCTTCCAACGCGAGGCACCACCTGAGCTTTCATGGAAATACTTGTTTGTTGCCGTCATAAAAAATGCCTTCTTTGTGATATACAACACAACACACAAAATATACAACACGTACACAATTGATACTGTCTTTTTTATAATGGTAAAATGGGCATGCGTTTGACAACAACTCACTTGATGGTAAGTGACGAAGTTGTCTAAGGGAGCACGCTTGCCCATGTGATGCCCAATCATTCTTGACTTAAAAAGATCCACGTTATACCCGGGAGAAAACACTGTTGTTGGAAGAGCATTCCATTCCTTGCCCGTTCGGACTATACACGACCCAGCTCAACGCTTAGTTGAATACTGTGTCTACTGGTTGAATACTGAAGATATTTATTATGTAGGCACATAAGTACTTATGAAAATTCTCATAAGTGTGGTTATAATTCGAATATGGTTTAAACTAAGAATTCAACATACGTTAGTCCGTATTTAATAAATGAGATTTATTGTGCTATAATATTACATAATAAATAAGATAATAAAGAGCCTTAATTTGGAGAGTTTTGCCGCCTGCAAATTTAATGTCAACCTAGCAAATGGAACAAGAAGCACGCCTTCCGTGTTGCTATTAGTCCTATAGATAGACCGGAATCGTTGCCATTAAACATCATTTATTATTGCACTTATGCCTGTCTACACTAAAGCTCAGCGTCGAACTTTAGTACTAGTAATAAACGTCGTAAGTTCGCACTTATCCCTTTATGACGTACTTATTGAAACGCACTTAGGTACGTCCTAAGGAAATCGGTAAGAGCTGAAGAACTATAAAACTTTAGTGCATAGTGTGGCATTAAATTTGAAATGGTGCAAGTACGTCACCCGATTCAAGAGAGTGCCAATTAGGTGTCTATTTATAAACAAACTAAATTATACTAATCATCGTGTCAAAAAAAGAGGAATCAAATCCGTTGAAATCAATTCAAGGAAAGTTCAAATGTAGGGCACCGATGAAAAGAGGACTTAGTCATTTTTTTTATTATCATTTATTTACATTAAAGCTAGATACGTGTTACAGTTTTTGCTATTGTTCTTCAACGTTCTTTCATGCCATTGTTAAACGTTTATTAAAGAACGTTTAATTGTTTATATAGGTACTTATAATCTGTTCATCTTTTGTTAAAAACGTTTCATTCAGATAAACTTAATAATAGTCTTTATGCTTTCACAGATAAGAAGCAATTTCTTTTAGTATTTTTCGTACAGTTTACCAAGGTACACGATCAAAGAAACTGTCATAAAAAGTAAAGGCCTTTTAGACTGAAAAGCGTGCGACTTGAGGAAATGAAAAAGGCTATCTTTGTAAACTTTAGGCGAAGTGAAAAGCACTAGGAAAAGATGCTGTTTTGTGTGTGAGGAGACTATTATGGTTAAAGTTACTTACTGGCTAGATTTAACTGTGTTGCACTACTTACTAATTTACATACTGGCGATGGCGTGCATTGAATTTGCTCGTTTAAATCAGTTTGTGTTGTCGCTGTACTAATATTTGTTACACTCAGTGCTGGAAGAACTGAACTAATTTTGACAAAGTTCTATTTAAGTAGATGGAGACTAAACCAGCTTTAGTGATGTAGTTCTAGGATTAAACATGATTCTTTTAATCTCAGAAAATTAAGTCACGCGGATGATAACGAGGGGCGCATTTGGTTAACGTTTATGCTACTTCCTATTAGCAATGTTTATTTATTTGTATCTATGTCATTATAAGTACCTATATAGTAAATAGTAACTTTTATTTTATAGCACCACCGTCCATGCTCATTGATCTATCTCTGTCCATGCAAAGGTTGTCTGGACGAGATCGTTTTTTAGCGATAAGACCGCCCAATGTAACCGACTTGTAAGGTTTCCTGTTTCGTATTTCGTCATCTTGGTGTCAATAAAGAGTTTATCTATCTATCTATCTATATTCACAAAGGAAATATTTTATTACAATCTATTTACGACACTGAATAATGTAATAGGACTAGAATTTACGAACGCTACAGCATTTTCTCATTGTAGGTCCGTCGTGTAGCAAACGCTACGACCATGCTACGAATGTGCGTAGACAAAAAATGCGTCCATTTTTACAAGTTTAGTATTTAACACTTAGTTCGCGAAGACTTGATTTCTTTTGTACAAGCAGACCTCTGTTCACACTCACGTTTCTTCATAAAAATTTTAACAACCCTTAAGGGGTGAATTTTCAAAAACCTTTTCTTAGTACTCCTTTTCTTCCCCTTCCGCCAAAAAAGGAAAATTTCAATTCCTCAAAATGTCAATAAGTTTAGCGATTTGAACGGTAATCCATCAGTCCGTCAGTCACTCAGGACAAAATATAGATTAGTACTGGGGACACCACATTTCGTTGACTCCGAAGTATAATGAAGCATGTGATTTTTCTAAGAAACCGTGCAATAATTATATATTATTTAAAATTAGTTTTAAAACAAACCTAATAAATTACTTGTATGTAAATTTTCAACTTTATACATTGATAAAAAAGTTATAACCAAAAAACTACGTACAAAACTTCAAATGGCTGCCCTGTAATGTTGACCATTTGTCACATCCGTCATTGTTCTACGATCATGACGATTTAATCGATTTTACTTGACTGATACTAACGAGCAGAGATTTGGCATTGAGGTTTCTTTTCATCGTGTTATACCTAATTTTTCTAGATTTTTAAGACGTAGGCAATTCTTTGAACACTACATGTCACTTAATTATATATTATTATCAAGAAGGTATCGACGTTGCAACTTAAATAGAAGATTAGATTTTATAGAGCCCGTACCATGACGCATGATCAAGCTTCTTACGTTCCTTTAGTAACCCTGTGTAACATATTTTTATCTTAAAATATACTTAAATAAGAACCATATTATTTTATTTACACCTATCTGATTTTTTCACTGAAATATTATCATATTGTATGTACTTTCAATCAAGATTCAGAACACCCGGAATTTTAATTTATAAATCTGGTAATGCACACTGTACTTATTTAAATAATATTATATTAAATTGCATATCTTGACATCAGTTTTTTTTTTATTAATATGATGAAGTCCTTAATGAAGTAAAAACAAAATAAGAACTTATTAAATATAATGTAACTTATTAATACTTACGGTGGTCCACTTCAATCCCTGCCACAGTTCACTTTTATAAAACTTTACCAACTTTAAATTTAAACTTTTTCTTTCTTTGGCTAAGGACTTGGCGGGAATGATAGTAATTGCTGGCCACTCGCGCTTTTAAGTGAAAATCTAGTGTCCACGCATGCGCTCTTCGTATGAGGGTGGAGCTTAAAATATCATGCACTTTAATTTGAAAAGTGAAAGGTTAAAAGGCATCTCCAGGGACGTTTGGAGTGTTCATTTGTGTATGATGCATGGAACAGTCAAGTTCTTAGATTGTCAACATGTAGATTCAAAGGATTGATGCCTAATTCTCTAGTCTTTATTTAAATGTAATATATGCGTAAAGTACATTGAGCACAAACACGTAAACTAAATAAATTTAAATAAAATTAACTAATAATTTAATTCCATAATAGCAATTTTATGTCCACCGCAATTTTTCAGCAGCACCGAGCAACTATAAGCCCATAGGAGATAGTTATGATCAGAAATGTCGGTAATAGCACTACCTAGAGTAATAATAATAAATCTCGAAGTAATAAAGGGTGGTTTCTTGAGAAGGGCGGTGATCGCCAAATCCGAAAGTCCAAGCACTGAGGATATTTGTTTGTTTTGGCTCCACACTTTTGTGTATTTAGCCAGTGTCAAGTAATTGATAATTTCTCAAGTTAATTAATATGTATTTCAAGTCAAGTCACAGTCCAAGTCATCAAGTCAAGTCATAGTCTAGTCAAGTCATACTCCTAGTAAAGTGGTGGCAACTTTACCAGAAGCTTCTATGGAGTTTTGGAAGCAACACGAAAATAAACGTTTCACCATCATTATACCACTTTCCCACACTCGTGCCTGTAATCCAGCACTTTACGAATAAAATGCCATCAATTTTATACACTAACACTGAAAATAACACAAGTTTTAGAAAATAATACAATGCGGTGACGCAATCTTTTTCATTTTCCCGCCAAAACTCCAGGATATTTGTTTCGATACTAGCTAAGTGAGTAAGAACTATAATGCTTCTACGTATATAAGTATACACTATTTGATGAATTCATTAGTCCATCTATCCTAGGTACTCATTGAAACCTGTTCTGTGCTTCTAGTCACAGTTTCTTAGATCTTTGGTCGCCGAATAGGTATAAAATTGGTACTATAATGAGCAAGCACGACCTCGGCTTCAAATTGCTAGTCCCGACGGATTGAACCAGGCCCTGATTGGACGCGATGGGACCGCCTGCTCAACTTACTACCATCTTAATCTTAATTTACAGTTACAAGTTAACATATGTCGGAATTTTGTAGAGCTTCGTGTTTCTTATGAATATCAGATTTTTCTACGATGATGGTATTACTGATACTTAAGTGTTCTACGAAGACAGAATGCAGAGTTCCTATCTAAGCAACTATTATTGTTTGGGAATATTAAAGCTCCATTATACTTAAATAACTTTCTACCATCATTCAACTAGGTATGTACCTACAGGAATAGCGACCGGGAATAAAAAGACATCTAAAAATAATAGGTATTACATACTTTATTGCATTAAACTACATTATTATCTGTCGTCGAGCCAACATCACTTGTTGTTGTGCTGGGATCACTTATTGTCGTGCTGGTATCACTTTTTGTCGTGCTTACATCACTTTTCGTCGTACTGGCATCACTTTTTGTCGTGCTGGCATCACTTTTTGTCGTGCTTACATTACTTTTTGTCGTACTGACATCACTTATTGTCGTGCTTACATCACTTTTCGTCGTGAGGCTGGCTGCTTCTGTTATGATTTCTAACACTATTTTTGTTGTTGCATCGGTGTTTGAAGCTGCATCTACTTTATCAGTTACTGCTGAAGTTGGGAATGAAGGATTCAATGTAGGGCTAGGTGTAGTGAGCTTGCTGTCTGACAAGCATTTCTCGCTTTGGAACCTTGAGCAGCGGCCATCGCGACAGTAACGGAAAAGTCGGTAGCAGTCTACAAGGATGGCAACATTGCCGGGGTAGCAGTGTAGCGCGCGGTGGCAGGAGAGACACGAGTATCCAAGCTGTAAAAAAAATAGGGAATGATTTAACTGGCAATAATTGAAATCATAACTACAACTATTACACGGCTAAAACTCACGAGATACAGTCGAATAACTCGACCGGTGTTCGGGCAATAAAGATGCCCATCCTCAAGGAGTACGCGCGGCGGCGGTGGTGGCGGCTCGGCGCTGACCGAACACCGGTCGAGTTATTCGACTGTATCTCGTGAGTTTTAGCCGTGTAATAGTTGTAGTTATGAGTACTACTCACGTCAGTTTCTATAATATTATAATTGAAATCATACTTACTCGATATTTATTTCCTGAAATTGGACCGATAAAATAAATTTAAAAGACAATCTAAAGTTAATGATGATGATATTGATATTGATTTAATGATACGTAGCATATACATATTTAACAGCTACATTACAATTTTTATGACGAAACTGTGACCGAGTATTATTTTTTTATCTGCAAAGTGCCTTTATTCATTTTTCATTATCTGCTTTGTGCAGATTGTGTCTGCTGATTGTGTGATTGTGTCTTTTCCGGGATTAAATATAGCCTTTATGTTAATCCAATGTATAAACTATCTTGATACCGAATTTCATCCAAATCCATTCAGCCATTTGAGCGTTAAAGAGTAACAAACATACACACATACAAACTTTCGCCTTTATAATATTAGTGTGATGACTATGACTATTTCAAATAGGTAATGAAACAAAATTATCTAATGAACATTCACACAAATAAGTGTGTAAAAAATATTTTTATGTTTTCGATTCTTTAGGATGCAAATACAAAATGATCACTACCTACTACATACAACACTACTACAAAATATTCTGCCCCTGTGGGTGTTGCTATTACTATAGCAACACCCACAGGGGCAGAATATTATAGCAACACCCACAGGGGCAGAATATTTTGGCTAGCAGCTACCCTTGGTAGTGTTATTCTGTCTCTATGCTTTTTTTTTATTCTGCATTTCCACTGACACCTGGGTCCGTGCTTTTTGTTAAATTATTTTTAATTTTATGAATTAAGCCTATTATTAACATGAACATATACATAATAGTCTCTATGCTAAGGTGGTAGAACTTTTCTACGATGTTCGTCTAGGTAGGTACCACCGGTTTGCCAGTTATTCTGCCGCCAAGCAGTTGAATGCAAGTATTATTTAACTAATGAAATGACTAGGCAAATGAGTCTTTATAACCAGCTAGATGATTAAGTAACTTGATTGCAACCGATAGAAACATTTTTTTAATAGATTTGACAGTTTCAATACGCAGCATATGTGCATAGTTAGTATAATTTTTTTAAATAAGGAATTAAATTTTTCCTGTTGCATTGCAATCAAAGTTCCATTATCACCTTCCACAGTCTAGTAATATTATTGCTAGACAATGCATAGGTAAACAAAAACATGAACAGAAAAATCGCCATCGCTCAGTTAGTTAGCGTAGGAGATCATACCTGAGTCCTATAATCACACGACGTAACCGAATATGATCGGCCTACAGGCCTCTCTATGTTGTTTTGTTCTTGATAATCCTCATCTAAAACAAAAAAAAACAATTAAATTTAAGACATTGACAGAATTCTTGAAAACAAAAAAAACAGTTGGTGGTACTAGATGGCAGGACTTTTCTCCAAAGTGCGTCTAGGTATGTACCACCGCTAGTTATTCTGCCGCCAAGCAGTAGTGCGCAAGCACTACTCTGTTACGCTTTGAAGGGCACTGTAGCTAGTGAAATTACTGGGCAATTGAGACTATGATCTGATCTCACAGCCGAACAACCTTATTACCAGACTGTGCTGAAGTGTCAGGATGATGTGCGCAGTGCAGTGTCACGCGAAACTTTATATTTTAGTACTGACACTGTCCTGTTATGGGCGGCCGTATTGCTTAACATCATGTGAACTACAGCTCGTCAAATCATTCATTAAAATAAAAAAAATTAATGTGATTGTTCGAACGAAAACTGCGATTTGTATATATATCGTCTTTATTTCATTTGAAATCGCGATGGTCAACAAAACATTCTGAGGAATCCGGCATGTTCAGGAATCACCACCCCACTTGCGCGTGCACCATTATGTCATTCACCAACCCGCACTTGGCCAGCGTGGCGGGTTATGGCCCACACGCTCTCCCCGTGAGATGGTTTTTGTCCCAGCAGTGCGAATTTAGGGCTGATGATATTACTTAGCCATTATAACGCCCAACGATCACATACATAGATTCTGGACCCTAACTAGGATTCCCCGTATCTAGGTACGCAGGAACTACGAGGACCATGGTCCCACAACACACAGACTCAGAACAAGACGCTTTTTTTTCTGTGCTCATATACTTGTCCTGTCGCGGGAATCGAACCCGCCACCTTCGGGTTATGAGCCCACCTGCTCAACCAACACACCACAGAGGCTGTCAATATTGTTTTCAGTTTAATATAAAGAACTGGTATCGAGGTCGTGTGGCTTTCTACTCTACGCAGCAGATATAGTTCGAGTACCGTTTGGCCCTGCACTAGTCACTTTCCAAGATAATGTAAAACAAAAAGACATCACTGTAAAGTTTCTTGTAGTTTCTACTTTACAGGTGTAATCGAAGCTTCGGATCGGAGTTTTCTGTTCTGCAATGTGCCAGATTGCTTGCACCAGTATTGGGAAAGAGAACTTCTTGTTTATTCAAATCCACATATTGTACCTAATGGGCTTGCTATACCTAAATTTAATATATGGCATCAAACTCTTTGTAATTTTATATGCTTAGTACAAGTTAATTTTAAGTAGGTACCTAATATCATTTTGATTTGCAAAAGTGCTAAAAATAACCTATTTGCAATAAAATCTTTTGAGTTTTAATGTCAAGACATCACTTATACCTAATTCGGAATTTGCACTCGTTTAAACAGCCTATAACTATTTTTTTTTAAAGTTAGATACGTAGTACCTACAATTTATTCAGTGACAGCTCAGCTTGTGTAGATAAGGGGAAATAAAAACTTTCGACAAAGTGGTGGAAAGGAGAGTCCTATGTTTCCAGCTTTATTTATAATATTTTAATTAAATAACTACGATGTTATAATAATAATGATAGACTATAGGTGTGATTGATAAAAGGCTCACCTGCGTTTTCTGCCGTTAAGACCACGTTAAAACAAATCTGAAACATATAAAAAAATCATTGACAATTTCGTTAAAAAAATTAGGTGGATACCTTAATTTACAGCGGAACTAGATTAGAAAGTTAAGATCAAAACAAAGCAAGTATGGAATGTTTGTTGATTAAATGTAGAAACTCACTGCACTAATTTAGTGTTAAAATATTCGGAAACATACACCATACTTTGGACTAAAAATAGATAATCTAAGTGATTTAATATTAACCATCAATTAAACACGGTGAGTGGATTATACCTATAATATCATTGGGTGACACTGCTGGATGTAACTACCGGGTTCAACTGGAAAAGGAATAATCCTACAACTTAAATTTATCACGAGGTTTTGGCGCGAAAGCGAAAAAGATTGCGTCACCGCATTGTATTATTTTCCTAAACTTGTGTTATTTTCGGTGTTAGTGCATAAAATTGGTGGCATTCTATTCGTTAAGTGCTGGATTACAGGCGTGAGTGTGGGAAAATGGTATAATGATGGTGAAACGTTTCTTTTCGTGTTGCTTCCAAAACTCCATAGAAGCTTCAAGTAAAGTTGCCACCACTTTACTAGGAGTATGACTTTGACTAGACTATGACTTGACTTGATGACTTCGGCTATGACTTGACACATATTTGCGTGAACTATCATTAACTTGATAAATTTTCAATTACTTGACACTGGCTAAATACACAAAAGAGCTAAAACATTTTTAAAAAATTATCATGGATAAACTTCCTGACGTAGCACACACATCTCAACATTTCATAAAATATAAAATTACAATAATATTAGGTCTTTACCTATGAAATTGCCGTTTTGTTTGAAAAAAGTTAAAGTATTTTTTTTTCGAACTTATTTATTTCTTTTATTCAAAGTAATCACCCCTGCAATCAATGCATCTTTGCCAACGTTGTGGCAGTTTATGGATGCCCTTCTTGAAAAAATCAGCAGGACGGGAGACAACAAACTCTTCAAAGGCGTTTTGTACTGCCTCTCGGGAATTGAATTTTTTTCCCGCTAAAAAGTTGTCCAAATTTTGGAATAAGTAATAGTCGGTAGGCGCAAGATCTGGTGAGTATGGCGGATGAGGGAGAGCTTCCAAACCCAACTCATGCAGCTTAGAGACGGTCTGTTGTGCAGTATGGGGTCGCGCGTTGTCGTGAAGTAGCAGTGGAGACGACCGATTGACCAAAGCTGGTTGCAAACGCGCGAGTTTCGCCATCATTGTGGTCAGTTCTTCAATGTACACATCTGAAGTAATGCTCTCACCGTTTTGTAAAAAGCTATGATGAATCATACCAGCACTAGACCACCAAACTGTGACCATCACCTTTCTAGGGGTCATTTTTCGTTTTGCACATTGCTTTGGTACCGAACCAAGATCTAACCAACTTGCTGAGCGCTTTCGATTGTCAAAAAGAATCCATTTTTCGTCGCACGTAACAATTCGGTTCAAAATTCCTTCATTTCTGTGCCTGTTAAGCAGCGCAAGGCAAGTCTCGACGCGTACGTTGCGCTGGCGATCGTTAAGTTCGTGGGGCACCCATCTATCAAGCTTTTTTATCTTGCCAATCTGTCGCAAATGGACCAATATTGTTTTGATGCTAACATCAAAAGCTGCTGCCAGCTCAGCTGTAGATTGAGATTCATCAGCTTCCACAATCGCCTTTAATTCATCATTGTTGACCAAAGTTTCCGGACGACCACGAGGTTCATTTTTCAAGTCAAAATTCCCAGAACGGAACCGAGCAAACCAATAACGGGTTGTACGTTCGTTTGTACAGTTCTCTCCGTAAACGTCGTTGATGTTACGTGTCGTTTGTGCCGCGTTGGTGCCACGACGGAACTCATATTCCATAATTACACGAAATTTCAAAGTATCCATTATGAGGAAAAATGTTG
This sequence comes from Ennomos fuscantarius, assembly GCA_905220475.3. NCBI lineage: Eukaryota > Metazoa > Arthropoda > Insecta > Lepidoptera > Geometridae > Ennomos > Ennomos fuscantarius. The sequence goes on from HG992039.1 coordinate 7,132,119, forward strand.
AAATGTAATGAAAATACAACGCTAATCAATAAACAAAACACTTATATTGTAAATAGAATGTCATATTTTTAAAACAAAATAAATTTGAATTTAGAATTCATAGCCAATCAAAAATTTTTTTTGTTTGAAAAAGTCTGTACTGCAATACGGCAATTTCATAGGTAAAGACCTATTATATAAAAATAAAATTGATTGATTTGGATTTTTAAATAGTTTTGCGAAAAAACTCACCGCAACAAAAATCACACGAACAAAACTAAACGATATCATTTTTCTACTATTTATACACTACTCATTTGCACTAAAATACTAAACCGTTGCTTATTGACGGAAGCGAGGAAGTTGTGAAAAGTAGCAAAAGCCGGCACGGTTTATATACGAGTATACTCACCACTTACCTACATGTATTGTGCGGAATAATAAATGCAAATGGCTCGTGCCAACGACATTCGCTCGGGTCGCAGTATACCATTTCTTTTATCTTTAACTAGGAAAAATAGCCAGTAGGTTAATTATTCTAGACAAGTCTACGGCTATGCTGATATTTCACTACTGAACGCTTAATGGCGGATTTAAAAAAGCTACCTTCGGCTATCTCTCCGTAGGTATATATTGAAATCTAGCAGTTTTGATTTGGTGGAAGTATTATTATTTTAGCTGCTATATCTATCTAAATATATATAGCTCAAAGGTGACTGACTGACTGACATAGTGATCTATTAACGCACAGCCCAAACCACTGGACGGATCGGGCTGAAATTTGGCGTGCAGGTAGATGTTATGACATAGGCATCCGCTAAGAAAGGATTTTTCGAAATTCTACTCTTAAGAGGGTGAAATGGGTGGTTGAATTATTTTCCCATAGGCCACGCCGCGGGCGAAGCTGCGGGCAGAAGCTCGTTTTAGTATATAAGTAAGTCACCTACGGATTGTTTTATACCGCCGTTTATTCTTCTCTACTGCTACAGTATATCCAAAGGTTGTCTGGAAGAGATCGCTGTCAGCGATAAGACTGCCCAGTGTTACACTAGTTCGTAAATATTATAGTTATTCCTGATTTTGTACTTCATTGGTTAGACAATAAAGAGTTCTCTATCTAGCTATTCATCTATCTATACCCGCGTTAATATCCACCGTAAATGGATTTGGATCACATCGCCAGATTCTACTTTCGTAAGATCTTAAACTTTGCCCACATTCGTCAGGATGTCCCTATAAGCCTCGGTCCCGGCTGTTATCGTCAGACAAGCCTTTAGGCGGCCTAAAATTCTGACACTACATAAGTCTGACCACTTTCCTATACGACAAGTAGAAGCAAACAAATGAAGAAATTTGTATTGGATACTTATTTGGCAAAATTTGCACACTATATAAAATATCTCTATATTTTAGAAAAATCTATCGCAGTTTGTATGTTCTTTTGTTTTCTGGTGATGGCTTTCACTTACACACTAACACAGTTGAGCCGATTCTGATAAACTTTTGCACCCAGATTGCTTATTACTACCAAGATCAACAAAGGATACTTTTATCCCGGAAAATTAAATGTGACGCGTGAGAACGAGTCTAAAGATTATTTTGGATGAAACCGAATAGAAATGATCACAGAAACACATATTAATACCAACTACGTATTTTACTGAAAACTAATCGGTAAACTAAATAAAACATTTCCCGGAAATCTTTGTCCGAGGTAAATAGTAGGTACGTGTGGGTTATTCCCGGAGTTCACTGTGTGTGGATTCGGACTAGAGCGTAAAGCGTTGTTTAGGGACAAAGAATCAAACTTTAATGTTTAGGGGGTATATAATATTAAGTCCCAGAGGTTTTTCCACTGCGCCCTATGTAGGGCGCAATATCTATCCAATCAAGACACAACGTTTTGTCAAGTCAAACCGTTATAAAATTATTAACACAGAAAAATCTTATCAGTCTCAGTTTGGATTCTGAGCGGTGCTTCTTTCAACAAAATTCTTATTAACATCAGTTGAACGAGCGTGTAGCCAAAAACTGGACACGGTCAGTATTGTGTGTCATTATGAATGTATTGTAGGTATTGTATATTTTATGTGTAGTCTAGTTCCGCGAAAAAGCGAAATTAGGAACTTATAGGTTGGTTGGCTTAAAAAAGTATTTATAATATGGCATAAGGTGGGAATAATTCAATCTTTCGAATTTGTGAACCATGTAACCGTCTTTTCACTTCGTATCTATGCCCATCTGCATTAAAGTTTGGCAGCTCCTAATCCAAATGTAGTGCATACGGGTATTAGTCTTTTTTTGTGTTTTGGCTCCACACTTTTGTGTATTTAGCCAGTGTCAAGTAATTGATAATTTATCAAGTTAATGATATTTCACGCAAATATGTGTCAGGTCACAGTCGGAGTCATCAAGTCAAGTCAGAGTCAAGTCATAGTCTAGTCTACTCAAGTCATACATACTCCTAGTAAAGTGGTGGCCACTTTACCAGAAGCTTCTATGGAGTTTTGGAAACAACACGAATAAAAACGTTTCACCATCATTATACCACTTTCCCACACTCATGCCTGAAATCCAGCACTTAACGAATAAAATGACACCAATTTTATGCACTAACACTGAAAATAACACAAGTTTTGGGAAATAATATAATGCGGTAACGTGTTATCTTTTTCGTTTTCCCGCCAAAAAAAACCGGTATTAGTCTATCTATAGTAAAACTTTTAATACTATAGCACAACTATAGTATAACTATAATAAAAAAAAGTTTTAATCAATTGCTTCCGATATAAAACTAACAATGCTTAAGATTGCGTGTGAAGATATTTTTCATGTCATCATTAACATATTAATTTATGAATGTATTACAAAACGCGAGGATGGTCATTATGCGATTCATGTAATTATTATAGTTTACTTTCTCGTCGTAATATTAGTTACTAGGAAAGTATTTGACAATAAGGTAGTTTCACTGGGTTTTGAGTTTTTAAGTCCTCTTCGTGGAATTGGTCGTTGTCTTTCGGTTGAAGTAACGAGTTAATTCTTGTAACTAGAGTGTAGAGAAGTTTCAGTCGCTTGTGTAGTTGGTCTAGCGTTGCTTCTCTTTGTTTGGTAGTTTTGACACTGTACGCGAAACTTAGTAAAATCCCCCCAAGTAAAGCATGTACTTTGGAAACATAATACCATGCTCTTTTGATAAAGCGGTTAAAATGTAATGGAAAGTATTTGACAGTACAGTAGTTTCACTTTTTGTAGTTCAAAATAGCAAATTTAAATAGCTCCGTCCTTGTTAAACGTCTGTGGTCTGAAAGAGACAAACAGTTTCCGATAACTACATCAAATATGAATTAGAAAAAACACAATTCACTCACAAAATAATGTACTTATCTAAGAAACTAGGCAAGCAAATTTAAAGAAATCAATGAATTTGAAAGTTATCTGAAAAATAGGTAATAGAATTGAGAACTATTCAACACAGTTGGTTAAATTCTAAATATTGTATTATCTGTGATATGGACAAAGCGGTCGAAACGTTTTACCATAGATAATAGTTTTTTATTAGACAGCCTCTGTGGTGTGGTGGTTCAGCATGCCGGCTCATAACCCGGAGGCGGCGAGTTCGATTCCCGCGCCAGTATTTGTGCACAGATCTGTGTACGTGATTATTTGTAGTTATTTATTTTGGAAAAAAAAAAATAGACCTTGGGATTTCTTTGAACAAAAAACTAGATATAATTATAATAAAATTTATTTTACTTCAAATTGAGTCTTAATCCTAAGGAATATAATTTGATCATAAAAATATATTCAATAATCACAATAAAGGACGGATATAACTCGCATAATATGATAAATACGTTATTTATTTCCTTCTCACTCGCACCACATCGGCATAGTGAGAAAACTTTTTTTTTTCAGTTTTGTCGGGAAAACGAAAAAGATCGTGTCACCGCATTGTATTATTTTCCAAAGCTTGTGTTATTTTCAGTGTTAGTGCATGAAATTGGTGGCATTTTATTCGTTAAATGCTGGATTACAGGCATGATTGTGGGAAAGTGCTATAGTGATGGTGAAACGTATCTTTTCGTGTTGTTTCCAAAACTCCATAGAAGCTTCTGGTAAAGTCGCCACCACTTTATTAGGAGTATGACTTGACTAGACTACACTATAACTTGACTTGATGACTTGGACTGTGACTTGACATACATAATTATATATTACTTAACTCGAAAAATTATCAATTACTTGACACTGGCTAAATACACAAAAGTGTGGAGCCATACCAAAACAAAAGAAAACTATATTTTTCAGATTCCATTAAATCGTTTCTTCATTAGCGCATTATTACAACTTAACATCTACAGAAAATAATTCAAAATTACATTGTATATTTTATATTATATTATATTTGTGAACTTTGATTGCAATGCAAAAAGAGAAATGTCAAACTAATTATGCACATAAGCTGCGTCAAATTCATACAATTTTGTGTTTCTGCATTTTGCAATCAAATTACACGATCGCCTTGCTGCTGAGCGATCACGTAACTCGACTGCAACTAATAGAAACACAAATTTGTTGGATTTAACAGTTACTATACGCAGTTTATGTGCATAGTTAGTACGGAAATGTCTCCTGTTGCCAGATCCCCCCAGACCCCATTTAACCTAAGCTATGGTTTCATTGCTTTCTTCTTCAACGAAAACTCAAGCAACGCAGAATTTGAAACCACAATCCGACAGTCATAAGTCACTATTGTCTGAGATACCATCGATTCAAAATAATTATGCTTATATAACAAACACCTTCTAAAATCTAAAACAAGACTTGTTAGTACAAAATATTTTCACACAGATTTCAAACTGTTCAACTTAGTTTCAACAAAGTCTAGATCGTTGATCCTCTCCATTGTTGTAATATTCGATGGCTGCGTTATATTTGATGATGACGTCATCATTGTCTCGTTCGACGCCATCCCTTCAAAGGTAACAGGGATGTTCCATATATCCTTAGAGATTGTTGTGTTTTCGTTGTTAATGTGTATACTTAATATGTTCTCTGTATCAAATACTTTAAGCGTTTTGTGATTCGAGCCTCGAGGTTTCGTAGTAAGGATTGCTGTCATGTTGTTTAATTCGGTTAGGACTTCTGTAAATAGATTAAAACTTTCTGTTAATAATTGAAAATAAAAATACAAATTTTCTTTATACCACACGACTGAAGTAAAACTTTTTAGTTTAGCTCCATCTATCGGCCGGATAAGAAAATGTTACATATGTCAAACATACCAGAATAATAATGTAAAAGAACCTTTATTACCTCATCATGTACCAGATCTGCCCTTTTCAAAATTAGGTATTGATATATTAGAATTTAGGAAAAAGAGCTATCTTGTAATTTATGACTATTATTCAAAATGGTTAGACATTAAACTGATACTCAACAAAACTGCTAATAGTACAATTAATGCTCTACTTGATATTTTTTGTAACTTTGGTGTACCATCGGAAATAGTATCCGATCATGTTCCTTTTGATTCAAAGGAATGTAAAAGTTTTGCTTCTGAGTGGGGTTTTAAATTCACATATTCTAGCCCTAAATATCCACAATCAAATGGAATGGCAGAGCGTGCCGTACAGACAGCAAAAAAATTGTTGTATAAATGCTTTGATGATAATGTGGATTATAGAACAGCCTTATTAAAATATAGAAGTACACCTGTCTCTGGCACAAAATATTCCCCTGCACAGTTGCTAATGAATAGAAATTTAAAAACTAAGTTACCTGTACCTTATCAATATTTACAACCTAGACTGAATGAAAATGTAAAGACTGTTATGCATAAAACCTTAGATAGAAATATTAAGAACTATAATGTAAAAACTAGAAATAAGTCAGAGTTTGTAGTAGGACAAAAAGTTTGGTTTAAAAAAGTAGTTGATGGCAGGAGATGGTTACCAGGTACAGTAATAAAGAAAAATGGTTTAAGATCATATGATGTAGCAGATAGGGATGGTATAGTTTACTGCAGAACTTCATATCATATCCGAGCATAATTTGGTGGTTCTCTTGGTAAGAGTCGAGTGGTGTGGAGTTTCATGGTTTCCTTACAATTAAATTAACTAATTAAACTAAGGATTGCATAATGTATAACTAGATATAGTATATTGGTAAGTATTTTATTGTAAGTATACATTTTAAGAGGATTTTTTTTTTGTTTTGCTTTTGAAACGGTGAATAGTATACTGTTAGATTAAAATAATTGTTAGATAGTAACCAAGGAAATAAAACTAATGTAATAATAATAGGTAATATATGTTTTGTTAATATATAAAAGGGGAAGATGTAGTATATGTCACTGTCAATGTGACATATTGGAATTGGCATGGGGACCCGCCCTTGTCACATGGCCGGTGCATAAGAAGAAATATAGTTATAATTTTCTGCATTAAATTATCTTTTATTTATAATATAAATATCACAATACTACAATAACTTTGTTATTGCTTTGTTTAATGTTGATGTCGCTATCTTGTTAATTGTAAATTATCATTTTACCGGACATACATACCAATATAATAATACAAATTTTTAACTTTGTTATGTTGACAATGGAGATCTACGTTAACCAACAAATTTCAACTTCCATTCGCCTCGCCAGCTTACTCCCCAAGTCAAGCGTGCGTAAAGAAGTTTCATTTAAAACATAGAATAGGGAAGATAAGCCATTGGTTTTTGAGAAGTGGTCCGTTTAGGTCCAACACATACCGTGTGTAGAAGAGATAGCAATACTCAAGTATCGTTACCTCTTTCTACACACGGAACGCGACCCGAGCGTTATAAACTAGCACGGCGCAATTTTTGGGCGAGATTTGAGGATGTGTCTCAACTCTCAACTTCTCTCTTTCAATTAAAATGTCTGTTTGGTTTTCGTGAAAAAATCTCTTTTTGGTAATTTTATCTTTTTTTTTTACCTAAGATTCAATTCAATTCAAATCTTTTTTTTTTCATTCATAGCAGACTTTTGTTTGTATGTTTATACGCGAGGCAAAACGGCTGAAGCGAATTGGAAGAAATGCATACTTTTCATGCAAGAAAATAAAAGTTTTCAACAAGAAATATATGTCACCTATGAACAAGCAGTAGTGTGCAAGCACTCCTTCCGGTTTGAAGGGCACTGTAACTAGTGAAGTTACTGGGCAAATGAGACTTTATGATCTGATCTCAGAGTCGAGTAATCTTATTACCAGACTGTGCTGATGTCTCAGGATGATGTGCGCAGTGCAGTGTCACGCGAAACTTTATATTTTGGAGTTCTGAGTGACACTGTTCTGTTATGGGCAGCCGTGTCGCTTAACATCAGGTGAACGACTAGCTAGCTCGTCACATAATCAATAAGTATGATTATATCCATAATACATACCCGTAAGCTGCAAGCTTTCATTTTCATCCATTAAATTTTCCTTTAACTCCTCACTATCAACAAGTGCATCCTTTACTTTAACAAACGTTTCGCGGTGTCTCTCCAATACCACCTTTCTCATCGACGACCTATTCTTTATAGGCGAGAAATTATACAAAACAGAAGTCTCACGCACTCTATCCAAGAGCTTATGCTTGATAAACGTTTTATTTCCACTTTCGTCGGAAATATTAAGCAGTTTGTCCAATTCAACAGTGAAATTTAACTGCGAGCAATTTTTTGCTCGGAGTTTCGTCAATTTCAATAGTGGAAAATTCGACAGATTCCTTGTAGACGATCGCAAGTTAGTTCTTGCGAAGATACTTCTTGTTAAGTTTGCTTTTCTAGGCGAGTTTAAGTATGTTTGATTTTTAATAACGGTGTGTGTTACGTTATTCAGTTGGTTTTGAGTTTTTGAGTCATCTTCGTGGAATTGGTCGTTGTCTTTCGGTTGAAGTAACGAGTTAATTCTTGTAACTAGAGTGTAGAGAAGTTTCAGTCGCTTGTGTAGTTGGTCTAGCGTCGCTTCTCTTTGTTTGGTAGTTTTGTCACCGTACGCGAAATCTTCCGGACCGCAAAGGAGATTGGAGACCACCTTGCATTCAATTTGTACTGTAAAAAATACCAAATATATAAACTTTGGTGAATACTTGGTGGTTGGAATATTTGGTGTTTACTAGGTAGTAGGAATTTTCTGCAAAGTTCGTCTAGGTAGGTACCACCGCTTTGCCAGTTATTCTGCCGCCAAGCAGTAGTGTGCAAGCACTACTGTGTTCCGGTTTAAAGGGCACTATAGCTAGTGAAATTACTGGGCAAATGAGACTTTATAACCTAATCTCAGTCTTGTAATCTTATTGCTGATGTCTCAGAATGACGTGTGCAGTGAAGTGTCACGACAAACTATAGGTACTCTAGTGTCAAGTGTCACTGCAATTTCATACAACGCCATCTAGCCCTAAAAGTACAGCGTAATGTTCATCATGACAGTTCATACTTCAAAGTACACTTCATTTGTAAATATAATGCCATGCTCTTCTGACAAAGGGGTTAAAATGAGACACGAGATATTTTAATTTCGTTTACAAATGCTATAGTTTTTTTTTTTACTTTTGTGGACATCACACATTGCGCCTGTTGGCATAAATAGTCCATTGGTGTCTTACCTTTATTCAAATCGGCTAGAAAAGGCAACAGCTTATCATGCTGGGATAAAGCATTTGGCTCAATCTCGTTATAAACATTGAAGAAGTCACGCACCACGCAGCCTGTGTCTATCACAGAACACACGTTAGCGTTATTGTAAGTTGAATCTTCTAATGCTACTAGAAGTTTCTGATGCATCATTTGTTTTGATTTCTGGAATAGAAAAATAAGTTGCACATATTATTTGAAATAAAACTTCTTACGCACGCTTGACTTGGGGAGTAAGCTGGTGAACGCGAGGCGAACGGAAGTTGAAGTTGCTTCACGTAGATCTCTATTGTCAACATAACAAAGTAAAAAAAAATTTATATGTTGGTATGTCCGGTAAAATGACAATTTACAATTGAAGGGGTGAGAATAAAATGGGTTTAACTGTCAATTTGATAGTTTCGAGAAAATTGACTTTAAACTTCAACGGCCTCATTTTAATGTAGAGTGTGTATAAGGTAATAGAAAAAGTTTATGTAAGTTTTAGTTGATTGAAAATGTTTTAATTCTATTTTAAAATACTAAATATAGTACTAATTCTTACAATTACTGTAAAAATATAATATAATAATGTTTTTATGCTAAGCGAACTCTATTCCTGTGACAGATAAACCGCTTTTAGACTAACAATCTCAAGATTTAAGCCTCATTTCGATATTTTGAGAATGTATTATCGTAGATAATTTCACGCCGAATCCAACGATACCCATAAGTCATTTTGTGAAAAAAATCAGTTAAACCCTTTTTGTTCTCACCCCTTCAATTATTGTCAAGATGGCGACATTAACATTAAACAAAGCAAAAATAATATACCGGCTGATAGATGGAGCTAAACTAAAGAAGTTTTACTTACATCAGCGAAAGCAGCGGGGTCCACAATCAAGAACACACTGTCTCGAACTTCCTGAACCTCTTGTTGCCAGGACTTTATCAGTAGAGCTGAATGGTAGCTATCCGGTGACGTCATCAGTGCTGGTACCAGGTGAGGGTCCAGAGCTTCTAAGCTAGCGAGGCCACTACGTAACGAAACTATCCCTGAATAGTAAAAGAAAACACTAGTTTTCAGAGGTTACGTATTTTTATGTGTTTATTATTTTCAGGAGAAAGTTCTTATGAAAGAAAAAATCTAAGAAAGTTAGAAAATTTTCACCACGCGGGTGAAACTGCGGGGCGCAGCTAGTATATAATAATAACGTTCAACGATCACGTACATAGATCCTGGACAAATACTTGTCCTGCCGCAGGAATCGAACCCGCCACCTACGAGTTATGAGCTGACCTGCTCAACCACCACACCACAGAGGCTGTCTGTATCCACTATTATCTTCTGCTGCTGCAGTCAAATTAGTTGGATATGTAATGATATTTACACCTGAGCGCTATAACTGTGCTTCGGTAAGCTATTGGTCCAAGTTTTTGTTGTGAGACAATTTTCGAGCAAGCAAGCAAGCCTATCAATCAAGAAAATTTTCGGACCCCTATAAACACCTAGCCATTTGGCTTTGCGAGAAGAGGCATATAAAAAATTAAGTAGGTATTAGACTCGCACTCACTTTGATCTACTTAATTCTACTGTAAACTTGCTAAAGCTTTAAAGTGTCACTAACACATATTAAGAATTTCACATTTTTCTATTACGCAAATGTCGTACTATACAATACAATACAAAAATTCTTTATTGTACACCAGAAAAAATAAACATTTACAGAAGATGAAACTTAAAGCTATAGTACAATGGGCGGACTTATCGCTAAAAGCGATCTCTTCCAGTCAACCTTTGGATGGAAAGAATGATTGGAGAGATAGAGGTCGGTGGTGTAAACAAATTAAGTGAAATTGAGAAGAATGAAACTAATAAAAATAAGAATAAATAAAGATTATAGAACTAAATATTTTTATTAAATAATATAATAGGTCTTTACCTATGAAATTGCCGTATTGAAGTACAGACTTTTTCAAACAAAAAAAAGTTTTGATTGGCAATGAATTCTAAATTCAAATTAATTTTGTTTTAAAAATATGACATTCTATTTACAATATAAGTCTTTTGTTTATTGATTAGCGTTGTATTTTCATTACATTTCAACATTTTTCCTCATAATGGATACTTTGAAATTTCGTGTAATTATGGAATATGAGTTCCGTCGTGGCACCAACGCGGCACAAACGACACGTAACATCAACGACGTTTACGGAGAGAACTGTACAAACGAACGTACTACCCGTTATTGGTTTGCTCGGTACCGTTCTGGGAATTTTGACTTGAAAAATGAACCTCGTGGTCGTCCGGAAACTTTGGTCAACAATGATGAATTAAAGGCGATTGTGGAAGCTGATGAATCTCAATCTACAGCTGCGCTGGCAGCAGCTTTTGATGTTAGCATCAAAACAATATTGGTCCATTTGCGACAGATTGGCAAGATAAAAAAGCTTGATAGATGGGTGCCCCACGAACTTAACGATCGCCAGCGCAACGTACGCGTCGAGACTTGCCTTGCGCTGCTTAACAGGCACAGAAATGAAGGAATTTTGAACCGAATTGTTACGTGCGACGAAAAATGGATTCTTTTTGACAATCGAAAGCGCTCAGCAAGTTGGTTAGATCCTGGTTCGGTACCAAAGCAATGTGCAAAACGAAAAATGACCCCTAGAAAGGTGATGGTCACAGTTTGGTGGTCTAGTGCTGGTGTGATTCATCATAGCTTTTTACAAAATGGCGAGAGCATTACTGCAGATGTGTACATTGAAGAACTGACCACAATGATGGCGAAACTCGCACGTCTGCAACCAGCTTTGGTCAATCGGTCGTCTCCACTGCTACTTCACGACAACGCGCGACCCCATACTGCACAACAGACCGTCTCTAAGCTGCATGAGTTGGGTTTGGAAGCTCTCCCTCATCCGCCATACTCACCAGATCTTGCGCCTACCGACTATTACTTTTTCCAAAATTTGGACAACTTTTTAGCGGGAAAAAAATTCAATTCCCGACAGGCAGTACAAAACGCCTTTGAAGAGTTTGTTGTCTCCCGTCCTGCTGATTTTTTCAAGAAGGGCATCCATAAACTGCCACAGCGTTGGCAAAGATGCATTGATTGCAGGGGTGATTACTTTGATTAAAAGAAATAAATAAGTTCGAAAAAAAAATACTTTAACTTTTTTCAAACAAAACGGCAATTTCATAGGTAAAGACCTAATATTTACCTATCTATTAAGATACATATCATAAATAAACAATAAATTAAATATACCCGATTCATATAAATACTGGATAATATATAAGTATGACGGCGGCTACGTCCAGTTATAAACTCTATGCACAGCGATCGAGCACCGTAATTTACCCTGTGGTGGCATTAAATGTATTACAGTGGCAGCACTGGCAACTGTCATGGCGGCCCTACCTGTCTGGCTATATAAAGGGATCGATTGGTGTGCTACGGATCATTCTTGTTCCAGACACAGCGCGGTGCGGACATGCTGAAGGCCTATAGTTATATAGGTTGCAACCTACCTACCCACAAACCGTTTCTGCCCACATCAGAAGTGGGATTGCCCAATGCCCATCTCCACATCAAGCAACGCAAAATGTGACGTGACGTTATGTGAATGATGACGTGACGGCGGGTGACACTAATATCAATTTTAGTTGCAGGGTTAACCCAGACCAGTGAAAAAAAAAAGAGAATGAAAGTTATGGTAAAAAAAAGTAATGATTCGTTTGAGAAAAAAAAATTAGAAAAAAGAGAAAAAAGGGTAAAAAAAAAAATTTAAAGAAAGAAAAAAAAAAGTAAGAAAAGAGAATGTAAAAATGATGAAAAAAAAAATGTGTCTGAATGCTAAAGGGATATCTATCCGGTCTAGCACTATCCGGTCCATTTTTCATAAATGAAGGGATAAGGTATTGGTTGGAATAATGATTTTTGGTTGCTAAAGGGATATCTATCCGGTCTAGCACTATGCGGTCCATTTTTTATAAATGAAGGGATACTGATGGTCCTGAACTGAGTTGTCGATGGGTTAACCCTGACGATGACTGGAAGGTTAAAATACTTTTGACTAATCAAATTGAAAACTAATGTTTTGACTTTGACTTAGACTCCAAGTTTAACTCAATTTGTCAGGATGAACGAGCAATAACACTGATGTCCCTCACCAGGTACATAGTGAAGCTAAGCGTACGAGGACGTACGCACGTCAGTATGGCCGTGACGGCGGCTACGTCCAGTTATAAACTCTATGCACAGCGATCGAGCACCGTAATTTACCCTGTGGTGGCATTAAATGTATTACAGTGGCAGCACTGGCAACTGTCATGGCGGCCCTACCTGTCTGGCTATATAAAGGGATCGATTGGTGTGCTACGGATCATTCTTGTTCCAGACACAGCGCGGTGCGGACATGCTGAAGGCCTATAGTTATATAGGTTGCAACCTACCTACCCACAAACCGTTTCTGCCCACATCAGAAGTGGGATTGCCCAATGCCCATCTCCACATCAAGCAACGCAAAATGTGACGTGACGTTATGTGAATGATGACGTGACGGCGGGTGACACTAATATCAATTTTAGTTGCAGGGTTAACCCAGACCAGTGAAAAAAAAAAGAGAATGAAAGTTATGGTAAAAAAAAGTAATGATTCGTTTGAGAAAAAAAAATTAGAAAAAAGAGAAAAAAGGGTAAAAAAAAAAATTTAAAGAAAGAAAAAAAAAAGTAAGAAAAGAGAATGTAAAAATGATGAAAAAAAAAATGTGTCTGAATGCTAAAGGGATATCTATCCGGTCTAGCACTATCCGGTCCATTTTTCATAAATGAAGGGATAAGGTATTGGTTGGAATAATGATTTTTGGTTGCTAAAGGGATATCTATCCGGTCTAGCACTATGCGGTCCATTTTTTATAAATGAAGGGATACTGATGGTCCTGAACTGAGTTGTCGATGGGTTAACCCTGACGATGACTGGAAGGTTAAAATACTTTTGACTAATCAAATTGAAAACTAATGTTTTGACTTTGACTTAGACTCCAAGTTTAACTCAATTTGTCAGGATGAACGAGCAATAACACTGATGTCCCTCACCAGGTACATAGTGAAGCTAAGCGTACGAGGACGTACGCACGTCAGTATGGCCGTGACGGCGGCTACGTCCAGTTATAAACTCTATGCACAGCGATCGAGCACCGTAATTTACCCTGTGGTGGCATTAAATGTATTACAGTGGCAGCACTGGCAACTGTCATGGCGGCCCTACCTGTCTGGCTATATAAAGGGATCGATTGGTGTGCTACGGATCATTCTTGTTCCAGACGCGGCGCGGTGTGGACATGCTGAAGGCCTATATATAGTTATATAGGTTGCAACCTACCTACGCAGAACCCGTTTCTGCCCACAAGTATAAATACATACATAATAATAATAATAATATAACTGGTATTGATGCTAAAATAGGTACTTACTATTATCATCAGATGAACACGAAACCGCAAATGATCCAATTTGCAGCAACCTCTCATTATACAAATCAAAGTCTTTTACAAATTGACAGTCTTCTATCACATCCTCCGACTCTGTACCTTTCAGCACACAAGAGCATCCCTTATTTGCATCTGTAAAATGCTGCTTTAATACTTCAACCGGAGAGGTGTTATTACTGAAGGAATGAACCAGTAATGTGAGTAATGCAGTATTGGTGTTGGTCTCTAACACGTAAAGTACATCTTTCAGGACATCTACCATGACATTAACATTAGACGGCATTATGGGCAGCTTCAATGTCTCTGAGGTAGCTTTAACTGTGGTACTGACGTCACCTTCAATGAGCTCGCTGAATAAAGCCTTCGTTTCACGGAGAACCTGAAATAAAGTTGCTAAACTATTAGACTTTTATACTTCTACATACTATGTGATACGCTTCGGCTAGTGCGCAATGGTTTGCCGCAATTTGATTTCATCATCAGACACATACCACGTGTACTAGTACAGTAATGTGTGCCAGTCATTTAATAATAGGTTGATATTAGTAGAGTGAGGCTCAGCTAAACCGACGCACCCTGGTTCTAACCCTACGGACCTATGTCTTTACAAGTTTTGTACTCTCTCTTACTATGGTGAAGGAACATCGTGAAGAAACTAGCATGTACTAGAAACACAAAACTCAAGAGCATGGTAACCCATCTACCAACCCGCACTTGGCCAGCGCTCTATGTTGGCCAAGAGCAGGTTGCCATCGCCCACTGGATATGGCTGACACTCTCTCCCTGTGAGCCAAAGCTCATGTCCCAGTTGGAATGTATTGGGTTGATGAGAAATGTGGCGTATTCTAGGCACATTAAAGGAATATTCTATAAATCTGATAACACTTTTGAATCATCCTTTTTGCATCCACTGCAATATAGACCAATGAGAATGCTGCTGATAAATACCTTGATATTCCCTTATCTGGCTCTATTCATAAGTTTGTGTATCTGTGTTAAGGTAGAACAGGACCATGTGGGCGCCCACATGGTCCTGTTCTACCTTAACACAGATACACAAACTTATGAATATACCTTGAATATGCAATACATACCACCTGGCATCTAGCCTTGACAATAAGCTGGTCATTAGGCAGGCAATATCTGCATAATGTCATAGCGGAAAGCAACAACTCATCTATACATACATGTAGACCACTGATGCATTCCACCATCTGTAGAAATAGATGCACAAATTAATGAGAGATGTACAACTTTGCAGATTGATCTGTTTAATTAATGAATTTAATCAAAATAACTAGAAGGTTTTTATTTTCCACCAGTACTTAGCCTATTATTTTCATTATTATCATATTATTATTATCATTATCATCGCCATCATCAGCCATAAGACATCCACTGCTGAACAAAGGCCTCCCATGAGAGAGGTTTGCGATAATGGCTACACTTAGCAGGTGTATTAGTCCTCATAGTAGATTATAATAAAGACTGAGGAGAATGCTGCTACCCATTCTGTGATATTCCCTTTAACCATATTGTAAACCAAACATGGCAAGAGATTTGGCTATTCTTATGATATGGCACACATGGAAACTTCATGGTTAAGGTTGTTAAAGTTAATTTTAACAACAGTAGTAACTTTAACCAAGACTATAGTGCAAACCTGCCTTAGAATCAATAACTTCTTTGTTTTTCACAAGATTAAGTGATTGATTGGATCCAGTTTTTATTATTGATATTATCTTAAGATTTCCTATTTAGTTATTATTGTAATTTGCTCTGTGCATAAATAAATAAATAAATTGGCAAATTCCTCACATCATTCTTCCATTGTTCACATAGCTGCTCATTTTCATTATAATCTGTCTTGTATGCTGCTTCCGCTAATTTATTAAGAATTTCAAATGCATGGTCTATCCAATTGACAAAGTACATAACTGTTACATTGAAAGAATCATTATTACTCTCCTTACTGTCCTGTGTAATATCTTTCACTTGTTTCTCAAGGTAGTTGTCTATAGAAATTAGTTTGTTGAAACACCATGAAAGTCTCTCCAAGTTACACTGTCTAGTATCCTGTAAATATAATATCATATTTAAATAAATATCTAAGATGTATCTAATTAATTTATCTTGTGTAGTTCAAGGTTAATTCATAATTGAATACTTACTTGTAGAAGTATGTGGCTATTATGTTCCAGCCTGAAAACATCAAATAAGCATAGGATGCACTTCTTTATTTGACTTAAACAAAGTGTGTAAACATCACGAACATTAGAAGTATGCCCTTCTTCTAGCCAACAGTGATTTCTACTTTTTATTTTAATTAATAGGGGGTGTATTTCATTCCGTATTTTATCCTGAAACATAATTTAATTATTTAGCACAAGCTACTACATACATTTAGTATTTTAAAATCTGTGGCATAAACACTAGTATAACTTCGAACTCTTCTGCAGCAATTTCACCACAATTAAGTTAAAGGGAATTCGAGATATCCATTTTACTTACTAAAAGATATTTAGTAGCAGCACGGGGGTCGTGAGGCAAAAATTTAATAATTTGTGGAGTGTTCTCCATAATGCTGATTTATTTAATTTGCAAGTTATTGTAATGATTTATATTTAAAAAGATATTATTTTACTGTAAACTCTCGACATTCAAATTCAAATATTTTGAACTGAAATTTGGCTTTTTTTTGGTGTATTAGCTTCACACTTTTGTGTATTTAGCCAGTTTCAAGTAATTGATAATTTCTCAAGTCAATGATATTTCACGCAGATAGAAAAAAAGAAACATTTCACCATCATTATACCATTTTCGCACACTCATGCCTGTAATCCAGCACCTAATAAATAAAAGCACCTAATAAAATTTTCAGTGTTAGTGCATAAAATTGGTGGCATTTTATTCGTTAAGTGCTGGATCACAGGCATGAGTGTGGGAAAATGGTATAATGATAGTGAAACGTTACTTTTCGTGTTGTTTCCAAAACTCCATAGAATCTTCAAGTACAGTTACCACCACTTTACTTTATGACTTTTACTAGACTTAATTATGACTTGACTTGATGACTTCGATTGTGACTTAACACATATTTGCGTGAAATACCATTAACTTGATAAATTATCAATTACTTCACACTGGCTAAATACACAAAAGTGTGGAGACAAAACTCCACTGTTGCATCTCGCTTTTGCAATATAAACGGAACGGTATAAGTAAATGTCAATGTCAACTCGTTCAGCTCAATGACAATAACGATACTCATTCATTGTATTTTTTCCGATTTGTTTCCGATTTCTCTAAATAGTAAAATTAAATTGAGAAAGCGACTGCAAAAAATACGCAACTATGAGCGAATTAGTTTGGGGAATCAAAAACGGCGACATCGATCAAGTAAAGGACATAATAGAAAACAAAGTAAGTATGGAACCTGTCTCACAAATCCACTGAATAGTTTGTATAGAATTAATGTAATTGCGCTTTATTGGCAAATAGCCTTGTTATAGAGAGAAAGCCTTCACGCATTGTCAACTTTTTTTGATTAGTCAACAGTGTGTTGACTTGTATTATAGGATATGATATGATTATACGAATGAGAACCTAGGTGGTAGGACTTTACTGCAAAGTTCGTCTAGGTAGGTACCTCCGCTTTGCCAGTTATTCTGCCGCCAAGCAGTAGTGCGCAAGCACTGCTGTGTTCCGGCTTGAAGGGCACTGTAGCTAGTGAAATTACTGGGAAAATGAGACTTTATGATCTGATCTCACAGTTTAGTAATCTTATTACTAGATTGTGCTGATGTCTCAGGATGATGTGCGCAGTGCAGTGTCACGCGAAACTCTATACTTTAGATTTCCGAGTAACACTGCAGCTGATATGGGCAGCCGTGTGTTTAACACCAGGCGAACGGCTAGCTCGTCACATCATTCCTTGTAAAAAAAACCTAGATGCCTGATGATGATGATGATGAACCTGATGCACTTACATCTATAGGTACAGGCACCACATTTATTTTGTACAAAATTAATAGATCGGTTTCTTTTAATAACATATCACAGTTTATATATTTAATTTTTAAAATAACATAAACACACATAAGTATACAATATTAAGTTTTCTATGTTGTTTTAGAAGATTGATGTGAATGCTCACATTGATGGCAGAGTACCACTTCACTATGCAGCTGACTATGGTCAAACTGTTGTGCTAAACTACTTGTTGGACAAAGGAGCTGATCCAAATGTAAGTACTTTTTTAGGTACCTACTTATATTACTAGAAAAATTGATTCCTAATCTAGAATATTATCTTTTTTATATTAAAATTGCTAGATTTCTATGTGAGGTGAACTAAAAGTTTCCATAATGAAAAAAAATGAGAGGTACTATAAATAGCAAAAAAAAATGTTTCATAAATTATTCTTCATTTGTGTGTAGTGTGTATTTCCATAAATCAGTTTTAATAACATTTATACAACTCCATTGTGACCTCGGAAACATATTTTTCATACTCTTCTTAACAGCTTCTTCTGGTATATAAAAGTCAAGTCAGGTCAGGATTGTATGCAAGATTGTTCAGAAAATCTGTGTTTTCTACCCTCAAAAAATCATTTTAGTATGATGTCATATTCTAAAGATGCCTGAATCTCATGGTAGGTCACATGCCTGTCTGTTTCAATTGTATGGCACAGCATCAATGTTTTTGATGCTCAGGAGTAGATGGGCGACCATCACAAAATTCGTCACTGAGATTGACATGATTGCTTTGAATTCTGCAAACCAGGTATAAATAGTAGTCTTGCATGGTACTTCATTGCCAAAAGCAGTTTGAAACAGACCAAGAAGAAATCTTAAGAAATCATACCATAAAAATGTTCACTATTTAAATCCATGGTCTATGTCCCCATGGATTTAATTAATGAACATGCAAATTTTAAGATGATGTCACAATGTAAAAATGTGTGACAGATGAAAAGAACTGTATTGTACAGCCAAAGATTTCCATTTTAAATGTTTTAACTATTTTTTAATATTGTTTACATAAGCAGCCTGTTCCAGAAAGTGCCCCCTATGTATTGACAATATTATGTTGCAAAACTAAATAGGTTAGGTAATATAACTGATTTAGAAATATGAGGGCAAAATTGCTCAGTAATCACAGAATTGAATTCTTGGAATCTGGAACTGGCCACTCAATGAGTGAATGTAAGCAAAGATTAGAATTTGTATGTTAATAGAGTACACTCTGGTATGTTACAGTTACATACAATTTCTCTATCTTAACAGGTGGTGGACAAACATGGTATATCTGTACTATTGGCTGCTATCTGGGAGGGGCATACTGACTGTGTAAAAACATTGCTGAATAATGTAAGTGTTTGTATAACAATCCGAGAATTGGAGATAAAACAAACATTTTGGTGACTGTTACTTTGTAATTTGTATTCCAGGGTGCATCCAAAACTGGGAAGACTCCAGATGGAACGCCATACCTCGAAGCCGCAGAGAAGGATGAGATCAAGGAGCTCCTCACATAAAAATATTTATATTCTTGAATCATCAGTCATCATTATAGATACTCGTGTATTTTCAAATGCTAAAGTAAAATTACTTTAGAACGGAACAATAAAATCACTCCATCATAAAATATTTTTAAATGCATTTATTTATATTATAATGAATTATTTTTATATGCTCAACATATTTAGATAAAAATATGTATTTTAATTGTGCGTCCATTACTTAGTACCATGCATATTAGATGGCCTGGGCTGTTTTGTGTAAGACTAGATAACACTCTATATGCTTTGAGTGAGAGCCCCATACCCTAAATTTAGCAAATAAATTATTTAATATTTAAGGTATAATTCCAGCAAGTAAGATGTAATTTTTATCACTAAAATAATTAAACTTATATAAATAACATATTCTTTTATTTTCATTTATGGTACCTATAATACACAACTTAGAAATCCAATTTTAAAATAAATCTTACATATTTGTAACACATGCATATTCCGAAGTCTCGCAAAATGGCAAGAGAAAACTAATGATTTTCTATAACAGTGACTTGACATAATACAACATAACAAGAAAAGCTATAATTCCCCCTCACCAGGATATTTTTTATATTTGTTCTTTTGTGGTGGACAATAACACGCATTTTTCTGTGCATCTAAATATGACTTGCAGCCCAGGGTCAGTGTGCCCGTAAAAAGTAGTTTAGCTGCTCCCTTACAACCTAAAAACAGAAGTTAAAGAAAAATTACAATGCTGTATAAATGACATAATATCATAGATATTGGCAGTTAATTAATAGATATTGACTGACAATCTACATATTTTACACACATCATTTTTCTTTTTATGATGATTATTTTTCATTTTACTTTGGTATAAAAAAAATTACCTTTAGTAATTGCATCACCCGCAACATTCAGTGACTTGTATGAATCACAATAGTTATAAAGGCACCTCTTGAAGTCTAAATCACACTTTTCTTTTCCACTATTACATGTATCGTAACAAAAATCATGGGTGTCGCAACATTTGGTCATATCTTCTAATGGCAAATATTCTGATGCTACTTGAAACCCAAGGGAGCCACAACCATCTGATTTTGGCATATGGTTTCTGTTCCGTACTGGTTTGTGTCCTGAAAAAATAAATTTAAATTTTGAGTGTATGTGGGGCTGAAATAAATTATCACTGCATCATCTCTAATTGCTAACATAGGGGATAAAAATGAACAGATAAGACATTATCTACCTTCAGGACAGGTAAATATGCAGTCTTCTTCCACAGCCGCATCAAAAACTTCATGTAATGATTTAAATTTTTCAGCGACAGTTATTGCGTTCCGCACCCAGTCACCAAACACTGATTCAGCAGATAAAACTGCATCTTTTAAATTCTTTAGCATACTTGATCCTATGCCAGTGTATGCGTAAGCCGCAAAAGTTAACATATAAATAAATAGCTTCTTGTATGGAATCTCCATCTTTTAATCGTTATACAGGAAGAATCTCACATTTTAAAAGAATTCTCTTTTACATGAAACTACTAGAAGCAACACGTATGTAATTTTTTATTTGAATTTTTCAACTTCAACTCTTTGTAAATGGCCTTTGTGTATTTGAATTTTGGATGAATGCCAAAACAAAAAGCAGCTGATTGACTAATGACTTTGACACAACATTATAAAAATAGTTGACTGTCAGTTACGGACACAGAGTAAAAGACTTACTCGGTCGTTCCTAATAAATACATCGATTTAAGTCTACGAAATCGATTCAGTGACGATCTTAATCGACTAAATATTATCATACATTTAATCCTGGCAATAACTTTACAAATATCCGGTAGCCATTTTGAAAAAGTAAATCCTTTTCCGTTTTGTTGTCGTGAAAAATGACGGGCTTTAGTAATAAGGTGAGAAGAAAATATATGAAAATCAAGCTACAATGTTTATTGAAGAGTTATAATTGCAAGCAGCGTTTCATAATTCATTGAACTACAATCAATAGTTGAAATAATAACTGAAAGTGCTGGAGTTGTTAAATTCTGCATTTAAATACACGTGCATGCGTGGGGGTTTTCAGTCTGTTGTAGATCAATTATAGATTCTTGTGGAATATTTTCCTTCTAAATTCTTACTAGGATATATCTCCGTGAATAGTATTTCTAGTTTGTTGTGTTTTTCGAGTTGTGTTCGATTTTGAGGTTAGGCGGTAAGTCTGCGAGAGTAACCAAGTGCTTCCTGTGTTTCAGGCCATAGTAATCGATGGCCGTGGCCATTTGCTGGGCCGCTTGGCCGCAATCATTGCTAAAGTCCTGCTGGAAGGAAACAAAGTTGTTGTTGTTCGTTGTGAGCAACTCAACATCTCTGGCAACTTCTTCAGGTGAGCCCTTAAGTTTGCTACTTTTATGTTTTCACTAGGTTTTTCTAATCACTATATAATACCACCGGCCACTCGCTAAAATCCTTGAAACTCATCGATCAAATCAGTCAGATCAATCGTCAAAAAATTAAAAACCATGCTTCCCATGATGTTACTATTTTATTGAATACAGTCAAGATAATGTAAGCATACCTTTGATGCACTTTCAATTGTGCATAGCTGCGAAATTATTAAAACGTACTGATTTCTACATAATTAAGTAAATGCACCTACTATTCAAATGATGTTTTTCTTTGGGTAATTTGCGACTGAATATTTGATGTATGTTGCAACTTTTATTTGTCTGATGATAATTATCTTTACAAAATTATAGTGGTTGAAAATGCTCCAAGATATGTAGATAAATAATCTTTTCAGGAACAAATTGAAGTTCATGTCATTCCTCCGCAAGAGATGTAACGTGAACCCAGCCCGTGGTCCATTCCACTTTAGGGCACCTTCCAAAATCCTCTGGAAAACTGTCAGAGGTAGGTCACTAAGCTTACTTTATTTTGAGTAAATTATGCATTATGTAATTTGAAAATACCTACATGCAGAGATGAAAGGAATCTTTGTTTGAAAATGTATATACCTTATTCTATTATTACCAGATATAAATTTTTTGTACCTAGATTCAGGTTCAATAATTTGTATTTTGTTAAATTTAATGTAAACCATTTTAAAAGAATCCCTGTCTGCACTAACGCAGATCCTAAGTTTGCAATAGAGACAAATTTGAACTAAGAGCTGCAAACTTTAGTGCAAGTAGGCATTAGTGTGTTATCTAAGGTTGACTGGAAGAGATCACTTGTGATAAGGCTGCCCATTGTGCTACCTGTTTTAGTACTGTACAATAAAGTTTTTCTATTCTAAGTTAATATAGAATTATAGTTTTATACATACAATCACACAGAGTAAAGGCTGACTGGAGATTGGAATAAATAATTACTTATTCAATTCTAATGATTATTAACATACATTTACCTACATTATTTGATGTGCTGTGATAACAAAACTTTAATGAAGCTACACTTGCATTAACTACTTGCACCATTCTTATTTTCCGTTTACTAAGATTTCAATATTTCCAGGTATGATCCCACACAAGACTGAACGTGGGAAGAGTGCACTGAGGAGGCTCCGTGCGTACGATGGTTGCCCCCCACCTTATGACAACCGTCGTCGTGTGGTTGTCCCTGCAGCCCTCAGAGTATTCTGCCTGAAACCTGGCCGCAAGGTAATTTGTGATATCTTTATAGCAGAGCCACTTTCCCTTGGCATTCTACGAAAAGTAGTTGGTTTGCACAAGTGACAATCAGACATCAGGATGCTTAATTTTTAGGGTTCCATAATCTTACAAAGAATCCTTATGAGTTCATCACATCCACTGATCTGTCCATCTGAAAAATCTCAAGTGGCTTGAAAGTGCCCCCTTCCTGCCATTTCTAAACTACATATACCAAAAACTTATTACCTTTGTTGAATTACAAAACACAACATTTTTGAGATATAGAAATAAAACTGGCATATAAACCAAACATCAATCATTAAAATACCTTTTCATGGAGAGTTAATTTTTAGTTTGGAATTAAAGACATATATGTACCTATGCCTATGGGACCCTAAATATTAAGCATAGTCTGACATTATCTTGACAAGTTATATGTAATTGCTATAGAAGAGATAAGTTGCACTGGCTGTGGTGTCTTGGCCAGTGCCACAAAGTTGCTGTGACAAAAAAGTTAGACTTTAGAAATAGTACCAATGTCAATATCTGGTTCAGAATTTGTTTGCTCATACAAGAAATTATGTAGAACCAAAAGGCCATGTATACTGTATACAAGTACAAATTCTGCACAAGAAATTGGCATTGGTACTATTTCTAGTATATCTATTATTGATACAAAAGTGCTTATCAACTGTATTTATTATACCATCAAAAAAAACCAAGTCTTGCAACTCAGTTCTTCTACCAAAAAAAGTTGTCATATCCATGTAATACCAAGTTGGTTACTTCATTAAGTTCCTACTTAAGGGACCTTCTGTCTTTTATCTTAAAGTTATTAAGTATTGATTGTTGGGCGTTATATGTTATTAATTAGCTAATTGTAACTATATCTTATAGTGGCCATACCAATATTGAAAATCTTCTATGTTTTAAATAAAATAGATTGGCTTGACAATCGTATGAAAAAGCGTGATTCATGCACGGCAACCCATAGCATAACTTGTACTTTTTATTTACCATGAAACCACCTTCCCTTTTCAGTACTGTCACGTCGGTCGTCTATCGCACGAGGTCGGCTGGAAGTACCGCGACGTGGTCCGCAAGCTCGAAGACAAGAGAAAGATCAAGGCTGTCAAGAACATCGCTTATGAGAGGAAACTCAAGGTATTTCTTTCAAAAAAATACTGTAGCCCTAAGTAAACACACAAAACATGCTTGTTATAAACTGGTCTTAGTTCTGAGAGACTATTTAAGATGCAAACACATTCACAGATTTTTAAATTGAAAGTATTTTTTTGACATGATGATTACAATCTTACCTACATTATTTGATGTGTTATGAAAATACAATTTCACTGATCGAACAATTTGAATTAATACATGTATATATTATCATGTAACAATTGAACTAATTTGCTATTTTTTCGTTGCAGAAAATCACCAAGGAGTCAGGCGAAAAGGTTGCGAAAACAACGGCGCCTTTCACAGCGATCATCCAATCCTATGGATACAACTAGGATTAAGAAATTATATTAAAATAATAAACCTTTGGTTGCCCAACTTCGTAATTTTATTATCCCTAGGTTGTATGTAGGACCAGCCGGTTTATTCTGGAAATCGTCACCTAGCCATGTGATATAATCCTTTTTAGGTGTACTGGACGTGTAGACAATAATTTTAGGAAGGTATGCTTACATTAAAAAGTAGTTCTGAGAATAGAAGTATCAGTTGTAGTCCTCTTGGTGGTTAATCTATACATACATAAGTTTACATGTTATCCTCTATGGACTTTTGTTCCTGAATTACTGAGCCTTTTTTGTTTGCTTACTTTTTTACCTTTATTACCTTTGGGATTGGGCATTTGTAAACTTGCGATTCAACTGAAGTCGCTGTGTGGCTGGCATCATAGTATCCTCCTAGAATGTCTATAATGATAATGAATGAAATAATAGAATGTAAATATTATTTTTGTAGATTTCATTTATAAAATTATTATGATTTTGTAATTTTAATTTTGAAATATGGATTCTCAACTGAGTCCGAGCTTATAGAGTTAATATATTTTGACGAAAGATACAATTGCGATGAAAACAACGCTAATGAATAAACAGAATAATTTGAAATGGCCAGTACTGTAGAATGACAATTTCATAGCTGACCTAAAGACCTATTTTTATTAGGTGTACAAAATTTCATCCTAATCTCTATCAGGTTTGACCTGAAAGCCACTAAAAGAAATATATGTTTCACTTTAAATATAGCCGCTGACCAAACAATTGAAATACTCGAACATCTAAATTTATGGGCACATAAATAATGGCATTGACATTAAGCATAAAGTAGGTATCTTATGATGTACTTTAAAAAATCAAGAAAATACAGCTTAATATGGAAATATGCAGCTTGCTTACTGATTTCTAGTAGTTGTGCCATAGCAACAATTTTTATAGTATACCTAGATTATTCTTGTGTTCGTTTCAAAACTAAATAAGCCAAGGTTCAGGGTTTGGAAGAAAGGTTGGTCAAGATTGAGGTAGCTCAAGAGGATGTCACTCAATTAAAATCTACAATTGTAAATCTCGAAGCAGAACAACAAGATACTGAACAGTGGCTCCGAAGTAATAATGTAGAAATTAAAGGAGTGCCGTTAAAAGAAAAAGAAAATCTCTTCAACATAATTGCCAAAATAGGGGAAAAAGTCTTTTGTCCAGTAATGAAAACGCAGAAAGTAATGGCGTGAAGAATATAATTGCATCGTTTTCAAGCAGGTACATCAAAGAAGATTTTATAGCAGCTGCTCGCTCTCTGAAAACCCCATTGTCCCCCACGGACATTGGTATTTCTGGCTCAGGGCGAATCTTTGTCAACGATCACCTGACTGTAAAGAACAAGGTGCTGCTATCCCAAACCAAGACTCTTGCCAAAGAACACAACTATCAGTTTGTCTGGGTAAAACATATGAAGATTTTTGTAAGACGAGACCCAACTTCGAAAACTTTCAACGTCAAGACGGAACGGGATCTTCAAAAGATACGCTAGTTGGTCGCTCGGTCATCGGAGCTAACATTTTTACTAATATATTATGCAAGTTCAAACTTTTTTCAAATATGTTCTTTGTTATCAAAAAAATATTCTCAAAAAGGTTGCGAACCCCTGACGGTATGCGAGTAAATAGTGCGGCCTTTTGTTCACTTGGTTGGGTATCTGTTGTTTACGCTCGGACTTCTATTCATCGGAGGTGTTCACTTAATTATCTTGCTAAATGGGTAATCTTTACCCAGTTTTTAGCAAAACATGTCATGTTGAAAGTTATGTGTATGTTATCGCATTATTGTTGGAGGATTGTGTATAACGTATTGGAAGTATATTGTTTTTTATGGTTATATTTTGTGTACTGCGGAGGTAGTTTGGAGTATATTTCTGTTGGCATTCATTGTGTTGATTCTTTGAACAAATCAATTAGCCGTTTTATTTTATTAACAATTTTGGCGGAATATTGCGTGGAAGTGGGTGCTAGTTTTAAATGGTTTAGTGGTGTTAGAGTGCAATGTACTTGGAGTTTGGAATCACTTTTTTGTGTCAGGTTTAGTTTTCATTGCTGTGTTTGTTTTGTAATTTATAAAATCTGTATAACACTGTTATTAACTGTGAACAAAACAATTATTATTATAAAGCGTACATATTGGGGTTTAGAGGTGGTTTTGTGTGTTGATGATTTATACTGCAAAATTTATATGTTTGACTATAATTTAAGTTTTTATTTATACTTATTAGTGAGTGCGGGAGCGTTATTGAACTCATATTATGGTTATGACATGTACATTAGAATGAACTTTATTTTTATTTTAAGAACTTTACTATTGTGTACGTACGTACTTATCATACAATTCTATCTATCTCTCAATAGATATAAACAATCACAATGTATAAGTTAAATGTATACCACCAAAATGTTCGCGGGCTACGGACTAAGTCAGTTGCATTCTTCAGGAGTCTGGCAAATAGTGACTATGATGTAATATCGCTCACGGAAACTTGGCTGGTCGCGGGGATTCTTGATAGCGAGCTGTTTGACGATAGGTACCTTGTATGGCGGCGCGATCGCGACTATGCTGCTACATCACAGTCGCGTGGTGGTGGCGTCTTAGTGGCGGTGCGCCGAGATATTATTGCTGCCGAAAGTGTCGAATGGCAATCCAGTGCCGAAGATATCTGGATATCGATATTAGTCAAGACTAGCTGTGGTAGATGCGTGGATAGGCTCCACCTGTGCACTTTATATCTTTGCGAGCAGCATCAAGGTCATAGTTTTTCAAACCAACTACACGCTTTTTTAAATAACCTAACCGAATTGATTAATGATCGCCCTTCTGACAAATTTATTATCCTTGGGGATTTCAATATGAGCTTCATATCGTGGTCACTAACAGACAACGGCGTGAGACCGTCTGCACTTCCATCTAATTTGTTTACTCATTTTGTAGATACATTGGACCTGTGTGGGTTACAGCAGTTTAATTTGATTAATAATAAGTATGGTAGAATACTCGATCTCGTTCTCTCTAACACTAATTTAACCGTTTCTGCATGTATGGACCCGCTAACTTTGGAGGATGCTTATCACCCAGCATTGGAGATCCAAGTCGATATTACGCAACCCCGTCCGCTTAAGGTCAACAAACGCACCATTTTCAATTATAATAAGGGTAATTACGATCACATTCGCTCGGAATTAAGAAATGTCGAGTGGGATGGTTTATTATCATGTGGTAGTGTAGATGATGCTGTTGGGCAGTTCTATTCAGTTTTGTATAGGGTGAGAGATGCGTACATACCGCAGCGTGTACTTGGAGACAGTAAATATCCGCCTTGGTATAACACCGCACTCATAAAAATTTTGAAAGAAAAACATAAATACTTTAGTAAATATAAGGTCTATGGTAATATCTCGGATCATTTAACTTATCAACTATTGCGTGATAGAGCCAACAATATAGAACTAATTTGCTACAAATCATACATTGAAAAAGTGGAGTTATCAATTAGAGATTGCCCTAAGCTATTTTGGTCATATATTAAAAGCAAGCGAACTAATACTAACTTCCCTTCTAGCATGTCGTATAATGGCACAAGTAGTGACAGTGGTCAGGGAATAACTGAATTATTTGCTTGCTATTTCCACTCAACATTTCTTCATGCCTCTTCTTCTACGGGTTTTGGCATCCCAGTGGAAGGTGTCTCCACTTGTGATGTAAATTTTATAGAAATTGACCCAGTGGTAGTGCGTAAATCCCTTAAAGCTCTTGATTTAAGCAAGTCAGCTGGACCAGATGCCTTACCAGCTATTTTTTTAGTCAATTGTGCCGATGAGCTAACAAAGCCGGTAACCTTGCTGTTCAGAAGATCTTTAACAGAGGGTGTCGTACCCTCTCTGTGGAAGTCTGCATTTATTTCGCCCATTCACAAAAAAGGTGCTAAGGACAAAGTTGAGAACTATAGACCTATATCCAAGCTCTGTCTCCTGGCTAAAGTGTTAGAGCGTATAGTTTATAATCAGCTGTATAGTAGCCTACTCTCTAGTTTAAGCCCGCATCAGCACGGCTTTTTAAAAGGTAGATCTACAGTGTCCAATTTGATCTTATTTACTGACTATATCTCCAAGCGTATGGACGGTGGTGGGCAGGTGGATGCTATCTACACAGACTACAGTAAAGCCTTTGACAGAATCAACCATGATATCTTACTTAGGAAGCTTCTCGACCTTGGCATTAGTGGTGACTTATTCAGATGGTTCTCATCCTATGTCTTAAACAGAACTCAGGCTGTAGTTCTGGGTGGTTTTACTTCGTCCTGGATGGTAGTCCCATCCGGTGTTCCCCAGGGATCACTACTGGGTCCCCTGCTGTTTGCGTTGTTTATTAATGACATTGGTGCTTGTTTTAAGTACTCAAATTTTCAACTTTTTGCGGATGATATGAAAATTTTTAGAGCTGTTAATGATCATGATGATGCTGAACTTTTGCAAGAAGATCTGTTAAGAATAGTTAGCTACTGTATAGCTAACAACCTAGACTTAAATATAGCTAAGTGTCTTGCAATCAGTTTCACCCGCAACAAGCGTCCCATTGAATATGGTTACTCCATAGCAAACCAACCTCTGTCGCGATCTTATGTCACTAGAGATCTTGGTGTATTCATTGACAGTAAGCTCACCTATGAGAACCATATTGATCATATCGCAAAAAAGGCCTCCTCAGCCCTAGGATTCATTATGCGTAATGCTAGCTCCTTCAAATCAATGAAAACGGTAAAGATATTATACTGTGCTTATGTCCGTAGCCACCTCGAGTATGCGTCTCAAGTATGGAATCCTAATTATAATGTAGACTCTTTTAGGCTAGAAAGGATTCAAAAAAAGTTCACAAGATACTTAGGTTATAAATTTAAAATGCGGCGGGACACTTACGAAAATCGTTGCGTTCGATTTCATCTTCTACCACTTGCAACTCGTAGAAATATTGCAGATATAAGATATTTACTGAAATTAGCACAGTCTAAGGTAGACTGCCCCGAACTAGTGTCTAAGATTTCTCTAAACGTTCCACATCGTCACTCTCGTCCTAAAAACTTGCTTCACGTCCCATTTGCACGCACTGTTCATCGCCAGAACTCTTATATTTTGCGATCTTGCACAGCTTTCAACAAACTCATGAAGTCTGATCTTTCGACCATAGACTTATTCACAAGTAGCATAGCGTCAGTGAGCAAGGCACTTTCTCTTAAGGATTGTGTCTCGCCTTCGTCGTTCGACAATTTGTAAATCTTTTATTTAAGTAGTTATAATTGCATGTTAGGCTATTGCATGTTCTTCTATCTTTATAATTAGTTGTGGAGGCTTTTAATTGGCTCTTCAAAGTTATGTCATTATTTAGTTTTTTATGATAGCTGTAAGCCCCCCAAATAAAGTAAAATAAAATAAAATAAAATAAATAAATAGAAAATACCAATACTACTAGGTGGTATGACTTTTCTGCATAGGTCGTCTAAGTACCACTCATAGAGTTATATATGGAAACTCTGTGGTATGTCTGTACCGTCGCTTTTTCAGTTATTCTACCACCTGCACTAAGCAGTATGCAAACACTTGCATATCGAGAGATACGGAATTTCACTAAATTACTGGGAAAACGAGACTTTGTGACCTAATCTCACATGTATCTTATTGCTAGACTGCTGATGTTTCAGGATGAAGTACGCAGTGCAGTGTCACGCGGATCTTTATATTTTAGAAGAGTTCCGAGTATAGCACTGCAAGCATTAAGAGGGAGGAACTAAAGAATAGGTTTAGATTTTAGGTTTCATTTGTTTACTATTAGTTTTATTGGGTAGGACTGACTTTTCCTTTCTTTTCATTGTTGTCATCCTGATTTTAGACTAAAATCCCAGACGGGAACCATCATTATGTATCCACACTCGAAACCTTGTCTGGAACCTGCATCCTCCGACTAAATTCACGCACGATGTGCCTACACTGAATTCGGAATTCGCTAATTTTATTAAATATAATAATAATAATAATAACGCCCAACGATCACATACATAGATCATGGACCCTAACTAGGATTCCCTATGTCTAGGGACCCAGGAACTACGAGGACCATGGTCCCACAACACCCAGACTCGGAACAAGTAGTATTTGCGATTATTTTTTTCTGTGTACTTGTCCTGCCACAAATCGAACCCGCCACCTCCGGGTTATGAGCGGACCTGCTCAACCACCACACCACAGAGGCTGTCGACATACATTACCTAGTACCATATTGTACCATAGTGTTATACATTACCTATACAATTACCTAATAGGTATAGCTTTACTGCCCATCCAGTTAAGCACCACCCGCCTACTACTTACAAGCTGAAATCAAATCTCTCTAATAATCTTTATTTATAAAAGAGTACACAGGATACGGGGTACACACACATTGTTTTCGAAGAGCGAAATTGGTCTTAAAAATGCAAATTACTACACAGGAGTTGTACACAATATCAGAAACTGGGGGCAGGGGCACACGCACGTTAGACACAGGGTGGTAGGACTGTTCTGCAAAGTTCATCTACCACCGCTTTGCTAGTTATTGCTGCTTGTGTTCCGGTTTTAAGGGCACTGTAGCTAGTGCAATTACTGGGCAAATGAGACTTTATGACCTAATCTCAGTCTAGTAATCTTATTGCTAGACTGTGCTGATGTATCAAGATGACGTGCGCAGTGCAGTGTCACGAGAAACTTTATACTTTAGAGTTTCAAGTATCACTGCAACTGATATCAGTTGCAGTGCTAAATGCTACGGAATGACTTGATGCCCATATGGGCAAATGAGTACCTGCTTACCTTTGTTGTAAAAAAATAAACAATTTTACGTAACTATAGCAATATTTTTCCAATTCACCTATTTTCTAATCCCAAATCAATGAAGTTAAAACTTCGCACTGACGTCATATAGAATCAATTTATAGATTCCCATTTGTTGGCTCAATGGGTTCGATCAGATAATTATTTTATGAGCGAGGGACAAATCTTGTCGTGCAGCTGTGACCAGTGATAAAGCGGGATGGTAAATAGGAGTATATGACATTCTTGATACTTGCGAAAAAATGGTTTTTGTTTTTCAGACTACGCTATTTGAACACAAATAGTTTTCTTTTTTAAACGGGCTATTGCTGTTGGTCTCTATCGACCTTTACAGCGTTACCGGACGAGAGGGCAGGCGCTTAAGGCGACCAGCCGTAAGAACACATTCAGTGACAATATGGTTAACGGTTGCGTCAGGTGAGGTTGACGAAAATACACTGCGTCAAATTCTTAGCTAAGCCGCTAGATGGATTACCCAGGTAGCACTAGAAAATGCCGATGACGATCGTTCACCGGAAACTTTAGTATAGATGTAAACAGGATTTAATTGGAATCTTCGACCAATCGTAGCAAGTAACTACAATATTAATACATGCTATACGGCTGAAACACGCCCCGCACGTCGTGGAGCGTATGACACACGCAGACACGTATGTAGGTATGCAAGGCAGCTCGTAGCAACTAGAAGAGTGGGACTGAAGAATGAGCTCAAGTAGAAGTTCATGTCCAACAGTGGAGTAGTACCTTGTAATGATAGCCATTATTTACACTGTAATGATACGCCGTACCAGTATTGGTTTAATGAAGTTGGAGATGTGAAGAGATAGTTGAAACCTTGTTCCCGTGAAGGATTTTAAGCTAAATTCTAAGATCCAATTAGTACCTACCTAAATAAAGTTTTGTGTGTCTGTTGTCGTAAGTTTAGGTTAATTACTCACTTATATAAGTACCTATAGTTTCATAATGCCATAATATCTTTTTGTATGTAAAAATACCACAGAAAATAATGATAATAATCGATTGAAAGGATGTAAACTATTTCAGTGAGTGTCGTGAAAAGTATCGCGTAGGATGTGAAAATTGAATGCGTCCTAGCGTCTAATAGGCATTTCATCCAAGCAGGCTTCAAATCGGTATAAAAGCGAGACCCACCGCTGAAACATTCAGTTTGGAAGCAGCCTTCGAAGGTTCACTTCTACACCAGCGAGGAAAAAATACTAAAGAAGAGCCCACAGTTACTATGAATAACTGGCGTTTACTGCTACTTGCGGTTGTCGCGGTTCTCCAGCCGATCGGGTCTTTCACAGAGTCCAATCTCATTGATGGACGCAAAGAGTGTTGTGATCAACGCTCGAACTCCGTCACCCAAGACACCAGGCTTTATGGAACATACCGCAAAACGAATCCCGAAGGTAGTCGCGTAAACAATCGAATAACCGAAGACACTCGTGAAGAACGGCGCTATCAAGCTCGAAATGATCCGATAACGCGGTCTAGACAGAGGTCGACTATAGAGAGAGCCGAAAGGCGAACCTCTCCTTTAGTAAGGTCCATTGAAGATACCCGATTTGCGAAAAATCAGGATCGTCGTAACCCAATTGCCTTTGGTGCTAATGAAAATAGACAAACACGAGACCACCAAATACATGACAGCGATGTCTTGGACTACAGGCGTATCAGTATGTCTCGAGACGAAAGAACTGGTCGCAGAGACTCCGTTGTAATCCGAGATGCGCGAACAGTTCAAAACCTCGTTGACCTACGTCATGCTTCCACCAACCGGGAAACAATGGGTGTACTCAGGCGAGAGAGAGACCACGTAGCTCACGAATTTCGTCACGATTCTAGGATTAGCGCGTTCCGATCAGCAACTAATATACAACTCGACAATAGTAGAGAAAGGTACTTAGATCATCGCGCTAGAGAGATAGGAAATTTAAATAGACGTTCTCAAACCGTTGATTCAAGATTAAACAATATTAATGAACGAGAAGATCTGCGTCGCGTTGAATCACGAGAGAATCGCCGAAGTAATATTGAAGCCACGTCAGAACGAGTTGATGAGCGCAGACAACAAGATGATAGGGACTCTTATGACAAAACAAGGACCATTCGTCATCATGACTACAGGTGTGAGGCCGATGATACCACTCAACGAGTATACCGGGATAGGAAAGAAATCAGAGAGAACCACAATAAAAGGAATGTTTTGTCTCGAGTTGAATCATCAGAGAATCGCCGAAGCAATAAAGCGATCTCCAAACGAGTTGATGAGCGCAGACAACAAAACAAAAAGGACTCCAAAGACAGCACCATTCGTCGTGATTTATCCGAGAGAATATCGGCAGACCGCAGGCGTGAGTCCCGTGATACCAATGAACGAGTAGCCCGGATCGGGAGAGAAATCCGAGAAAACCATAATGAATTAAACGACGAACGTCGGCATCAAAATGATGAAAACAGGCTGTTCCGAGACAGGTCATCGATGCTTCGTGAATCCAGGCGGAGCACTGCCGCTGCACGGGAATCAGGAATTGTAATAGACGTGCGGTCTGAGCGGATTGTGAGTGATAACAGAATTTACGTACGACGAGAAACTTCTAGAAATATGCTACGAGCGTCTACAGATATTACAACTGAACGTAGACAGGACTCTAGGGTTTCACGAACGTTTGAGAGGCTTGTACAGAGCGACGAAAGAAAAGAAAATCGCCGGGAACCTTCAACAAGATCTTTAGACCGAGTCTCTGTATTGCGATCATCTCATGTCCGCGGGTCCATCCAGCGCGAATATGACTCCCGTAGTTTAGCTCAGCTTCCGGAGAGGAATATTCGTGATGACAGAGCGGCCAAATATCGTAACGATTTAAGAAGCGTGGAAAAATTAGACAAACGACGGGGAATACGCGATGAAAGTAGAATGTCAAGGGATAGAACAACTATGCTTAAGGACAATCGGGACTCAAGGAACAGCGCTGAGCGAAAACAAGAATCCCGTAGCTTTGAAACACTGTCACGAATCGATGTTAATGCTCAGCGAGAATCTAAAATGCTAAATGATGTCCGAGAAAAAGCAAGGTATGAAAATCGACGCGAGCGAGAAGAAAGCGGTGCGTCCCGGAAACAGAACCTTCGCCGCTTGGCTCGTGATATTGATCGCAGAGTAGATCGTGAACTTTCTAGGACGTTCCGATTTATAGCACATACTTCTTCTGATGAACGAACCCCTAGGTTGCGTGAGGATATTAGAAGCGAACGGCTTGAAGTACGCCGAGAAGCTCGAGACGAAAATGTGGCGCCTACGGACAGAATCCAGGTTCAGCAACTTTTAACTCGCGATATTTCAACATCTCAACAAAGGTTTGACAACAACAGGGCATCAAGAAATGCTGAAGTAAGCACTCGATTACAACGAACTAGATCTCTGGATGGTATCGGAGACGAAAAGCGTGAAGTACGTGAACGTGACAACAGGGCATCTCACTACTCACTCGATAGGTTCTCAATGTCTCGGGACAGGATTGAAGAGCAAAGACGTGTAGTTCGACAAACCACAAAAGATTCAAGAGATGATACTCGAAATGAACTTTCCAGAAACAGAAGAGATGTTCGAATGGGTGAGAGATTTGAAGTTCGTGATCAACAACACCAGAGTCGATTTGACAGTGCTTCTTTCCGCGATGATCTCGTTAAACGGTCAGTAGAACGAAGATCACAAAATATTGCTCCACTACATGGCGAAATGAACATCCGATCTGAAAGATTCTCGAAGAACCGTGATGACAGGAAAATCACCGAAAGAGGTTTTAGCAACAACATTGTGAAATCCCAAGAATTTAGAAGAATGAATTTAGGAGAAGTCCAGGCCAATCGACATAATTTAGCTATGGAACGCATGAGCCGCGTAGCCATAAATGCAAACCATGGCATCAGAATGGAAGCTAAGTCTTCTGATGCTGTTACTTCTGAACAACGTGGCATGGACACTAAACGAGATGCTGCTAGTACACGACTCCGGAACTTCGCTGCTGAAATCCGCGAAATGGTTTCCTCCGACGAGACAATTGAAAACCAACATGCTATGACATGGCAGATGGTTTTCTACACATTGCAAGGAGCTTACATCTGTGGCTTACTGATGCAAATGCTAACCGAAAAACCGAATACGAGCAAATCTAGGTAGGCAACAAAAGTTTTGATAATTTTATGTATGTTATACATTTTCTTAAACATATCAAAAATATTTTTATGAATAATAATAATAATAACGCCCAACGATCACATACATAGATCCTGGACCCTAACTAGGATTCCCTGTCTACGGACTCAGGAACTACGAGGACCATGGTCCCGCAACACCCAGACACAGAACCGGAAGTTGCGCTTTTTTTTCTGTGCACAAATACTTGTCCTGCCGCGGGAATCGAACCCGCCGCCTCCGGGTTATGAGCCGACCTGCTCAAGCAGTGCTGTGGTGTGGACCACAGAGGTCCTGTTATATTTTATACATCCTTTAATTATCAATGAATAAATTTTTTGTTACAGGAAATTCGCCTGGTGGGCTTCTTCCTCTAAGGATCTCGTGAAAGTCGACTAAATATAAATGGATTTGTAGAAATGTTAACTTAATAGGATGAATTAGATTCAAATTTCAATGTTATTATAACCTCATATTAATGTGATGTAGAAAATAAAATGTAGGTGTGTGATTATCCGTTGTTTCCTTTGAATAATTTCACAAGCACTATATATACATTATACATATAGATTACCATAAAGTCCTTCCTACCCCATCAAAGTACCAAGGCGCTTTTCCCTAACTTCTTTTTTACAATTTTGATTGAAGACAAAGAAAACAGGTAGTATAAGGTACAGAAAAAATGTCACATAATACAAATCTGATTTATTTTTAAAATTAAAATTACACTTACACATTAACAAATAAAATGGATACTCCTACAGATCTATATCGGTTTTCTTCTTTTGTTGTCCTTCATACCAAGCCTTTGAAATCATTCGCTTCATCTCATCATCACCTGTTTCATACCTAAAAATGATAAAAAGCAAAGTCAATATAAAATCAAATGAATATGTATCATAAATAAACTTTTAAAGTACCTAAGTTGGAAATTAGTCAAAATTCTGTATTTTTCTGGCAGTTGATTGAGTAATTTATCCCATTTTGAAAATAAAAAAAATCATTAAAAGTTTGATGACTCTCATAATAAATTCTAAACCTTGCAATAAATAATTAGAAAGTTAAAGTAAGAAATCTTTCAGCTTACATATTTTTCATGAGGCCCATGATGGAGTCTTGAGGATCTTTCTGTCCAATGTCATCGGTCTTGAAACGGTTGCTGCGCTGGTCCTCAGATTTCTTCTCAAGTGAAGTCATATGGGACCATTTGACACCAGGGTTGGACTTTGCAAGGAATACCACAACCATATCTATAAATAACAATGATTTTAACTAGAATTATACAGGAGTTTATTAATTTGTCATTAAGAAATGAATTACCGGTTAATACCATGCAAACAATGTAAAGTGAGAGCATTGTTTGACATGATTCAAATTTAATAACAATTAACAAAATGGTATCCTTTTCAATAAGCAACATTTGGCTTGGATTATCAAAGCAGCCAACTATAATTTTCACATCTATACAGATCTTGTAAATATTTAAATATGATGACAAACTCGTTAAAATAAAAAGTTACCTGTCTTCTGCTTCCAGTGGCTTTGATCAATATTGATGGGTTCCAATAGTTTATTGATCACCAGCAGGTAATCCTTGTTCTCCAGATTTTCAACATGCAGTTCCATAGACTTTTCAGTCAATTTGCAAAAGACCTGCTCTTTTGGCACATTTTGGACATTTTTAAGTGTTACAAAAACTTTGATGTATTTATCGGATTGGTCCCAGCCTGTGGAATATTGTAAGTTTTTCATGTTTTGCTTTTTTATCATATTTACTTCATGAAGGATTCGTTATTTTATGGAAAACCAAACCACACCAATAAAAACTGTCATAGGAAAGTGGATCATATTACTTGGGGATCTGCTTCAGAGTAGCTTGCTTAAACTGATTGGGCAGTATGGAGTTGTATCTAGCCAATAACACACTTGAATTGTTGAAAATCTACATAGCTCCAGGATAATATAAATGTAATTTTCTTGTTTAATTCTGGTTAAAAACTAGTCACAAGTGGGTAATACATTACCATATCCATTTAATTTAATTTCATATCTTTTGTTGTGTAGTGCTGGGACAGAAGTGCTAGTAGATGGTGATCCTTCAGCAGCAGCTTTTAGTTCAGCTTCCCTAATGTTCGTAATATCAGTCTCTAACTTGCGAATCTCGAGACATAGCAAATCCTGGACCTTCTTGCGCTTAGCTTGCTGCATGAGCATGGTAAGCTCATCAATATCATTTCGCAACTGAAAACAATATAAAAATAATTATATTTAATGGCTGACAACACATTAGCGTTAAGTTATTGCTCCATCAGAAATGGTAAAAAAAATATTGTGTATTTAAAAAATTACATATGTATTTTTCTTATTATTATTATCAATGTTTTTTTAGTCCAGTAATAATTTTAGGCATGTCACTAGCTTATGCACATGTACACAGTATTGTATGTTCTAAATGTTTTATTTTATTTATTTAAGACCTGTTTTTTACATCATTTTTTACACAATTTTATTCTTATTCTTTTTCTATTGAGCAGCCAGTTTCAACCTTGTGCCCTTAGTCCTGGACTGGTTAATAATCAACACATGTGCCTTTCAAAATGATGTCTTTGAACACCTTCTTCTGAAGAATCTGGCACGGCGCTGATGGAACACTAAGCTTGAGCCTAGACGACACAAAGATTGAGGCGAAAAAAACGAGATGGATAAGATGGTGAATGTAGGTAGTTTGAAATAAGATATATGTACTGCATACACTTCAATGATGATGAGAGGAACTACAAAATAATAAACGAACACATTGAACTACAAATAACATAAACTTTCATACCTCAGTTATCTTGGCCTCAGACATAGTTAAATGATTATCCAAATATGGGAGCTTTATACTATCAATAAAAAAGGTGTACAATCGGTAAACAATTAGGTAAAGATTTTCACGAAAAAACTCGGTAATCTCGCGGTGCGGCGGAATGAATTGAATCGAAGATCTCAATGGCTCTGCAGCGGAAATTTCTTTTTGACGACTGACAGTAGTGACACTGACAAATAGATCGTTCTAGAAAAAGGTGGAAACTTAGAATTTAATTTTTTTAGTTTTTGATTTGGCTCCACACTTTTGTGTATTTAGCCAGATATTTTTCAAGTTAAAACGTATTAGATATAAATGTGTCAAGTCAAATCACAGTCCAAGTCATCAAGTCAAGTCATAATCTAGTCAAGTCTAGTCAAGTCATACTCCTAGTAAATTGGTGGCAACTTTACCAGAAGCTTCTATGGAGTTTTGGAAACAACATGAAAAGAAACGTTTCACCATCATTATACCACTTTCTCACACTCATGCATGTAATCCAGCACTTAGCGAATAAAATGCCTCCACATGAAAATAGGCCACTTAAGTTATAGGGGGGCAAATTGCGCGCTGTTATTGCGATCTGAAGCAAATGTACAATGTAGTTGAACATTGAACGCACTGGCAATGTTATATATTTTACTTATTTAAGGGGAATCCCTACTTACTCAGTTAACCGGTCGAAGCAGGGGGCTGGTCTAGACACCTGTCTGATATGTCGTCATGAATTAATAATATAAAATGGAAATGATTATAATTTGTACTGACAAGTACTGACTTCTTTATAAATGTAACTACATATTGATAGATGTAGGAATAGGGAAGGGACGTATTGTGATTATAAATCGACCACTTATAAATCTGTCCAAATAAGAACTTTTTAGTTGCTTCGGAGCCTTTGTAGATATAAATGTATATATAGGCCCAGCCATAAAGTAATACTAAGATGAGCCCAGCATACTTAATAGTACCTAGTAATTAGGCACATTAATTTCTGATGCCTAATTCAATGAAAAAAATAAAACACTAGGCATAAGTAAATACTTGGAATACTTAATTTATTAAGGAATGATAAATTGTCTACACACAACACCGAAAGCGTACAGCGTCCTACAACAATTATAGTGCCTTATCTGCGAACTTTATTCTTGTTTCCTTCCAATGAGGCCTTTACCTGAATTATTAGAAAGAGACAGCGAAAAATATAATTGTACAGATAAGTTGGAGGCACACAGTTAATTAACAGAGTTCAGTTCTTGCGATGGGCGCGGTTGCGACGCATGTTAGACTGGCATTGTGGGCAGTACCACTTGCCCTTCGGTGGGGCCGTGATGCCCACGCATGGGTAGTGGAACCATTCGTATGGACACTGAAACAAAACATAATAAACAATATAGGTACGTACTTCAGATACAGCTCGGAGGTGCCTTAAAGAAACTAGAGGCACACAAGATTAACCCATAATATCAAAGTTTACTCGTGAATTAATAATAAAAATATAATAATAAATAATGCCGAAATTAATTACATATATCCTGGCCCGGACTCTGCTAACTAGAATTCTCTATATCTAGGGACCCAGGAACTGCAAGAACCATGGTCCCACAACATCCAAATGTATCATATTTGCGGTTTTTTTCTGTACACAATTACTTGCCGTGTCACGGGAATCGAACCCGCTGCCTCCGGATTACGAGCCGACTTGCTCAACTACACACCACAGAGGTTGTCAGTTTATGACAAACAGTAGCAACTCCTAGAATTTTTTTAATCCAAAACAGCCGCTTTCGTGAGAACGCCACGAAGTCAAATCGACAACTTTTCACATTTATTATATTAAGAGACATTATTTTTGCATAGTTACAAAGTGTATATTTTATAATAGAAGTGGCATAAGGAAAAAGTCTTATAAAATGTATTTCACTTGAAACGAACTTATCTATGGCTCTCTCGCTCATATATACGCTCATGACAAGTGGAGGGAGTGAAAAAAATAATAGTTTTTAACCTTTGTCTTTTAATGGCGCAGTTACAGTTAATTACGTATACTTTTTGCTGTAGTAAAATTGATTTCTGTGACTTAACCAACTTCAAATAAAAGAGTAAAAGCTTACGTCTTGGTTATCGCAGGCGACCATGTCTCCATAAGAGACTTGGTTGCAGATGCAGTACCGCGGCTCGTTCGGATCGTACGTCCATTCTTCCTCCATTGGTTCTTCGATGGCTACGGTATTGACGACTGTGTCCATGCCACTGAAAAAAAAACTAATCAGCTCTTCGGGATCCCCCCTTTCAACTTACTTAAAAAAGGAGGTGGTTATCTATTCGTTTATCTTTTTTTAATGTTTGTTAACTCAGATATAATACAATACAATAATACTTTATTCAACACAAACATATTATAGAACAATGAACTTAAAAAAACTTATAAAATAATGGTGGAACAAAGGGTAGCCTTATCCCATTAAGAGATTTCTTCCGGTCTACTTTAGGATGGACAGGAATTAAAGAACCGAAATTGCGTTTGGTGTTGTTACAACTTACATACTAAAAACAACAATGAGATAAAATAAGTTTAATTACTTAAAATATAAAAACAATCAATACTAAACTTATAATACATAGTAAATATAATACACATATATCACAAATATAATACAGATCGGGACCACTGGACGGATCGGGCTGAAATTTGGCATGCAGATTTTTCGAAATTCTACCCTTAAGAGGGTGAAATGGGTGGTTGAATTATTTTCCCATAGGCCACGCCGCGGGCGAAGCTGCGGGCAGAAGGGCTCGTTTTTGATAAAATCTTCTTTTCTTTCTTTAATTGGATTGAATGTACTTTCAGATTGAGATTGAATTTATCAAAATCGGTTCAACCGTTGTTGGTGACGACCAGGCTTATGCGTTTCCAGAAAATAATACAATTGTGCGAAATATAAAGAAGCGGCAGATTTGGCAAAAATATATTAAAAATATTAAATTTTACATTAAACTAAACAGACATTTTCTTTCACTGTCAAAACATAACGTTCTTAAAAAACTAAATATAAAAGGCAACCAAAAGAGGCCTTATCCTTTTTTCTCCGTGTCGCTTACAGCCGTTTTGCTGTGAAATCCACAGTTTCATGTGTTGTTAGGGATACTTACACAACGGTAGGGGAAGACGACCGACTGGCGGCCGCGGCGACCGCTTGTTGAGTGTGCGAAGCAACCGCAGGAGTCGCGTTGTAACTACTTTTCCTGAACATTTGATAATTTTTTAAACGACTTTAAAAAGGACGTTCTAGAAAGCCTAACGGGCGAGAAAACAGTAGAAATATATAGTTTTGGCGGGAATGCGAAAAAGATTGCGTCACCGCATTGTATTATTTTCCAAAACTTGTGTTATTTTCAGTGTTAGTGAAAAAAATAAAATTGGTGGCATTCTATTCGTTAAGTGCTACAGGCATGAGTGTGGGAAAGTGGTATAATGATGGTGAAACGTTTCTTTTCGTGTTGTTTCCAAAACTCCATAGAATCTTCAAGTAAAGTTGCCACCACTTTACTAGGAGTATGACTTTGACTAGACTCTGACTTGACTTGATGACTTCGACTGTGACATATTTGCGTGAAATATCATTAACTTGATAAATTATCAATTACTTGATACTGGCTAAATACACAAAAGTGTGGAGCCAAAACATTAAAAAAAAAACCGTCAGTTTTGGCGGGAAAACGAAAAAGATCACGTTACTGGTAAAGTTGCCACCATTTTACTAGACTAGACTATGACTTGACTTGATGACTTCGACTGTGACCTGACACATTATTTACGTGAAATATCATTAACTTGCAAATTATCACTGGCTAAATACACAAAAGTGTGGAGCCAAAACAAAAAAAAAACTGTCAAATCCATATAAATTTGTGTACGGTTGGTTGCAATAAAGTAACGTCATGGTGACGTAACAGGTATGTTCAGTAAGCTTACTTCTGTTTGTTCCGTTTGTTAGCAGACGCTGTGCTGGTATGGACAGTTGTATGGTGACCGTGCACACTTGTATTCTGGCTGTGGCCCGCACTGATGCCGTGACCTGAGGATTAGTTAGAATAAAATAATAAATATTTGTGGACATTTCACATAACGCCACCTAGTCCCTAACTAAGCAAAGTTTGTACTATGTACCAGGTAACTGATAGAATACATAGAATACTTTTTGTTTGTAAATACATACATATAACATCCAGACACAGAACAAACGCCTGTGTTCATCACACAAATGTTTGTTCTGGGTGGGAATCGAACCCACAACCTACAGTTCAGAAGGCATAGCCACTACCAATTGAGCATCAAGCAAATCAACCAAGTTAATTACCGTTTTCAAATTAAAATTCACAATTCCTTATTTTAGGAAATCAAATCCAATGTTTAGTATGTATGAAGCTTATTTTTAGAATTAGTAAATTATAATAAAACAACGAATTACAAATAAAACAATACATTATAACCATTTTTTCCAAGTCACAAATAAAGTTGCTTGCAGAATTTGACCAAGCCTTATTTATTCAAACTGTCATTTTGTTCATGTTCTATTTGATCCAAGTCTTATTAAGTCTTTGTTTTTTTTTTGGTTCGAGTCTTATTAGGTTCTAATCTTATTTAGTCCAATATCTATTTTGTCCAACTTTTATTAGGTCCAAGTCTGTTTTTGTTCAAATATCATATGATGAACCAAAAACGACTTGGGCCAAATAGGTTATTTTACTAAATAGGCGAATTTGTGTATAGATTTGATGAAATTTTTTTAAAATTTGTGAAAGTAGAGTAGTAAGTAGAGTGAAAGAAACTTTACCATGACAATGGTAAAGTTGTTTCAGCATTTTTTTCAAACTCATATATTGTAATGGGCTTGCTATATATTATTTGACAATAAGCACTTTGTAATTTTTTATGCTTAGTGACACAACTTTAAGTACCTAATATAATTTTGACCTGTAAAAGTGGTAAAATTAGCCTTTTGCAATAAATCTTTTGGACTTTGACTTTGAATACATCGCGTCTCTTTTCAGTGAGACCATTACCTGCACTATTAGAAAGAGATGGCGAAAATTCAACCTGAACTGATAAATTGGTGGGACTGTAAAATACCGTGGTCGTGATGCGTGTGATGCGTCTGTAGAGTGTGATGCGTTCCCGACACCGCTTCG
Organism: Ennomos fuscantarius; assembly: GCA_905220475.3. Taxonomy (NCBI): domain Eukaryota; kingdom Metazoa; phylum Arthropoda; class Insecta; order Lepidoptera; family Geometridae; genus Ennomos; species Ennomos fuscantarius. The sequence goes on from HG992039.1 coordinate 7,176,045, forward strand.
TATGACGCCTTTAGAGACGCTGTGCGCCGCCCGTGCTGCATCTATCAGATGCAATAAAAATACAGGTTGTATTTTTAACAAAATAATCTGGATTAATAAGGAATTCCCAAAAGAGCAACGTTCTAATTGCAGTTTCCGTGCTATTTTGGGAATTGATACATGACTAATTGATTCAAAAAGAATTCTAATGGTTTTCCATAAAAATAGGCTTCGAGGTTTTGAGTTTTTTTTGAGCATCATCAACAGCCTGAAGACATCCACTGCAGAACACAGTAGGCATAGACATAGGAGAATATCGACTTACACTTTTAGTTATGTCGTTTGACAGGACTAAACCTAATTTTAGTTTAGTTTGTGCCAACAGATTCGACACCAATGTGTTCTTAAGGTGCTTTTTAGCGTTTTTTAGTACTACGTGGAACCAGGGCAGTAGCTAGTGTCGAATTTGAGATAGGGCAGCATTGGTTACAGGTAGGGCGGAAGGCAAAAATATCATAATTGAAGGGTTGAGAATAAAAAGGATTTAACTGACAAATTGACAGATTCGAGAAAATTGACTTTAAACGTCAACGGCGTCATTTTAATGTAGAGTGCTTATAAGGTAATAGAAAAGGTTTATGTAAGTTTCAGTTGCTTGAAAATGTTTTAATTCTATTTAAAATTACTGAATATAGTACTAATTCATACAATTACTGTAAAAATATTATATAATAAAATAAATATAGTAATGTTTTTATGCTAAACAAACTGTATTCCTGTGACAGATAAACCATTTTTAGACTCAAAATCTCGAGATTTAAGCCTCATTTCGGTATTTTGGGAATGTATTATTGAAGATAATTTCACGCTGAATCCAACGATACCCATGAGTCATTTTGTCAAAAAAATCAGTTAAATACTTTTTATTCTCACCCCTTCAATTGCCCTCGAAGCACTGGCTCCTAAATCAATCACCATCAATAGCTTTTCGTAGACAAATAATTTCTGTGACAGAGCATGGATCTAAATTTTTTAAAATCTTAAACTATGAAGAAACAATTTAATTATAATAATTTATATTAGTTTTTATTTATAAGGTGTTAAGGGTGTTGTGATTTCAAGGTAGGGCATTACCCCGCAATGGCCCCCCTCCCCCTAGCTACGGCCTTGCGCAGAACCCTTATTTCCTGTATCCTATTTGATTGATATAAGAAAGATCACATTTAAAAGATGAGACAACTAACTTGTTGTGTGGCCGCGATGGCTTGACTCGCAGCTGCGGCAATAGCACTGCCAGCGGCGTGTCCAAGCGAATAGGAATCACGACCCAATGCTGCCTGTAATACAATAATTAAATTAAGCTATGTTTCTGGCTAAATACACGAAGCGGTGCAAAAAATTGTGATTTCACAGCGCCATCTAACACCAAACTAAAATACATTTATAGAATATTTCCATATGAAATCCTATTATTACTGCCCTATAGTGTGCCAGTTTTTTGTGATTTTTTTTTAATTGTGTGTATGTATGTTTGCTAATACGGCTAAATGGATTTTAATGAAATTTAGTATAATAATAAGATATTTTCTTGTGTCACTGTTTCTATGAAATAGTGCGATTATTATCCATGCGGATAAAAACTTGGCAACACAGCTCAGCACATTATGACCCTATTACAGAACGATACTCAGTCGTCGATTGGTACTCAAATCAAGATTTTATTCACTATATGGTAATTTTGTGAATGAAATCTGTACTTGAGCATCATTCGACGACCGAGCAAGTTCTGTGATACAGGCCTGAAGCACCTAGACACATACAGCCTTATTAATAAACGGGTATTAGTCTCGGATTAGTTACTTCACTTTTTGTCCTTTTTTTGCTACTGGAATATTTAGCTGGATCGAAAGAGACAAAAGATGGTGTAACTAGTCTAAACCTAGTTCGTGTTTATTAATAAGGCTGCAAGTGTGGTTAAATTTCTATTCAGGAGATACATTGCCCTGGATGGAAATTTAACCCACAACCTACTTCTCAATTTATACATTTTTTATTTTGTTTACTTAATACCTACAGGTGTGGTTTAAAAAAAATAGACCGTACCCATAAAACAACTGAAAAATTCAAAATTGGCAATTTAGGTATCATCATCGCGTTTTTTTATTACAGTACAGAACGCAAAGCTAACCGACAAGCCAACTGACTGATGCCTTACAACTAGTAAGCAACTGAGTCCTAAGGCCTAAAACATACCTGTATGGCCGAGTCAGTTCTAGAGATATTACTGGATGAGGAATGCGCCCGAGATTCCCTAGTTCCCCAACTATCGCGACGCTTTTCAGCGCGAATTCTGTACCTAAAAGCGAAATAGTTTTTATAAATATTTAAAAAAAAATCAGGTGCAATATCAATACAGGATTTTTTTAAACAAAACCATCATTTGGGAATTCCTCATTGATCCAATCTGGATCAATGAGGAATAAACTCTCCCATTTTGGTTTCTTTGCTATTTTGGGAATCGATACGACTGATTTAAAAAAAAATGACTGAAATAAGACTTGTGGTTTTGATTAAACCAATAAAAAGACACCTCTTACTAATGAACACTCTATTACAACAGAAGCTATTCTTACTCGGTGATTTTTCTTATTTCAAACTTATGGGCAATCCTATTTGAAATGCGTCAGCAAATATACAGAAGCTGGATTTTCTGAAACCTTTAATACTTTAAGTATTTTATAATTTATTTATTTTTATATTTTAGCATGTGATATAAAAAAAAATTGCTGTTTTGGTAGTCTCGCCGCAGTAAATAATACTGAAATAGTCTCGCTAGCTCTCAAACCTATATCAATCTATATATTTCTTGGTTTGTTTACTTCAATACCCATAAAACAGTTGAAAAATTCGAAATTGGCAATTTGGGAATCACCATCGCGTTTTTGGATACCTTTAAACTAACTAGTTAAACCATGCAAAGCCGGGGCGGGTCAGCTAGTGTTTAGTAGAATACAAACCTGTTCTCCTTGTAATGGTTGTTGTTAGGAGTACTACTGTGATTGGTGTTGACATCAAGTTCGAGTGATCGCTTCTCCAGCAACTCTGTAATTCCCTTGTTGTCCGCTTCCAGTTCACACTTGAATTTGTGCAACTCCGTGTCTATCAAATTGTTTAATTACAATTATATCTATACATATAAAATTCAAAGTCCTGACTGACTGATATATGAACACACAGCCTAAGCGGCTGGTCCTAAAGATTTGAAATTTGGATAGTGTGTTCTTTGTAAAGTGTAGATATCTACTAAGAAAGGGTTTTTCGAATTTCCACCCTTAAGATGGTGAAATGGGTGGTTGAATTATATAAAATAGAAAAAATCTTCTTCGTTATTTCCTGTAGGCCACGCGGGTGAAACCTTGGGCAGAAGCTAGTAGTATATATGTGCACTCCATTCAAAGATTGCCTGGAAGGCCTGACTTTAAGTGACAGGCTAACAACTTTAATACTAGGATTAGTTAAATTAAGTTCCTTCTGTAATTTGTTACTTTGATATATAAGCAGTTGTCCATCAACTTTCTGATAAAGGTTTCCTAGATTTATGAGTCAAGTTGATATAGTATGAGTGATAATAATACTTGAATATTAGTTTCCAACAATATTTCCATCTAACCAACAAAACTCTAATGAGTCCCTGTTAGTCATAGTCACTTAGTAGATAGTTGTATAGGTTACAGTACGGTTTAAAGTTAAAGTGAATACTTATAAACAAAAATACAAACCCAATCTCCTCAAATATCTATCAACCAGATCATACATCTGGTTAGCGAGTGCCATTTTCTCATCAGCTTCTTCCAATGTCTTGTTGTATCCACGTTTTATATCAGAGAACTCCGTATTAGCTTGATCCGTGTTCATCTCACCTCTACGACACCCACCGAATAATGTGCGCACTCTCTTCTCCAGAGTATCCATGTTATCTATAAAACGAAAATACATTCATTGATGATTTATAGTTAATATTCTCGGCTTTCTAGAATAAATAGTAACCATTCAGTCTACATGGTGTAAAAAATATTCATGAGTTTTATAGCAGTATCACATGCTTAGCTTAATTGATATGAATGGTGGAGCCACTCTATTGGATGATGAGGGACTCACTTGGATGTGGCTCTCAAATCTCAAGCAACACACCATTTACTTTTATATAATACATTAAACTTGTCTAGCATTTGATCATGATAGTAATAATAATAACCACCACACCACAATCACACACTGCTTTTAAGTTAACATTCAAGGTGAACACTATAGATAAGCCCTTCCTTTTTAAATAAATTATTTGCTAAATATTTTTATTGAATATTTTGTGGTTGAGCACATACATTAAATATATTAAAATGATAATATTATACTTACAGTTTGAGAAGTACTTAAAAAATTACTTACTTTGGACTGATAAATCCATTTCACGCATTTCTGTAAATCTATCCCTGAGTTCCTGAGGGAGATGTTCAATCACTGAAATAAAATAATGAACAATAAGTAAACATTATTAACTTTTTAAAATTTCGCGCTGTTTATTTTTTGCCTCACGCCACAGTACTGCCAACCACAACAGGGTTACGTCATCGACAAACTAACAAAGAAGACTTACTTTCCAAATAATCTTCGAGATACAGCATTTTGGTGAGTCTTGGTAACTTATAATCGTATCTAATAACTAAAAATTAGCAATTAATATCCGCAAATAGTTGAATTACCGCAAATTATTACTGCAAAAAGAAATAATGACGTGTAATTTTATCAGAACGTCACGTCATTGCCAGATGGCCACTAATAGTGATATACCGTATCTATATCAGATTGACTCGAATACTCAACTCGAAGTTGAAAGAGTATCTCGAGTACATATTCGAAATACTCATGATGCCTCGTGAAAATAACGGGCCGCGCATTCGTTTATACTCTTAGCTCCGTATAATCGTTACGTTACGAGCCGTTTAACTTTGTGCTGCATTGCTATCACGGTGGAACTCATTGTTCATATTACTACGAGTATTTTAACGTGTTTATGCGGACGAAAATAATTCAAATGCGATCAAAACTAATCATTAAACAAAATTATTGACACTAAAAATAAAATTACATGTTTTTATAATAAACTTCATTCAAAGTTAGAGCCAACTTATGCAACCATAGAAAAATTACATTTCAAAAGGCCTCTACAAACAGTAACTTAAAAGTTTAAAAAACGTATTTATCATCTTTACGTATTTTTTTCATGATAGTGGCTAAGTTGTTGAAATGTTAAGAACGTCTTTCGCTTTAAGTTTTAAAAACTGTGCCTGCTAATGTATGTCGTGAGAGGTTTAGAAAATTGATAACACAGCTGCTTGTGGTGTACTGGCATTAATAGTATATATTATAAAAAAGTGATAGTTTATGCATGTGGTATTGTTGATATTATGATTTCTTTAACAAAATAACGTCCTCCGCTCTCCGAATGTGTGTTCCGACGGGGTCCATAGGGATACTATTTCAGTTCTTTACTTATTTATACCATATTATACAATATTATGTATATTAAGGACGGTGCCACGTTGGAATTCTACTTACGATTAAGGTTTATACCACTATTAAATTTAGGGAGCTATTTCATTTGATTTTATCACAAACGTAAGTGTCCAAAACCCGCGGTGTGCAATTGGCACTTGCCCGGTTCTTATATTATTATAGGCATCGTCATTATGTTATCGATATATTATAGTATTTCGGAAGTTTAAGGTAACTCGATTATACCAATGTATAATCGAGTTAACTTAAACTTCCGAATTCAATACTCGACTATATATATATATTATGTTGGTGCACGAGTACGCCCTAGCAGGAAGGTGCACCAACCTTTCGGACAAAATAAACACGTTCAAAATTATTATATTGCGACTAAAGCGATGCGTTTAGAATATATTATTTTGTTTCAGAAAAAATGATTCGTAGGCCCTTGACCGAAATTACTCTCAAACTTGATGATTTACAAGAATACGAGGCATTTCGGCTAGAACAAGCAAATAATTCTGCTTCCAGTTTAGGATCAAAAATGCAAGAAGACACACCGAAATCTTTTGGTGGAGGAACCAAAACAACCGAAGAAATTCACAACAGAATTGGATATGCTCCAAAAAAGAAACCAACAGGCCCAAGCACGGTGTAATATATTTTTTTGTTGGAAATGATTAAATAAAAACTACTAATAACTTTTATTATTAATAAATTTATTTCCCACTAACATCGGTTTCATAAAGTTATCTAATTTAAGTTAGTTTCCTAGTATAGATCAAAGTTGTATAATGGTTGCCTATGTATTATTATTCATAAGGTACAGGAGCCAATGAAGGCCCACTTAATTTCAAAACCTCGTGAAATCTTGCAGATAAATAAAGTATAGAAAAAACATAATGGAAGTTGTAATAATAATAATTAAAACACACTTGCATTATTGTCTATGGTACTAGTAGCATAAACCCGCGAAATTTAAAATGTTTCGTTTAATCATAACTGTATTTTTTTTAAAGTGGGCTATCTTAGGAGCCGGGCCATCTTCGGCGACACTACCTTAATAGCAGTATCTATCATAGCTATTAGACTATTAGATAGCACTTTAAACCAATAATAAAGACTTTCTATCAGCTATCAGAGTAGTAGGTACCTATAAGCATCGGGGGACATACCTACTACTGTTGTGTACGAAGTACTTGCCAACTATAAAATTATTATTGTATTTTATTTAAATGATCGATACTTACATACCATGATGTATAAGTTTATTCCGTATTATTGTAGTGTTACAATCAGCCACAAAATTATAACCACCCCTATTGTAGTTCCAAAAACATTTTTACTTGTAATACAAAGTATAAAGTAGTTTATATTATGTAGAAAATAATGGTATAACTCAAAATAAGGTTCAGGGTATATCTATCTATATCTGGAACATGCGAGTGAATATAATATATCCTTAGTTATTTGTTTGCACAGAACATAATCGCGCGATCACAATTATTTTTTATAAAAATTATAGCGATTTTTATTTACTTCGGCATTTTGACCAAGATTAATGGTCTATGTATCTTGGTCCAAGATACATTGACCGTGGTCATGAATATCCTTTTTTGTGGAAGGTTTAAACTAACTTCAGTCGCCTTCATCTGAAAGTATATGGTTTCAAATAGAAAAAAAGAGAATTTTCCCAATCCAAATTTGAAAGAAAGAAAGAAGTTCCTTGGTACGAGCATGACAAACTCACTGGACGGATTACCCTACGCTTATTACTTAATATAAAAATTGAATAAATCCTGGATAGTAGAATTACCGATATAATAGTGAAGAGATAAAAAGTGTGAGACTCATAAAACGCAGATTTAGTAAATCGTCATAGTAATTCTAATCATACTTATAATTATAGGTTATATAATAATAATAATATGATTTTTCGTGTGGTTTTCCTAATCATTGTAGGCTTCTTTTATTTTAGTAGGCTTAGGACTAATTAGGTCGTTTTTCATGTTTGACTCCAGTTTTCGTGTTTGGCTTCTTCGACGCCAATATTTGCAGCAAAGTCTGTAAAATAAAAAAACATTCATTAATAAGTTAAACTATAATAACACCCAGCATAGTTTCGATTTTATTTCCTTAGGGACTTTAGGAGCTTCCGTTTGGTGGGGGGGAGTGGGTTTTTTAAAAGGACGGGGGAGGGGGGAAAATATCTTTGAACATACACAAATAAAAAATACATACAGACGAAAACAGTACATCCTCCTTTTTGGAAGTCGGTTAAAAAGAAATAAAGTCATCGGTGTTACCTCAAAGTCAAAAAGTATACTATCTCAGCAACACTCAGTATAGAGAATCCCATGAACAAGCCGAGAAGTCCGCCGCAGTTGGCCAAGAAGTCGGTCTGGCCGTAGAGCTCCGACCTGCGAGATGTGATGAACTGCGCCTCCTTGAAGAATATCATGACGCGGGCGTAGCTTATACTGGAAAATACAGACGACGATAATAAAGTTTATTTTGTTAAATACGTCATTTAAAGGAAATCAGACGCACATTTAATAGGTAAGACGCTCAGTTTTTCCTGCTCCGAGTTACCTAATGTACGGTGCGTGCGTAAGTTATAGGCGGTTACTTACAGCCCTTTCAGTAGAAAATTCTATATTCTTAACTCTTAGATGCATTATTAGCTGGAATATGTTCCCACAAAATTATCCAATTCATGAAAAACTGAATATTATTTTTTGGATGGGAAATTGGCAATTGGAAAGAGACTTTTTTAAAATTCTAGAAGCTATTTTGCCGCGTTTTTCTCAAATTTTTTTTAGCCCAGTTTGACTTTATTTGATGACGCTGTGTAACTGTAACCAATTAATTAACTATTTATAAAGTTGGATACTTTAAACGCCTGGATTGCTAACGTATCCGGTGTTCGTTTATTTTCTCAATGTTTTATTAATGTTGTGAAATCACAACGTTATTGACCTGAAGGTTTATTTTTGTGAGGTCATTCACTCCACGAATTCAGTGGTTTTGGAAGGCACAAATTATGAATTCACATCATCATACGTAGTATAGAATGAATTTGGTTGAGTATATTCAGATAAAATTATATTTCAGGATCTATTTATTGTCTTTCTTTTTGATACAACCTCCTATCCCACATAATAATAGTACATATTATACCTACTACCTACACTACATATCTATATTTAAACAGATATTTTTTGTTTACATCTACAATCATTTTGTTTTATATTCAAATCAGCTTCTGCCCGCGGCTTCGCTTGCGTGGACTATCCCCCAGTATTACTATAATATAACTTTTTCATCTATTTTTATACTTATACGATATGAAATTAAGGTTTTGAATGCAAACGTTTTTTGCGATTCTCACCAACCCTCGTTTGTGTTGAAATTTCATAAATCCTTTATTAGCACGCCTACGTCATAAAAGGAAGGCACCCTCCAAATTCAAAGCATCTACGTTCAGTGGTACGGGCTGTGCGTTATCTGTCAGTCAGAACAAAATATAATAAATTCTGAGCCGTTTCTTACTGGGGGTACCGAATATATAGGTATTTATTTGTTACGTACTTACTGGTGTCGATTCTGTGTTGCATTCTCTAAAACTAAACTTAAAGTATGGCGGTACTCTTCTGATAAAGGAGAAATGACAAAGACGGAAATATGTTAAATTCGTTTAGCTTTAGAGTATGCGACACAGAATCGACACTACTATCACAGGATTCTTACATCTTACATGACCTACATTAAGTTTATAAATACTTATATTGCTTACTTACTCATCTAGTTCTTCAGTGACATTCACTCTATAAGCCCTAAAGATCGCTCTCCAGTCATAATCAGCCTGAGAAGTCTCAGCCTCGTACTCAATGGAGGTGCACGACGGCAGGCATTTGCATTTGGAGGAAACTTCCCGCGCCTGCCCGAGAGAATCACTGTCGCTGCTGTTATTAAGTTGCCCATCCAAACCGCTTTGAATCTCTATGGTGACAAGCTCCACTATAAATAGAAAAATACGTACTAAGTATGGTATAATACTACGTAGTGCTTGGTAAGAGAAAGAAAGAAAATACGATTATTTAAAACATCACACAACATATACATGCGACAAAGGAATTATACAAAAACATGATATATAGGGCCCACTCACCATGCAATTTAGGGAGTTATTCCCAACAAGCCCCACTCAAACCGGCCCCACGGATATAGGTCATAATCATAATAATAATAACGCCCAATGTTCACATACATAGATCCTGGACCCTAAGATTGCGTGTAGAGTGTGTGCCAGGAACTACGAGGACCATGGTCCCACAACACCCAGACTAAGAACAAGTATTTGCGCTTGTTTTACTGTGCACACATGTCCTGCCGCGGGAATCGAACCCACTACCTCCGAGATATGAGCCAACCTGCTCAACCATCGCACCACAGAGGCTGTCATAATGACCTGACTAACCAACTACTAACTAACTAATTTTCCGGTAGACCCAGTATCATGACTAACTTAGTAGGTAGTAAAAGTAGCAGTAGTAATAGTAGGAAAAGAACTTATAAATTAAAAGGTACCTATACTACTTTATACTATGAGCCGATCTTTCAACTCAACAACTGTTTATTCATGAGGTTATTTATTCATAAGAATATTATACTTACTTTGAGAATGTTTTATACACGCCATACTACCAGAATTACAGACAGTCATGTTAGGTCCGCCTGCAAAGTAAACAAGAAATAAAGAATGTAAAGTATAACCACGTATTTTTACACTATGCGTAAATTAGCTGCATCAATCTGCATTGCATCCAAACAAATTGTGGCGACACTCTTCTTTTTAAGCGGGAAATTAAAAAGACTGAGATATTTTTATTTCGTTAATAGCAAATGAATTATTATTGCTCTTGAGCCCCACGTCTTTGCCCCAACGAGAATTTATATTCCTGTTGGCCCCCACTAAATTATTGTGATTATATTTCAATATGCTCTGCAGTATTAATAATAATCTGACTATCGCGGTAAACTCACGTGGCATCCCAAAATGCACGCATCCGCATCTAGTGTAAGTGAAGTTAGATAAACATTCCATCTCGCAGTTAGCTTGTGTGTAAACTTTGAAGTATCGGAGATAGCGCTCGCTTGGGAAAAAGCATTGTCGCCTGGAAACAGTTAAAGTATTACTTACTTTTTTTACTGCCAGATTTATGAACGTATGTGTAATTTGCATCACTAGTTACTCTCACCTTTGTCTGGTTCCGTAAACAAGTAAATATACAGTTATTATATAGCTAGCAACCATTTCATGTTTCGTTTATAACTGTGCCCTCAAAATAAAATAATAGGTAGGTAACCTACACATTACAGCAATAATAAAATATTACTCCTAAACTTCACTTAATATATGTTTACAATATAATACATGTATGGTATTATTACATGGTATTATTGAATTTAGGGTAAACCACGCATTAGTGGTACGTCTACTGTCACAACTAGACAAAGGTGTTAGTTACTGGTGACAAGCTATAATTAAATTAAAAATTAAAAAATCCCCGACACTAAATATAAAAAAAAATTTAATTCGCCATTTTGTAATGGCGGCCATCTTGGACCAATTTTCATAAACCATAGCTAAGAACACTCCACAAACACACACACACACACATACACACAGATACGTCAAACTTATAATACCGCGTCACTTTTACGTCGGGGTTTAGTTAGTAAATATCAATATGTAGGTAAATTGTATCACACAGTTATACTTTTTTATTTATTTGATACAATGTACCTGGTAGGGTCGTAGGGCTTAAGCCCTTCGGAAGTGGTCATCATTTTGGGTTTGACGGCGACCACGATCTCTTGCGACAATGGTGATCGGAAATATTGTTGTGAAAGTCTCGGCAGCTCTGCCGCATTGTGTAACAGAATCTGTAATGTAATAAACATAATTAAGTCATTATAATGTATCTGTGCCTATTATTTTAGGAACACAAATACCTTAAAGCCTTGCACGGGCCCCTTGCACAAGTAGTCCAAGTCGATTTCTTTGGCTTTTAATAGAAATGTTAGCCCCGATTTCACGCCGTAGCCCTGTGAAAGACGTTATGGGATATGTATAAACCGGCAGTCATTTATTTCGGGATATGGATAGATGAAGTCACGTGGTTAATAATGGAATGAAATTCCCTCTGTAGTTAGGTAAAGGTATGATGTCATGTAGGTAATCATAGGTATTTAGGTTAAAATAAGGTATTACGTAGAATTACAGACAAGTACATTACAATAATAAATTAATAACACAATTATTATTTCTAACTAAATCACACTAATATTATAAATACGAAAGTTTGCGTGTGTTTTTGTTCCCGCTTCACGTCACCACAGCTGAATGGATTTGATGAAATTTGGAATGGGGATAGCTTATACGCTGGATTAACACACTTTTAAACCGGTGGTGAAGCCGTGGGTCGCAGCTAGTAATAATAATAATTATGTAATTTTACTAATAAAACATATTACGACGCCGTCTACCGAAGCGTTGGGTGCAATGACTGATGTGGCTAAGGTCCAACACCGTAAAAAAACGAGTGTGCTTTAGACATACACAACTGAAGTAAAACTTCTTTAGCTCCATCCATCGGCCAGTATAACTTTGTTTTTGCTTTGTTTAATGTTAATGTCGACATCTTGACAATTGTAAATTGTCATTTTACCGCACATATACACTCATATATACACATAACATGATAATACAATATTTAAGTCATTTTTAACTTTGTTATGTTGACAATAGAGATCTACGTTAACCAACAATTTTCAACTTCCGTTCGCCTCGTCACGCATTCACCAGCTTACTCTGTGTGCGTATAGAAGTTTTACCTCTAAAAACTAGCATATATGGTGTATGTTCAAAAATTAACCTAAAGAGGCTAACGAAGAAGACTATAATAATCTTGTACTATATAAAAATAAGTCGGGTTTTCCTTCCTGACGCTATAACTGCAGAACGCACGAACCGATTTCCTCGGTTTTGCATTCGTTGGAAAGGTCTCGGGCTCCGTGAGGTTTATAGCAAAGAAAATTCAGGAAAAATTCAGGACAAACCAACATTTTAAGTAGATGGCGCCGGTGCGTGATACATTGTTTGACAGCTACTGTTACATAAAACGAAGCCATCTGGTGGCGAAACGGCAGTCGCCGGGTTCGCTAGTGATTAATAAAAATAACACTAATAATAGTGTAATCAAAATGGTCACAGAAATAATAAAAGTACTCACTGATCCTCTATGCGGATAGGTTTCGATAGGCTCTGATTTCCCATAGCCCTCTTCTAAGCTCCAGGAGCGAGCTCTATTTTCGTGTTCCAGATACGGGTACTCTTGGTGCAAGCTTGCGTAAGATAAACACGATAACATTATAGTTTAAACTATGTAGTAACGTAATAACAAGCAGAATTCATAACCCTTTTTGGTCACGTTTCGTGGAGTTTCAATTTCTAGTTCAAGGCTTTGTGGAGAGGAAACTTTAAAAATGGAAAAGAGCACGCGACTAATTTAACCAATCAGCGCACGAACTTCATTTCGTTTAGTGGTAGTTCACAATTTAACGAAATCAAAAAAGCGAATTAAAAACTATCTCAAAGCTCTTGTCGACAACGCTGTCAGGCTCCGTTTCATTTGGAATTTGCCTTTACCTAGGTTAGATAAAAATCAAGTCCTATTCCCTTAATAGGAACAATAACTACAGTTGATAATTTACTTACTTTTCAATCCTAAACAATTCCTCAGCACCCAAGGTATTGAAAGTGTAGCAGAGTCCTTCTTCAGTCAATATGGGTGAGAAGAGATCCGAACAATTCTCTGTCGGCGTGTCTTTCCATTTGCATCCGAAAAAAACACCGGTCATGTTTGGAGATACCTTAAAATTTACGTAGATTAATATCAATCAAAGGTAGATCTGATCGAAGCAACACGTGACCAAAATGCTGGCCTCTACTTCAGCCAAAGATTGAGCATTGCCATTCAACGTGGCAGGTCTGCCAGCATGTTGGGCACGTGGTTTGTTAGATTAAGTTTTATTTTTATTGTTTTCTGTTTTAATAAACTATTTTATTACTACTAATTAATTGCAAGACCATCTTTATTTTACATCAAGCAGGTAAGTACATACCTCCTGTCCTTTCGTACCTACCTCTTTTATATTATTGACAGTGTCAGCTCCAGAAGAGAATTTACGACCGTTTGGTGGTGCTAAGTGATCGTCGCATACCATCGAAATGTCCTCGAAGAGGTAACGCCTAAAAAAGGTTTTAATGGAACTCTATCATTTATCTGCCGACGATAAGAAAATATTAGCTTTCCTCCTTTGAGACAAAATAACATGTATAAGCTGATCATTTTGTAATTATTACAAGTGAGAGATATTTATGACATACACTATACATCAATAGCCGGAAGACGTCCACTGTTAAACACCCGCTCACGAGCTTGACGCATGTTCCAACCATCGCCCTCCTCGATCATATTCGAGGGAAGAGGATGACCCGACACACGACGCCGCAGCAACGGGTCGGGTGTACACATAATTCACATTCAAATTAAAATACCCTTATGACTATTTTATTCATAGGAGCGGGATAATTGACAGGCTCCTTTGAGTCCATCAATGATCCCGCTCGTACTTGCCTGTATTAGTCCACCTTTTTCTCCCGGCCCAGGGCCTCCTTCCCTAAATATTCCCTTAGCCCGGCATTCACGGGAAGAAACGGGATGGTACAATTCGCACACCGGGACCACATTATAATAAATCACGACAAATATATGACGATAGAGGTAAAATTAACTTAGAAAAAATATCAGAGTTACCTATCATATTTATATAGGGAAGGAATTAAAGTTTGGTAAAGTAGGTATACTTAGATAAAAAAAAATTATATATTCAATACTAACTCTTCTTCGGTTAAGTTATTATAAGTTGCGTTGTTATAATACAAATGATAGTACTCCGTGTAGTTGAATTTAGTTTGCATAGCCTTAGTTTCAATGCAGACAGTCACAGCTGGGTACGGTATCTGCAAAACAATGTGGTTAATTTTTTACTCCGGTCGCGGTCGGTGGCTTGATAGAACGTGTACCATGTATGTGTATGGAATGATCCCAGGCTCAGTTAAGGCTGTTGATCTGCGAGTTTTATTTACTTATTTTTGTACGATTGATGTAATGTTGCTTGGACTATAATTGACGGACAGTGTTGAATTGGAATAAAAAGCAATATTACCTAGTTTAAGCAGGCTTTGTAAGTTTAATAATGGAAACAAGTAGGTATACATGAATACGTATGTAGGTATAATATACTAGATGTAAATAAAACAGCTAGTCTTTTTACCCCTGTCGTGTTAGCATGCACGCCGGGAGATAATTTTGTCGTCGCATTATCTCGTATGGAAACGTCACATCTAATAGAACCTCAGTACTCTATTACGAGTTTATGTATATTACTATGCTCGGTATCCAGTAAAACTGACCTAGGAGCGCAAAGTGCGAGCTAACCGTCTCCGTTTCAACTTGGGTAAAAACGATTTCGTATGTTCGCCTAGATGCGGCAGATGTCCGGCTATTATCATTTAAAGGTCGCGTTTCCAAACCGATTCTCGTGAAATTTTGTGCACAAGGTACACGATAATTACACAGCATAACTTCAGCGTTCAGTCTCCAGTATTTCTTTTTAGCGGTACAATCCCCTCTCACATAAGTAATAGTTAAATAATAATAATGCCCAAAGATCACATACATAGATCCTGAACCCTAACTAGGATTCCGTATATCTAGGGACCCAGGAACTACGAGGACCATGGCCCCACAACGCCCAGATTCTGAACAAGTATTTGCGCTTTGTTCTGTGCACAAATACTTGTCCTGTCGCGGGAATCGAACCCGCCGCTTCCGGGCTATGAGCCGACCTCAAAGAGAGCAAGAGAGAACACGATTACTGTCTCCACCAGACTTACGCAAGGCCCCTGCTCAATTATCACACCACAGAGGCTGTCAAAAGTTTTCAGGGAAATAGGAATTTTTAGATTTGCGTGAAAGCTTTGGTTAACACTTCCAGTTTTGCTGCCCACAAATCAATTAAACACATCTATTTAAATATGTCTACTTATTTAGTTTAGCTGGCGTACCCATAGGGGTTCCTGTACCCATTTTTGAGAAACCCTGTGTTAGAAAATGAAATCTAAGGTAAGTACTTCGTATGTTTTGTATAACGTACCTGCCAAACCGGTGTTGGGTTTTCTGCAAAGCTGACAATCACTGGACTTTCATTCCATTTAATCCAGACTTTCCTTATCAGACCAGCGCAGAGCACCACACAACATATAAACATGAACAGCCAAAAGACCCTACAAAAATAGAAGGTACGTATGTAGTAGATAGATACTTAATACAGGATTATTTATGATTTGTTTTGTTTTGTTTTTTTTTTAATTTTTGGCTCCACACCTCCGTGTATTTAGCCAGTGTCAATGTCAAGTAATTGATAATTTATCAAGTTAATGATATTTCACGCAAATATGTGTCAAGACACAGTCGAAGTCATAGTCTAGTCAAAGTCATACTCCTAGTAAAGTGGTGGCAACTTTACCAGAAACTTCTATGGAGTTTTGGAAACAACACGAAAAGAAACGTTTCACCATCATTATACCATTTTCCCACGCTCACGCCTGTAATCCAGCACTTAACGAATAAAATGCCACCAATTTTATGGACTAACACTGAAAATAACACAAGTTTTGGAAAATAATACAATGCGGTGACGCAATCTTTTTCGCGTTCCCGCCAAAACCCTTATTTATGATTTTCCTATAAAATCTCAAAAAGACAATACTTGGAGTTTTGGCGGGAAAACGAAAAAGATCGCGTCGCCGCATTGTATTATTTTCCAAAACTTATGTTATTTTCAGTGTTAGTGCATAAAATTGGTGGCATTTTATTCGTTAAGTGCTGGATTACAGGCGTGAGTGTGGGAAAATGGTATAATGATGGTGAAACGTTTCTTTTCGTGTTGTTTCCAAAACTCCATAGATGCTTCAAGTAAAGTTGCCACCACTTTACTAGGAGTATGACTTTGACTAGACTGACTTGAGTATGGATTGACTTGGTGACTTCGACTGTGACTTGACACATATTTGCGTGAAATATCGATAACTTGATAAAATATCAATAACTTGACACTGGCTAAATACACAAAAGTGTGGAGCCAAATCTTAAAAAAAAAAAAAAAAAAAGACAATACTTCGTTTTTTTTTTTTTATTTTAAATTAGGTATTGTAACTTTTGTGTCTAACTTTGCAATGTTTAAATAAAAATGTAACAGATTAAAAAATTGTTTAAAAACTAAATACAGTTTTTCGTTTTTGTGTGGAATATTCAGTACAGAGCTATAGAGCATAGAATTCAGTATAGCGCATAGAATCTGAGAATTAAATTCTCAATTGAAATAATATTGAATAAAATTGAATGTATTGAATAAAAGTTAAAGGAAATTATCTGTAATTTTCAAAAGTTGTTTGTTTACCTAGTACTATTATAGTATTACATAATGTGTCCTAAACCTAAAGTGATAATAAGTTTCTAGTTTAAACGGTTCTTGATGTCTGGAAAAATGCCGGCAACGTTTGCCTCTCTTGGGGACAGCACGGTTGTGCCTTTGACCGAAATAGATACCAGTATTTTAAACTTTTTACTTACTTTTCCACAGGTGTGCGCTCTTTTTCACCAATGTACTTGAGGCCGTGAAGATTGGAATTTGATGTATAATCTATGAGATATTCCTTTATGAAATTACGTCGTCTCATGTACTTGGACGGTTTTCGGGAAATAGCATCGCTTTCCTTGTTCTTTTCCAAATCATCATGGACTCTCCCGACGCTTTCCGATCTGTAAAATAATGCTAATAGGTATCCACTCTACATTTAAGTAATTAAGGCTTTTTTCTCATTTTGATAATGAATTATTTGGCCAATATCATTTACAATTTAAAAACAATAAATATTATTATTAAAAGGAACGCTTCAAATATACCTCGAGTGTCGCCTCATGGCGCCGAAGAATAACTAACGTGAATTGAGCCGTGAAGGTATAACATTTAATTTGGGTAAAAAATACAAATTGTGTGTGTGCAGTGTGTCCCCTAAGGATTTAATGCCAATTATGAAATTAAATTTCTGGAAACATTAATGTAGATACACTGTGCAATAGTTTATTTGGTTACAATTTGGCTTAGTGTTTATGAATAGATATGCAAACTTAGCGTGTTGATAATAAATAGGGTATTAGGCCCTAGTATAAAAACTAAGGAACGCTTCGGTGTGTCTGTCTGTCTGAGTGTCACAGATGCTTTTTCCAGAACTAACAAAAACTTATGCTTTTGTTGAGCAACTTTTAAAAAAGTAAGAGCTTTAGAAAAACCAAATGGCTAAAGTCAAAGTCAAAAGATTAATTGCAAATTTTTACAAGTCAATATTATATTATGTACTTAAAATTAAGTTATTGTACTAAGCATATAGAATTACAAAGTGCTATTGTCAAATATTACATAGCAAGCCCATTGCAATATATGAGTTTGAAAAAAAAGAAGTTCTCTTTCACACTACTAGCCTAAGTATAAAAAAAAAATAACCCATCATCCCATCAGAAACTTATTTCTTTTCTTTCCATATTTGATGAGTTATCATAAGTACTTAAGTAATGTTTAGTATTTCGTTTATAAAGTTATTTAATCTGAGGAGTGGCTAAATTATAATAGGCAACCTTTAATGCCCATCCTAGAAGCATGTTTCAAAATAAATAAGACTGAAAATGAAATAGATACATAGTAGGCACTAATTTATTGCCCTATGTAAAAAGGGCGAATTCTGTGGAAGTATTATCGCCGTCGCTATGTATTATTAGTTATTCTATGCCGAAGCCTAGAGTCTTACTTGACCTGACAACTTGCTAAAAGCATCTAAGGCAAAAGCAGTAGGTCATTTTCACTATAAAAATATTAGCGTTCCGGAATGGATACGACTCACACGACAGTAAAAACTTGTAATGCGGTAGGAACTTATTAGGTACTTATTTCGTTTGACTCGTTTTGACCTTCTCTAGATCGTTTCAATTTTATTTGCATTTCGAGTATTTGTACCTACTAATTATTTTTAAGAGAAAAGTAAAGTGTGCTAGTCCGGGATTTAGGGCTCCACAAAATGTAATATTATACTTAGGTTGTACAATGTACTACATCATTCATAAATATGTATCTATTATGAATCCTTGTGCTAAATAAAAAAATATATTGAAACGGTCACAACATAATTGATTACTTAATCAAATTCTTCTATCATCGATGATTACGAAACTCAGTTAACAAAACAAAACAAAATTCTTGTTTGATAATTTAATTACATACTAATCAGTGTAAAAAAATCTTCTAGAATAGCTATAATTATACGAAACTCAAGTATGAAAACGAATCAAACGACTTATTTATTGAGGTTGTCCTATAAAATGTTCGGTAAACATGCACCGTCTGACCTACCATCAATCGATAACAAAACCTTTTGAACACTTACGGCCGTTTTCAATAAGCTATCTATCTACGGTTTACCCCTACTAAAGTATAAAAATCTATCCATGGACACATTTTTACGTTTCTATATAGCAACGACAGATAGCAATTCCTATCTTCAGTAGCTATCTATCCTTGGGAGGGGTTACTGATAACCAAAGATAGCTTTTTGTAGGAAATGGCGCTAGAATGCTTTTCAATATAGTTTTGGCAGCTATCTGTCAGTATGTCAAATAACCAAAGATAGAAATTTGGCCTATCTGTCATTTTCTACGGATAACCCCCATTACCAGTTGTTTGTTTTTGTATGTTGTCTTAAGTTTCAAGGAAAATTTCAGGTCAAATCTTCAAAAAATACAAATTTTCAAGTTCCAATTTAAATTTCAAAGACGTTTCTATAAAATATTATAAATGGCTAATTTTAGTAGTAGCAGTGAAAGTGATATAGAATTATTAGAAGTCCTCTCTGACTGGGATGATGAAGATCAACATATTATTCTACAAAGAAGACGTCGAATCTATAAACAGAGAATAAACTATATGGTGGAATTGGAAGATTACGATTTTATGTATAGATTTAGATTAAGTAAAACAGTGGTATGTGATTTGTTGGTTGAAATACAGCCCAGTCTGAGAGTAACCTCTGCAAGGTAATTTATTATTCTTCGTCTACATCTTACGCTATGCAATGTGTATATAATATATGCCTAATGTTAGTACCTATACCTTTACTCTTGTTTTAGGAATCATGGAATATCAACATTACATCAACCCCTTCTAACATTAGACAAAACAGTAAAACACTGTTAGGGCTGGGTTTTGCGATACTAAGTATATTTATTTTATATTATTTTAATACTTCTATAGATGTTTTATTCTTTATATGTAATTTGTGGTAATAGGTCTTTACCTATGAAATTGCCGTATTGCAGTACAGACTTTTTCAAACAAAAAAAAGTTTTGATTGGCTATGAATTCTAAATTCAAATTAATTTTGTTTTAAAAATATGACATTCTATTTACAATATAAGTCTTTTGTTTATTGATTAGCGTTGTATTTTCATTACATTTCAACATTTTTCCTCATAATGGATACTTTGAAATTTCGTGTAATTATGGAATATGAGTTCCGTCGTGGCACCAACGCGGCACAAACGACACGTAACATCAACGACGTTTACGGAGAGAACTGTACAAACGAACGTACAACCCGTTATTGGTTTGCTCGGTTCCGTTCTGGGAATTTTGACTTGAAAAATGAACCTCGTGGTCGTCCGGATACTTTGGTCAACAATGATGAATTAAAGGCGATTGTGGAAGCTGATGAATCTCAATCTACAGCTGAGCTGGCAGCAGCTTTTGATGTTAGCATCAAAACAATATTGGTCCATTTGCGACAGATTGGCAAGATAAAAAAGCTTGATAGATGGGTGCCCCACGAACTTAACGATCGCCAGCGCAACGTACGCGTCGAGACTTGCCTTGCGCTGCTTAACAGGCACAGAAATGAAGGAATTTTGAACCGAATTGTTACGTGCGACGAAAAATGGATTCTTTTTGACAATCGAAAGCGCTCAGCAAGTTGGTTAGATCCTGGTTCGGTACCAAAGCAATGTGCAAAACGAAAAATGACCCCTAGAAAGGTGATGGTCACAGTGCTGGTGTGATTCATCATAGCTTTTTACAAAACGGCGAGAGCATTACTGCAGATGTGTAGATTGAAGAACTGACCACAATGATGGCGAAACTCGCACGTCTGCAACCAGCTTTGGTCAATTGGTCGTCTCCACTGCTACTTCACGACAACGCGCGACCCCATACTGAACAACAGACCGTCTCTAAGCTGCATGAGTTGGGTTTGGAAGCTCTCCCTCATCCGCCATACTCACCAGATCTTGCGCCTACCGACTATTACTTTTTCCAAAATTTAGACAACTTTTTAGCGGGAAAAAAATTCAATTCCCGAGAGGTAGTACAAAACGCCTTTGAAGAGTTTGTTGTCTCCCGTCCTGCTGATTTTTTCAAGAAGGGCATCCATAAACTGCCACAGCGTTGGCAAAGATGCATTGATTGCAGGGGTGATTACTTTGAATAAAAGAAATAAATAAGTTCGAAAAAAAAAATACTTTAACTTTTTTCAAACAAAACGGCAATTTCATAGGTAAAGACCTAATATTATTTGTTCTGAATATCGACACGATCACAGACCAAGTAAAGGATACTATGAACACGATAGTAGAACGAAGGTGCCGGGTGGCCACAGACTACAACACGGTTGTCAAAAACGTTTTGTTTCCATTGTATTATTTACAAACAAAATTATTATTAAATTGGATCATGCCAAACATAACGTGAATTTATGGAAATCTGTTATTGTATACTAATTTATTAATTTTTGCTATTTTTATTATATTATATCACTGTAAATACTTCCGTAACCACTTATTTAATTATCAGAGTTCTGAGTGATTTTGCAATAACGAAACGCATGGGAGGGCACAGATAGGGCGGCTATCTATCGTTTTCTCCAAAAGGATAGCAGTTACTGGTGCTTGTGAAACGCAATCAAAGGATAGATCGAAAGTTATTGCTTATCAGAGATAGCTATCTATCTGTTATCTTTAGTAGGTTATTGAAAACGGCCGTTAGACAACATGCACCCTAGCCCTTAACTCTGGCTCAACATTGCGATATGCTACACTGTCTTCTATAACTTCTAAACAAACCTTTTGATAGAACCCTGCGACGACAGTGATGCATTTGATCTTTGAAAAGTTGTCTGTGTTCCTTCACTCAATTTGTCCATTGCAGTCTTAAAAGTTTAAATGACACTAAACGTCTCAGCAAAAGATGGCAAACATTTATGACAACTTTGGGTCAAATAGTTTATCAATGAAGATAAAAATGAGTACTTTACTAATTATATCAACATGACTGTATTTACATACACATTTTCCAGCTAGTATTTAAAGTAAATGATTGTATTTACATACAAATTGTCCAGCTAGCGTTTAAAGTAAATTATTGTATTTACATACAAATTGTCAGGTTAAAAAAGCTTGAAATGGGTGCCCCACGAACTCATGATCAACAGCACGAAATACGCCTTAAGATGTGCCTTGGACTGCTCAACAGGCACACATACGAAGGAATTCTGAACTGCATTGTGCGAAGGAAAATGGATTCTGTTTGAAAATCCTAAATGCTCATCAAGTTGGTTGGATCCTGTTTCAGCACCTAAATAATGCCCTAAATGAGAACTTAGCCCTATAAAAGTGATGGTCACTGTTTGGTGGTCTAGCGCCGGTATATTTCATCACAGGTTCTCACCAAACGGGATGAGCATTACTGCATATGTTTACGTGAAGAACTGAACACAATGCTGGAGAAGCTCGCACGTCTCCAACCAGCATTGGTCAATCGCTCGTCTCCGCTGCTCCTGCACGACTACGCACGACCCCACACTGCACAGCAGACGGTCTCCAATTTACAAAAGCTGGAATTGGAATCTCTCCATCGTCTACCAACTCACCAGACCTTGGTGACCACCAGACCTACAAAATTCTACTTTTTCCAAAATTTGGATAGTTTCTTGGCGGGAAAAAAAAATTAATATCCGTGAGGCTCTAAAATGCCTTTAAAGGATTTGGAGCCTCCCGTCTAGATTTCTTCAATAATGGAATCTATACCTAAACTGCCATTGCATTGGCAAAGATGCATCAATTAGAAGGGTGATTACTTTGATTAATAGAAATAAAAAAAAATAAGTAAGCGTGCGAGGGTTTTTTCTTTTCATCATAATCTCGGGGTTATTGCCTGAATGTTCATATTTTTCATACTCCTCTAATTAATAGAGTTAGTATACCTTTTTGAATTTTTTGGCAAGTGGAGTGGTGTTGTTAGATCGTGTTTGTAGAGATTTAAGATTGCTGCACAGTATTATTATAAATAAAATATTATAATTACTATGTGTATTTAGTTCTATGCGACTCTAGTTACTGGTATCGTAACTTACTGTAAGATTGAGCAAAATTAAATCGTAGGATGGGTGCGAGGCATAAACGCGCGTCGATCGGTCGCCCCGCGACACGATTCTCGTTCTCGATTGCCAGGAGCGAGTGCGAGGCACTGACTGCTAACCGGCCGGCTCCGGCCTGCGCAGTATTCATAAGGCCGTAGTCGGAGGCAGCCTCTCGCTCCACCGGACAATCATATCTGCGAAAAAACAGCTTCTTTAACCTCTCCTTTGGCGCGCAAATTATTATCGATGGCGGCTACCGACGAACTCACCGGGGTACTCTCCAGGAGGCAAGAAATCAATGACAAACTGGACGAAGGAGTCGAAATCAAGCCTAAATATAAATTCGTAAACTGCTACACAGAGTTTCACGAATTCTCCAGGAAGGAAATAAAGCAATACGAGGCGACCTTTAACAAGTAAGTGTTTTTATTTCGTGAACATGATCCCTACGGATTTCATACTTGCCTGCTTTCAGTATACTTGTATAGACTTTTGACCTTGTAGGTATCACAGTCCTTTACAACCTTGAAATAGTGAATTTGCTGCTTAAACGGCGAATACATTTATAAAATATGTTTGTTTGTTTATAAATACACTAGCGGCCCGCCCCGGCTTCGCACGGGTATTTAATATATATCTATTATAGATTGAGATATAAACTATCCTATCTCTCAAGTTGGATGGAACTGCACATGGTGTGCGAATTTTATTATAATCGGTTAAGTGGTTTAGGAGTCCATTGAGGACAAACATTGTGACATGAGATTTATATATATTAAGATGAGAAAATGAGATAGTATGAGGCATATTGTGACAATTGCTACAAATAGGGATTATATTGTATTCACAACCCCAAAAATATTGGCAAATAGTCTTGATATAGGTAGATATCCTTCCTACTTACTTATATTCTGACACATTTATAATTGTATGTTAAACCACAGTATTAAATAGACATACTGCAGCCAGCGGTTTACTTATTTGAAAGATAAGGAAGGCTTTTGGGATTAAAATTAGGGTAGATAAGGAATAAGACTCCGACAAGAAACTTAGTTTAAAAAATCTCAAAAAAGGCCTGGATAAGATGGCAAGATATTAACAAAATTATTCTCTGGCAAGGTTATAGGTATGTATTTCTTATTTTATTATATTGTTGTTAATAAATACAACAACAGCTACTAAAGTTGAGAATTAAAAAGATGAATTGTAAGGATGATGAAATAAAGGAGATTTATAATTAATCATAGTCCTTATTCTGTTTATATTATTTATAATATTATGAACTAGGTAAGTAGATGTGGTGCGAAAGTACTTCTCGGTATTGATAAGTAGTACTATTACACATTATGTAGTATTGATATCAAATAATATAACCGTTAAAGAATGATAAAACCAATGATAATCATATAATAATCTAAACCTGACCTTATCATAAAATCGATACGATATTCTTTTATGTACTTAAGTTATAAGCAATTCAAAATTGACGAAAAATTAACATAAAAAATAATGTACTTCTAATCTTAAGTTACAGCATGGTACTTATTTGCAAATTAATATATTTACGCTAAATACCTATGTATAATAATTGGCAAGTTATTGTAACGAGTGTTAAATGTTAACTATTAATAAAGACTAGTGAAAGCTTTATAACATAGAGTTAAAGTTGAAATTACATCATGTGAAGTTAGCAAGAATAGCAATTTATTATGTGAAACGACAATGTGGCGTCGTGGGAGACCAAATATGAATAGAAGTCACGCTATGCTTATGAGAATTTATAATTTTACTTGCATCATAGCTTTCAAATTCTTAATGAGAGAAAAATAATAAAATTATGTACTTAGTAATAATTTTATGTGGGTAATTATGCATTTTGCCTACCTATGACTAGGCAGTAAGGAATTATTTCAGATAACTAACAAATGTCAGTTAAAATTATGAGGTGATGGACCAAACGTTAGTAATTTAACTCATATAAATCAGGGATTTCGTGAATTTTCTAATTATAACACTTGGTATGTGAGTGCATTGTGTATGATTAATGAAAATGTTAACATGCTCACTTCAATGTTAACGGGAAATAGTTTGAAGGTTCTATAGAACTTGGTAATAAAAATAAAACTTTACAAAAAAAAATCAATGAGTCGTAACAACGGAAATTATTTTGGTTAACGTCTAACTCCTTGATAACCCGCATCCGGGAGTGCGTATACTCTATTATTTTCATTGTCAATGGTATTGAAGACAAACAATCTGTTCTACACTAGCGAAACGGAAACAATGATAACTAATAAACAATAATTTAAAATAGTCATTGTTGGTTACAAACAATCATAAACAATTCAACAATATGCGGTTAATAAACACGTATATATAAAACTAGACAAACACAAATACATATATACTCGTAAAACTACTAGCTGTCATGCAGTTTTAGACGCACTTTACCCGTATTTTGGGATAAAAATAATAATAAATCTCTGTAAAATATATAGAAGATTTCATGCAAATTGGTTCATCCGTTTTGGCGGGAAACCACGGAAACAAACACAGGTAAATGTATGCAGAAAAATAGAAAACGTTCCACCATTAGTAAGCCAGTGATATAAAGAGCTTAATGATCGTAACTATGATATCACGGAAATAACTATTCATGTATTATAGGAAACACCTGAGTTTAATATTAAAAAGGAAGTACCTACATAAGAACACAAAACGTCATTAGTGAATCATCATGTTAGAGCCAGTATCAGTGTCGGAGTCATATTCTTGTAATGGCAATTTGGGGTCAGAGTGACAAACATGTGGCTTTATAGATATTTAATGATTCATACTTATTAGCATAAAAGTATTAAAAAAAAATACAAGTTAACAAAATTAATAATGGTCTATTGCCCTACACATAAGTAGATCGACATTTTAGGTAACGTTATCTTTGTTGTTATTGGAGTAGTAGAGGGTGGAAAACGCGATTCCGTTTCACTTAAGGGATAATACAAAAAACCTGGTTTGTATGTGTAGAAAATATATTGACAGCCTCTATGGTTGAGCAGATCCGCTCATAACCCGTAGGTAGCGGGTTCGATTCCCGTGGCAGGACAAGTATTTGTGCACAGGAAAAAAAAGTGCAAATACTTGTTCTGAGTCTGGGTGTTGTGGGACTATGGTCCTCGTAGTTCCTGGGTCCCTAGACACAGGGAATCCTAGTTAAAGTCCAGGATTTATGTATGTAATCGTTGGGCGTTATTATTATTATACATCAGATATTTAATTACCTTATAGCCGTAAGATGTAAATAGTAAATACTAATCTAATATATGAAATTCTCGTGTCATAATGTTGGTAACAAAACTCCGAAACGGCTCGACTGATTCACTCTGTGTACACTCAGTGGGTCTGAGAATAAGTCATAGGTTATATTTCGTCCTCAAATCACCGTTTTTCATCACCACGCGGGTAAAACCGCAGGGCGCAGCTATTATTATATAAATCTGTACCAAATCAGGATCCAGACATTTTTGGAAAATGAGACTATCAACAGATTTAAATGTAATTATATAATTAATACAAGTTTTAAGCAGGAGTAGGTAGGTAAAAAGAATTTGAGTAGTTAAATAGCGAGTACAAATCTAATAGTAATCAAAAACCATGAAGTCATTATTATTATTCAATTTCTGTGTAATAATGAAAGCATGATTTCATTTCAATTCATAATATTACCTAATTTGCAATTTAGTCACAACAGCCAATGCAGAAAGGAACTGCCTAATACGGACTTCTTTATAATGTATCCTATATGATGTGTCTTTTGGGGGGTTGCATTCACACGGTTCGTAATAGACTTCCTTTTCTTTTAAATTTATTTATGGCTCCCCACTTTTGTGTATTTAGCCAGTGTCAAGTAATTGATAATTTATCAAATTAATAATATTTCACGCAAATATGTATCAAGTCACAGTCGAAGTCATAATCAAGTCATAGTCTAGTCAAAGTCATACTCCTAGTAAAGTGGTAGCAACTTTACTAGAAGCTTCTATGGAGTTTTGGAAACAACGCGAAAAGAAACGTTTCACCATCATTATACCACTTTCCCACACTCATGCCTGTAATTCAGCACTTAACGAATAAAATGCCACCAATTTTATGCACTAACACTAAAAATAACACAAGTTTTGGAAAATAATACAATGCGGGCGAGGCGATCTTTTTCGTTTTCCCGCCAAAAACCCCAAGACTTCCTTGAATATAGGAGGAGTTTGAATAAGGACCATGCCGTAAGCGTTGCCATAAGAAACATTTATTTTTTACTTACTTTGTTTTTTACATACGAGTAGTATAAAACAAAGTCGCTTTCTCTATCCCTATCTATGTATTCTTAAATCTTTAAAACTACGCAACGGATTTTGATGCGGTTTTTTTAATAGATAATGTGATTGAAGAGGAAGGTTTATATGTATAATAACATGTAAAAATGTTAAAAGTAAATAAGTAAAAATGTAGTGTATGAATTTAGATATTCCAAAGATAGCAAGAAATCTTCATGGTTTATAGAAAGGATTGTTTTAATCTAAATATAACGCGTGCGGGCCACGGACAGTAATGATCAGAACTACTGGATCGATTTTAATCATTTTTTCAGTGAATGACATAGGCTATATATTTTATACCCGTGCGAAGCCGGAGCGGGACGCTAGTAGATTATAACTACGAAAGCTTCGTCTTCTATACAAGAATATATCGTAGCTATAAATAGGTACGTAATCGCAGAAATTTTAATACTTAAACCTGAAGTAGGTATTTAAGTTCTTATCATATCGGAACAGATATCATAACAGTTCAAGGTAAATATTGGTGTCGATTCTGTGTCGCATTTTCTAAAACTAAAGTAAACTTAAAATATGGCGGTACTCTTCTGATAAAGGGGAAATTAAAAAGACGGAAATATGTTAATTTTGTTTAGCTTTAGAGAATGCGACACAGAATCGACACCATTGTTTGGTTTAAATTTAAAATAACACAAGGAGAAAAAGCCCTTTTGTACTGTAAATTATTTTATTATTACCCTGCTCATTTTTGTCAAAGTAGGTACATATTTGGACTGGCTGATAAATAACTTGAATTCGTGGTAAATTGGCAATCGGTTGGCGTGCCGGAGGAAGCGTCGTATCAACGAGATGCATTGCGCCGAGGGCAAAATCAATTCTGTCTGCTGCAATATCGTGACGCATTTGTTTGAAGTTTAATACCTACTCATTTTTTTTGTTTGGTTTTGGCTCCACACTTTTGTGTATTTAGCCAGTGTCAAGTAATTGATAATATCTCAAGTTAATTAATATCATATAAGGTGTCAAGTCAAGTCACAGTCCAAGTCATCAAGTTAAGTCATAGTCTAGTCTAGTCAAGTCATACTCCTAGTAAAGTGGTGGCAACTTTACCAGAAGCTTCTATGGACTTTTGGAAACAACACGAAAAGAAACGTTTCACCATCATTATACCACTTTCCCACACTCATGCATGTAATCCAGCACTTAACGAATAAAATGCCACCAATTTTATGCACTAACACTGAAAATGACACAAGTTTTGGAAAATAATACAATGCGGCGACGCGATCTTTTTCGTTTTCCCGCCAAAACTCCCCCTACTCATTTTATGCTCACTGGTTTTGTATTAATTCGAAAATGACATAATATGGCGTGACCTAAATTATTGATATGGTTACATCATTGTATCTAATTCAATTGTTTCTATACGCGTTATCCTTAGGACCTTAATACCTACGAAATACTGATGAGAATATATAAATATTGTATCCTTGTTGTGCTAACTCAAATAGTTAATTATAAATATATGATATAATAAACATCTATAAACTAACGAAAAATTAGATAAAACCAAAACAAAATTAACTCTGTTGCATCAGACAAGGGACGATCAATTGATTTACTGCTCGCTAGTGGGTCATCCGGTTTCTAATTAGTCCTTAGATTAGGGACATTAGTCATTACACATATTTGTTAGATCATGCTACCAATTCCAGATAGGTACATTTCTGTACCAATGATAATAGCTCAGAGATCTACACAATAGCTCAGGCAGGCTCTCATCTTGGAAAAATAAACACATGAAACAAATCAAATCAAATCAAAATCAAATAAAAATAAATAAATCAGAAACAGAATAAATCTTTAGATTATCTCATACTAGCTGCGCCCAACGGTTTCATCCACGGGTAAAAAGTAGATTTTAATAAAGATAAAAAGCCCGCGGCGTCATACACGTGATGTTTGATAA
This sequence comes from Ennomos fuscantarius, assembly GCA_905220475.3. Taxonomy (NCBI): domain Eukaryota; kingdom Metazoa; phylum Arthropoda; class Insecta; order Lepidoptera; family Geometridae; genus Ennomos; species Ennomos fuscantarius. The sequence continues at coordinate 7,205,521 of HG992039.1, forward strand.
TTGTCCCATGGGAACATGCTATCGTATTCTATATGTTAATCCAGGTTATAAACTATCTGTGTTCTAAATTTCATCCAGATCCGTTGAGTAGTTTTTGCGTATTAAGCCCGCGGCGTCGCCCTCGTGGTGTTCAATAACTGTACCACGGAAACATACTATCGGGATAAAAAGTATCCTGTGTTAATCAAAGTCATAATCTATCTGTGTTCCAAATTTCATCCAAATCTGTTCAGTAGTTGTTGATTAATAAGCCCGCAGCGCCACACTCGTGGTGTTCGATAATTGAGGCCATGAGAGCCAAAGTGGCCTAACTGCATTTTTTCTATTTTCATATTTTTATTGGAGTCTGCTCTAAATGGTAAAAGCTATAGCGCAATAAATAAATCCATCAATAAAAGGCTTCCCATAAATAGGGATTAAAATAGGGTGAAAGAATAAGTGAGAAAATGGATCCTCCCTTTATTATAATGTACATAGAATACAATATAATAAAGGTATTTAAAAATGCAGTTAGGCCACTTTGGCTCTCATGGCCTCAATTGTCCCACGGGAATACACTATCGGGATAGTAAAAGTATCCTATGTGTTAATTCAGGTCAAAAACTGTCTGTGTTCCAAATTTCATCTAAATCCGGTCAATAGTTTTGGCGTGAAAGAGTAACCAACATTTATCCATACAACCATACTCACAAACTTTCGCATTTATAATATTAATAGGATTAGCTGGGCACAGAGTATATGTAACGCCAGTTGAAAAGACATTAATAGCCTTATTAATAAACACGAACTAGCTTTAGACTAGTTACACCATCTTTTGTCTCTTTCGATCCAGCTAAATATTCCAGTAGCAAAAAAAGGATAAAAGCTGAAGTAACTAATCCGAGACTAATACCCGTTTATTAATAAGGCTGTAAGGTACATGTTAACATGTTAAAGTAACCTTGAAGTGGTAAACAATGAATCAGATAGTATGTTATACCTCTGCCTATAGTATAGTAAGCGGTAGTTGACTAATATAAATATATACGTAATAATAATAATAACTAGTAAGTGTATACTTGCTAAAAGGAGTTTTGGCGGGAAAACGAAAAAGATCACGTCGCCGCATTGTATTATTTTCCAAAACTTGTGTTTTTTTCAGTGTTAGTGCATAAAATTGGTGGCATTTTATTCATTAAGTGCTGAATTACAGGCATGAGTGTGGGAAAGTGGTATAATGATGGTGAAACGTTTCTTTTCGTGTTGTTTCCAAAACTCCATAGATGTTTCTGGTAAAGTTGCCACCACTTTACTAGCAGTATGACTTTGACTGGACTATGACTTGACTTGATGACGTCAACTGTGACTTGACACATATTTGCGCGAAATATCATTAACTTGATAAATTATTAATAACTTGACACTGGCTAAATACACAAAAGTGTGGAGCCAAAACATAAAAAAAATACTTGCTAAAATAACTTTACCAATCAGTGATATCCGGTGTCCGGTGATGTGGTGTCACATGACAAATAAGATAATAATAATATGACTGTTGCTGGATCCCTCTCAATGTTCCCACATTATTTTATAAAACACAGACATTTCTATTCACAACTTTACGTACTTATATTAAGTTATAGAATATAATTATACTGAACATTCGACAAAATAATGGTTTTTGATTCGAATTATAAAATAAAATTAATCAACGAATAAAAAATAATACTATATTAAGATATGACTCTAATAAGTAGATTATAAAATCATACTGATGCTTTTACTAATAAATAAAGACCGGAGTTTAGGCGAAAAAATGAGAAAGATCACATCACTGCATTGTATTTCCGTGTTGTTTCCAAAACTCCATAGAAGCTTCTGGTAAAGTTGCCAGCACTTTACTAGGAGTATGACTTGACTTGATGACTTGGACTGTGACTTGACATATATCTGTGTGAAATATCATTAACTTGATAAATTATCTATTATTTAACACTGGCTAAATACACAAAAGTGGAGTGGAGTGGAGCCAATACACAAAAACTAAAAAAAAGGACCATGAAACCAAAAGAAAATCTGCTATTGTGGAAACAAGATACTGTAGAGTTGTCGAGGCTGCTAATCAATTTTATTTTGTAACCAATGAATTAGTTTCAGTGGGCTACTATAGCACAGATTACTAAATATGCTACTACGTAAGGCATAGTGTCTGTCTGTGCTAGTGTTAAGTTTTATTAATATTTCGTAAAGCAAGTAAAAATCACATTAAATCAATGTGCAGTGTTCGTTTGCAGATTGTATTGTGTACTAGATATAATGATGTTTTTTTTTATCAAGAGTTTGTGTATGTCATATAGTTACTCATAGGAATATGATATACTAGTTGCGCCCCGCGGTTTCACCCGCGGATAAAGAGTATTTTTATTATTTACTCATCCCACGGGAAAATTTCACTTTTCCGGGATAAGATGTAGCCTATATGTAAACCTAGTGTATAAGCTATCTTGGTACCGAATTTCATTCAAATCCATTCAGCCGTTTGAGCTTGAAGGAGTAACAAACATACACACATACAAACTTTCGCCTTTATAATATTAGTGTGATGTGATAGTGTGATATATATTTTAGGAATATGATTAAGATGATGACACACAAGTTAGAATACGCACACTACTTCAGCATAGCCAATTAAGTTGCCTTCGAATAGCATATTTTCTTTACAATAATGAATATTCTGCTAAGCAATCCATTGTTCACGCTGAACCCATACACGGGAATTACATAAATATTTTCAACTTTAATCTGTATGAGGATGAGGCAACATGTCTAACTAATTTTAGCATATTTGACGTGGTTTCTTAATTTTCCTGCCTATTTTGTTTTGAATGTTTAAGCATGTGATTGTCAAATGATGCCTCTTTGTGTCATGGGATCCAATATTCTTAAGTAAATTATGTATTTGGATGCCAAGCATTTATGGTCATGGTGCACGGTATATAGAATACTAGTTGCGCCCCGCGGTTTCACCCGCGGTTAAAAAGTATTTTAATTATTTGCTCCTCCCACGGGAACATTTCACTTTTCCGGGATAAAATGTAGCCTATATGTTAATCCAGTGTATAAGCTAAGTTTGAGCGTGAAGGAGTAACAAACATACACACATACACAGATACAAACATTCGCCTTTATAATATTAGTGTGATAATGGTGTCGATTCTGTGTCGCATTCTCTAAAACTAAAGTAAACTTAAAGTATGACGGTACTCTTCTGATAAAGGGGAAATGAAAAAGACGGAAATATGTTAATTTCGTTTAGCTTTAGAGTATGCGACACAGAATCGACACCAATATGTATTTTAATAGGCGAATTACCAATTTCAGGTTCAATACTTACTGGTATAGCTAAGTAATTTTGTAATACCTACTGTGATTGTTAAGAAATAAGGAAAGAGTTCTGTTTCAGTGTCTGTGTAGTGTTGCAAGAGTGGTTGTTATTCTGCGGTTGCAAGACCAGTGCAATACTGCATGTAGCACGATACATTTCTATCAGCTGTTTACTTGTACTCCACGTTTTCTTAGTTATTTTGAAACAGGCTGTTATTGAGTAAGATGATGCGATGTTTCAAAAAAGTAATAAGTGCGTATTGCTAGGACTCTAAGCACATATGCTATGTTATAAGTCATTACAAAAGTGATATTATTAGGTAGTGAGATTAGCGCCGTAATGCCACAAGAAGTAGGTCACTAAGCTTACGTCCATAAATGTCTATCAACTTTCAATGTCATTACCACAGGCCATCAATGCTTTATCATGATAGATTATGCTCACTGAATATCAGAATCTAAATAAATTATAATTTAATGGAAAATCAACTCTTTTATGCTTGGAGATTTTAAGCACGACCCGTTGTGTAAGTTAAGGGGTTTTATAGGGTGGTACCCTAGAGCAAGCAGTGTTTCGTGTTGTGAACATACAAGAAACTTTTTTGGAAACCTGCTAGTTTTAAAATGGAAATACTTTTCGTAACGCCGAATTCAATCAACCTAGATTTTTGGTCGTAATAACGTAACCTCAGTTATTTCTGAAATAGGTAACTATGAAAGTCTTCTTGATTTCGTATGATTTCTTAGATACAAACAGAATAATTATAGCCGACACTATTCAATTGATTAGGATCAAGTCTAATATACGAACGGGCACAGAGGTTACAGTTTCATTAGCTTTAATAAATTGGAACAAGTTTACGATCATAAAAATAAGGTCTTTGGACAATTTGACCTAATTCTAAAAAGACTATGGGAATGTACCTAAAATACCATCACATGACGGTATTTTTACATTCAACTTGCAAGGTTTTCTCCAGTATGCAAACGCGCTAGCGAAATCGAGTCAATGTCTGATAAACACCTTTTGATTACGTATACTACTTTATTTATACTGCATGCGACTATACTAGAAACCATGTTAAAGTAAATAAGTAAGTAATTATTAAACTGAACAGTGCTACCTCTGGAGTCTACAAGGAGTACAAGGCAACAAAACCACAAAGCATGCCGAGCCATAATTATCACAAAATAGATGCATGAAAGTAAAACTCAACAGAAAAATAAATAAATAAGAAACTTTTATGGACAAAGGAGCGCACTACAAACAGCTATAAAGAAAGACTGATGACCTAATAATTATAGTCTGGAACTGGAATAGGGCACATCTATGCCATTTTATTATCATTACTCACTAGCCTCGTTTTTCGCCGATGTTTATAGATTCGCATGAAGACATTGACGTTCTTTTACGTCATGAGACAAGAAATGATATGAGCAAAATAACTGCGTGGTACGTAGACCTCTAGACCTACGTGGGATAAGATAAAAGGTACCTTACACAAAGAGATTACCTACCTACTTTATTTTATCAAGAGGTGCCTTTTACAGAAACGCTGCGGGCGGAAAGATTTTATTTTGATTCGGGAAGGTTAGACATTCATAGATGTTTTAATGGGTCCTCAATCATCATCTATTTCTACGTTATCGTTGAATCATTTTGATTGAAGATAGAAAGACATTAGTATTTCATGTCTCACAACTGTTTTAGAAAACATTTCAAAATCGTAATATTTGTCTCTCATTTATATTATTGTAGTTCAAGGTGTTCGACTTCCTACTCGCAGTCCATATAAGTATACGCATTTTGATTCGACGTCATGAAATCAGTGCCTGTTTTGTTATAAATAAGGTAATATGAGTAGCTACATTCAAACCCTGAGTCACCGGGTATAACGTCAAAACATTTAAGTTTCAAAACCGCGATTGTATGCGCGTGCGTTTCAAAAACAATGACTCCCGCAGCGACCGAGCCATGCATATACAAGGAACTACGTTATAGGGAATTGTTTTGTAAAAATACATTAGATTTGTTATTTCTGACCGAATATCCAACGGACAATTCTTTTGCTTTAATGTTACTTATAGCAGATTTCTAGATACATTTTCTTAATAGCGCGCATGGGAAAGCTTTAATTAGGTACGTAGTAATTTATTATAGTAATCTTTGCTTTAGTCAACGATTCATGGCAGCGTATTAGAAGCATAAAAAATGTAATTTTGAAGAGTTTTAATTAGAAAATAATACACTAAGAAATATATTTGTCAAGGTGGTGTTATGGAAACTATTGTACCCTTAGTTGTACCTACCTAACAATACCTGCATTGTTTTAGCTGGACAGTGCCGGTTGGTAAACTACAGAATGGTCAACTCTCTCTACTATTATCTTTGTTACCAATTTAAATTCCTAGTGTCAAATTCCTCAAATATAACGAAGTTACAACCTTTAGGTTAAGACCCTATTTCTCAGCAACACCAACGCCTGCAATTGATATCAAATCAAATAGCTGCTAAGGTCTATTCTATACAGTCTAAGGTAGGTATAACTTACAATATAGATAAATGTTCACATTCAACAAATGACACTTAGCATTCTTTAAAAATGCCTATTAATCTTTTACCTTTTAATGCGAAAAAGATTGCATCACCGCATTGTATTATTTTCCAAAACTTGTGTTATTTTCAGTGTTAGTGCATAAAATTGGTGGCATTCTATTCGTTAAGTGCTGGATTACAGGCTTGAGTGTGAAACGTTTCTTTTCGTGATGTTTCCAAAATTCCATAGAAGCTTCAAGTAAAGTTGCCACCACTTTACTAGGAGTATGACTTTGACTAGACTATGACTTGACTATGATTTGACTTGATGACTTCGACTGTGACTTGACACATATTTGCGTGAAATATCATTAACTTGATAAATTATTAATTACTTGACACTGGCTAAATACACAATAGTGTGGAGCCTAATTTTACTAGGTGGTAGGACTTTTCTGCAAAGTTCGTCTAGGTAGGTACCACCGCTTTGCCAGTTATTCTGCCGCCAAGCAGTAGTGTGCAAGCACTGCTGTGTTCCGGTTTGAAGGGCACTGTAGCTAGTGAAATTACTGGGCAAATGAGACTTTATGACCTGATCTCACAATCTAGTAATCTTATTATTAGATTGTGCTGATGTCTCAGGATGACGTGCGCAGTACGGGGTCACGCGAAACTTTATAATTTAGAGTTTCGAGTGAACCTGCCACTGATATGGACAGCCGTGTCGCTTAACATCAGGCGAACGGTTAGCTCGTCACGGCATTCAATAGCATAAAAAAAAAGAAAAAGAAAAAAAGCCAAACATAAAAAAAAAAAACAAATAAATGGAGTGAACCGAAATCCATAAATTTTTATTCCTAGGTGAATTTATTCTTACTAATTTCTTTGAGGACATCAAAATTAAATTAAAAATTAATGCAAAAACTTCGATTTTAATTCTGTAATTTCTGTATTTATATCTACCTAAAACCGAGATACGGGTGAAAGTTACAGGTGTAATTGTAGTTTTATGAACGTATGCTATTTGTCTAATATAGTCTAATTTAATAAATTTCTAGAATGGCATTGTTTTTAGACCGTAACATAACTGCAAGTAGACTACTTTTAGCATAGAAATGTATTTAAATAATGAATGTTAGTATTTTCCTCAATATGATATCCTTAGTATCTTTAAATTTAATATCAAGTAATGTTGCACATTATCTTATCATTGTTTTATTACCCTAATTACGTAGTACCTACGTGATATACCTTAATTCACAAATGAGTTTACATTACTTACTTACGTTAAGAATTTTATATCTGTACATTTAAATAACTAAACATACCGATATAGATATAGGTACCTACTCAAAATAGGTTATTTTTTATCCCTGGGAAAAGGAAAAATCCTGGCAGTTTTATGTTAGCGCTATCTACAATATTATGATCATCAGTATGTTACTCCAATGCTGGGCGTGGGTCTGCAAAGGTATATAATTATTACCTATACCTTAATATACATATATATACCGGTGTACAAACAAAAATATATAAGCTCTGCGCATATAATTAAGTACCAAATTATAAAAATGGTCTTCAGCGTCGCAGGAATTTGAATAAAAAGTACCTGGTTCTTAGAAAACCAATCAATATTGTCAGGAACTAGCAGAGATTGGTGTGATTTGCATTCAGGAGGCATTTACGATCTGTTGTAGATAGATAGAAAATACTTTAATGCACAAATAACAAATGTAGGTACATAGGCGAACTTAATGCTAGAGAGCATTATCTTCCAGTTAACCTGGGTAACATGGACATTTTTGCAGGGCAGTGCCCTTTCATTTCACACTATCTATAACACATTGCACATTATCTATAACATAAATATTTATAACTAGTTGCGCCCCGCGGTTTCACCCGCGGATAAAAAGTATTTTAATTATTTGCTCATCCCGCGGCAAAATTCCACTTTTCCGGGATAAAATGTAGCCTATATGTTCATCCAGTGTATAAGCTATCTTGGTCCCGAATTTCATCCAAATCCATTCAGCCACTCGAGCGTGCAGGAGTATCAAACATACACATATACACACATACAAACTTTCACCTTTATAATATTAGTGTGAAGTGTGATGTTATAAAATTATACTTTAGTAATAATACATACATTCTTTTGTTTCTCTGCGAAATTTGACTAGACATTATACAATAGCTGTGTAACTGCCACTGCGTGTACTGTATGCCTTAGAGAATTTAGCCACTATGATTAGTTCGTTCGAGGCATACCCCAAAGCATTACTCAAATCCCCATTCAATTACCAAATTACAATAATTACTATTCCTAATGAACATTATGCATTCTGTTAAGAATAAAGGGCACTCCTTACTTGCTATTATTACCTACTTTTGTAGTAAACTGTGAAGCAGTAGGCTGCAGGCTTGCCTTCACTCGCCTTGAACGAAAGACAATGCGATTTGTAACACTTTACGTTCCTTAGAGTCAACCGTGTGGTTAAGTTACGTGTACCTAATTCATGTTTTTGCCAATGAGCGAACAATAGTTCAGTCACCACCAGCAGGGCTAGCATGACCTATAAAAAATCGTCCTCGTTTCACCAATAAACGAACCCGCCGATCACGTCATAAACCTTTTGTTACGTTCTCATTGGTCTCTCGAGAAAGAGTAAAGCAAAGAGTATAACAACTGTCTTAAAAGAAGACATTTTTCGATTTTTATATCTCATGCTAGCCCTTTTTTTTTTTTGAGGGCGGGAAATGCCCTCGCACTTCCCTGCCACCACGGGGGTGGTGGCAGGGGGTATGTGGGACTCGAACCCACTAAAACCCCCCCGTGATCCGACCGCCGCTGGGATGGGGCGAGATGGAGACACACTGCATTAACCATCTCGCCCCGAGACTAGCCCTGCACTATGTTAGGGTGTCGATTTTTTTCATATATAGGATCAACGTACATACACAAAAAAAAATCTTATAATAGTATACTATAGTTAGGTCTGTATTACAGAACGATGCTAAGTCACCGATCAGTGCTCAAGCAGAGATTTCATTCATAAAGTGATCAATTAGTGAATGAAATCTCTGCTTGAGCACCGATCGATGACTGAGCATTGTTCTGTATTACGGACCTTAGTGTACCAACAACGCTGACCGCGTTTAGATTCTATTATCTTTATTTTACCCAACTACTACAAAGCCAAGAATAGCTATGTTTTAGCAGTCTGTACCTACCTAATAGTCATATATACCTACAGTAAAAATATTAGACTTCCTGCAATATAAAATAACGTTCATATAGCACTCGAGCGCTAATAGAACGAGGGGACGAGACCTTCATGTCAGGCCTCCGTCACGACTTAACAAATCATGCCCACTTGTAAAATAAATACAAACTAGTTGTGATACCTACTTGTGATATGCAATATGCATGTCTTGACTGCATCGATCTTCGCTATGTGGCCACTGGCATTGACACACCTTTCTAATCGGTTTTGTTTTTGTACATATGCATACAGACAGGTGTCTAATGTAAGATCAGAGGCAACCGATAGATTACTTTCTTTATTGAACTTTGATTTGCATGTAGGATGCTGTTTCGTTTATGGTTTGCCTTGTACAGTTGTTTATTTTTTTTATGGCAGTGGTCGAGTTTTATTTTATCTTTATCGTCAAATGGTTTATTGTCACTCGTCTGGCGTTATTTTTTAGCGAATTCAATCGGTCAAGGTAAACGATTAAAGACATTTTTAGAGAATGCTAGGTGTCACTTTGTTGAGTGACAACATTTATCTATACTTTAAGGTAGGTATTCGGGTATCCAATCCATTTAGCGCTGTCTTTAGAAAATGTGTTTCCTTCCATTGTCATATTCAAAGAATTTTTCTGCTAATCTACACCTTTTTTCTCAATAGTAACCGTTTTAAACTTTTACTATAGCGAGTGTTTGTTGAGTCTCTAGGGCATGTAAGACTATATCTGTATTTATTACGTGGTTTACATACAAACTATTATCCCACCTTACCTTGTGTCATAACTTAAATACTGCATGCCGCACAAAAAGCTCGTTACGGTACTCGGGTCGCCAAATATGTTAGGTGCTCTAAATAGCCAACTCGTGCATTGCAAACCAATGAACTCAATGCCCTAAGTATATACCCGACCTACCAAGTAGGACCACAGAATATATAATAGGTAAGTGGAGTCTACGTAAGCTCAATATTATTGATCATTCATTGGGAAGATAGGTACTTAGCTTACCTACGCTACGAGAAACTATCCAACAAAGATAGCTCCCACAGCTCTTACTTATATTGTTATAAGAAGTAGCGGATGTAACTACTTGATCTATGACAGTTAATATTGAACGATAGAACGTGAATGTTACTTAGCACTTGTCCAGTAGGCGAAAGTGTGACATATTTAAATGTAAATTCATACAAATTAGCATTCTTTGTATGATACAATGGTGTAACGGTCGTTTGTTCTATTAACGATACCATTTTCGAATGTAGACAAACATATTTGTAAGTTACGCAGGTACATTAAAATGTTTTATTGGCTAGATCCTTTCCAATTGCATAAGAGATGGAACTGTGATATAATACGAAGACATCAATAATATGATTATGAAAATATCAGGAAGGACTCATCAAACATAACATGAGCACATGACAATAGTAATATGTGTTTATGTGTATTATGTCCCAACTATTTGTCTACTAGGTACCTAGATGTGGGTCTTAATTAGCGTAAATGATGCCTAATGCGAATTGCGACCACCATCTAGTTATATCACCTATATATAAACAAAAATTAAAAGAAAAAAACGTAGACTTTGGTAACCGCATCACTTGAGAACGGCTGGACCGATATTTCTATTTTTTTTATTTAAAATAGTCTTAATTGTCAGTATAAAGTTTCCCAGAAATTTCTTAGAATTAACTGAATGTCTTTTCTTCTATGAATATTTTATATGGGCAGGACAACATCTATCGTTATTTTTTTGGTCCACTTGGGCGTTCCGTTTTAATCTCTTTTAATATATAAATAACTAATCCTGGATTAGTTCTTTAGTTTATCTTGGCACGTTAACAAATGAGCCACTTATTCCGTTAAATTTGATTAAATTTGACCCATCAAGCTTATTAAAGTTAAGCCTACGTTAAAATTTAACGGGATAGGCAAATTTTTTCGAAAAGAATCCAGGATTAATTAATTCTGACAACGCGCAAGTTACTATAATTCATTCTTTTTTATTATGCATGCAGTCTTTACCTGTAACTGTGATGACACTTGTTTCCTTTTTAATAGTGTTATCGGATCTACGGAGTACATTATGTTGGTAATTGTAATAAATAAATAAGTGAGCAGGTAGAAACACAGCTGTGGTTGTTCGACCGATGTCCCGTTAATATCTATAAACATCCAAACTTGACTGCTCCGGACGCGTGTCTGGAGAAATTAAGTTCAACCATGTAAATGGCATAGAAGGGGAAAACCTTATGCTCTGCAGTGAGCAAAGTAATAGAACAAAATGATAAGTATAGGGCTCATTCATACCACTTCAAAACAACAACAAAATCATCTAACTGACCTACCTATAGGATCTACCACGGCTTCGTATGATCAGCTGGGAAATACACATTTTAACAATAGATTTTCCATTTTTTCAGATTTGACGAAGGCCGCGATGGGTACCTCGACCTAACCGAAGTGAAAAGGATGATGGAGCGACTTGGTGCCCCGCAGACACACCTCGGGCTAAAAGCTATGATATCAGAAGTCGACGAGGACCAGGACAATAAGATCAGCTTTAGGGAGTTTCTGCTTATTTACCGGTAAGATGATCCTTTCAAAAATGGGGTTAAACCGATTTCAATCGTCAATGTCATACTGGGAAATACTTATCATTTTATTTCGATTTAAAAACCAAACTACCGAACCCATTTCGATGAAATTTATATGGGAATAATCTGAAAGTATATTTACTCAATCAAAAAAGAATTTGAGAACACTGGTTCTCAACTCTTATGAACTGTCATAAGAAAGTAGTTCCGAGGTAGCATAGCATTTTACAAAAAAACCCAATAGAGATCTCCTTCTTTTATAAATTATATAAATTAAACTTCTTCTTTTTGTAGTCGGTTGAAAATGATGAGTGTATGATCATAAAATGATGAGAATATTTAAATAAAATTGAGATAAGCCGACGTCTTTAAAAAAAATCACATGTGTTTTGATGGCTATTACAATATACCTACGTGCCTATCTTGTTGTACCTTGAATATTTGTTATTTTACTTTTACATAAAACTAATTAACTTGGTAGGAGTGTCCTCCGAATCAATCCACACGAGTGGCATGTCGTTGTAATTAACTAAATACTTATATATAAGTATAGGTAGGTACTTACGTAGCTCTGTGCTCGTACATACCTAATTATTGTAGGTCGTCAAATACGTCTATAGGCAACTATGTATAGAGTATTTTATAGTAATAGTAATACAGAGTTGTGGAGCTTGTTGTTACTCATTTCTGCTCCTTTCGCACGCTAATAAATTGAATGAATTGCGTGCCTAATTCGCTAAGGGTGGATTCGACCAAACTTGGATTTATACACGAGTAACTATACCAGAATAAATCTATTCCACGATATTATACTCGAGTAATTCATTCTTCGTTTTTCCACGCAATACTTAGTTTAGCTTCGCTTAGAATTACTATACGCGAATAGCGAAATAAATGATGAACGAATCTATTACCCAGTTAACAATTGTTGTTATACAACTACACGGTCTTCAAGCTTATGTCATATCAACTCGCTTTTGGCGTATTATAGTGTAGGAAAATAAATAACAAAATACATGGTCGGACGTCTTTTTTTATCTTTGTCTATTTTGAATTAAAATATTCTTGGAATAACTCTGTTATTCCACCAAAAACGGTAGTATAGTAATAATACTCAAATAGACTTGCTATTCTTAGAATTGTAGATGGTAAAATGTGAAATTGATTTACTCTCGAACAAATGGCGATTTATTCTAAGATTAAAATTTACTCTGGTTTGGTCGAATCCACCCTAAGTCCGTTCCGTTATACCACAGAAGTTGGTAAGTACCTACCTACTGAGCAAAAAAAGTTCAGTTATATGCGAGATCTTATCATTTTTGTTTTCGGGGAAAGTATTAAGTATTACATACCCACAAAAGAATCAATTTTATAAAGAACCCTTTCTTGCTCTTTCGTTATTTTTGGAGTATTTTTTTTTTGTGAAACGATTTGCAAACAAATTAAACGATCACCGGCACCTATGGAAATTTGCAATATCGAGGGCATTGTATGTATTTTTTAGCGAGCTTATAGATTGTCTTAACTGAAATTTTACTTTTTAATAACAGGAAAGCTCGAGCTGGAGAGTTAGAAATGGACTCTGGTTTGGAAGCCCTCGCAAGATTGACAGAGATTAACGTAGATCAAGTAGGAGTCAACGGCGCCAAAAACTTCTTCGAGGCCAAGATTGAAGAGCTCGCGAAAACAAATAAATTCCATGATGAAATCATCCAAGAACAGGAAGAGAAAAGACGCGAGGCGGATGAGAAGGCACGCAGGAGACAGATGTTCAAAGAAAAAGCAGCGCTATTTCAACACTGATAAAATGTAACCTACCTATTATTTATAAATATGATTATCTAGTCTGTAAGTTGTTACCATGACTAACAATAGACGTAAAATTAAATTTAAGTAACTAGGTCACAGACAAAGGAAACCCATAAGTACCTTTAAGGATAGAGAAGCAATGTAAAGAAAACTCTCAAAATAATATTTTCCTTGAACTCCAATAATTCTAAAAATTATAATTGAATGCTTCTCCAGCTCAGAGTACCTCACTATTATAGTACATATACCTTAGTATTCAATGTTAGTTTCCTGGTTTCAATACCGATTTCAGGCCCCTTTCTCACACATAACATGATACTATACTAATACATACTCATGCATTAATAATACCTCAAACTGCAACTGTAGTCCGTAAAACTTAATTGGATCAAACATAATATAATACTACACACTCAACCAATGCAACCTTTCTCTAAGTTTATGTTCTTCTACCAGGTTCAATAAGCCTGTTTTATGTATGGAACTAGGTCGCAGAATACTTCATAGTACAGTAACTAAGGTATCAGAACCCATGACAAATCATAATCGGACTTATAATGAAATATAATCCAAGTTCATTTAGTTATTATGTAGATAGGCCTAAATGTGAACTAAATCAAATGTATTTAAGTTTACATGAACCAGTTAATATTAAGCTGTTAAATAAGTATATACCTACACATTGAGTTATTATTAGATAATTAAATTTTATAAATGCTATTGGAACACTGCCTTTTGAAGTTAAAAAACTAAAAATTTTATACATTATTTAAGTTGTATGTGATGTTTTGTGTATTATTATGATTATAAAAGTTAAATGAAATAAACATTTTAAGGAAACCAATTTATTTTATTTGGCATTTTTCCTAAATTTAATTACAAGTATTCTTAAAAGTAATTATGCAAACTTGGCAGTACAACGAATGCCCATATCGCACCTTTAATAATAAAGTGAATTAAGTCAAAAAATTGGGATTCGTCGATTTTGTAGTAAAACGATTTCTATGCTCCTAAAGAATAGGTACAGTTTAACAGCCGCTGCATTCACGGCTATACGAGCGAAATAAAGGAACGTTCGTCTCTTTTTGATTGACTCGTCGATCCCTTCCGAAATCACAAAACGAACCAATTAGAAATGCTCCAGCAGTGATCAAACTGAGACGTATGCTTGAGTGGAATAATTCAAAATAAATCATTCTATCAGTTTTTCTTTTTTTTTCTAAAATTTTCATTTAATGGTAAACAGCATTATATATTAAAACACCTTGTTTCATACTATGTTTTTACTAACAAAATGCATTAAATACTAGTGATGCATTTGTTGCAATATTTTTTTACATAAAGACTGTACTAATAAGTATTGTGTCATGAAGTATGATTAAAACTTGACGAAGTTTTTAATCAAAAAAAGATCTGCATCACAAAAAATGTTTAATTTTTATTTCAAACCTCAATATTTTAGTAAATATTAATAATTCTAATTATTTTGAAGTCCATTTATGTCCCACCATCATTTTGACAAAACTTTAAAGACATTTTACTTTTTAAAGTGCTCCAAAAATCGAAATATTCGCTGAAACATAGTCAGCGGTAGACTTGTGAAACTTTAAACGTGATTTCCCAACAATCATGAATTTTGAGTTGATTCACTTTATTTTTAAAGGTGCGATATGTATCAAAGTTTGACAGGTTCTAACTTTGCACTTGACACTAAATCCCTTGCCGCCAATTTCTTGTATGTTTGTCAAACTCACGTTAAGTCAACATGCCAAATACTGTATGCTCATCTGCCAAGTTACACAAATTTGTGTAAAAGACAAGTGTATATGAGAATGTGGGGGAAAGTTTTTCAGCTAAGTTGTTTTTAATACACTTTGGTACAAACTGGCAAATAGCACTGGTGTTGAAAAATGGTGTTTATGAAGGCATGAAAAAACCACTTCCTCAATATTGATTGTCAAAATTGTACTAAGTACTGTTTTAGTAATAAGTGACTACGTTGAGATTACTGTTACAGTAGTGTATAGGTATTTATGAGTTGCTATAAAATTATATCCATTTAAAAATAAATGTTATTGCCAATTTAATACAAACAATCAAAATATGTATGGATATTCATGTATGTTTAATTTCTCAACATACTGTGTTCCTCATGAGCATTGTTTAGAGTTTCGTGTGTGTTTTTGTGCTTCCTGGCAATTGGTTGTATGTTTTCAATGTTTATGTGCCTAAGTTTGGTTAGTGTTGTCACGAGAGAGGCATTCTGAAATATATAACAAACAGAAAAATTATTATCCCATTGTTCCTTATATCAATCATATTATATCTACTGTCACATTATGACCTTTTAGGTATAAAGCAGGTATAAGGCAGACCAGTGAATTATACCACACCATTCAAAACTTACAGAAAACTTAGTATTTAATACCTTTTTGTAGATAGGCAGATATATAAACTCTATTAACACCTTGGTAATAAAATTCTTAATAAGGAAAACAACTTATGGGTAATTTCCAATGGGTGGTCTTATAGCTAAAAAGCGATCTCTCCTAGACAATCTTTGGATGGACAGAAATCAATGAGCATGAATGGTAGTAGTTTGTAATTAAGATTGACACTTACATTTTTAATGGTGGAATCAAACTCTCCTCCAGGGCTTGTAAATTTTTTAATTTGCTGGAGCTCGATTGATCTGAAATATCCCAACTATACAACAACTTAATATAATTATTGTTATGTTAAACACATACTTTTATTCTATGGCATACAATCTTAAAGAGGGTAAATTTTTCAACTGGGCGAGGGTTGCCAACTCCAGATGTATGAGAAAGATTACTCAAAGGTGTCTTAGAGACAATTTTAATACAAACTAAAGCCGTAAGTGCCACGTACTTCGATAAATAGCAATTTTTCACATTGGGCAAAAATTTTAACAATATTTGATAACAATTTAGTTTTGATAACATGATTCGTATATATCAAGCTCTTTATGTAGAGGAACAGACTGTACTTAACAAATCAATTTTCAATAATAAGGATAACATTCAGTTTAAATAATTGGAAGGAATTTGGAAGAGACTATAGATTATAATTTGTGGGAAGGAGTCTGTTTCAATCGATGGAATTAACTTCGTTACAAAACAGGGTCACAGAACAACGCTGTGCTAGAGGAAAATAACAGCAAAATAATAGGACTTACATCAACCTGAGAAGTTGATTCGCAGTTGTCAATTCATGTTGAATGTCCTGCTGAAGCTGTTGTGTATTCTGTCCTACCGTAGACATAATTTTATCAATCAAACTTAATGAATATTTCCCTTTGGGTCAACTCAAGAAGCTAATAGTTGGAAAATATTTTAGATTATTTTGTTTTGAAGGATTTGAACTAAACCGCAAAGAGAATAACGATAAGTACCAAAGAGTATGTAACGCACAGAATAGTATTACTTCTCCCGATAAGAATGTCGACTTCATAGTAAAAAAATAAGATCAGAAAGAAGAGCGCCATCTCTGCGAGGCCCCTTCTCGGAAAGTTTTATATATATATATATATGTATGATGTAACGCTAATAAGCAAAGAGTATATAACGCTACACTAAGAAGTATCATGCAAATAAGTATGATATGGGAGTTTTGGCGGGAAAACGAAAAAGATATATTATTTTCCAAAACTTGAGCTATTTTCAGTGTTAGTGCATAAAATTGGAGGCATTTTATTCGTTAAGTGCTGAATTACAGGCATGAGTGTGGGAAAGCTGTATAATGATGGTGAAACGTATTTTTTCGTGTTATTTCCAAAACTCCATAGAGTCTTCTGGTAAAGTTGTCACCACTTTACTAGGAGTATGACTTGACTAGACTAGACTATGACTTGACTCTGACTTGACTTGATGATTTCGACTGTGACCTGACTGACACATATTTACGTGAAATATCATTAACTTGATAAATTATCAATTACTTGCCACTGGCTAAATACACAAAAGTGTGGAGCCAAAAAACACAAAAAAAGTATGATATGTATGATATGTCAAGTACCACAGATCAAAGAAAAAACCACGTTGATAATGTCAACCCCAAGGTGCTGTCAACGAGATGTCAATATCAACATCAAATTTTTTGTTTTGGGTTTGGCTCCACACTTTTGTATATTTAGCCAGTGTCAAATAATTAATTTTTCAAGTTAATTGTTATTATATACTAGCTTCCACCCGCGGCTTCGCCCGCGTGGGTTATCTCTCAAAAACCATTAATTTTTTGGGATAAAATTAACTTAACCCTCTTAAATTCATAAATGGTTAGAATGTCGTGCGTGCATTGATCTCTCATAGCAGGATTGTTAGACTTAGCATTATAAAAAAATATCACAAATTCTTGCCAATTAGCTACTACATGAATGTCTTTATGGACATTAATTGCCCGTTCCTGAGTCCATACATTAAATAGGACGAAAGAGGCAAGCCCCATCATCTATTATTGGTATGAGGGTATGACTCACTAATATTCCGTTGGTGAATAATATTTTAGCAAATAATATTTATTTTATTTTGAAACATACAACATATAAATTGAATAATAACCAGGTTTCCGAACGTGTCTTTAAAAATAATTATGTTCACAAACCTTCCATCTCATTCTCACATCTAATATTAAACCTTGGCAAAAAAAACCCTTCAGAGGATGTAAGTCCAAAAACGCCGCGACCCGTATATATTTATTTTGTATGTTCTTTACAGATTTCAAATTTCAGTATGATGTGGTAATTTAATTTGAAATTTCCATACAAACTTTAACAATTTTTTTAATCCCTTTAAGTATTTAATTTAAAAAAAGTAAAAGGTACCATATCTATTATTTTTATATTTGTTTGTATGTGCTTCTAGTAAAGTTGCCATCACTTTACTTTTAACTTTTTTTAGTATGACTGGACTAGACTAGACTATGACTTAACTTGATGACTTGGATTGTGATTTGACTTGACACATATAACATACATATATAATTATAATATTAATTAACTTGAAAAATTAATTACTTGACACTGGCTAAATACACAAAAGTGTGGAGTCAAAACCAAAACAAAAAAAAACAGCATTCTTCTACCACAGAATTGTACTATTACTTCTCCCGAGCTATACACATTACAATTTGCTTTGCTTTTTTAATTCCTTGGATACTTACTGTCTTAGCGTAGCGTTACATACTCTTTGATTATATACTAATATTTGATACATACTTGGTCTGTGATTTTATATTATTTTGGATTTAAAATAAGGTTTTTGTAGAAAAAAAGCGCGGGAAACGTCGAAATAGGCGGTCGCAAATTTTTCATTGAAAATTATTTTTTATTTTCTAACGGTCTAAGGATCAGCAGAGTGTCTTCGTGTAAATAATATTTGTAGTTAGTGTATATATTTTATTTATAATTGATTAATCAACACAAACTCGGTAAGTTTTAAATTTTTTTCTATGAACGAGCCGCCCGACTTGGCGGCTCCGGGGGGCATGGTCCCCCCGGCTACTAATTTTGTGGTGATTTCCACAAATAAAACAGTCTACAGCGAGTCCGGTATGGATACGGATGGCTCTAGTTCCCAGCGCACTGGCCGTAAAAGAAGCCGCTTACACAAAATTTGCAAAAACTGTAATATGAAAAAAAGGAAGCATGCTAAAGCGGTAGACGGTAAAACAGGCTGTCTCTGCGTAGATACTGAAGTAAGTGATATCGCTACTGTAACTGCTACTGTCGACACCGAACCGATAGATAAGCCTACAATTATTCCTTCGTGTTCTAATAGTGGTCCCGGTCCTCAAAGTTTCACTTCCGTAGCTAGAACCAAGTATGAACAATCTGATGCTGCTCCCTTTATTATTCATGTACAGCGTGAAACAAAATTGCCTGATGATGGTGCTACCCTACATCCAGTCACATTTGGTAAGTTCCTAAAAAGAAACTCATTTCAAGGTATTATCGATGGATCTGTTAAAAAAATAGGCAGAAATAGAATATCACTTGCGTTCTCAGACTTTAGTAATGCCAATTTATTCATTAGCAGTAATAGTCTGACTCCCAACCACCTTAAAGCATTTATTCCATCGTTTAATATAACGCGCATGGGTCTAGTCCGTGGTGTACCATCGGAATGGTCACCTGAAGAGGTAATCGAAAATGTATCAGTTCCTAATGGGTGTGGAAAGATTTTAAAGGTGCGAAGAATAAACTTTAAGACGGTAGTAGAAGGCTCGCCTGTGTGGAAACCAACGCAGAGCATTGTAATAACATTTGATGGACAAGTTCTTCCTAAAAGAATTTTCATGTGCTATAACTCTTTACCGGTTGAGTTATATACGTACCCCACTATCCAATGTTTCAATTGCTGCCGTTTCGGACATACTAAACTACAGTGCCGTTCAAAACCTAAGTGTTACAAGTGTGGCAATGAACATACTGGTGACAGCTGTAATGTTGAAGAGGAAAACATATCATGTTGTTTGTGCTCAGGAGCACACTTTGCGATAAGTAAGTCATGTCCTGAATTCACTCGACAAAAACAGATTAAGGTATCTATGGCAGAAAACAGTATCTCATATGGGGAAGCATCTAAGTTATTCCCGCCTGTATCAAAATCTTATTCTGACGTTGTTAACTCTGCGGGTAGTGCCCCTTCGGCACGTCCTGGCATTCCTAGCTCTCTAAATTCTTTTGCAGAACGACCATCATATAATTCGTATAAAAAAACCGTCTATACAAACCGCCGCCCAGCCTCTAAGCCAGTAAAAGGTTACGACCGAGCAGAGCACGAAAAGATTGTTAATGAATATAGTATTCCTACACCTCGAGATGGTTGCGCTCTCAGCTCGCGACCTAAGAATCCATTATTGATGTCTACCTCAGACATCATACAAATTCTTATTGATACCCTTACCCAGTCGAATATTTCCTTACCGTCCAACGTTGCCCCTATAATTGATATGTTTAAATCTACTAAAGCCATTAAAAATGGCGGTCTTTCTTCAGAAAGTCATACAATGGAACTGCAGAAGCGCAGTTCCTAAGAAAAGTGAAATAATTCACTTAATAAACAAGTACGATACTTGTTTATTTGCACTTTCGGAGACCTGGCTAAAACCAGGCTCCATCTTTAAAATCCACGGATTTTCTTGCATAAGGGATGATAGATCTGATGGGTATGGCGGTGCTGCCTTACTTATTAGAAATAGCATTCCTTTTTCTCCTTTTTCTCTTCCAGTATTTAACGAGTTTTCCGTGGTAGCAGCACAAATAAATAACATTTGTGTTGTTTCTATTTATGTCCCTTCTCCTTCTTCCTCAGTCTTTCAAGATCTTGGCATTATGTTCTCTCTTCTTCCTAGACCTTTCTTAGTACTTGGAGATTTTAATTCTCATCACATTTCGTGGGGATCTTCTATCTCTACTTATTGTGGTGAACTCCTATTAGACTTACTAGATACACATAACCTTTGCGTAATGAATTCTGGATCGCCTACTCGACGCACGGCTCCTTCTGAAAACATAAGTGCTATTGATCTATCAATATGTACCCCTAACTTAGCGTCATCCCTAACATGGCACACTTTAGCATCCACTTTTGGAAGTGATCATTTCCCGATTATTATTTCCTTTCCCCATAAGAGTACTCGTACTCCTCCCCGACAGCAACGACTTAAATATAACTTTAACAATGACAAACTATGGGATAAATTCAAACTATCTGTTGAACAGAAAGTTATGAATTTAAGGAATTTTTCAGATCACGTAATAACAAATTGCTCTGACACTTTTACCAATATACTAACGCAAGCAGCGAATGAAACGTTTCCCCTTAAAAAAGCAATAACTTGCTTAATCCCCTCTCCGCCTTGGTGGGACCGAGAATGTACTGAAGCTGTTAATAAAAGAAAAGATGCTGAGCATCAGTACAACAATGACATGTCAGATGAGAATTTTGAAATGTTGTCTGATATTGATAAAGACACACGTAGATTATTAAAGGACAAAAAATTTGAAGGTTGGAAAAATTACTGCCTTTCTATTTCCCCTGCCATTAACCCATCCATTGTGTGGCGTAACATCAGGAGGTTTAGAAACGGTGTTAGTGACGTTTCCTTTTCATCCTTACCTCCAAATTTAAACAATAGTTTTTTAAATCGATTAGCGCCTTCTACAGTTCCAGAAGAAAGTCATTTTATGTTATTGGTTCCTTCTACAGACACTCAAAATCACTCTACTCTAAATTCTATCTTCACATTGCAAGAATTACAAGGTGTTTTATCTACTGTAAAAGACTCTGCTCCAGGTGAAGATGGTATACCTTATTCATTTTTGTCGAACCTCAGTGAAACATCCTTGTTATATTATTTAGGTATAATTAACAACGTAATGATTTCAGGAAAACTACCTCCTTCTTGGAAATCGCAATTAATTCTCCCTATTCTTAAACCGGGTAAAGCCTCAGATGATGTTGCATCATATCGCCCCATAGCTTTATCTTCTGTGATAGTAAAAGTGGCGGAGAATTTAGTAAAAAATCGTTTGGAATGGTTTATTGAAAACCGTGGTATATTATCTGAGACTCAGTTTGGTTTTAGAAAGGGTCGGAGTACGTTGGATAGTGTGGGTACACTAGTAACAGACATTCGGATCGCATTTTCTTGTAATGAGTCCCTCATTGCCGTATTTTTAGATTTAGAATCAGCGTATGATAACGTTCTTCTAGATGTCCTTAAATCGAAACTTCAAAAGCTTGAAGTTCCACATTTTCTCTCAAGATTAATTTTTAACCTTCTTTCGGGAAGATCAATAAAACTAGATCAAGCACGGGATGAGTGCCGACTCGTGTGGAATGGACTTCCACAAGGATCGGTGCTCAGCCCTATATTATTTAATATATATGCGCACGATTTGGAATCATCTCTTCAGGGTTCATCTAATATCTTACAATATGCTGATGACTTAGTACTTTATTCTAAGGGACAATGTGTTCATAAAATTCGTGATAGCCTTTCCAAATCACTGAATTATTTAAAGAGCTGGCTGTCCAAAAATGGTTTGAACGCCTCGGCGCTCAAAAGTTCACTGGTTCTCTTTACTCGACAACGTGTTCCCCCTCCTATAACGATATGCTTTAATAACCATGCCATCCCAACCAAAAATCGGGTCAAATTTTTGGGAATAATTTTGGATTCAAGACTTACAGGCGTTCCACATTGTGAATATCTTGTGGAAAAGTGCGAAAGACTACTTAATATATTGAGATGTCTATCGGGCGTTTGGTGGGGTGCACATCCATTTTCTTTGAAGCTTCTCTACAACGCTCTAATACGAAGTGTTCTCGACTATGGGACTTTCTTATTGGAGCCTTGTAGTGTGACCGCTCTAAGAAAATTGGATGCTATCCAATCAAAGGCCCTGAGAATAATCGCTGGAGCTATGAGGTCTAGTCCTATTAATGCACTTCAAGTAGAATGTAATGAGCCCCCTCTTCATATAAGGAGACAGTTTCTTTCAGACCGCTTGTTTTTCCGCGTTTTACAATTTTCTAAAAGCCTTTTAATTACTAAACTCTATGACCTTGCAAATCTTGTTGAATCATCATCATATTGGAATCATAAAACTCTCCCATGCTTAGTGAAAAGTTACTTGAAATATAAAACTTTAAATTCTCCAACACACAGATCCCCGATCATAGACTTATTTAAATGTGAATATGAAGCTTTGATAGAAATGCCAACCGTTATTCGTAACTTAAATATCGATAGATCTAATTCCAACTCTCATTTTAATTCCATTTTAGCAGAAAAGTGGCCTAGTTATAATCATTTATATACAGATGCATCTAAACATTCAACAGGCGATTGTGTAGGTGTAGGAGTATACCACCCACAGTACAAAATAGTTCAGAAGATTAAATGTCCTCCTGAGACGACAGTATTTACTGCTGAATGTCTTGGCATTGTTAAGGCTCTAGAATATATTCTACTTTTTAAGCTTAGTAATAACCTAATTATCAGTGATTCTATGAGTGCCTTACAAGCTCTGTTGAAATATCCATTTAGATCAAAACCGTATTTTCCACTGATAGCAGAAGCCAGAAGTAGATTACGTGCATGCTCTTTGAAAGGGTTTTCAGTCATATTTATTTGGGTACCTAGCCATTGTGGCATCAAGGGCAATGAAAAAGCCGATATACTTGCTAATGAGGCTGTGACGTGTGGAGACCATTACCCCTTTAAAAATTTTGCTCATGACTTGATTGCTCTTCCCAGACAGTATCTTCAGGACTCCTGGAATAGAGTCTGGGCAGAAAGTAGTCAAGTAAAAGGAAAACACTACTGCAATATTCAACCAAAGATCCCTTTAAAACCTTGGTTTTCTTTTATAAGATTTGGAAAAATCGCTACTACAGTTTTGATTAGAATGCGCTTAGGGCATACCACTTGTCCAGCTCACCTTGCAAGGTTTCATATTGTTGATAACCCGCAATGTGAATGTGGACATGACTTTGGGGACCTGGACCATATATTTTTCGCTTGTCCTAAATATGACCATGCTTCCTTTTACCGTTGTTTAATATCCCTCCGTGTGCCTCTTCCTACCAATATAAATTCTATCCTTCATACTATCAATCCTAACATTTATAATTTACTATCTGATTTTATTTATAGTAACAATATTAAATTGTAAATACATAATAATATGTAAATACATGTTCTTAGTTATTTTTACGAACAATTGTATATATTCATCTACTGATCCTACTTATAATTTTCTAAGTACATTTAGTCTCTCCCTGATCCTCTGATTGAATTGCATAAAACTTAATATTCGCGGATACGTTTCCCCACTTTTTATTGTTTTAAAAATACTATCTACTAAAATAAAAGCATTTCAACACCACGCCTTAAGAATCCAAGAAGTAAAACGCAAGCGCATAACATTTGAAGACTCAAGAACACGACTCTGGCAAATGCACAAGACGTGCGGCGCCATTCATTCCTCGAAAGGGGAAAGAAAAAAAAAAAAAAAAAAAAAAAAAGGTTTTTGTATAAATCTGTGCGTCGAGCCTTCTGTTTATTTGAATTTTTTGCAATGGAAGAATCTGTTTCTGTAAAGTATGAAGACAAAAACATTGATATCAAACAAGAAAAACTAGATAACTCTGAGAATTATGTTTTTGTATACAACGAACTTGACTCTGGAAGTCAAGACAGCAGTAAAAGTGGCAGCGGAGGATATCAACGTTGGGCGCCTAATTTGAATGGAGTTCGGAAAAGTGCATTTACGCCGTACAAAGCAGTGCAAATTACCCCGCTAACCAACCTACAGAGAGGTGAGTCGTCTATTGCTATACGTGTGTTTTATTTTTCGTCGCCATCTGCTTAGTGTATCGATCGTCGTGTCGAGTAGGGGTCTTTGTGTCCGAAAGTAGGTAACACCAAGGTCGGTGCGTTCGCAGGCAATACGCAGGCGCGCGTCCCTGAGCTTCCCCAGCCCGACTCTAGCTTCCACGCGAAGGCTGGCCGCGGTGAAATAACACGAGAAGACGTGAAGCTGGAGCAGTATGTTGACATCACGGACGAACACGGCCTCACCGCCCTGCACTGGGCAGCCAGCTATGGCCAACTGACCAGCTGTCAAGATCTGGTGTGGTGAGTCCCTATCTTATCCTGTTTCTTTGTTCTTAGGGAACAAAGAAGTTGAACATAATTTTAATATCAAGCCAATTGATTTCTTATGATGAATTGAATCACTAATCTGACCTGAGAATGAAAGTAATGTTATGAGCTTGCTTATCTATTTTCTGGGTAGTTTACATTTTTTAATTTTATTTTTGCTTGTAACTTCTTAAATTTATATTGATGTAATTATGTATTGTACCATAATTTTGTGTTGAACTGTAATTATCCCTACTAAATGTAAAAGTGTAACATTGTTTTATTTGTGTTTCACAACAAAACAGCTGTTAGTATGAAACTGCATACAGTTTGCTCACACTGTAGAAATACCAGAAAGAGTTCCTGTGGGAAAATAGGGAAATGCAGATGACCCGTAATTATCATAGTTTTTTAACAAGTTTTGTTTTTTGTGGTACAGGTGTGGTGCCAATGTCAACATGCGAGGCCCGGAGGGAGAAACAGCTCTCCACCTGGCTGCAGCAGGAGGGCATCATGAGGTTGTCAAGTTTCTGTTGAATGAAGGAGCTGATGCAGACATACAAGATGATGTAAGGTCTCTACTTATACATACATAAAGAGTCAAATGTCTGTTGTCAGACCAAAGTAGCTGCACAGATGTTATTAAATTTGAGGGCTGTAAGGGCTGCACTAATATCCTGCATGGAGAGTATTGTGCATTTCCACCTGCCAGTATCTACCGCAGCCAGCTCAGCTTTTTCATGTAGCAGAGCATGGCTGAAGGTCACGTGATGCTGCACATATTTGGATTAAGTTTGCATATAGATTTCTTATAATAACAAAACCAATATATGATACTTTATCTTGAAAAAGTAAATACATACAAAATTCTCTATTCCCATATTATTCTACTAACTTACACTTAAGTCCAAGTCATATATCCTTCAATCTACTTGGTATGCAGTAAATGTAGTAAATGAAATAGATCAAAAACTAATACTTTGGTATGACAATAATTTGAACCTGAACATTGGATACTTTTTATAGTGATAAGCTGTTTCCATGTGTTAAAAGCTGTGAGTAACAGCATATTTGTATACCATAAATATCATAATAGAATACATATTATAGGTATCATGTATTGCTAGCAAAAATATCATATGCAAATTTTCTCACTAATCTAGGTAGATATTTCAAAGTGGCCTGACTATGATTGTGTCTGTTGACATGTAATTGGAATGTACAGACCAACCACTTTAGCTTGTTAGAGGCAATTGGAGGCACTAAAAATAACACATTGCGGAGTGTGTGTCCATGATTTGTCACTACAATAAATTACTAACGTAAATAGTGTGGTACTATTTGGTTATTGTTGCCTAGTAATATGTTTGTCATTTCTTTCAGCAGATATTACAGCAATAGTTATTCCACTGCTGGATCTAGATTTAAAGAAAAGATTTTCATGTAATTTATAAATTCATAATTTTTACCAAGATTAAAAAATAGGAGTAATATGAAAAGATTTGGTATGAGATGTTAATAGGGTATTGTGTGGTATCATAGTTTTTGTAATAGTAACACCATTGAAGTCGATTTTTGGTTCAATGAATATCATTGTCAGATCACAATAATTTTGATTTATGCTTAACTCACAATGATACCTATGATAAGTATTATGTTATTGGTGTCCTATGATGTAGGTGTAAGTCCACACCATACTCTTATTTTGGTTTTTCTACTCTTTAAAAATACTGAAAACAATTGTTACGTATATCATAATTTATCTTTATTAAAATATGGTTTTATTTCCAGTCTGGAAGCACAGCCCTAATGTATGCAGCAGCTGCAGATTTCCCATACACATGTAATGAGCTCCTGGTTAGAGGAGCAGATCTTACACTCACCAATGACTACGACCAGGATGCCTACACCCTTACCACAACCAATAATTGTAAATTAGGTGAGTTCAGTAACTTCACAATCTTGGATGAATAATTAATTTCAATGAACTTCGCAGTTCATCCTTAAGACTTTTGGACTTGAGATACCCCTTGTAACACTTTATGTAGACGAATAGATAACATAAAACATTGTCAGTTTTAGGTCCACCTTACAAAATTATGCTCAGTCATTGTTAGATGCTCAGTCGAGATTTCATTTATTTGATCATATTGTAAATTAAATCTTGTTTTGAGCAGAGATTTACGACTGAACAAAGTTCTGTAATAATACAACCCTTAAGTTGTTAGTACAGAAATGAAATATTGAAGGAATTTCCGTGAAATAGAAGGCATGTAAATTAAAATGAAGATAAACAATGTTTACTTTGTTCTGAAATAGGAAACGTAACTTGATTAAGCATTACTCATTCCTTCTTATCACTTTTATCCTTTTATCTTACTCCGGAAATGTTCATATGTGATTTCAAGATCATCTAAAAGATCTCTCTGTAAACATTATTCTTATTTGTTACAGCGCAAACTGCAATAGAGAACTTTTTGATTGGCTGCCTCAACAAAATGTGAATGATTCTGAAGCACTCATGTTATGTTGTTTCTTCTATCCTACAGCTGATTCATTTGTCTCCAAGAGAAATGAGAATACAGGGATTTAGTTTATAATGTAAATGTATTGATATATATTTTTAAGTTTATTATACAACAACATGATGACCATAAAAATACAGACAATATAATAACACTTGCTTTTTATTGCACTATACCCTATATAGTTAACAATATAAAAATTACAAAAATACATCTTATACCTAATTGACTATTAACCTCACCTGGCTTAAATTAATTAGTAAATGCCGTAAGTAACCTTCCCAAATTTGAGCATCGACCACCACTTGCTTTCCTATCACCCTATAATTATTATACAAATACAATGAAAATCTTTATCTCATAAAATTATATATTTTTGGGCAAGACTTGATAACTTACTGTGCTACCACAAATGCAAAATGCCTTAGACAGACGTCAAACTTGTGTTTATCAATACAAAACAGCTGATTAACACTAATTTAAACCTTGTTTAAATATTTTGTGGTTAAACCGTTATTATATAAGTCAGCTTCTGTACAGAAATATCAGTTGAATTGCCTATTATACTGGCAAAAAGGACAATTTATAACTTCTTTGATGTTTAGCAGCCTTTGATGTACTGTCAATGCAATAAAGGAAAATTATGAAAACTCAAATTCGAGTGTAGTCCGCGTATATTTGCATATAGACGGATCTATTATTATAGCATTGTTTTTACTATAATTGATTTATTTGTCACTATAGTGACATAGTTATATGTCAAAGAAACACCGGTCCAAAAAAATTAAAAATCCGTTATTTTCGCTACCACACCACAAAATAAGAGATGCGGGTAGATAACTTGAATGCGAAGAGAGAAAATTCTCAAGTACTCTTAATCAGGGTCAGAGCGCATACAATCGTCGATTATAAAGCACCATGCGCATGCGTACTGCGTTTTTGAGTTTTATATTTATAGAACACTAGTTGACCCGCCCCGGCTTCGCACGGGTGAATTAGTAAAACGCGGTCGAACGGGATAAAAATCCTGTCAGTCTCCTGGTTCTAAGCTGTCTTCCCGCCAATTTTCAGCCAAATCTGTTCAGCCGTTCTTGAGTTATAAATAGTTTATTATAATATAGATATTGTAGTCTTTACTTGTATTACGACAAGTAATAGTATTCTGTGATTACGACGCCGAATCATGAAACATCACTCAAGTCGAAATTTTACTCATAAAATGATTGTCTTTAATTACGGGTCTAATACATTGCTGCGTTTCATATGCGTCACTGCAATACACGCGGATGCGACACCGCTATCGTTACTGAACGGCAAAAATTCACTTTTTAATGCAACTTGTGCATCATGGACCCAAAAATATTATTGAAAATTCTATGGAATGTGCCTAACAAAATATTTTACAATTTAGATTCTGTAAGCCAGTTGAAAGTTTGTGGTTTTCTATTGGACTGCGGATCGATAAGGATGTTGATGATGCTGGGCTTGTCTGTGATGGCGAGCGCCTTTTTCAAAGCATCCTTGATTTCGTCGACAGTGCGGCATAAGTGGCCACTTTCGCCGAACATTTCCATCATTTTTTCGTATCTGACTTCCGTTCCGAGGGATGTTGGTGGAGTGCTGTAAAGAACGAATGAACAAATAAGGTAGTGTCGCCGAAGATGGCCCGGCTCCTAGGATAGCCCACTTTAAAAAAAATACAGTTATGATTAAACGAAATATTTTAAATTTCGCGGGTTTATGCTACTAGTACCATAGACAATAATGCAAGTGTGTTTTAATTATTATTATTACAACTTCCATTATGTTTTTTCTATACTTTATTTATCTGCAAGATTTCACGAGGTTTTGAAATTAAGTGGGCCTTCATTGGCTCCTGTACCTTATTTATTTAATTTTCGATAAACCAACAGCTTTTCTTACGTCATTGACTCGACTCTTCACGAAGACCAATAAATTATTGGATTTTGAATCTTATTTCAAATGCAATAAAAGTCCCAACACAGACTTCGAGAAAGTACTGGAACGCGTGTAGAAAAATATACAGCACTAGTTGCCCCAACGACCGATATTGTTCTGTCCAAACAAAAATCCCACAATAGAAATAAAGGACGTAAATTTTTCCACGAATTTGAGTATTGTAAAGTGTTTCTTTCTTTCTTTCTATTTTCCGGAAATTTTTCAAATTTTTTGTTACGTAAGTTAGTGTTACGTTATTAAATTGTTACCATTGTGTGACGTCGCCGCCGGACTGTATATCTGCAAAGGTTTGCTTGTCAAACCCGCTGTAGATGCCGTTGTTGTTCACGATCACTATGATCACGGGCAGCTTGTATCGCACCATGGTTTCTATTTCCATACCTGGATACAAAAAACGAGTGTGCTTCAGACCACAGGACTGAAGTAAAACTTCTTTGGTTTAGCTCCATCTATCGGCCGGTATAACTAGGTTTCAGCTTTGTTTAATGTTAATGTCGCCATCTTGTCAATTGAAGGGATCAAAAAGGGTTTAAGTGATTTTTTTCACAAAATGAGTTATGGTTATCGTTGGATTCAGTGTGAAATTATCTACAATAATACATTCTCGAGATTTTCAGTCTAAAACAGTTTACCTGACACAGGAATACAGTTCGCTTAGCATAAAAATATTGTTATATTTATTACATTATATTCTTACAGTGATTGTACGAATTAGTACTATATTTTGTATTTTAAAATAGAATTAATACATTTTCAAGCAACTGAAACTTACATAAACCTTTTCTATTACTTAGTAAGCACTCTACATTAAAATGAGGCCGTTGAAGTCAATTTTCTCGAAACTATCAATTTGACAGTTAAGCCCTGTTTATTCTCACCCCTTGAATTGTGTATTGTCATTTTACCGGAAACACCAACATAATAATACAAATTTTTTTACTTTGTTCTGTTGACAATGGAGATCTACATTAACCAACAAATTTTAACTTCCGTTCGTCTTGTTAGCTTACTCCCCAAGTCAAGCGTGCGTAAAGAAGTTTTACTTCAAAAAGTCATAGTATAGTTCCCGTCACGTAAGAACGCTGACCTGCACAATGAGCGGTTTTTTTAATTCCTACTCATTTTAAAATACTAACTTGTACCTTTTTTTTGACAATCATCACAGCTAAATTCGCAGTATCTCTGCCTTCTACGCCGTGGATAACGTGGATTTATGTGCTGAACATCGATGATTTTCTGTCGCGGTGTTAAATCTATCAGACAGCTGGTTCCCATAATACAGTTTTCTTTGGTTTACCAATATACGCTGTGTGTAATACCAGATCATTTCTTGTTTTCTTACCAGAGAATCCAAATGCGGAGTCACCTTCAACACAAATGACTCGTTTCCCGGGAGCATGATCACGGCACCACATTGCGGCTGCGATGGCGAATCCGGGACCCACCTGAAAACAATGCACGCAGCTTAATAACAACATAGGTTTTACTAGGTGCTAGGAATTTTCTGCAAAGTTCGTCTAGGTAGGTACCACCACTTTGCCAGTTATTTTGCCGCCAAGCAGTAGTGTGCAAGCACTACTGTGTTCAGGTTGAAGGGCACTGTAGCTAGTGAAATTACTGGGCAAATGATACTTTATGATCAGATCTTACAGTCAGACTGTGCTGATGTTTCAGGATAATGTGCGCAGTGCAGTGTCGCGCGAAACTTTATATTTAGTTCCGAGTTTCACTGTTATGGGCGGCCGTGTCGTTTAACATCAGGTGAACGACTAGCTCGTCACATCATTAACTAACATTTTAAAAAAACGCATAAAATGATGTCTTAGCAGGTAGGAAGTGTTATTGCGTATTAACAGTGGATTTTATAACGTTAACAGCCTTATTAATAAACTGGTATTAGTCGTTCTGGCATTCGTTACTTCAGCTTTTGTCCTTTTTTTGCTACTGGAATATTTAGCTGGATCGAAAGAGACAAAAGATGGTGTAACTAGTCTAAAGCTAGTTCATGTTGATTAATAAGGCTGTAAAGGTTCGTAAATGTCGCGTGTGTAAAGCAAACCATACAAAAACCAGATTTGTGTTCTCTTCAAAAATTCATAGAGGAATACAATAAAGTATCCATCCTTCTTTATATTTTTTTTTTATCCTTCCTTGATTGTGACTTGACCATGACTAGACTAAATTTGGACGCGACTTTCATCTGGCTTTTAATCTATATATATATCATTTAAAAAAGCTTGAATAAAATGGTTTAATTCAAAAATCACACCTTATTTTCTGCTCAGTGGAGCATAATCTCTTATTCTATTTATTTTATATACAATACAACGCCGTTGTCGTTTACTAAGTTCTTTAAGGAAAGTTCTTGAAATTTCACCCTTATCGTATACTAATAGAATTAGTTTTACTCACTCCCATTGTGCCGAACGTGCCCGCATCCAGTCTATGCCTCGGCTGGTTATTGAGAAGCATGCCGCGCCCAATGTCCATAGTGTTAGCTCCCTCGCTAACTATCACGGAGTCTTTGGGAATGTTGTCTTGAACAGTCTTGAATACTGCGTAGTAGTTCAGAGGGGTCGCTGTTGTGCTCGCTTGCGCCTGTGGATAATTCAAGGGGTGAGAAAGGGTTTAACTGTCAAATTGATAGTTCCGAGAAAATTGACTTTAAACTTCAACAGCCTCATTTTAATGTAGAGTGCGTATAAAGTAATAGAAAAGGTTTATGTGAGTTTCAGTTGCTTGAAAATGTTTTAATTCTATTTTAAAATACAAAACTTAGTACTAATTTGTAAAATTACTGTAAAAATATAATATGGTATAATAAATATAATGATGTTTTTATGCTAAGCGAACTAGTATTCCTGTGTTAGATAAACCGTTTTTAGACTGAAAATCTCGAGATTTAAGCTTCATTTATTTACAATTAATATTGTGGATGCATTATTTTGATAATTTCACGCTGAGTCCAGCGATACCCATAAGTCATTTTGTGAATAAAATCAGATAAACCGTTTTTGATCTCACCCCTTAAATTGTGTGGATAGTTTTGGGTATAAACTAACACTAAAGGGAAGAACCTATCACACTTCACACTAATATTATAAAGGCGAAAGTTTGTATGTGTGTTTGTGTGTATGTTTGTTACACCTTCACGCTCAAACGGCTGAATGGATTTGGATGAAATTCGGTACCAAGATAGCTTATATTTATGATTGACATATAGGCTACATTTTATCTCGGAAAAGCGAAAATTATCTTTTGGGATGAGTAAATAATTAAAATACTTCTTATCCGCGGGTGAAGCGGCGGGGCGCAACTAGTATAAAAATATACCTAATTAGAATACATAACCCATCCAACGTTTTTTGAGTTTGTGTTGTGTGTATTGGCTCCAAACTTTTGTGTATTTAGCCAGTGTCAAGTAATAGATAATTATACATATATGAATAAAGTTTATGCACTAACACTGAAAATAACACAAGTTTTGGAAAATAATACAATGCGATGATGCGATCTTTCTCGTTTTCCCGCCAAAACTCCTATTTTGAGTTTATTTAGGTTAAGCTTATAATATAGGTTTATAATGTTACTGTCAGTTTTAAGTGGACTTTTCTAATGTCACTGTCAGGCTATAGAAACCTATGGATGTGTTTTTGAAAGCAAAAGTGAATAATTCTAACATCTATAATGTAGCAACGCTACTGATTGTCTAAAAATTAAAAATAAATAAATTGCGAGGTCGCTGTAGGGATTTAATTATCCACGAAATTTAATTCTATTCATTAGTTCACTCCTTTGAATGAACTGTTATCAGTGTCTCATTATATCACATCCCTATTTATTTTTCTTCATAGGTCCGTATTACAGAACGATGTTCCAGTCACCGATCGGTGCTCAAGCAGAGATTTCATTCACTAATTGATCACTTTATGAATGAAATCTCTGCTTGAGCACCGTTCGATGACTGAGCAACTTTCTGTAATACGGACCATAATTTGGTAACCCACTGTCATTTCGTGAATTAGTGTTTCCTTGGTAGTTTATTCTTCTTTATACCTATCCAGTAGAATAAAGAACGACTTTAGAGTAACTTACAGCAACAAATTCGGAGTTCGCTTTCTGTTTCTGACTGAGAGCGGTCCACCAGTTGTTGGTACTCGGTTGCAATGCGAATTTCTTCTCGGCGAGTTTGTTGGCGAGTTGTTCCGCAAATGGTTTGATATCTGCGTGGACTGCCACCTCGGACTTTACAGAGTTGTGGAACTCCTCCGGAACAATATCTACCTGGAATTGAGAAATAGGCATGACGACAGTATCAAAAAATGGTCGATTTAATGTTTTTAGGGTAAAATTTATATTAAATAACGTTGAAACACTGGTTTAGTTTTATTAAAAATATTGAGATTACTTAGATTTTCAATAAAATAAAACATTAAAATACTGCGATCGGCCATTTTGACTGAAACGCCAATCACAGCGCATGACGTCACACGTAGATTTTTGCTGTTGTGAATATACGCATTTGGATTGATTTGTTTTTTACTTTCTTCGCTACGCGTAGACACAATGACATAAACATGTCATTGTGTAGGTAAACACCTAGGAGTGACGTCAGAGCCGACGCCATGACACCTCGAGCTGTTTTCGCGCCGCATTTAAAAAATATTATGAAAATGGCTTTAATCTTGGTTAAAATTAAGTTTATTACCGAATTAAAGGTTTTTTCGTAAATAGTAAATGTATACCCACATTACGGAAGAGGATTTCAAAATCTTTCGTCATGCCTATTGTATCCATTTGGAGTAAACGTGTCGATTCCGTTGTACACTCGAGGAATAAAAACCCACTTCTGTTTGTAAGTGGCAAAAGTTTGGTTATCGACTCACATCAAGTTTAAATAAGGGTTCGTTTAATTTTTGTTATTTTATACACCGTGGTATAAATTCGATATTTAATGTATATACTCAGTCTATACTATACAATCTATATCTGTATATATAAAAAAAGTCGTGTTAGTTACACTATTTATAACTCAAGAACGGCTGAACCGATTTGGCTGAAAATTGGTGGGGAGGTAGCTTAGAACCAAGAGACGGACATATTCCGTTCGATCGCGTTTTACTAATTCACCCGTGCGAAGCCAGGGCGGGTCAACTAGTGTTTCTATATAATTAAAATACAAAAAATAACCAAAAAACTATATGAGGCGCAAGTGTTTGTTACCTACGAAATATTTACCTATAGCGCCCGTACTGTGTAGAGTGAGACAGACATTTCGGATAACGGCGAATTATTTAATTTCTTTAAACATTATTTTTATTTATTTTTGTATTTGTTAGTAAAGAATTTTTGATAAATGTGTTTGAATAATTTGAGTAATTTATGTTCTCTGCCCTGTCTGTTCATGTCTCTGAAAATATGGAATTAAATTCCATGGTGTATACAGCCACTCCATTTTTTTAAAATCATGTCATTTAAGATTTTCACTGTTCAACTAGTACCACCCAGTATAACAACTTATAAATAGTAATGTGGGATTTAGGTAAGCCATACCTGTATGATCTTAACACCCGGTGCATATCTCGGCGCCTGTCCAAAGTGAAGCATCCAGTTAAGGCGAGCCCCCAACAGAAGCACCACGTCGGCTTTCAACAACGCTTGCGTGCGCGCCGCCGATACGCAGTACTCAGATTCGTCCGCAACTACTCCCTTGCCTAGAAATATAACGCGCGACAATAAATTACACCGTCACCACTATGTATATTCTCTATACAAGGTGGAATTTAATTCGTTCTTTTCCTTTAACTAAAAAGTACTTATGAAATAAAACTTAAATCTAGGTATTATCAAATTTAAATTCTAAAGAAAAGCCTTGCGACATTGAACAAAGCAGGCGTTTTATTGCCTACGAAACATTTAAAAAGCATTCAGCTGGTGCCCGCGCTGTGTGTACGGTTAAATAGACATTTCGGCTGTCATGTAGTTATTTTAAGAGGCACTAAATACTAAAACAAAATCTTTTTTTTTATATTGGCCCTTGTACGAATATTCTATAGCATGGTCTGAGTACATACATTTAAGGAAAAGAGTGAATTAAATGTCACCTTGTATATAAGCTCTGTGAGCTGGAGACTTCGCGAATTCTCTTTGCATAGCTTAAAACGTTTTCAACGCCTATGACACAAACACTGAAAATTTTCCCAAAACTGAATCGTCTAAAAAATTCCATATTATTATCGAAGCTACCCAAAATTTTAGGATAATCGGTTCAGAAATGCAACCTGCATAGAGGAGAACAGCTGGACAACCGCCGCAGAGACATGCGAAATCATTTTTGTCAAAGCGGAGAGGAGAGGCATTTCTCGCTCGTTCGGTCAACTATACTAAATCTTAGCCCCGTGATATTCTTGTCGATTTTTATAAAAAAAACGAGTGTGCTTTAGACCATACGACAGAAGTAAAACTTCTTTAGCTCCATCTCTCTTGCCGCTATAATATACGAAACGTAACACTTTCTTTCAATCTTCACGTAGAGTAAGCACATCTCTCTCTCTCAACTTCCGTTCGGCTCACCAGTTTACCCCCAAATCAAGCGTGCGTAAAGTAGTTTTACTTCAAACATCTTGAACTAAATCTAGTTTTTCAGATGTGAAATAATAATTATAGAACTTACCCATAGGAGTAGGCAGGAAAGGAAGCTTGGTCTGTTCAACAAGCTTCCTAATAGCATCCTCGGCCCTCGCGTGGGCGGCACCTTTGCCCACAATGATCAAAGGGCGTTCCGCTCGCGCCAGCAAGTCCGCCGCTTGCTGCACTAATGAGGGATCCGGGTACGCCGGCCGCACCGGCTCTGATGTGTAGAAGTCTATTGGGACTTTACTTTCTTCCGCTTCCGCCTGGTAGTATCGATAAGGCAAAGTCAAACACCTTGCTTAGAAAATATAGCTTCTTTTACTACGTCTTAAGAGCCATGTCAAAGGCAGAATGTTTGGTCACGGGTTCAAATCCCCGCTTTTAGTCAGATACAGTTATATTCAACACTTTTAAGTTTCAGCTATGCATGTATTACCACATAATAGATTACTTAGTATGTACTCCACAACAACAATTATATTTTCTTCAAGTTTGGCTGATTGATGGCTTCATTATTTTATTGGTGTCTTGGTTTATTCAAATTATGTTAATGAACCGTTATTATGCCAAATGGTTTATACAAAATATAATAATTCGTTTTTCTTTCTGATGCTTAGAACCCGTTTCAAATAAATTAAATTGCTAAACGAGTTTCTTTGTGATAATAAAAAACTAGTATTGATAAGTTTACTTTATACTTTTTAATTGATTTGGTTTATCATATTATTTATGTAGATATTAGTAAGTCTTGTAAAATCTGCCAGGGTAGGTGGTGTAAAATCACATGCCATACATGACTAGATGGGTCATGGTGTCACCTAGATCTGGCTATCAAGGGATCCTACCAAACACAACAAGTGCTTGGCGACAAATCCTTAACTGAAGAACTTTCCTTAACGAAGATGTTAGCTGGCCAAGCGAACACTAGAAAAAGCAATACCACAAAGCTATGATTTCATAATGTTCGTTCACCTAAACTTTAAGAGGCAATTGCAAAATCCACCACAACTTGCAAATCAATATCTTTGGAAACTTCTTTCTTTCTCTAATACCTGGTGTCAGTATTTTTGAACTGCTTTCTAATTTGGATTAACAGAGGCATTATTTTCAGGTTCCCTAAGACTTTGGTGTTAAATGGTCTTTCTTAAGACTTACCATCAGTAAAGTTCCAGGCATGTCAAGGTATGAGACACCTGGCCGTCCAGCAGCGGCAAGACGCACTGCCTTTTCTACGTGAAGCGGGATGAGACGAGGGGACGGCGGACGGGCGGCGTACTTGCAGTAAAGCCTGCTGGACTCCACCTACGAGAAAGGTAAGCCATTGCAACACAAGTAAAAGATAACCTACCAAGCTTGAAAACAGTAAAATGGTCTTTTTACAGGAATGTTTGGGAATGGGATGGGAATTTCGTTTATGATCTTTTGAAGTAAAACTTCTTTACACACGCTTGACTTGGGGAGTAAGCTGGTGAATGCGAGGCGAACGGAAGATGAAGTTGGCACACGTCCATCTCTATTGTCAACATAACAAAGTTAATTTTTATGTTGGTATATCCGGTAAAATAAATAGACTAAAGAAAATTTACTTCAGTCGTGTGGCCAAAAGAACACTGTTTTATTTATTTACAAGCTGTTTTATTAATTTCAGCCCGATCCGTCCAGTGGTTTGGGCTGTGCGTTGATAGATCACTATACCAGTCAGTCAGTCAGTAAGTCATCTTTGAGTTATATATATTTAGATTATATTAACGTTGATGTTTTAAATAAAATAACATACACCGATCGCTGAACCTGCGTATTTATTTACGCAATACATTCATGCAGTGGTTCCAAAGTTTTCGTGTTGTTTTCTAAACGTGACCAAATATGATGCCTGCGTATACATGTATACTTATAGTAATGACCTTAGATGCATGCTGGATGTGGGTCAAAACGTTTAAGTGTGCACTTTATGTTATTTAATACATTTTTTATTTATTGTTTGATAGGCTTGCGTTTGAGTGCGTTTTTGCCCTTTTACATCCACGAGGAACAATATATTTCGTTTCCAACATTTTTAATCCATTTAGTCCGAATGAACGAAACGAAAGATTTAATTATTATTTGGGATTATTTTGGCTTCTCCGTCGAAGTATTTTAATTATCTTTACATATCTAAATTCCGGGCACCAACACTGAATAAAATTAATACCATCTTATCTAATCATTATTATGATAATGGCTGTAAGCTGTAAGTAGGTAATCTATAACAAATGTGTAAAAAATTATAAGTATTTGTTATGGTTTTTTTTTTAACAATATTTTGTTTAAGAGGAACATTCCTACCCATACGACACACAATTAAATATTTATTTTATGCTCAGTACATATAGCTTGGACGAATCATTCGGTCAAGGACATGCCTAGTATAAAAAAAAAATATGACAAAATAATACCTACAAAATAAAATAAGAATATACACCATCAAATTTATAGAAAAAGCAAGAACTCCTATTCTTTGGTCCTCCACACCATCTTTTCTCATAAGGGTACCGTAAGAGCCGGCTGACGAAATATGCAGGAAAGGGAAGCAGCATTATCCTCCTTTTCCATGATAATGTAACCTCTAAATACCATTACTGTCAACGCGCGACCCCATCTCGCCCTATCCCGGCAGCAGACGGATCACGGGGCGTTTAGTGGGTTCGAGTCACATGCCATCACCCCCGAGGTGGCAAATAAGTGCGAGGCCATTTCCCCCCTTCAAAAAAGGTACTAGTACGTACTACGTCCACTGGAAGAAAGAACCTTGGCGAAAATATGTTTATAATTGGCGAAAATATAATTACTCGTTGGAGTCAAGGTGGTAGGAATATTGCTAAGAAAAGGAATAATTTATTGGATTTCAAAGTAAAAATATAATACTTATAACAATTAAGTATTAAAATATAATACCCACAGAGATATATAGTAAAAAAAAAATGCGTCATTAGCACCCGCACCTTTCAACTCACGGGGTTAGACGCTTTGCCATAAATAGATGCAAAATGTTTAGGAACTGCAACATCTTTGTTGAATAAATGAAAATTAATTATACATACATTGTCAAACTTAGCGACACCCAAGTTAATAGTTAATATTGTCGTTAAAACACATCTCGCCCTTACCTGCGGCCATTCCTGGAACCCTCCAATGCCCTCGTGGTCTTCCGGGCATGATCCAGCAATGACTACTAGCGGCCAACAGTTCACCTGCGCATTGGCCATGCCACCGATGCAGTGTAACAACCCGGGGCCTGATACTGCCAAACATACCCCTGGCTTGCCTGCAGATTACAATAATAACAAGTTAATTAAGCACACCATTGGATAAGCACTGCTTTTCCTGCGGGTGCCGT
The DNA here is from genome assembly GCA_905220475.3 of Ennomos fuscantarius. Lineage (NCBI taxonomy): Eukaryota > Metazoa > Arthropoda > Insecta > Lepidoptera > Geometridae > Ennomos > Ennomos fuscantarius. The sequence continues at coordinate 7,245,265 of HG992039.1, forward strand.
AAGAGCTAGCTAAGGAGGTATCCCGAGAATGGGCAGCATCAGGCATTCTCCTCGGTACATTAAAATCTTCTGCGATCACCAAGCCACCTGCAGAGCGTGGTGAATATGGCAAAATTATGATAACCGTCCAAAGCGGCGATACGGTGGAGGCCTGTTCAACAGTGAACTTCTTCCGGCTGTGGATGTGACTGGATAAGTAAGGCTGAAGTGATAATGAGCATGTCATGCTACTTTATAACTTGGAAAATTAAGGGTGTTGTATATGTAATACTTTTTTTATTTATTTGAAACTTGTCTAGCATTTGACCACGCTCTCATCTGATGGGAAGTGACGATGCGACCGAAGGTGTAGCATTCTAGCCAAGTAAATACCTATTCAATCTTCTTTTGAACACGCCCGGGTCATATTTCGCCGGAAACACAGACGCTGGCAGGGCATTCCATTCCTTAGCCGTTCCAATTATGAACGTGGAATCAAATCGCTTGGTACGAATGGGTGATATTTCGACCACGAAGGGATGGCGCTTAGCCGAGCGTTTAGTAGCCCGGTAGTGGAATGGTTATGGGGAAATGTTCTTGTCGTGCACATACGCAATACGCAAGGTCGGGCCAATAAGTTTGTACAGTGGATGAACAGTCCACGTGGTTGTGGTTTCAACTGTCAATAAGCATGTGTAGTAAGAATAATTGCTCGCGTTACTGTCGTCTTTTGTTTAAATGTAAAAACATACAACGTACAGTTATGCGTTGTGTAGTATGACTACTTTTGCAGTATCTTAATATTGAGAATTTGCAGTACAAAATTCACGTGGGAGAATATCATCAATTTATCAACCACGCAGGCTTTTAACCGAAATGTACTTTGCTCAATCAAATTGATAGTAGTGCTAGATAACGTTTGTATTATTGGGGTGCTACCATTATCGTTTAAGTAAGGCGTGTGTTGCCATGCTAAATCTATATATCGTAACTAGTTGCGCCCCGCGGTTCCACCCGTGGGTAAAAATATCCTATGTGTTAATCCAGCATATAAGCTATCTGCATTTCAAGTTTCAATAAAAATCCATTCAGTAGTTTATGCATGAAACAAACAAACATTCATACATATTTTAGCGTTTATTTACTAAATTACTATCACTACTACTACTTTTAGTGGCTGACTGACAACGTAGAGGTCAAACCGGTGGACCTCTAGACTTGATATTTGGTGCATGTGTTTTTTTTATGGCGTAGGAGTGTACTAAGAAAGTTTTTGGAACTTTAACTTTCACAACACCCAGATACAGAAAAAGCTTTTGCGATTTTTTCTGTGCACTAATATTTGTCCCGGGAATCGCACCCGTCGCCTCCGGGTTATGAGCCAACCTGCTCAACCACCACACCACAGAGGCTGTCAAATAAATATAGACCAGACAGACTAAAGTGGCTTTAATAGCCCGTAGCTCGTCCTCCTCGGTATCATCAGCCCAATTCCTTTCCACTGGATATGGGCCTCACAATGGAGAGGCGAGGATAATCAGTCATTCTGGCCATACCAAGTCTGGGTTTGTGGATGACGTATGTACTCGATGTTTTCCTCTGCCATAGAACGTAAACTATTAAACAAATGAATTGCAGAAACATCCAGGATACTTTTAATTCCGAAAAATAATGTGTTGCAGCAGTCTCAATGAGAGCCGCGATTCACGTGTAGTATTTGATTATATTGCTTTCGTAATCAGTTTGATAGCAGAAATTGATAAGCCCGCTTAAATTTGATCGAGAGCTGTATTATCTCAGTACTTTGGACTTCCAAAGGTCAAAGTTTGTCATGCAAGAGTTGTTTTGTATGCAAAAACTTAACAAAAGAATAATTAATTAAGTAATATTATAATTTATTACACTAGCGGCCCGTCCCGGCTTCGCACGGGTGGACATTTATTTTTTAAACTTTATGGCATAAACCTTTTATTCTTGCAATAGCTTCTTATTTAATTCTTAAAATAGCCTATATTAATCAGTGATAATGTAGCATTCAAATGGTGAAAGAATTTTTAAAATCGGTCCAGTACTTTTTGAGCCAATTCGTCACAAACATACTTACATACAAATCTTTCCTTTTTATAATATTAGTATAGATATTGTAGGGATTAACACCTGGTTAAAAATGGGCTTTAAAATTCTACATACCATTTAATTTTATTTATAATGGTTCAATACTCAAAATATATAGCAAATTCAGTTAAATTTAATCTTAATATTTTTTATGTATTAACTTAACTGTGATAGTTTCGATAACAGCTAATAATCTCATAAACAAAAGCTATTCAATTTACTGAAGGTCTCATAAACAACATCATTGTAACTTAGTTTTTTTTTGTGAAAGTGAATTAAATGTTATTCACTTATGCATAATATTTAATGTTGCTTTCGCAAAAGACACATGGAGTATTTTAAAACTGTACCTTCCTTTCTTTGAAAAAAGTAACATTCTAACACCCCATAATTCTTAATTATTGTTTTTCAATTTCTTATTTTTAAATTTAAGATTTTTTGTTTGATTCTGAATCAATTCAATGGACCTATGAATTTTTAGTGTTGATTACAAATTATCACATACCAGTAAGGTATCCTACAGCTTGGGCGGCATAGCAGGCTGCTTGTTCATTTCGCATTCCAATATATTTCAGGCCAGCAATTTGGAATGCAAGTGCAGTCTCAATGACTGGAATACCCACAATACCAAAGACATATTCCACTCCCTGAAATATATTTTATTTAAATTTAAAGCCTTTGAATTTGAAATTTAATGGTTCAGTGATAGAAAAAAATGAATGTGACTTCAAAAATAACTGCAGCCCATAGTTTACTTATAAAGTGCATACCAGCTAGATTGATGGATGTTGGCCAATAACACATTTAAATTATTGCAAATCTACAGAATTCCAGAAACCTGGTGCCCACCAAATTATAAAGCAATAAAAACACATGAAACAAATTAAAAAAAAAATGGAATATAAAATTTACCCAACAAAACATTGCCTGTCCTTGAACTAACTTACACCCACTCTGCATCGCCACACCAAATTAACTACATTGCATTGTGGACATTTAACAGGTGAATTCAAGCAAAGCAAAATGATTAACTTTTTGCAGAAAATCATTTTCAAATAATAATTATAACACTCAACAATCACATACATAGATCCTAGACCCTAACTAGGATTCTCTGTCTAGGCACCCAGGAACTATGAGGTCCAACAACATGCAGACTCAGAACAAGTATTTGCGCTCATTTTCTGTGCACAAATACTTGTCCTGAACTATTCATATATGTGAATCAAACCCACCACCTTCGGGTTATGAACCACCACACAACAGAGGCTGTCAAAATAAACTTTTAAATGTAAATAAACTTTCAATATTGAAGTTTGTAACGCTTACAAATAGTAATCAAACAATAAACAGTAAAAACAGGCGGAATGAAATTTAAGAATTAGTAGAACTTACTTCAAAGCCAGTTAGTGCATCCTAGGCTTTAGTAATTTAAGAGGACTCACCTGCTTCTTCAAGCTCTCAGCCAAAATCGTGTTGCCGTCAATACCCATGGCTTGATTTAGTTTTTGAGATATGTGAATACCCCTTCTAAATACAAGTTGACTTATGCGTCCTAACAACATTTCAAATAGAAATTACACTTTTTAAATGCTAAATTTATTCTAAAATCGAAAATTAATACTGCCGAACTTATTCGAATTCAGGAACTTGTTTGCTTTACAACCATACTCAGATATACAGATACCAATGTGAATGTGATTGTGATGTGTGGCGATAACTTACTGAGATAGATAGCGGTGCGCTTTGTTAGTATGTGTTTATCAACAAAATACAGTTCCAGTGGATTATATTTTACTATATTTGAAATACACAGAAGTAAGAGTAATACGTTTATCTGTTGCAGTAATATATATAAATGTGAACTTTGGAACGCTTGTTCGACTCGAATCTCCTACGTCAAACAAATCTCAGCTGATGTGCTGTCAGCTGACAGCGATTTATGACATTGACAGCTTGTCAAAACGGTGTGACCAGTTGTTTTTTTTGTTGGGTCTACACTTGTGTGTATTTAGCCAGTGTCAAGTCATTGATAATTTTATCAAGTTAATGATATTTCACGCAGATATGAGTCAGGTCACAAGTCACAGTCAAAGTCATCAAATCAAGTCATACTGTTATAGTCTAGTCATACTACTAGTAAAGTGGTGGCAAATTTACTAGAAGCTTCTATTGAGTTTTAGAAACAACACGAAAAGAAACGTTTCACCATCATTATACCAATTTCTCACACTCATGCCTGCAATCCAGAATAAAACGCATATTACACTCAAAATAACACAAGTTTTCGAAAATAATACAATTCTTCTCTTCGTCGTCGGCCTGCTATCGCTTTCTAGCGATAATTCTGCCAATGTCAAGTGAGGAATTTTGTACGGTTATGTCATGTCAGTCTTATTGAAAATGGTCGTTGAAAAGAATCTGAAAATGGCGATTGTGAATTTTGAACTTTTTTCCATAACCCATGTATTTTCGAATTTTAATGTGTAATAAGGGTAGATTAATTATCCGTTAAGTGTTCGTGAACGTGCACGAGTGTTGACAAATGGTTCTAAGTTTAAAAACCATGCCTTTTCGTTTTACTTGAACACCAATCGACGACTGAGTATCGTTCTGTAATACGGGCCTAACCCTATCACAGACCACTTAGGAGAATGGGCTATGCTATGGCCTATGCCTTGAAATTATCCATGTATGATTTTGCTACTACTATATACTACTATCTTTAAAATTATTTATATTGAAGGACTTCATTAGATTGGTTGTTACAGGTTGTTACTGGTTGTAGTGGTAATAGCGTACTTACTCTTATCTTAATAATAGGTCTTTACCTATGAAATTGCCGTATTGCAGTACAGACTTTTTCAAACAAAAAAAAGTTTTGATTGGCTATGAATTCTAAATTCAAATGAATTTTGTTTTAAAAATATGACATTCTATTTACAATATAAGTCTTTTGTTTATTGATTAGCGTTGTATTTTCATTACATTTCAACATTTTTCCTCATAATGGATACTTTGAAATTTCGTGTAATTATGGAATATGAGTTCTGTCGTGGCACCAACGCGGCACAAACGACACGTAACATCAACGACGTTTACGGAGAGAACTGTACAAACGAACGTACAACCCGTTATTGGTTTGCTCGGTTCCGTTCTGGGAATTTTGACTTGAAAAATGAACCTCGTGGTCGTCCGGAAACTTTGGTCAACAATGATGAATTAAAGGCGATTGTGGAAGCTGATGAATCTCAATCTACAGCTGAGTTGGCAACAGCTTTTGATGTTAGCATCAAAACAATATTGGTCCATTTGCGACAGATTGGCAAGATAAAAAAGCTTGATAGATGGGTGCCCCACGAACTTAACGATCGCCAGCGCAACGTACGCGTCGAGACTTGCCTTGCGCTGCTTAACAGGCACAGAAATGAAAGAATTTTGAACCGAATTGTTACGTGCGACGAAAAATGGATTCTTTTTGACAATCGAAAGCGCTCAGCAAGTTGGTTAGATCCTGGTTCGGTACCAAAGCAATGTGCAAAACGAAAAATGACCCCTAGAAAGGTGATGGTCACAGTTTGGTGGTCTAGTGCTGGTGTGATTCATCATAGCTTTTTACAAAACGGCGAGAGCATTACTGCAGATGTGTACATTGAAGAACTGACCACAATGATGGCGAAACTCGCACGTCTGCAACCAGCTTTGGTCAATTGGTCGTCTCCACTGCTACTTCACGACAACGCGCGACCCCATACTGCACAACAGACCGTCTCTAAGCTGCATGAGTTGGGTTTGGAAGCTCTCCCTCATCCGCCATACTCACCAGATCTTGCGCCTACCGACTATTACTTTTTCCTAAATTTGGACAACTTTTTAGCGGGAAAAAAATTCAATTCCCGAGAGGCAGTTCAAAACGCCTTTGAAGAGTTTGTTGTCTCCCGTCCTGCTGATTTTTTCAAGAAGGGCATCCATAAACTGCCACAGCGTTGGCAAAGATGCATTGATTGCAGGGGTGATTACTTTGAATAAAAGAAATAAATAAGTTCGAAAAAAAAAACTTTAACTTTTTTCAAACAAAACGGCAATTTCATAGGTAAAGACCTAATATTAAAATAGCGACATTTTTTAAAACTTTTTTGCGTGAGCTCAGCGCTACTGTGACGGCGTCCGCGCGCCGCGCCGCGAGAATCGTTAAATCGGTTGCACAGAATTTATACATAGGTCAAATCTATGATCAGTTGAATTAATTTCAACAGTTTGTTCTCAAAACATTGGGTGTTTCATGAGTACATTGAATAACCTATAGTACAGCTGGGTGGTCAACGGGTATAAAAAGGTACCCGTGGAACATCTAGGTGAACCAAGTGGATGTTCGACGGTCCACGGGTAAGAAACCTATACATCGACGTCAAGTTCAGCATTAAGCATAGCCGATGGAGATGACTAATTTCACCACCTGCATCATTCTCGATGAGTGAATAGATGTTGTGGTCACAGTACTTTGTGATGTGTGAATTGTGTGATAGCACCTTGATAGAACCTACCGCCTTAAAATAGGATTCTACTATCATAGATTTAAACATTAGCGTGTTCTACCCGTATTCATCTGTATAACAAATGGTCTGATGAAGGAAGGAATACAAAGATTAAAGAAAATAGATTAAACTAGCTGCGCCTTCAAAAATGTTAGAGCAAATATACCCGTATCCAGATTAATATTGAGACTACATTATTTAGTGGCGTTATGGCGTGGTGTTGGTGTGGTGACAAAAATGTTAAGCTAATATAAATTTCGGTAGATACTAGCCGCTAATGAACTGTTCGGGAATCCCGTTCTTAGTAGGTACTCGGACAGTTTTCGGAGTGTAGACTTTCCAATCGTAGAGGAAAACACGATGTTGCGTACCTCTGCTATTACGTCACTTTGTCAGGGGTAACTAACCCCTTAGTAGGCGTGAATAGAATGTAGGCTATTTATAAGTTCTAAGGTATTTATATAGCGTAAGTAACACAAGGCTCTGTATAATTAGGTATGGTCTATAGGTCTACAAGATGGTAGTTCCATCTACCTGCTTGTCTTAATAAAGTATGTGAGTTATCTGTGCGTGCATTAGCTCCCAACGGATAAACCAATTATTTTTCTATTTTTTTTTTAAATGTGATTTGGTCGAGATTGTTTTTAGCAATGATTCAAGAAAATCTATTCATCCATTTGAAGACTAATACTAGGCTCTTTTCTAATTGATGAAGAAAATAGTGTAGGTTTTTCAATTTTTCTATAAGTAATCTATGTTTTCTTAATTTTTACCAGCCTTCTCTGTTGATAAGGATGAACTACAACTATAAGTATTATAGTGGTAGTGTATAGAATAAATAAATAGCAGAAGTGAGGTTAGTATGGTAAATAGTAGAAAACTAGAAACATCGCTTTGTATTAGGATGCAAGTATAACTCACGCCTTATTTAGGCAAACTTATAGGCAATATTATGTAGTAATCAGACTACGTAAATAATTCTAAACTATGGACGGTAATTATGACTAACATTCCTACCCTCTCAGACAGATTATCTTAATGTAAGTAATATAGCATTGACAGCCTGTGTGGTGTGGTGGTTAAACAGATAATAACTGAACTCTGACCTGGAGGCGGCGTTTCGATTCCCGTGACATGACGAGTATTCATGCGCAAAAATGCTCAAACATTAGTCTGTGTCTACGATCTATGACTTTAGGCGTTATTTATTTATTTATACATGTATTAGGTCAACATCCCGTCACACGTGTAGGCATAGTTAAGTTATCAAATCAACGCATAATGAAAATTGTAAATCATTAGTAATATTACGTGACGCCACCACACTTAACATTGCGGTCTCATAATGTACGGCACGTAGAGTAGCAGAGCTCGTAGATGGCAGAAAAAGAAAACAATCGTATCGTTGCAAATGTTGTTCTGTCGCGGCGGAAGTGGACGTGCGGTGCGATTTGAAGCCTCAATTGTTGACGAAACAATTTGTAGCAGAACGCAGGCGAGGTGCTACAAAACTACAACCGGTCCACACTTACGCCGCGCTTTGACCAAGCAGAAGCAAACTGCGGCTTCACAGCTCCGCATTCGCCCGCGAGTACCACCCGAGTTCCATATTTAAATTTGCATCTCGCAACATGAAACAGATTGCTGGCAGTATGCTGGCTTGAGTGAAAAAAACGTGACATTGATTGATTGTAATTAAAAATAATAAATTATGGCCGTGTTGGCGTTAAAAGTTTTCGGTAAGTAAATCTTCGTTTTACTTAAATTAAGCGGGTGTCAACGCAAAACTAATCTAGAAAAATACATTATAGTAAATTTCCAGTAATTCTATAAGGTATCTGTATTATAAAAAAAATTGTGCTATATTTGTATAAAAACAACACACAAATTCATTTTTAATCTAAGTATGTATTATTACTACCAATTCATTTTTAATCTAAGTATGTATGTATTATTACTACCTTACAGAAAAATCTTTGAAATGAGGACCGAAATGGGTTGTTGAAATCCTAAGCCTGCGTCAAGTTAGGTTATTTAATAATTATAACATTTCTTATACACCTTCAGATTAGGTATTTGAGGTAGGTAGGTACTTAAATTAGAACATAATTTTTTTAACTATTTTCAGTACAAAATTTACGGCAAAAACTGTTTATTTTTAACTAGCTTATCTTTTTTGCTGCACCCTAAGGTATCAACTCCAGATTTTTGAATAGAGATTCGTATCTCGCAGCCATCCCAAACTCGGAACATGTAGAACCGCATACACAACTTAATTCTACTAGGTGATAGGACTTTTCGGCAAAGTTCTTCTTGGTAGGTACCACCGCTTCGCCAGTTACTCTGCCGCCAAGCAGTAGTGTGCAAGCACTACACTGTGTTCGTTTGAAGGGCATTGTAACTAGTGAAATTACTGGGCAAATGATACTTTATAGTCTGATGTCACACTCTAGAAATCTTATTATGTGTCTCGGGATGACGTGTGCAGTGCAGTGTCACGCGAAACTTAAATTAAAAGTTCTGTAATAATTTTCATATTTTCTTAAATCCTAACTATCCTTTTATTTGGAGGGATAAGTGTGAACTTAGGAGCTGCTAAACTTTTGTGCAAACGGGCATAAGAGTAATAACGATGAAACTCACACTCTCAGGAATCCAGCGTCTCTTATGTAAAAGTCGATAAATATGCAGAATGGGGTAATTAGCCGACAAACTTATCGTGTTAGTTTTTAGGGTTCCACGCAAACGCATGACTATATATAAGACTATATGTAAATATGTATATGACTATATATAAGACAGCTTCTGTGGTGTGGTGCTTCAGCAGGTCGGCTGATAACCCGGAGGCAGTGCGTTTGATTCCCGCGGCAGGACAAATATTTGTGCACAGAAAAAAAAGCCCACATACTTGTTCTGTGTCTGGGTGTATGTAATCGTTGGGCGTTTAGGCTACTGCCAAACTACAAAACTAAACTAAAAACATTGGAACTGCCCAATGTACATTTCAAATATATCAACAGTAAAAAATATACCATAACATAATTTAAAGTTATTAAAGAATTTTTAATTATTGCAAGTGTCAGTATGAAAAAAGGTTGTGTTTATGTAAGTATACATGAACACAACAATTATGTATGCAGGTAGGAATCAAACAGAAAAGGAAACCCGAAACCGGATCTTCGATCATACATCCGTATAACAAGCAGCTAAGGCTCGTACAAAACGATGCTTAGCCGTCGATTGATGCTCAAGTAGAGATTTCATTTTACTAGTACTACTACTTGACTACTTCTATACTACCATTTTGTGAATGAAATCTTCTCTTGAGTGGAGATTCACGACTGCGCGTATATTATAAGTATAGCTCTGCAATACGGGCATTAGACACGAAAAAAAAAAAATAGTACCTAAGTCAACTCAACTTATGAGTGATTATGGTTTTGGTATTATTTTTGTTCATCAGGTAGGTACTTTGTGAGCCATTAGCTAGTTTTTGTAGGTATTTGAAACCTATTACTATCTTTATAATGTTTTATATACCTACCTACAATGAATATAAAAACTTAAACCTGTCCACAATTTCGCAGTCATCAAAAATGATCCACGTGTTTAGACTTGAGCTGAGTAGATTGGAATTATTTGATAGATAGGGAAAACAGGTTTTTGTAAAATATTGGCATTAGGTAAGGGTACGTATACGTAGGAATATAAAACATTTTAATATTGAATAAACAATCTAATTCGATTTTAGAGTATTGTTTTTGTTGCCGCTCAGCACTGAAACGGTTGAACGGATTTTCGAAGTAAAACTTCTTTACATACACACGCTTGACTTGGTGAATAAGCTGGTGAATGCGTGACGAGAGCATTACGAAAATTGATCGGGCGAGACGAACGGAAGTTGAGAGGGAGATAGAAATTAGTGAAGACAGGAATAGAGAGAGTTACGTTTCGTATAGAAGTTTTACTTCAGCCTTATGGTCTAAAGCACACTAACTTTTTATTGTATTACTAGTTTCGCCCCGCGGTTTCACCCGCGGATAAAAAGTATTTTAATTATTTGCTCATCTCACGTAAAAAATTTCACTTTTCCGGGATAAAGTGTAGCCTATATGTTAATCCAGTGTATAAGCTATCTTGGTAACGAATTTCATCCAAATCCATTCAACCGTTTGAGCGTGAAGGAGTAACAAACATACACACATACACAAACACACATACAAACTTTCGCCTTTATAATATTAGTGTGATAGTGTGATTTTGATTATTATGCCGTGCGGAAATAACAGAAAATGCCATAGGTAAGATAGTTGTGTTGTTGTTTTCCAGTTTAGATACACCTTTCTTCTATATATGCACTCCTTACTAATAAATACTTCAGGTCAGTGGAATAGCTATTTAGTGATTTCTCTTGCTTTATTGCCTCATTTCAAATTTGGTAGAGAGAAACGAGACTATTCTTCTGCTACACAATGATTTCTATCATAACAGATAGTTTCTAATCGTCAATGTAACCACTGATCTCACCTCGTCATTAGAAGGATTAACCTTAACCTAAGAAAATTAAATTCACCTTTATTTTTAACCGTATTAAAAAAGGAGGGTCTCAATTCGACTGTATCTTTTTATGTTTGTTACCTCAGAACTTTCAACTGGGTAAACCGATTTTGATGATTCTTTTTTTATTTGAAAGCTGGTGCTTCCCGTATGGTCTCATTTCAATTTGTTCTGACAATAACATCCATGAGAAAACTTGAAGTCAGGTTTTCACGCTTTGCATTTGTTATATAGAGTGTAAAGTAAAGCCAACACAGAACCATGGAATGGAATGCAGTTGGCAATCCGAGACAAACTACAGTATACGCGTATGGGGCTAAATTGTTTATTTAGGTAGTGACGAAGTGACCGTCGGTATTAACACCCTCATTCTGAGTCTTTCAGATTTTCCTCAACTCCATTCGCCTTACTCGAGGCGAGCAAGGTATTATCATCTGTAGATACTAGGTACCTTTTGTATAGAATTAAGGAACAAAAATTGAAGACAATTAACACTTATTGGCTCTGTGAGCTGTAGTCATGGACGTAGTAGACCTCACGAGTCCCTTTTTGCATAGCTTAAAACTGAAAAACATTTTTTTGGTTTTAACCAACATGGAACTGCCATTTTGAAAATGTTCGTAAGATTGAATTGAAAACTATATAATTAACGAACTTGCTTACAAAATTTTACGAGAATCGGTTGAGTAAATGCGACCTTTTATGTAGAGGAGAACAGCCGGACATCCACCGGACAGACATACGAAATCATTTTTGAAAGGGAGACGGTTCGCGTAGACACACGCACGTTCGATCAATTACGAAAACAATTTCCCCGAGTCAGAACAAGACTCCCAAATCAGAGAATATACAATAATTAATACTACGTACTTAAGTGTCGACTTCTCATTGGATCAAGAAGCCTTGATAATAAAATGATATGATTATGTTATAGGAGGATAATAGGAAAAGCTCTCTAAAGATGCCCTTGAGTAGTATGTAGGATTTCCACTTATAATATTGTGTGTTTACGATGATTAGAGACGTACGTTACAGAAATGAGTAAGGTTTTAATAATTCATCCATCAGTGAACGTCAGAATAATCCATAAATAAAATAAATGACGCCCAACGATCACATATGTAGATCCTGAACTCTAACTAGGATTCCCTATATCTAGGGATCCAGGAACTGGAATGCCTTGCCAACGCCTGTGTTTCCGGCGAAATATGACCCGGGCGTGTTCAAGAGAAGAGTGAATAGGTATTTACTTGGCTAGCATGCACCTTCAATGGCATCGTCACTTCCCATTAGGTGTCAGCGTGGTCAAATGTATAACAAGTTAGAAGTAAAAGTATTTGCACTTTTTTATACTTGGCCTGCTGCGGGAATCCAACTCGTCACTTCTGGGCTATGAGCCGACCTGTGTCAAATAATATGAGTTTTGAATACCTTCCTATGCTGGCCAACCACATTAGTAGTAGGTACTTAAGTCTTTACAGTGCTTTAATTTTATCCTTTATTTAAGTAAGCATACTAAATCAATCTGACATGATATTCATTCCACTTCGATAAACAATTCTCGAGGTACAATTAATGTACCTACCTATAATTGGCTTAGTATATACCTATTTTATACTACCCGTTTACGTAGATACCCTTTTTGGATTGGGCACTATGTTTTTATTAAGTAAGATAACTGTCGTAAAGTCAAGTTAGAATGTTTCGAGGAAAAATTATAATAATAACAATATTTAAATAAATAAATAAATAAAATAAATAACAACTTTATTGTTCACACAGGTAGCAAGGGAGGTACATAAACTTATAGTATATATGTTTTGCGTAAGGTTATTGTGTATTTACAATGTACCTCAGTCGAAAGTGCTGTCCCTCACACTAGGTAGAACCTGTATAGTGAGGTCACAGGAATCTCCTTTAGGGACAAAATTGTATTAATTTAAATACCCCTTTATATATCTAGTCACCCATACAAGCAGTAACCATAATCGGATAGTAATTATGGGTATATAGAACCTTTATATAGCATATTACGCAAATTGATTTGAGGAAAATTTAAAAACTAATTTGTATGTACCAAGAGCTACCGAAATGACCCGCCTGCCACAGAACAAATAATACTATGACAATTACGACTTTGACTGGCCCGATAGCTTAGTTGGTAGTAACCCTGCCTTCTGAGCTGTGGGTTGTGGGTTCGATTCCCACCCAGGATAAAGATTTGTGTGATGAACATAGGTGTTTGTTCTGTGTCTGGGTGTTATATTGTATTTACCAACAAAAAGTATCTTAGTATTGTATCAGTTATCTGGTTCCCATAATACAAGCTTTGCTTAGTTTGGGGCTAGATGGCGTTGTTTGATGTGTCCACACATATTATTATTATTATTAATTACCCCTTCATACGCATCTTTTTAATAGCTCTTAAATTAGCGTATGACTTAAAATGTAGACATTGTATACACAAAGCTGAGGTTCTAAACAAGTTCAATATTATAGACGTAAGTCTATGGATGTACTCGTATATCTCCTTATACTGAACTTGAATCAACAAAATATCATAACTAGTAAATTTCACATTTTTGTTAGCATTAAAAAACTTTTCGGGCATCTTGATCTGTATGTCTTTGGACAGCTGTGTAGTTGCAATATATCTTTTATGAATAGATTTCCTATGATAGAGGGTTTCATTTCTATATGATAGTGGGTTTCTCCCAGTCTGTATGGTAGGTATATATTACAAATGCATTACATTTCTATTAGAGCTAACGTAGTAAAATAGCGTGTAAAAGAAATGTCTAAAATAATCATAATCTTAATTAAGTGGTTATAATAACAGCAAGACACAATGTTGAACTTATGATAACACATTTACCAACTGTACTTAGTCATAATACAAATTGTTTTATGTAATGAATGATTCAATCGTGTACAAAATTATCAATAAAAAAACATTATGACGTCACTGTAATTAGACATCCCAGTCCCACTAACACTAAAGACTGAACATGTTCTAGAGCCACGTACTTATCAGGTGCCAAGAAATAACGAGTACGGTTTACAACGCCTTTCTACATGCTTTCACTTTTTGAGCAAAATTTTCCAGTACATGCTTATGAATACCGTGTTTACCAAACAACTAGTCAAACCAGGAAAACTACGTCTCTGCCTAATGAGATGAAACGAGGTCATAAAAGTGATGCAGGTCAACAAATTTTTAGATTTTGCATGACCTTCGCCTTTTCCTTCAAAACAAATTGGTTACGAACTACTTATGAATAATTGATATATTTTTATGTTTCTCTCGTCATCATGGTTTACATTGACAGCTATATGATGAAATAGGTTTTTTATGCATATTATTTTACTATATTATGTAAAGGAACTTACCAAATGTCATAATTGGGGATGTACCTAATTACCTATCTATAGTAGCAGTAGGTACGTCCTAAAATGAAATTTTATGTCGACTGACAATAATACATTTCTAGATGCTTCGTAATATTTACAGTAGGTCGTTGAAAAGAATCCGAAAATGGCGGTTGTGAATTTTGAACTTTTTTCCATTAGCCGTGTATTTTTGAATTTTGTTGTGTAATAAGGGTGGATTATTATCCGTTATGTGTTCGTGAACATGCATGAGTGTTGGCAAATGGTTCCAAGTTTTAAAATCATGCCTTTTCGTTTTCTCTTCAAGGCTCCCTAATAGAGCTTTCAGTAAAATATCCACCATTTTACCGTGGCATTTTGACTGACAAAATAAAACTTTGATATGACATAACCGTACAAAATTCCTCACTTAATATTGCCAGAATTATAGCTAAAAAGCTATACCAAGCCGTTAAACGAAGAGAAGAAGAAGAATACTTACAGTAATCGATTAAACGATTAGCAATTTTCCATTATACCTTCTCATACAATGAATCAAACATCTATTGAACTCTAAACACTGTCAACGTAATAAAGTTGTTTGAGAAATGCGATCGATTCATTCGTACCTTGCTAGTTATGTCAACAGTTGGATTTATTGAGAACTGTTCGAATGGTGTTATCAAATATTCGCGCAAGTTTACGTTGGGAAAGAGCGTTGACGATAAAGAATGTACTAACAGCAATAAAACGATTTATAGTTTATATATTCAGATGAACTAAAGACGCGATACAATTTCACCCAAATACGAAAATAATAATAATAATAATATGTGTGGACATCTCACACACCGCCATCTAGCCCCAAACTAAGCAAAGCTTGTGCTATGGGAACCAGATAACTGATACAAATTGATACAATACTTAAATATTTTTTTGTTTGTAAATACATACATAGAATACAATATAACACCCAGACAGAACAAACACCTATGTTCATCACACAAATGTTAGTTCAGGGTGGGAATCGAACCCACAACCCACAGATCAGAAGGCAGGGGCTACCAACTGAGCTATCGGGCCAGTCAGAAAATGTCAGAAAATGCTAGCACAAAATTTGCACACGTTTGTAGTGGTCTGTGCGTAATGCCCTGTGAAGGTTGAAAAAACGTTAAATAATAATTGAGACCAATATTTTTTGATTAAAAATTGATGTAGACGAAACACCAGCTTTAATTTATGGGCATAATCTTTTGAACATAATGAATTAATGAGGCAGGGAGGCACTTGCAGCACAGCATATCAAGATACCTAGGTACCTACTATTTCTCCGTGCGATATCGAACGTGATTTTATAGGAATTTAATCTCGAAGCAAAATGAAATATTGAATTTTATTTTAATCATGCAATAACATTTTATGTGCTATTTACTTTATGTGCTAACATTTTATGTGCTGTGTATACAGCACAGCATGCATGTAGTAAGTAAGTAAGTAAGTAGTTTTTACATTACAATACACATGGTGATATATTGAATAGGCTATAGTTACATAGTATTTACAAAAATGGTCGACTAAGGAATCGCAAAATTCTTAATTTTAAATACTTATTAGCCAATAGTAATGCAAGGAAATGATGGGGTATGATTATGAATGAGGTATCACTTAATAGTGTTCTATTATTGTTTACGCAATAGTTTATTTTATAATTTACTAGCAGCCCGCCCCGGCTTTGCACGGGTATTTTATATATGTCTATTATAAATTGAGATATATATAAACTTACAACTATCCTATCTCTCAAGTTGGATCGAACTGCACATGGTGTGCGAATTTTATTATAATCGGTTAAGTGGTTTAGGAGTCCATTGAGGACAAACATTGTGACACGAGATTTATATATATTAAGATTTATAGATTGTAAAATCCATCCACTACTTGTTTCGATATAAAACGAAACAATGATGTCGTAAAAATCATTCTATATGTGAAGTAATTATTTATAGTTACAGCATCCCGGCATAATCTATCGGAAAGGTAATGCTTTGACATATAATATCCGCAAATAATGATACAAAAGCAAGCAGTGTGTGTAATGGAGGCCATTCAGCCGATTATAAACGCCATGACATTGCTCTTGGTTGGCTGCTCTCAAATATTTTATATATTACTAGTTGCGCCCTCGGTTTTACCCGCGGATAAAAAGTATGTTAGTTATTTGCTCATCCGACGGGAAAATTTCACTTTTCCGGGATAAAATGTAGCCTATATGTTAATCCAGTATATAAGCTATCTTGGTACCGAATATCATCCAAATCCATTCACCCGTTTGAGCGTGAAGGAGTAACAAACATACACACAAACATACATACAAACATTCGCCTTTATAATATTAGTGTGATAGTGTGATCATTTGAATGGCTTTGACAGCCTCTGTGGGTTGGTGGTGAGCAGGTTGGTTCATGGCCCGGATCGATTCTCCCGTCAGGAGAAATATTTGTGCACGGAAAAAAGCACATACTCGTATATACTTTACTTGTTGCGTGTCTGGGTGTTGCGGAACGATGGTCCTCGTAGTTCCTTATATAGTTCCTATACATGGAGAATCATAGTTAGGGTCCAGTATCTATGTATCTGATTGTTGGGCGTTATTATTATTATCGTCATCTTCATTTCATTTTCACCCACATTTGAGTTTTTATTTCACAGTTAAGTTTACTCTTTTATAGTTGGTATAACATTGAGTGAGTATAGATATGTATAAATAGTAACTAGCAGTGTATTATAAAATTAAAAATTTATTCAGCTCCAAAAAGGATTTGTAAACTCACCCACGGGTTTGTGAACAAGTTTAATTTCACTTGTGAGTTTCACTTGTGCATTCTACTTGTAAAAACTGTTGCTTGGCTTATTGGTATAATATTTTGTACGATAAGTCGATGATTCAAGTTGTTTTTTTTAAGCAATAAATAAATAAATAAAACTTCCCATCGGTGATCGGCCCCGGTGTCACTGAGATGAATTAGTCGATCCGGGGCCGATGACACTTTTCCTGTGCTATCGGCCCCGTTGTTGAGGCTACCGGAGCTGAGTCATATCTGCGGACTTAAAAATGGCTTAAAAATAAACACAGGAATGCACAAGGTGCACGCGGATGCTCGTACCCGTATCTAAATAGGTTATAAGTTTATTGTTTTTGAAGTAAACGGTCCAAACCAGTTCTTAGGAGGTATGTATCACGGTCATATTATACGATAGATTATAATATCATTTGTGGCGATAGTAGGCTACCTATTCTCATAGGTAGGTACAGCTAATTATGAGTTTGAGGATGTAGGCTGAACGGTTGTGCTTAAGTTGCAACCTATATAACTATAGGCCTTCAGCATGCGCACCGGGCCGTGTCTGGAGCAAGAATGATTGTAGTCATAGAGTGACTTATTAATAAGTGTCATCAGCTTTATCGCCGATCAGCGCCATCTCGTGAAACCGGAAGAAATCACATTGTTCTATATCTATAACTACACTACCTATACGTGCTTGTATATAGATACGTCTTTTATAATTTAATTTTTATTGTAATGTTTTAAACTAAAATAGGCATAAATAAAACAACACATCTAATACTTTAATATTTATTTACATTTAATATAAATTATAAAACAGGTAAATTTTTAAAAAGACGGGAATTTTTAGAACTTTATATAATTATGTAATCAACAACTTACTTGCTATAAGGCACCTAAGTTTTTTTGCTTCACAGGTGGTCCCAGATTTTATCAAAAACATTTTAGTGCTTTTCAAAACATGAACTCAAGAAATATTTTTATTTATATTATTTTTTTTATTTAGATTGCAAATTAATGACAAACTGACAGTTAGCCATGATGCTGCCGCTATGTCAACCTACGTTCCGTTCCTCCCAGTTCCTGCATAATTAAATGAATTTACTATGTATTAAAGGAAACAAATTTGTCGCTAACGCCATCTAGTGATATAGGAAACTACTAAAGAGAGCTAATCGGCCTCCATAGAAAACGTCAAAGTATAGAAGTGAAAAGACCCTGATTGTAGTATACCGAGCGCTCCATTTATATAGCCAGATGGGTGGGACAGCGATGACAGTTGCCGGTGTTGCCACTGTAATAAATTAAATGCAACCACAGGGTAAATTACAGTACTGCCCGCTGCGCATAGAGTTTATAACTGGACGTTGCCGCCGTCATAAACAAACCAAAAAATAAATAAGCGCAATGTTACATAAGAATTTTAGTATTATTACGTGTATATACTCCAATTAATCATAGCCATATTTATGTATGTACCTCTGTATGACTATAGAGCAACTCTCTTAGACACTAAAATTTACAGTTCCTAACATTGCACTTATCCCTCATGGCGCACCTACAAGGAAATAGTTGGGTACTTCCTAGAGATATAAGTGCGAACTTAGGAGCTGTAAATTTAGTGTCTAACAGAGGTACTCTATAGTCTAGTATACTATCAACCTTTACTGCGAACGGGCATAAACAGTTAATTATACCGTATCCGTGGCGTACTTAAATAATAATATGCTTAAAAATGGTATATCGGTCGCGGTCGTTTTGGTTTACGAACTATTGAAACCAATTGTACAAAGCATTTCCATAATTGAAGGGTTGAGAATAAGAAGGTTTATGGTATATATCGTATATAGGTCGAATCGAAATACGCATTATTAAGGATAACTCAAAAACTACTTGTCAGATCAATTCAAATGGACCCCACGGGAAGCACCAGTCTGCAATTAAAAAAATAATCATCAAAATCGATTCACCCAGTCGAAAGTTCAGAGGTAACAAACATTTTATAAAATACAGTCGAATCGAGAACCTCCTCCTTTTTTGAAGTCGGTTGAAAAGGAACATGAAAAGGGATTATAATTATATTTTAACTAGTTGCGCCCCGCGGTTTCACCCGCGGATAAAAAGTATTTTAATTATTTGCTCATCCCATCCCCATTTCACTTTTCCGGGATAAAATTTGGCCTATATGTTAATCTAGTGTATAAGCTATCTTGGTACCAAATTAAATCCAAATCCATTCAGCCATTTGAGCGTGAAGGAGTAACAAACATACACACAAACACACATACGCACATACAAACTTTCGTCTTTATAATATTAGTGTGATTAATGTGATGAGTCACCATAGTGGACTCCCAAACTATTGAGAACACTGTATTTACGGGAGTAGGCAAGATTTCTCCCATACCCGACTTACTTACAAGTACTTTTACAATGGAGAAAAGCAAGAGGACTACCTAATTAAGGTCATATTATATTTATCAATCATTATAAAGATTTAATAAATACTTTCAAAAGGATTTTGGTCTTACATCGTACATAGCAGATAAGCGGGTGTTCCGGTTTGGGGGCAACATAACCGGAGAAGTTCAGTAACATCCCGATGCCTTTAAAACCGGTGTGTGGTACTAGCACCAAAGGTATAAACTGTACATTACATTATACCATGGCAATAACTTCAACGAGTCTGCGAATTGCAAACCCGTCAATCCCGTTATATTTTGGTCTCTCCGGAAAACGGTTTCTGTACATGACCGCAAATCAAATTAAAAGTTACTACACACTAATTAAATCTTGCGGTTGTATGGCTGTAATCGTAAAATGAGTTTAGTGAACGAAATCTTGACTTGAGAATAGCGACTGAACGCAGTTTTGTTACCTATAATGTTATAGTAAGAGGCTATTTGACCGCTATATTTTTATTGCACTAATAAATAATATACCTTAAAATATAGACATGCATGAAAACAAAAATTTAATATCTCAAAAAATTACTAAGTTACAGGCATTTTAAAATACAAGAATAGAAAGAGACAGCTCAAACATGCAGTGACGTCAGTTACCAGTCCTCACAGTAACTCATTAATTAGCTGTGGTACCTCTACGGTAGCTCTAATTCAATTTCTTTGGCATGTGACGTCACTAGCAAACCATCATAGTAGCTATGGGGAAGTTTCATACGATCTCTGTTTTGCAAGAAAGGGACAGGGTATGATCACTCCAGAAACTTTAAAGACGTACTTACTCTGTGGTTTATTTACCGATTTTACTTATTTTTTCAATTATTACATTCATTTTTAAGCTACTTTATGAAAATAATATGTATTTGTTTATTTTTAATAGTAGTCAAATAGCCTATTACCGTAGTGCTGCATTTTATTTCAATACAATAAGCTTGATAAGTTGTATTTAACATTCAATAAATAATAGTTTCTATTGAAGCCAATTGGATTGATTAAGCATTGATAATTACAACTATTACTCGGCTAACACTCACGAGATACAGTCGAATAACTCGACCGGTGTTCGGGCCGCGGCGGCGGTGGCGCCATGGCGGCTCGGTAGTCAGCGCCGAGCCGCCACCGCCACCGCGCGTACTTCTTGAGGATGGGCATCTATATTGCCCGAACACCGGTCGAGTTATTCGACTGTATCTCGTGAGTGTTAGCCGTGTAATAGTTGTAGTTATGGGTACTACTCACGTCAGTTTCTATAACATTATAAGCATTGATATCTAATTCTTAGATATGTAGGCACCATGCGAAAGGATTCAAATTATTTTTACATAGTATTAGAAATAAGAATCTTATACCTAAAAGAAACCTTATTATTAGTTAATAGTCTCGAGTATACTGTCAAAGTGATGTTGCATCCTAAATTTTGGTCAATTTTATGTCAAGTAGATCATGTGTATAAGTCTATAAGCTTTGTAATTAATTCTATTTATTTATTTTAGAACTAACATTGTAAATTATTAATTTAAAATTATTTACCTGATTTTTTATGGTCATTGTCTTTTATTTACACTAATGACTTTATAAAATAATCACCATGAAAGCTGAACAGAATTCTAAGAAAACTCAGGATGAATTTCGGTGTATGTATGAATCAGAATAATTATAGTTGTGTATTATAAAATGTATATCCATATCAGAAATTATGAATTTTTATATAAGTATGTACAACTTTTTATTTTTACCCTGCGAATATATAGGTCTTTACCTATGAAATTGCCGTTTTGTTTGAAAAAAGTTAAAGTATTTTTTTTTCGAACTTATTTATTTCTTTTATTCAAAGTAATCACCCCTGCAATCAATG
The DNA here is from genome assembly GCA_905220475.3 of Ennomos fuscantarius. Taxonomy (NCBI): domain Eukaryota; kingdom Metazoa; phylum Arthropoda; class Insecta; order Lepidoptera; family Geometridae; genus Ennomos; species Ennomos fuscantarius. Next base: position 7,266,983 of record HG992039.1, read on the forward strand.
CATCTTTGCCAACGCTGTGGCAGTTTATGGATGCCCTTCTTGAAAAAATCAGCAGGACGGGAGACAACAAACTCTTCAAAGGCGTTTTGTACTGCCTCTCGGGAATTGAATTTTTTTCCCGCTAAAAAGTTGTCCAAATTTTGGAAAAAGTAATAGTCGGTAGGCGCAAGATCTGGTGAGTATGGCGGATGAGGGAGAGCTTCCAAACCCAACTCATGCAGCTTAGAGACGGTCTGTTGTGCAGTATGGGGTCGCGCGTTGTCGTGAAGTAGCAGTGGAGACGACCGATTGACCAAAGCTGGTTGCAGACGTGCGAGTTTCGCCATCATTGTGGTCAGTTCTTCAATGTACACATCTGCAGTAATGCTCTCGCCGTTTTGTAAAAAGCTATGATGAATCACACTAGCACTAGACCACCAAACTGTGACCATCACCTTTCTAGGGGTCATTTTTCGTTTTGCACATTGCTTTGGTACCGAACCAGGATCTAACCAACTTGCTGAGCGCTTTCGATTGTCAAAAAGAATTTTCGTCGCACGTAACAATTCGCTTCAAAATTCCTTCATTTCTGTGCCTGTTAAGCAGCGCAAGGCAAGTCTCGACGCGTACGTTGCGCTGGCGATCGTTAAGTTCGTGGGGCACCCATCTATCAAGCTTTTTTATCTTGCCAATCTGTCGCAAATGGACCAATATTGTTTTGATGCTAACATCAAAAGCTGCTGCCAGCTCAGCTGTAGATTGAGATTCATCAGCTTCCACAATCGCCTTTAATTCATCATTGTTGACCAAAGTTTCCGGACGACCACGAGGTTCGTTTTTCAAGTCAAAATTCCCAGAACGGAACCGAGCAAACCAATAACGGGTTGTACGTTCGTTTGTACAGTTCTCTCCGTAAACGTCGTTGATGTTACGTGTCGTTTGTGCCGCGTTGGTGCCACGACGGAACTCATATTCCAAAATTACACGAAATTTCAAAGTATTCATTATGAGGAAAAATGCTGAAATGTAATGAAAATACAACGCTAATCAATAAACAAAAGACTTATATTGTAAATAGAATGTCATATTTTTAAAACAAAATTAATTTGAATTTAGAATTCATAGCCAATCAAAACTTTTTTTTGTTTGAAAAAGTCTGTACTGCAAAACGGCAATTTCATAGGTAAAGACCTATTATTATATATTTATGGGTTCTACACAGTCAAAGTTGCGTTTCATTACTGTTTGTCTCACTTCGAACGCCAAGGCATATTACACTACTCTGATGCAGACCGACAATGGGGTTGTGTGCGTTGTGTTTGATTTATATAAAAATATGCACCCGTTTCAGATGTGATCCCAGCGAGGTTCAACCTTTGGGTGATGCTGTTCACCAGCTGCTGGGTGGTTTACATGCTGCGAGTAAACATGAGCTTGAACCTTATCGCAATGGTGCCGCAACCAGCGCACAACACCACGTAAGCATAACTGATTAAATTAAAGACAATCTACCCACACGTTTTACTATTACAGAATACAGATAACTGATACAATACTTAGATACGTTTTGTTTGTAAATACATACATATAATATAATACAATATAACACCCAGACACAGAAAAAACACCTATGTTCATCACACAAATGATTGTCCTAGGTGGGAATCGAACCCACAACCAACAGGTCAGAAGGCAGGGACACTATCGACTGAGCTATCGGGCCAGTCATTTGTGGGGAATTTCGGAGGGATTGTGAATAATTATGGCATACCTACTTAGGTATACCTAATTTTTTTAATAAGCGAGAACACCCGGAAAACCAAAAATAAGTAACGGTGGCGTACCATTATATAAAATACTAAGAGATCTACGCTACCATAGAAAAATTATAGTAGCTGTAGCGTAGCGCCGACAAGCTTATACTTATTCGTCATATGCCACAGGTAAGTTATTGTGATTTACAACGACAATGTAGGTAAAAATTGTCACAAACATTAGTAAAATTAACCATAGCTAATATGGCAACTATTTCCTTTATTCAAGCAACGACACGCAGATTTCACTGGCAATATTGCTACTTATGCGTCATTCTAATTGGACATGCACTAGGAGGCCTAGCGTAACTAATGTATGTTTTTACTAGATTGCGATCTCAGTGCGGCCTGAAAGGTGACGTTGTAAGAAATGAGACGCTGCGTCATGTGGACATCGCTGATGTTAGAGAAGCTCCTAGACACGAGGTACGTAAACATAATGGCGCAATTATTTACACATAAAAATAAATTTCCGCTGACACAATCTAAAACAATAGAGTTGATGAAATAATAGTCGTAATTTGGTAGCCCTCAGGTGCTACGTTTGATTGGTCTGGAGAGAAACAAGCGCTAATCCTTGGTTCCTACTTCTGGTCGTATCCGATTACCTCTCTACTTGGGGGCATGGCTGCAGAACGGTGGGGGCCACGATACGTGGTGCTCATAACTTCCGTACTGAGTGGCTTGCTAACAGCCTTGAGCCCCATAGCAGCAAACTGGAGCTACGTGGCACTGGTCGTCATCAGATTCATGCTAGGATTTACCGGGGTAAGTTTAAGAGATAGATCTTTGATAATGAAATCCCAAGATGTGTTTATGATAATTTCGATATTGGTTATTTTCAGGGTTTCGTGTACCCGGCTTTGCATGCGTTAGTGGCGCGATGGGCTCCACCTGCTGAAAAAGGAAAGTTCATAAGTGCAATGATGGGAGGAACACTGGGTACTGTAGTGACTTGGTCACTTACTGGTCCTCTGATGGAGAGATTCGGGTGGGAATCCGCGTTTTATATACCAGCAGCTTTGACGTTGGTCTGGTGCTTTTTCTGGTGGTATCTAGTCGCTGATACTCCCTCAGAACATCCGAGAATTTCGGAAGCGGAAAGGAAATATATTTTAGACGCTTTGGGAAACAAGGTTATGAAATCAAAGGTGAGATCATATTTGCCGTGCGGTGTTTTCTTATGGTTTACTTCGCGATGAGGTGCAAGTTTTTTGATTGTGACTTGTTTGGTCACATTCCGAGAATATGGACAGGTATCCTTATTTGAATTGTCATGTTTAAACTCTATTGCATACTCAGCAAGTCGCTAATCGATATCCATAAAAAGTTTCATGACCATTACAACTAAAGTCAATATAATTAGTAGGTAATCTTGAAAATCTTGGGTGAAAAACAGATGAGTATAGTATAGATAGCGCTCGTGAGGTATACATGATTGATGATGGCTTTTAAGACTTAGTTTTGAAAAGATTTATAACAAAGTATCCTTTTATATGAATTGCACAAATAATATTAACCTATCTTACTTATTTATTACAGTACAGTCTATATAGTTAACAGCAGTTAGCAGTTAAGCTATCAAAAATCCTATTTTTTAAGTAAGTTTATTCACACAAAATAAAATGTTTTTGCATATTTTCAGGGTCTGCCTCCGTTCAAGAGCATCGTGATGTCAGTTCCATTCCTGGCAATGGTTATGCTTCACTACGGAAACCTCTGGGGCTTATACTTCATTATGACAGCTGGACCTAAATTTGTCTCCAGTGTACTAGGCTTTGAATTGTCTAGTGCAGGCGCTATAGCAGCATTGCCATATCTTGCCAGATTACTCCTTGCTACCATATTTGGAGTTATAGGTGACTTTATACTGGCTAGAAAGTTCATGACTACAACAATGATTCGAAAGTTTTTCTGTCTATTCTCCCATATACTACCTGGGGCGTTATTGGTGTTGTTGGTCTACGCGGGATGTTCCACGGCTCTTTCCGTCACTCTCATCACAATGTCAATGGGATTCAACGGTGCGGCGACGCTGACAAATCTACAGAACCATCAAGATTTGGCTCCAAATTATGCGGGCACTTTATACGGCATTGCCAATTGCATCGGCAGTACCGCTGGCTTCTTTACGCCTATGATCACCGCATACTTTACGAAGACTGGGGTAATTCTCAACTTAATGTTTCTAAAAGTTATCTAGTTCACCATATGTTCTGTTGTCTGTATTGATTAAAAATGTTTTGACAACAAATGTATAAACATGAGAAATATTCTGTTTCTAAATGCTCAACTTAATTTCCACATTCTGATCTGAAAACAAGGTCTGTTTTTCAAGATAGCTTTTATTTGGCTCTATTTTTGTACAAAGAAATCTCATAAAATCATTTTTGTAAATTTACGTAAATAAAAATGTCATTTTCACTTTTACAGAACAGTTTCGACCAATGGAGGCCCGTCTTCTTCGTTGGGGCATCAGTCTACATAATTTCCGCAATCTTCTTCATATTCTTCGGTACCGGTAATACTCAACCATGGAATTATGCAGAAAAAGATAGGGAAGGGAAAGACAAAACAAATAATGGGGACTTAAAAGACATTAATAGTATTCAAACCAAGAACGGGGAGGCCAAAGAAATGAAAGAAACACCATTAAATGTGGCCTCATAAATAACTTCAGTGTTAGCTCTGTTGACAGAGTTAACCGTGTACCACGTGAACTGTAGAAATGAAATCGGTTTGCATTTCTGCTAGACAAAGAATCTATATTACCAACTTATTTAAATACTATTGTAATAGATTTCATACTTTTAATATGTTATGATAGAAATGACGAAGGATTTTTTAAGAATTCTTCATTATTCCCTTTTTAGATTGTAGGTATGTGATAAACTGACAAAAAAGACGTATTAGACACTCGCATAGTATACAATTCTAACTTATTAGCATCTTAAAACATGTTTGCTAATTTAAAACATGAGTAACCTAAAAATGTTCCGTCCTTAAAACTAGATTTAAGATTATAACCAAGTTAATATATCAGTGGAATAAAATATTATATTTCCTTGAAATCAGGCAGTTTTGTAACACCGCAACCGAATATTTAAATACCTGTATTTAATTGATACTATTGTTAATGTATGGTGTCGCTGCTGTGATGTTTTTTGCCAAATGTATAATGACTACTTAATTAAGTAGCAACTTTCAAATTCAGTGGACAAATTGTTATCATTAACAATTATTAGCGTTAGTGTAAACAAATTCTTTCCGTTATTGGCTTTGAGATCCGCTTGGTTCACGTCCAAATCATTCAAGCATTAGACAAAACTATGCAAAAGTCTCTCTAATTTTGAGCGGCGTATGCTTTGTAGATCTCTTTTTCTATAATAATTTTGTGGCGTGACATAAGTAGGTAAGCATTTAAACCGGTAAATTTTATTTGGAAACTTCTGCCTGGTATGTTTTAGATCAAACCGAGTTCATTAAATTTAGCCCATTTGATTGGTATTATTATTTTGTGAGTTGCGTTATTGACACGGGCCGTTATAGCTATTTGTCTGGTCCTTAATTGCATGTGACCCAGCTATTCTTAGTAAGTGCGCAAATTCTGAGATTTATATCAAAATGACATAGAATATACTAGTATAATATAACTATAACAATAATGATTAATAATGTTAAAATCCGAATTTTGTACATCTACGTTTCTCATTACCTATGTATTCGTCTTTACGGTATCTTTGGGACAACTGCTATACATATCTTGTTTGTTTTGTGCCGTATTCAAAATACTATTTATTGTCTAAGTTAAGTTAAAAATTTAATTGTGATTTTATTATTATTTCAATGTATAGTAGGTATAATTATTTAATTTGATTATTATTGACGCAATGTATACCTAATGTTGAGAGATTATGAAAATAAAAGTTCAATTGCCAATAACTAGTTTTTTTAATTTATTAGGTTCTACGTTCTACAGTTTTGTTAGCAATTTCGCATGGTTAATAATGAATGATAAAAGTAATGATTCGACATACATTAGGTACGTAATAACTTACGTATTTATGTCACAGAATAAATAATAGTACTACGTATCCTTGTTGTCCATGACAATAATGTTACACACGGTTAGGCTTGTATCCCGATTTAAGTATAGTTCATTCAATCATCAATTCTAACATTGACCTTTCATTTATGCAATTCACCTTGGCCGTGGCTGTTTGCTGTAGGCATTATTTTGCAGAGTCATTTGTATTATTTTTGTCATTGGTGATGTTCAAAATTAGAGTGCGAGCTGTAGTGAGCAAATTATTTCCGTATTTTGCATATAAAATGAGATTTTAATATCCTAAACCATTTATTACATATTTTAGATTGGAGTGATGATTTTCTTGGGCTATTTTTTTATTTACATTATTCGTTATAACCTCAGCGTTCATGTCGTTGATATGACTCAAATTTCACAGCAAAAGCAAAACAGATATAATAATAACCTCTCGATAAATATAAGGTCAGCAGAACACATATGGCAGAATGTCTCTCATTCAAGCAGTAGAACCGGGGTAAGATTTGTGTCTACTGTGTGTATAACGTTAATGCTCCTCGTAATACATACACTTTCTTCGTATTAGATAATTTTGGAAATAAATGCGTCTATTGATACATACTTTTTGAAATCCTGAACAGTACATATTTGTTCTTCTTAAACACAAGTTTGGGTACGCTGTAATAATAATCCTGTTGATGATGAACGTTAAACTGATAAAATATAGTAAAAAATATTATTCTCTAGGTTTACATACATACATTTTCCAGCTTGTAGATTTAATTGAGTGGGATGACATGAATATGGGAAAATTATTTGCCGCTTACCATATTGGATTTTGTGTGTGTTTTCCCATATTTCACAGTTTTGGAGACAGGTGAGAAGTAACAACTTCATAGTCCTTAAAATGTACCATGAATTACCTACACTAATTAAAATGTTCGTCGTTATATCAGAGAATAAATAATAGGTCATTGGCCTTCTACATATAGTCTCATATCGCTGAAAACATTGGCATTTATTGACTAAAAGCATATGTTTAACACTATGATGAGTCTAATTAGCCTTAGGAAATTGGCTTGAATATAACACTTGTGTCCACCTTCATCCACAGGGTCGGTCCGACGTGGGTTGTAGGTATCGCTGGAATCACGTCAGGCGTTCTCAACTGCATAGCTCCAGCCGCGGCTTATATAAATTTTTGGGCACTATTCATATTTCGGATGATAACAGGGTTTTGTGCCGTTAGTTTTTTTCTATTTACTAACTAGATATAAGATGTTATGTCCCTTTCTCTATGAATTCAAGATACTGCGCTAAAATTGAAAAAAAAAAAAAATTTTCTTGGGGGCCGTTCAAGTATTACATAAGCAGATTTATTACAATTATTTACCCCCCATCCCCCTTGTCAGCAAAAGTAAGCAAAGCTCTTACCCCCTCCCCCCATACTTACGTAAACATTTTTCAATTAATGTATTGTTTTTTTTTAATATTATAATTATAACGTTTAGTGATTCAAGCAAAGACAATGTGAGGGTTGCTATTCGTGTAAAAAGGTAAATAGCTACCGATGACGTAATCATCATCTAGACTCCCCTACCCCCCCATGTCTTCCAAAGTAAGCAAAGCAAAGACCCCCCGCCCCCTTCATAGGGCTTACGTAATACTTGAACAGCCACTTGTTCTATTTTCCACAGGGTGCAATGCAACCCAGTATGGTTCAAGTACTAAGACATTGGGTTCCTCCAATGGAAAGGAATTATTTTATGTGGGCTTATTGCGGTAAGAACTTCTAATTAGGTAGGTATAATATATTTGTATTTCCGTTTTTATCTGAAATCCTGTCTCTATTTTAACTTAAGTGGTTTTAATTCTGTAGGACTAACTATGGGGACTTGTTGTACATTCTTGCTCTGTGCAGTTATCCAGTATTATTCTCGATGGCCAGTTGGATTTTACTTGACTGGTGGCATCCAAATTATCTGGTCGCTTATATGGGTTCTGGTCGTCACCGATTCTCCCAGAACACATCCATATATTACGCAAGAAGAAAAAAGTTATTTAATCAATACCATCGGGGCTATTTTTACTATCAAGGTATTTATTGCACGAATTCAATTGACTCAATAACCTAAGTATTGCGACAGCCTCTGTGGTGTGGTGGTTAAGTAGGTCAGCTCATAGCCCGGAGGCAGCGGGTTCGATTCCTGCGGCAGGGCAAATGTTTGTGAACACAGAAAAAAAGCGCAAATACTTGTTCTGAGTCTGAGTATTGTGGGACCGTGGTCCTCGTAGTTCCTGGGTCCCTAGAGACAGGGAATCCTAGTTAGGGCCCAGGATCTATGTATGTGATCGTTGGGCGTTATTATAATTATAATTTTGTATTTCCACTGGAACCATTTCACATCAACAGCCACTTTGTGCCTACTGTAGAACAAAGGCCTCTCCCGTTGGATCCATAATCACCATGCTTAGCAGGTGTCTTGTGCATATTAGATTATAATGCAGACTGAGGAGAGTGCTCTGGATATTCGCTTAGCCGGCTCTTACGAGAGAGGAGATGGGGTAGCTAAACAGCTATTATAGGATCATTTATTTCAAAAGGCATGGCTGATCAGTACAATCAGGAAGAAAAACATTCGAAAGTGGCAAATCACAGTATAGAACAGTACAGGGTCTATAACGCAGTGATTACGTTATTATGTAGGTAGGTACCTATTAGGTACACGAGAGGACTTAAATCACTCTTAGTAATACATGTAGATAATCTGAATTTGCTACCAACTTGAGTTTTAAATGTATCCTATGTTTTCAGTTAACTAACTCTGAAGCACCATGGAAATTGATATTGGTATCTGTTCCTTTCTGGGCATTGTGCATATTGAATTTTGGATATGCGTGGATGATGATTTCTTTATGCATTCACGGTCCACTGTATTACTCTAAAATACTCAAATATAGTATTTACGATGTAGGTATTTCCTATTTTTGCTAACTTTTTTATTCAGCAGCTGTCTATTAGCGTAATGACATGAATTATTTGTTCATTAGGCGTCAGCGTTGACGGCATTACCATTTTTTCTGCGATTCGTGGTGGGAACAGTCGTGATACAAACGTTTCATTGGTACAAGCACAGCACGAAAATAAGGAGGATAAAACACATTAGAAAATACTTTGTGGTTATTTGTAAGTTTTCAGGCTCCACAAACCTAAATTATTTTTTCTTGGCCTTTGTAAAAATTGCAAAAGAGCTCACTTTATTTGCTCCTCTTTATTAATGTTATTATCAACGATTTTAAATTTGATGAAATGAATGGGAACTGATAAGTACCTATATGAGAATTGAAATACGAATCCTCTTAGATTTGTAGTTTATCGTAGAAACTTCGAAAAACCGTTACTGTGATTAGATACTAATGAAGTAAGTATAGGTAATTATAATTATTTAATACAGCCTATTAAATAATTATAATGAACTAATTACATACTTAGTAGGTTGGTTAGAAAACCCTTTAATAGTAGATAGAGGTACTCTCTTATTCTTACAAAGCCAATCTATGAAAGTTCTTTCTTCTCAGATAATTTTTAATAAACATGAATCTATTAGAATTTAAGTAGACTTAGCACTATTGTTTTATCAAGTTTAAAAATATTTAAGCCCATATAGCCCCTGGACTGCTTGTGGGATTCTGTTGGCTGCTACCAGGAACAGTTCCTGGTCCCACCTTGCTAACGATTGCTGTTACACTTACTGCTGCAGGAATGGATATGACTTTGGATTTATGTAACGTAAGAGTTATAATAATATATAAGTACCTCTGCCTTCATATAGGCAATATAAATTTACTCCACAAAATGTAAGTGTATATAAGCTCCAGGTTAGGCATGGCGGGCAAACTATAAAACTATAGGCCTTCAGCATGCGCACCGGGCCGTGTCCGGAGCAGAAAAGCTCCGTATTACACCGAGCGCTCCCTTTATATGGCCAAATGGGTGGAGGAGCGATGACAGTTTCCGGTGTTGCCACTGTAATAAATTTAAATGCTGCGACAGGGTAAATTACGGTACTGCCCGCTGCGCATAGAGTTTATAACTAGACGTTGCCGCCGTCAAGTACATTACATACTATTATCTATTCTGTGGTTAAGTTAACATCCCTATGTGTAGGTACTAAGGTAGGTAGATTTCATCTGCATATAAAACCTTTGATAAATAAACAGGGTAAACGATACTGTCGTTCAGTCCTTTCTCTGCTCAACAAAGACACCTCGTAACACCCAGTCACAAAACAAATTGGACGGGAACCCTGTCCTCTCTTTAGTATACCTACAATACTATATATGTACATAAGAAGCGTTAATAATAAAAAAAACACTTTGTTTTGTCATGTTTTGATAGAGCAATAATATGACATGATATAACCACCTGTCAACAATACTGTATGGCTCGGATCAGATATTTATTCCTTCTATTGCCCCCGCTTCATCCTGTCGTTTTCAATCGAGACGTTCCGAGCTCCACCGAGTCAGACCGCGACCCACGATTTGTTATTTACCCCTCTTGGTACCTACCCACTATTTCTGTCAATTCTTTCTGAATTTTTTACGTTATTATGATGATACGATGCGACAGGCGATGGAGGCGAAGTATGCTATGCTACTCGTAGCTAATAGATGCTTAAGATATGGCCTACAGCGGGCTGAAGTATGTACAATACAATTACATGCGTAATCTTTTGGTTTTAGGAACTGACACCAACATTTGTGAACTCTGTATATACAGTAATAAAAATAATTGGCAACGTAGCTGGCATCTTGGTGCCGTTAGGCATTGGGCAAGTCACACAGGCCTATAAAGTAAGTGCTCCTATAACGCCTGGTAATTCCCTAGTTTGCAGATCAAGTATTTTTCTCCGTATATTATTTAGCAAAAGGTGTTCTCAATTAATAATTGAAGGGGTGAGAACAAAAAGGGCTTAACTAATTTTCTTCACAAAATGACTTATGGCTCTTCCTTAAAATATGGTCGAGGAGGGCGATAGCTGGAACATGCGTCAAGCTCGTGAACGGGTGCTGCTTGCGGGAGCTGGTTTGCTCGTGGTGTGTGCACAATTAGTAATAAGTACTTATGTTTTTGTGATTGGCTGTATTGTCCTTTTCTGTATTATATATATATTCATGTTAATAATAGGCTAAATTTATAAATATGTAAATAATATAACAAAAAGCATGGACCCGGCGGAAATGTAGATTATAAAAAAAACCACGGGGAGTCGTTAATATAATAAATAAATATTGGTGGTCATTTCACATAGCGCCATCTAGCCTCAAACTAAGCAAAGCTTGTACTATGGGAACCAGATAACTGATACAATATTTAGATACTTTGTTTCGTAAATACATACATAGAATACAATATAGTACCTTGACACAGAACAAACATCGATGTTGATCACAAGAAATTATTGTCCTGGGGATCGAACCCACAACCTCCAGTTCAGAAGGCAGGGTTACTACCAACTAAGCTATCGGGCCAATCGGGGAATTGGAAGAGAAAGTACTTACATCCGCGCGGGTCAAAGACGTCGTCACCAGCTGTTTGTTGCGCCTCCTGCCTTGCGCACATGGCACGCGCATAATGCTCCAACGACAAAGGCTGGAGCTGTTATCAACCGCTTCCTAAGCGAAGTCCAGAATGTACATACATACATTAGTCGGCTTTGTAAATATAATACATATTGTTTAATCCATATAAGAACTTAGTATAACAATGTGAATGTTTTAGCGTAGCTGTAAGTTGTGTATTTAACAAATGTTTAAATAAATAATAAATATGAGGCAAGCTGCAGCCGTGGGAGGCCTATGTTATCAGTGGGCATACCAGCTGCTGATGCTACTGACTAAGATAATGACGCTAGCAAACATTTTTGCTTGTCGTAGAATTCGCTGTTGGTTTGGAAAAACATTTGGTGCTTTCACGCTACTATCCTATTTTTAAGTGGAACGGTTTTTTTAATTTGGGGTGAAGACGAAGTACAGCCCTGGAATTTCAGAAGAGTAAGGTAAGATTGTATCTTTTTAGTTTTTATTCAAGTATTTTTTTTATGTAAAGGAATGACATGACGAGCTAGTCGTTCGACTGATGTTAAACGACACGGCTGCCCGTATCAGTTGGAACACTAATGTATAGAGTTTCGCGTGACACTGCAATGCGCAGGTCATCCTGGGACTTCACAATAAATTCATGATTTTAGGACTCGGCGTCAAAAGCCACCCTTTATGCCAAGAGCGTCAATGATGTCTAATATTACAGAAGTTGATGAAAATAGCGGCACGATAAAAATACCACTATAGTTATGGTAAGCTAAGTGTTCCATTTAAAATTAATGGATCACTATAATCCCAAACCATTTCTATGGGTGATCTGTTTTTTTTTCCTATCAGACCACCAACTTTCCACAATATAAACAAAATGAGTCTAGAGTAGACTCATTAGCAATATGCATCGGATAAATTCTATACTACTTTTTTTTGTTTTGTTTTGGCTCCACACTTTTGTGTATTTAGCCAATGTCAAGTAATTGAGAATAATTTCTCAAGTTAATTAATATTATATAATGTGTCAAGTCAAGTCATAGTCCGAGTCATCAAGTTAAGTCATAGTCTAGTCTAGTCAAGTCATACTCCTAGTAAAGTAAAAAGTTAAAAAAAAAAAGTGGTGGCAACTTTACCACTCAAAACACTGAAAATAACACCAGTTTTGGAAAATAATACAATGCGGCGACGCGATCTTTTTCGTTTTCCCGCCAAAACTCCCTCTATTAGGTTGGAATACTGAATAGTGTTGATAGCGATGAACGTTATAACGATACTTTGTTCCTTTTGGTCTATGACATTTTGTCGACTTAAGTAACGTTATAACGAAACATAACTTGTTAAATTTTTTAATAGCCTTGCTAGATTTTCTTGGAAAATAATATCCGAATGAAAATCCTAAATTGTCAAATACTATGATTATGATGTATGTTAATTATTATATTAAATAATAGTAGGTACAGTGCGTTAATAATATTCAAGAGTACTACCAACTTCAATTTTTAAGTAACAACATATTTTATTTATGAGACAGGCCCAAGCACCAAAACAAAGTTAACATTCAAAAAAATTTTGTTGAAAATGATTATAATATTATGTTCAAATATCTACGTAAAATTCAACCGTGTTTGCTTCGCGTTATAAATGTAATAGCGTTAAAAATGTAAGCAACGCGTAGCAATTGAAAAAACAACTAAAATACACGTAACGAAACGAAACAATGAAAATACAACGAAATTGTGAAAGCAAGTCTTAGGTCCGTATTACAGAACGATACTCAGCCATCGATCAGTGCTCAAGCAGAGATTTAATCATAAAGTGATCAATTAGTGTATGAAATCTTTGCTTGAGCACCGATCGAATACTTAGCATTATACTGTAATACGGACCTTAGGGTACGCAGGTCGCAACGTGCCCTAAGACTGTAATAGTATTCTGTGCTAAGACTGCAGTGCATTCATTCATAAAAATTCACCGATACTGGAACTTACTACAAAATATAAGCAAATATCGGAAAAGCTTTAAAAAGCACGCTTTTTTCATATCGTACAACGAATTAGTTCGTTGTCTAAAGTCGTTGTTTCTAAGTCTAGTGTTCTTCTGTGGTTTAGTTTCTCGTATTATTCAATGTATGTATTCTAATTTCTATGGTTTAGTTATAGTTTGTGCCAAAGTTTATCGGTTAGTCTATAACAAAATTGTCACATCAATAATTTTATTGAAAATCAAAACTGAAGATGCTCCGCAGCATTGTTGAATACTGTGCTGAACACGAAAGCTACAGATGTGGATATTGTGGAAGTTCTGATACAAATTATAGTCACGGTAAGTGCCTTACCAACCAAAACATCTGGTTAGATTTTAAAGACAAAAAAATATTTTGAAAATATCCCATATAATAATCATACACACACGTCATCAGCGGGACTACATTCACCGCTGAACACAGGCTCAAGTAAAAATTCAATATGCCATGTTCACCACACTTGGTAGGCAGCTTGGTGATATAATGCAGACGTTTAAATTATAATGCAGACTGAGGAGAATCAACTAATCATTTTGTATTAAATTCAATTATGTATTTAACAATGCCAATTAGATACCCAGACCCATAGATGTATAAGTAATGTCCATACCTATACCATGTTTATTTTACAGGAATGTGGGCACATTCATTGACTGTAAGTGACTACCAGGATTTAATAGATAGAGGATGGCGTAGATCTGGAAAATACTGTTATAAACCAACCATGGATGTTACTTGCTGCCCAATGTATACAATAAGGTGTGTTTTCATTTACACTTTGTTACAAAACTGGTATGGTTATAATGAAACTTTTAATCAGTTTTGAAACACCATTCAAATCTTTAAAAAAACATTTGAATTGCCATGCCATGTTACGTTTTTCTTTAATTTGTACAGTAAGTACAGTCTTAGGACACTAAATTTTTATACAAAGTAGCTTTCTGAATTTTTGTAGATGAAAGAGGTTAATAGTGCTTATGTTATTCGCTTAATTCGAGCAGTGCATCTCCTAATCTGTTAAAGGTAACAGGTAAATATTAATATTTCAAAATTTTTTCTTTCTAATACAGGTGTCAAGCGCTAGAGTTTAAGGCAACCAAATCTCAAAAGAAAATTTTAAAGAAAGTAAACAAGTACTTATGTAGTGCAGATCCATCAAAATCACAAGATGAAAGGAAAATGTCGATGTGTAGCAATGAATCTGAGAAAATTATGGAAGGCTTCAGTGAGGGAGCAGAACAATTTGTAGAATCAACTATGGTGCCCCAAGAGATCAATGTTAATGATGTATTGACTACAGAGAGACAGAACTTGGACACAGAAGTTGGAGATGCAGGTAAAGTAAATGTTTCTAAACTTACATATTTAATTTCACACTGAGTCCTAAAAGTAATAAACATTACTTTTGCCTTATTATAGACATTCCTTAATGCTTATCTAAATTATGTATGTCCTATGTACTTATGCACTACTACTACGTTTAAAATTTCAGCAGCAAAGGAAGTGGCAATGGAATCAACTAGTCATGATATTCTCCCAAAAGTTGTTAGAAAAGGTAAGAAGTCTATCCCTAAGTTCTGTTTTTATGCTTATAAGACATTGCTATACACTTCTTACCTGACAATAAATCAATTTGTTAGTCACTTCCTTTTTTATCTATCAAAATAGATGGTTTCAAAATCATAAATTATCAGGTTTGGTTGCAATGACATTTTAACTATCATTCTACCTTGATTCTTGGTTAACAAAATATATACCTATTAGTTCTTGAATACCTACTTTTGATCTGTATAGATTTTAATTTTCATTATCCTTGTAATAGTCCTACTATATACAAGGTGGCATTTAATTCACTCTTTACCTTGAATGTATGTACTCTGACCATGCTATAGAATATTAGTACAAGGTCCAATTTAAAAAAAATGATTATTTTTTTAGTGCCTCTTAAAATAATTGCATGACAGCCGAAATGTTTATTTAACGGTACACACAGCGCAGACGCCATCTGAGTGCTTTGTAAATGTTTCGTTGGCAATAAAACACCTGCTTTGTTCAATGTCTTGTTTTGTTTTGTTTTGTTCAAATGCTTTTTTCTAGAATTTAGATTTGATAATACCTAGATTTAAGTTTTATTTCATGAGTACTTTTTTATTTAATTATATGGAAACATTCGATAGCATGGACTGAATACATACATTAAAGGAAAAGAACGAATTAAATTCCACCTTTTATATAAAA
Organism: Ennomos fuscantarius; assembly: GCA_905220475.3. Taxonomy (NCBI): domain Eukaryota; kingdom Metazoa; phylum Arthropoda; class Insecta; order Lepidoptera; family Geometridae; genus Ennomos; species Ennomos fuscantarius. The sequence goes on from HG992039.1 coordinate 7,282,680, forward strand.
GAAAGTCATGTTAGTGACACTATTTATAACTCAGGAATGGCTGAACTGATTTGGCTGAAAATTAGTGGGGAAGTAGCTTAGAACCAGGAGACGGACATAGGATACTTTTTATCCTGTTTGATCACATTTTACTAATTACGAAGCCGGGGTTGGTCAAATTGTAATTAATAATAAAAAAGTTTACTATTCTAAGTTGATTTGAATACCTATTTATGGGATGTGGTTATTGATATTTTATGAACAAAATGAGCTTTATGTGCTTAAGTATGTGATAGCTAATTGTCAACCTATAAGTATGTTTATGTCTATTTCTGAAGACTATTTAATCTATAAAGGGTAAATAACTTTAGGGCTGTTAACTATCTATCATTGCTTTATAGATTCAGGGCCTGATCCCAACAAAACTCCATGCAAGAAGGCAAAGCAACTCCGTAAAGAGAGGAAGCTTGAAAAACTAAAAGAAAAAGGCGTAGACATCAACACAGTGGCTATTAACAACAAAAACCAAGAGAAACAACTTGAAGACTTCATAAATGAACTGCCTGATGCATTTAAGCAAAAGTTAGAGGTGTGCAACTTAATTTTTTGCTATCCATTGTTATGATCTTTTTGTACTTCGCTTTTAAATTGGGTATTTTATGACTAAATAGAATTAACTTAGCAAAAAAAGTCACAGTGAAGGATTCATTCCATATATACAAAAAATAAGAATTTCATAAATGGAGGACTAAGGTCAGGTACAAAGTTTAAAAAAATTAAATTTTCACTTTTTCATCTTTTTCCTATGTTGATGAGTTGTATAATCATACTATACATATATATATATATATACATATATATATATATATATATATATATATATATAGTTTATTGTATTTGTAAAGACAATTTTATTTTAGTACATTTGAAAACTCATGGTTAAGTATGTTTAGTCATTAAAATATGAATTATTTAAGCATGATATCACCAATTTTCAGGTAAAACTAGTCCGCACTAACCCTCCAAGTGCGGAGTACCTAGCAACGGCAACAGAGGCGCACCAAGTCTATGTCAAGTACCAGACAACAATTCACAATGATAAACCGCACAAATGTTCCGAGCCTAAGTACCAAGACTTCTTAGTTTCTAGTCCCTTATTGGTAAGTGCTGTTCCAATGGCGCGGGCTATATCATAGATTTTTTGAACAAGTTTCTTTTCTTTATGCATGCTTGACTTGGGGAGTAAGCTGGTGAAAGCGAGGCGAAAGGAAGTTGAAGTTCGTTTAGATAGATCTCCAAAATTTGTATTATTATGTTGGTATGTCCGGTAAAATGATAATTTACAATTGCCAAGATGGCGACATTAATAAAGCAATAACAAAGTTATACTGGCCGATAGATGGAGCTTAACTAAAGAAGTTTTACTTCAGTTGTGTGGTCTAAAGCACACTTGTTTTTTTTTTTCAGGAAGAGCATTCTGATGCTGGTCCATCTCTAGGCTACGGCTCGTTCCACCAGCAATACTGGCTGGATGGAAAACTGATAGCTGTAGGCGTTATAGACATCCTCCCGAAATGCGTCTCTTCTGTATACTTCTTTTATGACCCACAGTATATGCACATGAACTTGGGTACTTACGGAGCACTGAGGTAAGATGGCAACTCATAGAAATAGATAATGTATGTGCTATTTGTTGACCGACTATATTTTATTATATTGTCTGTGACAGAATTTAGGCTTTGCTTTAGTCTATAGGTCGAAGTAAGATTTGGATACATTTGAATGTGCCAATATTATGATCCCAAATCCATACTTAAATAAAAATGAACCATTGCTGGTTTGTTGGTTTGTGTGGTTATATTCTATCGATCTGGATCGTCATTTTTTTAGAAGGAGACGGATAGCGGGTGTGCGATGCGATAGCACTCACGCTATCTTTCTCGCTTTGGGAGATGGCGATTCTGAGCGATAGAAAAGGATAGCGCGTGTGGAAAAAACAAGGTTGTTTTTTCCCTACGCGCAGGCAGTATGTATGTCAAGTTACACACTAAAAATATTCAGGTTCTTGCGGGACAACGGGTAAGTTGCAGGTGAAAACACGCCCTTATTAATTCAAGACACATCTAAAAGGATTTTTTTTGTTTTGGCTCCACACTTTTGTGTATTTAGCCAGTGTCAAGTAATTGATATTATTTCAAGTTAATTAATATATATATGTGTGTCAAGTCACAGTCCAAGTCATCAAGTCAAGTCATACTCCTAGTAAAGTGGTGGCAACATTACCAGACGCCTCTATGTAGTTTTGGAAACAACACAAAAAGAAACGTTTCACCATCATTGTTCCACTTACCCACACTCATGTAATTCAGCACTTAACGAATAAAATGTCATTTTCATTAGAAAAATGACAAAATTCGGTGACGCGATCTTTTTCGTTTTCCCGCAAAAAAAAAACTGAAAAGCATTTACTAAAGCAAGTCGTTTCTTTTTTTTCAGAGAGATAGAATTCACGCGACGTTTGCACGCGCAATGTCCCGACCTGAAGTACTACTACATGGGATACTACATCCACTCTTGTCGGAAAATGAGATACAAAGGCAACTTCGCACCTTCAGACCTACTCTGCCCCGAAACATACAAATGGTTCCCAATAAAGGACAGCATAATTAAACTAGAAAATTCGCCATATTCAAGACTTGATGGGGACATAGATAGCGTAGACGAAAACTACCCTAATGAGAAAGATATCAATTATATTCCTTGCTGGGTGAAATCCATTATTGTGCCTTATAAAACATATAAAAGGAAAGCTAATATTAATAATGACGATGAAGTGATTCAGTATTCGCGGTTGGTAGGCGCCAAATCAATTAAAAATATTATTTTAGTTAGGACATGATGCGTTTTATCTTCAATAAACTTCATTTTGGTGCGTTGTGCTTATTATCCGGTATATTTTTCCAGTTCATCTAATTTTTTGTGAAAGCATTTGCTTGTTTGTTGTGATATTTGTGCTTCCATTACACATCTAAAAATGAAGTTAATATTAAATTCTTGTATATCCCTAGTACGTGGTTTCGAAATTTTTTATTTTATTTAACGCAACTGGTTACTAAACTCGAAAATGATAAATAGATTGCGAGGTTTTGATATTTGCGTGCAATCTACACAACGCCATCTAGTCCCTAACTAAGCAAAACTTAAATATCCCTATGACATTGGTAATTTGATGTTTTCTTTGTAAATGCATACTATTAGTCATGTTACGATATAATTACGTAATAATGACAACTATGTTAATAATTTTAACTATTCACAAATGCTGGAAACCAAATATATGATATTTGCGGACATTCTTCACAGCGCCATCTAGTCCCTAACCAAGCAAAGCTATTTGGGAATCAGATATTATTGATAAAGAAGTTTATTTCTGTAAATATAATTTTAGTCATGACAGAATGTAATACCCAATAATGACAAATATGTAAATAATCTGCTTCACCCAATAAATAAATAAAAACTTTATTGGTTCACGCAGGTAGCAAGGGAGGTACATAAACTTGTAGTGTATTTGTTTTGCGTAACGTTATTCCAATATTCACCAACGTTGGAAACTGTCGTATCAAACGCAACGCATAAACGCACTAACGTATGTTAGTGCGTTTCGCTCAGTCAGTGGTTGTTGGTATGGTGCTTTCGCACCCTCACAGAGTCCGATATTTGTGAAGCATAAAATCCAGACGAATGTGCCGATTCTATTAAACTTTATCACGAAACAATTCTAAATCTGTTGCGGTTCTTGTCATTTTTACATATAAATAGATAATAAATAAGTATATGAAAAGGACTGCGAAATTTTTTAACTGTCGAATTTAATGCAGGATTTGAAGGTATCGCATTCTTTATGGCTAAAATATCTCCATCTTTTCTACTACCCATATAACAGAAGAGTACGGCTATACTGTAAACTTAGCTTCATAATGCGACGCATGACACCATTGAATATGTAACTTGGCATAAGTATAGTTTAAGATTTTTGATGCAAAATTGATGGTAAATTTAATATTTCTAATTTATTTAAATAGTTGACCGAATATGACAGTGTGTGGTAAACTTGCCTTATTCGTACCCCCTAAGAAGAAAGGCTAATAACATTGAGAAAAATAAATAAACACAGATTTTATTAATTAAACTTCAATATTTGATTATATCACTATAACAATCTTAATGAAAATAAATCAGAAACGTCTTCATCTTTGACAAAATGGCATTTAAAAAAAACATTCAAAAAGTACGATTTAAGATCAATGCTCTTAAATCGTACTGATCTATTCCTTAATCGTACTTTGAGATCCTATAATCGTTTCAATGCAGTCTTAATAATCACAATCCTTGAAACTATTACGTTTATAATCTATAATCATTCTTCGCAAAATGTTTTCATAGTAATGGCCAAATCGGTGCAATCATCGCAGTAGAAATTTTTGGTTTTTTTGTCTGTGCCAGCACATAATTCGTGTATCCAGGTTTTGCATTGAGAACATTGAATCATGTCTTCTTTTAGGTTTTCTTTGCATAGATTGCAAAACCAATCATCGTCTTCTTGTTTTTCTCTTTTGATTTTCTTGGTCTTATCCGGCTTGATATACTTTCTTTTCAAATCTTTCTTTGCGCTAAAGTTTTTCGAGTTTCTTTTTAGAGTCTTCTAATTCTTCTATTCTATTCTTCTAGTCTTTCTAATTCTTTCTTATAAGGGCTTTCTGTCAGAATTTAATATTTACAGTTTTTCTCGTTCTTCCTTGTTTTGAGTGTCCTGGAACAGCTCTTATCGGAGATATGTTTTGCAGATCTGTACAAATAGCCTCTCTATCCAGAATATTTTCTTTAATATCAACGTCCTTTCTGCAGTTTGCTGTTTCAAGGATTTAGTGTCCTTTTCTTTTAAAGTTGATTTCGAACAGTCTGCAAGTTTTCCTTGTTGAGGAAGTTTTTTCTGTATAACCCTTGAAACGGAATCCTCACTTTCTGGAACATTTAGCTTCGTAGTATTCTTGAAACTGTTGGCAGGTCTCAAAACAGTCTCTAACTGTCCTGTTCCGTCTTGGCCCGGTCCTGTTTAATCATTTTCGTCGAGTACAACATATTCTTCGTCTCTAATCTTAAAGCGATTACATGGCCATAGTCCACATGATACGAAACCATGCAAAGCAGTTTCCATACAAACAGCCTTGGGATAAGCTGTTCCCAAGATTTCTGCAATGTTTGACTGTTTAATGACAGATCCTGGATGATTACGCATCCAGGCACCACTTGCAACATTGAAATTGTGCTTCAGAGACTTAAAAAATGACTTGTCTAATGGTTGGAATTTATGCGTAGTGTGTGCTGGTAAAGACAGCATTACAATCCCGTAGTCTCTTGTTAGATTGATTGCGTCCAAGTTCTTCGTATGTGACGTATGACTATCCAAAATGAGGAGAATTTGATTTGGTTGGTTTTTCTCCAACTTTATGAAATGTTCCAGCCATTCAACAAATAACTCGCAGGTTATCCACCCTTTATCCGAGCACTTGAATGAGGCATTTGGTGGACCTCCTCGCTTCAGTTCGTCGGCCATGCTTTTTCTTTTAAATATTAGCATCCGAGGTATGAACTCACCAGCAGCATTCATACAACAACTGCATGTCGTGTTCACCCCTCGTTCTCCATTAGTAACAGCGCCAATTTGGTGCTTTCCTTTTCTAGCCAAAAATTTAGAAAGCTTATGGACTGTGCATAGTCCCGTCTCATCGACATTGTAAATTTTCTCAGCTGTAAAGTGTCCTTCCTCCAAAAGACTTTGAAATTTGTCAAAAAATTTCATAACAGTTTCTTTATTAAACCCTTTGCAACGAGCCATAGATGTTGCCTCCGGAGTTCGCAGAGATATTTCTGGGTGTTTTTGCATGAAACTATTACCATTTAAACCCAGCCACCCGCTTTACTTTGTTAAACCTGTGATTTATTTGATATCTTTCGGCTAACTTATAAGCTGCTTCAGGTAAGTCTTTTGGGGTCATACCAAAAACTTTTCCTCCATGTTCAAAACATGCGGAGCTATTTCATCTTCCATTTCTTCTGTTAAATCTCTCGGATGTCCAATTCTGCTGCGTTTATTTAAAATCCTTTCAAATGCCGTCTAAATGTTGGTTTTGGTATATTGTACAAACTACAAGCTTCATTAAATTTTAAGTTCTTCGTTATGGTACTTTTCAAGAGCTTCTTCCATATCTTTAAAAAGCCAGGCATAGTATTTTCTTTTGGACATTTTGACCTGAAACAAAGAAAGATAATTTAATGAAAATATTTTCCTAATTCGTACCGGTACGATTTAAGAACTCACGTTGAGTACATATTAGGCGCAATAGTTCATTTAAAGTCAACATAACCTTGCAAAAAAAGAAAACCTGTGTGGACATGTTGGTAACAGAATTTCAGTTCCAAATAAAAGTATTATATGCTATGTACATCTTAATCAATTCACCACAATGTTACGTGAGACAAAGGACTACGACTCATGCCCAAAAGTTACTGAAAATGTGGTAAAGTACTTACTTCTTGATTATTTTTTCACGCAGCTACGATATACATTGTCACTTTGATATTCAAAGATGGCCTACTGATGTTTACTTTTTGTGCCACTAGTGGCTGTCATAGCTAGCTGTACGAATAAGGCAAGTTTACCTAACTACAATCTTTCAATATGAAGTTGGACAGAATTAATTGAGAATCTAGGCCGTATTATCGCTTTTTGTTTTAACTTTGAACAGTTTAAAGCACCTCTCTATAAATCGTATATTTCTAATAATCGAAAAGTTGTTTACCACCTAACATTAGCATTAGTTATATAATTTGGGCGTAGTCTATGGTATAACTTGCAACATTAAAGAATCTCTGATGAATGAGCGAACTAATCCTACTCACTCCCACTTCGTTCTACAGACTGTTGGGAAAACCAATTGTTTTTTGTTAGTCTTCAATGGCACGAGTTGTTCGTATTATATATAGTTAAATTATAGTACTTAATTATTTATTAAGTAATTTAGTTTTTTACTAGTCATGTTTATGTCGTAGTTAAGTCATTTGATATTACGTTTTGTTAATGATTTGACCTGAATGTTTTAACTAGATAAATAAACACTTCTCCTGTACAATTTGTTTTATTTTACTTTATTATTATGCTAGTTTATAATATTAATTTATAATAATGCAAGTCTTGAAAGGAATGACGCGAGCCCTCTCCGCTGTTTCCCAGTAGTTTAATTTTTAGTTCCGTTGATTGTACTAGTGGGACTTTTAAATTGTTTCGCATTATTAATTAATGGTGGATGATTTCGACTGAAGACAAAAAGCTAATAACTAGGTATTATAAGGTAATAAATAGGTATAATATTGTAAATGTTGGATAAACAGTTGATTGATGTAGCAACTAGAAGTACCTAAATTATTTATTTGATTTTAGAAAACTATCGACAATTATATTATGTAAGATGTAACGAGATTCTGCCCGCAGCTTCGCCCGCGGCGTGGCCAATGGGTAAATAATTCAACCACCCATTTCACCCTCTTAAGGGTAGAATTTCGAAAAATCATTTCTTAGCGGATGCCTACGTCATAACATCTACCTGCATGCAAAATTTCAGCCCGATCCGTCCAGTAGTTTGGGCTGTGCGTTGATAGATCACTATGTCAGTCAGTCAATCAGTCGGTCACCTTTGAGTTATATATATTTAGAGATATACAATGAAATTCGATAGCAATAAAGTCTAAGAGTGTTTCGGTGCAACGCATTTTAATTGTGTTATATGGATATACAATTAAAACACAGCTCCTAAGTTCGAACTTATCTCGCTAAAAGAGACTAGACTTTAGTGCAGACGCATTATGAGATCTTAGATTTTCATAATATTATTCCTCTAAAAAAATTCGACTTTAATTTATAAATTACACTCTCAACGAATTAAATTTGCTAATTAACTTTCTATGTCGCAGCATTGAACCAGTTTGTACTCATTAATTGTAAATCAATAGACATTCAACCTTCACTATCACTTCTACGTATCTCCTATCTGTTGCAGGTAGTAATTGCATTTTTTATTTAATTTCTATAGAACTTTATGTGGGGTAAAGAAACTTTCTTGAAGTTTGCGACTTGATTTCGTCGGAAATGCTGCCTACTTTGAACTGCGTAGATAGATCGTAGAATGTTCTACAAGACACCTCTCGAAATGATTTGCTCGGTCGACTGCACGTGCCAAATAAATAATATACGTAGGGACATAGCTATGATAGAAACACGAAATAACCAAAGTAATTGTGTTCTGTGATTAGTAAATACTAACGTATTCATGATTCGAAACGGGATATTTATAAAAGGAATTCCTCTAAGTTTATAAGCGCCAATGTACCTACTCTGGTAACACAAGTTGATGGAAGCTATTAATATTTTGAAATGACAAAATTTCAATCAAAGTGATGTGTGTGAAGTGTTATCAACTTGCCAGTGCATGGAATCCAGTATTAGGTTGCATCAAACATAATTATTCGCGTCCAAAATGTGATTAGTATGCCATGATTAGTGAATTTTGTTGGAACTTACGTTAGAGTTCGAATGCTAATAACCTACTACGGCTAGATATAGGCTGATAGATAAGGGTAGATTATCAAAGGGGTAGATCGATTTTTCTGCTTCGTGTACGGGTAAAGTCTATTCCTAATGTTTTGGACTTTTTGTCATCAACATCTACCCGCATTCTTCAGTCTACCCGTGAACATGGTGCACGTTACCGCGCCGAACTATCAGGAACTCGGAAATAATTCCAATCACGGTAAAAATCCCGTAAGCAGGTGTAACCTATCTGCTATAGGTATTTATCAATGTTTATATATTGGTTTTGAATTTTTAGTATGTGCTGGGTGCTAACACTAATGCTGTTTGGATGAACAATGGTCTAGGAAGGCCTACCCTTTTTCAGTTTTGAGTGCTAATAGTTTTCGTGTGTTGTGAAAACGTATTTTTGGTGGAAATAATTTATTTTGTAAACAAAAAGTGAGAGTGGTGCATAGGTAAAGGAAATAATAAACACGATAGTACAGAATAATTATGATTTTTGTCACACTATCATTAGAGCGGCAGTTTCGTATATTATGAAAAGCCTAATGTACCATACCAACCTAAAATATTCACAATTTCATTATATCAAAAATTAAATAAAAAAAACTGTGCCTAGTTTGACTGTACTGAATTTTCATAGATCTCATTGGGAATGAAATTATGTATGTCCAGGAACAACTTGTACCTAAATATCATATCTTGGATGATGCCCTTGATTACATAAATGTTACACTTCTTACACTTCTTAGACTGTGACAACTCAATAACTTACGATAACAAGACAAATTAGTGTGAGATAGGTACATATAAGTATCCCGCTATCCCGTCTTGTTGGAAAACTTATACTAGTAGATAGATAGATAGATAGATAGATAAACACTTTATTGTACACCGTAAAAAAGAAAACAATTTACAAATGAAAAACTTACATAATAAACTAGTACTAGTACAACAGGCGGTCTTATCGCTTAGAGCGATCTCTTCCAGACAACCTTTGAATCGGAGGAATCTGTAGCTTAGAATTTTGGGCTTTGGTGTACAGGTAAAAACAAAATGAACTAAAACTATTTCAATAAGTTGTCCTACATTGTTAACTAAAATAAGTATATATACAAATAATATCTAAACATACAAACAAATATACATACTATATAATATTAATATATATAATTAAATATGTACATATATATATATATATATATATACCGATTGATTAACATATTTATATATAGGTACCTTCTTTAACAAAAAGTAAATAAAAAAAAAAAAAATAAAAAAAAGAAGATTGGAGTTGTACCAACTACCAGTAAAATTACTTTACACCGACTTGCGACAAATAAAAGTTTTTAACTTTATCTTTAAAAATTTGCAGAGACTTAGAGTGCCGAATCGACACCGGCAAATTGTTCCAAAGGCGAACAGATTCTATGGTGAAAGAGGCATCATAAAAAGAAGATGTATGCAAAGGCATATGTAAAAGAAGGGTTTTGGTCGACCTCAAAGTGCGGGAGTGCTGAGAGTGAGCAAACCCGAATCTTTCTTTAAGATAGCGCGGGGACATAGGGTTGAAAAGTATATTGTACAGCAGTGAGAGAATATGAGTATTCCGGCGAAGGCGTATAGGAAGCCACTTGAGCTTGTGACGAAATTTGGAAACATGGTCATATTTGCGCAGACCAAATATGAACCGGATGCAGAAGTTTTGAAGGCGCTCAAGCTTATTTAGCTGGTCCTCTGTAAGGTCAGGATAGCAGACGTCAGCATAATCTAAGATAGGGAGCAACAGGGATTGTGCGAGCGTAACTTTGGTAGCAGTTGGAAGGAAATTCCGGAGTCGTTTGATAGAGCCTGCAGAAGCAAACACTTTACGACTGACAGCCTGCAATTGGGGTCCCCATGACATAGTTTGATCGATGATCAACCCCAAGTTTCGTACCTCTTTACTATAAGGTATTATTACACCGTTAAAAATTATTGGAGGTAAATTAGACCAGTCTACCTTAGGTATCATACGGGAACTACCTATCACAATAACCTGAGTTTTAACTGGGTTAGTAGGTACATCAAAAAACAAGAAACGATAACAAGATGCATTTTAAAAATACTGTCTCATAAATTAAAACAGCAGGCGCGAGGTTGGTCGAATAGCAAAGCTTATGACTACGTTAATACACGCCAGTAGAAAAAAACTAGGCTTACACCAGAATAAATAATAGTATCTACCTATACAGCTTACGGCTATACTGCAGTTCTCGCCGTAAAAAGCAAAAATAAATAAAAGCAACCACTCAGGAGTCGGGAGCAACGCCTTTGCTCCAGCGCAATAGAGTCGTGAGGCAATGAAAACAACGTAAGCAATATTTATTTATAGGGCTGTAGAATATACCAGCGTCTAATTGAAATAGGCCCGGTTTCATCGTAGGAAAAGAATCATGATGGACTTGTCACGCTTTATTTGTAGAATAGATACAGGTACCTACTTTGTAACAATGGATGCTAAACAAGTTAATACCAAGCAAAGCAGTTTGGCACTATTATAATATATAATATCCTCTCCTTGGTCTGAGCTGTTAGATTGTACACAGGCTTAGTCGTATCAAGTTAAAATGTCATAAAAGCATGTCTAAAATATTATTTAGTCATGCATAATTTTCATTTTAGTTATTTTTAGTATTCTCGAAGAGGTGTCGTTAACAGCAGCTAGTCTAAGCTTGTAGCAATGTAGCGGGTTATATGCATTTTAATCACACTATCACACTAATATTATAAAGGCGAAAATTTGTATGTTGCATTTGTGTATGTTTGTTACTTCACGCTCTAACGGCTGAATGGATTTGGAAGGAATTCGGCACCAAGATAGCTTATACGCTGGATTAACATATAGGCTACATTTTATCCCGGAAAAGTGAAGTTTTCCCGTGGGATGATCAAATAATTAAAATACTTTTTATCCGCGGGTAAAACCGCGGGGCGCAACTAGTTAAATAATATTTACTAACTTTTGTAGCTGACTGTACCTACCTACTATCACCATAACTCCTGCGGTCTACCAGTTTACGGTTCACCAAATTTAATCTTCCAACTAATTATAACGTCGTGATAAATCATTAATCTCTTCATTCAACCTTAGATGAGATGCAGAGTTTCGCAACAAGAGGTGTGTCTGAATTCCTAAAACATTCGACCATGTCATTGGCTGCGAATACTGAGAAATCGTTACCGTCGTCAAAACAGCTATAGACGGTGCTAGTCACCTAGCAGCACGTTAATGTCCATCGGGCTATCGGATGTTGAGAAGTGGCACGCGGCAAGGCCTTCGTGCCTGCGTGTGCGCCACCCGCTGCGGATCTGGCGAAGGCAGCACAGGCAGTCGCGGAAAGACAGGCGCGCGCGCAGAACGCAAACTGCACGTTTCCGTGCTTTTTAACGCGCATCTCGACGCGGACAATTCGTGCCCGTGCTAACGTGTTGCGTGCTAAACATGAAGTTAAATATCAAACTTTTCGGTAAGTTCTCACAACTTTATTTTTATGCCCTAAACAAATAACAATAAATTGTTTTAATTTTATAATGAACAGGTGTAGACGTTGGAAACAATAAGCGATAATTAATACCTAGGACTATTTTACTTGCATTAACGCATCGGTTGATGACTTACGTATAGCTAAATTGGTAGTTGTATTCTGACCTTCTCATTTTGTTGACATAAACATTGTCCTAGGATGGTATTGTCAAGTGAGCGGCAAACCGCATTGACCGCCAGTTTTAGCAAGATACTATTTTATATACGTTTTGGCCTTTGGTCATCAAACTGAATTATGTTATCAAAACTTAGACTTAAACTGCGTAGATTTATATCTACGCAGGTAGTACCCATTTTGAATTAGCGGCTTAATATCTTGGCTACATATACCCGTAACTTGAACCGTGAAAAATTAAAGCATTAAAAATGGAGAATGAGAGAGAAGTCAGGATCTCCTCTTTCTTTCAAGGCAGTTGATAACTTAATAGAGGGACTCGATTATATCGAGCATATTTTAAACGTTCCTCTACCACAGTCATCTATGTACCTATGGACCTAATTGACGAACCTAAAAATAATATATTATATCATGGTCCGACGTGATACTAAATTCCGGTTGTCTATAATTAGCCCAACCCATATTGGTCGGTGCGAGTCAAGTGAAAAGTTCAACAAAGGGTGCTCAAAATTTTCCGGATTTTTGCTGTAACTTTGATTGATAACTGTTTAGGCTATACACAATACTTTTATAAGTAGTACTCTGTGGAGTGGTGGTTGAGCAGGTCGGCTCATAACCCGGAGGCGGCGGGTTCGATCCCCGCGGCAGGTCAAGTATTTGTGCAGGAAAAAAAAGCGCAAATACTTCTTCTGAGTCTGGGTGTTGTGGGACCATGGTCCTCGTAGTTCCTGGGTCTCTAGACACAGGGAATCCTAGTTAGGGTCCAGGATCTATGTATGTGATCGATATTATTATTAAGTATTGGTTATAGAAATAAAAACATTAGTTTAGTGCAATTATAAAAATATAATAATACTTAAATGTATGATACCGTTGTTTTGTATGATAGCAATACTTAAACGATTAAGATACTGAAGGCTAATATTTGCTGAAAATAATTAGACACTTGCCTTCTATTACATGTTCATATTTATATTGAGTTTTATATTCAGTTAAACATTCTAACATAATTGATGGCATAACAGATTAAGACTTATAGCCATCAATTATGTCGAATAATATTCCTTTTTTGGCAATTTAAACCTAACCAAGAGCCAAGATAAATATCAAGATACGGATCGTTGGGTTTTGCTAAGAAATTGTTTATTCAAATGCTTATTTATAATGCTAAGCAGTAGGTATTGCATAAGCATGTTTTTAATGTGTTTGCTGTTATAAAATTTTGCTTAAAAAATAAAACAGATTCTAGTAAAACTTGTGCTTGCCCATAGGGTACCGGCCTTGCCTATTAAATAATCTAAATATCTGTGAACTATCTTATTATATTAAACAATGTTTTGTTATCAAAAGTGTATAGGTACCTACCCACCATATTACCTGACATGTACATGCACACGGTTCATCATCAGTTGGTAATTTTGGCATTGTATGCTTGGCAAACCACTGGGCTATATTTTAGAAGTATTATTGTTCTGGAACAATGTTTTTGTTATTGAGATTTCAATATTCAAATAAAAACACATTTATATACCATCAAGTATTCAAGATGACGTGCAATAGTTTCAATTCTATGTTTCAGTCTAAGCATAACTAATAGCTTTGCTAATGGTTAGATTTGCATGAAAGAAAAATACAACAATGACGCCAAACTCAATGTTACGTTTTCCATGTCATTGTTTTGTTATCAATGAAACAAGCTAAACTTATTCCATAGGTATATCAGCTGCAAAATATGCTATCGCGCGGCTAATATAAGCAGGCTTTTGTAGGATGCGAAGATCTCACGAGATCTATTAAGATTTCTAGAAGAACGTGAGAACTGATGGCAATGTTATGTAAAACGTTAAATAACACCAATTTCTGCAAAATAATTTTAATTTTGTTAAGTAAATAAAATAAAAAATGAAATAATTGTGAAATAAAATAAAAAGTCTTGTTTTCTGCTTACGCCATACCATAAATATATACCTACCTTCGTATTTAAGGCGTAGGGCATATCAAAATAAGCTGGACAATCCGTTCGAAGAAACATCGATCTTAATAGCATTGACTTAATCAATCAGAACTTTCGTGCGACGCTTACGGCAAAGACAACGCTCGTAATGACCGATTTTGACGGTTTTTAACTAATATTAATATAAATATTGTATGTTTCAAAACAATGATAACTTTACAATATCTGTCGGGATTACACACACATTTATTTTGTAAAATATCTTCAATAGAAGCAAGCGAAATTGGTTCATATAAATATTTTAGAAATGTTTGCGATTTTCTTTAACTAAATTTATTTATTTTGTAACGGCGAAGGTCGGAAATAATTTCAACTTCAAATAGTCAACTTTTCAGATTAAATAACATTACCAGTCATGAAATTAGAAAAATTCGGTCAATAGTTTTTACAGAATAAGTTGAATACTTCTAGAACCACATATAAATAAATTAAATTTACTACTCCTACATACAGTACTGTAATCATACACAGGTAGGTAAACAAAACCTGATACAGATAAAGTTTAGAAAGAAACTAAAGCCACGTTTTTTTCCAGTTGACAATAGTTCCAAATCTAATGACGCAAAGCTATAGTAGATATTTAAATAACAGCGTAACACCCATGTTTCCGTCGTTTCACAATTTGGTCACAATACGCGCTAATAATCGGACGTGATCAGTGACATATCTACCAATTTGCACCTTTTGAAGTAAAGTTTCTTTACGTACGCTTAACTTGGGCTTGTGAATGCTTGAATTTGGTTCCCGTAGATCTTCATTGTCAATATAACAAAGTTAAAAAATTGTATTATTATGTTTGCAAGGTAAAATGACAATTTAGACTAACATTAAACAAAGAAAAACAAAGTTATACCGGCTGATAGATGGAGCTAAACTAAATAAATAACTTCACTTATACTGGTACTTCAGCCGTGTGGTCTAAAGCAAACTCGTTTTTTTGTCACCTAATCTATTTGATCACATTTTAGTCATTGGTAACAGTCACGTTTTTGCTTTTCTACCTGTGCCTAACCAATTGATGACTAACAGTAGTGGCTTGATCAAATCAGGATCAATAACGGATACTAATATTAATTTTCTTACTTCTGCATTCTGTGGCAGTTTGTTTAATAGTCTTTCCAAAACCCACACTATGGTCCATATTACAGAACGATGCTCAGTCATCAATCGGTGCTCAAGCAGAGATTTAATTAATGAAGTGATCAATAATTGAATGAAAACACTGCTTGAGCACCGATCGATGACTGGGCATCGTTCTGTAATACGGACCTATGACTTAAGCACAATGGTCATTGCTTACAAATCTCAAAACTCTGACCGTTGACCTATGCAGATAGTAATAAATTTGATAGGTTTAACTGCCAATGTTTTATGACAACATCTTTATTGAATACGCTAAAAACATAAGGAGGTACCGCGTCTATATTTTCTAATCTCCTTATTCTATTTAGTGAACTTTCGGAGAATCACGTTTTGTCCAATGCATACCCAAATATAACCGGTTTAGCAAGTAGAATTTAATAGTAGTTGTTATCTAACGTTATCTAGTCTAAGATATATAGAAAATAATAGTATATCTTAATTATAAATACATATCGTAATAATAATATTTATTTAAATTTGTCTGTAACGATGCTACAATTCTGTTTATGAATAAATAAATAAATAAATATTATTGTACTAATGAGTTAGTTAAAAAGAATAATGGCACATTGTGGCCCGTTATAAAAAAAGATGCAAATCCCCGATACAAATTGCATGTTCAAAGTTACAGGAAAACTACATCAGTTATTCTTCTTTCACAATCCGATACGAGGATTCCTTAGTCACAGATAATGTATAATACTGCCTTGGTGAACGAACTGCGGACCGGTTTACGAAATTGATTTATTTTTAATTACGTACCGCAAATTCGCATGTGATATAGGTACGCGTATGATTTATCTGAGGCTGTATAACTATGTAGGCTGCACCGTTATTGTACATGTAAGTAGATACTTATGTATGTAAACAAATCGTGGAGAGTCTAGTACATTGTGAAGTTGTACATGTAAGTAGATACTTATGTATGTAAACAAATCGTGGAGAGTCTAGTACATTGTGAAGTTGTACATGTAAGTAGATACTTATGTATGTAAACAAATCGTGGAGAGTCTAGTACATTGTGAAGTTGTACATGTAAGTAGATACTTATGTATGTAAACAAATCGTGGAGAGTCTAGTACATTGTGAAGTTGTACATGTAAGTAGATACTTATGTATGTAAACAAATCGTGGAGAGTCTAGTACATTGTGAAGTTGATTGATGTTCATCAAATGTAAGGTCATTCTGATGGATGTACGGTGGATTAATCCTATTTACCCGTACATCATGTTTGGCTATAAAAATAATGCTAAATAACAAAGCAGAGATTTTGTTCTTTATTACATTGTCATAGCGATATCCAATGACTTTCCTGTTGTTAGATAGATAGATAGAAAATGCTTTATTGCACAAACAACAAATGTAGGTACATATGCGAACTTAATGCCTCTAGCATTCTCTTCCAGTTAAACTGGGTGTAACATGGAAATTTTGCAGGGCAGTGCAAGGCAGCTTAAATATAGATTGTCTAAATAACTATTCACATACACAACTACTTAATTACCACTAATTTTATACGTGTAAACTAGGAGTTATATATACATGTATATACACTACACATTATCTATAACATAAATATTAATAATGTATGTATTAACTATTAACTAGGTGGTAGGACTTTATTGCAAAGTTCGTCTAGGTAGGTACCACCGCTTTGTCAGTTATTCTGCCGCCAAGCAGTAGTGCGCAAGCACTGCTGTGTTCCGGTTTGAAGGGCACTGTAGCTAGTGAAATTACTGGGCAAATGAGACTTTATGATCTGATCTCACAGTTTAGTAATCTTATTACTAGATTGTGCTGATGTCTCTGGATGACGTGCGCAGCGTAGTGTCACGCGAACCTCTATACTTTAGAGTTTCGAATGACACTGCAGCTGATATGGGCAGCCGTGTCGTTTAACATCAGGCGAACGGCTAGCTCGTAACGAAATTCCTTAACATAAAAAAAAATAATTAATGTATACAATATGCAAATATTTTAATCGAACCAATTACTAAAAAAACAATTTGCTCATTTACTGCTGTTGTTTACTCATTTGTTGTTGGCACATAAAGTGGCAAGACATCGCTTAAGTACTAAGCACGCTTTCTTAAAATAGAAAAGTAGCTCTATAGCTGTAATAAAAAGCGACTTACGAGGTCCTTGCTCTCCCCGAGGCATACATTTAACTCCAGCTAATGATACTCGCGCTATATTCAAGGATTGTAAATAAAGTTGCATATATATACAGACAGACATATATAACGCCGCCGACGCGCAGTGTTATATTGTATGAAGGTGAAGCAGGATGATCGGTGTGCTCGTAATTATCATTAGCGTCTGGCGCCGAGGCAGTGGAGACGGCGGCGCCAGGCTCTGCATTCTTGCACTTTCACCGACCGCGCAGATTCTCCCAGAATGCAAGTACAAGTACGTAGGAGTACTGACCACTGCCAGTACACCGTTACGCAAAGATCTCTGTCTCGCCACTCAATAAAACAACCGCCAGTTTGCGAGGTTAAGTAGCTCGCTCAATCACGCGTTCACATTAAGCAGGCACTGTAAAGTTAACGCTTATTTTATTAGCATTGCTGCGAAGACGTAGGGCTTAAATTTCACAACTTATCTATTAGCAGCTTTTGCGTTTTTGCCATTTAACTTTTAATGCGGGCTGCTGAATCGGTGGGGGTTATGCAATTAATCGCTGTCATTTTCTATGAAATTTTAAAACGATTTGCGGTAACGAGATGTACTAACAAAGTGGGTACTTATATTAATTGGTTCGACATGAGGGCTCTATCATGGCCCCAATAGGTGTTCTCACTATGTGGCATTCTGTATTTTAATTAATTCCAAGTTGGAAAATAGAGAATATTTAAATATTTACCGTTCAGTCTGAACAAATAGATAACAGCACAGGATTATGACAGCTATGATGTTTAGTTAGTAGCCACACGTTAAAATTAAATGTAGGCGTAGTACGTAGTATGTACATATTGCTGAATATTATAAATCATACTCACGATAGTTTTCAAGATAAAAAAAAATAATAACGCCCAACGATCACATAAGTAGATCCTGCGCTTTTTTTTTCTGTGCACAAATATTTGTCCTGCCGAGGGAATCGAACCCGCTGCCTCTGGCGGGCTATCAGCCGACCTGCTCAACCACCACACCAGGCTGTCAGAAGATAAAATGGTACTTAGTACTAATTGTTCTGTGATGGTATATTTGAGAATTCAGCCACCCCTATTGTTTGTTTGAGATTGTTAGCTACTCATCTCTAACAACTAATGTTAAATCAAAATCCAAGGTATTTATGACCTGAACCGAACTGGTTTGTAGCCTGAAAAGGGCCAGTGTCAAATCGCTGTTCCAAGCACCCGACCAACTCCCTATATGTAACAGGTACTTACCTGGTAACTGGGTACTTACTGATTGGGAGTTGGTTCCATCAACTTGTCGGTAACTGGTTAGAGAAGTTTACCTGTCTGTTGACAATGAGATGCTAATTGATGAAAATGCCTTAACATTTATGAATGTAATGTTTACTTGTTTATGAATCAAGTTTTTGAGAAGTTTTACTTTAACTTATCTAATCTAATTAACGGGCTAAAAGAAAGTTGTTTTCCTTACGTAGCTCCCAGATGTAATAAGATATTGATGAGGGAAAGCTGATGTAATCTGCTGAACTATGACTCGTTCCCGGATATTGAGTAGAGCTCTGTAGATATAGACAGTACAGTACAGTAATGCATCAAATATAATAATAAATTAGTTTATCAGTAACCAGTTTATTCGATGCTAATCTAATACACTAGTACTAGGTTATTCGATGCTAAACTAATAAACTAGTACTAGTTTATTCGATGCTAAACTAATTAAATTGCACTAGTTTATTCGATGCTAAACTTATAAACTAGTACTAGTTTATTCGATGCTAAACTAATAAAATTGTACTAGTTTATTCGATGCTAAATTAATAAAATTGTGCTAGTTTATTCCATGCTAAGCTAATGAACTAGTACTGGTTTATTCGATGCCAAGCTAATACTACTACTATAGTGCTACTGGTTTATTAGTTTAGCATCGAATAAACTTAGTACTAAGGGTAGATACCCTTAATACTAGTTTATTCGGTGCAGTATCGAGTGTGATATCGATAGTAAGATAGATAGTAAGTACAGTAATCTGTACTCGATATCGAGTATCGCAAAATATTTGTATGAAATTCTATTTACGTATAGGTAATGCTAAAGGCACTATACTGGGATTTAACCAGGAGGCGGAGACAGAAAAAAGCACAAATACTTGTTCTGAGTCTGGGTGTTGCGGGACCATGGTCCTCGTAGTTCCTGGGTCTCTAGACACAGGGAATCCAAGTTAGGGTCCAGGATCTATGTATGTGATCGTTGGCCGTTATAATATTATTATTTTTTTATTTGATTTATATTTATATTATTTTAATTTATTTATTTCAAAATTATATGGATGACGTCTTGACGCTATGACCAATATACCCACGTACTTTTCTGCTACACATTCGAGTAAACGCGTACTAGGGGTATAGCACCATGTAATCACAGAATTCACCCTTTTCATATAATACAGAAATAATTGTTTAGAATGTTATGGTTATAGTTTTTAACTACTGTGTTCTCCGAAATACTTCACAATTTAGAAACAGGAAAATTGGCAGAAGAAATAAAGGACCTTACAAAAATTTGCAATACAAATAATTTACATAAAAACGTGATGACATACTTTATTAGGTATCAGCACTTGCGTAATTTATATTCAAATACTTGAATTTTTTATTTTTTTATTTTTTTTTACGTTTTGCAATTCAACGGGGCAATGCTGCCAGCATGTTGGGTACGCTAACTACTAGTAGTGGGCTGGAGCATTTGGACTGTCATAGGTCATCGCGGCCAGTATATAGCCCAAATGTTTTTTTTTAGTAGTAGTAGTAGTAGGTAATTTTTAGTATTTGGTATTAAATCATTGTAGTATTTAGAAAATAAAGGCTATTTGACGTGTTTAAAAAAAAACTTGATTTAAGTATAAATAGTATTAAAACGAAATTCCATTACATATCAGAACAATACAAAACGTAAATAAATAAATACTTACTACCAACTCTATATAAATACCCATAGTTTCACTACCTCTCTCTTTCTTTTTCATGCTTTTTTTCTCTGTAAGTTAAGAAAGAAATGACTAGGAAGCAATTTTAGTATGCATTGGAAATGTAATTGTCCTGACTTTTTAGATACCTGCAGCCCAATTATGCTTTCCGTCTCATTCATCCTGAATTTAGGTGAAGGAGACGAAGGGTGTAGACAAGAAGCTTATATAAAACGGAGAAGTGGAGATGCATGCGAGCAAAGCCTTGAGGCAAGCAAATGTGGCCTTGAATGACGTTTCTTATTGTTTCTGTCTCATACTTACGTTACGGGTAACGTGTCACCCTAAAGAAAAACACTAGAAACGTCATTAAAGGTCACATTTCCTTGCTTCACAACGTTGTTCGCAATGCATTATCCAGTATTTTATACAAGTTTTTTGGGTGTAGATATCGAATCCACTTATTATTGTCGTGTAACAAAAGCTATGGAGTTTTGGCGCGAATGCGAAAAAGATTGAGTCACCGCATTGTATTATTTTCCAAAACTTGTGTTATTTTCAGTGTCAGTGCATAAAATTGGTGGCATTCTATTCGTTAAGTGCTGGATTACAGGCGTGAGTGTGGGAAAATGGTATAATGATGGTGAAACGTTTCTTTTCGTGTTGTTTCCAAAACTCCATAGAAGCTTCAAGTAAAGTTGCCACCACTTTACTAGAAGTATGACTTTGACTAGATTATGACTTGACTATGACTTGACTTGATGACTTCGACTGTGACTTGACACATATTTGCGTGAAATATCATTAACTTGATAAATTATCAATTACTTGACACTGGCTAAATACACAACAAAGTGTGGAGCCAAAAGATTATAAAAAAAACATAAGCTATGCAAAAAGTATACGGATGTTTGGTCAACTACCTAGACGAACTTTGCAGAAAACTACTACCACCTAGGTGCGCAGTTCTGGGTGGCAATTGTACGATGACACCATGCCGTCAACAATGCGGCACACAATGCCCAACCCCGCCCCATTGTTTGTACCACTCGCTGCTTACGTTGTTACTAGTTTTTATGTTGGTCTACTTCGTATTTAGCCATTCTGATACTTTTTGTGATATTGACTAGCAGAGATGTGGTCATTTTGAGATATGGATGGATGAGATGAAGTCAAATGTAACTCGTATATTTTATGGCCTTAGTGAGATGAAGTCATTTTGCGAACTAGTTAATTCTACTAATCACTAAGTTCTTACTTATTTTAATATATTTTTATGACATAAATATTATTGTTGTCCTAAAAGTAGATGGAGCAGATGGAGAAATCCAAAAATTTTGCATTTCGGTGAAGTTGTTATTTTAAAGGAAGAATGGCTATAATTAGTACGCTTCGAATATGTAATAGGCGTGAATTTTTATGTTTTAGGTTTCCGTCATTGTAGGTATATTCTAATATAAATATTTTTATTCACGGCAAATTACCTTTATTTTCAACGAAATACTACAATGATAAATAACTAATACTAAACACTACCTACTACTACAAAAAAAAAAACATTTGGACTATATACTGACCCCGATGACCTATAGACAGTCCAAATGCCCACTGCCAGCAAGTAGCGTACCCAACATAGGTACTGGCAGCATTGCCCCGTTGAATTGCAATATATTAAAATTGCAGTATATTCTAGTATACTACTTGTTAAATTTTGTCAATTTTTTTATTCCGGTTGGTATACCCAGTGCCTACTAGGGTAGAGACAAATAATACCACAATTCATCTTAACCAAAACATAAGTACCTATGTAGGTGATATTTATAATTTTATATGACCTTTCGAAACGTCTGGTTGAAGCCACGCGTGACCAAAATGCTGGCCTCTACTTCGGCCAAAGATTGAGCATTGCCATCCAACGTGGCAATGCTGCCAGCATAATGGGCACGTTGCCTACTGGTAGTGGTTGGTTTGATTAAGGTCCCTTTTTATTGTTTTATGTTTATAAAATAATATTATGTTGTATGTTCCTATGTAGGTATTATTAAAGCTAAGCTGCTGTCAGACTTAAAATTAATTATTTACTTCCTGTATTGTTATTTTGCTAAATTAAGTCATCGGTTGTGACGACCTCTCTACATTTGAGGCCAATCAGATTTTACTTGAAAGGAAAACAAAACATTGAAATTATAAATTGTGATGTTCTCGTGTTACAATCACGTTACTTCATCGCCTGATTTGAGGCCACGGTCATAGAAAAACACGATCTTTTGCAGTAAAATAGTATTACGTACTTATCAAATAAATAGTTAATTACGTGCCAAATTTTTTATATTTTTGTTTCCATAATTTTACTTGCAACTTATCCGTTTTTCCAGGGGAAGTATAATATTCCGAAATAAAAAGCATCCTGTAGTCCTTTATGGTAATAAAACAAGCCATAGAATTACATTAAAATTAGTGAAATCCAAACTAACAATAGTTTACTAAAAAAACTAATAGCCAACGCTAGTAACATAATAAGAACTAACGCCAACGGTCATATACATAGATCCTGGACCCTAACTAGGATTCCCTGTGCCTAGGGACCCAGGTAGATACGTAGATACGAGGAACATGGTTCTACAACATCAAGACGCATTTTTCTGTGCACAAATATTTGTCCTGCCGCGGGAATCGAACCCGCCGCCTCCGGGTTATGAGCCGACCTGCTCAACCACCACACCACAGAGGCTGTCAAATGATATACATCCTAATAAAACTAAGATCTCGTAACCAAAAACTGGTGTTTTTTCTAGTAAAACGAAACTTCCATTGTAATAAAATGTAAATTACATAAGTATTTAGATATCACCATTTTTCTCAGATCGTATCAAAGTCGGTGATGCCATTGAGAACGAAGGTCACCGGAGCCGGCATCTCGCCGAAATAGCAAACTGAAATGGCGTGCTAGTTAGGATATAATCTACCTTTCTTAAAAGTATGCATGCAGTTTTAATGGTGGTCTAAGGTGCAGGTATACAACCAGTATGTAAGTGTACTTTTTTATGTTAATGAATAATGTGATGAGCTAGTCGTTCACCTGATTTTAAGCGATACAGCCGCCCATAACAGAACAGTGTCACTGCACTGCACTGCGCACATTATCTACAGTCTGGTAATTAGATTACTCGACTGTGAGATCAGATCATAAAGTCTCATTTGCCCCGTAATTTCACTAGCTACAGTGCCCTTCAAACCGGAACACAGTAGTGCTTCACTGCTTGACGGCAGAATAACTGGCAAAGCGGTGGTACCTAGACAAACTTTGCAAAAAAGTTCCGTACCCAGTAAAGTTGTAATTTTTAAATAATTAAACAAATCCCAGTTTTCTAATTTTTTTCTTTATCCTTATACGTCAAGTACGAAATAAATCTATATTCATTTTAATAATGATTATATTTTCAATCTGTCAGATTAATATTAAAAACAGTCTGATTGATTTCACTTGCGTCATTATAATAAATAATTTATAAATATTTCGTCTCCAAACTAGTTCATCCGTCTCCAATATGACAGTCAAATATTGGCTTTCGCTTTCGCCTCACCTCGATATCATTATTTAAGATTTTCGAGGTATCTGTCTGAGAATGGGAATAGTAACTCATAAGTAGGTAGGATATTATTATAGATTGGTTGGTATTATTGGATCCCGTTCGCTATTTATTCATCTAGATAAGTAATGTAAGAAGATTAGTAAATCAACGGATTTGAGTTTTTGGTTTGATTCAAGGTCACAAATATCACATCAATAACTAAATATGTATGATTACCTAGACATGTAGGTAATCATAGCTAAATATCTCTTGGCTCTAAATAGTTTTCATCTTGATTAAGTGAGTAACCTATTCAAGATACTACCAATTATTTCGGGAAATAAAATATTATTATTAATTAGGTTAGGTTATTAGGTAGATTACAAATTAAAGAAATGACTGCTTGAAGTCACTCACTTTGCGAATCAATTTTAGGACCTAGACTAATAAAATCTGTCTAGGAAACTAGTCTGTGCTGGTGGAAGCATTTCAGTCTGCAACTCAACTGTAAGAAGTGTGCGTTTCAGTCCATTGAACCGGTGTCTTGTTTGTGTACTTGCTAGCCACCTGATATTGACATTGTATTCGAAAGTCAACCTTCCGCGAATACTTGGGCTCCTTCGAGGCCTTACGGTCACAACTATTAACATTTATAACTAGAAGCCCTTATTTAATTCTAAACTGGTTTCTATTCCGCATAAAAGTGCCCTATGATATGTGCTAGTATACATTTTTATGATATATAGCAATAATAATAATAATAATAACGCCCAACGATCACATACTTGTACCCTAACTAGGATTCCCTGTGTCTAGGGGACCCAGGAACTACGAGGATCATGGTCCCACAACAACCAGACTCAGAACAAGTATTTGCGCTTTTTATTCTGTGCACAAATACTTTTCGTGCCGCGGGAATCGAACCCGCCGCCTCCTAGCTATGAGCGGACTTGCTCAACCACCACACCACAGACGCTGATGGCTGACTTATGCCCGTCTGTACTAACATTAGTTAGCGAACATTTTATAGCTCCTAAGTTCGTTATTCCTCTGTGGCATACCCAAATGCGTTTCAGTAGGTATGTCATAGAGGGATAAGTGCGAACTTAGGAGCTGTGAAACTTTAATACAGAATCTTACCGTCATATACATTATATAAGTAGATATATTGTATAAAAAACAACAGTGTGCTTTAGACCTCACAACTGGAGTAAAAATTCTTAAGCTCCATCTATCGGCCGGTATAACTTTGTTTTTGCTTTGTTTTAATGTCGCCATCTTGATAATTATACATTGTTATTTTACCGGACATTTTTAACTTTGTTATGTTGACAATGGAGATCTACGTGAACCAACAACTTTCAGCTTCGGTTCGCCTTACGCAATCCCCAGCTTACTCCCCAAGTCAAGCGTGCGTAAAAAAGTTTTACTTCAAAAATTGAATACAAATATTTTTCCAAGCCCTATTTATTTATTAAGTGTAGTTTTTATCTTGCGTCGACTGACATGAACATTCGCTCGATGTGATCTTGTTCCAAGTCGAATATGGGAACGAATGTTTACAACGAACATGTCTGAATATTGACATCAAAGTCAAAGTCAAAAGATTTATTGCAAATAGGCTATTTTCAGCACTTTTACAAGTCAATATTATATTAGGTACTTAAAATTAAGTTATTTTACTAAGCATATAAAATTACTAAGTGCTTATTGTCAAATAATATATAGATAGGTAGATAGATAGATAACTCTTTATTGTCTCACCAATGAAATTCACACAATACAGGAATGAATAAATCTTGCATACTAGTGCAACAATGGGCGGTCTTATCGCTATTAGAAATCTCTTCCAGAAAACCTTTGTATGGAAAGTATAATATGTAACATATAGTAAGCCCATTACAATATATGAGTTTGAAAATAAAAACAATTCTCTTTCTAACTATTGGTGCAAGCAATCCGGCAAAATGCAGAACAGAAAACTCCGATCCGAAGCTTCGATTACAACTGTAAAGAAGCTACAAGAAACTTTATAGTGATTTTTTTTGTTTTCTACCGTCTTTTACAATGTATATAATTTATTACAGTTAAGATAATGAATATATTACAAAAGTAACCACTACGTCACACCGGTGCAAGAAAAATACTGAGATGATCTTCATAAATATTACAAATAGAAATCGAACCATTCATGTTCATGTCAATCGCCACCTATACTGAACCAACCACAATAGGTACCACTTATCAGCTACAGGATGACGAGTATGATGACTAGCGAGATAACATTTTAAATCGATTAATTTTTTACGATTCGTAAAGGTCGTCAGTTTACGTTACGGTCATATAAAGCTTCTGCTCTTACATCATTGCCGTAAGAAGTGTGTTTTTAGGCAGGCTGTTGTGATTTGTAGGTGTATTGATAATGTCGTTATTGTGTTGCGTGTATCACTAACTTCGCCTCAATATTTATTTTGAAATTTGATTGGAATACTGGATACTCCGGTACATCTTCGGTACCCAGACGCATGGGGAAGCATTTCCGTGTTTCATAAGGCCTAAATACGTCTTTATAGGCCTGCGCAACACGGGAATTGTAATGATTTTCAGATATCGATAAGCAGGTACTTTTTTTTTGGGTTTGGTTTTGGTCCACACTTTTGTGTATTTAGCCAGTATCAAGTAATTAATTTTTCAAGTTAATTTATATTATACATATGTATGTTGTATGTGTCAAGTCAAGTCACAGTCCAAGTCACCAAGTCAAGTCATAGTCTAGTCTAGTCAAGTTCTAGTAAAGTGGTGGCAACTTTACCAGAACTTCTATGGAGTTTTGAAAACAACACGAAAAGATACGTTTCACCATCATTATACCACTTTCCCACACTCATGCCTGTAATCCAGCACTTAACGAATAAAATGTCACCAATTTTATGCACTAACACTGAAAATAACACAAGTTTTGGAAAATAATACAATCTGCGGTGACACGATCTTTTTCGTTTTCCCGCCAAAAAAACTACGCAGGTACTTTCTGGGTATTATCTTAAAATGTCAGATGGGGACCGGGACGTTTCGCCGTGATGTTTCGGCTAAATAAACAATATGGCTAACAGATGAGGCTTGTTGAATGTGGTGGCAACCAAGTACCTAATAGAAAATGTCCCACCATCATGCTATAGTTTCATCATAAATGTTCCATCATCGAGAGCTCAAGCAGGATTCCAACTTACGACCCACAGATCGCAAGCCGACGAACGTCACTACTAAGCTATCATCACTTCATAAATATGCAGTTTCTAATGCAAACCAAAACTAAATATTGTTGTTATACAACAATATTGTTGTTATACAACAATATTTAGTTGGTTTTCAAACACAGCTGATGTCGATTAATCTCGCATAATAATATGTGTGGACATTTCACACAACGCCATCTAGCCCCAAACTAAGCAAAGATTGTATTATGGGAACCAGATAACTGATACAATACTTAGATACTTTTTGTTTGTAAATACATACATAGAATACAATATAACACCCAGACACAGAACAAACACCTACGTTCATCACACAAATGTTTGTCCTGGGTGGGAATCGAACCCACAACCCACTGTTTAGTAGGCAGGGTTACTACCAAGTGAGCTATAGGGCCAGTCATATCGTTATTGTTCATGAATTTTATCGACTTTTTAATTATTCTAGATTAATTTTGTAATTGATTGAAAACGTAGGTGAATTTTAAACACTGGTACTTATATATTTACAAAGGTTCGATGCTCTGAGTTTTTGCGGCAGCTATAAGCATGAGGCTACAAAAACTAGGTAGGCGCATAATTTACAAAGTTATTATAATTTAATGTTTCGAGCAAGAACAGAATGTAAGTATTTATGTTATGTTTCCAATTCGAACCGCTTTGTTCTATCGTTTAGTTAATTATTTATATACCTAACGTTTGTTGTTTCTTAAAATTCCTGAACTGATACCGACACGTGACTTTTCAAAAACATAAGAATATTGTATTAGTAAACAACGCTTGAATTGTGCCTTTGTTTTAGATGACTAGAAAACAAGATGTATGATATGGCCGCCAAAGAAAATTAAAGTAGCTCTGTTCTCGTATTTTGTTTTTGTCATATCAATGGTAGAATTCTACCATTGATATGACAAAAACAAAATCGATTGTGTTTTATATTGAGGCATTGTATTTTATATAAGGAAATATGGTAGAACCTACCTTTAAAACAGTATTTATCTTTTTCATTCTTTTCGAAAACTTGTACGCATCAACTGGTTTGGGTTGTTAACATTTTAGCAGCTACGATTTGTTTTATTTTTTGTGAATGCAAATTTTAAAATTCCAATATAATACGAGCACAGGTAGAAGTTTACAGTCGGTGACGCCTTCAATACAATGATTTTTATCGCTGTATTCGGTGTTATTGCAGTGAGATTTTTAGTCAATCACTAAACAATAATATAATAATAATAATACCTATTGTAATTCGAGTCATTTCATCCCTAAATGTAGTAGTAGATTTGTATTCGGTTACACTATTATTATAATTTCAGTACGACTCTTAGTCAAATGCACAATATAACAACTCCGACAAATATTCATTCTTGGCCTCGGAAAAGAGCGGGTGTTGCATCATATCCCAATTATGATAGATTTCGTTTGGTCTTATACAAGTATAAAATACCTATTGTAATTCGAGTCATTTCATACCTAAATGCAGTAGTAGACTTGTATTCGGCTACACTATTATTATAATTTCAGTAGGATTTTTAGTCAAATGCACAATATAACAACTCCGACAAATATTCATTCTTGGCCTCGGAAACGAGAGAGGGTTGCATCATATCCCAGTCATGATAGATTTCGTTTGGTCCTGTACAGGTATAAAATACCTATTGTAATTCGAGTCATTTCATCCCTATATGTAGTAGAAGATTTGTATTCGGTTACACTATTATTATAATTTCAGTACGGTTTTTAGTCAAATGCACAATATAATAACTCCGACAAATATTCATTCTTGGCCTCAGAAACGAGAGAGTGTTGCATCATATCCCAATTATGATAGATTTCGTTTGGTCCTATACAGGTATAAAATATCTATTGTAATTCGAGTCATTTCATCCCTATATCGTGTAGTAATAGACTTGCCAACGCACCGCACCAAGCGTTTCGCGGAGTCCTTCATTACGCAAACTGTTAGGGAATGGAATTTGCTATATACGGCGGCTTTAGAGGAATTAAATTTCCATGCCAGCGGCATTCTTGTTTTCTAATAATTACAGCCAGGGTCTTTTTAGTACAAGAGTGAATAGACACCCGCATGGTGCACCTTGCACCACTTACCATCAGGGGGGGTGATCACGAAACATGAATTGCAATGCAACAGGAGAAATTTCCATACTAACTACGCACGTAAACTGCGTATTCAAACTGTCAAATCCATACACATTTGTGTTTCTATCAGTTGCGAGTTACGTGATCGCCCAGCAGGTGAGATGTATTAAAGCTCATTTTACATAAAACCTATCTTTTATACTTGTTTAAACATGTGTTGCTATCATTGGCCAACGCGCGGGATATTCTACCGCATCATCACTTCCCATCAGGTGAGATCATGATACTTAAAATCAAGTTTAAAAATTACGGAATATCACACATTTGTAAAAAAAAACGAGTGTGCTGTTGACCACATGACTGATATATTATATAAGTATAACTTTGTTTTTGCTTTGTTTAATGTCAATGCCCCCATCTTGTAAAGAATTGTAAATTGTCATTTTACCAGACATACCAACATAATCATTTTCTATTTAAATTTGTTATGTTGATAATGGAGATCTATGTGAACCCACTTCAAATTCCGTTCGCCTCGCATTCACCAGCTTACTCCCCAAGTCAAGCGTGCGTAAAGAAGTTAATTTCAAAATCAGTGCGTTGGCCATTTAAATAATATTACTAAGATCGTGTTGTACTACTGTAATGTAAATTCTCATCTAAATGATAGCTACACATGTTGTAGTACAAAGTACAAAAGGATCAAGTATAAAACATAGGTTTTATGTAAAATTAGCCTGCGCTTGAATACATCTGGCCTGACCGGCTGGACGATCACGTAAATTGATTGCAACCAATAGAAACACAAATTTGTATGGATTTGACAGTTTGAATACGTAGTTTATGTGCATAGTGCTAACTATATAGATATATAGACAGCCTGTTTATGCTTTTATTTATGTTTTTTTTAAATGTTCATATTTACCAATCTGCCAAAAGCAGCTGTCCTGTGTATGTGTTATTCAGCTGCGCAATATTTCCAGATGTGATCCCAGCGCGGTTCAATGTGGCCCTCATGATGTTCTTCGCGTGCTGGGTGAACTACATGCTGCGGGTCAACATGAGCGTCAACATTATAGCCATGGTGCCTGACGAGTCGGACTCTACATCGTAAGTAATTATTTGATCCAAATCTTTCATTACTACAACATACATTGATTACATACTAGTCTATATTAGTGACTAGTTGACTAGGTACTAGATAATCTATACATATAAAAATGAAAGTCCTGACAGACTGACTGAATGACTTATATATCAACGCACAGCCTAAACCACTGGTCCTAGTGACTTGAAATTTGAAGGGTGTGTTCTTTGTAAAGTGTAGGTAGCCACTAAGAAAGGGTTTTTCGAAATTCCACCTCTAAGAGGGTGAAATGGGTGGTTGAATTATTTTACTATAGGCCACGCGGGTGAAGCCGATGGCAGAAGCTAGTCTTAAAATAGAAAAATGAATCTCTATTTCCCTTGGTCATCGCATCACGGTTGAACGGATAAAACAGTTTCGCTTACTCCTCTTTTGTTGCGTTTATTACTGTCAGGAGAAGGTTCTTATGAAAGAAAAAATTAAGAAAGCTGAGTTGGGAACTAAAAAACTCACCACGCGGGTGAAACCGCGGGGCGCAGCTAGTTTACCTTAAAATCGCACATTCGACGCATATTAATCGACGTCATGAGTCAACGAAATAAATTTATAATCTTTATGCACATTACTAAACATACACAGCCTTATTAATAAACGGGTATTAGTCTCGGATTAGTTACTTCAGCTTTTGTCCTTGTTTTGCTACTGGAATATTTAGCTGGATCGATAGAGACAAAAGATGGTGTAACTAGTCTAAAGATAGTTCGTGTTTATTAATAAGGCTGACAGTGTATTATATACTAGTATTTATTAGTGACTAGCTGACTAGGCAGGTACTAGGTGATTTACCGTACAATCGTAATTATTTCTATAAACATATTAATCGATGTAATGAGTCAACGACTCTCAATAACGTGCGTTTAAAGTTGCTACACATTTTTATACGATATAAAGATTTAATTTGCATTGTAAAACTGGGAAAATCCTGAATCAAAATGTTAAATTATACACAAAGCCAAAACTTTATGATAATCATGTTTTTATCCACAATATTTCGACGATTTTCATAGATTTATGCATCTATTAATTTGATGGTAACAAACGAGAATTTTGCCAAAACGTGACTGTGTAGTGTGGTGCGAATGGTTACGTTTAGACATGCATGCGGGTACACACGTGATGCCGACTGGTTTACATGAGTTATTCAGTTTAGAATGATAAAACCTAGCGTACCTACTACACTGGGCATGAAGAAAAAACATTTTGCGAATATAAGATTTCAGTTAATATGAATGAGACGCTTTTTGGATTGCTCGTTTAATTCGCTCTAAGGTAAGATACGTGAGAGACCCAGGAGAATGACAACACCAAAAGGAAGCCTATACTTAGTGAGAAATAACACATTGATGATGATAATAATACGTTTACACACTGCATAGAAAAAACTGAAGGAATTGTTTACCGATGCAATTGTAATTGCAACATCTGTAGGTCAAAGATAGTTAAAGTAATCTATACATTTTTTATTACTTTGCGTTGACACTTTTGTGTATTTAGTACGAGTTCAAGTAGTTGATAAATTTATCAAGTTAATTAATATAATATGTGTCAAGTCAAGTCACAGTCCAAGTCATCAAGTCAAGTTATACTCCTAGTAAAGCGGTGGCAACTTTACCCGAAGCTTCTATGGAGTTTTGGAAACAACACGAATAAAAACGTTTACTCGTACCTAATCTATACTTACTTATAATAAAACTGTAACAGCTTTAACCCTACAGGGTTAAAAATATATATTTAATGTACACATTAAATATATATTTTTTTAAATAATAATAATGATAACGCCCAACGATCACTTACATAGATCCTGGACCCTAACAAGGATTCCCTGTGTCTAGGGACCAAGGAACTACGAGTACCATGGCCCCACAACACCCAGACTCAGAACAAGTAATTGCGCTTTTTTTTTCTGTGCACCAATACTTGTCCTGCCGCGGGAATCGAACCCGCCGCCTCCGGGCTATGAGCCGACCTGCTCAACCACCACACCGCAGAGGCTGTGGAATGCACTCTATTGATACTTTTTTTCTGTCTTTCTTTGTATCTGTAACTTGGTTAAGCATCACGCCGAAACTACTGAATGGATTACAATGAAACTTGACATGGGAGACTGTCAGTGGACCATCCTTTTCCCATATATTTTCCCCTCTCCTATTTTTCTTCCTTTGGACAAGGTTAGGGCGTAAAACTAACTGACCTATGCGAAGCCGGTGCGGGATTATTCTACCGCCAAGCAAATGTGGATGGTGACTGAAGCGGGAAACTCAACGATTTTCCCCCTTTTTTTCACGGAAGATCACTACATTCGTGGGCAGCTGAATTTTTTCTTACATTATCTTAATAAATATCTTACAATACAGTGGCTACTAAACACTACGTAATTTTTTAATATCGTGATGTGTAGTTTACGTTTATTTATCTATACAATAAAGAGCATATGTACTTGGGCTGGAAAGTTTGTAGGCACATTTATTTGAGACTCTTAAATATGTCAGGTATACGTAAGTCGTATACCTGACATATTTAAGAGTCTATAAGAGACATATTTAAGAGTCTTAAATATGTCAGGTATACGACTTACGTATACCTGACATATTTAAGAGTCTCAAATAAATGTGCCTACAAACTTTCCAGCCCAAGTACATATGCTCTTATATGCTTCCCCAAATAAATAAAAACGTTGGCTTTGATACATATATTCTCTAATAAATTGTGAAGCACGTTTCATTGAATTTCTGTCGCTTGGAAGATTATTAACTAGTGCCCTGCCTGCCCCACGTTTCACCCACAACTTAAGCGTTTTCGCGGGATAAAAGTATTCTATGTTGTTCTCGGAAATACAAGCAAGCATATGATTTTTTTTTATCCAAAACGGTCCAACCGTTTCATCGTAAAATGGAGATAGACTGATAACTATAATAGCCTGCAGTCTTCAGTGATTTGGGACAAGACCAAAATATAAAGGAGATTTAGTCAGTACAGGTTCTATGCACAAATAAAAAAAATAAGATAACATCATCGACGCGTATGACATGAAAATCTTAATAAAATTATCGAAATATATGCTATTCGCTTAAAACGTCGCAATTGCGTATACTACGAAGAGATTACTATAATAATATACAGGGAATCCTAGTTAGCGTCCAGGAAGATTATATGTGATGGTTGGGCGTTATTATTTTTATTACTATAGTATACACTAATAATTTATCCTACTACCTACCTATATTATAAATGCGAAAGTTTGTGAGTACGGCTGTATGGATGTATGTTTGTTACTCCTTCACGCAAAAACTACTGAACGGATTTGGAACACGAACTAGCTTTAGACTAATTACACCATCTTTTGTCTCTTTCGATCCAGCTAGATATTCCAGTAGCAAAAAAAGGACAAAAGCTGAAGTAACTAATCCGAGACTAATAGCCGTTTATTAATAAGGCTGATAGAGTGTATAACCTGGGTTAACACATAAGATACTTTTTATCGCGGATGAAACCGCGGGGCGCAACTAATCAATAATATTTCTGACTACATATTCTCAATATTAATCAAGTCGTTTTCTTTTCGAGCAATTAATTGTCGTTCATAACAAATAATATCGTATTGCAATGTGTATTTACCTTTACGCCTAACATTAACGATTTTACGTCACAAATGGACCACAGTTGAATAGAAATCATTGAATGTTTGTGTGTTTGTCATTCACAGGGTGAAAAGCGAATGCAAGGCCATCGTGGCCAACGACAGCGCGTTATATAACACGACGGTCACAAAGAGGGAGCTACGACAGGTAATTACGAGTACTCTAACAATAAGGTAACATGGTATGAATGGTATAAGTACAAATACATATTTATTTTACCTAGATATATTTATAAATGTATATTGGTGTCGATTCTGTGTCGCATACTCTAAAGCTAAACGAAATTTACATATTTCCGTTTTTTCATTTCCCCTTTATCAGAAGAGTACCGCCATACTTAAGTTTAGTTTTAGATAATGCGACATAGAATCGACACTATTGTATATGTAAGTATTTATTTCTCATAAGTTTATTTTAATTAAGTTCTAATTAAGTTACACTCATTTTTTTCGAATTCATAGTTAGTATAATAGTATGTATGTAATTATCACTATTTTGTATCAGGCAGAGTACATGTATGATTGGTTAAAAGAATCGTTCATTATGTACTTTTAAATTTTGTTGTTTTGTAATGTATTTTCTATGATCGACAGCCTCTGTGGTGTGGTGGTTGAGCAGGTCGGTTCATAGCCCGGACGCGGAGGATTTGACGGGATTCAAATACCAGTCCCGCCACGGGTGGCGGGACTGGTATTTGTGCACATAAAAAAAACGCAAATACTTGTTCTGAGTCTGGGTATTGTGGGACCATGCTCCTCGTAGTTCCTGGGGAAGATAGAAAATCCTAGTTAGGGTCCAGGATCTATGTAACCGTTGGGCGTTATTATTATTATTATTATTATTATCACCTGTTATGTGCACTTATATTATTTAAAAAAAAACATAAATACACTAATTACCGATAAATACTGTAGCTTAGGTCCTTAATCTACGACTGGCATTCATGTCACGAATCAGCGTCGCGTCGTTCTAGAATACGGGCCTACGCTGCCTATTCAAATTCAGTAGGTAGCTATTAGCAAAGTATTAGGTAAATTTTTCTCCCCGTTTAACAGTTTGTTTGGCTTATTTTGGAAAGCAACAGATGGGTTTCTAATTTTTATATAGTTTTCTCCGACTAGGATGGTTATCGGATAAAATTTTACCCTGCGTCATAAATATAATTTTTTTAAACTTTACTTAATCATAGTAATGAGCATTTTTTTTTTGATAACTCTATTGGTACACGTTCACAAACATACTTTATTTGTTCAAATATAATTTTCACCTGGTTATCAAATTGGTGAAGGTCGTTCTTACTCGGGGATTTTCTACTATCAAAATAATGTCTTATAGGAGTGTACGAATCAGTTAAAATTTTATTGTGTAGGTATAATTATATTTTTAGATAAAATTGTATTGTGCCAGATTTATGTTTTATGTTATGATAATAATTCGCCTTTACTGTAATTTGGGCTTTAAGGAAAACAAATGATAGAACAGCGGCGCAAGTATGTTTGTATGCAGTTTTGATATTAAATCAAAAATTATAATGTAGGCACGTATGATTTGCATAGCAAACATTAAGTACATACTGGATTACCTATCTATTTGACCACAATAACTACAAAATCCCTTTAAAAACTATATCACACACAAATTGAGGCTGTGTGGTCGGTGAATCGTTTCATATTACAAGTTAATACGCATTAATGAACTCTGCTTTACTTATTTGAAATAAAGGTATTATGAGTGACAACAATATGTACTCAATTAGCTAATTTTAAATTTTATAATACATTTTATTTAAACTTATATCATTATAGATTAAAAATGCTCGAAGTTATAGAAGTCTCTGCTCTGCTTGCAGTCTATTCATTGATATCTACCTTCTGCATATTTTTTTTATGTTTTGGCTCCACACTTTTGTGTATTTATCCAGTGTCAAGTAATTAATAATTTATCAAGTTAATGATGTTTCACACAAATATGTGTCAAGTCACAGTCGAAGTCATCAAGTCAAGTCATAGTCTAGTCAAAGTTATACTCCTAGTAAAGTGGTGGCAACTTCACTTGAAGCTTCTATGGAGTTTTTGGAAACAACACGAAAAGAAACGTTTCACCATTATTATACCATTTTCCCACACTCACGGTGTAATCCAGCACTTAATGAATAGAATACACTAACACGGAAAATAACACAAGTTTTGGAAAATAATACAATGCGGTGACGCAATCTTTTTCGCTTTCCCGCCAAAATCCTCTTCTGCTTATGTTCAAAAACAGTGATTTGCATAGATTGTTCCATTAAAGTACTGACTATTGTTTGCTGAAATGTGTGCAAACTACGTAGCAAGTGCTAAATGAGCTATATACTAACTAAAAATTTGCACAGATGTGCTTTATTTGCTCTATATTCTACTTTCCGTGCACACGACTATACCTTAGTATGTGTTAATATTACGCGTTACGTAGTTTGCACAAATTTCCGCAAATTATTCCAATAATATTGAATTGAAAGAATATTAATTATTTTCGAACAAATAATGTTTTACTTAAGAAAAGCAGAAATAACTTGCACGTATAGTACGTACTTACATATACATAACTATGCATGTACATACTTGCTGATATCAAATGAAAACGTGACTTTGTATAATATACTACAGGTATTAGTAAAGCATACCATGAATAAAACTAGTCGAACAATTCTCCAATTCATAACGATTTTCGTGAAAACTGGCATTTCAGAGCAAATAAATGTTACTTTTTCCAGCCAGATGGCGTGGCAACCTTTACATGGACAGCTCAAGAGCAAGCATACGTCCTATCTGGCTACTTCTGGGGATACGCTATCACCTGTTTGGTCGGAGGAACAGCTGCAGAGTTCTGGGGTCCACGCAAGCTGGTCTTCCTTACAATGTTCGTTAGCGCAGCCCTGACTATCCTGAGCCCTCAAGCTGCCAGGTGGCATTATATGGTCCTCGTGGCGCTACGATTCGTTATTGGACTGGCTTCGGTAAGGAACCGCATACCTTAATTTTTATTATATTATCGTGCAACTGATTTAGACGCTTCTTCAAAAGTTGCCTTTTCAATACAGGGAAAGGATTTAGTTTTTAAAAATCATCAAATTTAACTTAAAGAACTTTTCCACGTCCCTAATAAATAAATTACGTTATTGATTATTAAGCCATTTCTGGCTAAATCACAATCACAGGTTAGATAATAGCTACCTACTCCCTAACTTTAACGTTCTATATCTTCTTATATTTACATAATGATTTTTTTATTATTGGAAAGATCTAACGATTATAGTTTTTTTTAAATATGGAGTCACATCGATAAGTACCTAAAATAACCGTTAATCGGTATTTCATAGTATATTAACAAAATACATTTTAATCGTTTAATAGATGCATGCATTAGTTTATTTTTACTGATTGTTATACTATTGAATAAAATAATAGCTGGACCGTAATTTTGTGCAGTAGATATAATTATTTATTATTTAATTTCGTAAAGGTGTTATTATTCCATAAGTTTAATCTATGATATTTTACTATCTTAAGAATATTAAATAATATTTATCTACGCGATAACGTTTTGTTACGTCAATTGAATACCTATTATAATATGATCTCTATCGCTATTGAAATAGGTACTTTGACTACAAGCAATTTGTTACAGTCAATGTTTTTAAGCATTTATGTTTGTGTGCCAGCTTATCGCTCATTATGACTCAATATTTTCATTTGTTAACATAGATAGCACACATTTCTGTGAAACAAAACCGACTGCAAACACACATTATTGTGCGTTTCATCACTGCGAAGTGAACGAGAAAATTCCACGTTGTTCCTAAAGTAATTATTACTAATAGTTTAAACCAATAGAAATACAGCAAAACACGTAAAAAACTTTGGCAAACACCATCATAAAATTGCAAAAAGTGGTTTAATTTGCTCTTGCCTTTATAGTCTGCGCAATTTTGAAAATAGGCACTCTTATAACTCTTGTATATGGTTGTAAAAACTATACCTTCTCTGTAATTACTTTGAATTCGTTATAAAATACTGAAAAAACATTCATTAATAATAATAATATATGTGCAAAGGTGTCAGCGTGGATGCTATCAGCATCCGCTCATCAATTCTTGGAAATACTATTAAAAGTTTTTGCTTCCATTCAGTACCTATTGTAACAAGCAACATTGATGTAAGAAGTCATACTAAAAAAAAATCGAGATTGATGGTTTACTCTACAAGTCTTATAATATCATAAAACCTAGTGATAAAAAACCAGTGTGCTTTAGACCACATGGCTGAATTAAACTTCTTTCGTTTAGCTCCATCTATCGGCCGGTATAACTTTGTTCTTGCTTTTTTAATGTTAATGTCGCCATCTTGACAATTTGATGATTGCAAATTGCCAGTTTACCAGACATACCAACACAATTTTTTTACTTTGTTATGTTGACAATAGAGATCTATGTTAACCGACAACTTTCAACTTCCGTTCGCCTCGTCACGCATTCACCAGCTTACCCCCAAGTCTCCAAGTGCGTAAAGAAGTTTTACTTCAAAAACCAACTGATAAAAAGTTGAGCAAGTATGATTTAGCGGTAACTCGTAGGCCATAATTTATAAGGCTGAGCAGGTGCGGGTTGGTGGATAACACATGTTATAGAATTTTGTGATTCTGAGTAAGTGAGTAAGAGTGAGTGCAAATTGCAAATATAACTTAACAAGTCATTGGTGCAGCACCGAGTGACATTTTGAAGTAGGCGCGCAATTATAAAGTCTAATCGACACTACCGTAGATCTCCATCGTCCTCTCCATCTCCATAGCGCTATAGTTAGCACTAGCTATAGTTAGCGCTATAGTTAGCACTAGCTATAGTTAGCACTAGCTATAGTTAGCGCTATAGTAACTAAGGATGTCATACAAATGTACGAAATTTACATTCAAATAAACTCGTAGGGGTACAGAACACTCCCTACAAAAGACATCAACGCGATACAGGAATAAAAAGGAACATTATTTTATAGCCATACTAGTACCGTATGTAATATTAAAATATTGTATTTTTGTTTGTGGTTATATTTTGGTACGCACGAGACCAACCTTGACGAACTATTTATTACACCTAGTTTGGAATAAAAAACAAATTAATATAGGATTAAGTAAGCTTCTAATACTACTTCAATTATATAAGTAACCATTTTTGTGTATTGTTGTGTGAATTAAATAAATGTACTGTATAGATTAAAATAAACCTGGTAATTAGTAAGCTTATAATAATTCAATTTTAAAACAATAATATGTATTGTAATTTTTTGTGAGAGGGTAGGTAAGCAATTCATATTAAAATCCTCTACAAAAAGGAAATAAAATATGTAGCTCTGTGTATAAAGAACTAGCGGTTACCCGTGGATTCGCTCGCATGGAGATGATGCAAAAACGCCAGACCTTCGTGGTTGCATTCGAAGAGTGGCCTCGTACTTGTAACGAAACATAAATCAGTACTCCGATATCACGTTAAATAATAAAAAACATATTTAAAAAACTTATACATAATGAAGTAATTTTTTAAAGCTGTTTAAAAAATTAAAATCAACGTAATTTATTGCGAATTATTAAAAGTCATAGAACGAAATTTGATTTGACTTGATGCCAACGTAATATTTAATACATAGTTTGGAGTTATAAAAAAAAACAAGTTTAACACATTTAAAAAATGTTTTATTGAACATGTCACCCACGATAATAGGCTATTAATAACCTGGAATATTATGGAATATATTTTTCTTCATAAATTTCTTACAGTCTTGAGTATGAATCCATGTTTATTTATGTAAGTTTCTTAGTACTCTGAGCGGAATATTGCAGAATTAATAACATATTTACTTGGAATCAAGAGCAAGAATGTACAATGACGTCCTTAATAGAGCAGCTATAGCATGTAACTTGATTGCAACCAAAGAAACACTAATTTGGTGTGAATTTGACAGTTTTAATACGCAATTTATCTGTATCGTTACTATGGAAATTTTCAAATTAGGAATTAAATTTCTTCTGTTGCATTGTAATCAATGTTTCGTGATCACCCATCACAGGTGACGCAATTTATGTGTACCTTAACATTAAATAACAGAAGGGCAAGGTACTATTTATTGCGGGAACTCGTGGAAAAGCCATTTATTATCCTGCTACTCTTCTATAATAACTACAATATTACCTAATATCTATATTAATCATTTTTGACTAACTTTTAACATATGCACAGATTTTAAACATATGGCTGCTGCTGTCATCAATTCAAGTCCTTAGTAGGCAAAACTAAAAACTACGCTCCACCACAAATAAAAAAAATCAAGTGTGACCACACGACTGAAATAACTTCTATACGAAACGTAGCTCTCTCTCTTTCTATCTTCACTAACTTATATCTTTCCCTTTCCCTTTCAACTTGCGTTCGTCTCGCCCGAGAAATTTCCGTAACGCTTTCGTCACGCATTCACCATCTTACTCCCAAAATCAAGCGTGGGTAAAAAAGTTTTACTTCAAAAACAAAAGTTGAACCTTCTTTTTAGACTGACGTTTAATGGGATATGTTTCTAAAATGTCAGATTGACTATTATGTAATCTATAGTAAAATTACTCCCTATATATACTATAGTACAGTACTCGGGAGAAGTAATAGTATTCTGTGCTATAGTACAATTACTCCCCAAATCATGCGTGGGTAAAATAGTTTTGTTTCAAAAATAAAAGTTGAACCTTCTTTTTAGACTGATGATTTAATGGGATATGTTTCTAGAACGTCAGATTAACTATTATTTAATCTATAGTAAAATCCTCAACAACCATCGTAAGTTGTTCCATTATTTGTTCCAGGGTTTCCTGTTCCCCGCACTTCATGCCCTGGTGGCTCATTGGGCGCCTCCAGATGAGAAGGGCAAGTTCGTAAGCGCCCTTCTAGGAGGCGCCATCGGCACGGTCGTCACGTGGTCGCTTACTGGCCCGCTCATCGAGACCATGGGCTGGGACTGGGCGTTCTATGTACCTGGTGAGTATTTATGTATAACCTATAGACTAGAGTAGATTTTTTTACAATCAGTAATAGGAAGGTTAATTACAAAACGTTTTGGTAAGAAAGAAAATACATTCATTCAAAATTTTATCTTAAAAACCAACTTTGAAAATAAATGGTGTTACAAAGAGCGTTTTGATTGAATGGTATGATACATTTTTGGAATTGTGGAACTCATGCTGAAACTGCTGGGAATTTGTAACTCAGAGTCAGTCAGTGGACAGCCAATCGCTTACTGTTCAACTAGTAAGATGTAATAAATAATAACGCCCAACGATCACATACATAGATCCCAGACCCTAATTAGGATTCCCTGTATCTAGAGACCCAGGAACTACGATGACAATGGTC
The DNA here is from genome assembly GCA_905220475.3 of Ennomos fuscantarius. Taxonomy (NCBI): domain Eukaryota; kingdom Metazoa; phylum Arthropoda; class Insecta; order Lepidoptera; family Geometridae; genus Ennomos; species Ennomos fuscantarius. The sequence goes on from HG992039.1 coordinate 7,324,417, forward strand.
CCACAACTCCCAGACTCAGACAAGTATTTGAGCTTTTCTTCATGCATGCATGTGCACAAATACTGGTGCTGCCGGGGGAATCGAACTCGCCGCCTCCGGGTTATGCGCCGACGTGCTGAACCACTACACTACAGAGGTTGGCACTAATACATTGATTAGCTCAATGACCACCTGACGCTGTATTATTATTAGTTTTTTTCAAAATGTCTACTTTGTTTAACGGTTGTCGCACTGAGTCATAATTCGTAGTCGTATTATTATAATAATACAAATCACTAAACACGTACAAGTACCTTTCCAAGTGTTTAATACCAAAACTTCTTGTCATCCCTTGATGGTTATTAATCGCGAATCGCGTACCATCCCATTAAGTTCTTTGAAAGCGAACAATAGCGAAGTCCGTTTGACTGATTAAACGCTTGAGATAACAAAGAGGTAAATTAAGACCTGCTGAGTAAAGGCAAACAAATAAACACTGTGGGAAACATGCCTCGAAGATCCATTCATAAGGTTTGTTACGTGCGTAATTACTTAAAATAAGTATGTGTAACATATATCTATCATTTTGTATTCTATGGTATTACCTATATCACGTCACTTTAATCATTTTAAGTACTGGAACCGTAAATATCAAAAGTAGTAAATATGTTGTTTGATCAGTTAGCTATTTTTCTCTGCGAATAATAACTTTCCGGGTAAAGTATTAGAATGTTGGTTTCTAAAGTAAGTAAATTTGTAAGCAAACTCCTTCCTAAATTGATTTAGCCGACATATTAAACCAAACACAGACATATTTTACCGCTTTTAACTTTACGTTTAATGACAATGTGATTAATTTAGAAAACATGCTTTCTTTAAACACTTACTTTTATTTACATTCCTTTCTAGCACCTAGATAAGGCTTGCATAGATTTCTATCGACGCCGATGCGTGACTAAATTTTAATTTTTGCGAAAGACTTATGAGTATTTACCTGCACAAATAAAATTACTAACGTTCCTATGTACAGCTGCAATTTCAAATTGCAACACTAGTCCTCAGTGAAATTTAAGCTAACTTTTATTACGGCTTAACCACAAAAGATTTAAACAAGCCTTAAACAAGTGTTTAGGTACTCTTTTGTATTGTTAAACACGCGTTTGACATCTGTCTAAGCCTTGTTTATGTATTCGTCGTAACACGGTTATAGTTTAAATAAATTAATTAATATCTGTAAAGATTTCACACAACGCCATCTAGCCCCAAACTAAGCAAAGCTTGTACTATGGGAACCAGATAACTGATATAATACTTAGATATTTTTAGTTTTTAAATGCATACATAGACTACAATGTAACACCCAGACACAGAACAAACATCGATGTTCATTACACAAATGTTTGTCCTGGGCGAGATTCAAATCCATAACCTACAGTTCAGAGGGCAGGGTTACTACCAACTGAGCTATCGGGCCAGTCAAGTTTCAGTCCAAAACTTAGGAAATAACTTCATTCAGCCTCTACGTTGCGTTTTCCGGTTCGTGGTTGCCATTCGAGAACCTTTGATTTGCATCGGTTGTAGGTTATCTGCGCGTGATATTGTCTGCTCATTGCAATATCAACTTGCTAATTCTAAAAACTATATCAGTGACTTTAGTTCTCCTGCGGAACTTCTCATTTTCAATCTTAACTCACAAAGATTGGCTCGATACGTTTTGGGTAATAGGTATATAACATGAACATACATAAACTACATATATAATAAACTACATGTGAATGAAACTGTTCTTTCCCAGGTATAATAGCCGTGGTGTGGTGTGCGTTCTGGTGGTTCCTTGTGTATGATTCTCCAGTGCAACATCCCCGCATCTCTGATGAAGAGAAGCAATACATCCTGGAAGCTATCGGTGACAAGGTTCAACAAAGCTCTAAGGAAACCAAGGTATGATACTCCCTACTCGTATACTTATAAATAGACGCGTACTGACTGAGCGAGCCGTCTCGCGAGGTTGCCTCATGAGAGTGCTCGGTCAGTCCGTAGTACTGACTGACCAGACGAGGCATGTACTGAGCGACCGAGCATTTGCCTCATGAGGCAACCTCGTCTCGTTTGGTCAATCAGTGCGCGGCTAAATTAAGAAAGTTACATTTTTGAATGTTATTGTGTAGTACAAAGATATGAAAGTTTTAGCGACTCCAAACTTATCGGATTAGTTCCTTTGCCAACTGAGCTATGATTGCATGTCCCATGTTTGGCTATAAATATTGTATAGTGTATTTGATCAGGAATATGACATTACGCTATGTTAGAATCATTTCGGGCATAGCCGCAGGGCTCATTAAGTCTAACGAAAAATTTTGGCTATATCAGGAGAATTTGTCAGGTTTTCAATCACATTTTTTTAAACTTCTCATGAAAACTCATGGTTTAAAAAATGCCTCTAAATTATCTCTATACGTAAATGGTAACTCAAAGGTAAACACAAGGTAAAATTACCTACAATATAGTGTACAATTATATGAAAAAACGTAGGTAGGTAGTTAATTTTCACAATAACATCACGCAGAAGCTTGGATCAAGATATCGTTGTAGGTTACCTTATTTGGCTAATAACCTGAGTATAACTGAAATATCGTGACTGAAAACGTAATAAAAAGTACACAGGTGAGTGATTATTGTCAGTGCAGTCACAAATAAAACCTCAATGACGCATTTACTTTATTATAAGTTATTTATTCTAGTTATCCAATTGTAAAATCTGTTATGATCAAAGATATGTCTACGTCGTAGGTCGCACGTGCAATTATTAATAACACTTTAATCTACAATGGCCTATATTCACAGGCTGTGGTGTGTTAGTTGAGCAAGTCGCCTCATAGTAAAAAGCGCAAATACTTGTTCTGAGTCTGGGTGTTGTGGGACCATGGTCCTCGTAGTTCCTGGGTCCCTAGACACAGGGAATCCTGGTTAGGGTCCAGGATCTATGTATGTGAAGTCCACATAAGTAATGAGTGTTATAATATTTACTATTTTTTATTAATATATTTCCGACTGTTACTCACGAATAATGTGTCGATTTCTCGACTTTGCTATTTCTGCTATTGTCATTTTTAAATCTAACTAACTAATTAACTACAGTAATTCTTTTTTTAATGTCTTAGACTTAAAAAATATATTGTTAGCAATCTGAGCGTAAAATTTCATCAAAAACAGTTTAGCAAATTAACAGATATATATAAAAAAAACTACGTGTCATTTTATAAATATATATTCCAAGGATTGCTGAATACTTTTTGTTTACATAACTAATTTCTGATATCAAGTTTAGTACCGACTTACAAAAGCTGGTAGTTGGATGACGACTTACACCAAAATCTTCGAAGCATTTTGAAACGAGAACGATTAAAAAATGTGAGAAAAATTCATTCATTCTTTCTCCGTTGCTCCAGTTCAATCCAGTTTCACACTTGTTAATTCTTTCAGATCGTACCACCATTTAAGAAGATCTTCACGTCATTCCCATTCTTGGCCATGGTGATCCTCCACTACGGAAGCAACTGGGGCTTGTACTTCGTGATGACGGCTGCACCGAAGTTTGTGTCCAGCGCTCTCGGGTTCAACTTGACTTCCACGGGCACTCTCGCGTCACTGCCTTATCTCGCTCGGATGATTTTCTCGCTGATCTTCGGGGCTATTGGAGATAGGTGAGAAAAGTGTTTTCGTGTGTGTAACCGCTTATTGAAGTAAAAATTCTTTACGCACGCTTGACTTGAGGAGTAAGCTGGTGAATGTAAGGCGAACGGAAGTTGATTCACGTCGATCTCCATTGCCAACATAACAAAGTTAAAAGTTTGTAAAGTTTAAAACATAACATAACAAAGTTTTAAGTTTGTTTGTTTTTTTGTTTTTTTTTTTTGTTTGTTTGTTTGTATTATATTGGTATATACGGTAAAATGACATTATCAAGAGGCGATATTAACATTAAATAAAGCAAAAACAAAGTTTTACCGGCCGATAGATGGAGCTAAACTAAAATAAGTTTTACTTCACTTTTAAAGCACATTAGTTTTTTCTTTTTATTTTATTTTCTTATTCTATTTTTCGCTCATATAATTTAATACACTTATTCTTTTTGTGTTTATTATTGTCAGGAGAAGGTCTTTATGATCGAAAAAATTAAGCAATATAGAAAATTTTCACCACACAGTTGAAACCGCGGGGCGCTACTAGTATGAAATAAACATTATTATTTTTATAAGTAATTTTAACAAGTGAATTATTTTGATTGAACTATTTTGTATTTATATCGTCATATTCTTAGAATATGGTACTAATTTAGGATACTTTTTCACAGAATCGTCAAACAGAACAAGGTGTCCACTACCTTCATGAGGAAGTTCTTCTGTCTGTTCTCCCATGTCGTGCCTGGTCTGCTTCTCATAGCACTGGGCTACACTGGCTGCGCTCCCATCCTGTCGGTGACCTTCATAACCTTCTCCATGGGGTCTAACGGAGCAGCCACTCTTACGAACTTGGTGAACCATCAGGACTTGGCTCCAAACTTCGCGGGGACCTTGTATGGAATAGCGAATGGAATTGGGAATACAGCTGGATTCGTCACGCCGTTGGTTACTGCGCATTTCACGAAGAATGGGGTAAGTTAATTGTTTTATCTACCTCATTAAATTTATCTTGCCCGCCCAAGATTGCATAATGTAAACCTGATAACTGATAGGATATCTAGTTTTTTTGTTGTTGCTAGGGCAATTGTTTATGCAAATTTTTATTCTAACTATAACTTTTTCGCGATGCTTCCTGTTGATGACAGCCTTTGTGGTGTGGTGGTTTACCAGGTCGGCTCATAGCCCGGAGGTCACAGGCTGGATTCCCACAGCAGGACAAGTATTTGTGCTCAGGAATAAAAGCGAAAATACTTGTTTTAAATTGTTGTGTTTTGCGACCACGGACCTTATAATTTCTTAGTCACAGATCCTAAATACAGGGAATCTTAGGTCCCTATTACAGAACGATGCTCAGTCATCGATCGGTGCTCAAGCAGAGATTTCATTCACTAATTGATCACTTTATGAATGAAATCTCTGCTTGAGTACCGATCGATGACTGAGCATCGATCTGTAATACGGACCTTAGTGTGTATATGATCATAGGCGTTATTTATTATTATTTATTTGTTTTTTTGTACCGAGCGAGGATCGTGTCTGGTGAGATTGTACCCAATTTCTTGTGGTTTGAAATACAATAACTTTTAATTTACTATTCATTTTTATTAATTTTCTCCTACAGAACGGCTTCGCGGAATGGCGTCCAGTTTTCATCACCGGCGCATCACTATACATCTTATCAGCTGGCTATTTCATCCTGTTCGGCACAGCAGAGACTCAGTCCTGGAACCAGATCCCACCAGCAGAAGAAGAAGAAGACAAGACCCCGAGTACAAACACTTCTGATACCACCGTGTCCATCACCATCCCTCCTAAGACATAAATATACTTCACTTTGCTATAGGAATTGAGAATCAATGCATTTTAGAGAAATATATTACTCGAGCCCAGGAGAAGGTTTTGTACATTTCTTCGTAATGAAATTATAGACCGCTGTCGTTTTCCAAATAGCAAAGTCCATCTTAAATCAATCTAATTATAACTAAACGTTGATGATTTACTATTGTATTTATGATTAAATAAAGAGAATTGATTGCCTGAGGTGTGATTACAAGCCTACGGATATACATTTCTATCCCATCAAACGCTTGTTAGGCACTTGTTTACTTCGCTTCTAAACGCAATTAGATAACTTTGGTGTTAGAACTTACTGATTATTAGATTAAAGGGTACAAATCAGCGTAAAAAATTAAAATCGTGAGTTAAATTTGAATAGTTTGAATATTTAAGCACGTAACTCGGAATTTTGCAACAGTGGTCAAAGGCAAAAGTTCATCGACCTTATGATCGTGGTCAACTCCTTAGGTTTTCGTTACACGTCTTTTTACAAGGAAAGATCTCTTCACAAAATACCTTGTCACGGGCTCGACTTCATACAGTTAAATAGCTGATAATTTTGTTATTATGTACTTTAGAATAAGCGGAATTTCCTGTAACATCTAACTTCTTAATTATCCATCATCATGCGATTTAAATCCTATAATAGTCGAATTACTGTTTCATAAACCGATTTGATGATAACAACACCTTTAGAAATTTTAATAGCAACTATTTTATTATGAATTATGAAACAAATTTTTATTTAAAGGTGCAACGGCTACAAAGCCACAATTATTGTCTTGTTAAATAAGAAGGTATACAAACATAAAGACTGTAAAATACTTTGATTATAACTGTAATTTTTATCATAGGATTTACAAAATAACCTTTGGACTAAACGAAAACAGACCGTTAAATATTCTAGACTCTTGAATTTTTAATTAAATTCTAGGATATATTTTAATTAAGTTTTATTTTAGGACACAGTGATAGTATAAGTATTGTAAATAGGTAAGATTTTAATTTAAATAATTCTAAGCGTCTTTTTTATTATTAATACAAAAACACAAATGCAATTACAAAAGTGGCAATATAAATGGCACATTATAAACTAGTGAATAGATCGTGTCACGGTTGATTTTTTCTGTTATAAGCAAAGTTTCAAAGCTTGACAAGCTCTTTAATAACATTTATATAAACCCTGTCTTTCCCGACGTGTCTTTCTTTTGCTCTGTACTGTATTTGCTGTATTTTGTACCATAAGTTGAAGTGTCGTTTATTATTTATGATATAAGTATTTTATTAATGACTGTGATGATGATTATGAATTTATACTGATCGTGGAAAAGATATATCTACGTTAATAAATTTAATAGTACACAATATGGGAGATTCTTTATTTACTTTCGATTCTACTAGGTGGTAGGACTTTATTGCAAAGTTCGTCTAGGTAGGTACCACCGCTTTGCCAGTTATTCTGCCACCAAGCAGTAGTGCGCAATCACTGCTGTGTTCCGGTTTGAAGGGCACTGTAGCTAGTGAAATTAGGCAAATGAGACTTTACGATCTGATCTCACAGTTTAGTAATCTTATTACTAGATTGTGCTGATGTCTCTGGATAACGTGCGCAGTGCAGTGTCACGCGAACCTCTATACTTTAGAGTTCCGAGTGACACTGCAACTGATATGGGCAGCCGTGTCGTTTAACATCAGGCGAACGGCTAGCTCGTCACGTCATTCCTTAACATAAAAAAAAAAAAAAAAACGATGTAGAGGTTCATTTTCCGAGCTGCACTTGTTTAGTTACCTGCTGAATTTGATTGCATGCAAAAAGTACCTTTTACCTGACTAAGCACTACCTTACTTTTATTCTATTACATTATATTCTACAGGCTGCTCAGTATATAATGGTAACTCAGAAAGACTTAATTCAATAACAGCTCATTAAAAAACAAAACACTCAAGTGAGGAGCTCTGGAAGCCATTTACATAGAAATGTCGAAATGTTGTAGAGCGAAAACTGTTTAGTAAATAATTTTGTAATGAATATAAGTTGCAATGTTAATAAATCGCTCTTTATTCAGTTCTTAGAAGAGGATGTTTAACCAAAACCACAGAATATAAATTACAATCGTCATTTATTACATTTTAGTACATTTAGGTACATTATCATACAATTTCTATATACAAACAGGCAAAGGTAAGTATAATCTTACATTAATACCTATGTCTAAAATAATTTCTATTGGGACAATACATGACACATCAAAGTCATTTTAAAACACGTCAATATTAAAATACTGATTACTTGACATGTTAAGTTGTATTGATAACTAAGATTCAATTCAAAGTAGTATTGATGTTACATAAATCTCTCGTACGTATAATTTTAATTTAATAAATCTTTCTTCTTAATAATTTACAAGTCACAGACAAAAAGTGTGTAAACACGCCTTTTTACATAGGATAGGTACTGTGCACAATATTTGGATGACCAGCACAGTAGGTAAATCTGTGGAAGTCAGGACGTGTTTCACATTTTTGTCGCTGTCACTATTACGATCGATATGTCTAATATCTCGTCCATTCTAGACGGTTCAAAGCCATTCCGCATAGCGCATAACTGGTAGAGTATGCACATGTGAAAATTTACATCCTTACGATAAATAATAAATCAAATCTTAAAACTCTCGTCACATACCTAAATATTAGTTCAATACGATTGAAATATTTATCGCTCTCAACATAAAAATCCATTAAAAATACGATTAAGTTTGAAATTATCCTTACGTCTTTGGAATCACATCACCAAAACAGCTGCAGTTATGGTCACATTTTTTTCAGGCGGGATACATAAGTCCTTGTTAAGATGGCATATATTAGGTGCAGTTAAATAAAAAATCTGATTTAAAGTGAAATATAGTCGTAAGAAAATATCATAAGATCCTCAGTTTTATGCTAATTTCTCATACGTATGATTCAGATTCGGTATCGGATTCCGAGCAGTCTAATGCCAAACCGTTCTGAGGTTTGTCTGTTCCATTTGCATCTCTGTAGAGGCGCGGCACCGATTTGGAGCGCGAAGTCTTATCTTCTTTATTGACGTGCACCGGCTGGAACTTTTTTAGCACTCTCTGGTAAACCATCTTCCTTGGCGGTACAGGTGGGGGCATGTGAGGAGGCTTCTTGTTGTTATTCTGCTCCTTTTCCTGATATTCAGGCTGCACCGTCGTTGGAGTTGCTTTGTATATGTTATCCGAATACAGGTCTGAACTCTTCAGCAGCTTCCAAGACTTGTCCACCCGGTTGCTGTATACAGACGTATAGATCGGATCAACGTATTGTTGGGAGTAGCAGTTCTCGAAAGAGTTTTCACTGGTTGGCGATTCCGTCGATCGACTCTTGGAAGAGTTCTGCGGTTGGTACAATGTGTCGCTGCTGCTCGAGTCACTGTGCATCATTATGTTTGCTAACGATTTTGATTGGTTCAATTTGTTGTTGTTGTAATTCCGAAACCGAGCCTTTTTGCTTTCATCTGAATCGTTGATCAAAACGTTATCGACGTAAGAATAAGAGTTCTGCAGAGGATTTAAGCGTTTGTCTTGTTCCCTGCTGTTCATCGGGGTGGAACAACTCTTAGTGCACATGTGTGCGGGGTCGTACTGTCTCTTACAACACGTGTTCGTGTTCATTACGTCATAATTTCCGTTCCGCATTTTGTCATTAGTGTTGTGTCCTTCGCTCGCTTCTAAGCTCTTCGTTCTCGCTGCTTGACGAGACCAGTCATTTCTTGTAAAAATGGTGGCTGCCGGTGATCCGCTTCCTTCCTTGTTCTTCGATGGCTCTCCTGGAACTTTCCTCATTTGGCCGTAGACATTTTCAGTTGTGCAATTGTTAGTTTTGTTGTAGTTGACGCTTTTCTTTTCCCATCCTGTGTACACGCGGGAGTAGTTTGTGTTTGCTATGGCTTCCGCGTGCGATTGGTATTGGTTCTGTCGCTGAATGTTCTCTGTGAACATTGCTAGGTCGTGAATGTTACTATAAACAATATTTTCTTGACTAGAGACTAGGTCACGCTTATTTTCTAAAGATTCCTGTTTCGATTCCAAAAGATTGTCTGAGCTTTTTGCTCTGTTAAAATTTTTTTGTGTGACGTTTTTATCTGTTTCTTGAGTTTCAGAGAACATGCTGTAGACTTTTGACGTTCGAGCAGCCTTGGAGACTACACTTCGCGGCGGCTTCTGTGGTTCCAATCCAGTGATGTAAATCGTGGGGTTTTTACCGTAGATTTCAGCTGTAGAACGTTGCAGAGCCGTTTTGGAAACGTAGTTCCTTTCATCAATACCGTTTGAGATTCCTATGTTTATCGAATTGTGAACGTATCTCTCGCCGATGTACGGCGTATTGTACACGTCTTCATTGACATTGTTGTATATTTCAGTTTTGTTTGAGTATACGTTTTGTCTTGGTGGAGCTTGAGGGAGGCCAGTGACGTTGTGGTGTTCGGTGTTGTATCTGGCGACCAGCTTGAGTTCTTGCATATTACAGGTGGATGCAGATAGGCTATGGAGTACATTCCTTGGCGCCGGACTGTTTCCTCCATTACTATTGGAGTCATCTTCGGACAAAGTTAGCCCAGAATCTCTACTGAGAGATAACTTCTCTTTTCTCGGCGTCGATAACTCCATGGAATCCAGCGATATTCCAACAGAGTGTAAGCTATCGCTTTCTTCTGCTCCAGAATCTAACAGAGCATTAGAATTTTCAGGAGTGCCGTTACCTAGAAGACTGGCTATTTGTGGTCCAAACAAGGCTTCAGCTTTCACTATAAATAGTTCTACAACCATTGGCACTGCTTTGGGAGCTTTGTCACAGGGGGCATTGGGCCATAAGAGGCTAGGTCCTACACAAACGCCAAGATTCATTGGGCACATGAGGTTAATGTTGGACTTCTTGGCGATGGCTTGCAGGAGACACACGAAGTATGTCAACATAGTGTAGTGGGATTTTGGAAGCTTCAAGAGCAAAGAGCGTACAGCTGTCACTTTCTCGGTTTGAGGCAGACCTGTAAAGATAAGAAGTCATGTTAGTTTGACATGTTTTATTATAACCTACGTACATAAAGCAACATATAAGTTAAGGACAATTTTTAGGGTTCCGTAGTACATAAGTGACACTTATAAGTTCATCATGTCCGTCCTTATGTCGGTCCGTCTCAATTCTTTAGCTTTATAACTTCTAAAGTTGGAAAGGTAAGATAATAATAAGTAGTGAACTAGTTATCTGTATCCCAGGTGAGGTCACTCACTGACTAAAAAGGTCTCGTACAATATATTACAATTTTTACTGTTCGTTCTTGATTTTCAAGGCAGGCAGGCAGGTTGACAGGCAAGAAATCTGGTGTCTTGTCTGATAATTAGCATACGTACCGAGTACTTGGAGCCAGGCGGGGTACAAGTCTGCAGAAAGTAGCGGTTGCGGCAGTGCGCGGCAGAACTCCTTCACCAGCGCCGCTAGAAGTAGCACCGGCGCGCGGTCCAGCTCTGCGCACTCCGCCCAAGGACCCAGTGCGTCCAGCTATTGCGATCATACATAATACCGATGTTATTTTGCTATCTACTTCCAGCCTGTTTGCATACTATAAAATGATTTCCAAAATAGACGAATTGTGTGTCTGCTTTTCAACTTTAAGGATGTTGGGCCTACCTTGGACTAGTACATGTTTACCGTACATTTAATTAGTACCAGCAATATGGTCATACAATAAATACAACTTATATTTGTACTCTTTTCCTCCTTTTTTTGAAGCGATGGAGGAATATATCATATGCATGCGAAAAAACCGATGTCAATAACGACCTGTTTTAAATAAGTTACTGTCTTTATTGAACCTACAGCTACAGCCCGAAGACGACAAAAGCTGACCATAAAAAATAGCAAATGTCACCTTATCTCTCAGCAGTCTCAGCGCTTTAGCATTAGCGCTACGTCGGAACACTCCGTGAGTGAGTGGTGCAACGGCTCGCAGTCTTCTCAGCGCTTGAAGAAGTGCCGGTGGCGCAGTACCGTTGCACAACCTTGTCAGAGGCACGCCGAAGAGACGTCCACCGCGACGTAGCAGGCGCAACCCTCGCCCAGGCGTAGTGGTACCGCTAGAAAGAATTTTAATGTTAATTATATAGATAATTATATAGACGGAAAACGTTCTGTACTGAACGTTCCGCTAGTGGTGAGCGGATGATTACCACCAACCAACCAAACATACTGCTCCAATTACGATAATTTTATCTTCCATTACAATGAATCGATCCCTACATAAATCGGAGTCGAACCGCATTAAAAAAATTATCAATCATTTCCTTTTTCTGGAGACCTCAGGCTTAAAAAATGTTTTCATCAGGATTCGATAAGCTAGGAATCATCACATAAGGTTTCGGATGCGCCCATACTGCTCCAGCATAAAAAAATCACATTATGTCAAACGTTACCATATACTTGGACATAAATAATACCAAAAAGTGTTAAAAACTCTTTGGTTTAACTATTTATTAACATAAATACGAATAAACCAGAAACTTTCTTGTTTACACCAGGGCCAGCTTATACAAAAAGGAACGAATTCCAAAATAAACATTTAGCGCCTTTCCAGACGTAATAAAATTTTATTGCGTCTGCTCTTGTTTGAATAACTGTATACGAAAGGCACCTATTAATAGTTTAATGAAACAGATGGAACTCTGATATTTTTGAATCACTAGATTCATTCTTAGGCTTCCTAATTAATAGTTTTTATTATTCTTAACCGTATGTATATCTGTCTGTCTGTGGCATCGTAGCTCCCAAACGGATAAACCTGTATCTTCCGATTCCGGTACTGCAAGCGATTTTGTCTACCTATTGCCATTTCAATTTGCAAATTTTCAAAGCTATGTAGGATGAGGATCTCCTCATTTCATCATAAAAAATTGTATATACGTTTATGACAAATTCTAAATAAGCGTAGGTATGTCATCAACTTACTTTTTCAACCCTTGATTTTTCTTCCTTAATTCGAAGACCAACCCGCACGGATTGTTCTTAGCGTTAACGTGTTCTAAATCGAAGCCGTCTTCATTCGACAGCGTCTGTCGTATTCTTGACATCTGAAATGGAACATGTCCTCCAGTCATCAATGGATCCCACGAGTAAAATGTAATTGTATTTTAAAGTAAAGGTCTTTTTTCTCATCATCTTCATCACCATCATTCGGCGAGGCGAGTGCCAACATGTGGGAAAACGAGGAATGACTAGGCTCTCAAAGCTGAGACAATCCAATTAATACATTCTCATTTTGCTCATGCCTCATTGAGGTTCGTCAGTAGATGCTAGCACAATATGTAGTAACTATCAAACATTCATTACTATAACCTATGCTAGGTATAAGTACAAAAAAACTAAACTCACCTGAACCGCATGAGGTCTTTCGATCCCTCTTAATGGCATCGGTGGCGCATCTCTTCCCGTTCTTACACATAGCGTGAATTCGTTGGCAGCACCCCACCTTCCATCCCTCTCATTTTCACCCTCCCCTTCGACTTCCGCTTCGGCATCAGCACTGCCATTTTGCAGCACCTGCAGTGCTTGTCGTATAACGCAGCGAGCGCTCATCTCAGGGCTTACCGACACTGTCTTGCACTGAAAAATGTTGATAGGGTTAAAAGGTGTACGTGCTTTGCAGGTTTGACCAGTTTCGGTCAAGTGATAAGCATAATTTTTTTCGTAAACTAAGACACTTAAAACCTCCGAAGTTTAGAGGCTCTAAGCTTATTAGCCTACAACATTTTATGTAAAGATATACTTACGAATTCTATTGAACTTGATGAGTCCTTGTAGAAGATCTGGATATTTGTTGACTTTGGTTCCATCGCCAGTTGAGCATTTAAAGCATTTTGGATTTTTCTGAAAGAGAAATTACTTGATTTAAGTACTAGTCGACGAGTTAAACAAAATGTATGGTAGAAAATTGCATGTGAAAGTTATTAAGTATGATTAGAAACAAAAAAGCTTACCTATACCAAGTGTCTCTGGCCGCTTGCGTGGGATACGTGGCGAGGTAGTTAGCGACTCCGGTCGAGGTAGGCCATCCGATAAGGAAACCCGTGTCATCTCCATCAGGCATCGACACCCACAGCTCAGCCAATCTTACACTTTCTTTCAACTTAAAGCAATTCGTTCCTCTTGACTTTCCTACTAGCAGTAAGTCGCTGAAGAGGAATAAATGGCGGTCTAACGGTGGGGAGGTTGCACCCAGGGGGCACAGTTGGGTCGGAGCCTCCATGATGAAGGTTCGCGGTGACAGCGAATTGGTGCTTGCGCTGATTGACCCTCCAATGTCCAAGCTCGGCCGCTTGCGGAGGCTTTTCTGTTTCTGTAAGTTTAAAGGTATATTTATCAGCTTATGTTGTCAAAATAAATGGAAAGGAGTTACTTATTAAATTGTTTTTAGCACTTGGTTCATGCCATCATTATGTTGTACTGCATTATTTTAGTTAAAATGGTAAAAATGAAAGTGTCTTATGGGAAATATGGTTTTACTGGTAACAATTTGAATGTTTCTGAAACTCTTCAAAGATTTTCTGGGAGACTGTAAGATCCAGATCATCCAGAAGGTTTAAGATGTTATCAACTGCCCCAACAGGTAACTATGCTACCCCACACGTTTCTGTGGCATATTCACATTCTTGCTTGTAGAGGTATAATATTTTGTTTGTATATTACATCTATAAGGCTCATATCTGCAAGTGACCTCGCCATGCGTACTACATTAGCTTACTCCTAAAGCTCTAACCTGTGCATGATGCGAGGCGAGTGCGGAGGGCGCATCAGCGTCGTGCAAGGCGAGGTAGTCATGTGGGAATAGGTCTTGCACTCGCTCCAGGTCGGAAAGCCGAGTCGCTCGCCGCCGACCGCACCCGCCGCCAACCAACCGCTCATACTGGGCCAAGCGCTCGATCTGTTGACAATACACACATATATATTATTATCTTTTCTCTCTATTCAATGTTTAAAGTGTCTATAGGATTTTGTGTATGCAATAACGTTTAAAATGCATTGAAATGAGATGTGTCATAGAACCAAATAAGATCAGCAGCCATTTAAAACGCACACAGAGGCAGGAAATTATTTTCAAGCGAGCATGATCGAGTCGATTAAATCCATCTATTGTGAGTTAACGTAATCTAAATTCCCATCGCGTCATAGGTTTGGAGACTCCCGAGGGTAACTTCCCGGGCGCCTCGCGGCTCCCTCAACCGTGGCCACGACAATGCCATCTTATTATAACCAGGACAAAGGACCGTGAGAGAATCACCAGTCATTGTCCGCTATGCAACTACAAACACCCTAAACAAAAGTGTTTACGAACGTTCAGTTACAACAGGTAGGTTTTAATGACCATAAGTGAGGTCACGTACTCACGACTGTTCGTAGAAATATTCACACTTCGAACTAGTCCTCAGCAATGAGCTGATAGTTTTGAAATTTTGTGCAACAAATTGTACAACGAAAAGTATTGGTGGTCGTGGTGGATGGCGTGTTCACTGGGCCATGAAATTACGTGTTGGACTCACGATATTCATCATAGTGTGCAAGTTTATGTTATTTGCCTTCCTATTAGTCTATATTAATGTCTCCGTCCAGTTAGATCCTAGATATACTCAGATCTCCTAGGGGATTTCAATTGGAATTTTTCTTCACACAGATTCTTTGAGGGATTTACTTGTCCAAGAAATCTGGTCTAGCGTATGTTTTTAATATTCTGTTTTTCGTGTGCAGATAATTAACCTTACCTAATTAATTGAAATTTTATATTTTAGGCTGACATTTTATTCACATTAACCGCGTCACGTTGCGAATCCAAGATCCGTTCATCACACATTCGAACGTTATATTATTGTGTACCAATGTTTGACGTTGGTCCGCATAAAGATTGCGGCGATAACTGCATCATTAAGGATACTTAGTCATTATGCCTGAATACTGTAGAGTTATTGTACTGTAAATGATTGCTTATTAAAGTGCGCGCAACCGCGACCTGACGCGCTGTGATTTCCATTTGAATGGACAGCTTGACACCGGCCCGTTACACGATCAAACCATGGACACATCATGTGCCAACATCATGATTATTATCAACTGCATAGAACGGTGTACAATTCATACACCACAACACACATACGACAATACGCTTTGCTATAATAACCAGCTTTTTTTTTTAACAGGCTAATGCTGTTGGTCTCTTCCGACCTTTACAACGTCACCGGGCGAGCGGGAAAGCGCTTAAGGCATCCAGCCATCAAAAATGAGAGGCAACTAGCTCAAGGGCACCCTTGGGATGCGAGCCTCGGTTTGGACCGTTGCCAGGATAAAATGATCGAGAAGACTATGTCCACTGGAAGAGTGGACCCTATTGAAAGTCACGACCGTTCTAGCTAAGCTACGGGAGGTACGTCGACCTCGCCGGCGTCGTAACAACGCTGGTATCCTATACCGGTGCCGAAAGCGGTTTCTGAGTAGAAGTGCTAGATTGGTGTGGTGGTTCTAGCGCAGCTACCTTAGGATCGTCCGGGTCACTCAAGACGTGTCTCGGGCGACGACACGGTGGACATAATAACCAGCTAAATACATATAATTCGAATAGGCTAGTTGAAGAATTTTAACCTTCCATAATAGTAAAACAACAAAAAATACTCCAAGAACAAAGGATATACATATAGCAGGCGCCTCTACGAATCAACATTGGCAGACAGAGCTCTAAATTTTAAGACATTCTTTGTATTTTATCTGCCTAATAACTCTAAAAGCCAAGATTAAAGCTTTAGCAAATAAGATGGATGTTTTTCGGGCTCGAGATAAAAAGGGGCAGTAAAAGCTGATCGGGTGTGGAATGGCGTAACATTCCGATTGTTATTGTTTGCCCTCACAAATGTTTGCCTCAGGTTAGCTTAAATCAGTGCTGGTACCACGAATTTAGAGCACCTCAAATAGACGTGTACGTTATCTGTGCGCATGTTACACGAAACTGCACTTTCTAACACAAATATTTAGTTTGAGTATAAGTTGGTTCGAGCGTAAGTTTTTAGATAACACGTAAACTGTCCCAAAAGTTGATAAGACGGTGCGCGTGCGGTATGGGATTGGGCAATAAGCTATGCCTGCGCTTTTTACAAATTATCTTTATCAATTTGTTACATTTCCTGTTAAGTGGACACGCCTAGACACCACTTTTTAAATACTTTAAGCGGTGTCCACATTCAGCTATTAAACTAACCGTAAACTAAAGATAAAGTATAACGTCTATATATTAGCTGCGTGTTCACGCATTTAAATGTGTTTAACATTTTTGTTAAGTAATTATTACACATCTGCTGACTAGGTCTACGTAATTATTAACTTCTAGGAAATTAAACTTATTGGACGATTACTTTATTAGGACGAAACTAATGTAGGTAAGTAATTATGTAATTTTTTGCAATATAATAATCACTATTAATCAGTTAAACGTGAATTAATTATGTTACATGTAACTAATGTAACATGTCAAAGTAACGAATTATATCCATATTTATTTATTATTATTATAGTTTTTACAACAGAAATTGTATACTAACAATAAATTTGGTTTTATTACAATACAAAAACAACAATACAACCGATTTCTTCTTAATAGATCATAAAGTTATTTATACAGAACTGTTCCAAATGATAAACGTATAGAAATATATAACTGCACTTATTAAAAGACTGCATGGCTAATAGATAAATGGCTATAAATACTTATATAATTCGTTTAAATAATGTACGAAGAATGTATGCCACAATAACAAAACAGTTCCAAAAAACCAACAGCAGTAAGTACAAGCTTGAATTATTAATTAAAAAAACAGCATTACATAATTATACAAAGTCAGTTAATAAATTGTATATCTTAGTGCCTAGTACTAAAAATTCATTGTTAGTACCTATTAATTTACATACTTTATTACTAAGTAAATAATCAATGTACTTCATAAAACCTAAAGAATTTTGGAGACACTTCAACTAATTTTCCCTTTTCACTCGTATGCTTTCGAGGCGCCATAATTACCCAGAAATTGTTACTTGACGTTGGTTTAAGAGCAAATTTACTGCTTTAAAGGTTATTAACGGTGCGACGTGCGGTTCTTGGTATGCAATCAGGGTGTGATTCATCGATGGATTTCAATTCAATGGAACGAGAGGAGGATGCTGAATATCCCTATTCAGCTCGCCCTCTGAATATACCTACTTTATAGTGTTGGCGTGATTGATTGCCGATTAGTATCTTATTCCTTATGTTGCATTCCTCTGTAATATTTTACAGTTTATTAGCATGGCAATACTTTAACGTTAAATGCTTCTGTAAAAGGACTTTTAGTAAGAAATTAAAAATATATTTATTTGACACTTTTTTATATTTATTTTTATGTAAACGGACGATCTAGTCGTTTGCTTGATGTTAAGCGTGACGGCTTTCCATAGTTGCAGTGCTATTCGAAACAAATTTCTGTGTGACACTGCACTGCGCACGCCATCCTGCATCAACACAGTGTAGTAATAAGATATTTGTACCGTGAATCAGGTGAAAATGTCTCATTGGCCCAGTAATTTCACTAGATAAGCTACAGAATCATTCAACCAGAACACAGCAATTCTTGCACACAGCTTGGCGGCAGAATATTTGACAAAACGGTGGCACTTGTATAAACTCTTGCAGAAAAATCGAATTACATAGTATAATGAATCATAAAGCTAAGCTACTAAGGCCTAGTCGTTCTTGCTGTTAGGAATACAGAACGTAATCGTGTTGAAAACTATTGAATATTACATATAGCGACCGGGTAAGTTAGCACATAGAATATGTACTTACTAATATCGTATTCAATGCAGGCATGAGCTTAAGTTCCCAGTAGCGGCCGTTGGTAACGCTATACCCCAGGCAATACTAATGTCCGTTTGCCATTAGCATGCACGCTTGCTCAAGTTAATCTCAACAAATCAAGATCAGATTTCATTCTCATTATTCAGTAGCGGGTGGTTTATATTTAAGAAGTGCCAATAAACATGTTTATGATATTTGACACTAGGTTATGTTATGCGTATTCGTTAGCCGCCTACACTTTTAAGCTATTGTACTGTAGCGTTTGATACGTTCCTGGAGATTGTATCCCAATGTTTAGTTATACAGATATTCATTTCTGAAGAGATAGCGTGTAGCAAAAAGCAAACAACAAAGAAATTCAATGTGTATCAGCAGAGAATGTATAAAAAAACCTTTACAAAACTCCAAATATACGCAATGACAGACTAAGTACAGATAACATTGAATGGGGGTGAGTAACAAAAGCTTTTGAGCTACATACTTTGAAGATGAGCCGGAACTATGAGTTGGCATTAAAGCGGTATTGTAGCGAGTGAAAATATTTGGCTTATCGCAGTGACATCTCAAGAGGTCGTGTCAAAGAACAGCGGGCCGTCGCCGACTTGAAACTGAATCCGCACGGTCGCTTTCATTTCTAAACAACGTAACTGAGTTTGATTACTTTTTTAAATAAAAATCTCTATTCTAACCGTCTCTTAATTATCTGTTGGTTTCATTATTTATGCGTACTTACGCTATTATGTCTCTTTAGATGAACAGACTTGAACTTTTGGGTCGGGATGTTTTAGTACTGATATTTTTCTAACAAGTAAAACGACGGTGTATGTCATAATGTATGGTAGAAAATTTCGCGATGTAGCTATTTCAATGCAGAAAGAAGTCTTAAAGCTTCAGACAATTTCTCTAAAAATTCAAATCTCTTATGAATTGTAGTTGAAAGTGCTATCATTTGAACTTGACTTTTTTCGAGTTGCCAACTTATGAAACTGTCGAATCATTGTTGTTGGTGAAAACAATACCACAATACAATATAATGATAACTCATTTCACTTTTAGACAGAATACCGTTTAGTAAAAGCTATTTGTTTCAAAGGTCATGATTAGAAACTGGAGTCACATGGGTTTCTCTTTATTAAAATGACATATTTTTCATAACGGACCATATGTGTCCCACATTAGCGAGGGGAGGAAATATTAAAGCTCTTTGATATTAAATACACAATAAAACAGTTATTGGGGTAATATAAAAATCTAAAGGATGTATTCACTTTACATGTACAATGTATAGATACAAAAAGCTGCTAAGAGTTCCTATGACTGTGTTGAAGCAACGAATGACCTAAAAACCCATGTTATACCAATTTGTACCTTTTACAACACGCGTAGTGGAATAAAGAGGTTTCTAGTTACTGAGTATTCCTTTGTTTGTGTTTGAAGACTTTGTTGAGTGTGTTAATAAGTGCTAGGCTGTTTAATTATCACAAGAAAAGAGGTTAAGTCTTATAAGAAATATGATTAAAAACTAAGTTGACTGAAAAAGTTTGATAAAGAAAAAACATGCGAATGTATGTTTATTTCTTGATTTATAATTAATATTTATAATAGGTCTTTACCTATGAAATTGCCGTTTGCAGTACAGACTTTTTCAAACAAAAAAAGTTTTGATTGGCTATGAATTCTAAATTCAAATTAATTATGTTTTAAAAATAAGACATTCTATTTACAATATAAGTCTTTTGTTTATTGATTAGCGTTGTATTTTCATTACATTTCAACATCTTTCCTCATAATGGATACTTTGAAATTTCGTGTAATTATGGAATATGAGTTCCGTCGTGGCACCAACGCGGCACAAACGACACGTAACATCAACGACGTTTACGGAGAGAACTGTACAAACGAACGTACAACCCGTTATTGGTTTGCTCGGTTCCGTTCTGGGAATTTTGACTTGAAAAATGAACCTCGTGGTCGTCCGGAAACTTTGGTCAACAATGATGAATTAAAGGCGATTGTGGAAGCTGATGAATCTCAATCTACAGCTGAGCTGGCAGCAGCTTTTGATGTTAGCATCAAAACAATATTGGTCCATTTGCGACAGATTGGCAAGATAAAAAAGCTTGATATATGGGTGCCCCAAGAACTTAACGATCGCCAGCGCAACGTACGCGTCGAGACTTGCCTTGCGCTGCTTAACAGGCACAGAAATGAAGGAATTTTGAACCGAATTGTTACGTGCGACGAAAAATGGATTCTTTTTGACAATCGAAAGCGCTCAGCAAGTTAGTTAGATCCTGGTTCGGTACCAAAGCAATGTGCAAAACGAAAAATGACCCCTATAAAGGTGATGGTCACAGTTTGGTGGTCTAGTGCTGGTGTGATTCATCATAGCTTTTTACAAAACGGCGAGAGCATTACTGCAGATGTGTACATTGAAGAACTGACCACAATGATGGCGAAACTCGCACGTCTGCAACCAGCTTTGGTCAATCAGTCGTCTCCACTGCTACTTCACGACAACGCGCGACCCCATACTGCACAACAGACCGTCTCTAATCTGCATGAGTTGGGTTTGGAAGCTCTCCCTCATCCGCCATACTCACCAGATCTTGCGCCTACCGACTATTACTTTTTCCAAAATTTGGACAACTTTTTAGCGGGAAAAAAATTCAATTCCCAAGAGGCAGTACAAAACGCCTTTGAAAAGTTTGTTGTCTCCCGTCCTGCTGATTTTTTCAAGAAGGGCATCCATAAACTGCCACAGCGTTGGCAAAGATGCATTGATTGCAGGGGTGATTACTTTGAATAAAATAAATAAATAAGTTCGAAAAAAAAAATACTTTAACTTTTTTCAAACAAAACGGCAATTTCATAGGTAAAGACCTAATATATGGAATTGGATTGCTTAAAAATAAAGAACAAACAAAAGCTTCAACATTTTGTTTGAGCACGTCATAAAACGCACAGATGATTCACTTCAACAGGCAGCGTTGAAACGCACTGACACAAAAATAATGTCTTGTAATTACAGCTTGGACCATACGGCCACCATAAATCATAAAGAAAGTAGCGAACGATGGCAGCGAAGAAGACATCAAGCGTGGAATTTCCGATTGGGATGATGAAGGAGTGCTGCGTGGTTCCAAATAATGCATTCTGAACCGAATCTCGGCGAAGAGATTGCGGTCAACGGCCAGCACCAGAGCCCCTCGTGTCTTTTTGCTTTGAAACAAGGACGAGAAAAAGCTCGTAAAATTTAACAATCTTTCAAAGGAACTGCCAAGTTGAATTGCATTCAGCAGTTGTGAACAATTAACGAATGCGATAAAACAAATTTGCACGTGTCGAATGATTTAAAACGCAGCCTTTCGGATAAGCTTTTAAGAGGTACGTTAAAATAATATAAATTGTCACATCAATGAAGATATCCAGATTGCAACTGCTATAAAATAAAATTAAAGTGCGTAGATAAAGTGGAAGAGATAGTGAATTTAAAAGAATTTTTAATTTGCTCTATCATTTGTGAGGAACAGTTTAATTTTTTGCAAGTCAATACTTGACGAGGTATCACTCAACATGTTACAGTTTATCAATGAAGCATTCAAACAGCCCGCATATTTAGCAATCGCACTAGCACACATAGGTTAAACGGACACATCTATTGCTTAACAATTAAATGGCAAGCACAAAGAATACGCATCATTACACATTAACAAAACCTACTCTTTTTAGAATATTCTTTTGAGTGACGGCACATCAAATTGGATTACGTAACTATTTAAAGTTAACAATAGAGTAAGCGTCAATCATGCGTTGGAGACGTTTTTAAATAAGTTCATGGGAGAAAGTACATCGCCTGGGGCGGGCATGTAACGCGGCGGAGTGCACTCCGCCTTACATATCGCAGTAAGCTGTGTATAGGCCGGTTAATTGAGGCGAGATCTGATCGCCCCCGCGGTCACTTCCACTGACCTTTGAACGAACTCTCCAAATAAAATGCGATCTCCACACCACGCCACGGTGGGTACGCCCCAGTATGTGTGCAATCCGTTGATTGGATTGATAAGTGACATTTAAGTCAGAAGTTACGCAGTACAACGCGAGCACACAGAAAAGTTGATTGACTTCGTCGTTTCACAAGCGATTTCCTTGCATGTCAAAACTAAACTTATAGCTACCAATATGTCCACTGTATTTCTTACCTAATAACGATTTGTGGGTATAAGAGTAAAAAAAATCTACTAAGTTTACGTAATAATCGCATTAGTCGGATATTTTATCTCACTAAATCTGTTGCAGCGAAGAATGAAATCCGAACACCGTTAAATATTTGATCGGATTTGCGTCGACTTATGATATACGAGTAGGGATGGACGTGACACTCAGGTAGGTAAGGAGTTAATTTATCTACCTGCGTAGCGCGTCGGGGATTTATTTAGAGATGACCAAATCGTGACAAAATCGATGATAACAATATTCTAAGCTTAAAACAATAGAAAAGAGTGGGCTGTGGTCCGGCTATTCGATAACTCGCTAGCTTCTTGTTTCCCGCTTTCTCGTTGCGTAAGAGACAGCATTGTTTATCAGTTTACATCATCGAGTGGCCGCTCGATTCACAACTCGAATCGATACCTCAATCCACTGGACTTGTCAATCGACTACGAGTACGAGATGCGTGACACACTTTTGCGTAACTTCGTTAACGATTATCTTGCGAGCAACTAAGTGGGGCTATTAGTAAGTATGAACTATGCTAGATATATAGGTTTAGTAATACAGGCGATTATTTAACAAAAACTAAAATTTAAAAAAAAAGCATTCATTTATAAGAAGTTTTATCCATTGTACAGTCTCACTGTGAGTTAAGTTGTAAATATTTTACCAAACAATGATTTATAGCATGACTTCTCTTATATCTCAATACGTATTACATAAGGTTTAATATTGTAGACATATTATTAGCCGTCAATACGTGAATGGGGCATTTTGCATCATACTTATGGCACACTGAATAAACACAGCTTTGCTCCCAGAACAATACAATCTGTCGGTAAAGATCCATTCAATTACCGGTAAGTATGTTAGTAGTACAAAATTGCTCTATAGACAGACTGTTCGTGATGTTTTAATAATAACCGTTGTCAATATCTACAATCCGAACGCTTCTGTACATTATGTAATACAATAAAATTATAAATTACACATGGTTCAATGTCTTAAAGGACACAGTCACCTTGGGCTTGGTATACGAATAATTATTTACAATTATACGATAGAACAATCACGATTGCAAATAACCATTATGCACAGTATTTAATAGCGTATCTAAAGTATTAATCAAAAAGTTTTACTTTAATGTATCTACCCAACATGGTCTTTGATTTTTAACGCCTTTCCTTATTGACAAACTATCAATTTTTTGATTACTTAAGTTGGTACATTTAGTTTTTGTATATTTAATAGTATAGTAGTTAGGCAATATTGTGATGAGAAATAATATGTACGTTTACAATTTTATACCATAATTAATCATTACAAATAAGATCCACGCCAAAAGTATTACAAAATGGCACCTAACCCATTTTTTTTTAAATTTAATATTAAGCCCTTTTGTACTTTTCTTTGTAAGGTCCTGAAAATAAGCGTGTAAGTAATCATGTCTAGGTAATGTAAACGAAATGTTCAGGTAAACACGTAAAATTAACTATTACTCTTATTTTTATAACAATTTTTTGAAGTGAAGTGTGAAGTCTTCATGAAAAAAAAAAAAACAATGCTTCTGCGCCCGTTTTCAAGCATTACGGAGTCCTGACATAACGAGCAACTACAAGTACCATATTAACAAAAAATGTCCCGGCACTTAAGGCTACTTTTCTCTCTAATGTAATGTGGGCCGTAATTTGAGCCCAAGGCCCCAAGGGCGCAGTGGACCGGCGCGGCGCGAGCGTATGCCGTGCTTCCCGGAACATAATTCCAACATATTAAATACTATGGTACAAACACAACATCTACCCTAGCAATTAGTCAGCGAGTGCCACAAAATGTTTTGTTTTTTTTACATCTTCCACGGATAACCACTTTAAATAATTTAACTGGAATAATAGCCGTGTCAGAAGAGGACAAAAACTAGTGACGAAGCGACCATAACTAAGTTGAATAAATAAAATGCAGACACCTGCAGAGACAATTTTTTAAAATATTGTTAGGAAAACGTGGGTTTTGACTAATACAGAGCCTGCCCTTATTTCTTGCTAATATTACTTCATCATCTTACCAAATAAAAAGGGTCATGTTCACCAAATATTTTGTTAGGATCATAATGACATGGAACCGTTGGAATTATTTGTGTATAGTTTTTTATTAGCATTCCAGTATTGCATTTAAAGTCACGTAGGCTCTTGGAGGAAATTAAGCATGAGTGGGGTCTTTTTCCTGCCGACAATAACTGGCCACTGGTCCACTCGCATCTTTTAAGTTAGTCACGTCCACCTGTTATAACTAAAGGCGTACAACTGTAATTTAAATGCCCCATATTGGAAATCTGTCCGAAACTGGTCGATGCAATGATATGTTTACGAGCAATCTTTTGAGTATTTAACTCTTTTTACCAAGGCTGTTCACCAAGACAAAGCTGTCCTTCCTTGTTTCGGATTGCAACGTTTCGTGCTCATTACAAAGCGATGCAGGCAACTTCTTGTATTGTAAGCTTGTTTATTGTTGGCAGAAAACAATCAAACATTTGTTGGATCGTGGTGGGCACAGACGGAGCCGATCTCTGCAGGACGTCGGCTAATGACTGCCGACGATTCCTGACGTCGGGGGGTCATTCAACTCCCACCCGCACGTGGTGCACACGTTATCTTCAGCTGCACAGATTGTACTGAGAACTATTTTCGTAATACATCCTTTGGGAGCGTCGCCTTCGGCTAGCTAGAAAGCGTTCCTTTGTGCCACGTCATGCAACCATTACGTTCACACTGAAAAATTACGTGACGTTTCTTTGGTAATCACTAATAATACGGTTGGGCTATATAGAGCGGCTTCAAAGAAATTTACCAGTAAGTACTTCCTTCATATCTTTTATGGATTGGTGGGAACTTGTGGAGATGTACCCACAATGATGGGAGTCCTATTAGCCATCGATCGCGCCCAAGTACCACCGTTCCACGAACAAAGAACAATAGTGGGTAATTCTGTAATGTCTTCTTATTACCATGCATGGCGCAACACGCTCTTGTAAACCATGCCTCTCATGTATTCTATGGTTATTATTCATACAACGCTATTGGCTATGCCATACTCAATGTTGTATTGTAAATTCATATTTTGAATGTGGTTTGGCATTGTCGCTAATTTAAAATCGCCTTCATTTATACCTGTCTTAGAATATATAATAATAATAAGTAATATATTTAACTCATACAAAGTCGTCATGAAAGGTTAAGGCTGTTACTACAATAACCTGTTGATGGTCGTATATTTCTCGACAGATGCGCAGTCCTTTTAAGGGTGGTTCGTCTTCAGTAATTGCTGCAATGATATCAAATTGATGTTTTTTCGTGGCTGCGGCGAGCACGCGCGCGTCGCCGCAGACATCTAGCGTGTTTTTTGTTTCGCTGCACTTGCAGAAACGTCTTTAAATTAGTTTGAAGGTTCTCACCTTTTGTTGTTTGTTTTTGAAAATAACCAATTAAAATACGTTCAACTGTACTCGAACATCGAATTCTGCGTATGGTCGTAGTAAAAACTTGGAGGCTAGTTTTAGCAATAGTTTATTTTCAATTCCTGTTATAGACCTGTTGAAAATTGATTGCAAGAGCAGGTGGTTTTATAAAAAGACGGTTATATGTGAAATACCATTCTATTTCTATTCTTATTTTCATTTAAATTTAGAAATTATCGTTTAAGTTCATTTTTAAGAGTAATCAAGGTCGGTCGTTACATTACCATAGTTATTAAAATAAATCAAAGAGTATTTTTTTAATCAACTCTAAACCACCGTCCGAATTCAATTATTGGTACCTTTGTGTCTTTTTATTAGTTTACGCTTTAATTAGATGTCGTTTTATTATTAAAACAGTTATTAATGGTAAAAACATTAAACAAAAACTAAAAAATTAAGGTAGAGTTATGCGTATATGAATGATATTAATGGAACGTTTTGAAGGCAATTTGCCTCCATAAATGTTTACTAATAAATGAATACACGTTAGTGCCAAAAGACGTATTTAATCATTTGCAGTATCGAAATCGAATCGGACGGTCCCAAAGCGAGGCGTGTCATTTATTCCTTTCATTGAATGGAAATCGCTACACGCATTAAAATATGGATATGTGGTCATAAATTTTATGCTCTACTTTACACTGACACGATTTTAATTATACCAGAGTGAAAAGAAATTATTGTGTTGGAAACACAGTCTGCGTTAAATTAATTAATTCGATTCAATCAATCACGTAATTGGTCTCGAGGTGAACTTTTAAATGGAGTTTTGGGTTACTCGCTCGTAAATCTGGTTCAGAGAGGGTAATTACGGAACGATCATTATGAAATACGATTCAATCTATCGTATAGATGTGCATACATTCATTGGCTTTCCAATAGGCTTATGTAACGTGCGGTAAGGCTCGTTTAGATTGAGGTGCAACCTACTCAAACAGACCCAAATTGCCCCCGGCTCTGTTGAACCTACTCATTAGGTAATTATGAACAGTTTTTCTTAGGCTCAGGTAAGAATGAGGTCGTCGCATCGTTAGAGCGTGTGTTCTAGTCTATCCAACCTCTTTGTTAGATAGAAATAAGGAAGGCACCGAATTTTGTTTCGGAAGTATTTTTCTTTAGTATTGTTTGCATGTTTCCATTTATGTTTGATCATCCGTGATCCGTGTATCCTCGATTTTTTCGTGATTGACTAAGTTTTTGTATATAAGGTACGAATACGAATACGAATTTTGACCGTAATTATTTATTTCCGTGCAAAATACTTTATGGTAATTGTTGGTAATCATAATCTCGTACAGCAGTGAACACACAGGTATAATGAATTATTTTCGATTATGTCCAAGGTTCTATGAGAATTGCAGTATTGTTGTGTACATTGTGCTCCATGATTACGATCAGGTTTCCAGCATAATCACGACACGTTTTTTTCGTTTAACATACATTACGCGTGCAGTGTTGTTAGTTTGGCACCGAATGTTTTACAAATAGGCATTGTATTTGCAAATTGGATGGAGTCGTGTCAGAGGGACTTATGGTAAGCACTTTTAATAAGCAGAGCTAGGAAGGACATTGCCTGGGTAATTGTAAATTTACGGCTCTACCAAAAGTTCTTTCCGTGATTTGTGTGAGAAGTGAATGTGCCTCAGTTTCAGCTACGGAAGATGCAAGAATAAAAATGAATGGTCTACACATAGATTTAAATACTCGACAGTCTCAAAAATAGCATATCACCTTTATCATTATGCTTTAGCTCATTTATATAACCTATGTTATCATCAACCACCATTATCACTATCACTAAAACAGCTATGTGACCTGGCTCTGTGACCCAAAGCCGTGTTCTGTAATTATTAAGGGTCAGGTACCAGGGGGAACAAAACACCCGATCGAGAAGTCAGAGGCGGCCTTTATTAACCTACTTCAGGACAAAATAATAATAGGAAAGTGAGTTTTTTAAAATAAAAACTCTTTTTATTCTGGGAATTAATTTATGTTTTTATGTAAATTATGGTCACACAGCACAGCGCATAAAGCAAACATAAGAATCTATGCTAAAACAAATACTTTGCGATGTCAAGACCATTGAATGTTAAACATGTCACTTAAAGATTCAAGGTGACATGATAAGGAAAATAACAGGGTATGAATATTGCTAATGAGAAACAAAAAAACAAATACATATAGATGAACACAGTACCTCCTCGTTTTTGGAAGTCGGTTAAAGCCATAATAAAATACTTAATTCCTAGTTTCTACTACTACTGTTCATAGTAAAGTAGCTTACAAATACAGGATGTTTTGTAACTCTATCTCACTATTGTAACGTTTCTAACCATCAAGCCAACTAAAGAAAATCAATTGTTATTGACACTAGAATAATAGTTGCCAGAGACACCATTGTTCAGTTAACAATACAATAATAAACCCTGCTAAATTTTGGTAATGCTTTCCAATCCTTCGGCATACATACACTAAGTTCAAATATATACATCAACTAAGTTTTCTAACGAAAAGAAAATAGACCAAATAAAAAAAAATGCATTAGTAAAAGGTAAACTCACATGCATCATTTAAAAGTCCTTAATAAATAAACTGCAGTAGCAGTGGTCACTCGCACAGGAACATCACTAGATCGCCGGTCACTTACGACCTCTGGTTTAAGTTTACGTTTATAATAATATAGTTTATTGGTACCGCGAGTGCAATGCGCGGGAGTCACTAGTGTTGCGGACTCGTGCGTCCTGCAGCGTAGCGCGATGGGGACTGCTGCGCATGCGTCGGAACGCGCGCTCCCGGCGCAAGAGACGCAACTACGCTCTATCGTCGCGTCCGCCCTACGCGCTACGCAAACCGCCCGCCCTAACACTGTGTAAGTAATCTGTGTAGTTTATAGCACAAACAAAAACATGAAAGGATATTTATTATTTTTATAGGTCATTTTTATCGTCAACGAAAAGCAAGTATTATCGGACCTATAAAAATAACAATGAACATACTCATATTATTTTACAATCAAACTTATCTCTATACATAAAATGGGTCATAGACACGTTTTATCGACGCATCGAAAAGTAAAAGTCAATCACAAAGTTCTATGGTGAATAAAACACCATAATTTATGATGGTAATATATTGTCGTAGACATTTTGATATCTCACCGATAATCGAACAAAACAAAACTAAAAACCGGTCGTTGCGAAAAAAATGCTGGCAATATCTTGATGTTGGTACTGTATACAATAGCTGCAGTGAGGTCAAGTTATTGACGAATGACAGTTGGTATATAAATCATCCGTGCAACACTTTGGAGTGGTATAATGAAAGTGTTTGATGATGTGCAGCAAAATGGCTCACGTATGCCCTTAGTGATATGACGTTGCTACGGCTTACAAGCAGAAAGTGTCACTTTTTAAATCAATCATACCACAGCTGCACTTACACACCCGAAGCTACCAAAACACAGCTTTAATTCCGCGTCGATCTGTCTCTTATTTAACATTCAACCCAAATTATAATAATCGAGCGCAGGTCACACAGGAAACGAACCGCAAAGAACTGACCAATTAACCAAATTAAAACTATACCGCATTAATTCACGACAGATGCTTATTATAATTTGCCTAGCGATAATGCAGTGTCGAAACTTCCGACTGCTTGCGACACACTCCTAATAGCTATCGATTGCCATTCGGTTGTCAACTCAGTTGAATAACTTCTATTGGGTAATGGTTTTTAATTAAATATACAATACAAACACGCCACACATAGCACAGTGACAGATTTTAATCAAAAATATTATAGAGAGGGACATAAATTAAAAACGTGTCGATGTATCTGTGCCGACAGCGTTTATTTATTTCAATAAAATGTTGTTCATGTACTTACATGTACAAGTTGTAAAGTCGTAGCGCTCGTAGTAGTTTCGGTTATGGTATTGGCCTAAATAACAAACAATGGCGTTGAGGAGTTGTGTTTCTGTGGCAGAGTAACCTGAATTCAACGACCCCAACTGTGCCTGATTGAATTAAAACCAGTTAAATTATATCATTGGCCTTCCGACGTCGACTGTAATTCGATTAACTGATGCTTCGATGCTCGTCGGGCACGACGCGACGCCCATTTCCTTTTATAGTCCTTTCTCTTCATTTTTACTTTATCTCCTATCTACCACTACAGCTCGTAGGCGTTTTGATGGGGATACATCGAAACCATTAACAAGAATTTTATTTTTGTCTCAAGACCACTTTGCTTGTAGTTGTTTTGTCGGAACTATACCAGTTTAGTACCTACATGTCTCAAAATAAGAGGCGTATCGAACTGAATGCTGATCGTCCACATATTTTTGCTGTCTGCATTTATATTCTTGTTGCGTCTATATTCACTCACATACGTACGCGAACATGTGTCATATCCAAACTGGTCAAGCGATGGTTAGTATATACAAATAAATAATAGACGAAATACGCTGAATGGTTAATTGGTTATTAATGTAAATTCGCAGTGTACTACTTGAAGACGTGGTTGGGTTTACTGGTAGCTAAAATGCTTACGTAGATCATTGTAGTATCGCTGCATTTGGGTCGTTATGTGATGAGAGTGTAAGGTTATATTTTTATGTAGATAAGAATCTGATAGCACCAAAATAGAAACAAATAGCATTTACATACAAACCTAATAACATGTGACCTATTTAAAAATGTTAATATTAGAAAATATTGTAAGTAAATTGCCTATTCAATGCGAATAGAATTTTGTTAAAAGGAAGTGAAAAGCAACACCCAATAGAACAACATAGAATTTCTAATTTCAACACTGCAAAACGAATTCTAGTGAATTGTGGTATAATATTGCTGTGAAATAGTTGTCACGAAAGTTAGGAAACATAACAGCTGTCACGAAAAGTGTCGCGATATCAAATTAAGACAAACATTTTACAAAAAAGCTGCTGAAATGGTTTTACTTCTCAACCTTCATTTTTAATTAAAATAAACAGTGGTAACTACTAGCAAAAATATTTTACACTTTAAGCTGCCGATTCATGTCAAACTTTAACAAGGTTGTTCCCTACGAGATTACAGTAAATAGATCGGTCAATATAATGAGATATCTACGTTACAGTTATTTATGAGGCATTATCCAATTTTCCATTTTACATCCATTATGGTGCTCCTGATCATAGCCGAGCGTGCGTGTTGCGCAGACGCAGGCACGCTATCTACAATCTACAAACATTATAGCTTAACTAAAATAACAGTATTATAACCCACCTAGTATATAAGCTGTAATATACCTAAAATAAGTTGTTTTCAGGAATCTTTTACTGTTCTCGTGATTAAAATGAACACTGAAAAGGGCACTTCGTTTTAAAGAAAGTAGTATGAAAGCAGAGCTTTTTGAATGGCGCTTGTTGAATAATATGTAACCCAGGAGTAAGTTAAAGTTGTATCAGTATTTTATATTTTTATTTAGACAATGCTGCGTTGGAAATTTTTGTGTGGCAGTGACACAAAAATTTCAACTTAATTTAAATGGAAGTTTATAAAATATATGCTGCTCTCTAGCATTAAGTGGGCCTATGTACCTACATTTATTATTTACTAGTTGCGCCCCGCAGTTATACCCGCGGATAAAAAGTATTTTAATTATTTGCTCATCCCACGCTGTACCTGCATCATGTTGGAACAGTTGAGGGTTATCAATAATTTCTTCAATTTGCCCAATACTAGCCAAAAAAGTTAAAAGACTACGTTGCACGGTGCTACCATCGTGTTTTACAATTCCGTCAAGTTAAATGGCTTAAGTGGCTTAATCAAATCGAGAATAGATTTGATTAAGTTTCATTCCTTACAGTTTAATGCGATGAATCATCCCAATTCTAATTTAATCAACATCCTCATTCTTATTATTGACAATTTGATCTCGTAACCTCGAATTTTTAGTATTCGCAGTATCTTTGTTCAACGAAGAAAGCCCTACATTTATCAAAGTTATTATTCTTCCTACATACTTATACCGTTTTAAAAATGTCTTTAGAATCAATACCTTTTGTAGATTATTAGCAAACTATTGTTCTTTTGTTTATAAATTTACCGTTCTGTCCCGTATAGAGATTCTTTTGTGCCATCATTTGATCCATAGTTCCCGTAATAATTGAATGTAGGGCAATCTAGACTATAATTTGGATAGTAATTTAGTACCAAACAATGGCGCTTAATTCAAGGATGCAAATTTAATAGCAGGGTTTGTAGTAGAGATGCTTTTGGAATTTTTATTTTGTATTATCCATTATGCAAAGACGAAAACAGCCTGACAAATTCATACGTATTATATTAGTACGTGAAGCGTCCATTTATACTAACTACGTGGATATTCATTTCTATACTATACTAATTCTATACTAATTTATAATAATGCATAAATAACGTGCTGCTTATATGCTATAAACCTGTTAAATTTGTATTAAGTATTTATATTACGGATAAATATTAGATAATCTCATTGAGATACGACACATAAAAATATTAAATTCTAAATACAGTTTATTTCACGTTCGCTTTCGAAATAACTTTCTCCAATAAATACGAATAAAAAAGAGAATATTACCAAACTTAGAACTCGATAATTACGAGCAAGGTTTTTATCGTCCGCTACCGAGTGTCGTTTGAAGATATTTTGGTGAATTAATAAAGGAAGTATTGAATTTAAATACGATAATAAAATACGGCGGTAAATACAACATTCATAGCCGAGAGCTTAAAGCTTATATCAACGACGTTCACCCTCATTTATATGCAACATGGTTGCGCGAGCGCATTACCCATGCGCGATGGGATGCCTTGTCCACGACGGTACTATCGATTGTTTACTGATACACGCATGTCTCCGCACGTCAAGGACGACATTTATACAAATATAATCTCTATTACGTAAACAATAAGGAAATAAGAGGCGTAATTCCGTAAGCGGCCACACGGATCGTTCGATATGCCCATTTGAGGAGTTTTGTCACGAGCGTACGCACCATCACGCCGCGGTTAGGAGTATCGACTTTGACGGATAGTTATGACATTAGAATAACTTTGAATAGAGTAATTAGCTCATGAATACACAAGGCGAATAAGAAGACACTTGAGAAATTATTATTAGTAGGATCTATTGTTTGTTCAAGGTATGCATGCGGCTACTTAACGTTTATTGCATTTTAAATTATTTAGTTCTTATAAAACATAATAAACTATAGTGTGCTACGATTTGTATGGTACGTAGTTTAAATAAATTTGATGTAATTATGCTTCACAGTACAATTCGTATAATGCTTGTGTTTAGTATAAAGATATAAGCAGGGTAAATTTCACTGATGTGTTATTTTGCGTCCGCTGAGAGAATGTGTTTGACAAAAAATACAATAACATTATCAAGAAGCAAATAAAAAGCCGTAAATTCGGATCGTGTTTGCTTGTTTATTTTTTTGGTATATGGTTTATAGGTAGGTATATTTGATTAATACGTAATAAGTTAAACATTTGAATATTTTAAATCTTACACTCACATCTCTTATTTTATTTACAATGTTATCATTATTTTAGCTCTCAAACACTATTTTCTCCGAAATCAGACGGTACATTTAGGTTGCTTTCTGATGCCCTATAATGAACTGATAAAACAAGGGAGCACAC
Source organism: Ennomos fuscantarius (assembly GCA_905220475.3). Classification (NCBI taxonomy): domain Eukaryota; kingdom Metazoa; phylum Arthropoda; class Insecta; order Lepidoptera; family Geometridae; genus Ennomos; species Ennomos fuscantarius. The sequence continues at coordinate 7,358,233 of HG992039.1, forward strand.
ACATATTACATAACTTCTCATCAGGTGAGAGCGTGGACAATAGACAATTTGAAGTAAAGAATATTAAACTCCATTTAATAATGCGTAAAATATAATCATCGTTAATTCAGTTGTAAATTATTCGATAAAACATATGAAACAAGAAAAGATGTCTCAGGTTGATGAGGGCTATGCAGTTGTGCAAGAGTTGATGCACGGGAAGGGTGATTGTTTTGGATAAACGTGGCATCCATTGAAGGGTTAAGAATAAAAAGGATTTTACTGACAAATTGACAGTTTCGAGAAAATTGACTTTAAACGTCAACGGCGTCATTTTAATGTAGAGTGCTTATAAGGTAATAGAAAAGGTTTATGTAAGTTTCAGTTGCTTGAAAATGTTTTAATTCTATTTAAAATTACTAAATATAGCACTAATTCATACAATTACTGTAAAAATATAATATAATAAAATAAATATAGTAATGTTTTTATGCTAAGCAAGCTGTATTCCTGTGACAGATAAACCATTTTTAGACTCAAAATCTCGAGATTTAAGCCTCATTTCGGCATTTTGAGAATGTATTATTGAAGATAATTTCACGCTGAATCCAACGATACCCATAAGTCATTTTATCAAAATAATCAGTTAAATCCTTATTATTCTCACCCCTTCCATTATCAATAGAAAATCTTGCCGTCGTAATAGATTGGCATCAAGGGGGTCTTCTTAAGCTCATCTGTCAACTCAATTGTGAAAAACTATCGAGTGAAATGCCAGTTGAAACTTGTGCTTGCGCAACTAATGCATCGTCGAAGTGTGTCTAAAAATAATTACTATAATAGTGTTTGCAATAGAGTGAATTTTTTATTTAAATTGCTTCGATTGCATGTTGTTTTAAACAATTATTAGACTTTTGTTAATTTCCCTAAAAAATAATCTTGAGAAAACAAAAACTTTTATGAAACTATGGCTGGCCCGATATCTCAGTTGGTAGTAGTAACTCTGTCTTCTGAACTGTGGGTTGTGGGTTCGTTTCCCACCCAGGACAAACATTTGTGTGTTTGTTCTGTGTCTGGGTGTTATATTGTATTCTATGTATGTATTTAAAAACAAAAAGTATTTAAGTATTGTATCTGTTATCTGGTTTTCCCATAGTCCAAGCTTTGCTTAGTTTGAGGCTAGATGGCGTTGTGTGAGATGTCCACACATATATTATGAAAAATCAATTCCTTCAGGATGACCTTATTAGTAACGTATGGTATGGACCAGTCACGTGTAGCAGTATAATTTTTGTTCAGTTAAAAATTGAAATAAGTTACAGCAAAAACTCAATGGACAGTTACAATTAACGCTAAACTAACCCCCTGCGGCGAAGCAGATGTTAAAAATACCGCTACAATTTTCTGCGCAAAACCAAGAGCAAGTCGCAAAAAATCTTCGCTTGATTTTCTTCAATCAGTAACGACGCGATGAGGTGATTATCAAATAATTAATTATTATTAAATTACTAAACTATTAATAATTTATTCGTTGTATATTTTTGTATACAGCGATATAGTTATGTAATCACACCTAGCGCTTAATTTCAAAAGATAACCTATGACCGCAAACATCCTCCCGCACATCTTACTAATATTATAAATGCGAAAGTTTATGTGTTATTTAAACACACATATTCCGTGTTACCACAAATACATAAACAAGACTTAGACAGATGTTAAACGCGTGTTTAACATTACAAAATAGTAGTTAAACACTTGTTTAAGGCTTGTTTAAATCTTTTGTCGTTAAGCCGATTATGTTTATCAAGATTTGTTCAATAGATCTTGATGTAATTTGGTAATATAGGATGCTTGGTATTCAAAATCAATATTCGCATCAAAAATCAACTTGTTCTCTTGTTGCACTATAGAATATTACGCTCAAGAAAATCCAGTTTGATTGTAACGTCATAGGATTTTATTTCAAATAGGCTATTTTTAGCACTTTTACAAGTCGATAAGAGATTAGGTACTTAAAATTAAGTTATTGTACTAAGCAATTAAAAATTACAAAGTCCTTAATGTCTAATATCATATAGCAAACCCTATCAGCCTTATTAACTAAATAAACACGAACTAGCTTTAGACTAGTTAAATCTATCTTTTGTCTCTTTCGATCCAGCTAAATATTCCATTAGCAAAAAAAGGACAAAAGCTGAAGTAACTAATCCGAGACTAATACCCGTTTATTAATAAGGCTGTAAGGGTACAATGTGTACGTTTGAAAAAAAGGTTTTTTTTTTCCACTACTACAATGCAAAATAGGGGGATAGCGGTAAGGCCACGGGTATTAACCGTTACTATGAGTAGTTAATAATATTATGAGAGTACATAGCAACGTAGATGCCTATACATAGATAAAATATAAAAACCGTCAAGTCATAAGTGTCTCTAGGACCATTAGTGTAGATGGCTTTCTAGATACAGCATGTCGTTATCCTGTCCGCCTCGCAGTTTAATTGGCAAGTTATTAACTAATGCGCCACTTTGCAATATAAGCAATCATTGTAAATCGAAATACGGGTAGAAAGTCATATCTATGATAGGCGTTTTTCTATCAGACTTAACAGTGAAAATGAACCACAAATGGTGGTTCATTACGTGTCTATTAAAGTTAAGTAGCATTATTCATGTAACGATGTAAAATTGTAAGCATTGAAACAGCTACATTAATCAAATAAATGTATTATAATTTATATAACGTCTGGCGTTTCAAAGTCATTGATGAATTCATTCGCATGCATTCAATTTTTAGCACACATTACAATAATTTTGAAAGAATGTGGATCGTACCTTTTGTAGATTTATGATAATCTCCGTTCATAAATGAGCATTCCAATCGAGATGCATTTCTCAGCATCATGAGATAAGGTAATTTACCGGACGTTAGCTTTCAAACCACAATAATTCTTTCATATCCAAAGAGATTACTGCGACCAATACTATAATTTATAATCCGAATATTCTAATGCAATTGCGTCAGTGGGACGTCGGTGAGTTACTCCAGAAATAATTTGTTGGTCGGATAATTTGTGACGTCATTCGTTCCGATCCATCTCTCGGAATGAATGATAGTTTTAACGAGTCCCATTAATCTCGGTGCAGTCAAAGGGATCACTTTCACTTTACTAACGAGAAAAGATACATTCATGAAACGTGGTCTTGAAATTAATAAGCCGGAGGTACCCGAAGTTACGCATCTTTGAGATATGAAACATGGACTTACGCAAGTGGTGCTCAGATAAATCATTAATTAATTAATTATAGAGAGGCACAATAAAAGAACAATAGTAGAGTTCTACAAGGAGCTATAATGACCCGAGGTAGTTCTACTCCCGTGAGTGAGCGAGTAAATAGAAAACAAGTTTCAGTTTTTAACGCCGTGTGTTACACTCTACTTTTCACAACGATTGCGAGAAATTAAAATAATCTAATACAATATTACAAACGTTTATTTTATAAAAAATTTAATGTGTACAGCATTATGTCTTGTCCTTATAGTTGTTCATAATATTGAACATGTGCTCTAACGCGTTGAACTTTGCAATGATTCTTCTTAAAAAACTTCTTCAAAATACATAAGAATACTTCTTCCATAAGCGAATCAACTCGTTTTTCTATCCTTTACTACATAAACCTTTCGTAAGTCCTTACTAATATTATAAACGCGAAAGTTTCCATGTATGGACGTTTGTTACTCTTTCACGCAAAAACTACTGCATGGATTTTAATGAAACTTGAAATGCATATAGGATACTTTTTATTCGCGGGTGAAACCACGGGGCGCAACTATTTAAATAAATGTTTGGTGACTTTGAAGGCCACAGATTGATAATTATATCTTTTTCCTTTCTCTTCCATTTGCAATTCTCCATTCTCACTAGATTATGACATTTTCACAGTTGTATAATGAGTTACGGTCGCCAATTCAATTTCTAATTAGAAAATAATTCTAAAATTTAAATAAAAATTCGCGCCAATGCCTTTTTTGTTTTCTTGATCGAGGAATCAAGTCACCGCACATTATTTTCTTCTGTAGCCGCAACGCAATGCACGCATACCAAAGAGATCGCCGTGAAATGTATTTCTTTTTTTATGAAACAATTATAACTCGAGTCTTTATTTATGATTATTATACTTATAGAATACTTTTTCATGTTTGTAGGCTCATTGTTAATAGACAAAAATTAAAATAAAACTTTATGCCCTCGAGGATAATAATTTTATCCCCTCCCCACACCACGTTACGTATTTTTTGAGCAAGAGCAGCGAAAAACATTATAAAAACATTAAATGAGGTTATGATGATAAAACATTAACTTAACCATGAAACCCACAATTCGCTACCAAGGTTGGATACTTTTAAGCAGGTCGGTTATATTTACATCATTTTCACTAATTAAACATCGAATCTGTTTCAATATTATAGAAATAATTATCTGTTTCATTATTTTTTGTTGTTTGACTGGCCCGATAGCTCAGTTAGTACTATCCCTGCCTTCTGAACTTGAGTGGGTTGCATTCTCACCCAGGGCAAACCTTTGTGTGATGAACATCGATGTTTGTTTTGTGTCTGGATGTTATATTGTATTCTATGTATGTATTTACAAACAAAAAGTATCTAAGTATTGTATCAGTTATCTGGTTCCCATAGTACAAGCATTGCTTACTTTGGGGCTAGATGGCGTTGTGTGATATGTCCACAAATAAAAAAAATATATTACGAATTTATTGAAATCAAAATCTCATTCTTTACCTAAAATTTACTTCACAATAGCATTGAGAGATTATCACCGAAAAACGTGGAATACATAATGAAGCTCAAATCGGAAATTATTCGTCAGCGTTTACCGAAAATTATGTTTATGCAACAGCTATAAGCGGGTCTCCGATAATGATCGAACTCATAGATGCAAGAAAGTAAACGAAGTGAAAAGATCGTAAATATTATAATATCAATTGCATCACGTCATCATTAAATAATAGTGCTTAATCATTGCATTCTTAAATAGAACGAGTTCTATGAACTTTCAATTTTATAAATAGAACATTTCTATGAGATTCAATGAGCTTACCTATCATGCTAATGACGGGAGGCGCGTGTATCGGTACAGTACATCAATATTAGGGCATAGGTTACTGCTGGAGGGTATCATGCATCTCACGACTCTTACATAAGTACGGTAATAGATAATGCATAATACTAATGACAAGTGATATTTAAAATATATTAGGTACTTAGTGTCACGGCTCATTTTGTCTAGCACTCCATCGCGTGATTGAGCGAGGCAAATTAGATAAGCGCGTTAGTGATCGTTTCATCGAACTTTCACTTTAGGGCCGTATTTATGGTTACAGCTTCTGTGGTGTGGTGGTTGAGCAGGTCGGCTCAAAACCTGGAGACGGCAGGTTCGATTCCCGCGACAGGACAAGTGTTTGTGCACAGAAAAAAAAGCGCAAGTACTTGTTCTGAATCTGGGTGTTATGGGACCATAGTCCCCTAGTTCGTGGGTCCCTAGACACAGGGAATCCTAGTTAGGGTCCAGGATCAATGTATGTGATCGTTGGGCGTTATTATTATTGTTATTATTTATTCCCAACACTAATGTTACTCAAGCTATGATTGTTTTATTAGATGTATCTCTAATTCATAAATTTTGATTAATGTAGAAACCTAATGAATCTCTTATCTTTAATTTAAATTCTGGTAAAACCCGCCTCTAGCTTAAAAAGTAAAACTACAACAGATAAAAAACGAGCAAAAGTAAGCATAAATAAGTTAAGAGCGAGCGTGTTACGCAATGTTTGTTTTTGCCCACATTTCATCACTGCGGGGACAGTTGGTTGATAATTCGCGTAATTAACCGCATGTATGTGATAGTGCACCACTTATGTTTATGTACTCGTCGGTGTTGCTAAACCTCTAAGAATGCTTGCGTAGCCGGCCACATGTTTGGCGAGCGCGCTCCGAGCTACGCAAAAACTACGCGCGCTTTCCCAGTAATTTCCTAACTCAGTGTATAATTGCAAAGTTTTTAACTTAAACGCTTTTAATTTTACAAATGGTGCTCTACTTTGTAATGCTACACTACAATGTTTCAGATATTCTTCATCTTTACACGAAAGGATTCTCTGATTTTCTCAGGGTGAATATAAAGTTAACAATTAAAGTTTTATTACACTCTTGGACGTGTTTAAAATCCTTACTTATCTCAGGGGACAACATTTAGATTGTAGAGCAATAAAATCGTGAAAAGGACATAAATAAAAGCTTTTCTCTTTACGTCCATTTAACTTTCGTAATCAGAAACTTTGACGTAAATCAGAATAGTTGACCCGAACTGTTATCGAGCATTCCTTTAGGAACTTTCTCTGATAAGTGCACCGAGTGGAAAAATATTATACGATCGGAGTACCGAAATAATAACCTTTCTCCATATTAATTACGTCCTAGAGTGAGTGGAGAGGAGATAAATAGTGGATTGGTCGTGGGCCTCGTGTAATAGGATAGGTAATGAGCTGGTGATAAGCGTTTCTACATACAAGTGTAGTGTGTAGTCACCGTCATTAAGGGCCATAATAACAGAGCTTAGAGGCGATACGTAGGAAAGTATATAAATATAACATTCAAGAAAGGTGTGTTGAGAAATATAAGTATAGGATTTCCTTTAAGACCATGGATATAATAACGTTTTACTCGTTTGGTATCTTACCACATCCAGCAAACGTGTATACGCGAAAGTCGCTTACCTGAAAGAAAAGAAAATTCAAATCAGTACAATACTACACATCAAAATATATAATAATAATAATAACGCCCAACAATCACACACATAGATCCTGGACCCGAACTAGGATTCCCGGTGTCTAGGGACCCAGGAACTACGAGGATCATGGTGCCACAAGACCCAGACACAGAACAAGTATTTGCGCTTTTTTTTTCTGTGCACAAATACTTATCTTGCCGAGCGAATCGAACCCGCCGCCTCCGAGTTATGAACCAACCTGCTTCACCACACCTCAGAGGCTGTCTAATATAAACATATCAGTGTTAGCTGATTCTGTTGTTCGGAATACTGAACTAAATTTAATTTTACAGCCTTGAAATGCGGGTTCTTTGAGATATACACGGTGGAATTTAATTCACTCTTTTCCTTAAATGTATGTACTCGGACAATGCTATAGAATACAAGGCCCAATTAAAAAAACAGGTTTTGTTTTAGTATCTAGTGCCTCCTAAAATAACTGTATTACAGCCGAAATGTCTATTTGACGGTACACACAGCGCGGGCACCAGCTGAGTGCTTTGTAAATGTTTCTTAAACAATAAAACACCTGCTTTGTTCAAAGTCGCAAGGCTTTTCTTTAGAATTTAAATTTGATAATACCTAGATTTAAGATTTATTTCATAAGTATTATTTATTTAGTTGTATGGGAGCATTCTATAGCATGGACTGAATACATACATTAAAGGAAAAGAATGAATTAAATTCCACCGTGTATATCAAAATAACAAGAACTGCGAAGGTTTTAAATTAATCAAACTGTGATTAGTTCAGATCTTGCACAAAGCTATAGACACAATTAGGAATCTCAAGTTAATACTTAATGTTTTAGTAGGTGCTGTTCAAGAAAAATTTTATATTTGCGTACCTTAATGAGGTAAAACAAGCTTGCGATAAAACTTTGGATTGCGTAAAACTGAACCCACGTGCCACAATAAAAGTTTTCATACGGAAATGGTTCCTTATCATAAATTATACAAAATAGGAAGCTGGCACATGACTAGCCGCGTTTCTTCGTTCCGCACACTTTCGCAAGCGGTGAATGTGTAGAACATTTGCGCAACATCCGTCAATCGTCGCGTGTCGCACGTTACACGACACATGGCCACATGTGTTATTGTTAATTACCGGGTAAGAGAAAATCTATTTCTGTTCTGCGACTACCTACTGGACGCCGGGTGATTATGGAGGACGGTCAAAGCAGAGATGAGAGCTTTCTTGTTATAAGTTTTGTGGTAGAGCACCCATTTATTTATTAGCTTTGATGCAAATTTGGTGCTCTTTATGGAATAAGAAAAAATTGAAAGCTATATATTGCGAAAAATAAGGATGACGGTCATTTCTTAGCAATATTACAGGAATTTTTTTCCATTTATAAAAAATGTCTATAACAAAGAAGGCCCTCTAGATAAGCATGAAAGGAAGAGTGAAATGGACAGACGTTAATCAATAGGAAGAGAGAAAGAAAAGGCAAGTTTTTTATTTCCATTCATTTATTAAAAAAGAACGGTTTAATTTTATGAAAATTTAAAGTAATTTCTAAAGGTTTGAAACAGACCAGAGCGGTAGGCCACGGCCTTAAGGCACATAATGCAGTATAAGCAGATCAGGCGAAACACAGTCTGAATGTTTTTATTGATAACTTCTTAAAATCGTGTAAATCAGAGACGGATTTCCTAATCAAGTTATTTCTTTAAAGTATTTACGACTTGTAATCGGTACACTTAATAATTTAATCTAACATGAGCACTGAAATCATAATTTAAATATTTAGACTAAGTGCAATCACCTCGGTCACGAATATACCGTACCTACTTTTGTTTCACGATTCGTAATCTGGATCACGGCGTGTCAAACTGATTTGATTAATTAGCTTAACGAATAACGAACTACAATGCGAAACGATATCTCGATAGTTTCATAACGATTGCGATGACATAACGTTTTATCGATAGTTTGCGTGAGGTTTTTTTTAGAATACATACATAGGAATGACTTATGAATATTTTTTTAAAGAATTTGAGTAACATTTATCAGTTGTTATTAGGTCAAAATTGAGTTTTTGTACGCCTAGCGTCATCTATTGATAATCGTATGTATTAAGTCACAGTAGCCGATACTTAAGCTAGAGCTAATGTTTAGACTCAACTAATGAATGAATGTGTTAAGAACGTAAAGATTTTAAGTTCAGTGTTCAGTCGTCCCAGAATCAGATTTTGGAATGGTATTGACGCCGCAGTTTATATAATTTACAAATTAAAATAATTGAAATGAAAGCAGTTTCTTCATCATTTCATCAGTCATCAAACCCGCAAACCGTCAGACATCAGCCATCCAAGGACGCAGGGATCATCGAGGGGACACGGCATTTACCAGCATCTTCAAGGGCGGCAACGAGAGCCATCAGTTCAGACTTTAGACCAAACTATCACACTCAAACCCACCAATGTAATCAGGCTGTGTACATTGGGTATCAAATTAACTTGACGCATACTAAGTTGTAGACGTATGAAGTAGTAGTAAATACATTTGAAAGTAGCCTTGTTACGTCTATATTATACGTAGATTATCAAGAAAGTTTTATTACAAAATAAAAACACACGCGACTTTGATTATACTACAGCAAATTAATTACTGACGAGAAAGTCAGCAGTTCATTAACGAGATCCAGAAACACACGGATGATGTAATAAAAAATAATATTACACCGCAATTATGTGAACACAAAAATAGTTATACCTAATAAAAACAATGTTAAAAATTATTTTTGTACGTACAATTTTTTTAAGTACTTACAGGTTCAATTTATCCCATTACACCGCCCAGTTAAATGCGTATACCAGTTATTAATTGTATTAAATATCTTGAGATATTATACAACATAATTTTATAAATGGAGTAGCATTATTAATGAACAACAAAGATATAAACTTACTGGTATCGGTAGGTATAAGGTGACAAATAAGGTCAAATTAAATAAAAATGCGTTGAGTAAGTTTAAGAAGGTAGGTTGTTATATAAATCTCTGATTGAATTAAAAACAATCTTTTTGGCTGTATCAACAAAGTTATTCTTGCCAACATCATTAATTAATTGCATAAAACTAAAATAAAATATTAATATAGAAAGATTTCAAGAATATAGCTTAAAACACTTGCTACATCTCATCAATCATAATTGTCAAATTAAATTCCGAATAACATTCAGTCATTCGGAATTTAATTTTATATAGATAACAGCCAAAAAGTACAAAAGCTCTTATATTTTGCAATTACAGACCTCAAGCGATGATAGCTCAGTTGTTATTAAGGTTGACTTGACGATACCTGGGTCGTAGGTACGAATCCTGCAATGAGTTTGCTTTAAGATAAGGAAAACATTGTGAAGAAACCATATCACGGCGTAGGGCATTTTCTAGTGCATTATGCCCAGTAACTTCACTAGCTACAGTGCCCTTCAAATCAGAACACAGTACTGCTTGCACACTACTGCTTGGCGGCAAAATAACTGGCAAAGGTAGTACTAAGTAGGTAGCACTAACTAGGTAGTAACTACCTAAACAAACTTTGCAGAAAAGTCCTACCACCTAGATACAGATTCATTAGCTCAAGTGACGGTCTCGAACTATAAATCTGTTGCCAGTATATCCCGGCAGCCTTACTCCAGCTCCTAATTTAGACATAGCGCGGCTCCATTTGCAGCCATATTGTCACTAAACATAAGGTGTAATGTGGTTAAATATTCCTTTATTTTGATAGGTTAGCAATATCTAAATATATATAACTCAAAGGTGACTGACTGATTGACTGACTCACATAGTGATCTATCAACGCACAGCCCAAACCAATGGACGGATCGGGCTGAAATTTTGCATGCAGGTAGATGTTATGACGTAAGCACCCGTTAAGAAAGGATTTTTCGAAATTCCATCCTTAAGGGTGGAGTTCACCAGATTTTTAAACGGCCGGTTACCAGTTTAACGGTCGGTTAAACCGTTTTTGGTGTTCACCACAACATAACAGACGGTTAAATGCCATAAACGCCCGATTATTTTAACCAACCTCGACAACGTCGTTTAAATCTCGGTTACGCCATATGGTGCATTTTTCTGAGCTGTCTTTGCGATCAGAACAACATAGTTGGTTACGTTATTATCTTCCTGGAGTTATTAGCGAAATAAATAAATAATAAAAAAATATATTTATGAACATTTCACATAGCGCCATCTATCCAGAATCTAAGGAAGCTCGTATCGAAGTACTATGGGAACCAGATAATCTGTACTATGGGAACCAGATAACTGATAAAATACTTAGATACTTTTTGTTTGTAAATATATACATAGAATACAATATAATACCCGGCCACAGAATAAGCATCGATGTTCATCACGCAAATGTTGTGGGAACGAACCTTTTTAAACGAATTTTAATCATGAACATAAGTATTTATTATATACGTATAATGTCAGCCTGAGAACTATTGTGCCTACATAGGTAAGTAAGTATGTCTTTATACCTAGATGATGTAATTATTTTTTTCCAGAAATAATTCTCTGGCAGTTTACCTACCCAAATTGGAAACTGTAGTGCAATAGTGCTATGCGTACGTTCTAATGCACTTTTAAAATTGAAAGTATTATATTTTATGCTGCTAAAATACAAACAATCCATCATGGTATCGACTACGTACCGATAAATGCCTTTGCAAATAAGTTGCCTTACAACGTTCGTTCATTCACTCTGAATGCCGCACTGACCGGGCGATTTAGTGATCATGGTCCGAATTCGCGTGGTGAACAGCAAATATTTAATCAATCGGTTAAACGACGTTTGGGAATTCATCGGCCGATTACGTAAACGTTCGGTTATCATAGATTTGGTGAACTCCACCCTAAGAGGGTTAAATGGGTGGTTGAATTATTTTCCCATAGGCCACGCCGCGCGGGCGAAGCTGCGGACAGAAGCTCGTCTTTCAATAAAACACATACAGTATGAGATTAAAACTGGCTGATACTTAAAACTCGTTATTGCTAAGCTGGTAAACATAATTACGCGGCTTTCTTGTTATACTTGTAAGTCAATACTGGTAGTATACTCTCACTGCAGGGAAAGTCGATAACTTGTGGATATTGTTTGTTTATGTGATTTGTTGCAACGGGTTCGGCTCTGTCTGAACTTTAAAGAATTCTACTGAAGTATAAACCTGTCAAATATTGCTTTGAACATTTTAAGCGCTTAATTTTGCAAGCACGGTTTCGCTAGCATGATAATTTACCAGTTAAAGAAATATAATATAAAACGACAGTTAAAATTTTTGGCTATTTTAGAAAACGCATATAACCTGACTTTCACATTTAAATGCTAAAGCTTTCATTACCTCTGCATTCTTTAGAAACCACAAAAATAACCAACACTAAAACCGTTAACGTATTAGGATAACCATCTCTAAAGTTTTCAAGTTATTAATAAAACATATACATGAGCTGTCAATTTTTTTTTGTACGACAGAAGCCTATATTATGTGTTTAAATAGCGCAAATTCGAATTTGATATATTGAAGGTAAAGATCAGCATAGAATAAACTAACGTCAGCATAGAATAATACTATTATTCTATGCTGACGTTAGTTCATTTCAATAAAAATGTGCTCTTTTATATGGCAATAAATTTCATGCACTAGCTTGGCGACTAAATTTCTGACTGTAATAATAATAATAACACCCAACGATCACACACATCGATCCTGGACCCTAACTAGGATTCCCTGTGTCTAGGGACCCAGGAACTACGAGGACCATGGTCAACAACACCTAGACCCAGAAAAAGAATTTGCGCTTTTTTTTCTGTGCACCGATACTTGTCGTGCCGCGGGAATCGAACCCGCTGCCTCCGGGTTATGAGCCGACCTGCTCAACCACCATACCACAGAGGCTGTCGTACCTACTTAGTCTTGCAGAAAAGTAACTTATGTATCTAAAAATATATCAAACATTCCGTATGTCGTAATAGGAACGTAAGTCCGCATTGCACAAAACGTTAAGGCGGAGTCCAAGCATAACTTTTATATTTTTAAGGAGGTCTCTAGGTGGCTCGTTTAAAGTTGACAATCTTCATTTGATGTCAAACTGGATCTGAACTTGGGACTGTGTTAATTTTGCTATTTTTTGTGAATTAAGCGAAATAAAAATATTAAATTAAAAAAATAATTAGTGAATTGTTTAAACACTAGTCTAAAAAATAAGCTGTCGCCATCGCTGAAAATTTTGATTATTATTGACACAGACATTACTGACATCATCAGACAAAGTATTTTTTGAGGGTCATTCTTAATTTTGATTTTGGAAATACTAAACCACTTAGTTAAATTGTATTTGATCGCCTTCTTCTTCGTTTTATTTCCCATTTACATTATTTTTTGACTGACATTTTGTTTCGTCGCGTCGCACTCGGCTTCCAAATATAGCGCTATTTGTTGTTGTAATCAGACTCCGACTTAAGGCGCGGTGTAAGCCCAAAATCAACATAAATCATATTTGACGTCACTAATGTAACGTGATGTGTCAAAGTAACGATAAGAAAATGTTTTTTAAAATTAGAAAATAATATGTAAAACATAAATAACCGAACCGAGCTTTACTAAGTACTTTAGTTTTTCTAAAGTAAAATCATTATACCCTAAAAATACTTCATGAACGCAGTTATCCTAATTTTTAGTTATAACAACATTTTTTTTTTCAAATTAAGTAGCCAAACTGGTGTTCTAAATGAATGACCACGCAAAATATTTATTTGATATCTATATTTCACAGAATACCTGCAAAATCAGCACATTTCCATGCGCAGACTCAGATTGACATCGAATTCTCTGCAATTTCCAACTTTAAACAGTAGAGGTCCTGTGAAACAAAAACGAGCTTTGACGCGGCCTTAAACTAAATTACGGTTTCAAGCTACATGTAGAAAATTAGCAGAGTTAAACGCACGTCACCGTTTTCCTGGAACAGTTATGTTGCAGATAAACTGCAGCAACCAGTTTCGAATGAAATTGTCGTCAGTCATTATGGAGTTAATAGCGGGTTAGTAATATAAGATCTACTTTCAATCTTGGTCAATGTTCGTACGGGTACGGGATCTTCGACAAATAACGTCGGGAACCTAATAAAACACTATTAATAATAATAGTACCTATATACGTCTTTATAAACAGTCACTCCAGCGAGTTAGTTTAGCTAAGAAAAGTTATATTACAGTGATAGTGACTCAGTAATTAGTATAAAAAAATTAGTTAGAGATTTCTGCCTTTTCGGCGAAAAGCTTGTTATTACATTTTGATTTAGACATCAATCGCTTTAATTTCATAATGAGATGTACTTGGATGACATATTTTTTCCACACGTTTTGATTTTAAAAACCAAACGACTTAACCGATTTTTGTGAAATTTCTATGATACCAATCTGAAAGTCGTATCAAATAAAAATAATCTAAATAGGCTAAAAATTAAGTTCTCAGATAAAAAAATACAACCTAATGGAGAATCTCTTTTTTCTGATGTCGGTTAAAAAATGTCTAGTTTTCAGTACCTGTAAGTGAACAGAATTTCTGTTGATGTAGTCAAATATACTAGTTTATGTAAGCTCATGAAGCCAACAGTCTTAGCAGAGTTATAAAACGGGATCGTAAACCTGGAATACTCAGGGTGTAAGGAAACATTTGCTATTGACGCATACGCATAAACCGGACGCATCTAATGCAGTTTCTCTTTGGAAGCTGACTCGGCGGTCAGTAACACCGTCTAAAGATAGAGAATTAGTCGACCACTTCTGGAAAGGATGAATGCGCCACGAAGCGCTTCTCGCCTTGCCTTTTACGTACAGGCGCAAACTCTCGAGTTAAATTACTACTAATGAAAATTTAACTTTTTGCAAGGTAAACATCCGCAGCCTTATTAATAAACGGGTATTAGTCTCGGATTAGTTACTTCAGCTTTTGTCCTTTTTTTGCTACTGGTATATTTAGCTGGATCGAAAGAGACAAAAGATGGTGTAACTAGTCTAAAGCTAGTTCGTGTTTATTAATAAGGCTGCCGGTGATACTATAAAGGTCGGTAGAGACATGCAGCATTAGCCCGTTTAAAAATAAACACGTAAACCATTTGAGATAGGTATAAAAATATTCGATTTTTATTGTTAGTACTTTTTTATTTATTGTTAAAAAACAAAGTGAGTATTTATGATGGTAATGTCGGAAGACTAAATTAGTATAACAGTTATAAAAACAAAACAATGCGTTTTATTCTTACTGGCTTCTTAATAAAAATTTAATTTAGCAACAATTATCTTGTCTCTTGGTCGCCTGCTTCTGGAAAGGATGAATGCACTCGTAGTGTCTCCTGCCTTACCATTAGGGTTGGCAACATCATTTCAGCGAAAACAGTATTTTTTTAAATAAGCTATAAATAAAATAGTACACTTTTAAAAAATATTGTACAATACAGACAAAAGATTGAAGATGCATTCGGAGTCCGGAATTTGGTTACACCTGAGTTTTGGCGGGAAAACGAAAAAGATCGCGTCGCCGCATTGTATCATTTTCCAAAACTTGTGTTATTTTCAGTGTTAGTGCATAAAATTGGTGGTATTTTATTCGTTAAGTGCTGAACTACAGGCATGATAGTGGGAAAGTGGTATAATGATGGTGAAACGTTTCTTTTCGTGTTGTTTCCAAAACTCCATAGAAGCTTCTGGTAAAGTTGCCACCGCTTTACTAGGAGTATGACTTGACTAGACTAGACTATGACTTGACTTGATGACTTGAACTGTGACTAGACTTGACACATATATATATTACTTAACTCGAGAAATTATCAATTACTTGACACTGGCTAAATACACGAAAGTGTAGAGCCATACCAAAAAAAAAATATTGGTCACACGAACCTGCCTCTCTCAAAAGTTAAATACGCGCGTATTCGATTATTAGATTTCGTTCGGTGTTAAAAATATAGTATTTTTGCGTGCTATATATATTTCTTCAACAGTATGTAGTACGCCGACTCGAAATATAGTACAATACTAGGTCTTTACCTATGAAATTGCCGTTTTGTTTGAAAAAAGTTAAAGTATTTTTTTTTCGAACTTATTTATTTCTTTTATTCAAAGTAATCACCCCTGCAATCAATGCATCTTTGCCAACGCTGTGGCAGTTTATGGATGCCCTTCTTGAAAAAATCAGCAGGACGGGAGACAACAAACTCTTCAAAGGCGTTTTGTACTGCCTCTCGTGAATTGAATTTTTTTCCCGCTAAAAAGTTGTCCAAATTTTGGAAAAAGTAATAGTCGGTAGGCGCAAGATCTGGTGAGTATGGTGGATGAGGGAGAGCTTCCAAACCCATCTCATGCAGCTTAGAGACGGTCTGTTGTGCAGTATGGGGTCGCGCGTTGTCGTGAAGTAGCAGTGGAGACGACCGATTGACCAAAGCTGGTTGCAGAAGTGCGAGTTTCGCCATCATTGTGGTCAGTTCTTCAATGTACACATCTGCAGTAATGCTCTCGCCGTTTTCTAAAAAGCTATGATGAATCACACCAGCACTAGACCACCAAACTGTGACCATCACCTTTCTAGGGGTCATTTTTCGTTTTGCACATTGCTTTGGTACCGAACCAGGATCTAACCAACTTGCTGAGCGCTTTCGATTGTCAAAAAGAATCCATTTTTCGTCGCACGTAACAATTCGGTTCAAAATTCCTTCATTTCTGTGCCTGTTAAGCAGCGCAAGGCAAGTCTCGACGCGTACGTTGCGCTGGCGATCGTTAAGTTCGTGGGGCACCCATCTATCAAGCTTTTTTATCTTGCCAATCTGTCGCAAATGGACCAATATTGTTTTGATGCTAACATCAAAAGCTGCTGCCAGCTCAGCTGTAGATTGAGATTCATCAGCTTCCACAATCGCCTTTAATTCATCATTGTTGACCAAAGTTTCCGGACGACCACGAGGTTCATTTTTCAAGTCAAAATTCCCAGAACGGAACCGAGCAAACCAATAACGGGTTGTACGTTCGTTTGTACAGTTCTCTCCGTAAACGTCGTTGATGTTACGTGTAGTTTGTGCCGCGTTGGTGCCACGACGGATCTCATATTCCATAATTACACGAAATTTCAAAGTATCCATTATGAGGAAAAATGTTGAAATGTAATGAAAATACAACGCTAATCAATAAACAAAAGACTTATATTGTAAATAGAATGTCATATTTTTAAAACAAAATTAATTTGAATTTAGAATTCATAGCCAATCAAAACTTTTTTTTGTTTGAAAAAGTCTGTACTGCAATACGGCAATTTCATAGGTAAAGACCTATTATTATAGTACGGTTGGCAACCCTACTTACATTATACGTACACGCAAACTCCAAGATGGAGTTTTGGCGGGAATGCGAAAAAGATCGCGTCACCGCGTTGTATTATTTTCCAAAATGTTGTGTTATTTTCAGTGTTAGTGCATAAAATTGGTGGCATTCTATTCGTTAAGTGCTGGATTACAGGCGTGAGTGTGGGAAAATGGTATAATGATGGTGAAACGTTTTTTTTCGTGTTGTTTCCAAAACTCCATAGAAGCTTCAAGTAAAGTTGTCACTACTTTACTAGGAGTATGACTTTGACTAGACTATGACTTGACTTGAGGACTTCGACTATGACTTGACACATATTTGCGTGAAATATCATTAACTTGATAAATTATCAATTACTTGACACTGGCTAAATACACAAAAGTGTGGAGCCAAAACATAAAAAAAAAAAAAATACTCCAAGATCGATTACTGCCAATTACTGCGTTCTGTGCGCGTCCCGCTGAATTATATACCCATACTTCATCCCTAACGTTCATCGTTAAATAACTTCAATCTCTCTTTATTACTCCGTTAACTCTATCGACTAAATAAATCAGTACCTTTATAAATGAGTAGATGCAGATAGCAATAATTCGAAGACACTATATTGTAACACTCAGCGGTCGGATCTTTTTGTGAAGTTCCCGCGCTTTTATCTATGGATGCAGTTTAACTATCAAAGCTTAACTAGCCTTAATGCGCATCAAAAGTTTTTTCCTCGATTGAATTTGAATGAAATATCAAAGTAGATTGCGATGTAAATGCAAAGTTATATTACAATACTAGTCACGCCCCGCGGTTTCACCCGCGGATATAAGATATTTTAATTATTTGCTCATCCTACGAGAAAATTTCACTTTTCCGGGATGAAATGTAGCCTATATGTTAATTCAGTGTATATATCTTACGAAATTTCATCCAAATCTATTCAGCCGTTTGAGCGTGAAGGAGTAACAAACATACACACATACAAACTTTCGCCTTTATAATATTAGTGTGATCATAGCTTTGCTGTCGGTAGGATCTCTACAATATACAGCAGGATTAGATAGATAGATAAATTCTTTATTGAAACACCACATCTTAAATAATAAAAAAAAAGTGAACAAACTTAACCAAAGTGTAACAATGGGCGGTCTTATCGCTCAGAGCGAACTCTTCCAGACAACCTTGCACGGAAAGGAATAACGCAGTAATATATTGATTACACGATTGCAGCTATGTTTCCATACGCTCATTCGATATATTTAATTTTCCACCGTATTTATAAACATTTATATTTCCCTCGACACAAACAGAGATGTTATAAGTTTATCATGTGCACACCCCTCCGTCATTTTGTATTTGTCTCAGGCTCCCAAACGGATGAATCAGTTTTGTTTTTTTAATTCAAAAGTGGGTTTTTGGCGGGAACGCGAAAAAGATTGCGTCACCGCATTCGTTTCAGTGTTAGTGCATAAAGTTGCCACCACTTTACTAGGAGTATGACTTTGACTAGACTGACTTGACTATGACTTGACTTGATGACTTCGACTGTGACTGGACACATATTTGCGTGAAATATCATTAAGTTGATAAATTATCAATTACATGACGCTGGCTAAATACACGGAAGTGTGGAGCCAAAACAATAAAAAAAAAATTCAAAAGTGACGTGATTGTGTGTCGTGTATTAGGGTATGGGTCATTTTTTTTATGAAATTAATTTTTGTTCATGAGTTACTTCTTATCCGTTAGCATGTATTGCAATAAATCGTTTTGAACAATTAAATTATATGCATCATTTATTATGTTTTGGATGCGAAATGATCAATCCCATTTGTCCATAGCGTCATGTACATTACAATTCTTGCATTTCGAAGGATTCATGTTTCCGAAAACTTATTACAGACAGAAATTGGCTTCTTGGTAGATTCTTCCGCAGATCTTGCTTAACGTGACTACAAGCTTGCTAGTTCAAAAAAAAACTTTTCAGCAATGTCATGAATGAAACTGAAACACTAAGTTAAATATGAACGTAAATACGTACAAACAATGTTTTCCAAACACGCGACGCATGTTTGCGGAACACGGTGATAACGGCGTCAATTCACACGTTATCTGAACATCGCGAGGTTGCTAATACATGTTAGCATTCCTGTGTTACTGGTACAAAACAATCGCGTTATATAGTCAGTTATCAGATGGTTCGCATAAGACTTTATAAGACTAACTGATCGACCTGTAAGGCATATGTTTAAAACATACGCGGCGCTTTCTGTAACAGTTACTGTCCGATAATATTAAATAATTGTTCATCAGATTTTAAGAATTCTTAACCATGCGCTTTAGAGACCGCTGTTTACTTACGTATTAGCTAGTTGATAGGGTCACTATTTCAAGAACGTTTGCATAAACATTACGCATATATGTTCTGTGAATTAATTCTTCGATAATACCTAGAATCAGGCGCCTGTTGCCAAGCAGAAAAAACAATTCAACCAGCTTAATTTTGACAAATAGAAGCCAATTCATTATTTTAAACGTATGTTGATTATTAATAACTTCACTACCGGAATGGGTTTTTTTTTATGTTAGTGAATGATGTGACGAGCTAGTCGTTCACTTGATGTTAAGCGCCACGACCGCCCATAACAGAACAGTGTCACTCGGAACTCTAAAACATAGAGTTTCGGGCGACACTGCACTGCGCACGTCATCCTGAGACATCAGCACAGTCTGATAATAAGATTACTGGACTGTGAGATCAGATCATAGTCTCAATTGCCCAGTAATTTCACTAGCTACAGTGAAATTGCCCAGTAATTTCACTAGCTACAGCCCTTCAAACCGGAACACAGTAGTGCTTGCACACTACTGCTTGGCGAAGAATAACTGACAAAGCGATGGTACCTACCTTGACGAACTTTGCAACAAAGTCCTGCCAACTAGTAAAGTGTGTTATTGTTTTTCACAAAATATATTGTCCACGGGAACTGAACAAAATTAATAAAGCAGGGGTATGTGCGGACACGCCATTCAGAGGCTATGAATGAACTATACGACTCTATATCCACCACCACCACCATGGAACTGCTTTTGCAACTGTTTTAATTATTAAATCTCGCGCCCCTTATATAGGTCAGCGCTGGCGTCGTCAAAAACGTAAACAACGTATGTCTCTACAAGTTCACGATATAGTAAATGATTGTATGATATTAGTAGACATATTAATAAACTATTTATTCAATTTAAGTGGTAGACTGTTTAAACAACTGAGGGTTGGCACTAGACTCACACTTGAGAACATGATTTAATTAGTGTCTTGTAACAGTCTAATTTAAACTGACGTGTTAAATGTATTCTAAGTAAGCAAATTGATTGTGTAATGAATCGACAAGCGATCCAAAAAAAGAACAAGTTTCAGCAACATTTTTAGCTCGGTAATAAGAAAACATATAAATCATTATTCAAGTACTCATGTTGTTTAATTAATTACTCGTATCCTAATATGATAAAGGTCGCGTTACGTTTATCGACAACCTTGATAATTTTGCAAGGTTTTTTCACATATTTGGATCTGGTGTTTGTTCAGATGATGCTCCAGAATGAGAGGTTAAATGCTATAGAATCTACGTATAAACACCTTCCGTACAGATTTGTAGATTTACATCAGGGTCACAATGACTAACTTTAATTGTTTAATCAATTGGAGTAGAAAATCTTCAAGGAGACGTTTTATTTTATATCATAGAAATTGCAGGTTGCACAATTTATGAATTTGTATGAAGAATCCAATCTGATTTTTTTTTTTTTTTTTTTTTTTATGTTATTCAATGATGTGACGAGCTAGTCGTTCACCTGATGTTCAGCGCGACGGCCGCCCATAACAGAACAGTGTCACTCGGAACCCTAAAACATAGAGTTTCAAGCGACACTGCACGGCGCACATCATCCTGAGACATCAGCACAGTCTGGTAATAAGATTACTTGACTGTGAGATCAGATCATAAAGTCTCAATTGCCCAGTAATTTCACTAGCTACAGTGCCCTTCAAACCGGAACACAGTAGTGCTTGCACACTACTGCTTGGCGGCAGAATAACTGGCAAAGCGGTGGTACCTACCTAGACGAACTTTGCAACAAAGTCCTACCACCTACCACCACTATCTGATGTCTTATTATTGTGTATTAACTCGTCTGTACAGCCCAGCTTGTAGTAGCTCTGCCTTCTGACTGTAGATTGTGGGTTCGATTCCTACCCAGGACAAACATTTATGTGTTCAACATAGCTGATTGTTCTGTATCTGGTTGTTATATAGTATGCTATGTATGTATTTATAAACAAAAAGTATATCAGTTATTCTATCAGTTTCGTCGGTTTCCAAAGACCAAGCTTTGCTCAGTTGTGGACTAGATGGCATTGTGTGAAATGTGTACAAACATTTATTTATTTTTGCCATAATTTACATAATCATATTAGCACACGCATGATTTCACTTACAATTAGGTTAAAGTTCTATAAACAATGTAATTAACTGTAATGAAACGTTTAAACAACTTGTGGTTATTATGCTTATCTTCTCCAGTCTCGTCGGAAGTGTGCGACTATAGAAAGAGTGGTAAAATAGGAACTATATAAAACGTTTATAACTCACTTTTATTGCTGATCTCTATCATTGACAAGAGCTACAAGCATTTTGTGTTCAAACGTGTGTAACAAAAGGAAGTAAAAGTGCTTGTATAACAGTAATGCAGACACGAAATTAAAAGAACAACTTCATAAACCTTAGTTCCTGAATTGCCTAATAAAGGCACGATTGTTTACTATATTGTTTACAAGCTAATTGAACACGAACATATTCTATCTCTAGTGTTAATTGATCGGAGCAATGAGCGAGGCATCAGAGTAATCAACCATATTTCCGGACAATTGATGGACATGATGGATGGAATGACGGACATTGTTTGTAAAATATCGGTGACACTTAAAAACCAAACTGCTGCTTTGAATTTGAAGCCATAGTATTTTCATTTGCTGGATGACTATAATTATCTAATACCGTTTTTTCAATAGCAACGGAAGAGGAAGCTCCGTAAATTGAGCGCAGAAGATGTAATTTTCGCTTCGTCTTCCCGTTAGGCACACCACAACCGCCCATGACAATATTCTGCTTGCGCCTCAGGAACGCCTCGCAATCACGGCCACGGCAGGCATTAATGAAACAACGGCTATAGGCAATGCGACCGAGATAATGAGAGACATCGGGTGCTAGCTTTGAAAACGTCTGCCGACAGGAAGATTCGAAACCTCAACTGTGAAATGTCAGTTGAATTTATTTTGCAAAGATGTAGTCTATGTAAAAAGGCACTAAAGTTTAAACTATACTTGTGTATAAGGAATCTGAAATAGAAAAAAACGAGTGTGCTTTTGCACACGAATGAAGCAAAACTTCTTTAGCTCCATCTCTGTTGCCCTTATTGTAATATATGAAACTTAACTCTTTCTTTCTATGTTCACGTAGAGAGGGAGATACAGATCTCCCTCTCAACTTCCGTTCGCCTCACCAGATTATCCCCAAGTCAAGTGTGCGTAAAGAAATTTTAATTTGATAAAAAAAAGAATATTAATAAAATTAAATGACATAATTTTAAAGAAATGTACCTAATTTTGATCGCCGCGAGTCATGAAGGGTTCAAGATTACTGTAATTGAGAGCTCGACGAGAGTTGAGTTGAGAGACTTTTAGAATCTTGTTAAAATATTGCTAACACCGTAAGCTTGTTTCCAACATAAAAACCTAAAATTCAATATTTGAAACTATGAATATTTATGTGGCATCATTTTCATCTGTATCGACCATATTATCTAATACGTTTAGCGAATTTAGTGATGGGTGGTCAATAATTTCAGCGGATGTGTCCTAATTTCAAGAGATTAAGTTTAATTGATTAATCGAACACCAATTAACACAGATTATAGATGAAGTGTCACCTAAGTAGGTAAACTTATTAATATTCTCCGTGAGTATGTAAGAGACAATGTAAGTCAGGGATGTTTTGCAAGGTAAGGTACATTTTATTTATTGATGTGTCAATGTAATTTACACGTCGTTGCATTTGAAATGGAAATTAGGTGCATTAGGATATACGGAGTTGCACTGATGACTAACATTAAGGTGAACATTAGAATCAAACATAGTTCAGCTTTGAAGCCTAGCTTTTACGATCTTCTTGTATTTACTATCTGATAGTTCGCATTCAAACAAGTTACGTAAGTAACTGAGTGGGTATGTTATTTAATTTTTTGTGTATTTGCTAAAATTATAATATAGCTATATTTATTATATAGATATATGCAAATTTAACGATTGTCAAATTTATTTCCTGTATCTTATTTTTTAAGAATGAATAAATAATGCCCAACAATCACACACATATTATGTTCTGGTTTTCCATAAGCATCCTCCTGGTCAATCCTATCTCTACCTAGGATTTCCATAAGCAGGGTCAAAGACAAATTCAAAGAATTTTATTGCAAATAGGCTATTTTTAGCACTTTAACAAGTATAATGAGATTAGGTACTTAAAATCAAGTTATTGTACTAGCTATATACAATTACAAAGTGCTTAATATCAAATATACACAAGTCCATTAGGTACAATATGTGGGTTTGATAAAAAAAGTTCTCTTTCCCACTACAGGGGCAAGCCATCCAGCACATTGTAGGACAGAAAACTCCGATCTGAAGCTTCTATTACACCAGCCTGTAAAGAAGAAGCTTCAAAAAACTTTACAGTGATGTCTTCTTTTGTTTAATTTTTTTTCAGTAAGTTTTAGATACAGACGTAGGAATATCAATAAAACTTTACCGGTCTAAGTTCGTGAGTACTTATGGTTACGCAGTACCGCTTTTTTTTGTTTTTTTTTTTTTTTTACTTCAAACTTGTCCAGCATTTGACCACGTTCTCACCTGATGGGAAGTGACGATGCGATCGAAGGTGCTAGCCAAGTAAATACCTATACACTCTTCTCTTTCTCATACATTTGTTAAAAAATTATGTCTATTCGCAACTTGCAGAAACGTTGAAAGTTTGTACTCACTGTCTATATACTTCCATATTTATGTGGCTTTAGTACAAACGTTATATTGACTAGCTTGTACATTATGTAACTGGTGTTAGTAAAACATACGCAGACTTATTAATAAACACGAACTAGCTTTAGACTAGTTACACCATCTTTTGTCTCTTTCGATCCAGCTAAATATTTCAGTAGTAAAGAAAGCTGAAGTAACTAATCCGAGAACCGTTATTAAAAAGGCTGACGGTGATTACGGTTTAACCAAACATTTGAAGGATTTCATGAAACGGCAATTTTAAGCAGCTCCGAGTGATGTAACTATGTAACCTACTTTATGCCTTTCGATAAGTATCTTAGACAGGCAGGTAGAGCTGAGCTACTTACCGATTTTGGTCATAAAAGTCAAGTAGTTGTACTAAAACTCCATAAAAGGCAATACTGCTATATCCAACTGGGTGAGCTTATCTCAAACTTTTCTCGATTAATTTGCGTCGATTAAGTTATCGCACTTACTTGTTAGTCATAAAATTAGTTCCTATTACCATAGCCATATCAAAATAGCTCTTCACAGTAATTCACGTGCCTGATGTGGTTCTATGCACCTGCGGCAAGGATGCGCCTTTCACTCTGCGGTGCATTGAAAGTGCATCGCTGACGTAACGGTGATCTACGACCTCATATCACGCAACACCCAACTCCAACATTGTATCTGATTGGATACTCTCCACTGATAAAGCTCTGAAATCTTCGGATGCGATGAGGCTTCAAAATACTTCCTTATTGCATAAGTTTGATCATTGATGATTGGAATTGCGTGTTTTGTGCATTAACATTATTTTACTATGTGGTAGGACTTTACTGCAAAGTTCGTCTAGGTAGGTACCACCGCTTTGCCAGTTATTCTGCCGCCAAGTATTAGTGCGCTGCTCCGGTTTGAAGGGCACTGTAGCTAGTGAAATTACTGGGCAAATGAGACTTTATGATCTGATCTCACAGTTTAGTAATCTTATTACCAGATTGTGCTGATGTCTCTGGATGACGTGCGCAGTGCAGTGTCACGCGAACCTCTATACTTTAGAGTTCCGAGTGACACTGCAGCTGATATGGGCTGCCGTGTCGTTTAACATCAGGCGAACGGCTAGCTCGTCACGTCATTATTTAACATTAAAAAAAAAAAAGCGTTGGTAAGTTTAAATTTGCACTAGACATTGCTGCTAGCAGCCTGTTGCATACAATGTCCAATAGATAAAATACACCATCCTATTATATTTCAAGGCGCTCCGATAGAGGTATAACTCAATGCTCGCCAGAAGGGATAAATTGATGGCAAAATACGTTTGGTAGCATCGTCGATATTAATGGTAACCGGCATCGTTTGGTTAATGGTGTTCGGTTAACCAGCTGTCAAGCGGTCACCATTTCGCTGCACAAATCGTACGGACCACCTACTGAGAACAGTCGTAAACATGCAAATTCACAACTTGCAGATATATCGTGCGTGATAAAACATTTGTGGACTCTTGGAAAAAGTACGTCGGAGTACATGAACGCCATGAAAAGCGAAACAGCTATAGGTGAGTGGAGATAGAAATATTAACAACATTCTAAAATATAAATTATACGCAACGTTGACAGTTATATGTAGAGCTTACGTTGAGTAACCAAATGGACACCAAAAATTACCCAACTAATCGCATTTTAATGGTTGAATTTATATGATGTGTTTTTCAAATAAGCAGATATAATACACAAACCGATTAAACTTAAAATATCCCGATGTGATTCTAATACGAATATATTATTTTGTAATTACGCTCGGGTGCAATCGTAAAGTTAATAGGCAAAGGTTCTTCGATATGCAAATCTCCACATATAACATACAAACGTCGTAAATTCTTAATGCAGTAGAATGTTGATTAAGTGTAGTTTGAAACTCGTTTTCTTATGATATATCTATAAAATGCTTGTTTTGCTGATGTACCGTCGTCGTTCCAGCGTCCACTATCCGTTGATAGAGTTACTAAGATAAATTTACGTTGTAGAATAATAAAACGACTCGGACTGATGCCTGTCTACATAAAGGAATGCCAATCTCATTGTTATGGAAAGTACAAGCATCGTGTAATCTCTGCTATCATTTCCTGCTCAATCACCGGTATTGGTCGGCAAAGCATGCCGATCGGAAGATATACGATAACTAATTCGATTTACTCCTTTAATACCCTTAGCAACGTTATGATTACGATGTGCTTGAACCTGGGATGCCTGCGCAAGATACTATTCTATTAATGTTCAGTGGTAAATTAAACGAGCGCAAGGAAAATTCCAGTAATCTCTCGTATCTGCCCTCAGGGTTGGCATTAGATACTCATTGCATGCATCAGTGATACGTCTAAGAAACTTTAATTGCGTATTAGCATTCACCATAAAAGGTAAATATGAATACAGATGGACGTGAGATAAGCTTATTTAAAAAACACTTTCACTGCGTACTTTTTGACGGTAAACGCTAATAGGCGACAAAAGTTGGATTGCTACGTGCTGACGACGGTTTTAATATTCTACCGTGATTAGAAAGTAAGCCAGTCTGTGGTAAAAAGTCGCACCGTTACGGGAAGCATAGGAAAAGTGTGGTCGATGGGAAACTTGACGCTTTTCACAACGATTGCGTATTTATAGACGCCGCGCTTGACTTCTTCTACTATGCTTTGAGTGATGCGTGAGCATGACATACAATGATCAACAATCATTGTAGACTTGCATGACGATAATAATAACTATGTACAACTACATGTAGTATTTAGTCCACGTTCTAAAGGACAATAAGTTGACGCTCAAGGCTAGACCAACGACGAAGATGAAACAAAAATTTCTCGTACACAGAATGTGAAGTGGGAAATGAGAACATGTGATTTACTTTAAGATAATTACAATAGAATAAGTAAGTACTGAATAAGATTAAATTATTCAAAGGAAAATAGATAATCAACGTAATAACCATCTGAATTTGGTTAAATTAAATGTTGCAAGACTTTTGTGAACGAACTTCAGCCTGTAGTTTCGCCCGCGTGGCCTATGGGAAAATAATTCAACCACCCATTTCCCCTCTTAAGGGTGGAATTTCGAAAAATTTCTTCTTAGCGGATGCCTACGTCATATCATCTACCTGCATGTCAAATTTCAGCCCGATCCGTCCAGTGGTTTGGGCTGTGCGTTGATAGATTACATATGTCAGTCAGTCAGTCACCTTTGAGTTATATATATTTAGGTATCAGACTATATAGTAAACTAAGTGAAATGCTACTTTATGCGCCATCGCTAACGTATTATAAGGATTGGTTTCACTTGCACGTTATTTTTAAGTTTATTATAATAATAATATTAATATAAAGTGGTAACGTCCAACGATCACCTATATAGATCCTAGACCACTGGATCCCTGTATCTGGGGATCCAGGAACTTCGAGGACCATGGTCTTACAATACCCAAAACAGAACAAGTGTTTGCGCTTTTTTTTGTGCAATACTTCTGCCGGTGGGATCAAATCTACCGCCTCCAGATTATGAGCCGACTTGCTCAACCACTTCACTACAGACGTTGTCAATAATTATTATGTTAAGGCGAAGTCTAAGCATTAAATTATCAATAAGCACTATTTCTCAACGCCAGTGTAACGTGGCGCGTTAAAACAATCAGATGAAAAAAATAATGTAATCAGAAAATACATTTAAAAAGAAAGGAATTTTATTATAAAACAAAATTTTATAAGTTATTGGTTCAATGTACGAGTTTATTTATTTATACTTTAGCACAAAATAATGTACAAGGTGGACTTAATGCTATGAAGCATTATCTACCAGTTAACCTGGATGTGCAAGAAAAGAAATGGTAGCGATGCAGTAAAATTGATATTAGAATAAAATACGTATATATAATAAAAATATTACTTATAAATAATTATTTAAAAAAACCTACTAACATAATAATGATGAATACAATTACTAACATATATAAAACATACTATACTTATATAACGTCGAGATCGAAGAGTGCATATAATGATAGTAGTGTTGATTCTGTGTCGCATACTCTAAAACTAAACGAAATTAACATATTTCCGTCATTGTCATTTCCCCTTTATCAGAAGAGTACCGCCATACCTTTAAGTTTACTTTAGTTTTAGAGAATGCGACACAGAATCGACACCAGTATATTATTTATTTATTAGTAGTTATATTATACAAGTATCAAAATAGAATCGACGAGTTAATATAACTATACCTACGCACTGAATGTCGAACAGCAGTACCGCTGCATCCAGCATTTCGTGAGAACCAATCGTACATGAGCAATCACCGATTGGATACGCTGGATCATTTACTGTTTACCGCTGTATTAGATTTGTTTTGTATTAATTCACTCTCATATTCCGAAAATATTGTCAACCCGCTTTTTGTAATTTGAAAAGCTTCTATGCTCTTAAATAAATACGTAAATCATCCATTTATGTTTGGCATATTTAAAATAGTGAACAACTTCATAGCGCGCCTCATTAGATTATTAAAAATAGTTTTAAAACCTTGAATGTCAGTAATTTCCACCCGCAGTCGAGAATAGAGAAACAAGAAAAACAGAAGTTGTCACATGCCAATACCATACGTATTATAATTAGAGAGAGAGAGAGAGAGAGTGTACCATAAATTAATCAGCTGTATCAACGGCATAGTGATAGAACCTTTCAAATAAGACTTACGAGCAGTTCAATGCGCTAACCACTTACACATAAATTAAACCATACAAAGAATCTACTTAGTCATAACAGTTGTATTGACAAGCAAATTAGCGCACCGATAGAAAGTGAGCAGCATCATCGTTGTTACATAATGGCTTAGTAAATATTATTTTTACAACGCCGAAGATAAATGGTATGTGACGTAATGCGTAGGGTGCTGACCACAATAAGTTGCCGCCTAAAATTTGCGGCTGTGGGTGGACAGACAGTGAAAATAGAAACGTCTCTATATAAAGCCCAATCCCACGCACACGACGTACTCTATTTGTGTTGTCTTCACCAAATTTTCGTAATTCGTCAAAACTGTTTTAGGTGCGTTAGTGCCAATTTTGTGCAGAAACTTCATTTCACATCACCAGGCTATACGTTCATACTGCTAGGATACCGGCCTTTTCTCTTAAATTGTAAGCCATAATCTCCTATGCAGTCCAAGCGCGAATTGGTGGATAACAAGTCATGTCTTCGAATTTTGTAGTTCTTGAACATAATAGTTTCCTCATGATATGCGAGAAAGCGAAATTCTAGAACCAGGGAGCGAGGCGGGCGGAATTCGAGAACCAGGGTGCGAGGGATTGATATTCGTACGAGCTACGCGAGCATGTATCAGAGAACGATACATCCATGTAGCTACTACTGAAACACACTCTCTTGAAACAATTTATTTGCTTTTATATTATTTCGTACTTTTTGCTTAATTTCCGAATGGATCCCACGTAACGCTGTAGTCTTCTATTTTGCGTAAATTATAAATTGCGTAAATAAATCATATTTATAACTGCAATATAACTGGTTGTTATATTGCAGTTATAAATATGATTTATTTATTTAAATATGATTATTTGTTTATAAAAAATTTAATCTCCCACAACATTCATTCCAAATATATCAGCAAAGACCCAATGCCTGTTGTTACGCCACGTTAAGTACCTACCCGTAGGTATAATATGGGACAGTGTACTCTCGTGTATTGTGTACAGTGAGTCGACTTCCGAGCATGTCGCAAGCTATGGACACGCACGTGTCGCGCCCACTCGGCCCGGTGGCTGCCGGCCGGCCTGTACCCACCACACATGATGCTAATTGATGACTCGTTGACGGGTGCACTGCAGGTGGCAGTATTGCTCACATGGAGCTTTTTGTTCCTAGGATCATGACAGAAATATTTTACTGCAATTATGAATACTTTTATCTCCTTCATCGCTAAAATAGCGTAAGTCTTATTCTAGATGCTGTAAATTTTATTGCAGGGATAGCTACACCTGTCGGAACACATACTATACAATTAGCCAGCTAGATAAATATGTTCATATTAATATGAGCGATGAGTCGATTTCTGTAAAGTAGAGAAGACTATTGTCCGTAGTATTGTATAGCCAACTTTGTACGTCGTTGCGATGAAAAGCTAAGCCATGACTTGTGCAACTAAAAAAAAAACTACTTTTCCACCAGCTTACGCAATGGAAAAATTATGCAACCAACTATAAATAATGCATAGCCCTCACAACTTCAGCATACAGGAAAGTTCCTCAATACTGAGAACTTCAATTTAATAAAGCTAAAGTCGTTTTATTAAAATATGTGACGGAAAAAACGACGGTTAGCGTGAGTCACAGACCGGAGAAACCGATTACAACAACTACATGTAAATGGAACCTGTATGGACCGCTTGATGAAGCTGACACTGTATAACTGAGTATCAACATTTCTGACTATGTATTACACAAATAAAATGTCAACAGGTACCATCTAATCATGGTAAACGAAGATTTAACGCGCCTACTTAGTTTTTACGTTGACAATCATGGCACAGATTATGAATTTATGATACGCATTGTGTAGTGTGTAACGGTCGCCTGAAACCTGACCATTGAACTTTTGAGTATTTGTTGCTGTAATTAAAATACCAACGCCAACGGTAGGCAGCATCAAATTACGAGCGAAATATTCAAATTACAACTACGTTTACATGCTAATATAACAACTTATGAAATTTTTGTAATCTTTTTTGGAGTATATGTGGGAATCGTTCGTTGGAAAATATTACCTAAATTCCGTGAATTCAACGATTTTGGGTGAAGACACACTATAAATATTAGTAATTTTCACACAGTTTATTTTGCCTATATTTTATAGAATTGACTTCAATGCGTCGCGCGCGTGTAACTTATATTTAATTGTTCTCTAAAAATACTAATTTGCTGTCTCAGTTCCGATTTTGAAAGCAACACCATAAATTACAATTGCATTAAGAACACACCTGTCTGTGATCTAACGTAAGGTGTGTCATAATAGCCATAACGACCATATTACATTTCAGTCATACAGTTGGATCGATTCATTGTAGCGTTGCATCACTTCTAAGTGCTGGCTATCTCACCACATCCATTACTCCCATCCATTATTTCATTACGGAGACCCTTTCCTTTCCCATGCAACGTCCGATTATTCTATCACTCCGTCGCAGAGAAAGTCACACAATCCACGCAATTTATATAATTTAAAGTTATTGGCAAAATTATTGCCAGCTTTTAATTGCATCGTAACTGGCGAAAGTTTAATACTAGAAACCAGAACCATAAATTAAATTTGCCTTGCGTTTGTTATGTTTGTTTGGTTATTACTGTATCATAAATGTTAGTATTGCCAGGACTAGGAAATTTTGGAGTTGTAAATTTTTTTGTTAGCTGGCTGTTAGAGACTATAAACAATTATTAGCTGCTGCCGGTGCTTACGCAGAAGTAGTAGCAGTACCTACTATTATTGATTCTGTGGTGGAAGTATGGATGACTAATGCAGCCGGGAAAGGGGTATGCATTTAAGTACATAACTTATAGTAACTGTAAAATTTGCAGCAAACCTGTAACTAGAAGCGCCATACATATTGGGAACTAATTAAAATCCAGACCAACTGGCATTCTGTACATATAATTTCGTGGCTGTGAAGTAATTATCTTAATTTATAGAGATATAATTATCTGGGAAAGAGGAAGAGGCAAAGCAATCAAAGATTTACAGGTATTAGTTGAACCAGCATAATAAAGATAAGCACCAGGTACCAGCCTTATTCCCAAGAAAAGTATAAAAATTACGCACAGCGCACAGACGTAAACTGCCATCTATTATTTGTTAATAAAAGATTCAATCAATTCAATCTTCTTTCGCAAATATAGGAGTAGAATTGACAAGTAATATTATATTTGCAGAACTTTAAAATAATATTTTCAAAACTTTAATATTATTGACGATTTACCTACGCGTCATATTTACGATTTACGAATACGAAAGGTTTGTCAAGTATACTCGCCAAATTTCCAATCATTTGACAAGAAACATTAATCACATCACACTAATATCATAAATGCGAAAGTTTGTGTGTATGTGTGTTTATGTGTGTATGTTTGTTACTCCTTCACGCTCAAACGGCTGAATGGATTTGGATGAAATTCGGTGCCAA
The DNA here is from genome assembly GCA_905220475.3 of Ennomos fuscantarius. Classification (NCBI taxonomy): domain Eukaryota; kingdom Metazoa; phylum Arthropoda; class Insecta; order Lepidoptera; family Geometridae; genus Ennomos; species Ennomos fuscantarius. The sequence continues at coordinate 7,390,739 of HG992039.1, forward strand.
GATAGCTTATACACTAGATTAACATATATGCTACATTTGAATCCGGAATAGTGAAATTTTCCTGTGGGAGAAGCAAATAATTAAGATACTTTTTATCCGCGGGTGAAACCGCGGGGCGCAACTAGTATCACATAAAAATACTTGTTATTATTATTAGCTATACGTACAAAGAATCCGAGATTTTAAAATAAAAGCGGTTTTATTTATTTTTGCGTAAGTGAAGTCCGTTCAAGTTTTTGTATATTTTGTGAAACTGGCTTTAGATTGAGGTGTCGTCATGCGACGTGATGGAAAGCGATGCTGCGTTCGGTGAAGATGTAACACTTGCATTGCGGATAGCCGTTCACTTTGTCTCGTGCTTTTACTATTTTGTGACAACATTCACTTATACTTTTATAATATATATATTTACTTATACAACACAAAATATTGTATTAAGTATGTATAAACTAAGTCCGCAGTTCTAGCCCCTATTCATTTTCATGTAATTTATTTCAATAAATACAGGCCAAGCAGTAAGCTTTAGACAAAAAAAAACCCAAAAGCAAATATTATGTACGTGAACATATTTTTAAAAAATTGTGGGTGCGCGTTGATGTCTTTAATAGGCACAACGACAAATGAAACCAAACAATTTAGGATGAAATACACAAACAATATTTTAATTGTTTGAAATTATTGTTTAAGAAACACACAAAGGTCATCGGACAAACTCCATATTACCTATGCCTGATTTTAGTTGCTTGCAAAGAAATAAAATGCACTTTAATCAAATTTAATAAGTGTTGTATTGCCACAGTATAATTTAATAGTAGGACTTTCTATAGAAACTGAAGCAGGAAGAGAATCTCTCCCACTCTTCTCTTCTTCTGATTTGATTTAAATAACACTACAGTATTTTATCAACATTTTTTATTTTATACAGCGACATCTATCTGTTTATCTAACTTTTATGTATACTTAAAACATTTAACATTTTCGTCCCTATAATTAATAAGGTTAATTACAAATGTTTTTATGATTTTCTCTTCCGATACAAAATACGACAAACTAATTTGGTTTATAGGAGCAAAACCTTATCGTACATAAGTAATCATCATTGTAAAGGTTTTGGTACATACAGAGTTCTATACTCGTAGTGTTACAAAATAGGAACCGGTTAATTCAATTTTCAGGTTTCGCTGCCTTTTAGATGATGAAGCATTTCACAATAGCCGTGCGTAAAATATGCTCAGCATATGACTAGCACAATGAGGAACGCATGTAATGTTGCTTGTGAAACGAGCCGCGGGTGCAGAGAGTAATAACCTCAGTGCACAACTACACTACGGGAATAAAGAAATTCATACGTTTCATTGAACATTCTGACAATGTAGTGCTTTGTATCCGTTATGAATTGTTTCTATGTGTGCTGTTTGAGAATAAACTTCTGCCACTCGGTACAGTCTCTTTTAAAGGAAGATTTTTAAACGTACAGCGTAAACAGTTTTTCTTTCACTTCATCCGATTTTCCGCATAATGGATAATAAAATAATGTGTTTTCAATGTTTTGTAAAAAACAGAACGTTAAAACATAAATAAGTGTTCAAATTAAGTTTAGATCAAAATCGTTTCATTAGCGTGAATGGTTGAATAAGCAACAACTTTTTTACTAAGCATGAACTTAGCCACTTTTTTTTCTGGAATCCAACATCCAACACAGACCGCTGCACTTGCAGCCAAAGGCCAGTTTGGAGGAATAGGAGGATAGTAGGGCAGGTATCACACGTAGTAACTATTATTAGTCTGTGTCCAGAGTGCGAATTCCTCCTGCCAAGGAGGACGGGTGTCGCACTCGCTGCCGTAAGACACGTCTCGCAGCATTATTTAAATATCCCATAGGCGAGACACAAATACTGCAAGCCCCTTATTATGGACATTTCAGCATATTTTATACATAAACAAAATCTGATTTATTTTATATGTTTAAGTTATAATTAATTATCATGCTTGGGTTTTACACACAGTCTGAATAAATTACTGTACATATACAAGGTGGAATTTAATTCGTTCTTTTCCTTTAATATATGTATTCAGTCCATGCTATAGAACGCTCCGATATAACTAAATAAAAAAGTACTTATGAAATAAAACTTAAATCTAGGTATTATCAAATTTAAATTCTAAAGAAAAGCCTTGCGACATTAAACAAAGCAGGTGCTTTAATGCCTACGAAACATTTACAAAGCACTCAGCTGGTGCTGTATGTACTGTTAAATAGACATTTCGGTTCTCATGCAGTTATTTTAGGAGACACTTAATACTAAAAAAAAAAACATTTTTTTTAAATTGGCCCTTGTATGAACATTCTATAGCATGGTCTGAGTACATACATTTAAGGAAAAGAGTGAATTAAACTCCACCTTGTATAAGCGTTTATACTATACATTTTTTAATAATATCATAACAACAGCATCGGCTATATAAGATAATCGTAATAAAGATGATTTATTTGACGACGCTACAGCTCACGTAAAAGAAGGCGCATAAAAAGCTGTCAATTAAATTGCGTCATAAAAAATCCAATTAATTGAACATCAGCCATCATAAAAATATATAATTACCTTGCAATTTTCCACTGTCCCATTTAGGAAATTCAACTTCAAAAGAACATGATTGCAACGTTTATCATATTTATTAGTCCTCGCCTCGGAGATGACAAGGTAACAGCAAATCTAATAAACGAATTTATCTCTGTGTTAAATATTAAATTCGCTAGCACAGCAATAAATATGAGCGATGTGTAAATAAAACAAAATGCGCTAGCGACTAAGGTGATTCTTCGAAAATTCTGTTTTGTCCGGCCCTGACAAATGACCAGGCGCTGCGCGGACCCTGAGAACTCTAGCTCGGCTAGACCTACGACACATTGCACGTTATTTATAATTTATGTGCTGATGTGAATTTAACTACGTTTTAATACTTTTATTTATTTTATTCTAATAACTTCTATTTTTAGGAGTTATAAAATCTGGTCTAACTTTTCTGCTAAAATGAGTAATATCCTGCTATCGTTGCTTTCTGTAATAGCGGACTAGTTCACCCAAGTATTCAAGGCTAATACATAATACTACTTAATACCATGTGTGTACCACGTAGGGTAAAATTTTTCATATACAGGGTTACAGGAAAAATCGTGCTAGATTCGTTAAGGGCGTGGAGTACCCATCATTTCTGACTTATTTCACTATGAAACACCCTAGCCTAAACTTAACCCTTTTCGAGATATTAGACTTTTAATTTTTTTATTGAAAATTGCCGATTTTTACGCTCCAAAATTTAATTATGTTTATTTTGTTTGGGGGCGAGTTGGCTGGGGGGCGAATTGGCTGGACTGCAGTTGCGACCCCTTCTCGCCCCCGGTACGGCGGACGAGGGCTCACGGGGGTTTTAGTGGGTTCGAGTTCCACATACCCACTGCCACCACCCCCGTGGTGGCAGGGAAGTGCGAGGGCATTTCCCCCTCTAAATAAAAAGGGTGTTTCATAGTGAAATAAGTCAGAAATGATGGGTACTACACGCCCTTAACGGATCTAGCAGAACTTTTTCTGTAGCCCTGTATAAATAAACGTGTGGACATTTTACACAGCGCCATCTAGCCCTAAACTAAGTAAAGCTTGTAATATGAGAACGAGATAACTGATAGAATACTTAAGTAAACTTTTTGTTAGTAAATATATACTTAGAATATAATATAATACCCATCATCATACAAATGTTTGTCTTGGGTAGAAATCGAACCCACAACCTACAGCCTACAGCTACAGCTCAGAAGGCTACCAACTGAGCTATCGAGCCAGTGATCCGACGTATTTTTCATAAACAGTAGGCTAAGTACCTATACCTACTTGACCTTACAAGTAAATAGCTTGGTGGAGTATTAAATACAAAAACAAGAAAATACACCTAGAAGGCGTAGATAATTAGTACCTATTATGGAATAATCGTGTACATAACGGCTATATGGTCGCTAGTATTATGTAGGACGCAGATACCGAGTTATAAATTCTCTACAAAATAAGTACTACATTTTTTGTTCGACTATCGATCAACAACAAAACTATTGTACAAAGATTATGATAAAACAAGTTTGAATAGGTCGTAATTGCGTTGGCAAAATAAAATATTTTATTGTTTCCGAAATGCCAATATAGACGACGCGAATTGATTTTTTTTAGGCGACTAATTCATCAGTCTTGGAAAAGTGGGACGTGATATTAATTTCAGTAATAGTCCACTTTCTATCGGACAGATAGAGACGGTTGTGTTTATAAAGTAATCATAGACATGGTATTCTCGAGCGCTTAGTGGTTTGTGAATTCTATAAGCGTACGTGTAATTCGTTGGGCACAGGCAATCAAAGTACTTATCGATTGACAATCAGTTAATTGATCTGCTTGTCCATCGACGTTGACGAGCAGTTACTGTCCCGTTACCACTTACCAAGGAGAGAAGAAGACACGAATCGCTACTAGGAATCTGACAACGTCGCAGCAAAAAGTTATGTCAGCGTACAAGGCAATTTTAAATCATGCAAAGCTTAAATTACGCTTCGCGCTACATTTTATTTACTAATGATTATGCACGTGCAACATGCACCATTCAGCATATTATGTTATCATTTGTAATTTGAAAACTCGAGATTTACCTATAGCTACACATATTTGGCCACTAACGTCTTTTAATCTACATAAATTAAACGCGCGCTTGTTTACATCGCGCTGCCATCTACTGGTTTACGTTGCTATTGATAGCAAACATAAATTGCGAAACAAAAAATGAACACAAAAATGATCGTTAGTTATAAGTTATACTACAAAGGACCGATGATATACGGGTACATTAGAATGATACTCATCAAAACCCAAAGAAAACAATCGCAACTCACGCTTTATGTTATTATTACTACTCGATCCGAGTGCGCGATTGAAATTAATAGGAGGCTTTTTAACTACGCAGATGTTCCCATTCAGTACAGCAGACAAAAGGCGTAAACGCAATAGATATGGGCTTACAAGGCGGAGAACAGATGCGCTGGGAAGACGTGGTATGTTTGTCTGTAAATCAGGCTGACAAACAGCGCAGCGCGCGCACCCGGCACCCTCCATAAAACCTTCAGCCATAGATTAGCTTACAGTTACTACGTTTACCTCATCTCGTTTGAGGTTTACCATATTAGTAGTTACTATGTGCGAGTACATGCCAAGGCTGCGCTGGCGCACCGTACCACTGTCATTTCACGCAAAATAGTTTACTGTCTAATGGTATGCAAATTCACTGTCACTTGACCATGAATTTAACATGCAATAAAGCAACTTCGCACATTAACCATAATAATTTCGATTAAGTTAAAAACCTGTCAGTCTTATTAATAAACGGGTATGAGTCTCGGATTAGTTACTTCAGCTTTTGTCCTTTTTTTGCTACTAAAATATTTAGCTGGATCGAAAGAGACAAAAGATGGTGTAACTAGTCTAAAGCTAGTTCGTGTTTATTAATAAGGCTGTGTAAGTTTTAACTCCATACAAAGATCTAAATCTGACTGACAAAAATCGTTGTCAAGGATTTGCGATTACTTAATACTTCAATGCCATCCCTTGGCATTTTAAAAGACTGTAATACGACTGTGCAGCATAATGATAGACATCAACCGCCCATTCAAAGTATTTGAAAGTGTGCGTGCTGCAAACTTGTGTGGGTGATTTTGGAGTAAACTAGCGTGTCCGCTAATATTTATGCGTACCTGCTCCTACCTGGCATCTCGCATTCTTGCTCTATCTGCGCCTATCGGAGGTGTGCGCGGAGTGGCGTAACGGTGCCTGCGTGCCTGCGTCTGTGGTCTGAACTTTACCTACTCGCGGACCTGTCCTCGGCAAATCGTTCCCAATCTTTGACACATCTCACCATTGATTGACAACGTAATTATAAATGCTGAGTTCTAGTTCTGTTCTTGTCCGCGAGACCTTCGAGCCGCAATTTTGAATCTATAAATGTTTTTGTTGTTACAGATAATGAGTTATAATACTAGTTTGGAAGGAAAGTATGAATCATAATAATACATACTTTACTGCTTCGTTATTATACAGTCAAGTATATTGTGCACGGCAATATTGCAACCTCTTATTTACAATTAGCTTTGATAGTAGTTAGCTACCATAAAGATATTTTTTACTCCTCTTGCTCAAAAAGTCAGTCGTTACAATGACAGATTTTTTGAGCAAGAGGATAAAGTATCTAGCATATTATTCTCTAAGCTAAATTAATTTTAGCCTACTTCCAAAAAGGAGGAGGTACTATGTTCATCTGTATGTTTTATTTATTTATTTATATAGTTTACCAAAGATCCTACAAAAACGAAAAGTCTTTATTCGTAAGTAACATAACCATAAATAATGACTTGAATTGCCTAGTGTTTGTAACACTAGTACAAAAGAAGTATATTTTATTTTTGAAAATGGAACTAAAATCGCCAATCTTTGTGGTAGATTGCGTGCATGATTTGCGGCCACAGAAGATATTAAAAAGGGCATTGTTATTCTCTAGATTTTTTTTTCATGTTACAACAGTAAAAATATCATCATCTAGGGAGAATGGAAAATTGCAGATAAAGGAAGGAAGAAGGAAGTAAAAGAATGGAAAAGAAATAATTTTCAATCTGCTGCTCACCCGGTGTCCGCGCTGTGTGTAGCGCTAAATAGAAATTTCGGCTGTTATCCAGTAATTTTCGGAGGAATAAAAAAAAATGCACCCTGTAAAATTATTCTATAGCAAGGTCCGAGTACATACATATAAAGAAAAGAACGGATCAAATTCCACCGTGTATACGTCAAAGACACTGAGATGAGAATTATAGCGAACTCGTAAAAGACAAATTTGTATGTAACATCAACGCAGAGAATTTTTAGGATATCATAAAATATGAGAATAGCTGTTGTAAAATCAGCATAGTATCTTATACTTTAGAAACCAATTGTTGAAACCTGAATACCTATGCATCGGCTACATTTTTTTGTGATTGATTCGTTTTGTTTTTTGCTACGGACATGTCAAACAAGTTTTGTTTCTGTTTGGTATTATTATTTTAAGTCTTGTTCCCATTTCTACGGTATGTATGCCATGACATGAACCAACAACCTCGAAACCTTTAAGAAGTTCAGATCAGGTTGTCTGAATTGAAGTGCTAAACAAAGCAGTTTTAATGTTTAATGATAATAATAGAAACCCTATGGTGCTAAGGTTACTGAATAGTCATAAATATACAAATAGCCGTACATATCTACCTATTCGTATCGATTCATGATACCTACCAATCAATGATTTCATGGGTCTGATTTTGCGGATCTACCAACGTGAGCTACCAATCAAAGGTACGATTAAAGTAATGTTCAGCATTATCTTTTAATAAGGTACATGTAAAATCAAAAATATTACGTGAGATACCTTTGAGGAATGACGGAGGTATGTGCACCTTGAATCTCGTGTTGCATTATGATTCATGTCAGAGATTCGTCGAGTCACGGCATCTTGCCGTCAAATGTCGATTCCCTTGCATTGTTTGGATTGTCTTATCGGGCCCCGTGTGATGTCATAGTTCATAGGACCGCCTTCGACGTCGCTCAGCATTTCGCAACATGATGGATTTTAAATACAAAGATGGAAGTACAAAGAGTTGGTGCGTCAGTCGAGGCGTTGCAAGTAATTTTGTAGCTATTTACAAAATGGTCAAGTCATATTACTGGGTGTTGGTCGTTGTGCAACGCACAGGTCGCAGGTTCAGCGGTCGGAAGCGTGGGGGGCGAGGAGAGGCGAGGGAGCCGCAACAGGTGTACGAGGCCGGCGCACGCGCATGGGAGCGACACGAAGGCCGCTACAGCTTGTGGCGTTCTCTAATGTCGCAAGTTTAGTGATCTTGCTGTTACTGATTACAGTTCTCAGAATTTCTTTATGATATTTTTTTAAATTCCTTTTGAGTGCTATTTCATAATTAGTTTCACTACACTAAATCAGGTATAGTACACACAGCTATACGACGTAGACATAATAAAAATAAGTGAGAAAAACATTTTATTGATCAGAAATATTGTATAAACTCACCTCTTTAAGTCCATCGAGACGACCGAGAGATTTGGACTGCCTCAGCGGCAAAAATGCTTTCAGCGCGTCCATGCGCGAGGAGCGCTCGGGCTCTGCATTGGTGGCGGCGGCAATATCGGCGCAGGAGAGTCTAGCCTTGCGGCGCTTGTCTAGCAGGTGCTTGGCGCGTGAGCGGCGCGGCGTGGGCGCCTCCTCCTCCGGCTCGCTGCATACCTCGCGCGCCGCGTGCACTGTGTGCCGCCGCCGAGACACCGGCGGCGACGTCAACCGCGACACCAGTGACTCGAACATTATCGCAGCGGGAACCTCGCGGCGGCGCCGCTCAACCCGCCCTCACACAAACCCATACTTCCCGACCGTCCGACGTTGAACGCCTACAACCAAACATTATTCTGTGACGATGGTTTCACCTACAGGCAGCTCCGTGGCCTCCGTTCTACATGCGATCACAGGTCGTACGCGCTCGGGTGTAGGCAATTTGGATCGTTGACCGATCTGCATCGCTATTGTCACTCGACGAATGCCACTCTCGAAATAGCTTTGTTAGCGAGTCATTCACGCAGCGTGCGTACCGTGACGGACGGAAATGGCAAAACGCGTCCACGATTGCATGGGTCCAGCAGCAGCCAAAAGTGAAACATTTTAAACGAGTTAAATTATAAATTCATACTGATGTAAGTGCAAACAATAGGCATTGATGTGTTGAAAGAGGTCTAGTGCAAGTTTTCTCACGGTTTATGTATAAGTAAGTTTTAGGTTCGTTAACCCAGTTACCGAGTATTATAATTAAGATGTTGGGCTTAATCTCACGATTTTGTCACGATCGACGTTATCGAAAGTGTGCCGTGTCCATGTCGCGAGTCCAAACATTGTTGTGGCAACGTGCCATCATTCGGCCAAACAGAAGATCGCAAGGCCAATAACTGAAAACGAAAATAGATACCATCTCGCACATACCTGTCGCATACAATAATATGTATTTTCGGTACTGTGGTAAAGACGTATTAAAGATTGCAATGACAAATGCTTATGTTAATGTCATTTCTTTAGTTTAATGATGGGTAATTTTATTTACCTAGCCTACCTAAACCGCTGTCTACATAAATCAGTAGATACGTGCTCATAAACGAAATAAACTATGTGCTAAGTACTTAATTTTGCAATCCTTCGTTTTGTCAACGTTTTCACTGCTAGTTGCGTGGTCAGCTCTGCTTTGCTCACGCATAACAATTTACAGCTAAGTGCGAGAATGAACTACAGCGTTTTAAAATTCCTTACATAGGTATACGTAATGACGTATCCTAACCACAAATGACTACGACTGGTATTTTGAAAAGGCGTAATCAACAGGGATTTGAGAAAGCTACAACTGCAAAAATACATTTCGAACGCGCCTTCAATCAACAAAGTCGTCAAACAAACGAAATGTGCTCACATTTTCACTTTTACACCTGAGTCAAGAAAACTGTTTACTCTTTTTATGACAAACGCGTGTTTTCTGTAATCGAGTATTTTACTATGGACAAGAACACAACCATTACCGTTGTTTTGAAATCCATTTACTTTTCTTTTATGTATACTAAAATTTGATGAACGTTCATGTGGATTATCTGCAATGGCTACACTATCGGGCTTCGGCGAATATTCGCGTCACCACGCGAAATGTTGCCGAATACTTCGTTGGATTGCTGTGGCTACACCATATGACTCCGGTGAATATTCGGGCTATTGCGACAACGCAACATGAATATTCGCGCGAAAGTGTAGTCACACTATTATTTCTAGTAACTATCCCTTAAACGAGGCTATGTCAGTGGATGCGGTTCCCAAAGTACTTGTACTATTATGTTTTCTATGCCAAAGGCAATTCGCGCGATAGTTTAGCCACACCATTATTCCTAGTAACTATCCCTTAAACGAGGCTATGTCAGTGGATGCGGTTCGCAAAGTACTTGTACTATTATTTTTTCTGTGCCATGGGCTAGTAGCTCAGCAGCCGGTAGCCATCGTTTGTGTAATTGTGGAGCATGGCTTAGCTAATAAAACGGTTAGTCCTAAGCTAGCGACGACGACACAAACCGGTACGCGGACCGGTCCCTTGCGCTCCCCCCGTGTGCATCGCACCTACCCCTTGCTTCTGAAATACACGCATACGCGTCACATTATCAAGAAAGCAAGAGAGCCACCGCGGCTAAATTTCATGTCAGCGCTCCTATTTCACAGCCTGCAGACAGCTAAGCGATCATGACACTTAATTGCAACCAAAAGAAACACAAATTTGTATGGATTTGAGTTTCAATACGTAGTCTAGTTATTATGGAATATTCTTAATTAGAAATTAAAATTCTCCTGTTGCACTGTTGCAGTTCCGTCACCCCACTGAACTCGTATCGGATTCAGTGGGAACGCCGGACAACTAGCAATATTATACGGCCAGCGGTCTGAGTAACCGCAGTTTAGATGAAACGTAAACATGAACGAGCAACAAAACCTAAGTCGTGTTCTTTTCGTTCCAGCTCGATGCTGTCGCGCTTACTGCGCGTTATGATGCAACACAACATATCAATAGTTTTTACGTGAAAATCGTGAAGATACTAATGTAGTGTGAAAACAATTGGCGAAAGTGCGGTATAACATCCAGTTAGCCAATAGCGAGCGAAGTGACAAAGGCGTAGATTAGAAAGTGTGCTGTGTATCAGCGGCCGTGATACGGACTGCGCACACGCTCTGATTGACGCCCTATCTTTGAATCTGTCGCGCAGCCGCTGCCACAGATGTTGGTTATTGTGCATGCACATAATTAAGTATAATACTATTCTGTAATAACATGACTTCGCATTAAGTTTTGAATCCGTTTTTTTTATGTTACGAAATGACATGACGAGCTATTCGCTCGGCTGATGTTAAGCTACACGACTACCCATATCAGTTGCAATGACACTTGAAACTCAATAGTATAGTTTCGTGTGACACTGCACTGCGCACGTCATTCTGAGACATCAGCACAGTCTAGCAATGAGATTACTAGACTGTGAGATTAGGTCATAAAGTCTCATATGCTCAGTAATTTCACTAGCTACAGTGCCCTTCAAACCGGAACACAGCAGTGCTTGCGCACTACTGCTTGGTGGCAGAATAACTGGCAAAGCGGTGGTACCTACCTAGACGAACTTTGCAGAAAAGTTCTACCCAGTACATACATCGGATCAATAATAATATGTAGACATTTCTTTTACTTTTGTAACAAATCATTAGACGATTAAACGTTTGCTGGTGCAGTTGCAGTGCTTGTTCACTAGAATGACGGTATTATAATTTGATTAAACACAAGTAATGTTTGTATAATGCCATTAAAATAAAATCTACCTTTATAAAAAACAATCCACCAAAAGCATTTTTTCATGCCTCAAATCAAGCATACAAAAATAAAGTTTATAGGTACGTTCCAATAAGGGAGGACCAATCCCAAATTCTAACATGATCGATGAGGTATACCGAATCAATTTATTATTTCGGGTTTTTACGGTCACTCCTGACTGTCGAGGATTGATTGAGGGAGTTTTGTTGATTTGGATCTCGAGAGTTCAGAAGTAAATGAACTTTAGGGTGAGTAAGTTACTTTGTAGTTAAGCATAATAGCACTCTATTTTCAGGTGCGGAAATGTGGTTCGGTTTAGGAGGTCAGGCGGTGACCTTGGCTGCAAGTGGGCCGTTCGTGAGATGGCCTATCGGGTGGCAGACGTCACGCTCCGGCCCACTACGACCACGGCACGCTGCCCGCCGTCGCCTCTCCTGACCCGACACGCGACATTGCTGTCTCCGTCCGACAACACTACTAACCGGAAAAGCTTCCAAGAAAAATTACAGCTCTCTGCTGACGATATGGTCACTATGGTCAGCTCATACCCGCATCAGATGAGAGCAACTTTGTTTTAGTAATGCTACCTATATCTTGTTACCTTTTCGAGGTTTTTTGGAGCATCTTAGTAACATTTATCAAACGTAAACCATTTCAATTTATGTTCGTCACCCATGTCCGTGGGTCAACTAAGTGTCTCTTCAGAATTATACAGCATTTAAATAAAGTAAACGACTACTCAGGGAATAGTTTTTCATATGATAACAAATACGTGAGTAAAAGCTGAGACGAAACCCTAATTACTGTATTCAAGCTTTATATAAATATTTATAACAATTATAATGTCTTTGCAGATCATGAGTATTAATCAGAATGTCTTCACTCACACTTGTGATGTTATATGAAACTCACAACAGAACTTATACAACTTACAATTTATTACATTGTGATCTATTTGGAGAAACGAGCTTCGGCGGCTGTTGTTTATTTCTGTTTAATGTTTGTGTATTTTAACGTATTTTTATAAAGTTATTTGATAGAGTATGTTCCCGCGGTCTTTGGAGTTGAATCATATTTAATCTCTTACTATTCAGTTGTATAAATACGTCGTTCGTTTCGTTTATACGGAGTGTGAATATTTCGTGCGGATAGAAGCGCAGAGACATCTCGTTTCTGTGCACCTTCGAGAAGCTATGAAGGGCTAGGGCCCGTTACTTGGTGCTCGTATACATTAGCTGCAGCGTGACAGAGTTATTTAAATGTTTGTAACTGTTGCCTCGCTCGATGGGAGCGCCATAACCCGGTCGTTTGCTCGGCTCCGGCTCTCCGGGCTGCACTCAACCACCTCGCCACTTACATTGAATTATTATACCAAGATGATTAAACTTGTAGGTTACATTTCTTCCATCAATTTGTTATCTGTGTAAAAGCATTCGTTACACTTCTATAACGGTTCCTTAGATTCTTGAGTGGGACGGCCGAACCAATTACAAGTCAATAAAACGTGTTAAGTAGATACCTTGACTTCTGTAATGCAGGCGTTAATTGCTAGGTCAAGGAAGATCTTAACTACTAATAATATTGAAATGTCGGCTGATGCTATGCCGTATTTAAATTTACTTAAGCACACAAAGTACTTTCTCTGGGTCAGCTGGTTTGAGGCTCACCTATTTGTAACGGTAGGACAACATATTTTAGGTCGACTAAATATTTATCATGTGCTCGTTTGATAGTGCTAAAGATATTTTTGAAATTAAAAACAAACCTAACTGTATTTTATAGTTTTGTCATTGAATATTAGTTAGATTTTATGCGAAGGATATAAATTTTCTTTTATATTTTAGTCAGTCAAAGTTATTCTTCTTTATTTGGAAAGCTAAAAGATTTTTTTTTTGTTTTTAATTGGTGTAGTTTTAAGTGGATTGAACTAAAGGAAAAGGACCGGTCCGTCCGTCCGGACGATCCGTTTTAAATATGAGTAATGAAATAACACACGGTAAGTATTTATTTGGTGTTGGTAGTGGCATTCAGGTGGCGGTTATGAAACGACCGTGTGTCGTAAAAGATAAAATCAGGCTAACAATATTTGCTTTTAGATAAATTACGAGAGACACGTGAAATTTGATAATTACCGAGACCAATTATATCTTATCTTGCATCATTTGCTCCACCCACATACAAACACTTACGAATTGAGGCCAGTTTTAATGCAGTTAAAAAGTATGTTTTCAATAGTACATTCGTTTCCGATTTTGACTTGTAATTTTAATTTGTTACTCACTGCTATTTCAGAAAAAACGGAATGATTCTGTTGCGCCACGAAACACGATATCTCGTTTTTATTGGAAAATTTTGATCGTTTAAACGACCGCTAGTTAACTGCGTTTCTTTGTTTAAGAAAAAGATACACAAAAAATAAAGAAAAGATTATGTTTTTAACAGCTAGTGGTGCTAATAAGAAGCCATTCACAATAATTGGCGTTACTCCAAAAACAGATTTGCTACCCATTTGAACTATGAATACGTAATTTAACAACCGATTTACTCGGCCATAAATTGATGTCTTCGCTTAGCAAAATTTGTTAATCAGTCAACATGTCAACGTTCAAAGAAAACAGCTTACAGTAAATTGATGACAGAAACTGTGCACGAGCGAATAAATTGAACAGCCTCTGTGTTAATTAGAGAAAACCCAGTGGGTCAATGACAACGACAACCGAAGCGCAAAAACCTAAGCTCATTCAGACTTGACTGAGATCAATAGCGCAAAAACGATGATGGTCTGATTAATTCTAGCCCCATGATCAGCCACCGCTGCCGAGGACTATTGTTGCACTGAATAATGAGATTTCTCCACAGCTTGCCCTGTCAATGCTACAAAACGTTCATTCAAATTAACGAAGAAAGTACAAATCATAAATAGATCGCGAATTCATTACGTTCCTGAACGCAATGATGTGAATTTAATTGGCTGCTTGTATTTAATGACTGCATTGATGTAATGCTGGCTCCTCGCGGTGATATTTCATTATATTGCAATTTGTCAGTATGTTTATGAAGATTAGTTGATATCAGAAAGTTTGAGAGTTGTGAAGAAACTTCTAAATGAAATCTCAACGGCGTTGCTTGTATACGCTACACCTTTGAGCTTACTAAAAATAAAACACTGCAATTCTGGCATAGACAGACAAAAATAATGACATGTATTGGCTGAAGAAATCCATTAAAATCTTTAAGTACCTGCTGGCACTGATTTGCAGTATTCTAACGTGAATGCACACGAGGAAAGCACTATACGTCATAGAATCGCGGCTACACGTGCTGGCGAGAAGCCTTACATATTTAACCCTATTTACTCCAGGTAAGAGGCAGAACCTATTAAAGTACATCTATTAGTAGCAAAACTCAACGTATGCAGGCATAATATGATTTTAATGCAACATCTCTGGCTGTTATAATTACAACTTGAAGTTGCTTCTAACGTTAATTAAATTTCTATCTGTATTAGAATGTAAGGAAGTTTGACAACAGTACAAAAATGTACAAAAAACATCATCTTTGTTGGGATTATGTAACGGAGTAAAAACAATAAACATAATGACAATGACACCGATGGTGAAGGAAACATCATAATGGTACGAGGTAGATTTAGTTAAAGAGAAACGGAAAGTCGAGTGACAAGCGTGCACTGAAGTAATGAGGTTATAATCAGATCTTCCGCCGTCGGATCCGGTGGTGCCGTCGGGAATAGAAAGCTCTTAGTTGCCAAACAAGCCCTGCAGGTCGTCGCGGATGTTTACGCTAGGGATAGAAATCAGAGCCAACAACTGGTTACAGAGAACCAACCATTAACACTAACGATCACCTCTCATCCTCCATAGAGGAAGATGTAGATAATTAACCAGCCGAGGAACGAGTTGAAACCCAATACCGTCATTACGTCTAATATGCCTAACAATGTACCCTTGGTGATTGAGGTTGGAAGATAATTGCAATTATTAAGAACGGACACTGGTAATGTCAGTATGATCCATACAGGGCATCGAATTTGAAACTGTGTTGAAAATGTTGAGGTTATTAGTGTTTGCAAATAACCTTTTGCCTTTATGGTGTTACCGGTTTGGAGCACAGGTCTGCTTGTGTGATGTTGAATATTTCCGTTGGAGATCTTTTTTGCTCAGTGGTTGGCAAATGGCGGGCTCAAACCTGTCTGATGAGATGAGCCTGACTAAATTATACCCTGATGACGTTATTGTTCTAGGAATAATTTTATCTCCCAGCATTTTTTGAAGCATACAAAAATGTCCTGTAGCTAAGCTCTGAGCATAGACTATTAAGAAGAATCTTGGTGGTCCACTAATAGACCATTCATAGGCTAGATCAAGGCTTTAAATATTATATGCATCATCAGCACTTCCGCAGCCATATAAAATGATGACTCAGCTCATGTAAAAAGCTTTGGTTACATTCCGACGGTAAATGGTTCAAACGTTGAGATGCAGTTTCAATATTTATGCCACACATCAACTAATATCAACTATTCTTAATATCTTCATCGTCTTAACAATAACCATGAGTGATACTTTGATATTTTTAATCAATAATTTTCTTTTATTACTTTGAAACATTCAATAAAAAAACTTGGGATGAGATTAGGTATTATTATTGATTAAGCACATTATGGTCTATTATGTTTCC
Organism: Ennomos fuscantarius; assembly: GCA_905220475.3. Lineage (NCBI taxonomy): Eukaryota > Metazoa > Arthropoda > Insecta > Lepidoptera > Geometridae > Ennomos > Ennomos fuscantarius. The sequence continues at coordinate 7,406,928 of HG992039.1, forward strand.
ATATCAAATATATTCATATGTACCTACGATATTTACATTTAATACCTTATTTATGTAAACGAATGACGGGACGAGCTTGCCGTTCGCCTGATGTTTAGCGTCACGGCCTCCCATAACAATATTAAAATACTTATGTTATGTCACTTCATCATACTGTTTACATTTTACACTTAACATATAATAATATTACATACTTAATTTTAATATTTAATTGGTTTGTGCTTCCTCAATAATCTAAAATATTTTTTCATCTTCATCAGTTAAATTTATGGTGAAGAAATATATTAGCTACATGAAATGATTTATTTAGTTTTTATGATTCTGGACAACCGTGTTGCGGCCATAGAAATATAAATAATGGCGCCTTATTAGGTATTTAGATTTCTATAGTAGCGACCTAGATCATACAATTATATGTATATCAATTAATCAATTAATTGTATTTATAGCCATATTGTGTTAATAAACTATCTACTCCTGTGATCGCATGTTCAGTATTGTGGACTTTCGTAAGTAAATATATCCGTTGATTTTAATGTTATGATTTAGTATAGAAACGCTTTTATATGATAAATTAAAATACAAATCAGCTAACGGAACTTTTTAAACATTATGAATCGAGGCCACAGAGTCACCATCTGCTGATAGATCACTATCACATTCATCAGATTAATTACCGTAAATCATTGGACATCACAAATTCCGTCGCATGAGAATCGAGCACTGACTTATCAAGGGCCACTTTCCATGTAGGTAGATGGAACAGTCACTCACACACAGCCACCGCTACCAGAGCGTCGCACGCGATCCAAAAGAAAAAATAACACGGTTGGTTCACTGAGTCAAATCAAACTGTTAATTCGAGTTCTGCTCGAAGATCCTACATCACACAATCAACCAGTCAATATAGAAAAGGATCACTGGAAAGCGGAGGCACTAGTTATTTTCGACGGAGAAGTTTGTTGACAGATAGCGTGTGCGGACAGACGAGACGTTCTCGCCGCGCTCGCGCATACTCCGGTGTGAAGTCGGCAGCGGGCCGGTGACGGCGCATTGGCGATGGCGGCAGGCGGCAGCGGTGCGCGGACTGCGGAGCCTTGCCTGCCGAGTGCCGCGTCTCGCAGGAATGCACGGCACGCGGCCCGGCCTGGAAGCTACGCCGCTCGTTCCACTAGGGCTCTACGCGCACCAAATATAATTAAATCGCAACAACCGATTGCTATCTCAGCTCTGTAATGCACACTTGCCTAAAATCAGGTTCTATCCACCAAAGTCAGCATTAAGTCAACGGGAAAGTACAGTTAGCTGCAGGCGCGGGAATGCGTGAGCGAGGTCACGGAACTAGTTGTAAATGACAAGCCTTTCGACGAGTATATAAGATTATGCTCGAATAACCCAGTTAGTTTATTTACCAATTAATTTATCTACTCGACCAGCTGATTTGCAGAGTCTATTTCGTTGATCCATAAAAATTTATTCTTAGCCCACTCTCACCTGCTATATTAAATCAATAAGTCACGTTCGCAAATATCCTAAGATAGAATTTAAACCACAACTTGTGAACGCAAATGCTAATGCGGTGGTATTTTCACAAACAATAGGTCGATCTGAATGTAAAATCGAAGCAAAGAAGTGATACCTGCTGAATGCGGATCCACAAGTTTTGCGGGTCATTGACGCATCAACCGCCTACGCCACGAATGCTGGTCAAAAAGTGGCCTCCAAAGCCGAACCAATAACCAAAGTTTTGCTAAACGGATTTTTGGATAAGCTTCGAGGTTTAAACTCTATCAAAGACAAACAAACAAAAAGGTTAAAAGCTCAGTTTTTTCAAACACAGCCCAAATTGTTTGCGGACACGTGTGCTGGTCGTCCTTCATTTTTGTGTGTGCTCATAATGTTTGATTTGCTTTGAAGACCCCGCTCTGTGTGCACAAAAAATATGCTCATTTGAAGGGATATTTTTTACAGTACTAAAGATTTCATAAATCTGCGTCATTCCTAAAAGTGATCGAAACATTGATTTTCTGAGATTAAAAATCTTCATTAAGAGATATATGAAATTTCTTACTAATTAGTAAGAACTAAAAACGCTGCTGGGACTAATAGACTAATCATTGTTAAGTCCTCAGGCTTTCATTGAGCAGTGCAACGCGTTGAGCAGTGCGAAAATGAAGTGGCACAATACCGTGGATGTTGCGCGGACGATAGAAATGAGCTCAATCGGAATAAGAGCGTTTCCGCTGTGCACACATTTTTTAGTCCAAATAAACATTATTCAATTTACATAAATATCGTAACTACATGACATGCACTCTCATGTTTCTGCTAACGCAATAGTTGCTATTGCTGAGCTGACGGATTGATCTAGCTCTGCATCGTAAAGATGTTAATCGACAGCTATAAATGTAGAATAGGCACCTAGCAACCAGTACAAGCTAAGTAATCATAACTTGGTAGAAATTTACTCAGAACTAATAGTTCGGGCTACTTTTATGTAATAGGTAACAAAGCCAGTGTTTCCGTTTTTCCGAAGTTTCGCAATGTTAAGTGTGTTCAAAACTACCAAAGACAAAAATAGAACATGAATTTAAAAAATACCAATTGAAAAATTTAATTGTACTTCGATAAAAAGACAAAACGTAAAGATTCAGTGTTAGTCAGATGATCAGAATTCTGAGTCAGATATGAGTCACAGACCGGCAAAGAAAGCCCGCTAAGGTTGAGTAGACACTGGTGGTGCGCGCAAGCGCAACAACTAAAGAATCCCATTGTAACCACGCGCCGTGCAACTTATTGCCTTATCTTTTACATTCATACTGGCTATGGCGTGTTATGGTGAAATAAAGATAAACCAGACAAAAGGTACACAAGTAATAACCATAAGTAACTTGTGCACCTTTTCTCTAGATAAACTGAGATTTTATTTCACGGTTGGATCTTGTGCAACAACAGTTTTATCGGTGCAGCTATAAACAGCTTCCGTCAATACCATTCAAGAAGTTTTTGTTAATATAAACCAGTAGTTATCAGTTATCAAAACGACAATGCCTGCATCTATTGATGCAGGTGTGAAAACGTCGAGCATTTGTGAAAAATCGCGTGTGATAAAAAAGCAGTTTTCAACAGCGGTGGCTGCCGTCGCTGTCAGTGAAATCGCGTGTAGAAAGCAGAACTGGGAGGGGCGGCTGCACAGTTGCACACGCACCAATGGACCACAGTGGCCATTGAATCGTGTATTTACACAACTCGTTATTTCAAACGGCAGCTAACAAACCAGAAGTGGATGGCGTAACTTGAGGAGACGATGAGGAAGTCATAGTTTTTTTGCTGTTTACGTCCTACGTGATTATGAGCCTTCATAAACGGATACCACATGAAAAGGATGTTATTATTGCCATGATAAGTAAATTTCTTCCATTTGTTCCATCTATTTACATATCTTGTGCTTCACTGCGGTCGTATTTTGGAATACCTCCAATTCGTGCTTTCTTTTAAAAACTTCCGATGGAGCTTTCTAACAATTGACGTATGTATATTTTTATATTTCGAACCAGTAACTAAAACCATGAACCTACTGATAATTAATAAGAAGGTTAAATAATTTGTTTCTCTGATTATAAATTACGAATAACTTAGGCAGGTATATCGATGCTTTACTGACACATCTCCTTCAAAACGAATGCTTAGTAGTAATAGTAAATGGCTTATCGAATTTCCAAATGCTAACCAATGTTATCTACAATAGATATTATACTGTATGGGCATTACACCCTTTAAGCCGCGACTTAAAACTTTTAATAAGTTTTTCGCCTACAATATGCTAACCTAGAAGATACCCGTTCGTTCACTCTTGCCTTTAAAATTCCCAGATTTTATTTTACAGGAAACTAAGACAAAAGTTAGATTTACTATTTGAAGTAATTTATTATTTATATCTTTCGTCTTGTAATATTGATTTAACTGTAAATATTTTGTAAATATCCTCAGTTAATGTACGTACTGTAAGTGCCACATATTTTTTCATTATTCTAAAAATCTGCAAGTAAATCTAAATTAAAATTTAATGTTAATCTTGTTCAGGAACCATTAAATTCGACATTAAAAGAAGAGTATCCATCAATTTAAATGCTCATTGACTAAAACAGTTAAACCACAAAACAGTGAATGACCTATTTATGTTTATTACTACATTAACTGTCTAATAAACCTCTTAAGCTTACAAGAAATTTCAGCTTCAGATTACAAAATTATAAATCTTTTACAATCTCGCAGTGAAATGTTAGAATCGTTTTCTCCTAAAAAGGAGAGAGGTTAGTTCTTTCTCACGGATTTTTACCGAAGGACCATAACTTCGTATTGAGTAAGATACTTGCCCTTATTTGTATTCTGTATATTTACCACCTAACACTTTGGACGTGTTATATTAGCCTCATTTGAATGAGGTATCTAGTTCATATATTTTATATGCACAATCTTTTCTATCATTTACATAATAATATGTATTTACCGCAGATATATATATTATTAATACACATTATTTACTAATCTAAAGGGGGTCAAGTGTGAACATTAAATATTTTTTAAGACACAAATGCATATCATGCTCGTGAACTTGAGGTCAAAATTTAAAACTTACGAAAAATTATAATACTGGTGTTTGTTTGTCTTGACGTGTTTATTATAATTATACCTCACAGCCTCTGTGATGTGGTGGCTGAGCAGGTCGGCTTCTGTCGTGGTCTGCGGGTTTGATTCCCGTGACAGGACAAGTATTTGTGCACAAAAAAAAAAAGCGCAAATACTTGTTCTGAGTCTCGGTGTTGTGGGACCATGGTCCTCGTAGTTCCTGGGTCCCTAGACACAGAAAATCCTAGTTAGGGTCCCGTATCGTTGGGCTGAAGTACTTAATGGTTTTTGCTAAATAGGGAGGAGATTTAAAATAGTTATATTTTTCTCTTTATCTATTTAAAATTCCCGCCCGACATTCTTTTTAATGACCACATAAAATGATGATCTTCAACCAAACAGATTTTCTTGAATCAGAGCTATAAACACACTCGATTAGGTCACGTTTCAAATAAAAAAGAATACGGTTCTTCTATTTGGGTTGACACAGAGACACACTTTAAATTTAATCATCCCTCCAATCGGAGGTTATAAAGAAGCTCCCCACCGAATAGCCACATTTTTCAACTGTATTTGAGAGGGATAGTGCCAAGAATGCAATTAGGACATGTTCAGCAATTATGATGATTTTCTCGCTGAATAACCAAGAAGTAAAGCAATGAATTCAGACTCTTATTATCTTTACTAGGTGGGACTTTTCTGCAAGTTTCGTCTAGGTAACCACAGTAAGCCAGTTATTCTGTCGCCAAGCAGTAGTGCGCAAGCTCTGCTGTGTTCCGGTTTCAAGGGCACTGTGCCTAGTGAAATTACTGGGCAAATGAGACTATGACCTGATCTGACATCTTACTAGATTGTGCTAATGTCTCAGGGTGACGTGCGCAGTGCAGTTCACGCAAAACTCTATACTTTAGAGTTCCGAGTGACATTGCAACTGTTATGGGCAGCCGTGTCGCTTAACATCAGGCGAACGTTACGTCATTCATTAGCATAAAAAAAATCTTCTGCGCCAGGCGGTGCCCAACTGAATTAGCATAACGAGTCATATTCAAAGATTCCTGTAGACGTCCCAGCTCATAAAACATAATGTGCCTATTCTCCGTCTGATAAAGGATTCCTGTCTGTCAGGTTTATGTTCTGCTCATGTCACAATAAAAATTCAAATTGAAATCGTCGAGATAGTGTACAAATGCAGATTGATGTGTGAAAGTGTTTCTAAATCCCTATGATCAGGACCACAGAGTTGTAAATGGTAAAGCATCAGTTAAAGCTCAAACTTGTTGCCATCTAAAACGTATAAACCAAGGAAGAGAAAACAAGGATTGGTGCCAATGAGAAAATTAAATTTTTATCTTAAGAAAATATAGTGTTTTATTTTTAAACGCACTGCCATGCAAGAAGATCATCATGTTTGAAAAAAATATCTGCAGGTGTATGTTTGCTGCATTATACAATGCTTATTTTATCAAAATAGACTGGGTTCTGATGTGAGACATCTTCTATTTTTAGTTTAATATGCAGAGTTCGATGCTGTTCTCGTCCAAGTATTGTACGATTTTATCGAATTTAACTTTTAGTAGAAGTAACTTCTACAATAAAATTGATTCACCTATTCCATAAATCTCTACTAAGGTCTGCGTTACAGAACGGTGCTCAGTCATCGATCGGTGCTCAAGTAGAGATTTCATTCATAAAAAGATCAATTAGTGGTGGTGCACATTTTACAAGCACGTCGTCAATATAGCGTCTCATCGTTGACATAGTGTTTTAAATGTCCACTCAATTTGTGTATCTCTGCCTTCTTATAGGTTGTGAGTTCGATTCCCACCCAGGACAAACATTTGTGTTGTATTTGCTGTGTGTTTGGGTGTTATATTATATGTATGTATTTACAAAAAAAGTGTAAGTATTGTATCAGTTATCTGGTTCCTATAGTACAAGTTTTGCTTAGTTTGGGTCTAGATGGCGCTGTGTGAAATTGTCACAAATATATATATTTATTTAGGTTGTTCACCGGAAAATCATTGAAAATAAAAGTTTGGTTGTGTGAAATGTCTACAAATATATATTTGTATATATATTTAGGTTGTGGATATTCACCGGAGAATCTTAAAAATAAAGATACAAAAAAATTTAAGACGTTTCAATGTTATCAACCATGAATAAACTCATTATAACCGCGCACCTAATATTTCAATACAGGCCTTAACGAAATCAAGCTAGGTGCGGTCTATTACGAAAATCTTTCGTGACGAAATGTGCGTTCATTGTGAAATGCGTCTTGAATCCATCTAGTTGCTGAAGATTAACATATTTTTAGTCTGAGCACGCTTGCGGCGCAAATCTGGCCGCAAAAGGAGACGTCTCGTTTCGTTTGGTAAGACTGGTACAAGTAGAAGTTATCGATGACTTTGATGCTTGAGCATGGAATATTGAACATCTAGATTTAAACGTGTGGTTTTTTAGCTTCTTTAAAACCTGTATTTTCACGTTCATGTCTGCGTGTATTGGTATCTGCTTGTGTACTATTGCGTGAAATAGTACAAAATTAGTGCGATTTTTTCCTTTTTTTTTTTTTCGAGAATTGCATAGAAATCATTTCTCCACTACGGTTTCAAAAGTTGCCTGAAAGAGATAGCTCTTTAGCGATAAGACCGCTCACTGTAACCTACTCATTAGTTATTTCCTGTTTTTATATTTGTTACTTTGGTGTCAATAAAGAGTTTATCTATCTATCTATCTCCAAATGTTAGGGCACAAATACTTTTATTTGTAACGAGCTTCTGCCCGCAGCTTCGCCCGTGGCGTGGCCTATGGGGACATAATTCAACCACCCATTTCACCCTCTTAAGGGTCTTAAAGGGTCCAAATCCTTTCTTAGCCTATGCCTACGTCATAACATCTACCTGCATGCCAAATTTCAGCCTGATCTGTCCAGTGGTTTGGGCTGTGCGTTGATAGATCAGTGTCAGTCAGTTAGTCAGTCAGTCACCTTTGAGTTATATATATTAACATTTTACTCAAAGCATTTGCACCATCAAACTACTAAATAAAGTTGTCATACTGAAAGATAGTCGACAGTTTGAGAAATTTTATTGTGTTGCCAAAGCTACATTTTTTCAGCTTCGACTACGATTCTCTCAGAATAACTCGCAATATTTTTTAATGAAAAATAAGCTTTAAGGCTTTCATTTAAGGTTTAAAATCAATAATGAGTATTTATAGGTTCTACGTCCATTTGAGTATGTTTGGTATGTCCGCTCCGGATGTAGTGAGAGGAAAATTAATTTCGATACTTTAAGCTCTAGAAAATTTATAATTTGTTTTGAATGCTCGGCACATATACATTTTAAAATGTTAGTAAATTTGTAGTGGTTCTGAAAGCTGTAATTTATCCTTGTATATACATATTTTTAACGAAATAGTTATGTGCACCCCGTCCTTTACCACTTCGTCAAATTCTCTCCATCCAAAGGTTGCCTGGAAGAGATCGCTTTTAGCGATAAGGTCGCCCATTGTTATACTTTATATAATTGATTGTTTTTTCCTTGTATTTTTTATTATTTGGTGTGTACAATAAAGAGTTCATCTATCTATTTTTAAATAATTATCAACCAGATTTTATAATATCCAATTACCACATATACATACATACATCCAACGAAAAATTAAAACCTTCTTGTATAGATCTATTTTAAATCTGTGTAGGCAACTCAGATAATAGATAAATGTAGATAAAGATGATATTATGATGTAGTGACCGTTGTCAGTCATGCTTATTTAGCCATGCACCGAACAATATTACACGTGCACTATTTTAAAGGAATGTATTGTTGTTAATTTGTGCACGTCTAGATATAACTTCTTTTTAAATAAAGAATATTTTGCGTTTAATGCAATTTTCATCGGGTGACAAGCGGACATGGTATAAATGAGCCACCATGCTATTTCCAGCCTTACATTAGAGTAGTTAATGTGTAAAACAATCCAACTAAAGGCAATATTTTTCTATCCTTACACTGTTCATTAAATCTAGAATAGTTTAAGTATACAAATGTACAGTCGGCTTATCCTCCATAATACTAGCTACAACTCAGCTCTGAAGTGATCAATTCGTTCTAAAAAGGTATCCATCGTATAAATATATGTCTTTTCTTTCTTATATATATGTTCAACGCTTTTGGTTACATCTACACTCAAATTTGATATTTTCTTATTTGCATTCATTTTCTGACGCGTTGCCGTTTAAGGACATAATTGTTGATAGGACCAGATTATGTTTGGCGATTTTATAAACTATCTGTCAATAAAACTAATAATAGTGGGTTGGCCGCTGGACATTACGCCATACTCCTATTAATGTAATATTATGACCCATAAGAAGATAATAAAATTTTGACTCACCGTGACTCATTTGACTCGGTTAACCTCGTATATAAGAGGACAATAACTATCGCCGAATGAAAAATGTAGTTGGCATCATCTGCACAGAGTAATTTTATTTTATTTTATTTATTTTATAAAATCCACAGTCCTTAATGAACACAGCTAATAGTTTATATACTAAACTAACAGATTGGTATGGACCTAGGAAATGAAAGGTGATTTTTTTAAGAAGGGGCTTTAATGGCTAATTCCGAATCCAAAACTATAGTACAATAAATACTTAAAATCTATGAAAAGAGGTACGAAGCCAGTTTTGATTAAATAAATGCATAATTTATTTTTTTGATATATTTAAATACATTTTCCTTGCTGGAAAGCAAATCGATTGCTTCCGAAAAGATACGGAAATGATGTTAGATATGCGCAGACTAATAACATTAAGGCTCAAAGTTATTAGGTGTGGACTATATAGTACTGTTATTTATTCTGTGGTATACGGATAAAAATAAAGTAAGTAGGTATGTAATTATGAAGTATGAAAATCTGAAAAAAATTAATCTCAAAAAATCAATCGAACGCTTGGAAAATTCATCATGCATAATAAATAATATACTATTGAGTATTTTGTGATAGAACATAAATTCGAATTAAGTCATATTATTCAACCGTAATAACACGAGAGCTTTGATATTTTTTGCTTGTTAGTTACATTATGTTATCTGTGGTTATAACCAAATGTAATGATTACACACAATCAATTCAATTAGAGCAACAAGTAACCGCTGATCGTATCTGGGTATTTATAGAGATATCGTTCATCTAAAACTAGAGCCGGGATGGTAAAGTCCGCGAGCAGAGTCAGCTCGAGTCTGTAGTTAAGTATAGTGCATAAGGAATGTCGGCATCGTATCTGAGCGTAAATATCTAGAGATTCTAGACCTTGCGCGGCGGACCATTTAGCATTCCTAGTGCGGCCTGCGTCGTTAATCTCCCTACGTTCACACTGGGGTTTATTCAAAGATAAGTAACTAAGTAAAAATGTATTATATATTTTTCAACCAACTTCAATTACGAGCGTTTCAATTCAGTATTTTTTTAAATTTTAGTTTTTTTGAACCTCAATGTTTTTACGGGCAATGTGGCTTTATTCTTTTGACTAGCTAACTACTAGAGTAATATAACTACTACTAAATGATATTTGCTACACTACCTGCTACAAAAATAAACCATTTGGACTATAGACTAGCCGGGACGACCCATAAAAAATTTTGATGCTCCAGCCCACTACCTGTAGGTATCTTATCCAGCATGCTAGAAGCATTATCCAGATGAAACTTCAATGTCTCTAACATAATGAAGATGTAGGGCCACTACCTTAAACGGAAGAAGGCTACAGATACTATCTTACCTTGATAGATAGGCGAAATATGACCCGGGCGTGTTCAAGAGAAGAGTGAATAGGTATTTACTTGGCTAGCATGCTACACCTTCGGTCGCATCGTCACTTCTCATCAGGTGAGAGCGTGGTCAAATGCTAGACAAGTTATGAAGTAAAAAAAAAAAGGCAGACAGGTTTTCCGATAGCAGATACTTGTTCCAGTGGCTAAGATAGTTTATGGTTGGATTACGCGCTATGGTGTACCTGTATTTTTGACTAGCGATAGGCAATTTGAAAGTAGTCTGTTTACCCAGCTAATGAAGTTTTTGGGAGTAAACAAGTTAAGGACTACTACATATCATCCACAGAGTAACGGTGCTATTGAGAGATGGCATCGAAATTTTAAGGTTGCATTAATGGCCAGATTAAATAATAGAAGCTCGTGGATAGACGAAATGTACACAGTAATTTTAGGTTTGCGTTTGGCGCCTAGATCGGACACTGGTGTATCCGCGGTAGAATTAACCTTCGGGAAAACGTTAAGGCTTCCTGGTGAATTTTTTGAAATAAGAGACAGTAAAATTGTATAGTAGAGTGTAAACGTTTGAAAGAAACGATCAGCAACTTGAGACCTAAACCTATGGTCCACAGAGATTCGAGAACAATTTTCGTACACCCAGATTTGAAAACATGCAGTAAAAAGAATTCACTGATCTTTTTGGTGTACTTACATCAGAAAAGAATGCGGGAAGGCAAAGAAATCACGAAAGCAAAGGTTTCTATTTCTTCGAAACCATCAAGAAAAAACTAAAACATATATCTATGAAACTGGGGAGTATGCTGGTGAGTGCGAGGCGGACGGAAGTTGAAATTGGTTCACGTAAATCTCCATTGTCAACACAACAAAGTTAAAAAATTATATTATTACGTTTGTATGACCGGTAAAATAACAATTTATAATTGTCAAGATGGCGACATTTTAACAATGCAAAAACAAAGTTATACCGGCCGATAGATGGAGCTAAACTAAAGAAGTTTTGCTTCAGCCGTGTGGTCGAAAGCACACTCAATTTTCTTATAAGGTTTACCGTCTTCTTTGGGAAAATGAAATCTTTAACTTCCAATATTCTTTAAAAAGTAGCTCTTATAGAGTGCGCAAACAGTCGCAAACGAAGACACGCAGGTGTAACATTATGCTGTGGCATTTATTTACGACGATGGTGGAGATAAAGTATCAAATTCAATAGGATTAAGATGGTCTCTAGCGCGGCGGTCAAGTGCGGCAATTTGTATGGCAGGCGATGTGTGGGCGCGACTTTAAGCACTGTTTACATCATCTAAGCACTATGGATAGTTGCGGGCTTAATACTAACGAGTGGATATTCCATATCAGATAAAGAAAGAAAGAAAGAAAATACATTTATTCAGGACATCACACAACATTACATTTATACATCTTCTTCTTTTTAAATATGTATAACTTAAAGGTGACTGACTGACTGACTGACATAATGATCTATCAACGCGCAGCCCAAACCACTGGATGGATCGCGCTGAAATTTGGCATGCAGGTAGATGTTATGACGTAGGCATCCGCTAAGAAAGGATTTTTCAAAATTCACCCTTAAGAGGGTGAAATGGGTGGTTGAATGATTTTTTCATTGGCCACGCCGCGGGCGAAGCTGCGTACAGAAGCTCGTAAAAGTTAAAAATAAAACAATAATAGAACAAATAGTAGATTGTACAAAATGTAATGATGCGTGACGTCATGATATAGGTCCCGACTCAGCATGCAATCAAGGTCATAAGACCTTAATAACTGATTTTCAGTCGGAACCCATCATCATGATAAGGTACCTAGGTGTGAATTTGATTTTGTCATTATATGAGGTGCTTTCCTATATGCTACCTATGTACACGACGCCTTCCGCCAGCAACTACTAACCTGCTAGAAATTATTTTCAGGCCCTTATTTCATAGGTACAGAGTCCAAATCATTGAAAACTCTTGACATTTATATGAGCATGCTTATGACGCGAAATGCTATAAAACTTCAACGTTAAGGTTACGAGTTTTACTATAATGAAATGCGTCGAGGCTGGTCGACAGAATCGAAATCATGAGTATATTTAACACACACATGAACTTGCCACAGTATCTATAAAAAGATATGAAACATTAAGTGCACCTCGAGATCCTAGAGCCATTCAGCCATTTTATGAACATGCTACATTGATGGTCGATTGAAAAACGTCAAGCTGTGTTCGCAAGATATTAAACACGCTAATTTTTTATCAAAGCTCGCAAATATAACAATGTGATAACTCATTTCGATAGAATAACAAATAGAAAATTATATTTGATGTTAAATGTAAATATCTTTATGGGTACATAGCATCGCAACATAAAATATGCAATAATGTTGATTGGTTACAAACAAGAACTGGTTCCTTGCAAGAGTGGCGGCTCGATGCTCGGAGCGCGGCGTGCCATGTAGCGGTGTAGCGGCGCTGATTGAAACCCGAAACTGCCGCCGCAGCGTGTCCAGGGAAACAATGGTGCAATCGCCGAGAGAGAGCCACACGTGCACTCTTCCGGCCCATTAGCATTGAATGGGCGGCGCGTGCGCATGTCCCGAGGATCATTGTCGCGCGCCCGAGATTAAACACACTCTTCATCTAAATCAATCTCCGGCGACGCTCTCCGCAGCATTGTTCTCATTTTCCATCGCCGATTAAACCTAATGACCACATTTGACGCGTCCATTACGCTCGGCTCGCTCCATCCGAGCTCTAGACTCGTTAAGGTCAAGTGCAATGAAGAAACATTTGTATTGTTCACTTTTGTAATATATTCTCAGTTGACAAGCGATTCATTCAAAGATATAAGAAACCATTAAAATTCTAGGTACTTACCGGTAGTTCCAGATAGTCTGCGATGGTGTGCTTGGCGGCGCCACGGCGGATGTCAGCAAGGGCGGTGAAATGTTCATCCCGTCGAGCCTTACGCCGCAGCAACGCCTTCGCGTAGGGGTATGAAGCCAGGAACTCGCTGTAGGCATCCATCAGTTCCCCCGAGAAAAGCTGCTTCAGGAGAAACGCGCTTTCACTTGCATCTCCTCCTACTTTTGGCGGTGGCGGTGGAGGTGGCAACTCCCTGCGCTTTAATGACTCCGAAATACTCTTTGAAGCGAATGTACTGATCCCACTTGTCGATTCGCAAGACGTAAACGCATCTGTTGAACTACTCGAACCACATTTCGAAAAAGGAAACGCAGACGAGGCTCCACTTTTTTCACTACAAGCCGAACTCTGTCGGGTGGTACTTGTCTTTTCATAATAATCTGAGAACTGTGGCTCAGAATGGCTCTCCGTCGACGGAGTGGATTCTTCAGCTGCCGGGCTCGTATACTGTGCATTTTTAATGCAGTCATACAAATCTTCTATTGACTCGTACGGGGTCATGCTTCCACAAGATTCATTTTCCTCGGAATTCAGCCTCTCATAGAGATCTTCATTTCTTCGCTGAGCCACCGGAGTCAGAGCGGAGTCAGATCTACTTCTCTTTACGCTCCGAATTTGATCGTAACCAAAGTCGTTCGGATTGAGGAAATCCCATTTCACATTGGCCCAAACATTTTCTTCCACGTCCGCTGAGATTCTGTGATCAGCGCAACACTGTCCGCTGTTCCGTATAGTCACCGTTGTAACATTATCGTTTGTCTCCACTATGTCGCTGTCGGCAACAGACTCGTTGCAATCTATGGGTATGTCGACAATGACTTTACGAAGCGTGGGACTAATGGAGGACATGTTTTCTTCCGATTTACGATTTTCTGGTGCAGTTTCGTTGACCTCTGGCCCTGTGATTACCGATGAAGCATCTACATCTTCTTGAGAAAGCACTCCTTCTTGAATCAGTTCGGTGAGTAAGCTTTTCGTGTCGTCTTCCGTAACTGATTTTTCCGTTGAACTATTTTGCTCATCGTCGTCAATCTTGGCTTCCGTCATTAGCAAACCAGAGTCTATGTATTTTCTCATGCGTTCTGTGAGAGCTTCACTTGCTTCAGAGACTGACTCCAAATAGTAAAATAGTAAGTGATATTCCTCTTTGGTTATAACAGCTGCGCGTAGGAGTGGCTTGCCATAAAGCTCCACGGCTGAGAACAGTGTCGAAGCTGCAATAAGAAAAATTAAATTAATTCATCACTCTCTAATTAAGTTAATAGCTCGCATTATGAATGGGATGACATTAGATAGGTGTACCGCGTATTGCAATATTTGTGGGTGTTATAAAGGTCAAATTAGGCATTGATTAATTCACCTTGCATTAAAGTTCATCTAGAGAACGACAATGACCTTTCGTAGCGTAGGTTCAAGGGAGGATTATTTATACGTGAAGTGCGCTCTTATCAAATAACGGAATCATAATGACACGGATGTTTTATTAATTCACAATTAGATAATATTCTAACACTTACACACTTTAGTTAAGTCTCGCATACCAATATATCCATGGGCGTTCGGTTCTCAAAGCTTACGACCAAACGTGTCAAAAGCTCATTTCCTTTGTTTTCATAGACATTAATACATTTTATAAGCCAATAAAATATTATAGTCACGGCACCTAACGCATATAGCCAAGTTCTAGGAAAGATTACCGGACAATGGTATGCGTAGCGTATGGCTCTTATTGCAAACCGCTTTCTACGAGCATCGCTCACGCTGCCTACTGAATACTGAATGAACTGTTCGTTTAAGTATTGATGACGAGAATGTGCTGTCATTGACGAAGAAAGTCCTCTTTTGTCGAGAAAACCAAAGATTTTTACTTTTATGTTCTTGAACAGGATTTCAACAAGCATATTATTTGCATTTATCCCCTTTGAGAACTTCAGTCTATTCACACGTTCAATGGACCACGATCAAGTTTAAAGACGCGCTCGTGACTACATTTTGTTCTTTCATTTGCTTATTCGATCGTTCATATTCGCACGGCTATAATGTGAGGCGCGCATGGTGCAAGGGCTATATTATATAAGAGTTGGAACGGTGCTTAATGCATTAATGATACCGCCAAGCTGTAGTGCGCAAGCACTACTGTGTTACGGTTTGAAAGGCACTGTAGCTAGTGAAATAGTGAAATTACTGGGCAAATTAGACTTTTTGACCTAATCTTATATTACTAGACTGTGCTCATGTCTTAGGATGACTTGCGCAGTGCAGTGTCACACGAAACTATACTTTAGTTCCGAGTGATTACAACTGATATGGGCAGCCGTGTCGATTAACATCAGGTGAACCACGAGATCGTCATGTCGTTTCTTAACATAAAAAATTGTAGGTTACAAAAGTATCTATAGCTTTCAACAGTAAAATATTACCGTAAACTTTCTCCCATGCAATGAACGTTTCCAAATCCCGTCCATCCCACAAGTTTGGTTGGATTTCTGCCACCAAAACTTCGCCTTCCAAGACTGTTGCTGATGCTCTCGGATCCACAGGAGCTTTGGAACCTCCAAGAAAAAGTATGGCGGCTGGTGGTGCTGATGGCGGGGTGGTGAGCGGTAGCGGGAGCGGGCTGCCGAGCGGAACAGAGAGCGGGGCGGAAAGCGGGCCAGAGGGTACGCCTGCCAGCACGGCACCCACTTCGCATAATGGCTCGCAGACTATCTCAGCTACTGTGCTATTTCCCCACACTGTCACCTGGAAAGATAAGAAACAGAATACGTTAAAGTTTGTTGACTTAAGATATCCTATGCTATTATGTAATTTAAGCTGTATTAGCCGCAGTGTTTGAACGTTAAACGCCGAAAAATTTTAATCACTTGACTCAGACAGCTGATGTCTGAAAAAATACTATTGTACGATTACTTTGTTTATTGCCATAAAAAATATTCTTGTGAGAGAATAATACGCCTTCCAAGACTACCACGAGGCCGCTGACAAGAGTTTTGAACTGCCTAAGAAAAAAATCCTCCAATTATGAATCAACAATGAAAGAGCCTACAGATTGTGACAGTTTAACTTCACATTTTTATCATACGTATCTTAATACCTTTAATCGATGGCACGCTGTGATAAGGAGGAACTAAAAGTAGGTTAGTTAAATTAATCATCACACAGTTCCTCGAATTTGGATCGGTCTCTCGTTACAAACTACTCAAGCTATAGTGTAGCTAGTCTAAGCATTATAGCTGGTGGCGTTTGATTCGCTGAACTTAATATCATAGCTCATTTGGTCGGAATCGTTACATACACCCATTAGCTATATGTCGTATGTGTTTGCTTGTATATTTTTCGTTCTTTATAATACGATCAAAGACATATTTTTCGTTCTTTTAAACACGGATACATGAGTTGCGAAAAGTACATAAATATCTTAAAAAAGATTCGTTTCTGTACTAATCTTACATGGAAAAACCAAACATAATTTGGATTTCTTCCAAAAGATAATCAACAAACCAATTGTTGATACAAATAAAAACATCTAAAACTTTATTTACCCTTTACCGTTTTGGGTATGTAGTGGTATGCTCACTTGAATTATAGATAATGTAATAATATACTAGTATTATTAAATTGATAGTATTGTAAACTTAAATGTAAAATATTTGGGCTTAAATTTAGTATTATGTTTTTAACCAAAAAAGTACCAGGCTAACATTATCATAGGATGTGTGCTAAAGTCGATTCCGACAATTGAAAGACATGTAAAATTACTAAAGTTATTAGATATGATATATATTAGTCCGAATAGGCTTAAGGGCAGTTTGAAATCAACTATTATACAAGCCTGGTTGATTTATACTAGCTTTACCTTTTTTGGATAAGGTTCCTTGGTTGAAAGCTTGAAGTGTTGTCTCTGTCAACTAAACAGATCTAGCGCAATATAAAAAAAATATTGGATCGAAAACTTAGTGCGAGGATGACATAAAAACCTCACGTAGAAAGAAAGAAATAAAGATTATCCAATGTCCAATATGTAATCTAAATATAAAAAAGTTAGTACCTGCCTGCTGCCTCACACAAAAAATCTACGCATATGTCAAATAAACTGCTGCTCTGAAGTTAATCTTTGTGCAATGTTAGTCTTATTGTGATCATTTCATCAAAGGGAGTAGAAACTGTCTACTACTTAGACGTCAAAGTTTTGTTGACTGTACCGTGCCCTTCTAAAATTAATTTTGTACCGAATATACCTACGATATGTATAAGTAAAGTGCCATAAGATAGAATGATCCCACCGGCGAATAGCTTATTCCGAGAACTCAGCAAATCTACGTAAGTGTTTGTCTGAGTAACTATCTAACACTATCTACTACCGTTAGATTGTAGGTAATGTCGCAGATTAAACCGTAGTTACTGCGTGTTTGTCGTCTCTGTATTATAATCTTAAATGATGCTGTAGGAATGTATTATGAGTTACGCCGAATTCACGGTTTAGATAACAGTTTTGTTTCAAACAGAACACAAAAAAGAAGTGTTTGAAAGCTGTACAAGGAGCTTTAGAGAAAAAATATAGCTATTAGTGAAAATAGATAATTATAAATAGCTTTATAAATTATAGATATAAATATAGGGATAAATTATTATAATTATAAAGCACTTTGTAATTTTATATGCTTAGTGAAATAACTTAATTTTAAGTACCTAATATAATTTTGACTTGTAAAAGTGCTAAAAATAGCCTATTTTTTTTATGTTAAGGAATGACGTGACGAGCTAGCCGTTCGCCTGATGTTAAACGACACGGCTGCCCATATCAGCTGCAGTTCTCACTCGGAACTCTAAAGTATAGAGGTTCGCGTGACACTGCACTGCGCACGTCATCCAGAGACATCAGCACAATCTAGTAATAAGATTACTAAACTGTGAGATCAGATCATAAAGTCTCATTTGCCCAGTAATTGCACTAGCTACAGTGCCCTTCAAACCGGAACACAATTTGCAATAAATCTTTTGACTTCGACTTTGACTTTGTTAAAGATCATAGAACACAAAAAAATCATCATCAAAATCGGCTTAGTAGTTCCGGAGATTAGCTCCTACAAACATACAGACAATCAAACTAAAATTAAAGGTACGCTTTATCACATTAGTGTAGAATTGTACATAGATATCAGATTACATATAAGATACATTTAATTTGCACTTATTTGACAGAATCAGCATTGCAATTCAACGGGAATGTTGCCAGCATGTTGGGTACGCTACCTACTGGCAGTCGGCTGGAGCATTTGGACTATCTATAGGTAATCGCAAGTAAGTATAGAGACCTAACATTTTTTTTGTAGTAGGTAGTGTAGTGTATTTAGTATTAGTTAAAAGTATAATTGAAATTTGCCCGTTTAGAATAGAAAAACATTTATTCAATACTTGTCTAAAATTAAAATATAATAACAGGTTTTTATACACATAATATGTATAATGAATAGAAAAAAAACAAGTATCGAATGGGCGTCGGCTCAGCATATTGCTGGTCATCAGAGACAAACTTGTACGTTTGAATGCGCGAAATGAGTTTCAGTAGGTTTCAAATCGTATTTTGTACAAGTAAGTATTTATTATACAAGTACCTAATTATTTTGTCTGATTATGTATAAAGATAACTTTGTGCAAAGTGGAATGGAATCGCTAAAGTGTTCACCCTTATCGCTCCAATCGGCTCCAAAGTGTTCTTGTAAATTGTTTTGACGATGAATTTCCCCAAATTACAGGTGTTTGGTGTTAGGCGTCATGCAAAAAGAGATTCGCAACTGAATTACGAGCATCGCAGGGGTAATCAAAAGGATGCAAAATTTGACGGTGCATTTTTTAGCGCAAGCTGCCGTTCGCGACTTCGCTCGGCCTTACATTTTATTCGATAAAAAGTATCTAATGTCTTTTACTACATTTAAAACTCACAATAGGTTTTATAAGATCGGATTAGTTGTTTCGTCGTGAAAATATAACCAGCAAACAGAAATTGAGAGTTACTTTCAAAGAGGTATAATGAAGGTAAGTACTTTGGTTACTTTTTACCATCAAATAAATAAAATTATATATTATATGTACAGTTATATAGCCTCAGCCTCCTCGGCCTCTGTGGTGTGGTAGTTGAGCAGGTCGGCTTATAGCCCGGAGGTGGCGGGTTCGATTCCCGCAGCAGAACAAGTATTTGTATATGTGACGAGCTAGTCTTTCACCTGATGTTAAGCGACACGGCCGCCCATAGCAGAACAGTATCACTCGGAACTGTAAAATATAGTTTCGCGCGAACTGCACTACGCACATCCTGAGACATCAGCACAGTCTGGTAATAATAAGTAAGATTACTTCACTGTGAGATCAGATCATAAAGTCTCAATTGCCCAACTTTATATTTTGGAGTTCTGAGTAACACTGTTCTATTATGGGCGGCTGTGTCGCTTAACATCAGGTCAACAACATAAAGAATAACGTAATTAATTTAATGAGATAAGATAATGAATTACGAACCTATTGAAGGCTTTTTAGTTGATATAATGAATCATGGCATGTATATATTTCGGACTGAGTACAATTTTTTTGATAGGTACCTAAACAAAGTTATTAGGAGAGCTGTTATGACGTCACCTAAGTAATTCCCGTGACTGGCTATACAAAATCAAAGAGATTTTAAATGTGTATAAAATCGTGAGCAAAACTTATTACGTATGTAGATGTAGTATTGTGGTAACTTGTGAATGCTGGAGAGGCCTTGACAGCGGGGTTCACGTTGAACCGGGCCCGCGTGACGTCACCGCGGAGTTATGCGCACGCGCGCCCGCTGCCTGCCCGCTCCCGCTTATTCCACGAGCTTTCCGTAGGGCTGGCACTTGGCAATTCTATCAAAAATTTGACCATGATTTATTATTTCACATAAGCCTACCCCTTAGAACGCCACTTTGAGCGGCTGATTGCCTCCTGCAACCTAATGGGGAATAAAGCATACCTATCCAATAAACCAGCTTATAATCTATCTCTATTCCAAATTTAATTGAAATCTTAGTTTGAAAGCTATCGTGAGTATGTCACATTATGTAAGATAAATAACGGCTAAACTCACGTCAGTTAAAAAGTTGAAATTACTCCGACCAGGTTTCAGACATATTCGATGTCCTTCTTCTGGGAGGTTTTTTAATTGACGTGAGCTTAGCCATTATTTATGTTACAAATTTAATTGAAATCTGTTGAGCCGGTATAGTGTAAAGAGAGGTACATGTGTGTACACATACTAACTTTAGCATTTCGCTTTGTCTTCCACCTGTTTTTTGTTTATCAAATAGCTATTACGTATTACATTACAAGAACAGATTGTTGAAAAAAAGACCATTACAATTTTTTTTGGTAACCATTATCAATTATTATGGTAAATAAATTCAATCAGTAAATAAATTCAATCAAATATATGACGGCGGCCACGTCCAGTTATAAACTCTATGCACAGCGATCGAGCACCGTAATTTACCCTGTGGTGGCATTAAATGTATTACAGTGGCAGCACCGGCAACTGTCATGGCGCCCCTACCTGTCTGGCTATATAAAGGGATCGATTGGTGTGCTACGGATCATTCTTGTTTCAGACACGGCGCGGTGTGGACATGCTGAAGGCTTATAGCTATATAGGTTGCAACCTACCCACAACACGTTTCTGCCCACATATACACCATACAGTACTTTTGTTACCAGATTTATATAATATACTTATATTTTATTTTATGTCAGACTGCATTAATCTCATTTTCAGCACGGGGTGATCACGAAACTTTGATTTCAATGCAACAGGAGAAATTCCCATACTAACTATGCACATAAGCTGCCTATTGTAACTGTCAAATCCATACAAATTTGTGTTTCTATTGGTTGCCTGACTAAGGGGCCGTTCAAGTATTACGTAAGCACTATGGGGGGCGGGGGGGTCTTTGCTTTGCTTATTTTAGATGACATGGGGGGTAGGGGAGTCTAGATGATGATTACGTCATCGGTGGTTATTTACCTTTTTATACGAATAGCAACTCTCACTTTGTCTTTGCTTGAAATAGTAAAACATTATAATTATAATATTTAAAAAAACAATACATTAATTGAAAAATGTTTACGTAAGCATGGGGGGAGGGGGTAAGAGCTTGGCTTACTTTTGCTGACAAGGGGGATGGGGGGGGGGTAAATAATTGTAATAAATATACTTACGTAATACTTGAACGGCCCCTAACCCATTGGTTAAGTATGCATTAACATCAGCTAAAATGTATCTGGAATGTGCTACATGCTATTAATTAATCTGTGGTGCTGTGCTTAGATCGGGATGTGGCTCTTTTTCTCTTCGCTCTTATAAAATCAGCTTACTAATCTAATTCCATTACTTAGTATCAGGTTTAATATCAACAAATAATAATTTTAAATTGCTTACTTCGAATAACAATGAGTCATGGCACGAGATGGCAATGTTATGCTGGCCTGGTAAAGACAGGTTTTATTACAGGGCAATTCACGGTATCAAACATCGTAAAACCTATATAGCGTCCATACCTATGGTACCAGATCCATAGCTGGTACTAAATCTAGGTAAAGTTACTTCTTAAAACTATATTACAGATTTAACCACAAACAGCCTTATTAATAAACACGAACTAGCTTTAGACTAGTTACACCATCTTTTGTCTCTTTCGATCCAACTAAATATTCCAGTAGCAAAAAAGGGACAAGAGCTGAAGTAACTAATCCGAGACTAATACCCGTTTATTAATTTTTTTTTTTTTTTTTTTACTTCAAACTTGTCTAGCATTTGACCACGCTCTCACCTGATGGGAAGTGACGATGCGATCGAAGGTGTAGCATGCTAGCCAAGTAAATACCTATTCACTCTTCTCTTGAACACGCCCGGGTCATATTTCGCCGGAAACACAGACGCTGGCAGGGCATTCCATTCCTTAGCCGTTCTAATTAAGAACGTTGAGTCAAATGCTTGGTACGAATGGGTGGTATTTCGACCACAAAAGGATGGCGCTTAGCCGAGCGTCTAGTAGTCCGGTAGTGGAATGGTGATGGGAGAATTAGATCATGCAGTTCTTGAGCGCATTCACCGTGGTGTAATCTGTAAAAAACCGACAGACTTGCCACCTTACGTCGATGTGCAAGGCTCTGGAGCCTTTCACCAACCAAAGTGTCGTCGTCAATGAGCCTTTTGGCACGCCGTTCAATCGAGTCCAGAGCCTCAAGCTGGTACTTGGCAGACCCGTCCCACAGGTGGCAGCAGTACTCCATACACGATCGGACTTGTGCTTGATACAGATTTAGAAGCTGTCCAGGTGTGAAGTACCGCCTTACCTTGGACAATATGCCGAGTTTTTTTGAAGCTACTTTGGCTTTGGACTCGATGTAGGATCCAAAGTTTAGGTTTGACGTGAGATCAACACCCAAAAGCTCAAGATGGTTTCCTAAACTTACAGATACACCACGGAATGAAGGAGCCAGATGGAGTGGGCTCTTAATAAGGCTGAAAAGGTTTAGACAAGCCTTAAACTAGTGTAAAACTGCTTTTTTGTGTTGTTAAACACACGTCTGACGTCGGTCTAAACCTTGTTTAAGTATTTGTGGTGGTACGGTAGTATAAACAATATCCAGAAACATTGAAGTGGTGCTTTTGTTTAGTTTGACGGGATTGATTAAGACATCTTTCTGTTTTTAATACCGGTGAGGAAGTAAAGATTACGAAAGGCTCGATGTGATTAAACAGCTTGTGGTTAGCCATCAGATGTATTTGAGTATGTACTAATAAATTTGTTAAAAAAACGAGTGTGCTTTAGACCACACGACTGAAGAAAACTTATTTAGCTCCATCTATCGGCCGGTATAATTTTGTTTTGCTTTGTTTAATGTTAATGTCGCCATCTTGACAATTGTAAATTGTCATTTTACCGGATATACCAACATAACAATGTGTTTAAATATTGCTTGTCCGTGTTTCAAAAAATGTTAGCATAAGCGTAGTACAAATTTTAAGTAATTTTTAATTTTGTTATGTTGACATTGGAGTTCTACTTGTACCAGTATAACTCGCCTCTCTTTCTTGCCCCTATACAGTAATATAGGAAACGTAACTCACTCTCCATTTATCTTCACTACTTTATATCTACCTCTCAATTTCGTTGGCCTCGTCACGCATTCACAAACTTACTCCTCAAGTCAAGCGTGCGTAAAGAAGTTTTACTTCAAAAATTCATATCTCGTTCAGAGAAAAACTTTTTAAGAAAATTGGCAACCCTACAATCACGGCCAATACGAATCCCAGGATAATGCGTCTGATACATCTTCAACGAGGGAAAAAAATGAAACGAGGTCCAGCGGGCAGTCGATTTTACACGGCCAACGCGTTCGACTCCACAAAACCAGAAAGATGGATGCACGTTGATTACAGCTTTTTTATACTTACAATGTTTTTGTTTTCTTGTCATCGTTTTCTGTACTGTGTATATATACAGCAAGCGATCTTCTTAATAGCAAACAAAGTCCATGCAAAGTGCTTAAATTATCAATAAAATAATATTGGAAGGAATTTTATACATCATCCACAGACCGTATAAATAATTTTAAATAATTTTGAATACTTCTTGAATAAGCAAGAATTATTTAATTCTTAAAATAAATAAATACATTTTTGGCTATAACATTGTACAGCCGAAAATGTATACCTATTCGCATTTTTCATTGGCAAAACTTCCTTTGATTGATTTTTCGAATTTCAGTAAAGAGCCGAGAGATAAAGAGAGAGTAGGTATTAAATTATTTTTACGACTCTACAAGCTCGATAATATAGTTACTGCTAGTATTTTTTATTAATCATAATAAGTATTTTAGAATCGTTAGTACAAAACTAAACTAGACCTAAAAAACTAAACTATACCTAAGAAATTTAAAAAAATTAAAACTAAAAATTTAAAATAGTATGAATAGTTACTGCTACTCTTTGAACCATAACCTTTATAGAAGGTATTTAAAGATAAATGAAATTTTCTTTGGAAAATTCAGCAGGAAAATCTGGAGATTTAGAAATGTGCTCATAAAAAAGCAATAGTCAATAGCTGGTTAGTTATTTTGAATACCAAGTGCTGCCATCTATAGATGTGCGTTGAAGGTTTCCGTATACAGCGCCATCTCTGAAACGGCGTTTAGACTATTTGTGATTTATGGAAACAACGAAGTTATGTTTCACTGTAGTTTTCATCATATTGCACAGATGGCGCTGCCTGTGTCGGAAAATGTTGGTCATTCTAGTTACTAAAAATTAATATAGATGGCGCTGTTATTGAGCTACAAGAATAATTTACATAATTTCCTCCTTTAATAGCATGCCACATTCAGGAAGTGCAAAAGATGTGAATAGGGTTTTTGGCGGGAAAGCGAAAAAGATTGCGTCACCGCATTATATTATTTTCCAAAACTTGTGTTATTTTCAGTGTTAGTGCATAAAATTGGTGGCATTCTATCCGTTAAGTGCTGGATTACAGGCGTGAGTGTGGGAAAATGGTATAATGATGGTGAAACGTTTCTTTTCGTGTTGTTTCCAAAACTCCATAGAAGCTTCAAGTAAAGTTGCCACCACTTTACTAGGAGTATGACTTTGACTATGACTTGACTTGATGACTTCGACTATGACTTTACACATATTTGCGTGAAATATCATTAACTTGATAAATTATCAATTACTTGACATTGGCTAAATACACAAAAGTGTGGAGCCAAAACATTAAAAAAAAAAAAATTTAAAAAAGATGTGAATACAGTATTTCAAAATATTTTAATTTTGAGGAACCTACCGACCTCAAGCCAGTATATATAATAATACTAGCGGCCCGCCCCGGCTTCGCACGGGTATTTAATATATATCTATTATAGATTGAGATATAAACTATCCTATCTCTCAAGTTGGATCGAACTGCACATGGTGTGCGAATTTTATTATAATCGGTTAAGTGGTTTAGGAGTCCATTGAGGACAAACATTGTGACACGAGATTTATATATATAATAATATAAGAACTAATTAGGTAGGTACTATAAGATTTTTTATATTAGCCGACTAACATGGAATGTCTAAAATATTTATTAAAAGTTACGCCTGAAAGTTTACGTTTACCTCCCAACAAAGTAATTGACCGGAAAAACTAGTGACCGATTTTTCTACCGCGGAATTATGTCAGTGAGACATTACTCATTTTCTTTCCGGTTCCACCGACCGTTCCCTTGAATGTAGGGCTGTCGGTGTCAGATGGTCTGTCACGAACCAGTGGGTTCGATGCCCTTCAATGATCACATTCACAATGGTTGATGACAAGGGCGTGTCAAGACGATGAATAACTGCCCTATCCAATCATACATATAATCTACTAGGTGGTAGGACTTTACTGCAAAGTTCGTCTAGGTAGGTACCACCGCTGTGCCAGTTATTCTGCCGCCAAGCAGTAGCGCGCAAGCACTGCTGTGTTCCGGTTTGAAGGGCACTGTAGCTAGTGAAATTACTGGGCAAATGAGACTTTATGATCTGATCTCACAGTTTAGTAATCTTAGTACTAGATTGTGCTGATGTCTCTGGATGACGTGCGCAGTGCAGTGTCACGCGAACCTCTATACTTTAGAGTTCCGAGTGACACTGCAGCTGATATGGGCAGCCGTGTCGTTTAACATCAGGCGAGATTCCTTAACAAAAAAAAAAAAAAAAAAAAAAAAAAAACAAAAACAAAAAAACATAAGGTCGATCTTTCAATCGGAAGATAAATGTTAACGGTTTGCTTTAATATTAGAATAAGAACATTATCACCCCATATCTCCTTACTAATAAGCACTGCATAAGTATGGAATAGCTAGTCAGTGTTTCTTCTTGCTTTGCTTTACCTATTTTAAATTTGATAGAGAAACAAAACACAAAATAACTCTTCTTCCGCTACATAAGATTTATTGGTATGGGGTAAATGTAATAATTGTGAAAATTTGTGATAGTATTATATAATAAAAATTTATATAAAATATATATAAAAGTTTTTTATGCTATAGGTAGCAAACAAAGATATGACATCCCTAATGAGCACAGTTGCCTATGGACATTGTAACACTAGACGTCACACCATTTTTTGTCTCGTTCGATCCAGCTAAATATTCCAGTAGCAAAAAAAGGACAAAAGCTGAAGTAACTAATCCGAGACTAATACCCGTTTATTAATAAGGCTGTTACAGCATATATATATATATATATATATATATGTATACGAGCTCATGCCCGCAGCTTATATATATATATATATTGTATCTAGTCAAGCGTATAGAGAGTGGTGCATTGCAGAATATATTTAGCAATTAGGCATGGAGTATATTTCCTAAGTTTCACTATTGAACAAAAGCGAGTCTAGAAAGTTAGTATGTCAATTACCTAGAAACATAGTCTTAAAAAGATGTTTCAGTAAATATGAGGTTTTTAGGTCAAAATTAATACTTTGCCCTACAATACTCTAAAATATGTTAATGAGGAAGTAATACCTACTAAAATAGACTTGAAAATACATTAGTATTCCTTTTCACTTACTTATACCATTCGTAATTATACATTCGTTATATTATATTTTATCACGGTATAATACTTTTAAATTTTATATTTATTAATAAAATATCAGAAGGCTTTGCGTGATTTAAATTAAGTTCATAGGTAGGTACTTACTTACCTAGGTTTTATTATTTCTTTATTTATACTTTAGCACAAAATAATGTACAAGGAGGACTTAATGCTATGAAGCATTATCTACCAGTCAACTTGGATGTGCAAGAAAAGAAATGGTAGCGGAGCGAAAAACTAATAAAAATATTACATTATTATAATATAGATACATAATTATAAAAATAATATATTATACCTACTTACATAATGAAAATCATAACAATCATAAAATTAATTAAATTTATAACAGTGGCAACACAGGAAGCTGTCATCGCTCCCCCACCCATGTGGCTATAAAAAGGGAGCGCTCGGTGTACTACAGATCATTCTAACTCCGGACACGGCTCGCTGCGCATGCTGAAGGCCTATAGTTATATAGGTTGCAACCTACGCACAGCCCGTCTGCCTATATATATAAAATTTACTAAACTTATAATATAACGTCGAGATTGAAGAGATTATTATAATTTCGTTACTCTATCATAAGTGTTGTGTTCTTAGACGTGTAATAAAAGTAGAGTTCGAGAATGACGTGGCGAGCTAGTCGTTCGTCTGGTGTTAATCGTCACGGCCGCATAACAAATTGTGTTTTTAATGGCACCTATAATATACCATAGAATACATAATAGTAACTGCTACATACTTTTACATCAATATGGGACCAAAGATGTGCGCTTTGAGATAAATAGAGAACTCTTTATTGTACCACGAATTATAATTACAAGTATCAAGGAGACCTTATAAGCTTGTGTTTCAACGAGCGGTCATATTGCTAACAGCAATCTCTTCCAGACAACCCTGGATGGACAATATCAAATGCAAAAGAGTAGACAGTCAGACAGTGAAATCAAATAACAAATATATACACATAAATATTAACAATACATATACCTAGTACATCCTAATACTTCTATAATCATAATTTAATAAACGAATACATATTCTATATTACTTATAAAGCAGATCATAAAATCATGAATACGTGATAAATTTTGACAGCCTCTGTGGTGTGGTTGAGCAGGTCATACGGCTCATAAACCGGAGTTCGATTCCCGCG
The DNA here is from genome assembly GCA_905220475.3 of Ennomos fuscantarius. Lineage (NCBI taxonomy): Eukaryota > Metazoa > Arthropoda > Insecta > Lepidoptera > Geometridae > Ennomos > Ennomos fuscantarius. Next base: position 7,435,081 of record HG992039.1, read on the forward strand.
GCAGTATAAGTATATGTGCACAGAAAAAAAAGCGCATAATTATACTTGTTCTGAGTCTGGGTGTTGTAGGACCATGGAACTCGTAGTTCTTGGGTCCCTAGACACGGAGTCCTAGTTACGGACCAGGACTATGTATGTGATCGTTGGGCGTTATTATTATTTTTATTAAATAATGCAGCAGCTATGACTGTAACTAATACCTTTGCACCATAGTTTTAAATTTTTTGTTTCTAAATCAAAGCTCATTTACTTGTAACGAAAACTATATAACCAGATACGGTGTTTCTACATGCATTTATGCAAATCTCACAGCTTACTGAGACATAGAAACATAACGCTTCTTCTAAGCAGTAAGGTACCTACTCGTACATGCTTTTATCTACATTTCGAAACATGCAGGTACCAGAAACAAGAGTAATGAACGTTATCTTAATTTATGCATAACTTAGTGATTTGCAACCTTGTTTATGCCTACTCATACTCACACAAAGGAACACTATGGATGACGAACTAGATTGTTATTTTTACCATGGTTATGGTAGTATGTACTGGATATCTATATACAAGTACAAAAAAGAAAGTCATGTTAGTTACTAATATATAAGTAACTTACTAATGTATAACTGAAGAACGGCTGAACTGATTTGGCTAAAAATTGGTTGAGAGATAGCTTAGAACCAGGACACGGACATGGGATACTTTTTATCCCGTTCGACCGCGTTTTACTAATTTACCCGTGCAAAGCCGTGGCGGGTCTACTCGTTTCTTATAGATTTTTATGGGAAATAATTTAATTAAGTATAATAATAAATATTTGTGTACATTTCACACAGCGCCATCTAGCCCCATACTAAGCAAAGCTTGAACTATGGGGTTTTTTTAAAATATATACTTAGAATACTACAGAACACCTAGACTCAGACTCAGTCCTCGTAGTTCCTGGGTCCCTAGATACAGGGAATCCTATAGTGAGGGCTCAAGACCTATGTATATAATCGTTGGGCGTTATTATTATTATATAATTAAAATTAAGTACCTTATTTGTAGTTATATACTTAAGTATGATCCCTACTCCCCGCTAACCCCTTACTAATTTTCACTGCATTATAGAGTTTTCCCTTGTTTTATCTTTACCTATATTCAAAAATTAATAGAATGAAATAAAACACAACATAACTTTACTTCCGCCTCACAAGGTAAGGTGGTTTTTTGAAATATAAAAGTATAAAGTCATTTACTTGTTACATCTTTTTTTATATGGCTTTAACGCAAAGAAGGCAGACTGTGTGTTTTAAAGTGCATTGTTATATATGTTGTTTTGGAAGTTCAATAAAGTATTATTACATAATATTGCTAACACTATCGAGATCATTATAGGGCACTTTCTATTTTTGAAAACGAGTAATATGCGAGTAAAACCGCGCGGCTATTTTATGTAATAAAATTTAGCAGGATGGGCACAATTCCCAGGCAAGAATGACGACAAATCGTTTGTCTCTACAAAATGTAGTACAAGCGCTTGCCTAATGTCTTTATTGTCTTGTTTAAGATGTACTACTGTAAAAAGTGGACAGTAAACTGTTTTCCAATGACCTTGAGCACGTCCAACATTTAAACATTCAAAGCGGTTGTTAACATAAGTATAATGAATGGAAACGCACTCACCTAACGAATGTCGCCGAGTCGCAGGCTGACATACTTTCCACCGGCGATGTTATAATTACATTTCATCAATACGAACAAGCGTGCGGTGCAGGGTTCAGTCGGCAGTGTTAATTTGTAATATTGGAAATTTATTTAATTACTAGGTGGTAGGACTTTTCTGCAAAGTTCGTCTAGGTAGGTACCAGCGCTTTGCCAGTTATTCTGCCGCCAAGCAGTAGTGCAGAAGCACTGCTGTGTTCCGGTTTAAAGGGCACTGTAGCTAGTGAAATTACTGGGCAAATGAGACTTTATGACCTGATCTCACAGTCTAGTTATCTTATTACTAGACTGTGTTGATGTATTCGGATGATATGCGCAGTGTCACGCGAAACTCTATACTTTAGAGTTCTGAGAGACAGTGCAACTGATATAGGCAGACGTGTCGCTTAACATCAGGCAAACGGTTACCTCGTCACGTCATTCCATAGTAAAAATATAAAAAATACTAGCTTCTGCCCGCGGCTTCACCCGCGTGGCCTATAGGAAACGAAGAAGAAAATTTTTCATACATAATTCAACCACCATTTCAGCCTTTCTTAGTGGATACCTACACTTTACAAAGAACACACCCTCCAAATTTTAAGTCTCTAGGATCAGCGGTTTAGGCTGTGCGCTGATATATAAGTCAATCATTCAGTCAGTCAATCAGGACTTTGAATTTTATATGTATAGATTGAAGTAAAACTTATTTACGCTTGACTTGGGGAGTAAGCTGGCGAGGCGAACAAAATTTGAAAGTTGTTATTTGTTTGTTAATATTTGTGTGTTGTATCTTGTTGTTGTTGTAGTGTAGGCTATAGGTATAATTATGATCCCATGGTTTTCTAGATAGGTATTACTGTATGAGAAAAGGTTTTTATATGGAACGAAAGAACGCTATTTAATTACTAACTCAAGCTAATTGTATTAAAAATTAACTAAAGTATTATTTTACTATTTCAATGTAAGACACAACACATTTTAGCTAATGCGAGTAGGTTTTTATAATAATCATTCTTTTACGTGCCAACTTGACTTTTTAACATCGCTGCATACATATTTACTAATCATTTATGACCATGTGACCATGACCTATAAGGTTATTAATTTGCACAAAATAATCGCACATTTCGAAACCTTGTACAATAAAGTGGCAACCCTGCATCCGATGAATCCGGTGCGGTGCGCCTGATCTCGCATTTTATCTGCCGAATTTTTGTAAACATGTTATAATTTACGCGCATTTTCACTTTTTATCTCTGTTATAATAACTTTCTCATGCCGATCTGATTGTACCATAAGGTTAGTAGAATTATTGATATATTTTGACTTATATATTATTAAAAATCTTATTCTATTCTTATTTGCTGATATAGGCAATCAAAAAGCTTACTAGAATTACATTTTTTCTAATTCCAAGATCAAAGGCTCAATCTAAACTATAATATTATTAAGAGGAAAGATTCAATCGTTTATGTCCTTTATTTGGGAGCCAGTTACTAACGCAGGCGGATTTCGAAAGGGTCAGCATGTAACTGGCGGTAAAATTTATCACACTCACGATAGTTTTCAAGCTAAAGTTTTTGTTATAAACGCCAGCAATTTTTTCAAGAGTCTCGTCAAGGATCGTTACTTAGCGATTAGAAAATCGCTTCCGACCTTTGTCATCTGCGGGTCACTTTCTATCACCGTCGCGTCGCTTGAAAGTTTGTCAACGGACGTGTTTCGCTCTCATTGCGATTTGAGACTTGTTTGTATCTTGAACAATATGTTTAAATCAATTGTCAATGAGCAATGGTTGTGCTAATGCTTACCTATTGATTTCTTTGACAGATTTCTTTTTTGACTAGAAGGCACCAATTACATGTAGTTAGTAACTAGGTATATAGATATATAGGCAGATGGGCTGTGCGTAGGTTGCAACCTATGTAACTATAGGCCTATATGTTGCACCGGGCCGCATCCGGAGCAAGAATGATCCGTAGTACACTTTTTTTAAACGAGCTAATGCTTTTGGTCTCTGTCGACCTTTACAGCGTCACCGTCGCTTAAGGCGCCCAGCCGTCAAAAGTGGGAGGCAACTAGCTCAAGGGCACCCCTGGGGTGCGAGCCTCGGCTTGGGCCGTTGACGGGATAAGAAAATCGAGAAGACTACGTCCACTGGAAGAGTGGACCCTATTGAAAATCGCGACCGTTCTAGCTACGGGGGGTACGTCGACCTCACCGGCGGGGTCGGTGTCTGATTATGTTACGCTGGTATCCTATACCGGTGCCGAAAGCGGTACCTGAGCCAGAAGGGCTAGACTGGTCCGGTGATCCTAGCGCACCCGCATCCGTAGTACACCGAGCGCTCCCTTTTTTTTTTTTTTTTTTTTTTTTCTTTCCCCTTTCGAGGAATGAATGGCGCCGCACGTCTTGTGCATTTGCCAGAGTCGTGTTCTTGAGTCTTCAAATGTTATGCGCTTGCGTTTTACTTCTTGGATTCTTAAGGCGTGGTGTTGAAATGCTTTTATTTTAGTAGATAGTATTTTTAAAACAATAAAAAGTGGGGAAACGTATCCGCGAATATTAAGTTTTATGCAATTCAATCAGAGGATCAGGGAGAGACTAAATGTACTTAGAAAATTATAAGTAGGATCAGTAGATGAATATATACAATTGTTCGTAAAAATAACTAAGAACATGTATTTACATATTATTATGTATTTACAATTTAATATTGTTACTATAAATAAAATCAGATAGTAAATTATAAATGTTAGGATTGATAGTATGAAGGATAGAATTTATATTGGTAGGAAGAGGCACACGGAGGGATATTAAACAACGGTAAAAGGAAGCATGGTCATATTTAGGACAAGCGAAAAATATATGGTCCAGGTCCCCAAAGTCATGTCCACATTCACATTACGGGTTATCAACAATATGAAACCTTGCAAGGTGAGCTGGACAAGTGGTATGCCCTAAGCGCATTCTAATCAAAACTGTAGTAGCGATTTTTCCAAATCTTATAAAAGAAAACCAAGGTTTTAAAGGGATCTTTGGTTGAATATTGCAGTAGTGTTTTCCTTTTACTTGACTACTTTCTGCCCAGACTCTATTCCAGGAGTCCTGAAGATACTGTCTGGGAAGAGCAATCAAGTCATGAGCAAAATTTTTAAAGGGGTAATGGTCTCCACACGTCACAGCCTCATTAGCAAGTATATCGGCTTTTTCATTGCCCTTGATGCCACAATGGCTAGGTACCCAAATAAATGTGACTGAAAACCCTTTCAAAGAGCATGCACGTAATCTACTTCTGGCTTCTGCTATCAGTGGAAAATACGGTTTTGATCTAAATGGATATTTCAACAGAGCTTGTAAGGCACTCATAGAATCACTGATAATTAGGTTATTACTAAGCTTAAAAAGTAGAATATATTCTAGAGCCTTAACAATGCCAAGACATTCAGCAGTAAATACTGTCGTCTCAGGAGGACATTTAATCTTCTGAACTATTTTGTACTGTGGGTGGTATACTCCTACACCTACACAATCGCCTGTTGAATGTTTAGATGCATCTGTATATAAATGATTATAACTAGGCCACTTTTCTGCTAAAATGGAATTAAAATGAGAGTTGGAATTAGATCTATCGATATTTAAGTTACGAATAACGGTTGGCATTTCTATCAAAGCTTCATATTCACATTTAAATAAGTCTATGATCGGGGATCTGTGTGTTGGAGAATTTAAAGTTTTATATTTCAAGTAACTTTTCACTAAGCATGGGAGAGTTTTATGATTCCAATATGATGATGATTCAACAAGATTTGCAAGGTCATAGAGTTTAGTAATTAAAAGGCTTTTAGAAAATTGTAAAACGCGGAAAAACAAGCGGTCTGAAAGAAACTGTCTCCTTATATGAAGAGGGGGCTCATTACATTCTACTTGAAGTGCATTAATAGGACTAGACCTCATAGCTCCAGCGATTATTCTCAGGGCCTTTGATTGGATAGCATCCAATTTTCTTAGAGCGGTCACACTACAAGGCTCCAATAAGAAAGTCCCATAGTCGAGAACACTTCGTATTAGAGCGTTGTAGAGAAGCTTCAAAGAAAAAGGATGTGCACCCCACCAAACGCCCGATAGACATCTCAATATATTAAGTAGTCTTTCGCACTTTTCCACAAGATATTCACAATGTGGAACGCCTGTATGTCTTGAATCCAAAATTATTCCCAAAAATTTGACTCGATTTTTGGTTGGGATGGCATGGTTATTAAAGCATATCGTTATAGGAGGGGGAACACGTTGTCGAGTAAAGAGAACCAGTGAACTTTTGAGCGCCGAGGCGTTCAAACCATTTTTGGACAGCCAGCTCTTTAAATAATTCAGTGATTTGGAAAGGCTATCACGAATTTTATGAACACATTGTCCCTTAGAATAAAGTACTAAGTCATCAGCATATTGTAAGATATTAGATGAACCCTGAAGAGATGATTCCAAATCGTGCGCATATATATTAAATAATATAGGGCTGAGCACCGATCCTTGTGGAAGTCCATTCCACACGAGTCGGCACTCATCCCGTGCTTGATCTAGTTTTATTGATCTTCCCGAAAGAAGGTTAAAAATTAATCTTGAGAGAAAATGTGGAACTTCAAGCTTTTGAAGTTTCGATTTAAGGACATCTAGAAGAACGTTATCATACGCTGATTCTAAATCTAAAAATACGGCAATGAGGGACTCATTACAAGAAAATGCGATCCGAATGTCTGTTACTAGTGTACCCACACTATCCAACGTACTCCGACCCTTTCTAAAACCAAACTGAGTCTCAGATAATATACCACGGTTTTCAATAAGCCGTTCCAAACGATTTTTTACTAAATTCTCCGCCACTTTTACTATCACAGAAGATAAAGCTATGGGGTGATATGATGCAACATCATCTGAGGCTTTACCCGGTTTAAGAATAGGGAGAATTAATTGCGATTTCCAAGAAGGAGGTAGTTTTCCTGAAATCATTACGTTGTTAATTATACCTAAATAATATAACAAGGATGTTTCACTGAGGTTCGACAAAAATGAATAAGGTATACCATCTTCACCTGGAGCAGAGTCTTTTACAGTAGATAAAACACCTTGTAATTCTTGCAATGTGAAGATAGAATTTAGAGTAGAGTGATTTTGAGTGTCTGTAGAAGGAACCAATAACATAAAATGACTTTCTTCTGGAACTGTAGAAGGCGCTAATCGATTTAAAAAACTATTGTTTAAATTTGGAGGTAAGGATGAAAAGGAAACGTCACTAACACCGTTTCTAAACCTCCTGATGTTACGCCACACAATGGATGGGTTAATGGCAGGGGAAATAGAAAGGCAGTAATTTTTCCAACCTTCAAATTTTTTGTCCTTTAATAATCTACGTGTGTCTTTATCAATATCAGACAACATTTCAAAATTCTCATCCGACATGTCATTGTTGTACTGATGCTCAGCATCTTTTCTTTTATTAACAGCTTCAGTACATTCTCGGTCCCACCAAGGCGGAGAGGGGATTAAGCAAGTTATTGCTTTTTTAAGGGGAAACGTTTCATTCGCTGCTTGCGTTAGTATATTGGTAAAAGTGTCAGAGCAATTTGTTATTACGTGATCTGAAAAATTCCTTAAATTCATAACTTTCTGTTCAACAGATAGTTTGAATTTATCCCATAGTTTGTCATTGTTAAAGTTATATTTAAGTCGTTGCTGTCGGGGAGGAGTACGAGTACTCTTATGGGGAAAGGAAATAATAATCGGGAAATGATCACTTCCAAAAGTGGATGCTAAAGTGTGCCATGTTAGGGATGACGCTAAGTTAGGGGTACATATTGATAGATCAATAGCACTTATGTTTTCAGAAGGAGCCGTGCGTCGAGTAGGCGATCCAGAATTCATTACGCAAAGGTTATGTGTATCTAGTAAGTCTAATAGGAGTTCACCACAATAAGTAGAGATAGAAGATCCCCACGAAATGTGATGAGAATTAAAATCTCCAAGTACTAAGAAAGGTCTAGGAAGAAGAGAGAACATAATGCCAAGATCTTGAAAGACTGAGGAAGAAGGAGAAGGGACATAAATAGAAACAACACAAATGTTATTTATTTGTGCTGCTACCACGGAAAACTCGTTAAATACTGGAAGAGAAAAAGGAGAAAAAGGAATGCTATTTCTAATAAGTAAGGCAGCACCGCCATACCCATCAGATCTATCATCCCTTATGCAAGAAAATCCGTGGATTTTAAAGATGGAGCCTGGTTTTAGCCAGGTCTCCGAAAGTGCAAATAAACAAGTATCGTACTTGTTTATTAAGTGAATTATTTCACTTTTTTTAGGAACTGCGCTTCTGCAGTTCCATTGTATGACTTTCTGAAGAAAGACCGCCATTTTTAATGGCTTTAGTAGATTTAAACATATCAATTATAGGGGCAACGTTGGACGGTAAGGAAATATTCGACTGGGTAAGGGTATCAATAAGAATTTGTATGATGTCTGAGGTAGACATCAATAATGGATTCTTAGGTCGCGAGCTGAGAGCGCAACCATCTCGAGGTGTAGGAATACTATATTCATTAACAATCTTTTCGTGCTCTGCTCGGTCGTAACCTTTTACTGGCTTAGAGGCTGGGCGGCGGTTTGTATAGACGGTTTTTTTATACGAATTATATGATGGTCGTTCTGCAAAAGAATTTAGAGAGCTAGGAATGCCAGGACGTGCCGAAGGGGCACTACCCGCAGAGTTAACAACGTCAGCATAAGATTTTGATACAGGCGGGAATAACTTAGATGCTTCCCCATATGAGATACTGTTTTCTGCCATAGATACCTTAATCTGTTTTTGTCGAGTGAATTCAGGACATGACTTACTTATCGCAAAGTGTGCTCCTGAGCACAAACAACATGATATGTTTTCCTCTTCAACATTACAGCTGTCACCAGTATGTTCATTGCCACACTTGTAACACTTAGGTTTTGAACGGCACTGTAGTTTAGTATGTCCGAAACGGCAGCAATTGAAACATTGGATAGTGGTGTACGTATATAACTCAACCGGTAAAGAGTTATAGCACATGAAAATTCTTTTAGGAAGAACTTGTCCATCAAATGTTATTACAATGCTCTGCGTTGGTTTCCACACAGGCGAGCCTTCTACTACCGTCTTAAAGTTTATTCTTCGCACCTTTAAAATCTTTCCACACCCATTAGGAACTGATACATTTTCGATTACCTCTTCAGGTGACCATTCCGATGGTACACCACGGACTAGACCCATGCGCGTTATATTAAACGATGGAATAAATGCTTTAAGGTGGTTGGGAGTCAGACTATTACTGCTAATGAATAAATTGGCATTACTAAAGTCTGAGAACGCAAGTGATATTCTATTTCTGCCTATTTTTTTAACAGATCCATCGATAATACCTTGAAATGAGTTTCTTTTTAGGAACTTACCAAATGTGACTGGATGTAGGGTAGCACCATCATCAGGCAATTTTGTTTCACGCTGTACATGAATAATAAAGGGAGCAGCATCAGATTGTTCATACTTGGTTCTAGCTACGGAAGTGAAACTTTGAGGACCGGGACCACTATTAGAACACGAAGGAATAATTGTAGGCTTATCTATCGGTTCGGTGTCGACAGTAGCAGTTACAGTAGCGATATCACTTACTTCAGTATCTACGCAGAGACAGCCTGTTTTACCGTCTACCGCTTTAGCATGCTTCCTTTTTTTCATATTACAGTTTTTGCAAATTTTGTGTAAGCGGCTTCTTTTACGGCCAGTGCGCTGGGAACTAGAGCCATCCGTATCCATACCGGACTCGCTGTAGACTGTATTATTTGTGGAAATCACCACAAAATTAGTAGCCGGGGGGACCATGCCCCCCGGAGCCGCCAAGTCGGGCGGCTCGTTCATAGAAAAAAATTTAAAACTTACCGAGTTTGTGTTGATTAATCAATTATAAATAAAATATATACACTAACTACAAATATTATTTACACGAAGACACTCTGCTGATCCTTAGACCGTTAGAAAATAAAAAATAATTTTCAATGAAAAATTTGCGACCGCCTATTTCGACGTTTCCCGCGCTTTCTCGAGCGCTCCCTTATTATAGCCAGATGGTTGGGGGAGCAATGACAGTTACCGGTGTTGCCATTATAATAAATTTAATTGTTACCACCACAAAGCTAAATTTAAACAGGGTAAATTACGATACTGGCCGCAGCGCATAGAGTTTATAACTGGACGTTGCCGCCGTCAGATATATAGATAGGTATACTAACTAATAACATCTATACATATAGATATACTAATATTAGTATATCTATATGTATATATGTTATTATCGTATTGTTACGTAATGAATAGCAACGATGTTTAGTGGTGCTTGTTCTAATACTGGACCTAACTACAAACAGCACAGAAAATAGAAATTCAATTTAAAAAGACAGACTGTTTTTTTTTGTATTTATATATTTGATATCATAAGCCTCTCTAGTCTCCACTAATTGAAGGCATTCTTCATTTAATCATCCATTACACTACTACATAATTAGCATTACCATATATTACTATAGGTCATCTAGTGTTACGTTATCTGTGCGTAACATAATACTCTGTGATGATTTTTATCGAGTATATGCTCTGTGTAGCACTCTCTCTCTTCCTCGCTAAGGCGCCAGCAAGTGGTCGCCGTAATAAATTTAAATTACTTAAAATTGTGTTTTTTTGTGCTTATAATGTATAATGGTAATAGATAGATAAATAAAACTCTTTACTGACGCAGTGACACTACATTACAGGAACAATAATTGACAAGCACAATTTTAAAAAGCACATTAAGTGCCATAATGGTCGGTTTTATCGCTAATACCATTATACTTGGGTTATTGTAGTAAGACTACTACAATATATATATAGAGGAAAAGAGAGAGAGAGAGAGAGACATCTACTGAGACCAGTAGATGTCTCTCTCTCTCTCTCTCTTTTCCTCTATCTTACTGTTTATTTAGTAGTATCAAATAGTATTAGTAGTTCTTAGGTAGTGCTAAAAGAAAATGTGTTCCTCACATGCCAGGTTTATAGCCCATTTGTCATTATTATGCAAGACAAGAATCAGCCTTCCAACGACGTGAAATGGGCCCACTATTGTTATGAATCGCTAGTCTCGATTTGGTTGACACAAGGAGAAACTATGACATTTGCGATTGACTTCATCTTACCTGATGGTTGACGATGAGGTCGAAGGTGGAGCACTTACCCAGAAATAAACTATTTACTCTTAAGTTAAAGACATCTAAGTTGTAGGTGAATGGAAACACCGAGGACGGGAGTGAGATCCATTCCCTAGCTGTACGCACAATAAAATAATCTGCTAATCTATAATCTGCGCCAGGTCGATGCTACGCGTGACCAAAATGCTGGCACTTATTTACCACAACGAATAAGCATTGCAACTCAACGGGGCAATGCTGCCAGCATGTTGGGTACGCTACCTACTGGTTGTGCGCTGGAGCATTTGGACTGTATATAGGTCATTGCGGCGTATATAGTGCAAATGTTTTTTTTGTAGTAGTAGGCAATATTAGAACATTTAAATAGTCCAGTCTACTGTACTAAAACCAATTTAGGTAATTTTTCTTTAGCCTTTTCTCAACAAGCACTAGCAACACTACACAAAAGTCTGGAAGAAGATGCTACTTGAGTTTTGGCGAGAAAACGAAAAAGATCGCGTCACCGCATTGTATTATTTTCCAAAGCTTGTGTTATTTTCAGTGTTAGTTCATATAATTCACCAATTAAAATGTCACCACATTTTATTCGTTAAGTGCTGGATTACGGGCATGAGTGTGGGAAAGTGGTATAATGATGGTGAAACGTTTATTTTCGTGTTGTTTCCAAAACTCCACAGAAGCTTCTAGTAAAGTTGTCACTACTTTACTAGGAGTATGACTTGACTAGACTAGACTATGACTTGACTTGATGACTTGGACTTGACACTAATAGACATAATATTAATTAACTTGAGAAATTCTCAATTACTTGACACTGGCTAAATACACAACAGTGTGGAGCCAAAAAAAAGATGCATATGCACTACTTAGCATAAATTTTTCTATGAAATTTAACGGACTTCTAAAATCTATAGCTGCTTCCACCAACCACACGCAACTTTATTGAAAACAACAGCTTTTTATAGTCTAGACTAGATAAATATTCACTATCTAGGCTGAGAATTGAGTATCTAGGTTACTGCATTCAAACAGAACGGGCTTCATGCACTGCTGCCTGATCATTATAATATCGATACAACACGCGTTCTATTATCATTAATTTATTGGCTGTGGAATAATCCTATTAACGGTAATAAATTAATAAGCTATTCGTTGTTTAAGCGATGTTGTTAATTGTGTTTTAGCTAATGATAGGGAGGTCTATTGTTAAGCTATCTCATCGATTATACACGTCCGCGCCGACCGACCGACCGACACACAGCGCCATCTAGCCCTGAACTAAGCAAAGCTTGTAATATGGGAACCAGATAACTGATACAATACTTAGATACTTTTTTGTTTGTAAACATATAAATAGAATACAATATAACACCCAGACACAGAACAAATATCTATGTTTATCAAATAAATATTTATCATAAATGGGACTCGAACCCACAACCTACAGCTCAAAAGGCAGGGTTACTACCAACTGAGCGGTATTTTTACTATTTCACTAGCCAGTCAAATATTAGTAAAAATAATGAGAAAAATACCTATATACCTTATCTACATATAAATAACGTTTCATTTTCATGATGTAGCCTAACGACATGTCATTGTTTGATTAATTACTGAATACACTAGGTGGTAGGACTTTACTGCAAAGTTCGTCTAGGTAGGTACCACCGCTTTGCCAGTTATTCTGCCGCCAAGCAGTAGTGCGCAAGCACTGCTGTGTTCCGGTTGGAAGGGCACTGTAGCTAGTGAAATTACTGGGCAAATGAGACTTTATGATCTGATCTCACAGTTTAGTAATCTTATTACTAGATTGTGCTGATGTCTCTGGATGACGTGCGCAGTGCAGTGTCACGCGAAGCTCTATACTTTAGAGTTCCGAGAGACACTGCAGCTGATATGGGCAGCCGTGTCGTTTAACATCAGGCGAACGGTTAGCCCGTCACGTCATTCCATAACATAAAAAAAAGAATAAAAATATATTCTAGGTCATTCTAAAGAAACCTTTACCAGCGCCAACATTAAGTAGATTATCCTTAGATGCGTGCTAATTGGAAGCAAAAAGATTACGTCGTTGGTCGATGTACAAGTGCCAATATCCCGAATTGCCGATATGTTGGTCTATTGCAGGTCTAAACATCTGCACAACTCTAAATTACTCCTTAGCTTCTATACTCATACAGTTACAGCCTTATTAATAAACACGAACTAGCTTTAGACTAGTTACACCATTTTTTGTCTCTTTCGATCAAGCTTAATATTCCAGTAGCAAAAAAGGACAAAAGCTGAAGTAACTAATCCGAGACTAATACCCGATTATTAATAAGGCTGTTACAGCCTTATTAATAAACACGAACTAGCTTTAGACTAGTTACACCATCTTTTGTCTCTTTCGATCCAGCTAAATATTCCAGTAGCAAAAAAAGGATAAAAGCTGAAGTAACTAATCCGAGACTAATACCCGTTTATTAATAAGGCTGTTAGTGATCATGTACCGTGTTACTACAAATACATAAACAAGGCTTAGAAAGATGTCAAATGTTTAACAATACAAAACAGTAGTTTAACACTTGTTTAAGGCTTGTTTAAATCTATTGTGGGGTTTTTGGCGGGAACGAGAGAGAGGAATAAGTTTTCCAAAACTTATGTTATTTTCAGTGTTAGTGCATAAAATTTGGTGGCTTTCTATTCGTTAAGTGCTGGATTACAAGCATGAGTGTGGGAAAGTGGTACAATGATGGTGGAACGTTTCTTTTCGTGTTGTTTCCAAAACTCCATAGAAGCTTCTAGTAAAGTTGCCACCACTTTACTAGGAGTATGACTTTGACTAGACTATGACTTGACTTGATGACTTCGACTATGACTTGACACATATTTGCGTGAAATATCATTAACTTGATAAACTATCAATTACATGACACTGGCTAAATACAAAAAAGTGTGGAGCCAAAATATAAAAAAAAATCTATTGTGGTTAAACCGTTACAGTTAATATTTAGCTGGATCGAAAGAGACAAAAGATGGTGTAACTAGTCTAAAGCTAGTGTTTATTAATAAGGCTGTTACAGCCTTATTAATAAACGGGTATGAGTCTCGGATTAGTTACTTCAGCTTTTGTCCTTTTTTTGCTACTGGAATATTTAGCTGGATCGTAAGAGACAAATGATGGTGTAACTAGTCTAAAGCTACTTCGTGTTTATTAATAAGGCTGTTTGAGTTTACAACTACATGTTACCCAAAATAAACTAAATACAAAAAAACATCATTTAAATACGATTCAAAAGTGGAAGGGAAGATGTGCTCAGGTAGATAGATATTTATATCCATGACAATAGAAAAATGCATCACAAAAAAACACTGGCATCTGAACCTTGACACGACCACATATAAACAATTCTGCTGGCTTTGTCCCTATCGGGCTACCAATACATTTGCAGATGACAAAGATCCATAAATCAATCACATTGCCAGTATATCTTTGATAGTCATTAAAATAGCTAATAATAGAATATCATATGACATCGTATTTTAAAAACTAAATAGTTTATCGTAAAGTCGAAATTGCATTGTAAGTTTATTTGGCGAGGAGTTTGATTGGTGAGACGTGGTGCGATTGTTATAAAACCATCTCTCGTCATTGAATGGATGGAAGCTATTGTCACTGACTTTGGTGTAACTTGTTATGAAACAGTAAGGTAATAGATAGTTAATGCGTCACATGAACATGGGAATGCCTACTCTTATTTCATAAATCAAAGATAACGGACCTTTTAACATATACATAGAACGACTCTCAATTGAAGGGTTGAGAATAAAAAGGATTTAGCTGACAAAATGACAGTTTCGAGAAAATTGACTTTAAACTTCAACGGCATCATTTTAATGTAGAGTGCTTTGTAATACAAAAGGTTTATATAAGTTTAAGTTTCTTGAAAATGTTTTAATTCTATTTTAAAATACTAAATATAGTACTAATTCATTTAATTACTGCAAAATTATAATATAATAAAATAAATATAGCAATGTTTTTATGCTAAGCGAACTGTATTCCTATGACAGATAAACTGTTTTTAGACTCAAAATCTCGAGATTTAAGCCTCATTTCGGTATTTTGAGAATGTATTATTGTAGATAATTTCACGCTGAATCCAACGATACCCATAAGTCAATTTGTGAAAAAAATCAGTTAAACCCTTTTTGTTCTCAACCCTCCAATTGTGAATCAGGGCTAAAATTAAAAGTGTTTCCTTATAACTGCAATAGGAAAATCATAAACCCAATTAGAACTACAAAACTCAAATCAGCATGTCTAAGGTCCCTATAACAGAACGATGCTCCATCATCGATCGGTGCTAAAGCCGAAATTTCATTCACTAATTGATCACTTTTAGAATGAAATCTCTGCTTGAACACCGATCGGTAACTGAGCATCGTTCTATAATACGGACCTACGTACTACAAAATTTACAAGACAAATATTTGAATTTTTCGATATTGCAGGCCCAAGAGTAAAAGTATTTCCCAAACCCTATTTCTCTATTAGAAGATCTAAGCTCAAGCAATACAAACTAGTATCTTAAAAAGGTGATTACAATGATGATGTCAGCATCAAAGTAGTTGAGTTTATAGTTCGAATCGTTGATTTTCTTGCGACATTTTTATATATTGCTGAGAGGTCACTGCACGGTCGTTTGATGTCCAATGATATTAAATGTTATAATTCAAATCTAGTTTGGATGGTGTTGTAACTGTAAAAACAAGTCATTATAATGGCTACTCAAACTAGGGATACATAAAAAAAAAGATGTTTTTTGAAGTCTGTTTAAAAATGTCAAGTGCACCTTTTCTAAAAGATACGTGGGAATCTACAGTTGACAAAAAAGAGTGTGCTCTAGACCACACGACTGAAGTAAAACTTCTTTAGCTCCATCTCTCTTGCCCCTGCAGTAATATACAAAACTTAACTCTTTCTTTGTATCTTCGCCTCACCAGCTTACTGACAAAAGTAGCCCATGTAATTATAGACCCATTTCATTGTTGTCAACGCTCTCCAAAATCCTGGAAAAGCTAATGAAGAAGAGAGTTACGCAGTTCTTAGAAAGAAATAGCCTATTGAATAAAAACCAGTATGGTTTTAGAGATAATAAGTCAACAGAAGATGCTGTCTTGGCACTTACATCATTGATAACATCATACATGGACAAAGGCAACAAGTGCCTAGGAATCTTCCTTGATCTACAAAAGGCATTTGACACTGTTTCCATTCCTATTTTAATAAAAAGACTGCAAAATGTTGGTATCAGGGGATTGACACTTGACTGGTTCACTGACTACTTGGACAAAAGATCGCAATGTGTTCGCGTTGATGGACAGGAAAGTAAGATGGCATCGTGCACGTATGGCGTACCGCAGGGTAGTGCACTAGGACCTACACTATTCCTCATTTATATTAATGACCTATGTTGTACTGCCTTGCGGGGCTTGGATTTATTTATGTTTGCAGATGATACGGTGCTGCTCATACACGATAGAACCTGGGATAAAGCTATAGAACTAGCCGAGAACAGTTTATCCATTGTAACAAAATGGTTAGAGAACAGCCTTCTATCATTAAATGCATCCAAGACGAAATATGTGTGCTATAGTATGACATCTGCTGGAGCGCCTGCTAATAACACCACCTTAAAAATACATACCTTTCCATGTAACCGCAATACACAGCGATCTACCTTGTGTAGATGTGCTACCATAACAAGAGTTGATTCTATTAAATACCTCGGTGTATTGATAGATGAAAGACTGAACTGGAGGCTTCACATTAATTCACTGACTGCTAGAATAAGAAAACTCATTTATATATTTAAAACGTTAAGATCTGTTGCTGACCCGAATCTATTAATTCAAACCTATAAAGCGTTATGTGAGTGCCTAGTTCGGTATTGCATATGTGCATGGGGAAGTGCAGCTAAAACTCACATTATCACCGTTGAACGTGCTCAGCGTGCTGTGTTAAAAGTGCTTCTGTATCTGCCTTTTAGACACCCTACAACTTCAGTCTACGAAAAAGCAAATGTTTTAACGGTGCGTAAAATGTTTATATATGAGAGCTTACGTCGCTTTCATAAACATGTTATACCAAACCTACCTGACTGTACTAAAAGGATAGATCATGTACCCATTAAGCGAGTTAAAACTAGATTTGCACAAAAGGAATACGAAGTAATGGTTCCGCACCTTTACAATAGTTTGAATAAAAAATATAATGTTAAAAAATACAGTAATAATGAATTTAAGAAGATTATTTTGGAATGGTTAAAAGATTTTGATTATGAAGGTATTGAAACTATGTTAGCAAGTTATTATTTTTAAGTTTTAATTTTAAAATATTAGAATTATTATATTATTATATTTATATTTAACAAACACATATTGTATTGTATCTACATAGTATTATTTATAATATTAAATTATTTATATTTATTTATAATATTAACATTTATAATATTCACACTCACGCACGCACACTCCAATACACACACACACACACACACACACACACCCACACACACACACACACAATTTGCCTTATTCTTAGATATTGCTTATTTTATGATGTTCTGTAAAACTAATTAGAGTGACATAGCTTAGATAAAATTAATAATGGGAGAAGCCACTGACTCCTGAAACACAGTTTCCACTAGTTCGGGAGTCTATGGATTCATTATAACCTTGTAACCAAATGTGTCAATAAATAAATTTGTATTTGAAATTTGTATTTGAAAGGACAAATGAAAAAGACGGAAATATGTTAATTTCGTTTAGCTTTAGAGTATGCGACACAGAATCGACACCATAGTCTAGTTAAAATATATGTAAATAGTTTATTTGCAAAATTAAAATTTAAGTATTTTTTTTTTTTTTTTTCAAGTCAAGCGTGCGTAAAGCAGTTTTACTTCAAAAATGATTTTAAACAACAGCAGGACACAAATTGCATGTTTCATGCACGAGCTCAAGCAAGCAGGTATATTATTATTTGTCGCTACTTATAGTTACCTACGAGTACGGCGGAGGTTTTACTATGCACAAAAACTAACACAGCGGACGCGAGGTTAGTTACCTAACTAATGTTAGAATAGATCTTTTAAACAAAAAATGAAATAAAAAGCAGCCAGATATAATACGTCAACGTTTCTTCAGCAGTACTCATTTATATAAATAAGGCATATAAGGCAGCTCACCTAAAATTGAAAAAGGACTACCTTTTGAATACGTTAATTCGTAAATGCCCGCAGCATGCAAAATTTAACACCTGAAGGAAGGAATGGGGTCACAGAGCCCGAAAACTGCTTAATTTAACTTGATTAGTCCCTTTTCACAGGTCTCTTGAATTTTACCTCTCCCTGCCAACCTTTGAGGTTTGTTTTAAAATTTTAATCTCGCACTCTCTATGAATTTTAAATATATAAATGAGTCCTACATCTGCTACTTCTGTTTCAAAGTAAAAATCTGTTTAATTTTTGTTTAACAATGCGTTTACGTGACTGTAATGCAGATTAACACCAAATATTAAGAATTTGAATAAAATATTATATCTACTTGCCTATATTTTTAATATCTACTGATAGGAAAAATTGTCCTTCATTCTGACATAGAGGACAAAAAATAATTTTAAATTTATAGCATGTGATAGTGCAATGTTCATTAAAAAAAAATTAGAAAACTTCTGAGCTAAACTTTTTTAGCTCCATCTCTTTTGCCCCTACAGTAATATAGGAAACTAAACTCTCTTTCTATCTTCACGTAGAGAGCGAGATATAAGTATACCTCCCTTTCAACTTTCGTTCGCCTCACCAGCTTACCCTCAAGTTAAGCGTGCGTAAAGAAGTCTTACTTTAAAAAATGCATTTAACGAAATAGTTTTTAAGTTACACAACCTTAAAAAACAGTTTAATCTTATTTAATTAGGAGAACGTAACCTTGACGTAGTTAATGCTAAAGTGACCGCGTTGTTTATAAAAAGTCTCTCGCCAATTTATTTTGCTTTAGGCTACGTGTATTTTTGGTTTCCTAGCCGTGATATCTTTTATATACTTTATAGGTACTGACACCTTTCTGGCCTCCTCTCTAAGCTAAGAATCATTACGATTACGAATCAGCACTCACACGGCACGCTAGCGCGTTGTAGAAAGTCCTTTGCTCTTTGATAATTATTACGTTTTACAGCATATATATGCGTAAGTACTGGCATATCAATATTATTCATTGATTCAATCTAACCACGCGGTATTAATGCATCAATATGGTAATTTCACGAATTATAATGTAGTTTGGTTACAATATAAAATGGCTTACAGTAACTCAAATCCCCATAGAGAATTTTTCCGATATTTCCTACGTTCAGTCGGTCTACGGTCTTACAGTGTAATCAATTTGTGATCTAATAGAGTTTAGGTATTTTTTATATAACAGAAATTTCATTATAATTATTTATAAATCGTTAATATTTTAATTAATTAAATAAAATTGCAATTTTATCTACATATCTCGTAAACGCCTGTGCACGAACGTGACGTCATTCGTAAGTACACTTTACCGTTAATTTCGATGTGATTTGATTGTCAAAGTCAACTTACCCGGCTGTTCCGATCATGTGCCTTATGTGAACACTAATAATGCTCAGAATTAAGTACTATGTCGCGCTGCGCGTACGTACAATAAATATTACTCAAATCTTAATCTATTTCACGAATCAAAAGTATCCTTGAAGCGGAACATGAAGATAACTGAAAATGTGCATTAAAATACATACACCATCCCTCTCACTCACTTTTACATATCACCCTACTCTTACATACACCCTACTAAAAAACTATAAAACGGTTGAGCATCTTAGAGCTAAATCAACAACGAAAATGAATATTATTGTTTCAATATGTAGTACTATACTTTGAGCCAACAGAATGGTTTGTCAATTTGCAAGTTAACTGTTATTATGAGCACATTATAATTGTGAAATTGGCCGGCTAAGACCGCGCAGTCTACTTAATTCAACTTAGAAGACAGTATCATTGTCATTCCATCTACACTAATAGTTATTGATTTAAAGAGGCTTTATTAGTAAAACTAGAAAACAATATATTCTAGTTTTACTAATAAAGCCTCTAGAGAGAGAGTCTATTTTATTGCAGTATAATATTATTATTCTTTAATAAAATAGACCAATTTTTCCTCTGCCCATTAGAGACAGCCGTTTGACTATCCTTACTGACAAAATAAAAGTATCGCGTCTCAAGGGAGTTATCGATGTTGTTACCTGGTTGTGCCAACTTCAAGAACCAGTTTACCGGTTTCTGCTAATGTTGTTCCCAGATAATAATAGTCGATACTATATTCTAAAGGCTTGTGCCGGTTGGAATAGATCGAATTTCTTAAAAAGGCCAATGGCTCTGTGAAGGTTCGCTCGACTTGATCGTAGGAATTCGGAATATTCCATATAATAGGTCTTTACCTATGAAATTGCCGTTTTGCAGTACAGACTTTTTCAAACAAAAAAAAGTTTTGATTGGCTACGAATTCTAAATTCAAATTAATTTTGTTTTAAAAATATGACATTCTATTTACAATATAAGTCTTTTGTTTATTGATTAGCGTTGTATTTTCATTACATTTCAACAATTTTCCTCATAATGGATACTTTGAAATTTCGTGTAATTTTGGAATATGAGTTCCGTCGTGGCACCAACGCGGCACAAACGACACGTAACATCAACGACGTTTACGGAGAGAACTGTACAAACGAACGCACAACCCGTTATTGGTTTGCTCGGTTACGTTCTGGGAATTTTGACTTGAAAAATGAACCTCGTGGTCGTCCGGAAACTTTGGTCAACAATGATGAATTAAAGGCGATTGTGGAAGCTGATGAATCTCAGTCTACAGCTGAGCTGGCAGCAGCTTTTGATGTTAGCATCAAAACAATATTGGTCCATTTGCGACAGATTGGCAAGATAAAAAAGCTTGATAGATGGGTGCCCCACGAACTTAACGATCGCCAGCGCAACGTACG
This sequence comes from Ennomos fuscantarius, assembly GCA_905220475.3. Classification (NCBI taxonomy): domain Eukaryota; kingdom Metazoa; phylum Arthropoda; class Insecta; order Lepidoptera; family Geometridae; genus Ennomos; species Ennomos fuscantarius. The sequence goes on from HG992039.1 coordinate 7,456,091, forward strand.
CGTCGAGACTGGCCTTGCGCTGCTTAACAGGCACATAAATGAAGGAATTTTGTACCGAATTGTTACGTGCGACGAAAAATGGATTCTTTTTGACAATCGAAAGCGTTCAGCAAGTTGGTTAGATCCTGGTTCGGTACCAAAGCAATGTGCAAAACGAAAAATGACCCCTAGAAAGGTGATGGTCACAGTTTGGTGGTCTAGTGCTGATGTGATTCTTCATAGCTTTTTACAAAACGGCGAGAGCATTACTGCAGATGTGTACATTGAAGAACTGACCACAATGATGGCGAAACTCGCACGTCTGCAACCAGCTTTGGTCAATCGGTCGTCTCCACTGCTACTTCACGACAACGCGCGACCCCATACTGCACAACAGACCGTCTCTAAGCTGCATGAGTTGGGTTTGGAAGCTCTCCCTCATCCGCCATACTCACCAGATCTTGCGCCTACCGACTATTACTTTTTCCAAAATTTGGACAACTTTTTAGCGGGAAAAAAATTCAATTCCCGAGAGGCAGTACAAAACGCCTTTGAAGAGTTTGTTGTCTCCCGTCCTGCTGATTTTTTCAAGAAGGGCATCCATAAACTGCCACAGCGTTGGCAAAGATGCATTGATTGCAGGGGTGATTACTTTGAATAAAAGAAATAAATAAGTTCGAAAAAAAAAAACTTTAACTTTTTTCAAACAAAACGGCAATTTCATAGGTAAAGACCTAATATTAATATCTGGACTTGACTTCTGGGTCTCCGTGGTGTGGTGGTTGAGCAGGTCGGCTCATAACCTGGAGGCAGCGGATTCGATTCCCGCGGCAGCACAAATATTTGTGTACAGAAAAAAAGCGTAAATACTTGTTCTGAGTCTGGGTGTTGTGGGACCATGTCCTCGTAGTTCCCGAGTCCCTTGATACAGGGAATCGTAGTTAGGGTGCAGAATATGTATGTGATAGTTGGGCGTCATGATTATTATTATTATTATTTATTCTAATATACCAACTGGTAGTTATAGACAGTCATCCCTCACTCGGCACGATCCTGACTTACGGAAAAACAAATTACGTGTAAACAAATAATTTTTGTTGTTTGTTTGTTATTATAATATTTACTTAGCAAATCTTTTCATCCAGAATCTGGGAAGGCGTTACGCTTAAATCCTATGTACGTAGGTATCAAATGTTTTGAATATATTATTTGTAATTTGTGCTCGTTAGTTTCTTTATATTTGTTACACGCTAAAATAGTTTTTTTTTACCTAATTAGCTCTCCACTTCAATATGAATTATCTTTTCTATTATTCCTCAAAAATAATCAGTTTTAAATCGTTTAAATGCTCTGTAGTTCAGGTATATTTCTACATGTACTATAATTATTATACAACATTATTTGTATATAAGAATATAAATAAGTTCAATAATAATAATTAAATTAACAAATAATATTACAATCACGTTACACAATTTAGCAACCATAACTTCCGTAAAGGCGCGATATATTTTCCCTCTATTGAGAACAGAACCCAAATGAATCAGCACCTCATCCTCAGTCCATCTCTTTCTCTTTGAGGTTTCTCTGAACTAAGCTGATTAAGTAACAACCTCGTTATTAACTGTGGTTAATTACCAGTGTAACGTAATTCCAATAACGTTATAAAATTAAAATTTACGCGTGATGTAATGTGTACATTTCATTAATCATTGTAAAGTACATTGTAGGCACAGCCTTCCCCAGGCTTCAAGTTGAAACTTTTTTATGTTAAGGAATGATATGACGAGCTAGTTATTTGCCTGATGTTAAGCGACACGGCTTGCACGCTATTGCTTGGTGGCAGAATAACTGGCAAAGCAGTGGTACCCACATAAGCGAACTTCGCAGAAAAGTCCTACCACCTAGTGAAATCTATATCTTTATCCAAAATATTACATTAAACACAGCTCCTACTAAAAAAAAATTAATAGGGTCTATGACATCTAAATCTCAAATACATCTGTCTTCGCTCCAGACGATACGCAGTTAAGTTAATTCTTGTTTATATCACGCTATGTAAATATGTTAAGATAAATTGATATGAAATGTTTGTAAAGAGAACAATTATTTTATTATAATTAGATCGCCAACTGTGACATTGCCAGATGATTTGTATTGTGTATTTTGTGTTTGGTAACACCTACTTGTCACCAAACACAATCAATTGCAATAATACATTAATTATTTGTATTGATATTATAACAAGCAGTACAGTATCACTTTGTGTAGACATAACGTCACAAAGTGTTTCAGGACAAGGTGGCGTTAATAAAAAATGCAAACCGTAATCTCACCTTGAATCACTCCGACAAACTTGAGCAACCAGTTTGTCACAGCCACTTTACTATCTGTGCTTGTAAATATTTTAAAAACTAGCATCGGTTTTGTACAGGCCGCGAAATGTCCAAAAATACAAAACAAAATCTTAAAACAAAATAATCACTAATTATTTAGACAAAAATATTGAGGAATCTAGAAAATCTAAATATAATTAAATAAAAAAAATATGAAAAACGAGTATGCTTTAGACCTCATGACTAAAGTAAAACTTCTTTAGTTTAGCTCCATCTATCGGCTGGTATAACTTTGTTTTTGCTTTGTTTAATGTTAATGTCGCCAATTGGTCATTTTACCGGGCATTCACCAGCTTACTGCCCAAGTCAAGCGTGCTTAAAGAAGTTTTACTTCACTAATAATGACCGACGATCACATACATATATCCTGGTTGCCAACTAGGATTCCCTGTGTCTAGGGACCCAGGAACTACGAGGACCTAGACTCAGAACAAGCATTTGCAGAAAAGTCCTATACCACCTAGTGAAAGCTCTATTAGTACATAGCAATCTCGAACAAAGAGTGGCCAAAATCTCTAAGATATAAATCTATTTAAAAGGTTGTGTAGGTAATACAGCCTTTCTATGACAATCGATTTCACCTTTATAAAATCTTTTACTTAAACATTCCCAATATTTTAAAGCTGAAATTATATTTCATCTCTTATGGTTTTTAAGTGTTTTTAAGTGTGTTAATAAATATTATATTTTCACGTTACCTCGAATCATTTTGCATTTTCTATTGAAATCACAAAACTTGCCTAAAATGGTTCTGAACGACCTACGTTCTCTCTGTAAAGACGACAATGCAACAGGCACATAAATTTACGCACATAAATTCAAATGGTAGTCCAATAACCGCCTCTGACTACCATTTGTGTGCGAACGAAATATCGTCGGTTTCGTTCTATCTGCCTATATAGAGGCGTCTATCTAATTAATTATATCCTTTAAAAAAGAAGGTCAAACTGATTTTCATACCAACATTTCATTTCTAGTTATTTTGATTTAGAAACCAAACTAATGAAACGATTTCGATGAAATTTGGGACCAATCTCAAAGTATAATATCGTTAATAAAAATCATCCAAGTCGCCTTATAAGAAGGAGTTCTTAGGTAACAAGCATTTTAGAAAATATAACTGAGTGAAGAACGTACCCGTTCTTTAAATCGGTTGAAAATCCTGTAAATATAAGTTGCGGTCGAAATTCCATGAAGATTTCTGAAAATTATTTAATTTTATGATTCCTAAGCCTTTAACGTATGAAAAATCTTTTAACAACAAATTTATTCCATAAAAACATGCAACAGTTAGTCATCAATACGGTAATTCAACACATCGCATGATACAAATCTAGCTAAACACCCATAATGTATCACGAATGAAAATAATTCGCTGAATATCTGATGCCCATTGAAGTGGCATGTTTCCGTGACATTATTACATAACATTGTGCGATGAACTATAAATGAATGTGCTTGTCATCCGTCACGCATTGATTTGGTTGTGTTGTATACAAAGGTTAACGCATCTACATACATCTCAATAGTCGAAGAGAATTTTGGCGTAATTTTATGAAGTCCATTTTACTTCTGTGATTTTACCTTTAGGTCCTAGGTCCGTGTCAAAATGTATCATTTCTAAGTTTATCTCTTGATTATTATTATTATTATTATTAATAATAATAATAAATAAATATAATAAAATATGTTTTGTTTGTTTATAGTATTTTTGTAATTTATATTTGTAGAAATATTGGTGTCGATTCTGTATCGCATACTCTAAAGCTAAACGAAATTAACATATTTTCTTTTTCTTTCCCCTTTATCAGAAGAGTACCGCCATACTTTAAGTTTAATTTAGTTTTAGAAAATGCGACACATAATCGACACCAATGTAAAAAAAATACTTAAATCTAAGAAAATATAATAAATGAGATAACAATAATAAATATTTGTACACATTTCACACAGCGCCATCTAGCACCAAACTAAGCAAAGCTTGTATTCTGAATGCTATGATAACTGAGATAATACTTAGATACATTTTGTTTTTAAATACATACATAGAATACAATGTAACACCCAGACACAGAACATCGATGTTCATCACACAAATGTTAGTCCAGGGTGGGAATCGAACCCATAACCCACAGCTCAGAAGGCAGAGTTACTACTAACTGAACTATCGGGCCAGATCAAAATGATTGTATTGTAAAATTCTGGGCTAACATTCGAGGAAGGATTTTATTGTCTGTAGAACACATCGGGCTCTATTACTACAAAGCTTTACGCAATTGTTCAATATATACTTCTCATGGGTAGTTCTTTAGTTCCGGTTAATTTATTCATAACTCTATGGAGAGTTTATTGAATAAATGTCGCGTTAGATGACATTAGACGATATAACGTAATGCTTGAATGAATGGAGAGTCTACGCCCCCCAAAACTAGCCATTAGGCTGTTTGTATTGCATCACATGTGGACGGGACGACACACTTGAAAAAGTTAAAATGTGAAAGTTTACGACGGTGACGTATCTGTGTCCTTTGGCATAGGATCTAATATATAAATCCAACTTATTTCGAGGTCAATTGATGGTCGTGAGACGTAAATAAAATATTGAATTAGTTGTGAAGTTAGGTACGAGATAGATGATTGACTGGTAATGGCCCAAAAAACTGGTGGTAGTAACATATTCTATTCTTGACTGGCCCGATAGCTCATTTGGTAGTAACCCTGCCTTCTGAACTGAGGGTTGTGGGTTCGATTCGTACCCAAAAAAAACATTTGTGTGGTTTACTTTGATGTTTGTTCTGTGTTTGGGTGTTATATTGTATTCTATGTATGTATTTACAAAAAAGTATTTAAGTATTGTATCAGTTATCCGGTTCCCGTAGTACAAGCCTTGCTTAGTTTGGGACTAGATGGCGCTGTGTGAAATGTGTACAAATATTTATTTATTTATTTTATATTTCTTCGTTTCGCGTAAAATTAGCTTCATTTTACTTTAAGTAAGTATATTTAAAGTTCCGAGTGACAGTGCAACTGTAATGGGAGGTCGTGTCGCTTAACATCAAGTGAACGACTTGCTCGGCACGTAATTAATTAACATGAAAAATGAATTTTATTACACATGTACCTAAAGATATATTTATTACATAAATAACATATACACACATACATAATTGTCTAAAGATCTTCTGTATTTTTTTTCTATTAAGTAGGTAAGTATTTTATTTAAGTTATATTCAATATTTATAAATAATCAACATATTTTTCCTTAACAAATGTGACAATTTGCTATTGAGCCGCAACATCGCAACATATTAGCTTATATTAATTTTGTGCTAATACCGCCCTAGATTCTTCGCTATGGTAACACTCATGTCTAAAATCATTTAGTACCTAGTAGTTACCTGGGATCACTTAACATGTTTTTACCCCATTGCATCATTGCGTGATGCACCGCGAGGACATTTGCAAGCACTCTTTCTTTATACATGCTATGAGCATTATATTTCTCGTATTAATGTAATTTAATGATCTTCAAATAGGTAGAAAATGTAAAAATGTATGTTTAAAATGCTAGCACTTATTTGGCACAACGAATCAACAAGCATTGCAATTCAACGGGGCAATGCTGCCAGCATGTTGGGTACGCTACCTACTGGTGGGCTTGAGCATTTGGACTGTCTATAGGTCATCGTGGCTAGTATAGTATAGTCCGTGTTTTTTTTTGTAGTAGGTAAGTGTTTTGTATTAGTTATTATATCTATAGTATTTAGTTGATTTGTAAAAGTGCTTAAAATATCCTATTTGCAAAAAAATCTTTTGACTTTGACTAGTTTAAAAATAAAGGCTCCTTGCCGGTAAAAAAAATCTAACAGAAAAAAAAGTGGTAGACGATTACGGAGTCTGAAGTTGTTGAACTCAATATCGGAAAGTAAATTTAGTTTGGTTTTCCAAATAGAATTCAAAGGTGTACTAGATTTTGAGTCATTGACTTGACTGACACATTTCATTAGGCAACCTATCTATTATTACTCATTTTTTTTACAGTTTTAATGTAAAAGAGGAAGTGTTAGAAGAGGAAGGATGAAGCACACTTCCTAGAAAGATAACGAAACACTACTGCCCGTCTATACTAAAGTCTATTAACATACAACTTATTTTAATAACGTTTTCTCCCAGGGTCGTGCACATTTGTTAAATTCGTGTCAACTTGGCAGACCAAACACTGAACGCTCATTGGTTGCCCATTGATCATCGGCTGTCTTCTACCAATGAGCTTCAGTATTTGGCGTGTTGACTTGACACGATTTTGACAAACGTACGAGAAACCGGGAGTCGAGTTTTTTGGCGGGAAAACGAAAATATCGCGTCACCGCATTGTGTTATTTTCCAAAACTTGTGCTATTTTCAGTGTTAGTGCATAAATTTGGTGGCATTTTATTCGTTAAGTGCTGTCATACATGAGTTCATACATGAGTGTGGGAAAGTGGCATAATGATGGTGAAACGTTTCTTTTCGTGTTGTTTCCAAAACTCCATAGAAGTATTGTGGTAAAGTTGCCACCACTTTCCTAGGAGTATGACTTGACTAGACTAGACTATGACTTAACTTGATGACTTGGACTGTGACTTGACTTGACACATTATATGATATTAATTAACTTGAGATATTATCAATTACTTGACACTGGCTAAATACACAAAAGTATGGAGCCAAAACAAATAAAAAAAAACCGGGAGCCAGAGATATAAGTAATAGGAGATAAGAGATAGGAGCGGTCAAACTTGACTAGAGATGAGCATACGACTACGTAAATTGCAATTCCGTGGCGTAGCATTTCATCAAAATAACGTTGTGCGATGTGGTACTACAGTACGGTACAACGGTACCTAACACACGTACGAGGACAGACAAGCGCTATGAGCTACATGACTAATTCTCAAAATCAATTTACATTTTATCCTACTTACAAAGATCACATATTAAAATGAACAGATTTCACTAATAGTGATGTTAATATTGACCAAGTAATTGTAAAAATAAAAGTGTTACATAGCATGCAAAGTGCACCGGACGCGCCGCATATCGCACCGTCTAGACGTCGTCGTCACCGCGTCAGCTGGATTTACACACATCCACAAGGCACTAACACATAAAGAAAATGCTGACCAGCGCCTGCGTGAGAATGGGATCGCGACCGCCGTCCGCGCATCGCCCGCGTCCCGCGTTCCCCTCTTAGCCTGTCTGTCATGACCCCTCCTACGTTACTTGTTCTCGATCGCCGAGACCTGTCACTTGTACATATTAGTTATAATTAGTTTTAAGGACGAACTTAGTTTAAATAAATAACTTTAGTATAATTATCGTCTCACTTTAATACTCCCGCTGCAGCCCCTCTATAACTGGCGCAGACGGTATGATCTTTGGGTCAAGTGCGCGTACGACCCTCGGGAAATTTTGACATCTTTTTGGACTTCTGAGTGGAACTCTGGGAACCCTGTGAACTCAGTGAACTTTGAACTGTGCGCGTACGTGACCGGCTATTGAGCCTTGACCAAGGATTCGGACATCTCTGAAGGACTGCGGCTGGAGCTTTCAAGAAATCGAAGGATATTAAAGTGAACCGAAGATGATGAATATACAGTAAGTACGCTAGAATTTTCTCTGGCGTTGCTTCCCCCTTTAGTTGTAATTCCGTCAGGATTTTACCTGACCATACCTTTTCCAGTATCGTACTGGTAAGGTACCAAGTAAATTTAATTTTAATAATTCATTAATATTACATATTATTATGTTAAATTAATTTCAAAAGGAATTTTAATTATTACGATAAATTAGTTTAGGTAAAGAGATAATTAATAAATTTATAAATATAACATTTTAAAAAAATTGAATGAATTAATTTGAAAAAACTAATTTTACCTGACCATTCCTTTTTCAGTATCGTACTGGTAAGGTGTCAAGTAAATTTAATTATGATAATTAATTCATGTTAAATGAATTTAAAATGGAATTTTAATGATTACGACAAATTAAGTGTAGGTAAAGAGATAATTAATAAATTTATAAATTTAACATTTTGAAATAAAATTAAATAAGTAATTTGATAAATGTTATAATATATGAAAATTAATTAAATGCATATTGAATTAATGACTTAATTGATTTCATAAAAAATGCATTGATTAAATTTAATACATTTTAATTTAAACAAAATTATTTTGGTAGTAGAATTAAATTTATATAAAATAAATATAATTAAATAAAATTAAACGAATTCTATTAATTAATAAACTAAATAAATAGGGTAAAGAAATAAAAGAAAAAATTAAAAGTTTTGAATTAAATGAAATTAATTAAGAAATATTTGTTTTTATGTAATACTTTCAAAAAATTATAAAAAATATTAATAATTCGCAATTCTAAATTAAATTAAAATAAAATCTAATATTGAAAAATTTATTCGTGGTATATTTAATTAAACTTAATTGATTTCAGAATAAATGCAGCGAATAATTAAAATAAATTTTAATTAAAATACAATTAATAAAAAAAAAAAAAAAAAAAATTAAATAAATTTTAAATTTTTATGTAAAATTATTAAACTCAAAAAATTAATATAGAGCAAACAAAAAAAAAATTAATTGAAATAGAATTAAACAAAATAAAATAATAAAATTAAATAAATACATTTGTTTTTATTTAATAAATAAAAATGAAAAAAAAAATAACAATTTAAATTTATAAGATAAAAACTAGTATTATGCCAAGTGCGCGGGCCGCGAGCGGCCCGCGGTATGTTAACTAAAAAAAGTTCGTACAAAACATAGTTTCTACAAAAAATGCAAACCAGGGCACTCACGCACCGCTCCCAAGAGCCGCCACCACTGGGCCACGCAGTATTCGCGCGGCTGCGCCTAATTCGCCTTGCGTGTTAAAAGTAAAAAAAAAAAAAAAAAAAAAAAAAAAAAAAAAAACTATATACCATCCGAAAGTATTTGGGCCTCCTACAAATATATCTTCTTTACTTTCAAATATTTATCCTGATATTTATTAAGCTTTGGCTTTTTTTATTGTTTCTAATAACTTTCAAAATTATAAACTCTATCCTTTCTACATATTTTTCGTCTTTGTATCATTTCCCTTTTCTTTCACTCGTACGTTTATGAACATTTTATTAAATAATGCTAAAACAACAACACGACACTTGCTAGCGCCACGGTGGTGGAAAAATGAAACTTTTAAGATTAAAAACTATTTACGCACTAAACGCCAATGTTGGGTTATCAAACCTTCTTTGTTAGACGATTTTGAGGTTGTCTTGGTCTTTGATAAAACATATCTATTGTTGCTCCATTTATACGATATTTACTATAGTTACAGTTAGTTATAACAACAATAAACAGAAATATCAATTTTCGCGCGTTAAGTAATGCCATATTTACGTTCTGATTATTTATTCTTTAAAAAATATGCAAACAATAAGCTTTCCAAGGCCAATGCACGTATATTATAGACGAAAACAAAAATTCTAAATATAAGAAAACGTTAAAAAAGGATCGTGTGAATAAATGTGGTCCAAATGAACAAACTTTTTTCGTATTTAGTCATGGTCAATATATGTCTATGGTAAATATTGATTTAAGCCATGGACTATCTCTGGTATCAGCTGGTCTTCAATTAGTCGGCGTTATGTAATAAAGTCAAGGTTCTAACTACTTACAATACAACACAATACAAAACGCTTTATTGACACCAAAAATAAACATGTAGAAAATAGAATCACGTAATAAGGTACAATGGACGGTCATATCGCTAAGAGCGATCCCTTCCAGACAACCTTTGGATGGACAGAGATATGAGACACTATGAGCGAGGACGGCGGTGCAAATAAATACTATATACTAACCTATACTCAAATAATATAATACATAAGAATAAATAATAATAAAATACATATACCTAAATCATTGATACATAATATATACACATGTACAATATAGATAGATAGATAACTCTTTGTCTCACCAACGAAATTCATACAATACAGGAATTATTAAATCTATATATATATATACTTATACCAGTTAAAAGGAACACAGTTTATTTAGTAAGGAGTCAGGTTAGATAAATATGAATTTTTGACTTGATATTTAAAAGTGAAAAGTGATTGAGCGCGTCGAATGATAACAGGGAGTTCATTCCACAATCTAACAGCTTGAACTGTGAAGGAGTGGTCGTAGAACGAAGTACGACGTACCGGGGGCTTGGGAAGGAGGTTTTCCGATGACCTAAGAGACATAGAGTTGGAGTGGGAGTGATAAAGAAAATCGAATCGAGCCTTCAAATAGTGGGGAGTAGAAGGATTAAACAATATATTATAAAAAAAAAGAGACAGGATATGAGTATTCCGGCAAAGACGTATTGCGAGCCACTTGAGTTTAGAACGCAACTGAGACGTGATCATATTTTTGGAGACCGAAAACAAATCGTAAGTAATTTTGAAGACGCTCAAGTTTATTGAGTTGCTCCTCAGTAAGGTCAAGGTAGCAGGCGTCAGCATAGTCGAGAATTGGAAGAAGGAGAGATTGTGCAAGCAAAACTTTGGTCCGTAATTCAAAATCTAAAGCGATAACCCCTTTTTTGTACATTAAAAAACAGCTTACAGTTTCAGCTTCGAAATGGTGCTGAAAACTGGTATGAACTTCCTTGAAAGTGTCTCGCGTCGAAAAGTCTCTTTTTTAGTCAAACCACCGCGGGCCGCGAGCGGCCGTACAAAACAAAGTTTCTACAAAAACATATATTGTCAGCGTTATCTGAATGCGAACCAGGGCCCTCACGCACCGCTACCAAGAGCCGCCACCACTGAGCCACGCAGTATTCACGCGGTTGCGCCGCGGGACCGTGTTAAAAAAAAAAAAAAACTATATACCATCCGAAAGTATTTGGGCCTCCTACAAATATATCTTCTTTACTTTCAAATATTTATCCTGATATTTATAAAGCTTTGGCTTTGTTTATTGTTTCTAATAACTTTCAAAATTATAAACTCTATCCTTTCCATTATTTTTATTGTCTGTTTTTTTATTACACTTTTCCTTCACATACTTTCCTGATCCCATCATTTTCCAAAATATTTCAAATTTTGTAAGCTCAAAATACAATTTAGCGCGTTTAAGTTTCCCCACTTTTAATTGAAAAGTTAAATCTAACATGACACTGGCAGATTGCATCAATAGCGCGATGCCAAAACAGAAGAAAAAAAAATTATTTGGACCGTGCCGTGTACCGTGTCTGACTGACTCTTACTTTAAAGCTTACGAGAAACATCTCGTAAGCTTTAAAGTCAGAGTCAGTGAATGGTCAGTGAATGGGAATTCCTTACCTATTGGCATTATGGTTTGTTAACCATTATTAAGGTGAGGAATTCCCATACATAGTTATCCTTACCTATCGTTTTCTCTTTTGACATGACGCTTGCAAAAATGTGGTAAACAATTGCCTATAAAAAAAAAATAATGTTATTGTGTTATATATTTTAAATCAAGCGACCCACCCGCGGGGTTCGTGTTATTCGACTTAAAAAAATAATATTAAAAGCTCCTACAAAATTCATCAGCATTGTGTGAATGCGAACCAGGGCCCTCACACGCTGCAATCAAGTGCAATATTTAACCCTACACTTCGAAATTGGTGTTGCTTTTAGTACCGTGTCTGACTTTTCATTTATATGTCAGAAGCGTTCGAGATTACACCGGTCACTCTCCTCTCACCTACAGACATTTCTTATAAGAGAGACTGAGACCGATGTATTACGTCCGTGTCGCTAAGTTTAATCGTTTCAACGTACCTACTACGGCTCTACTATTATTACGAGTATGCTTCGATCCGCGCATGAAAAAATACCTTAAAAAATCAATAAAAAAAAAAAAAAATATTAACCGGTGTGTTAAAAAATATCGCACCGTAATATATGATTTTTTTGAAACAAATCTGCATATTCAGTTTTTCTTAACCGACATCAGTTGAGAAGTTAGATTTAAAAAAAAAAAATGTCGGTAATTCAAAATCTAAAGCGATAACCTCCCCCTTTTCTTACATTAAAAAATAGTTTACAGTTTCAGCTTCGAAACGGTGCTGAAAACTGGTATGAACTTCCTCGAAAGTCTCTCGCGATTTGCGCGGAACCCGAACGCGGCCCGAATGTCTTAAGATTAAAAAAAAATTGTATGAAACGCGTAATATTTTTTACAGATTTGAAAGAGTACCGAAAGGCATGCAAACTTTAGTTCAAGGTCAACCCCTCTATCTCTCGCGATTTCCGAGGGAAGTAGGGGGTATAGTTTACCTTTGTATGGCGGCCATATTGAAAAATGACGGAATCAAAATTTGTTTTTCACATTCCTACTAATCATCAAGGAGGATAGTCAGATATCGATTTTCATCTGGATCGCATAACGTTTTCTTAAAGTCGATATTTCCGTATTCGCCATTTTGAAAAAATCGGTTTTGTCAATTTAACCCTTATTGCATCTTCACTTGATCCTTTGGAATGACTTTTCTAAAATATTGGTATTCGTAGCTCAAAAAAGGAAAGTGTATATTTCGATAAAAGTACCTTTGTATGGCGGCCATATTAAAAATGGCGAAAGTCAAAATTTGATTTCAGAATGTTAATAAGCATTCAATAGGACTTCCAGATATCGATTTTCATCCGGATCGGTGAAACTTTTTTTCCGCCGTTACCTAAATTTCCGCCATTTTGAAAAAAAAAATATTCCGATATATTCCCCTTGGGCTCCTTAACAATATTAGTTTGAGCTGTTTATACTAAAGTATCACGGTGTCGGCGTCATTTCCGGTCTAAATTTGTATGGCGGATTTTTTTCCCGCCATTTTGAATTTTTTTTATTTGCCCTAAAATTGTCCAAGGGTTTGCTATAACATTTTTTAAAACGCACATGATCTATCTCGTACAGTTTAGCCAGGCCGTTGATGGTCGCGATGATGGAAGATCGAAAGACCAGGATTTGAATTTTTTTAAATTCCAAACTACCATATCTATATGAATCGTAAAAAACAATGGCAAACTTTCCCATAGGTATCGAGAAACAATGTGTTGAATTTGTAAAAAAAAAATTGGCACGTGCAAGATGGCAAGCGAAGCCGATTCCCAGAACGGTAACGCGGTAAAGGTGCTGAGCCGCCGCGCTTTTGTATAGATAGATACCTATACCTACAGATCTATGCGGTTCCCGACATTGGTGTCGATTCTGTGTCGCATTCTCTAAAACTAAAGTAAACTTAAAGTATGGCGGTACTCTTCTGATAAAGGGGAAATGAAAAAGACGGAACCTGCAACCTGCGATGAAGAAGTACATACAGCCTTATTAATAAACACGAAATAGCTTTGGATTAGTTACACAATCTTTTGTCTCTTTCAATCCAGCTAAATATTCCAGTAGCAAGAAAAGGACAAAAGCTGAAGTAACTAACCCAAAACTAATACCCGTTTATTAATAAGGCTGCTATGGTCCGTTCTCCATTCATAGTTTAATCAGGCAGAAATACATAATCACCAATTTGTTGATTAATTAGGTTGATTTTAGAAATTGAAATAATTTGTATTTAAGACGAACTTAAATCAAAATGAACTGAATACGCATTGACTTACCTTGGTATTTTTGGCGTATTTAAAAAAGGGAATGATAGTTATTTACAACGATTAAACTAAATCGTACCACCTATTTACAACCTTAATTTTTTTAATAATGTGCACCTCTTCGCGTGAAGCACAGCTCGGCACGCTGACGCATGTTGTCTTTCACACGATCCAAAACGAATGAATCACTTTTAACAGTTTTAAATGCACTAATGATTTTAGTCTTTAATTCTTCCCTGTTTACATACTCTGTAGCGTACACAAATAGTTTTACCTCACCCCATAAGTAAGAATCTAATGCAGTGAGATCCGGAGAGCAAGCCGGTCACGGAACAGGCCCTCTACGACTTGTCCAGCTATATTCGAAGTTACTACTTACGTACTCACGTCCTTGTGACTACATGTCGTTCATCACACTTTTTAAAACGTTTAAGTATGACACATTATTCAGTCTTCCTTCGATAAAATACGAAACAGTTATTTAGAACACCAATGTTTCCCACCCGCTGAATACCTACACCCTTTATCACGGATCACACACGCACGACACACGAAGGATTACACGCGTATTGTTGCGGGCGCGGAAGTAGGAAGCGGTAAACCGGATGTACACATCTGTCGGCGCTTGCGATCACACTAATTACGCAGTGGGCAGGCGCCGGTGATGCGACAGGACAGCGGGTTGACGGGACGGGGTGGCGGGGGTGCTTTTTTGTGAAATGTGGGAATGTATTCACCATACTTCACTTATTTATAGGGCAATTTGGTCAAAAATTAAGTACCTAATTTTATTAATATAATATAATATGTGTGGACATATTACATAATCATAACGACAATCGTTTACCGAGTGCTCTCCTTCAGTATCGTTCGCATCTCACCAGTCATTCTGTGTAACCAACCAATGGAGTAAGCTTTTGTGGTGCCATCAGTTTCCGAATGCAATAGGAGCGATGGTCAAGTAACGGTATAGTAAAGTCAACCTTGGCTCCGTTACAATAGAGTCGAATCGTTTCAACGTACCTACTACGGATACTATTATTAAGAGCGCGCTTCGTTCCGCGCATGAAATAATACCTTTAAAAATCGATTAAAAATAAAATTACTATTGACCGGTGTGTAAAAAAATATTGCATCGTAATATATGATTTTTTTGCAACAAATCTGCATATTTAGTTTTTCTTAACCGACATCCGTTGAGAAGTTAGTTTTTTTTTTTAAAAAAGGTCCGTAATTCAAAATCTAAAGCGATAACCCCACTTTTTTTTTACAATAAAAAATAGCTTACAGTTTCAGCTTCGAAACGGTGCTGAAAACTGCTATGAACTTCCTTGAAAGTCTCTCGCGATTCGCGCGGAAACCGAACGCGGCCCGAATTTCTTAAGATTTAAAAAAAAAAATTGTATGAAACTTGTATTTTTTTTTACAGATTTGAAAGGGTACCAAAAAGCACGCAAACTTTAGTTCGAGGTCGACCCCTCTATCTCTCGCGATTTCCGAGGGAAGTAGGGGGTATAGTGTACCTTTGTATGGCGGCCATATTGAAAAATGGCGGAATCAAAATTTTTTTTCCATATTCCTACTAATCATCGAGGGGGATAGTCGGATATCGATTTTCATCTGGATCGGATAACTTTTTCTTAAAGTTGATATTACTGTAGCCGCCATTTTGAAAAAAATCGGTTTTGTTATATTTGCATTTTGACCCTTATTGTATCTTCACTTGATCCTCAGGAACGACTTTTCTAAAATATTGGTATTCGTGGCTCCAAAAAGGAAAGTGTACATTTCGATAAAAGTACCTTTGTATGGCGGCCATATTAAAAAATGGCGAAAGTCAAAATTTGATTTCATAATGTTGATCGGCATTCTATGGAACTTTCAGATATCGATTTTCATCCGGATCGGTGAAACTTTTTTTTCCGCCGTGACCTAAAATTCCGCCATTTTGAAAAAAAAAATAATCCGGATTCTTCTCCTTGGGCTTCCGAACAATATTAGTTTGAGCTCTTTATACTAAAGTATCACGGTTTCGGCGTCATTTCCGGTCAAAATTTGTATGGCGGATTTTTTTTTCCGCCATTTTGAATTTTTTTTATCTGCCCTAAAATCGTCTCAAGGTTTGCTATAACATTCCTTAAAACGCACGTGACCTATCTGGTACCGTTTAGCCAGGCCGTTGACGGTCGCGATGATGGAAGGTCGAAAGACCAGGATTTGAATATTTTTGAATTTCAAACTACCACGTCTATACGAACCGTAAAGAACGATCGCAAACTTTCCCATAGGTATCGAGAAACGATGCGTTGAATTTGTAAAAAAAAATTTGTATGGCGGCCACCTTTAAAAATGGCGGAATCGAAATTTTTTTTTCAAATATGGAATCTGCGGCCTCGAAAACCCTCCGATGCAAAAGATCAGTCGGATCGGACCAACTTTCAAAATGGCCGCCATCTTGAATCCGCCATCTTGGATTTTAATGACCACCGTCGGAAAGCCCCCAACGTCCTCTACGACATTCGGTCGAGCACCCCCCGCGTGACTCTTACCGTTTTCGATCTACGAGCGTTTCCATTTTGTATGGAATTTTAGTTTTTTTGTATGGGAACCCCATTTTTTTTTATTTCTCTAAAATCCTCTCAGGGTTTCCTCCAACTTTAGTTAGAAGGCGACACCAATCCGACTTTTGGTTTCCGAGATCCGTCGAGCGGTTCCATCTCGAAGACGATTTTCCGATGATGTCAGATTTTTCTCGTCGGTTCCTCGCCCTCCTCTACGCGAACCTATAGTCACTTTTTCTCCATCACCTCCCATCTCTTCAATCAATTCTCTAAGTGAGTCAGTGAGTCAACATTTAACTTTATATAATGTAATAACTAGTATTATGCCAAGTGCGCGGGCCGCGAGCGGCCCGCGGTATGTTAACTAAAAAAAGTTCGTACAAAACATAGTTTCTACAAAAAATGCAAACCAGGGCACTCACGCACCGCTCCCAAGAGCCGCCACCACTGGGCCACGCAGTATTCGCGCGGCTGCGCCTAATTCGCCTTGCGTGTTAAAAAAAAAAAAAAAAAAAAAAAAAAAAAAAAAAAAAAAAACTATATACCATCCGAAAGTATTTGGGCCTCCTACAAATATATCTTCTTTACTTTCAAATATTTATCCTGATATTTATTAAGCTTTGGCTTTTTTTATTGTTTCTAATAACTTTCAAAATTATAAACTCTATCCTTTCTACATATTTTTCGTCTTTGTATCATTTCCCTTTTCTTTCACTCGTACGTTTATGAACATTTTATTAAATAATGCTAAAACAACAACACGACACTTGCTAGCGCCACGGTGGTGGAAAAATGAAACTTTTAAGATTAAAAACTATTTACGCACTAAACGCCAATGTTGGGTTATCAAACCTTCTTTGTTAGACGATTTTGAGGTTGTCTTGGTCTTTGATAAAACATATCTATTGTTGCTCCATTTATACGATATTTACTATAGTTACAGTTAGTTATAACAACAATAAACAGAAATATCAATTTTCGCGCGTTAAGTAATGCCATATTTACGTTCTGATTATTTATTCTTTAAAAAATATGCAAACAATAAGCTTTCCAAGGCCAATGCACGTATATTATAGACGAAAACAAAAATTCTAAATATAAGAAAACGTTAAAAAAGGATCGTGTGAATAAATGTGGTCCAAATGAACAAACTTTTTTCGTATTTAGTCATGGTCAATATATGTCTATGGTAAATATTGATTTAAGCCATGGACTATCTCTGGTATCAGCTGGTCTTCAATTAGTCGGCGTTATGTAATAAAGTCAAGGTTCTAACTACTTACAATACAACACAATACAAAACGCTTTATTGACACCAAAAATAAACATGTAGAAAATAGAATCACGTAATAAGGTACAATGGACGGTCATATCGCTAAGAGCGATCCCTTCCAGACAACCTTTGGATGGACAGAGATATGAGACACTATGAGCGAGGACGGCGGTGCAAATAAATACTATATACTAACCTATACTCAAATAATATAATACATAAGAATAAATAATAATAAAATACATATACCTAAATCATTGATACATAATATATACACATGTACAATATAGATAGATAGATAACTCTTTGTCTCACCAACGAAATTCATACAATACAGGAATTATTAAATCTATATATATATATACTTATACCAGTTAAAAGGAACACAGTTTATTTAGTAAGGAGTCAGGTTAGATAAATATGAATTTTTGACTTGATATTTAAAAGTGAAAAGTGATTGAGCGCGTCGAATGATAACAGGGAGTTCATTCCACAATCTAACAGCTTGAACTGTGAAGGAGTGGTCGTAGAACGAAGTACGACGTACCGGGGGCTTGGGAAGGAGGTTTTCCGATGACCTAAGAGACATAGAGTTGGAGTGGGAGTGATAAAGAAAATCGAATCGAGCCTTCAAATAGTGGGGAGTAGAAGGATTAAACAATATATTATAAAAAAAAAGAGACAGGATATGAGTATTCCGGCAAAGACGTATTGCGAGCCACTTGAGTTTAGAACGCAACTGAGACGTGATCATATTTTTGGAGACCGAAAACAAATCGTAAGTAATTTTGAAGACGCTCAAGTTTATTGAGTTGCTCCTCAGTAAGGTCAAGGTAGCAGGCGTCAGCATAGTCGAGAATTGGAAGAAGGAGAGATTGTGCAAGCAAAACTTTGGTCCGTAATTCAAAATCTAAAGCGATAACCCCTTTTTTGTACATTAAAAAACAGCTTACAGTTTCAGCTTCGAAATGGTGCTGAAAACTGGTATGAACTTCCTTGAAAGTGTCTCGCGTCGAAAAGTCTCTTTTTTAGTCAAACCACCGCGGGCCGCGAGCGGCCGTACAAAACAAAGTTTCTACAAAAACATATATTGTCAGCGTTATCTGAATGCGAACCAGGGCCCTCACGCACCGCTACCAAGAGCCGCCACCACTGAGCCACGCAGTATTCACGCGGTTGCGCCGCGGGACCGTGTTAAAAAAAAAAAAAAACTATATACCATCCGAAAGTATTTGGGCCTCCTACAAATATATCTTCTTTACTTTCAAATATTTATCCTGATATTTATAAAGCTTTGGCTTTGTTTATTGTTTCTAATAACTTTCAAAATTATAAACTCTATCCTTTCCATTATTTTTATTGTCTGTTTTTTTATTACACTTTTCCTTCACATACTTTCCTGATCCCATCATTTTCCAAAATATTTCAAATTTTGTAAGCTCAAAATACAATTTAGCGCGTTTAAGTTTCCCCACTTTTAATTGAAAAGTTAAATCTAACATGACACTGGCAGATTGCATCAATAGCGCGATGCCAAAACAGAAGAAAAAAAAATTATTTGGACCGTGCCGTGTACCGTGTCTGACTGACTCTTACTTTAAAGCTTACGAGAAACATCTCGTAAGCTTTAAAGTCAGAGTCAGTGAATGGTCAGTGAATGGGAATTCCTTACCTATTGGCATTATGGTTTGTTAACCATTATTAAGGTGAGGAATTCCCATACATAGTTATCCTTACCTATCGTTTTCTCTTTTGACATGACGCTTGCAAAAATGTGGTAAACAATTGCCTATAAAAAAAAAATAATGTTATTGTGTTATATATTTTAAATCAAGCGACCCACCCGCGGGGTTCGTGTTATTCGACTTAAAAAAATAATATTAAAAGCTCCTACAAAATTCATCAGCATTGTGTGAATGCGAACCAGGGCCCTCACACGCTGCAATCAAGTGCAATATTTAACCCTACACTTCGAAATTGGTGTTGCTTTTAGTACCGTGTCTGACTTTTCATTTATATGTCAGAAGCGTTCGAGATTACACCGGTCACTCTCCTCTCACCTACAGACATTTCTTATAAGAGAGACTGAGACCGATGTATTACGTCCGTGTCGCTAAGTTTAATCGTTTCAACGTACCTACTACGGCTCTACTATTATTACGAGTATGCTTCGATCCGCGCATGAAAAAATACCTTAAAAAATCAATAAAAAAAAAAAAAAATATTAACCGGTGTGTTAAAAAATATCGCACCGTAATATATGATTTTTTTGAAACAAATCTGCATATTCAGTTTTTCTTAACCGACATCAGTTGAGAAGTTAGATTTAAAAAAAAAAAATGTCGGTAATTCAAAATCTAAAGCGATAACCTCCCCCTTTTCTTACATTAAAAAATAGTTTACAGTTTCAGCTTCGAAACGGTGCTGAAAACTGGTATGAACTTCCTCGAAAGTCTCTCGCGATTTGCGCGGAACCCGAACGCGGCCCGAATGTCTTAAGATTAAAAAAAAATTGTATGAAACGCGTAATATTTTTTACAGATTTGAAAGAGTACCGAAAGGCATGCAAACTTTAGTTCAAGGTCAACCCCTCTATCTCTCGCGATTTCCGAGGGAAGTAGGGGGTATAGTTTACCTTTGTATGGCGGCCATATTGAAAAATGACGGAATCAAAATTTGTTTTTCACATTCCTACTAATCATCAAGGAGGATAGTCAGATATCGATTTTCATCTGGATCGCATAACGTTTTCTTAAAGTCGATATTTCCGTATTCGCCATTTTGAAAAAATCGGTTTTGTCAATTTAACCCTTATTGCATCTTCACTTGATCCTTTGGAATGACTTTTCTAAAATATTGGTATTCGTAGCTCAAAAAAGGAAAGTGTATATTTCGATAAAAGTACCTTTGTATGGCGGCCATATTAAAAATGGCGAAAGTCAAAATTTGATTTCAGAATGTTAATAAGCATTCAATAGGACTTCCAGATATCGATTTTCATCCGGATCGGTGAAACTTTTTTTCCGCCGTTACCTAAATTTCCGCCATTTTGAAAAAAAAAATATTCCGATATATTCCCCTTGGGCTCCTTAACAATATTAGTTTGAGCTGTTTATACTAAAGTATCACGGTGTCGGCGTCATTTCCGGTCTAAATTTGTATGGCGGATTTTTTTCCCGCCATTTTGAATTTTTTTTATTTGCCCTAAAATTGTCCAAGGGTTTGCTATAACATTTTTTAAAACGCACATGATCTATCTCGTACAGTTTAGCCAGGCCGTTGATGGTCGCGATGATGGAAGATCGAAAGACCAGGATTTGAATTTTTTTAAATTCCAAACTACCATATCTATATGAATCGTAAAAAACAATGGCAAACTTTCCCATAGGTATCGAGAAACAATGTGTTGAATTTGTAAAAAAAAAATTGGCACGTGCAAGATGGCAAGCGAAGCCGATTCCCAGAACGGTAACGCGGTAAAGGTGCTGAGCCGCCGCGCTTTTGTATAGATAGATACCTATACCTACAGATCTATGCGGTTCCCGACATTGGTGTCGATTCTGTGTCGCATTCTCTAAAACTAAAGTAAACTTAAAGTATGGCGGTACTCTTCTGATAAAGGGGAAATGAAAAAGACGGAACCTGCAACCTGCGATGAAGAAGTACATACAGCCTTATTAATAAACACGAAATAGCTTTGGATTAGTTACACAATCTTTTGTCTCTTTCAATCCAGCTAAATATTCCAGTAGCAAGAAAAGGACAAAAGCTGAAGTAACTAACCCAAAACTAATACCCGTTTATTAATAAGGCTGCTATGGTCCGTTCTCCATTCATAGTTTAATCAGGCAGAAATACATAATCACCAATTTGTTGATTAATTAGGTTGATTTTAGAAATTGAAATAATTTGTATTTAAGACGAACTTAAATCAAAATGAACTGAATACGCATTGACTTACCTTGGTATTTTTGGCGTATTTAAAAAAGGGAATGATAGTTATTTACAACGATTAAACTAAATCGTACCACCTATTTACAACCTTAATTTTTTTAATAATGTGCACCTCTTCGCGTGAAGCACAGCTCGGCACGCTGACGCATGTTGTCTTTCACACGATCCAAAACGAATGAATCACTTTTAACAGTTTTAAATGCACTAATGATTTTAGTCTTTAATTCTTCCCTGTTTACATACTCTGTAGCGTACACAAATAGTTTTACCTCACCCCATAAGTAAGAATCTAATGCAGTGAGATCCGGAGAGCAAGCCGGTCACGGAACAGGCCCTCTACGACTTGTCCAGCTATATTCGAAGTTACTACTTACGTACTCACGTCCTTGTGACTACATGTCGTTCATCACACTTTTTAAAACGTTTAAGTATGACACATTATTCAGTCTTCCTTCGATAAAATACGAAACAGTTATTTAGAACACCAATGTTTCCCACCCGCTGAATACCTACACCCTTTATCACGGATCACACACGCACGACACACGAAGGATTACACGCGTATTGTTGCGGGCGCGGAAGTAGGAAGCGGTAAACCGGATGTACACATCTGTCGGCGCTTGCGATCACACTAATTACGCAGTGGGCAGGCGCCGGTGATGCGACAGGACAGCGGGTTGACGGGACGGGGTGGCGGGGGTGCTTTTTTGTGAAATGTGGGAATGTATTCACCATACTTCACTTATTTATAGGGCAATTTGGTCAAAAATTAAGTACCTAATTTTATTAATATAATATAATATGTGTGGACATATTACATAATCATAACGACAATCGTTTACCGAGTGCTCTCCTTCAGTATCGTTCGCATCTCACCAGTCATTCTGTGTAACCAACCAATGGAGTAAGCTTTTGTGGTGCCATCAGTTTCCGAATGCAATAGGAGCGATGGTCAAGTAACGGTATAGTAAAGTCAACCTTGGCTCCGTTACAATAGAGTCGAATCGTTTCAACGTACCTACTACGGATACTATTATTAAGAGCGCGCTTCGTTCCGCGCATGAAATAATACCTTTAAAAATCGATTAAAAATAAAATTACTATTGACCGGTGTGTAAAAAAATATTGCATCGTAATATATGATTTTTTTGCAACAAATCTGCATATTTAGTTTTTCTTAACCGACATCCGTTGAGAAGTTAGTTTTTTTTTTTAAAAAAGGTCCGTAATTCAAAATCTAAAGCGATAACCCCACTTTTTTTTTACAATAAAAAATAGCTTACAGTTTCAGCTTCGAAACGGTGCTGAAAACTGCTATGAACTTCCTTGAAAGTCTCTCGCGATTCGCGCGGAAACCGAACGCGGCCCGAATTTCTTAAGATTTAAAAAAAAAAATTGTATGAAACTTGTATTTTTTTTTACAGATTTGAAAGGGTACCAAAAAGCACGCAAACTTTAGTTCGAGGTCGACCCCTCTATCTCTCGCGATTTCCGAGGGAAGTAGGGGGTATAGTGTACCTTTGTATGGCGGCCATATTGAAAAATGGCGGAATCAAAATTTTTTTTCCATATTCCTACTAATCATCGAGGGGGATAGTCGGATATCGATTTTCATCTGGATCGGATAACTTTTTCTTAAAGTTGATATTACTGTAGCCGCCATTTTGAAAAAAATCGGTTTTGTTATATTTGCATTTTGACCCTTATTGTATCTTCACTTGATCCTCAGGAACGACTTTTCTAAAATATTGGTATTCGTGGCTCCAAAAAGGAAAGTGTACATTTCGATAAAAGTACCTTTGTATGGCGGCCATATTAAAAAATGGCGAAAGTCAAAATTTGATTTCATAATGTTGATCGGCATTCTATGGAACTTTCAGATATCGATTTTCATCCGGATCGGTGAAACTTTTTTTTCCGCCGTGACCTAAAATTCCGCCATTTTGAAAAAAAAAATAATCCGGATTCTTCTCCTTGGGCTTCCGAACAATATTAGTTTGAGCTCTTTATACTAAAGTATCACGGTTTCGGCGTCATTTCCGGTCAAAATTTGTATGGCGGATTTTTTTTTCCGCCATTTTGAATTTTTTTTATCTGCCCTAAAATCGTCTCAAGGTTTGCTATAACATTCCTTAAAACGCACGTGACCTATCTGGTACCGTTTAGCCAGGCCGTTGACGGTCGCGATGATGGAAGGTCGAAAGACCAGGATTTGAATATTTTTGAATTTCAAACTACCACGTCTATACGAACCGTAAAGAACGATCGCAAACTTTCCCATAGGTATCGAGAAACGATGCGTTGAATTTGTAAAAAAAAATTTGTATGGCGGCCACCTTTAAAAATGGCGGAATCGAAATTTTTTTTTCAAATATGGAATCTGCGGCCTCGAAAACCCTCCGATGCAAAAGATCAGTCGGATCGGACCAACTTTCAAAATGGCCGCCATCTTGAATCCGCCATCTTGGATTTTAATGACCACCGTCGGAAAGCCCCCAACGTCCTCTACGACATTCGGTCGAGCACCCCCCGCGTGACTCTTACCGTTTTCGATCTACGAGCGTTTCCATTTTGTATGGAATTTTAGTTTTTTTGTATGGGAACCCCATTTTTTTTTATTTCTCTAAAATCCTCTCAGGGTTTCCTCCAACTTTAGTTAGAAGGCGACACCAATCCGACTTTTGGTTTCCGAGATCCGTCGAGCGGTTCCATCTCGAAGACGATTTTCCGATGATGTCAGATTTTTCTCGTCGGTTCCTCGCCCTCCTCTACGCGAACCTATAGTCACTTTTTCTCCATCACCTCCCATCTCTTCAATCAATTCTCTAAGTGAGTCAGTGAGTCAACATTTAACTTTATATAATGTAATTTAAATATTATCTTGTATTGAAAAATTTATTCATTGTATATTTAATTAAATTTTTAATTAATTTCAGAATAAATGCAGTGAGTAAATTTGATAAGTTTTAATTGAAATACAATTAATTGCTGGTAAAATTTAATTTTATGAAAATAAATAATTAAATAAATTTAAAATTTTTATGTAACATTAATAAACTGAAAAAATAAATATAAAGAAAATTTAATTGATTAATACGAATTCAATTATATTAATAAAAATAAGTAAAAAAAATAAATTCGTTAATACACAAAAAAAAAAAATTCAAAAATTGGGAAGTTAAAATAAATATCGTAAAACACCGTAGACGTATTGCACGATTGATATGACGTAATCCGATCCAGACCCAATATTTAAAGCGTTTCGCTTCGTTCCTGAATTTGACGGAAACCCGAATATTTTAACCAGGCTTATAAAAATTTGTGATCAACTTGTATTTTATATTAAATTTTATTTTATGAGAGCTACGCTGGCATCAAGAATGTGTTAATTAATAATTTCACAGACCAACGAGATGAAACAGCCCTCTACAATGACCTCTCCCTGAGCACACAGGGAAGTAGCACCTTTGATCACTGCCAGAGCCTTTTCTCTACTATAATGACGTATGTTACTTTACATGAAAGTATTAATACGACAATCGAAGCAAAACGTGACTAATATAAAAAAAAACCTTGCAGGATTTTGTTTCTGGATTAATGCCAAGTAAGTAAAAGAGCCACTTGGTTCTCGTAGTAGATGGATGAGACCTGCTAGTACAGATAATGCTTTGGATTATGTACAGGAGGAAATCAATGTAATATACTTGCGACAAAGAAGTGATTGCGTTTCGGAGCGTAAATGGCAGAACCTTTGACCTTTACTAATAAACTAAAGTACTAATGAACTATCGATGACAACCCTGCATACACGAAGTGCTACAGATATCCTTTTGTTCACAAAAAAAGGTGAGTGAACAATTTGGGAATATGTTACAGCAAGGCATTATAAAACCATCCGACTCTGCGTGGAGCTCACCTATTTGGAAAGTAGCAAATAAGGCTGATGCTTCCGGTCGACAAAAATGGCGCCTTGTAGTAGACTTCAGTAAATTTCATGAAAAAACCATTGACGATAAGTATCCCACTACCACTTTTTAATCCATTACATTGAACTGACTAATATTGAACACAAAATTAAGATAATTAAAAACCAGATTTTACAAGCAAGATCCTATATGATAAATAGTACTTTTATTTCATTCTACGAAACGCAATTCGATCATTTGATCAGCAAGTTTTGTCTAAAGCTTCAATTTAAATAAAAAGTTTAGAGCCAAGTCATGTGAACCGAGGTCTTATAGATGGTATTGGTTTGGTCGTAAAAATTCTAACTGGACTATACAGATGCTCTTAAAAAGAACGATGCCATAGCAGCTATCAATGTTAATCAGAATAAAATAGCACACTTATTAAATATTATAAATGGTAATATAGAACAAATTGCAAATGAATTCCATAGACTAGAAGATATGCTAGTATTCACACGTGCCTCTCGCACTCATCATTCTATGTTAGGATTAGATATATTGCGTAAGATGATTCAAAAACTTTATATTTTATATGATAAGAATCAAATTTTAAGAATAAAATTTTAGGTGTAGAACTTAGAGAATATTTTAGTATTATAAGGTCTGGATCATATTTCTATGAAAATAAGTTAGCTGTAGTTTTTAAAATTCCTATTTGTTCCTCTAGTATATACGAACTTTAACGACTCACCATTATATCTAACGAATATAACTTGGTCATCTTACCCCCTTATCAGTAATATAGCAACTAACGAGAAATTCTATGTGTACATGGAGGCTGAATGCCCGAAGTTAGAATACCGGTTCATATGCGAAGCGAATATCAAACATCAAATTCGAACAAAACCTGCATTCGAGATTTATTACTAGCACATACAATTGGAAGCTCATGCACAAGAACACTTATAACATTTTTTTAAAGAAATAATGGAAAGATTGGTCGTTCAGCACTTCATCATCATATTCCCGAAAAGCCACCAAAGTGACGATGCATTTCAAAAGAGAAGACATCACTACCTTCACGGAAGCTACTTTGTTACAATCCCGTAAAACTGTATACTGCACACCGACGAACTAACAGTTATGAATATTAACAATGAAATCAAAGGACAGCCAATGAAGACCATTATTATCCTCGAATATACAGAACCTGGACATGAAACATATCCTGCTATGAAACTTAACTCGATAAATTTCAACGGACTCTACAAAATTCAAGAAAAGATGGCAGCTCAGTCTATCCTTACTCTTGAAAATCAATCAAACTCAGTTTATCACACAACTATGCCCTTTTACATCTTATCACCAGTACAGGAGTATTGGTCATCTTTATAAAATCGAAAAACGATCAAAAACGCTGCCTAACGACTGACACGCCTGCCACGACTAACGTTCAACCACTAAGAAAAGCCGATGATGAGAATTTAGCACACAGCTGCATAAATCCAGATCATTCAGCAACATTTAGACTGAAAGTACTGAAATAGTTGCTGATCTGCGATGGGAGGTGTTACATAGCATGCAAAGTGCACCGGACGCGCCGCATATCGCACCGTCTAGACGTCGTCGTCACCGCGTCAGCTGGATTTACACACATCCACAAGGCACTAACACATAAAGAAAATGCTGACCAGCGCCTGCGTGAGAATGGGATCGCGACCGCCGTCCGCGCATCGCCCGCGTCCCGCGTTCCCCTCTTAGCCTGTCTGTCATGACCCCTCCTACGTTACTTGTTCTCGATCGCCGAGACCTGTCACTTGTACATATTAGTTATAATTAGTTTTAAGGACGAACTTAGTTTAAATAAATAACTTTAGTATAATTATCGTCTCACTTTAATACTCCCGCTGCAGCCCCTCTATAACTAAAGAGTAAATATTTACTCAGTTATTATTAGTTAACTTTTTTACTTAGTGTTCATTTTATTGGTTATAAGCAAGGCATTTGATCTGTTACCTATGATAGGAATGCTTGTCTAGAAGATACCTGTTCACTATTGACTTAAAAACTCCCACGTTATAAGTAATCAGAAACACAAACCCTGGCAAGTTGTCCACTCATTAGCTGTTCGCACTAAATAGTTTGTAGCGAAACTTTTGGTACGTAAGAAATTACAACCTTTAAATTTCTAATTAAAAACCTTTTAATTCACTTAATAATTTCTCACATGGAAATATCTTTGGGTGTATCCTCCCAAGATCAGAATAAGGTTTTGAGTCATGAATTTGTCCTATGTATATTTAGTAGGTGCATTATGCACTTTAATTAATATATACATAAGATTTAATAGAAATCTAAATATAATAGGTCTTTACCTATGAAATTGCCGTATTGCAGTACAGACTTTTTCAAACAAAAAAAGTTGTGATTGGCTATGAATTCTAAATTCAAATTAATTTTGTTTTAAAAATATGACATTCTATTTACAATATAAGTCTTTTGTTTTTTGATTAGCGTTGTATTTTCATTACATTTCAACATTTTTCCTCATAATGGATACTTTGAAATTTCGTGTAATTATGGAATATGAGTTCCGTCGTGGCACCAACGCGGCACAAACGACACGTAACATCAACGACGTTAACGGAGAGAACTGTACAAACGAACGTACAACCCGTTATTGGTTTGCTCGGTTCCGTTCTGGGAATTTCGACTTGAAAAATGAACCTCGTGGTCGTCCGGAAACTTGGTCAACAATGATGAATTAAAGGCGATTGTGGAAGCTGATGAATCTCAATCTACAGCTGAGCTGGCAGCAGCTTTTGATGTTAGCATCAAAACAATATTGGTCCATTTGCGACAGATTGGCAAGATAAAAAAGCTTGATAGATGGGTGCCCCATGAACTTAACGATCGCCAGCGCAACGTACGCGTCGAGACTTGCCTTGCGCTGCTTAACAGGCACAGAAATGAAGGAATTTTGAACCGAATTGTTACGTGCGACGAAAAATGGATTCTTTTTGACAATCGAAAGCGCTCAGCAAGTTGGTTAGATCCTGGTTCGGTACCAAAGCAATGTGCAAAACGAAAAATGACCCCTAGAAAGGTGATGGTCACAGTTTGGTGGTCTAGTGCTGGTGTGATTCATCATAGCTTTTTACAAAACGGCGAGAGCATTACTGCCGATGTGTACATTGAAGAACTGACCACAATGATGGCGAAACTCGCACGTCTGCAACCAGCTTTGGTCAATCGGTCGTCTCCACTGCTACTTCACGACAACGCGCGACCCCATACTGCACAACAGACCGTCTCTAAGCTGCATGAGTTGGGTTTGGAAGCTCTCCCTCATCCGCCATACTCACCAGATCTTGCGCCTACTGACTATTACTTTTTCCAAAATTTGGACAACTTTTTAGCGGGAAAAAAATTCAATTCCCGAGAGGCAGTACAAAACGCCTTTGAAGAGTTTGTTGTCTCCCGTCCTGCTGATTTTTTCAAGAAGGGCATCCATAAACTGCCACAGCGTTGGCAAAGATGCATTGATTGCAGGGGTGATTACTTTGAATAAAAGAAATAAATAAGTTCGAAAAAAAAATACTTTAACTTTTTTCTAACAAAACGGCAATTTCATAGGTAAAGACCTAATATATAACTCAAAGGTAACTGACTGATTGACTGACAAATATAGTGATCTATCAACGCACAGCCCAAACCACTGGACGGATCGGGCTGAAATTTGGAATGCAGTTAGATGTTATGACGTAAGCATCCGCTAAGAAAGGATTTTTCGAAATTCCTTAAGAGGGTGAAATGGGTGGTTCAATTATTTTCCCATAGGCCACGCCGCGGGCGAAGCTGCGGGCAGAAGCTCGTTGAAATATAAAATCCACATTACAAATATTCGGCCCTTACATTACACAAACTGCTTAAATGTTTCAACTGCTAAATTTCCAGTCTATTACCAATTGGCATAACTCCCAATTCTGAAAAACTCGTATGTACTTAGATACGTACCTAAATCATTCGATTATTATTACCAGACGATAATGAGACATACTATGTAAACATGTCAAATATAGGACACAACATATACATACATATTGGACAGTATCAGTTCGCGAACTGTGTTTCGTAATGTTTGACGAATTCGTCGCACGTGTAAAGGAAAGTCGGCAAGAACGTTACCTAAACCTATACAATAGTGTTTGTTCATACTTAGATATAGTGTAGTACGTTCCACTATGAATGCTCGTCTCCATTTCGATTGTACCATTGAAGTTACTACAGGGCATTGTGCAACACGCATAATTAATTTGTTTGCCAACCGTGCCTCAAATTTCTAATTTCAATTTCAGTTGGAGAGTTGGTTGTATACTCCATGCCTTGGCGTAATTTATATCTCACTTCACAATAGTTATTGTCCGCGTATTGTTTGACTTATATTTGACTGGCCCGATAGCTCAGTTGGTAGCAACCCTGCCTTCTGACCTATGGGTTGTAGGTTCGATTCCCACCTAGGACAAACATTTGTGTGATGAACATAGGTGTTTGTTCTGTGTCTGGGTGTTATATTCTATTCTATGTATGTATTTAAAAAAAAAGTATCTAAGTATTGTATCAGTTATCTAGTTCCCATAGTACAAGCTTTACTTAGTTTGGGGCTAGATGGCGTTGTGTGAAATGTCCTCACATAATATTATTATTATTGTAGATTAATCGATGTAAGTAATGGTAAATATGTGTTTATTATTGACATTACCTTACATTACTTACATTACATTATAAAGCTGTAGATTTTTTTTATGTTAAGGAATGACGTGACGAGCTAACCGTTCACCAGATGTTAAGCGATACGGCTGCCCATATCAGTTGCAGTGCCACTCGGAACTCTAAAGTATAGAGTTTCGCGTGACACTACTTCATTCTAAGACATCAGCATAATCTAGTAATAAGATTACTAGACTGCGATATCAACAGGGTGATCACGAAACTTTGATAGCAATGCAACTGGAGAAATTTCCATACTAACTATGCACATAAACTGCATATTCAAACTGTCAAATCCATACAAATTTGTGTTTCTCTTGGTATTGGTTGGTAAGTCTCATTTACCTAGGTGTACGTAAATACTCAACATTAATTTCTAGTATGACTAGTCTTATAGGTCAATTGGTAGTAGCTCTGCCTTCTGAACTATAGGTTGTGGGTTCGATTCCCACCCAGGACAATTTTTTTTATGATGAACACCGATGTTTGTTCTGCGTCTGGGTGTTATATTGTATTCTATGTATGTACAAGCAAAAAGTATCTAAGTATTCTATCAGCTATCTGGTTCCCATCGTACAAGCTTTGCTTACTTTGGGGCTAAATGGTGCTGTGTGATATGTCCTTAAATTTTTCTATTTTTCTTTCTTTTTGTATTATGTACACAATAGTCGTTTTATTATATTATATACTGCGTTATCTAAATAAGTTAGCTAATTTTTTTCTGTGAAATCCTCAACACCTCACTGATTGCTGCGACCTTGTAAATTACTCGTCGTAATTTGAGCTCATATCGTGTTCGTGAGGAATTTTTTAAATTCAATAACAAATTCTACGATCACAAAGAAAATGTACCGTGAAGACATATCACGCAACAATCGAATAACCGCATCTTTTCGTTGTAACCTTAGCAGGTAATAACGAAAAGATGCAACAAGTACAGTTTTTATCTCCGTAACAAATAAAAGCAACCTTACGTTAAAGGACATTGCCCACGCTTCTGCTAAAATGTCCAAGCCGTGCCACTTTCAGTGGTTTACTTACAAGGCAGGACATTTGCATGTAACAATAATGTAGGTGACCATCGAGACGTGTTGTAGGTGTGAGTGTGAGAACAAACGCATTTAGTTAGCATTCAGTTTTAGGTAAGTACCTACACATGCTAGTTATTTTTTTTATTTAAATTTATTTAATATTTACGAAAAAACGCCACCGTTACATGGTCAATATCCCCCATGTGCGAACAAAGCGATTTGGCTCCACATTTATCATGCGAACAGCCAAAGAATGGAACGCTTTACCGGCGTCAGTATTTGCCGATAACTACAACCTTGGGATCTTCAAATCGAGAGTGAACAGGCATCTTCTAGGCAAGCGTGCTACATCCTAGACCGCATCATTACTTACCATCAGGTGCGATAGTGGTCAAACGCAAGCCTATCTAAAAAAAATGGGCTTTGTCTACTAAATCTACACTACATCGCCCAATTGGAAAAAATCTCAATTAACTTAAATTTAAAGCTAGTCCTACTAGCCTATGTAGCAATATAGCTTCATTAGACAATGGTAAGGCTAAACATGCTGTTGCAGTGTCCGATCACATCCGTTTCTACTGACCCACGATCTGATTCTGTACGTCTCATTTCACACACACTCCATCAACAGGTGTTGGATATCTGCAATGACCACACACGTTTTCAAAATTTGTTGAGTTTTTAAATTTTAACGCCTAACGATCACATATACACTGTGTTATTTAATTCGTTCTTTTCCTTAAATGTATGTACTCAGTCCATTCTATAGAACGCTCCTATATATAGATCCTGGACCCTAGCTAGGATTCCCTTTATCTAGGGACCCAGGAACTACGAGGACCACGGTCCACAGCACCCAGACTCAGAACAATTATTATTAGCGCTTTTTTTTCTGTGCACAAATACTTGTCGGCCGCAGGAATCGACTTAACCACCACACCACAGAGACTGTCAATGCTTTTCATAGCTTTCCTTATTTTACAGCTATAACTCGAATCATTTTGATGAATAAGTGATTCAATAAATTTACGTAGCCAATGACGTAATTCCCTGGTCTTTTTGGAAATGTGTACTTACCACACCTGCTGAAACTTTCCATTCGCATACAATAAGTTACTAAAAATATAGACATCATAGAACATTAAAGACCTCATTTCATTTATTACCTAGGCATCAATTTTAATAGAAATAGTGCCAAACAGTCCAGAATAATCCTAAATTATAATTAAATCTACGCATGTGTATATGATTATGAAATAAATTATTTATTAGCAGCAATTTAAATCGTGATTATTTTAGCCCCAATTCCCGGAGCGACCTTTCACTGCTCATTTCAAGACATAATAATCACAGTAACTATTACAGCGACCTCACGTGATATTGCTTTACTAAGTAGCAATTCGATTTATTTAATTCAATTATGCATAACCGGAGAAATAACCAAATCCGATTGCTCTGACGACCCGCAAAACTGCGATTACACGAACTGTTACGCGTTAAACAGTCCGTAAGTAATTTTTTTTTGTTCAATCGAACGTGTTCTGGCAATCAGAAACCGGAACAATTACACAATATTCCTTATTTCATCAAATTATCTTTCGTCGGTTCACTTTTGAGCATATGCCTTTCCTGTTTTGCCGTGGCAAAAATATAAAATAAACAACCTTAGCATTTGTCCCAATTAATCCATTAAATCTGTGCAATTATGTTCATCTGATCCCAAATATCTATTAATTAAAATCCCATCTGATGTCACAAGTTCATTAAGAGATTATACAAAATTTGTCCATACAAAAAGTGCCAACGTTTTTATACTCCTAAATGTTATCCTTTTGTCTGATTTCTATGGTTTTTTCATAAGTTATCTACACAGTAATTACAGTACAAAACATATTTTCTCAAAACCAAAAAATTAAAGGTATTTACCAAACAAATTGATACCAAAATAACGTTTTGTTAAGATAAAAAGGATAAAAACCGTTTCCACAAAACGTAACTTCACTCACGGGCTCTATTGTCTTTATCACACGTGCAGATAGCAGAGCGACGGAAATGACATATTCAAATACCAGGATGGTCCTCTTAGGCCACGATCTCTCGCTGCCGAGCGTGGTGAGAGCCATGCTCGACAGCGAGAGATCGTGGCAGGCGGTGGTCTCCATGTGGTGGTCTGAGACCACCGCCTGCCACGTGATGGCGCAGAAGAAGACCGCGGAGACATCAACTTTTGCTAAACTTTTTTATAAGACCAAACCATTATTTGCCACATCACTTAGTGCATGGTGCATCCAAAGACTATACTCACTACTAGAAGAGATTGCGTTTAGTGATACATTACAGCATTTCATTTTAAAGGTTTTTATAGTAAGACTTCTTGAGGAGCGGTTGACTTGGGGGTAAGCTGGTCAGGCGAACAGAAGTTGAGAGGGACATATTCTTATATCTCCTGGAAAGATATACTTCTATCTCTCTCTCTACGTGAAGATAGAAATAAAGAGTTACGTTTCGTAGTGGAAAAAGAGATGGAGCTAAAGGAGTTTTACTTCAGTCGTGTGGTCTAAAGTTTGTTAGTTTTTTTTAAATATTCATATACTATATAACAAAGAGTACTTCTATTTAAATATTCTAATAGGTATGTCTAAAATATGGTAGTCAACCAATAAATGGGATAATTGTTTACATGCAAAACACTAGTAGAGCCTTGAAATGTAACCGATATTGACCCCGATTGTGTAATGTAGAACACGGCTGTGGTTTTAAATCGTTTTGAATTCTATTGATACAAAGTTTGCAGTTGAACACTTACACCTGGAAGTCACGGATTTCTGTCAAGGACACAAAAAGTCAAATTTTTCTTGATGAATACTTCGGTAAAGTTGCTTTGCTAATAGATTTTTTGTTGTTGTAGCATTCTCTAGAGACGCTTATGTATCTAGCTTGATACTCCAACACTCCGCGTGATTGATGACGTAAAAAACTACAAAGTCGAGCCTATATTTTGTTAAATTTCAGTTCTTAAAGAACTAAGAACCTTTTATTAGAAGACAATAATCCATATTTACTATTTAACTGGTTAAAAGCCGCAGAGGTCGTTTTAGTCCACTACTCTGATCTCACAGTTTAGTAATCTTATTACTAGATTGTGCTGCAGGCCTAGCACGGCCGGTGGACAACTTCTCCCCAGGGAGTAGATAACAAACTTATCCTCACTGTCACTTTATTCCACTCTGCGAGCACGGCCGCGACAGTGGAAAGCTTTATCCGGGGGATAAACGGCGGGAGTAGCGTTTTTAGATTTCTCTACCGTATTGTTGCCAGTACAAGAAAATTTAACTAAAATGACATTACATGCTTCAATATTTTATTCAGTCCATCAAACCATCGATAATTGTTCGGCTAAATATACTGGGATTGAAGACAAAATATATAAAAATAAGGTTTTATAAGAAAAAATAAGGTTTATGAGTCTGTGTCCCTGTGTTAATCAAAGAGTATGTAACGAATACTATGTATATGAGTGAGAGTAAGTGAACAGTTTATATTAAATTTTATTTTGTTTGTAATATGAGCGGAAAAACGTGATTAATTATTGTGTAGTCGTTATATTTTAAATTTTTATATGTATGTATTTTATAATAAAATATACTCAAAAAATATATCCATCATTTAAGTTAATTACGTAAATTAAATAATTTCCTTATTAAAACTAAACTAATAATTGTATTTTCACGAATATTTCGCTATGTATTTTTTTTGTATTGAAACTCATTTCCCGGGATTTAGAAGGGATTACTTGTATTCCGAATGCTTCTCCCGGTGTAACTTTCGCTCTAAAATTCGAGTTCCCGCGATTAAACATAGTTATAATAGGCACGCGACCTTTTTGTGCCTATTAAAACACTTTGACTTCCTTATACCCACCTACAAGAGTCGAAGATAAATACTCTCTGCTTTATGTCAATTCAAGAGAATATTATCCACTTTCTTCCGAGTCCGTGCTCTGAAGCGGGGAGTAGCGGGATATAATGTCTACGATAATGTCAAAGGGAAATATTTCTTTCCTCTCCTCGTTGCCGTGCTACGTAAGGTGGAGAGGGGGATTATTTTAACTGACAGGTGGAAAAAACCGGGGGAAAGACAATTTCTCCACATGCCGTGCTAAGCCTGCTGATGTCTCAGGATGACGTGCGCAGTGCAGTGTCACGCGAACCTCTATACTTTAGAGTTCCGAGTGACACTGCAGCTGGTATGGGCAGCCGTGTCGTTTAACATCAGGCGAACGGCTAGCTCGTCACGTCATTCCTTAACATAAAACAAACTTATTTTTAAATTGAATTCAGTAAATGAAATCAAGAATAATACAAAGTTAATCCAAGGAGTGTCGGATGAAAGGACGCCAGTATCACAGCTTTTAATGGTTAACTATTTGTTACAGAACGACAACATTCGACTGGCTAACCTGCAAGTCCGGTAGGCAAGTGTTTATTAGTAAATTCATCAGAAATTTGCCTAAAATACCATGTATTTTGTTCAGTGACGCATGACAGCCCAATTTGTATTCGTTAGATGTAAATCAGTAAACTGTTAGTACCTGAAACAAAAGAAACGTATTGTTAAAACTTATGTCTTTTCAAAAGGTCTATTATAGTTTTCGGATACTTAAATTATCGTTATGCGAATTTCTTTTGTTTTCTTTAAACAAAAGGTAATGGTCACGTCTTAATTATTGTACTTAGCGCTAAGTTAAAGGTTTTGCCGTTGAGTTTTATATAGAAATTCCTAAATACATTATTAAGAGTTATTACTTCATACATCAATGCATTTGTTAAAGTTGTTAAAAAACTCCTGTTTTTTATGTGTGGACATCTCACACAACGCCATCTAGCCCCAAACTAAGCAAAGCTTGTATTATGGGAACCAGATCACTGATACAATACTTAGATACTTTTTGTTTTGTACATAGAATACAATATAACACCCAAACACAGAACAAACACCTATGTTCATCACACAATTGTTTGTCCTGGGTGGGAATCGAACCCACAACCCTCAGTTCAGAAGGCAGAGCAACTACCATCTGAGCTATCGGGCCAGTCAAGTCATCAGTTTCTTCAGCAAACATGACGGTTACTTACTACACCAACAATAAAACAAAAGCTAATACAACGCACAATAAATTAGTACATATTGGTAAGGTCAGCAACACAAAGGAAAACAAACAGATGGTAGCTTATAAATAATGAGTAACACTATATGATTACGATTACGATGGAATCTGGCCCCGTCTGCGTTCATTGCAGTAGGTCAACCCTGCTACAATACATGTGTTGCGTTTCATTCGAATTCCTATTCATACGTAAATAAACACTAAAGAAAACACCGCGATATGACTAATTAAACATCAATGTTTCATTGAAATAAACTATTTGTATATTCGATTTTATATTGACATTTATTTATACTACTCTAATCTAACAAAAAAAAAACATCAGCCGAACTACCTCGTTGCGTCATTCGTTTACATAGAAAAAATAACAATTATTTAAAGTAAATTGTAGATGTAAATTATTGTTACCGTAAAATACAATAGCGTGAAATTTTTTAAAAAGCCTAAGTAAATAGAAAAAAAACAAAATTGAAGGCAAAAAGAGATTATAGAAACAACATTTAGATCATCATCTGCGGGGACCATACCCAAAAAACTGGTAACATCCCTGGTTGAATAGCTAGGCTGAATTGTTGACCCAGGCAAATGTGTTTCTATGTTTAATTAGTAACTATCTGTGGTTACTTAATTAAAAATGTATGTCCTTCGCCTAAAAATAACGTAGTCTTGTCTTGATCGTTTGTTTTGTACCAAATCATAACTAAAAATAAAACTTAGATATACAATACAATTGTAATAATCTGTAGACAAACCAATTAATAGAAACTGGAGAGATAAACTATAGTTACAATTTTTTACTCACACAAAATGGAACATTTCAAAATAATAAAAATAACGTTGTGATACCGAGCCTGAAATTCCACATGCCATGATAACATCTGCACAAAAGATCCACGGCACGCTATGATCAGCGCAAAATTACCAGCACAATACAGACCGATGGTCAATTATCTCGACTCTACGCGACTGACCGCGGCCTTGCTGGATAATGGTGGTACTTATTTACTCTGTGATAATGCGAAATCATTTTTGCAATGGTATACACGCTTGGCATAAAGTTAAGTAAATTCTTTTAAAATTTTAGCCTTTGAGATTTAACGAAGTATTCTATCAGTTATTTAGTTTTCATAGACAAGCTCTTTGGAGATAGATATAAATAATAAATAACGCCCAAAGATCATATACATAGAAATCCTAGACCCTAACTAGGATTCTATGTGTCTGGGACCCAGGTACTACGAGGACCATGGTCCCACAACACCCAGACACAAAACAAGTTTTTGGGCTTATTTTTCTGAGCACATAATTACTTGTCTTGTCGCACGCGGTAATCGAACCCTCCGCCTCCGGGTTATGAGCCGATCTGCTCAATCACCACACCACAGAGGCTGTTGATAGCGCTATGTAAACTGTTCACACATTTATTTATTTGTTTATTTATCTGCATTTAAAAGTCGCCTGAAATCTACAAGACATTTTTTTTTATGTTAAGGAATGACGTGACGAACTAGCCGTTCGCCTGATGTTAAACGACACGGCTGCCCATATCAGCTGCAGTGTTACTCGGAACTCTAAAGTATAGAGTTTCGCGTGACACTGCACTGCGCATCGTCATCCTGAGACATCAGCACAATCTAGTAATAAGATTACTAAACTGTGAGATCAGATCATAAAGTCTCATTTGCCCAGTAATTTCACTAGCTACAGTGCTCTTCAAACCGGAACACAGCAGTGCTTGCGCACTACTGCTTGGCGGCAGAATAACTGGCAATCGGTGGCAAAAAAAGACGAACTTTGCAGTAAAGTCCTACCACCTAGTTATAATTGTATATGTTATAATTGTTAATAATTATTTCTTTTATTTGAAAACTTCACTTCCATTAGTGGTCACCTATAAAACATTCGTCCATATTAGGTACACAATACGCATTCTGACATGTAGCATGCGCAAGCGCAAGTAAGCATGTACGTATTGGACGTGTGTCCATAGTGTTCGTATTGTCGCCTACTCAAAATGTCCCCCCATGTGACTTGACGTCTATTGTGTTCTGATAGTCGTGTGCAACTAGAAAGTTGATAAACAATGCCAAGTTTCATGCCAAATTCATCATGAGTATAAATAGATGTATGGATTTTGTTTCAAAAGTATTTCGTTAGGTTAACTAGTTTTCAGTTCTTTTCAGGTTTCTATACGCCACTAGTTATGAATATAAACTAGCTTGGCTCTTAAGGTATCAGCTAGACGATCACGTAACTTGAATGCAACCGATAAAAACAAAAATTTGTATGGATTTGATAGTTTCAATACACAGCTTTTGTGCAGTATGGAAATTTTCAAATTAGGAATTAAATTTCTCCTGTTGCAATCAAAGTACCGTAATCACCCCACAGTTAGTATTAACTGTATTTTTTTAGGTAAGGTTGAAAATTACAGAAATTTCGACATTACGTCTAGGCGATCAACTTGATTGCAGCCAGTTGAAACTATTTGTATTATTTGTTTAGTTAGTATTGGAAAATTTTGTTTCTTCTGTTGCATTGCTA
The DNA here is from genome assembly GCA_905220475.3 of Ennomos fuscantarius. Taxonomy (NCBI): domain Eukaryota; kingdom Metazoa; phylum Arthropoda; class Insecta; order Lepidoptera; family Geometridae; genus Ennomos; species Ennomos fuscantarius. The sequence goes on from HG992039.1 coordinate 7,495,330, forward strand.
TCAAAGTTACGTGATCATCGGCCATCAGATGTTCATTTGTTTATAAAATATTCATAACAATTCTCTTCTTTTGTACCTTGACTGTTCCGTTGTATCTATGCTGTCCTGTGGGGTGATCACGTAACTTTGGTTGCAATGCATTGCAATGAATTCAAATTCCTAACTTGATTTTTTATAGTAACTATTCACATAAGCAACGTATTCAAACTGTCAAATCCATACAAATTTGTGTTTCTATTGGTTGCAATTAGTTTCCGTGATCGCCTAACTGGAAACTTAAATGAAAACTAAATTCTAACTAGAAACATGACTATTATGATTACCTACTTGTAAAATGCATAAATATGTAAATACTCTCCTTCATCAGTGTGGAGGTGTTGAAAAATAATATGCACTGCACAATAAACATGTTCGATTTCCTAGTGGTCTCAACTACCTACAGTTATATATAAAACAAATAAATCATCAACAGATACCACGTCCCCAGTTTGAAAGCGGTCCAACTCGCCCGTCTCCTCATTTGAACAACAGTGAATTATGCAGCACGTAGAGCCGATAAACGAAACCTAAACAGCAATGAAGCGCCAAACATAATTTTTACATGACGCTATAATAATCAGTAAATCAATTAATAACCCCAAAACGACGTGAAAGCTATAAATATTTAAATAACTTTTCCAAAATAGACCAACACTTTCTCCCAAACCCAGTTGTGGACGATGGGTGTTCGAAATAGACTCGCTTTCAATACAGTATTTTTAATTAGCTGCGTGCTTCTGGTTCACGTTTGCATCGGTTTATAGTTCAATTGGAATTCAGCAGTTTGTTCATGCTTTTGTACAAATTTTAGTTCAAGGGCTTTACTCAAAAGTTTAAGCGCTTACGTGTTTGTTTTATATTTCAAGAAACCATCGTGAATAGTCTCGTAAAATAACAATGACAAAACAACGCACGGTTTCCCTAAATAATAACTTTGAGTAAGATGGATAGTCATACAATAGGGGATCGTGAGTTTGTAAAGAATTTACTTTACCAGAGTAATTATAAACTTTATTATTATTGACTTTAACTTATACTTTCGCTGAGCTAACGCCCTACGTTAACGAGATGAGAGCTAAGTGGCGCAAGAAGCGCATGCGTAGGCTAAAGCGCAAAAGGAGAAAGATGCGTGCAAGGTCAAAATAAAGCGGTACACAAGTGAAGTTAGTTTTAAGTAGTAGTGTTTAGTAGTATTATAGTGATTAGAAATAAAGATAAAATCCAACTTTCATATTATAGTAAGTAGTAATAAGGTGTATTTGGCTTGCGTCCAATTGTGGTATGAAATATTTAACAAGATGACAGCTGCATTTACTGTAGGCACTTCTGTTATGGGAGTTCTAGCCAGGATACCTCCGCGTTGCTTGAGTGTTGATTGTGCCTTATGGAAACTGTGTAACCATGAAAAGAGCAACACTAGGACCGGTGCATCCTGGTCTACGATTAATAACTTCTTTTGAGACCTTGTTAGTCGTTGGCTAAATTCCTGGCATGGGGGCCTCTCTCCGATCCTTATGCTTTGGCATGAGGCCAGCAGAGAGGCAAGACGGTGACCCACGAAGAGGCGTTTTGGGGTAAGGCGTCCATTTATTATGCACTTTCAAGAGGGGACTCGCAACGGTAATCTGGAATCCGGAAAGTGGTGGTGCGAGTTGGAGGCAGCCCAGAAGGGTTCCGGGACCAGCGTCAGCGCCTTGGCCAAATGCCGAGTAGCGGTTATGTGAGCGAACTGCTCTCGTAGTAATAAGGGGCCGCTGCAAGGAGGTTTCTCCGCGTATTTCTCTGATGAGCAGAAGAGAAATAATGGAGGGACTTGGCAGCTACGGCAAGCGAGATCTGAGTTGTCCAGACCAAGGGGAGGAAAGGCCTTCATAAAATGTAAATCCCTTTTACGTGTGCCTTCATCTTCTCTAGGTGCCTGCGCTTGCGATTGGAACTCTTTAGCTCTACTCGTAAACGTAAACGGACGATGAAGCGAAGCATGTGGCTTCTTCCTACTTTCTACGTCTATCACTGGGAGGGTGCGGAGAAGGCCTATGACATATCACTGCCAGCAATGTTGCCCTTGTCTCAGTTCTCGGTGGTGCGAGGTCCGTTAGCTGTAGAGAGGCAGCAGGCGAGCTCGGTCCGGCTCATTCGATCATGCCGCGTTACAGAGGCACCGCGCTGCTGTATCAAGGGAGATTGAGACCGCACTGGTCCGGCACCGTTATCGTCTACAGGTGGCGCTGGATTACTGTGATCTCGCTCCAGTTGTTACATCACAGGCCAGTCATATTCCTTTTATTTTAATCACATTGTAAAGTCTGCAATATTTAAAAAAAATCTAAATATCTGCTATCTAATCTGTGCATTTTAAAAGTAAAACGTCGTTTATGATGTAGCCGAGTCTCATAAACTTCTTAAGATAACGTTATCTAGGTAGGTCAGTAAAATTAATTCAATCTCAATGGCTTGTTGTATACAAATATGGTCATCATGTTCTAGATTATCGTTTGGCACTTACATACATTTTTCTTATTCTTTCTAAAATGCAATAAGTAATTCGAAGTATGCTTATTATACCTATCTGTAAGGACTTTTTATTAGGTTATATTAATATAATTTCTTGTGTACCCTAGAATATGAAGGAGACTATTGTAGCCCCTATTTATTTCCAGATCCTGTTACATTATAATTTGCAATTACTTTTCTTAACAAAATTAACTATAGCCACGACAAAAAAATTGTTTAACCTATATTTATTAACAAAAACTATGTAATGTACCAAAGGTTGCCGCTTCTGCGCCTAATCTCTTTATTATTAGCAAGCTTTAGTACTAATTTATAACAGTAATGCCCACGAAAAACCATTTGCAATGTACATAACATCCATCAGAAAGTTTAATTACCATAAGTTGCTACATAAGGCAAGCAGAGTGTAGGCAGCATTGTTCACATACAAACGCGCATGTGACGTACCGTTTCATTGTTGATACAACCACCAACCTGTCCTGACACTTTAATGCCTTGTCAAAGTAGAAAATGTTAAAACCTCAACCGATTTCTGTAATCCTGCACTTTATTTGTATTTTGAGAAGGTACTTTAATGAATACAAATTTTGGTGCGCCTATGAAACACTGGCGAAAAAACTAGACAATGCATTTGTCAACGAATAGCGAGATGACATACTCGTACCTACTGGTGATTGTGAGAAGTTTTGGACAATAGAGATTAGAACGTGACAACGCGTAAAAAGTTCAGCGGTAATGTTTTGCTTACTGGCTGACTGACGTCATAATTTCAAAGCAATATCTTTATTATAATATCTGTTAAATTATATTCCATTAACGAAAACTTCAGCGTTTTGTGCTTAGAACTGTCTACCACACACGAGCAAGATGTGGAATGAGATTCCAGCTGAGATTTATTTATTTGTTATATTATAATAAGAACGGCAATGCCAATTACACTTTAAATTCATTAGGTACATTTAACGTTGAGCGCATGTATGATAAAACATTTTAAAAAAAAATTTAATAATCAAAGAGGGTGAAATGGGTGATTGAATTATCTATGAAATTTTTTCTTTTTCGTTTCCTATAGGCGAGGGTGAAGCCGCGGGCAGAAGCTAGTCACATATAAAACTAAAAGACAGTAGAGTTAAAAGGTCATAATATGGTAATAATCAAACATTAGTAAAAACTATAGAAAATCATCTAAAAATAAATAATTAATCAAAATTCAATTAAAAATAAAAATAATTAAACAGTCATAACAATAAAAAAAATACAGCTTATAAATTTTCACAAAAAGATAATAGATGAGAGAGATGTTTCCGCCGAGTTACAATTCATACATGCACTTCAAAACGCGGGTGAAAGAGTCTTAAAGGGTAGGCAGCGCATCAGCAGCGTGACGATAACTGCTCACCAACAGGCGGGTCGTCAGCTGGTTAGTCTAACCATGCAATCCAATCAAAATTGCCAGCAGTCTATCAAAAGACGTATCACTAAAAGAGCACCAATTCATATAGCAGGCTGGACCATTTTCGTGTGAAGGCATGGCAGGTATTTACCAGTGCTAGATTTGACACACCGGGCATAGAGACGGCGTCATGTGACATGGCCCGTAACACCAACACCAAAGGTAAAGAACACCAAAACCAAAAAGGGACCTTTTTAGGTGCTTTTAACAAAAATTTGCTCTTTGTGTCTACATGAGTAACTATAACAATATCAACAGCCGGAAGACTGTCGCTGCATATGTATGTGATCGTTGGGCGCTATTATTATTTTTTTTTTATTATTCTGCTTTACTGGTCTGTCAGACTGGTCCGTGCTCTTTTTTAAAATACTACTTACATATTGTTAGTTATGTTATAGTGTTATTATTATTTATTATATACAGGGAAACTTATTTTTATTATTTTCTTAAATTTATGGACACTAAATATATTGGGAACATCAATTTGCATATAAAGGCTGACGGGTTAGGCATGGCGGGTAAACTATAAAACTTTAGGCCTTCAGCATGTCCACACCGCGCCGTGTCCGGAGCAAGAATGATTCGTAGTACACCGAGCGGTCCCTTTTTATAGCCAGATGGTTGGGGGAGCAATGATAGTTGCCGATGTTGCCACTGTAATAAATTTAAATGCCACCATAGGGTAAATTACGGTACTGCCCGTTGCGCATAGAGTTTATAACTGGACGTAGCCGCCGTCACATATTTGCGCATATACCGCGAGCAGACCAGCTCCCGCAAGCAGCGCCCGTTCACGAGCTTGACGCATGTGCCAGCCATCGCCCTCCTCAACCATTGTTGAGGGAAGAGGACAATCCGACACACGACGCCGCCGCAAGAAGTTTTTTAGTGAGCGTGAATGCTTTTTAGGTGTACACACAACATTAAATCTAATCATAATCAATGAAAATTAATAAAAACTGCTATTATTATTACTGCTGAACACAGGCCTCTATCATAAAACGCCACTTTGGACGCTTATCATAAGAGGTTGCACCATAATCACCACGGATTTGGATCTAAATTTAATATAGTCTTGTATTAAGGGGTTGATAACCTCACAGAACGACGAAATGCTAAGTCTAAATGAAACCGAAAGGTAAGCCGTCACTTTAACCATTCATAACTTTTAATTCGCTTCAATTTCCCACAAGTCTACAACTAATGAAAGTGTAAGTTGTCATGAATGGGAACCGTCGGGCGGGTGAACAAAAAGCGTGAAATTCGCGTCATCGTCACCGCACGCTTTCCATGAGCTTATATGTCACACGTTACTTAGTTTTCACTTCTATCAACAGTCCTCAAAAACTGCCCAGCACATTTTTTTAATGTATCTCGCAATGCAAGAAAAACTAAATACCGATTATGCATCACCATTGTAAGATCGACGTAAGATCATTATGTAAACAGTTTTAAACATATTTAAGTAAGTATACCTATGTATGAGTCATAATTACGTCATCAAATCAATACTGTCAGCAGGAGACATAAAAAGCTCATTTATTTTTCATTAAGTAAACATTATCCTAATTAATTGATAATTTAAAAAAAATGCAATTAAATAAAATTACTGATTTTCGAGCGGACTGCATTTTGCTGAACAAGCATGAATCAAAATAACAGTATGTGCACACCATCTACACAGAAGCTTCTCAATGCTGTATATTGAACATGATCTTCAGTCTTTTCCAATAACATACAAATAATAATAATAAACGCAATGATCACATAGATAGATCCTGGACCTTAACTAGGATTCCCTTTATCTAGAGACTCAAAACTACGAGGACCAAGAAGTGTTAGCGATATTTTTTCCTGTACAAAATCACTTGTCCTGTCGCGGGAATCGAACCCGGTGCCACTGGGTTATGAGCCGACCTGCTCAACCAACACACCGCAGAGGCTGTCGACTAATATGGCTGTGGTTATACTATCCACTCTGATATGTATATTCCATTGAGTCGCAGTTCGTCTAACGCTATATCATAAACTAAAAATAATATTCAGGAAAAGTTTACTAAAATTTTAAATGTTTTGTTTTATTTGGCGGCTTTTGTCGCCTACTGCATGTAAACACAAAATAAATAGCACAACTAACTAGGAGCTATTTATATGTATTACGTGTATTGAACAGGATTAAGTGAATGTTTCATAAAACTCTAGCAGCCTTATTAATAAACACGAACTAGCTTTAGACTAGTTACACCATCTTTTGTCTCTTTCGATCCAGCTAAATATTCCAGTTGCAAAAAAAGGACAAAAGCTGAAGTAACTAATCCGAGACTAATACCCGTTTATTAATAAGGCTGTAGGACACTTAACAAAGCGAGCGGTTGGTGGCGTGGGTTTCAGTAACTTGCATGTCTATAGCTGCCAGCAAAAGATAAAGGTCTGATAATTAAATATGGCCTCGAATTACGTCAACTCCAGTCTGCTTTAGTGCTTAGGCTAGACAATGGCAAACTATTGCTAAAAAATGTGGTTTACCTGTTTCTTGTGATTAATTTCATTTAGTAACCAGAAATACCTATGCATAGAAACTAAGAATGTGATTGATAATAAAGGTTTTCGAATCAGTATCGAATCTTAAATACAAAGATCATAAAATATCATTTTCATGTAGATCTACGACGAACAACTGGGCGTCATTTTCTTCACAACTAGGCCGTAAGGTCCCAGTGATGTGAGAATAGGATCACTCCATCTTTTCCCGTGGGTGCCGTACGAGCCGGCCCAGGGAATACAGCACGAGCCTGGGCACATTTAAATCTTCTGCAATCACCAAGGCGCCTGCCGATCGTGGTGATTATGGTAAAGAAACGAAAATAAATAGTTAATGAAAATCAAATTAAATGCTAAAATATATTTTGAGATTCAGATGTATCTAATCACACTAATATTATAAAGGCGAAAGTTTGTATGTGTGTATGTGTGTATGTTGTTTTCGGCTGAATGGATTTGGATGAAATTCGGTACCAAGATAGCGTATACACTGAAGTAACACATTTTATCTCGGAAAAGTGAAATTTTCCCGTGGGATGATCAAATAATTAAAATACTTTTTATTCGCGAGTGAAACCGCGGGGCGCAACTAGTATTTTATATGATTATATAATAAATTTATGTGAACATTTTGCTCGGCGCCATCTAGTCCCAAACTAAGCAAAGCTTATATTATGGCAATCAGATAACTAATAGAATACTTATATATACTTTTTTCTTTGTAAATACATACATAGAATACAATGTAACACCCAGACACAGGACAAACACCTATGTTCATCGCAAAAATGTTTATCCTGGGTGGGAATCAAACCAACAACCTACAGCTCAGAAGGCAGGGTTACTATAATACCAACTGAGCTATCGGGTCAGTCGATATTGGTTAACAATTAAACTCTATAGTATTACAATAAAAACGAAGAAATGTATCATTTAGAAACGGTGTAAGCACATAAATAGGTCTGATATGAAATAGCTAAAAGTAAGCAAAAGTATATTTAGGGAAAGTGTCGACCCGTTTCTGGATTCTCCATTTCGGATGTAAGTATAATTTCTAAGAAGGTGCTAAAGCTAGCCAAGATTCATTGCAACCACAACTAATATTATGAGAGTTATAACTAAGTGCATCCACGTGGATATCTAATTCTGGTTAATTTATACAACTGTCGGTTAAATGTGTACTGTCAACACGTAGCAAAAAATACAAACGTGTGATAAACCGACAGACATTTCAAATAAACTAATAGATTACGTAAACATCAAGTCGCTTGATTAATTTTGCAACGTTTTTAACATAATATTGGTACTGTGAATTGACAATGCTCATACCTAGAAAATTAATAATTTGGAAAGAGACGCTAACCTCGTTTTATAGCCTACTAGCGTTTTCACACGCTTCCACTCAGCATCACCACTCCACACTCCAGCAACTTCCACACAACAGGAATGACCGAACACGGCTTAATTATGTACTTTAGTTATTCCCAAATAAAATGGTTCTAATGACCTCAAAAAAATACTTTAAGAACATATTTTATAAGATAAATAACGGCTAAAACTCACGTCAATTAAAAGTTGAATTTACTCCGACCAGGTTTCGGACATATTCGATGTCCTTCTTCTGGGAGCCAGTTACTAACGCAAACCGCGGCGGCTTTCGCGTTAGTAACTGGCTCCCAAAAGAAGGACATCGAATATGTCCAAAACCTGGTCGGAGTAATTTCGACTTTTCATTGACGTGAGTTTTAGCCGTTATTTATCTTAGAAAATGTGTCAAACTCACGATAGTTTTCAAACTAAAATTTATGAACATATGTATAAATTTTCAACTACACCAACACATTTTTTTTTAAATTAATTAGCCATACTGGTGTTCTAAAGGAACAGATAAAATATTTATTTGATATCCATATTTCACAGCCTTTGTGGCATGGTAGTTGAGCAGGTCGGCTCATAGCCCGGAGGCGGCGGATTCGATTCCCCCGGCAGGACAAGTATTTGTGCACAGAAAAAAAGGGCAAATAGTTGTTCTGTGTCTGGGTGTTGTGGGACCATGGTCTTCGTAGTTCCTGGTCCTTAGACACAGGGAATCCTAGTATGGGTTCAGAATCTATGTATGTGATCCTTGGGCGTATTTATTTATTACAGTGATAGCCTATGATTACCTACAGTCGGTTAAACCCCTTTATTTAAAAAGTAAACGGAAAAATGCGGATGAAACTGCATTGGCTATTTACATATCTAATATGAGGCCATGAGAGCCAAAGTGGCCTATCTGCATTTTTTTTTTCAATTTTCATATTTTTATTGGAGTCTGCTCTAAATGGTAAAAGCTATAGCGCAATAAATAAATCCACCAATAAAAGGCTTCCAATAAATAGGGATTAAAATAGGATGAAAGAAGAAGTGAGAAAATGACTCCTCCCATTTATTATAATGTACATAGAGTACAATATAATAAAGGTATTTAAAAATGCAGTTAGGCCACTTTGGCACTCATGGCCTCATATTATCACACTCTATTTTCAATTCACTGATCATTTTGATCACATTTATGCACAGTTCACTACTGTTCTATGTACTCTACTGTCAGTTACACTTAACACTTATGTAGAAACACTTGTATACAAACAATTTTTATTGACAAAACATTGCATCATCGTGGCGGCGTATTACGGATTTAGTTATTGTTTGGTTATGTATTCATTGCGTTGTATACGGAAGTACTATTTTTAAAGAGTACAGGCATAAAGCCATCTACACAATTTTTAAAATAAACGGCATTAAAAAGTTATTTCGATAGTCTAATACGGATCCAATTTCTATTACTACTATAAACTTACTTACTTACTACTTTCTCAATATTACAAAATAATTATACAACTCCCTAACTATGTCCATTCCACAATTTATCTAAACGTCCTGTTATATTAAATATTATTCTATTGCTGGTCCACTATGTTGCCCTATCTCTAACGGTTATTAATTTATTTGTAAGTATTTTCGTTAGTTATATACTTAATTCGAAATTAAGTATTAACTAGCTACGATACATCATGTATGTGACATTGACGGATGGCTGTTTCATAAAAAAAACCATAAATGTTTAATATTTTTGGATATGTAATATACCTCGAAATTATACAAATTAAAAATACCGAATAGTCAACACAAGTGCATGAGTTGATATAAATATTTAGCGACAAACCCATTTCCGTTGTAACAAGATAAAGTTTACAAAACAAACAGATTATATTAACTTCGACACGTGTGCCGTTCGACCAATGTTGATAAAGAAAAAACATGAGTAGAATCAGAAAAAAAAAACGTTTCTAACAGGCAATCAAAAGTGCGAAACCGGTAGAAACACAAAATAAATTAGATATTATGAAACTAGTAAACAAATATTTTTTTATAAACACACATACTTGGGTAACAACTTAACACCCAGTCACTGAACAAACACCTGTGTTCATCACACAAATGTTTGTCCTGGGTGGGAATTGAACCCACAACCTAGTTCAGAAAGCAGAACTATTACCAACCAACTGAGATATCAGGGCCAGGTATGACTAAAGCAAGGCAGTTTTATAGTATATTCAATACCATCTAGAATATACTATAGAACTTCCTTGGATTAAAGACACATTCGACAGATTTCTCGGTACGTAGGTACTTCGTATTCAGATATTGATAACTAAAAGGAGCTAAATATTACAATTAAAATTATAATTGTAGTGTTGAAAAATATATATGGCGCCAAGTAATGTATGAATAGCGCAGAAGCAAAATTATACACAAATATTAACTCCTGTAGAACGTCAAACTTGATTATTATCTTTAGCTGGATTAAAAATATTCGTTAAATAAATAGAAGTGTTGCTTGCTCAAACAAAACGCAACATCTATGCATATATAAATATAGTAAAAAGTGGCTAAATTATTTATCGAAGGCGATATGTATTCAACAGACTCCAACAGTCAATAATACAATTTGACTTAGAAATGTAGAGATAACAAAGCTAATTATAATTTACATTGATGCCCCTGGAATGCTTTGCTAACCTCAGTATGCTAAGTTCACATTCTACAAGTATCGCGAGCAGGCATACCTTTACATACATCATGATGCGATAGAGCATTGACCACTTCGAAAAAGAATATAAAAGCGGAGCTATTTATATTTCTACGTCCATACACACTAGTAAAAACTTAATTTCTCCCTATCTTCACATGCTTTACCTTCACGAATAAGCAAGCACTTCTGTCAAACAACAATATTTAATAGCATAACTATAATAAAAAAGTAACGATTCGGTAAAGTTATTCAGTCATGATGGGATCAAGTAATTCGGACTCATTATCAAGCCTCAGCCTGTATAAATGGAGATTTAGGTGCCAGTAGGAGTACTGGCACTTGTCAAACAACAATGTGTAAGTATGTATATATTTGTACATAACTGAGCAAGTAAAGTTTTTGCATAAGCAAAAGTCTCATAGCGTAATTAAAACAAAAACATAACGCGCCAATATTTACATTTAGAAAATGTTTTCACAATGTGTGTTTTCATTCAGTCCTGATCCTGAACCATGATTTTGGACTTATTAATCAATCATTCTGTATAAGTCTACTGCTGGATCTATATCATTCAGTAGACTGACATTAAGAAAGGCCTGCCTATGTAGGTCTAATGCAAGATGCTTGACCCAAATCATCGGCTCTACTGATCCTGTTGCGCCACTCTGCGTAAGTATATCGTTGCTCCACGTAGTTGAAGAGCGTACGCTGCATTTGCTAAGTCTCCACTCAAGAGTACGTCTACCCAACGGCGGTCTGTTCTGTGGCTATGGACCAGACCCACTTCAGTTTGCTAATTTTGAAGGCAATGTCGGTGAACTTAGTTCTTTGTCGGATCACCTCATTCCTGATTTGTTCCTTCTAAGATATTCCAAACATTGCCCTCAAAATTTGGTAACCCTGGTGAAAAAGGTATCATCCCTAATACTACATAATAAGGTAACGTTATCTGTTTCGGTTTCGGCTTGTTCGGCTTTCATGCCAAAATTGCTGATCCGATCGAGACGAAATGTTGTAGACAGATAGCGTACATTTACAGCATATAATTCCGAAAATAAGTTTCTCACAAAACCGCGGTTCACGTCAAGTTAAAATATATAAGTACACGAGCTTCTGCCCGCAGCTTTGCCCGCGGCGTGGCCTATGGGAAAATAATCACCCATTTCACCCTCTTAAGGGTGGAATTTCAAAAATCCTTTGTAGCGGATGCCGACGTCATACTATCTACCTGCATGTCAAATTTCAGCCCGCTACGTCCAGTGGTTTGGGCTGTGCGTTGATAGATCCCTATGTCAGTCAGTCAGTCAGTCACCTTTGAGTTATATATATTTAGATACTAATTCTTATTTTTACGACCATGTTTGCATTTCACTTTCTGTTTTTATCACAGGTATACAATTAAAATTATCGTTGCACCTCATCATAAAACGTCAGACATAATGGATAGCTTTTTTTTTCTTTATTCAATACACACTTTACTTAAAGTTGCTACTATCAAACACAGAATATCAAAAGGCTTCCCACTAGCTCACCATCATTAGCTGCCGAGTATAGCACATAATCGTGGCAATCATTACAATAGATGAAAAAGTAATGTGTGAGAAAAAATACTCTGCATATCAATGCTTCCCATTTCACTTTTCTACTTATATAATTTAACAGAATGTTCTTTCAAAAATAATAGGCACACATAATATTCTTTCCAGTGATCGTAATAGGACGGGCAATGTAGATGGTATACTCATTACGGCATTATGGCCTTAGCCTTAGCGTCTTTAGAGAAAATATCTCCTTTTTTGTCGTCTATACTCTCTGAAAATTCTGTAGTTTTCTAATGATTCACATTTATTTAAAATAAAACAGGAGTTTGCAGCAGCGGACATATTTCATGCCAGCTCTATGACCAAATCTGCGGGATGCAAGGCAGTTTTCATCGGAAATAATCTACATATATCTTTGCATCCAGACATTTCACTTTATACTATTGGAATCCCTACATCACACTATCACACTTCACACTAATATTATAAAGGCGAAAGTTTGTATGTGTGTTTTTGTGTATGTTTGTTACTCCTTCACGCTCAAACGGCTGAATGGATTTTGATGAAATTCGGTAACAATATAGCTTATATATTAGATTAATATATAAGCTACATTTTATCCCGAAAAAGTAAAATTTTCCCGTGGGATGAGCAAAAAAATTAAAATACTTTTTATCCACGGGTGAAACCGCGGGGCGCAACTAGTTTTCTCTAAAGATGTGTCAACATTGACGTAGCATACTTATCCTGGCATTAATGAACAGATATTAATTCTTAACACTTCAATTACATGGAAACTTATATCATGAGTCATGACGTTACGCAAACTATATTTCCTACCAATACTAATTAATTGTCTATTCTTCTTGAAGTTTCGTATAGTTTGTAATCTCATGTTGCGTGATTATTTCTTTCTTTTTTCTTTCTTTCTTTCTCATACAATAACTACGAAAGTATATTTTGACACAGTTAAATAATACTAAATAATACTAATAATAATAAGTTAAAATATACAGTACGCTCATATATCTGATCTCTCTGGGAAAATTCTCGATTTAGCTGGCGTCACGGTCGCAGTTCACTTACCTGCAATTAGAGTGTTCACTATCAACAATCTCGACTCCACTTACACTCTTCATTCACATTCAGTCTCAGGTTGAACGCAATTCTAAAATAATGGCAAAGTAATTTTTTTTTAATGTTATTGAATGATGTCACAAGCTAATCGTTCACCTGATGTTAAGCGCCACGGTCGCCCATAACAGAACAATGTCAGTCGGAACCCAAAACTTAAAACATAGAGTTTCAAGCGACACTGCACTGCGCACATCATCCTGACACATCAGCACAGTCTGGTAATAAGATTACTCGACTGTAAGATCAGATCATAAAGTCTCAATTGAAGTTTTTTCATTTATATATATAACTCTCGCAAACGACGGCTTCACTATATATTTTTCTCTGTCTTACCCACAGCAAACATAATATTTTCCTAATAAATGTTTGTGGACAATTCACACAGCGCCATCTAGCCCCAAACTAAGCAATAATTTTTTAATATGGCAACCAGATAACTGTTACAATACGTATATACTTTTATTTCGTAAATATATATTTAGAATACAATATAACACCCAGACACAGAACAAACATTGATGTTCAACACAGATACGTTTATTCTGGGTGGGAAGCGAACCCACAAGCTACAGTTCAGAAAGCAGGGTTACTACCACCTGAGCTATCGGGTCAGTCTAAATGTTTTGAATCACCGAGCTACACAAATGAATCTAAATTCTAAGAAACATTCCGTTCTATGTTTTCATATAGTATACACGTAGGATTATGTAGCACAGACCAGTTGACCAAGAAGGACATTGCCGCTCGCTCCATTCTCTTGGCTAATTACGTAACTGTATCCTGACTGCTGGTTCAACATCTGTATTCTAATGAGAAATAAGTAAACGGAATTATTGCAATTTTTTAATCTACCATAGAGTCATAGGGTAAATAAGCAAACCGCTCTAGTGCAGTTAGTTGCGCTATGAGATTTCCAAAACTTAAATATTTGATGCTTCCAAAACTTAAATACTAGGTGGTAGGACTTTTCTGCAAAGTTCGTCTAAGTACCACCGCTTTGCCAGTTATTCTGCCGCCAAGCAGTAGTGCGCAAGCACTACTGTGTTCCGGTTTGAAGGGCACTGTAGCTAGTGAAATTACTGGGCAAATGAGACTTTATGACCTAACCTCACAGTTTTGTAATCTTATTACCAGACTGTGCTGATGTTTCAGAATGACGTGCGCAGTGCAGTGTCACGAGAAACTATACTTTAGTGTTTCAAATTTCAAGTGTCACTGCAACTGATATGGGCAGTCGTGTCGCTTAACATCAGGCGAGCGGCTCGCTCGTCATGTCATTTCGTAACATAAAAAAAAAATTTGAATGATAACAAATTTTGATAAAAGTCTATTTTTACGAAACGAACAATTTTTTTTTTGATACAATATAATATTCATGTTACAATAGGGTTTAGTAAAGGGCATTATGTATATAAATTCTGCCTCACTACCTTTCTTTGTTGACAATAAATAACTACCCTTTATATTGGCCTAAAATTATACCTGCCATACATCATTTTTTTCTTAAAAATATTTATATTAGGTCTTTACCTATGAAATTGCCGTTTTGTTTGAAAAAAGTTAAAGTATTTTTTTTTCGAACTTATTTATTTCTTTTATTCAAAGTAATCACCCCTTCAACCAATGCATCTTTGCCAACGCTGTGGCAGTTTATGGATGCCCTTCTTGAAAAAATCAGCAGGACGGGAGACAACAAACTCTTCAAAGGCGTTTTGTACTGCCTCTCGGGAATTGAATTTTATTCCCGCTAAAAAGTTGTCCAAATTTTGGAAAAAGTAATAGTCGGTAGGCGCAAGATCTGGTGAGTATGGCGGATGAGGGAGAGCTTCCAGACCCAACTCATGCAGCTTAGAGACGGTCTGTTGTGCAGTATGGGGTCGCGCGTTGTCGTGAAGTAGCAGTGGAGACGACCGATTGACCAAAGCTGGTTGCAGACGTGCGAGTTTCACCATCATTGTGGTCAGTTCTTCAATGTACACATCTGCAGTAATGCTCTCGCCGTTTTGTAAGAAGCTATCATGAATAACACCAGCACTAGACCACCAAACTGTGACCATCACCTTTCTAGGGGTCATTTTTCGTTTTGCACATTGCTTTGGTACCGAACCAGGATCTAACCAACTTGCTGAGTGCTTTCGATTGTCAAAAAGAATTCATTTTTCGTCGCACGTAACAATTCGGTTCAAAATTCCTTAATTTCTGTGCCTGTTAAGCAGCGCAAAGCAAGTCTCGACGCGTACGTTGCGCTGGCGATCGTTAAGTTCGTGGGGCACCCATCTATCAAGCTTTTTTATCTTGCCAATCTGTCGCAAATGGACCAATATTGTTTTGATGCTAACATCAAAAGCTGCTGCCAGCTCAGCTGTAGATTGAGATTCATCAGCTTCCACAATCGCCTTTAATTCATCATTGTTGACCAAAGTTTCTGGACGACCACGAGGTTCATTTTTCAGGTCAAAATTCCCAGAACGGAACCGAGCAAACCAATAACGGGTTGTACGTTCGTTTGTACAGTTCTCTCCGTAAACGTCGTTGATGTTACGTGTCGTTTGTGCCGCGTTGGTGCCACGACGGAACTCATATTCCATAATTACACGAAATTTCAAAGTATCCATTATGAGGAAAAATGTTGAAATGTAATGAAAATACAACGCTAATCAATAAACTAAAGACTTATATTGTAAATAGAATGTCATATTTTTAAAACAAAATTAATTTGAATTTAGAATTCATAGCCAATCAAAACTTTTTTTTGTTTGAAAAAGTCTGTACTGCAATACGGCAATTTCATAGGTAAAGACCTATTATTTAGATTGAAAAAACATCAGTCTAACTCTTTCGTATTTAGGTTAAATGTTTAACATATAAATAGGTTTCATGAAACGTTAAAATACATTACAAACGTTAAATTACAACGGAAACGGCATACTTATACTTACAAGCATCCATAAACACAAAAATAGTTATTAAAAAAATGTTGTACCACAAAAGCAACATTTTAAAATTAATGATTGTGTAACACAAAAACGATGCAACCGAAATTAACACGTCTTTCAACTGGCATTTTTCAAATGTGTCTCAAAATTATTCGTAACTTAAAATATATAACGACGTGTCCATGGACACATTTTGCGTAAATATTTGCATGAATTGTAATTTATTATCCGGGACTATTGCGAGAGTGACCCAAAACTGCCGACATGTTTTCATCAGAATGAAAGTAACGAAGCGAGTGTCAACTTTCTCTCAGGAATTCTATTTCAGTACGTTGTGGCATAATTTTTAATCGCCCTGTGTGGCGTGCCTTTGCAGCTGGAAACATCCATTGTCTCAGATTTACTACGACTATGACGTAAACATTATCACAGAATACATAATAGTATTCATTACAGCCGACAGATCATTGCATAGTAACTACGCGGAAATTGAGAGATAGTTCAAACGTGAAATGGTTGTTTTACAAGCAGTTTTATAGTTGTTGTGTTGTTCAATACTATTGCCGATAAAATAATATTTCAACTAACGACTACCTACTTTCACACGATCAACAGCTCATATATCACACACGATTGAATGTTCTTCATATCATTAGCATCAAACATTTGACATTCGAGTATCATCATTACCACGTACGAGTGTATTGTATCGGTATATCTTTTTCTTTTAAAGACTAAAATGTCCTAGACCACTATAAAATGGCATAGACCACTAGCACGAATACTGAAAATAACATACCTTAGTGATTACTTTTTCTCAATCTATCTATCTATACATATATAAAATTCAAAGTCCTGACTGACTGACTGAATGGCTGACTTATTTATCAACGCACTGGTCCTTTGCAGCCTTATTAATAAACACGAACTAGGTTTAGACTAGTTACACCATCTTTTGTCACTTTCGATCCAGCTAAATATTCCAGTAGCAAAAAAAGGACAAAAGCTGAAGTTACTAATCCGAGACTAATACCCGTTTATTAATAAGGCTGATAGAGACTTGAAATTTGGAGGGTGTGTTCTTTGTAAAGTGTAGGTATCCACTAAGAAAGAGTTTTTCGAAATTCCGCCCCTAAGATGATGAAATGGGTAGTTGAATTATTTTCCTATAGGCCACGCGAGTGAAGCCGCGTTAAACTAGTCTCTAAATAAAATACATTGCCTTACAGACATGTCAAATTAATACTGTTGCTGGAGAAGTATAGTTACCAAAGATAATAAAGTCAATGATAGTTACAAAATACAATTGATTAATTGTCAAGCAAAAGGACATAGAATGGTACAACGACCGCTGGGGTAATCACGGAACTTTGATTGTAAAGATATAATTCAATCCTAATTTGAAAATTTCCATAGTATAAATTGCATAGTTATAAATAAATAAATATGTGTGGACATTTCACACAGCGCCATCTAGCCCCAAACTAAGCAAAGCTTGTACTATGGGAACCAGATAACTGATACAATACTTAGATACTTTTTTTTTGTAAATACATACATAGAATACAATATAAACACCCAGACACAGAACAAACATCAATGTTCATCACACAAAATGTTTGTCCTGGGTGGGAATCGAACCCACGACCTGCAGTTCAGAAGGCAGGGATACTACCAACTGAGCTATCGGGCCAGTCAGTTATGCACATAAACTATGTATTGAAACTGTCAAATCCATACAAATGTGTGTTTCTATCTATTGCAAAATCCATACAAATGTGTGTTTCTATATATATTTATTGCAATCAAGTTCCATAATCGCCTAGCAGTTCACCAATTCATTTTCGAAAATACCCAAGAACCTTGGTGATCTCGGTAGAAAATTATCCCTGAAAACCATTGAATCGACCACGGCGGCAATTTTATGCTTTGCTGAACATAAAAGTTTCCTCTCGATCAGCTTCTAATCGATTATTTCTCGCTTACTTGGTTCATATTTTTCAACATTTTTGTATATGCATACAATAGAGTGGACATTTCACACAGCGCCATCTAGACCCAAACTAAACAAAGCTATGGGAATCAGATAACTGATAGAATACACAGATACTTTTTATTTGTAAATACATACATAGAATACAATATAACACTCAGATACAGAACAAACATCTATGTTCATGACACAAATGTTTGTCCTGGGGGCGAATCGAACCCGCAACCTGTAGTTCAGAAGGCAGTGTTACTACCAACTGAGCTGAGCTGAGTGTGGTTTACAGTTAATAATCCATTTCGTGATAGGTTTTCACGTGTTTCATGCAGGCTTGACTATTTGATATATGTTTCAATTCATGATCCTCGTTTTGTTGGGGTCTGGTAATAAATATTATTATTACCACAGTAGTTTTAATTGTAGTAGTGGTAAGAACTTAAAAAGTTAAAAAATATTTCGTCTAACATTAGTGGTTATCGAAAGGATATGATGATATTAAGACATGCAAGCAATTTTTACAAACTCAACTACCTAAATTTAAAATTCAAGATACAGCTAACAAGATTGAAACACAACAATAAAATTAATCAATATTAGCAGTAGGTAATTATCCTCTACGTAGTTTCATTTTTGTTAAAATGTTATTACTATTATCAATTAAAAAAATGCCTACCATTGTTTCTTCATGTCATAAATCAAATAAACTTTCTATTTTGCGCCTTATTTATTATATTTGCGTTTTGTAAGGGAATATAGTCCAGATCAAGTAAAACCAGGACTTAAAAAACTAAATTACTACGGTAGTAACTGCAAATTAGTATTCTACTGTACTATCATAAATGTACTGCGTTAGTATGCTTGTATTACGTATAGATTACATAAATTATGGTAGTTAGATGTATTGTAGTGTCGATTTTGTGTCGCATTCTCTAAAGCTAAACGAAATTAACATATTTCCGTCTTTTTCATTTCCCCTTTGTCAGAAGACTTGAGTGCCGCCATACTTTAAGTTTACTTTAGTTTTAGAGAATGCGACACAGAATCGACACTTGTATACAGCTAAAACTTTGAATCTGTTATGTCATTAGTTCATTGAACATGTTGAAATGGTTTCATCTCGCTAGATCTATTACTGTTCGTAGAACTACTAGCTTCCAATCATGAACACTTGAATTTTCTTCAGTAATTCGTCCGTAATGACTGAACCATCATTTTTGATATCATGATAATACCGTCGTCGCCATTCGAATAATACACTACTTTTTATCATGATGACACCACGCAAAACCGTAGGCAGTAATAAATAAGGATATATAATATAGGATACATAAAAGTTAACAATAACAGTTTGTATTGTGAGTAACTCGCAAATTTCCATTTCTTTATTCATTATCTACCTTTTGAATATATTCACAGTTAATTAGGTACTTCAGTCAGGTAGTTCACCTTCCTGGTGCTTATGGCGTATTATTTGGCGGATTGACAAATATTTTTTACAATAGCATCGAGTTGCGTACAATCGCGTTCAAAAAAGATCTTTAGGTTCAAGGAAACTATAGTTTTAAAAATAGTTATTTCTAGGTATTCTTTTTAAATTCCGTAAGTTGGATTATTCCTGCGTAGTCCTTGAAATTTACCTTTGGAATAAAGGCACGGAATAAAGGACATAGTTTTAATAAATATTGTAACAGGTAATTAACATAACAGGCAAATAGCAGTTATTTTTAACCTACTTTCTTACTGTTGGCATGTTGTGAAATTTTTATTTATTATTTTTATTTATTTCTGTAAGAATAGTTTACAAAAATCCGGACGCACTTGTCACCACGACGATACGTTTTCATAAAATCTATACAACAAACGTTCCGTTTTACATAATTTTTGCGATGTATTCCAAATCCAGCGCACGTACAGACATGACAAAAGCACAAAGACATCTCTGTACGGTTCATTGGACACAGCGAAGACTCTTCTCAGATGATAACACGCACAGAATATGCGAAAATACTGAGCCATTTTTATGTCGATAACAACTTTGTTTTGAGATGTTGATATTCAATCATTGCCAATACCAGTTCATTTATTTTTAGACGTAACGATATAATGAAACCGTTGCGGTACGAGTATGTTTTACTCAGTCACATAAACTGTCATAAGTACCTACATATTGCTCTGCTGAAGTCATCACAGAAGTATAGAGATTTTTTTGTAACGTATTAAACCATTTCCAGATTTGAATACTTCAATCGAAAGCTCATAAGTAAACGTTTTTAAAGTAATCTGCATGCGTAATGTACCAGTGATGTTATGATAAAAACAAATTTAATAAAAGATATTTATGAAAATCATCAGGATTTGATATGTTTCTAGCTCCCATTTTAGCTTTAGCACAGGTGGTTTTAATTTAGTTATTGATAAAGATTCACTGTGATGTCTTCAACGTAAAGTAATTTATAATGTTTATTTACTTTTTATTATTATTTTCTATAGCGCACTTCATATATCCTATAATTATTTTTATTTGTAAATATTTCTGAAATGGTTCCCCCCCAAAGGGATCGTGACATGTTTCCAGTAACCCAATGACTATATGGAGTGTATTAACACTCCATATAGTCATTGGGAAGCGAAGAACTGATTTATCGTACCTAATTAGCATAATTTATTGTTAATCTAAATATATATATACATATAACTCAAAGGTGACTGACTGATTGGCAGACTGACATAGTGATCTATCAACGTACAGCCCAAACCACTGGACAGATCGGACTGAAATTTGGCATGCACGTAGATGTTATGACGTAATCATCTGCTAAGAAAGGATTTTTTTAAATTCCACCCTTAATAGGGTGAAATGGGTGATTGAGTTATTTTCCCATAAGCCACGCCGCGGGCGAAGCTGTGGGCAAAAGCTCGTATTCAATAGAACTAAACAGACAGTATAAATAAAATGATACAACATATTTCAAGGAAGACCAATATCTGCACAAAATCGGCAGAAAGTGGGTTAAATAGTTAAAAGAACGACATAATGTATAGATTTCATATATTCACTTTCGCATACTTCCTCATCTAACGATGTCTATGGATCTGCACATCCTTTCACCGCATTTGCATAATGAAACTGATCTGAAGTTGCATATTAGGTGTGCTGTTTATACACGACGCGACGCTTTCGATAAAAGCACTTAGAGGCTATTTTAGTTGGCCATAAATGGATTATGGACAACTAAGATAGCTGCTTAGATTGCTGCCACGGTAATCCATCAAATTACAAAAATAGGTCCGGCTTTTTCGGGTTTTGTAGTACTACTCGTACAACGAACACTTCTACGTTATTCATGTATATCTGTCCGTGTGAATCATTTACATATTGCACAAGAGTTTTGATTAGAATTAATTTAAATTTAATCATGTCTCTAAAGTTAGTGGCCAGTCTTCTTATATGACCTTTCTCCTGAAATCTATTGTGAAAAGTTGCTTTAGCAGTTCAGCTGTCAATGTAATAAAATACCTAAACAAATATGGAGAGTTTTGGCGGGAACGCGAAAAAGATTGCGTCACCGCATTGTATTATTTTCCAAAACTTGTGTGTTATTTTCAGTGTTAGTGCATAAAATTGGTGGTATTCTATTCGTTAAGTGCTGGATTACAGGCGTGAGTGTGGGAAAATGGTATAATGATGGTGAAACGTTTCTTTTCGTCTTGTTTCCAAAACTCCATAGAAGCTTCAAGTTGCCACCACTTTACTAGGATTATGACTTTGACTAGACTATGACTTGACTTGATAACTTCGACTGTGACTTGACACATATTTGCGTGAAATATCATTAACTTAACAAATTATCAATTACTTGACACTGGCTAAATACACGGAGATGTGGAGCCAAAAATTAAAACTAAAAACAAATATGAATTCCAAATTATCCATTGATCGTTTATCACCGCTACTGACAGGCCAATTTAGCCACTACCTACTGCGCGGTTACAAGTTACCACAGATTATGTTGCAGTCTCTAATCTCCATGCATGCGCAGTGCGCACGCGCAATCCGCATACGTGGACCGGTTCTGCAGTGTATCTACAGCTCTGCAGTAATAGTTGTATCTTGCAGAGATATGCTATCAGTTACTCGTATTTAGCTTAGCAGTAGGTTGTATTGTATATATTGATTGTATGTATTCAGGCCTAAAAGCTCGCTATAAAAGGTGTCGTATTTTAAAATTTTGAAGATTTTTATGTTCATTATTACAAATAATCAACCATTCACTGAACGGTATTTGCCACAATTGAAGGGTTCAGAATAAAAAGGGCTTAACTGTCAAATTGACAGTATCGAGAAAATTGACTTTAAACTTCAACGGCGTCATTTTAATGTAGAGTGATTATAAGGTAATAGAAAAGTTTTATGTAAGTATCAGTTGCTTGAAAATGTATTTTAAAATACTAAATATAGTATTTTATTCATACAATTACTGTAAAAATATAATACAATAAAATAAATATAATAATGTTTTTATGCTCAGAGAACTGTATTCCTGTGACAGATAAACCGTTTTTAGACTCAAAATCTCGAAATTTAAGCCTCATTTCGGTATGTTGAGAATGTATTATTGTAGATAATTTCACGCTGAATCCAACGATACCCATAAGTCAATTTGTGACAAAAATCAGTTAAACCCTTTTTGTTCTCACCCGGGTGATTATCAAACGATGCAATTTAGGAGCGTCCAAGCCTGAGAATCCATAAAAAACTTAAATTTCCATATTGGTGTATTTTTTTTCCGAAAATGTATCATACATGTGTTTCAATGGATTTGTAATAAGCCGTGTAATGCATAAAAGAAATCGATAATATTTATTTGAAATTGAATATCATAATTTCTTTGGCGCGTCCATCACATACCTGTATATGTAAATCAGGAAAAACTCTCTTATATAAGTAAAACAAGCATTAATTTTATATGTCATATTGATGACAAATACTTACGGTATTCGTACAATAGTTTTCTCTTCATTATTAGGTTTTGTATTTAAATTATAACACAAACAATTTTATCCGAAGAAAAAATACTAATAACTTTGGCGCAATGAAACCGTGTAGCCACTCTGCTTAAAACGGCCACAGGGACATATTGCCGACCTTCCCTGTACCCTTCAGTTATGCTCTATTCAACACCAAGAGAAGAGTGCCCATTCATTACAAAGTGAGAAGATATATTTTTTTTTCTCGCCCATAACGGAGTTTCGCCCGGTAAGTGCCTAATTTCTTCTATGTTTATTGTCATGCTATTATTTGTTTCTGGTGCATGCATATTTTTGTGCACATTACTTCAGTCAAACAGTGCGCACGTGGCAATTAAAGGTTATAATCGTACATCAGCCATTTGTGAAAATAAATAATCATTGATGATTTCTAATTTCTTTGACCCTAATTTCTTTGGATTTCTTTGGCAGATTGCGCCAATGAAATTAGTGTTAGTACAAAGAAATTATAAAAAATATCAATAAAATAGTAAATACCATACATTAAAACGTTAAATGCATTCAAATGTCTATTATAATAAGCTTATGTTGATTTAAGTTGACACTATTATTCAGCTTTAACGGAATAACACAATTTTCTTTCTACCTAAACTAGTGCCGGCTTAGTTTGCTTGCTCCGCTCGTTTGCGGTCAAACAATTACAACTTAACTCTAACTCATACGAATGTTTTATGACATTTTTTTTTCAAAACTGGATTTATTCTAGCCATTATGCATAACCAAAATTAATTAATTTGGCATGACAGAATATAATAGGTCTTTACCTATGAAATTGCCGTATTGCAGTACAGACTTTTTCAAACAAAAAAAAAGTTTTGATTGGCTATGAATTCTAAATTCAAATTAATTTTGTTTTAAAAATATGACATTCTATTTACAATATAAGTCTTTTGTTTATTGATTAGCGTTGTATTTTCATTACATTTCGACATTTTTCCTCATAATGGATACTTTGAAATTTCGTGTAATTATGGAATATGAGTTCCGTCGTGGCACCAACGCGGCACAAACGACACGTAACATCAACGACGTTTACGGAGAGAACTGTACAAACGAACGTACAACCCGTTATTGGTTTGCTCGGTTCCGTTCTGGGAATTTTGACATGAAAAATGAACCTCGTGGTCGTCCGGAAACTTTGGTCAACAATGATGAATTAAAGGCGATTGTGGAAGCTGATGAATCTCAATCTACAGCTGAGCTGGCAGCAGCTTTTGATGTTAGCATCAAAACAATATTGGTCCATTTGCGACAGATTGGCAAGATAAAAAAGCTTGATAGATGGGTTCCCCACGAACTTAACGATCGCCAGCGCCACGTACGCGTCGAGACTTGCCTTGCGCTGCTTAACAGGCACAGAAATGAAGGAATTTTGAACCGAATTGTTACGTGCGACGAAAAATGGATTCTTTTTGACAATCGAAAGCGCTCAGCAAGTTGGTTAGATCCTGGTTCGGTACCATAGCAATGTGCAAAACGAAAAATGACCCCTAGAAAGGTGATGGTCACAGTTTGGTGGTCTAGTGCTGGTGTGATTCATCATAGCTTTTTACAAAACGGCGAGAGCATTACTGCAGATGTGTACATTGAAGAACTGACCAAAATGATGGCGAAACTCGCATGTCTGTAACCAGTTTTGGTCAATCGGTCGTCTTCACTGCTACTTCACGACAACGCGCGACCCCATACTGCACAACAGACCGTCTATAAGCTGCATGAGTTGGGTTTGGAAGCTCTCCCTCATCCGCCATACTCACCAGATCTTGCGCCTACCGACTATTACTTTTTCCAAAATTTGGACAACTTTTTAGCGGGAAAAAAATTCAATTCCCGAGAGGCAGTACAAAACGCCTTTGAAGAGTTTGTTGTCTCCCGTCCTGCTGATTTTTTCAAGAAGGGCATCCATAAACTGCCACAGCGTTGGCAAAGATGCATTGATTGCAGGGGTGATTACTTTGAATAAAAGAAATAAATAAGTTCGAAAAAAAAAACTTTAACTTTTTTCAAACAAAACGGCAATTTCATAGGTAAAGACCTAATACATATATTATCCACATGTATTTGTATGCCTTACTTTACCTATCCTGCTGTAAAAATAATAATCGCTACTGCCAGGCTGACTAAAAAAATTGGTAGACCTGCTTCACATTAATTTTGTTTTAGAAAATTTTTGTTTTAGAGCACAACGTAAATATAAATGGCAAAACGCAAAGAGTCTACGTAAGAAGTCTGCCATTAAAAAAAACTTAAAAATACACAAAAAAGTGCATAAAGTTGTCTTAAAACGATACAAATACGAGAAAGAAAAAGAAATCGCAGTTCCTGGCCTCAAGTTTGGAGTAGCTACAACATGAACCAAAAATAATTTTAGAAACGATTTGAAAGAATGAAAAATAGGAGGTACAGTCTCAAAATAAAATGAAAAATGTTGAAGATAATGAAACAACTAGAAATACTTTGAGAACATAAATAATAATGCAAAAAATCGAAATATTTTACGATGATGATGAGAACAGCAGAGTTTATCCAGGAAAAAAAGAATTTACAAAACTGGGAACCGTGAAAAACAGAAGAGATTGAACGATTCTTTAAATAATCTATATCAAGTGTACAAAAAGACCAATGTATAATCTAAAATAACTTTTTGCAGACTTCATTTTGCAGACATCGCTAGTTTTGGGTTAAAATTCGGGATACCAAAGCACACATGAATGACAGATACTTATGTCAGACCCACGCTAATATTGAAGTTTTATATTTAAGTTATGTATTATACAATCAATAATGTAATTAATATCGAACTTTTGAAGACTGATTGTGTCTAATAACCCAATTTTTAAATGTGCCTTAGTTTTTGTATATGCTATTATTGTTTATTAATACATGTGATAATTAAAATAATGTCACATAAACAAAAGTTATAAGTAATTTTATTTAAAACTATTTATTTTTCCCTTAAAACTAATATCTTTGATATGATTTCTAATTTCTTTGTTAACAAATCTAAGTTCTTTGGCATGTTTCCTAATGTATTTGGTGCTTTTTCTAATTTCTTTGGTACATATCTAATTTCTATGACCAAATATAGTTTAAAATCGTTAAAACTTCGAATCGGCTCGATAGATTTTGGGGCGAATAACATATAAATGTAGATCTTAGAGGCCTCTACAAAGTATGTTATTTAATTTTTGGAATTAATGAAAAAAAAATTGCGGCAAAGAAATTATAATTTTTTAGGCACTTTCTGATAATCACCCACCCTTCAATTAGCACCAAATTCTAAGCTTGGGTAAACGATCATTGACACTAATACGATGTACGAGTGTCAAATTCACGAAGAGGTTTGTATTGTACCATGTTTATTAACACTTCACATCGGTGTTTGTAAACATATCGGCTGTTAGGTGTTGGAGTGGTGCCATTTCATTGATCAATGATGTGTTGCATTGTACAATCAGTGTGCCCAATGTTTGAGATCAGCCTGCTACTGTTATCTAATCTGTGGCATCGTGTTAAATTAGTTAGATCATAATGCCATTCACGAACATGACATTCGAACATTCTGGAGGAGAGATTGAACAACATAGCGTTTTGTTAAGTTCAGCTTAATAAAAAAAGAGTAAGTACAATAACGCTCAACGATCACATACATAGAATATACATATACTTAGAATGAATATAGGTACTGTTTTTGAAAAGTTTTCTGTTTTTATGAATATAGCAATATTAAACGGCAATTCCTTTTCCAAATCGAATTTATATAAACATACCTTTATTAAACCAATGATGATGTAGATTCAATTAGCTTAGCTGTTACCCACAGCTTTGTAAGCGTGAAAATTGCAAATTATGAAATTACTACCTGTACCACTGTGTAGGTAGAAATCTTTTTGTATGCCATTCCACTTGCGACCAATAACAGTTCAGATTCAGACTCTACCATATAACAACTTGCAGCTCTTTCCCACAATCTTGTCAACAGCATGTCATTTTGCAACGATGACTTGGCCAGGACGTCGAGTTATGCAATACCGCTACTGCATATGACTACCTCTCTAGAATTATCAAATAGGGGACTCTGGCGTCCAGTTCTTGAGGAAAAGTATCCACGTCATTTCCTTTTACAGCTAGCTTTATAGCCGGTCTTACTTTTAAACCGATTAGTCTTGTATTTGCTGTACCTACCTACCACCGACTTAGATGTGCCGTTGAATTCTCCGCCTTTTCTTTTCAATGAGATCGTTTCCTGCATTATTAGAAAGAGATGGAAAAGTTGATAATTACTTTGATTTGTGCGTGAAACTTAAAAAATACAAAATACCTCCGTCAGGCACGTTATTTAAGTTTGATTCCGGTTTGAAAGTAATTGATGGATCTAACGAGTGTTACCTACCTCCCGCTGTGTGGTACCACCTACGTTTCTATTTGCTAATTAGACTTATGGGGACATATGTTAATCTAAATTTGGTATTTATCTATCCATCCACATCTTTATTGAAAAAATGCCGTACTGACAACCAATGTAGGTAAGTTACAGCCCAAACTACTGCACGTAGACATTTTATATTTGGAAGTTGTTTGGAGTGTACTAAAGATTTTAGCCAATCAAACTCTTAGAAGGTCAAAATATCTATGTGCCTGTTAAAGGTTGTAATTTTTGTTTATTTTTCATTATAAATCGTTCATTAAAAATACAATATGCCGAATTTCTGCGTAGCATATTCCTACGTAGAGAGCTATTTATCTACCTGATTTTATAAAGTGTTCGACAGTGGCGTCATTTGAAAATGTTGGTCTTAATCAATCATTTAATTTACCTCGAGAACCAGTGGAACGTCGGCTCGTCGCATAACAGTAAAATTTACCTGTAGATAACACAAGATGTGCATCCGACATATGAAAAAAATCACCGACATTCAATGAAACAGATATGCAATAGCAATTTTTGTCAACAAAATAATATACCTACTCCATATCAAACAAACGCAGAGTCGTGTCGTGCCAAAATATAAACATTGGTCGAGAAAAATTTCAGAATGCCAGCTGACCGTTATAATAAATGGTAGAGCTAAAAGTTATGAAATGTTTGTTTAGATAGGTAAATTATTATGCAACGTTGATTTTTCATAGAATTTTAGTTGTTGTTTCGCTAAATATACTTACTTCTTGCTTGCAATTCAAGGTATAAGGTCAATGTAGTAACCGTGGATACGTCTGTACTATAAATATTATACATAATAGAGACTCAACTAAAAAAAATAGTTAGATCAGCAGTTTTTTGTCACATTATATTTTGTCGCTTTAACTCTTCTTCTACACATATAAACTATTTAATTAATTTTATTATAGAATCACTTCCCACACTTAATATCATTCAAGCAATAAATGTAAGTTTTATTGTGGGCATACGAGTATTTATTTATTTTTATGTTATAGGTTACTTGTGTCATTACTACTATACCAATTAACTACTTATCTAATCTCATTAATTATTTATTAAAAAATTGAGTATGACGTTTCTGAGTTACATCAACATAATATTTGCGTAGCGTCGATTCGTGATAAATATTATGGCATTTTTACGCAAACTACTTACTCTAAGTACAAGACTTACTGAGGGGGATTTATTTCTATGGCAGGTTCAGAAATCTTGCATGTATATGTCTACATATACTATCTATATATCTATATCTATATCTATATATCTCTACATACATGTTTTAGCATTTCCTTAGCATTCCACTCATGAACCTTCTGCGATTGCAGTGTTACGTAAAAGATGATAATCTAGTTTACTAGTAGTACTGCTACTGTGGTAGTTTGGTACTGGCAGGCATAATTGTACTGCTGTAGGCAATTGGCATTTCTAATTATGTGGTTTCACTACAAAATACTAGGTATAGTCAGTTCGCGAAGCCTTGTAAACATAATAAATATTCAGTGTTACTAGAATTCGCTGTACCTTACCACAAAGAAAGTTGAAAAATACCAATAGGTAATATTGTTGTGGAGATACAGCAATTTTGACGCACACTTTAAGCGTACTTCAATTATCAGTGAGTATCAAATTATGAATAAATCATTGACAATAATCAAATACCACATGCAAGTACGTATGTGGGAAAAATACGAGTGATGAGCAGACCGTATACAAAGGCAAATAATATTGAAATTTGAACACAAAACACACCCAAAATCCCCAGTTTTCAAGGAAATCTCCAGCCTGGCAACACTCGACATTAACGACCGCCACCATACTAAGTTGCGACATCGCTTTCTCTGCAATTTGCCAGCGGCCATTCATCATCCACCACTTATGTCACTGATGTATTCAATTATTTGATTTTAAATAAAAAGTATCCGAATTTTATTTAACTAAAATAAGAATGTGAATTTGCTTTTACGTTGAGATCTATTTCTCTATTGTCTAAGATGTCTGCTTCTATATAGCTATCTTGTTATGGTTTATTATTATTTATCTTAAAAAGGTTTAAGAGTTTAAAGAGATTTGCTACATAATTTTTTTATATATGTACATCTTTACCTATGAAATTGCCGTTTTGTTTGAAATAAGTTAAAGTATTTTTTTTTCGAACTTATTTATTTCTTTTATTCAAAGTAATCACCCCTGCAATCAATGCATCTTTGCCAACGCTGTGGCAGTTTATGGATGCCCTTCTTGAAAAAATCAGCAGGACGGGAGACAACAAACTCTTCAAAGGCGTTTTGTACTGCCTCTCGGGAATTGAATTTTTTTCCCGGTAAAAAGTTGTCCAAATTTTGGAAAAAGTAATAGTCGGTAGGCGCAAGATCTGGTGAGTATGGCGGATGAGGGAGAGCTTCCAAACCCAATTCATGTAGCTTAGAGACGGTCTGTTGTGCAGTATGGGGTTGCGCGTTGTCGTGAAGTAGCAGTGGAGACGACCGATTGACCAAAGCTGGTTGCAGACGTGCGAGTTTCGCCATCATTGTGGTCAGTTCTTCAATGTACACATCTGCAGTAATGCTCTCTCCGTTTTGTAAAAAGCTATGATGAATCACACCAGCACTAGACCACCAAACTGTGACCATCACCTTTCTAGGGGTCATTTTTCGTTTTGCACATTGCTTTGGTACCGAACCAGGATCTAACCAACTTGCTGAGCGCTTTCGATTGTCAAAAAGAATCCACTTTTCGTCGCACGTAACAATTCGGTTCAAAATTCCTTCATTTCTGTGCCTGTTAAGCAGCGCAAGGCAAGTCTCGACGCGTACGTTGCGCTGGCGATTGTTAAGTTCGTGGGGCACCCATCTATCAAGCTTTTTTATCTTGCCAATCTGTCGCAAATGGACCAATATTGTTTTGATGCTAACATCAAAAGCTGCTGCCAGCTCAGCTGTAGATTGAGATTCATCAGCTTCCACAATCGCCTTTAATTCATCATTGTTGACCAAAGTTTCCGGACGACCACGAGGTTCATTTTTCAAGTCAAAATTCCCAGAACGGAACCGAGCAAACCAATAACGGGTTGTACGTTCGTTTGTACAGTTCTCTGCGTAAACGTCGTTGATGTTACGTGTCGTTTGTGCCGCGTTGGTGTCACGACGGAACTCATATTCCATAATTACACGAAATTTCAAAGTATCCATTATGAGGAAAAATGTTGAAATGTAATGAAAATACAACGCTAATCAATAAACAAAAGACTTATATTGTAAATAGAATGTCATATTTTTAAAACAAAATTCATTTGAATTTAGAATTCATAGCCAATCAAAACTTTTTTTTGTTTGAAAAAGTCTGTACTGCAATACGGCAATTTCATAGGTAAAGACCTATTATTTTTATTATGCTATATTTGTTGAGGCGATTTGCAGGCATTTCTTAAGTAATTATTTATAAAGCCTTTATGAACACTGTAGCTATATACATCAAACGGATTAAAACCTGTATACACTAAAAACTTATGAGTACAACATTATTCAATTAATAATGTTTAGCAATGACATAACTTGATTGCATAATCTGTAAACATTCGTGCGACAGCCAAACCAAAAACATACGATGACAAAAATAAAACAACAAGGTATGGCAATCTTGATGTATCATTCCGGATTCGCATTTCCGGCTGATGCATTAGAACCGGGCAGACGGTGGGCGGTATAACTTATTGACCTCGTTGAGAGAGACATGTCTGGACGGGTCAAACGATAACAGAACTATTTCGCGGTGACAATGGACTCTCTTGGTAGAAAATTACATGTAACCACACGGGTTTTGGTTCTATATACATTAATAAGCGCCAAGCAAAAAAAAGTGAAGCATTACAACGAATGTTTATTTCTTGGTAACAGTTAATGCCTGGATTTTTAGGTTGTGTTCGTAACATAGCGGTAATGACGTCACGAAAATGTTATTCTAGTGGTTTCCTAAAATTCTGCACCGCTACAGACGTTACTGTATCAAAAAATTACTTTAGTAAACTGCACATATACACGGTTGCTTAACCGGCAAAAAAATATAGAGCAAATAATTTTCAGTCACTGAAGAATGCGATCATAGCTTAGTAGGAAGAGCGTCTAATTCGGTGAAGATTTATTGGAAGGCGCGGTTTCAACCCGCTGGCTGCAAAATTTTCAGGAACTATAAATATATCTACATACTCGTATATACACAAATAAAGATATATTTACGTTCTAGTAAACCACGCCGTTTTGTTTACATACTTACAAACGTTTTAGTGACGTCATTCACCGCTATATTACATATGGCCATAATGGCGGTAAAATAGTCAACAATAAAAAAAAACATTCAAGATAAATTTCCTCTGCCTAAGCCTCTGTGGCGTGGTGGTTGAGCACGTCGACCATAACTAGGAGGCGGCGGGTTCTATTTCTGCGGCAGGACAACTATTTGTGCACAGAAAAAAAAGCAAAAGTACTTGTTCTGAGTCTGGATGTTATGGGGCCATGGCCCTCGTAGTTCCTAGGTACCTAGACACCTAGTTAGGGTCCAGGATCTATGTATGGGATTGTTGGGCATTATTATTTTGTTTAAATCTGTTTTCACCAAACAATATTTTTTTAGCGATTGATTTGTATATATGCCAAAAGAGATAGAACTTCACTCAAACCTCCTGCATTTAATAAAACCGACAATGAAAGCAAGTGGACAGATAGAACCTGTAAGTACCTACGTCTCCAGCGATTGAACTTCTTCGATTCTATGCGTTAAGTAAATATGGTTCAGATTATAGTCACAAACTTGTAACATTTCTCGAGCTATGCTCGGTGCTACTCTGCGAGATAAGATCCGAAATGTGAAGATCCACAGGAGAACTAATGTGATTATGTACTAGTGTTTCGTAGTATGCTACAAATCAATACAAAAGACAAAGGTTATTAGATCCTTACTGTAAGCAACTCTTTCGAATTTTTTTTTTTTTTATAAAGATTAACTCGAAGAGCTAGACTATCATCTATAGAGCTCATAACCTAGAGTTAAGAACCTGCATGAAACTTTCTACAAAAGTAGTTTATAAATGAAATACCGTAGTTTTAAAGGATTTAAAATTACAACCATTTGAAATGAAGATGATTATGGTACGGGTAATTAAGTTTTTTTTTTATATTACCTATTGGTAGTCGGCTAGAGTATTTGGACTATCTATATAGGTCATCGCGGCCAGTATAGAGTCCAAATGTTTTTTTTGTAGTAAGTAGTGTTTAGTATTAGTTATTATATCATTATAGTATTTATTCGATAAAATAAAGGCAATTTGCCGGAAAAAAAATTAAGATTTTAATATATCAACATAAATTATGAGTATAGGATACCAAACGTGTGTACATAACCGTGGTGAGTACAGGTGCAACTCTAAGATAGCTGTACGTTCCGTTATGTCACACGCATTGTTTCAAGGATCTAGCTAACCATATAAAATTTGAACAAAGACGGTGGCGTCCTTTCCATTGTCTGTAATTTTAAAGCGACAAAAACAGTTAATATTCCATTCTCTGCCCACGTGCTCTTAAGCTCAGTGTGAAGGCAAATTAGTTAACAAAGGTGAAGAGGCGCAGTCACATCACTTACAATTTGATATCATGAAGCAAATTGGTTGTATTTTCACTAACTACAGAAAAGTGGTTTTTAACATTAGCGATACGCCTCTTTGGTCTTTAAGTCATTACTATTTATTAAATATACAGAATACTTAGTATATATATAGTACTTAAAAGAGTAAGAAAATAATGTAGGGAATCCACGTAATGGAAATGGAGAGCGGTAGTTTACAATATTTACCGGTAAATTAATTGGGGGTTATTTAATTAAACACTCGATTACCGGAACCGAAGTCCTTCACTTTCGAGGAAGCGGGAAACTAAAAAGTCAATTAAAGTTAGTTAACCATGATCTTAAGCGAAATTGGTTGCGCAGGCGCATTAACGTTCACTGTAATGCTAATAAAAGCTTGCGGCGCGCGTTTCAGTTTACGTACCGTATGTTATATAAAATTTGGGTCATGTTAAAAATGTGTACATTAGTGTTTATCAGCACACGGAGAGACATTACAGTCGCCTGAAATAGAAGCAGTCAGATTGTTGGGAATACAACATCCTGCTCTGAAATGCGAACAAAAACATGTTGTGACCAAGTTGTGACATATTTGTCACCAACAGATAAAATAAATAAATATTTTTTAAACATTTCACACAACGCCATCTACCAAATTAAGCAAAGCTTGTACTATGGGAACCACATAACTGATACAATACTTAGATACTTTTTGTTTGTATTATAAATAGAATACAATATAACACCCAGACACAAAACAAACATCGATGTTTTGACACAAATATTTGTCCTGGGTGAAAATCGAACCTACGACCATAGTTGGGAAGGTAGAGCTACTACCAACTAATCTATCAGGCCAGTCAAATGACTCGAATTAATTCGAATGTCGATCGGTAGTATTCGGTAGTCACAATCCACCCAGACCTGCGATTGACAATAGCGAACAATGCCTGATGGACCCAAATGCAGAGGCAATAGCGCCTTTTTACTGTATCAATGGAGAAATCAGCTATTATGTGGGCGAATGTGGCGAAACAGGCAAACGCACCATTAGTACCGACAAAATTGCAATGAGTCAGTAACGACACATTCGAATGCAAAGTGGTACCATGTAAGGTATCTTACCGACATTTTGCTGAACAAACCATAAACACGAGTTTGTATGTCGCGGCATAAATAACAGAAATGCTAGAAATAATATTGTAATGAACCCATGAAATATGAATTTGTTGGTTGTATCGCGGAACGCGTTGATGTCTAATCTAAGACGAATATGGTTTTCACTGCAATTTTTTATAGTAAGTTCCAAGAACGATTTTCTCAATATTTCAAATACTTTTTGGATATAATCTCGTATCCTATCTTATCATCTACTATCTCATTCCCATTACATATACATACCTATCTAAATATGTAATGTGGATGACTTATATATGTACAAATCACATAGAATAATAATCATTACAATCTGATAAGAAACTTAGGTATTTAGAGATAATAAGTTGGACAAAGTAAACGTTAGATAATTCGCCTTGTTGTTGTGACTATTGAAATCAGTGACAAGTATGTGACTTATCTCCGCTTAAACTTTACATTTTACCATTTCAATGAAGCCTGGTTATTATTGTGGTAGAATAAGCATGTTTTGACTACTGATTAATTATATTTTACCAATACAAACTTACTACTTTACTTAATACTTTATAGCTTAGTAAGTATCGTCATTAGTTACCGACCTGTCTTTGTGTTTTATCCGGGAGAATGATCGACAGCTCGAAAGATCTGTTTTTCTTATCCCGGCTTCCGGAGCGTATCAGCTTGGTGGAGGAACGTGTGATGCTCTGTGCCTTCTCTGGCAGCTTCAGCGCCACGATGGACATGCTGCGGCTGAGCCGGCGGCCCAGCTTGCGCGTGCGCAGTGACATCGACCCGCCCAGCCCGCGCTTGCCCCGGGCCTCCACCGGGGCCGGGCATGTCTCCTCAACAACACCCTCCTCACTTCCACCGGCCATCGCACTATCCATACAGCAACACTACGACGTCAACATTCACATATCCATCACCATCCACAATTCACCAGACACTTTCTCCCGAAAGTCTTCTGTCACTGAGTCATCACTCAACTAGTTACAGAACGAATGCACTTCTCAGCCGGAGATCAACATCGTGACCGTGCGGATATCGGAAATCAGGGCCGCGCAGGCTCCAATGGATCATATGGTCGCAAGCCGGTTTGGGAGCAGCGCCCACCGAAATTAAATGGGCCGATCGTCGTCTAAACGCAGTTCGATTACGATCGGTTTGAATGGATTCGATTGTTGTTGATTGTTGCGTTTAAATGGAGCGCGTTATCGTCGAGCGTGTTGCGTGAGGAGCGGCGTTATTGCGCAGCGCGACGTGTGCGCGGGTGTTCGCGAGAGGAGTGACTAGCGCCCGCGAGCCGCCGCCGCCGCGCCGCTGCAGCCGCGCGGAGCACCAGGCGCACCGCCCCCGCCGCTTAACACTCAACAGCTTCAATCATATTACTTATCGAAGCGCATTGTACCTGAGCACTGGCACAAAACAAATCCTCCGACAATAGGCCGACGATCGCTCCCACGAGATGTTTGACTCCAAAGCGAAACACGGCTCACGAATCTTGCAGCTTTGAGAGCCATTTTTCAGTGATAACGGGATTGCATTTTGCTACTGTTGTAACAAGAGTGGATAAACTTTAGAAAATTGTAAACATAGATCTGTTTTTTTTTCTTCTAACCATTATATGCCTAGATCTAGCTTCTAGCATTTCAAGATCGGTAAAGAGCAAATTATTTCAGACTGTCTATGTCTAGCCTTCTCGGCTAATAGATAGGGCTCTATGTAGAGTATGGCGCTGTATTGGTTACGGGTCAATAAATCTCAAGGTAAACATGTTTCTTTACACAACTCTTTGTAATTTAGATCTTATACGATACTGAGATAGCAAAAAATGTTACCTACCCAAGGTACAGCTTTTTAAAATTTATTTTGCATTGGTAATAATAATGCCTAAGTCTATGTGTCTGTTATCTTTTTAACTTTTAAATTTATACCAATTTTATTAACGGTGGTTTAATCGGGGATAAGTTTCATGGAAATATCACACCACTTATCAGTCCGCTTTACAGGATCATTTCTGCTGCACACCTGCAAGATGTGGAGGGAGGTTCTAGCTGAGCCTTTTACTGAGTTACAATATAGGGCGCTTCAAAAGGCGAATGAAAATGTCTTATAGAGTAGGCAGCGCATCAGGCGCCCCCGGTGCTGCAGGTTTCAATCGGCGACGGTAACTGCTTGCCGACAGGCGGACTATCAGCTTGTTTGTCCATACATCACACTTCACACTAATATTATAAAGGCGAAAGTTTGTATATTTTTTTGTGTATGTGTGTATGTTTGTTATACCTTCAAATCCTTCACGCTCAAACGGCTGAATGAATTTGGATGAAATTCGGTACCTAGATAGCTTACACACTAGATTAACACATAGGCTACATTTTATCCCCTAAAAGTGAAATTTTCCCGTGGGATGAGTAAATACTCTTATCCGCCGGCGAAACCGCGGGGCGCAACTAGTGTTATATAATATAAGTTTCTTTTAGATTTTTTTTTAGTTTTCCCGCCAAAACTCATCTTCAGGTATTCAATATATGCTTTGTTGCAATAAATACTTATTTTTAAAAATTTTAAACTCTTTAGTCACCGATTAATACATGTCAATGTCTAATTGCCATTTATTTTTAGACATATTTGGTATTTTATAATCAAAGTTTCCAAAAAAAAGTCTTTATGTTATCACATACATCATACATCATCTTGTCATCATGGGTTCCGACAACTAAATACAATATTTTTTTTATAATTTTACCTATGTAAAAATTGTACATTTCAAACAAAAATTGTGACTATCCGAAGCTAAAATGCAGTGAGTTGACGAAATTATACATACACAGAATTTGGCATATTTACTATTTTGTATACAGGATACAAAGAATTTGCCATATTTACTATTTTGTAAGATAAATACCGCCACCGCGGCTTGCGTTATTAACTGGCTCCCAGAAGAAAAACATCGAATAATATGTCCGAAATCTGGTCGGAGTAATTTCGACTTTTTAATGACCTGAGTTCAGTCGTTATTTATTTTACAAAATGTGTCATATTTATTATGTCTACAAGTACATAATCTTTAAATAATACAAGTATACTTGATATTTTAATGAACATTCTGTGGATTCTATGTAATTAGGGTGAATTCTGTGGGATTCTCTTACTATTGTAGTACCAGGTACAGTCCAAACCGTCGGACCTAAGATCTTGAAAATGACAGGGTCTTCCCGGTCTAAGAAGTTTGCACGTCACTGACTAAGAAGGGGTTTGTTAATTCGACAGGGTATCAAATGAAATGTTAGAAACGCAGGGAAAATCGTGTGCGTGCCTCTAGTTACAAATATATATATTGCGTAGTTTGCCCTTTTGCATTTATATTCTGACGATTTCTTTTGAATAGAACTTAAATTGTATGTTAATTAATATTGATATTTACAATACATATGTAATATATATAAAGAACACTTTGTTGACATCAATAATAAATATGTAAAAATGAGAATCACATTATAAGATAGGTACTGGTGGTGGATAGGTGATCTTATCCCTAAGACTGATCCAACCTTGGACACAGATAGGTTGGACAGAGATATGAGACACTATGAGCATGGACGCTAGTGCAATCAATTAGTATATACGTAAGTACTTATACCTAAATATTATATAAATAAACACAGATGTATAATAAATAATGTACTATAATACTTTAATAATATATAAAAATAAATAATAATAAAAGAAAAAACTTCCGTTACAATTCCACCATATATTTGCCTTGATTCTGTGCGATATACAATCAAACAAAGGAGATTGTTAATATAAAGAAGACCTAAATTCGTTGACCTAAGTCTGTTCTCTGTGGCTAGTTGCTTTTTAAGGGTTTTACGTTTATTGGAAACTTCAAGACGTAACTACCTAACTTTGTTAAAGTTGCAACGTGTAACATACTCGTACCTACATGAGGTCGAATACATTTTATTATAATATTGTTATTACCCAGGACAAACATTTGTGTGATGAACATAAGTGTTTGTTCTTTGTCTGGGTGTTATATTGTATTCTATGTATGTATTTACAAACAAAAAGTATCTAAGTATTGTATCAGTTATCTGGTTCCCATAATTTGCTTTAGCTTTGCTTAGTTTGGGGCTAGATGGCTTTGTGTAAAATCTCCACAAATATTTATTTATTTATTATACCGTTGGGCTGAACGCACCTCCTTTTTATTTATTTTTTCTATTATTAAATGCATTTTTCTTTTGATACGTGTGTCAGTCAATATAGAACTACCACCAGAACATAAGCAATTTTCCTCATTTTCCTTAATTTAGCTAAATTAAACCTGTGTGGCTTATAATTTAATTATATAATAATAATATATTAATATAATTTAACTAACTTCATTAGCTACCTACTACGAGCTTATTTCTTTATATACGAATTTTTCTATAGGTGGAAATTTGTAACTGGCCTAGTTTCTTTTACTGTACGCTTATCTTTTTATCTGTATTTTGGCTGTAAGTTTTCCTAATATGAATAAATAAAATAAATAAATAACCCTCTACTGTCTTTACATAGGTTAATGCTTCCATGACAATAAATATGTATGCTTAACATTAATCAATTTTGTATAAATAAAATACATTTCTTTATTATTATTTAAAAAACTTAAGTACCCATGTGAGTGTCAAGCAAAAAGTAACGAATATCATCAATATGAAGCACACAGTTAATTTTACTTTACGATGCATTCATCATCTGATTTCATAGGCCATTTGGGTTTTGCGGTTCCTTACACACACCACAATATACAACCTCGAAGTTGACGCGTCATACTCTACATTACATTGACTCTACTAAATAATGTGTTAAAGGTATTCTATATGTATACCTTGTAAAAAAAAAACAATGGTGTGCGGGTTGCATAGCTTGGCTCATAACCCGGAGGTGGCGGGTTCGATTCCCGCCACAGGACAAGTTTAGTTGTGCACAGAAAAAAAAGTGTAAATACTTGTCGTTTTAGCGACTTGTAGTGTTTTTATGACAAGGAAGCAAATTTTAGAAGGGAACTACTTCTATAGAATAAGCAATAGTTACCGTTTTTTGTATAGGGAAGTAGGTGTTTCACGCGGGCGTTATATATAAATCATTCAATCTATTAAAACGCAATACTAAGTCGTGTACCTATAATGTATATGCGGATAATGCCGGATTTACATCAATTAAAGCATTGTTACTTCCACGCAATTTTTTTCACGGCGACTTGCCTTTGTGATGTGTGGACTATCACAATTCTAAATATTAAATTTATTGAAGTAAAACTTCTTTACGCACGCTTGAATTGGGGAGTAAGCTGGTGAAAGCGATGCGAAGTTGAAGTTGGTTCACGTTGATCTCCATTGTCAACATAACAAAGTTAAAAATTATATTATTTTTAATGGCTGGTAAAATGACAATAAAAGCAAACACAAAGCTATACCGGCCGATAGATAGAGCTAAACTATAGAAGTTTTACTTCGGTTGTGTGGTCTAAAGCACACTTTTTTTTGTTTCAATATAAATTACATATATATGTATGTAATAAGTTACAACCTTGCCCTCTTCTTTATATATAAGTTGTGCTTAAATGTATTAATACATGCTCTGAGTATCTCATGAGCTTCCGCATACGATTTAGCAATTGTAAATAAAGTTTAGAAGAGATATGCTAGTACTACATTTATGCTTTCTTGCACCCCAAATCGGGAAATGTTTCAATAGAAAATGTGGACATGGTATATTCATAAGAATATTTACATTCAAATCATACATTACAAAAAATCTAAAAGCTACTTAAGTTTAACTAGTCATAAAATCTACGTGACATATACTTTGCTAACGCTTAACTGCAGTACCGTAAAGTTTTCGTCAATTTCAGAAAAGGTGAAACATCGTGGAACATAGATTCAGATTGGAAAGCGAGATATTCGAAGCTGTACTCATCACGACGCATCGCGTTGTAAGTACCACCATAATAACAGAAATGCAGGAAACACAATAATATTCCTATGGAAAGTTTAAATATATTCTAGATGCAAATTTCGCCTCTTGACCTTAAATGCATAGCGCTTTAACTTTAAATCTACTTTCTAGTTTTGCATGTTACTCAGACAACAAATAGAATTTCTTGTCATTCTCTTTCCACGATAGCAGTGATGTTTACCGTGTCTTTTAGTTTTTCTCTCTTACTTTTATGATAAAGTTATCCAAAACCTAACTCGTGGAGGCGCCAAACAGGTGCACTAAGTACTCTCTTTATACTTTTACAATGTCGCCTCCCATCAGATAGATGCTTAGACTATGGTAAATTTAATTCACAATATTAAATCAGTGAGCGGATACCACTATTTTATTAAAATAAGGGTTTCAATCTACATAAAACAATAAAAAGGGAACTTAATCATACAAACCACTACCAGTAGGCAACGTGCCCAATATGCTGGCAGCATTGCCACGTTGAATGGCAATGCTCAATCTTTGGCCGAAGTAGAGGCCAGCATTTTGGTCACGTGTAGCTTCAACCAGACGTTTAGAAAGGTATTGAGTGGATTGTCAGGAATTTAATTATTGAGAGGAAAGATTTGATTGTTTGTTTGCATTCATTATTAGAATTCTACATTATCCCTGATGAACATAGGTACAACGTAATAATGTAAACATTTTATGAACAAAAAATAACGCGTATACATTATTACTAATTTATCTAGTGATATAGTTGTAGGCAGTTTAATTACGCGCAGACTAACACGCTATAGAACTTGGCTAAAACCTGTGGAGTATACTGAAAACCAGTCCTGCGATGATAGAGCTCCTCTACTCAGTACAGTGCTGAACCTACTAGCTTAGCTTAGCTAGCTTTTTTGGCGGGAAAGCGAAAAAGATTGCGTCACCGCATTGTATTATTTTCCAAAACTTGTGTTATTTTCATTGTTAGTGCATAAAATTGGTGGCATTATATTCGTTAAGTGCTGGATTACAGGCGTGAATGTGGAAAAATGGTATTATGATGGTGAAACAGTTCTCTTCGTGTTGTTTCCAAAACTCCATAGAAGCTTCAAGTAAAGTTGCCACCACTTTACTAGGAGTATGACTTTGACTAGACTGACTCGACTGTGACTTGACTTGATGACTACGACTGTGACTTGACATAATTATATTTGCGTGAAATATTGATAACTTGATAAATTATCAATTACTTGACACTGGCTAACACAAAAGTGTGGAGCCAAAACTTAAAAAAAAAAATTGCAATTAATTATTAAGTATCGTCATCAGCCTAATACGTACCCAATGCGCTGGCCAAGTGTGGATTGATGATGATACAGTCATGTTTAAGTAGGTATGCAGTGTTATTAATTTTAATAACACTGCATACCTACTACTACTAATAAATAAATAATGATAGAATCTTTAGTAGTGAAACGGAGGTTTCGTGTCTTCTCATTCATTTATTTGTTTACTATAATATGCTTTACGGACAATATGTATATATATATCATATGTTTTGAGGAAAAAATGGAAACGTTTTTGATGTCGCAAGTAGGTTATGAAAATTATTATATTTTTTCGTGACGTGTCGTGCTCGGCTCTTTGATAGTTATCTTCTATGCATCTTTATCTGCAACGAGCGGCGACAATCTTATTCTTATTCATAAAAAATTTTCACTTACTTTAGTTACCTACATAATTGGTCGCACACGTCGGCGAATAGACATTGCGTTTGTGGCATTATAAAAACTAATATAATAAACACTCCGTTATTTATATTTCTACGAATAAATATATGAATTTGTCGTCGTGGCGAAGTCGTGATAGGCTCCAAGGTCTACGGGGAATCAAGTTGCACCTATTAGGTACCTACTTTATTTACCAGCCAGTTGGTTATTGTGAGTCATCTTGTCATGAATCAATGACTCAGAAAGGAATTGAAAAAGCTAGTTCGTAACTCCTTGATGATTGACAGTTACACAAACAATAACCGACGAAATCATTATGTATGCTTCAAAAAAATCCTTCGAAAAACCGAAGTCTATATTGAGATAGTACTTAGTTGCCTTCAATAAACATTTACTACCTACCTCACATAGCTGCAAATCAGCAAAAAGCTTTACTTCTTATTGTTGGTGCTACGGAATTGGTAAAAAAGCCACTTCATTTTTTCTTGGTAGTTTTAATGCTGTGTCATCAAAATCCATGTATGCGTTCCACTGGTGCTGTGATAGCAAATCATGAACCGCAATAAACCATTTTTATACAGTTTCGCCCTTTCCTGATGCTCTATGTATGCCTATACATGTTGATTTTCAGACCTAAAGAAGAACTCTGTCGGATTTCTTTCATGAGCAATGAATCTACGCCATACCAGTCGTTGCTGATGAGGAGTCGTCGAAACAGCATAGCAATATCTAACATTAACTCGCCCGATGTGTCTAACTCGCTATCAATACTGTCGCATCGCAGCGATCCGTATTCCAGTAATGCGAGGCTGAGTCAGTAAGACTTTTGCTACATATTTTTCCTACCATCTCCATTCCACCACAGGACTATACGGCGAGGACAGAGTTCCCATCCCTATGTTGTTGATTTATCTTTTGTTCGTACGAATCGTTTTGTAGATTCTTTTATTGTGCGTACGGCTAGGGAGTGGAACTCACTCCCGTCGTCTCCCGTATTTCCATCCACCTTCAAGTTGACTGTCTTCAAATAAAGAGTAAACAGGTTATTTTTGGGTAAGCGTGTTCGACCTTCGACCTCATCATCACTTACCAGGTGAGATGGGAGTCAAAGGTAAACACATCGAAAGTAATAAAAAATCTTTAGAATCTTACACAGATTGAAAGATGATATATATTTATACATCCAGTATAATACAGTATAATTTGCTGTAGGTACCTCCTTATTTTTGTTTTTAGTTCTGATAAATATAAAGGTAGATGTTTGACATACATCTTCTGCAAGACATTTTTCACGAAAATATTAAGGTTAAAATATTTTGTAATCTATCTATATATATAAAATTCAAATATGACTGACTGACATAGTGATCTATCAACGCACAGTCCAAACCACTGGACGGATCGGACTGAAATTTGGCATGCAGGTAGATGTTATGACGTAGGCATCCGCTTAGAAAGGATTTTTCGAAATTCCACCCTTAAGAGGGTGAAATGGGTGGTTGAATTATATTCCCATAGGCCACACCGCAGGCGAAGCTGCGTAAATTATAAATCGTAAATTATATAAACGTTATTATTTATTTTTTCTAATACAGGGATTGCTTTGATAAAATTATTTTTTGATAAGTAAAAGCAATGATTTAAGTAATATCTATTCACAGGTATAAATAAATAAATTTAAACAAACATACACGCTACTTATCATTGTCAGTAAATTTTGTACGGAGGATTTAAGGTAAGTATAACTAAACTTTTTCACAGGACTGCAGATGACCTAGGAGGCCATGAAACGATGCTTTTGGACATGGTGCGAGCACAGAGCAAAGAACTGGCAGAAGCTCAAGACCAGACCCTTGAATTGCCGAAAGATGACGATTCAGATGAGTATGATAAGATTAAGGATACAGTTAAACAGGTGTATCGGTGTATCTGTTTGTGACATCGTGCCTACCAAGCGGATGAATCGATTGTGATTTTTCTTGTTTTATTCGAAAGGTGACTTGATCAAGAGTGTTCTTAAATATGATTCCAGCGTGTGTATTACAGGTTTATCACGATGAAAAGTATTCTTTGTTCGTTCCCGGGATTCAAACTATCCACATACCAATAGATCTCTTCGACGGTTAAGTCGGTGAATGAAAATTGAAAATTGTGGTAATAAATAGAGAGGCTGAGAGAGTTATTTTATAATGTATGCTGA
Organism: Ennomos fuscantarius; assembly: GCA_905220475.3. Lineage (NCBI taxonomy): Eukaryota > Metazoa > Arthropoda > Insecta > Lepidoptera > Geometridae > Ennomos > Ennomos fuscantarius. The sequence goes on from HG992039.1 coordinate 7,539,705, forward strand.
GAAAATATTTATTCCACACATTCACACTATATACTTGTGTCTTAAAATTCCAATTGTCAACCAAAACATGACTGTAGTGTAAAATCTCCCGTTTCCCCACTTTCACTCTGTCTAAGCAATTACACTTACATCTATTACTTATGCTATAATATTACCTAGGTGTAGAGTTATACACGGTGGCGTTTAATTCACTCTTTTCCTTAAATATATGTACGCACACCATGCTATAGAATATACGTACAAGCTCCAATTTAAAAAAATACGAATTATGTTTTAGTATTTAATGCCTCTTAAAATAACTGCACGACAGCCGAAATGTCTATTTAACGGTATACACAGCGCGGGCAACAGCTGAATGCTTTGTAAATGTTTCGTAGGCAATAAAACACCTGCTTGATTCAATGTCACAAAGCTTTTCTTTCGAATTTAAATTTGATAATACTTAGATTTAAGTTTTATTTGGTAAATACTTTTGTTATTTAGTTATATGGGAGCATTCTATAGCATGGACTGAATACATACATTAAAGGAAAATAATAAATTATATTCCACCTTGTACATTTAAAGCAGCGAGTCAAGTGAAGCCTGTGTTCATGGCCTAAGCATGCGCTTCACGGAGCGCAGCGTGTCAAGATCGCGGTTTTCAAGGATATCCACCAAGAGAGATATGGACATACCTTCGATCCTGGCTTTTAGTACCAACATCACTGCTCCGGTATGTATCTAACTAAACATTTTGAGACATTAAAACGGCTTGTACGACGGTACTCACCGCGCGCTCCGGGGCGTATGGCACAGAAAAATAGCATCGGCAGCATCGCCCGTTATAAAACATAGGACAAGACACTAATAAAAAAATTGCTTTATATGTTACACTGTGTAGGTAAGTACCTACTATTTATTTTAATTTTCAGACTCAACTAGAAATTCCAGGGTTTCAAAAGCTGAACATGCCCGAAAATAATGATATTCCTCGATGGTCCATCCGCCGTTCAATTTGCCCCGTTTGCTCCCAAAAATGGAAAGACCGGAGTGCCATAGCCAATGTCAAATATTCTGGTAATTCATTTTGTATTGTAGGTATTTAGGCAAATATGTGTTAATCCATTTTCATGTAATAACCATAAATACTTATTGATTTTTGTGGATATCGACGGCTATGTTTGAATACCTCGAATCCTACCTGACAAAAACTAAATTTCATAGGAGACGAAAAATACGTTTCACACTCTATTTATTTACTTTATAACTTATTTTGGCCCCAACTTTCAGTTAGAAGGTAGATAACTTTCGGGAGCGCTTTGAGGTGATTTTTAAAACTATTATTTCGGATTTTACGAAATTTATTTAATATTAATAGAGTTTTACAGTAAGCGACCGTCTGTAGAATTTGATACAAGAACGACTGCCTTCCGATCGGCTCTCGCCACCGTTCCAGCGACGGATGCGATAACATTCCGCTGATCATGCGTCTGGGACTGTGGCGTGACTCTAGGCAGCGGCCGGAGGAGGCCGGTTATGGGTACATAACTCCTCCCCCCTTAGCTCGAAGTTATTGGGAATACAGAGTTTTCCAATAACTTCGTTAACATTTATCGTGAAATTAACAATAAGGGTGGCTGAGGCTGGTTATCTTGCTGATCGTCATGGACCTGTCCTCTTCCACATCTTCTTATAACTATATTTTTAAGCCTAGGGTAGACTAAATAACTAACACATATAAAGACGATAACATAAAGTACTATAGTCGCGACACTGACACTGTTGATTTGATCACTATTATATTGCCCATTATCACTTTCAACACTTTTTACACTTTTCTTCAACAGGTAGTTTAGGTGCTGCACGTCTTCTAGGTCAACTCCCTTGAGGTCGACAGGTTCGGTATTCTCCACCAGGTGGTTCTGCTTTTGTTCATGTACTTCAGGTAGAGTAAGAAGCGGAACAGGTTTATATCCGGTATCCAGTGGGTGGTAGCGTCGTCCGTATATTACAACGCCATCGATAGAAACATCGCATGCTTCCGGGGTAGTTAATATGTGTGTTCCCTGTAGGGCTTCACGGACTACGTCATGACCACAGGTTTGTGTTAATATTTTATTACATTTAGAGTATAATATTCAACGGGTTGATGCTATTCTCTGCAATTTCAGGTCCTCTGAAAGAACTCTACGTGGGAAACATCTGGATAAATTGCGCCGGTACTCCATCAGCTGCTCGATACAGGTCTCTGGAGCATATGGGACGAGGTCGTCTTGGGAACATAAGTATTCTTCGGCCGTTATTTCTCGGCATTGGCGAGCGGTTGGACGATATTTCGTACCTTCTACTAATAGGAATGGGAATTCGGGGACAATGACGTAGGTTTGAGAGTCACGTGATATGGGTAAGGGGTACAATTTAAAATAATTATACGTACTGTTAGCAACTAATGGAACATCAATTATGAATCTTATTTCATCATTCTTAAGGTAAGTTTTCACTGAAAGTGTTTCTTCTATATTAACTAGACTTTGCTCAGTGACAGAATACATCAAATTATCATATCTTGAGATTTCGGACAGCAAGGTTAAGAGTTCCTTTGAATCGATCACAGATTTATGTAATACGGATACTTTACTGAGTGCAATAGCAGTTTCCAATTCATTAAGTTTTATATATAGAGTTCTGAAATTAACAATAAACATATTCAATACATTAGTCAAATATGATATAAAGATATACATGTTCTCTCTAGACAAATCTGCTACAATAGTTTCAATGCGTCGCAAACGCTCATTCATTACATTAATATTGTCATCAATGACTTGAGTAGAGTTCAGGAAGTGGTCCAACATTTCGGATACAAGAGTAATTTTATTTGATATGCCCTGTTCTCGAGTCTTGAATCCTGTAATAAGTTTGTCATAACGTATTGCGTCATCGTGGTCAAGGTTACCGGTTATAATTTTAATGACAGATCCGAAGGGGTTGATGAGACCGCGTTTATATCTCTTGGAGGGAATTAATTGCTGAATCTTGTTCGTAGTTTCGTCACGGAGGTAATCTACCTGAGTCTTTAGTTCCAGGATCTCATTGACGTATGACTTATTCTGGCTAATAATTTTATTAAACTCCGAATATTTATCTGTGTTATAGTTCAAATCGGTTATAATGCCTTTGAGGCTGTTAGTTTTAACAATCGACCATTTATCGTGTTGCAGGAAAGCGCGGCCCTGCTTTACCGGTAACATGCCAGGATTTTGTTCAAGTTTTATCACTTGAAGGTTCTGGCTGGGGGCAACTTGACAAATGATGGTCCTGATCATCGACGTCCATACCAGGAGTTTGCACCACCTGCGGAGGACGTTTAATATTTTTAATTGGGACTTTGGTCTGCCTCTCATTTATTTTAACTGGCAAAACATTGCGTTCGACCTGACCAGTTACTATGGCTTTTTGGAATTTAGGTTTGTCCTTGGACTGCCTTTTGTTTACAGCCTTTGCGAATATTGTTTGCCCTAAGTTAAAATCTAGTCCTGTTTCACCACCACGTTTAGTTACTACCTTATTTTTGAAGTTAACCATCTTGTCAGAAAGGTGTTTGTACAGTTCGTGTGTTCTTTTTCTGTGGTTTTTTATCAGCTGTTGTCTGTACGCTTTGTCAAAGTCAATGTCGAATGCGGAGTTTAGATCTGTGTGTCCGAATACAACCTCGAATGGCGTTAAGTCTGTTGCACTGTGTATAGTGTTATTGTAGGCCATAACAGCGTATGTCATTACAGACGCAGCGTCTGTACACTTCTTATCATACTTAGCTAAGCGGTATATTTCGATTATTGTAGAGTGGAATCTCTCTATCATGCCCATGGAATTAGGGTTATTGGGCGTACCTATGTGTAATTGTATTTTGTGAAGGTTTGTCAATTCTTTGAGTAGTTCATTATTAAATTCAGTCCCCGGGTCACAGCTTATTTTTCGCGGTATACCATAAAATGAAAAGTATTTTAACAATGCCCTAACTATTTCGGGGGTCGATCTCGATGGTACTTCAATAGCCTGTCCAATTTTACTAAATGCATCTATGAGAGTAAGATAGTGTTTAGACTCTATTGAAAATATATCAATGAATATTTCTTGAAATGGAGAGTCATGCGACTGTGTAAGCTGTAGTACCGGTTTTATAGGGTTACGATCATACTTAGAAGTTTTGCATTTTTCACAGGAGTTAAGCATAGCCGCTACCGTTTCCTGCATATTAGGCCAGTGGTAAGTACGCCTAATTCTTTTAATGGTCTCCGTGATTCCACGGTGACACGTTTTTCCGTCATGTATTTTATCTACTATCGCTTTTTGTTCTTTTTCATCCTCTATATAAATAACCCTTTCCGTACATTCATAGAAATTTACTGTCCCTCTCTTAAATAGTGCTATAATAACCCTGCTAAAATCTTTCCGATGTTCTTGATCTTCAAAGTAGACAAAGTACTTGACTTTCGGCCTAATGTATTTCTTTAAAAACTCTTTTATTAGTTCCTCATTATGAAGGGGTAGAAAGACCTCGATTACTTTCTGATTATTCCTAGATAAGTCGCGGACTTGCATATTATTACGGAACCAGCTGAACACTAAAATCTGGTTAGGTTTGGTGTCTACTGCTTCATGTAGTATGGGAATGCCCAATGATTCCATATCCCTAGCTGAATGAATCGTTTGTGTAGTGCTAGATTCTGATCGTATGGGATACTCCTGTGTTTCTTCTATGTCTGAGTCTGGTATAGTCATAGGGCTAGCGGTAGCCGTCCTGTCGGAGTCAGATATCGTTATAGTCCCTGAGTCATTGGTATCACGTCGTTTTGCTAAAGTCGAGCTTTGTTCCGTCACTTGTTGCAAATGTTCCTGGAGTCGTTGCTCTTTATCGTCAATGTTAACAATCATGGAGGCGTTGTCGTCGTTTCCCAGTGCGTTTAGTTGTATGCGAGATAGTGCATCCGCGTTTGCATTTTGTTTTCCGTTTTTGTGTATAATATCAAAATCGTATTCTAATAAACGTAATCGCCAACGTGTTAATTTGCTACTGACCTCTTTGAACTTATTTAACCATGCAAGGGGTTGGTGATCGGTGTACACGGTAAATTTATTGCCATATAAGTAGGGCCTAAAGTGTTTCGTCGCCCAGACTATTGCTAATAGCTCGCGTTCGATCGCACTATATCTCCTTTCGGTTTCTGTTAGGGTTCGGCTTGCATATGCAACTGGTTTATCCGAACCTACTGGCCCTTGCGATAGTACTGCACCGATTGCTACCTCGGAGGCGTCAGTCGTTAAGATAAACGGTTTAGTCATGTCAGGGTATTGTAATATGGGAGCATTAACCAATAGCTCCTTACATTTTTCGAATGATTCTATGAACTTGGTATCTGTCACTACTTTCTTGCCCTTTTTTAGACAAGCTGTCAAAGGTTGGGTGATTTTAGAAAAGTATTTAACAAATCTGCGGTAATAACCGACAAATCCTAAGAACCGCTTTATTTCAGTTTGTGTCTGTGGTACGGGATATTTCAGAACTGCTTCTATTTTGTCTTTATTTGGTCGAAGTCCATCTTTAGTCAAAGTATGTCCTAGGTACTGTACTTCTTTGCGCAAGAATTCCGATTTGTCAAGTTGTATTTTAAAGTTTGTTTGTCGAAGTCTGTCAAATACGGCTCGTAGTTTTTGAAGGTGGTCCTGTAAACCATTCGAATAGACCAGGATGTCATCTAAATAAACGAGGCAATGAATGCCCTGCAGGCCCCTCAGAACGTTGTTCATGGTTCTTTGAAAGGTTGCCGGAGCCGTCTTTAAGCCAAATGGCATCCGGAGAAATTCGTAATGTCCATTTTGGGTTGAGAAGCCGGTCTTCTCTCTATCAGATTCCTCGATTTCGATTTGGTGGTAGCCTGATGCCAAATCGAGAGTGGTGTAGTAATTACTTTTACCCAGTTTATCGAACAAGTCACATATGTTTGGGATGGGGTACCTATCATCAATTGTGATTTCGTTAAGTCTACGATAATCCACGACCATTCTATACTTGACCTGACCCGAAGCATCCATCTTTTTGGGCACTATGTGGACCGGTGCACTCCAAGGAGAATGCGATTCTTTAATCACATTATCTTTGAGCAACTTTTCGACTTGTTGTTTGATTTCTTCGGCTTGAGCCGATGCCTGCCTGTAGGGTTTAATGTAAATTGGGTCCTCATTAACCGTTCTAATACGATGTTTCACCTGGTTCGTAAAGGTGAGAGGTAAGCTCTCACAATAAAATATGTCCTTATAGTCATGGCACAATTGTTGAATTGCTTTAGTCTCTTCGTCATTAAGATGGTCTAATCTCAACTTAGTCAAATTGTCGGTCAAGAGGTCATCCACTTCTACGTCGGTAAGCTCAGAATAGTTTATATCGCACGCTGTGTCATCGCTAAATTCAGTTACTGTAAAAGGTGCCGTTATCGTTAGTGTGATCAAATTTTCGGTGATGTTTTGTATTACCGTAGTAGCGGAATAATTTTTACACTTAACTATCGCCGTTGGCATACGTACGCCATCGTAGAACTGTTTGAAGTTTAAAATAGCGTCGCCATTTTCTAAATTTACTGGCAATTTTACTCTATGTTCTGACCGAGGCTGAATGGTGATAATGCGGTCATCATTATAAATGATCGGTATTTTAGCTCGTGGGGTTTCTAAAATCTTATCTTTTAAATTTATTTTGGCTTGAAGCCGTGATATCAGGTCACATCCTATCACTCCATCGTAACGATTGTCAACGTCATAGACATAAAATTTATGTTCACCGTTTTCTTGGAAAATGGAGAAAAGTGGAATGTTAACCACCTCATGATGGATACTGGAGGCATGAGTACTTGTTACCATGAATGGTTCATGGGATTTTAATGCCGCAAAATGTTTGTTGGCTTTTGCAGAACCTAAAAACGATCGCGTGCTTCCAGAGTCCAGCATGAACTTTCCGTCTATATCCGGTACGTATATATATGGTAATTTTAATGAGGCGTCATAATTTATTTCTATCATTTCGTAGTCATTGGAAATACACCTACGTGAAAATTTTCAAGAGCATTGACTGTCTCTTGCTCATTAGTTGCTGAGGGCGTAACACCGTGCTCACTATTTTCGCTCCTATCATTTTCAGCGGGGTGGTCAACTGAAGGTTCGTGATAACCATACATACCATCATACGCATCGGGAGTCATATTATCGTAGGTCTCGTAAGTTTCGTAGGGATAATAATAATCATAGTACTGACCTTCTAACGCATATGTTTCATTTACAGGTAACTGCTGGGGTCTTGCTGGGGCTGTTCGCATAGACACGTCGTTTGAGTATTGATGAGGTGGACGATAACCTTGTGGCTGTGGGTGCCTATACCCGAACTGACCTGGTTGTGGCTTGAAACCAAACTGACCTGCTTGCGGCTTGTACCCGAACTGTCCTGCTTGCGGTCTAAAGCCAGTCTGACCTACCTGCGGTTGTGGTCTGAAGCCAAATTGTGGTCGCTGTCCAAACTGTGGTTGAGCTGGTGCGGTATTGAACTGTGGTCTATATCCAAATTGTGTTGGAATCGGTGCACGATATGCAAAGCTGGGTACATTAGGACGCACGAAACTATTTGCCTGATTTGGTATACCAAATTTAAATTGACCTTGAGGCAGAGGTGATGGCCTAAAGTTAATTTGCACTGGTTTGCTTTGCAGCATTTTAGAACGCATGTTATATTGCTCTTGAAAATTAACTTCCTCCAAGACATGTTGTAACGCTTCCTCTAACGAGCTCGGATTTTTAATTCTAACTGTTCTAACCATATGTTCTGATAAATTGTATAAAAATACATTTAGTGATGTATTATTGTAAATTACTCGCTTCGCTTCCCGTAATGTGGGTGAGGAGCTTTGATTGACCTTGGACAAAAGGATCGCGCGAATATCCTGGATCCGGCCACAAAACTCGAGGTAAGATTCACTAGGCTTAATTTTAAGGGTCTCCAGTTCTATAGCAACACATTCCTCACTCCTAGGGTCTCCGAAATGCTGAATCAACCGAGATTGAAGCTCATCGAATGTCTCAAAATCCCCTCTTTCGCTAATCAGTGCCGCTGCTTTACCAGTTAACTTGCTAGTAAAGCACTGCATCAAATACTCATTACGTGCCCTTGTGCCCTGGTACCGTTCAATCACATATTTGCATTTTCTTAAAAACAAGCTTAGAGTCTTAGTTTCACCATTATACTCTGGTACTAAACTTAAAACATCCCGTGGTACTTGCATTTCTGAAGGCTTTTGCGGTACCGAGGCAGGTAAGGGCGCGGCCATAGCTTGCATTTGAGGTTGAGCCATTTTAAACTATTTAATACACACTATATAATATAATATAAGAGAATTTATGCGTCTTACTAGTCTAGTTAAATGGTGTGATTTTAGCCAACCACAAAATATATGTAACCAAAAATAACTTAATATTAACACCAGTTAGGAATTAGGCAGGGAAGGAAAGTAGAAGGATTTTACTTCTATTACTCACTGTCCAACCGCCATAGTCATCACGTTCCAGGTCCCACTAAGTATCTTATTTTATTTGGTTCGTATGGATTGCCGGGGAGAGCGCGATACCGATTTTAGGCATACATATATATTTTATAACGCTCTCACTGTTAGTCACCACACGCGATTTTTCACACTTTTCCGAATTTCACGAAAAATATAGCGCTACTATTCGCGATGGCGACGGCCAGCAATCGTACCGGCTGCGCCAGATAACTTTCGGGAGCGCTTTGAGGTGATTTTTAAAACTATTATTTCGGATTTTACGAAATTTATTTAATATTAATAGAGTTTTACAGTAAGCGACCGTCTGTAGAATTTGATACAAGAACGACTGCCTTCCGATCGGCTCTCGCCACCGTTCCAGCGACGGATGCGATAACATTCCGCTGATCATGCGTCTGGGACTGTGGCGTGACTCTAGGCAGCGGCCGGAGGAGGCCGGTTATGGGTACATAACTAGGTATTCAAACATCGTCTTCGATATTTGGATCATAAAACCAGTTCTATATATTTATTCAGGTTTGAAAAGAAACTCTTCATCAGAGTGGCCCACTGTTATAGCTCCGGCACGTTTGCGAGCGTCTATAACTATGGCCTAGTAAGTGTCCGTGCTTATATACCTACCAATAATGAGATGTTAGTAGATAGAAGTATGTATAGATAAGAGCAATTTGGTACCTACGTGCCCAGCGAGTATGTAACCCTATGCTAAGATACGTGTAACGTGCCCATAAACATAGTTTTATATGGAGTTTACTCAAACAAAGCTATCAAAACTCGCACTAGGCTCACTGAGTTTTTTTATTATGTCTCCCCATTGATTTATTGTTTTTGGAGAGTAGCAAATAAAATGGTATTATTAACATTGCAGTGTTCCACGTCCAACACTGGCAGTCGTTGATGAAGACGTGCCAGGGTACCGCTTGCTTCGCAACACAAGCGCCACCTGGCAGCTAACCCGCGCGCGGAGGTTTCGTACCCCGAAGCAACAGCCTCCGCCGCCGGAAGCCACTGCTCCACCCAGTGCCACTGCACCTTTAGCGAGGAAAGATTTAGACATAAGGGTCAATAAGTTCCTTAATGACAAGAAATATAAATCATTTTAAGTGGATTGAAAGTAATTGCTTTTTAATTATTATGAGCTTAGCGCGGTAATGTTATTAATATAATGGAGAAATGCTAGGTCTGATATAATCAGACATGGCATTTCATAATAATAATAGTTAAGTTCGATTTTTTCATAAGGGTGGATTGCAAATTCATGCTCTTTATTTGGGTAGGTATACTCTAGGTCGTTCGATCCCATTAGTTCAATTCCAAGGCATGAACAGTACACTGTACAGTAGATAAACGGTACTCACTGTATCTCATACTCGTGAATAGAACCTCTATGAAGACTTGTAACTATTACTGGAAAGTCATACCTACTCTGGGTACGGGGTACCTACTAAACATAAGTGTATTATCCAAAAAAAAATGGCACTGCATTCAAAATTAATATTCTGTTTTTTATGCTATGCTAAGTCACTAAAAAATTACGTCTGTACTTTTAAATGTCAAAAATGTCACTATCAAAATCGATTGTTCAATATTATGATCTGTCCAAGTCAAAAATTTTTTTTTCAAAAAGTCAAAATTTATGTACATGTTTGTTTGCTATTTTCATAATTTCTGATTTATTTTATTTATCTTACAGTTACTCACAATCCGCAGTTAAATATACATATGATGTCTCTGCTTCCACTCACAAAAACATTACTAACCGTTGTAAAATGCCGTTCTAAGAGTTGCACAAGTTTATCTGGTGCTGTACGGAACTTAATGTCAAAACAGCTGGTGTACGGTGAATTTGGAGATCCGGTTCATGTTGTGAAGTACAGAGAATGCGAAGTACCACCACTGTCATGCCAAGAGGTGCTGGTCCGTATGCTAGCAGCGCCGGTCAACCCCGCCGATATAAACACTATTCAAGGTATATTAACAAAATTTTTTCAGCGTTTCTTTGCAGCTATCTTATCAGGTTTATCTTTATACTTTCGTGCAAAGTTTTCATTATGATTGAACAATCAAGATTTATGTCAAGGTATTTTTATTTCTTTTTCTTTTGATTTTCATTAGGTTACAGTAGATGCTTATAATTCGAATAGTTTTGATTTGTTACAGGAAAATATCCAGTAAAAGTGCAACTTCCCATGATACCAGGTAATGAAGGTGTAGGAGTGATCGAAGATGCTGGGACAGATGTGAAAGCTATGTGTCAGGGGTACAGAGTGATTGTTACCAAGCCAGCACAAGGCACATGGAGAGATTTTGGTGTGTTCCATCATGAAGCACTTAAAGTTGTACCTAATGAACTAGGTCTAGTTGAAGCAGCAACAATCACAGTCAACCCCTGTACTGCATATAGAATGCTCACAGATTTTAAACCAGTGAGAGAAAAGCAACTAGTTGTTATACAAAATGGAGCAAACAGTGCTTGTGGTCAAAATGTAATACAACTTTGCAAAGCCTGGGGTGTAAAGAACATAGGCATCATAAGAGACAGGCCTGATTTAGAATCAGTAAAAAACTATTTGAAAGGTCTTGGTGCTACTTTTGTATTGACTGAGTCAGAGCTCAGAAAAACAGATATTTTCAAAAATAAAGAAATTGAAAAACCAACCCTGGCTCTAAATTGTGTTGGAGGAAAGAGTTCTTTAGAAATGTTAAGGTACTTGGAACATTCCGGATGTATGGTCACATATGGAGGAATGTCAAGAGAACCCGTTACTATTCCCACATCAGCATTTATTTTTAAAAACCTTCAGTTTTATGGTTTTTGGATGACAAAGTGGAATGAAACTGCATCCTCTGCTCAGAAAGATACTATGCTCAATGATATCATAAAGTTGATGTGTGATGGCCATTTACGAGCTCCTGTTCATAAAATTGTCAAATTCAACCAATACCGGGAAGCTCTGGAAAATGCCCTTACATCAAAAGGCTTCACAGGACTGAAATACATTTTAGATTTTAATTCATAATTATTGAATTAGTTTATCTTTAAATGTTTATTATAATTTGTTATTAAGTATGTATCTTGTAGTATTTTAAAGTGATAGGTAGGTACAATAAATTATGCAAAATGAATTTATGTTTTATTTTACACATCCTGCTTTTAATTTCTCCTTATTAAACTTGATATTGTCATACCATATGCAATAATAATAATAATAATTACTTCTCATAGTTTTTTTTTGTTTTAGGAAGGAATTTATGTTTGCCTTGTTTGCCCACAATACCAGGTGATGAAGGAGTTGGTGAGGTAGTTGAAATTGGTAAAAATGTCAGCTCAGTGGAACCAGGAGACAGAGTTGTCCTAACATCTAGACTGCTTGGCTCTTGGCGATACTATGGCATTTATGATCAGAGAGATGTCCATATTGTTTCTCCTAATCTTTCGCTACCTGAAGCATCTATGCTGACAATAAACCCATGTACGGCATTCAGAATGCTCAAGGATTTTGTTAACATTCAACCAGGCCAAACAGTAGTTCAAAATGCTGCCAACAGTCCTTGTGGGCAGTGCATCATACAATTCTGCAAAGCTTGGGGAATAAAAACGGTGAATATAGTTGCAAACCACTGTGGATATGATACTGTAAAAGAACACCTCATGAGTTTGGGTGCAACTATGGTGCTCACACTAGAAGAAGCTGAAGAGCTGACCTGTTTTAATACATCTTTGACAAGACCTGTTCTGGCATTAAACTGTTTAGGTGGAAGGTTTGAAGATGTCATGCTCCAGCTACTTGAATGCAATGGTACTATAGTGTACTATGGAGATGCTTTTAATGTATCCATGGTAAAACAATTCCTAAGACCTGATGCTGGATTCTGTAAATTCCACCTTAGTGACTGGGATGCTAGAGCTACATGTGTGGATAAAGACATAATGCTAAATGAAATAGTTCAGTTAATGGTCATTGGGGAGTTCCAGGCACCAATGTATCAGCCTATTCAGTTGAAAGATTACGTTCATGCATTTAGAAATACTGGGCATTGTGAAGCATTTACGACAACGAATTTTGTTTTCGATTTTACATTATAAAAAATAATTTACTCAAACGCACCAGTACCCCTTCCATTGTAAAAAATGAACGCGACTTGTTGACATGTCAATGTATATGTCAAAAACAGCTGATGAATGTTATGATGTTGTTATATCCGTTTCTCTCCATGCTCATCAGGGTTATTTTGATGCTAGGAAATCTAGGAATATCCTTTAAATATTGGTGGCAAACAAAAGAAATAGAAACTCCGAAAGACTTCAAAAAATTATTGGGAAATCATAGGTATTATTTTAATATTAATAAATTATTGCAAGCGCAATGTATTAATTCATAACTTTTAGATTGGTTTAATTAGTATTCCACCGATATTTCAGTAGTACAGTATAATGGAGAAACATGCATACGAAGCATATGAATTCCTAGCAGCCACTGCCACCAACCCCGATTCTGATACAAACAACCAGTTCTTTGTATTGCAAGAAGATGGAACTATACTCAGTAAGTAACCTACTTACCACTTTTTAGTAGCATTGATCATCATAAGGTCTTCTATTACTGTCTTCATCATAAGGTCTTCTGTCACATTTGGTGATCGCTATGGCCAATTCTGGAGTCCAACCCAGAGTCTTGGATTGGACTCTTGCCTCAGTGGTATTAAATATTATATTTACTAGTTTCACTTGCATGGACATTATTCCATCTTAAAAAGTGTTCTGTGTTATTTGCCAACTGTTTTAGTGTTAAGGGAAACTTTCGCAGTGTAGTTGGATGAAGGAAAGCAAAGATAATAGGATGCTGAGATACTGATAAGATACAAGTTTATGTCAATTCGATACAAACTGTGTGGCACTGTTTTTTTACTTCATATTTGCTTGCACCTACAGCAGATAATCATAATTATAGTAACATGGCCAATTAATACTATTCTATAAATTGAAATCCAGGCACTTCATCCTAACTGTATTGGTTAAAGAAATATTCCCAGCAAGAACTAATTAAGCGATAGAAATGAGAACTTTTCACAATTTACCTGTTACACAGAGAGTACTGAAAAATTTAAGTGATTAAAAACTATACCAAATTGCAAAGCATATTTACCACCTGCATTATTCTGAAATGACAATTACAATCCATTTAAAAAAGTTATTTTCTATAATAGTTTTATTCTCAAACAATTCATGTTTTCCTTTTGTAGCAGTAAACAATGAAATACAGTACATTACACAAGTAGAAGATGAGAAAACTGCGACTGCAACTTTGAACCCATCTGATGGATGTGCGGTGTTTGATGTCCCGTCTCAACAATATTTTGTGGATGTTGAAGGCAACACATCACAGATTATATCTATGGATGGTAAGTATAGCTAACACCCATACCTACTTCATAGGGCGTCCAGTGAATAAAATTGTGTAGCCACTTGTAAAGATAACTTGCCAGTTATAAAGAGTTGTTTTTGTGAGTTTTACAGTTATGGATTCAATAGTACTATAGTTTGCTCTATAGCATTACACAGTTTGTGTTACATAGTTATTATGGAATTTTTAAGAGACAGTGGAGTGAGATTAGAATACAAAAACAGTCTATTATGGCACATGTGCACAAGTATACACCGGCCAAACATTATGGTTCATATAAACATTAGTTACATTTGAGTAATGTTGTAAATGTAAAACCTGTAAACCTATTTTTAATAAATGTATTTATTTTAGTCTGACAGCAAGCAGTTATATCCACAAATTATATTTTTATAAAGATAAATAAAATATACAACAAAAAGTGGAGGTAAAAAAAATTGTATTATTGTAATAATAACATTTTTTAAATTTCAGACCAATTTGCAGTTACGAGTGGGGAAAACAATGTTTACTCTAATAGCTACCTTATACAGCCTGAAATTAGCGCGACTACACAAGTAAGTTCAAAATCTCTACATTAGAAAATAGGATAGGACTTCTGTATAAGGTCTGTACCTAGATTATATGTGGAAGGAAATACTGTTGCAGAAAGCATGTACCATTCCTGAGTTGTGTGGATTATGGATAAAAGAATTTCTGAAACTATTTGTGCGATGTGCATGTTAACGATATTAGGATGGAAGGCTTCACCACATCTATTCGTTCTATATCTCAAAATTCTTTCATTGATGTAAAGCTACTCTAACCCTAAGTGACATAAGATATTTTTTATTACGATTGTTGTGTTGCATCTAATAATTAAATATAATAATAATAATCTGTAGCACTCCTGTTTCCCTAACGGATAAGATTCCCTGTATCTAGGGACCCAGGAACTACGAGGACCATGGTCCCACAACATCCAGACTCAGAACAAGTAATTGCTCTTTTTACTGCGCACAAATACTTATCCTGCCGCGGGAATCGTACCTGCTACCTCCGGGATATGAGCCGACTTGCTCAACCACCACACCATAGAGACTATCAATAATTGCAGTGTTACTAGCAGCAGTATTCTGAAAAGAGAAAAGTGAATCTGCAAACACTTGTCAACATTGTTTCAGATAGAGGCAGATGCTGTGGACCCTGAAACATTTGATGCACAGCAAATTCAACAGCACAATGTAGAGGCGTTGAATGGCATTAAACAAGCAACTGATCTAACAGAGGTACATTCTCTTTTTATATTTTAAATTTTATCTTAAGTCCCAACCAAACTACTGATGTTATTGAAATTAAAGTTGTAATTAAAATCACGATGGCGCTTTATATCACCCGCTAAATCTATTTCCAAATTTCAAACGGGTTAGTTTCAGTGTTTTTGATGTGAAATATACAAACAGACAATAAACCAACTACATTATCAATATCATTATCATCGGAACTTGGTAGTTGGAGTTAAGTTTTTGGGTTTGAATTCTGCTGTATCAAAAATCAAAGTAATGAAAGTAAATTGTGAAAGAGCATGTAGCGCGCACCTGACAAGTTACCCCTCTAAAGCTGGACCCATAGCAGAAACGTGCTCACTTGAGAGTCAGTTAGTTCCCTATCGATATATGAATCTCTATTTCTCTTGGTCATTATTACGCGTGAACGGATGAAACATTTTCGCTATTTCTTTATTTGTTGTGTTTATCATTGTCAAGAAAAGTGTTTATGAAAGAAAGAAATAAGAAAGTTGAGCGGAAAATTGTGCGGTTCCGCGGGTGAAACCGCGGTGCGGTGCTAGTCCATAATAAAGGTGGCGCCACCTTAGCCATATTGTCAAATTATATCTATGTATATTCTTTTATAATATTTTAGTTTTACGTTATACGTAATAGTTATTGATTCAATTAGTTTCTACATAAGTACTTATTAAGCGTACCTATGATTTTTTTAAATTTTAGTCCTAAAGTTTGTTTTTATTGTTGCCACTCACAAAATTATCTCTAGTTTACTGTGTTTCTCCATATTTATGTTAGGATAATTTACACCAGAGTCCCAAGTACAGGCTTCGTGCTTAGTTTGGGGCTCATAGTTAAGTATAGTTTGAAGAAAATGTTTATTCTTGCACTGTAATTAAAAAATTGTAACATTTAATTTTTTGGCAATATCAAGTGCAGAACTGTGATACATTAATACCTTGTCCAATATGAAAAAATGTACAGTCCTACTGCATTTTTCAGATAACTTTAAGTGATGAACAGTACCAAGTGCTGCAGCAAAAGGGCTGGATATTAATGGAATCTAACGACAAAATATTTGTCTTGAACAGTTTGGGTCTTCACGACATCACCGCTGATGATAGTGAGTTTTGTTTTTGGGCATTTTCAATGGACTTTAAAGAGGTTGTCATCAAATTGGTCGCATATTTTTTCTGCTTTTCTATAATAACATAATATTAATAACAAATGACTAACGATCACGTATCCATAGACCTTGGACCCTAATAGGGTTCCCTGTATCTAGGGGACCCAGGTCTAAGAGGACTATGGTCCCAAAGCACCCAGACACAGCACGTATTTGCGATTTTTTTCTGTACACAAGTACTTGGTGGTAGGACTTTACTTCAAAGTTCGTCTAGGTAGGTACCACCGCTGCCGCCAAGCAGTAGTGCGCAAGCACTGCTGTGTTCCGGTTTGAAGGGCACTGTAGCTAGTGAAATTACTGGGCAAATGAGACTTTGTGATCTGATCTCACAGTTTAGTAATCTTATTACTAGATTGTGCTGATGTCTCTGGATGACGTGCACAGTGCAGTGTCACGCGAACCTCTATACTTTAGAGTTCCGAGTGACACTGCAGCTGATATGGGCAGCCGTGTCGTTTAACACCAGGCGAACGGCTAGGTCGTCACGTCATTCCTTAAAAAAAAAAAAACCTGTTCTGTCGCGGGAATCGAACCCGCCGCTTCCGGGTTATGAGCCGACCTGCTCAACCGCCACACCACAGAGGCTTTATGTTTGTTACCTCATATCTCCGTCATTTATAAACCGATTTGGGTTTTTTTCTTATTTAATTTGAAAAGATATATTAGTCCCATAGACATTTTATTGATGATAATAATCATGTATTTCTCAGTATAAAATTAAGACGATTGAAGTCAGTTAAACTCCTTTTGCGAGCAGGTCGGCTCATAACTCGGAGGTGGCGGGTTCGATTCCCGCGACAGAAAAAGTATTTGTGCACAGAAAAAAAAGCGCAAATACTTGTTCTGTGCCTGGGTGTTGTGGGACCATGGTCACACACACTAGACACAGGGAATCCTAGTTAGGGTCCAGGATCTATGTATGTGATCGTTGGGCGTTATTATTATTATTATTATTATGTGTATAGTTGCCCACGATCTACTTTGTTACTGAAGACGCGTAACGCTCTTTCTTTCGTATGGCAGATTGAGTGCATTGCACCTAATTTAGGTGTACGACTTCCGACAAGCTAGTGCCATATTCTTCTCTCTTTTATTAACATTTTATAAGGAAAATAAACTATGCTATATTTTATTACAGAACTCATTCAAAAGTTGAAAAATGAGCTTCAAGATGACGCTGACACTAATACAACAACTAATATTGGGTGAATAATTAAATGATGCATACACGGTGGAATTTAATTCGTTCTTTTCCTTAAATGTATGTACTCAGACCATGCTATAGAATAATAGTACAAGGTCCATTTAAAAAAAAAAAAATTAGTGCCTCTAATAACTTGATAACAGCCGAAATGTCTATTTAACATGTGCGGGCACCGGCTTTCGTAGTCATAAAACACCTGCTTTGTTCAATGTCACAAGACTTTTCTTCAGAATTTGAATTCACAGTAATTTGATAATACCTAGATTTGAGTTTTATTTCATAAGTACTTTTGGTATTTAGTAATATAGAAGTATTCTAAGGCATGGACTGAGTACATATATTTAAGGAAAAGAACGATTTAAATTCCACCGTGTATATTGTTTTAAAATGGTGTTGTAAAGATAATTTATTTTAAAGTTATTTTTTTACAGTCAATTAAAAATAGAAAACATAAGTGCAATACCAAATGAAAGCAACGAAACAGTCATACCGGAACAAGCCGACATCGTGGAGTATTTTATTTCAGAAAATCCGCTAAACACACAAAACTCGGAACCGGAAGAGAATTTACATTTCATTGTCGATGAAAACGATGATGACCAAATGGGTAAGCCATTCCATTCTATTGTTTGTGAATTGAAGGGGTGAGAAGGGTTTAACTGATTTTTTTCCCAAATCACTTATGAGTATCGTTGGATTCAGCGTGAAATTATCTACAATAATACATTCTCAAAATACCGAAATGAGGCTTAAACCTGGAGATTTTGAGTCCAAAAACGGTTTATCTGCCACAGGAATACAGTTCGCTTAGCATAAAAACATTATTATATTTAATTTATTATATTATATTTTTACCGATTTGAAAAATTCTTTCACCATTAGAATTCTACATTATCCCTGATGAACATATGCGATAGAATATATATAAAATAACCGTGCCAAGCCGGGGCGGGCCGCTAGTTATATACAAATTTAATAAGCATTTATTATAACTTTAGACCAGCCCACATCGTACAAGGCCAGTGAAGAGAAGTATGCTGCTGAAGTGCCAATACAATCCATAAATAATTTAAATGACGCCAGCCAAGCTAGCAAGCGGACCCGTAAGAAATGCGATTTCATAAAAATAAAAACGAAACATACATTCACAGGTAAAAGTATATATTAAGTTTTATTATAAAAGTTAACTTTCATAGTTAATTTATAGCTAATTTGAATCTAAAAAAACATTTTGACTGGAAAAGGGGTTCTAAATATAAATCTATTCTAAACGAGAATCCTGAGAGCACCAAAGGATGCCGTGTTATTATAAATAATATAAATAATAGGTCATTACCTATGAAATTGCCGTATTGTAGTACAGACTTTTTCAAACAAAAAAAGTTTTGATTGGCTATGAATTCTACATTCAAATTAATTTTGTTTTAAAAATATGACATTCTATTTACAATATAAGTCTTTTGTTTATTGATTAGCGTTGTATTTTCATTACATTTCAACATTTTTCCTCATAATGGATACTTTGAAATTTCGTGTAATTATGGAATATGAGTTCCGTCGTGGCACCAACGTGGCACAAACGACACGTAACATCAACGACGTTTACGGAGAGAACTGTACAAACGAATGTACAACCCGTTATTGGTTTGCTCGGTTCCATTCTGGGAATTTTGACTTGAAAAATGAACCTCGTGGTCGTCCGGAAACTTTGGTCAACAATGATGAATTAAAGGCGATTGTGGAAGCTGATGAATCTCAATCTACAGCTGAGCTGGCAGCAGCTTTTGATGTTAGCATCAAAACAATATTGGTCCATTTGCGACAGATTGGCAAGATAAAAAAGCTTGATAGATGGGTGCCCCACGAACTTAACGATCGCCAGCGCAACGTACGCGTCGAGACTTGCTTTGCGCTGCTTAACAGGCACAGAAATGAAGGAATTTTGAACCGAATTGTTACGTGCGACGAAAAATGGATTCTTTTTGACAATCGAAAGCGCTCAGCAAGTTGGTTAGATCCTGGTTCGGTACCAAAGCAATGTGCAAAACGAAAAATGACCCCTAGAAAGATGATGGTCACAGTTTGGTGGTCTAGTGCTGGTGTGATTCATCATAACTTTTTACAAAACGGCGAGAGCATTACTGCAGATGTGTACATTGAAGAACTGACCACAATGATGGCGAAACTCGCACGTCTGCAACCAGCTTTGGTCAATCGGTCGTCTCCACTGCTACTTCACGACAACGCGCGACCCCATACTGCACAACAGACCGTCTCTAAGCTGCATGAGTTGGGTTTGGAAGCTCTCCCTCATCCGCCATACTTACCAGATCTTGCGCCTACCGACTATTACTTTTTCCAAAATTTGGACAACTTTTTAGCGGGAAAAAAATTCAATTCCCGAGAGGCAGTACAAAACGCCTTTGAAGAGTTTGTTGTCTCCCGTCCTGCTGATTTTTTCAAGAAGGGCAAAAAAATTAAAGTCTAAACATGATTTGCTGCGAGGCTCAAACTAGGCCTGTGATTTGAAACTCAGGTCCGTATTATAGAACGATGCTCAGTCATCGATCGGTGCTCAAGCAGTGACTTCATTCATAAAGTGATCAATTAGTGAATGAAATCTCTGCTCGAGCACTGATATAATACGGACTTGAGATACGAATTACCTAAAATGAGGTTAAAGTGACTGCAATGCTTTTAATAAGAATAATTACCAAATTATATGTCTCCGCTCTCCATTTTCATTACGCTACGCAAATTATTATTTTACCCAAGCCTACTTTACTATTACTACAGATTTTAAAATACTAAAGTACTATTACTATTTGCCATTATCTATTCCTAAGGATAAGTTCATTATTATTTGCCTAAGCTTAATCAAACATTTATATAGTATTATATAATCTGTGACTGCAGAAACATAGTATCAAAAAAGCATCTAGTAATCTTCAACCGACTTCGAAGAGGATCTCAATTCGATAGTTTTTTTAAATGTCCACACGGTCACAGGTATAGTACAATTTTTAAATAACAATCTATTTTACTTTATTAATTTCAGATATTCCTGATAAAATATTTTTAGGCAAAATGGTAAATGGTAAAAAATTATTCGCAAAAGTGACGAAGCGAAATAAACGTGTCAATATTATTTATGGGAAGAAAATTGAAAAGAAAACACTGTGTAAGTATTTGGATACATAAACCATCTTCTTCGTGATCTCTCATCGATCATCGGCCTTTTAGTTTTTTTTTTTTATGTTATCGAGTACTAAATAATGTATGCATCAACACGCAAAAAGTTACCGATACATAATACGATACTGCAAATGTTATAGTGTGTATGCTTGTATGTATGTATGCTTGTTACCGCTTAGAGCTGAAACAGCTGAAGGTATTTTGATGAAATTTTGTGAAACTTCTTGTGAGATAGTGATCATTGTCAACGCAGCTGATAAAACTTCGCAGTCATCAAAATCAAATAATTTTACTTATTTCAAATAGGGTAATTTTAGCACACTTATTAGTCAAAATCAGATTACTTTAAATGCTTGATTGTACTACGCATATAAAATTACAAAAGCTTAATATTTATATATTTTATAATAAGTTTTTTAAAAGGAGGTTTTTCCACTACTGGTGCAAGCTATCCGGCATAACGCAGAAAAGAAAACTCCGATACGAAGCTTCGATTATTACACCTATAAAGAAGCTCTAAACTTTTGCAATCCTTTCGGTAATATAACAAGACCGCAGCAGGACAGCAAATAAAAAAATACTTCTATCTTGCTCACACACATGCGTGCTATCATTTAGTGATAGTGTTTTGTTTTCCAGGTAGCACAAGACTTGACGAAGTGCGTTTCACGAATATAGTCCAGGACTCGTTCCGTGAAACAACCGTATTGAGTCCAGAAACAGTCGCGGAGGCACACGCCATCGTTTCACAGCTGCTGCGGTTGTCAAACATCAAAAATTCTATTTTGGGAATTAATTTAGTCGTAACAAAGGTATACACACGCCTATGATATTTCTGATAGGCCTTCCCATAGGGCGTTATTTTGACCGGCTTCCTTGTCTCTTGCATCCAATGGCTCTTCAGCGGTTTCGACCAGAAACTGTTATATTCATTCCGTATTGAGAAATACTTGGATGATTATTTGATTACTTTTTCCAGTTATAATTTGATTTAAAAACCAAACTAAGGTCCGTATTACAGAACGATACTCAGTCGTCGATCGGTGCTCAAGCAGAGATTTCATTCATAAAGTGATCAATTAGTGAATGAAATCTCTGCTTGAGCACCCATCGATGACTAAGCATCGTTCTGTAATACGGACCCAAGTAACCGATTTTGATGTAATTTCTATGGGATCAATCTAAACATATGTCGTTAAATAAATAATTTCCTAATCGGTTTCATGAAACACCTCCGACGTGTTTATTATTTATAAAAAAACAACCGTATAAAGAACCTCGGTCTTTTTGAAGTTAGTCGAAAACTATACTTGTTGTAGATAACTATCAACGAAACCGATTCCGGCAAAGAGGTAGCACAGCCAACCCTAGTGACTGGCGTAGTCATGACGCATCAAAACGGCGACCACGGTTTCTTTCACATGCCTTACATGTTGCAACAACTACTGGATAATTCTGGTAAGGTGGGGAATTGTGCGACACTTTCAAATTAACTGTTTTTTTTTTAATTATTCTTTCTAATAGGAATAGAAAAGGGTTTGAATATTTTAACATGAAGCCTAGTACACCTGCTACGGTGGCTGCTATTTTGAAGGAAAAACAAGATGGCGGACTGTAGGTATACCCATGGCCGTAGCCAGAGGGGGGCATTGTGGCAATACCCTACCTTGAAATCAAAATGCCCTTAAAAATACCAAAAACTATGATAAATATTATAATTAAATTGATTGTTTATAGTTTAATCTTAAATCCATGCTCATGTTCTGTCACAGAAATTATTTATTTATGAATAGCTATTACGAGCCCGTGCTTTAAGCCGTGTAAGGGCTGATCAATTATTTACTTCCGCCCTACCTGTTACCAATGCGGGCATACCTCAAATTCGACTGTAGCTACAGACCTGGGTATGCCTGAATATAATGTTAGACACCCTTTCAAGGTTTTAAGTCAAGGAGTTTTAAGTTTTGATGACGTGGAAAACACTAATATAAGTTTTTTTTTATGTTAGTGAATGATGTGACGAGCTAGTCGTTCACCTGATGTTAAGCGCCACGGCCGCCCATAACAGAAGTGTCACTCGGAACCCCAAAACATATAGTTTCAACGACACTGCACTGCGCACATCATCCTGAGACATCAGCACAGTCTGGTAATAGGATTACTCGACTGTGAGATCAGATCATAAAGTCTCAATTGCCCAGTAATTTCACTAGCTACAGTGCCCTTCAAACCGGAACACAGTAGTGCTTGCACACTACTGCTTGGCGGCAGAATAACTGGCAAAGCGGTGGTACCTACCTAGACGAACTTTGCAACAAAGTCCTACCACCTAGTAAAATGTCAAAAATGTGAAATGAAGTTGATACAATAATCGTGATATTTGTCATTTTTTTTCAAGTTAGAAACTATCTATTTACGAGATCCGTCTAGTCGACAGGTATTAGTTTCTCAAATATTTTTTCGGTCTGGGTGTTGTGGGACCATGGTCCTCGTAGTTCCTGGGTCCCTAGATACAGGAAATCCTAGTTAGTATTAGTTATCCTAGTTAGTTAGAATCTATATCCTGGACCCAAACTTTTACAATTTATGTATGTGATCGTTTGGCGTTATTATAATTGTTATTTATTCACTTGAGAAGATAGTTGACGGCACTGAATATCCTTATCGATTCCGCTTTTATAAACTGGTACAAAACTTTGAACCTATTTTGGTATTGAAATTCTCACGTCGAGTGTGATTCATTTTCTAGAAATCTCACACTATTCGTGAGATACAATCTAAAATATATTAATTTATCTTGAATACCATTTTTCAGAACACAAAAACGCAAAAAAACGTGACTCGTTATCATTAGAGTCTGCAGAAGAAAAGACTGCTAGAGGCCTGATCGAGTTGTTTCATATCCACGTGTCCGAAACGAGGTTTATGGATAAACCGCCTCAAACATCCGTCAGTTTGTGTAAACGCAGTGAGTACACATACTACTTATATTGTACTCTATATTTTATGGTGTAAAAAAGAATTTTTTAAATCAGTTCACAAATGGCGAAAATATCGATGAAAATACACAAAAAAATACATACAGGCGAACATAGAACCTCCTCCTTTTTTTAAGTCGGCTAAAAACACAGAAGAAGACTTATAGGGGGTAGTTTTCTTTTTAGTGATTTCTCGTAAGTTTGTTAAACTCATGTCACCTAAACACACCAAATACTCAACGCTCATTGGTAGATAGTTGTATCGATTCTGTGGCGCATTCTGTAAAGCTAAGTATGGTGGTATGTACCCATAAAGCGAGTTAAAACTAGATTTGCACAAAAGGTTACGAAGTAATGGTTCCGCACCTTTATAATAGTTTGAATAAAAAATACAGTAATAACACTCACACACACACACACAAACGCACACACACACACACACACACACACACACACACTACACCTACTATGACAAACACATAATTTGTCTTATACTTAGATATTGTTTATTTTTATGTTGTTCTGTAAAACTAATTAGTATGATATAGTTTAGGTAAAATTAATAATGGGAGAAGCCACAAACTACTGAAACACAGTTTCCACTAGTTCGGGAGTCTATGGATTCATTATAACTTTGTAACCAAATGTGTCAATAAATAAATTTGTATTTGTATTGTAACTCTTCTGATAAAGGAAAAATGAATTAAACGGAGATATTTCAGTTTCGTTTAGCTTTACAAAATACGTAAAAAAAAACCAATTGTAACAGGGTATAATATTATTAATTGTAGTAAATTTAATTATTAGTTAAAATCATGGACGTCAACGTATAGGTAAGTGATTTCTTATAATATTGTGTGGTAGAGACAATATTCTTTGTTTTCCAGAACTTGCGCTGGACGTATTAAATGACGCTAAGAAGCGACACCCCAATCCCGTATACGCTTGCGGCACTTGCGGCGCAGTATTCAAGTCGGAAGTCTTGTTGAAGCATCATCAAGATGTAATAACTTTGACCGCTTATCCTATTTTGACGAAAACTGGCAGTATTTTAACTTTCGTGACTTGAACTCGTATTGTAAAGAAAAAACGGGTCTATTTTATTAGCGTACAAAAATTATCAAAAATTCCTCGTGACCACGGCCTATGTAACTTGGTCGAAACGTCGAGGTTAGTCATGATTATGTTTTGATAATTTTTGTACGCGAATAGACCAGTTTTATCTATACAATATGAAAACTGGCACCTACATAACATTACTCTGTATACAGAGTAATATCAACATAGGCGAGAATCTGCAACTCGAACTATAGTTTCTCTGTTAGTTACTCTGCTGTTTTTTTTTCGCCACACCTTTTATACTACATTATATGGATAGATGCTTATCATCAACAGCCTGAAGAAGTCCACTACTGAACATAGGCCTGCCCGTAGAGCGGGGCTGCTTGCCTTTTGGTGTTCCCGTTGGGCCTTACTTCTTCGACCCATGGGATCTTGTTTTTATCTTGTGACTCACGCATGGCTAACGGAAATATTTATTCTCGTTGAACACCCCTAATATATTGTGGTCATATTTCAAATAAAATTCCCAAAAGGAAAAGTTCCCCTTAAGCCCCTTAAAGGCGAAGACGAACGGAAACAATCCTTGCAT
The DNA here is from genome assembly GCA_905220475.3 of Ennomos fuscantarius. NCBI lineage: Eukaryota > Metazoa > Arthropoda > Insecta > Lepidoptera > Geometridae > Ennomos > Ennomos fuscantarius. The sequence continues at coordinate 7,565,174 of HG992039.1, forward strand.
TTATTAGCCATCTGCGGTTTTTACATGCTGTTATGTAAACATAATCTACATGCTGTCAAAAAAGTAACGGGAATGGATAATTTGTTTATGGATCCAAATTATTATTTTTTTGTTTGTGCAACTGTTTTCCATTTTGGCGCGGAGTTTGAGTTGCATCTGTTATTTAAACTAAATACTGTGCTGTTTTTAGCAACTACCTTATTCACCAGAATAAAAAGAGAAACATTTCTTTTTGCTAAACTCAAATTACCACTTCGAGGCACCCGTTTTCATCCGGTAAAAGACTATAAAAGAGCATTCGCGGAACTCAATTCCGGAAAAAGCGTTTAAAAGATGTTTTGATGATTATTCGATAGCGTAAGTCTACCATTTCTGAAGGAGAATACTTTGAAGGCGATAAAATAAATTTGGACTAACATTTTGTGTGTTATTCACAATATGTGTGATCTTTTCCCGGTAATTTCTTGACAGAATAGTATTATATATGTACTGGTACTGTGATCAAGTAAATAGCAAAAATGCACTCAATAGCCACAATGTTTTCCAGAATGAATGTTTGGAGGTTGAGGATGAGCTGACAATTGACACAGGGGACATTAAAATAGAAAACGAAAAGCTATATTCGATAACACAGAATGGAAAAGAGAAGTTATACTCTTGTACTCTATGTAAGGTAAGAAAAAGTCCTTAAAAAGCCGTTTTGTTCAAAGTCTTATCATAATATTAACTTATTGTTACAGGCAACATTTTCGAGACGTTTCAACTGTCTGAAACATATAAAAGCCCATAAAGCAGGTGAAGAAAAAAAATTGAAAGTTTACAAGTGTAAGATGTGTCCCAACACTTACTTCCATACATCTAGTTTAGCAAAACATATTGTTAAAATGCATATACAGGCACAATTAAAATAAAAAAGTATAAATCATAATTAAAGTTTTATTTATGTTTCATTATTCATTTTTATTCAAGAACAGACCTATATAAAATTAATAAATGCCCAACATCGTTTGGAATAGATGCATGTAGATAAAACGATATTATTTATTGCCAATTAATATAAAATTGAGCTGCATATTCATCACTTGCAGCTCATTATACCCACTCCAGGACATGGCCTCTTACGCCATTCATCCCTCTCTTGAGCAAGGCCTATCTTTCCAGCAAGAACTTCTTTGATGTCATCATAATCTTGCAAGAGGTCTTCCTCAGGAGTGAAGAGGGTGGTCCCAATAAATAATCTATGGAATGGATGGAAATACTCATGTATTGTCTTCTCTAGTGTAAGCTGTACATTTTTTTTGGTCTCAATTCAGCAAATTCAGTAATTATTAAAATCTTCAGAATCATTTTACCATAGCATAAATAATTATTAAAATATATCATCTGTAAAAATACCATCTAAGTCATCAAATAAATCATCAGCATCATTGCTTTGATCTAATGATGTTCCTGAAACAAAAAGGTTACAATTTAGATCAGTCAGGATATCTCAAATGGAAGACATCCAGGACCAGGCGTATGTATTACAATTACATATTAGTCAATCTTACCTAAACTATCTGAACACTTTTCAGTTCTTATCACAGTAAAATCTTCTTCATTAATAATGCTGTAGTCATCAGGAAGAGTTTTATTGCCATCATCATTCACTACCGTTGAACTATAAATAGCTAAAATATTACTCAAGGTAATATTAAGGTAGTGCTTTTTGAATGCACTGCCCGTGGTAAGAACTGTTGGTCTCTGAAGGACTAGGGCACAGCATTCTGACATTATGTATATAGAGAATGCAGACCAAGCATCTCGATGTAAGGTGCACTTGATGGTGCCTGAAAGCAAAATAGATTAGAACTTCCAATATTGGACAAAGGTATGATAGGGAATCATACATGTTTTGAAGTAATTACCAGTAGAATCTCTCAGTATAATCAAGGGATCTATGGCAGTTCTATCAACAGCTTCAACAAAAGCAGTTACAGTCTGTGCCTTTCTTCTCCTTAAATTGCCTGACAAGGCTTGCTGCTTGATTGCCTTTATACTGTCTATATCATGCTTTCTCCAAGATTGACAATCACTCTGTAATCTGTTCCATAAAGGAGACTCAAAAAGGCCTTTTTGTATGTTGTGTTCAGTACAATCTATGTCCTGAAGAATAAAATGATAGTAAAAAAACCTACTTGAAAGGTTTACATAGGAAGATTACATTGAAAATAAGTTTCACCTGAGAAAGTACTTCTATCTGACATATGCTCTCATCTTTAGGTTCTTTAAGAGCACCAGTCAACAACCCAGCTGGCCCAGGAAACTTCCTCTTGCTTTGGTGATCAAAATATGAATTTATTATCTTTCTCTTTGTGTGTTTGGGTGATATGAATGTTTGCAATGTAGATGTATTTTCTTTTTCACTCGTTTCACTTATGTTTTCAGGAACATTGTTGGTCAGTTTGACAATCACTTTGCTTCCTGTTGAGGTATTTGTAGGGGGAAGTGCAGATACTTTTTCAAAATAATGTTCAGGACTTTCACTTGCTGGTTTGTTTTTTATCCCCTTTGATTTTACAATAGGCACTTCAGGAAAATCAAACTGGGACAAAACCTGCAAATTAAAAATATAAATAAAAATGTACCTAAACGATGTTCCCGAAATTGGATGAGAAACTTTAACAAAACATACGTACTTGATCAAAATCGTCGGATTCAAACATTTTTATCCCTGACCGTAATTGGTTTCTCTCCGAAGAATTAGCTACAAATCACTGATTATGTACATACAGCTCTCATTGCATCGAATATGATATATTATGCGCGAGATTCCTTTTGTCTAAGGTTTTTAATCACAATTTGAGACTACGTTACTATAAATATAAAATATCCCCAGAAAAAAAAATAGCAATTTCTCTTCAAATATCTTGTTTCTTGCTGTGAAGTACCTATGTCTTACGATACAACCTACTTGCAAGATGTCTATGGCTGATACTTGTGAAGTAATTCTTTAACGTTTGACTTATGTACCTTTCAGAACTCTATTAATTGTATTTTCCATTTATTTAATTATATCTCTTTAAAACTACCTCAGCGCACGTTTCTTTATATGATAGCAGAGAATAAAAATAACGAGAAATATGTGAAACCCATTAGCGATCGAAAATGTCGAGTTCGAGAATCGACCCTCTTACGAGAGAAAATTATGATACTTGGGTGATACAGGCTGAGGCTATTTTAATTAAACAAAAATTATGGAAATATATCGAGGCTCCCCTAAACGCTGATACTGCGGCTGACAAAGAAGGAGACAAACAGGCAAGGTCTGAACTTATACTAATAATTGCTCCTTCTGAGCTCAAACAAATTAAAAACTGCACTACTGCAAAGGCATTATGGGATAAGCTGAAAGAAACATACGCCAGTAAGGGACCTGCGCGAAAGGCGTCTCTACTAAAGCAGCTCATATTAACTAGACTAGATGGACAAGATGTACGGAGTCACCTAGATAAGTTTATGGACACTGTAGATAAACTGGCAGACATGGACGTACAAATTAACGAGGATCTGCTAACGATAATGATGTTATACAGTCTATCAGCAGAATACGATAACTTCAGGGTCGCTATTGAGTCACGGGATACTCTTCCGAAGCCAGACGAGCTTAAAATTAAAATTATGGAGGAATCTGAAGCACGACATAGCCAGTATATAATGAAAACTGAACCTGAATCCTCATTGCCAGAAGAGGCTTTGTACGCAGCATGTAAGGTATGCAAACAAAGAGGTAACATCTTTAAACGCAAGAATCACAAAATATGCACAGACTGCTGGAGGAAAAATAAAGAAAAGCCTAGCAACAGTAAAAATAATTCAAATTCAACCAAAAATAATTTTGCTACGCATTGTCTCCTCACACAAAACAAGAATCCTGTGGACAATAAATGGGTCTTGGACAGTGGCTGTACGTCGCATATGACATATCAACAAAATTTATTTAAGGCCATAAAGAGTACATCCAGGAAACTGAACTTCGCTACAGAAGAACATACGGCAGAGATCAAAGGAACAGGTACAGTCTCATTTACAACAAAAAATGGTGATGGCACTGCATTAACGCATCTACGAGATACACTGTACGTACCTAGTCTGGCCATAAACTTGATGTCCGTCGGCAAGATGACAGATGCTGGCTGCTCTGTTTTGTTTACCAAAAATAAAGCGACGGTCAACAATACTAAAGCTGGAATAACTCTCACGGCACATAAACACAAAGACGGTCTTTACTACATTGAACCTAAACACGAGCGTAACAACCTGGCCAATGATAACGATGATACGACTCCAACCACTACTAAAAAGGGGCACTCATCAAACATCTATGACTGGCACAGAAAACTTGGTCACATGAACGCTAAAGATCTGAAGTTAGCGCTGAAAAACGAGAACTTAATTGGACTGAATTTTGATGCATCTGAAACTTTGCCAGAATGTGAAACCTGCATACAAGCAAAACTGCATCGTGTACCTGCTTCCCGTGAGAAAACAACTCAACGAACAAAAGAACGCCTAGAAATCGTTCATAGCGACGTGTGTGGACCTATCAGAACGCCCACAGTAGGCGGAAACAAGTACTTCGTCACCTTTATTGATGACTACAGTCGATACTGTCGAGTATTTATGATCAAAAACAAAAACGAAGTCTTAAATAAATTCAAAGAGTTCAAGGAGTTAGCGGAGACGCACACAGGTAATAAAATCAAGTTCTTACAATCAGATAATGGCACAGAGTACGTGAACAAGGAGTTTGACGCTTATTTGAAACGATGCGGTATACAACGAAGGCTAACCGCACCTTATACCCCTAACCAAAACGGAGTTGCTGAACGTAAGAACCGTACCCTCGTGGAGAAAGCGAGAGCAATGATGATTGACGCACGAGCACCATTAAAATTCTGGGGCGAGGCAATTTTTACTGCGAACTACCTATCAAACAGGAGTATAAATAACGCCATTCAGAACCAAACGCCATTCGAACGATGGGTTGGCAGAAAGCCGTGTATAAATCATTTGTATGTATTTGGGTGCAAAACCTATGTTTTAATTAAAGGGAAAAACGGTCACAAATTTGCACCGAAGGCAATTCCTGGAATGTTTGCAGGTTACTCTGAAACGTCTAAAGCTTTTAGAATCTTTTTACCATCGAAAAACAGCATTACGATTTCAAAAGATGTAAGAGTTATGAAGACAATGTTCTACGATGAACAGAACAAAAACGAACTCTCCGAAATGTTTGACAATAAAGAGGTTCTACACGAACAACCTATGCAAACTTCAAAACATAACCAAGTAGTTATCACATTTAATAATGAAAATCAAGAAGAACAGCAACCTGATTCTGACACTGATGACGAAACGTTGCAACAGACATCAATCGACAGAACAACAAGTCAACAAATGGAACTGAGGTTAAATAGTGAAAGTGATTACGAATCTCTTTCCAGCTCTTTCGTTGAAGATGACGATTCTGTAAATAGCGCTGATGAAACAGTCGTACCAGTTGAAACAAGGTCTTTGAGAGACAGGTCTAATATCACAGCACCTAAGCGATACGATGATTTTATTTTGGCAGCAGCGGAAGAAATTGAGAACCTTCATAAACCAAAAGAGCCTGTGACCTTTAAAGAAGCGGTTGATTCTCCGGATAAACATAAATGGCAAGAAGCCATGCACAGTGAAATAACTGCATTAAAAGAAAATCATACCTGGGATCTAGTGGATTTACCCAAAGGACGAAAAGCCTTACCCTGCAAATGGGTATTCAAGGTAAAAATGAACTCTGATGGTTCCGTCGAGAGATATAAAGCCAGGATGGTTATTAAAGGCTACTCTCAACAACCTGGAGTAGATTACGAAAAAACGTTCAGTCCAGTAGTACGTCTGAGCACAGTTCGAACACTGCTCGCCATAGCTGCTCGCGAGAACCTACAGCTGTGACAGTTTGACGTGTCAACTGCTTTCTTAAATGGTACCGTAAAGGAAGAAATATTTATGAAACAACCTGATGGTTTTCAGGACGGCACGAAACGAGTCTGTAAGCTAAAGCGCAGTCTCTATGGACTGAAACAAGCGCCACTTTGTTGGAATGCTTGCATTGCCGAATTTTTGGATAAATCTTTGAGTTCCAGAATGGGACTGAAGAATTTATCTTAAAATTCTTGAAAATATCCGAGGATGTGAAGTACCTAGGTCTTACGATACAACCTACTTGCAAGATGTCTATGGCTGATACTTGTGAAGTAATTCTTTAACGTTTGACTTATGTACCTTTCAGAACTCTATTAATTGTATTTTCCATTTATTTAATTATATCTCTTTAAAACTACCTCAGCGCACGTTTCTTTATACTTGCGATCAAATAATATATAATTTTATTATATACCTGAGTTCAGAATTATTTTTTTATTTTTTTTTGGCTCCACACCTCCGTGGTAATAGTATTCTGTGCCTCCGTGTATTTAGCCAGTGTCAAGTAATTGATAATTTATCAAGTTATCGATATTTCACGCAAAGTGTCAATCAAGTCAAGTCAGTCTAGTTAAAGTCATACTCCTAGTAAAGTGGTGGCAACTTTACTTGAAGCTTCTATGGAATTTTGGAAACAACACGAAAAGAAACGTTTCACCATCATTATACCATTTTCCCACACTCACGCCTGTAATCCAGCACTTAACGAATAGAATGCCACCAATTTTATGCACTAACACTGAAAATAACACAAGTTTTGGAAAATAATACAATGCGGTGACGCAATCTTTTCCGCGTTCCCGCCAAAACTCGTGTTCAGAATTCGAGACCAAAAATGTAAGCAAAGAAATGTTAAAATATGTCAGTGTCAAAGCGATATTTTAGAGGTACTATATATCCTCTACTTGGTCTGTGCTATACTTTTTTTCAACCGACAACTTCTTTATATACCGGCTATAAAATAAGTAGGTACTAGCACATATTATATAATAGGTACTATACTAGTACTGGTATAGTATAGTTGCATTCATGGATATTTCTAATATTTTTATGGTGATTGCATTTATATTGTGCGTTGATGTTAATTAATGTTTATAAGACCACCCTTAATTTCATGCACTGCACTTTTCAAGTTCTCAACATACGAAACTATCTAATCTAAATATAATGTACCTAATAAGTGAATTACATTCGAGTTAGAGGATTGAAGCACGAATTGAAAATAAAAGCGGCGACTGCACGAAATGTTTTGAACCACAGCAGTCCCAGTCTAAGAAAAATAGCTGCACGAAAAAAATAAACTATGGGCTAGTCTAAATTTGTTTTAAATAATAACTGAACACTAGGTCCGTATTACAGAACGATGCACAGTCATCGATCAGTGCTCAAGCAGAGATTTCGTTCTTGAAGTGAAATCTCTGCTTGAGCACCGATCGATGGCTGAGCATCATTCTATAATTGTGTCACTTTTGTGTAACTTTTTGATCTATGTACGTAACACGCAAAGAGTATATAATACCCAAAGAGCATATAACCACTACGTTTAAAATACCTATACTGAGAGTAACACGTACTTAGTATCCTCTACTTGGTCTGTGCGTACTTACGTAATTTTTCTTTGATTTATTTATGTATGTAAAATTTTTAAATTCTTTGATTTGTACATATTGTTTTCTACCAACATTTATTTATTTTTCGGCCAACGAATTTTGATTCTTGATAAAGTTTTTTAAGAAATATGACTACTTTTGATGTTTTCAACCCATTAGAAAATATTACCCTGCAATTTACCGAAGAGCAGCTAGAAAGTCTTATAGAATGGTTTGATAGCGTCGCTAAGCCCTTGTTAACCATTAACGATGGAGAACCAATTAATGTAATAACTATCGAACAATTCATGGAATTTCTAAAACTGAAAAAGTACTTACCTTGTATTTACCTACCATGAAATTACTACCTTAGACTACTTTTTATTCTATTCCATAGCCATCCATCTGCTATACTTATTTATAAATAAATCAGAAATTTGATTTGTTTCACAGTCTAGTTAGGTACTAACTATTTATTAGCCTACATGGATTGGTGGTCAACGCAAAGCAGAATTACGGGCTGGGCCTCACATAAAGGTGGTATAGCTCACGCAAAACTTTATGAGGTCTCGGAAGTTAGGCCCAAGTACTAAACTGCGCATGGTACAGTGCATTGTAAAAGCAGCCATACAATAACTATAATTTATGCGTGAGGTCATAAAGTTTTGCGCGAGCTATACCTACCTACGTGAAAATGTGTTCAAGTTGTACTAAACTCTGCTTCGCAAACTTCGCTTTGGTCCAAATCGATTTGTGGACGTTTTTATGGCCTTACCCGATTATCATTTCATAATATACTGGGGTAGTCCGCTGACGTCGAAGTTAGAGAAAAATAATGGAAAGCGCTAAAAACCATTTCTAGGATTATCACTAATGTAAAATATATTTTCAGACTTCACCGAAGAAGTTTTCACTATCCAAGCTATGCCGAAATAATGAAAGAAGCGGAGTTTTTAAAAGCTACAGTGTTAAGAATATTTACAAAAGAACAATTTCTTTACATACTCAACAAATGGGTTATTCAATCAGAAATAAAACATGAGCTTATGCTTGCATTTAAGGTTTGGCATAGCAATAAATGCACTACTTACCCCTACCTAACTCAAATTGTTGAATCTAGCCATGTCTGCAAATGCTGAAGTCACTAGGTACCTATAGTAATAATGAGATAGGTATAACTGACGTACCTAGCCTAGATACAATAGTGAATATAATATTATGATAAGCCCCGTATAGCTACTGCTGGTAAATCAAACAAAGCTCTATAAAATACAATATTTTATCGTATTTAATGTACGAGATTTTCAAAATGAAAAAATTAGATTAATAATTTATGTGTAGGTACTTAGGAGATGATAACTACCCTTTTAGCTATCGAGAAGGAATGGATGAACGTTGTATATACATAGGTAACACTAAGTTTGAGGGTAACATTCTAAAATAGTCATTGGAATAGTAAAGTGGAGTAGGCGTTTCGTCCCAGATAGTCCACATCTCAAAAATTAACTACATATACTTGTATGATATTGAAGCATTCATTTATCTTTGGAGAAATTCTGGTCACAAAAGGTTTTTGCAAGTGTTAAAGAGCAATGAAAACATACACTGAGCGGTTGGTAAAATTCTGCTAACGTCAAGCCACGTCAGTATAGTTAGATTTTTTTCTATGTTAAGGAATGACATGACGAGCTAGTCATTCGCCTGAAGTTAAGTGTCTATATCAATTGCAGTGTCACGTGACACTGCACTGCGCTCCTCATCCTGAGACATCACACAGTCTAATGATAAGATTATTAGACTGTGAGATTAGGTCATAAAGTCTCATTTGCCCAGCAATTTCACTAGCTACAGTGCCCTTCAATCTGGAACGTTGGAAGTAATTCTTGCCCACTATTGCTTGGCGTCATAATAACTGGCAAAGCGGTGATACTTAGACAAACTTTGCAGGAAAGACCTACCACCTAGTAAAATACCTGTTTATTGCATATTGCATACAGATTTTTGATACAGAACAGCGAAACTTCTTAGCAGTCGACGAAATCAAAAATATTGTTACAACGTTCGGTGATATCTTTGACGAAAATGAAACTAGAGAAATGCTACGTGATGCTAATGTACGCGGTGACGGGAACGTGCATTACGCAGACTTTGTGGAAAGTATGTTCAGTCTCGCACCAGAACTGTATAAATTGAAGGTATATACTTATCAACCTATCGTAATTTAATTACATAGTGTCAGACGCCATTTAGACTTGCAGAAATATTTAATAAGAAAAGTCGTTGCTCCACTTATATACGGTATATTATACCTACTATTGAAATCTGTAGGTCTTGCCCTGTATCGCTCGTCAAACTACGTCTTTCGTCTTTGGAAACGTTAGGACGGCCTCTGATAGGTGTTGAGTGATATGAGTCCGTCCTAACAGAAATGCTAGCAAAAACAGCAAAGACGACTTGCACCAAATATTGCAGCAATTCTTTTAACCAACTTCCAAAAAAGAGGAGGTGCTATTTTCACTCACATTTCGCCTTTGGGCGTTTTTACGCTTTTATAGCTGTTTGACCACGATATGGTAAATCGCATGAATATTGCATTACAGTCAATCATTTGGACATGTAACTATATACTAACCATAAATGTTTCTAGGTTGAATATGTGTATGACGATCCAGACGAAGATCCTTCTATACCGCCTGAGCCAGAACCAGAATTGGAACCTGAGCCTGTTGTGGTGGCACCGCCTCCACCTCCTCCGCCTCCGCTACCATCAGTGCCAAAAAAAGGCAAAAAGAAATAGGGAACGTCGCTGTTATATGTGCTATTAAGTACCTGCCTATCTAAAAATTACATTCCGTCAAAATAATTTGATGAGCTTTGGTTTTTATTATTGAAGTACGGCGTAAGCAAAGCACTCACAGATCCACTAGCTTATTTTTGTAATACAGACGAGTTTCAGTCCGTAATTATATCCTTTTGTTTTCGAATTTCCGGGAGAAATTCCTAATTTTCTTGCCATAAATCCGAATTCGGACTATTACCGACCGACTTGAGCATTTGGAATGGTCACATCACATCACAGGTCAATGGATAAGCCCTCCACCTCAACAGTCGTTAGATTTTTTTTTTGTTAATTGTCTCCACACTTTTGTGTATTTAGCCAGTGTCAAGTAATTGATAGTTTTTAAAGTTAATTTATATATATGTGTCAAGTCAAGTCAGAGTCCAAGTGGTCAAGTCATGGTCTAGTCTAGTCTAGTCAAGTCATACTCCTAGTAAAGTGGTGGCAACTTTACTAGAAGCTTCTATGGAGTTTTGGAAACAACACGAAAAGAAACGTTTCACCATCATTGTACCACTTTCCCACACTCATGCCTGTAATCCAGCACTTAACGAATAAAATGCCACCAATTTTATGTACTAACACTGAAAATAACACAAGTTTTGTAAAAATAATACAATGCGGTGACGCGATCTTTTTTGTTTTCCCGCCAAAAAACCTAATAAATATATATATATTTTGTTATGGCTCCACACTTTTGTGTATTTAGGCAGTGTCAAGTAATTGATAATTTCTCCAGTTAATTAATATATAATGCATATAGTATGTCAAGTCAAGTCACAGTCCAAGTCATCAAGTCAAGTCATAGTCTCTACCAAAACTCTAATAAATATTTTTCATCATTGTCTAAAAATAATCGATTCTCGACTTTTGGAAGAGCATAGACTAATAATTGAAAGAGAAAAATCATAAAGAATTGAGTTCCCAGTTGACAATTTGGCATTGACATATGATAAATAAAATTGAAATAGAAGGGTGACATGACAATCTTGGCGTACTGAATACAGAAATATTCTGAAATATTTTCAGTTTACCATTCATTTGCAGTTTAATTTTGCGCTAATATGTATTATAATTAGGAACATTAATTGAGCTTATACATAGCCTTAGTCTTAGTTGGTGATTGTTATAAATAGTTGGTAAAAAAAACTAGGACAAATGGATCTCGAAGACAATGCCATGGGTCTCACCTATGAACAAACAGATAAAATACTCCAATTCCAAGACTTAACGGGCATTGAGGATATGTCAATATGTAGAGACGTTTTGCAAAGACACCAGTGGGATTTGGAGGTAAAGCACGCACACTTTTCACCAATCTCATTTATGTTGTTCACTATTGTGAGGTTTCTTCAGGTTAAATGTAAATATTCATTATTTATCGAGTCGAGACGTAACCTGAACGTTCTGACTTAGGTGGCGATACAAGAACAGCTGAACATTCGTGAAGGGCGGCCTTCTGTTTTTGCGACGGAGGCGCGGGCGCCGCCCGTCGTCCATGACCATATAGCACAGCAAGTGTTCACTGATGAACCAGCGGAGGGGCCAGCTGGAGTACGAGGCCTCCTAAGCTATGTAGTAAATCTAGTAGTGTCTGTGTGTTACAACACTCTTACATCTATGCTGAACCTGCTACTCAGTTTTGTTCGGCATGATGACAGAAGATGTAAGTATTTTACTTTGTAGCATGTTATTGGTCTCTATATTAAACTCATGTGAGAATGGGTAATCAATGTTGATACAATAATAAGCTGCCTGAACTTTTGTTACTATTACTATAGAAATGGCATAATATATAATTGATACATATATGATCATTAGATACTTTTTTTTTTCAGTGGTTACTGATCCACTGGGAGATGTAATGGGATTTATCAATAGTTACACAACAAAATACAACTCGCACCCTGTGTTCTACCAAGGTACATATGCGCAAGCTCTCAATGATGCTAAGAATGAGCTGAGATTCCTAGTTGTATATCTACATTCAGAATCTGCAACTGAAACACAGAATTTCTGCAGGTAAATTTTATTTTTACCCAGCTATAAAGATGCAAAATTATTCTACTAAAAATACCTACCACATTATGATGAAAAACCTTAATTTAATTGAACAAAGCAGTCACTGACACAAATTATGTGGAGGTATTGTTTGTAGGAATCATTTTTTATGAGTTTGTTTTAAGGATTAAGGATATTATTTTTTAGAAATATAATCTGCTACAATGTAGTTTGCTTGGAAGACAAATTATGAGCTATATTGCTATCCATTAAAGGAAATATGGAAAAACAATATAAATAACATTGAGCTCATAAACAAATTATGTAAACTTAGTCATATGGACAAATCATAGTTAAATCACTGAAACCATGAATCCCCCATCACTTTAATTATTTAAAGCTCCAGAAAGTTATTAAGTAATAAACTTAATAACTTAGATAATTAATAATTAAAGCACTGTTCAAATCAACAAAATTTATTAATAGATTGAAATAAATTTTATTTGTGATCGTTAAAATGGTAGGTAGGTAATTGAATTTAAGTATTATAATAATCTTCACTCGAAAAGTTACTTAAGTTTTTTATAGACTTTGGTGTCGATTCTGTGTCACGTTCTCTAAAACTAAAGTAAATTTAAAGTATGGTGGTACTCTTCTGATAAGAGGGAAATGAAAAAGACGGAAATATGTTAATTTTGTTTAGCTTTAGAGTATGCAACACAGAATCGACACCAGTGGTTGTGAAACACTACTGTGTGATCTTAGTCATCATGAGTGTTTCGAAACTTGATAATAAGAATTTAAAATTTAATATTATTAATAATGTCAACAGGACCACCCTAGCAGATCCTGAAGTAATTCAGTATATAAACACCCATGCACTATTCTGGGGGTGTTCAGTAGACACTGCAGAAGGATGGCGAGTGGCACAGTCAGTAGGTGGCCGGCGATATCCATTGCTATGCGTAGTGTGTGTACGGGACCACCGCATGACTGTGGTAGCTAGGAGTGAAGGATCCTGCTCACCTGCTCAGCTTTTGCAGCGCTTAAGGCGCGTTGTGTCGGATAATGAAGGCCATTTAGCTGCTGCTAGGGCTGATAGGTGAGTTTTTAAAATAAATATTAAGCAAACTTAATTTTAAATAAAAAATATGTGATTCATTAGAATTCATTTTTATGCTAAAATATCCTCTACATTTGTTAGTAAAACTTGGATTGGCCTTGTTTGTGTTTCAGTTATTCCAATGGAGAAAGTTCCATGATTTATTTATGTCAACTAAAAAAAGTGCAAAGTAAAATATTCATATTCATTTATTTGGTACAATAAATATAGGTCAAAAACGGTACATGTACATAATTAGTAAACTCAAGGTACATACATAATCTTAAATTGTTAAATAAATTAATTTTAACTAAACGAAATAGAATTTTTTTGTTTATTTGATATATTTCATAATAGTTAAGATTAATAACTGACTTCTAAATGAAAAACCATAGAAACAAAATCTGATTTAAATTTTAAAAAATCCTGTTGTTTTTTTCAATCTAGGCAAAGTACATTTTTCCATTTGAACTTTCTGCGACTGATCTTATGGTTGCTTAAACAACACAGGTGGACAAATAAAAATCAGATATTGCATGGTCATGTAAGCTACTACCATTAGTGCCAAAATGCTAAGAATCAAAGATCCTCATTATAACGAGGTCATAGTTTCATAGGCCAACATATCGAGTATGTATGTTAACTTTGTATCAAGTACCGTTTTTTAGTATTTATACAGAGTTTCTATTGGTGTATGTATTTCTATATAAAAAGTATGTGTATATTGTAAACTGTTTGTGTCTTAATAAAATAAAATAAATATCCGGTTGGTTTCTAGAGTGGAACGCGAAGTGAACCAGCGTCTACGCGCGGCTCAGGATGAAGCGTACGCGGAGTCGTTGGCCGCGGACCAGGAGAAAGAGCGCCGCCGCGCCGCCGACCGCGCCGCCCAGCAACAGCGGGACGACGCCGTGCTAGAAGCTAGGCAGCAGGAGGAACAGAAGAAACTTGCAGTGAGATGATATAGATACAATCTTATTACAAAACGCGGACTAAGTAGAGGTTTAAACTTGGACTAAAGTAGTCCTACTTTCTTTTTTTTTTAAATTTGTTACGGTACTAAGTAGTTAGACCTTGACTTTATTACAAAACGCCGACTAATCGAAGACCAGCTGATACCAGAGATAGTCCATGGTTTAAATATTGACCATAGACTAAATACGAAAAAAGTTTGTTCATTTGTACCACTTAACGCGCGAAATTTGATATTTCTGTTTATTATTGTTATTGCTATTGTTACTACACTGTAATAAACATAAATATCGTAAAAATGGAGCAACAAAATATAAAAACGGAACCAAGTAGGTATATTTTTTCAAAGACTAAGATTACCTTAAAATCGTGTAACAATGAAAGGTTGACTAAACACAACTTTGTTTTGGCGCGTAAATAGTTTTTTAATCATAAAAGTTTCATTTTTCCACCTCCGTAAAACGAGTGTACTTTAACTCCATCTATCGGCTGGTATAACTTTGTTTTTGTTTTGTTTAATGTTAATGTTGCCATCTTGACATTGAGTGAATTGTCATTTTACCGCACATACCAACATAATAATACAAATTTTTCACTTTGTTATGTTGGCAATGGAGATCTACGTGCACCAACTTCAACTTCCGTTCGCCTCTCATTCGCCAGCTTACTCCCCAAGTCAAGCGTGCGCAAAGAAGTGTTACTTCAAAAATTAAACAAGTTGAGTCTCAATCAACTAGCTAGGAATACTTTTACCAAAGTGTCTTTTCCAAACAAACACCTCAAATACGATACAAAATGAAATAAGAATACGCATGATTCTATCAATTGCCTCAAATACTGTATCTATCTATCTGCAGCGACTGATCAAGAGTTCTGACCGCCCTAGGCGGACTATGAGGACGCGCCCCCGCTAGGTGTATGTGTTACGGTCGGCCTAAAAAGTTGTCCTTTAATCTGTACGACATTCAATCTTAGGGCGGCAAACCGTTTTATAGCTGACCGTACATAAAGGCACTTCACGCATTAATACGATCAAAATCCAAGACCACCGACCGAATCGAGTGACAAGTCTGTTTGTTAAGCGCGCTTTTTTAAAATTTATTATTAAAAAAATTATTATTAAAATGTATTATTGTTAAAATCAGGGAGTGCTAAGTTTTTTCAGTTCACAGCGCATTAGTTTTAGTGTTTTGTCTCGGTCTAGTTGAAATATGTAGGGTAGGTGCAATAATGCTAGATTAATAAAGCATGCTAAAGACGATGTCAGCGCGCCCCCTCGATCCTCGCGCCCTAGGCTGCAGCCTAATTAGCCTAAGGGTTAATCAGGCCCTGTCTATCTGGTAGGTGATAAGAGCGCGTGAGGAGACGGCGGCGCGACTAGCCCACGAGCCGGCGGCCGGCGCGGGCACGGTGGCGTTACTGATCCGGCTGCCGGGCGGCGAGCGACTCACGCGACGGTTCCTACTCTCTACCACCACACAGGTATTTCATTCTTCTCTTCGTTTAACGGCTTGCTATCGCTTTTTAGCGATAATTCTGCATATTTCAAGTGAGGAATTATTGTAAGGTTATATCATCTCAAAGTCTTATTTTGTCAGTCAAAATGCCACGGTAAAATGGTGGATATTTTACTAAAGCCTTGAGAAAACGAAAAAGCATAGTTTTAAAACTTGGAACCATTTGTCGTGCACGTTTACGAACACTTAACGAATAATAATCCACCCTTCACACATAACAATTCACAGGTATTTCAATTTCAAATTCAATTGATTATATAAATTCTAGTTTTTTTTGCAGGTATGCAATTAGCAATCGATGGTATTATTCCCATTTTCTCTATCTGGGCCTTCTACAGAGTTTATTTAGGCTGTCATCTAAAATGATACAAACATCTTGCGTTACTCCTTCAAAACCTGGCTGAAAAGATGTGATATTCTTATGTAATTTTGTATTTAAGATAAACTTCCGTGTGGTCATGCCCGAGTCAATCGAATAGGCCGTAGTCCACCAAAGTACATGTCCTTGAATTTTGTAAATTAACGTGCCAGATCACCATCGTAATAGCGAGTGCTTATTTCTATCATAAAGATGAAAGAAAATAGTTTTCTTTAAAAATTCACGTTGTCGTTTTATGATCCGTTGAATTGAATATAGCACGAAGTCATAGTTTACAAAATTGTGTATACGAGTACATTGGTTAATACCATATACCGCACATGTACTTTAAGTCAGGTGGTGTATCACTCCTTTGTGACAAGAATGCAACTCTCTGAGTTGCACTCTTTTCATACAACTATGTACCTAACACTGTCCACATTTGGGAAATATAAAAATTGTAGAAATAATTGTTGTGGATGTTTACTGTGTCAGCTAAATAAGGCCTATACCTAGACTACCTTGCCAGTGATTATGGATTATTATAAAATAGTGTACAATAGTTTTTCACACATGAAATAAAATTATTTTGCAAAGGTTTTTTATTTGTAATATTTCTCCATATAAAAGTTATTTTTTTATAATTTTCAGGATCTATACGACTTCGTATTCAGCCATCCGCAATCGCCGGAAGAGTTTGAGATCACCACCAACTTTCCCAAAAGGCAGGTGACGCGCGGCCCTCTCAGCTTACAGGCGGTAGGCTTGAAGGATCGAGACGTACTTTTTGTTAACGATTTGAATGCATAAGTTTAATAGCTTAAAATAGTCTGCGCTAATAAAGAAACTGTTTGGAAATGACGAAACCTAATATACAAAGACATAATTGTTGTAGTTTATTCATTTCCATGTATAGGTGAGTTTTTCAAATGGATGTGGATAGTGAAATAGGAAATATGAAAAGCGTAAATTGATGATTTTAATAAAAACTTTAAGGTCATTTTATTTTGTTTTTTAATCCGCGAATTGCTTAAGGGCCTATGTTAGCAGTGGACGTCTTCAGACTTGATGATCTTTGGCTTACGCTTTGTTACTATAAACCACCATCTGATGCTGTGATCAAAGTCTATGGACTTTCAGATGGTGTCGCTTCTATGGATCAGAGCCAAGGAAGTAATGTTCCGATCATTCACAAAATGTAGAAATCATAATTGAAGGGTTGAGAATAAAAGGGTTTAACTGTCAAATTGACAGTTTCGAGAAAATTGACTTTAAACGTCAACGGCGTCATTTTAATGTAGAGTGCTTATAAGGTAATAGAAAAGGTTTATGTAAGTTTCAGTTGCTTGAAAATGTTTTAATTCTATTTAAAAGTACTAAATATAGTACTAATTCATACAATTACTGTAAAAATATAATATAATAAAATAAATATAGTAATGTTTTTATGCTAAGCAAACTGTATTCCTGTGACAGATAAACCATTTTTAGACTCAAAATCTCGAGATTTAAGCCTCATTTTGGTATTTTGAGAATGTTGAAATTATTGAAGATAATTTCACGCTGAATCCAACGATACCCATATTTCATTTTGTCAAAAAAATCAGTTAAATCCTTTTTATTCTCACCCCTTCAATTATGAAAAAATATTAAATTTTGAAATATACAACATGATTACGTAGAACGAAGAAATTTTAGTTTGAACAATTCCCCATTCTATATCGTTGCGGATTTGGCCATCCACACCAAGGAATTCTTCATTCTATACAATAAACATGGTGTGAATGAGAAAACAATATAATTTTTATATCGTTCCTTAATCGGCGCGGCGCGGGTATTGCATGATTGTGATGGGAAAATGAACTCGTGAGATTTGGGTAGATGTTCCTACAAACATTCATCTTTGCACATTGTTACTTTTAATAACTAATAGAATATTGATTACTGGCCAACGCGCAAAGCTCGTATTAGTTTTTTGTGACATTACAATACAACTATTCTCTTAAAAAAACACGAACAAGGCTGTAAAAAGGCTGTGGCATTAGGCGAATAGTGAGCGGCTCACTATTTGCCTCCAGTTTCACCAACACCTTATATATTTTAAACTAGCTGCGCCCAGCCAGAGCAAAGTAGCCTATGTATTAATCCACTATATAAGCTTCCACTATATAATATTCGAAATTTCATCCAAATTCCAGCAGCCGTTTGAGCGTAAAAGAGTAACAAACATCCATACTACTTTCGCGTTTATAATATCAGCAGGATAGGAGGGAGTGTCCATAGATCTCGTACTGTCCGCAGTTTGCAGCGTTTCGCTAGCAGACTCATTCAGTGAGTGACTGATTCGCAGTACAAAGCAATTTGCTCTGGTCGATTACGTTGCCTAAGTATCGGAGTAAGAAGTATAGTTTGAATTTGCCTTAGTTCGCTAGCGTTTCGTGGCTAATTTGGCAGCAGTTCGCCGCTCATTCGACATTGGGTTTGCACGATTTTCCTCTCGGAGTTGGGTCAGCTAGCGGACAGCCACTTGCTAACTGTTCGCCTAGTGAAGACACAGCCTTAAGCCGTCCTCAATTATACCGAGATCTTAATTGATTTTAGGCAAAGACATTTGACATAATTTAGCAGATTTAGCACTATGAATAAATATATATTATGTATAATTAATTTTGTTCCTCGATTAATCGATGTACAGTCAAAAATATAGAACGGTACCCGAGTCCGATTCTTTCAAATAATGAATAGAATAAAATTACTTTTATAAATAACACTGGAAAATCATTACCAATAAACATTCGCTAACGCGACTTTAAAATACTTCCATCTTTGTCATTTCTCCTTTATCAGAAGAGTACCACAATGCTTTTGGTTTTAGAGAATTCGAGACTGTGTACGCAAATATTGAATATTAAAAGAATAAATATATTTTGTCGTCTCTTGAAAATACCTGGGTTTTAATACATTGATAACAAGTAATAGATAGAAATATTGTACTTGATATGGTGTTTCTTACCAGAATAGGAAAATATAATGTGCACTTTGCATTGTAAATAAGCAATATGTTTATGTACTAGCAAGCTCTGTGTACTTAAATTTATATATAATAGCTTTCACTATACATGATCCCTACAGTATCACACGTTATAATTTAAACTTTAAAAAGTAACATGACTAAAAATATTTCACAAAAAACGAGTGTGCTTTAGACCACACGACTGAAGTAAAGCTTCTTTAGCTCCATCTATCGGCCGGTATAACTTTGTTTTCGTTTTGTTCAATGTTAATGTCGCCATCTTGAGTTGTAACCATATAACGGACATACCAACATAATAACTCAAATTTAAAGTAATTTTTAACTGTTATTTGGAGATCTACGTTAACCAACAATTTTCAACTTCCGTTCGCCTCGTCACGTATTCACCAGCTTACTCCCCAAGTTAAGCGTGCGTAAAGAAGTTTTACTTCAAAAATGTTAGTTACTATCAATACATTTTCGTTTTTAAGTTAGAACTTTAAAGCTTAAAGCCATTTATAATTTGTTTTCTATTACATTAGTTAGCTGTATACATTTTGTGATAAATCTAAAAGTTCTCTGTAGCTATAGTCTTGCTTCAAATATGTTAAGGTGTTGACACTTGAAATATTTTACATACAAGATGAATAAATTGATGAAGGCACCTACTTAATTCTGTACTAATTTCCTAGGATGCCAACAAATATTGCTTCTATACCTGCATTCCCTAATTGTTCCCCATAAGTACACAAGTACTATAATTATGATAATCTATGTGTGTAGCAAATAAGCTGTATTGGAATTGGAATTCTTCTACATACAAGAAATTTTAAGATTTTAGAACTTTAATTTGTGATAATTAAATATTTCATCTTGTATGCGACATTTAGGTCCGTATTACAGAAAGATGCTTAGTCATCGATCGGTGCTCAAGCAGAGATTTCATTCATAAAATGATCAATTAGTGAATGAAATCTCTGCTTGAGCGCCGATCGATGCTTTGTTCTATAACACGGACCTTAAATTCGTTTTTGTTTTACGCACCTGCATTAAGAAAATTATTATATAAATCATGTCTTGCTTACAAAAAATTTAGTATGGTGCTAGGTTCCAGATTTTGTAATCATTTAACCCAAATTTCGACAGTTTTGTTTTTGTTCTATAAAACATTTCAAGTGATTTTAGATAAGTTGTGATTGTTAATATGTAAGTTATAGCGCTTAACTGAGTAGGTTCCCCAACGGTGGTGGGGCGGTGTGGGGGGACATGTGACGTAACAGAACTGTCTCGCTATTCACGTGAAATAAAAATACCTCTTACGATATTTACAAGTGTGTGCCTTGAATCGGTATTGACAATATTATAAACCGATAAAATGAGTAATGATAATAATATTACTGAATATAAATGTTTATATAATTATATGATGTAATAATTTTTTTTAGCATACATCCTTCTTTCTTCTTCTTAATCTTTTGGAATAAAAAAATAGATTTTTTGAAAAAGCTAATAATCTAAAAAGAACCCAAAAATGCATTTTTTCTTTTATAAAATGTTTGGAAACCATTACATATTTAGCTATGGGGTAGGTCTGGCTAAATTAGTACTATAACACTTGTGCAGCGATTCCAAAAAAAAGTAACATGGTGGGAGAAAAACTACTCATGAGAGGTGATTTATCGATAAAATTTGCCGCATTTAATTCTTCTAAAAGCTACGTAACCAGACACACCGTATAGTAATATATGTAATAAATTTTCAACGTTGAATAGAGTAGGTAGTGCAAGTTACTCTGAATATTACCCTAAACAATTCTTGACCCAAAAAATTACTGTCATCTCAATTTTACTCTAAATCTAGGTTAAATTACCTTGAGTTGGCATCAATGAACACAAGGAACGTACCGCTCCATCACCGCAGAATCTTAGTTAAGCGCTAGGATCTGTAGAATTAAACATAATCAAGGTATACCTACATAATGTTAGTTTGTGTTACATTAAGTTGCTTCAAATTTTATGTTGAAATTAATTTCCGCTGTTTACATATTGTTTTGTTTAGTGGTATAATTTATTATGAGAAAGTTATACGAGGATGAATGTAAGATCGAGAATTTGAAGTACAATCAAGCTGAACTAGACGATGCGTCAAGATCGAGTTACGGATAATGCATTTAATTTAGATGTGAGGTCTGTACTATACTATTGTTTTGTTTTATAATAGTAATATCTTTCTAAATAACATGGTTTTTATTTTTAGCTTCATCTATATCCTAGATACATATAGGTGTCCTATATAGCTCTTGCAATCGAGAAGGTAATTATATTCTAATTATTTTGACTGGCTCGATAGCTTAGTTGGTAGTAACCCTGCCTTCTGAACTCTGGGTTGTGGGTTCGATTCCCACCCAGGACAAACATCTGTGTGATGAACATCGTTCTTTTTCTGGGTGTTATATTTTACAAACAAAAAGTACATAAGTATTGTATCAGTTATCTGGTTCCCATAATACAAGCTTTGCTTAGTTTGGGGCTAGATGGCGTTGTGTGAAATTTCCACACATTTATTTGTTCAAAAGAATTCATCTCTGCAATAAACAAAATCCGTATATCAATCAGATAGGTTTTAACATAGACAAACATGTTTGTCCGTTTCTTGATAGTTAAAAAAAACAAGCACCTTTTTAAGTAATTTAATATAAATACATAAATTAACAACACCATAAACTTATAAATAAAACAATTCACCTGGAATGTAGGCACTTTAAATGTTCACAATGAATTTATCTACAAACCAATTCTTAAAATATGTGTATAGAAGTGAAAAATAAACGTATAGGTAATTGAAAAATTAAATACATTATTATACTAAATTATGTATGGTAGGAAAACGCAAGATGGCGCATCGAATCAGCGTGTTATGCGAACATTCCATCGTACAATAGTCTGCTTTAAATTTATAGGAACGCATAATTATCTTGATAACAAAAGATTGGCGAATTATTCGATTCAAACCAAAAAGCCATGACGCTATAAACATAATTTTATGTTATAGGACAGACGGATTCGAATTAGCCCATTTTTGTGAATTTCAACTATGTTAAATAGACCACTACCCAGTCACTAATACAATAATAAGCCATATTTCCTGGGTTGCAATAATTCCGGTGTCAATGTATTAGTATCGTTATATTTCTACTGAAAATGGTCCTTGTGCTAGATTGATATGTGTTAACTATTCAATACTGTGCTCTACCGTGGTATCCGATGTTCATAAATAAAGAGGTACTTATTGATTTTTTTAAAATAGCATACATTTTCCTGCGTCTAATATATAAGCTATGCTATTACGAAATAGTTGCATCAATAAGAAATTCACTTTGTATTCTTAAGCATATATTGATTTAAAAGACTATCATATTTAGATGCCGATATCTTTTTAAAGGCGTAATTTTTAGGTAACTATTTTTATAAGAATATAATTTGAAGAGTTTAATAGAAACTAACCCTGTTTGATTATGAAATTACGAAGTTACTGGATGGAATATTTACAAATTGTGAAGATATTTGTCTTTCTGTACAATTGAGCTAAATCTAATCACATTTACTTACTTATAAAATCTAGTGATCATAAATAGACTAAACTTTAAAAAAAATATCACTATGTAAGTATATATTTAAGAAATTTTATTTCTAATGTTTGTGAGGTTTCATTAAAAATGTAGAAAGAACTACAATTTATTACATCTATTCTAAAAAAAAACATGATTTTCCAAGTATAAAATTAAAAAATCTATAAAGCGGTCAAATTTGTAGAAGACATTGTGCTTCACTCATTAAAACTGAATTCTTTTGTAAGTTCGAAATATCTAGAAAGCTGGACAAATTAGTGAAACAAAAGTTTTTACTTAGTGTAAATTATTCTATTGGGTTGTTCCTAGCGCCCTCTACTATTTATAGTCGGTCTGTCTGTTTATAATTCGATTTTTTTTAAATCATTTACATTTCACATTCATTATTTCTTCGTGTATCATCAATAGATATCCATATATAGCCTGAAGATATCCACCGCAGAACATAAGAGCAGCTGCTTGCCTCCTACACTGACTCCAATGTAATTTCTCCATTACTGCCAGAATTAAATAAACTCAAGTTAATCTTAACGGCTAATGACATTCAAAATCTCTACAAGAATCATAGAATTGCACAGGCTTTAAGCAAGTTCGACAACCACTATAAAGGTACTTTTTCATTTTCTGTACATTTATTAAATCTATCTCACTCCTTACTTTTAAAATTACAATCAAAACTATTATTAAGTGAATTATTTTTCAGATATCTGTATCGAAAAATAAACCCTACAAGGGTTGAATACCATATTTTTGTCATTGATTACTTACTGGTTGTTTGAGTTGCTCTCGGATTCATTATAATTTTAGTATTTACAAGCAAATGTATTTTTGCATTTGACTCAACGGGCCAGCAAACTCGCACATGTTGAAGTTTAAGTTGAAACCAAAAGTTAGGCTATGACAAACTTCTGTGCAATTAAATGTACAATCACCGCTATGTTACGATCTTATTCACAACTAAAATATAGTCATTTTACGAAATCCTTAATTTGGTTTCTCACAAAAATTTGGTGTTAATACCTGCTAGGCGATCAGAACTCGATTGCAACCAATAGAAACAAACATTTATTTGGATTTGACAGTTTCAATACTTAGATTGCGTACATGAAATTTTCAAATTAGGAATGTTATTTCTGCTGTTTCATTGCAATCAAAGCTCCATAATCACTCCCCTGGACATGTAGGCATTGATCACAGAGCAGGAAAACAAATGACGATAGAGACAAAAGTAATAGAGATATCATTTTCGTGCCGAACAAATGGCACCGAAAACACACAGCAATCCAAGGTTACTTACATCCTGTTTTTTTTTGCACCAATCACGCTAATGACGAGTGGATACATTTTACGTCATCTGCGCAGGTAAACCGGTAAGGTCAAACCTCTCATTGAATACCTAAAGGCATTGTTTATTATTATTTATTATTTTATTTTATTATACTTATTATATTAAAAAACAATTATTATTATTTAAAATTATTATTTTGTATAAAAAAACGAGTGTGCTTAGATCACACGACTGAAGTAAAACTTTTTTATCTCCATCTGTCGGTCGGTTTAACTTTAATGTTAATGTTGCCATCATGGCAATTGTAAATAATTGACATTTAATCGGACATACCAACATAATAACACAAATTTAAAGTAATTTTTAACTTTGTTATGTTGACAATGGAGTATAGTATCTACGTTTTAACCAAAACCTTTTTTTCTTAACTTAAACTGTAAAATATCCGTTTATAAACGTTATGTTGAACAAGTACTAGTTTTATTCAAAGAGAGGTTTGATTCGCAAAATAAAAGTGATATAGAAAGGTACCTACCTAGTGTTTACAATCAAATATGAAAATTCTTGGTATTGAATTACTGAGACTTGAGTATAAGTAGTTATAAATAAAAATAACGCCCAACGATCACATACATAGATCCTGGACCCTAACTAGGATTCCCTGTGTCTAGGGACCCAGGAACTACGAGGACCATGGTCTCACAACACAGCCTCGGAACAACAACTTTATTAATTCATTGAACTAACTAGACTAACAAATTTTAGTAGTTCAATCGATTGAACTGTTAACTGTAGTACCGAGACTTTTGAGTATTGGTAGTTCAAATTATTTCATTGAACTTGTGAGACTAAAAATATCAGTAATTCAATTGACGGAAATAGACAACGATAGCGTAAAGGACGAAATATGAACCCTTTTTTTTATATTCTTACACTAATGTTATCTATATTTTTTTTGACGTATATCCATCAGTTCAGCCATTTAGTCAAGACAAGACGAGTTCCAAGTTTCAATTTTATGTGTAGTTAGTTTTGGTAACATTAGCTAAAAGTAGCCTTTTTGCAAGTCCTTGGACTTTGACTTTGAACTTAAACATACCACGGTTACTGACGTAGGATGTCTGGAAGTCATATTCTAGTACTATTTTTTGTTTAATGCACGAATATAATACGTCTTTTTCATTTCCTGTCTGTCAGAAGAATAACGCCATAATCTAAGTTTAGTTTTAGACAATACTAAACCGTAACGATACCATTTTTAATATGATTTCGTGATAAATTCAGTGTCTGTATTTATAAATAAGTACCTGGAACCGTTCCGCATATCGAATACAAATGACACAGGTTCGTGTCTAAAAGAAAATAAAATCTCTCTCTAAAAGGAACTCCATATAGCTCCTTGGAAAGACTCCGCAATTGCTTCGTTTCTGTATCCACAAACATTTGTTAAAACGCTTCTTTACCCCATAAACGCATGTATACAGCTATCTTTCATCCCGTGTTTCTGTAATAGCTCAACGCCAGTTTGAGTGAACTCTATGGGTCCGCATAGACAAGCGAAGTGGGTACATTGAGCACTGCACTTCATAAGGTCTTTTCCGAACACTTCTATGAGCAGGCGGCTATCCACCCTGCCTTTGTACCCTTGCCATGATGAACTAGAATCTGACAGGACGTTTGTGATCTTTAATCTGAAATATAGAACAAATATTATCGTCACAACTTGTGATTTTTAACCGATTTCAAAAAAGTAGGAGGCTCTCAATTCAACTTTATATTTTTATGTTACCTCAGCACTTTCGACTGGATGACCCGATTTTGATGACTTTTTTTATTTGAAAGCTTTTTTAGATTTTAGCAAGTGAGAGCCAAATAAGCACGCATATCAGCCCAGCGTCTTCGTACTTTGGAATTTGGTGATCATTCGGTTTTACTTGGGGGAACACCGTCCATGCTCATTGATCTATCTTTGTCCATCCAAAGGTTGTCTGGAAGAGATCGCTTTTTAGCGATAAGGCCCGCCCACTGTAACCTACTTATAAGCTTTCCTGTTTTGTATTTCGTCATCTTGGTGTCAATAAAGAGTTTATCTATCTATCTACTTCATTTCTGTACATATACTATACATTCGGACCCGAATCAGGATCTAGACCCAGACGCATCTACATCCGTATATAGTCTTTCTGATAATTTATTCTAAACTTCATACAAATGCATAAGTAGGTATGATCGAGACATGACACGACGTATAGAAACAGCTCAAAAAATATGTCATATTAAGATGTTACCTTTCATCCTCATCAGCCATTTCTCCGAAATCCCCGTTGAATAAAATATCTTCTTCTGTTTTATTGAAAAACATCAAATGCACTCGTTCGCTGAAATTAAAGAGGATAGTTAAAATACACTATTTTAAAGCTCAGTTGGTAGTAACCCTGCCTTCTGAACTGTGGGTTGTGGGTTCGATTCCCACCCAGGACAAACATTTGTGTGATGAACATCGATGTTTGTTCTGTGTCTGGGTGTTATATTGTATTCTATGTATGTATTTACAAACAAAAAGTATCTAAGTATTGTATCAGTTATCTGGTTCCCATAGTACAAGCTTTGCTTAGTTTGGGGCTAGATGGCGTTGTGTGAGATGTCCACACATATTATTATTATTATTTACAGTGACTACTGTGACTGAGGTAATATCTCTCTCGGAGCAAGCATGTTCCATCGTCGCCCGCGTCGCCACTTACCATCAGGTGAGACAGTGATTACGTGAATATCGATGAAAAATTAATCAATCTAGGTGGTACTTTGTTGCAAAGTTCGTCTAGGTAGGTACCACCGCTTTGCCAGTTATTCTGCCGCCAAGCAGTAGTGTGCAAGCACTACTGTGTTCCGGTTTGAAGGGCACTGTAGCTAGTGAAATTACTGGGCAATTGAGACTTTATGACCTGATCTCACAGTCTAGTAATCTTATTACCAGGCTGTGCTGATGTCTCAGGATGATGTGCGCAGTGCAGTGTCACTCGTAACTCTGTTTTGGGGTTCCGAATGACACTGTTCTGTTATGGGCGGCCGTGGCGCTTAACATCAGGTGAACGACTAGCTCGTCACATCATTCAGTAGCATAAAAAAAAAAAAACATTTTTGACAGCCTCTGCGGTGTGGTGGTTGTACCAGTCGGCTCATAAGGAGGCGGCGGGTTCAATTCCCGCGGCAGGACAAGTATTTATGCACAGAAAGAAACCTAAATACTTGCCCTGGGCCTGGGTGTTGTGGGACCATGGTCCTCGTAGTTCCTGGGTACCTAGACACAGGGAATCCTAGTTAGGGTCCGGGATCTATGTATGTAATC
Organism: Ennomos fuscantarius; assembly: GCA_905220475.3. Lineage (NCBI taxonomy): Eukaryota > Metazoa > Arthropoda > Insecta > Lepidoptera > Geometridae > Ennomos > Ennomos fuscantarius. The sequence continues at coordinate 7,592,839 of HG992039.1, forward strand.
GTTGGGCGTTATTTTATTATTTTATATTCACCTAAAAACTGTCATATAGGTTCGGAATCTCACTCTCTCTCTAGGTACCAACGTGAAAAAAAAATGTCGGTACTAAGTGAAGGTAAAAATATTTTTTGTTAAACAAAATAATTGAACAGTAAAGTAAATGATGAATGTATTACCATCTAGGGTTTGATCTTGAAAGCATAAATTTGATGAGACCAAGCATCGGCGTGACTCCAGTACCAGCTGCCAATAAGTAGATAGTTTTCACCGATTTTAACTGTAAAAACAGAAACCAGAAGTTTATTAGGTGAATTAATAAGGTACCTGTTTCTTAAATAAACAGTAAATTAAATATTCATATTTCAGTCACTTTAATGAGCTTAACCTCTGAATCGTTTTACCTCAAAGGCGTAAATACATCTGAATGTCCGGCTTGCACCGTTCCAAATTGTAGCCTTTCGGCGCTCAAATTATCCACATTTGCGTAATATAATATATAATAGAAGTAAGTATATATAGAACAGGCTTACTAGTCTTCAAATTACTTATTGGTTGCTGCTACTAATTATGGTAATTAAATCTCAGTTTTTTATATTAATGAATGACGTGACGACCTAGTCGTTTACCTCACGTTAAGCGCTGTCTTAGACGTGCTGAAGTCTCAAGACGCACACGTCGTCCTGAATATCAGGACGACGTGCGAATTTTAATAGTCTAGTAATAAGATCGCTAGTCTGAGATCGGCTAGGCGATCACGTAACTTAAATATTTGAGGGATATCATCTTTAAATATTTCAGAATAACTGTAGTAAAACTCCGTCTATCTTGCCAATACCATTATTACTATTCTTAAAGTTTGTTTTCTTACCATTCTTCATTTGATCTTCGTGGTAAATCAAAGGATGTTTAATACAATATCTGTCATGGGATTCCATATAATTGACAATCATACCTTTTGTAACTGAAAGTTCCCATAAGGTCCAGACAGACACACCGTGTCTCCGACCTTTAACGCAGTAAGATGGGGTGAAAGGGTCCCACTCTCATATCGCTTCACTGCTAGCCGGAGCGCTGGAATCTCGCTATTTTCTGCTGGACCCCAACCATCCCCAACCGGTGTGTAGGACCGAACACATTCTGAACCTTAAATTGAAAGAAATAGGATTGTTTTTAAATCTATGCTAGAAAAGGCTAAATGACGAGTGTAATTTGATTAGTGGTAAAAGTAATTAAAAAATCTTCGAAAAAAAAACATCGAAATCGCTTGCAAATTGAAAGCTGTTTATAGTATAAAAAACAAATGAACATAATATGCATCTATTTTATTTAGTAAGTATGTTCATTATTGATTCTGGAATTTAAATATCCTACCGACTACGCCAGAAAAGTTAAAATTATTTCCTAATTCTCACCTTCAATTCTTCTATGTACTCGAACGTGATGACCAATAGGCACGATGACGGGCCCCGCCTTTGGAGCCACAGATATCATGGTGGTGTCGTGACTCACTCTGCCCATGTGGTTCACTTGACACTCTACAGACCGAGGGCAGTCCACGCGAGTGGGCGGGCTAACTGTCGCTTCACCGCAACCTTTCCAAACGATCGGTTCCACTTTAAAAGCTGTGATCTGGAACAGACGGTTTGATTAAATACACCTCTTATTCGAATTACCTGGAATTGTCTTTTTCGATTCAAACAGTTATTCTAATTATGACACGATATGTATCTAATGATGTTTTTATTCTCGATTGGTGGACGTTTATCTGCACCTACTATTAAGTCTTCAACGTTTTCAAGAGTTGAAGTTAAATAACTTCTAAGTCTTCACGATTTTTCTCTGGGATATTTAAGTAATCAAATTCGATAATACATTATTTTGTTTGGAGCAAAGTTAAAGAATATCGCAAACCAAAAAATCATCAAATGGCATAATTGATTGATTTATCTTGGTCAAAATATTACTTCGCTAATAGAAGTATTGTATTCTAAGAAAGAAAATCCGACAACAACAACAACTAACAAATGTTCCTCATTTTAGAGCAGATAAAATGCAAAGTATAATCGTAGTGATCTCTTGAAATGTTATCATAAAACACCAGTCAAATTAATTAGATCAGATTAATTCCAAGAGCAGAATAAAGTTAGTATCTTTACCGTAATAAAGTGCAGGCGAGAGATAGACGTGCGATCGTTAGGTCATCCACCTTAGTAAAACTTTAATACGGGTTTACACTTGCCCTGTGGACGGCTTTAAATATAAATTTCACTAACGACGTTCCTGACGTTGCTATAGTAACTAAAGAAAACATTTCAAAATTATGTCGTTGTATCCTCACCTCTATTTTGCCGCTCTCCGCAAAGACCCTTAACTGTAGTGGCTCACGTAACTTCGCCTCTGGGACTATTTTGAGGGTTCTCAACCAGCCGTTCGTTGCCACTTCTATTAGAAGAAAGCCTTCAGCTATTCTAGCACACCCACCAGGGTTCGCTAAAGGCCCCGTGTATACGTATATCGTAAGCTTTGTAGATGTTTGGATCCAATCGTGTCGTAAAGGCTGCGGCGAATCCGTACTTTTGTCAGCTTTTTTCACGGGACTCGCGGCGGCTCTGCGACTTATCGAAACGGGCAAATCACTGGACTGTATCAAGCTCTGCATGATTTTGCTCGGTGGACTACCTTTGACGGGCTCCTCGCTTTTGGTTGCCATTTTCTTTCTGACCGGCGTTATACAGTTCGCTAGGTTTTCCATTGATTTCCGGACTAGTTCTTGTGCCTTGGATGGTTCTTTTAAACGATCGGATTTTGATGATATGCTTGATGTGTCAAATAGTTCTTCCGCGTCTGGTACTTCGTAACGTAAAGGGCCGACGAGGCATTTTGCTAAAAGAGAGTCGTAGTTGACCCAGGGATGGACTTTATCGAAGAGCTGAGTGGCGTCTATGCCTGCGCCACGCATTAGCTCTTCTTGACCTACAATGAAGGGTACGATCAGGTCACGCATGGTATGAAGCAGTTAGCTACATCTTGGGTAAAAATGATTTCTGTTGGCATACAAATAAACGAACATACATGCTTACCTCCAGGGTGGTAAGGCAGATAATGCGTGATGTTGTAGACGCGTCCTCGAATAGCCAGCCAAGCATCGTCTGGAAGGAACATCAGCTTAAGCTACCACGAAATTGTCACTCACGTAAGCTCACTATTACACGGAGCGCACTATATGTTTCTGGAACTGGCCACTTGATATCAATATTTAAAAAATATACCTATAATTATAATTATAACATTTGAAAATTTGACTCTGACTGCAGAAACAGTTTGTTAATAAAAAACTGCATTTACGCTAATGGAGAAAATTCATTCATGACGAGCTAGTCGTTCGTCTGATGCTAAGCGACACAGCTGCCCATATCACTTAGGTCAAGTATCAGTTTTCACCTTAAAGGTTAGAACGATCCCGCTTTAAGCGCCTGTCCTCCCGCCCGGTGACGCTGTAAAGTTCGGTAGAGACCAACAACATTAGCGCGTTCAAAACAAATAGTTTTCACCATTTACATTACCCAATCTAATCATTCTGGAAACTTTTAGTGCGCCCCACGTAGATATTGAAACCGGTCAAAATAAATAAATAGAAATGCAATAAAAACAAATGTACTAACTTTCTTTATTGTGAAGCGCCAGTTCTTTAGGGGAAACGGCATGTATCCTCCCACCGACGCCAGTAAGGTCCTTCCCAGAGTTGCCTAGGCGGATCCAGTCCATCAGACTGTGGCCCGGCTGCAGAGCACATTTGTTGCGGGGATTGCCTGCAAAGAAGAATCGAGTTAGTTTAATTAACCGACTTCCTTTTACGGTTTAATTTTTTTTAGAGTTCAAGAAAACTCTCAAAGTTTTGGCAAACAGCAATGAAGCCAAAAAGTTGATAAACCTATAATTTTATAAGACGTCAGTGATCACTGATTAGGGTAACCACTGTCTGCAGTCTGCAGTGCATATTTTCAAGTTTCAACAATTAATTAATAATCATCTAAATATACCCCGGTTTTTCATGTTTGACATCTGTGTCATACATGATTTCTGAATCAAATTTCATTAATATTTTATAAGAAAAACGTCTGTTTTTTTATGTGGTTTTCGCGCAAAAGCGGCTGAACCGATTTCCATGCACTAAGATTGCTACCGAAGATTTTGTGAAATGGTCCATTAGCATAACCATTTTTCATAACTGCTATGAAGAATATTTTTTCTTCCCGGATTCGTAACTAGTTATTAAAAAGTAATATTTAATCCATGTACTATAAACATATATATGGCATTTTGAGGGGATAATATAATGTAGCGTATTTACCGACTGTATAATATTAGTAATCGAAAATGTAATCTAGCTAGCCAATCTACCTAATTGAAAGCATTAGACTATATAGCTTCTGCGTAAATATCAGCAACCAAACTTTCCCACCCTAATTTATTAAACCGATAAGAAACGTTAGCCGCTATACGTGAAACGTAAACAAATAATCTAAATTGGTTTTTCAGAATTATTCAAATAACTTACCGAGTGCTAAAAGAGAGGTACTAATCGATAAACAAGCTACGATACGGTTAATATTTATGAGTTCACGCTACGTAAAATATATTTTATCTGTGTGTGAATTATTCAACGACCCGCGCCTGCAATTTTACTTTTCGATACGATTTCATACGCAATTCAAATTTCTATCTTCCGAACAAAGAATTTCTTATGACTATACAAAAATCACCGAGCCGAATATTATTAACCTACTACATACTAGGTATCGCAGCTCCACTGTCGTAACCACAGACCTAAAATTCTTTGATTTAATAAAGTAAAAAAAAATCCTCTAACCTTAAATAAAACCCAATATTTTCCCAAAGAAGATTTAAAGCGGTAAGAGCCTTTGTTAAAAGTCATTAAAATTAAAAGAGGGTTTCTGTAATTTATAATTATAGCTCATAGCCACCTGTTAAAAACGTGATTTATGTGGTAGGAAGTTTGTTGTATAGTATAATAAGTATAAAATTACTGCTTAGCTCTACCTACACCTATTCATAGAGCATGTTCGGTGTAACAGGATTTTTTTTTTAAATTCTGCTTTACCACAGAATCAGATCATTTAGGTACGTATAGTTTTTTTTACTAATATAGCTTCAAGGCCTAACAGCCTTATTAATAAACACGAACTAGCATTAGACTAGTTACACCATCTTTTGTCTCTTTCGATCCAGCGAAATATTCCAGTAGCAAAAAAAGGACAAAAGCTGAAGTAACTAATCCGAAACTAATACCCGTTTATTAATAAGGCTGTAGGTGTTTAACTATAAACCAGAAACAGCTTTTACAGATGGCTTTACCGTCCGTGAGCACCACGTGTCATTTGGCCAAGCGTTCTTTAATTTGACATGAGACCTTTTGAGGACACTCTTTCTTGTCTAGCCCCACTGAAACTTTCAGTAGATCAGCAAGGGAAATACGTCGCACATTTTGTGAAAAGGCGCATTTTAGCAGATTTATACGCTCTATGCGCGCTAATTATGCTAAAAAATTGGCTTTGTCTGTGATACTTTTCAGCTTTTAACTGGCATCTGATGATAAACTTGACAACATAGGGATGTTTTTACATTTTTGTACACTCATTTTAGGAAAAAGACTCATTCAAGTGAAAGATTTTATAAGTACCAAGAAAAAAACTAACCATTAACATGTGTCTTGAAGTTAAAAGAGGGGCATACCTACCTTATTTTATATCCGATTAATCTATACATATAAAAGAAAGTTGTAAAAAAGCGGTAGTTACACTATTTATAACTCAAGAACGGATGAACCGATTTGGCTGGAAATTGGTGGGGAAGTCGTCTACTTCCCCACCAATTTTCAATACATAGGACTTTTTATCCTGTTCGACGCGTTTTACTAATTCACCCGTGCGAAGCCGGGGCGGGTCAACTAGTAAATGATAAAAAACAAACCTACATGTCTTCATTTAGTTATAAGGACAAATGATGAAGAATGAATTCTGCAAAGAACACAAATCGTCACATGAAAACTAGTGGTTTTTTCCACAGGACAGAAATATAATATATTCGCTGAGATTAGAATGTGGCTTTAAATAATTTATTTCCGGATTATACGGCGCGGTCAACGCTTTCCAGATAACAAAACAAATATGCCAGGGACAGTGTCGAGGACAGATCGATAAATCACGGATTGGTAAAGTTCCGTTACCTTGAAAGTTTCGCTTTTTCCCTTTCAGATGTCAATTTACCTTTCCTGGCTTGTAATGTTCCATTTGTAATTCAAAACTAAGGTTGGAAAATAGGCGGTCTGACATTTGCATATTTATGGAACAAATATTTACCTGCTGGTCTCATCATTTATATTTATAATATAAGAAATATTACAGTAAAGCTATTATTACGCTTAGACAATTATGCAAACATTTGTGTAAACAGTTTGAGTAGGTGGTTACCTATTTATTTACGACATAAATTAAATTTCATTTCTTTTTAAAACGTTGTAACCGGTTATTTTTAGAAAATTCGATTTCGACGTAACGTCAATTGCCGAGGTAAAAGTCATACTTTTGTATTGAAGTCATTCGACAAGCATGTTTTGCATAATATATTTTCATCGAGAATTGTCTGTAAGGCGTTAAAGCTTAGAAAGCGGCGCAGAAACAAGGATAAACATAAAAGGATTACGAATTCAGATTTGTATTGTACATATAATATTCTCCTTAGACAAAGCTTGCCCGACACGTCCGCTTTTAGCTACGATTCCTTTCCCTCAATTTGCCGAATCATTTACCTGTAAAATGGGATGTACTTATTTCGTTTGTAAGATCCCCTTTGGTCAAATTAATCTAGGAGTGTTTTTATTTTATAGCCTCTCTAAGAATTTCATTGGTCTTTGTTATAATTGTTGTATTATAGTATGTACCTACTTAATATCTATTTATAACTTAGTAGACTAACTTAGTAGTACTTTTCATGGGCAAGCGTGCTCCACCTTAGACAACTTCGTCACTTACCATCAGGTGAGTTCTTGTCAAACGCATGTCCATTTCACCATAAAAAAATTTATTATGCTCGTCTTTACTAAAGTTCGACCGCTCCTAAGTTCGCACTTATTCCTCTGTGACATACCTAAACTGGAGTAGGTATGTCATAGAGGGATAAGAGCGAACTTAGAGCTGCAAAACTTCAGTACAGACGGGTATTAGTGTTATAAATGAGCCATTATGAACGGAGTGCAGGACTGCGGAGTAACATTAAAACTTACTGTGTAAAGCTTATGAATTAATTACTATATTTAATGACCCCTCGAAAGCTGTAACGTACAAACGCAGAGGACTGATGAAAAAGGATCAATTTTTTTGAACTTGCTAATGCTATTGGTCTCTATCGACCTTTACAGCGTCACCGGGCGGGGAAAAGATGGTCGAATCGGAAGGAGATAAGTAAGTTACGCTGTGATATGATGGGATTGTCAAAAGTACGAAGAGGACGGGACAGCACACGATAATCCTAAATTTCGGTAACTTATTCTTCCACCGGGAGGGAAACTAACTATCCCAAAGTGATCTCGGGTTTCTCGTCCGCAAGTCTCTCGTCAACAACGTAATCAAAACGGTATTCGCTGAAGGTCATACAGGTATGCGCACCGACCTCAGCACACTCAGGCGATGAAGTAGAAGCTTTTTGAGGATACAGCCGAATCCATGCATACTCCCAAAACACTTGACCAACTTTGCATTGATTCTTCAATGCAATTGGTCAAGAGCTATGGGGATGAGCTGAGAGTGGGGCCACTTGGATACGGGCAGCGTGGACCGACGGATGGCCAGTGCATCCATCGCTGAGGGAGAGGGAAGCTGCCGCTCTAAGTAGCGCTCTGTGGCGGAAGCCTATATTCAGCAGTGGACGTTTTCAAGCTGTTTGACTTAATGAACGTGGAGTGGAGTGGAGTGGTTAATTAAATGAGATTGCAGAGTCATAACGAACGTAAAGTAGTAGACAGTTACAAAAGCTATCTTCAGTAAAGGTATAGAAAGCGGGAGAGTACTACTAAGGGATTAAGAAAGATTATGATGGATGCGTATACTTAGTAAGATAAGGAAAGTGGACGAGGGAACTAATGGAACGGCATTTATCTATATAGGTATTGGTATTTACTTAGAAGGATGCATGATTTAGGTTTCTTCGCTTGAAGCGTTAACATTGCTGTTTATAAAATATTACTTATAAATATAATAAGAATTTTTCTGTATTCTTATTTCCGTCCGGACCTCTTAAGCATTAATAGAATACGCGGCAAGTGTATGATGGCGTAGTGACGCCATCTTTGTTATTTGTAATATAGAATGTTGAACGCATAAAAAGTATACCATTATTTCTGTATAACACGTCACGTGACTAAAAAGATTAATATTTGTTAACAAAAAGGTATATGAGATTAGAAATGAAATTTTATTGTACTGTAAGACAAATTTTTAGGCTCATGTCGTCTCACTGCTACCAAATGCGAGTGAGATACGTTTTCCTTACGTCAGCACAAATGAGCTCGAAAACTTATACACGTAGCCCACTTTTTATGGTTTTCCTCCTCGAAAAGTGCCAATCTTACTTTTTGTTCCTTCTACGTGCTAGCGAAATGGCCCATTATCAGATAACAGTGTCAGATTGTGTTCGGATTTGGAAAAGTTAGTATTACGTATTAAATACAATTTTTACGGTTTTTTAAATTAATTGAATAATAATAGCGCCCAACGATCACATACATAGATCCTTGACCCTAACTAGGATTCCCTGTGTCTAAGGACCCAAGAACTACGATGACCATGGTCCCACAACACCCAGACCCAGAACATGTATTTGCGCTTTTTTCTGTGCACAAATACTGATCCAGCCGCGGGAATCGAACCCGCCACCTCCGGGTTATGAACTGACCTGCTCAACCACCACATCACGGGGCTGTCAAATTAATTATTGATGATTTGTTTCTAATTTCTTAGCCTTACATCTATACCTTAACATGTAGTGCCTTTCGTGCACTACCTGTTTCCAGGTAACGAACCCGCTCTCCTCAGTACCCGCCAGTTAGTAAGCAGCTGATGTTTGACAGGAGGGAATTGCCCCATTACCGAGGCCGTTCCGCGGAACTCTCGCGTAAATCAATATTGACTCGATTAATCCAACACACCGGCACGTGTTGGCTCGACATTCTCGTCAGCCCTTAGCCACCGACTTCTAGCGACCCCACCAATTTGCGTTACCCGCTTAATTGTGATTATCTACTTGTTACGAAGTAATTAATTTTGAGATAAAGCTATTTTGGGTAACGTTTATGAAAATCCGGACATACATTTTGCTCAATCAATCGTGTATATTTTAGACGCATTTTCATAAATGGTCTCGCAATACTTGTAAAAAAATTGTAATAAAAATAGAATGCCCTCACTAATTTGTATGTACCTACTTATAATGATAATAACATCCGAGACCAGACAGGTAATAATAATAATAATAACGCCCAACGATAACATACATAAATCCTGGACCCTAACTAGGATTCCCTGTGTCTCGTAGTTCCTGGGACCCAGGAACCATGGTCCCACAACACTCAGACACAGAACAAGTACTTGCGCTTTTTTTTTCGGGTTATGAGCCGACCAGCTCAACCACCACACCACAGAGGTTGTCTTGGTCTTGGTCGTGGTTGTTAGTTAACGTGGTTGCTGGGTACCTATATTTTAACCCCTTCTGAATAACTCGATATCACCGGTCGGTGTAATTTATTTTAAGATATTTATAGGCTTTGCATAAATATATCACGGTAGGGTGTACAGATAAATTGTTTGAATACTTCACTCGAGTTTAATTAAAATAGTTAAATTGGGTTCAGGATGAACAAATAACAAAGTTAGCGGTGACAGCAAATAGTGACAGCTCGGAGATCAGTTTTGTGTTTCTGTTTCTAATATGAATAAACCTTGCCTTTGAAAATTTTCTAGATCTGCGAAATTAAACCCGACATGAGAAAGTCAAGGAACTGTTCCTGGAGAAACATTGCCAGCGGCCGATCCACGGCTTGTGGAGATTCAAAGAATAATGAAATTCTGATAGAATTTTCAATGAATTTTATAGCCTAAGTCGGTTTTTCATTTCAACTTCAAACTAAAAGTAAGATGTTATATTTTGATCTGGTAAAATTCGATCATAGTTAGAACTCAGCTTCGGCATTAAATCGACGTTCATTTTCGTAAACTTACTTGAGAAAGGAAGGTTCTATACAAACTTTATTATTTATTCAGACAATATTAGTTTTATTAGAATATCAGACTTAACTTTCTCGCACGAATATGTATTTATTGAAAACAAGAAAATATTTGGCAAGTTATTGATTGATGAATGTTTGCTTGATATCTAAGTGGACTCTATTGGATAAACTTGGGCTCGGCTGGCTTATATTCTAAGTGATGTTTTGGTTAAGCTGCTGAATCTAAGCAAGCAGGCACAGGAGAGTGAGCGATTCAAAGTTTACCTAGGCAAACGTTAGCCAACTTGGTGTTTACATTAGATATTTGATGAAACTGCATAATTTATTCATGTAGATTAGAGCGAAGAGACACGGCGCCGTGAACTGAATGCGAAGGCTGGCTATTCACAAAGGGTAATTTCGTTCGTGCTGTTTACAAAATACCTATTTAAGGCAGGAGGCAGGGGGGAGGAAAATTTCATCTTTGATTACTTAATCTCGGGCCCTCGAAGCTATGTTAATTTCCTTGCGGCGACAATATTTCATTTAAATTATTATTAACGGAAGATGTTTCGCTAATATTTTCTCACTCATTAAATACTGGGTCAGTCTCCATGCTTTTGTTAATTAATGAATGACACTTGTGTCAGGTCAGGTCTTAATACAAGCTGCAAAAATAACACTACTGAAAAGTAAAAAACTTGCAAGCGAGATAGGTCTAAAAACAGCAGTTTTGTAGAATGAGAGCCAACAAAAGCATTCTTAGAGGTTGTTGCTATTGAGTAGGTAAGTGTCAAGATGGAAGATGGTCAGTCCGATGTGTTTGTGGAGACGGTACGCTGCATTTATATAGAAGATTGTGTTGGCAGTACGCTTGCATCGCTGTTGCTGTATTTACCAACCTGATTGCGAAGGTTTTCAGTGAAGCTTTTAAAATGAACCAGTGCACCGATATAGATTTTTTAAATGGAACCCCGAGGCTATTAAGTAAAAAGCGCTCACGCGGAACGTAGATATATACAGATGTATCCTTACTTAATATTATAAACGCGATGTATAGATGCTTGTTACTCTTTCACGCAAAAACTACTGAATAATAATGTGTGGACATTTCACACAGCACCATCCAGTCCTAAACTAAGCAAAGCTTGTATTATAGGTGTCAGATAACTGATAGAATACTTATATACTTTTTGTTTGTAAATACATACATAGAATACAATATAACATGAATGGATTTTAATGAAACTTGGAATGCCGATAGCTCATACGCTGGATTAGCTGGATCAACTATTGTGTGAATAAAAGGAAAAGTGTAAAAAGGCTTCTTCCATCTTGGCGTCTTTTTAGCTTGATGTGTGTCCGTTTTTCAATTTCCCAAGCAAATTAAGGAAGACCTTGCATTGCGTAAAGAAAAAGGATAGGACTCATAATAGTCCTGTCACACTCCACGGATACTGTAACTATTATTGCCCCACGGGGCGTGGTAATGCGAAATGTTTGTATAGGATTTATATTATACAAGCGGTTTCACCAGTGTGTTGAAAATTTTCCATACTTTCTTAACTTTTTCTTCCATAACCACCTTCTCCTGAAAATAAATAATAAACACAATAAAAAAAGAATTAGCTAAAATGTTGTATCCGTTCACCCGTGATGCGATGACCGAGGGAAATAGAGACTCATTTTTATATATTAAAGATGAACTACCTCTAAGTACCTATTACTAGTTTTACTTTGTTTACCTCTGTACTTAAATAATTTATGCAATAAAACTGGCTAATAAATGTTAAATATAATATCACACTAAGGAAAATATTGCCACTATTTGCAGTGAATTAAAATTCCGGAACACCTTTCTCCCATCCGGAGAATCAATCATCTTCAGCTGATACTCGTAAATTAAATTACCTATTTTTCTTTATTTGAGTACGGTTATTTAAGGCCTGCATTTTAGAAGGACGTGCACTAGTGTTTCGGTGGATAGGTCAAAATTCCCCTTAGATACGGGCCTATTTTTACAATATAAATGCAAAGTAATTCGTTTTTTTATATCGCAATAACATCTTTTTCTACTATAACCATAAGGCAACGTCTAAGCGTTCAAAGATCAAACACGAACACATTTGTTCGAACAAATGATATGGTGTTTTCATATTAAATTTACTTATAATGCATTCAAAACAGGCCTTGTTTACACATTTTACGATACACCTACACTCCAAACATTTTACCTCATAAAGCAAACGTTACTGTATTTGCAAGGAAAATAAAGGGGTTCGTTCCAGAAGCTGAACTATGAAAGGAAAGCCTTCAGTGCTTTATTAAAAGAACACTTGAAAGTTGTCGACAGCGCGCGGCTCTAATGAGGATATCCCAAGCCCGTCGGCTTGGAAAAATCGCTCGAGCTGCTTTTTTCTGAGAATCGCTCAAACGAACAAAAGAAAAGTTAACTATTGTATCTATTCTCCATAGATATAAAGTTCGCAGAGGGTAAAGCTGGTTCACGAAGAAATAGCGGAGCGAAGAATGGTTATAATTCAATACTAAGTGTAGCTATGACTATTTTCATTTCACATTTTAGAAGAACAGAGTAGTGGTGGATCTCTTTCACTGCTCTGCACCGCTTCGGTTTTAGATTACTGTAACAGGAACCGAGAGGATAACGGATCAACTCCAAAATCCTATTTGGATAAACAATAAAAGCAATGGAATTTCATTCACAAGATGAGAGCGCGAGATGTACGAGCCAATGTATTCAATAAAGAAGACTATTTTTACCTTTGGCAGACCTATCGACCTTCTGTGAATAAAAGATGAACTTGCAAATGGAGAGGCAGACTTTTATGTCTATATATTTAATGTAGAATATATCATGCACTCGAGGTTATGTTTTGGCATATTGGAGGCCAAACACCTGGATAAATAATTCGAAACCTTTACAGCCTTATTAATAAACACGAACTAGCTTTAGACTAGTTACACCATCTTTTGTCTTTCGATCCAGCTAAATATTCCAGTAGCAAAAAAAGGACAAAAGCTGAAGTAACTAATCCGAGACTAATACCCGTTTATTAATAAGGCTGTTAGAGTGTTAGTATTCTTTTTATTTACTTTCTACGTCGTCGTAAATTAATTCACTAGAAGTGAAAGAAGGACTAACATTACAGCTTTTAGTATATTCAGCTGAAAACGAACGCAAATTAAAACGGTTCAACTATGCAACAACACTTTCCAAGCGAGTTCTGTTTCTGAGGAGTAGTATATTTTATACGAACGTATATCGTTTTTTGCACACAAACCAAAATATCTTTCTATATATATAAACTAAATGAAATATTGCTAGTAGGTATGCGCATTACTACAAGAAAGGCTGGACCGGATTGTTTTGTTTTAAAGTGATCGTAATGCATAGTTCGAATTAGGTTTTTATGGAAAGAGAAATCGGCCAAGCTCACTAATAACGCCCAAGGATCACATACATAAATCCTGAACCCTAACAAGGATTCCGTGTCTAGGGACTCAGGAACTACGAGGACCATGGTCCTACAACACCCAATTTCAGAAGAAGTATTTGCCCTTTTTTTCTGTGCACAAATACTTGCCCTGCCGCGGGAATCGAATCCGACGCCTCTTGGTTATGAACCGACTTGCTCAACCACCACACCACAGAGGCTGATAGCTAGTAATTACTAAAGAAACATCAAAGCATTACAGTAAATATTTTTTGTACTATTTTATTGATTAGAGGTCATTTTTCAGTAGTGAAATAAGAGCGGCGTAAACTGTCGAGTCCCAAGAAGCGAGCAGTGTTCAATTTAGAGGCTCCTCCAAAACGGAAACTGTCGAGGGAACCTCTTGCTCATTCTATCGACTGGTAGGTAAACTTATATATTCTACCTATAGGTATGGTATTCACACTGCACTGTTGACTGCAGAGGGTATTAGGATACATTTGCAGTGTACACTGTATCTGTTGTCGTACCGTACTTTGAATCGCGATAACCTATTATAGCAATTCAATTACATAACATGTAAGTACTAACCTATAGATGTTATGTTAGTAATTGAATTGGGATACCTGCAATGATTGTTTTAATGAAACGCAAGCTGCATTTCACTGCATTCGCAATTTAATATTATGACGAAAACTTTGACATATTCATACATATTTATAGGAAAGTTTATTTTAGTCTGCAAGCTCAAACGAACTAACCATATGGATAAATTCTGAAAGGTTGCTGAATGCAAACGGGCTGAATCGAATACCAAAAGGAAATTTATGTATAAGTACCGTCTTCCGTCTGGCGGTAATGAGCAACTAACTAATATAAATAACTAATTAAAATATTAAATAAATATTAATTTGCGTTTATGATAAATTAAATAAAAGTTAATCTTCTATGGCTTAAGAAATGAACTTACCACATACTTATAGACGTAGATTAAATAGGTATATAGTAGTTTCTCGTGTTCATGCATAATTTATCGCTCCACGTATCTTTTTCGTTTTGATGAATAAATATATCTGAATAACTCAACATTTTCCTCATCTTTCATTGCTTGTTAATACGACTCTAATGAGAACGAAACTGATAGGTACCAGCATAACTCCTGCGAGCGTTTGAAAAATTGGCACGAAGATTTATAAGCGCCAATTATAACGTAAATATCGATGGAAATAGAAAGTAAATATCGCACCAAAGAAGAGTGGGCGGGTATAAGGGAGTAAATATTTTGATTGGAGCCTAAAATATAAAGTATTCTCGGAAATCGGAATGACTAAGAACTTTCCATTTTAATATTTGTAATTAGATTTTCCCCAAGTAACGATGCTCGAAATCGAAAAGATTTTGCTAAAATTGTACTCATAATAACAATGAACGATAAAACACTCAGTTGGCAGCTCAATTTGTTGTACTTTGAGGTAAACATTTTTTTGTCATTATAGAACGCATTACAGCGCTCTTCAGCGCGGGCTTATAAATAAAAATGATTAGGTACCTAGAGCGAGCTTCCAACAAAATCGAATCAACCTTTATATTGTTGAACCTTCGTGTAGTACCAGTTTAGAATATGCGTAGAACCGAGTTTAAGTTTAAGAAAATACTGCATTTCATGTATAAACTCTATAATAACTACCAAATGGCTTCCTGAATAGTTCACTTTCAGCTGAACATAGGCTTACCCCGTAGAGCGCCCGTTTGAGCGGCTGCTTCCCTCTTGCATGCATTGGCTCCACAAGGGTCGTCGGGCCACCTAGTGAGAGGCCGGCCTACGCTATCCATCTAACGGTCGCCATTTGAGAACGTTTTTCCCCTATCCGTTGTCAGTTCTCCGAGCGATGTGACCAATTCTAAGAGCTATGTCAGTAATTTTAGTTTTATTGTGGATCTTTTCATTTCGGGTCTTATCTCGCATGGAAACTTCGAGCTCTCCCCATAGCTTAGTATAGCATAGACTGACCCTACTACTTCATATTCGGTTAATAATTAGCGAAATAAGAGGCGGTGTCTATTCCTAGGCACAAAATACAATACGTTTTATCAATAATAATTGAATGACGAACTTATAATTTTCACGTGTTTCAGGTACTTTTAATCGATTTAGTTTGACTGGCCTGAGAGCTCAGTTGGTAGTAACTCTGACTTCTGAGCTGTGGGTTGTGGGTTCGATTCCCATCCAGGACTAACATTTATGTGATGAACGTGTTTGTTCTGTGTCTGGGTGTTATATAGTATTCTATGTATGTATTTACAAATAAAAAGTATCTAAGTATTGTATCATTAAATATGGTTGCCATAGTATAAGCTTTGCTTAGTTTGCGGCTAGATGGCGCTGTGTGAAAAGTCTACACATATTTATTTATATTTATGCATTTTTTTATGTTAGTAAATGATGTGACGAGCTATACGTTCACCTGATGTTAAGCGACACGGGCGCCTATAACAGAACAGTGTCACTAAAACTCCAAATTAAAAAGTTTCGCGTGACACTGCACTGCGCACATCATCCTGAGACTTCAGTACAGTCTGGTAATAATCGACTGTGGAATCATATAATAAAGTCTCAATTGCCCAGTAATTTCACTAGTTATAGTGCCCTTCAAACCGGAACACAGTAGTCCTTGCAGACTACTGGTAGGCGGCATAATACCTGGAAAAGCGGTGGTACCTATCTAGACGAAATTTGCAGAAAAGTCCTACCACCTAGTAACTATATGAAAGGCAAAATGTGTACTTAATTTTAATTTTATTACCGCGTAATCTGATAAGAATATTTTTATTTGAGATGCCCCGAAATATTTTAAGGTCATCGGTATTGTAATATAGATTAACAAACATTCAACTCTTAGTATTAGTATTATTAAGTATTTTATTAGGAACCAAATACAATTTCACATAAAAGAAAATGAGAATCTACCTGCACCTGCAGAAGTACGAGACTGTGTCTATATACATACTGCAATATGGTATATGTACCTATTATACTCCTGTATTTATATATTTACTTTATACCGTTGCTACTATAACATCCTTCAATATTCACATAATCGATTATTCAATAATACATAATAAGTATTTGTAAATGTTTCAAGTGCAGAAAGCTTTTATACACCGTTATCGATTTAGCCGAATAGTATAGAGTTTATAGTATATACGCACCGAAAAAGCTTTCAGGGCAATTACCTAATGCGCTTGATACTATATCCATTAGGTTCGTCTCTAGAGACTGCTGCTAATGCCGAGCTACACGATAAAAGGTAGTGTAACGAAAAAGTACTTGGAAATAGACACAGAAATTTTATATAAGTCTGACGTCAAAACACAAAGAGCCGATATCGATACCAAAACGATTCGGTTACGAAATACGAAACAAAGCTATCGAATGATTATTTGTATATTTAGCCAGTGTCTAAGTTGTGATTTTTTGCACAACTAACTAGGTTATCTATCGGGTCGAGCTGTTATTCCCATATTTAGGTAAAAGACATAGTCTCGGTAGTGGGTAAATACTTTACCACCTAAGCATTTATGGGAAATTAAATTGACGGGATACAGAACATACCTATTTTACATAAAGTGTAGATACAACAAAACAATCCGTTCTAAGTTTAATTCAATACAATAAAGGAAACATTTTGTGTTTTGTTTGTACTGGTATTTTCCAGAAGACCCGGTTCGGCCCTACATAATAAAATAGTTTTGATAGTTTCCCTAACAATTTACGGGGATTGCTATTCCACCTGAATGTGTATTTTGGCGAATTGCTCGTTAACTGCGAGAGTTCGTCCGTGAAGGGGTTTCGAGAGCTCAAACCCCAAACGACCGGGGACATCGAAATTGGCCAACTCACTCGTACACTACCCATTAGATGGCGAGTACGAGATAACCCACTTTACCATTTGCGGCCACACGGCGATATTACGACGCCAAAACAATTAATTTACGAACTTAACTACGCATAGTTGGGGTTCGAAAATAACACAACTCATGCTGTTCCAAACTGAAATTATTGCAGATGCATTGCCTCAATAGCTTATCTGCAAATAACTTTCACATATCGAAAACGTTTGTTGAAATACAATAAGAATGTTACCTGATGACTGTACAGATAAACAAACAGCGAATGCGATGGAAGCGAACGTTGCCCTGAGACGATCAAAAACAATTCCGTGAAAAGCTTTTCGGGATGAAACAAAGATCATTTGATGTTTCTAATTTACTAATTAAATATTTGATGTAGCGTTGAAAGCAGTCTTCTACCAAAATAGAGCGGTCGTAAAAACATTAGGACGTCACGAATGACGATCATTATACAGCCACCAGCTTCGCTCGCGGCGTGGCCTAAAACGTGGCGTGGGAAAATAATTCAACCACCCATTTCACCCTCTTAAGGGTGGAATTTCGAAAAATCCTTTCTTAGCGGATGCCTACGTCATAACATCTACCTGCGTGCCAAATTTCAGCTGGATCCGTCCAGTGGTTTGGGCTGTGCGTTGATAGATCACTATGTCAGTCAGTCACCTTTGAGTTATATATAGTTAGAAGAAGATTTACGTGAGTAAGATCCCTGTTCAAAGTTTTTATCTTGAAAATCTAATTAACATAAAATAGATAAATCTTCTTCCATCAAAAATAAATTTATTCGGAATCCTTTTATTTCATTCGAGCACATTTTGAAATTTTCCGTCTGGCTAAACTGTTAAATCGAAAAGAATTCCCAAAGACAGCAACAAAATCCTAGTACAAGTGTGACACTAAGCTGCAAATACCTTATATGAGACTGCTTTTTCGCAGAAATAAGTGAATCCAGGATTTAAAAGCAATGAGACTGCCAAATCTTTCAATTTGAAAACGTAAGAGTATAGCAGTGTTGTTTAAGGTATTTATTTTCAATTGAAAACACTAAAAATTGATATTAGATCCATGTTAAAGATGATATTACATATGTGTCAATGTCCTATTGTAATAGTAACGTATGTCTATGTAACTTACTGAGACGACGGCTGATGGAGAGTGGAAGAGAAAGACTCTCTGTGCCGACCTCACTCTGCAGCGGAACGGACAAGGATGTATACTATAGGAGATAATCAGTGTAGACGTAGATATATTTAGGATGCTTCAATTATAATGTTGATCTAAATTAAAATGTTTACAGCAAAATAATGAAGTAGCAATTAAAATAATAGTTGTAATTAAAATAATGAATAAACTTGATTTGTTTGTGGAATAAACAGGTCTCAGATAGCTTTCAGCCGCTGATGCAGAGTGATTGACGTTACAAATTACTCAGTGTCAGGATGGAAAGAGCGGAGCCGAGATATCTCAATTGACAACAAAAAAGTCGATTAAAGGTTCCCTCACATGCTCCGAACTGGGATTGACATGGGCACGAGATCTAACAAAAAACATCCATCAAGTTGAATTGCGGGAGGTGTTGAATCTGGAACTATTTTAATCTTGGAATTAATTAGTACCCACTGTCTATATCAATCGAAACATTTAACCTAATTTATGACATCGTTTGTTGACATGCTCAAAAGACTTGACGCGAGACAGCAACCTAAATAAACTGCTACGGTTCGATATGACGTCAAATCTCTTTTGACTAGGAGAATAGGGAAGCTCAAGTTCGCTCCTTAGTTTTAGCCCACTCCGTCTAAGTTTAGTGGCTGAAACACACAACGGCATTTTAGATAGTGCCCGTAACAGTATGCAAATTAGAGTTACGAACCTTGGCGGGCATGAACGTAGCAATTAATGAAGCAAACATTTCGTCTTGGTTAGTGTTGGTGGAACAATAATAAAACTCGATGAAATCGTTTTATTCATTATCGTCTTCCTTTCCTCATCCATCCTTTTGAGAAACTATATGGCGCGTTTATCTCGCTATCCACCAGAGCTTAGACAAGAAACTAGTTAAGCGTACCGTAAAGATCTATGCTTAATACTTGATAAATAAAGAAATTGACACTGTGACTTTGGGGATAACTAGGAGCATTAAATACTGTTTGAGTTTCTTGGGAATTAGGTTTTCAGTAATAAAATTTCTAAATTAATACTAGTCAGTAAAATACTACTGACAAAAAAACATGTAACATTTGGCAAAAATTATGATTGTTTGCTTAGCTGGATAAAATTTATACGATATTTTTATAAATAGATTACCTCTCATTTAATAAAAACCGTGCCAAATGGGTGCAAAATTTTAATGTCGTTTAAGGCTCTCTATGATTGATCGAAACCAAAAATGTTTCTTGCTACAATTAAGCAAACTTCACAAAAAAGTCAAGCAATATAACATTGTAGCCTTTTGTTTATACTGCAAAGTTGCAGAAAATACATCGAGCAAATGCCTGGGGATATTTTACCCGATCCTCTTCAAATAAGTTTCTTTAACAAAGATATGAAAGAAACTTTTCAAACCATTGAACTTGAAGGGAAGAATCGCGGAGTAGAAATGTTTACCTGACTAGAGGAAGCTGGTACAGACGACTTTATCCACAGGAATTTTATACCACATAAATCCTGGTGTGTGATTTATATGTATTAGTAAACTTCATTGTAAATATATTTTTTGCGTATTTAGAATAGAATAGAAGCGTATTCGTAAGTCATCGATAGAAATTGATATCAGGGGTCTGCTTGCGAGGTAAATTAATAATATAAATATAATTATAAAAAAATATAATAATATAAATTAATTTGGGTTGTCTGGAGTCTCGCTTTAAGCGATAAGACCGCCCATTGTGACTTAATTCTTAAGTTTGTGCCTGTAAATTGTTCCTACAATGTGGTGTGTAAAGAGTTTTATCTATCTATCTTAATCTAGTTTTTTTTTAGAGTAATATCATTTTCTTACCATAAATGATCTTACGTATTGTTTAGGTATATTATTAAAAAGGAAATAAATGTATCAATATCATAATAATATGTATGTATCAATATAAACCACAAATGCTAAGTGTGTAACACGAAATTTGGAATGGTAGTCATTTGTTATTACTTATTCGGTGTTTGTAGAGCATTATAAAAAATATTTTTCAGTAACCAAACGCTGAACCTGTGGGTGAACCGAGATGGCGCTCTCTAATAATTCTCTCTAGAATTGCATTCAAATTACTAATAAACGAGGTCAGAGCTCATTGGATTATACGTTTCACAGAGAGTCACACGAGTTGACCTAAATAGGCTTAGGCTGTATTCGGAACAGGAATGCAACTCAATTTTATAAAATAATAATAGCTACTGCCCGCGGCTTCCGCCGCGTGACCTATAGAAAATGAAGAGATCGGACAACCAGATGTACGAAAAAGCGCCACCGGTACATGGTTAACATCCCACATGTGCGAACAAAGAGATTTGGCTCCACATTTATCATGCGAACCGCCAAAGAGTGGAACGCTTTACCGGCATCCGTATTTCCCGAAAACTACAACCTTGGAGTCTTCAAATCGAGAGTGAACAGGTATCTTCAAGGTAAGCGTGTTACATCCTAGACCGCATCGTCACTTACCATCAGGTGCGATAGTGGTCAAACGCGAGCCTATCTAACAACAAAAAAGAATTTTTTATAGATAATTCAACCACCCATTTCACCCCTTAGGGGTGGAATTTCAATTAGCCTTTCCTTTCCTTTCCTACACTTTACAAAGAACACACCCTCCAAATTTCAAGTCTCTGGGACCAGCGGTTTGGGCTGTGCGTTGATTTATAAGTCAGTCAGTCAGTCAGGACTTTGAATTTTATATGTACAGATGACCAGAATATTTATAGTAAGTCTAATCTCTCGACCATAGAGAGCTATTCACAAGTAGCATGGCGTCAGTGAGCAAAGCACTTTCTCTTAAGGTTTGTGTCTCGCCGCCGGCGCTCGTCAATTTGTAATTTTTTTATTGCATGTTAGGCGAAGCGTGTTCTTTTATTTTCATAATTAGTTGTGGAGACTGTTAATGGGCTCTTTAAGTTTATTTTATTATTTAATTTTTAATGATTTTATTTTCGTGAGTATGACACATTTTGTACGATAAATTCAGAGATTTCAACTTTCATTGAAATGATTGCAGTTTTAATTTTGGATACTTCATGTACATATTTTATTTCACCTAAATAAATGTTTCGTTGCCAAAACATATTTTCTTCTTCTGATCTAGCTAATGGTCTGGTCTGGGGGTAGCTCTGATAAAGTTAGAATAATTAGGCCGACCCACCAAAATGTAAGTTTTCTAGCTTTAAACGCATTATTAAATTATAATGTATTTAAGTTATTAGAAGATTATTATTATTAATAAATTAATATTTATTTTTAATTTTTATTACAATATTTTTATCTTAATATATTGTATTTAAGTATTTAGAGGTATAAAATACAATATAAAATTAATATCTAACCATAGATTGTATATAGCATTGCGTAAACTTTTATGTGGAAATTACCGGATACGTTTAATTTTAACCAACTTTCTAACAAAAGGTGGCAGCCTGAACCAACAATCCAGTGAAATAAATTAAAATAAAACCGTATAATTCACGTGGCTGCTGTTTAAATTTGTATTATCACTTCATCCAATCCTGGCCCATTCTGTTTCATTTGAAGGCCGACCCTTTCTATTTACGTTTATATAATTTTACATAAGTTATTATTTTCGAAGTTTATATAGGTGCACCAATTAGTTATTTGATAATTTTGTGAATGAAATCTCGTCTTCAGCAGATTCACGACTGAGCTTGGTTCTGTAATACGATCCTAAGTCAATTACTATCCAGCTCCTTGAAAATTGGTCTTTTGATACAATTAAAAATCAAATCACTATAATTTAATTATATAAAATAATGTAACTGTAATGTAATAAGGACTAATGTAACTGTATGTAGTGTAGAGTTCAGTGAAACCTTCCTTGCATGATTTAAATGTTTTTTTATATGTAATAAATACGATGTCCATTTACTTATTGTAACTTTATGTTTACCGAGAAGAAATCAAAGCTTTTACTTTCGTTTTTTTGAAGTAAGTTTTCACTAAATATATAATATGTAACTAATAAATTTATTGCCTCGTAACTAATAATTTATTTTAAAATATTAAATCAAGAGGTACTGTGAGCGTTCATTATCCAGTTCTGAGAGTCACTCGCGTCGTAAGTTTCAAATCTCGATATTGAATGGCAAAAGTTTCTTCGTGTGAAGATTATGTGAAAATACATACTCGTTATATCTTGTGGAAACTTTTGCCATTCGTAGGACGTAAACTGAAAATACACCCATTAATAGTGCTGATATAGACGTACCTACATGACATACAATTACAATATATTACAGTTAGTATTCATTTGAGCTGTTTGCATATTATTTCTAAGACTGCTTTTAAGTTACAGTTGAAACATTAAGTTACTAAGTGATACCAACGGTGAACTTTAACAACCTATACTAGTATAGTATCTGTGCAACCTTGTAAGGTTTTATCTAAAAAACATACGAAAAATTTACTAAGTATAAGAGTACTAAGTATCTATTTAAAAGTCTTATTTAACACAATCATGTATTTAATCATAATATTTACCATATGTAATTTACTACTTGGGCTACGCTTATGTTATTGCTATAAATCTCATATTTTATTGGTAAGAAAGGTTACAGACAAAGGTATAGTAGAGGACTATAATGTAAGGAAATATTATTCTTTGAGACTTAAGGGGTGGTGAGCTCCTGAAAGAACGAATATTCGTTTTATTCGTGCGGTGAATTTTCGTGCCGCACTTATCGATATTGAAGGGTACACTGGGGTCCTGATACGGTCACGGTCACACATGTGAAATAAGTACTTTTTAAGACGAATGTAACCTTTTTATAATACGTGTATCATCGACATATTCGTTCGTACATGCGACTGCCTTAGAATAGAATAACACTGATCAAAGTCTATTACTGTTAAGCATTATACTTATAACGGCCATTCTACAACTTAATGCAGGTTTTAAACTATGCCTTCGAAGGCAAAATTATAAATAAATAGGTAGGTAATTATATTATTATTAATATTTTATTATTATATGTATATATGAGGGGTATAGAATCAAATGCAGGTACAAACACAACCTTCAATTTAAAATTTAAACTGTCTATGATGTTTGCATGCCGTTTTTAAGCTGACTTTGACCCCAATGCAGATTTTTAATCTGGTTTTTATATTATTTTAAGCTGGTTTCGATGCAAAATTATAAGTTGAGATCATACACAATTGACAGAACTATATTTTTGCATTCATAGGTCAGATTTAAAAAAAAATGCAACTAGCTGCTTTTGATTCTATATAATTCATATGATTCATATATATAACTGGTACCATAATAATTAAACATAACTGACACTGCCTCAGTTTTATTTCATAGAAGTTTTACTAATTTAATATCTCATCTATCGACATTCCACATACATGTACGTTGTATCTTATGACGATATCATGATGTCATCCTTGCCGACTCCGGCGATTTACTTTTGCGTCAATGCTTACGAGTTTGGGCGACGTGCTACGTCTGATTTTGACGGTATCTATATCCATGTATCCGTAATATAAAATGAATCTCTATTTCCCTTAGTCATCGCATCACACGTGGACGAATGGAACATTTTCGCTAATTCTTTTGTTGTGTTTATTATTGCCAGCAGAAGGTAGTTATGAAAGAAAAATATAAGTTAGAAATTTTCACCATGCGGGTGAAACCGTGGGGCGCAGCTAGTGATAATATACAGTACTAGCTTCAGCCACGGCTTCGCCCAAAAAAAATTTTTTTTTTCATATATAATTCAACCACTCATTTCACCCTCTTCGAGGTGAAATTTCGAGAAACCCTTAGTGAATACCTACACTTTACAAAGAACACACCCTCCAAATTTCAAGTCTAGGACCAGCGGTTTAGGCTGTGCGTTGATATATAAGTCAGTCAGTCAGTCAGGATTTTGAATTTTATATGTATAGATGATGAGTAGAATTATATGAGTATACTTTCAGGGCATTGACTTTTATCTCTTTCTCTTATTGAAATGAAAACTCAATTTAAATGCGGCATCCCGTAAATATCATTTATTTATACCGGTACGGTACGGTTATAATGTAGGTATAAAGCCGAAATGGTGCCATGCTATAGGTACGTTGTATAACATTCAGCGATTGAATCTGATCGACAGAGTTTAACAAAAAATCGATGCTGCACGGCCGTGGTTCGCCATTTTGATGCAACCGAATTCTGCGACAACTGTCGGAATAAAACACTTTACTGGGGAAAATGTAACGGAAAAAACGATGGCGTTTATTTTTGCGTGGAGAATATTGAACGCATTATCAAAACATTCACAAAAGCTTGTTTTTAAATCTCACGAAGTTAAATGCTTCTAAATGGTATACTAGGCGTGCCTTTTAAGTTCTGTCGTTTCCATATTTCCCGGCAATTTTGAATTTGGAACTATTCTATATTCGAATGTGTTTAAATTTTGAATCTCAAAATAGTTGAAAGTATTAGGATTAATGCTATTGTTTAGTCACAGCGTCGATTGGAATCTGTCAGGTTACGTACGAAAATGAATCTTTCTAAGGAAAATTCTCGTGCAATAATTTTCTACAACTTTAGAAGTGGCCCGACACGGCTTCGGTGTTCTGAAGAGCTAACATCTGTGTTCAGTGATGAAGCCCCATGTCTGCGGACTGTCGAACGCTGGTATTTAGAATTCCAGCGTAGACATACTAGTGTTAGTGACAAATCTCACGAAGGACGCCCAAAATCCGCCTTCACTGAAGGTAGCATCATTGCTGTGAGACAACTAATTCTCGAAGATCGTCATGTGACGTATCGAGAGATAGAGGCTCTATTAGGCATCTCAGGGACAACCATTCAGAAGATGTTGCATGAAGCGCTTGGTGTGAGAAAGCTAGTTTGCCGTTGGATAC
This sequence comes from Ennomos fuscantarius, assembly GCA_905220475.3. NCBI lineage: Eukaryota > Metazoa > Arthropoda > Insecta > Lepidoptera > Geometridae > Ennomos > Ennomos fuscantarius. Next base: position 7,618,559 of record HG992039.1, read on the forward strand.
AGCATCTGCTTTCCGACGATCACAAGGCGGCCCGCGTCAGATGGTGTAAGAAAACTCTGCAAAGGTTCAACCGAGGAGAGTCAAATCATGTATACGACACCATCAGTGGTGACGAATCTTGGATCTATGCCTACGATCCTGATTCCAAATAACAATCTACAATCTGGGTCTTTCAAGACGAGCCAAAGCCGATTAAAGTTGTTCATTCTCGAAGCACTTCAAAGAAGATGGTGGCCACGTTCGTTGGAAAAACCGGCCATAGTTGCAACTATTGCACTTGAAGATCGTAGAACGGTTAACGCAGAGTGGTATACCACAGTTTGTTTACCACAAGTCATCGCGGAACTTCGAAAATCTAACTCAAGGCGACGCATCATCCTGCACCACGGCAACGCAAGCTCACACAGCGCTCGTCAAACGATTGAGTATTTGACGCAGGAAAAAGTGGAAATTCTTGACCATCCTCCATACAGTCCTGACCTAAGCCCTAACGATTTTTTTACATTCCCTAAAATCAAGAAAAGTCTTCGTGATCAAAGATTCTAGTCCGGTGAAGAAGCGGTTGACGCTTTCAAGTCAGCCATTTTGAACACCCCACTTTAGAGTGGAATAAATGTTATAATAGCTGGTTTGGGCGAATGGAAAAGTGTATTAAGCTACGTGGTGAATACTTCGAAAAACAATAAAAAGTACTATAAGGTTCTAGTTGTATTTTTTTCTTCAAACGACAAAACTTAAAAGGCATGCTACGTAGTAGAGGTATATGTTCGATAGCTTACATCTATTGCAACGGTTTGCCAATTATCTTTATAACATGAAATACGGTTTAGCGTAAGGTCAATAGTTATCGGTAATAACAATATAGACAACAGCCCCATAATCGTGTTATCTACACGTTAAAGCACACAGGTTTTTAGAAATGATCACGAGAAAACGAGGAAATCACGAGGGAAACCACGAGGCGTTCTCTCTTAATCTTGTCACAGAGATTGACTCTACTGCGAAACTCTACCAATTAAAATTCCGTTGACATCGAAATCTTGCTTTTTTCTCTCTAAATACAGACCACAATTAAACAGTCTTCTTCCTCAAATCAAACATAAAAGAGGCCTCATCATCCGTTATTTTTCCCAACCCTTTCTTTCGCAGAGGAACACAGGTAGAGCAATTTATCACAATGCACGAACATTTTCAGTGATTAATGGGCGTGTTTCCTACTTTACTATACATGTATACGAACAATTAAGGCTTTGCAAGAAGAGCTTTTGGTCCATTGCATTTTTTTTGTTAAAAATAATAAATTCAGTTTACAATCATCTATTGGCTGTGTTCTAGTTTGAGAGCCAATTCCCACTGTAGGCGTATACGAGTATGATATGTGTAGAGCCTATGGTCAAATTGTCACTTAACTTTATGTAAAATATTGGTCATTAGATATGTATAAAAAGCTTCTTCGGCGGCGGTACGATATATGTAAAATATCCCCGCGGGTGCTTGTTATTACATAAAATTGTGATTTAGGGGCAACTTGAGCCTGATCAAATTATGCTGAGATGGGTTTTGGTAAGCGGCTCCATTGCGGTTATTAAATTAAGCCTCACCGAGTCAAAATAGGTAATAACTTAGTTTTTATTGCCATGGTAATTTTTGCGAGCCACTTATACTTAAAATTGGAAAGTAATAACGTGGTTTTGTATTATGTCGACTTTAATTTAGGATTACAGTACAGTGCTAAATTCTAAAGTTAAAATGAAAGCAAATAAATACCTACCTGGTCCTATTGTATTGAAGTAAAAAAAACCTCTTGATATTTATTGCACCAGCAAACGAACCGCGTTGATCATTAATAATAATAACACCCAACAATCACATACATAGATACTGGACCCTAAGTAAGATTCCCCGGGACATTCTAGGGACAAAGAAACTACGAGGACCATGATTCCTCAACACCCAGACACAAAATATATTTTCGCGCATTTTTTTCGTGTGCACAAATACTTGCCCTGACGCGGGAATCGAACTCGCCGCCTCCAGGTTATGAGTCAACCCACTCAATCACTACACCACAGAGGCTATCAATTATACGCTATGCAAAAAATATAGTTTTCATTATATCTTTTTAATATTCGGATGCGCATATACATGATAAATGCTACATAGCTAGAAACAATAAACGAACCGGCAATGGCCTACTCCGTATAGTCTGCTACTACGAAACCAATCGATAAATATCTGAATCATATTATTCATATTGACACTTTGTGTTGGTAGCTCGTATATTCGACCTGCTCATGAATTTATGCCACTCTAACATATAATATACCTACCCATCATAACATGGTAGTATAATACAGTTTTCTAAACATATGTATGTATAGAAAACTGTATTTTACTATTACGTAATAGAGTTAAAACTTTATGGCATCGGCATGTTATGGAATGTCTATTTCCCATAGTCACAGAATAAGTAATAGTACTAGCTAGTGTATTTATTCTAACGTGCAACAAGAATTTTCAGCGTAACTTTCATGTGGTCTTGCCAGTGTCTATAAAATTTCCTATTATGGTGATTATGCTGCTAAAATACCATCCTTGGTTTATCTTTCAAATATTTTCAACTAGATTTTTTTGTCATGTTGTATTGTGATTTATATAGGTATTTAGTTGCGGTAACTTTTTTAATAACAGTTTTATTGTATACTTTAAGGAGTATATAATACAAAATCTCCCTTCCCTCTAATACAAAATCACTGTTTTTCTACCTCTAAATATATTCCGATTACAATGATTTTTAATGTGAAATATAAGTGCGTACGTCTTCCTTTTCTGAGTTTTCACAATATTGTCATAGTTACACCATAGCCACACAAAACACAACGTGAGGTTTTTTTTCAAATATCAGGATGTAGTTATATGGCTCATTTTCACTTATCACTCTAATATTATAAAGGTGAAAGTTTGTATGTGTGCTTGTGTGTATGCTTGTTACTCCTTCACGCTCAAACGGCTGAATGGATTTGGATGAAATTCGGTACCAAGATATCTTATACACTAGATTAACATATAGGCTACCTTTTATCCCGGAAAAGTGAAAATTTCCCTTGGGATAAGTAAATGATTAAAATACTTTTATCCGCGGGTAAAACCGCGGGGCGCAACTAGTTCTGAATAATATAGTTGAAAGAATGCCCGTTTTGTCTCAAGCATAATTACCACGTTAATAAATGAGAAATTATCTCAACGATATAATTAAAGTTGTGTGCAGCTATTGATATTGCATCTCATAAAATAAACAGGCGGCGATTTTCTGCGCATGCATTATATGTATTTGCACTCTTGCGACAAATAAAACTTTCTTATTCTTAGGAGAGACGACGGTCGTTGTTCTTTGCAGTTAAGAATTTTTGTTCAACTTCTTTTTATTAGTTTTCTTGGCCGGCCCAAAACTGTGTACTATTTCATTTTTATGGTTCCAAAAATGAAACTGTACCCTTATGTATCAATTTGTGGTCGGTCTGTCTATATATCTACCTGTTAAGAGTTCAAGACCCGTATTTTCAAAAACGGCTCAAGGTATTAAGCTGATATTCAGAACAAATATTAAAATCCACCACCTCATGACATTACAAATTCACCTAACACCTCATGAGATTACAGAGTTAACAATGGAGGTCGTTCTTACAAAAGTTGTGTGAAAAGAACCACAGAAATAAATTTAGTTAGAAAACTATCGTGAGTATGACACATTTTGTAAGATTAATAACGACTAAACTCAAGTCAATTAAAAGTCGAAATTACTCCAGGTTTCGGACATATTCGATGTCCTTCTCGAAAACCTTCTTCGAAACTTAACGAGTAATTTCGACTTTTAATTGACGTTAGTTTAGCCGTTATTCATCTTACAACAATAAGTTTGTGGAGTAATTACTGCTCTATGTAGTTATTGGGTATGACTATAGCTATACACAGGAGGTGTTTAGGAGGTATTGGAACTTTTAGGAGGCAAGTTTCACGCGCTTCTTGTCCGCTTAGCTAGAATACAAATCAATATCTGACTCGACTTATCTGATTTTATACTTTCAGTTGTGCACAATTACATCCTCTTAAGCTGAATATGCCTGAGTTTTTGATTTTGAACGTTAAGAGCTGTGGAAGTATCTGTAAACTAAATTCAGTTGTATTTGAGTAGTTTCGAACGAACAATCATCTTCAGCTGTTTTGCAAGTTACTTGCATTTGCTTGCATGACATTTTTATTTCTGTACTAATTATACTGATAAATTAAAAGCTTCATTGTGGTATAAAATATGCGCCTATTTTATTTAATTAAGTTAGTTCGTATTAAACGTTTAACGCATTCTTTATACGAATAGTACTAATTTGTCCAAATTTGTGAATAACTAAAATCCAAGAGCAAAGCGATCCCATTAGCTTATATAAAACAAATTAGTTACTGCCCGAGACCAACCTTTATAATCATACGGGGAGTAAAAGTTATACGTTCTCAGGAACAAAAATAGGTCGACGACACTTCAATTCCCTGTTGAAAGGGTCAACACTTGTCTTGCTGACCTCCTGTCCAGCTATTACGTACCCATGTTGTTATGAACGATGTCTGTAATATCTTCTGAAGCCATCGATCAGATAGGCCAATAAATACGTTATATTTCATCAGTCTTCGTGTCGCCACCGAAGAATATATTAAGGTTGGTGAAGGATATACTTTACTCTAAAAGCATATAAGTGTGCTCGCCTCAATACCACAACACACCTAAGTTACGTACATAAGTTATGAGTGTCAGTGTAGTGAAGCATGTGTGCGTATTTAAGGTGCGTGTTCGTATTTACTCACAATTTTCCACTCCATTAAGTGCGTACGATAAAGAAGTCCGAAGGTGGGCGAAGATAGGCTGAACAACGCTTAAGAGAACCGTCCTGGTATTTGAAAATATTATTGCCATTGCTCTGTTATCTGCAGGTGTGATAGAGACATAGAGACCCGTTTGTTAATTTGGCTACATTTTAGCGTTTCGGGGGAAAATGGGTTGCAACTACTAAATCTATACAGAACCTTTCGATTTTGGTGTCAATCAGTTGGGTAGATCTATAATAATTATCATAATAATAAAGACGCCCAACGATCACATATATAGATCCTGGACCCTAACTAGGATTCCCTGTGTCTATAGGGACCCAGGGTACGAGGACCATGGTTCCACAACACCCAGACTCAGAACAAGGATATGCGCTTTTTTTCACAAATACTTGTCCTGCCGAGGGAATTTAACCCGCCACCTCAGAATTATGAGCCGATCTGCTCAACCACCACACCATAGAGGCTGTCAATGCCGGTACTTTTTGATTTGACAACATGTGTGCGTGTTTTGTATTCAAATTACAACTACTTTTTTTTTATTCGTCATTTTATGTGACTATAACTAGAAAGATATTGCGAAAACACAAAAAAGACGCCCGAGCATTGTTTTTTTTACTATGTATATGTTTACTTAAAAAAGTCATCGAAATGAAATATATATTCAAAGGTAGAAAACGTTGGCGCTTTTTGTATGGTAAAAAGGACAAGTACTCTCTTATTAACATTATTAAATTGCAAAACTAGAATCCATCTCCTCCATCATACGAGTAGCAGAATATCGAAAGTTGACCAAACGTAGAAAAACATAATTAATTAACCGCCAAAGCCGAAAATATGTAAACAATGGATAGATGTCTTACTCTTAATAACGAATAGGGTTTCTGTGCTTCATAGTAGGTACCTATCCGTTCTGCATCGACATGCTATTTAGTATTTAATTAATATGCCATCTACACCTACTGACACCACGTTGGTCAGTTTGGTGGAAATGTTAGGTATATAGTAACATGAATTTACCAAACTCCTGAACGTTGAATTAACACCATATGACCAGATCAATGCAGTTGCATTAGAAACCTAATGGTTTACCAAAGGTTTCTGCCATTGATCTGGTCTATTTTATTAAAATAGCATTTGTTTTCTATATTTTTTAACATAATTGGTGCTATTCGGGGAATATCTGATTATTTTAGTTAAAAAAAGTCCTCCTACTGTCAAAGTTCCGTTCAAAGCCTCATAAATTATTCGTCACGTACTCTTTCGATATAAAGAGATTCCGTTTTATAAAGTTCCACCAAGTCTCGATTGAAATAAAATATCGATGTTTTTGTGAAAAAACCTTCCGGTGCCATTAATCACTAAAGCGAGTTCGTTCCGAAAAATCTTTGATCTTAGTATTTAATAATGTAGATATTTAATATTCAGTGCAAAGAAACTTATATAATGTACTCATATTTAGTCTTATCTTTGTTAGGTACTTACACTCTTGGAATATTAAATGATTAAAAAACATAAACTAACAACAGCTGTTTGTGTAGTGTGTTTTTTTGTCTTTACACTATTTAAACTACTTAGAGTCAATTTTTCAATGGCTGAGTAATGGTTATCTGCCAAATAAATAAATAAATATTTGTGGACGTTTCACACAGCGCTATCTAGTCCCAAACATAGCAAAGCTTGTACTGTGGGAACCAGATGAAGATACTTTTTGTTTCTAAATACATACATATAATACAATATAACACCCAGACACAGAACCAATGTTGATATTCATCACACAAATGTTTGTTCTGGGTGGGAATCAAACCCAAGAAGGCAGGGTGCCTTCTGAACTGTAGGTTGCGGGTTTGATACCAACTGAGCTATCGGGCCGTCGATAAATTAAACGTGAAGAAAACAAAAACAAATTTGTTTTTGTCGGTTTACGAAATTCTCTTTTTATTATTCCAATAAACAAATAAATAAATAATAATAAATATTACTTACCCGATTATTGAAAAAAACCGAGCCTAACATTGGCATAATTTGGACTTTAATCCCGTAAAACGATATTTCCACGGGAAATCGGAGAAAGTGCAGGTGAAACTACGGGGCGCCTCCCAAATTTATATTATGTACTGACAATATCATAATTATTATTTCCGTTCGATACGATAGCTGTAATAAAACTTCTTTTTATTAGTTTTCTTGGCCGGCCCAAAACTGTGTACTATTTCATTTTTATGGTTCCAAAAATGAAACTGTACCCTTATGTATCAATTTGTGGTCGGTCTGTCTATATATCTACCTGTTAAGAGTTCAAGACCCGTATTTTCAAAAACGGCTCAAGGTATTAAGCTGATATTCAGAACAAATATTAAAATCCACCACCTCATGACATTACAAATTCACCTAACACCTCATGAGATTACAGAGTTAACAATGGAGGTCGTTCTTACAAAAGTTGTGTGAAAAGAACCACAGAAATAAATTTAGTTAGAAAACTATCGTGAGTATGACACATTTTGTAAGATTAATAACGACTAAACTCAAGTCAATTAAAAGTCGAAATTACTCCAGGTTTCGGACATATTCGATGTCCTTCTCGAAAACCTTCTTCGAAACTTAACGAGTAATTTCGACTTTTAATTGACGTTAGTTTAGCCGTTATTCATCTTACAACAATAAGTTTGTGGAGTAATTACTGCTCTATGTAGTTATTGGGTATGACTATAGCTATACACAGGAGGTGTTTAGGAGGTATTGGAACTTTTAGGAGGCAAGTTTCACGCGCTTCTTGTCCGCTTAGCTAGAATACAAATCAATATCTGACTCGACTTATCTGATTTTATACTTTCAGTTGTGCACAATTACATCCTCTTAAGCTGAATATGCCTGAGTTTTTGATTTTGAACGTTAAGAGCTGTGGAAGTATCTGTAAACTAAATTCAGTTGTATTTGAGTAGTTTCGAACGAACAATCATCTTCAGCTGTTTTGCAAGTTACTTGCATTTGCTTGCATGACATTTTTATTTCTGTACTAATTATACTGATAAATTAAAAGCTTCATTGTGGTATAAAATATGCGCCTATTTTATTTAATTAAGTTAGTTCGTATTAAACGTTTAACGCATTCTTTATACGAATAGTACTAATTTGTCCAAATTTGTGAATAACTAAAATCCAAGAGCAAAGCGATCCCATTAGCTTATATAAAACAAATTAGTTACTGCCCGAGACCAACCTTTATAATCATACGGGGAGTAAAAGTTATACGTTCTCAGGAACAAAAATAGGTCGACGACACTTCAATTCCCTGTTGAAAGGGTCAACACTTGTCTTGCTGACCTCCTGTCCAGCTATTACGTACCCATGTTGTTATGAACGATGTCTGTAATATCTTCTGAAGCCATCGATCAGATAGGCCAATAAATACGTTATATTTCATCAGTCTTCGTGTCGCCACCGAAGAATATATTAAGGTTGGTGAAGGATATACTTTACTCTAAAAGCATATAAGTGTGCTCGCCTCAATACCACAACACACCTAAGTTACGTACATAAGTTATGAGTGTCAGTGTAGTGAAGCATGTGTGCGTATTTAAGGTGCGTGTTCGTATTTACTCACAATTTTCCACTCCATTAAGTGCGTACGATAAAGAAGTCCGAAGGTGGGCGAAGATAGGCTGAACAACGCTTAAGAGAACCGTCCTGGTATTTGAAAATATTATTGCCATTGCTCTGTTATCTGCAGGTGTGATAGAGACATAGAGACCCGTTTGTTAATTTGGCTACATTTTAGCGTTTCGGGGGAAAATGGGTTGCAACTACTAAATCTATACAGAACCTTTCGATTTTGGTGTCAATCAGTTGGGTAGATCTATAATAATTATCATAATAATAAAGACGCCCAACGATCACATATATAGATCCTGGACCCTAACTAGGATTCCCTGTGTCTATAGGGACCCAGGGTACGAGGACCATGGTTCCACAACACCCAGACTCAGAACAAGGATATGCGCTTTTTTTCACAAATACTTGTCCTGCCGAGGGAATTTAACCCGCCACCTCAGAATTATGAGCCGATCTGCTCAACCACCACACCATAGAGGCTGTCAATGCCGGTACTTTTTGATTTGACAACATGTGTGCGTGTTTTGTATTCAAATTACAACTACTTTTTTTTTATTCGTCATTTTATGTGACTATAACTAGAAAGATATTGCGAAAACACAAAAAAGACGCCCGAGCATTGTTTTTTTTACTATGTATATGTTTACTTAAAAAAGTCATCGAAATGAAATATATATTCAAAGGTAGAAAACGTTGGCGCTTTTTGTATGGTAAAAAGGACAAGTACTCTCTTATTAACATTATTAAATTGCAAAACTAGAATCCATCTCCTCCATCATACGAGTAGCAGAATATCGAAAGTTGACCAAACGTAGAAAAACATAATTAATTAACCGCCAAAGCCGAAAATATGTAAACAATGGATAGATGTCTTACTCTTAATAACGAATAGGGTTTCTGTGCTTCATAGTAGGTACCTATCCGTTCTGCATCGACATGCTATTTAGTATTTAATTAATATGCCATCTACACCTACTGACACCACGTTGGTCAGTTTGGTGGAAATGTTAGGTATATAGTAACATGAATTTACCAAACTCCTGAACGTTGAATTAACACCATATGACCAGATCAATGCAGTTGCATTAGAAACCTAATGGTTTACCAAAGGTTTCTGCCATTGATCTGGTCTATTTTATTAAAATAGCATTTGTTTTCTATATTTTTTAACATAATTGGTGCTATTCGGGGAATATCTGATTATTTTAGTTAAAAAAAGTCCTCCTACTGTCAAAGTTCCGTTCAAAGCCTCATAAATTATTCGTCACGTACTCTTTCGATATAAAGAGATTCCGTTTTATAAAGTTCCACCAAGTCTCGATTGAAATAAAATATCGATGTTTTTGTGAAAAAACCTTCCGGTGCCATTAATCACTAAAGCGAGTTCGTTCCGAAAAATCTTTGATCTTAGTATTTAATAATGTAGATATTTAATATTCAGTGCAAAGAAACTTATATAATGTACTCATATTTAGTCTTATCTTTGTTAGGTACTTACACTCTTGGAATATTAAATGATTAAAAAACATAAACTAACAACAGCTGTTTGTGTAGTGTGTTTTTTTGTCTTTACACTATTTAAACTACTTAGAGTCAATTTTTCAATGGCTGAGTAATGGTTATCTGCCAAATAAATAAATAAATATTTGTGGACGTTTCACACAGCGCTATCTAGTCCCAAACATAGCAAAGCTTGTACTGTGGGAACCAGATGAAGATACTTTTTGTTTCTAAATACATACATATAATACAATATAACACCCAGACACAGAACCAATGTTGATATTCATCACACAAATGTTTGTTCTGGGTGGGAATCAAACCCAAGAAGGCAGGGTGCCTTCTGAACTGTAGGTTGCGGGTTTGATACCAACTGAGCTATCGGGCCGTCGATAAATTAAACGTGAAGAAAACAAAAACAAATTTGTTTTTGTCGGTTTACGAAATTCTCTTTTTATTATTCCAATAAACAAATAAATAAATAATAATAAATATTACTTACCCGATTATTGAAAAAAACCGAGCCTAACATTGGCATAATTTGGACTTTAATCCCGTAAAACGATATTTCCACGGGAAATCGGAGAAAGTGCAGGTGAAACTACGGGGCGCCTCCCAAATTTATATTATGTACTGACAATATCATAATTATTATTTCCGTTCGATACGATAGCTGTAATAATAATCTGATCGTGATGATATACAATTCTTGAACATTAGGGCAATGTATTAAAGATGAATCACATAAATAATATCGTTATCATAGTACGAGTAGATAATGTTTTTAGTACGACAGTAATGAATTTATTATCTTATAAAATATTGCCATCACTTTATTGCAAATTGCAGTATAAGGTACTGGGTACTAAGCTACTATTTATGTTATAAAGTCGCGTTATGCCTAACAGCTTACAGAAATGAGCCCATTATATCTTTCATCCTTTATTCTTTGTACCCCAGCGGATATAGTAATCCCTTGGGCCAGATATTTTAGGGTATCATATATGTAGACTTATAGAGCGCAAGTTCTGAGGCAAAGTCACGCCTGGTGGTACGCAGACGGTAAATTAATTCTACAATTTGTATGAAATTTCTAACAGCATAAAAAATCATATATAAATTCAGTATAATATCACTCATACTGTTATGATCACCACTAACCATCCATAACTTTGTTTAGATTCAATCATTTTAAGTGAATCAAACTCGCATTTTGGTATCCCCGTAACCGGTGAGTTTAAATCCATAATCTTTAGAGGTATAGATAGATACAGTATACCATTTATAGCCTCTAAGCCCTAAAATATACAATATGTTTTGCTATATCAGGACTAAAATCAATGTAGAGTAAGGTATGGCCTATACGGTATATAGCAAGTTCACACAATACACAATTTAACACACTTTTCAAGCCGGCGTAAGCCGGTTTCCAGCAAAAACAGTTGGAACATTGGCCTTTGAATCCCCTGATAAAAGGCATTATGAAAGAACGGGATAACCTGCGTATCTGCGTAATATCATAGCTATGAGCGTAACGACATTATTCCCGGCCTAATGGAAATTCCACATGATCCCGGTTTGAGACCATTAGTTTTTACTACCGAACCGTCCTTAAAAGGCTAATAACAGACATAAGCTATATGTACATTTTTCATATATACATCTAACTATAAAATTTAAGGGTCAAATATAAGGTTTATTATATGTTGAATAGAGGGGTATGGTTTGTTTTGCGTCGGCTCCGAGACGCTTGGCGCCGCCACGGCCGTTCGTCACAGAAATTTGTTTACACAGCCAAGGATGACCCAGTTTTATACCTGCCTTAGCATCCGTCAAGGGAACGCGCTCTAATGAAATTAGTTCTATTACTGCTTTCATTTTATTTTTCTTAATAGACAATTAAAACTCCCACATATTTATTGATAGTGAATTTCGGAGTGTTTATATTCTTTGAAATTAATTATTCCCAACGTACGTAGCTTAGAAAACTGAGTCTAGGTTTTCTATGGTAAAGATTTCAAATACAAATTGTTCATTTTGTGAATGGAATCTCATCTTGAGCACCGATTCACAACTTAGAGCGTAGTTTTATACTACCGTCCTAAGTGAGTATATAAATACACGTTAAGGTTATCGGTACAAAGAACCACCAAATGGTAGATAAAATACCAACATAAAACAAAACAGAGAAATACCTTTCATTTATACCGGAAAAGCTCTTCAATTCAAGCCGGAACGGAACTAACGAGCAATTTCACCGAGGGAGCTTAACCGCACAACTGTTTCATTCAGCATGTACATTCTAATACAGACTAGGTATGTATATTGTATAATGTGATGTATGTACGTGAATGGAGACGACGGTTCTTGACTATAAAAAGCATTCTGAGCTAAGAACCATATTCACTTGGCTATGGGTATGGAACAGCCTTTTAAATACAAAGTCATAATCAATATCCGAGTTTTCGGACTCTTCAAATAATAAAAAAGTAAACACTTCAATTTTTGCCTTTTTTATTATGTTCTAGGGAAGAAATCATAGCCAAAATATATACAGCATGTACTAGTTACTTTTTGGACGAAGTTTCATGGCTGATAAAGCAACATAAAAGCTCAAAAAGCCAAAAATATTTTTTCCAAAAATAATAGATTCGTGAAATTCTGTAAATTTCGCAAACAAAGTCGCAATATCCGCAAAGAATGTTTTTAAGAAAATCTGGTACGCTTGCTTCGTTAAAAATTTCCGCTCTCACAAGTCCGAAAATAATAAACAAGGTAATGACACATTTTGTTCATTTGTTTATTTCCGTGCTGAGTGAGTTAAAATTAGTGCTATTGTGGGAAAACCTCGGCGACGCGTGAGTGAGGATATAGACTATAGTCCATGTATACATTTTTTCTTGGAGGTATAGCGGTATAATGTAATCGTTAAATAATACCAATGATTAAAAATCCCGAATAATACGTAAACATAATGTAAAAACAATTCTCATTTAAACCTCGTATAAATAACAAAGATTTTAAACCTGTGTGTGTTGCCATCCAGTGATGGTGGACTGATACGTAGGTCCTTATTACAGAACGATGCTCAGTCATCGATCGGTGCTCAAGCAGAGGTTTGATTCACTAATTGATCACTTTATGAATGAAATCTCTGCTTGAGCACCGAACGATGACTGAGAATCGTCGTGGAATACGTACCTTAGTCTCTTGTTGTAGGCCTCGTTAGTAAGCAACGAGTCAAATTCGTGCAACGAGCTATGGTGCGGGCAGTGCTCGAGGTTTCCTTGCGTGATAAAATGAAGAGATCCACACTAGTCACCAACACAGCTTTCAACATAAGCCAGTTGAAATGGCAATGGGCAGGCCATATTGCTCGCACAATGGACAACTAAAGACAGGTTCACGAACCGGAAGACGCAGCGTAAATAGGCCGGCACCCTACTAGGTGACTTGGTCAGAACCCTGGGGAGACGTTAAGGAAAGTAACCGGCTAAAATGACGCTCTTTGGGGGAATGCAGCAGTGGACGTCAGCCAGAAGGCTAATGATGATGATGATGAAACCACATCATTCGCAGAAAGACCTCTGCGTCAGTGTCAAAAAATTCCTTGTACATAACGATACGGCTTTAAATTTTACCCTAATCAAGATCATGAAGCCAAAGCGTAGTTGAGTTATAAAATTGGAATAATATATTAATTTAAGCCCTGCCTAAGGCTTGCTTAAACTTTCTAATGATTGGCGATAAGGAAGGGCTTCTGTTTTGGAAACTGGCTGGCAACAAAGTTTGAATTGAACTAATTAAAATGTCAGCTGTAACAAATCGCTAACAAATCACAAGTTGTCACTTACATGAATCATCGGAAGTTGAGCTGCTATTATCGCCGCTACAACGTCGGACAGATACACAACAAAACATTTCGAAACGGTTGTCTATATCTCAACAACGATACTGTCTACGGAAACACATTGTTTGGGACACGTTAGAAATATTAATAAAATATCATATGGGAAGACAAGAAAAATATACAAGGATATATATCTATATATATCACAAATTTGTAGCACCAATTTAAACCAACATTATCGAATGAGAGCAGTCGTGAAGAGCACCAACAGTCTACTGGTCAGCGTACCTTAATTAACAAACAATCAATAAGCAATTAACATGCAAGACACATTGTAAAATTCATTAAGGCTGTATTCTGTATTGTATGTGAAACGTCATCCGAGCTGAATCGTTCCAAAACAATGGAGCTCATGCATGTAGGTCACCATATATTATGAGCTGAAACTATGTCAGCGTCACGTGCAGGAGACGACGGAGAAAATTGATGATCGACTCTTAATCTCCGGATGTAGATTTAAAGCTGTGAATATCGCCGAGATAAATAAATACTAAGCAAAGCTTGTACTACTGGAACCTGATAACTGATACAATACTTAAATACTTTTTGTTATAACACCCAGACACATAACAAACATCTATGTTCATCACACAAACTCTTGTCCTGAGTGGGAATCGAACCCACAACCTGCAGCTCAGGGGCAGGGTTACTACCAACTGAGCTATCATGCCAGTCAAATAATATTTCCAAGAAATAATAGTTCTAAGCCTGCTAATTACTGTTATGAAATATCTGCAAATTAGGTATATAATAGGTCTTTACCTATGAAATTGCCGTATTGCAGTACAGACTTTTTCAAACAAAAAAAAGTTTTGTTTGGCTATGAATTCTAAATTCAAATTAATTTTGTTTTAAAAATATGACATTCTATTTACAATATAAGTCTTTTGTTTATTGATTAGCGTTGTATTTTCATTACATTTCAACATTTTTCCTCATAACGGATACTTTGAAATTTCGTGTAATTATGGAATATGAGTTCCGTCGTGGCACCAACGCGGCACAAACGACACGTAACATCAACGACGTTTACGGAGAGAACTGTACAAACGAACGTACAACCCGTTATTGGTTTGCTCGGTTCCGTTCTGGGAATTTTGACTTGAAAAATGAACCTCGTGGTCGTCCGGAAACTTTGGTCAACAATGATGAATTAAAGGCGATTGTGGAAGCTGATGAATCTCAATCTACAGCTGAGCTGGCAGCAGCTTTTGATGTTAGCATCAAAACAATATTGGTCCATTTGCGACAGATTGGCAAGATAAAAAAGCTTGATAGATGGGTGCCCCACGAACTTAACAATCGCCAGCGCAACGTACGCGTCGAGACTTGCCTTGCGCTGCTTAACAGGCACAGAAATGAAGGAATTTTGAACTGAATTGTTACGTGCGACGAAAAATGGATTCTTTTTGACAATCGAAAGCGCTCAGCAAGTTGCGAAAAATGACCCCTAGAAAGGTGATGGTCACAGTTTAGTGGTCTAGTGCTGGTGTGATTCATCATAGATTTTTACAAAACGGCGAGAGCATTACTGCAGATGTGTACATTGAAGAACTGACCACAATGATGGCGAAACTCGCACGTCTGCAACCAGCTTTGGTCAATCGGTCGTCTCCACTGCTACTTCACGACAACGCGCGACCCCATACTGCACAACAGACCGTCTCTAAGCTGCATGAGTTGGGTTTGGAAGCTCTCCCTCATCCGCCATGCTCACCAGATCTTGCGCCTACCGACTATTACTTTTTCCAAAATTTGGACAACTTTTTAGCGGGAAAAAAATTCAATTCCCGAGAGGCAGTACAAAACGCCTTTGAAGAGTTCGTTGTCTCCCGTCTTGCTGATTTTTTCAAGAAGGGCATCCATAAACTGCCACAGCGTTGGCAAAGATGCATTGATTGCAGGGGTGATTACTTTGAATAAAAGAAATAAATAAGTTCGAAAAAAAAATACTTTAACTTTTTTCAAACAAAACGGCAATTTCATAGGTAAAGACCTAATATATATAGGCTGATATAGCTTATCTTCCCACTAATCTTAGCAATTAGTGGAATAGGTAATTGTAATTGAAGAGTTGAGAATAAAAAGGGTTTAACTGTCAAATTGACAGTTTCGAGAAAATTTACTTTAAACTTCAACGGCGTCATTTTAATGTAGAGTGCTTATAAGGTAAAAGAAAAGGTTTATGTAAGTTTCAGTTGCTTGAAAGTGTTTTAATTTGTGGGAGCATCGTGCACGCGCGCGCATGTCTAGCGCGCATTGCGCGCGGTAACTGATTTGTGCGCAGTGCCCGCGCGTATATTTATAGTGTGCGAGTAGGAAGCACGATATGACGTGAGCGAGAGAGAACTATGCGCGAATTTTAATTTTGGTATAAATATAGGCTTGTTGTAAATAAATTAATTAGTAACTTGACAGTCGTCAACCTTCTGATATTAAGACAGGTCCCCATAGTGGTGACCCGCAACCAGAACACTAACTACCCGAAACTCGAAGCCAGAACACTGTCAGAACAATGGAACAGAACCACGCAGCCAAAGTTTCCACGGGCGCTACGCAGAACGCATCGGCATCGTCTATGCAACTCGAAATTCTATCGAAACTAATAGAAAAGCTGAGTCTCGAGATCGCCGAGCTACGCGGACGTTCTTCTACGCGGCAATATCGACGGCCGTTTCGCTCCCGTTCAAGATCGCGACAAAATAAAATGAAACCTGGAGATCCATCGTGGGAGTGCAAATATCACTATCGTTTTGGTGATAAAGCCAGGCGCTGTGAATCACCGTGCTGTAGAAGGAAGAAGCCGTCGGAAAACTAGATGCGACATCGACGGTGGCGGAAGTCGGTGTCCCTTCTCACACAAACCGCCTATGTGTCTACGATCGTGACACTAGAGAACGTTTCCTCGTGGACACAGGCGCCGAAATCTCAGTTTTAGCCGCTGGCAACAAGCGCAATGAGAAGACTGCAAACGCCTACAAATTATTCGCCGCAAATAACACTCCAATCAACACATATGGAGAGAAAACGCTCAGGCTCAACCTTGGACTACGGCGAAGTTTCTTATGGAACTTCATCATCGCAGACGTCAAAACTTCAATCTTGGGAGCTGACTTTATACGTCATTTCAAGCTGCTGGTCGACCTCCATAACAAGAAGCTTATCGACAAAGTAACAACGTTATCCGTCAACGCCTTCGAAGTTGCCACCCCTGAGGAATCAGTACACATCATCAGCACTGACCAAGCATTCTACGACATCTTAAGAGAATATCCTGATGTCCTTCGACCAATGTCATTGAAGGAGCCGCCGAAGCACGATGTCGTTCATCACATTGAAACGACGGGCCCTCCACTGTTCACCCGCCCCCGCCCGCTTCCACCCGACAAATACAAGGCTGCCAAAGAAGAGTTTGATCACATGCTGGAAATGGGCATCTGCAGACCATCCAAGAGCCCATGGGCGAGTCCGTTACACATAGTCAAGAAGAAAGATGGAGACTTACGCATTTGTGGGGACTATCGAAGACTCAACGCAGTAACTCAAGTCGATCGCTACCCATTACCAAGACTCGATCACTTCAACTACCAACTGCACAAGAAGACAGTATTTTCGAAGCTCGACATCAAAATGGCATACTACTGGATTCCCATCTCTGAAGAAGACGCACAGAAAACAGCGATCACTACTCCATTTGGGCTGTTTGAATTCAAATGCATGACCTTTGGATTACGCAACGCAAGTCAAACGTTCCAGAGATTCATGCACGAAGTTCTACGAGGCATAGACTGCTTCTGTTTCGTCGATGACATTTTGCTCTATTCTGAAAATGAAGAAAGCCACAAACTTCTCCTGAGGCAAGTCTTAGAGCGCCTTCAGAAGTACGGCGTCACACTGAAAATAGAAAAATGCGAATTCGGAAGAGAGAAAATAAACTTTCTCGGCTATGAAGTTTCGTCAAAAGGCATCAAACCTACGGAAGAACGCATCGAAGCAATAGCGAACTATCCGAAGCCTAAGACAGTCGCTGAGCTACGTCGCTTTCTGGGAATGTTAAACTTCTACCGGAGCTGCCTACCAAACCAAGCTGAACTTCAAAGCGAGCTTAATAAATACCTGCACAACCGGAAACGAAACGATAAGACGGAAATCGAATGGACAACGGAATCAAACACAGCTTTTGAAAACTGCCGACAAAGCATTTTAAAAGCCACAACACTGATGCATCCAGTTCCCAACTGCCCGCTCGCCATCATGTCCGACGCCTCAGATCACAGTCTCGGTGCTGTGCTACAACAAAAAATAAACGGCGAATGGAAACCGCTTGCTTACTTCTCGAAAGCAATGAGTGCTACGCAGCGCCGCTACAGCGTCTACGACCGCGAGTTACTAGCTATCTACACAGCCGTCAAACACTTCCGTCGATTAATAGAAGGATGCGATGTCAACGTATTTACCGACCATAAACCACTCAGCAATGCACTATCAAGAACAGCAAGTAACAGCGACACGCCACGACGAGAACGCCAACTTCATTTTATAAGCCAATTCTGCTCCGACATTAAGTACGTCCATGGAAAAAACAACGTCGTAGCCGACGCGCTATCTCGAATAGAAGACATACAATGCCCTACGACAATCGACTACGCGCAACTCGCTACAGATCAACACACTGGACCCGAGTTAAAACAGCTTATGAACCAGTCCAACTTGAAGTTCACTGACGTCACAATACCTGGACTCACTCGACCAATCAAATGCGAGATGTCAACTGGAACACCACGTCCTTACCTACCAAGCGCATATCGTCACGCTGCATATAAAGCGCAACACGATTTGTGCCATCCAGGCGTGAAATCTACAAGGAAGCAAGTTAGCGCGAAATTCTTCTGGCCCGACATGAATCGCGATATCGGCAACTGGACAAGAGCGTGCTTAGATTGTCAACGCGCGAAGATACATCGTCACGTCGTCACGCCACTAAGTGAATTCCCGCCATCTCAACGCTTCGAACATATTCACTTGGATATAGTTGGACCACTACGTCTATCCGATGACTGCCGCTATTGTCTGACCATCATCGACCGGTGTACCAAATGGCCCGAAGCTATCCCACTGACTGACATCACTGCAGAGAACGTTGCAAAAGCACTGTACGAGAACTGGATAGCGAGATTCGGCGTACCCTTGAGAATTTCAACAGACCAAGGCAGACAGTTTGAATCATCATTATTCAATGCGCTGATGAAGAGATTCGGCATCACTCGCATCCGAACTACCGCTTATCACCCACAGTCAAATGGCATGATCGAACGTTGGCACCGAACTCTCAAGACAGCTCTAATGGCACGCGGTGCTACAACGAATTGGAAGGACGAGCTGCCTACAGTTCTATTGGGTCTGCGCGCTAATAGCAACCTAAGCCCAGCAATGATGACGTACGGAACGACACTACGCATACCTGCGGACTTCATACAACCGGCAAAGTCAGACATGGAAGACAACGACTACGTTCGCCGTCTTATAGACACGATGGCAACGCTGAGGCCGATACAACGCTCTAACGTCACGCAAGCAGAGCCATTTGTGTACAAAAATCTGGCCACTTGTACACACGTCTTCGTGAGAAATGACGCAGTTCGTTCACCGCTAACTCCACCATACGATGGACCGTACGAAGTTATCGAGCGCTACGACAAGTACTTCAAGCTACGCCTACCGCGACGTACTTCCGTCGTATCGCTAGACCGCCTCAAACCAGCCTACATACAGAACGATACTAGTGAAGATGGAAGCTGCACCGCCCTTCAAGACGTACCCCGCCATCACCAGCCCTATGTGACGAGATCCGGACGGATAGTGAAGCCCACCGTACGCTTTGCTTGAGGGGGAGTGATGTGGGAGCATCGTGCACGCGCGCGCATGTCTAGCGCGCATTGCGCGCGGTAACTGATTTGTGCGCAGTGCCCGCGCGTATATTTATAGTGTGCGAGTAGGAAGCACGATATGACGTGAGCGAGAGAGAACTATGCGCGAATTTTAATTTTGGTATAAATATAGGCTTGTTGTAGATAAATTAATTAGTATTCAGTCCGACTCTCGACACCGCCCCGAGCGGTCGTCTTTGAGCGCTTCCGTTACGCGCTCCCCGCCTCCGCGCTGTGCTCAGCACACCGCAACCGCAGTCCGCCCGGCGCCGCCGCGCCGAGCGGCCGCCCCCGCGCGCCCCGCGCGTCTCCGACGGCCCCTCCCGGGCCCCACCCGTCTCGCGAGTGCCGTGAGTGAAGAGACTGTTTGCTGGACATTATAGACAATTAGGGCCGTCGCTACCAGTGCCGCGAGTGAAGTGTTGTGCGCGTTTCGCCGTCGCCACGTCCGAGCGTGTGCCGCGGCCCGAGTGCGTTGTCGTCGTCGCCGCGTAGCCTCCACGCTCGTGCGCGTGACTGGCTGCCGCCGCGTCCGGGTACACTCGTCGGCGCAGCAGGAGCTGCAGAAGACGTAGGGATCCGCGTTCAGGTATTCACCCGTGCTGCATTGCAGACGGTACGCTAATTAGGGCTACACTTTAGGTACACACCGCTCCGCCTTCACAGGCGGGGCGTTACTGCTTACTCCCCACTCCATCCCGGAGCACGCCGGGATGGAGTCTATCCCGTCGGACGTTGCCGCAAGGCAACTGTTCGAATTTTTCGACTGGGCCATCCGGTTCAACCCCGATCTTAAAAACCTTTGGTCCAAGTTCGTTGCTAGGACTCCTACTCCATTCGCACTGGCTACCAGTGAGCCCGCATCACCGGTGATGCCTCCGCCACCCGCTGACTCAGTTAGCGTTGCCCGCGCACGCAAAACGGAGAAGGTTGCTTCCCGCAACACTTCCCGTTCCCCCGCCATCCGCGGACCCGCCCCGACCCCGTCACCGCGAAGCTGTGACAGCGAAACCCGCGAGCGACCGCGCTCCCGCTCGCCTATTTTTACCACTCCGTCGGTAGAGGTAATTTCCTCACTGATGGAGTGCGAAAGTCCCGCCTCTCCTGACCCTGTTGATGATGATGGCTTCATCACAGTCACTAAAGGAAGGAAGCGCCCCGCGGCAGCTTCCTCTCCTCCCCCGTCCAAGGCAGCCTGCCCCAGTCCTGGGGCAGTAAGCGGCCCTTCCGACCGCAGAGGATCACCCGCCATTGAGGTAGATGTGCCCTCCTCGGGATCATCAGCCTCGAGACCGGAGCGACCTCCACCTCTGTACGTCCAGGAAAAGGAGAAATGGAGCAATGTTTCATCTCTCCTTACCACCAGGAAGGTGAACTACACGTCCGCCAGACCGACCAACTCGGGCATTAAAGTCCAAGTGGCAACCTCGGACGACCATCGTCTCCTCACCCGTATTCTCCGCCAAGAGAAAATAGGTTTTCATACCTATGCTCTCGAGGAAGAGAAAGTTCTTCGTGTATTCCTACGCGGAATACCGAAGGAGGTGAAGGAAGAGGTTGTCCTCAAGGACCTCAAAGCCCAGGAGTTCCCGGTTCGGGAAGTTCACCGCCTATACAGTGGTCGTACCAAAACTGCCTTCGACCTTGTTTTGGTTGTGCTCGACCGCACCGCAAAGGGGAAGTCTATCTTCAATCTGAAGGAGGTAGACAAACTTTCAGCGGTCACGGTCGAGGCCCCACACCGAAACGGTACTCCGTCCCAGTGCCATCGCTGCCAGCTCTATGGGCATGCGGCACGTTTTTGTTACGCCAGGCCCCGCTGTGTTAAGTGCCTTGGTGATCATGGCACCGCCGACTGTTCCCGCACTCGGGACAGTCCAGACCCGCCAAGCTGCGTTCTGTGCGGAAACTCAGGGCATACCGCGAACTATCGTGGTTGCCCGAAGGCACCGCGCAGCACACGCAGGACTAGCGGGCGCGCGCCATCACGCCCCAATCCACCTACCACTGGCGCTCAAGGAATAAGCTCTAAGCTATCCCTTGTCTCGGCAAGCAGCACACAGCCCTCTCAGGCACCGCCTCCCGTAGTCAACGCCTGGTCCAAGCCCCCGAGCATGGTCCGGGCGCAGGCTGCGCCAGCGACACCTAGCAGCGCTCCAGCTATTGTTGAAGCGCTGCCTGTAGCCCACACTAGCCCTCCCGCCTCTAAGTCTGGTCCCTCTGGCCAGGCTACAACTTCCCTGATGGAAGATCTGGCTCTGATTAAGCAGAGCCTATCAGCCATCGATCTGAAGGAAGTACGTGTGCTAGCACACAAACTTCGTTCAGCCGCCACTCCCGAGGACCGTTTCTGTGCCCTGGTCCAGCACGATGGCATTCTCGACGCTATCATGCGCTGCCCCTTACCTTCTTTTAGTACTATCTAATATGGATAGTACACCAAAAAAGGTTAAACCTCGCTCCGTAGCGTTAGCGTTTTTCAACGCAAACGGCCTCACTCGTCAACGCGACTTGGTTCATAACTTTTGTAAGACCCATCAGGTCGATGTGATGCTTGTACAGGAGACCCTCCTGAAACCTAGTAAGCGGGATCCTAAGATCGCCAATTACGTAGTGGTTCGTAATGATAGGCTTACCAATGCCGGAGGCGGTACGCTTATCTATTACCGAAGGTCTCTTCACTGCATCCCAATTGATACTCCCTCATCTTTAATCAACTTAGAAGCGTCTTGCTGTCGCCTAGCTATGAACGGCCACGAACCGATCATACTAGCGTCTTGCTACCTTCCCCCTGATAAACGTTTGCTCAGTAGTGATATCAACGCGCTACTTTCTCTGGGAAGCTCCGTCATACTGGCGGGAGACTTCAACAGCAAACACGTCATGTGGAACTGTCACACCTCCAACACCAACGGTAGGATACTTGAACAGCTAACTGACCCACGACCAGATACAGACCACCACACCTTTGACATTATCGCACCCATGACTCCGACCAGGTTCCCCGGGAACCTCGACCAACGACCAGACATACTCGACATAGCACTTTTAAAAGGCGTAGCCCTCAGGTTAAGCTCGATAGAAGTGCTCCACGAACTTGACTCTGACCACCGCCCCGTTCTCATGAGACTAGGCTCGGATCCAACTGAACTGATACCCCAGACTAAGACAGTGGTGGACTGGAAGCGATTGGGGGAATCCCTGAAAGCTATCAGTTCACCCGACTTAGACAAGGTACCTGACGACATACAGACACTAGATGACGTCTCCACCGCGATCGATGCTCTCACTAGTCACCTCCGCACTGTGATCGGTGAGTCTTCTAAGCAGGTACCGGTGGTGGACCACCGCTGGGACTTGCCCGAGGACGTGAGGAGACTGCTGACAGCAAAGAACGCCGCCACTAGGGCATATGACGCGGCTCCCTCCCGTGATAACAAATCCACTTTGAATTTCTTACAGCATGCTGTTAAGAAACGCATAAGTGATCTTCGCGCCCAGAACTGGACAGACCTACTTTCAGGGCTCGAGCCAACCCACCAGGCTTACTGGCGGCTGGCTCGAACTCTGAAAAGTGACACACTTAGAACGATGCCCCCTCTTGATAGGCCAAACCAAGTCCCCGCGTTCGATGATGAGGAAAAAGCCGAGTGTTTGGCTGAGAGCCTCGAGGCCCAGTGCAACCTTTCCCCCGATCACGTTGACCCTGCCCACCTCCATACGGTGGTCAGTGAAGTCGAACGTCGCAGCTCCCTACCACCTTCCGACCCCCCGCTCGAGCTTATTAGGGCCGCCGAAGTTGAGTCTGTCATCAAGGGTCTCGCTATCCGTAAAGCCTCCGGCGCTGATGGTATCAGCAACAAAGTGGTCAAACACTTTTCTGTCCCCTTAATCTATCTCCTAGTCAGCATCTTCAATGCGGCCATGAGCAACTGCTCTTTCCCGGTTGCGTGGAAGTCCGCCGACGTCATCGGCATCCACAAGCCAGGCAAGAAGGCTACCGAGCCCTCTAGCTACCGGCCCATCAGTCTCCTCAGTACTCTGGGGAAGATCTACGAGCGTCTCATTCGGAGGCGTCTCTGGTCCCATATCCACGAACATAAACTCCTTCCCGACGAGCAGTTTGGCTTTAGAGCTAGACACTCTTGCGTTCAACAAGTGCACCGCATCACGGAGCACATTCTAGATGGCTTCAACGCGAATCCAAAACCGAAAAGGACTCTCGCAGTCTTCTTAGACGTGGCGAAAGCCTTCGACAAAGTCTGGCACGACGGCTTGATTTTCAAGCTGTACCACATCGGCGTGCCAGATCGTCTTGTGCACATCATACAAGACTTCCTTAGGGATCGAAGCTTTCGCTACCGCGTCGAGGGGGAGCGATCGTCTCCCCATCCTATCAGAGCCGGAGTGCCCCAGGGCTCCGCGCTTTCCCCCTTGCTTTTCTCGCTGTACACCAGCGATATCCCGCGGTCATTTCATCCCAGTGTGCAGCTCGCACTCTTTGCGGATGACACCGCTATCTACTGCTCCGGATGGCAGAGAGTTCACATGCGTGGTCGCCTCCAACGAGCCCTCACCGAGATCGGTGCTTGGTTCAGGAAATGGCGGATCACGGTTAACCCAGATAAAAGTGCAGCGATGTACTTTTCTGACTACAAGCGTGGTCCGCCAGCGAAACCACTGTCCTTGTTCGACAAGCCCATTCCCTGGGCTTCGTCTACCAAATACCTGGGGGTTACCCTTGACACCAAACTCAACTTCAAGGACCATATTAAGCGAGTGCGCGATAGGGCTGCCTTTGTCTTAGGCCGCCTCCACCCTCTCATCTGCAAGCGTAGTAAGCTGTCCCTTAGAAATAAGGTGACGCTTTACAAAACTTGCGTTCGCCCCATTATGACCTACGCATCTGTCGCGTTTGCTCATACTCCCTCAGTACATCTGGATCGACTTCAGGTGATCCAGAACCGCTTTGTCCGCAAGGTGGTCGGGGCTCGCTGGTACCAGCGAAACTCCGACCTCCACTGCGATCTCGAACTCCCATCCATCCGTCAATTTATGAAGGATGCATCCCGCCGCTATTTTGATGCGGCACCTCATCACCCCAACCCTCTCGTAGTCAGAGCTTCAAACTACTGTACAGACACGACAGACTCGCCACCCCGTCGTCGCCGCCCGAGACACGTCTTGAGCGACCCGGATGATCCTATAGCAGCCGTAGTATCGGCTGCGCTAGGATCACCGGACCAGTCTAGCCCTTCTGGCTCAGGTACCGCTTTCGGCACCGGTATAGGATACCAGCGTAACACAATCAGACACCGACCCCGCCGGCGAGGTCGACGTACCCCCCGTAGGTTAGCTAGAACGGTCGCGACTTTCAATAGGGTCCACTCTTCCAGTGGACGTAGTCTTCTCGATCCTCTTATCCCGGCAACGGCCCAAGCCGAGGCTCGCACCCCAGGGGTGCCCTTGAGCTAGTTGCCTCCCACTTTTGACGGCTGGGCGCCCTAAGCGCCCGCCCTCCCGCCCGGTGACGCTGTAAAGGTCGATAGAGACCAACAGCATTAGCTCGTTCAAAAAAAAAAAAAAAAAAAAAAAAAAAAAAATTAATTAGTAACTTGACAGTCGTCTTTCATCAACCTTCTGATATTAAGACAGGTCCCCATAAATTCTATTTAAAAATACTAAATATAGTACTAATTCAAACAATTACTGTAAAAAAATAATAAAATAAAATAAATATAATAATGTTTTTATGCTAAGCGAACTGTATTCCTGTGACAGATAAACCGTTTTTAGACTCAAAATCTCGAGATTTTAGCCTCATTTCGGTATTTTGAGAATGTGTTATTATAGATAATTTCACGTTGAATTTATTTATTTAAAAGAAAATGTAAACGTTAAATTTTAAACGTAGCAATTTACCGATTTTTAGAAAATAATGTTAAAATACGTTAGCACAACGGTTTATGCCGGCAGTGCCCGTATCAGCGCGTAAAATTTCATTTCAATTTACAATTTCATTAATATTTCAATCGAGATAAGCTTGAATATAATATGAATATCACTTCCCGTATGATGTCATTTGGTTTTATTAAGAAGACCAATCGATTGCGTAGGTTGTGCGTTGTTCATTATTATTTGATGAATGTGATATTTACGGAAATTTTGTTGAAACGTTGGGAGAACGTACCGACCTGAATTCAGTAAACAAATTAAAATTTAGAAGGTTAATGCCTGAAGTCCGAGTTGAAAGAAAACTAATGAATAAGAAACATCGACAGATTTATGCTTTTACTGTATACAAAGAGGTATACCTACTTATAGGTACACAACTACACATCATAGCATGTATATCAAAAGTGTAAAGTACTCTTCAGGTATATAATTTACAAAAATACATGGAGTTTTTATAGTAGATTAGCAGATGAAAAGTTTTTATTTTATTAGTTTTCATAGTTCTGTTGGGCGTTTTCCAATGCAAGTTTTTTATATGTAAGCTTTAAATAACTTAAAATATATTTACCATCAATTAATTTGTTCATCCACGCTGTAATTACATACCTTTATGTAATATTGTCATTAATAATTAAATTAGTGATTGCCTTAAATATCCATAATGAACTACACATTTTCATAATTGATGTACAAAAGTTTCACAATATTGTACTTACTTCTCTGTTCTCTCTAGATCGCAGTATTCAAATCTGTATCAAATCGCAAATTTTTCTACTCCACAATGTAGCGTACAACTGTAACCCATAGAACCTAATATTGAAGCTATGCTTTCATAAAATTGTAAATGTAGGCTAAAAAAGAAAAATACATATATAAAAAAACTTTTGTGGTCGTGTGAGAACTTTTATATTTAAAACTTTTTGTTACACTTTTGTGACAAGAAAATACTGACAGTGCGCTGTATTAGAAATACAGAAAGCAGCTGCGGTACCTCTAGGAGCTCCGGAAATGTATATATACTCGTTGTCTCGTAGCACCCTCGTTTTGCTACGAAAAGCTCAAACAAAATTCTGTTTAGTCACT
The DNA here is from genome assembly GCA_905220475.3 of Ennomos fuscantarius. NCBI lineage: Eukaryota > Metazoa > Arthropoda > Insecta > Lepidoptera > Geometridae > Ennomos > Ennomos fuscantarius. The sequence goes on from HG992039.1 coordinate 7,645,427, forward strand.
CCCGTAGCGCTTAGTTAAGTTACATTTCTACACGTGCAGGCAACAACAACGACGCTTTGTCTACTTAACGCTTTGTTTACTAATACCTCCTTAATTTAGTAGATTATATAAGTATAGTATGTTTGTACATTTTTATGTAATTTTGTTCCATTGCATTCGCCTGCCACAAAGAGGTTTATCTCGCTATGTTATGTACGAAAATCTCTTAAACCGTTTATGTAGAACCCCTGATGGAATAGTCCATTGTCTGCGAAGGGACGACTTAAGGGATTAATAATATTTCAATCAAAAGGACTTGGAGTTTCGACGTTCAGCCGCCCGGATGCCGACAACATTAATAAAAGTTTCATTAGGGGCCGCTAATTCTACGAAATTGGACTTGTGCGTGGTACAGCGAATACCGATAATTTAATTACAAATTTGAAATATTAGTGTTTGTTAAACAATTAATATATTAAAAATACTGATTTGATGAAGTTACTATAGCATTTAACGTTACGCTCACGTTTGATAGCGAATACAGTTGAGTCACTCGGTAACTTGATCGTATATGATTCCTTCAAACTCTCGTCAAAGGGCGGCATAATACATACAACCGATATTATTTCGTCGTATTAATTGTACACGAGAAGATGTTTAAGTGCCAGGTAGGTAACAAAACAAATTGGTACTTCTTCTTTCCCATTGGGTTTCTTAGCTACTCACTCAAATTGAGTACCTTATTATCGGACTTCCTATTCGGAGGTTCTCTTGAGATACCGTATAAAATACTAAATGGGGTGAAAAAAATAAATCAAAGTGAAAGCTTTCCCAATAAATTGCTTTATTTATGGAGAGCTTTTTCGTCTTCCAAGTAAAATGAAAATAGCCGTCTTTGAAAGCTGTTTGTTTTTTAACGCTGTATTGATAACAATAAAAGTTAGAGGGCCTATTGAATTTTACGATAAGTATGTACTACCGCTCTACTGTGACTACACAAGAAACTACTGTGCTATTGCAAGCTGAGAAGTAGCGTTCAATTAATTTCAAGCAGACATGCAAAGATAACCTGCAGTATGCGATTCGGGCGGTCGGTGTCTCTGCCTGCCAGTCCACCAGCATCCACAACAAGGCATCTCTCTTCACTTCACATCACTCGGCCTTGAGCTTTCTACTCCATATTATATTACCTACTACCCGCGAAAGCAAAATTGAACCAAAACAAAGTCACTCCAATAAGTCAACGCGTAAACCGAGGCAATTTTCATGTGTGACTACATTTTCAAACTTTTCCCGTACAAAGTTATGAAATTATTTTCCTGGATAAACCACAAAGTTTTCCTATTTCAGTATAAGGATTTGCAAACACGCGTATACTAATAAGTCCTGGAAGATATTCAGAATCATCGGAATGTATGGTAGGTGGGTACAGTTTCGTCGAGTAGCGCTATTAAGCGTGTTGTTCCATGAGGGCGTCAAATTGGCACGCGCCCGCCCTCGCCCGCGCTCTGCGCTCGACTGCGGCTGAATATGAATGAAGTCGATGAGGCTGTTCTATTTGGTACATCCTGAAAAACTGCTAAATTCTCGTGTAAGTGCGGGGACGCTAGGCGACGCCGGAATTTCAATATGAGGGTAAGTGTAGATCGAAGCGAATGTATCTGATCAAATGCCGTCATGATACAATTCAGTTTTATTGAATAGCAAGGGATAATATCACACCCGGTATGAATCAGGTGCACAGCACAGGTGACTTTTAAAAATAAAGCTTTATTCAACTTCAACCTTAACTCTTGGTTAATGGCCTTTGTGGAGAGGTTACCACAATTTTGCCAATGTCAAGTAGAATTATAATTCATGTGGAACGAACTGAAGCGCAGCTTTTAATTTGTTGTGCAAACGTTCCACTACCTCATTTCAAAAATCACTTTAATCTCTGTGGCAAAATAGTACATGGATTGTGTACTATGTAATTATACACTTGTATTTGTACAAATTGTATTTAATAACACTTGTGAAACTAAACTTCATGAAATAATTTGTGTATTTATACTAAATTGATAGGATAATTAGTGACATTTCGAGAATAACCACAGCAACCTTCAGCGAAAGCTTTAATCGTCTGACTCTACGTAACGTGACGGCAACCTCTATTAATTATTATAATAGCGTTAATAAGCTACACGGTATCTTACACATCAACTGCTTGGCTTCACACATGCATATACATATTATGAAGCTTCCTTCTTTCAAAGTCAAAGTCAAAAGATTTATTGCAAATAGGCTAATTTTAGCACTTTTACTATCATGGCATCAATAAATTTCCTAGCTGTTTTATTAAGACAACTATTTCTAACAAATGTTGAATTATTTTCACACCTGAGAGTTTTAGGCGGAACCTTTAGCCACAGTTTAGTATTCAACGTTTAGAAAATACACTTTAGTCTGAGATTTATATTTAACTAATAATATTTAGATCCAGCTCCAACCTGGCACATTACGCTAACCTAAGTTTAACGGCCTGTATTAAACGTCGAAGCTCATGATCTTATTTATTGTAAAAGTGGGTCGTATCCTTGACTTTTAATAGGTACTTCTAAAAATGGACCATAGCAGTTGTCTTTGAGACTATAAGACGTCATTATGCTGCCTTTTGACATACTTCTCGAATACAGAACACTCTTTGTGTTAATATAAACTTGAGAGGAGTATAGAGTGATACTTCCACGTTTTGCCAATATGAAGATGGTTTAATTAGCCTTCGACCAAGCAGAGGGGTGTTATATGAGTTTAACGTGTGTATCTGTGTGTATTTCTGTGTGGCACGTACTTACTAATTGGATTAACCTTTACGTTAATGGAATTGCTCAATAATAATAAATAATAACGCCTAACGATCACATACATAGATCCTGGAGCCAAACTAGGATTCCCTGTGTCTAGGGGCCCCAGGAGCTACGAGGACCGTGGTCTCACAACATCCAGACTCAGAACAAGTAATTGCGCTTTTTTTCTGTGCACTAATACTTGTCCGGCCGCGGGAATCTAACCCGCCGCCTGCGGGTTATGAGCAGACCTGCTCAACTTCCACATCACAGAGGCTGTCTAAATGTCTAACTGTCTATTGTCCATGAATAAAAATACGTCACGATTTACGTTATTATTTCTTTCGATACACTTAAAGAACAGTGCGCACGCGATTCCCAATCCCAAGGTTCCAATGTCTAAGTGCATTAGAGAGTTACGTACGATTGTGCTTTTTAAAATGACTCAGTTTTTATAGTCAGCACAATACACCGAACTGGGGAAACCTCTCACGGCGCGGCGTGTGATGATAATGTTCTCAAGGCCGTATGGAATTATTTAAAACAGTTCCATATCCGTTTCCTGGCACACCTTGCTGGAAGCAACACAATAAGCTCTCGGATATACGTAAGCAGTAGTGCCTTTCATTTGCCATGATTTTTTCAAGACCACAAGCCAATTTTGCTTTTGCAATAACACTGTGAGGGTTTTAAATACTTTTGACTTATTTTTGCTCTGAATTATAATCTTTTTGATGTTGTTAGCTTGCACTATACTAAAAATAACATACATATACGATTTTATAGATTTTTACCGTACCGTACCTACCGTATGTAAGGTACATACAATTATTTTTGTAAAGAATAATTTCAATCCACGATGATTCCATGACATTCAAGGGTCAGGTATGTAAGTGGAAGATCTCTAGATCCTGTTGTAACATATAAATTACTAGGTGGTAGGACTTTTCTGCACTAGGTGGTAGGACTTTTCTGCAAAGTTCGTCTAGGTAGGTAACCACCGCTTTGCCAGTTATTCTGCCGCCAAACAGTAGTGCTTGCGCACTACTGTGTTCCGGTTTGAAGGGCAATGTAGCTAGAGAAATTACTGGGCAAATGAGACTTTATGACCTAATCGTATAGTCTAGTAATCTTATTGCTAGACTGTGTTGCTGATGTCTCAAAATGACGTGCGCAGTGCAGTGTCACGCGAAATTCCCGTCAACTGATATGGGCAGTCGTGTCGCTTAACATCACGTGAGCGACTAGCTCGTCATGTCATATAGTAACATAAAAAAAACTAGCTAGTAATAGCACAATTCGATATTGAATAAGACATGAAATTATATTAGTGTTCGCCTGTACTTAGAGAATACGAAACACAAATCAATTGTATTAAGTTTAGATCGAAATTAGATTTAGTGTGCGTGACTTGAATACAGTTAACTTCTGTATTAGAAACTTGATACAATTGTTGGTACTATTGTTGTTGCCATAGAAATATAGAAAAATAAAATTAAGCTTTGTTTGTAGGTACTTTTATAGATAGGATAAACCATTTACTGGTATAATGAAGACTGCTTTAGTACACACAGCACACAAACAGCTTTAATGGTAATGAAGGCTAGTAAGTATTTAAATACCTACCCAAAGTAATATATCAATTATGTAGCAAATAAAAATGTAGGTAATTAAAGGAAAATGTAAATACCTTAATCAGGTAAAAACCCTAACCAAGTATATATAAACATGGTATATTTTTGTATAGGTTAGAAGTTAAGGTACTTATGTAAGTTGTATTTTATTAAATGGTTTACAGCCAGTTCCAATAAGTTATCTTTTGATAGATAACTGTAGATAGATTTAAAATCTAGCTGTTGATTGGCTGTGTAATTGTTGGTCCTGCCAATCGAGACAGCTTGATATTGTTCTATTCTATCCAAAGACCGTTTATTGAAACTGACCGTTAATAATATATTATGCATCCTAATACGCATAGTATTTTGCTACCTACTTTGTTTATGAAAATGGTACACGCGGGACCGACAACTGGACGGGTCAGAAAATATATGTTCCGTTGAGGCAGACCCCCTTAAGGCGTAACGTCATCGGTATAATTGAATTTTTTCGGGTTCATAAATTTTTTCGACAACTATGTTGCAATGTTTTATGTACAAAAACAGGACACGGCGACGACTTAAACTATAATTTGTGGCGGCTGATAATAATTATGAGGTTAATAATTGGTGGTTCTGATAGCCGATATAAATAATAGAATGTAAATGTACATATATATGTAGGTATTGTCTAATTGCAACTGTCATTTTCTAGAAGATTCAGCCACGTCCGCTTTCATCAGCTCGTTACATACAGTTAGACATGCTTACCAACAATAATATATATATATACTAATCATCATCATACTTCATACTATATATATATATATATATATATATATATAATATCACACTAATATTATAAAGGTGTAAGTTTGTATGTGTTTTGGTGTATATGTGTGTATGTTTGTTGTTAAAATTCGGCAAATAATTAAAATACCACCGCGGGGCGCAACTAGTAATATTATAAAGGCTAAAGTTTGTATGTGTGTATGTTTGTTACTCCTTCACGCTCAAACGGCTGAATGGATTTGGATGAAATTCGGTACCAAAATAGCTTATACACTGGTTTAACAAATAGGCTACATTTTATCCCGGAAAAGTGAAATTTTCCGTGGGATGAGCAAACAATTTTTTTTTTTATCCGCGGGTGAAACTGCGGGTGTATGTGTGGGTAACTAGTATCTAATAAAGGTTTACTTACGTCATGGTTTGATATAAAGAAATCTAATTTAACAGAAGCCCAAACGTGACTAAAATAATATTAAGCTGCAAAAAGCACGGTCTCAGGCATGATTTTCTAAAAGTTTTAGACTAAAATAGGTAGGCATATACGATGAACGGATTCTATAAAATATAACTAAATAGGTACCTTCTACATTTTGCATTGCGATGAACAATCTTTTCAGGTGGGAATCATGGGTATAGAGATTTTATTCATAAACGTATATACCTATTTAAAATACTATTTAACATTGACTGGCCCGATAGCTCAGTTGGTAGTGACCCTGCCTTCTGAACTGCGGGTTGTGGGTTCGATTCCCACCCAGGACAAACATTTGTGTGATGAACATCGATGTTTGTTCTGTGTCTGGGTGTTATATTGTATTCTATGTATGTATTTACAAACAAAAAGTATCTAAGTATTGTATCAGTTATCTGGTTCCCATAGTACAAGCTTTGCTTAGTTTGGGGCTAGATGGCGTTGTGTGAGATGTCCACACATATTATTATTATTATTATTATTGAATAACACTGAACTCGTATTGATAAAACAAGAAGGTGCGATTCGTAAATTATGAATGTTTTCCAACGCTCAGCAAGAAATGAAATAATACACTGTTTTAATTGTGTATAGTTTTATTGAAAAACCCCAGTTAGTCATTGTACTTTTTCATAATTTTTAAATGAAATTAATCTCAGACATAAATCAGCCATTTCTTTTGAAACATAATTAATTTCAAATGTATTTGGTTTTGTATAGATTTTCTCTTTAGTGTTGCATGCAATCATTTCAAAACGTTTTGTACCTACAAATTCCTATTCCATATTTTTATTTGCAATAATATTACGACGACGACGCCTCCATTGTCAGCTTGCATGCATTCGATATACTAACTTGCATGTACCTACGCAAAATCACATCACACTAATATAATATTATAAAGGCGAAAGTTTGTATGTGTGTTTGTTACTCATTCACGCTCAAACGGCTGAATGGATTTGGATGAAATTCGGTACCAAGATAGCTTATACACTGGATTAACATATAGGCTACTTTTTATCTCGGAAAAGTGGAATTTTCCCGAGGGAAATTTAAATTTCTTAGGTCCGTATTACAGAACGATGCTCAGACATCGATTGGTGCTCAAGCAGAGATTTCGTTCATAAAGTGATCAATTAGTGAATGAAATCTCTGCTTGAGAACCGATCGATGACTGAGCATCGTTCTGTAATACGGACCTTAGAGACTAATCTTTCGTTTATTAAGTCTTCCACTGTAATATATTATGGTGTATTTATTTATAATGTAACTATCAATGTACTATGTAAAAAGTATCAAACAAAAAGTATCTTTGTATTATATCAGTTATCTGGTTCCCATAATACAAGCTTTGCTTAGTTTGGGGCTAGATGGCGTTGTGAGATGTCCACACATATTATTATTATGTATAATTCACTCACCTGTGGCAGATCCTGTGTTGTTTAGCTGAGTTCTCTGCGGACTGGCAGTCGGCGATGTCAGCTGTTTAGGATTGGATAGAGTATTCGAAGATGCCGACTGAACCTTAGCCTTCATAAACGGAGATGTAGGTAATGATAAAGGGGAAGCAAGGAGGGGTGACGTTGGAGTGCCCAAATTAGATGGAAGAGACATCTTTGATTCAGAACTGATAATAGAACTTGTCTTTAACGCGTCAGTATTTTCAACTGACGGCTCAGGAGTACAAAGGACTGTCGGCAAGGACATTTTGAAGGAGTTTCTGTCTTCCGTTGCTGTTACTGGTGAGTCGTTCATTTCTGAAACAAAAGAACTTCTTTTTATTAAGGAGTATTATTAAAACCTAATTATCCGTAAGGTTAAGACTACGTCAATAATAAGCAAGGTACTACATTTATAACGGCTTTTATAAATAGTCATGGACCATGGAATACGTTTTAGGATTTGCTAGTAACATTCATGTACCCATATATTTATGACGCTTAGTGATTGTAGACGTTAAGCACAGAATTCAATAAAAGCTAAGTAATGTGGTTCGAAATATTGACGTGACTAAAATAAATATAGCTGTGTTATCTATATCTAACACAGGTACTTAAACATTTATACTCGTTATTCTGATAACGTAAACTAAGAAGTGTGAATACGTCTTTATTCGTAATGTTAATTTATCATTGGCATTATTGACTATTGATAGTGCAAAGTACACATTTATGAGCTGCGAATGTGTGAATTGATAAATGATAAATAACACCCAACGATCACATACATAGATCCTAGACCCTAACTACAGGATTCCCTGTGTCTAGGGACTCAGGAACTAAGAGAACCATGGTCCCACAACACTCAGGCTTAGAACACGTATAAGCGATTTTTTTCTGTACACAATTACTTCTCATAGGACAAGATGTGGGAATTGAACCCGCCGCCTCCGGGCTATGAGCCGACCTGCTCACCCATCACACAACAGATATGATAATGTTGAAAATAATACTATGTATATTGTTTTAGCAATAGGTATGGAATATTTATAAAAATCGTAAACCCAACCCACATTGTAAATCATATAACTAAAGCCAACATTGCCCTCCACTTTTAATTGAAATTGCAACCCAAAAGATGACTCATTCATAATAGATATAAACAAGTATATAATTACCTAATGACGGGCAAAACTGATATTTCGCATCACCTATAATGTTATATTTTAGTAGATGAACCATAATATGACCTGCCTCGATTGGAGTAGTTAACTACCTACTGACTGGCCCTATAGCTCAGTTGGTAGTAGCACTGCCTTCTGAACTGCAGGTTGTGGATTCGATTCCCACCCAACACAAGCATTTGTGTGATGAACATAGATGTTTTTTCTGTATTTATTTACAAACAAGTATTTAAGTATTGTATCAGTTATCAGGTTTCCATAGTAGAAGCTTTGCTTAGTTTGGGGCTAGATGGCGCTGTGTGAAAAGTGACTGTAAAATGCATCAGCTAATCGACGTTTACCATAATTATGGCTGATAGAGCTGTAGCTGTCGTTTAATAATTGTGAGTTGAGTATAAATACGTACAGTCGTAGATACATGCTTGGCTCCCCTACATAATACTTTTTAAAGGACAAAGAAGAGAAAATGAAATGTGAACATCGCTATGTTATCGCTATATACATCATAAATGTACCTACATAAGATTCACGAAGTCATCCAAATCATATGATCAAAAAAAATTACTCGGTTATGATGAACAAAGAAAAAGTTATAATTATAAATCTTATGTATGTACATTTTTTTACATTTATTTTTCACTAGCGAACAAAGAAAAAAATTTTATTTTAACTTTCACTTCATTGTTCATCATTACGGAGTCAATTTTTTTTAACATACATATAAGACTCGCGCTGTCGTCCAAATCATATGATAAAAAAATTTACTCAGTTATGATGAACAAAGAAAAAAGTTATAATATAACTTGCAGCTAAGTGGCTAATTCTTAAAACTTATTCTATACATATGTATTACATTATGTACCTACTAATCTATAGTATAGTCATTTGTCCCCACAAAAGCGAAAGAAGCGAAAGCTACACTGCTACAGAAAGTTCCACATATAAGTTGGTAGGTACTGGCTACATTTATTGTTGCCATATTATAGCCAGACGCTGGACTAAACCAGCAAACATTGGCGTTCTCAGACTCGGCATAACCGAGAGCTCCCGATACCACCATAACGAGCGAGATGGAGATAAAGTCGTTGTACAATCCACCACAGAATGAGCTATAACAAACACAATCAGGCAATCCGTTATCGCCTTAGAGACTCACGCCATAGAGATCATAATTGATTGCGCTTTTACAGTAGATAATACAGGCAGCCAGACGTAGCGTCCTTGGCGTGCTTTACTCATTCATTGAGTTGCCGGTTGAGCGATCCACTGTACACGTACAATGTACAATCACAATCAGTGACACACAGGCATTGTCAGTGTTGTCACATGTTTCTCGACACGTTGCGCTAATAACTTCCATAAACAGTTTTAGAAAAGTTTTAAACAAGTGTGAACACCCATGCTCTGTGGTTTAATTAAAATAGAACAGTGACCTATGTTTACATAAAAATGAGTAACACCGACATAGACAGACCGATCCCACTGAAACTTAGAGTATTTGGCGTTTTTCGATTATTAGTGGCTAAAATAGCGAGGTTATTTTTTAGTTTGTATTATGGAAAAGAAGGGGAGAAAATTCCGGTGATAACTGACGACATCTTGAAACAGCCGGCAGTGGAAGTAGCGAAGAAAATACGGAACAAAGAGGTTAGTAACTTAATGCGAAAGTTGAACTCTTACGTCGCAGTTACGTCCAAGTAATTACAATAATTGGCTTCTATGTTACCGAGACTTGACGATTTGTATATAAACGTATTATATAGTAATAAATATAAACGTAAGACGGTGTAATTTATATTTTACGAGCTTCTGCCCAGCTTCGCCCGTGGCGTGGCCTATGGGAAAATAATTCAACCACTCATTTCACCCTCTTCAGGGTGGAATTTCGAAAAATCCTTTCTTAGCGGATGCCTACGTCATAACATCTACCTGCATGCAAAATTTCAGCCCGATCCGTCCAGTGGTTTGGGCTGTGCGTTGATAGATTACTGTCAGTCAGTCAGTCAGTTATATATATTTAGTTATGTTTATGTTGTATTGTGTATGTTTAGTTTGTTACCTTTGAGTTATATATATTTAGAAGATAGGAGTCAGTAAGTACAGGGTTTTTATTGGCTAAAGATTCTCGTATTGGTTTTATATTCAATCGATATACCTATAATGCTAAATAATACTACTGGTTTTTTAAATAGAAAATATGACATTTATGTGTCCTATTACTGGTAGGTATCTTACCTATCTATTAAGTACCTATGTTACTAAGTACCTATATTAATGTCACTAACACACCTTAATACTCAAAACGATTTTTATTCCATTATTCCACTTACGCCAAAGCAGTAATTATTTACGTCTTTATACACAATAATATAAATGAAATCTACAATAATACCTCATCCATATCGTCCTCTCACCTTCCAATTAAAGATATTACAAGTAGCTATTTATCTCGTAATTGAACTTCTTGTTGATATTTGAGATATTGGCTATTAAGTTTACGTGACACTACAATATTGGTGAATTAACGTCAACAATTTGTGAAGCCTATCCGGCCATCACTTAGCAAACTCAAATATAATAATTATGTATGTACTTATGTAGATACTTTATTTCACAGTATAAAACACGCTAAACGCAGTCGTCATCAACGACTTCTAATTACTCATCTACTTCAGTAATAATTGATATACGAGTGGTAGGTACATACCTAACGATAGCATGTCAACTGTGACGGTGACTATAGTAACAGACATTCTCACTGATGTTTTTATAATATGTAATAAAATTATTACGGTCGGTAGGTACGATGTTATTAGTAATGCAGTAACCACCTTCAATAACACTTAATCCATTGAACACGATATATGTGCGTGTTCCAATACAAAACAAAGGGGGGTCGGAGTTAATAATATAAATACAGGGTTAAACGTTGTCAATTAGGAATTAGAAACCTAGCAAGAGCAGAAATAATTTTAAGAAAGAAACGGCACGTACAGTAGCAATACAAGCATAGTAAAAAGCAATTTAATCAAATGAGGACACAATAGGCGTACTGAATTGAGTGTAGGCAATACTGCCCTCATAGTGAAGAATGCAGTAACTAACATTTTTGGCAAAATTGAGTTAGATACATATTCGGAATCGCCCAAAAAAATACTATATTCTGTTCTTTCTCACGTACCAAAATTCTATCTGGAACCCAAAAACTCAGAAAGCAAGAGTGCAGCAACTCGAATTTCAGTAAACATTTTCCTTATGAAAAGTGCAGTGCGTATAACGTATTAACGCTATGATTATGTTATTCTAGTAAATAATGCAGTATTTATAGATACTGTGCCTTTTTTATTTGTACATTGTTAAAAAAATATTTAACTACTATTATAAGTGCAGTATCTTCATATGAACTGCATTTATCACAAGTATATTTGGACAACAAACTTAATTTAGCTAATAATGAACGCAGTATCTTATAGATGCTGCAGTTTCATTATGTAAACACCATAAAAGTCAAACCTGAGACTACCTAGTTAAAAGTGCAGTACCTATAAGATTATGGGGACCTATCTTGGATCAGAAGGTTGATGAAAGACGACTGTCAAGTTACTAATTAATTTATTTACAACAAGCCTATATTTATACCAAAATTAAAATTCGCGCATAGTTCTCTCTCGCTCACGTCATATCGTGCTTCCTACTCGCACACTATAAATATACGCGCGGGCACTGCGCACAAATCAGTTACCGCGCGCAATGCGCGCTAGACATGCGCGCGCGTGCACGATGCTCCCACATCACTCCCCCTCAAGCAAAGCGTACGGTGGGCTTCACTATCCGTCCGGATCTCGTCACATAGGGCTGGTGATGGCGGGGTACGTCTTGAAGGGCGGTGCAGCTTCCATCTTCACTAGTATCGTTCTGTATGTAGGCTGGTTTGAGGCGGTCTAGCGATACGACGGAAGTACGTCGCGGTAGGCGTAGCTTGAAGTACTTGTCGTAGCGCTCGATAACTTCGTACGGTCCATCGTATGGTGGAGTTAGCGGTGAACGAACTGCGTCATTTCTCACGAAGACGTGTGTACAAGTGGCCAGATTTTTGTACACAAATGGCTCTGCTTGCGTGACGTTAGAGCGTTGTATCGGCCTCAGCGTTGCCATCGTGTCTATAAGACGGCGAACGTAGTCGTTGTCTTCCATGTCTGACTTTGCCGGTTGTATGAAGTCCGCAGGTATGCGTAGTGTCGTTCCGTACGTCATCATTGCTGGGCTTAGGTTGCTATTAGCGCGCAGAGCTGTGCGCAGACCCAATAGAACTGTAGGCAGCTCGTCCTTCCAATTCGTTGTAGCACCGCGTGCCATTAGAGCTGTCTTGAGAGTTCGGTGCCAACGTTCGATCATGCCATTTGACTGTGGGTGATAAGCGGTAGTTCGGATGCGAGTGATGCCGAATCTCTTCATCAGCGCATTGAATAATGATGATTCAAACTGTCTGCCTTGGTCTGTTGAAATTCTCAAGGGTACGCCGAATCTCGCTATCCAGTTCTCGTACAGTGCTTTTGCAACGTTCTCTGCAGTGATGTCAGTCAGTGGGATAGCTTCGGGCCATTTGGTACACCGGTCGATGATGGTCAGACAATAGCGGCAGTCATCGGATAGACGTAGTGGTCCAACTATATCCAAGTGAATATGTTCGAAGCGTTGAGATGGCGGGAATTCACTTAGTGGCGTGACGACGTGACGATGTATCTTCGCGCGTTGACAATCTAAGCACGCTCTTGTCCAGTTGCCGATATCGCGATTCATGTCGGGCCAGAAGAATTTCGCGCTAACTTGCTTCCTTGTAGATTTCACGCCTGGATGGCACAAATCGTGTTGCGCTTTATATGCAGCGTGACGATATGCGCTTGGTAGGTAAGGACGTGGTGTTCCAGTTGACATCTCGCATTTTATTGGTCGAGTGAGTCCAGGTATAGTGACGTCAGTGAACTTCAAGTTGGACTGGTTCATAAGCTGTTTTAACTCGGGTCCAGTGTGTTGATCTGTAGCGAGTTGCGCGTAGTCGATTGTCGTAGGGCATTGTATGTCTTCTATTCGAGATAGCGCGTCGGCTACGACGTTGTTTTTTCCATGGACGTACTTAATGTCGGAGCAGAATTGGCTTATAAAATGAAGTTGGCGTTCTCGTCGTGGCGTGTCGCTGTTACTTGCTGTTCTTGATAGTGCATTGCTGAGTGGTTTATGGTCGGTAAATACGTTGACATCGCATCCTTCTATTAATCGACGGAAGTGTTTGACGGCTGTGTAGATAGCTAGTAACTCGCGGTCGTAGACGCTGTAGCGGCGCTGCGTAGCACTCATTGCTTTCGAGAAGTAAGCAAGCGGTTTCCATTCGCCGTTTATTTTTTGTTGTAGCACAGCACCGAGACTGTGATCTGAGGCGTCGGACATGATGGCGAGCGGGCAGTTGGGAACTGGATGCATCAGTGTTGTGGCTTTTAAAATGCTTTGTCGGCAGTTTTCAAAAGCTGTGTTTGATTCCGTTGTCCATTCGATTTCCGTCTTATCGTTTCGTTTCCGGTTGTGCAGGTATTTATTAAGCTCGCTTTGAAGTTCAGCTTGGTTTGGTAGGCAGCTCCGGTAGAAGTTTAACATTCCCAGAAAGCGACGTAGCTCAGCGACTGTCTTAGGCTTCGGATAGTTCGCTATTGCTTCGATGCGTTCTTCCGTAGGTTTGATGCCTTTTGACGAAACTTCATAGCCGAGAAAGTTTATTTTCTCTCTTCCGAATTCGCATTTTTCTATTTTCAGTGTGACGCCGTACTTCTGAAGGCGCTCTAAGACTTGCCTCAGGAGAAGTTTGTGGCTTTCTTCATTTTCAGAATAGAGCAAAATGTCATCGACGAAACAGAAGCAGTCTATGCCTCGTAGAACTTCGTGCATGAATCTCTGGAACGTTTGACTTGCGTTGCGTAATCCAAAGGTCATGCATTTGAATTCAAACAGCCCAAATGGAGTAGTGATCGCTGTTTTCTGTGCGTCTTCTTCAGAGATGGGAATCCAGTAGTATGCCATTTTGATGTCGAGCTTCGAAAATACTGTCTTCTTGTGCAGTTGGTAGTTGAAGTGATCGAGTCTTGGTAATGGGTAGCGATCGACTTGAGTTACTGCGTTGAGTCTTCGATAGTCCCCACAAATGCGTAAGTCTCCATCTTTCTTCTTGACTATGTGTAACGGACTCGCCCATGGGCTTTTGGATGGTCTGCAGATGCCCATTTCCAGCATGTGATCAAACTCTTCTTTGGCAGCCTTGTATTTGTCGGGTGGAAGCGGGCGGGGGCGGGTGAACAGTGGAGGGCCCGTCGTTTCAATGTGATGAACGACATCGTGCTTCGGCGGCTCCTTCAATGACATTGGTCGAAGGACATCAGGATATTCTCTTAAGATGTCGTAGAATGCTTGGTCAGTGCTGATGATGTGTACTGATTCCTCAGGGGTGGCAACTTCGAAGGCGTTGACGGATAACGTTGTTACTTTGTCGATAAGCTTCTTGTTATGGAGGTCGACCAGCAGCTTGAAATGACGTATAAAGTCAGCTCCCAAGATTGAAGTTTTGACGTCTGCGATGATGAAGTTCCATAAGAAACTTCGCCGTAGTCCAAGGTTGAGCCTGAGCGTTTTCTCTCCATATGTGTTGATTGGAGTGTTATTTGCGGCGAATAATTTGTAGGCGTTTGCAGTCTTCTCATTGCGCTTGTTGCCAGCGGCTAAAACTGAGATTTCGGCGCCTGTGTCCACGAGGAAACGTTCTCTAGTGTCACGATCGTAGACACATAGGCGGTTTGTGTGAGAAGGGACACCGACTTCCGCCACCGTCGATGTCGCATCTAGTTTTCCGACGGCTTCTTCCTTCTACAGCACGGTGATTCACAGCGCCTGGCTTTATCACCAAAACGATAGTGATATTTGCACTCCCACGATGGATCTCCAGGTTTCATTTTATTTTGTCGCGATCTTGAACGGGAGCGAAACGGCCGTCGATATTGCCGCGTAGAAGAACGTCCGCGTAGCTCGGCGATCTCGAGACTCAGCTTTTCTATTAGTTTCGATAGAATTTCGAGTTGCATAGACGATGCCGATGCGTTCTGCGTAGCGCCCGTGGAAACTTTGGCTGCGTGGTTCTGTTCCATTGTTCTGACAGTGTTCTGGCTTCGAGTTTCGGGTAGTTAGTGTTCTGGTTGCGGGTCACCACTATGGGGACCTATCTTGGATCAGAAGGTTGATGAAAGACGACTGTCAAGTTACTAATTAATTTATTTACAACAAGCCTATATTTATACCAAAATTAAAATTCGCGCATAGTTCTCTCTCGCTCACGTCATATCGTGCTTCCTACTCGCACACTATAAATATACGCGCGGGCACTGCGCACAAATCAGTTACCGCGCGCAATGCGCGCTAGACATGCGCGCGCGTGCACGATGCTCCCACAAGATATTGCGGTTATCATTAGGATAAAACATAAAGTTTACAGTAAAAATACTATTAGCATCGTGATAACTTAGAAAGATACTGCAGGCATAACTCGCTAAATGATGCCTAGTGGCGTGTCCGTGGCAGGGTAATCTGAATAAAATAAGTCAACGCCCTACCTCCAGGCGGAATGCAATTGTTTTTCGCATAAATTATTTCTCGCGGTAAGTTTAATAATACCGATTTTTTATGAATACCTAGGTATCTGTAGATAACTCGTCACTCGTCAAAAGGTAAGTAATTTTTCTTTTAATCATTATTTCGATACATTTTACTAGCTTTCGCCAAATTAACTTTACCTGTATGTTTATTTGTTTATTCAGATCAAACTTTACCATTGAATTTTAAACAGATTTAGCTGAAATTTCGTATACTTATCTTTTAGTATCAATACTATGCCACGGTGCCAGAGGTTAACTGATTGTGAAATCCTGACCTATTTCAAAGCTAGCATTTGATTGTATCGAACAATGCTCAATTAATGCTGATTCGCCATCTTTTTTTGTCAATTTTTATATGTTTTTAATATTTCAGGTGAACATGTCAAGAAAACCAAAACATTAATACTAACAATTTTCAAAAAATCATCACATTTCGCAACATCATTACATTTCTATGAAAAACAAACCTATGGTCTTAACATATATAAAAACGGTATCGACCATACGACTTCAAAGCTATATCACATTAAAAAACTATATCATATAAAATACAAACATGTGATTTAGAAAATGTAATCCAGGTTTGATAAACAAATAAAAAACAACTATCGACAACTGAAACGTCTGAAATGCAACTATGCCAATGCTAATACACTGACTGCTAATACAAACACGTGATTTAGAAAATTTAATCCATGTTTAATAAACAAATAAAAAAACAACTATTGACAACTGAAACCTCTTAAATGAAACTATACCGATGCTAATACCTAACCAATGGAATTTACTGAAAAAAAAAACTACTTTCCAGAAAATGGAACAAATCTACCAAATCGCCTGAATAAAAAAATACTACAGTGATATTATTTTCCTATAGCACGTTATTCTATGGCAAATGGACGTATATGGTACTCCCCAACAACAAGATATTGACAACACTTTTCAGAAAATACACACTAGAGAGTAATCTAGCATAAAAATTAGTGCTGCTCCCCAGATATTAAAACTACTTCCTGACAACAAGACATTGACGCTTCTTCATATTAAATAGACGTGGAAGGTATGAACGTCAAAACAAAAGTGCTGTGAACATAATAATAAATAAATAATAATAATAATAAAATTTATTTATGATGATATATTATATGAAAAACATTCTGTAAGCCAGTAGCACTAGAAACATATCATCAAACTGTTAAACAAATGAATATTTCCTTCACTAATCTAGGTAGGTAATGAAAAGTGTGGAATCTGTGCTCTTACATAACCAGCACATTGATAATAATAGATGCCACCGAAATTCAGAGTCATGTGAAACAATGTAATTGCAGCTAAATCAGTCATATTAAAATATTTTGAGCCTGGTCACTCATATATATGAGTGACCAGGCTCAGCAGACTACTTTCATGAAGCGGAAAACCCAATTGAAAATGAAGAAAAAAGGCTACGACCTTGATGACTTTGTGGATACTTTGACAATGTTTTTTTGACGTTTTAGGCCATTAAGTCCTCAAGTCTAAGTCAAAGTCATGACTGTATATTTGTGAGAAGAGCGCGAGCTGAGAATATTTTTGAAAGATGTTCATGGTGTGACTTTAAAAGTTAAGAGAGGGGATTTCACACTGCTATTTAAGGTTGGCCATGATTTGGGATGGCATGAATCTAAATTTCATTTTGCAACACAATTAAAAAAAAATCACGAGTTTCCTGAAACAAAAAATAAAAAATGAAAGATGTAATAATCTCAAAACTGGTGCCAATAATGCCAGAAACACGAAGTTGTTTTGGCAAAAATTGCCTGTATCTTACAATGCTGCAGACCTAAATTATTTCTACTACAGCAAGGGCAGATCTAGATATTGATACTATCACCTAAGCAAATTACTGTTTCTTATATTTGGATTAATTGAAAGAGTGGGATCATAATCCCACTCTTTCAATGAAGCAGTACGTCAAATCTAGCTTTGAGTAGGTACTTATATTAAACTGCAGAAATAACCAAAGGTTAAATCTATTTTTACACGTTTTTAAACAGTTTTAATGTAGTTGTAAGTAAAGTTCTAGTCAATAATGTAGTATCTATATGCAAACACAATGTAAAATACGTAGGATTATAATCATTAGTGCAGTAAGTACGTAGTTACTGTAACTGTTCTGTAAACCCAAAATTGCATTAAGTAATTTTTCTAATAATAAGTGCAGCAAGTAATGTACTTACTGCAATTATTACTAGAAAACTTCGTTTTGCCAGCTAAGCAACAACTAAGCATAAGCATATTTTTATAAATAATTCTTATTTAACTTAAATATAATAATAAAAATGTAGACCTCATAAAAACTATATTTAATTACCTTTTTTTTGGCGTATTGCATGTTTTATTAACTTGTATAGTTTTGAAGCTACAACAGATACAAAATATTTTTTTTGTTTCGCGTTTTTCTCGAAAACTTGTTTTACCTACATACTGCATTTTTCATAAGGACGGCAGAATATGCACGTTCAAGATATGAAATATTTTTCGGCTTCCCTCACAAACGCTTGGATAAAAATAAAACTTTTGCCACTCACTTTACCACAAATTTTAGATCTAAAAATAAGTTATTAGTGTAAAATCTTTATCGTTTTATTGTGAGCATCAATTAAAAAATAATGAGCATATAGAAATAGACCATGTCCATTCGTTTGGTGATAATTGATACATAACTCTGAATAATCTTGTGGTACGTACAATATACCTAATATAGTCAAAAATGTACATGTAGTAACAATGTACCTAATTATAGTCATCTTCAGATTGCATAATATCAATTCAATACTTGTCTATTTGGTTTCAGGTCGGCATGTATAAAATTAGCAACATTACCTAGCGACTCAATCACTATAACCTATTTTATAAAATGGGTTATAAAATAGGTTAGTATTAGTTAGAAATAGGTGACCATGGTCGATATTGAAGTAAAATTTATAATATGTGGGTACGCAAATAATTGACGTAGTACTTATCTAGGCCAGTTCCTATATAATTATGTATTTACTTAGGTAACTTTTATTAGTGTTTTCCTATTAATTTTTATTGTTCAAAGTTCCGATATCTGCTTATATGGTATAAGTAAGTACTGTAAGAAAACCAGAACCGAAATGTGCTTGCACTTTAGTCTTACCGCATATTAATCATCGTAAAAATATGTAAATAATTATATTTTTATTTCATTGACTAAAAGTTCTTTGAATAATAATAATTCAGAACGTACATGTCTTGGGCTGATCGAGGTCACCTAAAGATTAAACTGTTAAAATGAAATCCTTATTTATTTCAGATCACAAGCGTAGAAGTAGTAGAGATCTGCATCAGGAGAATAAAAGATGTAAACTCAGCGCTAAACTGCTTTGTGGAAGATAGATTTGAGTTAGCGCTAAAAGAAGCCAAAGAGGCAGATGATCTTATTAGAAATGGAAACAAGACTTCAGAACAGTTAGAAAAAGACCAGCCATTCCTTGGAGTGCCGTTTACCACTAAAGATTGCATTGGTGTAAAAGGTAAGGTTTAAAATCGCTAAGAAAAGTAAACTTTTCTTCGAATTAACTGCGTGATTGAATACGTTCATAGTTATGTACTTATTATCTATTCTGTGGTTATGCTAATTCTAAAAGCAGATGAAATAGCAGAGAAATATTTTTCTCATAATACAAACATGAGTTAGTAAATACAGAAACAGCGTTTAAAATCATTCTGAATGTACAATGAATATTTCAAACTAAGCCAGATCAGTAATTGCCATCAAACAGGATAGGTATCTACTTACATTATAAAATTATTAATGTTATCATTTACAATGTGCTGACGTGAGTATAATATAATTCTTTTGTTTCATTTTTTTCTGTTCACATGTAAAACGACGAATTGTAAATGAATATTTAAAAACAAAACAATTTCTATTCAGGTGTACCTAGAAATAAAATATTTATATATATGCATCGCTAATGAATAGAATAGCTGTTTAAAGGGACCTATCCGGAGGTAAATTTGACCTAACCATGCGTTTTGAAGATACCCCGAGGGGAACACCTTCACAAAATACTGTAATGATAGACACAAACAGGCGCCCGGCTGTTATGGTAGATACTTGTCAGTTGGTCAAAGCATGGCCAACGGATACGTCTGTCGATCAGACTATATGATATGCTTTGATGATACCTTTAAAATCTTTAGAGACAGTAAGGAATTGGGGCAATTGAAGTCGCGAGACACCTTTTTAAAAAAGGATATTATTAACTGATATACATATAAATAATATTACGTATCACACTATCATCACACTATCACATCACACTTCACACTTATAAAGGCGAAATTTTGTTTGTGTTTGTGTGTATGTGTGTATGTTTGTTACTTCTTCACGCTCAAACGGCTGAATAGATTTGGATTAAATTCGGTACCAAGATAGCTTATACACTAGATTAACATATAGGCTACATTTTATCCCGAAGTGAAATTTTCCCTAGGGATGAGTAAATAACTAAAATACATTTTATCCGCGGGTAAAACCGCGGGGCGCAACTAGTATTACATATACCTAAACAATATTATTTTTAATGTACTGTTGGTTCTTGATTTTGAAATATTAACTTTTTCAGGTCTTCACCAAACTGCTGGAGTAGTGTTTCGTAAAGACGTGTTTGCTGAACAGGATGCTGATGTCATCCATCTACTGCGAGAGAAGGGTGCCATCATCATTGGTCTTACAAACGTGCCGGAATTTTGTATGTGGTAAGTTGTCCAAAAATTGTACATTTTAAATTTGAAAACGTTAATAAGATATTCTCATGCAGCAAGAAACATTCAGAGTGATTCCCAGAGTTCATTGCCCGTACACCCACCAACCGACTCAACCCATCAGTGGGACTATATCAAGACTGTGCCCATATACACCTAGTTGCCAGAGTCAGATATGTTTTCTTATCGTTGCATAAGTGAAAGTAACATTTTACTCCACAGTGCTACAGAATACATATAATAGTAGTACGTGACAACGGATATAATAAGACTGATAATAGTTTAGGTATATCTACACCTATTCTCAAGGGTAGATATATAATTATTTAACAATAGCTTTAGCTTTGTTACTAGGTGGTAGGACTTTGTTGAAAAGTTCGTATAGGTAGGTACCACCGCTTTGCCAGTTATTAGTGTGCAAGCACTACTGTGTTCCGGTTTGAAGGGCATTGTAGCTAGTGAAATTACTGGGCAATTGAGACTTTATGATCTGATCTCACAGTTGAGTAATCTTATTACTAGACTGTGCTGATGTCTCAGAATGATGTGCGCAGTGCAGTGTCGCGCGAAACTGTGTTATTGTTCCGAGTGACACTGTTCTGTTATGGGCGGCCGTGGCGCTTAACACCAGGCGAACGACTAGCTCGTCACATCATTCACTAACATAAAAAAAAGCTGCACCTCTCTTATCCTTATAACATAATTCAGTACTAGATACAACAAAATAAATATTATTGTTGACGTAATATTGCATTCAAAGTTACTTTGTAACTGACCGAGCGAACGAAATGTGCGAAGTCTGCTGCCCGAGAATGGAGCATAGCCATTTCCATAGCTCGTTGAGCGTCTTTAAGCCTTAATTGCGAACTAAAGAGGTCAATCGTACGAGATCACGTCTCGGTAAAGAGGTCTTATTGTGGCAAAAATTATAATTACAGGTGGGAGACTCACAACCACATCCACGGTAGAACCAACAATCCTTACAACACCACAAGAATTGTCGGTGGTTCTTCAGGAGGCGAAGGCAGCTGCCAAGCGGCGGCGGGCAGCATATTTGGAATAGGTCCGTTGAAATTTAAGCAATAGTATTTTCAAGCTAAATCATAATAATACGATACATTTGCAAATGTTATTCCGTCTAGGAATTGGGCTTTAGACAATAGACTTATCATAAAGATCTATAGCAGTATCGCCTGTCAATAGATTAATGTTTTCATTTAGTCGCACAATAGCCATTACAAAAATTTCTACTAAATTAAATATTGCATGAAAAACAAAATGAAAAGTACGTGTCTGCTGTGTTCAAGTAACTTTTAATAAAACCAGTTAAAATAGGGTCTAGAAAAAATGTCCATTCATTATGGCTAGAGCTTAGGCTACACTAAGAACGTCTTGTCCACTTGTTTAAAGCAAATATTGTCTTACATCTTACAGGTTCTGATATCGGAGGATCAATTCGTATGCCCACATTCTTCAATGGTATATTCGGACACAAGCCGTCAAGAAACGTCGTTTCAAATGCCGGACAGTATCCTGTGCCCGAGAATGACTTACAGAATTCATTTTTAGGTAAGTTAACTTAGTAAAACGGTACTATCTATGTGATAACCTGCTCGTGAGCTTGAGAATAAAATTTACATATTTACACACCACTTTCTACCTTTCTATGTAGGCCCGAATATCTATCAGCTGCCATTTACAATACGTCGCCTAGCAGCTATCGATTTATTTCGGTTCGCAAGTACCACACCATCATAGCATAGTATAGGTATTTCTATACCTACTGTGGTCGGATTGCTGCCTATCACATAACAGCCGCTCTTGCTATTTTAAACGTAATAAAATTGCATCGATTAATTATTTATAATTATGTTTTATCAGTTTCATTTATTTTCACAGGTATTGGACCTATGGTCAGACATGCAGTGGATCTGAAACCTCTGTTAAACATAATTTCGGGACAAAATGCCTCAACACTCAAGCTAAATGAACCCGTCGATATAAAAAAATTGAAGTTTTACTATCAATTCGAAAACGGAGCTCCATTGACTGATTCGGTGGAACCCGACATCATCACTGCAATGAAGAAGGTAGTTGAATTTCTTAAAGTGCAACACCAATTAGACGCCGAGGAGAAAAAGTTACCGATTTTAAAGAAATCCATAGCTATATGGTTAGCGACAATGAAAAACAAAACAAAGTTTGGCAAATTCATCATGGTGAATGAAAGTATAGGAAATATATTGAAAGAAATCGTGAAGAACATATTTGGACTGTCTGGCAATACATTAATTGGACTCGTCACTTCTCTGTTTGACTATGGAGGTGTGCAAATCGGCGACGAAAGACACACGCACTATTTGAAACTACGGGACCAGTTAGAAGAAACATTCACAGAAATGCTTGGCGAGAATGGCGTGTTCTTGTACCCAGTACACCCAACTGCCGCGCCTTACCACAACGAGCCACTGGTTAAACCTTTTAATTTTTCTTACACAGCAATAATAAACTGTTTGGGCCTCCCAGCTACAACAATACCTCTCGGATTAAGTAGAGAGGGACTCCCAATCGGGATACAAGTGATAGCGAACCACAATCAAGACCGGCTGTGTTTAGCAGTGGCAGAGGAATTAGATCGCGCATTTGGCGGTTGGATAGAGCCTCAGAAATTATAAAGCTGAATACTATTTAACATGGTACCAATAGCATGTTGCAAAAATGTTATTTATGATTTTGTAAGATTTTGTAAGATTGTGACTTATAAATTATATTAAATACCAAGCTACATTGTATTTGTGTTATACTGCCAATTTTTTATGACTACTTATATAACTTTGAATAAAACAAACTGATATACATAGATTTACATTTTAATTTAGAACAACAAAAATAAATAAACAAATACTAATTGTTTACATAGTGCCAGAATTTGAATTTGAAGCTTTGGATAGATTTTCAATGATTGTAAGGATTTCTTTTCTTTTGTAGCTAGGGTTGATCTTGACAAGCATATCACAGGAGGCTATGTTCCTGTGTGTATAGGCACATTCAGCGAGTCTCTCCGCATTACAAAGAACATGAACTCCGCAATCATATCCATTGCTTTGCTGCAGGCACTCTTTGTCCACAAAGTTGATACCTGAAATGTTTAATGATGTCAGCAACTACATACATTATATAATATTATGTATTGCTAATACTTCAGAAATGTTAAGATATGTATGTAATAGTAAAATAAAAGAGTTAGAGATGCAATTCCAAAAATGGTTGTAATCTTTCAATACATACGAATAATATGGTGATGAGGATAAGGAAACACACTTACTCCCTCTTGTCAAATAAGGTATCAGGTGACTTGCAAAGTCCCAGGCCACATTATGATTGCTGCCACTTGAAGAATCAAGGTGTATGAAACAGTTTTCTGGTTTAGAATAAACTAGCAAGCTCCAATGCGAGCCTCCCGCTATATCTGGCGTATCATTGTCGTTCAGAGCAAAGAATACAAACTTCTTTCTGTTGACACCTAGCGGTTCTAAAAAGGTGTTTATCTCTTCTGTTTTCACCATTTTCACACACTGCGTTACTTCTGGCGACACAAACAGCAAATCAAAGGCTTTCTTGAACATAACTTTCTCAAGATATTCAAAGTAAAATGATATAACCGTGTCATTAAGCCAATGTGGTCCACTCAAAAGTTCTACATCAGAGTTATGTAGTAAAATGTCATGAAAGCTCAACACGACCGACGCTTTAGCCATATTTGGAACTAAATTCTTTTATTGTTCTTGGGATATCCCTTATGCTTTAATTCATCTGCTAAGAAAAAGGTTCCAATGCTTTTCCTTATGTTTTCTAGACGTCGTTTAGGATAGTACCTAATAATGATTAATATAATTATAAGGCGCTTAATAAAAATTACAGATTTGTGAAGTACGACTTACCAAGACTGCTGATGAAGAATAAGCGTGTTCAGTTCAAAATTATTATTCACTGCGTATAGTTTATATCACACTATTATCGTTGAGTTTAGGTCGGAGCTAGTAAAATTGGGCATAGGTTCATGCATTGTCGAAATTTATAAAGGCGAATCTTGACTTTGCCAATTGTGACCCTCGACTTCAAATCGAGCAAGATCGGTGAAGATCGACTTGATATAATTTTATTTATAAAAATGATTGACAAATTGAGATTTGAGATTAGTATTTTTATCGTGACAGCTTTGACATTGACATCTAGTTTTGTATTCGACGACTTATTATTTTCTTTCATTAACCCTACATCATTTATTCATTTAGCCAGCTCATTCAATATCATACATACATTTATACAAAATGATGTTGACTGCATTAGTGTGCGTGAGTAGGGAATTGACCCCTTTACACAATATATCGATATATACTAAACCTCAC
Source organism: Ennomos fuscantarius (assembly GCA_905220475.3). Taxonomy (NCBI): domain Eukaryota; kingdom Metazoa; phylum Arthropoda; class Insecta; order Lepidoptera; family Geometridae; genus Ennomos; species Ennomos fuscantarius. Next base: position 7,670,586 of record HG992039.1, read on the forward strand.
TAAACAGTCTTGCAGAAAATAATAGGACGAAAGGATTTTCTAAGTAAGTACTTTATTACACATACAATATCTTCATTATTTAACAATGAGCAGTAATGATTTTAATAACTTAGACCACCGCAAATGTTGCGTTTCCTGATTTATTAATTATCGTTTCTTATTTATGATCGTTACAATTCTATATGGTGGCCACTGTTTTTTGTTCGGAGGTACCAGTTTTTTTTATTTCTTTGAAATTTTTTTAAGGTTTACTTAAACTTTAATTAAAAAGGAACCCTCATATCACTTGTTGTTTCCAAGATCCGTTGGGGTACTCTATCATGATAACGATTTTCTGGTGTTGGATTTTTCTGGGGGTTACGTGATCCCCATACATGGTTTTGATCCACCACTTCTAAAAGCTGAAACCAATTGTGTCAATTAGTCATCGGTCAGTGAGTTAATGGGTGTTTTTTTTCTTATGTGTATACCTATCTATGGAAAAAAATCCAGCTTCCTAGCAAAAATCACATATTAGAAATACGAGACCAGTCAGTGGGTAAATTTTTAACAACAATTAACATGGCAATACTGTTTGACTGTAACTGACCCAGGTAGTGTCAGATTATGACACTGGGTCAGCAAAATGTAAGCTGTCGCTCGACAACCGACATTGTGAGAGCGACAGTTTACATAGCGTATCGTAACATCATTTTTACAGTCATATTTCCAATCTAGAGGTGACAGATCTGTGGTAATACTAAAATTGTATAATCTGGGTATATTATCAACCTGTATAATTTTATTGTTTAGAATGTTTTATGATAACCTATTTTATGAGTTTCGACAGTGAACCCTATCAGCCTTATTAATAAACTGGTATTAGTCTCGGATTAGTTACTTAACTTTTGTCCTTTTTTGCTACTGGAATATTTAGCTGGATCGAAAGAAACAAAAGATGGTGTAACTAGTCTAAAGCTAGTTCGTGTTTATTAATAAGGCTGTTAGAGACTATTATACGCTACGCTTCAACCATAATTATGTCAGAAATTTTAGAAAATAGTATTAGAAGCGTATTTTTAATTTGGCGGATTTGTATTTTTTTCTAAGGATAAGGTTGCACTTTGATCTAAATCCATTCGGCCACTTTTAGCGAAACAGATCTTCTACTTTTTACTCTCACCGAAATGAAAGTAATTTTGTGCACGTGTATGAGATTAATCCTCCTAATAACAGTATGTAACTATATTTTCAATTGTACCAATTAGTCATCGGTCAGTGAGTTAGTGGATGTTTTTTTTTCATTTGTATATCTACCTATGGGAAAAAAACCAGCTTACTAGCAAAACTCATATATTGGAAAGATGAGCTCGGCCATGGAGTAAATTTTAACAATAATTAGCATGGCAATACTGTTTGTCTGTATTTGACCGAGGTAGTGTCAGACTATGACACTGGGTCAGCAAAAATGTAAGCTGTCGCTCGACAATCGACAACGTAAGAGCGACAGCTTACATAGCGTATCGTACCATCTTTTTTTACAGTCATATTTCTAATCTTGAGGTACAGATCTGTGGTAATACTAAATCTGTATAATCTGTGTATATTATCAACCTGTATAATTTTATTGTTTAGAAAATGTTTTATGTTAACCGATTTTATGAGCTAATGAAACCTATGGAGACTATTATACGCTACGCTTCAACCATAATTATGTCAGAAATTTTAGAAATTAGTATTTGGTGCCTATTTTTATATTAGCAGATTTGTAGTTATTTTATTAGATTAAGGTTGCACTTTGATCTTAATCCATTTCCATTTTAGAAAAGAGATCTTCTACTTTTTAATCTCACCAAAATCAAAGTAATATTGTGCAAGTATGTGAGATTTACAAATATCGACAAAGTCTAATGCGCCGTGTGGGTGCATCACTATTTGAGAGACGTAAAATAACCCATCCCAATAATATCAATTAAAGCTTTAAATGTCCAAGTAATTATCACAACATGGTAATAATATGATGCCAAAAATGCATACATAATGTGAAATGCATATTTATTTCGGAACTTCGATATGTAACTTAATATTAGACAGTAAACACTTAGGTACGTGTGAAATGATGATTCTGAATTCCTTATTTCTCCTTTTGTTGTTTTTGATGAACAAAACACAGCGCAACACAACATAGTTTCACTATAGGACACAATATTTAATCCTAATAACAATATATGACTATATTTTCACTTTTATTTGCTGTCGCGATTCAATGTTGTCACCTGCTGTTCTGTCACAATTTTACACGCGGTGCGGGTTGCCGTTCATACTATTGCTCTCTCGCATACTCTATGCGACGATTCGTGTATTAGACAGAGGTAGGAGACAATATTGTATACACGACGGATGCGGAATGGCAACGACGCAAGGCGCCGTCCATTCTGATTCATCGTCCTAGATATTGACCCTATTAACAAAATCAGTTCAGCACCCTCTTCATCACTTAACGAATAGTCAGCGACGTCAAGTTCCACATTCGAATTAGAGCCAATGAAAATAAAAAAGAGAGAGGGAGTTTTGGCAGGAAAACGAAAAAATGCGTCACCGCATTGTATTATTTTCCAAATCTTGTGTTATTTTCAGTGTTAGTGCATAAACTTGGTGGCATTTTATTCGTTAAGTGCTGGATTACAGGCATAAGTATGGGAAAGTGGTATAATGATGGTGAAACGTTTCTTTTCATGTTGTTTCCAAAACTCCATAGAAGCTTCTGGTAAAGTTGCAACCACTTTACTAGGAGTATGACTTAACTTGGTCTGTGACTTGACTTGACACATTATATATTATTAATTAACTTGAGAAATTATCAATTACTTGACACTGGCTAAATACACAAAAGTGTGGAGCCGAAACAAAACAAAAAAATATCGTTAAACGAAGAGAGAACTTTCCAGGCAGGTATTGGCGGTAAAACGAAAAAGATCGCGTCGCCGCAATGTATTATTTTCCAAAACTTGTGTTATTTTCAGTGTTAGTACATAAAATTGGTGGCATTTTATTCATTAAGTGCTGGATTACAGCCATGAGTGTGGGAAAGTGGTATAATGATGGTGGAACGTTCTTTTCGTGTTGTTTCCAAAACTCCATAGAAGCTTCTGGTAAAGTTGCCGCCACTTTACTAGGAGTATGACTTGACGACTAGACTTTGACTTGGACTGTGACTTGACACAATATATGTTAATAATCTTGAAAAATTATCAATTACATGACACTGGCTAAATACACAATAGTGTGGAGCCAAAACTAAAAAAAAAAGAACTACTTTTTTTTTTGGCGGAAAAACGAGAAAGATGACATCGCCGCATTCTATTATTTTTCAAAACTTGTTATTTTCAGTGCTAGTGCATAAACTTGGAAGCGTTTTATTTGTAAAGTGCTGGATTACAGGCATGAGTGTGGCAAAGTGGTACAATGATGGTGAAACGTTTCTTTCCGTGTTTCCAAAACTCTTTCTAGCATTCATCTAGCATAGCAAACAGTTTCTAGCATATCTCTACCTAATCTGTGGCTTCTAGTTAAGTTGCCACTACTTTACTAGGAGTATGACTAGCTAGACTATGACTTGACCTATCATTACTAACTGGATAATTTATCAATTACTTACCACTGGCTAAAAACACTAGTGTGGTGCAATACATAAAAAAACCTTCCATTTATTTAGGAAACTGAAAGATTTATTAAAGAACTTAAAGCCTTTATTAAATTTGTTATTAGTTCATAAAACTAATATGGTAACAACAATTGTCACAATCTTATTACAATAAACTGAAATTTTTGATGCCCTACAATTAAATAACGACATGAAGGAACAATCACAATGGTTACTACATACCTATAAATAATTTAATTAACATTAAATCCACTCACAGCATTGTTAGAGAGTATCACTCATCACATTAAACAATATTTCATACTCTCTATTGTTAAGATTATCATGATGCTATTAATAGCTAGAATTATTTATAATGTGACAACATATTAATAAATTACTGATGATACTGATTGGGCTAAAAACAAGAGGCAGATTCCAGAAATATAATGAAAAATGCCCATTGCTTCAATATTTTCTATACACAGATAAGTTACTTAGTTGCCTCCTTGAGGTAAGCAATGAGGTCCGCACGCTCATTGGCTTTCTTCAGACCAGCAAACACCATTTTTGTGCCAGGGATGTATTTTTTGGGGTTTTCCAGGTATTCAAAGAGTGTGTCATCACCCCATGTGATGCCTAGAACAGAAAAATAAATTCATTAATTTTCTCTATGTAGGTAGGTATTTAAAATTTGTTGTTCCGTCACATACTGTTTTAAGTATCAGTAGATAATGATACTGATTATATTTCGATGTTTATGATAGTGTACAGTTTGTAGTTTATACACACATACTATCACAATTAATATTATATAATAATAAATTACTTATTATTATTTAAATGAAATAACACCCAATGTATACCAGATCCTAATGAGGATTCTCTGTTAAATTATTGATTGACTGTGTTCTATAATATGGACCTATGTCTGCTCTTGTAGTTGCTGAATACAGAGAATTACACAAAATACACTTTATGAATGAAATCTCTGTTTGAGCACTGATCGATGAATAAGCGTCGTTCTTCGGACCTTAGACCCAGAACAAGTGATTGCACTTTTTTCTGTGCAATCACATTTTTTCTTGTCTTGTTGCAGAAATCAAACCAGCAGCTTCCAGTTAATGAGATTTGAGTATACTGTTAATAAAAATAATACTCTAAATTGAATAATGTATAGTAGGAGTACCCAGGAGGGTATAATCACAGAACTTTGATTGCAATGCAGCAGGAGGAAAATTTCCATAGTAACTATGCACATAAGCTGCATATTGAAATTGTCAAATCCATGCAACTTAGTGTTTCTATGTGTTACAATCAAATTATGTGATCACCTAGCCGTAATCTTACCCTTGGCTTTGTTGGCATCTGAGTATGAGAAGCCCGCTGCCTGACCAGTTTTGCGCCCATAGAACCCGTGTAGGTTGGGGCCCACTTTATGCTTGCCACCAGCTTCAACCTATAAAATAAAATATTCAAGTGAAATAAAAATCTATGACTAAACCATGTTTTTAATGTAATAAAATTGGAATACCACACTTTTACAAGTACAGGGCCTCTTGAGCTTGATTAATTTTATTTTCTAGCCATTTTTAAGTCAGGTAGGATTTAAACAAATCTTAGATTGAAGTATTGCCATTGGTAACCATAAAAATTTTATTTAACCATCACAGGTAGGACATCCAGTGTTTTTATATAACTACCAAGGTTATACCTAAATACTTCCCTTTTTTTAGCAAACATGTCTGTGTGGGGACGTGTTGGACATCTACATCTATTATTACAACAAATCCTTAACAATAATACATACTTACTATTTAATTAAATTATAAGTGTTCTTGCCACATAGTGTCAGGTTCAAACATAGCAAAATATCTACCAACTCAGCGAGTATAGTAGTCATATATATTTAGCACATTTAAAGGTAATTTCACAGTGATTTATAAGCATTACACTTACGGTGTGACATTGGGCACATCTTTGTACGAAGATTTTCTTTCCGTTTTCAGCGTTGCCTGCTGGTATACCCATTGCGCCTCTGAATCATGGGAAATAAATAAATTACCCTTAGCAATATGGTGATGTGGCACAATAGAATTAGGTACTAAGTCTAAGGTAATGGTCCAAACCTATAAAAATGGAAAAGCTTCGCCTTTCATATTATAGCTACAGTATTATTATTCAAAGAACTCAATCTAATTTATTCTTAGCTGACCATGTGATCGCGAGGTATGCAAGTAGCTATTTGGCCTTGACAGTGTAAAAAAGTACTCGATAGAATCGTTTTCGATGTTACATTAGGTACTATACAATTATAATCCGGTGCACTAATAGCTGGGGTTAGGTAATACCAAATCATCACTTATAAAAGTAGGTCATTATCAATGTCGTCAGGGGATTTCATGGCACAAGGTGTCGTAATGTCATCATTACGTAAGTGGGAAAAAACGAAGTCAATGAAAAGAAACTAGAAAATAATCCTTAGAACCGATTAAAGCCAGTAAATTCAACGTTACATCGATTAACTTTGTAAAAAGTTATTAAAGTAACAGAGGTTAGTTAGATCGATATTAGTAGGGCGCTGCAATTATAAAATTATTGGAACCACTGAACACTATTAAAATGAAAGCATTTAAAGTATTTTACTCACTTTTATGATAGAGGAAAATTAAATAGGTAGTTAGCACGACCAATGGCCAATTCACGGAAAATCCGTTTTGTCAATGACACACGCACAAGCAAGCACGACCAAACGAAATGTGCGAACTGCGAAACGAACGAGAAGGAGAAGAGCAAGACGTGATATTTGCGTTTACGAACGTAACTATAGAGGTGGGTGTACATGTGACGACAGTACGTTATCTGAAGGAGACGGCATTATGTGATGTCATGTGAGCACGATTTCGACGCATGCGTGAAATAATCGATCGACTTTGCCCTCCAATAAATAATCTGTGGATACGAGTGACCTCCTGCCCAAGGCGGGAAGAATCAACGGCGGGAATTTCAAAATACTGCGTAGGCAACTACGGAGCTACGTGCGCTACAAACTACAATCCGTAACAGAACGATGCTCAGTCATCAATCGGTGCTCAAGCAGAGATTTCATTCACTAATTCATCACTTTATGAATGAAATCTCTGCTTGTATACGGACCTGTGACTACGGTTTATTTAGCCAAATTTAGGATAAAATTAATCTTTAGTAAGCTCAAATTCGCGTAACGAGCTATGGAGAGAGCTATGCTCAGAGTTTCCTCGTGAGATAAATTCCGCAGGAGAAATAAAGTTATCGATATTATAGCTTTTATGGTCGCATCACAGAACTAACGCTCAGTTGTGAATCGGTGCTCAAGACAAGATTACATTCACCACATAATTTGATTCGAATGAAATCTCGGCTTGAGCAACGATCCACGACTGAGCATTGTTCTGCTATACGGGCCTAAGAATTAGCAAGTTAAAGTGACAGTAGGCAGGCCAAATCATTCGCAGAACTGACAACTGATGGAGAAGAAAGGTTCTCGAATGGCGACCTCAAACCGGAAGACGCAGCTGGCCCCCCATTAGGTGGACCGACGATCTGCCAATGGCAAGCAGCCATTGGCACGCAGCCATTGGCACCTAAAGTGGCACTCTTTGGGGGAGGCTTATGTTCAGCAGTAGACGACTTTAGGCTGATGGTGATAATTATCATAAGGAAAAATAAATAATTATCGTTCCCTACTAATTACTCGTATATAAAAATTAAACGTCAGTTTATTTATTTTTATGGCTTTCACATCAAAACGACTGAACTGATTTGATTAAAATTTGCGCACCGTTGCTTATAAAATATTACCCGGGTCAACATAAGATATTTTTCTTCCCGCAAAAATTAGGAGTTCTCCTGGAAAATGGGTGGTTGGGAGTGGAAACCACGGGGCGCCTCTAGTATAGAATAATAGAAATAAATAATCATATCACCAGCTCGTAATTACGTTCCCACTGTTGGAACTCGCCGCAAAGTGTGTATTGGTGGATAGTACAACCATGTCCATTTTGTGGTTCTTTAGACATGCGAATAGTTTCTTAACAACATTATTCGTCGCCGTTGTAAAATGGAGTTATAAATATTTAAACTAACATGAATACCAATACTATGTACATATTAAGCTATATGATATATAATTCTTAGGTATTACATGAACTGCGCTTGCTTCTACCATGTAAATAAGGAATTACATCTTTAAACACTTATAAGTACATACCAATCCTGCAATTGTTTTCTCAATCAAAGTGCTGTGAAGATGAATGGGTGTTCCATGGCAGTAATTTTGTAGACAATAGTAAACAGAGTCCTTACTTTTTATTTAGTAAAATTCTTGGTTTGGAATAATCTAGTCAGTTAATTTATTTGACGTTCACAATATGTCATTCGCTTATGATGTCAAAGTTCGATGAATTCTTTTAATTGTTCAAGATTTGTTGTCTTTGGTGATGCACGAACTACCATTACGAGTGATTTATAAAATAGTTTCCTACAAATTTATAAAATAGTTTCCTAAAATTAGGTACTACTTTGGCCGTGTTAAAGTTCCTATACGCCATATATGGCATTTTTTTGTTACTGTATTTGCCTGCAGCACAATTTACCTACCTTGCTACCTATCAGTTATAAAGAGATAGTCACTCTGTATGAACTTCTCGGCAGTCATAAAGCCTCTCTACCCTCCAATCTATTTTCTATTATTTCTTAAAAAAATAAAAATCGACAAGTGTAAGGCACTTTATCTAATTAATTATCTTATCTATTTTGTTTTATGACATAAAACTATGAATATAATTTGTATACCTTTCTATCTTCATCTATTATTTTAATTATTTATATACATACATTATTATTATATGCTCCTTTTACCCTTATTTCCATCCAAGTTCTTTTTATGTCTAACTTACCATAACTCCCTCTCATACTTTTATTGACAGTCACAAATAAGTAAAATAAATCATTTTTCAGCATTAGCTGATACAGCAGCAAGATTTCATCGTACCAAGTCATAAAATTCATAAAATATTTTACACATGAACAATGCTACTCGACGATTTCGTTAAAAAGAATCCGTAAATGGCGGTTGTGAATTTTGAACTTTTTTCCATTACCAGTGTATTTTTGAATTTTAATGTGTAATAAGGGTGGATTATTATCTGTTAAGTGTTCGTGAACGTGCACTAGTGTTGGCAAATAGTTCCAAGGTTTAAAACCATGCCTTTTCGTTTTCTCTTCAAGGCTTCCTAGAGGCTTCAGTAAAATATCCACCATTTTACTGTGGCATTTTGACTGACAAAATAAGACTTGGAGTTTTGGCGGGAAAACGAAAAAGATCGCGTCGCCGCATTGTATTATTTTCCAAAACTTATGTTATTTTCAGTGTTAGTGCATAAAATTGGTGGCATTTTATTCGTTAAGGGCTGGATTAGAGGCGTGAGTGTGGGAAAATGGTATAATGATGGTGAAACGTTTCTTTTCGTGTTGTTTCCAAAACTCCATAGAAGCTTCAAGTAAAGTTGCCACCACTTTACTAGGAGTATGACTTTGACTAGACTGACTTGACTATGGATTGACTTGGTGACTTCGACTGTGACTTGACACATATTTGCGTGAAATATCGATAACTTGATAAAATATCAATAACTTGACACTGGCTAAATACACAAAAGTGTGGAGCCAAATCTTAAAAAAAAAAAATAAAAAAAAATAAGACTGACATGACATAACCGTACAAAATTCGTCATTTGACATTGGCAGAATTATCGCTAAAAAGCGATAGCAGGCCATTAAACGAAGAGAAGAATGCTACTCGACATTGGCAGAAATATCTCTCACGCTCTAATAAAAGTGATCAGCTGGGCGATTACGTAACTCGATTGCAACCAATAGAAACACTTTGTATGGATCTGACAGTTTCAATACCCAGTTTATGTGCATAGTTAGTATGGAAATTTCTCCTGTTGCATTGCAATCAAAGATTCGTGATCACTCCCCAGTTGCCAATATAAAATAAGAGAAGTACCTTTATTAACGTTTCGGATAATTTCCTCCAAACTCATTGGTCCCTAGCGACATCTTTTGGCTTTATTATAAAACTGTACGGTGCTTCAACACGTACGTTTAAAGTCACGCTGCTGTTTTCAAGGAGTATATAACTTTGAACCATACATAAACTCCAGAAACGTGTTCCAATTTCAAACCAAGCAAATGTACATAACGGTTCATGGTTCATGCGAGATGGCGCCACTAATTATAGGTATTTGTTTGTCTTATCCGTTGTTTGTACGTACAAACATATGAGCTACTCTACAGGTATTCGATGTAAACTAGTTAAGTACCTATATGCTTACATATCGTGTATTCCCATTAGAAAACCTAATTTAATAAGTGGTTTTCAGATAGGAAAAATATTTACTGTTAGATTACCGGACTGCCTATCTATAATAAAATTTATTTTTACAAAAATTGACTTATGTATAAGGTAACCCACAACAGAATACAGTCTAGCTACAGATGGAGTACATATATAACATATTATATCTATCTTTGTAGGTATTCGCTGCGTAATACTATTATTATGTAAGTAGGTAGGTCATTATATCTAAATTCTTTTAGGTGTTTATCTATAATGTATCATTTTTATCTCCTAAAAATAACAATGTGTGTTTTACAGATGATAAAACCATAATCATCTATCAGTACTTACCTTATATCATCTGAGATTGTTCCCTTAAATGAAATAGCAGCCCATATTCAAATCTCGAATTCGATCCTAACTATAGTTAGCTAATAAAATATTACTTTTGATTCTTTAATGTTTGTGATTGATGCGACGAGCTAGTCGTTCACCTGATGTTAAACGACACGGCTGCCCATATCACTTGCAGTGTCACTCGGAACTCTAATGTATAGAGTTTCGCGAGACACTGCAGTGCGCACGTCATCCTAAGACATCAGCACAGTCTGGTAATAAGATTACTCAACTGTGAGATCAGATCATAAAGTCTCATTTGCCCAGTAATTTCACTAGCTACAGTGCCCTTCAAACCGGAACGCAGTAGTGCTTGCACACTATCGCTTGGCGGTAGAATAACTGGCAAAGTGGTGGTACCTACCTAGACGAACTTTGCAAAAAAGTCTTGCCACCTAGTGACACTATTATATAACGCTACTAGCTGCACCCCGCGGTTTCACCCGCGTGGTGATGAAAAATAGTGATGGTGATGATGAAAAATAGTTTACGTCCTATTCTCAGAATTACACAAAATTTCATATGAATCGGTGAAGTCCTTTCGGAGAAGTTTTGTTACCAACACTGTGCCACGAGAATTTTATATATTATTAGATTTATGTAGTAGAAATATTTCTTTATCGAAATGAAGTATAATAGTAATAATAAATAATTCCAATGTGTACGAGGAATAAATATTAATTAACGATTTCCTTAACATTAAATTTACTCCAACTTGACAGAATATAGTTCCAGGCGGTTGAACATTTTGAGCATAGTTTTTAGTGCTGTTGAATCAAAGAACTTCTTACCTAGAACACGTAAAAAACCCATGTAAACGGATCAAAATTTTAAAATAAATAATACGTACTGGGTAATTAAGCAATTAAATAGAATAAGGCATGGGCGTATTTACCTAATGTAAGATATGGTTAAGGAAACCCAGAAAAAATTGATCAATGCCATATTATGATAATATTAAGATGCATTATGCCACAGAATACTTAATATAATAGAATACTAGGTGGTAGGACTTTACTGCAAAGTTCGTCTAGGTAGGTACCACCGCTTTGCCAGTTATTCTGCCGCCAAGCAGTAGTGCGCAAGCACTGCTGTGTTCTGGTTTGAAGGGCACAGTAGCTAGTGAAATTATTGGGCAAATGAGACTTTATGATCTGATCTCACAGTTTAGTAATCTTATTACTAGACTGTGCTGATGTCTCTGGATGACGTGCGCAGTGCAGTGTCACGCGAACCTCTATACTTTAGAGTTCCTAGTGACACTGCAGCTGATATGGGCAGCCGTGTCGTTTAACATCAGGCGAACGGCTAGCTCTTTACGTCATTCCTTAACATAAAAAAAAAAATAAAGGTTAGGCACTGGAATAGTTTGTATACCTAAATTTGTTTAAGAATGATAGAAAGTCATTAAATTATAAGTCCGTAAATGTACGTGCTATCCAGCAGATACTATTCAGACTGTGACGAGGGTTGGAGATAGAGACGACCAGTGCCTAAATTGATTCCAATCCGTGGACACGGAAGAGTATTAGAAATGCCTCGAGATACAGACCTTCCAATCTATCTTACGAATCTGAACGTAAATACATGTACATGTGTACATGTAATATATGTATTAGGTACATATATTGTATTATTATATTTATGATATATGGTATTAGTATGTATTATAAGTTTAGTATTGATTGTTTTTATATTTGTAGTGATTATACCTATGTTATCATATTGTTGTTTATAGTACGTAAGTTGTAACAACACCAACCGCAATTTTGCTCCTTTGATTCCTGTCCATCCTAAGGTAGCCTGGAAGAAATCGCTTAATGTGATAAGGCCGCCCTTTGTTCTACCATTTTTTGTAAGTTTTTTTAAGGTTGTTATGAATTAGTTGGTGTTCAATAAAGTATTATTGTATTGTATTGTATTGTAAAGCCTTTTCATAGATACGTAAGTAGATGGAATCAAGAAACAGCTTGTTCCTATGTAGGATTTGTAGATACGTACCATAAAGTTTGTTATTACAGTATGTGCAGTTTTGTAGGCTATAGCTCTTTATCGTCAGCCATCTTGTTTTATAAATTTTGGAACCTGTGTGGGCTGCAAAAAACGCCTTATCTCTCTATAATATGAAATATCCAGACGCTGCTACAGAATAAATAATTGACGCTGTTTTATCTAATCACTTTTCATAAACATTGCAAGGCCGTTAGTAATGATAACAGACATACTTGGACAGTATATATCATAATATGTAACAACTAGCTTATACTCGCGGCTTCGCCCGCGTGGACTATTATAGGAAACGAAAAAGAAATTTTTCATAGATATTTCAACCACCCAGTTCACCCTCTTAGGGATGGAATTTCAAAAACCTTTTCTTAATGGATACCCACACTTTATAAAGAACACAGCCTCCAAATTTCAACTCTCTAGGACCAGCGGTTTAGGGTGTGCGTTGATATATAAGTCAGTCAATCAGGAATTTGAATTTTATATGTAGGTATAGATTTAAATTATAGCTAACGTTACATCTATTCACATAGAAAATATAGTCGGGTTGATTTACCTATATTATTCATCCGGTAGATACGGGTTAGACCTACGGGGTAAACCATAGTTCAGCTATGCCACGGTCAAATTAATTAAATAAGTTACCTATCAAAAATTTCCGCTTTGCTATCTACGATTTGTTTTTTGGACAGTAAAATAATGTTTTCAAACTTTTTTATACAACGTACAAAAAGAAGATAACCGACAGATATTCTAAATAACATATGTAATAATATACAATATCAAAGAAGTTTCCTCAAAACCCTCCCAAGAGTATCAGTCACACAGTAAATAAACATTCTTTCAATTTGATATTGTCAAACGGTCTGGAGGTGTGAGGACGAGAGGTCGGTCGAAGCTTCTTAACCGTTTTGATTTCCCCCGGGGTCGTTACTTTGCTTTATATTTTGATTGAGAGATTTCGTGTTAGAATATAATATATTTTATCTTTTTTCAGCGCGTTCGAAAAGAGGTCTTTTCACTTTGCCTAATGATTGTGCCTTTGTACTGTAATACTGCCGGGTAATTTTGCAGAGTAGTATTTATAGGTATCTATATATATCTTAATATTCAATATTATTTTGAAAAACCATATTTATTGTTCGTACCAAATATTGTTTATATTCATACCCTAAACATCATTTATTTAGTTAATCCGTAGAGTAAGCGCTTAGAAATTTTAGATTGTGAAAGTTGGTAGATACAATTCTCAGTAACCCGGGAGAGGTGAAACTGTGAAACTATGATATAGGTTTTCAAAATAATTACTAAATAATTATGTATTCGCGTGGACATATCACACAGCGCCATCTAGCTTCAAATTAAGCAAAGCTTATACTATGGGACCATGTACTATGGGAACCAGATACAGATAGAATACTTAGATACTTTTTGTTAGTAAATAGTCACACAATATAACACCCAGACACAGAACAAACGTTGATGTTCATCACACAAATTTTGTTCTGGGTGATGGAAATCTAACCTATAGGTCAAAAAGCATTACCAATTGAGCTATCAGGCCAGGCAGTAGGATATTAGGCTAAATTTTTAATCACATTTTAAATAATAGTAAAATTTAAATAATTGACACTTTTATTACACAATACTTTAGATTCTCGGATTAACCAAGGTATAGTATAGGTATGGAAACAATGACCGTGGTTGAATTTAAACAGGCCTAGGATAAATCTCCTAAACAACATCGAAAGGGACAGCTTTGTTTGGATTTACGATTTAAATCGGATTTTGAAAACTTTCAAAGAGAGAGGGAATGGCCAACTTTGTTTTGTTTTGAATAGAATAATGGAGTTCTCACCCACGTCGAATAACCTTAACTAACCTGCATTACATAACTTGTACTTTATTTAATAAGTATTCATTAATAATTCATACAATTACTAAAGCTATCTACGTAAGACATAATTATTATACCTACCTATACTATTATATAGTAGAGATCACTAGATATATACCCGGTCTATACACTCTGAAAATTGTATTCAATTACCAGACATAATAACCTTATTACTATTATTAAGAACCTGAACATATATTTCATATTATTATGTAACTTAGTTATATAAATGACAACGTCACTTATCTCTACGTCTTTGGTTACCTCTAGTTTAAATAATGCGTTATGTAAGTGTAAAATGTAACCACGTCATTGTTCGATAGTCGCGTCGATAAGTACTGATAAATCTATACTGTAATAAGTATAGCTTTATGTCTATAAGAATGTCATCATCAAAAGAATATACTTGTATTGTAGAATGTGAATGAATATGATAATGTGTAAATAGGTTGACATTCTCTCCACTCCTGATATAATTTCAAGGATATCACGGTTTTATCTGGTTTAAGTGCTTACCTATCTATTGTCTAAAATAAATTCTGTTACATAGTCTGCTACAATATTTCAAAAGCATATATGCTTTTCTTTTGAAAAGCATATATTGTTGCAGACTTTCGTTTATGCTTTTCTTCTTTTAATTCAAGTAGAGTGTAACTATCGAGATGTTACCTACCTTATAATTATATATACACGCACAATTATTGTTTAATATAGTGAGCTGTTATCAATTCCTGGAATTTTGTAGATATCCGAGTATTCAAAAATATTATGACTTGATACCGGCCTCGCGACGCCTTGCCGGCTAAGGCTGATTCAATAAGAATGGAATGATTTTATGAACTTAAATAATAATGGTAGGTTCACAATATTTCTTCATTTATCCAACATGTAGAGATACTCTACCTATTATTGATTAACAAGGTGGATTGCAATGGCTAAATTAAGTAAAATTTATTGTCTACCCTGGGCACACTGAACCAATAAAATGCTCCATAAACAAGTCCACATTTAGCGAGATAAATAGGCAAGTGATAATATATTAATTCCCATTATGTTCCCATTAGAGCCAGAGGGTTCCGACGTTCTTTCTTCTAGGCGTAAGTCAAAACATTCTGCGATTTAATACTGCCACGTGCTTATTTTTAATTAAACCAGGAAATCGTAATATTAGCGGAAAACACTCCTAATATTTTTCGTGGAGAGAGCAAGAATTTGAATAAATTGTTGCTGTCGTAGCTATTACGAGGTTTTAACTCTGGGTTTACGATCCGAATCGTGTGATAATAGTCGGCAGTAAATTCAATTTCCCTATCTCTGTTTAATCCAAGGTATTCGTTTTTCATTTAATTGTTTTGAATTGAAAGCCTCTGAAGAATTGCAGACGTTGTTGGTACGAGGGTAGAAGGGAGACGTTTAGCTTTTGTAGCTTTTACAGTAATTGTTTCGCTATAGGAAAAATTCTGCGTTAAGTGGGCGGGAAAATTTATCAGTTCATATTTTTACTTTTCTACCTGTAAGTAATAAATAACCAATTGAATTGGCTGTATTGTCCGCCCTGTATTATATACATATGTTCATGTTAATAATAGGCTTAATTAATAAATATAAAAAATAATCTAACAAAAAGCACGGACCCAGAAGTCTGTGGAAACGCAGTATAAAAAAAAACAAATTGAAAATCTTTATGATAAGTTAACTTAGTAAGTAGATAAAAATATGCTTTCGTTTAGAATTACCTCATGGAGACATTTTCAATACTAACTGCACTGCAGTTGTATATAAATTAGGTTCCCGTTTATTTTGAGGTTACATTTTCAGTCGGAGTGTTTTCCGTGCTGATAGGTACCTGTTAATATTCATTGAACAGTAAGTATACAGTTGTAAAATAACGTATAATATTTGTATCGATGCTCGTAAAGATCAATCGAGGGTGCTAGAAGCAAGATCCTGCCGCGAGCGAAATGCACGGAAATGTTTTCCTAAGTCATGAATAAACAATATCTACCCCGGGCGCTTAGCACGTAAACTTGTTTTGTAAGCGTTTCTAGCAAGTTTACAAATTACCTATCCGTATCTTAGAAACTGAAGTGTTTCATGTTTACGTTAATTAGGTAGTTAACTGGAAATAGTAATTATAACCATATTTAAACCTCTAGATTTATAGACTAGAAAGTGCGGCTAGCAGTGCGAACCTTATTATTATGGAAAATGTAATACATAATTACCTAATATTTACAGCCTCTGTGGTGGTGGTTGGGCAAGTTGCCTCGTAACCCGGAGGCGGCAGGTTCGATTCCCGTGGCAGGACAAGTATTCGTGCACAGGAAAAAAATCGCTAATACTTGTTCTGAGTCTGGGTGTTGTGGGGCCATAGTCCTTTTAGTTTCTGGGTCCCTAGTTACAGGAAATCCTAGTTAGGGTCCAGGATCTATATATGTGATCGTTGGGCGTTATTATTATTTCTTATTTTAATATAGACAATAACTGTATGTATAAATTTTCCTTTCCTTTAGTATGTTCAATAATACTAGGTACTTAAATGTAAAAAGGTAAAAAGTGCTATAACAGGACCATAACAAAAAACCGGGGCTAACTAATATAAAGGTAACCTACTGACCTTTTTACTATACGGTATGTACCGAGAGAGAGAGAGAGGAGAATTGCCACCTTTCATTCTAATAACATATTCACTAATACCTACTTATTAAATGTTTATAAAAATAATAAAACCTTACCGTATTAAACAAGATAAATAAATGCAAGTAAAAATCAATATCTATATATGGATTTAGAGTTGTAGAATAGACTATTAATAAATCTATAATTAATAAATATAACAGTGAAAATCAGAGCGCGAATTAGTTGGTGGTGATGGTGCACTTACCTTCTTTTATCAACGTAAACCACAACAATAATCATTAACCACCAGATGAACATAGCACTAAAAACGTAAAGCACTTTTTCTGTCATATCATCGATGGTCATAGTGGTACGGCTGTATAATATTGAGTTAAACGGCCTTGTTTTAACGCTACTATAATAGCAATGTTGATTTAAGTATTTCATAATAATATAAACTAGAACAATGGGTTTATTATGTCATCAGACGTCACAATCTCTTAATTATTTGACGCATTTTTGTAGGTTAGGTTTCATACTTGTAGAAATGATGTTTTTTTTTAACCAACCCCGAAAAATCTACTAAAATTGAACGTTTTCTATAACAATAACCGACTTGTGAGCCTAATGGCATCAATTTTACGTATTCATCTAAATGAGACACAGAGAGAGCTATTTTTCATATTTGATTGGGTCGGGGCACCAAAAAAAACTCATTGGCAATCCCTCCCTCAACAGCCCTTGCACAACATTTTAAATGGGATTTATGAAAATGTCTGTAATTTAAGCGAATATTCATAAAGATGGAGTTGGTTAGTGAGACCGTGAAATTGCATACACATAAGCTCTTTATATATACTCGTACTTGTATACGTCTATTTGTGAAGCATTTCAGACTACATTGCCATGTAAATGAATGAAATGAAACTGTTGGGTCGAGTTTTGGCGCGAACGCGAAAAAGATTGCGTCACCGCATTGTATTATTTTCCAAAACTTGTGTTATTTTCAGTGTTAGTGCATAAAATTAGTGGCATTCTATTCGTTAAGTGCTGGATTACAGGCGTGAGTGTGGGAAAATGGTATAATGATGGTAAAACGTTTCTTTTCGTGTTGTTTCCAAAACTCCATAGAAGCTTCAAGTAAAGCTACCACCACTTTACTAGGAGTATGACTTTGAATAGACTATGACTTGACTTGATGACTGCGACTGTGACTTGACACATATTTGCGTGAAATATCATTAACTTGATAAATCAATTACTTGACACTGGCTAAATATACGGAGGTGTGGAGCCAAAACATAAAAAAAAAACTGTTGGGTCGATGAATGCACACTACTGACAGGCGTGAAAAGTTGATGATAGTGAAACAAAAAAATCTTGAAATGTTAAATCGAAATTATTCTACATTTTGTTAAATCGTCGTTTTACGCACTTGTTTTCCTCGGGCCACGGTGTCAAACACATCTTTAAATGTGAACGCATTTAATGAAGGATATAGCTTACCTTTTTACTCTTATCTTATTATAGGACACATCACATAAATCAAGTAGAACAACAAAAACAAAGTCAAAATCCCAAGATAATTCCATTTGTTTGGATCACTTAACAGATCCATAGCAGGACTATTACAGAATATTAAAAGTAAATTAAAACAGTTATTATTCAACGCTATTGTTGAAACCCCGCCATGTTGATTTAATAATTCATAATATTATAGCGGTAACAATGGACACGATTAGGTCATTAAATACGTCCCGTGATATGAATCGTTTGCAGATTAACTACAATGGGATATTTTAAATAAAAATGAGTTTATGCTAAACAATTAAATTTCTCGCACAAGCCTTGTTCATATATTTGCACCGTGCTAATTGGTGAGATGAATTCGTCCCAGTTCTACACCGACTTAATAAACGATTGTCAAAAAACGACGAGATAAAATAAAATTTCGATTGACACTTATAAGGGTATTACTTCGTAGAGTTGGCTACGGCAGTCTACGGCAGTCAAAATTTTGAGTAAAGCTGCAAATGATGTGTCACCGCGACACTACGGTTTCTATGACTCTCTATGAAATACCTTCAGGCGACGTGTCGCTATCTACGAAAGGTAAAATACCTTTCATAGAAATACACAGAAACCAGAGAGCCTAGTCCGAGTTTTAGTTTTCTCGTCTCACGATAAATGGTGAGTGATGCGTTTTTGTATAGTGTCACGATAAGCGCCTCTAGCGGGCGAATTGTGAACCTCAGAATGCAAATCTGTCGCGGCGACACGTTATATCATGCTTTTGCGTATTCTCTAACAGCCTTATTAATAAACACGAACTAGGTTTAGACTAGTTACACCATCTTTTGTCTCTTTCGATCCAGCTAAATATTCCGGTAGCAAAAAAAAGACAAAAGCTGAAGTAACTATTCCGAGACTAATACCCATTTCTAAATAAGGCTGTTAGTGTTGCGTGCAATCGGCTACGAAATTGTACCTTCACTCAAAACTATGACTAAGACTTTTAAATCGAAGATATAATCAGCCGGCACGACGCTCAAACATAAGCTTGGTTCAACAGAGGTTTCCGAAAAGTAAACAAAAATACCGATTCGTAGAAGCACTTACGAATAAGTAGGTTGTCAATATGTTATGGCAAACTTCGTCACACGGTGAATCACAGTGGTATTTATTGACCTTTATCTACATAATAGCGTCACTAAATAAATAAATATTTGTGGATAAATCACACAGCGTCATCTAGCTAAACTTGTACTATTTGAACCAGATAACTGATACAATACTTACTTAGATACTTTGTGTTTGTAAATATATACATAAAATACAATATAACACCCTGACACAGAACAAACGTCGATGATCGTCACACGAATGTGTGTTCTGGGTAGGAAACCAACCCACTGGTTGAGATGAATTCGTAAAAGAATGTGATAACGACAGATTACTAGATAGAACAGAGTAACTCAATCATCGCGTGAGATGTAAATTTGGAGTTAAAATAAAACAGAAGAAGAGACGAAGTAGGTACATCTTTATAAGGTATACCTAGTATTCATGGGAATACGGAAGTAACAAGCTTTACAAAGTTAACAATATTTCGCTCCGTCCCGCATCAATTGTACCGAGAAAATGGAGACTTGGAATGTTAGCAGCACTTCCGATGTCGTTTGCAATGAGTGAGGTCAAAGCTGTTGAAATGAAATATTACCGAGTGCGTATCAGTCTGTAATGATGTAGTTTTAGAATGTCGACCGTATTCTTAACTACCTATGTATTTCCCTTCAGAGTTTAAAAAGTAATACGAAAATTCAGTCACATACCTACCTAAAACTATTGTAACATTACTCCAAATGTAAGTACCGAACTTCTTTAAATATAATTTATATCGACAATATTAAATATACATATAATATTGGGATAAATAAAATAAATAAATAACGCGCAACGATCACATACATAAATCCTGGACCCTAACTAGGATTCCCTGTATCTAGGGACTCAGGAAATATGACGACCATGGTCCCACAACACCACACAACAAATATTTGCTCATATTTTTTCAGTGTCGCCTCCCGGTTATGACCCGACCTGCTCAACCACTAGACCACAAAGGCTATCGAATGGATGGATGAATGGTGGGATGGGGGTAATATGAAATTCAACAGTAATGATTTCGTGTAAGAATATCCTGTTTCCGAAATGGTTTATTTATTTTATTATAGAAGTTTCTACTTAGTGTGTATGTCTACTACTACATAAACGACAATGAGATTTAGTTGCACTTACATTAAAAGTAAATAAAGAAAGAATTATAAAAGTCTACAAACGCGTGTTCATCTAGTTAATTTCGACTCCTAATATGTTAAACGAAAGAAACTTGAATGGATGTTTTCAAGGTTAACAATAGGTATACTTCACAATGGCTACAAACAGAATGGTGGCCAGGTTGTGGCTGGTGATAGATATGGCTGCGTTACAGTAGTCGCTATGACAAAGGTCGCATGTTTTGTATTTCGGCGCAATGCCAGGAACAGATGAATCATCACAAGTATTGGCACAGTCTCGGATGATAGTAACGGAATCTGCAAAATAAAAAATAAAATAATTATATTGTTAGATGTCTAGGCATCCTCGGCGGAGTGGACGGGACAGCCCTTATAAATAGCGAAGCGAGTAGCGCTGACTCACTTTCCCCTTGACTTCGTTGGCGATCGCAAGAACGTTCGTTGCTATCTTTTGTTCAAAAATAACTTTTGTTTATTTTTTTTTTTGATATTTCATTTCTAACCTAAAAATATTATATATAGCTTTGTTATTCAACGGGGCAATGCCACCAGCATTTTGGTCACGTTGCCTACTGGTAGCGGCTGCTTAGATTAAGTTTTGCTAATGCATAGTTGTTAATTTAATTTTAATTTTCTTTTTATGTATAATTGGTTTAATATCATCGTGTAGTAGTAATTTAATTAAGTGTATCAATAAATGTATTAACAATATTATTGAAATAATTATAATTGATCGGATCACAGTTGGCTGCATTATAGATTTGAAAGTAGAAAATTAAAATCATTAATCGGTTCTAATTTTACTTTCTCGAATAGTTCATTTTTTTACTTCTTACCTATATCTCCAAAAGTCTTTTTGACACATGAGTTTTCAGTATGGCAGTATTTGACTGTAGTTTTGTTATTTGGATGCCAGCATGAGGGGTTGGTTGCAGTGCTACAAGCATAGCAAATTCGGCCATTTTTTGGTAAGCTATATTTGTGTGATTTATGCTCAGCAATTCCTGTTCCTATTTCTGGATCTATCAACTTAGTAGTTAGTTTATAAGAATTATTGTCATCACTATTCCTCCGGGAAGCTCCATCAAACAAGATACTTGCATCCAAATCTATTATAGGATAGTTGTTGTTACGATCGCTATCCAACGAACCACCAAGGTCTCCAGTGAAATTAATATCATTGTCCAAATTACTGGAATCATCATGATCTGACATTGATCTCCTTGATGATCCCAAAGCAATTTTTCGGGCTAAAGCTTCGTTGTTTTGTTTTTTCTTTATACAGTCGTTTAAAATTTTCAAAGCTGTTTGTTCAATATTAACGGTATCTGGTGTTTCACTACTTGTTGCAATTTGATCGACACAGTCATTATCATTTGAAACTAAGGCATCAAAATTGGGTGGATATATCGAACGACGACTATGATTATCAACTTCAGGACTGTTTGTTCTAAAATCTTCGTTCTTCAATGCTTCAGGCTGTAAGACTGTATTTTCGTATAGAGGCTGTGTGATTCGTGAGGTATAAGAATGTATCCATTGTTCATCAGCATTGTTTGAATTCTTTCGTCTCGAACAGGGTTTTACTCTCCTTGCTGGTCCTTGAAAAATTGGGAAACCAATAGGGGAGAACATCGGAGGCTTTGAGTTTTCTGGATTGGTTGGGAATATTCGGTTTGTTTCTTCTGAGTAGGCTGTAAACCAAAATAATATTGAATTTTAAACACTATAGTAACAATATTAAAATGAGCAAACAAAATTATATAGAAATATCTAGTGCAATTTCGCTATAGAACAGCATTCAATATGGGTATTCAGCGGAATCACACTAAATATTTCTGTATCTGCAAAGTCTGCCCGAGTTAATTGAATTTTTAATACAAGAAATGAAAAAAATATTTATGTTTTATGTTTCATTTTTAAGTAAAACGTCTTTACGCATGCTTGACTTGGGGAGTAAGCGCGCGAACCGAAGTTGAAGTTGTTTCTCGTAGATCTTCATTGTCAACATAACAAAGTTAAAAATTACTTAAAATTTGTAGCATTATATGTATAGTGTCATAAAATGACAATTTACAGTTGTCAAGATGGCGACATTAACATTAACAAAAACAAATTTAAGCCGGCTGATATAGATGGAGTTTTACGTCATGGAAAGAAGTTTTACGTCAGTCGTGTGGCCTAAAGCACACTCGTTTTTTATCAAAGGTATTTAAAAAAAACATCTTATTTAGTTCTATGGTAGATAAGGTATTTTAGGTACCTTGCTGTATATTACAAGTACAGATTTAAAAAATTCAATTATTTATACACAATTTTTAACAAATCATTTGGTTATTATTTTATAAGCTTAAAAATCTTATATCACAAACTAACTTACTAACCTGTTGATAATGTAGTGTACATGAAAACCAATAAAGTAAATTTCATCATTTTCGATCTGGTGGACTTTACTACAACCTGCCAAAGCCAAGGAGGAAGACTCAGTGCTTATTACGAAGGAAAAACCATGTAATACATAGGCAATGTCTTGATATAAAAAGCACTATGCGGAAATGGCATTTTATCGCTGAAAGTTATAAACCAATATCGCTCCATTGTGTACACGCGTTCGATGGAAAGATATTCGATGGAAACAAAGAATGTTCCATAAATATGGTTTTTATTGCTTTTACTTGATCCGTTGCAATGTTCCGATAACCATGAATATTTTATGGTATAGTTTTCTAGCATGTATTTACTCAAAAATAAAGTCCAAGAATCTGAATCACGAATAAGCAAATGGTGAATTTCTTACTTATTAGGTACTACAAAACTATAGGCTAAAATAAATGTATGTTTATGTCGATAGAAAGAAAAACGAAATGCTAAGATACAAAACTGCTATGGTTGATTTACCTGTTTTTCGGGAAACTTATAATTTTGCGGGACAAAAGACATTTTTATGTTGTAGATATTATATATAGGTCCTTATAAGCTTTTGTGTGTCAGCATACAGTTAAGTAATTTTTCCGTGTAGCTTTACACAAATAAATAGACAATTTTTCAGTTTTAGATTTAGATAGTTATTATTATTCTGAAATAGAAATATTGACGAAGATTATGAATAAAAAGCTAGATTTTTGGACACGAGCAAA
Source organism: Ennomos fuscantarius (assembly GCA_905220475.3). Taxonomy (NCBI): domain Eukaryota; kingdom Metazoa; phylum Arthropoda; class Insecta; order Lepidoptera; family Geometridae; genus Ennomos; species Ennomos fuscantarius. The sequence continues at coordinate 7,694,446 of HG992039.1, forward strand.
ATTTTTGTTTTCATCACAAGAGAAATTCATACTCAAATAAATTTTGAAATCTAGTCACTCGTACCCGAAGCGGTTGTTTCGCGGTTTCTGCATGAAGTAGGTACATTTCACAGAAAAGCCGTGGTCACGTTTGTGACAACGTTAGGGAAGGAAGTGTTAGATATTGTTAGTCGCTTCCCATGGAAATTGTTGTCTTCTATAATATCCGTTGTTTTTTCCGTTTCCTGCTTATAATGGCGTAGGACTGGGGACCCAGACTGGGTGGGTCTGACTCACCCAGTCTGGGTGGGACTCCTGGGTGACCCAGACCCAGACTCAATACCCACCTACCAGCTATTTTAAACAATCACTTGAATTTTTTATGACAATAACTTTCAAAACTAAGTAATAACAATAATAACGCCCAATTATCACATACTTAGATCCTGGACGCCAACTAAGATTCCCTGTGTCTAGGAACCCAGGAACTACGAGGACCATGGTCCCTTTGTAAAATATAGTCATACATTCTAAGTGAGCGGTAGCAAGCGGTTGCTAAGAAATTTCGATCACAATACATAGTATTATTTTCAACATCATCATCTCTGTGGTGTAGTGATGGAGCAGGACAGCTCATAACCCGAAAGCACTACGTTCGATTCCCGGCAAGACAAGTATTTGTGCACAGAAAAAAGCGCAAATACTTGTTCTGAGTCTGGGTGTTGTGGGACCATGGTCCTCGATTACGAGCCCAACAATCACATACATAGAACCTAGACCCTAACTAGAATTCCCTGTCTCAGGGAATAAAGATAATTCTTGAATCTTAAATCAAGAATTATCTTTCGACAAGGAATTCTAGTTAGGGTCTAGGTTCTATGTATGTGATTATTGGGCGTTATTAGTATATCATTATTATTCTATTATATGTATAATATAATATTATTAATAATAATAAATAAAATATTATATGTATAATATAATATTATTAATACTAATATTCTTACCTTTTATCGACATTGGTTCAGTCTTTTAGTATTAAAAAGGTAACAAACAAGGCAGATCAAAAGGCAGCCAGACAGAGAGAGGTACTTTAGATTATATTAATAGATACCCATAGAATAATGACTGTAATAAATAGTATGTTTTTTGTATTATGTAAGTAATTGGCTTTATTTATGATTTACGTTTTGGCACTGATACAAAAAACTTGTGAGATTTTGTTTAACTTCGGAATAACGAGGACAGTTCCTCTAAATATTATTGGATCACAGAACTTGAGTTGGGTAAAGTTGGAATGATAAAGTTAGGTTTATGAATGTCCTGAATTTACTTACTGATTTGCTTTCTTGTTGTTTATCTAACAATTTTACTATGTCAATTACAGTTTCCTATGATTTATTAAGAATTTTATAAAGCTTACTCCCCAAATATATTGAAACAGCAGATAGTAAGTACCTACTTCTTAAAAAGCATTGGTTAGCAGTTAATGGTTGTTCGAAAAAAGCCAAAAGGTTTGATAGCGCCTTTAAAAAACCTCTTTAAGTGAATGAAAGGTGAAGAGAGGCCTCAAAAGCTTTTATTTAAGATGAAAAGAAAATTCGTATCAAATTCCTACTAAAACCACTCACAAAGTGAAAAACCAATAAAAGTTGTTTTTCAAAAATTTAATAACACGGAGAGGTTTTTGTTTCCGGAATAAAATACAAATTTTGTTTATTGTGTATTTGTTTATTAGAAAATATCTCCATAGTGTAAATATAGCAGGGTTTAATGCATTACTTGATATACTTTTATTACAATATTTCCTAAGCTGAGTTTTTTTTATAAAGGCAAAGTGACATTATTCTACATTTGGGTTGTTTACTATAACGTGGAGAGAGTGGAGAGATGTAGGTAGGTGTGATATTATTATTAAAGTAGGTAGCTAGCAATTATTGTCACATCGATATATATACATATATATGAATTTTAAGTGACTTTTATTTATATATGTATATATATTAAAATTCATCATCATAAATATAACAATACTAGCTGCTCCGCATCGTGAAAGTTATATATATATATATATATATATATATATATATATAACTTTCACGATGCGGAGCGCGAGATACCGCGGGCGCAGCTAGTATTGTTATAGTTAGTATTGCTAGCTATATAGCTAGTAGTAGTATATAGTATTGCTAGCTTATAGCTAGTATTGTTAAAGTTATATATATATAACTTTCACGATGCGGATGATACCGCGGGCGCAGCTAGTACTGTTATATTTATGATGATGAATTTTAATATATATACATATATAAATAAAAGTCACTTAAAATTCATATATATGTATATATATCGATGTGACAGATGTGACAATCACCATCGCGGATCATAGCTTTATTTTTATGTAAAGACTAACTTCGATTCCGGTAATACGAAGGGATAAAACGCACCTACCTCGTAAATCCCGCAGCAAAAAAGTTTCATTCGCTAAAATATTCCAGAATTCGCGGAGTTTATCAATGTTTTTCCACGCTGGAAATGACGGATCAACTTTTGATATCTGCGTGCACCGTATCGAGCCAGTTTACATAGAACGCGGATTATGGAAATTACAAAACATTCATTTTTCGTGAAAAAAAAGTGAATTTATAAATCTGAATGCGTTATTACAACGTCACTGAATATAGTTATGATATTACCTATAATATGTCAAAGAAATATGTCCGTACTCGATACTTACTTACTTTTTATATTAAAGTACGACATGACGAGCTAACCATTCGCCTGATGTTAAGCAACACACCCACATCAGCTTCAGTGTTACTAAAAAAGTCTAATGTATAGAGTTTCGCATGATACTGCACTGACGCGTCATCCTGAGACATATCACAATCTAGTAATAAGATTACTAGACTGTGAGGTCAGGTCATAAAGTCTCAATTACCTAGTAATTTAACCAGCTACTGTGCCCTTCAAACTGGAGCACAGCAGTGCTAGCGCACTAGCCGCTTGGCGGCAGAATAACTGGCAAAGAAGTGGTACCTACCTAGACGAACACCTAGTAATTGATATACTATAAATTGTAATTATGCCCGTAGCCTATCTGAGTACTCTCTGTGCTCAGTTCAGGAAACGCTAGAACGTTATTAAATTACAAAGGTGACAGACAAACAAGGACCTATACAGAACAATTAAATTTAGCCATGCTCGCTCTCTTCGTTCCACCAACACCCTTCAATTACAAATGCCTGTTCATGCTTCAGCAGTGTATGACCACTCCTAAACTGCACAAGCTGTCCGTTTATGGAATGCGCTACCCATAAATATTCGTCATGCTAAGTCTATCGCCATCTTTAAAGACATGGTGAGGAAACATTTCCTATCGGAACAGTCCTAGTTTTGCTTAGAATTTGTCAATGATCTATCAATTTTATTTTATTTATATATCTAATATATATGTATATATTATATACTATTTTCATATATCATATATATACTCATATACATGTAATATATGTATTACATATATAGTATTATTATATTTATGATGTATGGTATTATATGTATTATAAGTTTAGTATTGTTGTTTATAGTACGTTGTAATAACACTTTATAGTAAGTTGTAATAACACCAACCGCAATTTTGCTCCTTTGATTCCTGTCCATCCTAAGGTAGCCTGGAAGAAATCGCTTAATGTGATAAGGCCGCCCTTTGTTCTACCATTTCTTGTAAGTTTTTTTTAAGGTTGTTATGTATTAGTTGGTGTTCAATAAAGTATTATTGTATTGTATTGTAATTAAATTACCAAATTCTACATGAATAGGTACTGTCTAAAATATGTAAGACAGAATATTACGATGTTAACTTGTTAATGCTGTCGTTTGTTTTCTCACCCCGCAAAGTTATATTTGTCGTTCCAAGTTAATCACATTCAGTTCAGACAAATTAAGCCCCAGAGCGCTTTAATTTTAAGGCCGAAGTTCAAGCTAAGTAATCCCGCAGGTGTTGGATTGTATTTGCACTTATTTGAAACGAACGAAAACTTTATGGTTTTGGGGGAGCTGTAAGTTATGATCTAGGCAGTTCATTGCTCTTCCGGAACTACCGACAAGAATTAGATTTTTTTATTTATATATTTCATATATATACATACTTACTTAAATCGATACTTACTTTAGTCGATATATTTGTTGGCAACGCGCTCATGAAGGCTATATATATTTTAGGTTTTTTTTTATTTCATAGATTCCCTTTTTAAATTATTGTCAATACATTCGGTTCAAAAAAGTAAAAGCATGGCGTTTGTTTTCCGTGCCAATTTTCTCTTTTTTATTTCTATGGTAATTTTTACCTTTAAATTTGGTTTATATTCGTTCAAGTTCTACCTATATCTTTTATTTCGTCGCATCCGTGATTTTCATCTCCAACAATATTATGATTATTATTTTTTTATGTTTTGACTGCACACCTCCGTGTATTTAGCCAGTGTCAAGTAATTGATAATTTATCAAGTTAATGATATTTCACGCAAATATGTGTCAAGTCACAGTTGAAGTCATCAAGTCAAGTCATAGTCTAGTCAAAGTCATACTCCTAGTAAAGTGGTGGCAACTTTACTTGAAGCTTCTATGGAGTTTTGGAAACAACACGAAAAGAAACGTTTCACCATCATTATACCATTTTCCCACACTCACGCCTGTAGTCGAGCACTTAGAGAATTAAATGCCACCAATTTTATGCACTAACACTGAAAATAACACAAGTTTAGGAAAATAATACAATGCGGTGACGCAATCTTTTTCGCTTTCCCGCCAAAACTCAACAATATTATTTGGACATTGCTCAGTCAAAAACTCACCGCGCGTCTCTTGCTGCAGTGTTATGAGGCAGTAACTGGATCTACTTAACAATTCAAAGTCAAAGTCAAGAGATTAATTTCCAATAAGCTATTAGTAGCACTTTTACAAGATAAAATTATTTTAGGTACTTAAAATTAAATTATAGTACTAAGCATATAGAATTACGAAGTGCTTATTGTCAAATATTACCTACATAGCAAGCCCATTACAATATACGAATATGAACAAACTAGTTGCGCACCGCGGTTTCACCCGCGGATAAAAAGTATTTTAATTACTTTGGTCATCCCTCGGGAGCATTTCACTTTTCCGGGATAAAATGTAGCCTATATGTTAATCCAGTGTATAAGCTATCTTGGTACCGAATTTCATCCAAATCCATTCAGCCGTTTGAGCGTGAAAGAGTAACAAACATACACACATACGCACATACAAACTTTCGCCGCCTTTATAATATTAGTGTGATTAGTGTGATGTACGAATACAAATACAATATATGAATTACGCAGCCTCATCAGCATTGATCGGTGCCGTGCGTTGTTTGTGTAACCTAGAAGTTTTACAAACTTAGACAGCTACTAAACTTTAACTTTTAGTTGAGTTTAGTTTACTATTTCAGGAACACTTTTCATAAACGGTTGGCGAGTTATGTACTCGTATGTTCCCGTGGAAGTTTTCTCGTGTTGATTAGCGGTTAGCTGCTGGTGTGTTGGTGCAGTTAGCGCAGCGGTGAACTTTTATGAAGTTGGAAATGGGATACTACAAACTTCGTCCAGTAGACCCATACAAACAAATAACATCATCATTTTCCTTCCTTCCATTTCGAAGAAGGATGAGGTTCTCTATTAGATTGTATGATTTCTTGGCTTTTTATTTTTTTTTCCAAGTTATTTATTTATTTATTATATTAAACATAAATATTTTATAATCTTTAATACAAAACTAAACTAGACCTAAAAAACTAAACTACTTTGCTTTTTTATGTTTGTTACCTTATATTATCTATATGTGTGATAAACTGATATATTTTTCTGCAGTAACATATTTATTTTTATTTTATGTACCTACTTATTTTAGCTTTTTGCCCTTCTTATAGAAAAATTTTATTTGATTAAAGTTCAATAAATATTTTAATAAAATATTCATCACTTAATGAGGTTAAAAAGGGGTAACAAAGTTATTTAGGCGGTACTTTGCTTCGAAGTTGATTCAATACTCCTTAGTGCTGTTGATTTAAATTCCATTTTATTTTGACACACGTTTGAAAACTCAATACGATTTTATTCAATAAAGGAACTCTCTTTTTGGGTTTATCGTTGTCCGGAATAAGATAATAAGTGAGAGTTTTGGCGGGAACGCGAAAAAGATTGCGTCACTGCATTGTATTATTTTCCAAAACTTGTGTTATTTTCAGTGTTAGTGCATAAAATTGGTGGCATTCTATTCGTTAAGTGCTGGATTACAGGCTTGAGTGTGGGAAACTGGTATAATGATGGTGAAACGTTTCCTTTCGTGTTGTTTCCAAAACTCCATAGAGGCTTCAAGTAAAGTTGCCACCACTTTACTTGGAGTATGACTTTGACTAATCTATGACTTGACTTGATGACTTCGACTGTGACTTGACACATATTTGCGTGAAATATCATTAACTTGACAAATTATCAATTACTTGACACTGGCTAAATACACGGAGGTGTGGAGCCAAAACATAATAATAAAAAAAAAAAAGTAATAAAACAATGTCGGAGGTTTTGGCGGGAAAGCGTAAAAGATTGCGTCACCGCATCGTATTATTTTTCCAAAACTTGTGTTATTTTCAGTGTTAGTGTATAAAATTTGTGGCATTTTATTCGTTATGTGCTGAATTACAGGCATGAGTGTGGGAAAGTGGTATAATGATGGTGAAACGTTTCTTTTCATGTTGTTTCCAAAACTCCATAAAAGCTTCAACTAAAGTTGCCACCACTTTACTAGGAGTATGACTTTGACTAGACTATGACTTCGACTGTGACTTGACATATATTTACGTGAAATATCATTAACTTGATAAATTATCAATTACTTGACACTGGCTAAATACACAAGTGTGTGGAGCCAAAACATAAAAAAAATGTCAATCAATAAAAAAAAATCCTAATCATGCACATTCATTCACTGTTAGGCGGAACGAAGTTCGCCGGGTCAGTTAATAAAAACAATAATTAAAGGACCCCCACTCGTGCATCAACGATCCTATAACAGTGTATATACTGTTACATACCCCAAGTTATTATCATATTTATGAAAGAACCTTTCCTTTTATCGCTTTTGAGAGTGTAAACGTTCTATGCTAAGGTAGGCTTTGGTACTTTGTATTAATAGCAATATACCCTACAATGGGGAAGTAATAGACGTAACGACATCTTTGGAACTTTTATCAAAGAAGCAGGCGCTATAAAGCCAATGCATTAAACTCAGCTACAATATAATGTGAGCAGATATTCATTGGAATTGCCAGAAATTGAATTGAATTCGCAGAACAGTGTAGGTATATTGTTAAAAAGTAAAAATAATGAACGAATAGTCGAACAGTTTTCTTGCATTTTTCTTTTTTAAATTTGTGAAAATACTAACAATGTATTTTGTTCTTCTAGTTTAACTCTCTAAGACTTAGGTTCGTATTACAGAACTATACTCAGTTGTAGATACTTCAGTAAAGTTCGTTGATACTTAAGTAAAGATTTCATTCACTATTTCATAATTTTGTGAATGAAATGTCGTCTTGAGAAGAGATTCATGACAGAGTGTAGTTTTGTAATACGGGCCTTAAACTGTCTAGTAATTAGCGCCTCGTATAGGTGTAATACAAATACAGCATTTCTTAAAGTGTAGCTCGTGTGTGTAATGGACTTACATCGGTCACTTTCTCCCCTAGATATACAAAGTATTTAATCTTCTTTAAAAAAGTGTACTAGGTGGTAGGATTTTTCTGCAAAGTTCGTCTAGGTTGGTACCACAGTTTGGCCAGTTATTCTATCGTCAAGCAGTATTGTGCAAGCAGTACTGTATTCCGGTTTGAAGGACATTGTAGCTAGTAAAATTCCTTGGCAAATGAGATGTTATGACCCATCTCACAGTCTAGTAATCTTATAACTAAACAGCCTAATATTATTACTAGACTGCTGATGTCTCAGGATGACGTGCGCAGTGCAGTGTCACGCGAAGCTCTACACTTTAGACTTTTTTAGTGACACTGCAACTGATATGGACAGCCGTGTCGCTTAAAATCAGGCGAACGACTAGCTGATCATATCATTCTTTAACATAAAACAGTAAGTAAGCTTTAATGCATGTCATAATTTTAACACTAAACTTAACTAACTCACAAAAAACACTAACTTAATTTTAACACGTTGAACCCACATATTTCACGTGTAAAATAGCCGACTAACGAACCAACAACGCAGAGGCGGTCCCAATAGGACCACACGCTTTCATGTGTATGCATAGGTAACTAACTCGTTTTTTAGTCGCTTTTTATGCACGCTAAACCTAAAATCCACTTTTGGAAGAGCGCTGAAAACTCATCTATTATTCTGTTATCCATATTGGCGAGCTTTGTCTATTTTGTATACCTACCTACGTAAAATTGAGTGGGTATCTATAAGTTATGAATTAATGTTACTAACTTACTAGATGTAATCATGAATGAATGCTACTGGAATATTGTATTCTGTGTATGTATTTATAAACAAAAAAACGAGTGTGGTGTAGATAATACGACTGAAGTAAAACTTTTTTAGGCCGGTATAACTTTTTTTTATACTCAGCAAATTGCCTTTATTTTCTAAATACTACAATGATATAATAACTAATACTATAAACTACCTACTACTACTACTACAAAAAAAAATTTGGGGTATATACTGGCTGCGATGACCTATAGACAGTCCAAATGCTCCAGCCCACTACCACTAGGTAGCGTACCCAAATAACTTACGTATAACTTTGTATTTGCTTTGTTTAATGTTAATGTGAAAAATTCTAAATTGTATTTGTACCGGGCATACCAACATCAAAATACAAATTGTTAAATTGTAACTTTCGTTCGCCTCGCATTCACCAGCTTACTACACAAGTCAAGTGTGCGTAAAGAAGTTTTACTTCAAAAATAAAGTATCTAAGTATTGTAGCAGTTATATGGTTTCCATAATACAAGCTTTGCTTAGTTTGGGGCTAGATGGACTGTGAAATATCCACATACATTTATTTATTATTTATTTATTTACTCAAATTTCGGAATAAAAGAAAAATATAAAATGTCACGGTAGAAAAAGAATTCAGGAAAAGTCTACTAGTATCATCATTCATTAACGTCGACTTAAATTTCTGATATGGCCTAATACATGGCTTAACTGATATTGAATAAGCCGAGGTTTATTGTGTCGCACACTATCCTTTCTGGCCAGTGACATGCGGGCGTTATCCAGGGTTACTTGTGAGTAGATAAATAGATAGGAGTATAGGACAAGAATAGCGTACCGATATAACCATGATATGATAGAACTACGGACATAAAATACACAACGGCAAGCTTAGGAAAACTTGCCGTAAGTTTCATTGAAATTATGCAAGCAAGGCGCAAGTGAGCGTTATTGTTCACCTAGATAAGTAACCACTATACGCGCTACAGGCACACAGCTATACCTGCGCTCTGATGACGCAAGCCAAAAGTTGTTGCTGACGACGACTAGGTGTTTCCGTAAAATGCGGGATGTATCAAAGAAGCGAGGAAAGTGGTGAAAATGAGTTTTTGGCGGGAAAACGTAAAAGATCTCGTCACCGCATTGTATTTGTCGGCAGAACGGGTTCTGCGTAGGTTGCAACCTATATAACTATAGGCTTTCAGCAAGTGCACCGCGCCGTGTCTGGAACAAGAATGATCGTAGTACACCAATCGATCCCTTTATATAGCCAGATGGGTGGGGCAGCGACGACAGTTGCCGGTGTTGCCACTGTAATAAATTTAAATGCTGCCACAGGGTAAATTACGGTACTGCCCGCTGCGCATAGAGTTTATAACTGGACGTAGCCGCCGTCATATTATTTTCCAAAACTTGTGTTATTTTCTAAATACTACAATGATTTAATAACAATTTACTATCTCGAGAAATTATCAATTACTTGACACTGGCTAAAAACACAAAATCGCGTGAAAATCTAAAAAATAGAATTTTACTTAAAAAACTAAACCGATATTTTCTCCTTATTAACCTTAAGTTCTTAAGACAACTAAACAATCAAAAAGAGGACATACACTGGAACCTTCGTGTCGCTTACATGGGCAGTAAGCCATCTTTTGAGCAAGGTTTAAGTATACGGTTGTTTTATTAAAAAAACACTCATAGATGATAAAAAATCTTTGAGCCAATATACAAGGTGGAATTTAATTCGTTCTTTTCCTTTAATGTATGTATTCAGTCTATAGAATGCTCTCATATAACTAACTAAATAAAAACTTATGAAATAAAACTTAAATCTAGGTATTATCCAATCTAAATTCTAAAGAAAAGTATTGTGACATTGAACAAAGCAGGTGTTTTATTGCCTACGAAACATTTACAAAGCAATCAGCTGGTGCATGCGCTGTGTGTACCGTCAAATAGACATTTCGGCTGTCATGTAGTTATTTTAAGAAGCACTAAATACCGAAACAAAATCATTTTTTTTTAAATTGGACCTTGCACGAATAGCGTGGTCTGAGTACGTACATTTAAGGAAAAGAGTGAATTAAATTAACCACCGTTTATATATTACAAGTAACCATAGCCCAGTTTCGCAGTATCTACTTCACAAGTCTCCACTCCAAAAGGAAATGCGGTTAGACGCGTTTCCGCACGCACGTGCCATTACCGCGTGGCACGGAACCTTTGTCAGTGGCAACAATGAAGGCTTTTAACTGTGATTTATTACGGAGCAGCCCCGTCATAGAGTAATGACAATCAACAGATGTCATGCTTCGGCCTAACAGAACTTCCAAACTGAGAGTTTTGGTGGGAAAACGAAAATGATCGCGTCGCCGCATTGTATTATTTTCTAAAACTTGTGTTATTTTCAGTGTTAGTGCATAAAATTGGTGGCATTTTATACGTTAAGTGCTGGCTACAGGCATGAGTGTGGGAAAGTGGTATAATGATGGTGAAACGTTTCTTTTCGTGTTGTATCCAAAACTCCATAGAAGCTTCTGGTAAAGTTGCCACCGCTTTACTAGGAGTATGACTTGACTAGACTAGACTATGACTTGACTTGATGACTTGGACTGTGACTTGACTTGACACATATATATATATATATATTACTTAACTCGAGAAATTATCAATTACTTGACACTGGCTAAATACACGAAAGTGTGGAACCATACCAAAACAAAAAAAAAAACTTCCAAACTGACAGATGTTATGCTTCGGCCTAACAGAACTTCCAAACTGTTGTTTCGTAGGAAATTGATGTGCCTTATTAGCAGCTGTTTAAAGCTAAGACGTCGACAAAGTTCATTAAATTAAACAAATAATTACCTCTATTCAACAGTTGTTGGGCTTAAGTCTTGCATACAATCATGCTATGCCGAAACTAGAGTAAAGCTACGTATAACTTCCTTAATTAGGTTATTATTTCAACTTTGTGCACAAATTGGGTACAAAGCAAAGTTAGGTTAGGTTAATTTACAAGGTAACCCTTTATAAAGTAGGCACATAAGTATACCTACATTAAGTCGCTAGGACCAAACTACACTTTTGTGATATATTAGCTACTCTTTGCCCTGTTTATCTATGGGAAGTAAGGGTGTAATAGCAAGACCCATAAACAATTAAGCAAGATTAACATAATGGAAATCTGTGAGATAAGACATTGTGACCTGTTTTTTGTAACCTACGTCTGGTTCGTTCTCGACTCGACTAAATACTTCCTCGAGGCAACAGTTGACCAAAGTGACTTTAACTTTCGATGAACCAAAAAGACTTCAATATTTACAGTGGATAACATTGTAACATTGAATTAACGGTGAAGCACCTCAAAAATTTAGAAAACATTTTGTAAAGTTCTATCTAAATAGTATATAGTATCTTTATCTATGCCTCTTAACTTCTCGCTAAAAGTGATTACATATTACTGTTTTGAAAAATTTCATTAAGTCTCTGTGACGAAATTATATTTTAGAAATACACATAGGTGGCTTTTAATGCATCGGTTGCCTTCTCCGGTGTCTAAACAATATATAAGCGTTACAATTCTAAACCTGATGACCGGTATAAATTGTTTACCTTCTTGTCTTAATTGTTAATCTTGTGAAAGGGATGTTTGTGAAATAAAACAAACTAAATTAATGGTGCCTGTGGCGTGCTAGCCCACGAAAAAGTTTCAATACCAGTCTAATAGAGAACTTTTCCAGCTAGTTGCTAGGGGCAACGAATGTTGTTGATATAGACTTCACATTAGAGAAAATTTTATTTTCCGCATTTTGGTTTTTGTAAATATCTTTTTAATTAATATATCTTATACAAAGTCAATCGGCATATCATTAATTCAGCAAACCTATGGACCTCCTTCTATTACAACAAAAGTGTGCCTAACTTAGCTTTACTGGTGACCTGTTTTGAACCGAAAGTCCACGTTTGCAGTAAATGTGTGTGATTTTGATTTTGTTGCTGATTGCGATAATTCTGATACTGATTCACATAAAAATGTCGCTCTCAACCGATAAGAACGAAGATGTTTGTCGTGTGGGCGTGCGAATTCCGCCGTTTTGGCCTGAAAAGCCGGCCATTTGGTTCGCGCAGATTGAGGGCCAATTCGCGATATCGAACATTACTACGGACAATACGAAGTTTTTCTACGTTATCGGCCAACTAGACCCGCAGTATGCTTCTGAGGTGGAAGATATAATCATCAACCCGCCCGACACCAACAGGTATGAAAAATTGAAGTCGGAACTTATCAAACGACTGTCCGCGTCACGAGAAAAGAAGGTCAAGCAATTACTTATGCACGCAGAACTTGGAGACCGTAAGCCATCTCAGTTTTTAAGACATTTGCAACATTTGGCTGGACCTGGAGTTCCCGAAGATTTTCTACGTACTATCTGGACCAGTCGCTTACCAAGTAGCACGCAAACGATAATCGCTTCGCAGATGACGTCTTCACTGGAAGCGCTCGCAGATCTCGCTGACCGCATCCATGACGTTGTTTCGCCTACAGCGCACGTAGCATCAACATCAAGTGTCATACCAGGAAGCTCTTTAGAAGCCATGAACCAACAGATTGCTGAACTTACCAAACAAGTGCAAGCTCTAACTGCGCAGGTGAACCGGCATTCACGTGCACCGAATCGTTCAAACAAGAAAACGCGCGGTCGTTCTAGCTCCACACGATCACAGTCGAACTATAGAAAATTTCCTGTGTGCTGGTATCATAATAAGTTCGGCAATGAAGCAAGTAAGTGCGTAAAACCGTGCGACTACCATGCGGGAAACGCGAACAGCAGTCGGTAATGGCGACGACCGATTGCCAAACTTCCGGTCGCCTATTTGTCACGGACGGCGCTACGAAGATGCAGTTTCTCATCGATACTGGCAGTGACGTATGTGTCTTCCCCCGATCGGCACTCAAGGAACGTCGTGAGAAAACAAATTATGAGCTGTGTGCGGCAAACGGTACACCCATTTCTACTTACGGCTACGCTCATTTAGTGCTGAACCTAGGCTTGCGCCGTGACTTCACTTGGCGATTCATCGTAGCGGACGTTACAAAGGCCATAATAGGTGTAGATTTTTTATCATTTTACAACCTCATCGTGGATTGTTGAAATCAACGTTTAATCGACAACACTACAAGCCTTACGTCCCCAGCTTCACCTGCACAGTCAACTGGGAACATTTCATCGGTAAAAGTTATTTCTGGAAATTCCGTATATCATAACATACTAAGCGAATACCCTGAGATTACTCGACCTTCCGGTGTCCACCGTGTTCCGAAGCATAATACCATGCATCATATACAAACTACTGCAGGGCCGCCAATAAGCAGCACACCACGAAGACTAGCACCGGATAAATTAAAAATCGCAAAAGACGAATTTGCAGATATGTTGAGGAACGGAACAGCCAGACCTTCAAAGTCACCATGGTCATCACCACTTCATCTTGCGCCTAAAAAAGATAACGGCTGGCGTCCATGCGGTGACTACAGAATGCTCAACGCTAGAACCGTACCAGACAGCTATCCCATTCGGCACATACATGACTTTGCACATTGTCTCTCCGGCTGTCAAGTATACTCGGTTATTGATCTCGTAAAAGCGTATAATCAAATTCCTGTCTGCCCTGATGATATTCCAAAGACCGCAATCACGACGCCGTTTGGTTTATACGAATTTCCGTTCATGACGTTCGGACTACGTAATGCCAGCCAAACGTTTCAACGATTTGTGGACGAGATGCTTAGGGGCCTTGAGGAGTTCTGCTTCCCGTTTCTGGACGATTTTTTGATCTTCTCACCTGATCAGGAATCACACAAGAAGCACCTTCATCTGCTCTTCAACAGACTCAAGGAATACGGCATGGTAATCAACACGAACAAGTGCATATTCGGTGTATCAGAGGTAACGTTTTTAGGACACAGCATCTCAGCAGCTGGCACTAAGCCGTTACCATCGAAGGTAGAAGCAGTTGCGAATTACCCTCCACCGAAAACCGTTAGAGAACTGCGAAGATTCCTAGGAATGGTGAACTTTTACAGAAGGTTTATTCCTGACGCAGCGCGGCATCAAGCGCCTCTGAATGCACTGCTCACAGGATCAGTTAAAGGTTCACATCCCGTGCATTTATCAGAAGAAGCTACTAAAGCATTCATCACCTGCAAGGAAAGTCTCTGCCAAGCAGCACTACTCGCTCATCCAGACTGCCAAGCGAAGCTCGCTATAGTCACTGATGCTTCAGACACAGCAATGGGCGCAGCTTTACAACAGCATAGAGACGGCCTGTGGGAACCTTTAGCATTTTTCTCTCGAAAACTTTCGCCATGTCAACAGAAATACTCGCCTTACGACAGGGAACTTCTCGCCATCTACGAAGCAATAAAATACTTTCGTCACATGGTGGAGGCGAGAGATTTCATTATTTACACTGACCATAAGCCCATAACTTTCGCATTTCATTCACGAAAAGAAAAGTGCTCACCAAGACAGTTCAGACATCTGGATTTTATTTCACAGTTTTCCACAGATATCAGGCATATTTCAGGAAAGGATAACGTTGTGGCTGACAGTTTATCACGCATCGAAGAGATTACTCAGCCCATCGATCTATCCAAGCTTGCTCAAGCACAAAGCACAGATCCTGAACTAGAACAACTTTTGGATAGCGATACTTCTCTGCGCTTGACAAAAATCAAACTGCCTGGATCTCACACAGAAATCTATTGTGACAAGAGCAGCAATGTGGCCAGACCTTATGTGACCAAAGACATGCGACGGCAAGTGTTCGAAAACTTGCATTCTTTTAGCCACCCTGGCACAAATGCGACGACGAAACTAATATCGGAACGCTATGTATGGCCTAGTATGCGAAAAGATTGTAGAGAGTGGACTCGTTCCTGCCTAGCATGCCAACGATCAAAAATAACACGTCATGTCTCATCACCATTAGCATCATTCAGCTTACCTCGAGCCAGATTCATGAAAATCCACATAGATTTGATCGGACCTTTACCTCTTTCACAGGGGTATCGTTACTGTCTCACATGTGTAGATCGCTTCACACGATGGCCCGAGGCTATACCATTACAGGAGATAACAGCTGAAACAGTGGCAAAAGCTTTAGTTCACGGATGGATATCCAGATTCGGCTGCCCTGAAGATATCGTCACTGATCGTGGTCGACAGTTTGAATCAGAACTTTTTAAGCATCTGTCCCACATCATCGGATTTCAACGCAGACGAACTACAGCCTACCATCCAGCATGCAATGGACTTGTTGAAAGATTCCACAGACAGCTTAAAGCCGCCATTACATGTCATGCGACCAGCAGCTGGCTTGAAAAACTTCCACTTGTACTACTGGGAATCCGGGCGGCATTTAAGGAAGACTTACAAGCGACTCCAGCTGAACTCGTATATGGAGAGACACTACGACTCCCAGGTGACATTTTTTGTCAATCGGCTGATGGTACAGAGGACTTGACAGTATACACTGAAAGACTGCGCACATTCGCCAAAAATTTGTTGCCATTACCAACTTCTCACCATGGGAATAACCGCTCCATATTCATTTTCAAAGATTTAGCAACAGCATCCCACGTCTTTCTAAGAGATGACACCTCGCACCCATCTTTTCAAGCAGCTTATACAGGCCCACATGAGGTGATAAAACGAGGGGATAAAGTTTTCAAGCTCCGCATAAAAGGCAAAGAAGTCACTGTATCAGTCGACCGCATTAAACCTGCCTACATACTTCGTGAGTTGGACCATTCTCCCGCCGTGGCAGCACCTGAGACCCGAGACGCTCCAGTGACCACCACTCGATCAGGACGAACAGTGCGTTTTCCAGAATATTATCGCCCGTAGGACGGTCTCTGGAGGGGAGTGATGTGGCGTGCTAGCCCACGAAAAAGTTTCAATACCAGTCTAATAGAGAACTTTTCCAGCTAGTTGCTAGGGGCAACGAATGTTGTTGATATAGACTTCACATTAGAGAAAATTTTATTTTCCGCATTTTGGTTTTTGTAAATATCTTTTTAATTAATATATCTTATACAAAGTCAATCGGCATATCATTAATTCAGCAAACCTATGGACCTCCTTCTATTACAACAAAAGTGTGCCTAACTTAGCTTTAGTGCCTATTAGTTTCCAATACAGAAATAGCGTGGTACTTTCGGCTATATTGTCACTGAATATCATGTTCATTGATGGTCAAACGCAATAATAATAATGTCATATATAATGACATCATTTATTGCGTTTGAATCATTTAAATTTAAATTAATCATCATCATTTATCGCAAAATATAGGCTAAATAGGTCTATCTAGTTATTTGGTAATATTTTACACGTAAGGGTTTTTATTTTATGTTTACTTTGATATTCATGCTATCAACTCTCATGTCATGATATCACATCAAAAACGCAAAACCATAAAGGCTGTCCAAATTGTAACACCGGTATTGATATTGGCCAATAAAAGTTGACGTCAACGTCATTAACATTTCCGTATATTATGAACATAATGAAACACAATAAAATAACTTAATTTACAATTTTATACAGCTTTCCGATAAAGTAATGATATTCGAGATGTAAATAATGTGATTATAACATGGAATACCGTTTTTAATGTACTCTTGAAATTGCTTTTTTGAATACGCTAACTTAACGATGCATTTTGAAAGTGATAATTTTTCTAGCCACAATTATTTTTCAAGAGTTGCATGCTTAGAATTAAAATTAATAGTTACATCCATACTAGGCCTTGCAAGGTTATTGTTACTGCAGTTTCTTGTTCAAGATCGAATTAAGTACCTGTGAAAATATTTTAGTACCAGAATATAAACTAAATATACCGATAGAGCGATAAATAAAATGTTGCAATTGAATTAAAAACCTTGGAGTCTTCAAATCGAGAGTGAACAGGTATCTTTTCGGCAAGCGTGTTACATCCTAGACCACATCGTCGCTTACCATCAGGTGCGATGGTAGTCAAACGCAAACCTATCATACAATTAAAAAGGCTGACAATATTTCCAAACAACTTCAAATAGCAGGTATTTTTTCGTTTGTATTTTTTTTATGTTTGTTATCTCATATGTCCATCATTTATAAACTTTTTTAACAGGCACAATGCCTTTACTTACGGATTTCAAAAATTATTTTTGTATTTAAAAGATTAAACTTATTTTCAGGTTAGACAATTATCAAAATCATTTAGTTGTTTTGGTTTTTAAATCAAGATAACTGGAAAAAATATATAAATATATAATCTAAGTATATTCTCATATAGACTCAGTATGAAGTTAGGCGATTGAAGTCAGCTCTTATTTTTAAGGGCATTATTTGTTTTATTTTGCATGAAACATTGGTACAAGACAAGAAGAAGCCAGCACCGTTCCAGATTCCACAGCGCTTTTGCCCTAGTTACATAGGTAATCAAATTTGTAAAATAATGAACGTGTAAATAAAAGAGAAAGGCGTTGATTGCGCGAAAGGATCTCATTTACATTCGTCAGTTTGGATTCCTTTTTTCCGACCTCTCATGTCAAACACAGATTCTCATCCTTAATCAAATCATGAATGTTGTTTTCAGGACGAAAAAGTCGAGTGTTTCTGTTTATTTTTGTACCCGGCCTCTGTTGGTTGTATGAGTTGGCTGTTTTATGAGTTTTGAATTTCAAAATATAACATTTTGGGTTGAAAGTTGAAGGCAAAATATGACTGAAAATGTTATTTGGTTGACATACGTTGTACCTGTGTTATAAATAAGTAGCTTATGTTAAAACATTGTCAGTCAACTATTTATAGGGTTACTAGCTGCGTCTGCGGTTTCGCTCGTGAATGAAAAGTAATTTATATGTTAATTATTTATATATAAGCTATATTTGTTCCAAATTTCATCCAAATTTGATCAACCGTTTCGACGTGAAGAGGGAACACACACACACACACTCACAAAGCTCCGTTTTTATAATATTAGTGTGAAAAAATGCCATTTGTGCTCCTTAAGGGCAACTACTCTGATCCATTAAAGACTTTTAGTGTTAATTACTACTGATTTTTCCCAAAAACTAATATATATACAAGGTGGAATTTAATTAACCTTTCCTTAAATGTATGTACTCAGACCATGCTATAGAATGTTCGTACAAGGACCAATTAAAAAAAAGTTTATTTTAGTATTAAGTGCCTCCTAAATAACTGCATGACAGCCGAAATGTTTATTAAACGGTACACACAGCGCGGGCACCAGTGCTTTGTTAATGTTTCGTGGGCAATAAAACACCTGCTTTGTTCAATTGTTCAAAGTCGCAAGGCTTTTCTTTAGAATTTAAATTTGATAATACCTAGATTTAAGTTTTATTTCATTAGTACTTTTTTTTATTTAGTTATATGGGAGCATTTTATAGCATGGACTGAATACACACATTGAAGGAAAAGAACAAATTAAATTCCACCTTGTATATATATGTCTTACTCTATACCTAAAAATATATGGATCTATGTTCTTTTTGGTGACAGCCATCACCACTCGCGAGCTTTCGTAGAGTCTGCATACGTAGCAGGCATGCTAACAGCTAAGTACTAACATACAGGTACTTATTTATCTACTTAATTTTTTTACCTTTGTTAGGCTTGCATTTAACTGTCTCACCTGATGCCTGATGGTAAGCAACGACGCACTCTACGATGGAACATACTTGCCTAGAAGATGCCTTGTCTTCTTTTGAGTAAACAAGCTATGTATACTCTATAAGTAAGAAGTGTTTTTCTTCCTTGCTATATATTCTGTTTACAGATGTGTAGCACAGATATAATTCATCACTTTTCTCTTAATAGACGTATTATAAACCACACATTTTATGTCCTATATCAGTCTATGTAGGTAACCTAAGTTGACTGATGAACACACGACTGTTTACAAAGTAAAAATGTCGCTGTTGTAGCCAATTTGAGACTCATATGGATGCAACGAAAACCTTCCCTTTCTTAATGGCCCTCGGAATGAGCTTTTCCCAGGATATACCGTGACAGATAAGGAATGTGCTTGTATAGGGAAATAAGATATACGATCCGCTCCGACTCGATAGAATGGATTCGGTGCTTCATGTCATGCGAGTTTTGTTAAGCCCTGGTTAAGCCATCGTTAAGGTAACAATCGCAGCTTCTGTAGAATGTTTGGGTATTAGACTACTGGGTATTGTTTGTGCAGGAGCTGGTGCTTTCTTAATTAAGTATACTTCTTGTAACTTAATAGTAAAACTAGCTGACCAAACCCGAATTCACGCGGGTCAATTAGTTTTACGCCTTAATTCCGTCCTTACGCTCAACGTTCTTTTCTCGAAGCTGAATCCAACATACATATTTCTACCTTTGCATTGCAAATAAGCTTGTTTCGAACTTATTTATAGGCAATATAAATAAACTATAAGCTCGAATAATAACTAATAAACGCCCTCCTTAATAATAACCAAACACAATCAGCTTCAACCGTAGCCCATATATAAATCGGACCGTTAGTTCCCGCATATAAAATTAAACAAGCCAACAAATAAAGGCATGAGCAAACATCCAAAACCGTTTGCGTATGTTTGCCCTACAAGATCGGGCCCTGCATCACTTTATTACTTCGATCGTGAATAGTAATGATGTTTACCACCTTTAACGTTATGACGAGCGGAATTGCTGGAAAATTGTTGCCGAATAGCTATTTGGGTTAATAACCACCCTTTGGCTACGCTTAGATTGCCGATCTACTTTTACTCCTTAACTTTTTCTTCTGGATTCTAATTTTCATAGGTTATTTTGTCTGATGAAGGTACAGCTATAGATAATTATTGAATTTTGACTGGTCCGTTAGCTCAGTTGTAACGCTTCCCTCTGAACTGCAGGTTGTGGGTTCGATTTCCACATAGAACAAACATTTGTGTGGTGAACATCGATGTTTATTCTGTGCCTGGTTGTCATATTGTATTCTAAGTATGTATGCATGTGTGTAGGAAAAAAGTATCTAAGTATTGTATTAGTTACCTTGTTCTCATAGTACAAGCTTTATTTAGTTTGGGGCTAGATGGCGCTGTGTGAAATGTCCACATATATTTATTTATTTTATATTTTATTTCTTTGAACGCAGCTAAAATCAATAAAGATATCAAGCTGATTTTTACAAGTTGATTTTTGTCAAAGTTTATCATTGCTTGTAAGTATATTCTTGCATAAGTATACTTAAATTTCGTCAATGCCATAAATTATCAAAGAAAAACTTAGAACTAAAGTTGCTCAATTTGGGTACGACCCAAAAGGTTTTATGTGAATTAAAAATAACTACGCTATTAATCTTATTGGTGTGCTGCTGATTGTGTATGCAAATGAGCAGTTACGAGCCGATGACAACATTATTGTAATTGAACGGACTACAAAGAATTTTTAATATTCACTAGCTGTAATAAAAATAGTAGTAGTATCAATATTCTTCCATAATTTATAAGTTCACACAACTGGTGATTAAAAATTCTAATCAAATCTAAAGACTGTTTAACATAAGTTATAATTTACGATCTATTACGATCAACGCAAACATTTTCCTAAACACAATTCTATCCAACCAAAAATCCTTTGATATTGCTTGATCGAATGAAATAATGTAGGAAAACTAGACTACGCAGAACGCTTTCATAGATTTTCAACAATTTAATTTGCATTACAGTTTACTGTTATCGCTCTAGATTCAGAATCTAAATGTTAGACGGTAGGACTAATTCAATTCCTAATATAGTCGGTCATCTGAACACTTTAGTTAATGCAAATAAAGCTCAGATGTAGTCTGAGCTCTCGACTAGTTTCAGTGCACTCTCCTTAGATTACAGCATGCAATCGCTTGATGTAGGCAGTAGGCACACTCATCTCCACTGAGTTTTAAGGTTGATTACTTACAACGAGACCAAACTCTGTTACCTCTTTAAATTGTTTAATAAACTATTTCTTACATTTTCACTAGCAATCTCTCAAAGATCCAATTGGGTTTAAATTAGTAGTGGTTTCAGCAAGGTAAAGTTTTATCAGCAAATCCTTTCGCTTTGCGTCTATCCGGAGTTTTCCAGTTAAAACTTGGAAACTTATAAGATGTTGAGACGAAACCAAACCAACATACTTACCTATAGAAATATAAGCCGCAAAATAAACAAGAACCTTGAAAGTTTTAGCGAGTGCTGTAAAGTTGTAGGCAGTAAAAGTAATTTAATTGAATCCACAAATTATAGAAAAAAAAAACAACTCGTTTGCTGAATAATGCCTTATTTATATTAGCATACAATCTGTATTTTATCTGTAGTAATAAAAGATTTTGTTTTGAGAGACTAATTGACTGTCAGACAGACAATTTACACCCCAAGCTGCTGGACTTAGAGTCTTGATATTTGGAGAGTATATTCCTTATTAGGCGTAGGGGTAATATAAAATAGAGTTTTTGAAAATGCAACCCTTATAAGGTTTCCATTTTCCAAAACCAAAAGATTGTAAGAAGAAACGTGGGTGACCGCAAGTTGCCTGTAGATATTGACTAATCCCGCCAAACTGCCGGTTTGTCTTAACTATGTGACGTTATAGTTAATAACAATAGATGTTCTAATATCCATAATAGTATGAGGCGATTGAAATGGCTTAGGCAGTACAAATTAATTAATCTTATTGGTCTGCTGCTGATTGCGTATGTAAATGAGCAGTTACGAGCGGACTACAGCCTTACTGTAATTGAACGGATTACAAAGAAATGGTACATTTTTCTTCAGATATAACTACAAACTACTGGAAAAAGGAAGGAAAGGTTTTCTTCTAAAAGGAATTGTATTCAACCATTTTCAAAAAAGGGGGTTCTAAATTCAACAGATTTTTTTTGTTTAATTTTATTTTTATTTCTTTACCCCAGAACATTCGACTGGATGAACCGATTTTGATGATTCTTTTTAAATTTGTAATCTGGTGCTTCTCGTGTGGTCCCAGTTCAATGGCATCTATGAGAAAACCATATAAGTCTGATTTTTACGCTTTGTTCCTTGTTGATGATAATCTTTAAAATAGTTGCGACATTTGAATCAGTGCCTTCCAACTCATCGAAGTAGACACACTGACAACTAAGCTATGATCGCATCCCCAATGGTTGTAAAAATGTAATGAAAATAAACTATGCTTCTCTTATCAATTAATGAATGAGCCGTGAACACTTTGTAGGTGCCTGATGGTGTAACAACACATCTCGCGATGTATTTGTTGCTCGATTCATCAAGACTATTCCATAAAGCAAACACAGAACAGCAATGGCAAATGAAACACAAATATTTAAGTGCTCTAATTATCCCCCGGGATCCAAACACCAGCCAAGCAATTTAATATGCTAATTTAATCAACTAAATCGCAAACACGCACTGTATTTTAGTCATAGCACACAATTTTGGCATTGTGCAATTAGGTTTAGGTACCTACGTTTATACAGGGTTACAGAAAAAATTATGCTAGATCCGTTAAGGGCGTGGAGTACCCATAACTTTTGACTTATTTTACTATGAAACACCCTAGCCTAAACTTAACCTTTTTCGAGATACCTATTCGACTTTTAATTTTTTTATTGAAAATTGCCGATTTTTAGGCTACAAAATTTTATTTTGTATATTTTGTGTCTTATTATTATTATTGCATTTTTACATATGTAATAAAATGCTTTAAGACGTCAATCATTAAAATATTAAATAAGTTAATTGAATAGACCGTAGTAGACAAGTGAAAGTTAAGAAATAAAAAAAAATATTAGAAACTGTATTTTTCTCTAAGGGATATTTAAAAAAATATATTATGCTCAGGCTAGTATTACATTATAATAATTTTGTTGTATACTTTTCTGTATAACTATGTAAATGTCCCACAGTTGATTATTACTAATAGCTGCACACCCACTTTTATGTAATACGGTTTGGAGGACTGGTAAGTAATACTATTTAGCATTAAGTTCATCCATGCACATTTTTGTGCAAAACTATTAAATAAATACCCAATTAGAGAATAGGCTCATTTTGTGAAGTTACGTTGAAAATATAAAAGTACTCCTTCTCAAAGAACATAAATCAGTTATTTATAGGTATACTTACCTCAACTGGTGTGAGCCACTTGGCTCCGACAACCATTATTTTTAAGAGAGGTTTAATAATTTAGAAGCTTATTATGCTACTGGGCACTTCAAACTTTTAGGTGAAGATTTTCAGTAGGGCATAAAGAATAGATTCATGAAAAAAACAGATGTATAGGTATGGAAGGTATGGCTTAATGCTGGCACAACGAATCGACATTGCCATTCAACGGGGCAATGCGTATTGGGTACGCTACCTACTGGTAGTGGGCTGGAGCATTTGGACTGTCTATAGGTCATCACGGTTAGTACACACATGGCCTCTGTCACAATGTCAAGACCCTTTCAAAAACGACTGAGGATAATAATAATAAAAACGCCCAACGATCACATACATAGATCCTGGACTCGAACTAGGATTCCCTGTGTCAAAAAAATGTTATTTATTGGTAAGCGTACCACTTGAGCCTTATTTAGCTACTCTGTTCTATTTAAATGTTTGTAATTAGTTCAAGTCAGGTTATCACTGTCAAAAGAAAAATAGATTCATCCTGATCCTATATGGGATTTATAATGGGCAGGACAACGTCTAATGGAACAGCTACAGGAGTTTCCAATAAATCCTAACCACGCCTCACAACCTTTAAATTTTTTTTTTTACTAAATATGACATTTGTCATGACCAAATTTGTATGAGCTTACGTTAGCATAAAAAGTATGACGAAAGATTTTGAAATCCTCTTCCGTAATGTGGGTATACATTTACTATTTACGAAAAAACCTTTATTTCGGTAATAGACTTAATTTTAACCAAGATTAAAGCCATTTTCATGATATTTTTTAAAGGCGGCGCGAAAACAGCTCGAGGTGTCATGGCGTCGGCTCTGACGTCACTCCTAGGTGTTTACCTACACAATGACATGTTGAAAACATGTCACTGCACTACTACACACGTAGAAAAAGAATACAAAATAACAAAATCAATCCAAATGCGTATATTCACAACAGCAAAAATCTACGTGTGACGTCATGCGCTGTGATTGGCGTTTCAGTCAAAATGGCCGATCGCAGTATTTTAATGTTTTATTTTATTGAAAATCTAAGTAATCTTAATATTTTTAATAAAACTAAACCGTTAAACCGTGTTTCAACGTTATTTAATATAAATTTTACCCTAAAAACATTAAATCGACCATTTTTTGATACTGTCGTCATGCCTATTCATCAACTTTCATCATTCGTTCAACTTTGATAGCCCAAAATGCTGGCGGCATTGCCCCGTTGAATGGCAAAATAGCTTTGTAGCGGTTTCTTAGATTAAGTTTTGCTAATGCATAGTTTTTAATTTTCATTTAATCTATGTTAGTATTTAATAAAGGCAGAGTTAACATAAAAAAAAACTTTGATAGCTATAACCTGAGACAGTATAACCATTTATAGATATAATATAGTTAAAGTTATATCATCAGTCATCTCTGATCCTACTTAATTGAATACCTGCTACATAAGCTGTCTTCCAACATCACATTCATATACAGAATACAGACAGTAATCTTGTTATAATAAATCACAATTAGCACTGCGGAGCAGTTAAGTGAAACTTGAAGAGATAAATTAACTTGCAACCCATTAGGTGTTTAAATATTGAAACGTTTAAACACTGGAGACTATATTTATAATTCTACTAGAAGCATCCTTAATGACTCCGTTTGGAATGGAACCTCTTGCGACGCTTTGTTGTGTAAACACCATGAAATGTGCCGTGATTAATATTTAATGAGGGTAGGAATAATGAAAACATTCCCAAGGGTACAAAGCATAGGTACATAGAGTTAGCAGTTCCACTCTGTAAGCTCTACTCTGAAATATATAATTAGTAATCAGAAGCTCATAATGATATAAGTATTTTATGATCGTCAATACAAAACTAAACTAGACCTAAAAACTAAATTATAGCCAAGAACTTATAATTAAAAACTAAAAATTTAAAACAACCCGTTGGCGGAGGGGACTGCGCCCAGAATGCTGGCAGCATTACCACGTTGAATGGCAATGCTTATTTTTTGTGCAAAATAAAAGCCAGCATTCTGGTCACCTGATGCTTCCACAAAACGTTTGGTCAAGTCAATAAAGCTCATAATAATAAAATAAAATAAAATGAAATATATAAGTTACGTGTCAAAATTATGAGCAATCATTTATTTATTTGTTTCATACATTTTACTACGTGCCTATAATTATGAGCACCGCGCCTCCGTGCCTTATTGCTATATATATACGATAAAACATGTCCTTGCCATATTTTACGTTAAGCTACTAATGGTTTTGAAAAAGCCCCAGAAGTTACCTAAGTTAGCGAAGTCCCGCATGTAATGTTAAATGTAGGCCTATTCATCGGGCAAATATTCGTACATAAAGATACGCAGGTACCTTGTGGTTCTGAGCTCATTACCTAAACTTAGAAATGCTACTGCTACATACTTGCATGTGCCATGGCCATTAATTGGTCAAATAAGCGAGGATACAGGTACAATGAGAATTTACTTTGAACAGTTGTAAAATTGTAAATATAATAAACATTTTCTCTACGGCAATGCATAGTGTTATACCCAATTAAAAAAAATTCAGTATATACAGAAAGTTCCCAGTAACTAAGTAACAGTACAAAACAGGGTGTGTGCTGGCCTTGAATTAGCGGTCGAATTAATTACTTTGGGTTTGTACATCTTGAGCCCTCGTCATTACAGATGCCCGCTAAATGGATGTATCTGGATAAATATGTAATTATTATTAATGAATGCGGACACTTTGCGTGAGATAATTCACTGAACATAAAAGATAAAAAAATACAGTTCAAAACAATTGAAGGGTTGAGAATAAAAAGGGTTTAACTGTCAAATTTATAGTTTCGAGAAAATTTACTTTAAACTTCAACGGTTTCATTTTAATGTAGAGTGCTTATAAGGTAATAGAAAAGGTTTATGTAAGTTCCAGTTGCTTGAAAATGTATAAATTCTATTTTAAAATACAGAATATAGACATGAAAAATTACTGTAAAAATATAATATAAAATAATATATGTAATAATGTTTTTATGCTAAGCGAACTGTATTCCTGTGACAGATAAACCGTTTTTCGACTGAAAATCTCGAAATTTAAGCCTAATTTCACGCTGAATCCAACAATACCAATTAGTCACTTTGTGAAAAAAATCAGTTAAACCCTTTTTGATCTCAACCCTTCAACTATGTTCATCTGTATGCTAAAGTTTAACAGCTTCTAAGTTCACACATATCCCTCTATGTAGTACTAAAGGTGTGTGTAGCTTTTGCCATGTATGTCAGAGAGGTGTAAGTGTGAACTTACGAGCTGTTCAACTTTAGTACAGACGAGTATTAGATTATATGTAGCAAAACAATGCTGTAGGTATGGGTGTATCAATCTCGTATTACAAAAAAAAAATTGGTTATTCTGCCGCCAAGCAGTAGTGTGCAAGCACTACTGTGTTCCGGTTTGAAGGGCACTGTAGCTAGTGAAATTACTGGGCAATTGAGACTTTATGATCTGATCTCACAGTCGAGTAATCTTATACCAGACAGTCTCAGGATGATGTGCGCAGTGCAGTGTCGCTCGAAACTCTATATTTTCGGGTTCTGAGTGACACTGTTCTGTTATGGGTGGCCGTGACACTTAACATCAGTTGAACGACTAGCTCGTCACATCTTTCAGTAACATAAAAAAAAACAATAATTGGTTTAACTGTACGGCCTCTCGGCCTCGGCGTCCTAAAAATACCTAGGTGTATACAAAATTCAGGCAAAATAAATATTGAGATCAGCATTTTGAAACGTCATATAAGTATTGCTCAATGTATGCTAAAAACGTCATACAAGCATAAAATGATATGACATATAACTGTGACGTTAGCATGTTCGCGGGAAGTCCTCCAGCAATGTGAACGACGTGCCGCAGGCTTCGTAAGCAAATAATTACTGCATGGCTCGCCTCGAAAAGCGACCGCAGATGGAAGCCAAACGTGGCTTACTGTAGTATCCCCTAACCATGAATATTGGACGATATCTCTCCGCAGTTACCTAGGGAAACTTGATTAGATTTTGCTCAGTACGCTGTCACGGCTTCATACGCGTTTATGACGATTTACCCTAGCGTTCATGTTTTTTTTTTATGTTAAGGAATGACGTCACGAGCTAGCCGTTCGCCTGATGTTAAACGACTCGGCTGCTCATATCAGCTGCAGTGTTACTCGGAACTCTAAAGTATAGAGTTTCGCGTGACACTGCACTGACACGTCATCCTGAGACATCAGCACAATCTAGTAATAAGATTACTAAACTGTGAGATCAGATCATAAAGTCTCATTTGCCCAGTAATTTCACTAGCTACAGTGGCCTTCAAACCGGAACACAGTAGTGCTTGCGCACTACTGCTTGGCGGCAGAATAACTGGCAAAGCGGTGGTACCTACCTAGATGAACTTTGCAGAAAAGTCCTACCACCTAGTAAAGTTAAATGTATGGGCATTAGAGTAAATAACGCCTATGAGACGCCCACTAAATCTATGGTGTATATTCATACGAAGATAAAGAAAGATAATATATTTATTAAAGAAATCAATTCATTCATGACAGCCTCTGTGGTGTGGTGGTTGAGCAGGTCGGCTCATATCCCGGAGGCCACGGGTTCGATTCCCGTGACAGGACAAGTATATGTGGATAGGAAAAAAAAACGCAAATACTTGTTCTGAGTCTGGGTGCTGTGGTACCCTGGTCCTCGTAGTTCCTGGGTTCCTAGACACAGGGAATCCTAGTTAGGGTCCAGGATCTATGTATGTGATCGTTGGGCGTTATTATTATTATTATTATTCATTTGTTTGTCTAAACAATGATATTTGCATATACGTATCCATTAACCTGTTACACGATATCCAATTAGTAATATGGTAAGAGGTGTTGCGTAGTTTTTACCGTCGATTCTGGTTAATTATTATTAGACAACATACAGACAGACTAACGGATGGATGGACAGACAGACAGACACAAATTGCTTAAATTAAACCCGTACCATGCATTATCAGCCACACACTTATTATTTTGCAAAATGAATATTGCAATTCGAATTTTTTATGCGACATAAAATGATAATAATAAAGAATGAAATGCATGTGTCATAAAAGTTATGCACTTTTAATTCTGTACAATAATTCGGTTTAAACCAAAATATGGTGTAGCGCACCATATCTTGTTTTATTGTGAGAAAGATGATGCATAAAACGCAATACAGCACCCAATATAACCTCTATCTTAAATTAATGTTCTTACCGACTTCGAAAAACAAAGTGGCATTATGGCGATAGCGCTAATCATGGAATGATGTATGACATGTAAATGTTCAGTGTTTTGTTTTAGGCTGTAAGCTGCATGCTAATTAAAAAAATAATCTGCACCCCTTTCTAAGGAAAACAGCCGCAGCCGCTGGGAGCTTTTCTGTGTATTATAGTTAATGACATTATGAACTTGAAATGACGGTCCAGCAACTTTTACTGCGCAATGAGCTTGCTAGAAAATTGAGGTACAAAATACAGAAAACAACAGTATCGTAATGTGATTTGTAAGGGTTGTTCTATTAAAAGTTTCTTGATTACATTACGTCTAACTGGTTTTGTTAACTGAAGTTCGTAGCTATTATACTTGAACGCAGATACGTAAGTGAGATCAAAGTTAATATAAATCATTGAGAACGTACCTAAAAATTACAGTTTCATTACAATTCATAATAATAATAATGCCCAACGATCACATACATAGATCCTGAACCCTAAATAGGATTCCCTGTGTTTAGAGACCCAGGAATTATGAGGACCATGGTCCCACAACACCCAGACTCAGAATAAGTAATTGCGTTTTTTTCCGTACACAAATACTTGTCCCGCCGCGGGAATCGAAGCCATCGCCTCCGGGTTATAAGCCGACCTGCTCAACCACCACACCGCAGTGGCTCTTTCTGAAACAAAGATGATGATGATGCTAACACTGGAAATGACCGTTGATCTATAATAGAGTAGGGCCGTTCGACGCCCCAACGATACTTCTATATTAACAGACTTAAGCATGCAGACAAAGAAGGGTATCAAGGATCGAGATTTCTCTATGCCTGATTGAGAAAGTTGCCAAATGTAGGTCACGGTCTAAATAATTATGGCACAGTAACATAACAGCGCAACTATTAAAATAAGTATTATAGTAATTTAAGGGTTGGTTGAGCTTTATGTCATTCATTACCTGCCAGTATTACCTACGGTCATACGTCACCAAGCTGATTGGGAGAATTATAGGTATGTTCAGAATGACACGAGAGGATTTAGCAAGCTTAACCAACGGGTGCCTCAAAGTACCAATTGGCAGCTCCAATTACTGTGACGAGCTGATGACCAATTAGTCAGTGTCGCTCTCCTAAACTATAGGGTTGAATTGAAAACACTGACATCTTTTCAAATGAAGGTATAATTTATATTTGTCACCCTGTCGGAAGGGGTCGTTGGCCGAGCGGACAAAGACTTCGTTCAACAAAACTTCTGCAACCATCTTGCTACTATTAGCATCCACACAATTTGTTCTTTATTTATTTTTAATATTAACAAAAAAAAAACAATATTTTATTTCGTTGAAAAAATGGTTTTGGATGTCATTGAATATAATAATTTTTGGGTTTATTTTAAACAGTTCAGTCGTATTCACTAAAAATTCCGTTTTTCTTTAATTCTTAAAGTTTTTTCCTGTTGTTTTTGTTTTGTTTTAAAAATAACACAACATCTAGCCCCAAACTAAGCAAAGCTTGTACTATATGTACGGCGATATATGAGGCTACGTCCAGTTATAAACGCTATGCGCAGCGGGCAGTACCGTAATTTACCCTATGGTGGCATTCGAATTTATTACAGTGGCAACATCGGCAACTATCATTGCTCCCCCAATCATCTGGCTATAAAAAGGGACCGCTCGGTGTACTACGATTCATTCTTGCTCCAGACGCGGCGCGGTGCGGACATGCTGAAGGCCTATAGTTATATAGGTTGCAACCTACGCACAACCCGTTTTACCTATATATATAATTTTTTTTAGTTTGTAATTACATACATAGAATACAATATAACACCGAGACACAGAACAAACATCGATGTTCATCACACACGTTTGCTCTGGGTGGGAGTTAATCCCACAACCTGCACTTCAGAAGATAGAAATACTACCAACTGAGTTATAAGGCCAGCGTTATTTTAGAAATTATTTTGGTTTTATTTTGTATAAAGTTAATAATCTTTTGTCTCATCATGTGTCTGCCTCTTACTCTTGCCTCTATAGTAATAATGTAGTAAGACGACGAAGGCGAGACTTACAATGTTACATTCGCTTAATGCATCAGGTGCTTAGCTGTCGCACCTTCAGAACTAATTATGAAAAGCCCGGGACTAGACGAAGTTATAATATTATAGAAACTGATGCGAGTAGTATTCATAACTACAACTATTACTCAGCTAACACTCACAAGATACATATCATCCTCGCTACATCTTAAGCCTATAGCTTTAATGGTTTTATAACTATTGTAGTCCTTGTCATATTGATTTAAAAGTAAAAGAAGGCAATATTTTAAAACTAGATTTACTTAACACCTTAGTCCAGGACTTGAGATCTTAGGTCCGTATTACAGAACAATGCTCAGTCATCAATCGGTCTTCAAGCAGAGATTCCATTCACAAAGTGATCAATTATTGAATGAAATCTCTGCTTGAGCACCGATCGATGACTGAGCATCGTTCTGTAATACGGATCTTAGATTTACAAAAAAATTTGCGCAACGGATCGACATCATCATAACGAATGTGAATGTGATGTGAACCGTAAATTGTAATAGCTTAAGGCCAACTTCAGCTTTGTCATTATTAACTAATCCTGGATTAGTCTTTTAGATTACCTTGGCAAGTTAACAAATTAGCCACTCATCCCGTAAAATTTTAACCCAGGTTTAATTTATAATAAGTTAGGGATAAAATTTAACGAATAGTTATTTATTTAATTAAACCGGAGTTAACTGAAGGCGCAAGTGGGCCTTAGTCACTTTTTTTAGCAATACTTATATTGTTACATGAATAGAATTATTAGTTTAGCTGTTACATAGACAACACTTTTCAAAGGTACTCTTTATAATTACACTATCTGACCTGGCAAACACTGTTTTGCCATATAAAATTAAAAAATAGGGGATTATGGAAGGTACAAAATTTAGGGTTGTATGTAATTTTTAATGCCACATCATAAAAAAATCTGTCTGAAATTAAAAATTAAAATTTTGGTTTGCCCCTTAGGGTAGCCCCTTATCACTTAGGGAGAAGAAAAATAGATAACAAACTATTCTCAGACTTACCAAGTGTGAATACAAAATGTGACGGCCTCTGTGGTGTGGTGGTTGAACAGGTCGGCTCATAACCCGGAGAGGCGGGTTCAATACCCGCGACAGGACAAATATTTGTGCACAGAAAAAAAAGCGCAAATCGCGAAAGCTCGAAGTTCCTGGGTGGATAGACACAGGGAATTCTAGATAGGTTCCAGGATATATGTATGTGATCGTTGGGCGTTATTATTATTATTATAAAGTTTCATCAAATTTAGTTCAGCCGTTTCGGAGGAGTAAGGTAACAAACACTGTTACACGAATTTTATTATATATTTATTTTTCTTTATTAGGAATAGTAAACAGCACACATTATCAATATTAAGCTAAAATATAACTACGATAAACTTAGTAATAATAATGCAGGCCACAACATTATCCTCAGATTGTTAAACAGTATAAATAAATTTAATGCTAGGGGAAGATGACATGCAAAACACAAACATTCGTATTTACTTTTAAGAAGTATTTTATTTTATTTTGAAACATACAACATAATATTATTTAATAAACATAAAACAATAAAAAGGGAACTTAATCAAACAAACCACTACCAGTAGGCAACGTGCCCATTATGCTGGCAGCATTGCCACGTTGAATGGCAATGCTCAATCTTTGGCCGAAGTAAAGGCGTGTGGCTTCGACCAGACGTTTCGAAAGGTCTTTAAAAATTTGGTGAGCACTCGGTCCCCAAGGCCCCAGTGTCTCAACTGCAAAAGGCGCAAATATAAAACCGTTATCAAGATTACTATATTTGCGCCTTTTTAGCTGCTCAGCAGAATTCGCCGCCGCGCCAGCCTTAACTTGTGTTCCAGGAAGATGTGACGGCGCAAGGGTGTCGACACATGTAGCGTCCCACACCAAAGGCCGCCCCAACTTCCAAGGAATTAAAGTCATTCCGTATTTATTTTTATATATATTCATTTATTCATATTTACTTAAAATGTAAATACACAAAATACACAAGTGAAATAAAATGAAATGAAATGAGGTGAAAAGAAATAGTAAATTATGTTAAAAACTAAAAAATTAAGATATTGCAAAATATTCATTATAAGTAATGTTACAAAATATATAACATCTGATAAAATTATAAAATAAATATTCATGCGATAATAAAAATTATTATGAAGAAAGATTTTGAAAAACTGCTAATTTGAATTGAATCATGTTACAGGCAAAAATGTCAATATTAATAAAATGTTTGTTATATATAGATAATTCTTTTGTCCCAGCCACCGTACGTACGTACGTATTCTATTCTATAAAATATTAATAATTATCTATGGAGCCGGGAATGTCACAAAGGACGCTCGACGGACATTCTGATGTGCGCTTTCAAAGCTAATTGATATGGCTTCAATTACATGCTGTGTGGTGGTTGAATGGAAGGATAATTATACATAGCTACTCCTCCCTGTATAATATACGAGTAACTAAATGTATAAAATGCAGTATAGCTTATGCAACGTCATATAATTATTATATTAGCTTTTAGTAGTTGTTGTTATATTATTAAAGTATCATAGTACATATAAAGTAAAGTATCATATGCATATCAATATATAAGTATTCGTTAAATGAATAATAAAAAAAAAATTGTGGACATTTCACACAATACCATCTAGTCCCAAACTAAACAAAGCTTGTTAGTACAATCTTTGCTTGGAGACTTGGAGACCAGGGGGCTGATCACGAAACTTTGATTGCAATGCAACAGGAGTGATTACCATACTAACTATGCACATAAACTGCGCATTGAAACTGTCAAATCCATACAAAGTGTTTCTAGTTGTTGCAATCGAGTAACGTGGTCGCCCAGCAGTAACTGATAGAATACTACGTTACTTTTTGTTTGTAAATACATACACAGAATACAATATAACACCCAGACACAGGACTACACCTGTTGAAGTAACTTTGTATTTAATTTATAATTAGTAGGCAGAGCCGAACTGTCGGGGATCGGAACTATTATTATAAAAGCGAAAGTTTGTATAGATTTGTTACTCTTTCACGCTCTGGACTGGACTGGCTGGACGGATTTGAATGAAATTAGGAATAACGATAGCTTATATAGGATTAACACATAGGCTTCTTTTTATCCGCACGTGAAACCGTGGGGCGCAGCTAGTACAATAATAATACAATGACATTAATAACACAAAATAAGCATTGACCTAACATTTAAGACGGGTATTTAAAGTACTGCTTTGTTTGTCTTAATTAAACTGTGTTTATTTTCAAACGGGTCTACCTTTAACATTAAAATGTTTCCTTTTCTATAGAATAGAATTATGTTTTCCATTAAAATATTTCGACAAACCAGCAAAATCCCAAAACGGTTAAATGATTCTGATCACTCGCCTGATTCAGAACCCCTTTTAAATTTCTGTTTGATTGATTTCGAAAAACGTTTACAAGGTGTAGGAATTTTCTGTAAAGTTTTTAGATATCATATAGCATACAGTTTTTAGTTTGGAAGGTAGGGTTTCAATGATGGTAATTATGTACATAAGATGTGTTTTCATTTTCAGTAAAACTACTAGAGGGAGCCCTCGTTTCTTCTTACAATGTTTAACACCACATTTGACTTCCTTAGAGTTTGAATTTTCAAAAACCCTTTGTTTGTACACTCTTACGCTATAAAAAGAAGATGCACTCCAAACATCAAGTCTCTACATCCAGTGGTTTGGGTTTGTATGTTATTTGTCAGTTACTTAGGAAAAAACCTTGAATAGTTTATCGGAGATATCAACAACATTATACAATAAGTAACTGTGCTTTAGGTTATACAATATACATGCACCTAATACCTCTGAGCCCCTGAGCTATGAGCAAAGAGCTAGATAGTTTACAACTTTAGTAAGTGGTTCCGACGGAGAAGATAATAATAATAACGCCCCACGATCAAATACATAGATCCTCGACCCTAACTAGGATATTCCGTATCTAGGGGCCCAGGAACTACGAGGACTATGGTCCCACAACACCTAGATACAAAACAAGTATTTGCGCTTTTTTTACTGTGCAAAAATAATTGTCCTCGAATCGAACCCGCCGCCTCCAGGCTATGAACCGACCTGCTCAAGCACCACACCGCACAGTGGTCCCATTTTGAAAAAAGGTGGACTTAGGACCGAAAGTCGGAATTTCGGGCTGTTTTTTTTTTATAGAATAGGTCTTAACTATCCTAACAACATCTATTCTATAAAGAAAATCCGTAGGATGCATAGTTTTCGAGAAAAAAAATAATCTTTTTTTTCTTGTATGGAGAAAAACATACTTTATTATTTTTCTCAAGTTGGGTGAAATAGTGACAGCTTTTGTTGATATTTTATGAAAGCCCTAGTGGTATTGTATCCAGAAAAAAATAAAACCAATGCGGTCACCTGCGGCCGCGGAAATAATCAGATGTCAAAAATTGATTAATTTTTTTGCGTATTTTGCAAACATTGTTCATTTCTGGCCAGTTATTTATGTATTTTAGGTTAGCGCTCCATACTTTAACTCGAACTATTATATAACATTTCAAAAAAATTAATCAAAATCGAGTTTTTTTTTTATAATTGCTGTTTTATTCATGAAAATGCACGCATACATGGTTAGTTCAAAATGCAAATCCTATATTACTCAGTATAATGTACAAAATAAACATGCACGTACCTAAAACGTAAAAAAAAATATTTTATATTTTCGTTTATGCTTACTAAAAGTCACCGGTAATGGTTACCGACATTACTTAGCTACCACTGGCGGGCATTATCTGCATAATCGATTTCTTGCTTTGTATTTTCAAAACTGGTTTTGCGACAGCATTTTCACAACCGCGGTTGTTGAATGCGAGGCAGGATATAAACAAACGAGTCACATCTGATACTAGCTGTGACTGGTCGCTAGCTGGTCGCTTTGTTCCTGACAAATCCTGACAACAGGATAACTCGTATATGCATGCAAGTAACTACCCCCTAAACATAAAAGTGATATAGCTCATCAATAATAATTGGCGTATGTTATACACCAATAATGTTTGTTATTGGTGTGTGTTTTAATCTTATGTAGTTGTGTACGTATGATTTTCTACCAGAAACATAAGATAAATGTATAGCCTTGAAAAGGGCTGTTTTATATGTAGTTTTTTAAAGGATAAAATAAATAAAAAATTATAGCATTAGATCTGGTATATTTTCATTTTCTACTCTTCTTCCACGTATACGCACTCCGAGTCTATTTCGAGCAACTGAATTGCCTCAGGAAGCATCTCTAGATGATTAGGCTTTGAAAATTTTGGTCTAAGCCATGATATGTGGGGGTCTGAACTTATTAAAAGCCCGTGTAGTATGTCCTCGTTTGTTTGGATCCTTCCTGTCTTTCTCGTGTTCTTCTCTCTTACGTTCCGGAAGTCTTTATTACGAGCCTCGGAAGCTTCCTCCGACAAGGACCCTAAAAATAATAAAAAATATGCTATAATTATACGTTGAAGTTGACATTGAAACTATTATTTTAGTGTTTAGAGATTTACAGTTAGTTAACTGCTTTATATTTCATTTGTCTTGATCTATTATTACTTACCAATAGGCAGAACTGAAAAATGACTGCAAATATCTGCTCCGTGCATCAGAAGTTTGTGGACACTAACAGGCATGTAGTACCACGGATAGAGATGCACATACAGTTCTGCTGTTTCTTTGCAATAACGTCTGAAGTTCGCAATATTGACGTTCTTTCCTGAAGATATAACTTGCAGAATGACAGAAAATCGGAGTAACAAATCTTCATCAACTCCAGTGATTCTCGATGATCTTTTATAATTTCGGAAAAAACGTCTTGCAGTGTTTCCATCGTTAGTTGTTCCAAAGCCCTGCAAACAAGAAATTAAGTTAGTAGGTCATACAAAAACAGACGAGTATATAATATAAAGGAAGCAAAGTAAAGGAAAAATTACCTGTTTTACAATATCGATGAGTATTCCAGTCTGTTCCCGAAACTCTTGTTGTGTGGCATTTTTCTTTGCTTGCTTCAATTCCTTGTGATCGCCACGAGCACTCCAGCGCTGGAAGTCCATATTATAAGATATATGAAGTAGACACTCCATACATCTTATCTTCATATGTAACGATGAAATTCCATATTGGTACAAATCCTGTCGAAGCGGTCTCGTGGCCAAAAGCTTCAAGTTATTCATTTCACTTGGTTTCGCCAAGCAAATGGGGCACGTTGCTGATGAAGGTACATCTGCAATAATATTCGCCACTTTCCCATCGATCATAGTCATGTGTAGTTCGTGGGCTATCTCCACATCACCACAATTTGTTGGTACCAATTTTGTAATTTCGCGCTGCATTTCTAAGTGTTCTCTTTTTATGAACTCCGCAGTCTCTGAAGTAAACGTGAATTTCACTGGCCGACAGTAATGTGGTGAGCAAGGATTTGGGTTTTCCCAAATAATCATTTCTCCCCCATCAACTAGTCGGAGTGGGACGATGCTGATCAATACAACAGAGGAATCGTCAAACTCAGGAGCTGAGACTTGTTTGTAATTACTCTGTGACGATGCTCCGTCAAGGCCCCATTTCCATATCAACTTCAGTCCTTCGTTGGTTGAACTTGTGATTGGTCTTAAGTCTAGCAAAATTCTTTCCACTGTGTAGTTAAGAAGTCCTTGCAACCTGAAAAATAAAATAAATTAATAAAAGTAAGCTAATGAAGCTTAAAAATTTTAAAACAACATATTGTATAATTTTATAAATACCTTATGCGAGCTCCCATTTCCGTTACTTCCACGTGTTCTTCAGATGGGTAACATCTCTTTTTAGCGTCAAGTAACTTGTGATAAGACGGAAAGGCAGCTGAACAATTTTCATCCTTCAGAAACATTCTCAAGGATAAGTATTGCCATTTGGATAGGCTAAGGGCTGTGTACAAAGCCAAAGATGTATCCTCTGCTATACTGACTACTTTTTCTTCCTTGAAAAGGAGTTTTGTTACATCTGATACAACTTCAGGAGTCTCGCACAGATATTCCACAATCTTCGCTAAAGCATATTTTCCATTTTCTTTTAACTTGGAAATAAAATAATACTGTAGTTCTTCTTCAGAGTTATCGTTAACAAAGACACTGGAACGTCTTTTCTTCTGTTTGTTGCCCAAATCGGCAAAGGGCACTCTAACTTCTTTTACAGTAGAGGTACCTGCTTCCGCAGTGCAGACAGATGGAATAGCAACCGGCAGTAATTCCGGCTCTTCAACTAAGTCCTCTGGCATTCTCATTGTAGTAACAAGATCAACCGTATTGCAAGTAGGCCAATTAATATTGGTCTCTAACCACTTGCGGTTGTTTTCCCGATTCATAAATGTCTTCAAGTTTCTGCTTGCATCTTTCCACTTCTTTGTTACAAGATTGGTGAATAGCCGACAAAACTCCTTAATTGTTTGATGGTCATCTTCAGATATTTCACATGGTATTTTGGAAACTATAAATTCACACAATTTATTGTAATCCTTAAGATTTCCACTATCTTTAAGAATCAAGAACATATCAAAATATGTGCCTAAGCCAGCCATTGCAAATTCAAAATAGTAATTTTTAGTACTTCACAGTTAGCGATGAATCAATTTAAATTAACATTGCTCTGTATTTAATACGCCATAACAGATAGGTCATTAGTCACTATGTGCAAGAGCAAGGTAATAGTAAACGACCAATCACAGCCATTTATCAAAAATGACTCATTTGTTTGTATAGATAAAGTCCGCCAATGGGAGCTAAGTAACGTGTAATAAGTAATCAGGAATCTGCACAAACAAATGAGTCATTTTGTCTGTCTGATTTGTCAGGAACAAAGCGACCAGCTAGCGACCAGTCACAGCTAGTATCAGATGTGACTCGTTTGTTTATATCCTGCCTCGCATTCAACAACCGCGGTTGTGAAAATGCTGTCGCAAAACCAGTTTTGAAAATACAAAGCAAGAAATCGATTATGCAGATAATGCCCGCCAGTGGTAGCTAAGTAATGTCGGTAACCATTACCGGTGACTTTTAGTAAGCATAAACGAAAATATAAAATATTTTTTTTTACGTTTTAGGTACGTGCATGTTTATTTTGTACATTATACTGAGTAATATAGGATTTGCATTTTGAACTAACCATGTATGCGTGCAATTTCATGAGTAAAACAGCAATTATAAAAAAAAAATACTCGATTTTGATTAACTTTTTTGAAATGTTATATAATAGTTCGAATTAAAGTATGGAGCACTAACTAAAAATACATAAATAATTGGCCAGAAACGAACAATGTTTGCAAAATACGCAAAAAAAATTAATCAATTTTTGACATCTGATTATTTCCGCGGCCGCAGGTGACCGCATTGGTTTTATTTTTTTCTGGATACAATACCACTAGGGCTTTCATAAAATATCAACAAAAGCCGTCACTATTTCACCCAACTTGAGAAAAATAATAAAGTATGTTTTTCTCCATACAAGAAAAAAAAGATTATTTTTTTTCTCGAAAACTATGCATCCTACGGATTTTCTTTATAGAATAGATGTTGTTAGGATAGTTAAGACCTATTCTATAAAAAAAAAACAGCCCGAAATTCCGACTTTCGGTCCTAAGTCCACCTTTTTTCAAAATGGGACCACTGTGCACCGCAGAGGCTGTAATATTGTACTATTTCATTTCATATTCCTTCATAGATATGAAGGACGAGCTAGCCATCGAGTGAACATGCAGCGTCCTCCACAACGAGATGCAGTTTATTGAATGTTTAAACTTAGGTGCCTCTTATTACTTCCTTTTACGGGGAAATATAAGGCACCGTTATAAAAATAACTCAATTTGCTACAGCTACGGTCTTTTCAGGAAACTTAACAGAGCGAGATGTTCACGAAAATTCTATTTAGGGAGCCGTTCTCTTGGAAAGCCTTCCTGAAATAAAAATGTTAAGATGTTGTTAAAGTATAATGTTCACGTGCTCCTACAAAGCGACGCTACCAAGGTATTTCGAAAACGTGTTCTTGTCTGAAACAGAGTGATTGGTGATGGCTTGGGGAGTAAGCTGGTGAATGGAAGTTGAAGATAGTTCACGTAGATCTATGGAGATAACGGGTCAACATAACAAAGTTTTTTTTATTATTACGTTTTTTTTTGTTTTTTGTATGGCTCTACACTTTTGTGTATTTAGCCAGTGTCAAGTAATTGATAATTTTTCAAGTTAATTAATTTATATATTTGTCAAGTCACAGTCCAAGTCATCAAGTCAAGACATAATCTAGTCTAGTCTAGTCAAGTCATACTCCTAGTAAAGTGGTGGCAACTTTACCAGAAGCTTCTATAGAGTTTTGGAAACAACACGAAAGAAACGTTTCACCATCATTATACCACTTTCCCACACTCATGCATGTAATGCAGCACTTAACGAATAAAATGCCACCAAATCTATGCACTAACACTGAAAATAACACAAGTTTTGGAAAATAATACCGTTGTATTATTT
Source organism: Ennomos fuscantarius (assembly GCA_905220475.3). NCBI lineage: Eukaryota > Metazoa > Arthropoda > Insecta > Lepidoptera > Geometridae > Ennomos > Ennomos fuscantarius. The sequence continues at coordinate 7,735,110 of HG992039.1, forward strand.
TCCAAATCGGTGACGCAATTTTTTTCGTTTTCCCGCCATATTTTTTAATACATATTTAAAATTACATTACATTCCTCCCCCAGAAAAATAAAATATCACTAATGTTACTTATAACTATGACAAAGCATTAATTAATAATGTTGATATCGTCAGTGATTACTATTTAATATATTAGATAAGTCAGGTTTAAGCAAAAAGCTGGCCGGCCTTATAGGACAGATGTCTACTGCTAAGTGACATGGGTGGGATCACAGACGGAATGACGAAATAATCTCGGCATATGAGATAACAAAACATTAATGGAAAAAAAGTACTTAAGTTAAAGAATAATGGCGTCAAATTCAATAGGTAATTTAGTTTAGTAGATCCTATCGTATCAACAAATTGGCAGGCGTCGTTTGCCGAAAATGATTAATTTACTAAGCTCATTTCTATTATTAAATCTTGTGATATCAAATCAAATAAGGTTGAAATATAATAATATATTATGTATTAAGAACTAAGTATAGTAAGACATACTACGACATCATTACGAGAAGATATAAAAAACAGGTATAATTTTTTTTAAACATTCATATAAATAATAATTTTTATTTATCCTCCTCCATTTAAGTATATTGAGAAAATATTTCTTTGTTTATTTGATCCACAGCTCTACATTTTGTTTAAAAATTAGTATCTATGTAAAATTAAGATTAAACTACATTACAATAATTATTTTTCACAGAGCTGTAATAAATTGCAATAAGCATGTCAACACAGGTATGCACCCCGCAAGTGTGTAGTGTGATAGTGGTTGCGCGTAACAGCGGTTTTACTGCACGGTCCCGGGGTGGCTATGTGTTGCCAGCATGCGGCAGTTGGTACTACATTGTACACTTTTTTGGTTAAAAAAAAATATTTGATAGACTAGGCTGGTAACGATTTTCTTTACTGCACATCTGTGTTAGTTCACTGCTTCATAGAATTTTAATTTATCTATTGTTTTAGAACCAAATATTCGATATTTTATTGCTATGAAGTATTTTTAGTATTGGTTAAGTATTTTGTGGTCGGGTAATGTGCTTTGTACTACACACCCACACACCTACAAAAATTTTCATTAGCCTTCAAATCAATGTACTTATTATATTTTATTGCATGAATAAAATATTTCTATATACTTACTAAATTACTAAATATTTTTTAAGTAAATAATTTAAGTAGGTAATTTGTTTGTGATATAGTGATAAACGTAATAATAAATTAATGTTTACCAAAATACGATGAAGTATTGAACTAGTTCTATTTCCGGCGTTTCCGTAAAATTCCATCGCGTGACCCTGGCAACACTGGCCGGGCTCGACTAGTCCGCGACAGACGAGTCACCGCGCGGGCCGCATCCACACCTCACTTCCCGCGTAACTTTCCCGCACTTTTCCCCGAATCCGCTCGCGATTGTTTGTTGACGAGCGTGCGTAACGCTAGTGCTGTGACACTTGGTGATAAGTATAGGTGAATAAGATAACACAATTTGATGGTGAATTAACTTTAAGTTATTGGTAAGTAATAACTTGTTGTTTATCATTAAGTAATTTAATTATTGCGTACCTTATAAATTGAAATAGAATTATTAGCTTTGCCACTCATTAGTTTAGTTTAATATTTAATAGCGCGTTTGTGAATGAAAGTAAACGTTTTAAATTATGCCTGAAAAGTGAGTTATTAAAAAAACTACAAATATTATTTGTAATAATATGGAATATTATATATCACAAATATATATATATTTTTTTTTTTTTTTTCAAAATAATTTTATTTAACGAGTGAATATATTTACACAGAAAAAAAGTTAAAACCAGCAGAAAGAGTATACGCAAAAGTTCTTTCAAATTTTACTATGCACTAAGTGCTGTTGCTATCTGAAACAATCCAATTTTCCCGTATCCCGGCCCTCGAGCACGCAGCCGCGGGAATTATTCCGCGGAAGATAATGAAGCACTTTGTCAACACTCGAACAGATCGGTTCGAGCACCGCTTGCCATTACTTTAGGTCTGGAATGAAATTTGAGATTTAGTATCTACTTAGTAGAGTACCCGTATTGCACAAATAAGAAGCAGAACATGAGCTCATTTCATGACATGAGTCAAGGCAGCTGCTTCCTCTAAATATTTTCTGTATATAAACTATAATTTTAATCACTAAATTTAATCTAAATATATATAACTCAAAGGTGACTGACTGACATAGTGATCTATCAACGCATAGCCCAAACCACTGGACGGATCGGACTGAAATTTGGCATGCAGGTAGATGTTATGACGTAGGCATCCGCTAAGAAAGGATTTTTCGAAATTCCACCCTTAACAGGGTGAAATGGGTGGTTCAATTATTTTACCATAGGCCGCGCCGCGGGCGAAGCTGCGGGCAGAAGCTTGTTAATAATATTACCCAGTTATATGTACCATATATCTCTCCACTCCCATTGATAGCGTAAAACTATAAATCAAAATATATCAGACACACGGTATTGTCTCCCCAAAGACATCGTGTACTATTAATTTTATTCTGTGACATGAAAGGAGCTTTTCCAGATAGCTAATGTCTATTGAACAGAAGAAGATAAATCCCTGCCATATACTATGTACAAGTATTTAAACCTTATTGAGAAATTTGGTACACTTACGTATTATAAAGAAAGAACCAGAATAAAAGCTTAAAGGGTTACATACTACGACGGTAGTCTCATTTCCGCAAAATCTAAGACTATGTCACGCGGTTCTAACAAATGCCAAACCTTCGTCACGTCAGTCTTTGTCAAAAATAGTTTATTATTGTAGTCACGATTGCAAAGATTAACTGTAGAATGAGAATAACTCCATTCCAACAGGTCCCTTTTCAAATACGCATCTCACGGAAATTAAAATTCGGTTGTGGTTCCAGATTTGAATTTTTGGAATTCTATCTCTCAACTCGCATGCGCGAATCGAAAGAATTTAAATGTGTTCGCACGTAGTTGCGTTCGCTCACACGGTAAATATGGGAGCACTTTCAATGCAACTATTCGCTTGCTCACAAAGTTATATAAAACGAGAATATGACGTAAAGTTCAAAAACTAAAAAATAACTTAAATAAACAAAATATGTATTTTTAAACAAGAGTTGCCTAAAATAAAAGAATTATTATTAAATACATAACTACAATAACGGCAATTTTTTTTTAGAATTTTTTCTTCTTTTAATATTTACATAAGTACTTTAAAATTGTAAAATTAAATGTAAGTAATTATGATAATTACATAACTAAAGGAAAGCAATAAAGGAACCTGTGTAGCTTGGTGTTGAGCTAAGTCCAATGTTTGGTACTAGTGTTTGTATAATCTTATTGTATTTTTATGGTTTTTTCATATCAAACTCAGGTTTATTATGCTAAAACGTTTTGTCGTACTACTATTTCATTGACAATGATAGTAAATTCATTTATTTGAACAGTAAATGAGCGTAACAACAGAATAGCGTGTACATCAAAGATTTGCACAATAGAACATATTATGAGGGTTGATTCCTGGATCCCACACTTCCTCCCAGAAACACAGGTCATCCTATGACCTGTGTCCTGGGATTCAGTATTTTCCTACTTATATAAAAACTTAAGAATACGAGTAGTTAATTCTATTCTATCTAATAAAAAACACCAAACAAAAAAAAGCAATCATTTCAATTTGATTAATACGAATACAGTGGTATTCATACTAACCTAAATGAATGTACCGGCCTAGATTTTATATTCATTATCGTGTTTGTTAGGGTATTCTTGCGAGCTTCTCCTATTTCCAATTAAAAGTTGAACTTTTTGCTGTGTGGTTGTTTATCTTGATTTATGGTATCTCATTCAGTTATGTGATGATTTGTTTCAATATGTGATGAAAGGTTTACAATCTGTATTTATAATTTAACGCTGTAACTAATTGTTTTTTAACATCAAGATATGACTACGTGCTTGTTTTTCGTCTGATATTAAGCGACACGGCCGCCCATAACAGTTGCAGTGCATTATGAAATAAAAATATAGGTAGTTGGAAAAACTATCTGGGCATTGAGATACGTCCGAGATAGATACTATAATGAGTAAGTACCAAAACCTACAGCAGCTTTGTCCAAAAAATAATTAGGCTTTTGATAAACCATACATTTTTAATAGGCTTTTTAGTCATTCATAAAATTTTGAGGCCTCGCAATATGATTTTGTTTAAAAATGTGGCTGAATTTACCCTGTTGTAATCTGTAGGCAGATAAGCAATTTAAATTACAGGGTGAAATTAATTAAGGTTTACAAACGAGAGGAAAAAGTGAAATGAAGTCGTAGGCACGTTTCTACCGCTATACGTTGGCAGTCCATTCATTATCCAGCGACGGTAATTTGACGTCAATATTTCTTTTAGATAGCGGCAGAAGCTTGCTTTTAAATCTAGTTGATTTTTAATTTATCGAATCACTCCTTTTATCGGATAAAAGAAAATATGTAAAGTACGATGAAACAAATATAAATAATCGAAATACTTAATTCTATCTATTTACATCTATTATATTGCTATATACGAATGCGTTACAAAGTAGATATAGGTATTTGGTAAATATGTCACATAGGCGTGACAAATTTTACGTACCTACGAGTACCTTGAATGAATTAAACGATGTTGAATGCTTAATTATCTAATCCATAAAGTTTCACAATCACATGAGCGTTTACACTGGAAGAGTGTTTACGATTAACTATTTCCCAAGTGTGCTTGTCATTAGCGACCGTACCACTGATTAGTACTTTCCGACCGGGATTCCGGGCCGGTTTCAAACACGGATGACAGCGTAACTTTTAATTTGGCTGTTTTACTGGTGGTTATGGAAAACGTTTTATGTAAAACACGAGCAAGTGTTTGGTGAAATTATTATTAAAAACTCATTGTCGTTATCTATTATTGTATTATAGTTATCCCAAATGCCCATGTCTACTATACTATACATACTATTATACATAACATAATGAGGATAGCAGTATTAAGAATAACTCATTAAGAAAAACTGCTGGCTATATACTAATCTGTTATGGGTAATGTAATGTAATGGGTATGTAATAATGTTCTTATAGACTTAACAGACTATAGACTAAACATTGTAGACAGATACATTAAATTTTTAATTCAACATTGTAGGGAGATAGATAGTAAAAGAACACTTCATTTTGATTTTTGAAATGATTAAAACTTCGTTCAATAATTTTTATTAATCGCCTATCTGAACGGGAATCAAACTCGTCAAATCTAATAAAACAAAACCTCATGAATTATTATTACGACTGTTATCATAAAATACATGTGATACGATTTCCGTTTAGATATGCGATTTAATTGTGATTTATAAAAATCTTTGAACGCAGTTTTAATAATTTTCTTAATCAAAATGAAGTCTTGTTTTAATAAATTTCCTAGTATTTAAAGTACTTTACTTCCGCGTGGCAAACCTGTGGAACACCCTGTATAACAACGGAAGTCAAAAGCAACGAAGGAATCGTGCGCGTAATAGCTACATTAAGCTAACACCTTCAATTAAATGAACGTAAATTTTTAAACGTTTCCATTTCAACGTGCAAAAAGAAAAATGTAACAAACGTACCACAAATCTTTGTCGAGGGAAGAGCACTCTTCCTTGATAGAGTGTCGACAATAAATAATGGTTATTGCCGCGTCACCTACGACAAATAGCGGGGAAGTGTAAATGATGTAGCGATAGTGTAAGCGCCGGTTCTCTTGAATTTCCCATCACCTATGTGGAAAAACGCTAAGTTTATTTTACTATTATATATATATAAGTATACACAACATTTTGCGTTTTTTAGTAGTTTCAGAAATTAACTGTTTGATGAGTATGGATTCGAGTGAATGGGTACTTACTTAACTAACATGCTACTCCTTCGATCACATCGTCACTTCCTAATCAGGTTAGAACGTGATCAAATTCTAAATAAGTCGGATGTAAAAATTATTATTTAGTTCATTAAGCAATCACCATCATGTACTCTTAACTATGCCATCAAGCTTGTTAAATGAGAAAGCAATTTTTTTGCTACAACGTCTATATAGTGGAATCAGTGTCACCAAAAAAACCGTCATAGTTTTCATCTTTTGATAGAAGTATAACCCTTAAATCGGTAGCACATTTACAGCGTTAAAAACACACAAAACGGCACGCCGTCATAGTGTCGGCAATAAATAATGATTATTGCTCTGTCATCCGCGACAAAGAGCGGGAAATCGTAAATGATGTATGTAGTAGCGACAGTGAACCATTATTTATAGGTATTTATATCTAACGTACCCAATAATAGGTACTATATTAGCTACAAGTCCTGCTGGATTATGTTGTATTAGTTAGCTTAAAGAATATTTTCAGTTAGTCTGTACTTACATTAACTTATATAAAAACCTAACTTAAAACAAAATAAATGTTATGAATAAAATAGATACTTATATTCTAAGTTATTGAATTACAAGTATATTTAATTGATAATAATTGTTACTACATTGTATTTCTGTACCACTATATATATTAGTAAAATTAATATTTCCTACACATATTTTCTAAGCTGTGAATCAGGCCTAATATTTTAATCGCGTTAGGTTCGGCAGCGCAAGATTTTCTCCAATACAATATGTAGCGTTCTCATCCCATGGGTAAACTAGGGTTCGTAAACAGCATAAACTAAACATACAAGACAGATATATCTACATCTAAAGGTAAGTAAAGATATATCAAGGAAAGGAGTCGAGATAATTCTTTTATAGTGATGTAGAGATTTACCTACCTATTCTGATTTCCCATGTGATGTGTAATCTCTTTTTCGTCTTTGATTTCAAATTTATTTTCATCCCCATTAACATTTGGATCATGTAATATTGATGCTGACATTTCAAATGCTTTTCAGTGTGGCTAATACGTTTTATTGCTTTAGACTTTGGCCGTAATTACATTATTACGCACGGTTTAAAATAGTAAATACCTAAACAACTTGATCATAGTAAAAATCAACACAAAGCAGTTTCATTTTGTGTGTTCTTACAGCTAACGTTACGTTTAATTTATTACTTACATGCCTCCAAAGTTGGCTAAACGACGCGCATAATATTCAAGTTAACATAAACGAAAGGGCCATGGAGGTGCGTACTTTAGGCTAACTTTAGCGCGTTCAGCCTTCAGCACATGGTGCCTTCTCGAGATAACGGCGCAGGCTCCAGCCTATAAAAATGCTAATACAATGAAGGCGATGTTTGAAAGGTACAGAGTAACGTATCGAGAATGCCTATCTACTCTATTTAAATAGTCTTATTTCCCTCGGGGCGTATGAATCGCAGGGCTTCGGTCCAATAATGTGTAAATTCATATAAATATGTAGGAGTTCGATGGGTCGAAAGGATTGATTTGTAATTGGGACATGTGTGGGTAATGGATTATTTATAAGTTCTTTTTTATTATATTCTCACCGCATAAATTAAAAAAAAATAGTAATGGCTCTTTTGACTGACCCGATAGCTCAGTTGGTAGTATCCCTGCCTTCTGAACTGCAGGTCGTGGGTTCGAATCCCACCCAGGACAAACATTTTGTGTGATGAACATTGATGTTTGTTCTGTGTCTGGGTGTTTATATTGTATTCTATATATGTATTTACAAAAAAAAGTATCTAAGTATTGTATCAGTTATCTGGTTCCCATAGTACAAGCTTTGCTTAGTTTGGGACCAGATGGCGCTGTGTTTAATGTCCACACATATTTATTTCTTTATTTTCATTTTAGTTTCGCTTACAAGTCTCAAAATTATTATGTTGAAGCAACGTTTGCATAAATTTACTTCTTTTGTTTTAACGCTAACGCTCTTAAGCAATACCGACCTTTACAGCGTGACTGCACAGGTCCTATTTCACCGTCACCTAGCATAGATCAGGTAGAATATAAAAAAATCTTGCATCCTGTTATTTTCATTGACTTCTATAAGTTCCTCCGGCCAAGTATAAGAATACCGTAACGGGATCCTTCTTCGCGACAAAATGACATTTTTCATTAAAATCACTCTCAGGTTGCTTCTTAGTTAAAATACTCGTCGCTGGAATTTCTTTGTTCGCAACTGGGCTTAATAAGAATGTATAAAGTTAACAATTGAAATAAATGGGCTAAGGCGTTTAACAAATTCATTCATAGCGAGTGAATTCGCTCTATGTAGCCAACTGGAAATAGAGATAAGGCCAGTACATACATGCATACAAAGAAATATAACATGCATATGTATTTTGTTCAGCTAAAACGTTTCGTTCCATCTTTTATCTAAAAATCGCGTTTTGTGCACTCATATGGAATGTTTGCAACACACCAACAATTCCGTTCCCTTATAGCATTATAGATCAGAGTCTAAAAGCTTCTATGAAAGATTTATTTACGAATAGTCAACCACAGGGACTGCCTCAAATATTTCCTACTCCAACTTAAGTAACCAGTCACTCGAATACAATGAAACAGTCCATGTGAAATAAGGTGTCCCATGTGTCCTAATTTGTGATACAGCCGAGGGGTTATGATGATATATACAGACACGTAAAAGTTGCAGTAACTCTTCACACGTCCTCGGTTTACGATTTGCCGTCTTATTTTCCCCCGTTGAGTCTTCATATTCTTGGCAACTGCGACGGTACAATCACGAATATAGTAATGCACTGTCGACTAGAAAAACTACAATCAAATACCTATATTTTCATATGCAGTTTCAACTCCAACTCTAAGCTGAAAGCTTTTTAACTACGCGAAAAATCTTTTTGAATTTAGAAAAAAATGATTAACTCTCTTTTCAGAATATTCCCGAAATGCTCCCGTGGTGGTATCTAGTCCACACCCACTGGTGAGGATTAAGGATGTTCATGTACCTATTTATTTAATTTATTATTAATAAAGAAGGGAATTAGATAAAACTCTGTGGTTGCAACCGTGAAGATACCTACATCGTCATGGTCGATTCGAATAATTAATAAGAACATAATATGTCACTCGAGAACCTTTCAAAAAGTTTAATGTGTCTCAAAATAATGTTTTAAGTTCTCTACTTTCATCACCGTATTCGCAGACATCTTTATCAGACAGTATTTCGTAACACGAATTGCGTTTTAAGCCTCAACTAACTTTGTCGAGTGTAGCACAATTTCCTTCAGGAAGACACCGGAACAAAGATGGTAAGGAAACGAAATTCCGCGCAAACATAATAAAGACCTTTCTCGAACTTTCACTTGAGTTGTAGAAACTTCTGACATCTTTATTTGTATGCACGCCATACGTCAAGAGCCAGATCTAGTTTCGTTAACTGGCATCGGTGAGGGTACACGGAAATTATTTTGGCTTAAACATACACCGTCTGGATCGAGTAGTTAAGGTAAATAAACAATAACTAGTTTTAACCGACTTTCAAAACAGGGGAGGTACTATGTTCGTCTGTGTGTATTTTTTTCTATGTATGCTCATCGAGATTTTTTCCAATTGTGAACCGATTGAAAAAAATATTTTTTAGTTTGAAAGAGTATACTTCCGAGGTAGTCCTATTATCATCAAGTCAGGATCTGATGATGGAATCTCAAGAAAATCTAGAAAAAACTAACTAACAATGTAATAATCTTAAAAATCAGTTTTGACCCACTTCCCGGTTTTCGGTTGAGCTGATCTGATGATGGAGTCAGGAGGTAGATAGTAAAACTCCTCAACGACGAACAGCAAAGCCACGAAATTTTATAAATGGATTTGACTACAATATAGCCTGTTCTAAAACTCTATCATGACATGGCTGCTGCACTCAGGGTTAACTTCCGGCGAGGAAACACCTCAACGGTGAATAGTACAGACACAACATTTTATAAATAGATTCAACCGTAATGATATTATTTCACCAAAAAGGAAAAAATAATTATTAAAAAAAAACAAGAAGTAGGCACTCAGAAGCGAAAAATAAATTAATATAATTATTATAAACGCCACCCACTCATCTATTTGAAGTCGGTGCCAGCCAAGTAGGCAGTAAAATATTTTTTTTGGCTCCACACTTTTATGTATTTAGCCAGTGTCAAGTAATTGATAATTTCTCAAGTTAATCAATATTATATATATCCGTCAAGTCAAGTCACAGTCCAAGTCATCAAGTCAAGTCATAGTCTAGTCTAGTCAAGTCATTCTCTTAGTAAAGTGGTGGCAACTTTACCAGAAGCTTCTATGTAGTTTTGGAAACAACACGAAAATAAACGTTTCACCATAATTATACCACTTTCCCATACTCATGCTTGTAATCCAGCACTTAACGAATTAAATGCCACCAATTTTATGCACTAACACTGAAAATAACACAAGTTTTGGAAAATAAAACAATGCGGCGATGCGATTTTTTTCGTTTTCCCGCCAAAACTCCAATTTATGTATAATGCACATCTAACCTGGAAAATCGTATGTAATCTTTTTGGAAAAGAACCCACCACTATAAAAGAAGATATTTTAATGGTTGCTAAATGTTTTTACAATGGATTGGATTTGAATAGTTGAATACGCGATTCCAACTCGCCGCGTTAGGCTCGTATTACAGAACTACGCTCAGTTGTGGATTTTTGCTCAAGAGATTTCATTCAAAAAATCATGAAACATTACATATATTTTGAGCTAGTTTTTTTTCGATCACATACGTAGATCTTGGACCGTAACTAGGATTCCCTGTATCTAAGGACTCAGGAACTACGAGGACCATGATCCCACAACACCCAGACTCAGAACAAGTATTTACGCTTTTTTTTCTGTGCACAAATACTTGTCCTGCCGCGGGAATCAAACCCGCCACCTCCGGGTTATGAGCCGACCTGCTGAACCACTACAACACAGAGACTGTCGAATAGTGAATGAAATCTCTACTTGAGCATCAATCGATGACTGAACATAGTTCTGTAATACAGACCTTAGAATGCTTAACCAACTAAGCTATAGTGTCGGTTGCACTTTAAATCCATTCCACATCACAAATGTTTAATTATTTAATTCGAGCCCGAGAACTTCCATAAAACCAAGCAATTATACTTTTTATGTCAGTGCATTTTCAAATGCCCGCATTTAATTTTCAGTGAGTGGACAACGAAAAGTAATTTGCTGCATAAGCTTTTAGTTCGACAGAGCCGTATATGGAATAGCTGGTTGCATTATGTCCTATTGCAGGAAGTATGGAAGCCATTGAGAATACAATGTTCACAATGTTCTCAGTGGATGCGGAAACCCACTCACGATATGACTTTAGTCTGCGCACCAAAGCATCCTGCAAAAGAGGCGCAGCGTCACATATATGTATTTCTTATTTAGCCAGTAGCAAGACTGGAACATCAGTCTGCAAAATATTAGGTCTTTACCTATGAAATTGCCGTTTTGTTTAAAAAAAGTTAAAGAATTTTTTTTTTGAACTTATTTATTTCTTTTATTCAAAGTAATCACCCCTGCAATCAATGCATCTTTGCCAACGCTGTGGCAGTTTATGGATGCCCTTCTTGAAAAAATCAGCAGGACGAGAGACAACAAACTCTTCAAAGGCGTTTTGTACTGCCTCTCGGGAATTGAATTTTTTTCCCGCTAAAAAGTTGTCCAAATTTTGGAAAAAGTAATAGTCGGTAGGCGCAAGATCTGGTGAGTATGGCGGATGAGGGAGAGCTTCCAAACCCAACTCATGCAGCTTAGAGACGGTATGTTGTGCAGTATGGGGTCGCGCGTTGTCGTGAAGTAGCAGTGGAGACGACCGATTGACCAAAGCTGGTTGCAGACGTGCGAGTTTCGCCATCATTGTGGTCAGTTCTTCAATGTACACATCTGCAGTAATGCTCTCGCCGTTTTGTAAAAAGCTATGATGAATCACACCAGCACTAGACCACCAAACTGTGACCATCACCTTTCTAGGGGTCATTTTTCGTTTTGCACATTGCTTTGGTACCGAACCAGGATCTAACCAACTTGCTGAGCGCTTTCGATTGTCAAAAAGAATCCATTTTTCGTCGCACGTAACAATTCGGTTCAAAATTCCTTAATTTTTGTGCCTGTTAAGCAGCGCAAGGCAAGTCTCGACGCGTACGTTGCGCTGGCGACCGTTAAGTTCGTGGGGCACCCATCTATCAAGCTTTTTTATCTTGCCAATCTGTCGCAAATGGACCAATATTGTTTTGATGCTAACATCAAAAACTGCTGCCAGCTCAGCTGTAGATTGAGATTCATCAGCTTCCACAATCGCCTTTAATTCATCATTGTTGACCAAAGTTTCCGGACGACCACGAGGTTCATTTTTCAAGTCAAAATTCCCAGAACGGAACCAAGTAAACCAATAACGGGTTGTACGTTCGTTTGTACAGTTCTCTCCGTAAACGTCGTTGATGTTACGTGTCGTTTGTGTCGCGTTGGTGCCACGACGGAACTCAGATTCCATAATTACACGAAATTTCAAAGTATCCATTATGAGGAAAAATGTTGAAATGAAATGAAAATACAACGCTAATCAATAAACAAAAGACTTATATTGTAAATAGAATGTCATATTTTTAAAACAAAATTAATTTGAATTTAGAATTCATAGCCAATCAAAACTTTTTTTTGTTTGAAAAAGTCTGTACTGCAAAACGGCAATTTCATAGGTAAAGACCTATTAATTCAAGTGGGTGCATGCGACAGTGATGCATCAGGCGAAGGCGAAACGTCAAAACATTTCTTAACATAAAAAGAAAAAATCCCCGAATGAAGTATTAAAAGTTAATACCCATATTGTAATAAGCATTTCCGCAAATTTATAATAGGTAAATATACAATATTATTACAAATATAGAACGAAGCCAAACGAAATAAATAAAGGGCGGTCCGGTAAAATGAAATAAAAACACGCCTGTATATTGAGAAAAAGAGAGAAACCACAGATAACACAGAATTATAGATCAGTATCGCACAGATACAAAATTAATGTTTCAAACACATATCAAAAAGAGAACATTTTGAACTAATGCAGTAATCGGAATAAGGTCAGGCTATCACTTTTAATTTAGCGTTATTTAATTAGAGTAATAATGTGCTGAGAATTACGCTACTGTGTTCCAGAATTCTGGTGCACTAAAATACGCTGGATAACCCACATACGATATAAGTATTGGATAGTATACACCGTAACATAGTATTGTGCGTTGTGCGTGTACCATATACGGGCTCCCTAATGCAATAGCTTAGCTTGTAGGACTGTCGTACATAGGAATATTAGCCTCATGTGATTACGGGTACTAGGAACTGAAGTGGCTATATGAGTAGGGTTCAGATATTGTGCCTGGCAACGTAACTAAACTTGTAAAGTGGCTCAAATTGATTTGTATTCTATTTAACGGCAACAGAAATAAGTCAGAACAACAATAAATTGATTTTAAGATATTTTGAAGACTGCTGCATATTATGCTAAATATAATGTTACGTTAAAATAATATCAAAAAGATTAATAATAATCAGTAACTTTCTTCTTGCAAGAATAGCGAGCTGTTCTTATTGTTCTTATGTTATCATTGAGGATATTGCAGGCTAAAACCAGGAATAATAAGGGGCTACTTATTGTAAAATGCAAAATACCTAGATACCTACTTATTCATTATTTATAGCATATAATATTCAAAGTCCTGACTGAATTACTGACTTATATATGAACACAGCCTAAACCACTGGTTTTAAAGACTTGAAATTTGGAGGGTGTGTTCATATAGATATGATATGTAGATATGTAGGTTATCCACTAAGAAAGGGTTTTTAGAAATTCCACCCCTGAGAGGGTGCAATAGGTGGCTGAATTATCTATAAAAAATCTTTGCGTGGGCAAAGCCGCGGGCAGAAGCCAGTACATTATAGAATGTTAAAGTGTTAAGAAATGGCAGATTTTCTGGACAAGTCTGTTCAGTAGTTTAGTGTAGTTTCAACTAAGTATTAAGAAAAAAAACACAATAAAAAAAATTGTGACATTCAATTAAATAGAAGCTCTTAAATTATCAACATCATCAAGTGATATTAAAATATAGGTATAGGTAGTTGAAACAAAGCTTATAACACTGACAAATATGATTCTTTTATTTTCTGTTTTGCGAACGAAGTGAGTGAATTAAATGCAATAGGTCAATAGGTAATATAGCGTCGTGAATTTAGACTTTAGTGACCAATTTTGATCCTTTAGGAACATTCAGTGGTTACTCACTTCTAAACACGATGATGTGAAAAAATTCGAAAGGTGGTAAAAAGCTGATTTGATTATGGATCAACATGATGTACTGACTGATTACTTACAACGTTACATGCAAACATTGCAAAAAAGTTAGAACTCGCGATCTATATACTATTCGCAGAACTATTAGTAAATTAACAAAAAATTGGGAAACTGAGATTCAGCAGGATAGCGGAAACTACGGAAGCCAATGATGGAGAAGCGTACAATTCCAATAGTCATCAATCAGAAGGGGTTATCCATTTTATAGCATTGATATCTTTCTTGTACATTAAAGAAACCATGACATGGTATTTTTTAACTGTGTTGATTTAAAAAGGGAAGCAAGTTCAAACATAAAACATGAGTTTCAGTTTCGTAGCATTGTGTTGATTTTTTTCCTGTTATAAAGCTCTCAGAACGGAATTATTAATTTAAGATGTGCAGCTCTCGTTACGCATTAGGCGAGCTACTGCCTAGCTACCAACTACTACAATAGGCAAGCTACTATCAAGTTTATGATACCTTAATATGGATAACTACTACTACTAAATACTCATGATGACATCCAAAGAAATTGCCAGTGTCTTTTAGCATTTTTCTTGAAACCTCCTTGACTGTTGTTATATGGATAACTTTTTATATGGATAACTTTTTTTTTATTATTGTAAGGAATGACGCGACGGGCTAACTTATGCTAAGCGACACGGCTGCCCATATCAGTTGCAGTGTCACTCGGAACTCTAAAGTACAGTTTCGCGTGACACTGCACTGGGCACGTCATTCTGAGACATCAGCACAATCTAGTAATAAGATTACTAGACTGTGAGATCAGGTCATAAGTCTCATTTTCCCAGTAATTTCACTAGCTACAGTGCTCTTCAAACCGGAACGCAGCAGTGCTTGCGCACTACTACCTACCTAGACGAACTTTACAGAAAAGTCCTACCACCTAGTAAATTTCTTCTAATATGCAGTAGATTCTACAAAATTGCCTTAAATTGCACAAAGAATAGCTATCTGATGTATGTAGCTATCGGACGCTGCTAATACTTAATGGTAATGGGCTCATTATCATCAAACTCCAGGAAAATCCCCATATCAACCACTGGACAGGTATCCACCTGGACAACTTATTCTGGCTTGTCATCATGTGATCTAAGCATTATCTTAACTGCCTCAGGGGTCGTGAGGCGATGATTCATCACACCCAGGGGACGTCTCGCGCCTAAACCTTCATGAATAATCTAACATAAGACTGGGGGAGTGTGTATCAACTGATATGGTGTACGTACCTTATCAAATTAGAGCCTATCGTTCCCAAACATGTAGGTAAATGAAATTTTTGGCCTAGCTCCCCATAGTTGACATAATATATGTGTGGACACCTCACACAGCGCCATCTAGCCCCAAACTAAGCGAAGGTTTTTATCATGGGAACCAGATAACTGATACAATACTAGATACTTTTTGTATGTAAATACATACATAGAATACAATATACATCACACAAATGTTTGTCCTGGGTGGGAATCGAACCTACAACCCACAGTTCAGAAGGCAGGGTTACTACCAACTAAGCTATCGGGCCAGTCAAGTATATAAAGTAACGAATTTCAATATTAATAGAACGCGAGGTCGGGCCACTGTTAGACTTTTGATACTACTCCAATATTTTCAATGCATGCCTGTATTGAGTCATTTAAAAACCTTCAATTTGATTGTCATAAAAATTACATTAGCGCTTTTCGATTTCACCACTTGTCAACACATCTACTTAGAATAATATTTTACTTAGAATAATTAGATTAGATTAATCAAATCTAATTATTCAATAATTAAATAGAATAATATTTTATTTAGAATAATTAGATTAGAATTATTTAATAAAAAATATTCTAAATTAAGTCTTCATAAACGACTAATTCCGAGGACACTATTCCTTCCATTTCGTATAGCCCCGAGGGGTGGCTCTGGTGCCAGAACTTTTAAAGCGCTTTTAGGCTTTTGCCTTTGCTTAACGAATGTTGTCTTACACAATAGTCGATATCAACACATTAATGTACCCTCCAAATCGCGGTAACGCTCAGTTGTTAAGAGAATCTTTCTGCGGTGAGATAGCTACTTAAAACTTTACTGCTGTGACTCTGCATGTGCGATAGAGACAACTGCAGCCTTCGAGTGATGTTACCTACATTATGAAACGTTTTGGCGTAAAAGACTTTTTTTTAAAGGTTTAGAGTATTAACTGGTTTTTGGTATCAACCGTTTGGACAGATTATAATCAAAGGTTAACGTTTTGATTTTTAAAAATATGTTATGTATTCTAATTAAAACTACTTTATTTCGTCGACACAAATAAATAAAGACGATGCATAACGACAAAACTATTGCAAAAAGTTAAAAAAAGAAAACTTACAAGCATAGTTTTCCGCTGTATAGAAAACTAATATAAAAACATCGGATTTGGATAACATTTAAGGGTAGAAAAACATTGGCCCTTTTTGTATGGACAAGAAGGTGGTATACTCTCGTGTACCACTTTTTCTAACGGTAATTCATCCATGTAGTGACTAAAATGAAAGCTTTAAGTACAGCTAGTCAAGCTTCTCTATTATAGCACTACGCGGAAGCTGATTTTTCCGGGATAAATGATATACAAGGTGGAATTAAATTCATTCTTTTCTTTAATGTATGTATTTAGTCCATAATATAGAACGCTACCATATAACTAAATAAAAAAGTACTTATGCTATAAAACATAAATCTAGGTATTATCAAAGTACTGCAAATTTAAATTCTAAAGAAAAACCTTGCGATGTTGCACAAAGCAGGTGTTTTATTCCCTACGCAACATTTACAAAGCACTCAGCTGGTGCCCGCGCTGTGTGTAGCGTTAAATAGACATTTCGGCTGTCATGCAGTTATTTTAGGAAGTACTAGATACTAAAACAAAACATTTTTTTTAATTGGACCTTGTATGTATATTCTATAGCATGGTCTAACATTTAAGGAAAAGAGTGAATTAAATTCCACCCTGTATTTTGTATGTCGTAATTAATCTAAAAGCTTTGTTTAAAGTAAATTGCATCAGCCGTTTTATTGTAACAGCCACACAAAACACAAACTTAGTCAAAGAGTAGACTACGACCACTATTATATTATTTTAAGAAGATAGATATTAGTGAAGAAAGTAAAAATCCATTTAGGTATCTCAACAGTTACCCAACTATAAAAGCTCCAACACTTAATGAGTCTCATCAAAATGTTAATCACTTTCCCAATTGCCTTCAGGTAAAGCTAAATAGGTGAGATGAAACTTAATCCAACAAACCTCTCCCGAGGTAGTCGTAGGTTTTCCTCCAAAGCCACAATCTCTTTTATTAACGCATCTTCTTATCCGTGCAAATCTTTGTACCACGAATAAAAGCGTCTCCAACGTATTAGTCTATTAACATATAAGTTAACACTTTAACTACGACTTACGCTTCGACATTACCATAATATTGCGGGTAATGATCATGTGAGGACACCGAAATGTTGTTGTGTGCGTAAGCTCGCCTTTGTTACGCATTCTAATCTGTCAAAATGGTGGCTCATTTACTCTTATGAACACGAGTGTGTGGAGCTTGTAACCTCATTACCAGCGGCTTAGTTTCGGTTGTATACTGTAACATTGGCAGAATTAAAACGAAGATTATAGGCTGGCTCAGCCTTACTTACTGTAGTGACATCATTCCATTAGATAAATAGATATATAAACTGTTTATTGTACACCAAAAACACATAAAGCAAGATAACAAACTTATGCTAGTACAATGGATGATCTTATTACCTAAAGCGACTTCTTCAAATAACTTTGAGCTTAAAATCTATTTTAGGTTAAATAAATAACGTGGAACGCTCAATAATATTCTTAGTTAACAATCTTTGATTAATTTATACCGTTTTAAATAATGTACAACACATTTATTTCGGTCAATGATATTACCCGGAGATGGAAAAAATTTTAGATAAAGAAAACCTCGCGACGTTGTTATGCTAAATAGCAATAACACTAAGCTATATAAAGAGAGACGCTCCGTTACTTTTAACGCAAACCTCCACCATCTATAATAAAACGCTGAAAAAGACGCTAGGTGCTCTTAAAACACATAGAAATAATACTTGTTCCGGTTAACCGCAACATTTTTGGGTAAAGCTGCAAGGGAAAGTACAAAATGCTTGGCAAAAATCTAAAGATACTCATAATAACTTCCTGAATGAGAGCTGTGTGTATAAAATATTTTGCAGTGCTTAAAGCGGTGGCTGGAAAATGTAAAAGACCGTTCATGGTATGTCGGATAGACACTTTTTTGAAAAGTTGCACTATGCATCACTAAATGTTGTATCCTAACCCTATATCCCGTCTCGTGGCCTTACTTAGTTGTCGACTCATATTTCGCACGTTATCATTACTCATAGCTTCATAATTCTACATGCACTTCTGGGTTTTGGACTCACTTTGGTTATGCCACTCCGCTAAAGCTTCATTCCATTCTTCTTCGGCCCTTACGATACGATCTGTGGACCAGCCCTTTATGTACGCAATGCAGTCCAACGAACCAACAAACATTTTGTAATAGCTACGTTTTTTTATATACATACTAGCTGCGCCCCGCGGTTCCACCCACGTGGTGAAATAATTCTGAACTTTCTAAACTTTTTTATTTTTTAGAACGTGAAGGTTAACAATAGGTGACAATAACAATTACAACTAAAAAAGAATTAGCGATAATGTTCCATCCATTCACACCTGATGCGATGACTAAGGGAAATAGAGATATAATCTTCTAAATATATATAACTCAAAGGTGACTGACTGATTGACTGACTAATATAGTGATCTATCAACGCACAGCCCAAACCACTGGAAGGATTGGCCATGCAGGTAGATGTTATGACGTAGGCATCCGCTAAGAAAGGATTTTTCGAAATTCCACCCTTAAGAGGGTGAAATGGGTGGTTGAATTATTTTCCCATAGGCCACACCGCGGGCGAAGCTGTGGGCAGAAGCTCGTTTTATAATATAGATAAATACTGACCGTACTGAGGCAGCAAAAGCTGAAGCCCGACAAATAATTAGTTTTACATCCAACTTAATAGGAACGAGGTCTTAGAATTATCTTGGTTTCGGTCTCCTGTGAATGCTTGTAATATTACGTGTGAATATTCACAGTAGATAATTAATTTTGTATGTTCATATTTCATGTAATATGCTGTTGAAGCTTCTCAATGTTACTTTGTCTATTTTGGAAAAGTATTCTATAAAATGATCGACAAGAACCAAAAGGATAAGCACCCTAAATTGGTTTATACTAGGGACTCTATATTTTCCATCGGAATATTAAAAAATATATATTAATTACTGGACAATTGAGACTTTATGATCTGATCTCACAGTCGAGTAATCTTATTACCAGACTGTGCTGATGTCTCAGGATGATGTGCGCAGTGCAGTGTCGCTCGAAACTTTATGTTTTAGGCTTCTGAGTGACACTGTTCTGTTATGGGCGGCCGTGGCGCTTAACATCAGGTAAACGACTAGCTCGTCACATCATTCAATAACATTTAAAAAAAAAAAATATTATGTGAAAATTATTATTTTTAAATTGGTTGAACATGCAAAAATGCACAAATAGAAATCTTTGACGTGAAAAATAATCAATGGTATATTGTACAAACATCTCACTTATTCATGTAGTATTAATAGAGATATGTATTGACTTGATTTATAATTATTTAATTGCTGAAAAGAACACATTTGGATGCTACGATGTTACAGACAGACGGACATGTTAGACTAACAACACCCCTCAGTTTGGCAAACTTTAAAAATGTACACATATACTTAAATCTATATATTTAAAATGTTTCCATAAATCCATAACTATAAATTAAACTAGGCCTAAAAACTAAACTATATCTAAAAACTTCAAATAAATAATAACTAAAAAATTATAATAACCCGACGGTGGAGGGAAAAGTGCCCAGAATGCTGGCAGCTTGTCTGAAATAAACCAATTCTTTGCCCATGTTTTCGTTCTTAACAAACATATTTTCACATTTCAAATACACAATTCATCATTGTACCTACTACTAAAGTCTGCCGACAGATTTTGTTGACGATCGCGCCGCTCGGTTCGTAAACATGCCGATATTGATAACAGATTTCATTGAAAAGAGAACCGAACCAATTCCCAATATAGATTTTCGTTCTGGTGTAGTAAACATTTCGTTCGGTTCATTTGAAGTTTATTAAGTGGAAACCAGCCCGATGGAGCGTCCAGCCGGCATCGCTGTGAAATCAGAGATTCTATCGCTTATGTGGCAAAAGATTCGGTACCGTCCGCCGTTTCCTAAGAGTCGCGAGTTGCTGATGAATTGTGTACTTACCATTCGGGATGTTTTATTATATTCGGGTATACAGCTACCTGCGTAACACAGCGTCTGCGGCGAGACTTGAAATTTCACGTTGTGTATTAAACGTTATTAGGTTCAGTTTAGTAGAAAATTATATTTCATTGAAGAGGTTCTTGTAAGTTTGCTTTTTGTGCTACTATTGATTCTTGTATTTGTTGCTACTAAAACCCTCAGCAGTTACGCTATCTTTTTTATATTAGGCATTGGAATCATTGAATATGGGTAACTTACTCTGAGATTAATCGTCTAGTCTCAGATTTTACTAGGTATAGTGTCTGTAAAACATTTTTGTTGTTTGACGATATCCTCAAAAGATAACTCTCCGGATCCTGCTCATAAATCTTTTTAATCTATAGCACTAATAAAATGATCATTTCCGTTATAGCGGGAAAACTTTGAGGCAACGATAAAATTGGCATTGACCGCAATGCTCTACCCCGGACCCACTTTTCTGTCTGTATCGGTTGTTTGTGTCAACTTGGTTAGAAACTAATTACGGACAACAACAAATATTTATCACCACTAAAAACAATAGAATTACAACACTGAACAATAAAATTTTACTGAGTATTGTTCGTCTCCGCCGTGACGGATGACATAATAAAAGAGAGGCTTATACCCAGCAGTGGGTTAATAAAGGCTGCGGATGATTTAGATAATTTTTCAGCTTGCTATCTATACATGCAAAGCACTATAAATGCTATTTATATATATATATATATATATATATTGGAAGTAGTGGTAGGTTGATGGCAATGCTGATTCCTTATGCCTTCCTATGTATATAGAACAAAGTTTTTAGATAGGTGTAGAGGATACTGAACGTGCGTTGTCATTAACCCAATACTTTCCCACTGTTGGGATTTAGAGTTTCATGGAGAAAGTACGTAAGCCGTAATCCACCATGCTGGCCAAGTACCCGTTGGTATATGATACCTGTTTTTGAGTTATGTGATTCTTGAACATGCCTGTTTTGGTCACAATTTTTTCATTCATCGTTTTAAGAGCGAGTGCATATTTTTACTCGTAAGTCCGAGAGGGATTTGAAGCTGAGTGCGTCAGTTTGAAAGTTGTACGAGCCGCTGAGCCAGTAGCATTAAATCTTTTGTATTTGAAATCTTTCTTCGCAAAACAAGATAAAAACGTAGTTTCGCTGTTTGTTTCTAGTTTGAGGTGAGTAGACAAGTCGAAGACGAAAGCTTTCTAAAAGTTTCAAACTACAATCCTTATCGGCTCGTCCGTTCGTTTGGATCGTGTAAAATGCTTATCCCTGTTGAAGTGGATTAAATCGAATTGGTACAAATCTTCATTTATAATACATATTATTTATTATTATATTTAACACTAGCACCTGCCCGCTGTTTCGCCTGCGTCGCTTATAGGTAACGAAGAAGAAAAATTTTCATAGATAATTCAACCACTAATTTCACCCTCTTCGGGGTGGAATTTTGAAAAACCCTTTATAGTGGATGCCTATATTTTACAAAGAACACACCCTTTAAAAATTTCAAGTCACTAATAGGACCAGCGGTTTAGGCAGTGCGTTGATATATAAGTCAGTCATGACATTGAATTTTATATAGATAGGTGTTCTGATTAATATCAAAACCACGCCATTTCCCGAGATGTTGGTTTGCATAGCAGATTATCCTGAGTATTACCGCCGTATAAGCGCCAAATCTTCATATCTTCGTTAAACTCCATCTACTGAAAATAAGAGCACGTTGCAAACAATTTAATCAAAGCATACATAAACACAATTTCCTGAATAAAGAGATTACACAGCGAGAGTAACGAGACAACGTGAGATAAATACGCACACAATAATCATAAATTGAGTTTAAACAGTTCGTGTTAAATAGTACGTTACAGTCGCATAGTTTGCAGAAGCGATAAAATCGTGATTGTATCGTACATTGGCGTATAGTCAGGAGAGGGCTTAGGAACTCTATCACAGTTGATTTCGGGTCGCTTGACTTTTGAACTTTATGTATAGGTATTAGGTATGCGAACTAAATATATCATTCCGCGCTTTTTTACTTATAATTTTATTTTGGTTTGATACGGTTAATTTGTTAAACAATACTTCCATGGTAAAAACAATTCGATTTAAAAATATATCTCTAAATAGGAAACCAATACTTTTTACAGGTTTGTGTTATTTTGGCGGCTTCCTTATTATTTTTTTGAAATTAAAAGAGAAATCATAGCTAAATAAGTATTGGTAATTTATCGAATGGTTTGTCGAAAGGTCGAAGAGGAAGGTTGAAGGAAAGTACAGGTTTGTACTTTCCTTCGACCTTCTCCAAGCCTGACTACGACCACTGTGAAGAGGTCGGAACGCTGCCCGTTATGTTGCGCTATATTAAATTAGTCCCGACCTCAGCCATCCTCTACACGCCTGTTAGTTTGTTACACGCAAAACAAGAAACAATGTAATCACTTGTCACTGTCACAAGCTTACTTTCGAAATAATTAAACTTGGCCCGCCATTAATTACATCGAAACGGACCGGACCGTTTGAAATCGTTGTCCAACAAAAGGCTGACAAACGACTCTATTTTATGGTGTCAGCCTAAAAGTTGTAAATGATATTGTATATTGTCCTTAATTACTATGTTTTAGCTGAATGAGTGCCTGGTTCCTATATAACATTTTATATTTTCGTAAATTCAACTGCATTATTGTCATCAATCAATTGTCATCGCGGCTAGTATATAGTTCTTTAAGTTAATTTTTCAACAAGCTAAACGATTTATTAAGTAACAGAATTTTCTCGAAATTCCATTTTATTATTGACAGATATTAGACATGCTCCCAATCATTTAAAAATATTTGACAAATTTAAATTAAATCTAACCTTAATTGAAATTCACATCTGTAAGTTATTCGAAAATATTTACCTTACATCTCTAGGTATTAATTTTTTTTTTCATGAATTCAAATATGCTGACTACAATGGATGGTTATAGTTACAGCATTACTTATAAACATTGATTAAATTTAACTAACGGTTGTAGCAGCTACATTTATTTGTTTATTAGTAAGTTATGATACGGTTTTGAGCACTATGTATAAATTAGGTAATACAAAGATGATTTCTATAGTGTGTAATTAAGTAAACGTCCTGTCTCCTGTGTATCACCTACATCACACATAATAACAACTGATAATAAACTGCTGGCAGCGGATATTTACTGTGATGTTGGTATATCATTAATATTCAATGAGTATACGCTTTGGAGCTCCACAATTTAATTCCATCATCTCCATTTCTCCATTGGACAATGGTTGATATTCCTTTGATTCGTACAAAGCGGTTTGACTCGACATTTATAATCCGAGCAGCGAAGAAATGGAACACTTTACCAGCATCTTTGTTTCCCGATAAGTACAATCTGAAGGTCTTAACGTCTGAAGTGAATAGGTATCTTCTAGACAAGCATGTATATCGTAGACCGCATCGTCACTTTCCATCTTTGCGACCACGGAAAAATGCTAGCTTAATCGCTAATAAAAAAGTTCTAGTAAGCAAGGATTCAATATTTTTGATGTACATATATTTGTTTACGACATTTGCTTAAAATGAAACCCCTCGTTCATGCACTTTGGCGATATATCAACGTACCCCAACCATCCTTCCTTCCACAACAAAGCATATCAATCCAGATCAGGGACAATCGGATACATGAATCCTATTCACGCTTCCTTTTACTGGTAACAACACCACGGGTGCGTGGGTTCGTCGGTCGGTATCAACAGCGATGTATTCTACGTCCGCACCTACCTACTTCCATCCGCAATATGTCACGCACCCGGCTCCGAGAACTGTTTGATTGATACAGATTGGAGCTTTGTTTATAGAGGAATAATGACACATGTACCGACAAATGAGTACTAATGTGTTTGCGGGACATGACTGGAAACTAATTCTGAACTTGTCTGCCGATGGAATCAAATGTTTTACCTAAGTATCATATTTATCGACATATTTCATGCACGTATTGGCGATTTTCGGAGGATTGTGTTGAAGGTCTTGAGTGGTGATGGTAACAAGCATTCCACCTGACAGTTTGTTTGTCTTATAATAGGTCTTTACCTATGAAATTGCCGTATTGCAGTACAGACTTTTTCAAACAAAAAAAAGTTTTGATTGGCTATGAATTCTAAATTCAAATTAATTTTGTTTTAAAAATATGACATTCTATTTACAATATAAGTCTTTTGTTTATTGATTAGCGTTGTATTTTCATTACATTTCAACATTTTTCCTCATAATGGATACTTTGAAATTTCGTGTAATTATGGAATATGAGTTCCGTCGTGGCACCAACGCGGCACAAACGACACGTAACATCAACGACGTTTACGGAGAGAACTGTACAAACGAACGTACAACCCGTTATTGGTTTGCTCGGTTCCGTTCTGGGAATTTTGACTTGAAAAATGAACCTCGTGGTCGTCCGGAAACTTTGGTCAACAATGATGAATTAAAGGCGATTGTGGAAGCTGATGAATCTCAATCTACAGCTGAGCTGGCAGCAGCTTTTGATGTTAGCATCAAAACAATATTGGTGCATTTGCGACAGATTGGCAAGATAAAAAAGCTTGATAGATGGGTGCCCCACGAACTTAACGATCGCCAGCGCAACGTACGCGTCGAGACTTGCCTTGCGCTGCTTAACAGGCACAGAAATGAAGGAATTTTGAACCGAATAGTAACGTGCGACGAAAAATGGATTCTTTTTGACAATCGAAAGCGCTCAGCAAGTTGGTTAGATCCTGGTTCGGTACCAAAACAATGTGCAAAACGAAAAATGACCCCTAGAAAGGTGATGGTCACAGTTTGGTGGTCTAGTGCTGGTGTGATTCATCATAGCTTTTTACAAAACGGCGAGAGCATTACTGCAGATGTGTACATTGAAGAACTGACCACAATGATGGCGAAACTCGCACGTCTGCAACCAGCTTTGGTCAATCGGTCGTCTCCACTGCTACTTCACGACAACGCGCGACCCCATACTGCACAACAGACCGTCTCTAAGCTGCATGAGTTGGGTTTGGAAGCTCTCCCTCATCCGCCATACTCACCAGATCTTGCGCCTACCGACTATTACTTTTTCCAAAATTTGGACAACTTTTTAGCGGGAAAAAAATTCGATTCCCGAGAGGCAGTACAAAACGCCTTTGAAGAGTTTGTTGTCTCCCGTCCTGCTGATTTTTTCAAGAAGGGCATCCTAAAACTGCCACAGCGTTGGCAAAGATGCATTGATTGCAGGGGTGATTACTTTGAATACTTTGAAATAAATAAGTTCGAAAAAAAAAATACTTTAACTTTTTTCAAACAAAACGGCAATTTCATAGGTAAAGACCTAATACGTACCTGCCTTGTCTACTTCGTCATGGATATGTTTGCCTCATCACTGCTCTTGGGTCACCGACTACGACAACTATCTTTGGTTTCTTTTTTACCTTTGGTTTGTAATTTAGAATGTTAGAAACACTTTTTTTTAATAGTATATATACATACATACGTATATATATATAGATACTCATTTAAGGCGATAGTTAGGAATCAGTTACCTACTAAATATCTTAAGTTACATCGCTCTGCAGGCTTAGCACGGCATGTGGAGAAATTGTCTTTCCCCCGGTTTTTTCCACCTGTCAGTTAAAATAATCCCCCTCTCCACCTTACGTAGCATGGCAACGAGGAGAGGAAAGAAATATTTCCCTTTGACATTATCATAGACATTATATCCCGCTACTCCCAGCTTCAGAGCACGGACTCGGAAGAAAGTGGATAATATTCTCTTGAATTGACATAAAGCAGAGAGTATTTATCTTCGACTCTTGTAGGTGGGTATAAGGAAGTCAAAGTGTTTTAATAGGCACAAAAATGTCGCGTACCTATTATAACTATGTTTAATCGCGGGAACTCGAATTTTGGAGCGAAAGTTACACCGGGAGAAGCATTCGGAATACAAGTAATCCCTTCTAAATCCCGGGAAATGAGTTTCAATACAAAAAAAATACATAGCGAAATATTCGTGAAAATACAATTATTAGTTTAGTTTTAATAAGGAAATTATTTAATTTACGTAATTAACTTAAATGATGCATATATTTTTTGAGTATATTTTATTATAAAATATATACATATAAAAATTTAAAATATAACTAATACACAATAATTAATCACGTTTTTCCGCTCATATTACAAACAAAATAAAATTTTAATATAAACTACTCACTTACTCTCACTCATATACATAGTAGTCGTTACATACTCTTTCATTAACACAAGGACACAGACTCAAAAACCTTATATTTTCTTAATTTTTATATTTTGTCTTCAATCCCAGTATATTTAGCCGAACAATTATCGATGGTTTGATGGACTGAACAAAATATTGAAGCATGCAATGTCATTTTAGTTAAATTTTCTCGTACTGGCAACAATACGGTAGAGAAATCTAAAAACGCTACTCCCGCCGTTTATCCCCCGGATAAAGCTTTCCACTGTCGCGGCCGTGCTCGCAGAGTGGAATAAAGTGACAGTGAGGATAAGTTTGTTATCTACTCCCTGGGGAGAAGTTGTCCACCGGCCGTGCTAGGCCTGCTGTTCTGTTTTCGTAATATTTCTTATTAATTTGTGGTCAGCGTTGTTGGTACACTAACTACCTACATTCTAGGGCTTATACTATTTTAAGATTATGTTTGTTGTGTACTGTTTGTTGATCCTAAATAAATTTAAAAAAAAAGTATACTCATATGTTCTGTATAAGGCATTGTTATCATTATACCTCCACTGCCATACAAAGGAGTTTTCTCGCTGTCTTATTATGTACTGTTTTAATTACCAGCGTCTCCGTTTCCTGAAAAATATAATCAAGGACTTTTCAAGGTAAGACTGGACCGGTATCTCTGGGCAAGCATGTTCCATCTACAGAATTCGCCCTGTTTACTTCCATCGTCGACCACGTCATCACTCATCTTCAGTGAGACAGTGGTTAAATGCAAAGCTATTAAAGGTTAAAAAAATGTTTCAGTAATATACCTAGTTAAAATAGGTACAAAAAAGTTGCTAATCCGGTATGTCAACAAAGTGCACAACACACACAGACACATACACAGTAGAACAAGTAGGTATACACCTATTTTAATTCGGGTATCCTTGTTTGTGTTCAAATATTCTAAAATATGTTTATATATATTTTTAGACTGATGAGAAATACTGCAAGTTACGATATTCCTCATTAGTCTAAAGTACTCTACACACCACTCAATCTGCTGGACGATTTCTCAACTCTCAACTCGGTCTAATCGAATCGTGTGGTAGCGTATTGTCTCGATTCCAGCAGATCTCGTGGCAGATCGCATAGCAGATTGGATGGTATGTTTTCTCCATTAAAAAGTGACACTCGCAATTTGCGAAGATCATTTATTTTGTACCTATCAAGTTGACAGGTCGTTTTTTACGCGTAAAAATAAAGTAATAGTATATTCTTTATTCTGTAAGTATCACTGTCTCGTATATAGGTGCCGAGATTCACAATATCGGGCACACAACCACGTGCAACTTGTGAACCCTTATTGAAATTCATCCAGCCGTTTTATTCACGCGCTAGATTTATTCGTGCCTACATAAGAATAACACACGTTTTTTGTGAGTTATTTTATGTTAGTAAACCAGTTCCACAAAGCCTACTAAAATGAAAAAACGTTTCGAAACCACCCGTTTGTTACTTTTTTGATACTATAGAAGCACCTTAAGGTTATTGTTCGGTCTTGGTTAGATTCTGGATTGGGCACATTCGTAACACGGCAGTACATTAATATGTAGAAGAGTTACTTTTTTTTACCGGCGAAGCTTCACCTGTTTCAGGTAATCGGCTTTACGAATGCAATGTCAACTTTAGCTTACAAACCATAATCTGCAACGCGACATCTTCATTTTCCATACTACGTGGAAATGAAACTTACCGAACCAAATACACACAAGTTTGTATGCTAAGTATGAGAGAGCTCTATGCACATTGCACTTGGGATTAGACCGTACCAACTTCTAACTAGGATAACTTTTGCTAGCTTCACGAAACTGTTGTATAACTTACAATCGAGGCAATATGACTAACATTTAAAGTTAAATTAACTAATATTAATTGATTGAACTTAGGAATTATCATCATCATCAACAGCCTGTAGACATCCTTTGAATGTCTGCTTGTCTCCTGTATCCATCAGCTCCCACGGTTTTGACCAGGAGGATGATCACGGAACTTTGATTGCAATGCAGGAGTAATTTCATTCCCAATTTGAAAACATTCTTAGTAATTATGCACGTAAAGTATGTATTTATTTGATTAATGTGAAATTGCAATCGTATTACGTCATTGACTAGCAGGTCGTTGGTCCAGCTACTGAGGGGCGTATACACTGCTTTTTCTAAATCGTCGTAACCACTCGAGAACCTTCTTCCCCATCGTTTGTCAGTTCTACGACAGATGCGGCCTGCCCATTTCCATTTCAACTTGCTAATTCTAAGAGCTATATCTAGAAACTGTGGTGTGGTTGAGCAGGTCGGCTCATAATTCGGAGGCGGTGAGTTCGATTCCAGCGGCAGGACAACAGCACAGAAAAAGCGCAAATATAATACTTGTTTTGAGTCTGGGTGTTGTAGGACTATAATTCTCGTAGTTCCTGGGTCCCTAGTAACACTTATACTAGGTGGTAGGACTTTGTTGCAAAGTTCGTCTAGGTAGGTACCACCGCTTTGCCAGTTATTCTGCCGCCAAGCAGTAGTGTGCAAGCACTACTGTGTTCCGGTTTGAAGGACACTGTAGCTAGTGAAATTACTGGGCAATTGAGACTTTATGATCTGATCTCACAGTCGAGTAATCTTATTACCAGACTGTCTCAGGATGATGTGCGCAGTGCAGTGTCGATCGAAACTCTATGTTTTGGGGTTCCGAGTGACACTGTTCTGTTATGGGCAGTCGTGGCGCTTAATATCAGGTGAACGACTAACCCGTCACATCATTCATTACCATAAAAAAAAAAGAAAAAAAAAACTATGAATATAATCGTCGGGAGTTACTTTATTATTATTATTTTATTATATGTATTAATACGAAATTAGAAAAGTAAATAATGAATGAATATACTGAAGCATAGCTAGTTCAGACTAGTTATGATTTATATATCGCTGCCAAAACGCTGATCTCTTTGCCAACCACAAACTCGAAGTGCTAATCTGTTCATCTAGATGAAAACGTTGAGATTAATAGTTCTATTTTCGACCTCCGGCGAAATAATGTATCCTTCGTTGATTCACGTCGAGATTATTACGTGTCATTCTTATAATTACTGCTCGAATAATATTATCCTTTCTTATCGAATCATGGAAGGAAACTCTATGTTTTTGTGCGACATCCTTCGTCTATATATCTATGACGAAACACATATAGGTGTGAAGTAGAGGTGGGAGTTTTTTTTGGCGGGAAAGCGAAAAAGATTGCGTCACCGCATCGTATTATTTTCCTAAACTTGTATTATTTTCAGTGTTAGTGCATAAAATTGGTGGCATTTTATTCGTTAAGTGTTGGATTACAGGCGTGTGTGTGGGAAAATGGTATAATGATGGTGAAACGTTTCTTTTCGTGTTGTTTCCAAAACTCCATAGAAGCTTCAAGTAAAGTTGCCACCACTTTACTAGGAGTATGACTTTGACTAGACTGACTTGACTATGACTTGACTTGATGACTTTGACTGTGACTTGACACATACACATATTTGCGTGAAATATCGATAGCTTGAAAAATTATCAATTACTTGAAACTGGCTAAATACACAAAAGTGTAGAGCCAAAACATAAAAAAAAGTAGAGGTGGGTACTTTGGTGGTACATTTCTTTATGATGTCTTAATTGTAATAAATTGTGTTGTAAAATATAGTAGAAAACAAATTAAACAAAAGAATATCACCGTAAAGTTTCTGGCAGCTTTTTTTTTACAAGTGTAATTGAAGCTTCGGATCGGAGTTCTGTATGCATTGTACTGGATCGCTCGTACCAATAGTGGAAATGAGAACTTCTTTTTTTCCAAACAAACATAATTGTACCTAATGGACATACTATATAATATTTAAAATTAAGCACTTTGCAATGTTATATGCATAATACAATTAGTACTTAAGCTCATACCGACTTGTAAAAGTACTAAAAATAGTCTATTGGCAGTAAAATCCTTTGACTTCGACATTGAGATTCCATTTACCCATGCCTACAAAAACAAGAGGTTATAGAATTTTATCATAATGATACGATAGTATCAAACTTCGTTTACTTATGATTTTAATGGACCATTCATTTGTTATTGAAGGTGATTTAATAATTACCAGTTTATTAAGTCATAGACTATGGCTAATAATGATCATGGGGCGGACATGAAGGCGTTATTTGTGTAATAGTAATAGAATAAAATAAATAAATACATATTTGTACATATTTCACACAACGCCATCTAGTCAAAAACTAAGCAATGCTTGTACTATGGACCATATAACTGATACAATACTTATATACTTATTTGTAAGTACATAGAATACAATATAACACCCAGACACAGAACAAACATCTGTTCATCACAGAAATGTTTGTCCTGGGTGGAAATCGAAACCACAACTTACAGCTCAGAAGGCAGACCGACCGCCAATGGAGCTATCAGTCTAGTTAAATTTAAAAAAAAAATCTATTTTTAAAAAATATTTGGGTAAATATTAAACCAAAAAAAAACTTTCAAAGTCATAGTACATAAAACAAGAATTGGTCAGATTTCTTTTCGATATTTTGATTTAAGTTTAGATCCCTCGTCATATTCTGATATAAACCAAAACGTTTCAGTATTGCGTTTGACGCTAATGTGAACTTGGGACACATGACGAAGGTATCAGAGCTCACAATACAATGCTTAGGCACCTTAACAACAGGGTCAAGTGTCGGGTCCACCGACTCGTAAGTAGCCTTCGGTATCTGAGAGGGGTTTTATTTTCTCTTCCACGGCGAAATGACAGCATAAAGAAAAGTAAAGTAGGTGATTTCCTTTTTCGTTTAAAAATTGTATTGGGTACTTTGAAATGTTTTAGGTTCCATGTTGATCATATACCAAACCAAGTGTCTATATAGTACGCATTTCCGTGTAGCTTGGTAGTTGCTCTGATTTAAAGGCTTGTGTAAAGACCGCTTAACTGCATTCCGGTAAGTAGTTGCTACGCTTCGCTTATTTTACGTGCTACAAACATTGCTGTTTTGCTTTTGAGCTAAGCTAAATTTGTTCAAGTTCAAAGTAGAGTTTATAATAAAGGTACTAGTAGTAAATAGTTTCTAGAGTGTGGGTTTTTTAGCAAACCTCAAACATAGTGTGGTGAAGCCCGTCTGCGCTAGTCTATTTAAATGCAACTTAGGTTAGCAACACTTTCCCCCGAGTTCTTGTACGTTTGATACATTCTTGTCAACTTGGCACACCCAATACTAAACACTCATTGGTTTTCAACAGTTTTCAATAGTATTCAACCAATGAGCGTACAGTATTTGGTGTGTTGAGTTGACAAGAGATTGACAAACATACGGTAAATTGAAGAATAAGAATATTTTATTGCTTAGAAAAGACAACAGAACCTTAAATATACGATAAGTAGGTACATTAACAATCAGATTTTATTGATATTAACAACAACAACAGGTAAACTAGTAGGTAGGTGCTGAGGGAAATTCCATTTTTCTAAATATAGAATGAAGTTTGAAGTTAGAAAGATAGGTAAATAAAAAAGATAAGTGCGTACTTCGGAGCTGTCCAATTTTAGTACAGATGGGCATAATTTTCTATATTTAAATAATTATAAATCTTGGAATCAATGCGTTAAACAAGATGTATATAACGAAGCTTTTAAGCGGTGCTTATATTTTTTCTGTATTCTTCAATGTAAAGTTTTGCTCTTCAACATTTTTGTTAAGAGTTGTACTTAACTAGATAATAAAGTTACGTCGTCTTCCTTTCCGAGTATCGGATCTTTCCTTTCAAGCCTTGAAAGTTTCATTTCAGTCGGTTTCCTGAAGTCCTTTGATGAAGCTCGTAGGAATAACGCGATAATGAACTTTCATAACGCTTTATTGGTACAATTCTAAAAACTCTTTTAGTAATGTAATGTTAGTGGTCATTCTTATTTTATTGTAGTAATAACACTTTTTAAACTTTCGAACGACTTGAACTCATAAGTAAAGATAAAACGGGTCTATTCGGCACTAATATAATATTATAATTACCTATGTTTTAAAGAACAAATTTTTACAAACTTTTCACAAAATCTTTCTATACTTATCCTGCTCAAAGTTCAAGGTGAAAATACTCAAATCAATTCAGAAAATGTATAAATATTATTATTATTATTATTAAACGATTCAAAGGTTGTCTGGAAGAGATTGCTCTAAGCGATAAGACCGCCTGTTGTACTAGTACTAGTTTATTATGTAAGTTTTTCTTTTTGTAAATTGTTTTCTTTTTTACGGTGTACAATAAAGTGTTGATCTATCTATCTATCTATTAGATAATATGAGTATTTTCACCTAAAGGTATCCCTTTCGCCTACATTTAATATCATTCATTTTAGTAGCAAATAATTGAGTGATTTGAATATTTTCTATTTATTTATAGATACTTAACTTAAGACTTAAGATATGGCATGAAGTTGGAATGTCTATAAAAAATATTCAATATGATAAAAAAACAATTGAACATCAATATTTTGTAAATTAAAAAAGTATCAGTGTTTTAATTGCAGTAATGTATCTACTATTCAAAAAAGGTGTGGATAGACCAATGAGACAAGTCCCGCGTAGGAGGCAGCCTCCAGCGCTTATTGTTCTCAAAGGCGGGGTGACCGCACCCGCCATTCTTATTGTGCACTTCTTAGAGCTGCTTGACTGTTTCTGTCGTTTCTCACTCTATCAGCCTTATTAATAAACGGGTATTAGTCTCGGACTTCAGCTTTTGTCCTTTTTTTGCTACCGGAATTTAGCCGGATCGAAAGAGACAAAAGACGGCTATTTAGCCGGATCAAAAGAGACTAGTCTAAATCTAGTTCGTGTTTATTAATAAGGCTGTATATGTTTAAGTAGTTAAATGCCTACTAATTGGATCACGATCATACTTATAGGAGATATCCATTAATTATTACCCGACTATAGCAAAAAATAAAGTTCTGATGTATGTATGTTCATAATATAGTTCCCTCGAACCTTCTAAACTACTCTTTATATTTAAAATAGACTAGGTGTCAATCGATAGTTCTTTACGCGGATACTATAGGCGAATTATATATGACGGCGGCAACGTCCAGTTATAGACTCTATGCGCAGCGAGCAGTACCGTAATTTACCCTGTCGCAGCATTTAAATTTATTACAGTGGCAACACCGGCATTGGTCATCGCTTCCCTACCCATCTGGCTATAAAAAGGGACCGTTCGGTGTACTACGGATCATTCTTGTTTCAGACACGGCGCGGTGTGGGCATGCTGAAGGCCTATAGTTATATAGGTTGCAACCTATCTACGCAGAAACCCTGTCTGCCGACATATACAAGAATTTCACTCAAGAAAACAAAACAATTCATTTCATCCCGTAAACAAAAGACTATAGAACAAAATACCTCCATTCCATTTCTCCGTAGAACTGATCATATTTGACGGTTTGATTTTGATTTGTTGGATTTGGGTTCGATTGAATTGCTCCTTGGCGTACATTATAATGGATATGCTAAGCAAGATTGTAACAGGATAGGTTTGGGGTGAATGACGAAGCGTGTGAGGGTGAAGGGTTACGCCATATGCAGAATTAATGAAGCTATTTTCATTGAAGACAATGCATGAAAGTAATAATTTTTGGGTACAGCAAACCGAATACAAAACTATAACTTATATCAAGCGTCAAATGATGTGGAGCAGCCGCATATTGCGTGGGAGTCTGTCGCAAGTTCTCAACCGTATATCAGAACATATTGTGAATGGAGGTGTAGCTGACCACACCTCCCATTGAAGAACTCACATTGTGCGCTGTTATAACACCAATGGTTCTAATCCAGTTTGACCGCGACTTAGTGTTTGATCTATGCATATAAAATTCAAAATCCTGACTGACTGACTGAATTACTGACTTCTATATTAACGTACAGCCTAAAACGCTGATCCTAGACTTTAAATTTGGAGGTGTGTTCTTTGTAAAGTGTAGGTATCCACTAACTATCCACTAGGGTTTTTCGAAATTCCACCCCTAAGAGGGTGAAATGGGTGGTTGAGTTATTTTCTTATAGGCCACGCGGGCGAAGCCGCGGGCAGAATCAAGTCTTGAAAATAATAAAACTTATTAGAATTAAAATGTTTCAAAAAATCACAACGATCGAATTATTTTAACGGAGTTATGCAAATATTTATAAATTACGGTCTTAATCCTCGACTATAAAATCCGAAACCTCATTACGATGTTCTCATACCCCACATGTTAATACCTACTCATAAATTGGAGCTATAAACTCATATATTACACATTTGAGTACACACATAAGTTCATTATCTCTGACCAACGGAATTACATCGTAAGTTATAACTATAATATTATATCTCAAGGATTCCATTAAAGTCCCACATTACGCGAAAATGACGAGATGGCGGCGATGACTGAAATTACCTCCCACGACCTTTTTTAATGTTGCTTGAGAATAACTCACTTTATTTAACTACCTTATAAGCATACTTAATTACATTTATGTAAGAATCTTGTTTTTATTCTTCGTTTTGTTAGTTAACGTGCGTGTTTCCTTCTGGGTCTTTTTAAGTCAAGATTGAATGGGAATCTCATAAGCAAACGTGCTGCTCCACCTTAGACAACTTCGTCACTTACCATCAGGTGAATTGTTGTCAAACGCATACCCATTTAACATAAAAAAGGTAACTTGATTTAGATTTAAAAGACAACACATTTCATAACTCTTTTATTCGAAAATGAAAAATATAGAAATCAACGTTAACCAACAAGTATACGCACACCTGTGACCCTTTAACAAGATAGATACTTGTACAACTCAATAAGCTTATTCTTTTATCGTTTCGGTGAAATATTGTAAAAGAACTGCTGACATATTTTATGACAAACGTGACCCCGACCTCTTCCTCATAACTTACTTTTTGTTACTTCTCTTATGGTGACGTGCGTTCTTAGAAACTTTATCAAGATGTGTGCGCATATACCTTTATATAATGTGTAAACAGCCTTAGGGTAAAACTAAAAATATACTCTTACGACGCATAAGATTAAAGTACCTATAATTTTATGTGGAAATCTGAACCAAGTTAACATTTGGATTTCCTTCCGGGGAACCCGTTCCAGCAGCTCAAATCATAACGAAGGCTAACGAGGTAAATATAAACACGAATGATTCAAAGAATTGGGAAGTAGCTATACGGCTTTGGCCAGCTTGCGGACACTGGTGACGTCACTATGGCGCCGGCCCTTCCGCTGAATAATGACCGCGATAAATTAAACCAAATGTCCAGCACCAGATACCTCGGATAGAGACCTGACGGCTTTCTACAAATTAATTGTTCGTATGTGTAACACTCCCATTAATTGTATTGATTTCTCTGACGGGACAAAGACGTCATTTTATGGCAGAGATAAAAATAATAAAAGAGATAAGTATTTAAACGCTACCATAATGTAATACTTTCACTTTTATTATCAAAATATAACTCTCAAAATTTTATTTTTATAACGGAAAATAAAACTGCTATGCTCATATTATAGGTAAAGGGAATACGACGCTAATAACATCATCAACCACACCTGAGGTTAACCAGATAACCAACTGGTCTCAAAGTACCGAACGGTGTATATCCCTTGCTGAAAATGGGCTTATTAAGTCCCGTTGTTGCAATCTGAATAGTTACAATATGTAATTCAATATCGACGCGACGCGATCATACGCCTTAATGGCAGGAAATTTCGCAGCTGCTCTACATCTCAGTAGAATATTAAAGGCTATTCTCGTATGAGCCTTCAGAGAAATGCACAATAAAGTTGCATTAGCATTTTCTCTTGCATCTGAAGTGTAGGATTTTGTTAGCATTTAGTGAATAAAACGGGTGCGGACTGAAAATAATGATATGTTTGTCTGATAGTGTTTCTTGGCAGGACATGAGACGAATTCTGAGGATAATTTAATAGCATAGATGTTTACAAAATAATGTAACAAACACTGATGATGTGTCAAGCACATTGTTGGCTGGAGTAATGTGTCATGGTACCTACTGTACTGTAAAGTAAGGAACAATATATCATCTCGCTGTGGCACCTAGCCAGAGAGTTTATTTAGACAGTGAACCTTTCGCCAACGTTCTGCTGTATCTTATTTTGCCTTGAGTGAATGAATTTCAACCCAATTTATTTTCTCTTAAAATAGAGAAGCAAGTTTAACAGTAAATATTTGCAATTGAATGCGTTACGCTCGTGAATGAATAAGTTTTATGAAATAAATCGTAGGGAAATATAAAACGCCTCTTTTCCGCTCCATAAACGGAAAACCAGTTCCTTTTTCATTTAAATCTAAAAGGCAATACCAACTGGCCCATATATCAGCGTACCTCGCAAACCAAACCATGTGAAATTTGCTCTTTCGGGTCGTAAAAGAGAACGACAATCAAAGTTCTTGAAAGGGATGTATCCGAAGGTATTTTATAGAAGTTATTTTGTTTTTTTAGGTACTCAGCGATGGTGCATTTAAGTTGGGGTGAACAAGAGAACAGTGAAGTGTTTTGATTTGGACAATGACTTCAGTGATGTGTTTTGTGCAAATAGGTGATCCTATATGACGATGTGAAGGTTTGTGTAGAGGATGACAAGCTACGTGTTGTGCCTGGGTCGCCGAGCTGCACGAGATGCGGGGACGGGGCGCGTGACGCGCGCTCACTGAGAGCCGGATGCGGCGCGGCAGTGTCTACAGCGTGAGCGAGGGCGTGGAGCGGTGCCTTTGTGCTAGGTTAGTATCTTTGAATCAATTACAACCTTATTATTAATATTAATTTTTTAATTATTAATACACCCATTTAAAAAAAGAAGAAGTTATCGATTTGGTTTAATGTTTGATACCTAAGAAGTCCGTCATAATCCAATGACTGACTTCGAAAATTATTTTTATGATTGTAATTTTGTTTCTTTTTTTTTTGTTAATTTTTAAATCAAAATAACTGGAAAAAAATATCCACCGAGGACTTTTCAGTATGAAATTAGGTGATTGCCTTTATAAACAGAATATTATATTAGGATAATATATCTCATCCTACTTATTTATAAATAAATATAGAACACTTTATTGTCTCACCAATGAAATAAATATAAATCACCTTTTTCTTGTCTCGTCTCTTCCAGCCACTCCTTAAACATAAAGCAATAAATTTAAACTAACGAAAAGCACGGACACAGGTGTCTGTGATAATGCAGCTTTAAAAAGTGTGCTAATCTGGTTATAATCTTTTGTTCTGGCGTCCCTGACCACTATATATAATACTATCTTACTGTGCTTTTATAGTTTCATTAACCTTTATTTATTCGGAGAGGTGACCTCAGCTGCGAGTAAACATGCATAAGCTTTTAGCCAAAGGTTTTAATCCGGATAATGCAGTTGGCTTCAATTTTACCAGTATAACTCCCATCCAATTACCAAGTTGTCCAGATCTGACTGTTATATCTTCTATGGGCTATAATTCTCTGTAAGTGTGTTAATCTATCTAACCATTTACCCTTATTTTTCTTTTTTCCTATACGTATTATAGACACTAAAGTTATTGGCAGCTTCTATAGATAATCCTGTCAGGCAAACTAACCACATTTATGGTGGATAAATTCTGTAAGCTAAGTCATTCTTTATTTTTTAAGTAATTATTTAGTATAATAATTTATTTATTTTACTAGCTTCGGCCCGCGGCTTCACCCGCGTGGCCTATAAGAAACGAAGAAGATTTTTCTTATAGATAATTCAACCGCCCATTTCACCCTCTTAGGGGTGGAATTTTAAAAACCTTTTCTTAGTCTGTATGTATAGTATGTTTTTTGTAAAATGTAGGTATCTATACCTACACTTTACAAAAAAATACCTTCCAAATTTCAAGTCTCTAGAACCAGTGGTTTAGACTGTGCGTTGATATATAAGTCTGTCAGTCAGTCAGGACTTTGAATTTTATATGTATAGATTTATTAAGTTTTTAAAGTAAATAATTACTTTAAGACTGAAGTATGGATTTTTCCACAATTCTAGATTTTACCTCACGACAATATGCGAAGACATGTCAAACGTAAATAAAATTTTACAATGATAATTTGATATAATTGATAATTTAGTTAAAAGTTGACTGGCCCGATATCTCAGTTGGTAGCCTAGCCTTCTGAACTGTAGGTTGTGGGTTCGATACCCACCCAGGGCAAACATTTGTGTGATAAACATTAATGTTTGTTCTGTGTCTGGGTGTTATGTTAAATAAATAAATAAATATTTTTGTACATTTCACAGAACGCAAAGCTTGTACTATGGAAACCAGATACTTATATTCTTTTTGTTTGTAAAAACATCCAGACACAGAACAAACACCTATACTCATCACAGAAATGTTCTGGGTGGGAATCGAATCCACAACCTGCAGTTCAGAAGGCTACCAAATGAGGCTACTGAGCTATCAGGCGAGGCGAGAGTAATGTATTCTATACAGAGAGTATAAGTATATATTTACAAACAAAAAAGTTTATAAGCATTGTATCAGTTACCTGGGTCTCAACTTTGCTTAGTTTGGGGCTAAATGGAGTTGGGTAAAATGTCCACAAATATTTAATTAATTTAAACGGTTTAAAAACGTTGCAAGGTGCGATGAAATTTTCTTAAACCATATTATTTTATCTGTAAATGAAGCAACCAATTTAAAATAATAAAGGTGAAGTACCTCCTCTATCAATTTTTCACCTTCATTATTCATAAGATGCTGCTTCTTTTCAATGTGCCAAAGTAGGAATGAAAATAAAATAGGAATTTCAGACGTTCCAAGTAATAACCTAAAGCTTTTTGTAAGTAATTGTCTACATTCCTTACGGCTACAGTTTTTCAATGCCGAAATGGGACTTTAATATCACCGGTTTCTTATGGCTCGTAAAAAGGCACGAATTTAATGTTTCGGAGTTAGAAGACAAGTTTTTAGAAACAACCATTTATAATAATTTGTATTTTTTTCGTGTAAAAATTTCTTTCAGGAACATTTTACACCTTCTAAATTACTTTGTCCCACTTGGATAACTACAAAAGCACTTAGGGTAGGCACCTTTTACCTTTCAACAATTGTGAAAATTTAATCATACTTAATTTAAAGAATGGAGTTCTGCGAGTAGTAGACCTGATAAGCATAAATGACCTCACGAGCTACATCTTATCAAGCTCTTGACCAATTTAGCTTATATTTATTAGAAAACAAATATTTTCGAATATTGATTACATTATTTGGCATGTTTATTATTGTTGTTGTTGGAACTTGGGGGTCAAAATCGGGTTAGGCCGTGGACCGATGATCTCGCAGGACATCACTAGCTGGCGAGTCGGGCGGTTGAGCTAAAAAAGCTATGTCTCTATTACAAAACGATGCTCAGTCATTGATCGGTGCTGAAGCAGAGATTTTATTCACTAATTGATCAAGTTATGAATAAAATCTCTGCTTGAGCGCCGCCAATGACTGAGCATCGTTCTGTAATACGGACCTAAGTCCCGTATTACAGAACAGTCGATCCGCCGTCGATCGCTGCTCAAGTCGAGATTTCATTCATAATTTCACCATTTCGTGAATGAATTTTTCGAGATTCACGAATGAGTGTAGTTCTATAATACGAGCATTGGTCTTTTACTAGTCAAAAATTGCGTGTATGCGTGTAAAGTAAGAAGAATAAAAAGATTTCGGCTTGGCTCAGCCGTACTATTTTCTCAGAGAGGCATAAAATGCTGCCGGCATTTTTCCAGATATAAAGAACCGTTTGAACTAGAAACTCATTATCCATTTAATCACTCTACTCAGTAATAGGTAAACAAACAACATATCATACAGTACATTTGAAAATTACTCGTATTTATCTTTAAATAATTATATAAAATTATTTGAATTAAATTCTCAAATTGTGTTTGGTTATAGGTTACAGTCCTTAATTTAAGAAAAAACAAATGAATCGAATTATTGTCAAAGGTTTTATAGGAGATGTTCCTGGTTTTTGAAATAGTTGTGTGTACAGTCATCTATCCATATAAAACCATATAAGTACTGACTGACTTATATATCAACGCACAGCCTAAACCGCTGATCTAGAGACTTGAAATTTAGAGGGTGTGTTTTTTCTAAAGTGTAGGTATCCACTAAGAAAAGGTTTTTCGAAATTCCATCCCTAAGATGGTGACATGGATGGTTGAATTATTTATGAATTTTTTCTTTTTTTTTCTATAGGCCACGCGGGTAAAGCCGCGGGCAGAAGCTAGTAAAATAGAAAGCTAATGCTATGATGCAGGTAGCGCGGGCGCGGGTGCGGGTGCGGGTGCGGTTGCGGGTGCAGCCATGGCCGGCTGATGGAGCCGGGCTGGTGGTCGCCCTCGCCGTCGGCCTCGCCGCCGCCGCCGCCGCCCCGCGCCCCGCCGCCGCGCTGCCGCTGCCGACAACCCTACTCGAACAGCTACACCTGCTTACCACATTACGGTAACTAATCATACAATATCATAATATTTGACAGCCTCTGTGGTGTGGTGGTTGAGCAGGTCGGCTCATAACCCGGAGGCAGCGGGTTCGATTCCCGCGGCAGCTAAGTATTTGTGTGAAAAACAGCGCAAATAATTGTTCTCAGTCTGGGTGTTCTGGGACCATAGTCCTCGTAGTTTCTGAGTCTCTAGATACAGGGAATCCTAGTTAAGGTCCAGGATCTATGTATGATGATCGACAGAACAAGTATTTGCGCTGTTTTTTTTTCTGTGCACAAATACTTGTCCTGCCGCTAATAATTTTAATCCGAGACATTTATAAATATTTAATCTATAAATAATCAGTTTGGCCTGGTTTTTCATATATTACATTATCGTCATATCTCAAAAAGTGCACGAAAATAGCACCAAGTGCCTTTGAAAAAATATGGCATATAACGATATGATTCCATCATATAAATCCCAGAACGAAAACGGGTTGAAATCACGAGATATCAATACTTATATGTTGCTTTCCGTACATTGAAAACCGTTTTAGTCGAATAACTCCTAAACTATAACTCTAATCTCAAAATACGTAATGGTCATATTTGTTGCCTTTTGATATACATCGAATGTCATATTTATTTTTTCAAAATTACAACTTTTTTTTGTTCAATACCCTATGTCTAACCACTTGTATGGGATCGAACCACTGTGTTCCGCGGGAATCAAATCCGCCGCCTCCAGGCTATGAGCCATAGTATTGTATATTAAAAAAGAGCACGGACCCAGGATTCTGTGTTAAAGCAGACTTAAAAAAAGAAAAAACAATGTATTTTCAGCTCCTCACACATAAGGCAAGCTCTTGTAAAACGCTTACTTATTATTGTATAGAAACGTTAAAACATTTGTTAAGGTAAAAGACAAATTACCTGACAAATGAGCCTGTTATTTTCAAGCAGTTCCCGTTGAATATATTTTCCCTAACGGTTCCAACAATGAGACCCTCTATAACTGCGTCACGATCGTCATTAGGATTTCAATGGTCCTATATTCACGTGTAGACATTGACAAATCTCGTGGAATTGTTTCCTTTATAAATATACAACGCTTTGTCCTCCCCTTTTATTCACTGCCGGAAACGGAGCACTTAGCGCTCAGGCTAGATCTCAGAAGCCGTCCCATTTAAAAATGCTCTGCTTCATGCCAGACCTTCATCCGCACCGTACATTTTGTTTATCTTCTATATATAAACGGCTTTGCCCATGATTTTACTATCTGATAACATACCAACCATCCACTGGACGTAAAGCCTTGATATTTGGAGGGTTTCTTCCTTTTATAGCATGTAAAGAAAGAATTTTTGATAATCCAACTCAAATAGAATCACACTACTACTTCTTTACGCTCAAACGGCTGAATGGATTTGAATGAAATAGTAGAATAGTACCAAGATAGCTTATACACTGGATTAACATATAGGTTACATTTTATCCCGGAAAAGTGAAATTTTCCGTGGGATGAGCAAATAATTAAAATACTTTTTATCCGTGGTTGAAACCGCGGGGCGCAACTAGTATTCAATATTGTATAAGAAAACATGTGTGAAACCGCGTGATGCCTCTAGTTATTTATTAAGCTATGGCGTATCAATATTTTTGTTATAGTTTTGCTTGAGCAGCTATCATTCAACAAACATGTTAAAATATTTTCAAGTTTCTAATATTTCAATCACGCAATGAGACTTGTAAAACTACACCCTCTAAGCGTTTTCCGTTGTTTTGTCTTCAGGGGAGATTTATGCTGTATAAAAATGTTACAAAGTCACGAATTCTCGAGAAAATGTACGCAATAATAGTAAATCCCTTGAGGCGGGCACTTATTACGTCTAAAAGAAAAAATATACGTTTGCTTACTTTAATAGGATGACTCCACCTCAGTGCTACTTATAGATCACTTAAACTGGTACTATAATTGTCAAAATTTGTTCAACTTTGTTTATTCATGTTTATTGCTTCCTATCGGAGTTAATATCACAGGAAATTAACTTTTTGTTCATATTAATTGAACCATGCTTTATTGGTTCTTCCTCGTGTGGTCAGAGATTAGTATAAAATCAAAAACAATATTTCCTCAGGTTATTAATAGGTTGTTATTGAAATTCCAGCGTCTATGCCAACCGATCAAAAAATTGAAAAGTTGTATATAGAAATATGCTAGTTGATTGAGCGTATAATGTTTATGACAATAATAAGCAATGGTGAAGCAAAATAATTTATCATAAATAAAAAAATAACGCTTAACGATCATATA
Source organism: Ennomos fuscantarius (assembly GCA_905220475.3). Classification (NCBI taxonomy): domain Eukaryota; kingdom Metazoa; phylum Arthropoda; class Insecta; order Lepidoptera; family Geometridae; genus Ennomos; species Ennomos fuscantarius. Next base: position 7,778,970 of record HG992039.1, read on the forward strand.
CATAAATCCTGGATTCTAACTAGAATTCCCTATACCTAAGGACCCAGGAACTATGAGGACTATGGTCCCACAACATCCAGACAGAACAAGCGTTTGCACTTTTTTTGAATGCACCAATATTTCTCCTGTCGCGGGAATCGAACCGGATCGGGCTATAAGCGGACCTGCGCAACCACCAGACCACAAAGGCTGTCAAAATAGTCATAGTACGGAACTTCCTTGACACTCGTCGATTGAATGATTTGTATATTTTTCTATTTGTCTATTTTCTTATTTTTCTATTTTCCATTTTTCTATATTTCTTTTTTTTTATTTTTCTATTGTCTATTTTTCTATTTTTATATTTTCTATTATTCTTTTTTCTATTTTCCTTCTTTTCTATTTTTCTATCTTTCTATTTTTCTATGTTTCTATTGTTCTATTTTAAAATTTTTCTATTTTCTATTTTTCAATTTTCTATTTTTCAATTTTGTATTTTTTCTATTTTTTTCTAATCTGTGATACAGATGGATGGCCCGACGGCGAAGAGGAGTCGTCAGGAGGAGCTTTGCGCGAGCGCGAGCTTCGGTCCCTCCACCGCACCGTGCCCGCGCTGCGCCGCCGCGAGCTCGACACTCGCGCCATCAAACACCACTTCTACCCTGAAGGCGGCTGGGGGTACGTCATTTCCAAACAACTTTTAAAAAGGAGGATTTTCCCAAGTCAACTGTTTTTTTAAATGTTTTTACAGAGCTTTCGACTGGAATTTGGATGATTCTTTATTTATTTGAAAGCTTTTAAAGAATCATTAAAATCGGTTTACCCAGTCAAAAGTTCTGAGGTAACAAACAGTAAAAAATATATGGACAGGAGAGGAGTGTAATTCCTCTAAGGTAACTAACTACGTCGCTGTATCCCCCACAGTTACGTACATGCATTATACTCTTCTAATTTTTTCGCGAAGACCTAAAAGGCAAGCAGAGTAATTTCTAAATGTATACAAAGTCAAAATATTTATTGCAAGTAAGCAAGTTTTTAGTGAATTTACAATTTATGAGTTTGAAAAAAAAGAAGTTCCTTTCCTCACTACTGGTGCTAGCAATCTGGCACAATGCAGAACTGAAAACTCCGATCCGAAACTTTGATTACATTGTTTTTATTGATTGATAGGCTCGCGTTTGACCACTATCACACCTGATGGTAAGTGACGATGCGGTCTAGGATGTAACACGCTTGCCTAGAAGATACCTGTTCACTCTCGATTTGAAGACTCCAAGGTTGTAGGTTTCGGAAAATACGGATGCCGGTAAAGCGTTCCACTCTTTGGCTGTTCGCATGATAAATGTCTTTGTTCTCTTCTTTCTTTCTTACATCTGTAAAGAAGAAGCTACAAGAAACTTTGCAGTGATGTAGTTTTTTCTACTGTGTTTCACAATAATTATAAATTATTACAGTTAAGTTTGTAATTAATATATTGTAACTAGTCAAGAAGAGCCGAAGAGGGCGTGGCCACCCGCCGCGTCATCAGACTTGGCGAGGCCTCGAGCGAGGAGCAGGCGCATCGGCTCGTTCACTTTATTTCGAACGGTCGGAGCGTGCGGACTAACTACGGAGCTAATTCTCGTTGCATTTAATTTTGTAAACTTTGATTGAGAGTAATATAAATCTATTTTTGTTTAATAATTGTTTTTTTTAGTTAAATTCACTTCTGGTCCGTAACAATATTATAAAAGTAACCCGCACTTCACACCGGTGCAAGAAGAATATTAATATCTGTAATAATAAAATATAATATATTAATATCTGACTCAACGTTCTTAATTAGAACGGCTAAGGAATGGAATGCCCTGCCAGCGTCTGTGTTTCCGGCGAAATATGACCCGGGCGTGTTCAAGAGAAGAGTGAATAGGTATTTACTTGGCTAGCATGCTACACCTTCGATCGCATCGTCACTTCCCATCAGGTGAGAGCGTGGTCAAATGCTAGACAAGTTTGAAGTAAAAAAAAAAAAAAAAAAAAAAAAAATATACTACTTAGGTTATTAATGTGTGTGTAGATTTTTATAATGCGTTAACTATGTAACTAGGTAGATTTATGTGGACGTAACGTATCACTGACTATAAAACCTCCCTGTGAATATTATATTGAACTGTCGTAAATTATTTATTAGCTTCAGTCAATTTTACTACTTTTCCAAGTTTATAACAAGAATCAGATTTTTAATAGGAGAGCTTCCTCTAGAGTTCCAATTTAGTATAATTGAGTCGTTGAAGAGATCCGATGTTTTATGATGGCGGAAAAGTTATTTTTATAAAACGATGGAAACATGAAACGAGCATAGATACCTAAACGTTCATAAGTAAGCGGGCATAAAGTTTGCCGGCACGCTTGGTACTTGGTTCTTACTTTTTGTACTTACGTAAATAAAGCAAAGTTTTTAAATATCTTTGCGGCTTTTTCTACTAAAGAATTTTTTTGATGTAAAACAGGCAGATATTTAATTTATATAAAGAAAGTCGTGTTAGTTACACTAATATTTATAACTCAAGAATGGCTGAACCAATTTGGCTGAAAATTGGTGGGGAAGTAGCTTAGAACCAGGAGACGGACATAGGATAGGTTTTATTAGACTTTTATGCTGTTTTTTTTTACATAGATAGCTTATATAGTGGATTAATACCTAGGCTATTTTTTTACCGCGGGTAAAACCGAGGGGCGCGGCTAGTTTTATTATAAATAAATAAATATCTGTGGACATTTTACACAGCGCCAGCTAGCCTCAAAGTAAGCAAAGCTTGAACTATTGGAACCGGGTAACTGATACAATACTTAGATACTTTTACTTTTACATACATAGAATACAATATAACACCCAGACAGGAACAAACATCGATGTTCATCACACAAATGTTTGTCCTGGGTGATAACCGAACCCATAATCCACAGTTCAGAAGGCAGAGTTACACCAACTGAGCAACCAGGCCAGTCGTATTCGTATTGAGTGTACTTGTGTCATTTTTCAAATACATTTTCGTATAATCTTACATATTATTGATCAGCGATGTACAATTTGCGAGTAGAAGCTCTGAAACAAGTAAAGCATCAAATTGGATCAGGCACAAGAGTAAATACAGTGGCAGGCTCACATGTTCTACATCAACCCGTGTTGAATTACCTGCTCACTTCAGTGATGTGTGTACATCACTGAAGTGAGCAGGTAATGTATGAAGAGAGACATCACATCATAACGTGCCTTTGCACGCCGCTCTCAGACAAACGTTCCGACAAGGTACGGGCCCGAGCTTGGCGAATCTCGAATTTCCCTCGCGGTTCAAACGTGATGTGACGCAAAATGAAGACGTATTATATTGCCATCAGTCGTCCCGGCAACTTTATTCCGACTACGACAAGATAAATATGGGATTCCGAAAGCAAATTTAGGTACCGTCACGTCAGCGGGGGAATTTATAAATCTGATAGCGAAATAACGCGGCGATCTCATCGCTCCACGATAAACGGATTTATATTTCGGATATTGAGTGCGTGCCGTGGCCCATTAATGGCACAAAAGTCGTGTTTACATACACAGACAGCGTGTCCGTTGTAAATATTCGTTTCATTGACATTATCTGAAATTGTGTTGGTTTAATATCAAACATGGACGGCTTAATAATGTTTTATGGGCAAAAGACAAAGGCAATGAAAATACCTACTATAAATAAATTCTAATTATATCAGGATGATATATTTATTTATATTAGACATTGAGTTTTGTTTTATATACCCTACATACATTTTTATATGAAGTATAAATATAAGTATGGGCACCTAAGACTCAAATACTCAAAGAGAGGTCAGCTACATAAACAAGATCGGTAAACTAAGAATAACCCGAGGGCTAGTTTAGTAGTTTATCTGTATTTCTTGAACCCTTGTCTTATCGCAATTACTTCGGGACTCCCTCCTAGCCCACCTAACTGAATAACTCTCCTGCTTTACATAAGCTCCAATTTTCGCTTAGCTTAGTGGGCCACCTCATATTCTCTTGAGACTACAAGAACCTTTAAGCAAGCGGCTATTGGACCCTTCTTTGATTATCAATTTAGCTACTGGATCCTGAAATCCATCATACTCATGAATCATAAACTTTTGGGACTTGAGATATTGAATCAATTTATCGAACAGGGACTAATGCTCGTCTGCCCAAAGTTTGACAGCTCTTAAGTTCGCGCTTATCCCTCTATGATGTACTTACTGCAACGCATTGAGATATGAAGATGGAAACAAAAGTAACAAGCAGTAGTCAACAGGTCTACAAATAATACCGGCTTGCTGAACATAAACTAAACAAAAGCCAGCAAAATCCTTATCTAAAAATAAGTCGGTGAAAAAAAGCGACTACAATTTGACACTTATTTGGCACAACGAATCGGCATTGGAATTCAGTAGTAAGTTGAAATGTAAGATAAGAAGGCAGATATACAAAAATCAATGCCAGGGTTTAAAGTATTGATGTCTCTTTATCACACAGAGTAAGCAGGGTTATTGTTGCAGATGGATCGTATGTGGAGCTGCATTCCTTGCCCACCTGTTATCGACCGGCCTGCAGCTAGCGTACGGAGCGCTGCATGTCTACGCACTCCGACACCTGGGACCTCACGCCGATCACGCTGGTGAGAAAAAATTATCATGATCTTCATTACCAGTCGGAACACAACATAGGCTTCCTCAAACAACGTCACTTTGAATGGCTACTTTATCTTTTTCATCCTACGCCTCTCCGCGTTTTACCGCGCTTGGCAGGCGCAGTTGATTATAATCCAGACTGAGAAGTTGCCGTCCATTTTCTTACTCAGCTCTTACGATACGCGCGGGAAGAGATGCATGGAGTGCTCTTATATTTACATCTGGAACCACGTTTCAAAAAATGTAGTTCAGTATCACGTGCTAAATAAGTTACTTTAAATATCCGAAAATATCTGTACGTATATCAACATTAATCAGAAGACGCAGTTCGATAAAGATGTCACATGACATAACGCATGTTAATCACACACTTAAAACTCTTTTAAACGAATGACGATGTTTTCAAATAAAGTCTCCGGCTACAAGACATTAAAACACTTGAAGAACGATTTATGTGTAATAATATAATGGAAATGCTATTGCTAAATGAAAGTTCGTATTTCTTACGGATTTCAGAAAAAAACTGAATAATTTATTATGAGTGTTCTACAGATTGAAACGATTTCGCATAATTTTCTCTCAGTTAGCAGACACGTAGATAACGACAAATAAAGTACTAAGAGACGGTCGAAATATAGGGCAGTAGCTTTTATTCGTCGCGTCTGAAAAGGACGGAAGAAAACAACATCGTTGAATCTGTCGCATGAGGAAGGCACGAAAGTAATCTGTCAACAGTAATGTAGCTCTCCGAAAGTACTTAAATAAACAGACAAAGACAAACCCAAACGAATTTAAAAAAACAACACAATTTTAACAAATTAAAACTGGCTCACCTCGACAACTTTTAATTGCTGTCATTGCGTGTACCCCAATTTGTTAAATAAGCTCATCCACCACGTAGCAATTTCTTCTATAATATAGGCGTACAATTAATCATAATTCTTTCATAATGCTTCTGTGTAACGATGTAATTTATGTTAACAAGCCTCCAGCGCGTGTTTGACAACTAGAATATGAATTAGTTATTTAATAAATGAAGTTTCCTATTCACCGGCATTCGCGGACAGGCCTGATTTATTGAATTAATTTTCCAAGATTCACGTCTCGGGCTGAATATTAAGAGGCAGAAGTAATTTCGGTTATGAGCACGGTCTTTGTTGTCAGCGGTGTGGGCGCGCGGCGGAACATAAGTCTGTCACTCGGCGATGGTACTAGCTTCTCAAACGGTATTTAAACGCTAACGAGTTAGTTAAATTCAGTAAATCGGACCGTGTTTTGAATACAAACTGGCACTGCTAACAATTATTTGGCCCCGATTTCAATTCGATACAGTAACCTAAGCAATTAATTAGGGAAATTAATTGATACCAGTGTTAGTCAATATTTCATGCCTCACGTATTAATTACAACCGATATCACACTGATTTATTAAAACACAATTGAATTCTATTAAAAGTCAATCACGTAAATATGAATACCGACGACGTGGGTTGTAGTATTTATTTGAATACACGTGAGATTGAAAAAACGTATCCCATCCCGAATATGTCATTAATCAATTTGTTTCCCACATCATAGATTCGTCAAAATCTGAACAGGTTGATGTATATTCACACACGCATCACAGAATTCGCTCTAAGCTAAGTCTTTGATCGATATCTAGTAGATAATAAGCAAGCTATTATTTAGACATTTTCGATACATTCGCTAAAGTAATTGTGTTACGTGAAACCACCGTGTGTCTACTCCCGAATTCCAGTGTCTCACATTTGGGCTAACGTATTTAACGCTTCTGCCGTGTATTGCCACATGGCTCGCTCCATGTTCCAATTACTGTGTAGTAATTCGCCTATACTGTAATTGGCGGTAATTCATTCTTGATATCAAAGCGGACCTTTAATGTGAGGAAGAATCTGAAGGAGACCAAACTCAAACAAAATAAATTACTATTGATTAATATACGTGTTATTAAATGTTCTGAACTAATAATAAAAGATTTATTGTTTAAAATCGCTTAAATTACATATCAAGATGATTTTTCCTAACACCTTCCCGTACGGGTGCCGTAAGAGCAGCGTACAGGAATATCCAGGGAATGGAATATCACCATTCCACTACCGGACTACTAGACGCTCGGCTAAGCGCCATCCTTTCGTGGTCGAAATACCACCCATTCGATCCAAGCGATTTGATTCAGCGTTCTTAATTAGAACGGCTAAGGAATGGAATGCCCTGCCAGCGTCTGTGTTTCCGGCGAAATATGACCCGGGCGTGTTCAAGAGAAGAGTAAATAGGTATTTACTTGGCTAGCATGCTACACCTTCGATCGCATCGTCACTTCTCATCAGGTGAGAGCGCGGTCAAATGCTGGACAAGTTTGAAGTAAAAAAAAAAATGGGCAGCAGCATTTTCCTAATTTTGTAAGCATTTTTCTCGTTTCGTTAAAATCTTTTGCGATCACCAAGCGTGGTGATTATGGCAAATCCCCCCTATGATGTCTAAATTGGCGTTTTATGTGGGAGGTCTATATTCAGCAGTGAACGTTTTCCGGCTAATGATGTGTGATGTGATGAATATTAAAATCCCTCTCTATCATATTTATTTGTGCCTTTAGGCAAGAAATTATAAGATTATTTTTTGTGTATTAGTAACATAACGGCAAAGGAATATTGAATCTCGTTCTGAAAGCTGACTTAGGGAATCGTTCCGATTTTGTAATCTTATTTCATATTTCACGTAATTTATCTTAGCCCATGTTTTAAGGATTCCAAAGAAACGGAACCTTATAAGAATAGGACCACTTTATTGTGTATCTGTCTGTCTCTTAAGGAACACTTCTCCTCGTTAGGTCAATTTATGTCCTCGAATTTAGTGGTTCACGAACATGTTGGTTTCATTTGAGGACTATTATGCCCGTCTGTACTGAAGTCTATTAATATACAACTTAGCTAACACTTTCTCCTGGGTTCTCGTATACGATTATTGAATTCGGGTCAACTTGGCAAACCAAATGCTGAACGCTCATTGGTTGCGTATTGATCATCGGCAGTCTCAGCTAATGAACGTACAGTATTGGCATGTTGACTTGACATGAGTTTCACAAACGTACGAAAAAGCTAGGGATATAAGTGCGAACTTAGAAGCTGTAAAACTTTATTACAGTCGGACATTCACTTTAAAATAATTCTAGTTTTAATCGTTTCATTCGGTCTTAGTCTGGGCAGGCGCGATATGCGTCGGTGTATCCCGAGCAGCAGGAGCCCTGGTGGCCGGACGGCGAAGGTCTCCCAGACTCGTGGCGCTCGTGGGTGGGCTTCTACTACCACTTGCGTGCCTCTTCACATCGTTTGCTACTCAACTGCACCAGACTTTGCTTAGTTACGGTGAGTAATAACACCAACTACGTAGATCTTCAACTAGCTGCCCCTGCCATTTAAAATATACTCTTCAGATAGAATACTGCAAACCAATTTTATCTACCTAAACTTAGGTAGATAAAATTGGTTGGTAGTATTCTGAGTATAAATTGATATAATGGAGTGTAAATAAATATTTATTGTGATAAAAACTACAAAATACAATTACAATCACCACAAAACATTTCATACATTAAGAACAAACAAGTCAGGATTATTAAATAATAAAAGTGATTACTTACAATATGAGCTGTTACAATAATGTCAAATATAATAATTTCAAAGTTATTTAATTAAATTAAAAGAAAAATTATTGCTACCTATATCGTAACAGAAGTGTGTACTTGTGGTAAATAACTTTACGAAATCGCGTTGTTTCTTCCTTAATAATGTATTCCTTTTAAAAACAAACTCAAAACTTACTTGAGATTGGCAACCGGTTTTCAATGAAAAAAAATGATTCCCTTATTTTTATAGACAGAAAATAGAACTTATCCGAAGCCAATAAAATCTATTGGCCATTATATAGGACTTAGAAGTCGGATATTTTTATTGGATAACTACTTAGCAAATTGCCAAAAGTTTTCAACTTCATCTATGTTGATATCGTAACTATAGAATGTAACAGGGTAGTACAAACTAAGGTATAGGATTACCTATACAAGGGACGCCTTGTATATAATAATATAATAATAACATGTGTGGACATCTCGCACAACGCCACCTAGCCCCAAACTAAGCAAAGCTTGTACTATGGGAACCAGATAACTGATACAATACTTAGATACTTTTTGTTTGTAAATACATACATAGAATACAATATAACACCCAGACACAGAACAAACACCTATGTTCATCACACAAATGTTTGTCCTGGGTGGGAACCGAACCCACAACCCACAGTTCAGAAGGCAGGGTTACTACCAAATGAGCTATCGGGCCAGTCTGCTCTATTAAGAACACCTATTTATATACAAGGCGTCCCATGGCTACCCCACACGGGAGGAGAATGCTTCAAATATTGTAGATAGGATTTTTTTTATGAAATAAATTTTCAATCTTTGAAAGCAGTTCAAATGATCATTTTACACACTAAAGGAAAAGAAAAAAAAATGTGAAAAAAATATTTATGCTTGTTTATTTTTCTCCGTTTCTTTGTAAAATCTTAAGCTTTGAAGCCTATGCGGAGCCTCTGCTCTTCCTCTCTTTCCTTCTATATACCATTCCTTCTGTGATGTTCATGAAATTGTCATGTCGTACAAGGTGGCCAAATATTTCTTAATGTTTGCAATAAGTACTTAAATATATTATCTACAGGTAGAAGCAAAGAATAGTAGAAGTACAGCTTCACCGCTAAGCTCAAAGGATACTAACTATGCTAAAGTGCTTTCTTCCTTCTCTTTTCATGTAAGCAAGTGGTCAGCCCACTTTTAGAAGTTTTGAGGAGTTTTCTTCCGACTACAGCCGGGACAAGCACGGCAGCCTTCAATTACTCATGAAAGTTACTGACCGCAGCGTACGTTGCTTAACTTTAATGGATCAGTTAACAACGGGTAGTTAAACTGACGTTCAACTTAAACTCTGAAGTTATATAGTGCTCTATAGAGATAGTGCTAAAGATACACTATGCTAAAGCAAAAAGTTACCGATCAAAATATCCACACTTACTATTATTTATTCTGTAACTATAGCGTATAGTGCTATATCTATCATAATATTTATTTTGTCGTTATGCAATAATTTTCCTTTGCTTACAGTTGTCAGGCCAAACAAAAATAGATTTTTTCTAGCTTTTACTTTGACACGTAGTTTTTTACTTGTGTTTTCTTCATATAACTACACAAAAATAACTTTCTAAATGAAATCTTATTATATGTTCAGGCGTGGTTCTCGGAATAGGCTGTGGCTTAGTCAGAGAGGCTGCTGGATTGGTGTTGGGGGCATACTTCCGGAGAAGAAGACAGTTTGTCGAACTAGTGGCTCATGCGGGTGGTGGTGTCGGCATCGCACTCTTTAGCGTCGCTTACAAAGAAGCTGTCGGGTAAGTTTTCTAATCATCTGAACACGTTTATTTTTGAATGTATTATATAGGTCTTCTCCTATTAAGGCGATGGCCACGAAGCTATAAAACACATGAATAAAGAAAATATCAAACGGTATATGCTACATGTTTGGCCTGAAAATGTCTCTGAACTATGTCCGGGGATTACAGGGGAAAAAAACAAAAAAGCTATGAAACACTTTTTGCGATCTTGCCCGAGATTTTGTTTTTTCTTCTCAGTTTAAGTGTCCTTTGCAATAGTGTTTTTTTCCACACATTCATGAGTTCCGACTTTCGTCTACAATAAGCATTTTTTTTAAACTCAATAAATGCTCACACTTGGAATTTATAATAAAAGTAGATCCCAAAAGTCCATGGCTTTATCCAATGGTATTTGAACACATACTGAATCGCTCGATGCTCTCACCTTTGAGCTATAAGGTTGTAAATCCCAATTCACGAAAATCTTTTCCATTTTCAAACGGCTAGCCAGCCATGGCGACATCTGTAGAGCCTATTTGTGACATAGGTAATTTTCTTATTTTTAGAAGGTAGGTAATAGGATAAAGGAAAGTAGGGTAAGGTTTGGGTTCACTATATGGGTTAAACAGCAACCTGAAATTAGTAGAGCACGCTAAATGTACCTACTTAGAGCTATGAGTAACTGGGTATTGCTAGTCCTATAATTCCGCCAAACTTTTCAGGAGTTTGAAAGGTTCAACTAAGTGTAATTATTATGGCAAACTTCCATAATGTAAGGTGCCAAAAAAAATCATGGACATTTCACACAAAGCCATCTACTCTATCATCTACTAAGCAAGCTTGCTCTATGGGAACCAGATATATATAACTGATAAAATCTTATATACTGTTTATAAATACATACATAAAATATAAAATAACACTTGGTGAAAAAAAAATTGTGGCTGGTTATGATAACATCTACCAAAACTTATAAATATTATTACTTACACCCGTAGAGATTTATATTGGAAATCACCTTATCAATTATTCATTCGTTCTCGTATATTTACTAAATCTGTTTTCGTCCTAGGTTTCATCTATTCGAGGCTAATAACATTTATACATACAGAAGGTACATCACTTACACATACACCCTTCTTCTGAGAAATAGGTCTCTTTACAGAAAAAGGACGTAAGCCATAATAATTCATCACGCAGTCTCGTGGATTTGTGCATGTCGCGGTTTATATCGTGAAGAGAAACAATTTTCATATGCATAGTAATACTAGTATATTGTATTCATTTGTTTTCTTTTTCTTCGTAAAATATTTTTTCTATGTTATATACGAAGACTGTAGTTGGGTAATATAATAACCAACGCTAGGTACCTATTTATTATTATAATCTTCTTTGTACATCGGACAATAGCTGTCACGTAAACGGAGTACCCCTCACAGTTTTCAATTACCTTCCTTTCGTGACAACAATATTCAATGTCTTTGCAAGCAGCAGTTGTTTTAATTGTATTTTCTATCCAACGAAGTTTAAAAGCTTTTTTCAGCTATACAGAGTTAATTTTAATTTACCGGAAAGCTCTCGTACACTGATTCTTATCAATAAAACTAACAACGTTTGTTCTACGATATTTTTCTAAACTATGTACTTTTCACAATATTGAAAATTAACAGAATCTCGCAGAGACTACAATTTTCATTACTCTCAAGTCAATGAACGCGCTGCTCTCGGACGGCAATGCCGCAAAACCCCTCCTCGCTCCGCACCGCAGCCGGTCTCTGCACCGCACGCTACCCACCATGATACCTACAGTAAAAATTACAAGTACCTGCCAGTGACCGCTGTCGATAGGAACAATGCATCATAAAAACAGTAATAGCTACAACTACTGCCGTTTATGGTAGCTACTACCGATCGCTGCCCACCGAGTTTACTTACTTTGTTTGAAAATATTTAAATTTTTTAATGTTACATACTTAATGAGCACAAATGAGTAATAAACTGTAAGTTGTAAACGCGTTGCAGGTGATAAGGATGTTTTCCTTCATTGTGGACGACGCTCCAGGCTCAGTATTGTGAAACATTAAAACGTTTCGCAGCGTCATTGGTACTCGCAGCAGGATACTTTGGTGGGCGGCCGCGATCATGGTGGCTAGGCTGGAACTGCCCATGATCTCGCAAACGTTGTGTAGCGGCCAACATTGTCGACCAGCTCGGTGTCCGTCGGTTAGGAAACAGTTCTGCACAATCACGACAAGCCCTAGCCACATTGTCATTTGCTCTTGCTAGCACTCTAACCATTTCGGTGTATTCAATGCTTGAAAACTGATACGCCATCTTTCACATCGAAACTTGGCACACGCGATGCAGTAACGGGTGGCGAAAACGCATGCGATGCGTCCGCAACGAGCGTGATTGAGTGACTGACCTTGTCCCACATTATTTCGCTTCCGCCTCGGACTTCCCACCCGCCTTTTTTTAGCAGTATGCTATCTTTGTCACTCTCAAAGCGCGCTGCGTAGCTGTTTTCGCTTGATGGTGGAAACACGATAGACAATTAGACATCATAGTGTACAAAAATGCGTAGTGACGTTCTGACTCTCGCACGTGGTGGTGTACCCTTCGCCGCGTCGGTCCCTATTGCCATCCTGCCTGCACACGTCAATTCATTCATGTTTTTTTCCAGCCGTTTGGAAACGTCGTATCACATTGAATCGGTTGTTGCGGTTTTGTCAAAGTTACGGTGTTTTACAGATTAATGATGCATCAGAGACACAAAATAATAATAATAAGAATTTTTAGGAAAAAAAAATTTAAATTAGTATAACTAATATTCTTAGTTTTGATGATAGGAATCAGTGTACGAGAGCTTTCCGGTAAATTAAAATTATCCCTGTATAATATATAGCTGAATATATTATATACGATCTATTTGAAAATGGTACCTCTCCGATGAAGATTACGGGATCCGACGCCAATGACTATATAAAGTAGTAATTTCTATGCGCATATGAATCAGCTTTGTTACGAGAAAGCGGTCCTAAAAGTTCGTGTTGTATACATTAGGAAACTTGGATGGCGTCTAGGCCTTCAGGCGATAACGGGCATCCTAGTGCTGGCGTTCTTCCTGAGCGCTGTTTACCGAAGTGCCTCTCTCTACCATCCGCAACGGCGCGCAATTCTGCATCTCAAAAACCAACGCCGTAAGGTGAGATAATATATCCTATCTTAGCGATAATTAAATTACTTGACAGCACGTTACCTATGCTTCCTCTCAGTCACTGCTTTAATAGTCATACTTGTTAAGCAAAGGCCGTATCGGAGTGAGGCGAGAAATTCATTGCTGTGTGGAATTTTTTTTCGCTGTGTAGTCTATCAAAAAATATGTAGAAGCTAAAATTGAGTTTTAAACGACGTACTGTAACGTGTCACTATTGTAATTCAATTCAATTCAAATTGTTTTGTCCTTTACTTTTTATATATGAGTTGTGTTATTACACGTTGTTATACGAGTAATTGTTATTACTTGTTATTGCAGGCAACTTTTTCCCAACCATCCGCGGATGGTATCTCGGGATTCCATTGGTTTGATACTCCATGCTAACCTATCCTTTTGTAGCAGGTGGGAAACAATTTGTCATCCTTATTTGTTCTGTTTGTCCCTGGCAGGTAAAGGAAAAGAAAGGCCTAAAACGAAGCGCCCCGCTCATCGATTTGAGCCCGCTCCAATCTCGACCCGCGAAAGTTTTGTTGTTGGCCTCCGGATTAGCAGCTTTCGGACTTTACACTCCAGTGTTTTTTCTGGTAAGTCTAATTGGTAAAGTTGTGATTGGTTTGCATTCTCTCTGATTAAAGCATTAATTTTTGCCAGATGTTAAGAATTTTTACAAGTATAGCAATATTGTTAATTCTGTTTGTATTGTATAATACCAAAACTCCTAAAATGAAAATTGATCTTGTTGATGTAAAGATCGGTGCACATAAATATTGTTACAGTAGATTCTCGTAGTCGGGGGCGAGTTAGCTGGACTGCCAACGCAACCCCTTCTTGCCCCGGTAGTGCGACGAGGGCTCACGGGAGTCCCACATACACCACGGGGGTGTGGACCACGTGAAGTGCAAGGGCATTTCCCCATCTCAAAAAATAGGATTCTCGTAGTACTACTATTTATTCTGTGATGTATGCAGAAAAGAAAAAAATAACCTACATACACAGCCGGAAGACTACAACTACTGAACACAGGTCTCCCCATAAAACGCCATTTTACACGCTTATCATAGTGGGGGAGTTTTGCCGTAATCACCTCGTTTCCTAATCGCAGAAGATTTAAATGTACCGAGGAGAATGCTGCTACCCATTCTCTAGATATTCCCTTAGCCGGCCTCTGCGACACTCACGGGATGAAAAGGAGTAGTCCCATTCGCACACCGCTAGGACCACACAGCCAACAACCTATGACTATACTACTATTTCCATGATATTGCCCGTGGTAGTTCCATGAGTAACTTTTATTACCACTAATACCTACCGTCCTGTAGACCTACAGGAACTAGCTATTAAGAAAATTGCGGAAAGTATCTGTCAACGCGTTGTTATAGAAAACTGACGTGTTTAGGCTCTGCAAGGTTTTGAGGAGGGTCTGGAGGAGAGCGCACTGGTGCTTCTGCAGACGTTCCTCGGGTTCGCGGCCGTGCTCGGGTGCGCTGGGTTCGGGCTAGTTCTCGTGCGACCCTCCGCACAGTGCCTCGTCTCCAAGCAGTATCTCTGCCAAGTCGCCATGCTCGGGATAGGTAACCTCTTCACCATAGATTATAACCAGGTTGCAAATATCTTGAGTCCTACCGTGGAATCAGGCGAGTTCAACTTGTTTACAATTAATAATAATAATAATATTTGTGGACATTTCACACAGCGTCATCTAGTCCCAAACTAAGCAAAACTTGTATTATGGATACCAAATAACTGATAGAATACTTATATACTTTTGTGTATAAGTATTCTATCAGTTATTTGTTTATCAGTTACAATCAAAAATGATTGTACCTATTGATTTTTTGTGTTACATACATAGAATGCAATATACGATACACACCCAATAAATAATGTATTTGCTTGTCAACCTTTTTTATGAGAAAAGTGGAATTAGACTCAATAATTTTAAAAGACTAGACAACTTTAACAATGATTGTATATTATTTAGGTGTTTTACACTTTTGAAAATCTTA
This sequence comes from Ennomos fuscantarius, assembly GCA_905220475.3. NCBI lineage: Eukaryota > Metazoa > Arthropoda > Insecta > Lepidoptera > Geometridae > Ennomos > Ennomos fuscantarius. The sequence continues at coordinate 7,794,297 of HG992039.1, forward strand.
AGACCTCAATTGCATGCTGAGTCCGGGACCTATATCTTGACGTCTGTAACAATATATTTTTAGTTTCTCTCTTTTTTGTGTTATTTGTCTTGTATGAGTACCTATTGGTAAAAACATAATGTTGTGTGATGTTCTGAATAAATGTATTTTCTTACCTTATTTATTTCTATACATGTTGCCCTTATTAGAAGGTAATAATAAAAAGTTATTTTTGATCTTATTCCAGGAATATCAATGCTAGCCCTCAGCAGCGTGGAAGGCTACCACGGCTACGTACTATTCGCGTGGATGTACGGCCTCTGTCTCGGGGGCTACCTCTATTCAATAAAAATGCTGACAATGGAGCGCGTGCGGGGCCGACACTTCACTAAAGTTTGGGGTGAGTACCTAATACATAATCCTAATCTATACTGTGGTATATTAAAAGTTGTCTGGCTGTTTGTAAAGGATAAAAATACTGCTTCAGAAAGCTTTACAAATTCTTCCTTCTTTTGATTGTATACCAAAACAGTAGAAAACAAAATATCGAAACCTAAAACGAAAGTCAAATTATATGTCAAGATAATTGCAAAAGTAGACCGCGTAAAGTTATATCTGCCTTCCATACAATTTACTATTAGGTATATGGAATTTACTGTGGGAAAGCAAAATACGAAACTGAACAATTTAACAATTTTTCAATAATTATTAATTTGGAAAAATAGTGATGAGCTAGTAGATCACCTGATGTGAAAAACCTGGCCATAACAGTTGCAGTTGTTATAATAAAGTTCTTGTCTAGCTTCGATGGATCATCATTGGATCAGTGTCAACAAAGCACAAAAAGCTACATGGACTGATAAAATTTCATGCCAGATGACCAGTGGGAGTCATCTTAAATAAATTTCAATGGTACCGTAAATAAATAAAGACTTCGTGAAAATTCACGGCAGAATTAATCCTTCAAACGGCCTCAAACTTTTGTCACCAGGCAGACTACTTGAAAACAAGTGGAAGAAGGAAGGAACGACGAATAATAATAAAAGCCTGTACCTACAAAAGATAAAATAGTCCATTTTTATAAGCAAGAACCAAAAAATCAGTATAACATAACTATTATATTATTAATGCTGTATCGGAGGTTATAGAGGTGGACCTGTCATATAGGTTCATAATTGGAGACCTAGCTGTTATGGGATAGGTCAAGGAAAAAATTATTAAATACTATTTTTTGTGTCCGGATGGGACCGCGGCCTAAAGCTAGTTTTCTATTTCAATAATGGTAAAAGGCATTTCACTGAGTTGCTGTCTATGCAAGAACTTTTGTGGGCAGTTTTTTTGCCATCTCTATTCGGTGTGGACATTGATTGGCTCCGAATTTGGTACAGGCATTGTATTGCGTTCGTATAAACTTTATTTGGATGTACTAGATTCAGAATAAAGTTGGCAACTAGATCACGTCCCAGTTCAAATAAAACTATATAAATAATATTATAGTGGTTTTTAGCAGGACCTAGATGCCAACACATTTATGCGGTCATGCATATCTTTCCATAAAAATGATCGTTATGAAAAAATTACTTCGTTATCAATTATAAATGTTATAAATAAATCAATTATAAATAATAAATGTATCAAATAGTTTGTTCCACATAAGTAAGCAAATGAAATTTCAATTCATATTATACTTAAGGCTAACAATTACCATAAAAGGCGCTCGTGTGTTTTTATTTAGTCGTAATATAAACTATAGATACTCCTTAACCTACAGGTTTCGTGCAGGGCGCTGAAGCGATTCCTGTTATAGTGGGAATTCCATTCACGGGGTATATGAACCAGCAGGCGCCGCGCGCCGGATTTTACTTCTCAACCGCGGCTACTCTTGGAGGCGCCATCTTGTTGTTCTTCGTGGGGTTTTCGAAGAGGGAGCCAGAGCCGCCGCCCCCTGCGCCCGCGCCGACGGTCACTGAAGCGTGTCCGTGCGTGACTCCCCCGCGCTGCGAGCCAGCCTGGTGCGCCTGCAGCGCGGGGGGTGCCACGGCCTACTGCGGCTGGCCTGGCGCCACTTGCACAACGCGACTCCCCAAATCCTTATCCTACGCCGCCCCATTAAACCGGACGTGTTGCTCGGCGGCTCATTACCCCGATTGCTGCCGTCGCCCAATCCCTCTCCGACCTTCCAGAAGCGTCCCCGAAGGTCTTGCGCGAGGTTTTAATCGTACCGCCTCCTGTCGGTCGAACTGCCGACGACGGGAGCATCATCTTATCGAACAGATCACGACTTCCGTATGATATTTGAAGTTTTACTCTGTTGAACTTCGCCAGTGAAGTGTGTAAATACGTCTCCGTAGTGATAGTTTAGAAGAAGCAATAAAAGGTGATTCGTTAGTTAATGCTCAAGTGTAAGTACCAACGGGTCATGGTGAAAAGTGTTCGATAATATAATGCGTTGTTTTAAGACAAAGTGAAAACTCGTTACCGATGATTGCCGTTGTCATATATGATTATGTTTCATGGACATATCCTAATGGTGTATACCTCAATTATTGTAATATGATCGTAAATGAAAAACACGTAACAAAAATATATTAATAGAAAATTTAATCTAGCAAATTTAAATTTAGTAGATACATGTAATAAAACTTAAAAAGTAATTTTCTCCTAATTCTTTAAACTTCTCGTGGGACCGTGTCGTAGTTGAAATTTAAAGTAAATAGTAAATTCGATAAAAAATTATGTAGAACCATAAAATAACATTTGATAATCAGAAGTAAGGATAAACTCTTCTACCTTTGTGTCTAACTTATTATGCCTGTCTCTACAATAGAAGAATTATATCTATTTGTTGTTAATATTTATTATATTCATATTAGTTTGTCGAAACGACTAGATCTGTAAATTAGTAATGTTAAGACATATTATGTGAGGTAATACTTATTTATATAAACTACTTTGTTTTATGAAAACAAGTCAATTTGAAACGTTTGTGGTGTGCTAGCCCACGAAAAAGTTTACATACCAGTTTAATAGAGAACTTTTCCAGCTAGTTGCTAGGGGCAACGAATGTTGTTGATATAGACTTCACATTAGAGAAAATTTTATTTTCCGCATTTGGTTTTTGTATATATCTTTTTAATTAATATATCGTATACAAAGTCAATCGGCATATCATTAATTCAGCAAACCCATGGACCTCCTTCTATTACAACAAAAGTGTATCGAACTTCGCTTTACTGGTGACCTGTTTTGAACCGAAAGTCCACGTTTGCAGTAAATGTGTGTGATTTTGATTTTGTTGCTGATTGCGATAATTCTGATACTGATTCACATAAAGATGTCGCTCTCAACCGATAAGAACGAAGATATTTGTCGTGTGGGCGTGCGCATTCCGCCGTTTTGGCCTGAAAAGCCGGCCATTTGGTTCGCGCAGATTGAGGGCCAATTCGCGATATCGAACATTACTACGGACAATACGAAGTTTTTCTACGTTATCGGCCAACTAGACCCGCAGTATGCTTCTGAGGTGGAAGATATAATCATCAACCCGCCCGACACCAACAGGTATGAAAAATTGAAGTCGGAACTTATCAAACGACTGTCCGCGTCACGAGAAAAGAAGGTCAAGCAATTACTTATGCACGCAGAACTTGGAGACCGTAAGCCATCTCAGTTTCTAAGACATTTGCAACATTTGGCTGGACCTGGAGTTCCCGAAGATTTTCTACGTACTATCTGGACCAGTCGCTTACCAAGTAGCACGCAAACGATAATCGCTTCGCAGATGACGTCTTCGCTGGAAGCGCTCGCAGATCTCGCTGACCGCATCCATGACGTTGTGTCGCCTACAGCGCACGTAGCATCAACATCAAGTGCCATACCAGGAAGCTCTTTAGAAGCCATGAACCAACAGATTGCTGAACTTACCAAACAAGTGCAAGCTCTAACTGCGCAGGTGAACCGGCATTCACGTGCACCGAATCGTTCAAACAAGAAAACGCGCGGTCGTTCTAGCTCCACACGATCACAGTCGAACTATAGAAAATTTCCTGTGTGCTGGTATCATAGTAAGTTCGGCAATGAAGCAAGTAAGTGCGTAAAACCATGCGACTACCATGCGGGAAACGCGAACAGCAGTCGGTAATGGCGACGACCGATTGCCAAACTTCCGGTCGCCTATTTGTCACGGACGGCGCTACGAAGATGCAGTTTCTCATCGATACTGGCAGTGACGTATGTGTCTTCCCCCGATCGGCACTCAAGGAACGTCGTGAGAAAACAAATTATGAGCTGTGTGCGGCAAACGGTACACCCATTTCTACTTACGGCTACGCTCATTTAGTGCTGAACCTAGGCTTGCGCCGTGACTTCACTTGGCGATTCATCGTAGCGGACGTTACAAAGGCCATAATAGGTGTAGATTTTTTATCATTTTACAACCTCATCGTGGATTGTCGAAATCAACGTTTAATCGACAACACTACAAGCCTTACGTCCCCAGCTTCACCTGCACAGTCAACTGGGAACATTTCATCGGTAAAAGTTATTTCTGGAAATTCCGTATATCATAACATACTAAGCGAATACCCTGAGATTACTCGACCTTCCGGTGTCCACCGTGTTCCGAAGCATAATACCATGCATCATATACAGACTACTGCAGGACCGCCAATAAGCAGCACACCACGAAGACTAGCACCGGATAAATTAAAAATTGCAAAAGACGAATTTGCAGATATGTTGAAGAACGGAACAGCCAGACCTTCAAAGTCACCATGGTCATCACCACTTCATCTTGCGCCTAAAAAAGATAACGGCTGGCGTCCATGCGGTGACTACAGAATGCTCAACGCTAGAACTGTACCAGACAGCTATCCCATTCGACACATACATGACTTTGCACATTGTCTCTCCGGCTGTCAAGTATACTCGGTTATCGATCTCGTAAAAGCTTATAATCAAATTCCTGTCTGCCCTGAGGATATTCCGAAGACCGCAATCACGACGCCGTTTGGTTTATACGAATTTCCGTTCATGACGTTCGGACTACGTAATGCCAGCCAAACGTTTCAACGATTTGTGGACGAGATGCTTAGGGGCCTTGAGGAGTTCTGCTTCCCGTTTCTGGACGATTTTTTGATCTTCTCACCTGATCAGGAATCACACAAGAAGCACCTTCATCTGCTCTTCAACAGACTCAAGGAATACGGCATGGTAATCAACACGAACAAGTGCATATTCGGTGTATCAGAGGTAACGTTTTTAGGACACAGCATCTCAGCAGCTGGGACTAAACCATTACCATCGAAGGTAGAAGCGGTTGCGAATTACCCACCACCGAAAACCGTCAGAGAACTGCGAAGATTCCTAGGAATGGTGAACTTTTACAGAAGGTTTATTCCTGACGCAGCGCGGCATCAAGCGCCTCTGAATGCACTACTCACAGGATCAGTTAAAGGTTCACACCCCGTGCATTTTTCAGAAGAAGCTACCAAAGCATTCATCACCTGCAAGGAAAGTCTCTGCCAAGCAGCACTACTCGCTCATCCAGACTGCCAAGCGAAGCTCGCTATAGTCACCGATGCTTCAGGCACAGCAATGGGCGCAGCTTTACAACAGCATAAAGACGGCCTGTGGGAACCTTTGGCATTTTTCTCTCGAAAGTTTTCGCCATGTCAACAGAAATACTCGCCTTATGACAGGGAACTTCTCGCCATCTATGAAGCAATAAAATACTTTCGTCACATGGTGGAGGCGAGAGATTTCATAATTTACACTGATCATAAGCCCATAACTTTCGCATTTCATTCACGAAAAGAAAAGTGCTCACCAAGACAGTTGTTGTTATAAATATAATTAGCAAACCCATGGACCTCCTTCTATTACAACAAAAGTGTATAAATACTTAATATTAATATTTTCATGTTAAAATGAATCATGGGATTATTTTAATACTTATAAACTTTTCAAGAATTTAAAATTTAAAATCCGGGAAATTTTTGCGCAGACAATGTGCCTACAATTTAATTAAACGGTCTTTTCAGAATGCAAATATTTTCGCCTAGTTCTGCCTATACAATATATAAATATGATATTATGAAGAACGTGAAAAAACTTTTTATATTGTAATTTTTGCGCGCTATTTTACTTGTTTTGATTATTATTTAGTTCACATTCATAGAATAACTTAGGCAATTATTTACTAAAGAATTTATTGTTTTTTTTTACCATTGTGAATGTAATGTTTTGGTAGTAAATACCTAAATAAAATAAAACTTTCATAGAAAACTGTATTTAATTTTTTCATAAACAAATTAAGAAAGTTAGTTTTTAAAAAAGAATCTAAGATAAGTTTTTTTTGTACACTGTAGCACGCAGGCTGCTTTCATAAGCATCGACTCTGTGACTCAGATTGGGAAGCTTCAATATCATCGAAAATCCGATTTGAACTCCATCTCCATTCAATTCGGAATAAAAATGAACCTGGAAAATAAACTCGAAATTTTATCCAGTAATTTCAGTGAGTTACCACAACGACGGCGTATCGTAATTTCATTCCATGCGTCACTGATAGGTAGGAAACAGGTACTTGCGTATGTGTGTCGCTTTATATAGCGGTCGCAGATGCTTAACATTGTAAATGTTCGAATAACTCAATGGGATAGCAGTTTAATGAACAACCAATTCATTTCAAGTTTTCCAGCAGCTGTAACTGTGTACCGTTTCGTTACCGAAAGGGAATCTTACCGTAACTAAGAAATTGAAAATAAAAGGACATTTAAAGACTTGGACTTGGATTTTGAGATTTGGAAGGATAAATTTGGACACGAGATCACTTGTCACGGTGGCTTAAGCAAATTAGCGTTTTCCAGCTCAAGGACGGATGGATGCAGGCTTAAATCCAGTAACTAAGTGATTCAACCATTTTCCAAAAAAACGCATCTTTTACTTGGTATGCTAAGCAGGCTATAAAGCCTACCTAGTGAACAATGTTATTTCAATCATATATTTTTTGTAGTAGTATGCTGATAGGGGTGGTAATTTTTGCCTACCAATAAAAGTAAACAAGTACACAAATGTACCTAATTATATCGTAAAGGTACTAATCATTATGATTTAAGTAGTAACCTAATTATATCGTTCAAAGGGGTTGGATATCACAACTATGTTTTTAAAATATAATTAGTAAGGACGAAGGGAATGAAGAATGAAGAAGGGAGGAACTAGGAATGGATGCAGAAAGGAAGAAAAGGATAATAAAGGCTCTTGTATATTAATTAAGACGTTAAATTGATTGACTTTTAATCGACCGTGGAGGGTACAGAACTTTCACAATACAATCGAAACGTTTGCGTATGCTTGCGCATTTAAAAGAACAAAGTGATTTTGAAGGGGTATGACGTTTTCAATTGGCTCCTAAAAACTCTTTGAAATGTTAAAAGCTAATAAGTGCTTCGCAATCGAACCGCTTAAGTACTTGAAGTAGGGCAATCCCCTACCTCGATAACTGAAAAATGTTCATTCTATGCTCAGCAAAACACAATCACAGGGACAATCAAACAACTTTGAAGTAACACCCCGAGACTTTGTTGAATTAGGACTCTTCGTAGTTTGACGTTGTTACTAGAAGCAATGCTAATTAGTGGTCAGCCAATCAGCCCGGACAACATTGACCATATACTGCCACTAGTACGAGTATATATTTACAGTCTAAGACAAACTTGTCGTGTAAAGTTAAACAAACCTATTAGAGGCGTTTACGAAAACTTCACTTTAGAATAAGACTTGAATGAGTGAAAGGTTTGTTTAATAGTTTTGAAGGTTGTATTAATAGTTTTGTTTTTTTTTTTGTGTTAGTAATATGGATTTTGATTTTCGTTCAATTTTTTTCTGTTCTGTATTTTATTTTAATAATATTGTTATACGATAATGTGACTTGATAAATTTATATTGATTATGGTAAGTGGCTTTGGTCGACTGATTGATGAATAAATAAATTGATAGACCTTTGTTGATTATGTACAGATTACAGTCCTTTCCTGAAGTAAACGAATCCATAGTATTTTAGGGGATTTTGGGAAAACCCCGCCGATATTTGGTAGGTAGGATGGTAAACGATGGTAGATAAACCTAAACGATCCTTTTTTTTTTTTACTTCAAACTTGTCTAGCATTTGACCGCGCTCTCACCTGATAGGAAGTGATCCTATACTATAGTATAGCGATACTTTCTAGATACTAATATACGTTTGACTCACATGGCGATAGTACCAGTTGTATATAGTCAGTAATTAAGACTAATGCCGCTTACCATCCCGCCGGGCCTCGGAGACGGTGTCGCGTGCGTCGAATATATTTCCCAGGGATTATGGTAATGCCAGCAGCGACTTCCTGGAAATGCATTTGCCGAATATACGAATGCGAGTGAGATCGGCACTGAATTTACATTTATGATGTAGACTTGATTAATGCTTAGCACTTTGCCAAGATTCTAAGTATTAAAATGAATATGTTTTTTATACGTGGGATCTAGTACTTAATATTTACATTTTATTTGAATATGATTTTGTTGGTAACTGGTAACTTATTATAAAAAGAGTTTTGTATATATCTTATGTTTACATTTTGAGGAAATTGAAATAAAGCTTAGCTTTTCAAACTGTAGAGAAGCGTAAGAAATACGTAAAATTGAATTCGTTGTTGGTTTAACAGTAACAAATTAAGCATTCCTCAATTCTAACGAGCAAAAGTTTACGGCTCTATTAAGCTGCGCTGTTCAACAAATAATTCAATTCAAAGGTTAATCCGGGAGTGAAAGGATACTTGTAAATTGCGATTGTATAGTTCTCATCAACTTTGCCAATTAGTCTGTCCAGGACATCATCCCTATTTCGTTAGACATAGGTATATATTTTATAGGGTATAATACCCTTTCTAAGTCTTATTATAATTAGCATACCTTGGACAGCTATAGCTATATGATAATCAAAAGAAAACTGCATTCTTGAATATGATAATACCTACTCACGGATATTGGAAAAAATATGCCCAAAATTGTGTGTCAAAAATCTAAATGCGCGCGTGAGTATCATACCAGATATCAACCGAGTTCGTTTATTTTTCCTTTACCAAACCTATCATTATGCGAGCCAGGGTTCCTTCACATTCAAACGCGCGACTAATGTGTGCAGACCTTAATAATTTGAAGCAAATGCCATGGTTCGGTACGTGCTCTCCATGTTTTCCCAAAATTTAAACGTGTGAATATATCTGACGCGTTCTACTTCGTTAGCATTGACATGACGGTAATGTTGCTATAATTTACATGAAGGCTTATTGCCGAAGTTAAATGTGCAACATGAGTTAAATCAATTTTCATATAAGCTACCATAAGGAGTTACTATCATAATCACAATTTGGCGTTGTTTATGACGTTCTAAATGAGACCAGTGGCAGTTGATCTGAATAAGTCACGTCGAAGCTTCTCGGTTACAGTAACTTACGAAGTTTCAGGTGAAGTTTATAGCAAACTTTGGAATCCGGGCGATAAAGACACTTACATTCATCTTGATCAAACCAGTCAAACCGGGCGCAGTAAACCTTATCCTTTTACTTACGTTTGCTAAACTAATTCATCAAGACGGAGAACTTTTACTATATTCGTGGTATGAATCAATACCGCACCGAGTAAGTTAAAAATACCAAAGTTGTTCAAGTACTTTTATCTATTCTGTCACTTCGTTATGCCACCAGCACTCATCGCCTAATTAAGTACTTTCGTCCATTTGCAGACTGTTTACATACCTTGAACGAGTGCATTATGTTTCTCGTCGTGTAATTAACGCGAGTAGAGTAACGCAGAGTGCATACTCTGACGTAATTCACTTGTCGCAATTAAAGCGCTTTTCAATTAGCGACGGCGGAATAACGTATTTATTTGACATGAAATTGTACGCAACATTCGTTTCCCGTGACAAGTTGAGTTAGGCTTTTGCCACACTTTATTATCTGTTTTCTGTGTATATATGTTTATAATGTTTTCTTTCAACTGTAGGCTACACTACATAGTGTTTAGTAGTAGTTGTTATATTAGTGTAGCATTTACTTAGTTGAAAGAATAAAATTTACATTTGATCAAATGTAGTACGAGCATGATTGTGATTCATTTGTTTTATTTTTATATATAAAACATATATATATATATATAGTAACATAACTGAGATAATTTGAAGATAAGGAAGCGAAGACTGGATCATACAGCATGCAGAAGATGCAGCCAAGTATGGCCCCGAAGCACACCCTAGAGCGATGTAGCCGCGAGGAGACGTCCAGAGGCGCAGCGAACGACCGCTGCTTGTGCCGAGCCTAGGGGCACCGCGGGCAGTCGTCGCAGCACGCCACCGTTGCAAATGCCGATGCTGATTCGTTGTGTCTAATAAGTGCCAGCATTTTGGTCACGCGTCGTATCAACCAGGTGCTCTATTAAACAGGAAAACGCTTGGATAACGCGATGAACTCTAAGAATTTGGGTGTAATATATAATTATTTGAAAATTCCCCACGCACCAAGGGTCTCAACACCAAATGGCTCAAATAAATAAATAAATTTTATGGTTTGGGCAACTGAAGCGTCAACTTTGAATGTTTTCTAAATTTGTAGTATATTAGGTTTAATTTCGTAGCCTAATGCAGCAGTTTGCAGACGTATTGAAAAAAGAAACACGTTATTTCATTCACGCATCCATAGCGCTAAATCATGAAAGTGAGCAAATAATAATAGTTATAATAATAATAAAGCCCAACGATCACATACATAATAATAAGTATTAAAAGTAAAACTGTGATAGTCACTACATAGTATAAAACAAAGTCGCTTTCTCTGTCCCTATATGTGCATAAATCTTTAAAACTACGCAATGCATTTTGATGCGGTTTTTTTAATAGATAGAGTGATTGAAGAGGAATGTTTATATGTATAATAATATGTAAAAATGTAAAAAGTAAATAAGTAAGAATGTAGTGTATGAATTTAGATATTCCAAAGATAGCAGGAAATCTTCATGGTTTAGAGAAAGAAGGATTGTTTTACTCTAAATTTAACGCGTGCGGACCACGGGCAGTAATGAATAAATCAAAACTACTGGATCAATTTTAGTCATTTTTTCAGTGAATGACATAGGCCGGGCAGCTAATAGTGCATATGATAGCCAGGTGTGCTGGTTGAGCAGGTCGGCTCATAACGTGGAGATGGCGAGTTCGATTCCCGCGGAAGGACAAGTATTTGTTGCACAGAAAAAAAGCGCAAAACTTGGTCTGTGTTGGATATTGTGGGACCATGGTCCTCGTAGTTCCTGGGTCTCTAGACGCAGGGAATGGATCTATGTATTTGATAGTTGGGCGTTATTATTGTTTATCTAAATATCTATAACTCAAAGGTGACTGATTGATTGATTGAATGACATAGTGATCTATCAACGCACAGCCCAAACCACTGGACGGATCGGGCTGAAATTTTGCATGCAGGTAGATGTTATGACGTAGGCATCCGCTAAAAAAGAATTTTTCGAAATTCTTCCCGTAAGAGGGCGAAATGGGTGGTTGAATTATTTTCCCATAGGCCACGCCGCGGGCGAAGCTGCGAGCAGAAGCTCGTTACTATATAGAGATACTCATATATGGTACAATTCAATAGAGTATATGTACAGCGTAACAAGCAACAGGCGAGCCGTAATGGTTGGTTCAATAATTACAAATCTATTTATTCTGGAATGAGAGAACGCCCATTATGCAGTTGAGTTTGTATGAAAAGAAAAGATATATGAATGCGATAGTTTTCCGCACAACTTGATTTATATCGTGGCACCACGTTGTCCCCACGTGTGCTTTCCTGTAATTTATCATGCCTGGCTGAGCTATTTTAAGCACCGCGCATTTTCGCTCGTGGTCTTCGTTTATATACATAACTAGTTGCACCCCTAGTTGCGTCTTATGTTTAACACGGTCACACAAGCCAAACTGTATTTTAAGTTTTAGCAGTTAGATTTCGTTATGCAACTAGACACTATAGAAATATTTTAAATAAATTGCGTACACGTCCGCACAGTAAGACCACTGGACGCCGAATGTTTTAATCCAGTGTATAAGTTATCTTGGTACCGAATCATCCAAATCCATTCAGTCGTTTGAGCGTGAAGGAGTAACACACATACACACAAACACACATACACACAAACACACATACACACAAACACACATACACACTTTACTAGGTGGTAGGACTTTACTGCAAATTTCGTCTAGGTAGGTACCACCGCTTTGCCAGTTATTCTGCCACCAAGCAGTAGTGTGCAAGCACTGCTGTGTTCCGGTTTGAAGGGCACTGTAGCTAGTGAAATTACTGGGCAAATGAGACTTTATGATCTGATCTCACAGTTTAGTAATCTTATTACTAGATTGTGCTGATGTCTCAGGATGACGTGCACAATGCAGTGTCACGCGAACCTCTATACTTTAGAGTTCCGAGTGACACTGCAGCTGGTATGGGCAGCCGTGTCGTTTAACATCAGGCGAACGGCTAGCTCGTCACGTCATTCCTGAACATAAAAAAAAAACACACATACAAAATTTCGCCTTTATAATATTAGTGTGAAGTGTAATGTGATAGGTCTATTAGGTACGCCATTTTCATCAAAAGTATGTTACTTAAATAAAAAAGCGAGTGTGCTTTAGAGCACATGACTGAAGTAAAAGTTCTTTAATTTAGCTCCATCTTATACCATCGGCTGGTATAACATTGTTTTTGCGTTGTTTCAGATTAATGTCGTGTGTTATTTTCTGTGTTAGTGCATAAAATTGGTGGCATTTTATTCGTTAAGTGCTGGACTACAGGCATGAGTGTGGGAAAGTGGTATAATGATGGTGAAACGTTTCTTTTCGTGTTGTTTCTAAAACTACTAGGAGTATGACTTTGACTAGACTATGACTTGACTATGACTTGACTTGATGACTTCGACTGTGAAATGACACATATTTGCGTGAAATATCATTGATGAATTATCAATTACTTGACACTGGCTAAATATACCGCCAAAAGTGTAGAGCCACTACTTTACTAGGAGTATGACTTGACTAGACTAGATTATGACTTGACTTGATGACTTGGACTGTGACTTGACTTGACATAATTATATATATTACTTAACTTGAGAAATTATCAATTATTTGGCACTGGCTAAATACACAAAAGTGTGGAGCCATACAAAAAAAAACATAATAATACAAATTTTTAACTTTGTTATGTTGACAATGGAGATCTACGTAGACCAACTTCAACTTCAGTTCGCCTCGCATTCACTAGCTTACTCCCCTAGTAAAGCGTGCGTAAAGAAGTTTTACTTCCAAAACCGTAAAAATATATTGCGTGACGGGAATATTTTGAATAGTAATTTTTTTGTTATTGCTAGGATATTTGCATGCAGGGCGCGGCCGTCTTCCGCACACGATAGAATTCAAAGCTTGTGTCGCTAGGCGTCCCGATATCCGTAGGACATCCTTTGAACCCGCCTTATCTACCTATAGTAGAATATGAATCTTTATTTTAGGTTTTACTAGGTGGTAGGACTTTTCTGCTAAGTTCGCCTAAGTAGCCACCGCTTTGCCAGTTATTCTGCCGCCAAGCAGTAGTGTGCAACCATTACTGTGTTCCGGTTTGAAGAACACTGTAGCTAGTGAAATTACTGGGAAAATGAGACTTTATGACCTGATCTCACAGTCTAGTAATCTTACTAGATTGTACTGATGTCTAAGGATGACGTGCGCAGTGCAGTGTCACGTGAAACTCTACACTTTAGAGTTCCGAGTGACACTGCAACTGATATGGGCAACCGTGTCGCTTAATATCAGGCGAACGGTTAGCTCGTCACGGCATTCATTAACATAATAAAAAATATATACATGATATAGAAAAGTACTAAGTTGCTAGAACCAAAAAAAAAACATTTCAAGAGCGAAAAAACTTTAAAACAGAAACTCGTTACGAATATTTCAACAATAGCCGCAAAAAAATTAACGTGATAAGATGTTGCAGAAGTGCTACTACTACTTGCCACTTGCTTATATAGCGTTCCGATAAAAATAGCACTCAAACATTCGTTTGGCATAAGTATGACGTCATTACCTAATTTTTCTGGCTATAATTTTTCCAAAATTACAGTGTCTAGACATTAATGGCTCTAAAAACTATTTCAGAATGAATATGATTTGACAGTTCAGTAATATAAGTAAATACGCAGAAGATAATGATAATGAGATGTCTGAGAGCTTTTAGTACCAATTTTCTTCCTACGCTACGGCCATTGGGCTCGATAATGTAGGTACCTATACCAGATTTTATTTATGAATCTAGTTCTTAAGAAAAAACAGTTTTGTGATAATTCATTTTTTGTTTTATTTTAATTTTCTAATAGTTTAGAATTTGTCGAAATACTTGATTTACAGAGCAATAAATTTCACTCATAAATGTGATCAACAAATATAGTTTTGTATTTACAGGTAGAGCGCACTTTATTAGCATAGAATATGCATTCCACTATTTTATAACAATGTTTTCGCTGAAAGTTCTTCGAACAGTAGTTGGGAGTGCATTTTTTCCCACGATTGTGTTCAAGATGTTCATCGTATATACTTAGGAGTTATTCCATTTTGAGGCAGTAGCTGCCTGGATAATACAGACAGTGAATATAATATGAAGGTCACATCTTTCCGGAAAATTTCGTAACTGAGACCTCACCACTGAACTGATTTAACCCATATTAGAAATTTAGAATTGAACACATAACGAATCTTCCTACCAAATATTATCAAAGCCGGTAAGTCGCGCCGCAGCAAACAAAAATAAAACAGCAAACATTTTGGGGAAAATACTCCAACGTCCAAAAAACGCCGACGACGCAAAAATGATATTGTAGAACATGTATACCAAGTTTTGTGAAAATTCGTTGAAAGTACAGCCTGTAAGTACGTGACTTTATTTTATTTATCTATTTTATTTGTTTGTTCGTTTTCATTAGCTAATTTTAGGACGGCTAATATACAAAGATCTTAAGATCGAAAAATTTGAATGGCCTGATCGCTCAGTTGATAGTGGCTCTGCCTTCTGAAATGTAGGTTATGGGTTCGATTCCCACCCAGAACAAACATTTGTGTGATGAATATAGGTATTTGTTCTGTGTCTGGGTGTTATATTGTATTCTGTGTATTTACAAACAAAAAGAATCTATGTATTGTATCAGTTACCTGGTTTCCATAGTACAAACCTAGATAAACTAAACTAAACCTAAACTAGATGGCGTTGTTTGAAATGTCCACAAATATTTATTTATTATTATATTATTATAGATTTTATTAGACCGTCTAGGCAATGAACCCTGGCCTAGTTTTGGCCTAGTTTTATGTCATTTTGAGAGACGGTGCACGGATGGAGTTGTTGATACCATAGCTCTTTATTCTCGAGACGTGGATCGTCAGTTTAAAGTTCAGTCAATCAGTTTAAAGTCACAGTTTTTCAGGAAACTCCGGCCCACGGATGGCAGCGGCTTCTTCACGGAGTCCCACAATTCTCGTAAACTCGGCTTTTGTGCGCTATCGCTAAAATGTTTTATTGCCTTTCTCGCGGCATTAGCGTAAACTTTACGATAAGAACCGTAAAACACAACGCCATCAATAGACTACGATACGCCGTAAAATATTTTATGTTTGATAAAATTAATAACAGCAAACTTTAATACTCAACTTTGCAGATTCTTTTCAATTTGCTCTAAAGGTGTATAATTCTGGTAATGGCTCTCCACGGCTAATAAGTTTTTAATATTCTCAGTGAGTAGGTACTACCGTTTTCTCCTAATTTAACAGTCAAATGTAATTATGCGCAGCTTTGTTTCGAATAATGTTAACCCCACTTATCGCGCCCGGTAAGTCTGAAACGAAGACTGCCAAACGAAAGATTGTTAAGTTACTTATTTTAAAAAAGAAGAAAATTCGATTCGTTGTATTACCTGCTTTGTTTCTAAAATTTGGCTTCTCTGAACCAATATTGAAATTCTTTTTTTTTTGTTTCAATCTGTTACTATGTAATAAGTACGAATTATTGTTTAGGGCTTCGTTCTCTATATTCGAGTAAAGTTCCGAGTTGCTTAATCACCGCGTAAAGTTCCCTGTAACTGTAGCAACGAATTTCACTATGTCGGAATAGCGCTAACCGACCTGTAACCTAGGCCGTAACTTACAGGCCACATCAGCTACCGATTAGTACGTTTAATCGACGGGTAACGCAGCATAAGCTCGTGCGTGGAGTATTGTTTATTTGCAGATTTTTATTAAAATAAAAATGGACTTATTTGATTTTATTGATTATCAAATTGACGAACTAGAGTATTTTTTTCGGCCGAGAATCCCGAGGAATCGTGTGTTTAAGATACGTGTTGATTATTTTTCTGACTTGGATGATTATGACTTTTTTGCAAGGTTTCGCCTATCTAAAAATGCAGTGAACCAAAACGAAAACAAATCACACAAATTCAAATATCCAACAACTCTACACAATCTGAATCAAATACATGAAAATTTACAAAATGACGTTTGACGTATCTGACAGTACTGACGTGGAATTGAATGAATACAATGCACAATTTACCTTGTCACAGATGACTACAAATTGTTAGTCAACGAGTAGTTAATCGAAACTCCGTTTTCGTTTGTGAAACGCGCGCAAGTTACTTGCCACGTCTACTCGCCGGCTAGTGTTATGTGGACAGTAGTAAATCGAGACTTTACTCGGATATAGAGAACGAAGCCCTTAGTCCATTAATTTATAGATCGAGTATTAAGATGTTAAGGTAGGTACATTTTTATTGGTGAAACAAAACTAATGCATTTTTTAATCTGTTTTATAACCCAACGAGCTTCTGCCCGCAGCTTCGCCCGCGGCGTGGCCTATGGGTAAAAAATACAACCACCCATTTCACCCTCTTAAGGGTGGAATTTCGAAAAATCCTTTCTTAGTGGATGCCTACGTCATAACATCTACCTGCATGCAAAATTTCAGCCCGATCCGTCCAGTGGTTTGGGTTGTGCGTTGATAGTAGTATTAGTAGTGATAGTTATATATATTTAGATTTGTGTGTAACCAAATCCTTCATCGTGCAATTCCAATTTCAAAAAGTTATACGATCTATTGATATTGATACGACAATAAACAAATATGATTCTATAAGAGAGAGAGAGGGTCGAAATTGGTAGAACAACATGAACGATTTCAGAGATCAAAGAGCAGATAGGTGCCAAGGGAAAAATTGGATCGCTCAATAATCGAGCGTTGTTCTTTTTTCACGGGTTGATCGAGCCAGGTGAATGAGTTCCAATCCCCTGGCGGTTCTCTAATCTCGCCTTTTAGCATATTTCTTTTGTATTGACACCTGTATTTATAGCTGTAAATGACTGCTATTTGATTGTAGGTATACGGGGATTTCGTTGGTTTTATTTAATTTAATATTATTTTTTATTTTAATGAATTTACAAAACCGGCAAAAACATTAAAACAATTGTGTTCCTGTTATTTGTATATAGCTATGCTTATGATGACTATATGGGTTTGAATACTTTTTATTCCTATAATACTAATATGGCTGTATACTGTACAACATGAATAGTGTGTCATTTTAAGCACTAACTTACTTACATAAGTACGCTGCCCCAAATTTCTGTTTTGCCGTATTCAGCTAAAAATTATTCAATGACGATGATAATCATTAGTGACATGTTTCCTTGTAGTGATTTGGTTTGACGTATTTTTTTTAAGGTTTTGGCTCCATACTTTTTTGTATTTAGCCAGTGTCAAGTAATTGATAATTTATCCAGTTAATGATATTTCACGCAAATATGTGTCAAGCAAGTCACAGTCGAAGTCATCAAGTCATAGTCAAGTCTAGTCAAAGTCATACTCCTAGTAAAGTGGTGGCAACTTTACTTGAAGCTTCTATGGAGTTTTGGAAACAACACGAAAAGAAACGTTTCACCATCATTATACCATTTTCCCACACTCATGCCTGTAATCCAGCACTTAACAAATAAAATGCCATCAATTTTATGCACTAACACTAAAAATAACACAAGTTTTGTAAAATAATACAATGCCGTGACGCGATCTTTTTCGTTTTCCCGCCAAAACTCCAAAAATCAAAAATTCGTTCGACGTGTTTCAATCTATGGACATTAAGATAACGTGTTTTAGAAATAAACTGTTTGGAGTTCATGTGAATTCAGTTTGGACTAGAGTTATTAGGTAAAGCGTCCTTTAGGGATGGCGTGAATCAGGCTTTCGTGTATAAAGATTGAGTATAAAAGTCTCATATTAATTACTATGGAAATAATTGTGTTCTATAAATTTAATTTATGTTGGCCAGATTTTCTTATATTCGGAGCAAATTTTTAAAATCATAATTTAAAATTGTGCATGCCCAAAATTAGGTCGTGCTTCGTGTGAAAAAACGCGCTTCTAACTCAATGCAATAAAAAGATATAGATTGAAATGGATCAATTTGTTAGTTTTTGTAGCTACTTGCTCTGTTGGACCTAGATATTGGATTTCACTAAAAATGTGCTTTAAGACAACAACTTTAGAAACAGTTTTTGTACAAACATTTAGCATAAGGTAATTGTTAGTAATATCCCGCCCAAATCAATTAATTTCGTGTAGTAAGTATAATACAAAAATGGGACAAAGAAAAAGGCTTCCCAACATTGATTAATCACTCGGCAAGTTACGGAGAACATGCCTTCTGTTTCATTGTAATACATGTAGATACGAAATTAAACAACAATTATTTCTTCACTATTACATTCATCGTATCATTTCATCATCATCATTTATACTACTACTACTCAATTCATAGGGTTTACAGCTGTATGTTATATAATAAACAACGTTGTGTCCGATATACTTTTTCCATGCTTTTCAAAGTAAAGTCAAATTGACAGTTTTTCTTTTATAAATCTATCAATCATTATATTTCTTTTAACTACATAATGTAATAAATCAATCACCATTAAACTTTTCCAATATTTTGTCAATAATAGGTAACTGTTAATACTAACTAAACTAACTAACGTAACTTTTCCAGTACTACCATTATGGTGAGTTGTGAACCTCTTGAAATAAATTGTATTAATAAATTATTATTATTTGACAATAATAGGTAACTGGTTAGTACGCTGCTAGAGACTTCTTAACTACACTGCTGCCCAATCCTAACAACTCTGCTTACAGCTTTTACTCTCTATGCTTACTATTGGCTCTCTCACTAAGCTCGGCGGAGGTTTTTTTTTATGTTACTGAATGATTTGACGAGCTAGCCGTTCACCTGATGCTAAGCGCCACGGCTGCCCATAACAGAACAGTGTCAATCGGAACCCCATAATAGAGTTTTGAGCAACACTGCACTGCGCACATCATCCTGAGACATCAGCACAGTCTGGTAATAAGATTACTAAAATTAGGTAAAGAGATCAGATCATAAAGTCTCAATTGCTCAGTAATTTCACTAGCTACAGTGCCCTTCAAACCGGAACACAGTAGTGCTTGCGGTAATAGAGGAGGTAATCGCGAGTGTCGATAAAACCGAGAATATTTAATTAAATCAAATCAAAAACTACAAAAAATATAGAAATTATTAAAACCTATCTATAAATAAAATATTGTTCCAGGTGAGTGACTGACTGCCTGACAGTGAGTGTTACAGATTACATGAAGAAATCCGCTTATATTTCACTAATATTCATGAACGTCAGCGTTAATGTATTATCTTTATCCCTACTTCCTAAACATTGTCTGTTTATTTGCTTATTTGTTTGTTGAGCTTTCATGGAAAATGCTATACTGATTTGGCTTTTTTCCATCAAAAGTTTTCGTGTGTAAACAGGTTAATTACGGTTAAAACCATGGGGCGTCTCTAGTAGGCGATAGCGTTCTGAATGGTTTATTTTATGAATAAATTGTGTAAAAATAGTGTAAGACCATTGGAGCAAAAGAGAATAATTAATGTATAACGTTATCTATTATCTACATTCTTATGTAAATTCATCTGTGTATATTATGTAAGTAGGTAATACAAAAAATGTTTATAAACATTATTAACTTGGGCATAAATATTAACACTAGCATAAAACAAATCACGTCGTCTATTGTTATATAAGTTTAACTTACGTGATAAGATTAGGACAACCCACCACGAGGCACTACGTGACGGCATTGATAATATTCAGTTTCAGGAAGCTATGCCATATTAAACGAGAAACTCCACTGAAATCTGGATCATAATATAGTACCTATAGTTGGTTTGGTTCAGTACGTAAAGCACTTTTAAGGTTTACGAACGACGTAATCACTTTTGTACCCTCGGCCGGCAGTCCATACATTCTATAGAGACATTTAAAACTTGCAGGGCTGCGAAAAGATTCCCAATGCCAGAGATTTTTTCCCGACTGAATCATCTCTTTTTATACGATCGTTCTTCACAAAATTTTGTCGTTATTGTTACTTCTTCTCTCATCAGTCATTGTATTCATGGTCTACTTCGTTAATAATGGTTTCCTTTCCAATATTCCGTCGCAAACACTAATTTAAAAATGATTGAAATTGGAGCAGTCCCTATCTTTCCTTTTAAGATAATTCTTTACGTGATTTCTTTCCGCGCGACCCGCACCCAGCCTCCGAGTGATCCTGAGATAGGTTTCATTCAACTGAAATCGAGAGCTCTTTAGATTGATGTGATAAAAAAACGTTTATTATTCTAATGCAATGACTCTTCCTTTTCTGTTCTTTGTTTTTTTTTTTGTACGTAATTCTTTTAGTTCAGCCCACAACGTAGGTAAACGCAACACAAGGTCACAAAAAATACGCAATATGTTTTTGTTACAGAAATTTTTTTCAATATAAAACAAGAACTAATAAAAGCGAGGTGAGGGCGGAATCCTAACTATTTTACGGAAATATGCTCAAAAATTCTCGAGGCTGATTAAGATATTTAACTAAAATAATTTGATTCTAGAAAAATCTCTTGTTTTTTCTTCTAGTGAGAATCGGGCCCAAACCCTATATTATTGCACCATGATAATGTCGCTTATGATGATCAAATTTTGAAAAGCATTGTCAGACGACAAACTAAACTATTGTTAACTAAAGTTGATTTACAAGTAGTACTTTCCCTTATCTTTTGACTAATAAAAATTCTCAGTCAGTTAAACTTGAGTGGCCGTTAATCGATTACCGTGTGAGTGGTGAAAAGTGGGGTGTTGGAGAAGCGTCAGCGCTGACGTGGACACTCGCCGACCGGCGCCACTCGACGTGCCCTCCCCTGGCCCTTCACATAGAGAATCAAATAACATCTGGGCTACTGGGCCTTGGAACGAGGTTAACACACACACACATGCCGTTAGCTATGTCGTTTTCTTTCCAATATCCTAAAAAACAATTTATCTTCTGTATAACACATCTGCGTCTGAATTCGATATTTGCCAAACATTGTGTAACTCGACTTATTTGCAATAAATGGGACAACTGACTTTCAATTGTTTTATACCTACTTAATTAGTGTTTAGTAAATAAATTACTAATAGCAATCGAAACACGAATAACTTTAAATACTGTTGCAAATTACAATTTAAGACAAGCGAACTGAAACGCTCAAAGAAACAAACACCTAATCTCGTTTGCGAGCTCTTTCAAAGGGTTCTGAAGTCGGTCCATCGAACTAACATTCCTCAAGATCAAGTGATTCGACTCAGTAATTTTTCACCAAAAGCTTTAATTAAATAGGTGGCATGATGGCATCTTGAGAATGGAATCAAGAGGCGACACCCGAAACTTAAAAGAAATTAAATAAACTGCTATAATTCTTACAAGAGTTCCAAGTATATTTATGTGAGACAGTGGATCATTGCATGGTACGTGTTGCTAATTAATTACCACATTTTTAGACTGCCCTGTTTTCACATTTAGATCTGGATAGGTACGTTTTCCGCTTTGTTGTTTTACTTGAATTGCTAAATCAAGAAATATTATGATGGTAACTTATTTATGACGAACCAAATTATTTGTAAATAATTTATGCAAATGCTTATTAAGTGTAACTGTCGGGTTTTTTGTAAATGTTAGAGTTGTGGTGAGTATAATAATTGAGTTACATTTTCCTGATTCTTGTTTATCAAAAAGTAATTTATTTAAGTACTTAGTAATATTTGTGAGTATAATTAAAGTAAATATTATTCATTTATAACTTTGTGTTTTTTAACAAACTAAATGAATAATAACGATTGTTTAGTTTCTGACTTGACAAATAATGAATTTATCTCCGACACTTTTTTTCCAAATATGTATCTAAAATATATCTTAATTCCATGATAGGTATACTAACGTAAGTATATTTTAGTAACGTTCATTAGCTAAGATAAAGCAATATTTATTGAAATAAAAGTTAAATGGGAACGGCAAAAGCAGAGCAGCTCAAGTCATTAATCACAGAGTTTATTGTTTGATTCTATAACTCTTAACCGGCCGCTAAACAAATCGAGCGCGTCTAAATGCGTGTTTGGAAAAATCAATTATGGGACGCCATTGGCGTGTGGCATGATAAATGAACTTTTTATAACGCCTGGCCCACAGCCAAATCTATATTGACATTAACGATTCCAAGGGGCTCAATGAGCCTTTCGGTTCAATGAAATTTTCTGAGGAAGTTTTCATTTGGGCATGTGTATCATCGGCGCCTAATCGATGATCCTGATTACATTTTCTGGAATTGATGAAAGCATCGTTTTGGTAAGTACGTTTAGCACGGGCTTTACAAACAAACTTTAATAGACTATAATTCTTTTTACCTCTTAAATTAGCCAATCATTTCTACGGCTTTCTCTATTTAAATCAGTAAATCGTTTGAAAATGCTACCACCAAAACCTAACCGCAAGTAGAGCGAGACCAAATGCCTGTAAAATGACACCTGTTGGGTACGTATACAGCGTAGATACATCCAGAAGCAGGTATCTTCTAGAGTAATTTTAGAGACACTCATCTATTATGACTAAAAGTCATTTTGTATCTGTAGTAACACTAAAATGAATACGGAGAGTCTAATAGAAATAGAGTCTAAGTGGTCTTTTACTAGGTGGTAGGACTTTTTTGCAAAGTTCGTCTAGGTAGGTACCACCGCTTTGCCAGTTATTCTGCCGCCAAGCTACTGCTTGTGTGTATGTGTGTATGTGGTGTGTGTACACCCTACTGGGTGCAAGCACTACTGTGTTCCGGTTTGAAGGGCAATGTAGCTAGTGAAATTACTGGGCAAATGAGACTTTATGATCTGATCTCACAGTCAAGTAATCTTACCAGACTGTGCTGATGTCTCAGGATGATGTGCGCAGTGCAGCAGTCACACGAAACTTTACATGTTGGAGTTCCGAGTGACACTGTTATGTTATGGGCGGCCGTGTCACTTAACATCAGGTGAACGACTAGCTTGTCACATCAATAACATTTAAAAAAAAAATTAAATGGATCTAGAGTCCAGTCTAAATTATTTATGTAATGCAAATCGTACCTTTCAGCGTTCTAAGAACGTACAAAAAATATAAATGTATACTGGTTATGATGGTTTTCCTAGATTACCAGTACTCTATTCTCATGTAAACGATGTCGGAAAAACAAATACAATCACATATAATTAAAATATTGTCTACGCTTTGTTGAGAACTATAAAAAATGTATTTTAAAAAAAGATAAAAAAATAACAATTCCTTCGTTTCAGATTCCGGAGTTTTAATTAGCAAGGGAACGTTAGTTCGTGCTTCCGAAACAAAAAGATTCTTTATCTTGAATTTTGGATCCCACATAATGTAGCGCATTAGTATTCAGCGGATGTTCTGCGGACCAAGAGGAAGTTATCCGTTCCTTTCTTTAATTTTGTATCCACAAGGTATCGATGACTGGGGATTTGTCTCTCGGGATGCGTTGAATAGTGACAATTCGTCTCCCCATGAAAGCAAAGCATGTGATAGACAGCCTTCATGTTTATGTAATGGGGAAGACGTGGGGAAAATGTATTTTATTATTACCGAGCTTCGTGCTCACTTTTCGCTAGATACCAAAATGTTTATACTGCACGTACTATGCACAATGAGTAACTTATGATGTACATTAGGTAACTGCATCACCTTATATTTTTTGGTGATAAACTATCATTTTACGTTCAATGTACAACACCGTGTTAAAGTCAAAGTCAAAAGATTTCATTGCATATAGGCTATTTTAGCACTTTTACAAGTCTAAATTATATTAGGTACTTAAAATTAAGTTATTGTACTAAGCATATAGAATTACAAAGTGCTTATTGTCAAATATTTTATAGCAAGCTCATTACAATATATGAGTTTGTAAAAAAAAAGGAAGTTCTCTTTCTCATTACTGGTACAAGCAATCCGGCACAATGCAGAACAGATGTCATGGCCCTGTGCAGAGGGGCCTGTCTGAGTAAAAGAAAGGAATTTCAGGTTCTCATGCAGTTCAAAGAAATAGATTAGACATACTGTTTTTGAAGATTTTTGAGCAGAAAATATTGTGAGATTTGTCTCACAGTTGTTTGGCCCCAGTCCAAGCTTAGATACCCAGTATTGTTGGAGTTGAGATAACGAGCAGGTCCGTTTAAAACCACATCGCCTGACTGAATTAAAACGGCAAAGAACGTTTTGGTACCGACGGATTCCCAAAGGAAATCTATACTTGTAGTAATAATGGCATAAAATACCTTAAAGTAAGTACTGACGTACAATTCGAGTGGAATTAAAATTAGTATATAATTATGTATTTTTTTTACTAGGTGGTAGGATTTTTCTGCATAGTTCGTCTAGGTAGGTACCACTGCTTTGCCAGTTATTCTGCCCCCAAGCAGTGCTTGCGCACTACTGTGTTCCGGTTTGAAGGGCATTGATTGATTGATTGATTTTAAAATTCTTTTATTGACATAAAATTACATTTTATTTTGTAAGACTTAGCGTTAGTGTCTAAGTTACAAATTTATTCTGAGAATATAAATTGTTTTGTAGGCTGAAGGCGCCTCTTAAAACTAATAACACTTTACAAAGTTTATAAATATTCAGTTCTATTTAAATCATAAATTTTAGGGTAGATGGAAAAAAAAAAAGGAAATATTAACATTGCGCATTACTTTGCTACTTCGTGCGTTTTTGGCATGATTAAGTAGAGCGAGACCAAATGCCTGTAAAATGACACCTGTTGGGTACGTATACAGCGTAGATACATCCAGAAGCAGGTATCTTCTAGAGTAATTTTAGAGACACTCATCTATTATGACTAAAAGTCATTTTGTATCTGTAGTAACACTAAAATGAATACGGAGAGTCTAATAGAAATAGAGTCTAAGTGGTCTTTTACTAGGTGGTAGGACTTTTTTGCAAAGTTCGTCTAGGTAGGTACCACCGCTTTGCCAGTTATTCTGCCGCCAAGCTACTGCTTGTGTGTATGTGTGTATGTGGTGTGTGTACACCCTACTGGGTGCAAGCACTACTGTGTTCCGGTTTGAAGGGCAATGTAGCTAGTGAAATTACTGGGCAAATGAGACTTTATGATCTGATCTCACAGTCAAGTAATCTTACCAGACTGTGCTGATGTCTCAGGATGATGTGCGCAGTGCAGCAGTCACACGAAACTTTACATGTTGGAGTTCCGAGTGACACTGTTATGTTATGGGCGGCCGTGTCACTTAACATCAGGTGAACGACTAGCTTGTCACATCAATAACATTTAAAAAAAAAATTAAATGGATCTAGAGTCCAGTCTAAATTATTTATGTAATGCAAATCGTACCTTTCAGCGTTCTAAGAACGTACAAAAAATATAAATGTATACTGGTTATGATGGTTTTCCTAGATTACCAGTACTCTATTCTCATGTAAACGATGTCGGAAAAACAAATACAATCACATATAATTAAAATATTGTCTACGCTTTGTTGAGAACTATAAAAAATGTATTTTAAAAAAAGATAAAAAAATAACAATTCCTTCGTTTCAGATTCCGGAGTTTTAATTAGCAAGGGAACGTTAGTTCGTGCTTCCGAAACAAAAAGATTCTTTATCTTGAATTTTGGATCCCACATAATGTAGCGCATTAGTATTCAGCGGATGTTCTGCGGACCAAGAGGAAGTTATCCGTTCCTTTCTTTAATTTTGTATCCACAAGGTATCGATGACTGGGGATTTGTCTCTCGGGATGCGTTGAATAGTGACAATTCGTCTCCCCATGAAAGCAAAGCATGTGATAGACAGCCTTCATGTTTATGTAATGGGGAAGACGTGGGGAAAATGTATTTTATTATTACCGAGCTTCGTGCTCACTTTTCGCTAGATACCAAAATGTTTATACTGCACGTACTATGCACAATGAGTAACTTATGATGTACATTAGGTAACTGCATCACCTTATATTTTTTGGTGATAAACTATCATTTTACGTTCAATGTACAACACCGTGTTAAAGTCAAAGTCAAAAGATTTCATTGCATATAGGCTATTTTAGCACTTTTACAAGTCTAAATTATATTAGGTACTTAAAATTAAGTTATTGTACTAAGCATATAGAATTACAAAGTGCTTATTGTCAAATATTTTATAGCAAGCTCATTACAATATATGAGTTTGTAAAAAAAAAGGAAGTTCTCTTTCTCATTACTGGTACAAGCAATCCGGCACAATGCAGAACAGATGTCATGGCCCTGTGCAGAGGGGCCTGTCTGAGTAAAAGAAAGGAATTTCAGGTTCTCATGCAGTTCAAAGAAATAGATTAGACATACTGTTTTTGAAGATTTTTGAGCAGAAAATATTGTGAGATTTGTCTCACAGTTGTTTGGCCCCAGTCCAAGCTTAGATACCCAGTATTGTTGGAGTTGAGATAACGAGCAGGTCCGTTTAAAACCACATCGCCTGACTGAATTAAAACGGCAAAGAACGTTTTGGTACCGACGGATTCCCAAAGGAAATCTATACTTGTAGTAATAATGGCATAAAATACCTTAAAGTAAGTACTGACGTACAATTCGAGTGGAATTAAAATTAGTATATAATTATGTATTTTTTTTACTAGGTGGTAGGATTTTTCTGCATAGTTCGTCTAGGTAGGTACCACTGCTTTGCCAGTTATTCTGCCCCCAAGCAGTGCTTGCGCACTACTGTGTTCCGGTTTGAAGGGCATTGATTGATTGATTGATTTTAAAATTCTTTTATTGACATAAAATTACATTTTATTTTGTAAGACTTAGCGTTAGTGTCTAAGTTACAAATTTATTCTGAGAATATAAATTGTTTTGTAGGCTGAAGGCGCCTCTTAAAACTAATAACACTTTACAAAGTTTATAAATATTCAGTTCTATTTAAATCATAAATTTTAGGGTAGATGGAAAAAAAAAAAGGAAATATTAACATTGCGCATTACTTTGCTACTTCGTGCGTTTTTGGCATGATTAAGTAGAGCGAGACCAAATGCCTGTAAAATGACACCTGTTGGGTACGTATACAGCGTAGATACATCCAGAAGCAGGTATCTTCTAGAGTAATTTTAGAGACACTCATCTATTATGACTAAAAGTCATTTTGTATCTGTAGTAACACTAAAATGAATACGGAGAGTCTAATAGAAATAGAGTCTAAGTGGTCTTTTACTAGGTGGTAGGACTTTTTTGCAAAGTTCGTCTAGGTAGGTACCACCGCTTTGCCAGTTATTCTGCCGCCAAGCTACTGCTTGTGTGTATGTGTGTATGTGGTGTGTGTACACCCTACTGGGTGCAAGCACTACTGTGTTCCGGTTTGAAGGGCAATGTAGCTAGTGAAATTACTGGGCAAATGAGACTTTATGATCTGATCTCACAGTCAAGTAATCTTACCAGACTGTGCTGATGTCTCAGGATGATGTGCGCAGTGCAGCAGTCACACGAAACTTTACATGTTGGAGTTCCGAGTGACACTGTTATGTTATGGGCGGCCGTGTCACTTAACATCAGGTGAACGACTAGCTTGTCACATCAATAACATTTAAAAAAAAAATTAAATGGATCTAGAGTCCAGTCTAAATTATTTATGTAATGCAAATCGTACCTTTCAGCGTTCTAAGAACGTACAAAAAATATAAATGTATACTGGTTATGATGGTTTTCCTAGATTACCAGTACTCTATTCTCATGTAAACGATGTCGGAAAAACAAATACAATCACATATAATTAAAATATTGTCTACGCTTTGTTGAGAACTATAAAAAATGTATTTTAAAAAAAGATAAAAAAATAACAATTCCTTCGTTTCAGATTCCGGAGTTTTAATTAGCAAGGGAACGTTAGTTCGTGCTTCCGAAACAAAAAGATTCTTTATCTTGAATTTTGGATCCCACATAATGTAGCGCATTAGTATTCAGCGGATGTTCTGCGGACCAAGAGGAAGTTATCCGTTCCTTTCTTTAATTTTGTATCCACAAGGTATCGATGACTGGGGATTTGTCTCTCGGGATGCGTTGAATAGTGACAATTCGTCTCCCCATGAAAGCAAAGCATGTGATAGACAGCCTTCATGTTTATGTAATGGGGAAGACGTGGGGAAAA
This sequence comes from Ennomos fuscantarius, assembly GCA_905220475.3. NCBI lineage: Eukaryota > Metazoa > Arthropoda > Insecta > Lepidoptera > Geometridae > Ennomos > Ennomos fuscantarius. The sequence continues at coordinate 7,822,976 of HG992039.1, forward strand.
TGTATTTTATTATTACCGAGCTTCGTGCTCACTTTTCGCTAGATACCAAAATGTTTATACTGCACGTACTATGCACAATGAGTAACTTATGATGTACATTAGGTAACTGCATCACCTTATATTTTTTGGTGATAAACTATCATTTTACGTTCAATGTACAACACCGTGTTAAAGTCAAAGTCAAAAGATTTCATTGCATATAGGCTATTTTAGCACTTTTACAAGTCTAAATTATATTAGGTACTTAAAATTAAGTTATTGTACTAAGCATATAGAATTACAAAGTGCTTATTGTCAAATATTTTATAGCAAGCTCATTACAATATATGAGTTTGTAAAAAAAAAGGAAGTTCTCTTTCTCATTACTGGTACAAGCAATCCGGCACAATGCAGAACAGATGTCATGGCCCTGTGCAGAGGGGCCTGTCTGAGTAAAAGAAAGGAATTTCAGGTTCTCATGCAGTTCAAAGAAATAGATTAGACATACTGTTTTTGAAGATTTTTGAGCAGAAAATATTGTGAGATTTGTCTCACAGTTGTTTGGCCCCAGTCCAAGCTTAGATACCCAGTATTGTTGGAGTTGAGATAACGAGCAGGTCCGTTTAAAACCACATCGCCTGACTGAATTAAAACGGCAAAGAACGTTTTGGTACCGACGGATTCCCAAAGGAAATCTATACTTGTAGTAATAATGGCATAAAATACCTTAAAGTAAGTACTGACGTACAATTCGAGTGGAATTAAAATTAGTATATAATTATGTATTTTTTTTACTAGGTGGTAGGATTTTTCTGCATAGTTCGTCTAGGTAGGTACCACTGCTTTGCCAGTTATTCTGCCCCCAAGCAGTGCTTGCGCACTACTGTGTTCCGGTTTGAAGGGCATTGATTGATTGATTGATTTTAAAATTCTTTTATTGACATAAAATTACATTTTATTTTGTAAGACTTAGCGTTAGTGTCTAAGTTACAAATTTATTCTGAGAATATAAATTGTTTTGTAGGCTGAAGGCGCCTCTTAAAACTAATAACACTTTACAAAGTTTATAAATATTCAGTTCTATTTAAATCATAAATTTTAGGGTAGATGGAAAAAAAAAAAGGAAATATTAACATTGCGCATTACTTTGCTACTTCGTGCGTTTTTGGCATGATTAAGTAGAGCGAGACCAAATGCCTGTAAAATGACACCTGTTGGGTACGTATACAGCGTAGATACATCCAGAAGCAGGTATCTTCTAGAGTAATTTTAGAGACACTCATCTATTATGACTAAAAGTCATTTTGTATCTGTAGTAACACTAAAATGAATACGGAGAGTCTAATAGAAATAGAGTCTAAGTGGTCTTTTACTAGGTGGTAGGACTTTTTTGCAAAGTTCGTCTAGGTAGGTACCACCGCTTTGCCAGTTATTCTGCCGCCAAGCTACTGCTTGTGTGTATGTGTGTATGTGGTGTGTGTACACCCTACTGGGTGCAAGCACTACTGTGTTCCGGTTTGAAGGGCATTGCAGCTAGTGAAATTGCTGGGCAATTGAGACTTAACGATTTGATCTCACAGTCAAGTAATTTTATAACCAGACTGTGCTGATGTCTCAAGATGATGTGTGCAGTGCAGTGTAACGCGAAACTTTATATTTTGGAGTTCCGAGTGACATTGTTCTGTTATGGGTGGCTGTGTCGCTTAACATCAGGTGAACGACTAGCTCGTCACATCATTCATTGGCATTAAAAAAAATGATTTGTTCACCAAAATCCAAAGAGAATTCAATTCAACCAAAAAAGTGACAACATCAGAAACATTACAAAAATTTAAAAGAGACGTTATTCTCACCTAACAACTATGTACAAAAACGCAAAGCAGGGCCGTAAGATATTCACGTATTTGTATCCATTGTGAAGCCAAGCGTCCTTGTCACGCATCAAACGCAGCACTCCTTAATCTATATAGATGCGGCAAATGGCGTCTTTGCGCAACAATATGGGACAAGGATACGGACTCAGCGAAACCCTAACTAAATTAAACAGATTATACCCCCGAGATCCCCGCGAATGCGTCTCCTAAATACCACATTATTCAAATTAAAATAGGGATATTATGAAGTCAATTTAGGTTAGAATACAAAACGCGCCTCTGACAGACGCTGAAACGCGCTTCTTCTTGGTTTTCTCATTAAAATTTATGTTTATTCATAGCCATAAAACCTCACTCACAAAGCGATTAGTACAGCGTGGTAATATTATATTTATATTTTCCATGTCAAGAATCTTTAGCTAAAGCAAAACACATCAAATAAGTAATAGAGGTCAGTACTTAAAGCTAACAAACAACGGAAGCAAATTAATTTAACGAAGGTAGGCACGAGTGCCGTTTTCGACATTAGATAAATTAGAGACATAACACAACGTGTGAAATAGAAACTGGGTCACCAAATAGATGACTCTCATAACGCTACATTTATGACCTCCATTTATCAGATTTAGGGTTCGTCACTGTGTAAAACCTTTACGAAACTGATTGATCGCTAAGATGAGAACGCTGCATTGAATATTTTAAAGACTATTATTTTGTCAAGACTCCTTGACCTTGCTAAGGTATTTCACTCAGTCAATATTTACCTTTGAGAACGAGCTTTATTCGGACTGTCTGAGATCTCACTTCATCACAAATTACCATAAATTCCTAATATAAAATTAATTAGGTATTATCACTTAAGTTAGAAAACCTTTTGTAGCATGCACTTTTGTAGCATAATATAATATAATATAATAATAGCATAATATGATAATTGAAAATGAAAAAAATAATAAACGTCTTATCTAATAAACCCATTGTCTGATTAAAATTCGAGTTCAAATGTGTGAATAGTTTAATTTGTGGTTATGATCTGAAAACTTAATTCAATAACAAAATGCAACGACTCGTTTATGATCTAAAAACTTAATTCAATAATAAACCTCGTGGCGCGGCGCCAAACGCTGCGCACTTGCTCCCATTGCTGCGATAACTTTGCACCACGTCAGGTCCGAAACCCCGGGGCATTGTCATCCAAGAGGATAATCAAGTTGTACTCTGCTCTCAGGTCGCTAACTTGCTGCCCCATACCGTGGCAGTGCGGTCCGTCCCACAAACTTTCCTCCAGACCCCTATGAGCTAACAATTACACGGCGAGCTCCACTTTGATCCCTACATCTACATAAATACATTTTACTTTTTGATTGAGAACCTTTTGTGCGCGCAATAAATGCAACACCACCCAATTTTCCAAAAATGCCCGGAACAATGGCAATAGAAAAGTATTGCCGTCGCTTACATCCGGTATGTTAAAAAAATTTGTTAGTTGACTGGTTTTTTTTGTCTCTTCATTCCGTTCTTGGCATAAAACAACAAAAATAAGACGATTGCTCAGAATGTAGACAATTTGTTTTTATTGTTTCCTTTAAGCGCTGCACTCGCTACAAGCCAATAGTGTATCGTGATTACTATTATTGTACATAGAACAAACATTAGTAATAGGTCCTAACGTACTATTGCTCCCGTGTACCAGCGTACGGTGTCCCTAATAATATTAAATCTATAATTTTAGTGTACTACCATATCATCGATACAATGTTGTGAACAAATATAATAACATAATTAATCATCTACATTTCAATAATACCTCAAATCGAATTTCACCATTTCAGACGTCGGTATTCTCGAGAACAAAAGACCGGGATAAATCTTTCAAGTAAACGCAATCAATTGAAACCATTAAGCTCAGTCCATCTCTTGTAATGCGATCACAAAAGGCAGTAACGCATATAAATCTATCCATAGCTGACATCTATAACCAGTGACTAGTCCAACCATTGCAAATAGAATGATTACTTCAGATAAGTATTAAAGTTGTATAAAGAATATAACTTTGATATCACAATATTATAGGTACATATAGAAATATTTTAGAGAGCATGTCGAGCCAGTCCGGTAGATACCCAGGCATTTAGCTTAAGTTACAATGTATATCGTAAGTCTATGACTTAAACTATATTTTTGTTAACTTGAATGTACGTTTGCTCATAACTTTAGAACCTAACCACGGAGTATTTTTAACGCGCTGACGACGCCACGATTCATGATCGCGCTCGTAGGGCGTCGCTGTAGGGTTGTTTAAATCTTTTGTGGTTATAAACCATAATAACAGTGTTACCACAAATACATAAACAAGGCTTAAACAGACGTCAAACGCGTGTTTAACAATACGAAACAGTTTAAGATTTGTTTAAGGCTTGTTGGATTAAATCTTTTGTGGTTAAGCGGGAGCTTTAAAGGTTCATACGAACACACAGACAGATATGGCGAACTTGCAACAATGGGCTGTTTGACCTCAAAGGTCACAAATGCACCCATCAATACCATTACCATAATCTCCATCATTGCCATGCTCTAGCACATCCATTATTGCATCACCAGCTTTATAATCATCAACACTGGAACACCAGTGATGACCCAAGGCCGTTTTCCGCTAGGAGAAGGAGTTAGGGTGGCTGGGTTAAATAGGCTTGTTGGGGCTACCCACAGTAATATAAATAAATAAATAAAATAAATAAATATCTGTGGACATCTCACACAGCGCCATCTAGTCCCAAACTAAGTATTTGGGTCTAGATGGTTTTGTTTATCCGTATATATGTGCACTGTGCAGCATGGGGTGCATTTGTTGATTCGTATCATTTGATTTGCAAAAACTAATCTGTTAACTCGATTTTAATATTAAAGTGAACCGCCATCTTAGAATTTTATTCCGTCATTCTGTGTGGTAGGAGTCAGTCGCATCGCTTCCTAGTTATAAAAAGAAAAGGATAATATACATTCATATCTTCTTAAATCCTTACACCACATTCTTTTATTGCCCACAAACCTCAACTTCGTTTTTTTTTTACGGGAAAACTAAAAATATCGCGTTACCGCATTGTATTATTTTCCAAAAATTAGTGCATAAAATTCGTGGCATTTTATTCGTTAAGTACTGGATTACATGCATTGATTGTGGGAAAGTGGTATAATGATGGTAAAACGTATCTTTTCGCGTTGTTTCCAAAACTACATAGAAGCTTCTGGTAAAGTTGCCACCACTTTACTAAGAGTATGACTAACTAAGTATAATAATAAGGCTAGAGTTTTTATCCACTACATTCAAAAGTGTGTCCAGCGGCGATAAGTATATTTTTCTTATCACAGGTTTGCGTGTCCAGCCCATATAAAATAAAAGCGGTTGTAAAACCTCGTTAACCACTGCAAAGGACGCGGTCTTTATACATTCACCTTTTAGTGGTATTTTAGGTGAACATAAACTTGCTTTAACAGTTTTGATTGTTCTATTAAATATTGTAGCGGCCGTAATAACCAAAGTAATGATTAAGGTTTTGCAATACCATCTGTTTCCGTGAAAACCAAAATCTTCTAATTATGGAGTTACCTAAATTAACAATTTAGGCGGCTGGCTCAGGTAATCCAATGCGGTTAATTACCCAACAAAATAGTATTGGGTTCCGAATAGCAACACAAACCCTTTAAATGGTTGTCTGAAAACTGTTACTACAATTTAAAATAATTTTTTGAATATAAAATAGCCTGGAATTTAAAATCATTCTTTTATTATTTAATTTGACATTATTGTTTACTTTTTAGACATCCTAATTATTATTTAAATTTAAATTAAATTGACATAAGTCGGTATCATTGTTATTATAGGCTAATTTTTATTGTGTTTTTCATTAATGACTAGATGCGCCCCGCGGTTTCACCCGCGGATAAAAAGTATTTTAGTTATTTGCTCATCCCATTGGAAAATTTGACTTTTCCGGGATAAAATGTAGCCTATATGTTAATCACTGGATTAACATATATATTACATACACTGGTATAAGCTATCTTAGTACCGAATTTCATCTAAATCCATTCAGCCGTTTGAGCGTGAAGAAGTAACAAACACACACACATACAAACTTTCGCCTTTATAATATTAGTGTGATTAGTGTGACTACGTAGACTGTGCATGATTATTTTACCATATATGAATTAACTTTGAATTATTTTATATATAAAATAACATGTAATAATTTTTGTATGCCAGTTCTGGTAAAACATGCTGAATATTCATACCTATCACCTACTTATACCATATATCGTGCAAATAAATTCATTTCATTTAATCGATCGAGTTACAAAGGTTGCCTGCAATAATTTTCGCAAATCGTCATGGCAGTTACTAAATGCTTGATAGGAAGTTAATAGCGGCAGTAAAACGTTACGCAACTAGCACGTGATAAGGTTAGCATTACGCAGTGAGATTTACAGTCTGTTCGCAAAGATAATAGAGGGAAACGAAGCTTGAAAGCGGCATTACCTACCTCGTCGTGATCGTAAAAGCGAGACTTGGAAGAAGGCCTCAGGTCGCGCACATTTGGACTGTGTACGTATTACGCGAAGTCGTAAAGAGGCGCGCAGTAACTGCCTAAACCTTTAGGTCCCTTAAAAGTTTCACATACCCTTTGGCATAGACTTGTTCTTAGATCCCGATTCCATTTTATCTTGGGTATGAGGATGCGAGATAAGTCGATGGAATTCGGGGAACGCGTTCATTAAACCGGATCGTGAATGGAATTGTTTTATTGGTAATAGTGGCAACACTGCTTTTTTTTCTTGTCTTGTGATGTAGGCAAAATATGGCTATGTATGTACTATCACTAATTTAATTTAATTGCCATCCATTTTGTAATAATAACATATTAGGCTAGATTATAAAATAATATAAGTTATGTGTGTTATGGTTTTTTTTTGTTACTATAAAAACCCCAATAATGGTAAATCTTACTCCAGGAAAACTTAAGATTACGAACTTTCGGAAAAGTTTAATAATCGTTCGTTTTAAACTTCTAACTGCAGTTTTTCGGTATTAGATGTATACTTGTTCCATTATCAATGATAGAAATTTCTCTAAACACTGAAGATTTATCTCACTGTGTCCCAATTTTAAAGTGTTTTTAAGTCAACTATGAAAATGCTAATAAAGTTAAAGTAACCGCTAAATGTTAGGTATTTATCTTACACCTGGCCTTATCATTGAAAATAAGCAAGAATATGCCTTTATATAATATGGAACGATAATGAATAGAATTCTGAACTATTGTCAAAGCGTCGATTGTCGTGGTTTTGGCCCACGTATCGGCATTCCCTTGCTTACATAATAAAGGTAGTTCTAATAGCTTACGACATACTCTGCGTACATAGACCAAAAGAAAGCAGCGAAATAGGTTTTACTTTTTGGAAAATACGGATTTGGCAACATAAGTTAGTGTCGTGGGTACCAATACATATTATTTTCAAAAAATTGTCTACCAAAAACACTCATGTCTCTGAGGTAAAATTGAATACCTAATATATAAATAATTACCTAATATAAAAGACTACTGTTTAAAGTTCGAAATGAATCACGATGGCACTTCATTTTGGAATTTTTCCCCAAAGAGTTGGTAAATCTTAAACTTTCCTAGATTTTTGTATTTACCATAATTAGGATTTTTACAATAACAACCAAACGTCAGAATAATTTTATTTAACTTTTGGAGTACTCTTTTTACCTTCTACATCATATAAATTTTTGTTTATAAATGTATACATAGAATACAATATAACACCCAAATCCAGAACAAACATTGATGTTCATCACACAAATTTTAATTTGTCCTTGGTGGGAATCGAACCCATAACTTACAGCTCAGAAGGCGGAGTTACTACCAACTGTGCTGAGGTGTCAATCAATATAACAGGTTTAAATATTTATCAGAGATTTGCTACTACGCGCTACTGTGTTATAATAGAGTTGGATAAACAAATGCACGCAGGCTACAGGTACACATCACGTAATTGAATGTCGGCCGCACTCGCTACGCTGCTACTCCTTCCAACTAGGAACGCAGCGGGATGCACTTTACAATGTACATAAAGGCAATATAATACTATACGATTTTACACATTACATTACAATATAAATTACTTGTTTGAGGCCCGAATGCAAAGCCTCGACCATAGACGCAAAATTGCCAACTTATCGGTCTTTGAGTGCATTTTGGAGACCGATAAACTAGCAACTTTGCATCTATGGTCAAGGCTTTGTACTCAGAACATATTATTTATTACAAATTACATATTACGGAAACGATTACTCATTAGACTACAATTATAAATTACCTTATTATTAATGGTGGTATTTTTGCCATGGTTAATATCCCACATGTGCAAACAAATCGATTTGCTTCCACGTTTATAAAGCGAACAGCCAGAGTGCTTTAAAAAATGCTTTACCGGCGTCTTTTTCGGCGTATTTCCCGAAAACTATAACCTTGGAATTTTCAAATCGAGAGTGAACAGGTATCTTCTACGCAAGCGTATTATTTGTTATTCATTCTAGACCGCATCGTCACTTACCATCAGGTGAGATAGTGGTCAAACGCAAACTAACAATAAAAAACTGTATATAACTGACTTTGTATTAAAAATAACTCGGCAACTAAGAGGCTCAATATCAATGCAACTGACTAACAAAGTAAAACTTCATAAGTACTATCTACATTACTATATTACTACATTTCCCGCGAGGTAAGAACTCAATCAGGATTAAGTCAATATATCAAGAAAATAGCGTGTTTCCAAGCAATAAATTCTCCAGAAATTATACTACTTCCCTCATAAGGTTAACGTTCAACAACAGAGCAAAGATCCGCCCACAATGAGCGCAAAGTGTTCTTTTGTTGTAGTGCTCGCGGTTTTATTTCCTGAAGCCGACCGTTTTATATTGGAGCTGACAGGCAAGTGAGAACGACGGCCGTTTACCATCGTAGCTCGGATTTGGAACATAATATACGTAAACACTGGGCACTCCAATGATCTCTTGTTTTGTAAACACTCCGATGAACACAAAAAGGATAGTTTTCATAAAATAAAACCAGGAAGAGATAATGGTGCGGGAGGTGACAAAAATGTAGAAAAAAGCTGGGAAATGCAATCATTATTACAGTAACATTAAAAAAATGTCTGTAAATACTCTCTGAATCTCTACTTTCCTTTTGATACAGGGTATTAAATCATAAACAATAAAATAATGAAACTATTTTGTTTTGTTATAAATACATTAAAAAAACCACTGTTTTACAAATCTTAATTGCAACGAAATGTTTTGCAGTTGTAACGTCTACGCCGTAGCATTGATCGTAGACGTTATCGTATCATTGTAGCAACGCAATTAGAACAGCTATCTTAAGATTGATTGTTTTTCAGTATTGTTACATGACAGTACTGCTTATAGAACACCTAGGCAATACTTAAAATAATTGGATATATCAAATATCAAAAAGTTTATCACCGGTCAACGAGCTAGAACCTATTTAAACTCTATTACCTTTGTAATGGTTCACCTTTGATATTTACAGGCTTCCCGAAATAAAACTCTGGCTGATTTGTTTGATCTTGTTATTTTCCGGTACCTGTACATCGGTCAGCGAAGAATACAATCTGTCTTCGTTAAGAAGGCCGTCCGCATTCTCTGAACAAACTGCCGACATCAATCAAGTTTTTATGTAATAGATGCTACACCTGTACCGTGAAAAATGGTATAAACTCCTCGCTCCTCATTCCGTCAAAGGCTTTCTGATAAATTAGAAGATGCCGTTGAAATACTGCTAAGAAAACTAAGCGTTGAGCGATGCTTTCCGTTAGTCATAGCGTAAATTAAATTTTTCTGTTTGATAAATGCTATTGGTTATTATTTTCATTTGTACCACTAAGATCGATAACATAATAATAATAAAACCCAACGATCACTTACATAGATCCTGGTCCCTAACTAGGATTCTTTGTGTCTGGACCCAGGAACTACGAGGACCATCATCCATCCCTCAACACCTGGGTGTTTGCTATATTTAAGAGCCAGTATAGCGCCATCTTCTTCACAAGTATTTGCACTTTTTTTTTCTGTGCGAAGGTGCTAAACTGGCTCTTAAGTACTGCAAAAGAGTAATCTTCTGCTACATTTCACACAGTATGTAAATACTGAGTTTCTTGCTGCGCGATAATAGTCCTTATAGTTTACTTGCTATAATGTAATCAGTACAGAAAACTCATAGTCATTTACGCTATGGGATTAAATCAGCCATATTATACTGAGCCAATTGCCCCCTGGATTAGCTAAAATCTCAAGGGTTATAATTGGATTAGGAGTAAGTGACAGTGGACCCCTGCCCCGGCTGTCATCCCTAGACCTTCATTATTTTATGAGAATTGCAGATTCGGATATAAAACCTTCATTTCGTTTAACAAGAGATGTCTCCGTGGCAGCTGTTTTCATTTCGTAAATGTGTCATAAAAGAAATGTCCATTCCTACTACCTAACCGTACAGATGATTTTGAACTGAAATATAATAATGGATAGTAAACAATATTCATCAAACTTTAACAAAGTATCAGACTTAATCAGACGCAACAAACAAGAGTAACTACCGTTCATCAGACGAATGCTTGTAATTCTAGATGTTAATGCATAACTTCTAACTGCCAATTCACAGATCAATCTTTCGGTGAGCCTCTTGTAACTATAGTACCACAAATGACCAAAATCAGGAAATAGCTGATGTAACAACCCCTTAATACCGTAATAGCCACTTTTCGAATTTGTGTAGTAATAAATTCGTTCCTTAGCTATTTCTCATCCGTCGACGCGTAAGCACGCAAAAAACCCCCAAAAATTCCTGATATATTTCCCAAAGAATACAAAGGACTACCCTAGCCACATTTTTGGGCTCGCACAATAGATGCTTTTCCCGTTAAAAATATAGTATGTCGTTAAAATGCGTACAACGATTCGAAATAAAGACATTAAAAATGTATTAACTTTTATTGAATTTTCATGTTTCAATCATGTTAAAAGCTTTCGTTATTTGTAATGAGACATTTTTCAAATTTTCAATCTACTTTTTGAAGCATATTAAAAATTTGAATAATAAAATGATATTTCATTCCAATTGTATTATATATATGTATTTACAAACAAAAAAAGTATTTAAGTATTGTATCAGTTATCTGGTTCCCATAATACGAGCTTTGCTTAGTTTGGGGCTAGATGGCGTTGTGTGAGATGTCCAACACATATTATTATTATATTATTATTATTAATTGATTATCTAAAAGTGATGCTATCCACAGCAAAGCATTTAGTTTTTCATGCAATATAAAGTGGTCACAGTAGTATTAACTTTATATTCATTTACGTTCACTAGTTTAATGTAGTTCAGTACGTACAGAGGTAATATTAGCGTCAGTACTTCGTAACTTGCACTACAGATTGTTGAATAGACATGAGAAATCAGATTATAGGAATTTTAAATATCAGCCCTTCAACAAAAACACTTAAAAACGAGAATGAATACAACAGAAAAAGTATTTTTCCTGTAATTAGCATAAATTAAGTAAATTTTATCGAAGAAGTTTTTCAATAAATTAAAATTAACTCTTTACGCTGTTCCCTCAAATTTTTGTTGGCGTTTTCTTAAAAAACTTATTAATTACCTCTTAAGTTCTAAGCTCTTTATTAACAAGCTTCAAAGCTCTAGAAGAGCAAGGATAGTAAAATTATCTCTATCATATCGAGTCCATCAGATTAAAAGTATTATTAATCACACTAATATAATAATGGTTTGTATGTGTGTTTGTGTGTATTTTTGTACTCCTTCACGCTCAAACGGCTGAATAGATTTGGATGAAATTTGGTTCCAAGATAGCTTACACACTGGATTAACATATAAGCTACATTTTATCCCGGAAATGTGAAATTTTCCCGTAGGATGAGCAAATAATTAAAATACATCTTATCCACGGGTGAAACCGCGGGGTGCAACTAGTTATTATCTAAATTTGAGATATATTATTAAACAATATTTACACACTTAAACTCTTTTAATAATTACCTTATGATTAAACATACTAATTTATAGAAAGATCATCAGGATATTTAATATTCATATTTATATTCATTTATTTGCATTCATGTACAATTTATATATTATGTCAGGTCTTAACAACTAGTTTAGTAGGTACATGAACCCTGTAAGGGCGCTTGCAACTGAGTGCGATTAAAAATAAATTTATTGAGTTCAATTACATAATAGATAATTATATCGTCAATATTTAATAATATAATATAATATTTTGCTTGCTTATTTTTACTTTTACTTGCTTATTCAATTAATTACCTATTGAAGATGGCAAATCAATAGGTAATATGCAATTAATCTAATTTTATCATCATCAATCAATCATCTAAAATTAAATCAATTTATTTTAGTCTTTTCTTCTACTACCCACTCTTTACAAAAATAAAAATAAATCCCACTGGTTAAACGTAGATAAGGCAAACAAGCATAACTAGATAGGTAGGTATACAACACATGGTGGGCCGGTTTATATCTGGACAAATTTTATGTTTATTTATTGTTATGAAACTCTTCGACCGAATAATAACATTTTTTTAATAGGTAGCTTTTTAACTTACTAGCAAAAATTTCGTCTTTTACAACTTCTTTTATTTCGTTGGGGATTCTATTATAGACGTTCACGAATCTAAAGTTAGGACTTTTTCCAAATATATGTAATTTTGCAGTTGGAAGGACAAGATTGTGTTATATAAATCTTGAGTTGAATGAATAGAGACATTATTATGTTCTTCGACGACTACTTCTCTACTTAACACAAACCTATGGATTTTTTTTATCAATCTGTATAATATATTGTCTTAATATATATGTACACAGTAACTTTTTAGCACCACCGTCCTTGCTCGTTGATCTATCTCTGTCCACCCAAAGGTTGTCTCGAAGAGATCGCTTTTTAGCGATAATACCGCCCATTGTTACCTACTCATTAGTTATTTCCTGTTTTTGTATTTGTTGCCTTGGTGTCAATAAAGAGTTTATCTATCTATCTATATTTTTGTAATAGAGAAGATTCATCGATTACAGAATATAGAATAGATGTAGTAGGAATATTTTCACCTAATTTGTTTCCATACAGCCTGGAAGCTAGCACCTCCTTTAGTTTCTCACTTCATTGTGTACACTGTCGCCAAAAATGCAAGGTGCAAATAGAGGAATTGTTATCACCACGGGTGTTCCCAGCTGTAGTATGGCGCCGTTTTTCAGATCCAAGATAAAAGATAAAACTAGTATAATATCGAAGAACCAGTTAAGTATTTTAGTATTATAAAACCAGTAGTTAAGTATTATAATTATAGTTAAGTATCATAATTATGTCCTTTGTATGAACGAAATAGTTATGTGCACCCCGTCCTTTACCACTTCGTCAAATTCTCTCCATCCAAAGGTCGCCTGGAAGAGATCGCTTTTAGCGATAAGGTCGCCCATTGTTACACTTTATATAATTGATTGTTTTTTTTTCTTTGTATTTTTTATTTTTTGGTGTGTACAATAAAGAGTTCATCTATCTATCTATCTAACCAGGCCACAGATAATATAATACTTGACTGGCCCGATAGCTCAGTTGGTAGTAACCCTGCCTTCTGAACTGTGGGTTGTGGGTTCGATTCCCACCCAGGACAAACATTTGTGTGATGAACATAGGTGTTTGTTCTGTATCTGGGTGTTATATTGTATTATATGTATATATTTACAAACAAAAAGTATTTAAGTATTGTATCAGTTATCTAGTACCCATAATACGAGCTTTGCTTAGTTTGGGGCTAGATGGCGTTGTGTGAGATGTCCGCACATATTATATTATTATTATATTATAATACTTTAAAATTGACCACACGCTATCAGACGCGGCATGCTCCACACTATTTACAAAACTATATAAGCGAGAAATTTCAATGTTAATGAGAAAAAACTATCACGGTGGATCCATAATGAATCTACAGATAATAACATCCGACTACAGACGACTATTTCATATTTTGTTTCTTAGCAAAGGTCGCTTTTTGTGGAGTGAACGTTCTTGTAAAACTTAATGAATTTCCTTTCCTTTATCTGAGCAGCTGCCGAAAAACATAATATGTTAATTTGTTGAAGAAAATAGAACAAACACTCATTCTAATTTGAAGCACAATTTTGTGTAATAATTCAAATCTTGGAATAAATGGGAGTTTTGGCGGGAAAACGAAAAAGATTGCATCACCGCATTGAAGCATTTTATTCGTTAAGTGCTGGATTACAGGCATGAGTGTGGGAAAGTGGTATAATGATGGTGAAACGTTTTTTTTTCGTGTTGTTTCCAAAACTCCATAGAAGCTTCTAGTAAAGTTGCCACCACTTTACTAGGAGTATGACTTGACTAGACTATGACTTGAATTGATGACTTCGACTGTGACTGGAAAAAAATAAAAAAACCGTTTATCACATGTGTACCAAAGCATATACATAATAAATGTAATTTTAATTATGTTCAATTAATAGCGTACTGGGCAAGTCCATGACATAATATAATTAAATTATCTTTCAATTACTCATCCATTCATTATTATTCTGTTCTTTATAAAGTTTCATTTTTTGGTGCGTAAAATAAATAGACTATACCTATCTACCTCTATATACTAGACTATATCTATCTACCTGTGTAGTGTCATATTATAACTACTAAACACTACCTACTACTATACCATACTAATAAATATTTGGACTATACACTAGCCGCGATGACCTATAGACAGTTCAAATGCTCCAGCCCATTACCAGTAGATAGCGTACCCAACATTTTCTATGTAGGTATCTCTATATGTACTCTAATAGGGTGAAATTTATGGTAGGTTATTTTTTTAAATTGTTTTGGTTCCATACCTCCGTGTATTTAGCCAGTGTCAAGTACTTAATTGATAATGTATCAAGTTAATGATATTTCACGCAAATATGTGTAAAGTCACAGTCGAAGTCATCAAGTCAAGTCATAGTCAAGTCATAGTCTAGTCAAAGTCATACTCCTAGTAAAGTGGTGGCAACTTTACTTGAAGCTTCTATGGAGTTTTGGAAACAACACGAAAAGAAACGTTTCACCTTCACTATACCATTTTCCCACACTCACGCCTGTAATCTAGCACTTAACGAATAGAATGCCACCAATTTTATGCACTAACACTGAAAATAACACAAGTTTTGGAAAATAATACAATGCGGTGATGCAATCTTTTTCGCGTTCCCGCCAAAAAACTTCATGTTTTTTAATTACATGCTCATCAACACTTAGTACATTCAATTTCATAATACTTATTATGTACTTACCCATAGCACAAGTTTATCCGGTGCATTTCCAAAGTTGATCAAACCTTTATAGGTCTTTACTATTTCAGTTATAGGAAGAATAAGTACATAATTGAAGGGTTGAGAATAAAAAGGGTTTAACTGTCAAATTGATAGTTTCGAAAAATTAACTTTAAACTTCAACGGCTTTATTTTAATGTAGAGTGCTTATAAGGTAATAGAAAAGGTTTATGTAAGTTTCAGTTGCTTGAAAATGTATTAACTCTATTTTTAAAACACTGAATATAGTAGTAATTCATACAATTACTGTAAAAATATATAAAATAATTATGATAATGTTTTTATGCTAAGCAAACTGTATTCCTGTGACAGATACACCGTTTTTAGACTCAATATCTCGAGATTTCAGCCTCATTTCGGTATTTTGAGAATGTATTATTGTAGATAATTTCACGCTGAATCGAACGATACCCATAAGTCATTTTGTGAAAAAAAAAAAACCAGTTAAACTCTTTTTGTTCTCACCCCTTCAATTATTTATTCATTTATTTATTTATTGAACCACACAAAATGTTTTAACACAAATGACAGGATATATTTATTGCCTATGGGTTAAGAACTTTTTCAAACTGGAGCAGTATGATGAGGTAAGTGATTAACAGACCCACAAATTTGAACGGCAACGAGATATCTATGTTCAACATGCGCAGGAGTCTAAACGACAGGTCGCGCGTCTCAGTGAACGCCAGGAGTGCGCGAGCTACTCTTCGTCCGGCTTTATCTGCAAATTAACAAGAACTATCTTTATTATTGACTGTAGTTGGCTCGCCCTTACTTAGTACTGATGATCGACTGACCCGATAGCTCTGTTGATGGTAATGCTGCCTTCTGAACTGTGGGTTGTGGGTTCGATTCCCACCCAGGACAAACATTTATGTGATGTACATCGATGTTTGTTCTGTGTCTGGGTGTTATATTGTATTCTATGTATGTATTTACAAACAAAAAGTATCTAAGTATTGTATAAGTTATCTGGTTCTCATAGTACAAGCTTTGCTTAGTTTGGGGCTACATGGCGTTGTGTGAGATGTCCACACATATTATTATTATTATTTAGTAATTTTACGTTTATGGAAAAATAGCCTCTCTTTTAAATAATTAAATCAGAAGGAAAAGTCATGAAAATCCCTTGTCCTTTAGGTCTACGTCTAAAGTCCCTATCTGTCAACCTATCCTCCGTTTCCCTTTCAATCATTTCCCTTTCTCGCGTCTTTTCCTTCTCAATACCTACAACCTTAACTTCTGTGTTATTCGACTACATGCGAGCATTGTGGAATAAATAAAAAAATTACAATGATGTTTGGAACCCACCTAGCTGGTTTTCATAGAGCCTTGAAGCCAATAGCTCCCTCAACTTTTTCACTTCGTTATGCACGCTGTCGCTAAAAGCGCAAGGCGCAAATAGAGGAGCCATTAAAATCACGATTAACCCCACATTCAGAATGACTACACTTGTTACTACCGCGCCAATACGTATAGCGTGCAGTGAAAACTGATAAAGGCAACCTAAAATATCTACAAATGCCATTACTATAATTGCCAGCAACTGGAAAAAAAATACAGTTTAAATAATTAGTATTAGTATCATTATATTATAATATTAGTAGTATTATTGAAGTAAAACTTCTTTACGCGCTTGACTTAGGGAGTAAGCTGGTGAATGCGAAGCGAACAGATGTGGAATTTGGTTCACGTAGATCTCCATTCTCAACATAAAAAAGTTATTTTTTTATTATTATGTTGGTATGTCCAGTAAAATGACAATTTACAATAATCAAGATGGCGACATTTACATTAAATAAAGTTATACCGGGTGATAGATGGAGCTACTAAAGAAACTTCAGTCGTGTGGTAAGCCTTTAACAATGCCGCGAAACGTTACGCTTCAACATTTATTGCGCGGCCGGCTAAGGAATGTAACAAGCGTCTCTGTTCCCTGATATATATAATCTGGGAGTTTTAAAGGTAAACCGGTACCTTCTAGGCAAGCACGTTCCGCGTCGTTACTTACCATCAGGTGAGACAGTGGTCAAATGGAAGCCTATCATAAGTAAAATAATAAACGCGAAAATACCAGAGAACCATTAAAAATTACTGAGTCTGCCTATATTAAAATAGTCTTCTACAGTGTAACTGTTCTAATTATACTAATTATTCTTCTTACCTGCCACTTAATACCATCAATCAAAAAGTCATACGCTTCCACTACTATCTGATATAGATCCATTAATTTCTTCATGCTACATTGAGCCATATTCCAGTGGTTATTTTTAAACCACACAAATTCCTGTGGTTTTTTTCCTGATTCAGATATAGCGCTAGATAAAGATGATTCCATGCAATAATTGATCCACTTCAACCTTGGTGTGAGAAGATTTAGAAGATGTCCAATGTAATGCACTTCAAGTACATACACAATGTATACCGGTATGAATTGTGTTGGACTATACTGTACGACACCGACCGCAACCGGTGTAACGAAAAGCATTACAACCAAAACGCACGTGAGACTCGCTTGCACAACGTTCCGAATGCAGCCAATAGAGACCTTCGGCCTGCACCCAACTTCCGCATCGAACTTGTTCAGCTCGCTATAAAAACTCTGCATCAATTTACTTCGACCGAAACTTAACAAGATGGTAATAATGTTTTGTGCTATAGTAGCTACTATCATGATATCCACTGAAATTACGGCATCTCCAACCGTCAAACAAATTAAGACAATACTCCAAATTACAAATATCATAAAAGTTAATAATGCGTAGATTGATTTTTCTTTCCCGATCAAGGGCATTCTGCCCAATCCGAATATCAATTCTGATATAATGAACATCTTCGATATGGGATCAACGTGTGGCTTATCATTTTCGTTCACAAATGTGTTGACGCGGACAGTAGGAGGCGACATTTTGACGACTTGAGTTGTGAACTAATGACGAAGAATTGTCCATGGCATGCCTCAGGCAATACTAGCATCGTACGCACAGTCAATATTCAAAGTAATTATAGCTTGGACAATATTTTCATCTACCCATAGTGCGCAGGGAGTCATTAAATTAATTTAATATCAAGACAGCCTGATAGTGACGCAACGACAGGACTGGAAGTGTCGAACATTAATTAATTAAATCGAAATATTACCCAGGGCTGTCGATCAGATCATACTATGTTATGTGTATTTATGTAGTTTATGTGCTATCGGAGTCTAAAATGTTTAGATAGATAAATAGATAAACTTTTTATAGACACCAAGATGACGAAATACAAAACAGGAGCTTATCAGTTTTGAAATTAGATTCTTTAATAAGAGAAGATTCTTTAATAAATAAGATTTACTTGCACCAGTATTGAGAAAGAGAACTGCTTTTTTTTCAAACTCATATATTGTAATGGGTTTGCTATATATTATTTGACAATAAGCACTTTGTAATTTTATATGCTTAGTGAAATAACTTCATGTTAAGTACCTACTATAATTTTGACTTGTAAAAGTGCTAAAATTAGCCTATTTGCAATAAATCTTTTGACTTTGACTTTAATATCTCACTGCGTTCAGTAAGGTCTAAAATACAATATCTAGGCACATATTACTTTTTAAATAATATTTGTAGCATCGATTCCTTTTTACTGATATAAGTCTGTTCTTCATTTAAAGTTGACTCATTAACATAATTGTATTTGTTGTGATATTTATCAAAAATACTATGATTTAAATATAATCTAATATTAATATTTTTACAAAAAAGGCTTTCTACCTATCCCAGACGACTATCGTGAGCGACCGATTTTCGATGCAAGTAATAATAAAATTCTATGCTCTATGCCTAATCAACAACAATAACATCGACCTTGTAACGTAGATTTGTGTATGCAATTACCAACCACAAGGTGGTAAACATTTTCGGACCGAGAGCATGCTTGTTGTTGACATATATTTACTTTCAAAGTTTAAAAAAAGCATAGCATAATGTACCGTACAATATTACAAGTACGACTTAAGCAAAGAACATTTGGTTTATTTATGCATAAGCTCGTATCGCTTCCCCACAACAACAATTTTATTTCAGAGAGCACACGGCAGCGATTTCACATTTCAAATGATGCTATTATTCTTTTATTTTTAGACGGGTTATTTAAAAGAAGAATATTTGTACCGATTTTTTAAACATTTTTACATTATCTAAATGCAGTAAAAAAACGAGTGTGCTTTAGACTGTTTAGACCTCAAAAAAGTAAAACTTTTTAGTTAAGCTCCATCTATTGGTCTATTGGCGGTATAACTTTGTTTTTGCTCTGTTTAATGTTAGTGTCGCCATCTTAGGGTGGAGTTCACCAGATTTTTAACCGGCCGGTTATCAGTTTAACGGTCTATTAAACCGTTTTTGGTGTTCACCACAACATAATAGACGGTTAAATACCATAAACACCCGATTATTTTAACCGACCTCGACAACCTCGTCGTTTAAATCTCGGTTACGCCATATGATGCATTTTTCTGAGCTGTCTTTGCGATCAGAGCAACATAGTTGGTTACGTTATTATATTTCTGGACTTATAAGTGAAAAAAAAAATATTTATGAACACTTCACACAGCGCCATCTATCCAGAAACTAAGGAAGCTTGTACTATGGGAACCAGATAACTGATAAAATACTTAGATACTTTTTGTTTGTAAATACATACATAGAATACAATATAACACCCAGACACAGAACAAACATCGATATTCATCACACAAATGTTTGTCCTGCGTGGGAATGAACCTTTTTGGACGAATTTTAATTCTACCTACATATGTAAATAAGTATGTCTTCATACCCAGATGATGTAATTATTTTTCCCAGAAATAATTCTCTGGCAAATTTACCTACCCAAATTGGAAACTGTAGTGCAATAGTTCTATGCGTACGCTACTAATGCACTTTTAAAATTGAAAGTATTATATTTTATGCTGCTAAATACAAATAATCCGTCATGGTATCGACTACGTACTGATAAATGACTTCGCAAATAAGTTGCCTTACAACGTTCATTCATTCTGAATGCCGCACTGACCGGGCGATTTAGTGATCATGGTCCGATTTTGCGTGGTGAACAGCAAATATTTAATCAATCGTTTAAACGACGTTTGGGAATTCACCTGCCGATTTCGTAAACGTTCTGTTATCATACATTTGGTGAACTCCACCCTTAAAATTGTAAATTCTCATTTACCGGACACACCAACATAATGAAACATTTTTTTAACTTTTTTATCTTAACAATGGAGATCTACGTGAACCAACTTCAACATCCGTTCGCCTCGCATTCACCAGCTTACTCCCTAAGTCAAGTGTGCGTAAAGAAGTTTTACTTTAAAAGTCATTATCTCACCACAGCATATACCGGAAGGTATATTAATTATTTGGCAACTCAATTTTTTTACTTCCTCCTTTGAGGAGAAATGGCGTCGCACGTCTTGTGCATTTCCCACAACTCAAATTATTACGAACAAAAAAACATACAAACTATATTATATCAGCCTCTATGGTGTGGTGGTTGAGCAAGTTGGCGTAACCCGGAGACGACGGGTTCAATTCCCGCGACAGGACAAGTATTTGTGCACAGAAAAAACCTAGTTAGGATCTATGTATGTGATCGTTGGATGTTATTATTAATTAATTAATATTAATATAAAGAAACACGATTTTTTCTGCAGTTTGGTAGATCTCTATCTAGTTGAGAGTGTAAAATGAGAACATGTTTAAGGAGGAACGACATCGACACGAAATAGAATAACACAATCATAAGTTGGCAGCGAAGCAAAATTACATAATCACAGCGTATAAAACCTCATGGATTCCCGGTCCACAAAGTTTACGAGGGGGTTTTTATGCTTTATGATGTACCCTACAAATCGCAATTTCTTTGGCGTAAGTGCGCCGTCATAAAATTATTTTATAGAAATGCTTTATCTGCCCAACGTCACGGACTTATGTGACAGATACCTGTATATGATATATCTTATCTGAAAAGATGTTAAGCTAAATTTAAATAAAGCAGAAAATAAATAATATATGAATGCTAAAATGCATTTTAGTACTTACCAACATACTTAACTTTTACTATTAGAAACACTATCAAAACCTAAGTTTCGATGTTGCTGTCCGATTAGATTAAATAAACAACCATTTCTTTTCATTTATTAATCAGAAACCACAGCTCTTAAAATCACCATATATCATGATAAAGTGATTCGTCATAAAAGCTAGAAATAAAAGACAAACAGACGATTCACTTGTACCTATATTATGGTTAGGTTAATTTACTGCCAATATCAAATCTATCTATCTATCTAAATACTATTAGATTTTCCATCTAAAAATGCACCTATCTATATAGCGTACAGAATATTCAATTCCCAGCACCAGTCGCCACATGCACTGCCGGCTGACTGGCAGTTTGGCACGATGTTATTACGCCGCAGGGAACCCAAATCGAATTATATCCTCAGAGCCTTTTGCAGAATACAAGCTCCGCGTGGTTGTTCTTCAAATCTTGTGTTAGCGTGAAACGTAACGCACAAACAAATTGAATCATGAATTGTATAGCAGATGAGATAATCATTTAATTCAACTGTTTATATATTTTGACAAATTATAATGCTAAATCTAAGCTACTATAAAACTAAACCTATAAGCTGAAAAAACAAAAAAAATCGAGAGTGCTTTAGACCCCACGACTGGAGTAAAACTTCTTTAGCTCCATCTATTGGCCGGTATAAAATTGTTTTTTCTTTGATTAATGTTAATCTCGCTATCTTGACAATTGTAAATTGTCATTTTACCGGAAATACCAACATAATAATACAAATTTTAAGTAATTTTTAACTTTGCTATGTTGACAATGAAGATCTACCTTAATCAACAAAATTTCAACTTCCGTCCGCCACGAATTTTTCGTCACGAATTTACTAGCTTACTCCCCAAGTCAAGCGTGCGTATAAAAGTTTCACTTTAAAAAAGAAACCAATTAAAAGAAAACTTAACGTGCCCAGTATGCTGTCAGCATTGCTACGTTGAATGGCAATGCTCAATGTTTGGCCGAAGTAGAAGCCAGCGTTTTGGTGTTGTTACCATTTAAAGTATTAATGCATCGCCATTTTGTGAACACTCTTATCTTACCCTAAAGCAATATATTATTTACTTATATAGATAGAACATCAAATAAATTATTTAATAACGCGTCTCTTCTTCCTAACCAATAATAAAAGGTGGAGGCGAAGTTAATTTAATAAACACGTCGTATATCACGTGGCACTTATCGCCGTTAATTAAAATTAATATTATTAGAAAACGCAGCTCGTATAATGTTTCTCTCTTAGCATAATTAAGGATCGGTTATTCTCGTAAGAGCGTGGGATCGTAGAATGTTTCAACAAATAGGCCTTTCCCGGGTTGTGTACCAATTAATAAGGGAGGAAGGTCGGCATCCGATACCACAATCAATCATCAGGCTTCATACGCGATCGACCGATAAATCGTTGAAGGCAGATTTTTGTTACCCTAACAAAATTGGTTTACCAAATCTATAGGTACCTACATGACTTACATAATACTCTAAGCGTAGGGACAAAACCTTGTTATTGAACGCCCTAACATCAAATATCCATAATCCATAAATATTCCAACACCAATTACCTATTCATATAAAGAACCGGATATTTGATGTTGTAAAATGTGGAAACTCACTGAATCAGTCTACATTTACACACGATCTTCCTTATTTACTTGGCGTTTCGATGGTGGTTTCATAATTTCTTTTCAGTTTTGCAAATTACAGGAAATTCAAAGCAACATTATGTTATGTGGAAAGTATAACTTTATGTTGCGCAATACAATTGGAAAATAATAATAAAATGTTTGGACATATACAACGCCATCTAGCCTGAACTGTGGGTCGTGGGTTCGATTCCCACCCAGGACAATCATTTGCATGATGAACATAGGTGTTTGTTCTGTGTCTGGGTGTATTTACAAACTAAGCAAAGCTTGTACTATGGGAAAACCATAGAACTGATACAATACTTAGATACTTTTTGTTTGTAAACCCACAACCCACAGTTCAGAAGGCAGGATTAACATCAACTGAGCTATCGGGTCAGTCATACTACAAAATTCATATTTTTCTAGTAAATTTTCCGTGAGTGTCACCAAACACTATAAAAGTGTGCTGCGAAGTAGAAAATAAACATTTTTCCGCAAACAAGCGCCTGACATACGATACAAAATAAAACGCCTTTCAATCAACAACTTTTGACTCCCCATAGGAAATACGTAGTGATTATATTTTCTTCTCATACACCGTCGATATTTGAAAGAAGAGATGTTTGCGCAACTGTATTTCCGAGTTTGTCAATACTATAACAACTTGTTAGTATAGTAGTAGTTGTATTTAGCCAGTGTTAAGTAATTGATAATTTCTCAAGTTAATTAATATATATATATATATACATATATATGTTTTATATATATATGACTATAAGACTTGGCACAAATATATATATATATGTGTGTGCCAAGTCATCAAGGCAAGTCATAGTCTAGTCTAGTCAAGTCATACTCCTATTAAAGTGATGGCAACTTTACCAGAAGCCTATATGTAGTTTTAGAAAAAACACGAAAATAAACTTTACCATCATTATACCACTTTCCCACACTCACGCCTGTAATCCAGCACGTAAAGAATAAAATGCCACCAATTTTATGCACTAACACTAGGAGTATGACTTGACTAGACTAGACTATGACTTAACATGATGACTGGGACTGTGACTTGACTTGACACACTATATGATATTAATTAACTTGAGATATATCAATTACTTGACACTGGCTAAATACACAAAAGTGTGGAGCCAAAACCAAACAAAAAAAATACAAATAATATTATATTTATACTGTTTATATTTTATTCATGAGGTGCTGTATTTTGATGCCACAAAGAGGACGGCGCAACGCCTTACACAGCCTTAATCAATCCAGATGAATCTCCCATGTATGCAAAATTTGGTGATTACGTAAATGGCTGCCAATCACAATCACATGGCATGTTGGCGCTCGTGAACTTTCGATCAACAAGGTGCTCTTCGTGGCGTCATTAATCACTGACGGCCCTGTTGTACACCGTACACTGACAGTGGATAATCTCACTTTTTCAGAGACAATTTCTAACCTTTACTTTTCCAAATAAAAATAAAATAGTCTCCATAAAAAAGACGTGAAAATTGTATGAAAATGTAAAACTTACGCAATTATGATCACAATTGAAGGGATGAGATAAAAAAGGGTTTAACTGATTTTTTCACAAAATGACTTACGGATATCGTTGGATTCAGCGTGAAATTATCTACAATAATACATTATCAAAATACCGATATGAGGCTTAAATCTCGAGATCTTCTCTTCAGATAAACCGTTTTTAGACTAAAAACGGTTTATCTGAATACAGTCATTACATATAAAAACATTATTATATTTATTATATTATATTTTTACAGTAATTGTACGAATTAGTAGTATGTTTTGAATTTTAAAATAGAATTAATACATTTTGAAGCAACTGAAACTTTCCTAAACCTTTTCTATTTCTGGATAAGCACTCTACATTAAAATGAAGCCAAGAAGTCCATTTTAAAGCAGAATTGAGTGACTGGGCTTCACCTGGCATTTATAAAAGTAGAAACAGGCTGTATGATTTATATTCTCAGAAATCAGATAATATTTATGACAGTAAATTTACTGAGTATTTAAAATCTTATTCAAAAATTTTTAAACGCGTTTGCCAGACAGCTAAGTCTCTGTACTTGAGTAAGAAAATCAATAGAGCGGACGACAAAATTAAAGCAACCTGGAAAATAATTAATACCGAGACCGGCAAAACTAAACCTCGGCACCGAAAACTCACTCTTAGTATTAATAACAGATTAATATCTAAAGACAGTGAAGTTGCTGGTGCATTTGAGGATTTTTTCGTAAATATACCTGTAGTTACCACTCGGTCATTAAATTCATCGACTAGTGAGTCTTGTGCAATTCTTGCAGAGTGTGTTGATAAATGTGAAGTAGTTTTTAGATTTAGACATATTAATTCGGCTATAATTGTTAAGACCTTTAGGTCACTTAAAATAAAGAATACTGAGGATCTTTGGGGAATGTCTACCAGGGTTTTAAGTGGCATTGTCACATTAATCGCACCATATTTAGCAGAAGTATTTAATAAATGTGTAGACGAAGGAGTTTTTCCCAACGTAATGAAAAATAGTAAATTGATTCCATTATTTAAGTCTGGAAATAAGAATGATCCATCGAACTATAGGCCAATTTCTGTGTTACCTGCAATAAGTAAAATTTTTGAAAAAGAAATTCTTAATCAGTTGTTAACATTTTTTAACCTTAACGGACTGTTTCACAGTCAACAGTTTGGATTTACAAAAGGACGATCAACTACAGATGCAGGCGTAGAACTCTTTATACATATACTTGGTGCTTGGGAGAAGTCACAGGATGCCATAGGTATTTTTTGTGACTTATCCAAAGCATTTGATTGCGTATGTCACGAAACCCTAATTTGTAAATTAAAGCATTACGGGGTTTGTGGGAAAGCTCTTGATCTTGTCTCTTCTTATCTTGGTAATAGAATTCAGACAGTTGAAGTTAATGGAGCAAGATCATCTGGTTCTATCACTAAAATGGGGGTCCCGCAGGGTTCAATACTAGGACCATTCTTATTTTTGGCCTATATTAACGATCTTCCATTTTTTGTAAAGAACCTATGTGATATTGTTTTGTTCGCAGATGATACGTCTCTTATTTTTAAGGTTGACCGATCTATTAATGATTTTGACGACGTTAACAAGGCAATTTCACTGGTTTTGAACTGGTTTACTAAAAACAATCTACTGTTAAATAGTAAGAAAACTAAATGTATTAAGTTTTCGTTACCTAATGTTAGGGGGTCTCCTACAAATTTATTACTGAATGGTGAGCCATTAGATTTAGTACCATCTGTCACGTTCCTTGGCATAACTATAGATTCTAAATTACAGTGGGGTCCTCACATATCAAACATTGCTGGTAGATTGAGCTCTGCTGCATATGCTGTGCGTAAAATCAGACAGTTTACTGATGAAGCCACTGCAAGATTAGTATACTTTAGTTACTTCCACAGTATTATGTCATACGGCATCTTACTGTGGGGTAAAGCCGCGGACATACAATCAATTTTTGTCTTACAGAAAAGAGCAATTCGTTCCATTTATAACATGAAATCCCGCGACTCTCTCAGGGAACGATTTAAGGAGATAAATATTCTTACAGTGGCTTGTCAATACATTTACGACAATTTGATGTACACTCGCAAAAACATTAGCTCTTTTCCCAGATATTGCGATATTCATAACTTTAATACTAGGAACAAAAATAAATTGAAAGTTCCAAGATTCAGACTGCAGAAAGTTAATGGTTCATTTATGGGAAACTGTATACGCTTTTATAACAAGTTGCCCGACGGTATCGAACAATTGTCAATGCGTAAATTTAAATTATTCATAAAGTCAAACTTAATGAAAAAAGCCTATTACACAATAAATGATTATGTGTCGGACAAAAAAGCTTGGCCTGAATATCCCAAGCTTAGCGGTATGAAATCTTAGGTACTTTGCCTATTGCCTATTTCTATCTATAAATTCAGTTTCTATTTGTAATGTTTATAATAAGATAATCACGGTATTTTTCTTGCACCGGTGTGACGTGGTGGTTATTTTTGTAACATATTCATTATCTCAACTGTAATGAATTATATACATTGTAAAAGACAGTAGAAAGAAGACAAAAAAAATACATCACTGTAAAGTTTCTTGTAGCTTCTTCTTTACAGTTGTAATCGAAGCTTCGGATCAAAGTTTTCAATTCTGCATTGTGCCGGATTGCTTGCACCAGTAGTGAGAAAGAGAACTGCTTTTTTTTTTTCAAACTCATATATTGTAATGGGCTTGCTATATTATTTGACAATAAGCACTTTGTAATTTTATATGCTTAGTGAAATAACTTAATTTTTAGTACCTAGTATAATTTTGACTTGTAAAAGTGCTAAAATTAGCCTATTTGCAATAAATCTTTTGACTTTGACTTTGACTTTGACTTTTCTCGAAACTATCAATTTGATAGAAAAATTTAGCCCTTGAATTAAGTTTTAATCAATCAAAAAAGCAAATTAATTGCAAATATGATAAACGTGTCTTTCATATTCTACAGAAGCATACAATAACGTATCCACCGATTTATTGAAGCTTGACTATAAGACTGAACTTGGACGTGAATTCGACTCGACTTTGTAACTAAATACCTTCTCCTACTGTTCTGTTGTTAATTTCATTATAAGAGCTGTTACAAACCGTATTTTAGTTGCACCTGCGCACTGCACCTGACTGAGAGTAACTAAACGTTACTCACGAATGCAGGTCGTCACTCGCACATTTCGTGCTGATGAAATCAGTTTGATTTGATATACGAACAAATACGAGTACAACCGTTTTAGCTCACGCATGTACTGTTGATGAGTGAATTGAAACGGTTTACTGATACCTACTTTTTCATATTTGATGGACTATTATGTGTATGATGATTGGACTATGATTAATATTCAGTTTTCAGTTTACTTGTAGTGGTAGTTACCTATTTAATGAAACAAAATGTTTATTTACTTAATTCAACCTTAATAGCATAACAAAGTTACTTTGCCTCAGTCTGTAAGCAAAATGCGCGTTTACTATAATTTGCTCATTAATTTTTCGCAGTAATAGCTCAATTATATTTTTATAGTAGAGACACAACGCATAACTATACAATAGAGTTAAAACTAGTAAAGCTTGAACACTGCCTTACATCGTACTATTGCCCTCGTAAATAATAATGCAGCGTCCTAAATTCAACCCTGGACAATGCCGGTGTCACCGCTAAAGTTTGATTAATGAACTTCCAATAAATCCGCACAAAAACCTTTTCAAGAAAACTGTTTGCGAAACAGATTTACATCGGCGGAGTTTCGAAAGTGAATAGATGGGCACAATAGACTTAACAATTAATTTGAAAAAAATAATGAAATATTCCTTACATGAGAAAGATGACTTATTAATATAAAAAACTTCTATAAATAAACAACACCGCAGCAAACTTCCCCTTTTTTGGGGAAATGCATCTCAAATCAAAAATCGCCGACGACAAAAATTCTAAGAATTTGTAGAACTTGTATACAAAGTTTCATCAAATAAAATCAAAAAATGAACTATGTTACAGCTGGAATACATCAAAAACATTACATTTCTGTAATATATATTTAAATTAAAATAAATTAGATATGTCGTGTGGTCCCGGTGCGAGAATAGGACCACTCCATCTCACCCTGCGGGTGCCTAAGAGTTGGCTAAGGGAATATTTAGGAAATGGGCAGCAACATTCAGTTCTGTATAATTTTTTAAAAGCTTTTAGTTGCAATAAAAATGATCTTGTATAGAAAAACTGAACATTGATAATGCTTAAACAAATAAAATATTAGCCTATTTCCAGGTATAGCTAACCAATCCTGATACATTCACATTCTAACTTCCAAGACCATTAAACTTAATTAAACCTGCAGCTCTTGAATACAAAACCGTTCAAAGGCACTGCTTACCTGCAAGGAGTTATGCCACGGGCTGACCGTCATTACGGGCCGGAAGGCTGAACTCTCGAGTTGAAACGGCATCCTCAACCAAGTTTCAAGATTTAACTGCGTACCCTCCTAATTAGTGACCTTTAATGCCTTTAATGTGTGCAAGCGGACTGCGGCTTATCCTCACTTGAAGAGTTCGTATGCCATTACAGTTGCTAGGCGCCTCTGAGTACAAAACATTGAGAAATTTACTAAACTTGGGTTGACGTATTAATCAAATTTCTAAAAAGCCCGTCGGTTTCTGTGTATTATTTCAACTGCTCTCAGTTAAGCGTAATTGAAGCTTTAGTTACAGCAACATCATGCAAATACTAATCTCGCTAAAAAGTAATACATATTGTATTTCTTTTTCCTAATTCTACCCAAAACACGCTCGCTACCTCAGCATTTTGTAATGATATCTTTTATATTCATAATACAAGGGGATCCGTTACCTTTCATTATCTAATGCAAAGTCCTACTCCCAGGTTTTTGAAATAAATAATGACTTTATTTAATGTACTTTTCCATGATGAGGAATGCCGACTTATTTATCGTATATTATAAACAATGTTACCTAAGTCATTAGCACTAAATCTATATGAAAATGAAACCGTTAAGTTACCTAAATTTTTCTTACTATGTACTAACAATAGCTTCCATTTCCAAAATTAATTTGCTTTCGAGCCATAAAATAACCAATAAATTGTAGCAGAAAGCTTAATTACTAACAGTTTAAGAGCAGCCCAAAATGGCTCAGCATGAGTTGTGAGACTTTTATAGTTGCGCACAGTTTACGGCTTAACGTCACTTACGAATATTAATTTCTACGCTACGGCTACGACCTCGTATGCATGCACAATGCAGGTGCTTGAAAATCAATATTACACATGCACGTAAACGCTAATAGGCTGTCGAACAAAAGTCATCAAATTAATGTACCATAGAAAGTAAATTTATAACATCACAAAATGTAGGTAACTTAAGGAGAATAGGTCCATAAAATATATTTTGTAGTATTTATAAATTGCTGTATTGATACCTGTGATAATGGTTTTTTAATTCAAAGCCAATTTCATACTTTACCAGCAATCTGGCAATAGAAAAAATTCTGCAAAACTCCCGTACCTCAAATTTATATAAAATTCAAATGTTCTAGAGAGAATTTCTATATTCAAAAATAGTGAAAGAAGAGTATTCTTTCAGCTTTCGTTTTCTTTAATAAGATTGAGGTAAGCGTTGTATTTTTTTTAATAATTTTAAATACAGTCAAGGTAGCCAAGGTGATGCCATTTTTTACATAACAGTGTAACAATACATAAAGTTTTTGCGTGTGAAGTGTAGTCAAGCAAACCCCTAAAGACATGTCCAACCTAAAACATGACACTTTCCTTGCACACAATCTTTGTTTTCAGGTTGTCGCGGTCCACAACACTCCTCTTTATATTTACGGCGCCCAGATATTTTTGAATTATGACACTTTGCTGTTCTTTGACAGTTTCGCATAAATATTGAACTGAATTTTAAAAAACTTTGGAAATTTAATTGTTTTTTGTTAACAATGAGAAAGTGCCTTGGCGGAAATGGAAAACTTGCAGTTTATTTTATTACTAGAGATACATATTTCATCCAATTATTATAGAAATTTCATGTTGCAAGTTTAAAAATCAACGGTTTTTACTCTCGCACAATGTTATCGAAAGGTACGATCTGATAGAAACCGAAAATATGTTTTTACTGTGCTTTTCTGTTCTTTGTTGACGAGAAACATCTGCTAACTGAAAATGGATAGTGCTACCTACTTAGTCAATAACATTAATGGTATCCATCGATCACATACATAGATCCTGGACCCTAACTAGGATCCTTTTTGTCTAGGGACCCAGGAACTACGAAGACCATGGTCCCACAACACCCAGACTCACGAACAAATATTTGCGCTTTTTTTCTACGCACAAATGCTTGTCCTGCCGCGGGAATCGAACCCGCCGCCTCCTGGTTATGAGCCAACCTGCTTAACCACCACACTACAGAGGCTGTCACTCTCAATGTACTGATAGTAGGCTAAAGTATTTGGACTAACGATAGATCAGTGCGGCCAATATACAGTTAATGTGTGTGTAGGAGCTATTTGAATTCAGCGGTAGGTAGTCAGTTGCATTGTAGTAGTTATAAAGCTTTATTCCACAAGCTATTATGGAATAAAGGCGAGAGTTTTATTGTTATACTAACACAAGATTTCGCAAGTTATGATAAATTGTAACTAAACTGAACAGCCCACAACGAATGTTGTAATGTGTTAAAACTTCCAAATAGACCTGTTGTTATGCCACGAGTCACGACCCAAAATTTTTCATATGTTATAGGACACCTAGGTATAATTTTAAGCTTTTATTTCTTCCTTGACTGACGTTGCAAGTATTTATAATAAATAACCTAAAAGTTGCTTTAAATTGTCTTCGGCTTTATATTAAAGCTAAAAGCTAGATACGACAAGTAAACCATGTCGAGGCATCTTACGAGCATTCCCTAGACAAATCTTCTCGAACCTTCCAAAGTTACAAGTAGCTTCGATTGCCAGATACAAACTGGATAAAGTTTCTGAGGCTTTACCAACACGCCTTACTATTTTATTTTCCCACTATTAAAGCTATCTGCTTGGAGAAGTTACGTAGCGTAAAGCTCTACGAAACTATGTCTACGGATTTTGTCTACAGTGTAGACACGACGTAGCCTTGCTACGAGATGTGACTATAGAACAATGCATGATTCTACGTAAATAACCTGTGTCCGTAATATCAGTTTTGTGCTATCAAGTGGACCGCCTGGCATTTCAGGATGGCGCATAAAAATCCTTACTAAACTTTGAGGTTTGACTATTTGACAAAAGAAAATCCACCTGCATTTTAGTATTTTAAAAATTCAATGTTTTTAAAACCTGTGAAATGCTTTTTGTGCAGTCAAAGGATAGCAAAACAAAAGCTGGAGTTCGTTACCGCCAGCCTTTAGCGGTCTGAGAGGCCACTTTCATGACATCTGAGTGTTTTCTCCGGTTTATGTTTCCACATTTCTGCACACGTAAAGAATTTTGAGTCTGAATGTGACTGGAGCTCCTAAATCTCCCCACATCAAACGTAATTCCACACATTTTTGAGTAAAAGTCTGTATGTCTCCGCAAATTGTCCATCTCTAAGAAAAAAATACAAAATAAGGTAGGCACTTTTATAAGGATCTCAAAAATATATTTCATTTTAGATTCTGTAAATGCCTGCTTATTTACCTACCTAAAATAGTCCACGCAGCTTTGGTATCCCGATTCAGTCTACGCTGATTAGATTGCGATGGTTTTAAAGAGAATCTTTCATCTTCCGGGAAATTACTTTTCCTCCATTAAATTATTGCATTTTATTCTCTTGGCTACGTATTTCTTTATAAAATCTCCATTTTAAGGGCGAAATTTTTACATAGAATATTTTTTTAATTTCTTTTAGTTGATATTGATTTACGTTTAACAACCAACTCGCCTGGTGGCAAACGATGGTTTGCCAAACTTTTTTATCTATACAGGAGTAAACTTTTTTATCGAATTAAAACTTTTTTTTGGGGAGTAAGCTTGGACTGAAGTTGAAGTTGGTTCACGTAGATCTCCATTGTCAAAATAACAAAGTTAAAAATGTGTATTATTATGTTGGTACGTCCGATAAAATGGCAATTTACGATAATTGTCAAGACATTAACATTAAACAAAGCAATAACAAAGTTATAGCTGCCGACCGATGGAGCTAAACCAAAGAATTAATTAATCTCCCTTCGCTCTGTTCTCCCTCTTTCCGCATTGCTTCACTCTTCACCTATCCACCAGTTAGAGAAAAAGAATAGTCAATTTTAACTCTCTACTATTCTCTACTATTTTTACTCTTTGGTCACAAGATAAAAGTTGACATTGACATTACACGCGAAAACGAAATGGTAATACATAGTATCTTCTACTTGGTCTGTGATGGTAAAGCAATTTCGACGATAATTTGTTTTCTCAGCAAAAATAACTATTATCGTTCTGGTAATAATTGAAACTAAAAATGGGTGATATCACTGGAAGTCCAAACACCAGCATCTCAGTTAAACCACCGGACTCGTCGAAGACCACTGATGACAACCAGAAATGGTACTTTTAAACTCCATGTTAAGGGCTCTATGTATAATTTTAGTCCGCATAAATCTGCTAATGCATCAGTAGATTTAGTAACTGTAAGAAATGGGCGTTTCAATAGTCGTCGACTTTTAGATGGTTTAACAAAAACGGTAACGGTGGGTCGTCGATATTAAATACCTGGTGGGACCTGTCATTGGGGAAGACTTCATTCATGAAACAAAATATCAGCGGGATCGTTATATTCTTCAAATGGAACGCAGTAATATTTTGGGTCTTTGACAGGAGCAAGTCCTATTCTCCTGTGGGTCAGATGAGTGGACTACGAGTCGGCAGCTTGCTGCGGATGTGGGCGGAAGTGTCTAAGATCAATTACCTGTCTTCTCAGCCGTTGGAAATTTTCTCGTCAGGTTGTTGAACCCGAGACTTACTGTAATTGTATGAAAACTAATAATTTAGAACAAAAGCAGAGTTACATAAGCCTTGAACATTTTTATAAATGATTATACATACATTTTAATATAAAGTGCTTACTGGACTTCTTTTGTAACGTAGAGATCGTAGACCATAAGCATACCGGCAGTTTCAAATCTATGCAATTTTATATTTAAAGTTGAACTTAAATACACTCATACTCATCTATCTACTCGTTTACTCTCCTGATTCCAAGCTCAAGTTCTTCAAAAATGATACCATAATAAGAAAGCACAAATTAAAAATATAACAGTGTAGGTACTAAAATTCCTCGACAAACTTGATGGCTATCTTTATATTACGTTTTCATAGAGACAATTCCAACGAGCCTAAATACGTTATCTCAACAGCCTTTAATCAACTAGAAAAGCACTGATGATCTTGCAAGACATCTTTAAAAAAAAAAAAGATAATCGAAATCACTTCATCCGTTTGGAAGATACTTTGCGAAAGATACGCATAGACACACGCGTATTAATCTTACGTTACGGTAATCTTATAACAGAGGACCCGTCAAGCATCACAGGCTATAAATACTTACTATTATACCTATGTATGATATTTTCTCGAACACACATACAACTCACACTTTTGCGAAGTTAGTTTATTCATAGATTGATATATTCAAAACACTTTTTGCACTAGTAAAGAAATATACAACAGAACCCGGATATAGAACCATTCCATTTGTGTATTGAAATGAAAGTAGATACTCTCTGACCTGGATCTCATACGTGGTTCTCACAAAGGTAGAGCATCTTTTGCAAATTTTTATCAAATAACGAAATGTATTTGCCGAAAAAGATCCAAATGGAATTTTAATATTTTCAGGTCAGGGCATACGACGTCGAAGCATCGGCTTGCCATCGAAAGAATATTCAATAGAATGTTTTGTTCCATCACAACTTCGCAACAAGAGTATAGAGGATTTATTTGCAGAACAAGTGAGTCCATTTTCCACTTAAGTGGTACATAATGTGCCTTAAGCCACTCCGATAAAGTATCGTAAAAGTTATAGACGTTGCTTAACCTACAAAAAGTACCTACAGCTTTTTTCCTCTTACTCGTAGGACAAAAATATATTGAAAAACACAATATCAAATTACTTAAAGATTTATAAACATGCATAAAATTTGTGAAATTCTATATCTTATTGGGCTCTGCTACTACATAAATATTATTAAATTCCCAAGGAGCGTGCGTCAAAAGTTGACGCTAATTTCAGAAATGTTTTCGAGGATATGAAGTTATTATGAAATATTTTTGACAACAAGTCGTACGGGGCTTATAAATTTAGATCGGTTATGAGAACACTATTAGAGATAATTGGAAGTAAAAAAAAAAAGTTTGAGACAAAGCTGCCCCGTTGCCCCTGCCCTGCTGTCGGTAAATTTGGATGCCTTTGACTACTCAAAGAGTTTTATGGGGATAAAATGTGACCCTATGGTCATATTTAACGCCCCCCTCCCCCTCTATGAAACCATAGGCATTTCCTAAAGACCAAAATTTACGTTCGCTAGAATATACAAAAACTTTTCCGTATTAAAAGATGTTATTTTTCTATGTTAATTTTGCTACACATACCTACAATTTTTATAAATAAAGCGTCAACAATAAATGTAAAAGTTCGGTTATTTTGTAAACGGTTTATTTGCGATAATGAAGGTGCATTGACAGTTAGATTTCTAATTTATTTCACTACTATAATACGAATATTTTTACAACTCAAATGTTTTAAGCACGAACTGGCGT
This sequence comes from Ennomos fuscantarius, assembly GCA_905220475.3. Lineage (NCBI taxonomy): Eukaryota > Metazoa > Arthropoda > Insecta > Lepidoptera > Geometridae > Ennomos > Ennomos fuscantarius. Next base: position 7,858,441 of record HG992039.1, read on the forward strand.
TTATATAATTTTTATCGTAGCTTAGGTTGTTCTTAGTGATACCTATGATCAAATCTCAATGATAATTTTTCATTGAATCACATTTAACCCCATGCCACGGTTGGCAGATAGTTTGTAACCAACTATCAGAGCTTTCATGTCTAGTTAATTTTAGTTCCCGATCAACGTGACTCCTCTGTTCAACGAGAATCAACTGTGGGGGTGTTTCTACAACTTCCCCGAGCTGTATTCGGACGCGTACTCGCCCGGCGTGACTATCCGGGAGGTGGACAACGTGCCGGAACTAGTGGGCGGCGTGCTCACAAGGGACATGATAGCGGCATGTCTCACATACTTAAAAAGAACACCTATCTTGGGAGACTTCGTTTATATCAAGCTTGAACTACCTTCAATGGTAAGTTTTTCAGTATTTTTCTATTTTGTATGCTAATAAGAACGAAGAATACCTATCACTTTCCAAGGCAGAAATATTATTTTGTCATCGTCAGCTTGCTAAGTTCCTATACTGCGGAAAGCAGGCTATATCTCTGATAGTGTGAACTGTGATGTACCACGCTGGCCGCTGTTTACTAATTTTCCTACATTTTTTACACAAAATAATATACAAGGAGGACTTAATGCTATGAAGCATTATCTACCATTCAACCCTTTTGCTATTGGTTCGAACTGGATCCTACATGAAATGGTTTGTTGTTGTACAACAAAAAGATCCTACATAAACTGTTTTTTATATTATGTAATCACTAGTAGCGCCCCGTGGTTTCACCCGCGGACAAAAAGTATTTTAATTATTTGGTCATCCCACGGGAACATTTCACTTTTTCGGGATAAAATTTAGCCCATATGCTAATCCAGTGTATAATATAATATATATGTATAATATATATCTATCTTGGTACCGAATTCCATCCAAATCCATTCAGCCGTTAGAACGTGCAAGAGTTACACGTACACACATTCAAACTTTCGCCTTTATAATATTAGTGTGATATTCACATGGTTACGCTACGATACTTAAGTACTACAGTAGCAACTGTAATATAAGGTGATATATACATAAAAAGCCGTAAGACGTCCACTGCTGAACATAGGCCTCCCTCATAAAACGCCACGTTGGAGACTTATCATTTGGCCGCAACCACCACACTTAGCAAGTGGCTTGGCGCTCGCAAAAGATTTTAATGTACCAAGGACATTGCTTCTGCCCATTCCTGGAATATTCTCTTAGCCGACTCTTACGGCAGCTACGGGAAGAGATGGGGTGCTCCTATATGCAAGCAGGGACGGACCACACGGATAATTGCAGTGGATGGCAGGAAATCGAGTTTTAAATGGAGTTCAGTGAACGTTAAATTTTAGCGTGCATAATAGGTACTCACCTTTATCTCTTACGTACGTATTTTTACTTATTTGTACCTACCGGTATTTGCCGCAAATGAGAAATATACGTACGTAAGTGATAGTACATAAGTATCATTTAATTATTTTTTACTTGTAGTACATAATGAACATCGATGTACTACGGCACTACAAGTTCTTGGTTTATTTGGACTTATCATCCAATTTACTGACGGAATTGGGCGTCCTATCTTACTTGCCCTATTTGCAATACCTATCGGTGGCGTTCAACAGGCTGAATACAGTATTGGAATACGACTCACGTAAATATTTTATTGTTATTGCTACTGATTATTTTGGGAATTTTTGCTGAAGATGCGTGATCTTTCTGTATGCTATTTATTGATGACTCGAAAACTTTGTTTAAACATTAGATTTTTCATCCACCTCTAGATACATGCCATCGTAGCTCCTAAATGAATTGTTCGGTTTTGATTGTATAAACCGGCTTGGTCTGTTGACTGTTGTGTTCTTAGTTATTCAAGAAAATGTGTTTAGCCGTTTGAATATCATCATCATCATCTCTTTTATATTTGACGATAGGAATGTCGGGGGTATTGAAAATTTGACAAAATTACGATTAACCATTCGTTTTTAATAGTATCAATATGTTACTAAAGATTCATGATTTCAGAATAAAATTTTCTAAGCTTAATAATTTTAGCTCAATGGTTCCTATCTGAAGTGCATTATAAATTCAATTCAGTGAAGAGAATAAGGGATTTGAGCGCATTTTGGTCCATCACAATACTGGATTTATCCCACAATAACATCAAAGGCATTAGCGGCTTAGAAAGTTTAAGGTTAATATGCGTCCCATCTCATTGTTCGCTAGTAGGTAAGTCCCTTTCACATACAAAATCCTAAGTCACCTTTTTATTTACATAGATACCTCCGTCGCTTAGACCTGTCATTTAATCATATACAACGCCTGGAAAACCTAAACAATCTTCGCCTGATCTGGCTGGATGTCTCCTACAACAACATTTCTTGTTTTGAATTCGGAGCACAAGCAGGTCTCTGGACGCTGCTCCACCTGGAATACCTCAACTTGAATGAGAACAACCTGACGTCCATGAAAATGTTCTCCGGATGCATAAGGTACATTCAAAAATACTATGTCTGTCTAGATTTAATGACTTGTCAAAACCTGATCCATGTTCAATACTATTTGCCATGAAAGAGAAATAACATTCCTCGGATCCTGTGTACGCCTAATTTCATTTTGCAGTGAGACTTTTTCGTGTAACGTTTTCAGTATAATGAGACCAGTAAATTAATACCTATTACGCTTTTCATCATTTTTATTTGTAGAGTAATGAAGCACAATACAACTCATCAGTCATTCATATATTAGTAAGCATGAGCACGTGTGAGCACGTGCTTATGGTTACTGTTTGAGTCATTGATCCTATTCCCATTATCCCATGGGTCTTTGATTGACCTCATATATTCATTTCAAACGCAGCTCTACTAATATAACAAACACAACTAAACAAACAATCAGTAAATGAATCAATTTACATAAAATGTAACTAGGAAGTAAATAACACGGACATTACAATGTTGATGCCTTTAGCTTCTCAGAATTTCAACCAGGGTGACGTGCTTTTTCACAATTATTTTCGTCATATTGGTGTCGATTCTGTGTCGCATTCTCTAAAACCAAAGTAAACTTAAAGTATGGCGGTACTCTTCTGATAAAGGGGAAACGAAAAAGACTGAAATACGTAAATTTTGTTTAGCTTTAGAGCATGCGACACAGAATCGACACCATTCATTTAATAAAATTAAATACGCTTTTGTTTTGTAGGCTTCGAGAACTGCACGCCCGAAACAACCGACTTAGCATGCTTTTAGAGCTTGCTGTGTATATGAGACAAATGCGGCGTCTGATTATCCTGGACCTACGAGCTAATCCAATCTGTTCCTCCCCTGGGTATAAAGACGTGGTCATCAACACATTTCCAATACTATTAAACCTGGACGCTCAAGAGCTTGATCCTGTAGAACAGGTACGTGTTGCGATGTGCCAATATTTCAGTGCTTAACATTAACTCGTTGTTATTGGCAAAACGCCAGCTTTCCGTTCCATCATTGCAGTGTATACTGATCGTTTTAGTTTCACGCTTTTGTAAGTATTTGTTCCTAAGTACCTATGTAGGTATTTCTTATCTGCCCATAAATTTTAAAGTTCACAACAAGTCAAAACAGTTTGATTTAGATTCAAAACGATTGAACAGAGATATCTGTTCTTAAATGAAAAAAGAAACGGGTCCGTGCACTTACTCATTTGATTAGAGAACCAATTGCTGCTATACTTGTTGACTGGCCCGATAGCTCAGTTGGTAGTAACCCTGCCTTCTGAACTATGGGTTGTGGGTTCGATTCCCACCCAGGACAAACATTTGTGTGATGAACATAGGTGTTTGTTCTGTGTCTGGGTGTTATATTGTATTCTATGTATGTATATGCAAAAAAAAGGTATCTAAGTATTGTATCAGTTATCTGGTTCCCATAGTGCAAGCTTTGCTTAGTTTGGGGCTAGATGGCGTTGTGTGAGATGTCCACACATATTATTATTATTACTTATATGAAGTTCGATATCGTTACACTAGACGCCCGCGAAAATCTTGTTCTGAAACGAAATATGGTGAGTGCACCAGCGCTCTCAGAGTCCGTATCGTGAAATAAAGATTACACAGAGGAGCGACTATGTTTCAGCAAACAGCCAAAATGGAAATGACGCCTGACGTGAACATCTTTGCGACGCGTCGCCTGCTCCGTGTCCTCTACGTGGAGCAGCTGACTCGCGCTCGAGTGTCACCCTTCATTCCGCCCGCTGACACCACAGAAGTGCCGATCGTCGTTCTAGTCGGAATCGAGGGACTTGGCAAAGGTAAATAAGACTGAGTACTTCATTAAGTTAGTTTTCAGGTGTAAAATAATATAGTATTTACAATAATAAAATATTACGGTCCTAGAAACATTTATCTAACACCACAATGTTATGGCTGCAGCGACTTAAGCTGCGATGGGTAGACCATGCCATTTAACTTTATTCACGTCTTGAAGCCGACTTGGTTTTTCCGATTTCCTTGCAACTGCTCCAATTTTCCACCTACTTAGATGGTCTGTAGTTGGTTAAAGATAATATAAGATCTATCATGCCTCTACTTTTTCACCCACAATTTGGTGTTACTATGCTCGCAGTTAACGATCATGCCGTTCGATGTGTCAGGAATCCGAAAACTCCATAGCGGTACATAAATATAATCAAATAACCTAATAATAATATTAATATAATATTAATAATAAATTAATAATACTCTAATTAAAGTAGGTATTCAAGGATTTTAGAATTGACTAAATGAGATTCAAACAAATTGTATTGAAACTTTTCCTTCCAATTTAAGATCATTCCCAAGAGCAATTAGCGCTCATGTGCATAAGCACTGAATGCGGTTCTCGGTACAATTGAATATGTTTAGTTTTTCTTTTTCTTAACGAAATTAAACAGGGCTTGTATGTGATACTTGTACTCTAGTATAGTATTATATATGTTTGTACCTACATTTTCTTCAATAAAGTGCAATACTCATTCCATTTGCAAGTGAGACTCGACGGTCAGTACGAGATCTCATTAATGTTATTGGACAAACGGGAAGGCCGTAACGGGATCCTTTTACTCCATTCTCATTATGAGTCTGTACTAAACAAATAGAATGTGTGTCTTTTAGACATTCATTAATTTTGGTGTCGGATATAAATAGATAATATAAGAAAATTTTTAATCAAAAACCAAACTGATAAAAAGAAACATAGAAAGTAGGTTGAAAATTGGAATGTGAGGCTGATAAATACCTTATACGAGTACCTGGGTACTGATTATAATCACAGCCTTAGCGGATGAGTGAATATTTAGAAACACTGCCCATCTCATTGACAGCCTTTGTGGTGTGGTGGTCGAGCAGGTCGGCTCATAAATCGGAAGCGGCGGGTTCGATTCCAGCGGCAGGACAAGTATTTGTGCACAGAAAAAAAAGCACAAATACTTGGGACTGATTGAAAACATCTGGGTGATGTGGGATCATGGTCCTTGTAGTTCCTGGGTCTCTAAGACACAGGGAATCCTAGTTAGGGTTCAGGATCTATGTATGTGATCGTTGGGCGTTATTATATTATTATTATTATCTGCGCTAAATTCTATAAAAACACAACTACACTTTGCCCCGCATTCTCGTAGATACGTTTGTTAAATACGTGTCAACCTAGCACACCAATCATTCTGAACGCTGATTGGTTGCCTGTTGACCAACAACAACGACAAGTCATGTCAACACATCAAGAACGCTCATTGGTTGAAGACAGTCGTTTAACCAATGAGCGTACTTGGTGTGTTGACTTGTCGTGAATTTGACAGACGTAGTTACGAGAAACCGGTGACTAGAGTGTTAAGTGCGAACTTAAGAGCTATCAATCGAAATAAGGCCAGTCCTATTAAGCTGGCTTCCTACGGTGCGTAAAACTGTGGACGGACGCAGACCAGCCCGCACCTTGGGAAGAGTACAGTCCGCGGTAGCGCAGACGCATCCGCGGCATGTTACCGAACTTCAAAGGTCCGCAAGTCTACAACGATACGTTCTATTTTACTATTCATTTAGCTTTTAGAAAGGTACGTTTCTAAGCTTTTCAGAACACGCATTTAAGTTATCGGGACACAGAAATGGGTTTGTTTGTTCCTAAGGCACTCTGGCGCGGAGACTGGTCACAGAGTGCAGCTCTCACGTGGAGATGGCAGTGCAGCACACCACAGCCCCGTACCATACCCCTGGTCACTACAAACAGGTCACTAGAGAGAAGTTCGATGACATTTTGCTGGCTGGGGATTTTCTCACTTACACCGAGATGGACGGTGAATCCTATGGGCTCAGTTAGTATTCTAGTAAAAGGTTTACTTTTTGAAGGATAACTTTTTTATGCATGCTTGATTGTGGGGAGTAAGCTAGTGAATGGGAGGCGAACGAAAGTTGAAGTTCGTTCACGTAGATTTCCATTCTCAAAATAACAACATAAAAAAAAATATTGTTATGTTGGTATGTCCGGCAAAATGACAATCTACAATTATTGTCAAGATGGCGACATTAACATTAAACAAAGTAAAAGTTATACCGGCCGATAGATAGAGCTAAGCTAAAGAAGTTTTACTTCAGTCGTGTGGTCTAAAGCACACTAGTTATTTTTTCGATGTTGGCAGATTCTCGTTTTTTTAAAAATAGGTTTGGAATTTCTAGTCTTTAAGCGTACCTATAGACTAGAAATTCCAAACGAAGCAACTTCTGAGTAGGTGCATACACCTACTCCGAAGTTGCTTCGAAGGAAAGGTTCCCACTGGTTTTGGGATAATAGCATTCCACGCTTCTTGTACTAACTTCTTGTTAGGGAAATCAGTTTTATTTAATTACTTATTCAAGCTTTTTACTCGAATCCCGAAAAGGGATAGCGGTGTTTAGTTTAATGTTTTTCCATTAATTTATGTTGTTGACATATTATAATCATCAGGGGCAATGTGTTTGGTTACGTCCATAACTCTGTGATTAAAAATGCAATTAAAGCCTCATTTCTCTTACAGGGCCGAACTGAAGGGCGTAGCGTAATAGCGTTCAAACCAATATAAAAGTTTTTTATTCTTTTATAGACAAGGCATTTAACCACTGTCTCAGCTGATGGAAAGTGACGACGCAGTTTATGATAGTTTGAAGACTCTAGTAGTATATACTAATATTTAGGGATCTTTGGTTACGGTGAATGAAATCGGAACGTATACTTATGTACTTACCTTGTACTGAAGACTAGTGTTTACACAAATGAAAAAAACTGATCTGAACTGATCATCTAACTGATGATGTATAAATAAAATCTCGAACTAAGTAATAAACTAATTAAGAAAACCAGTCAAAAGTTCACTTAGTGGAGTGGTTGGTTCGTCCAAGAGGGTGCACGTTGAATTTTACTGAAAAGACATGATGGAGCAAAAATAATCAGTAGCGTAGCTAGCGAATCTTTTTATAGCCCTCCCACTCGGCCGCTACGGAACAAAAAATCAATACGTATTCTTTAATTCTCTACAAAGAATACCTTTTTTACTTTGGCCAATGGCTATATCAAGATTATCTTTGGATGTTTTTTTCGGCTAAGTAATCAGGTTTTTTCTTTATTTTAATGGCTCAGCATTGATCCTTTCCACAACTGAATACGAAAGGGTAACAGAATGGACGGATTAATATTAAATATTAATAATAATAGATTGTTATGAGTAGCTACATAAATCCAAAAAACAAGAACAGTTATTACCACATTTTCACAGTAATTTACATCTATAAATAAAAGTATCTACTGATACTAAATCGACATATGTAAATACTTATTATTAAGGATGAGCCAAACCTAGATTTTTGAACCGAACCGAATAACGAACATTATTCAGTTCAGCACTTACCGAACCGAATACTGGGCCGAAGTATTCAGTTCATTTTACGCAAACTTTGCCACATATTCAGTCTTAATTAACTTCAACAAAAGCTCCACTGCGATTGATATAATTTTTAATAACGCTTATATGTATAATATAATAGTGCTTAGTGTCGTAATCAGCCTAGAATAAGTTTACATAAAGGACGTATACATGATTATATAATTTTGCGAATAGTTCGGCCCGATGCCCAACATATACAATATTTAATAAAATATTCGGTCAATACTAGGAACGACTTCCGGTGTTCAAACGAATACTGAACATGAAAAAACTATGCCAAATATACCGAAAACGAATAATGACCGAATATTCGGCGCATCCTTACTTATTATTCTACTAGCGCCCCGCCCCGGCTTCGCACGGGTATTTAATATATATCTATTATAGATTGAGATATAAACTATCCTATCTCTCAAGTTGGATCGAACTGCACATGGTGTGCGAATTTTACTATAATCGGTTAAGTGGTTTAGGAGTCCATTGAGGACAAACATTGTGACACGAGATTTATATATATTAAGATAATACTAAATTAGAAAAATCATATCAGAGCCATGTGTGTTTACTTGGGTTTTTAAATTCACGTGATAAAACAACGAATTTTTTATGTAAATAAATAACATGAAGAGCCTATCGTTCGCCTGACATTAAGCGTCAAGGCCGTCCATTACTGTTTTTCTCACCCCTGTCTGAGATTTGATGGGAACTGAACTGAACTGAACGGAATAACTAATAATTGAAGGGTTGAGAATAAAAAGGGTTTAACTGTCAAATTGATAGTTTCGAGAAAATTGACCATAAACTTTAACGGCTTGAAAAGGTTTATGTAAGTTTCAGTTGCTTGAAAATGTATTAATTCTATTTTAAAATACTAAATATAGTACATATAAATAAATATAGTAAATATAGTACTAATTCATACAATTACTGTAAAAATATAATATAATAAAATAATTATAATAATGTTTTTATGCTAAGCGAGCTGTATTCCTGTGACAGATAAACCATTTTTAGTCTCAAAATCTCGAGATTTAAGCCTCATTTCGGCATTTTGAGAATGTAATTGTAAATAATTTCACGCTGAATCCAACGATACCCATACCCATTTTGTGAAAAAAATCAGTTAAACCCTTTTTGTTCTCACCCCTTCAATTGAGCTTCGATCTTGTCATACATGGTTTTATCGTTAATATTTTTCGTTACATCTAGGCCGAGAAGAAGGTTTTATTAAGGATGGTAAAGTACGTGTAGCCTGCATGGACCTAATCAGTGCCCTTATGCTGAAACTGCGTGGTCGGCGGCCGTACATAATCCTATGCACTTGCCTACACAAGTTGAAAACTATTCAAAAACAGAAGTATCGAAAAATGTAAGAAAGTTATTACTATCATCAACTAGCTGTGCCCCGCGGTTTCACCCGCGTGGTGAAAATTTTCCATACTTTCTTAACTTTATCTTTCATAAGAACTTTTTCCTGAAAATAATAAACACAATAAAAAAAGAATTAGCGCAAACGTTGTCCGTTCACCCATGATTCGATAACCGAGGGAAATAGAGATTCATTTTTATATATTAGGATAACATCAGTAATAAGATTACCTACGGATAAAAGTAAACATATCGTTCGATTAAATTCACTTTGGTAAGGTATTACTTATGACGGGTTTTTTATTGATTAGTGGGACTCCGTGAGATCTACTTTGGGGTTAACGAACGAAACCATCCTCTCTTCCTCCGAAAACAAAAGACGCCATTGCTCCTTGCATTGAGCGACTTCTTCCCAATTATCAAGTAGCCACTGGAGATCTTATTCTGCATGTAACAGTGACTATAAAATGTCTCACAGGTCCTTCTGAACAGTGTTTATTAAGGCTTATATATTTCAGGTCCCGTAACCTGGTTAACGAGCAACGGCTCTCCCTTGAGACCCCCATGGAGCGGTCCACGCTACAAGTCCTACTGTCCGGCAGGATTATAATCACGGGAATACGTAACGAGATCCTTCTGGTACGTGGTCGTTAATACAGCGAGTTTGTAGAGCATAAAAGCTTAGGGGTTTGAATATAATTATCTACGGCTCAATACTTATGATGCCAACCATAAACTATGCCTTCCTCATGAAACGCGATTTATTGATCAAAAAAAAAATATTTTTATATTTTATTTTTTCATTTTCTTGTTCACTTTAGTGTCTTCCAGAGGAAAAAGAAAATAGCGAATTTATTATGGAATCGGAATGCTCACTAATGATGGACAGTGAAGCTCGCCAAGCGATGCAAGAGTTCGCCAGAGGGGTCAATCTACTTAAGCTCTTGACTTCCGTAAGCTCAAACGGATTTTATTTTATTTTTGTGTCGGTATTTTAAACACAAGGCAGAATTCTTACTTTGAGGATTTTGTAATCATAAGGATGACAAATAATTCGTATTTATTAATTAAAGAATTTATATTTTAACGTAGCACTCATAGCGAAACTCGACTGGCTTTTCTTCCGATGACGATTCTTAAGCGATCAGTACTTTGTAGTGGTGAAATAGTCGGTAATAATTTACCACTACAAAAAATTGTATTTCTGAGGGCGCGGCCTTCGGTCTAAGATGTCGTCGGTAACACAATTATGCATACCGATGTGTTGTGTGGTGTGTTGCGAACAATATATTATTAGATACAAATGAGGGGGTATTATTACTGTATTGAAGTATCTATGCTTACATTTTAAAAATCAAATGATTACATTCGAAAAAATATTACTAGTCGTTACTTTTTAGATGTACTAAAATATTTCCTAAAGGTTGCATCATTTTTCATATATTTGTCTATTGTTCAAAGAGAATTTAAAGTGGTGGTTTAAATTCTCTCTGCTATTGTTTGTCTATATCTTAGTTTTATCCCTCTCGCATTTTTTATTATTCTTTTTCCTTAACCGTAGAGCGCTACATCTCTGGAAGAAACCTGCAAGCGACCCCAAGAAAAATCAAGCCAGCTGGAACCGAGCCTGTACTCTCTTTACAAGGAATCTCAGGGTACTGGAGAGTACAACAGCTATGCCAATGGCCAAAACTCATTACAAGATCGAAAGAAAAAGTAAAATATATTCTATCACTCACCTTTTTGGGGTTGGTATAACTATAAGAAATACGGCATATATATGGTTGAAATTCCTTCAACCCGCACTAAGCATTTCGCTACTAACTTTATAGTGCGATTATCAATGGAACAGCTTGCCGGTGGTCTTTGTTTCTAGTTAGTCTGGGAGGTTTCCAGTCAAGAGTGAACAGGTATCTTCTTAGCAAGCAGACCCATCTTAGACCACGTCATTGCTTAACATATGGCGAGACAATGGTCAAATGCTTTGCCTATAAAAAAATAAGACATTATTTGGAGCAGTATAAGCGCCAAACATATCGCATGTTGTGACAACAACGTGAAAACGTGCCAAAAAACTATAGTAGAACAACAGCTGCTGACCGTGGCATCTCACGTACTATAAGTACCTATCCTTATCTACCTTTTTATGTTATAAAATGACGTGACAAACTAGCTTTATCTGAAGTAAAAATAAAAATGAAAACCGCTCTCTAGGAAATTTCCTCGGTACCTTAATTAAAATCTTCTGCAATTACCAAGCCGACTGCAAAGTGAAGTGGTTATGGCAAATCCCCCCCTATGATAAGCGTCCAAAGTGATATTTTATAGAGAAGTCTATATGCAAGATTGGAAGTCTTGTTGTCCGGCTGATGATGTGAAATAAAAAACATGTTGAATTAAGTTTTTACGGGAAGAAATCTCGAAAAATTAAAAATAAAATTGAAAATTCGAGTATACTGAACGTTTTCATGGGATTTTTGTAGGTAAGTATGGGAAGTTTGGACAGTGCAACGCCTGTCGGGTCAGCTAGTCAGTAATGATATGTACAACCTGAGTTTGAATTCGTAAATTATACTGAGAAAGAATTCTTAGTTCTTTGGTTCATGGCTGTCCATGAGTTATAAGAAACTCCCTTGGATTTGAAACGTGATTCGAAATTTCCGTTAAACTTCCCCTACCATCATACCCCTGTTATCTTGATTAGGAGTATGCTATCATATCCCTAATCAAGATCAACAAGCAACGGTAAAGCTTATCTAAATCATCTGTGCTAGAGCATCTTTGAAGGGTTTCAATAAAATTGAAACGTAAACTGAATGTCAATAATGTAATAATTATGAATTAATATCACACACCAGTGGTGCACGTTTGGATGAAGGCTATTGGGAATAATGAACTTCTAATAAAAATCTTCTAATATCTATATCAATAATAGTAATTTATTTATTTGCCAATAAGTAAATAATAAAATAATTTAGAAAAGTCATCGATCCTTAGGAGTAGGTTATTATACCTTTTGCGAGATAACATAAAGTGTGAGTAGATACAAGTAAACGGCAGTTAATGCTTGACGATATCTATAACTTTAAAATAATGTCCCTATTCTTCATAGGTATTCATCAGACGCTCAACAGCATCGAGCCAAGGAAAAGATATCCAGCCTCTCTCGACCGAAGAGCGTGGACTTCAGCAGATATACGTCATCCACATGGAAAGGCAGTAATTCGCTTTCTCAAATATTTATACCTAGTCTATGAAAATATCCAATGTACGAGGATGACAAACAAAACCAATAGGCTATTTGACTTTTTATTTTTATTGCACACATAAATAATATACCTCAAAAAATAGATAAGTGTGAAAACAAAACTTGAATATCTCAAAAAATGACTAAGTTACAGGCATTTTAAAATACAGGAATAGAAAGAGACAGCTCAAACACGCAGTGACGTCAGTTACCAGTCCTCACAGTAACTCATTACTAATCTGTGGTACCTCTATATACAGTCTCTTTGGCATGTGACGTCACAAGCCATGCATTCATAGTAGCTGTGAGGAAGCTCAACACGATCTCTGTTTTGCGAGAAAGGGACAGGCGATGAAACTTTAAACGCGTACTACTCCGTGATTAATTTACCGATTTTACTTATTTTTACAATGATTACATTCATTTTGAACCTACTTTATGAAAATAATATTTACTAGATTATTTTTAATAGTAGTCAAATAGCCTATTGTGTCAATAAGATGCCATCAAGTTAAATGCTGCGTGCAATTTTTGTTTTCTAGGTCAACGGACAGGACGCGTAAACAAACATTATAGTTACATGATAGACTCTGTTGTTATTGTTTTAATATTATACACCTACTCGTATAAATCTAATCCCTAAAAAGTTCGCGGTCAACAACTGCTTAACGGTAGTAAGTAGTACCTATGCTTGCCAAAAACCCAACATTACCAGACCTAATTGAAGAAGAGCAACCAAGACTTTAAAATTAGCGCCCCACCAAAATATAAATTTTTTTGTTCGTCCCATAAATTAGGACGGTTTAGTGAAGCAGAGCGATACAATAATAAGCCAAAATTGTGAATAGCTCTAATAATAAGCCTAGCATAAAGAAGATATAGCGTGGCAAGGGCGGGGTCAAACATTACCACAGTATACCTAGGTACACAATAGTATCTACCTACTGGTTTTCTTGCCCAGTGACCTACTATAACGTGAGTTTTCTTAGCAACCAACTCTCTGCTCTGTTCAGGGTTATCGATGGTCCCAGATGGTTCTAAATCGTCAAAATCCGTAACATTCACGTCAGCGGACGCAGAAAACCCCGAAATGGATCCGATTGGCATGCTCATTGATGCCAATCCACAGTCGGAGAAGGAAATCGGTAAGAAACGCAATGCAACCCGTAATACTGAAGCCGAGCGAGCTTACAATTGTCATTACATGTCATACATTTAATGTTGCGAGTTAAAAAAACACTTCTTTCTGCTTATAAAGACCCCTGTACTGTGTACCAGACGAGAAGAACCCAAAGTTGCGTTCTATCAGCACGCGCATGCTATGGCCACGCGGGCAGTCTCGGCTCGGCTCCCGCGGCTCTCTGGACGACCTGGACCTGTGGCTCGCCTTCCTCACTGAGACCGGGATCATGCAAGCCAGCGACTTGACTTACCAGCCATGTAACTATACTACACCTAAATCGTGGCGATTATTCTGACTACTAATTCATGAGATCATGTATTACACTTTATAGTGATTCTTGTACTATTGTTTATTGACGGTGTTGTCAACGAAACTTTGCCGGAGGTTTCTTTGTTACGCGACTATTTAACAATTTATTTTCAATCAATTGAGTTAAAACGCTATTTATATTAGTATCTATGAAGTCATAAATAAGTAAATCTTAATTTGAAACTATATCGAGAATAGCCTCAAACTAAACCAGCGCGGCGTTAGTCCTGCGACCGTAATAAGACGGATAGATTTGCACCTTTCATTGATGCACCATTTATTTCTAACAATATTCCCCTGACAATATCTTGATTTTTTATCAGCTGATCAAGTACCAGCTCGCCATGATACCAAGGTCGATGACCCGGACATGATGATACATGAAATGGAATCCTATTTGAAGGTTCGTCGTAAGTTTGCCTCACGACCCGTAAGTCGGCTACTCACGATGCAATCTGCCCCACGATTTTTCACTATTTAACCGTTCTTGTGAGTGAGTGAGTGAGCGAATAGCAAGTGAAATCGAAACCGGACGCTTTGTCTAAATTGCTATCGCAGTTGATACGTGAGTAGAGCACGGCCAACCGCAACGACAAATTGTGGGTCAGGTTGCGTCGTAAGCAACCTACGATACATTACCCACCAGAGGTGGGAGAGGGGGAGAGAGGGAGTCTCTCGAGACAAGTTCATTTACCAGGGGATAAGGTCCAAGCCACCTAGGAACCTAGCCCTCTGCGGTTTTAATTAGCATATAACTGAACAACATATAATTAGCATATAATTGAACAACATTCTTGTCTGACTATATTATGATAGATAAGACCTAAACGATTGTTCCGTGTTTGACAGATTCTGGATTGGACAGATTCGTAACACGACAGATTGGAATGCTTTATTGGAATCAGTCCCAGCACAATAAATCTTTTTGGTTTCATCTAATCAAGTAATACTATTCCACAGTCATCTTCTGAAACCATGACTACGACCATACGAGACGAGTATGAAAATATCCATCAACTGTGGCCAGGCCTCTTCTGTGACACTGTAAGTGGTTAGGCACTTATATTACCTACATTGAATACAGCATAAAATGATTATTCCAAATTCATCTATTTAGTTATATCTTTAATTGCCTGGAGGAGACATCGCTTTTAGCGATAGGATCATCCATTATCCCACTGTTTATGAATCATTGTATTCTTTGTAAACTTTTATTATTTTGTGAGTACAATGAAGAGTTTATGTATCTTAACCAAAATGACATCAAATGGTCTGTTGATTGGTTGGCCGTAAATCTCTGGTTATTCTATACTGGTTGTAAAACTATTTTAAAATTTTTTTCCTTCCAGGTAATGATGGACAATCCTGAAGAAGCTTTTATAAAAACAAAGCATATAATCCGCAATATTGTCAATTCCCAAAAGAACCTCAAACCAATGTTTGATACCGATTTTGCGAACTTAGATCATTACCCAACTGTTGAGAAACGTCTTGCGAACATTCGAGAACAAATAGCTGCTCAAAGGCTCTTCTATTAAATAAACTATAATATTCAAAAAATTATTTTATTGTTATGTAATTTAATTAATACAGTATCATACATACATCAATGGAGACAAAATGGGACACGTTATTTCCAATTTTACTATAAACTTAGAAGTAAATTGTTAAAAAAAATCGTACACAAAATCATTTGAACACCATTGTGTCTAGCATTGCTCCCAGATTCTGCACAATATTGTTTGACATCAATACATCAACTTTCTCTTCTAAATGCCTCTTTGGGTCCTGCTTGCCGACATTCTTAATAGCTAACTGTTCAGGTGTCATTTTCTCTTCATCTTCAAGAGCCTTGTTGTAATTCTTAGCCAACTCTAGCATGTCTGTGACTGTAGTTCCATTGATGGTGCTATGTTCTTTGTAGTCAGATAATGTGAGACCATCCATCCAAGACTTCTTGTGTAGATTCAACAGCATTTTCTGTTCCAATTCATTCTTTCTGTAATTTATGCTGATGGAATAGTAGTGGCGGTTTAGTCCATGGATGAGAGCTTGCACAGATGGCTTCTGGAGATGCCCCAAGTTTGATGTGGTCTGTCGGGGCTCCTGTCCAAGGACCATCATGTTCGGATTGATTAGACGGAATGCATCAATAACCACCTTGCCTTTGACTGATTGAATAGGATCAACCACAACAGCTACCGCTCGCTCTGATAAGGCTTCAAACGACTGCTGAGTGTTTATGTCCACACCTGACAGCCAGCAACCAAAGCCAGGATGTGAATGGTACCTGTATAGCAATGTAAATAATCTCAATGGACACTTTCACATTACATGATAATGACATTGATACACAATATCAACACAATATTGGCAGATAAGTATTTTTAACCACAGAATTTTTACTTTTAAGGAGGTGACTGACATGAACTTGTCCACTGCATGCCAGCTTGGTGACAGTGCAGTGGACAAGCAGCCTTACACTATCAATAAAAAGGGTACCTTCTATCAAATTTATTAAAATCCCTTAATTGTTGGTTCAAAGTATTATACCAAAATAATTATAACGTTTACATCTGACACTGATATCATCACCAAGAGTGACCAATATCTTTTTTTATGTTAAGGAATGATAGATAGAGGTTCGCGTGACACTGCACTGCGCACGTCATCCAGACATCAGCACAATCTAGTAATAAGATTACTAAACTGTGAGATCAGACCATAAAGTCTCATTTGCCCAGTAATTTCACTAGCTACAGTGCCCTACATCTGGTTGCTGTAGTCACCAATAACATCATAACCGAAACAACAAACTATGATGTGTGATACACAACATAGTTTGGAGTGAAGGTTACACAAGGATAGCTGATGAATAGACACTATGGGTTATAACCCATATATCACCAACCACATAATAAGTTGCAGTGCATGCATTTAAGCAATGAGGAAAAATCATTCCTCTTAGCTAAATCAGTTTGGCAACCTACTTGACGAAACACCCAATATATTGACAGGAGCATCATTCCTGAATAGATTTTAGGCATAAAGGGCATTTGCCTAACAGTGGAACATTGTCCAGGGACTACTACTTACTATGGGTATTCCTTTTATCCCAACAGCTCCACCCATCAGAAAAATAAAAATCAAATGGTCTAAATACCTACTATGGATAAAATTATATAGCAGTGGAGATACAGAGAACAACCCATTACTATTGTGATCTAATGTTCTTACCAGCCTACTACCATCTCTGGCCGGCCAGTCTGCTTCAACATATCCAACATCTTCGCCTGGAAGACAGGATCCACAGCTTCCACAGATACTCCTGTTCCAGTCTGAGGCATGGCAAATACATCAATCACGCGGACTGTGTAGTCATCCACAAATTCTCCTGAAAATATTGACAAAATGATTCAGTAAACTAATATCGTCACTTTTGAGGTTATCACTAGTAGAAGAGTCTTAAGCCTACAGAAGTAAGTATTACAGAACTATGCTCAGTTGTCAATTGATGCTTAAGTAGAATTTCATTCAATAATTCATTTTGTGAATGAAATCTCATCTGAGCAGATATTCACAATAATTGAGTGTAGTTCTGTAATATGGGTATTGGTGCTTAGACAGGCAAAACTATCAAACAAACAAACATACATTAAGCAATGTTACAATTATTTAAAATTAGAACAATGTATTTTATGTATAATGAGCTTCTGCCTGCAGCTTCGCCCGCGGCGTGGCCTATGGGAAAATAATTCAACCACCCATTTCACCCTCTTAAGGGTGGAATTTCAAAAAATCCTTTCTTAGCCGATGCCTACGTCATAACATTTACCTGCATGCAAAATTTCAGTCCGATCCGTCCAGTGCTTTGGGCTATGCATTGATAGATCACTATGTCAGTCAGTCAATCAGTCAGTCACCTTTGAGTTATATATATTTAGATTTATAACCATGTATTATGCTATAATATCTACATCTTTCTCATTTCCTCTTATCAAAAAGTAGCCCCATGATTCAGTGTCACCCATGTACATCAGACAAAATGATTTGAAAGGAATTTATAGCAATCAAATATCCTTTAAGGAATAATTCATTGCAACAGTTGCCCTACAATTTTTTGGTTAGTCACCATAGTTGTTGGTATCAAATAATTAAAATAGTACCTAACATAAGTCCCATGACCTCCATGGGCACGCCAGCGCGGCCATGTTTCAGCATCTTCAAGAGAGCCAAAGATGATATGTACACTTGCTCGGCGGTGTCCACGGCCGGCGCATCCGTGGGTGGTGGCGCCTGCGAGAGCCCCGCCATACCACCACCAAGACGCAAGAGACGATCCATTCTCCACTAAGAGCTTCTGGCCTCTGGAATCATACAAGCACAGCTGTACCGTTAGATACTGTATTACTACAGGATACCGACCGACCGATCGACACCAAACCTGGGTTATTCACTACTGCTGAAACTATAACAATACTTACGCGAGTTATACGATGTAAATAATTAACATTGATTTTCGACTATTTGAGATATTTACAGCCAAATTTGAGATTTCCAAAAAAGCACAATCACAAAGAAATGACAAGCTGATTTCAGTTCAGTCAAGGTTTGTCGTTGACACTTGCTTTAGACATACGTACAGCAACGTCGAAAGTGCAACCTCATGAAGGCCTGTTAACGACTTGTTCATTTTTATTATCAACGTCAAAACAAAATATACCTAGTAATTATTATTTTTTTAGCCTGTGGCCCACCTTGATTTGATCCTCACTTGGTATTGGCAGTTAAACTAACCGGCTAAAAAGCGTTAAATGAAATCATAAGTCGAGTTTTGGCGGGAACGCGAAAATGATGGCGTCACCGCATTGTATTATTTTCCAAAACTTGTGTTATTTTCGGTGTTAGTGCATAAAATTGGTGGCATTTTATTCGTTAAGTGCTGGATTACAGGCGTGAGTGTGGGAAAATGGTATAATGATGGTGAAACGTTTCTTTTCGTGATGTTTCCAAAACTCCATAGAAGCTTTAAGTAAAGTTGCCACCACTTTACTAGGAGTATGACTTTGACTAGACTATAACTTGAATTGATGACTTCGACTGTGACTTGACACATATTTGCGTGAAATATCATTAACTTGATACATTATCAATTACTTGACACTGGCTAAAACACGGAGGAGTGGAGCCAAAACAATTTAAAAAAAAAACATAAGTCAAAAAGAAGAAGTAGATGTCAAAGAGCATATAACCACTAATGTTTACAAAAATCCGACATGCCGTGATTGTGATCCCATTTCTTAATCATTCTTTATTTTTCATTGCGGTTTGGTTGTGCATCCCTTGAATTCAGAAAAGCGAGCTGCCGAAAAATATATATCTGTGAGCTTTTGAGAAGAACTTAATCATGACTGCAAATAAATCTGTTTTATCCACCAAGTTTTCTGGGGGTCCTCATGGATTAGGTAATGATAATATTTTTATTTCTATAGAATTCAGAATTCTATTAAAATAGATCTCTTCTTACCATACACATTATTATTTGTCGTTCATTTAAATATTATATATCACTTTCATGAATTCCAGGCGATCCTGACGATAAAACCTTGAGAAAGGTAGAAGTAGAAGTGTTGATTCCTAAACTTATACGAGAAAAAGCTAAGACAGAGAAATGTATACCCGAAGTGTCGGAATTCGAGAAATGCTGCAAGGATTCTTCCTTATTGATGGTTGTTAGATGCAGAGATCAGAACTCTGCTTTGAAGGAATGCCTGTCTAATTGGTACAGAAATGATCAGTTCCATGCATTGTGTACTGAAGAATATTTGAAAGAGAGAAGTGAATACAGAAGAACTGGAATCAAAAAACCAATAAAAAGAGCATAAATTTATTTTAAGTATTCTTGTTATTTAGTGTAATATAAATTTGTTTCAATCAATCATCCTCATTTATTGTGACTGGAATATTTCTAGATAGCAATATTTCTTGCACACTGTATTCCTTCAAACCCTCAGGCATTTTAACTGGTTCCTTAGGATGTGTTATGTTAGCAATCAGTATCTCCTGAAAAATAAACAGATTTAAAGATGTGTTTCCCAACTAACCATAATAGACAGGTTTATATCATTTAATTACTAGGTGGACCATGGGCAATATCTTGTAAAACTATTTAATATTATCTACATACATAAGTGGACCATAGAAAGAAATAAAAAGCCCTGGTACACCTAGTTGTCTTAAGGTGCGCCACATGAAGAAATAGTTGCCCCTGGTGGACCAGGAAAAGTGACTGGTTAATAGTTGTATTGTGATAGATTTACCTTCACTGTAGTGTTTGCCATTCTCACAAGACCAAGAGTATAAATTGCATTGAATTGTAAATTTTCATCAGTATTTATTAATACCACATAATCAGCATGAGTTTTTTCTGGCCCTTCTTTGTAGAGCACTGAAATTAGTAATTATGTAAATCAATAATAATGCTCAACAATCACATACATAGATCCTGGACCCTAACTAGGATTCCCCGTGTCGAGGGATCCTGGAACTACGAGGACCATGGTCCCACAATACCCAGACTCAGAACAAGTACATATTTGAAGTTTTTTTACTTTTACTAAATAAATGTCCTGCCGCAACAATCAAACCCGCCGCTTCCGAGTTATGAGCCAAACTGCTCTACCACCACACCACAGAGGCTGCATTTAGTAATTAAAATATTACTAAATGAAACTATTAAGTCTATTATGAATATTGATACTTACAATAATCACCACCAAATTTAATCCCTGGCTTCACAACATAGCCCTTTGACCTAAAATAATGATAAATTATATATTTTGTAACAAAATTCTTATCAGCTGATGAAAAGAGATCCCAACATTCCCCTATGTTGAGAATGTTATTCTGTAAACTTATAATCTGAAGACAACCAAGTCCATACAATAAAAAGAATGCTTCTTCAGGTGTTAACATAAGTTTTTCCTTTAGTTTTACTTTAGTAACACAGCATTTTGGCTTCATTTTGGCAAAATAGTTGTCTTCCTCCGAGTCACTGTTTGGCACAATCACAACTATATCGTCTTTATCATATTTTTGTAATAAGTTCGGATTAGATTCCAAGTCTTCATCATCACCATCATCTGAGTCAATGCTCATATTATCATCACTAGATACCAGATCTATGACTTCTTTGTTTTTAAGCCTTTTTCCATCCTCTATGATCTTCGCAGTAAGTTCATCAACCTCTTTAAGGAAGTAATCTATATCTGCTGTTCCTTTGCACCCACCAAATTTCTTATACCAATAGCTCCTTTTGAGAAATTGTCTCTTTCGCATAATATTAGTGGCGGAGTTGCTGTAGGCCGCCATTGGCCTAGATCGCGATGCTGAGCCCTTGCCAAAGCACCCCATTTGATGCAGAAGAGCCATCTCTTCAGCAGATCTTACCTCAACATTGAAACCATTATAGTAGCCGGTAAATATTATTCGCATTGAGTTATCCAGTGGAAAACGCAACGATTCTATAGACATCGGAAATAAGTCATTTAGGTCATTACTTTGACAATCTTCCGATTGCAAATTAGACATGACAAAAGCACTGGCCGCTTCCCAAATTTATTCAACCTTGTGTCACAATTTCAAGTTAAGAAAGTTTTTTCTGCTGCGCAAAATGTGTTTCTGAAAATCTACACAACAAATGATGATAATAAGTGCTTCGATTTAGTTAGCTAGGTGCCTTGCATTAATTGAATTTGGTGTAGTTCTTGTTAAATAATGGAAGTGGAATTGCAAACAGATCCCCATGAGCTACGAGATCAGGGTTACAATGGTAATTATATTGCAATGTTTTAATATTACATCTTTCCTCGACTTTTGTGCTCTCTCAGGTCCTTTTTTTCTGTACCCCTGGACTGAGTTATTGCTTGTTTAAAAATAAAAATAGCTAATAGGGTTTTGGGAAACGAACCCTATCACATCAAAATAATCTCATCAATCGCTTTAACCAAAGAGTATGCTTTAACTTTAAAATAATTTGTGTTGTGATAAATCGTAAAACTGCACGACATTCGACAACCATGAAGTTGCAGATCAGTCACAGCAAAGAGCATATAACCACTACGTTTTAAGTCACGGTGAGTCACAGACCAGAGGCCTTACCGCGTAAGTCTGGTGGAGATCGTAATCATGTTCTCTCTTGCTCGCACTCGTGGACTTGTCACTTTGCGCATCCGGGATGGCAGGTGAAGCCGATTCCCGGAACGGTTACGCGGCAGGGGTGCTGGTGAGACTTATTTTCAGTGTTAGTGCATAAAATTGGTGCCATTTTATTCATATATTTAGTCAAGTCATAGTCTAGTCAAAGTCATACTCCTAGTAAAGTGGCGGCAACTTTACTTGAATCTTCTATGGAGTTTTGGAAACAACACGAAATGTTTCACCATCATTATACCATTTTCCCACACTCACGCCTGTAATCCAGCACTTAACGAATAGAATGCCACCTAAAAGTATTGTCAAACTTTTTGGCGGGAACGCGAAAAAGATTGCGTCACCGCTTTGTATTATTTTCCAAAACTTGTTTTATTTTCAGTGTTAGTAAATATAATAATATTGGTAGCTTTTTATTCGTTAAGTGCTGAATTACAGGCATGAGTGTGGAAAAGTGGTATAATGATGGTGAAACGTTTTTTTTCGTGTTGCTTCCAAAACTCCATAGAAGCTTCTGGTAAAGTTGCCACCATTTTACTAGGAGTATGACTTGACTAGACTATGACTTGATGACTTGGACTGTGACTTGACTTGACACATTGTATAATTTTTTTTTATGTTTTGGCTCCATACTTTTTTGTATTTAGCCAGTGTCAAGTAATTGATGATTTATAAAGTTAATGATATTTCACGCAAATATGTGTCAAGCAAAGTCATCAAGTCAAGTCATAGTCTAGTCAAAGTCATACTCTTAGTAAAGTGGTGGCAACTTTACTTAAAGCTTCTATGGAGTTTTGGAAACAACACGATAAAAAACGTTTCACCATCATTATACCATTTCCCACACTCACGCCTGTAATCCAGCACTTAACGAATAGAATGCCACCAATTTTATGCATTAACACTGAAAATAATACAAGTTTTGGAAAATAATACAATGCGGTGACGCAATCTTTTTCGCGTTCCCGCTAAAACCCCACATTGTATAATATTAATTAACTTGAGAAATTATCAATTACTTGACACTGGCTAAATACACGTAAGTGTAGAGTAAAAACAAAACAAAAAAAACTCCCCACCCTAAGTTATTATTGTCAACGTCAATCAAAAAGTTTATACCCACTAGCGTCAATAATTTGACGTTTGTTATCAATACTGACAACCGTAAACTTTATATTGTCGTTTCTTTCTTTCCAGCCAAAAAAGTGTATATTAGAGAAGGTAAGAATATATTTTATGTCATGCGAAGAGCTAACTTCACTTTCCATAGTCACAAGACTTCTCAGCTGAGGCTGCGTACATAATCTGTTTTTCCAAAATTATTGAATTTTTTTGGATCCTACCTGGTTGCAAAAGCTGTGATTAACAGTCATTATTAAAGCCATAATGGCTAACATTAATGCAGAATATGTTAGTCAACTGGTTTCCACGCTGGGCGATGATAAAATCGGTAAGCATATCACTTCCGTTACAATCGATCGCTACCAAAGGCTTGGCAGCTCATATTAATGATGATTCTATGATTACCAGACATGATTGCTGCGACAAGCATGCTGCAGATCCGCGCAAGTGAGATCCGCCAGGCTACGATCAACTGGCAGTCCTATCTGCAGTAAGTATCGATTCTTTAAGGTCATTGTCTGGTTAGTCCAGTTCTTTAAATGTTTTATTATGTATCAGATCGCAGATGATAACGCAGCACGACCATGACTTCATCATGAACCTCGATTCACGCGGCCAAAAGGATCTGCCAGACAAGAACCCTGATATGTGTGCAGAAGTGCTACTCAATCTGCTTACTCACATCAGCAAGGATGTCACTGTTCAGTACATTCTGGTCCTCATAGATGATATTCTCTCTGTGAGTAAAGTACTACATAAGTACTAGTTTTACTTCTTATCTATCCATAGACTAATTATTATAACTGTCTTGTCACACATATTTGAGAGTTCTCCAGAGATTCATCAATGATGCAGATATTATAAAAACAAATGCATAACATTCACACCAATACTAACAAGCAGATCAGACATTGCTAGTCTTCACATTGAGTTATTCATTAGGATAAGATGTCATGTAATTTCTCTTTTTGAGATTAACTCAATAAAATTTAACTGGAAACTTTGCTTAGTATAAAACAAATATAGTTATTATTATTTTATTCATATATTCAGATATATTTAGCCTAAGTTTTTTTACAATCTAATGTAAGTATAAAATTCTGGTGTAATAGTGTTTGTAACAAAACTCCTCTGAGACATTTTGACTGATTCTTATGAAATTTTGTGTGTATATTCAGTAGGTCTGAAAATGGGATGTAAATGATTTTTACACCCTAAGTGATAAGGGTAGTCTAACCCAAAATTTTCTTTTAAATTTTTTAGACAAAATTATTAATTTAAGTTTTTTATGATTCAGCACTAAAAAATACATACAGCTCTAAATTTTAGAGAGGGGAGAGGGTAAAATTCATTATCCTGTATAAAGTCAGAGTGGTTCAGCTAGTGTATTTATAAACATTACAATACTAAATATGTAATAAACATTATATAAATATTGTTATTTAACTTATTTGTTATTAATATCAAGGTGATTTGTCTACAAGAGGTAGTCTCAAAGGCTTTTCACTTGCTTTCAAAACTTAAACAATGTAAACTACATGTCAATAATGTTGTTGCAAAATTTATAAACTTTTATTCAAAAAAGTGTACTATATATAACTAAATGATCAACCAAATACATTGCAGGAGGATAAGACCAGGGTGAATATCTTCCGTAATTCAAAACGGCAAGGTACTAATGCATGGCAGCCATTCCTCAACCTCCTGAACCGGCAGGATGAGTTTGTCCAGCACATGACTGCACGGATTGTTGCCAAGCTTGCCTGCTGGCACCCGCAGCTGATGGATAAGAGTGACCTGCACTTTTACCTCTCCTGGCTGAAGGACCAGCTCAAGCTGAATGTAAGTTTTTACTCATAGTAATCACATAATAGCAATTGACAAAATCACTGAACATTGATGAAGTTGGTTAAGTAAAACTAGCAAGTGATTTTTAGGGTTGTTTTTGCAGCTAACTATAAAACTTTTTATTATGGATTGAAAAATTGTTTTTTTTTTTTGCATGATTTGATGTGCGTGATTGAATTATATTTTTCAAGATGTGTTATGTTCTATTTTATTTATGTTATTTTTATTGATGCTTTTTTCATGAAATGTCACATGCTTTGCTGGTAGTTTGCTTTTGGTTGTAGAAACATTGATTGCAGCTTCAACTCATCTATGGGTTATGGTGTGACTCTTCTAAGGTGGTATTGATGCATGAATTTCTTTATATTTCTAAATCACTAACAATAACAAACACTAAGAAGACTTGTCGTGTTTCTCTTAATGAATTTAACCAAGCACTATAAGTTTTAACACATAACACAAATCTGCAGAAATCATTTGGAATGAGACTAGTGTATAAATTTGTTCCTACGAAAAGATTTAAGATATTGTTATGCAATAGTAGGTAGTCAATCAATTATCATATCACAAAGTACACATCTGCTATTCAGTACCATTAGTTGAATGTTGCAAGGCTTAGTTGTGCTCCACTACGAGATAATTTTAACTATTACCTGTGTCTAAACCACTGCAACATAACACAATGTCGTGAAGCATCATCTGAAATTATCACGCATCGTTGGGGCTTTGTCGAAGCGACCATGTCACTGAAAGGTTTGTTTTGTGAAGGCGGAGAAAATGTCTACCGAGTTAGAACATGCAGAGCAGGTTATGCTGGAGCATGAGAAAGACCATTTCGCAGTACACACGGATAAACCAAATAAACACAACAAAAATCACAAGGAAAAAGACACCGTGGAAGGCCAGGAGAAATACCAGAGCCTTTACACCTCGTTTGATGTCCTGAAACCACATGAGGACTTGCCCCCGGGCCTATACAAGGTACTCTCTATGTGGCCTCAAACTGTTAAACAAGTGTACTGTAACAAACAATGACTAACATGTCGTAAGTATTCTACTAACATTGTCAATACTCTACTCAGTAACATGCATTCACAAATATTTAAACATGTTGTACTGCTTGTCTGCTTTCATAACTTTCATTTTCACTTGAGCATAATTTGTGCATGTGTAATGTGCATGCATGATGCTTTCGGAGATGTTACCGCTTATGAGAAAGTATATGTTACTATTGTTTATTTCATAGTATTACTTGTACTATATGTTTTTTTAAATATTTATTGCTTAATCACTTTTTTTTAGTCCTACATAGTCGTAACATAAAAAGCTTAAACAAGTTCCAGTGATGTAAACAACCTTGATGGTTATGCTTTTGTAATAAAAAGCAGTGTCGTTATTGAAGCTAAAACTGTAATGTATCAAATTTTTTACAAGCAAACGCATATCAATAGTGTAATAAAATCTTATGTCCATCTGCACTAAATTGTGACACCTCCTAAGTTCGCACTTATCTCTCTAGGACATACCTAAATGCGTTGCGTTGCGTTGCAAACTTGGGAGCTGTCAAACTTTAGTGTGGGCGGGCATTGTAGTATATCAGATGCAGCCTGCAGTTCTACTAGAAGTCTTCTAATCGCCATCATATTTTGGTGTGTACATTGGTAAGACAGTTAAGGTTTCAGCTATGTAAGTAGTAAATAATATCTATATTACTTGTTACAAATGTCTTGGTACAATTGTCATTATTAACTGCATGGCCATACAATAGATTAAGCAATAAAATTACCAGTTTTAACACATACTGGATACTTTTTGTCTACTTTCAAGGAATAAAAAGTGAATACGAAGGGGCATACATATATTGTCTGCTATCTGCTAAATCATCAATAATTATCTTGGTATAAAACTGAACGAGGATGTGTGAATGTGTGTGCAGCACAGCGATTACATCCAGTCGGTGGCGCGCTGCCTGCAAATGATGCTGCGTGTGGACGAGTACCGCTTCGCCTTCCTGTCTGTAGATGGCATCTCTACTTTGCTGTCCATCCTCGCCTCCCGGGTCAACTTCCAGGTAATACTCGCACAAAAGTTCTACAGAAAGCTGACTGTACTACTGCCGTTTCACTCCCACTACACTTTCGACACTGCTGTGATAGTGATGTAACAATATTATTCTGTTTTATCTGCTACAAATGTACTAAAATAGGGGAAAAACAATTTAGTCTACCACTCATGCTGGCTGGAGGAACACAACGATTCTTTATTGCACACCAAATTAAAAATAAATGTGTATAACAAAATCCATTACGAAGTTTAGTACAATGGGCGGTCTATGAAATATGAAAGACGAAAGAAGGGAAACATCACAAGACGAAATTACAATTCCAAGTTTACCTTTATTGTTATTTCTATCCATTTTATTTATTTTACTAAATGTCATTGAAGTAAGACTTCTTTAGGCACGCTTGACTTGGGAGTAAGCTAATGAGGCGAACGGAAGTTAAGAAGGAGGTATACTTATATCTCCCTCCTTACGTGAAAAAAGAAAGAGATAAGTTTAGTACATTACTGTAGGCGCAAGATAGATGGAGCTAAAGAAGTTTTACTTCAGTCATGTGGTCTAACTAAAGCACACTCGTTTTTTTTAATGTTACTTCAGTATTCTATCCTGTGCTCCAGGTGCAATACCAGCTAGTGTTCTGCCTGTGGGTGCTAACATTCAACCCGCTACTGGCTGAGAAGATGAACAAGTTCAACTGCATCCCGATCCTAGCTGACATCCTCAGCGACTCCGTGAAGGAGAAGGTCACTCGCATTGTGCTGGCCGTCTTCAGGAACTTGATTGAGAAGCCGGAAGACAAACAGGTCGGTCTTTGAATTGGGTGTGAAAAGTTCGCTAAAATTTACGTATTATTACTCATCTAATCATATCCAAAAATATAGTTTACTAACGAGATATTTACCATGTAATTTATTTGTTTATTTGTTCAGCCAATCATAATTCGAGTTCTAAATTTTGTTACGTCGAGTTGACCAATGAGAGCAACGTGACGGCCAATAACAGCAGTGCATTTTCGATCGCTCTCACTGCCCCCGTGACTCATATTAATTCTGTTCTAAGTCGCAGTTTAAATAAATCAGATGTACGTTATTCATCGGATAAATCAAAACAGAGAATTTGACTAACCAAATACTGAAAGAAGAATGATTTTTTTATGTTAAAAGGAGCAAACAAGCATACGGCCCACCTGACGGGAAGTGGTTGCCGTAGCCTATGGATATTTGTAATGATTTATTAATCCGATAATCTGTCCAGCAATTCAAAAATGGCGCCTAAGAGAAATATGTTGTCTTATAGTACTTCATTGTTTACTATCACATTGTCAGGTGGCAAAGGAGCACTGCATTGCTATGGTCCAGTGCAAGGTTCTGAAGCAGCTGTCCATCTTGGAACAGAAGCGCTCCGATGACGAAGATATTATGAACGACGTGGATTTCCTAAACGACCGTCTGCAAGCTTCCGTGCAAGACCTCAGCTCGTTCGACCAGTATGCTACTGAAGTCAAGAGTGGACGGTGAGTAGAACTGGGTAGAATTAATTTATACTGTTTTGTTGGGAAAAACTTGTGTTATTTGCAGTGCTAGTGTATAAAATTCGTGGCATTTTATTCGTTAAGTGCTAGATTACAGGCATGAGTGTGGGATAGTGGTATAATGATGGTGAAACGTTTAGTTTCGTATTGTTTCCTAAACTACATAGAAGCTTCTGGTAAAGTGGCCACCACTTTACTAGGAGTATGACTTGACTATGACTTGACTTGACATATATGTATTATATTACTTAACTTGAGAAACTATCAATTACTTGACAATGGTTAAATTTGGTTAAATACACGAAAGTGTGGAGCCAAAACAAAAACAATTTTTTTTTATCCTGGATAAGATTTCATATGTTTCTACGATTGTGATTTGTTTTGTGTATAAATAATAATTAAATTCTCTACTGGAGGTGTCGCGCGACTTACTCGCGGTTAAAATTTCCCAGATAAAATGGCTCCAAGTTGACTACGGCAACATAAGCAACCGTGTGCTTGTTTCATCCCAATCAGTTCATTCATTTTGGCGTGAAAGTCAAAATAAACAAAAACCGTTTCAATCTCAACTTGATCACCAATTTACGGTTGAACTTGGTTCTGTAAAATGGGCAGACTTAAGATTCACGACATAATACTTGAGCATGGTTCACCAATGGGTAACCCCATTGAGCCAAACTCAATAAGTATTTAGCCACTATCAAGTTGTTTATAATACAGTTTTAGGAAAATGCAAGTTATGCAAGTGCCGTCCAAGACTAGCCTACTCGCAGTCATGTTAAATTCCAGTGAAGCTTTGGATACATCATTTAATACATCTATGAAGTTTCGGAGAAAACACAAATAGACACTTTTACAGTCTTTGTATAATCATTATTATTATTTTGTCATTTGCAACCACATAGTTGACCAATTAGCAGTATAGCAATTGGAGCAGCAAATTTTTCTCTACATTTGTGCCACCAACTTGTATATTCAGTTGAAAACTCAGTTGTTTTTTTACTGGGGCCATTGCTTGCACTATTACTTTTCTATTCAGTTGAAAACTCAGTTGTTTTTACTGGGGTCTGCACTATTAAAAAGAGATGGCAAAAATTTACCTAAACCGATATATTGGTTGCATTATACAATACTTATAAAAACGAATCGCACAAAATGAGCAATGACATCAATGAATACTTTTTTCTGTGCTGGTGTAATCGAAGCTCCGGATCGGATTTATCTTATCTTGTCTGCCAGACTGTTTGAACCAGTAAATAATAGGTCTTTACCTATGAAATTGCCGTATTGCAGTACAGACTTTTTCAAACAAAAAAAAGTTTTGATTGGCTATGAATTCTAAATTCAAATTAATTTTGTTTTAAAAATATGACATTCTATTTACAATATAAGTCTTTTGTTTATTGATTAGCGTTGTATTTTCATTACATTTCAACATTTTTCCTCATAATGGATACTTTGAAATTTCGTGTAATTATGGAATATGAGTTTCGTCGTGGCACCAACGCGGCACAAACGACACGTAACATCAACGACGTTTACGGAGAGAACTGTACAAACGAACGTACAACCCGTTATTGGTTTGCTCGGTTCCGTTCTGGGTATTTTGACTTGAAAAATGAACCTCGTGGTCGTCCGGAAACTTTGGTCAATAATGATGAATTAAAGGCGATTGTGGAAGCTGATGAATCTCAATCTACAGCTGAGCTGGCAGCAGCTTTTGATGTTAGCATCAAAACAATATTGGTCCATTTGCGACAGATTGGCAAGATAAAAAAGCTTGATAGATGGGTGCCCCACGAATTTAACGATCGCCAGCGCAACGTACGCGTCGAGACTTGCCTTGCGCTGCTTAACAGGCACGGAAATGAAGGAATTTTGAACCCAATTGTTACGTGCGACGAAAAATGGATTCTTTTTGACAATCGAAAGCGCTCAGCAAGTTGGTTAGATCCTGGTTCGGTACCAAAGCAATGTGCAAAACGAAAAATGACCCCTAGAAAGGTGATGGTCACAGTTTGGTGGTCTAGTGCTGGTGTGATTCATCATAGCTTTTTACAAAACGGCGAGAGCATTACTGCAGATGTGTACATTGAAGAACTGATCACAATGATGGCGAAACTCACACGTCTGCAACCAGCTTTGGTCAATCGGTCGTCTCCACTGCTACTTCACGACAACGCGCGACCCCATACTGCACAACAGACGGTCTCTAAGCTGCATGAGTTGGGTTTGGAAGCTCTCCCTCATCCGCCATACTCACCAGATCTTGCGCCTACCGACTATTACTTTTTCCAAAATTTGGACAACTTTTTAGCGGGAAAAAAATTCGATTCCCGAGAGGCAGTACAAAACGCCTTTGAAGAGTTTGTTGTCTCCCGTCCTGCTGATTTTTTCAAGAAGGGCATCCATAAACTGCCACAGCGTTGGCAAAAATGCATTGATTGCAGGGGTGATTACTTTGAATAAAAGAAATAAATAAGTTCGAAAAAAAAATTCTTTAACTTTTTTCAAACAAAACGGCAATTTCATAGGTAAAGACCTAATATATTTACTTTCAATATCATTTATTATAATAGGCTTGCTATATTTTACCTTAAGTAATTTTATATGCTTAAAAATAACTAAAATTAAGTATTTCAATAACCGTTTTCACTAAAGCTTCACAGCTAATGAGTAACATATCCCTCTATGACGTATTACTGCAACGCACTAGTGAGATAACTGCAAACTTAAGAGCTGTCTAACTTAATTGCATTTGAGCAAAAATATTCTGATTTTGACTTGTAAAATTAGCCTTTTTATACCTAATTACTTATTTAGAGTATGACTTCGTAACCAGTGTAACGCCTGCTTCGCTCCATTTACCAAGAGTTACCTTCTGCTCAGATGAATCTTCATTGTTTCACGGTGACAAAGAAACATACAGATTTAAGCTTCAATTAATGAGGTAATGTTTGAAGGTAACTGGTGCGACGCAGGTGCTACACCAGCGAGTCGTGTTTTTTTTTGTTTTGTTATGGCTCCACACTTTTGTGTATTTAGCCAGTGTCAAGTAATTGATAATTTTTTGAGTTAAGTAATATATATGTATATAAGTCAAGTCAAGTCACAGTCCAAGTCATCAAGTCAAGTCATAGTCTAGTCTAGTCAAGTCATACTCCTAGTAAAGTGGTGGCCACTTTACCAGAAGCTTCTATGGAGTTTTGGAAACAACACTAAAAGAAACGTTTCACCATCATTATACCCCTTTCCCACACTCATGCCTGTAATCCAGCACTTAACGAATACAATGCCACCAATTTTATGCCCCAACACTGAAAATAACACAAGTTTAGGAAAATAATACAATGTGGTGACGCAATCTTTTTCGCTTTCCCGCCAAAACTGGAGTCGTGTGTTTCTGAGAATTACGTTCACAATCACAAGTACTCCACTTGTAACCGCCTTCACATCGTCCCCAGCCTGGAATGGTCCCCGGTGCACAAGTCCGCGAAGTTTTGGCGTGAGAACGCGGCGCGGCTGAACGAGCGCGGGCAGGAGTTGCTGCGCACTCTAGTACACTTGCTCGAGAAGAGCCAGGACCCCGTGGTGCTCGCCGTCGCTTGCTACGACGTCGGGGAGTACGTGAGGCACTACCCCCGCGGGAAGCAGTGAGTACACAACTACACACGCACACACACTGCTAATAATAGGCATGACGAAAGATTTTGAAATCCTCTTCCGTAATGTGGGTATACATTTACTATTTACGAAAAAACCTTTATTTCGGTAATAAACTTAATTTTAACCAAGATTAAAGCCATTTTCATAATATTTTTTAAATGCGGCGCGAAAACAGCTCGAGGTGTCATGGCGTCGGCTCTGACGTCACTCCTAGGTGTTTACCTACACAATGACATGTTTATGTCATTGTGTCTACGCGTAGCGAAGAAAGTAAATAACAAAATCAATCCAAATGCGTATATTTACAACAGCAAAAATCTACGTGTGACGTCATGCGCTGTGATTGGCGTTTCAGTCAAAATGGCCGATCGCAGTATTTTAATGTTTTATTTTATTGAAAATCTAAGTAATCTCAATATTTTTAATAAAACTAAACCAGTGATTCAACGTTATTTAATATAAATTTTACCCTAAAAACATTAAATCGACCATTTTTTGATACTGTCGTCATGCCTATTACAATTCTAATCCTATTTGGGGGCGGTAAGGCCTGCACTGGCGTCCCGCATGAAGTGAATTGTGCATTTCCCTTTGCCAGCATCTACCCAAGTCAGCTCAGCTCCTTCGTATAGCGGAATACTGCCTTGGGTCGCTGGCACAACTGTTCCAGTGTTTTTTCATTTGATGGTATGGGTGGTTTGGAGACCAATTGCCGTTGATCCTGTGGTTGTTGTTCTTGTTCGCTTAGTAGATGAGTAGTTTCTCTTGTCTCCTTTGTATATATGATACTCGATGCTAGTACTACAGAACGACACTGAGTCGTCGATTCGTATTAGTATTGGTTAAAATAACCAGGGCGGCATAAACGCAAATGGCGATAAAGCCCTTTACTTTTGATGAAATAAATTATAAATACTTTACGATACTTCATATAATATTAACTATAGTAAATTACATTCGAACAAACTCGTACGGGTTCATAAACCATTGGAAAGATTTAGATTCAAAATCTACACTCCCTCAGCTATATCTACACACAGTATGTAAGATCAGCGATTACCACTAGACCAAATTTTCTAAACAAAATGCGCGAGCGAGATGGATACTAACTTTTATTATGTTCGTAGCATCATCGAGCAGCTCGGCGGGAAACAGCGCGTGATGTACCTTCTGAGCCACGAAGACCCCAACGTGCGGTATGAGGCGCTTCTTGCTGTCCAGAAACTGATGGTCCACAACTGGTATGTAATAATATTTTAACAAAAGGTTACTTTAATTTCACGTTGAGAAGTACTTGGCATTGAAGAGTTTTATGGTTTATATCCGAAGAACTTCATATCTTCATATGTACATGAGACCACCGCGCAAGGTTATTCTACTAAACAAGAAAAAATTCGTTAGTTCAGAAATCTTGGAGTAATGGGTGAACGTCGTAAACGTAAGAGGTCTATAAAAAGACATACAGTCGAACATGGAATCGCCTCTTTTTATTTTCTGGACCTCTGATTAAACTCGAATTATATACGAAAACCAAACAAACTCTAGTGGTATAAAACTATGAAAAAATGTTTTTTGTTTTATTAAAATTAATCTACCCTTAAAATGGACAAGATAGATGAAAATAATAGGCTGATTTACATTACTGAGATTGTAATAAAATTAATATTATAAAATTTCAGGGAATACCTCGGCAAGCAATTGGAAAAGGAACAGATCGACAAGCAGGCGGGCGGCACTGTGGTCGGAGCTAAAGCCTAAGCATACATGTTTAATGAATATTTAATTCGTTGTTGTTGTTGTTGTTTGATAATGCTCGGCTCCCAGTTGCAATATAGCTCCATTAAAGTTGTATATAATGACCGTTGGTCATGTTACTTTGTATGCCCATGTAACTAGCCCTGCTTACTAACGTTTTAAACTGTGACTTCTAATTGTAAATATGATACGCAGATATTAATTATTATGTATTGAAGTGTTAATTTTCGATCACAAACTGCAGATATTAAATACTACGTACAAACTATTTAAACGTTTGAATTTAATTACATTCCTTGGTTTATTATTATACAAAAAAGATTATCGAAAATATATTATGTTGTAGTGTTTAATTATTATTTATAGAAAATAGAATAATATTTATGATGTTAATGTAATAATGACTACAGTCTACAGCAGTATTGTGAATAAAACCATGAATAGTTATCAGTTTTTTATTTCTATCTATTTCTACTTATATCATCACAAATTACAATGTGTGACGAAAAAAAGAGCGGAGATTTGAGCGCTGCTGGCCGCGCTTTTATTAGACGAGTGCATAGCTACATTACTGATCTATGGGCGAGTGCTGCTAGTAGCGGTGTTCCGCGCGCTTAAAAATTACGTCCGTTCCCAGTAGTTCAATAAAGATATTGGAATAAGCATGAAAAAATGTTTTGTGCCGCGCGTGGATTTCGAAAACCATCCCCTAAAATTGTAAAATAAGTGAGTAGTTATATGTAGTTTGTATGGAGAAGAAATCTTTGCTTTTCCTATGTCACGTGAAGTCACGTCCCACGATAAATAAAACATAGGGATGTAGATTTATAGTTCATAATGATAGAGGGTTTTTGGAGTTTTTTTTTTACGCACGCTTGACTTGGGGAGTAAGCTGGTGAATGCGTAACGAGAGCGTTACGGAAATTGATCGGGCGAGCGAGACGCACAGAAGTTGAGAGGGAGATATAAGTTCATGGGCCTAGCTAGTATCATAGGACCATGTATAAGTTAGTGAAGATAGAAAGAGAGACAGTTTCGTTTTGTACAGAAGTTTTACTTTAATCGTGTGGTCTAAAACACATGGTTTTTTGTTCATAGATTACTCTAGGAACAAGAAAACCTTCATTTAAGGCGTAAGTTATGGGATAAAAGATAATACATAGATATTCAGTTTGTATCTCCGTTTCAGAGTAACAAGACGGTATAGGAGTTTTGGCGGGAAAACCAGAAAAATCGCATCACCACATTGTATTATATTTCTAAACTTGTATTATTTTCAGTGTTAGTGTATAAAATTGGTGGCATTTTATTCGTTAAATGCTGGATTACAGGCTCATACTCATGTGTGGGAAATTAAAAATAATATAATGGTGTTTCCAAAACTACATAGAAGCTTCTGGTAAAGTTGCCACCACTTTACTAGGAGTATGACTTGACTAGACTAAGAAGCTTCTGATAAAGTTGCTACCACTTTACTAGGAGTATGACTCGACTAGACTATGACTTGACTTGATGACTTGGACTGTGACTAGACATGACACAATATATCTGCGTGAAATATCATTAACTTGAGAAATTGACAATTTATGACACTGGCTAAAAACACAAAAGTGTGGAGCTAAAACAAAAAAAAAAACAAATTGAATTTGAAGTTTAATGAACTTTGCTACCTTACTGTCTGACTGCTGACAGTGCTATCTTTCTACGTGATATTGGCAAAATTGTGGTAACCTCTCCACAAAGGCAATTTACAAAGAGTTGAAGTTGACATTCGTTTCACAAACACAATAATTTAGCATTAGTTAGCCTGTGATCACAATACATTACAAATGCAGAGTACTTTTCCACAGATTAGGTAGAGATACTTCGTATCAGATGATAATGTGTCATACATCAGCAATGTATCGTTGCAAACTTAGAAGATGACAGCTGTGTCTACTATAGCTATACGTATATATATGTACCTAGTATAGCATGAAACTATAGATACCTACTTCTATATGTTATACTAATATTCATACGTATAGGTATATGCTAGCTATAGATGCGTATCATTTTGCATGATACAGATATAGACCTACAGGGAATCGGAACTGAAACTAGAAAATGATATGTTTGCGTTTAATATTTCAAATAACCATATAAATAGTCTTCCTTTGCATTTTCAGTAGCGACAGTTTTTTCAGATGTGGTTTTAAGTCTCAGGCATATTGGCTCCCCATTTTATTGTATACAAATAAAGCTGAAAAAGAAAATGGTATTAGAATTCGAGATAGCACCACAGATAAAAACGGACAAAGCTGTGTAATTTAAGAACCTTGCCTATTCTATAATAAAAAATAATAATACCGCCCAACGATCACATACATTTCCTGGATCCTAACTAGGATTCCCTATGTCTAGGGACCCAGGAACTACTAGGACCACGGTCCCACAACACCCAGACTCATAACACATATTTGCGCTTTTTTTTCTGTGCACAAATACTTATCCTGTCTTGGGAATCGAGCCCGCCGCCTCCGGGTTATGAGCCGACCTGTTCAACCACCATACCACAGAGACTGTTAATGTAATATAACATTAGAAAATGTGCTAGTAATAGTAGTAGGTAGTAGTGTACGTAACACACTGTAATTATTTTAATAAGGTTAACATTTTGTCTTCTACAAAGGAAATTGGTGGTACAATTATTTTTGTGATCAGT
Source organism: Ennomos fuscantarius (assembly GCA_905220475.3). Taxonomy (NCBI): domain Eukaryota; kingdom Metazoa; phylum Arthropoda; class Insecta; order Lepidoptera; family Geometridae; genus Ennomos; species Ennomos fuscantarius. The sequence continues at coordinate 7,895,380 of HG992039.1, forward strand.
TTTTTTCAGTAACTAAGTAGAATATGTAAGATATCAGAGACAAGGTTGGCTAAGATTCTTAATGTAATAAACATTCAAATTACACACTAGAATACTGAACAGTTTCTTGATTCTCTCCAGATCAGATTATGTTCTGTGCCGGGTTGCTCGCACCCATAGTTGTAAAGAAGAAAGAACTTCTATTTTATTTTATTACATTTATTACATTTTCACCCTACTTGACTGTTGACACCCTCTTGGGTTGAATAAATAAATAAATAAGCATCTGTGGACATTTCACACAGCGCCATCTAGCTCCAAACTAAGCAAAGCTTGTATTATGGTAACCAGATAACTGATACAATACTTAGATACTTTTATATACCTACTTTACAATATAACACCCAGACACAGAACAAACACCTATGTTCATCACACAAATGTTTGTCTTGGGTGGGAATCGAACCCACAACCTGCAGTTCAGAAGGCAGGGATACTACCAACTGAGCTAACGGGCCAGTCACAATAATGTACTGTAATACCCTTTCTTAGTACAACACTGCACCATAAAACATAGGAACGCACACTTCAAACATGTTTCCAGCCAGCATTGTGATCTAGGCTATCTGCATTGATTGTAACCGGTCAGTCATGACTTACATAAATGTAGATAGATGTAGAGCCAGAATGAAAGAGCTCCTAACACGCCTGGTGTTCCTAGACAAAAATATTGTATGTAAGCACTTAAAATTTCTACTTACAAATATATGAAGTCAAGTAGCGCATGATAGCAGCAGTAGATAGGTAGTATTTGCTGAAGACATGCATTTCTTAGCCTGAAAATATTAAAATACCATAAGGTAGGTATCTAGATAACCTATTAACTTCTCCTAAAATTATTATCTTGGGTAAAAATAGGCCAAGTTTTAAAACTAGAATAATGCCTATCATACCCACAAGTACCTTGCCTTCTTCTCTTTTATTATATTTAGTGACTGATTACATAAATAGCATCTACAGTGGTATGCACTTGATCGAACTTGTTAGACTAGGGACTTACCTTAACCATTAATATTATTCTAGAAGTAATTTATCCATGTATTCAGCGGTCAATTTGTGATTTCTACAATACTATGAATGGATTCGACGCAAATATTGGTCACATTTATTATTTATTTCATGTAAACATAAACAATGAAAAATAAAACGAAATGGCGATTGGAAGATTATCACAGACACCGAAGACACAGACTACAGACCTTAGAGTACTACGCTACAGACAGAGGTAATACTACCACAGACCAAGTAGAGAATAATGCTACAACCTCACAGACTAAGGAGACGATAGAGGATACCACGTATCTTCCTTGGGGACCAAAGGGGGTGAAGAAATGGAGTGAGGGGGACAATCCCCCCGGATTGCATGTTGGCATTACAGACTGAACATCATTTCGTACGGTACATGGATGGATTTGTTAGGCACATTGCCGGGCGTGGTACTTTTCGATTAAAAAATTCACAACAACAACACAAACAATCACGTGTTACTCAAAGTTGGATCAAGCTCAAAGTAATGTTGTTCCGTGATCGTAGTGTCATAGTCGATCGTGTTTATTTCTGTTTAAATCAAATATAAATTAAAATGGATAATCTATTTGTACTGAAAGACTACAAAACCCTACCAGACGTTGTACACGAGTATGGGCCTACCCTGAAATGTGGCCGCATTCCTTTGGTAATCGATAACGGTAAGTGAAGTGGCTTGTCTTTAAATATAGTTAATATGTTTCTAGTTTTATCTACTAAATTACTGAATTGCTTATTCAGGGTCATATCAGTGTAGAGTTGGATGGTCTATTTACGACGAGCCACATTTAATATTCAAGAACTTGATAGCAAGGCCAAGGAAAGACCGGTGCAAGAAAGATGCTGAGCCCCCAGCCACACCACCCATACAAATTGGTAATGATATCGTCAACATTGAAGCTGTGAGGTATGTTATCCATGCTACACAAAATTTGCAATGATTTTATGGCTACTTCGTAAATACGCAGATAATAACCTAATCATCAAATAACATGCAAATGTAACATTCAAAGTTGTGATCATTCCAGGTTTCAACTAAAGACACAGTTTGACAAAAATGTTGTGACACATTTTGAAGCACAAGAACAAGTATGTGACTACATATTCTCACACTTGGGCATAGACAGTGATGGCAATGTCCCACACCCAGTGGTCATGACAGAGGCTTTTGTCACACCTAACTACTGCCGGCAGTGTGAGTGGCTTTTTCACTAATGTATAGATAATGTGCTCCTCACTTCTTATGTTTACTGTCTTCTTGGTAATTTAGTTTTATAATAGTGTGTTGATTAAGTAAAAACCTTTCTTGCTTGTCAAAACAAACAAGAAGGATTTGTTCTGCAACAGATTGAGAATAAATATTATATAATAAATATTTTTTTATAGTATTCAAAGCATGTGCACCTGTTATGGGCAATTGTGACACTTAATATCAGGTGAACGACCAGCTTTTCACGTTATAAATTGAAATGAAAAAAAATTATATTCAAATGAATAATTAAATATTGTCTATTTCAGTAATGTCTGAACTATTATTTGAAGGCTATGGAATTCCGGGTGTGTGCTATGGTGTTGATTCTCTGTTCAGCATGTATAGGAATGACATTGGAGATACAGCCCTTATTATCAATTGTGGCTACCACACAATACATATTATACCTGTATTGAGGGGAAAAGTGTGTGTGGAGCAGGCTAGGAGGATAAATCTTGGTAAACAACTACTTTGTTAACTATTAAACCCTTTCACTTTAAAACTAATCCTACTGATAATTAACTAAGTTGTTAAAAGAACAACATTTCAAATTTTGGAACCCCTAGTTTTTATTGATTTTATAAGAGTTAAAGAATAATAGTCACATTTTTTCTTGTGATATATATAGAATCTGATATTAGTTGAGTACTACCTCCCATATATAAAAGGTCAATTGTTTATGCTAATTTTAAAACCATTTCAAGATTATCTTCTGAAAAGCACATACAAAAATTTCAGATTTTTATATTTTGTTTATGTTACATAATAATACAGTAGACATTTGATGCAATATAAACACATTTATATCTGGTGAAAGTGGATAGGATGGACTAATAGTATACTATCTACTTACACATCAAACAAATTTGTGACCACAAACCCCCAGAACGCCAGCAAAGCTAATAATCCTTAAATTTTCAGGAGGCAGTGAGATGATAGGCTATCTACACAAGTTGCTCCAATTAAAATACCCTGTACATGTAAATGCTATCACATTGTCTCGCACTGAAGAGTTGATACAAGAACATTGCTCCATAGCTTTGGACTATCAGGAGGAGATAAAGAAATGGGCTAGTATGGAGTATTATGAGAATAATGTGAAGGTGGTGCAGCTGCCATTTGTGCAGGCAGCCAGCTCTTCAGGATTAACTGGTATGAATTAAAAAAATGGGTTTCATTCAGTTTCCTTGACAATGTGTTAACTCAAAATATGCCATCAAAATCTTTTTATTAAGAGTAAGTAGAGTTCATAAAACATACTAAATATTGAACAAGCCTAGATATGGGTGGAAACAAATAGAAAAGGGTGAAAAGTACAAATTTTACTAGGTGGTAGGACTACTGCAAAGTTCGTCTAGGTAGGTACCACCGTTTTGCCAGTTATTCTGCCGCCAAGCAGTAGTGCGCAAGCACTGCTGTGTTCCGGTTTGAAGGGCACTGTAGCTAGTGAAATTAAAAAATGGGCAAATGAGACTTTTAGAGATGATCTCACAGTCTAGTAATCTTACTACTAGATTGTATGGATGTCTCAGGATGACGTGCGCAGTGCAGTGTCACGCGAAACTCTATACTTTAGAGTTCCGAGTGACACTGCAACTGATATGGCCAGCCGTATCACTTAACATCAGGTGAACGGTTAGCACGTTACGTCATTCGTTACCATAAAAAAAAAAAACTAAAAAAAGGTTTCGAAGAAGCTCCAACTTTTATGAATAAGGCTGTTATATATAAATAACACCCAAAACTCACACACATAGATCCGGGATCCTAACTAGGATTCCCTATATCTAGGAACCACTAGGGTCACACAACACCAAGACAGGATAAGTATTGCGCTTTTTTTGGATGTGCACAAATACTAGTCTATGGCTATGAGCCAACCTGTTCAACCACCATGCCACAGAAGCTGGCAACTCATACTGTAAGTAATGACTTAAATTTTGTTAAAAACAGCTGAGCAACAAAAAGAAAGGAAGAAGGAAATGGCGCGGCGCCTGCTTGAAATTAACGCTAAAAAGCGAGAGGAAAGGCTGGCTGAAGATGAAGAACAACTAAACCAACTGCTTGTTATACAGGTAGTCTCTCTTGTTTTATACTAATCATATTATATTATACTAGCTGCGCCCGCGGTTTCAGCCGCGGATAAAAAGAAGGTTCTTTAATTGTTTATTTGTGAAGACTGAAAAAAACATTTCATAGCCAATTGTTGGGTAATTATCCCACGGGATCATCAAGATATATCAGGACGAAAAGTATGCTATGTGTTAATCCAGGTTATAAACTGTCTGTATTCCAAATTTCATCCAAATCCGTTCAGTAGTTTTTGCGTGAAAGAGTAACAAACATTTATCCATACATCCATACTCACAAACTTTCGCATTTATAAAATTGGTAGGATATCCTTTGGCCACGTCTGGCGTAAGAATGGGACAGCGTAACACAATCCGACACCGAACCTATCGTCAAGGTCGACTCCCCGTAGGTTAGCTAGAACGGTCTTAACTTTCAATAGGGTCCACTCTTCCAGTGGACGTAGTCTTCTCGATCCTGTTATCCCGGCAACGGCCCAAGCCGAGGCTCGCACCCCAGGGGTGCCCTTAAGCTAGTTGCCTCCCACCTTTGACGGCTGGGTGCCATAAGCGTCTGCCCTCCCGCCTAATGACTCTGTAAAGTTCGGTAGATACCAAAAGCATTAGCATGTTCAGAAAAAAAATATTGTGAAAACTGAAGCAGTTGTTTAGTTTTGAATACTAGTATTGATGTTTCACCATAGCAATTTCTGTAAAACTAGGAGACCCGGTTCTGAGCTACAAACCTTGATCAAATGATAAAAGGTACTTAAATCGCTATTATTATTATTATCACAGGATATGATCGAAGATGGCGACACAGATGAATTCAATGAAGCAATCAGAGGGTTTGATATAAAAAGCTATGAAGATTTGCAGGTAAATAAGTATTTATAATTTCATTATATTTTTTATGTATCAGTTATAATAGTGTCGATGCTTAAAATTAATTGGTGATCGTAAAGTAGCATAGATGAAAATTTGCTGTATTATAAATAAGGGGTGCTAAACAAATATGCCGGAGCAATTACTACTAATATTGATCGCCAAAACCCGACTGGCATAAGCCTTGTTCTCGAACAATCATCTACAATTCTCTTCGATTTTGTCACAATACGTGTGCTGATTAAGACCGGCCGCAAGTGTATAACGCCCGTACCACACATACTTTGGAAAGTTAAATTGGTCTACAAAAACATTAACATAATAAAAAACGAATGTGCTTTAGACCACACGACTGAAGTAAAATTTCTTTAGCTCCATATATCGGCTGGTGTAACTTTGTGTTTGCTTTATTTAATGTTAATGTCGCCATGTTGAAATTGTAATTTTACGGGACATACCAACATAATAATACAAATTTTAAGTAATTTTTAACTTTGTTATGTTGACTATGGAGATCTCTCCATAGCCAACAAACAACCTATATACCTACATAATATATTGAATTTGTGCGTATAATACGTTCCGTTCGCCTCGTCACGCATTCGCCAGCTTACTCCCCAAGTCAAGCGTGCTTGCGAGTTTTACTTCAAAAAGCTTACATTCGCTTATCTTGGTCATTACCTACTTTTCAGAGACAGCTAACGAATCTGCAAACGCGTATAGATCGTAATCGGCAGCGCATAGTGGCGGCAGCGAATGCCGAGGAAAATTTGGAGCCACGTCACACTTCTGGCAGAATGCAGCCGCCGACCGACCCCGAGGCTTTTCAGGCGTGGCTTAATGACACACGTACTAAGGTATACCTCATATGAGTACTCACACTATCACTAATATTATAAAGGCGAAAGTTTGTATGTGTGTTTGTGTGTATGTTTGTTACTACTTCACGCTCAAACGGCTGAATGGATTAGGATGAAATTCGGTATCAAGATAGCTTATACACTAGATTAATATGTAGGCTACATTTTATCCCGGAAAAGTGAAATTTTCCCGTGGGATGAGTAAATAATTAAAATACTTTTTATCCGCGGGTGAAACCGCGGGACGCAACAAGTGTATTATATAGGTTGGGGTCTATCTCTATCTCATTTCACTATATCGAGTATCTCTTCTGTGTGTGAGTGCGTGCGTGCGTGCGTGCGTGAGTGCGTGCGTGGGTGCGTGCGTGCGTGCGTGAGTGCGCGCGTGCAGGTGCGTGTGTGTGTGTGTGTGTAATAAAACTCTTGCATTAAACTTGCATTAAAATTATTATTGTATGCTAGTCCTCTTACTTAAAAACATCGTGTAGCGGAGGGATAGTTATTCAGTTTTTAGCCTTTCTTTGTTGAATTTGAAATGGGTAAAGATAAAACAAGAGAAAATATGAGATTTATTTATTACATTAAACATAAATTATAATCGTTAATACAAAACTAAACTAGACCTAAAATACTAAATTATACCTAAGAACTTAAAATAAATAAAGAAAATATTAAGTAGCTATTCTGCTGTTATGCAATGTTTATTGGTATGGGGGTAGCTGGGGAACTTTGACTCCCATGCAACAGGAGAAACTTCATTCCCAATTTGAATATTTCCATCGTTACTGTGTTCATAAATTACGTATTGAAACTGTCAAATCCATACAAATTTGTGTTTCTGTTGGTTGCAATAAAGTCCCATGATCCCCTAGCAGATTGTGCCCAACAGTACCACGAGCTGGTGTCCCGGCGGGAGGCGAGGCGCGCGCGGCGCGCCGCGATGGTGAAGCGTCGCACGGCGGCCGCCGCCGAGCGCATGCGCGTCATCTCGCACCTCGCCTGCGCGGGCGACGAGTTCGGCAACCAGGACTCCGACTGGGACGCTTACAAGAGGTAGCTGTTGTACCACTGCATCCGAGGTTTTTTTTGCCTCTTCGCATCGGAACGACTGCTAAGTAAGCGTCCAACAAGTCGACCGGATGGATAGCTATTTTGCAATGGTGATCATGTGTTTTTAAAATTTTTAAGTTTGGGCTTGCTTAGTTTTATTAAAATCCTCTAACCCAACCGGATTCCCCCATTTCCTTTTTACCATCATATAAATAGGCGGACTGAAACAGGGTATTCGTAGAACTCCGTTGACTGGCCCGCTAGCTCAGTTGGTAGTCCCTGCCTTCTGAACTGCAGGTTGTGGGTTCGATTCCCACCCAGGACAAACATTTGTGTGATGAACATCGATGTTTGTCCCGTGTCTGGGTGTTATATTGTATTCTATGTATGTAAAAAATGTGTGAAAAAGCGCGAGGGTAGTCGCACAGTACGCATCACTCGGCGTATTATTGCATTATTTTAATACTTTTAAGGCAAAAAACTACTTTAATTGGAGAAATAACGACTTATTACGCTTCTAATTACGTAAATAAATTGTAGTTTTCCTGTAGTGGCGCAATTTTCTATCAAAAATAATGTCGAAGTGCAGTGCCTGTAAGGAGTCGCTTCTAGTGAAGGATAAAGTGAAGTGTTCTACTAAAACTTGCGATCAGCAATACCATTTCCAGTGTGTTGGCCTACCAAGTTCGAAGTTCGATGATAAAGCGACATGGACCTGTCCTCAGTGTAAAGCCAAGGAGAAGAAAAGAGGGGACAACAGCGAAACGCCCGTGAGGCAGAGTCCTGCTTCAAAGGACGCGAACGATTCTGATACAAGTTCCAAACATCCTCAACTAACTTGCAGTGCGGAATTTTTAGCCAGCGTGTGTGACGATATTCTAATTTCAGTGAGAAAAGAGCTGCCGAAGATTATAGGTGTCACTTTAGATAAAAAACTCAACGAGCTGTCAGGCAGACTTCAAGGTGTGGAGGACTCGATAAAGGTAGTAAGTGACAACCATGATGGAATGATGAAGGCCTTAGGCACTCAAAATACTGCAGTTAAAAAGTTACAGGCAGAAAATAAACAGCTAAAAGACAGCATCAAAGAGCTCGAGATAAGACTCCAGCATATAGAAGAATCGTCGGCGAAGCAGGAGCAGTGGGCAAAACAGCTTAACGTCGAAATTATTGGAATTCCGGAAGTTGAAGCGGAATTGCTTCCAGTTCTAGTCACCAAGTTGGCCGAGTTCGCCGGCATGAGACTGCGCACAGAAGATGTGGAGTTTGCTCATCGAGTTCGTGCTAAACGTCCCGTTGCAGGAAATCCTCGTTCCATTGTGGCCCGTTTCCGCGAACGCAGTTTAAAGGATGCATTTCTGTCGTATATAAGAAAGAAACACGGCTTCACCTGCAAGGATATCGGAATGGACGGCGATTCCAAGGTGTACGTTAATGAGCACCTTACTATTAAAAATAAGCAGCTGCTGAGTAAAACCAAAAGTAAGGCTAAAGAGTTACAATACAGGTATGTGTGGACAAAAAACTGCCGTATTTACGTCAGAAAAAACGATACATCGCCGTACATTCTGATTACCTCAGAGACGGACCTAAAAAAGATGGTTTAAATAAATTCGTTTCTATATTATTTCCTTTTATCACTGCATACATCATTGGGCTTTTGAAATCGCATGAATTTACACTTACTTACACTTCAATACACTCACTTACACTTCAATACATTCACTTAGCGCACAACACAATTAGTGTAAACTATATGACACATCTATCCATAACCACACAATATATCAATACACTAGTACCGCAAACGCGTTACTTAATGATAATAAAGCGCAACTATATTATATCTTACAACGCATTCATTCTGCGTCTACCTGTTCAATGTGTTCATTTGTTTATTAATACTTCAAAATTACAAGTTTCAACTTCTTTGTATGGTTTGCCTGACTATATTCACAATGGATAACAAAAAAATAAGCTTTCTTTATCAAAACGTACGTGGGTTGAGGTCAAAAACCTTAAATTTTAGTAATAATTTGCTTTCAATAGAACATGATATTATACTTGTAACCGAGACGTGGCTGAACAACAGCGTCTTAGATTCAGAGCTGGTAAACGGTGGTTACAGTGTATTTAGACGCGACCGCGGTTCTCATGGCGGTGGTGTCATGGTTTTATGTTCCGAGCGACTCAGTGCACGACCGCGTCCTGACTGGCAACGGGATCAGCTGGACGTTGAATGTCTGTGGATTTCAATAGAGGGGCGCACAATAAACTCTGATAAAGACTTACATATAGCGTTGGCTTACATGCCGCCCGGCGACAATCTTGCTCAACGAATAAATAAACTTACCGAATGGGTTACCGAAATTATTTCCATAGCTCCTGATGATTATTACATGTTAGCTGGAGATTTCAACTTGCCCTGTGTACAGTGGAGAGAAGCTGGCGCTCGTTACTTGAAAAAGGGAAGTATTGAACTTCAAAATGCTTCACTCGATTTTGTTAATGGTTGCAACTTTGTGGGTCTGAACCAATATAATTTGTTTGCTAACAGCTCTGGCAATACTTTGGATTTGGTTTTTTCTAACTTTTACGTCAACATAGACAAGTGTACAACTCCGCTTGTACCAGAAGATAGTCACCATATCACACTTAGCATTGATGCTGCAGACATTACAATCGTCCCGTTAGTTAAAACCCCTCGCAAAAAAATCCTCTATAGAAAAGCAAACTACAATGAGATTAACAATGCACTATCCAATATAGACTGGTCTGATTTGCAGTTAGGAACAGTAGACGACTCGGTGTTTAAATTCTATGAAAAGATTAACAGTGTAATTGATATATTTATACCGCAGGCAATAGTCGACGGGTCACAAAAGTACCCAGTATGGTTTACTAAATCTCTTATAAATATTAACAAAGAGAAAAACAGGGTACATTCACGTTGGAAAGTGTATAAAAACCCTTTAGATTATGACGAATTTTCATGTCTCAGATTAAGATTTAAGCGAGTTGAAGCACTATGTTACAAGAATTATATTTCACGCTCCCAGAATGCTATAAAATCAAATCCTAAGCTCCTCTGGAGTTATATCAAGGCTAAGCGTAAGTCCACCACTGGATACCCAAGTTCTATGAGTTATAAAAACGTAAAAATGAGTAATACTATTGATATAGTTCAGTCATTTAACTCTTTTTTCCAGCAGACGTTTGTCCAACCATCGAGCCAATATGAAGCATTTTTGCCACGAACGGCCATTTCTTGTTCGCGAGTCATGAACATGATCGTTGTTACTGAGGAACAAGTCCTAAAGTTACTCCGTAACTTAGACCCCAACAAGGGTCCGGGTTGTGACGCAATCCCTCCATACTTTATCATAAATTGTGCCGAATCATTGTTTAAACCAGTAACTATTATATTCAATCGCTCACTTCGTGAGGGAAAATTTCCTTCTTTATGGAAACAGGCGCATATTGTCCCACTTCATAAGAAAGGCTCCAAGTCTTGCATAGAACATTACAGGCCCATTTCAATTCTTAACGTACTGTCTAAATGCCTGGAAAGGATTGTCTACGAATCTATTTACCCAATTATTTCTCAAAGCTTACCAGATGAGCAGCACGGATTCGCAAGAGGACGTTCTACAATCACAAATCTCGGAGTATTCATTAGTGACGTACTAAATGGTATGGAAATGCGCGCGCAGGTTGACGTGATTTACACTGATTTTGAAAAAGCTTTTGATCGTGTAGATCACGTCATCCTGCTGCAAAAATTACAAGAATTGGGCATACAAGGAGATCTCTTAAGATGGGTACAATCATACATAGAAAATAGAAAGCAGGCAGTAGTAGTAGGTGGAGCTTGTTCTGATTTCATATCTATTCCATCTGGTGTCCCGCAGGGTTCTCTGCTTGGCCCTTTATTTTACTCAGCTTACTTATATGACATTGGTTCTTGCTTCCAAAATTCATCTTTCCTACTTTTCGCTGATGACAAGAAAGTTTATAGCAAAATACGTAGCATCGAAGACTGTTTTAAACTTCAAAGAGACTTAGACAGATTATCTGATTACTATAAAATAAACCGTATTGGAGTTAATGTAGCTAAATGTGTGTCCTTGAGCTTTACACGAAGTAATTGCCCAATTTCGTATTCTTACAAGCTCAATGACGTAGAAATTAAAAAAGAAAACAACGTTAGGGACCTGGGGGTATATTTGGATGAAAAGCTCACTTTCTCATTTCATATTGAACACATTGTCGACAAAGCATATAAAAATCTCGGCTTCATACTTCGTGTAACCAAAAATTTCACTAGTTTGCCATGTCTAAAAGTTCTATATTATGCTTACGTACGCAGCGTACTTGAGTACTGCAGTCCAATATGGAACCCGCAGTATGTTATATACGAACAAGCGATCGAGTCAATTCAGAGGAAGTTTGTTAAACACTTAGATTACCGGAGTAAGTCTTACTGTGATAACTACGATAGTTCTTGTCAGAAGCATGGGCTGATTTCACTGCGCAAAAGGCGCATTATAATTGATATGTCCCTTTTACATGATATTTGTTCAGGTATGCTTGACTGCCCTTCATTAATATCTAGAGTACTAAATTTGCGAGCTCCGAGCTCAAGAACCAGGCACACACAACTTTTTTACGTACCTACTCACCGAACGAACTACTCTGCGAATAGTCTCACAAGTAGAATGCCCAAAACCTATAATAAACTATTTAATGAGATAGATCCCTTTATCACTTCTAAAAAAAGTTTTAAAATCAGGATAATTCAATTGTTAACTGATCAATTTTAGGCAACAATAATTGTAACGAATTTCATATTTTCTCTTTTTGATGTTGAAAAGTCACTGGTATATTGCTTTTGAACTCAACGACGCGACGTGGACATAAAACATAAGTTCGACGACGATGGAGGAAAATGTAGCCATGTAAACCATCCATTACCTGCCTTCGCTTATGATATTTTTTGTTTTGTTTACTTGCTACCTGCGTTGTATGGACAGGTAGGCTATATCACGGCATGAACATAACATTGTTATTACATAGATGTTGCTGATTATAGTACAACTCACGCGCCTACTCACACCAATTCACACTACTAACACAATACACACACATCAATAAGCCCAAACTGTTGTATTGTTACTATTATTTTATTTTTATTTTTATTTTCCGATCTACCTACCCACTTAGTACTACCTGTATTATTTTGCGATTTTACTGTTAACTATTAGTAGTCCTATATTTTAATGTTGAACCTAGCGTAAGTAATATTGTTTTCTCCTTTTAGTTACCTACCTACCTCGAACCAAAAGTTTTCATGTATTTATTTTTTATGTAATAGTTAGTTACCTCGCTTACCTGTATATTATGTTCGAAGTACAAAATGTAGATTCAAAATGGCTTAAGGGCAACATAGCATGTAACAGTTTTATAGCGGAACGGATATAATAAGCTGTGAATCTTAGATTAATAAATAAATAAATAAATAAATAAATAAATAAATGTATTTACAAACAAAAAGTATCTAAGTATTGTATCAGTTATCTGATTCCCATAGTACAAGCTTTGCTTAGTTTGGGTAGCCCCATGTGGGGGTGGTGATGGGGCTGTGTGAAATGTCCTCAGATATTGATAAAAACTACCTCAATGTCACAGTAATCCGCACAAAGCGTTTTGATTCTAAATTGATTATTCGGACAGCAAAGAAATGGAACACTTTACCGGTGTCATGATTCCCAACAACTACAATCTGGGAGATTTTAAGGCTAGAGTGAACAGGTATTTTCTAGGCAAGCATGCTGCATCGTCGACCGCGTCGTCTTTCAAAGGAAAGCCTATCAATGATATCAAATAACTTGTGGTCTCTTGACTTCTCAGTATAAGTCGCGAGGCGGACTCTGACTCTGAGGCGGACGGTGAGAGGCTGGTAGGACTCGAAGAAGCGTTACGAGAGCACGAGCCGGCGCCCGCCGCCGCGCATCACCACCAGCTGCATCTCTCCATCGAGACTTCCAGGTGAACTATCTACCACTAGCCAGTACCAGCCGAGTAGGTGCCACTATTTGTAGCTGACCTACATGGCTTCATCCCACCTTTGGCTGCGAAGCACACGCAACTCGGTGCCCCGCGGCGAACTATTTGTTTTTCACCAATCCGTTTTATGTTCAGTGTTTTTGCTAGTCCTAGCTTATCTCGTGCCTGTGAACTATTCGTCTGTATTACTATTGTGACTTTAACTTTCTATTCTACTTGTGTGGGTTTGTGTAATAAACTTCTTTCCACCACTAGCCAGTTGTTATAGGTTATAGGTAGGGTAGGTACCAGTCAAGCAGTCACTTCCTATCCTTCTGGTATCAGGGTTGAAACTCCTGGCGTGTGCGTGGGTCTTCGCTGCAAACGGAAACACTTCCGTAGGGTATTCTAAAGACATTTACTAGATGTGAAATGCAGTTAATATTCTAATTTTTACAGGGCGCCTGAGCTTATGTTCCAACCGTCAATGATGGGCAACTTAGAAGCAGGCCTGGCTGAAACCTTGGAGTATGTTTTCAAGCACTTCAGTCCAGAAGACCAGCTGCTTCTGGCCAACAATGTATTCCTTACTGGAGGTTGTTCTCAATTTCCTGGTAAGTTAAATCTTGTTGGGACTGGATTGTCATAACTCTTGATAGCCTCTGTGGTGTGGTGGTTGAGCAGGTTGGCTCATAACCTGGAGGCGGCGGGTTCAATTCCTGCGGCAGGACAAGTATTCTCGCACATAAAAATAGCGCAAATACTTGTTCCGAGTCTGGGTGTTGTGGGTCGTAGTTACTGGGTCCTTAGACACGGAATCCTATTAAGGGCCCAGGATCTATGTAGGTGATCGTTGGGTGCTATTATTATTAACTTTAGATATAGGTCAACCTCTCAACAGCAGCTAAAGAATATCTCATATCACACTAATATTATAAGTTTAAGTTATAAGTTTGTATGTGTGTTTGTGTGTATGTTTGTTTATTTGTTACTTACTCCTTCACGCTAAAACGGTTGAATGGATAAAATTCGGCACCAAGATAGCTTATACAGTAGATTAACATATAGGTTACATTTCATCCCGGAAAAGTAATATTTACCCGTGGGATGAGTAAATAATTTAAAAACTGCATCCGCGGGTGAGACCGCGGGGCGCAACAAGTGTGATAATATTATGTGTATATATTTACAAACAAAAAGTATTTAAGCATTGTTTTTTTTTTTTTTTTTTTTTTTTTTTTTTTACTTCAAACTTGTCTAGCATTTGACCGCGCTCTCACCTGATGGGAAGTGACGATGCGATCGAAGATGTAGCATGCTAGCCAAGTAAATACCTATTCACTCTTCTCTTGAACACGCCCGGGTCATATTTCGCCGGAAACACAGACGCTGGCAGGGCATTCCATTCCTTAGCCGTTCTAATTAAAAACGTTGAGTCAAATCGCTTGGTACGAATGGGTGGTATTTCGACCACGAAAGGATGGCGCTTAGCCGAGCGTCTAGTAGTCCGGTAGTGGAATGGTGATGGGAGAATGAGATCATGCAGTTCTTGAGCGCATTCACCGTGGTGTAATCTGTAGAAGACCGACAGACTTGCCACCCTACGTCGATGTGCAAGGCTCTGGAGCCTTTCACCAACCAAAGTGTCGTCGTCAATGAGCCTTTTGGCACGCCGTTCAATCGAGTCCAGAGCCTCAAGCTGGTACTTGGCAGACCCGTCCCACAGGTGGCAGCAGTATCAGTTATCTGGTTCCCATAATATGAGCTTTGCTTAGTTTGGGGCTAGATGGCGTTGTGTGAGATGTCCGCACATATTATTATTATTATTAATATGAACAAGTTCGTAGCACACATTTAATACTAAGAGAAATCGTATAACAAATTTATTGTCAAGATGTTATGCTCAATATAAGCATTGACTTATGTATTGACATGGGTCAAAAACTTAACTGTTGAAACTGTTAAGAAGGCTTTTTTTCTTTAATCGTAAAATGGTCCTTACGATTATTTACATAACTTATAATTTGAGTCGATGTTGTTTTCGAGAAAATACGCGTATACTACTTTTTTTACAGGTCTGAAAGAACGTTTAGAGAGAGAGCTATTAGAAATGCGACCGTTCCAATCGACACACAAAGTCGTAATGTCGAAAAACCCCAACCTCGACGCATGGTACGGCGCCCGCGATTTCGCTGGAAGCAACGAGTTTGAGAACTATTGTATTACCAAAGAAGAGTACTACGAAATGGGCGGAGAATACTTAAAAGAACATTACGCGAGCAACAACTACTACAAGAGCCCGGCGCCTATTGTTGACAACTCGCTTGCGCCGGCGGGCGACGCTAATGTTGTGAAGGAAGAAATAGTGGTGGATTGTTAGTTCTTCGTAAGTAATAAATGTTTTGAACATAATTCGGTGAGTTTTTTTTTCTTTAGTTTTATGACGGCGTATGAATAGTGGATTGAGTTTTGACGGGAAAAGATCGCGTCACCGCATTGTATCATTTTCCAAAACTTGTGTTATTATATTTATTATATATATATACATATTATATTGTGTTATATTCAGTGTAAATGCATAAAATTGGTGGCATTTTATTCGTTAGGTCGATTTTAGGAATGAATATGGAAAAGTGGTATAATGATGGCCAACGTTTCTTTTCGTGTTGTTTCAAAACTACATAGAAGCTACTGGTAAAGTTGCTACCACTTTACTAGGAGTATGACTTGACTAGACTAGACTATGACTTGATGAATTGGACTGTGACTTGACTTGATACATATAATATTAATTAACTTGAGAAATTATCAATTACTTGACACTGGCTAAATACACAAAAGTGTGGAGCCAAAACACAAAAAAGGATAGACCAGTTGGAAATGGTATTACTGGCGGAAATGAACTTTTTTAAAGCGATGTACTTTATCACACAATGTCCACGGCACTATCAATTGTTTCACTTTGTCTGACGGCAGGGTCGAACCGCATCAACGCAGTAAAACGTAGTGATTACTTTATCTATGCGACACAAATACATAGCAGCGCGGTGTCGCATAACTTTTGCATCTACCATACTCCAGTCAATAAGGATAAAAAATCTTCCTGTTCTCAATTAGCTATATTTTCTAAGGAAAGGGTTAAGAAATGAAACCATGTAATAGCCACAAATATCATGGCACGTTTATTTTTTCTCCTCTACATGGCTTTCTAAAAGAATCGTGACTTGTTATTTTGCATTTATAAATTTTCTTCTTTTATAAGTACTCTGTGAGCGAGCACTAAATAATAGTTTCAAAATGTATACATTCCATAAAATTAACATATAAAACTCTCTTTTACTTTGATCTTTTTGATATAAATCACTATTTAATTAAAGAAAATTATACGTTTGTTAGTTTGCTAATTATAATATTGATTGATGATACTATAATAAAGAGTACATTTAAAAAATCACATTAAAGCATATACATAATGCTGACTACATAAATGCTCTTACAGCCCTCCCTACGCCCTCGCTCGTCGACCTCGCCTCGTCAGAGGTCTTCACGCAGTAACAACAAACAATACGAAAGACTTCAGTTTCAAATTTAAACAAATCAATATAATAATTTTATCACAATCGCTTCAGACTATAAACAAATACTTTAAGTAATAAAGGCTTGTAAAGGAGGCTGTGAGAGCTATATTAACGTGCAATGTAAATACACCACAATTAACAAATCTAACTTATTCAAATATAAACTAGCCTAAAAATTTTAACAATAAAGGAAAACGGATGAATTAAAAATATTGGTCATAAAATCTGTAGAGCTATAACTAAATGACCGTACAAAGATATCATGCCATGATGTTTGCTTAGGTTAATATAATAAAAAAAAATTGCAATTAATAGGGATGTAAAAATACTCCAAAACTTGTTGGCTGCGGCTTACAGCCGCATAATTTAGCTTATAATTCTTACAAATAGTATAAAATCAGCGACTTAGAAATAGCTCTCAGGAAATTAAAAAAACGTTAAAATCCTTAGGCTGTACTCTTGTATGATTATAATGTAAGCAACGCAATATGTTGGCAAAGCGGAAGTTCGCATAAATCTAACGATACAATAGAACTAAATATGTATGTACCTTAGACATTATGATTATACAAGGCTGTCTCTACCGCGGACCAACAGTCGGCGGCGCCCCAAGACTAGTCTCGACAGGGAGTATACATTAACATACGCGGGGAGGATATGTACGACTTCTTCAACAACTTCCACGCGGCTTACTATAATGGTTGGTCCATCACCACAACACAACCCATCCGATGTTAAACATTTTTACAAACTCAACAAACACAATCTAACATTGCCGATATAATTTTCTGTGAGTATTCTTTTTGTTGTGAACTCCTCAGTCTTTTCTACGGTCGTAAAATGAAGGGATAACTTATACCACTTTCACGATAAACGAAAATAAGTGGAAATGGCTCATTATTTACCTTCTAAAATATAATATAGTATACTAACATCGGTATGTAAAATATACAGCGAAGGCTCACAAATTGTAAATCTGACGGATTTATAAAAAATGTGTCAAGTTGTAATCCTTCACTGTTTCGCTATAATGTTTATAATCCTTACGAAAAATATGTTCTTCGTATCGATTTATTGTTAATTTGTTATGTATTGAGCACAATATATTTCGTAAGGAAAAATAACCATTCCCTCCCAACTTGCCCATACTCTCGGTTAGGGTGAGACAACGATAGGTTAAAAGATAAACAATAATAAAGGAAGCGAACATATAACAAAATATATTAACTTATATTCTAGAATTAATAATGAAACAATCACCCCCACCGAGCCATTGAAAAGATGGGAGACTATATAATAATATTTAATAGGTATCTAGTTTACTATGTTGGTGTTTCTATTTCCATTTATATATCTATGGATATTAATATAAGGTATCAAGACAGAAAGCACACATGGTAAGGTGCCATCCCACACTGCTACATACAAACTATTGATAACTATGGTTTTAAATTTCAATGGTGATTGAATAATGGTAGCCGAGGTTTATCCTACTCGTTAAACCCAAGTTCTAGTTTGTCTAAATAATACTGTTATCAATGGCTTGGTAAGAAACTTACTAAGATTTTTTTTTCTAATTCTTTACAGAAAATTATTTATTTTTGTATGGGCAGCTAAATGCATCAGTTATTAGTATAATATTTATTTATATCTTAACATATTATGTGTATACATTAATTTTTTAAATGATAATGAGATATTGGCCTATTTTCATGTTTCCTTCAAATACAGAACTATCAAAATATAAAAAAATATTGAGGACTATCAAACAACATCCATATGTATATATTATTTTATGTATACTTATGTATATCTACAAGATTTTTTTTTTTTTTTTTTATAGTACCCAAAGTATAGTTCTGTGCTAAATCTAAATCCAATCATATATTCTCAGTTCGAGAGTTACCGTAGAGTCTACAAATTATGACCCCATGTAACCTTCGAATGGTTTAATAATTCTGATACACGAAGAAATAAACGCTACCAATATATATTTACAAGTTCTGACTCAGCACATGGACACATACAAAATGGAAATAAAATAAAGCTTTTAAAATAACAACACGGAAAATAAGAAAACAATATAAGATATAAAACGTCGGTATAATAATAATATATTACGAGAATATAAAGTACTTTTCAATCATTTTTATGTCTAACCAGTTCTTCTACCCTGACCAGACTTAACTAAGCTTACTCTACCACATCATTATACAGAAATGGCACCAAACTATCTTTGATATCAATAATGGCAAACCATAAGGAATCCCCTCAGCGGACACATTAGCTGCGCGCCCGACTCCCGACGCATGAACTGTCTCAACGTATTGGAAGACTACTGCTCTATACACTATTCATAAGTACTATTATTCGAAATTGGAAATAAGTATTGCCACTCGTCAAAACCACCTTTAAAAATATCGGCTTTATCCTAACTGGTGAACTTTGAATATAACGATGCATTAAGTTATGAGACTACGCTAAGTGAATTACGTGTGGAAAAATAATGTAGTGTCAATGGTGTTACGATTGATACTGCCTAATATCGCTATCCGCTAGAAGGCACACAAAGTTTAGTAAGAAGCTTCACAAATCATACGCTTGTGTACGAAGCGCACTGCACGCAGTGGCCACGGACCGACACACACATTGAACACTGAACATACTTTTTTCAACGTAATACGTTTAAAAATATTGCCAAATTTATGTTGCAACAGGCACTTCTCTGGATTTCTCCAATAAACATCATACTATAAAGTTAATGGTGAACCTTTCAATATTGCCTCTCAGGACTCTTCAGTTGTGGAATATTACATTTGTACTTATCATAATCATCGTCATAGTTTATCAGTTTTATTTCACATGAAACCCAATTTATTAGGGATTATTTTCGAGGAATATCATACGGAGTCCTTATATGTTACAGTGATCAAAATACTTTCTCTTCAGCAACCACAGTCGTATAAAATTACCGAACTTCCACATACACTGACACGTTCTAAGTTAAAGCATCGCAATAAGATATCGTTACATTTCACTACCTCTAAAGAAGATGGGGCGACGAAACCGATAAGCGAAAGACGCACGTTAAAAATTTAGAATTTCTGTTGGAGATTTACCATTTACGATTCCAAAATTTATCACTAAGCAAATTAGAATATGAGATCAAAAATTTAGGCCTACAATCTACGAACGATGAGACTTTTAAGTAACGATTTATGAACGCCACCACGTGTGTCGATATACTTATGTGATGGTATAGATAAATCACAGTTGCGGATATAATCACATTGCATATGTTAGGCGGTACTACGTGAGTCGACCCGCGCGGTCCCCGCGAGGATTTCCAGCACTCGGTGCTTGCTCCAGTCGCGCCGACAACTCAACACTCGTAACAAATAAATAACTCGTAATAAAATAAACAAATCTGTGCATGGGTCCATGCTGACTTGTTCCGCAACCATAGCTGCTCAACTCGATCGCTGCCAATTGTTTGTTTCAATATTGCACTCTGCATGCGCGAATGTCAACCGAGAGCTGGAATGAACGGTTGTATACTATTATATCCATTGTGGCCACCTGTAATCTATTTTGTAGCGGATACCAAGTAATTTATATTTGGGAACCTATTACGATGTAGTAAGGTTGCTTACCTATTTAGACATTCAATCCGCAAGATGCAACTGACTCGACATCTGGGGCTGGGGCGTTGGGGTATGCGGGGGAGGGGGCGATGCTAAAACAAAATTATATTTTTAATTAGATAATCTTATAATTAGTGCCAATAAAGAAAATTATCTTATATCTTCTATGACGTATTGAATTCATCGTTGTGTAAAATTTATAACCAGTTAAATAGTGTAATAGATTTACTCGAGACTCGAGACTCAACTAAAACAAAACCAAAAGTGTGGTTACCATTGACATATATATTACTACAGGCCTGATGATAGGGTACAATGTCGCTTCAAATTGTGAGCTGAATTAAAGCTTCGTCTGTGATGTAAATCCGATCGAGTGACGCAAAGAGAACATGCCCAGTTGTGCTGTGAAAGGTTGTCCAAACTACTCCCAAAAGTGTGATGGAAAAAAGGCATTTTGAATATTATACTTCGTTTTGTAAAAATAAAATCTGTTTTCTATTTCAAAGACTGTAAACATTATCAATGATAGAATGTCATGGTAGTCTCACCCTAGCAACGTGTTTCCAATTCAAAATAGTTTATAAAAAATCTGAAAAATGTGGAATGATTTGCCACCATTTTGACCAAAAAATGATATCAAACATATACTGAGATATCTATGGTGGTCACACTCCTCAACTTCAAATTTGTCAAATTTATAGCACTAGTATTTTTTATCTTGCATTCCCAAGTCATCGCTTATCAAAGTTGGAGTAGTACCTACTAATAAAAAATAAAGCAAGCTAATTCTATACGCATAAAATTCAAAGTCCCGACTTACTGACTGAATGACTGACATATATATCAACGCACGACCTAAACCGCTGAACCTAGAGACTTGAAATTTGGAAGGTATGTTTTTTGTAAAGGTAGGTATCCACTAAGAAAGGGTTTTTCGAAATGACACCCCTAAGAGGGTGAAATGAGTGGTTGAATTATCCATGAATTTTTTTCTTCTTCGTTTCCTATAGACCACGCGGGTAGAAGGTAGTATTTTATGTAAAGGTGTGAACTAAAATGTTCCAGGAATCCAATACATTACTTACAAATAGAGGCGATGGATTGGGGCGACATGGCCGACATCTTGCTCTGCGTGTCTTGCATGGACACCTGCGTGCCTTGTGACGTCATGTACCGGTTCACCATAGGCACGAAGCTAAAATTGAGAAACAGGTACATTTATTCATACCTGTTTGAATGTTTCCTAAAAGTTTCCCTATGCTAATAAATAATATTTATTAGCATAGGGAATTATTAAATTGGACCTTATCAGTTCAAGACATGTCGGCCGCAGACCCGTGTGTTCAATTGTAAATCCATTTTTATGGTTAAAATTTTACCGGTTTATAAAAATCGAGAAACAGTATTTAGATAAGCTCCTCAATTCTTTGCCCGACCAACGTCATTGGTGAGAGACTAAACAAAAATAAGTATTTTTCTGCTACGCTGTAAAACCTACCTAAAAAAAGTGGTGATGAGAATTTTCGGGAATGATTGTATTTAAGTATTTTAACATATGTATTAAGCAAACTCACCTACTACGGAATCGATGTGCGTGTTAGCGAAAAAAATTATGATTTTCCATATAAAAAGGACACTACACTCCCAGTGAACATAGTCTTTTGTTTTATTGTATTAAGATGGGTACGAAATAATAAAAATGAGCATATAGAAGTGTTACCTTAAGTCACAAACGCCGGGCGAATCATAGTTCCCGTTGTTAGAGTTGTTAGTGTTTGTAGCGACGCTATTGATGTTGCCGATGCTATTCGCTGACAGATTGCTGTGATTGTTCTCGCGGTGAACGCGGTTGTGATGTCTGCGGACATTCAACAAACAATCGCTATAAAAATAATGATAAATATTTGTGGACATTTCAAGAAACTACGGAGTTTGTACTGTGGGAACCCTGAGAGAATACATAAATGCTTGTAGGACCGTTTTGCAGTTAACTCACTCGCTCAAGACGAGATATCATTCATAAAAAATTCAATTAATGAATGAAATCAATGTGGCATAGTTCTGTAATACGGGCCTTACTGTAGAATACAATACAACACCCAGACACAGAACAAACTTCTATGTTCATCACACAAATGTTTGTCTTAGGCGGAAATCTATCATTACTACTGTATTGTACATGTATAGCGAAGGGCTAAACAAAGGAGTTTGCTACTCCAGGGGCACACCAAGCAAGCACAGTCTCATAGCATTCCTAAGTAGGGTTGGATAAGGCAGGCAGGCAAGAAAGATTAATAAACAAGGCTTAGATTTAAACACCTTCGACCTTGACAGCCTGTGGTTAGGTGGTTGAGCAGGTCGGCTCATAACCCGGAGGTGGCAGGTTCGATTCCCGCGGCAGAACAAGTATTTGTGCACAGGAAAAAAAGCTCAAATACTTGTTCTGAGTCTGGGTGTAGTAGGACCATGGTCCTCGTAGTTCCTGGGTTCCTAGACACAGGGAATTCTATTCTAGGATCTATGTATGTGATTGTTGGGCGTTATTATTATTATTATCTGGGACTATAGTTTGAAACTTCTATAACACGATCTCATAGAAAGGCCTATTACTACTATGTCGGAAGGCCTTTGCTATCAATGTAGTTGGAAATTAAAAACCTTTTTCTTACGAGATAAGACTTACCGTATAAGGTAGCTGTCCCGAACGAAAGTGCGTCCGCACACACTACACTCGTAGCAAGGCCCGGTGGAGTGCGTGCGAATATGCAGCGCGAATTGCGCCTTAGAAGTAAAGGTCATAGAGCATCGGTCGCAGTTCAACGGCTTGTCGGCCACGTGAGACCATCTGAAGATTTAACGATGATTGTACAAAATAAGGATCACAAGTGTAATAAAAAAAAATTAAGTACTAATAAAACGTAGATCAGTATTGCTAGTTTAGCACTAAAATGTATTATGTTAGCTAGATTTGACAGCCTCTATGGTATGTTGAGCAGGTCGGCTCATAAACCGGCGGCGGGTTCGATTGGCGCGGCAGGGCAAGTATTTATGCACAGAAAAAAAAAACGCTAATACTTGTCCGGCGTCTGGGTGTTGTGGGACTATAGTACTCGTAGTTCCTGGGCCTCCAGGGGCCTTACCGCGTAAGTCTGGTGGAGATCGTAATCGTGTTCTCTCTTGCTCGCACTCGTGGACTTGTTAATTGGCGCGTGCGAGATGGCAGGCGAAGCCGATTCCCAGAACGCTTACGCGGTAGGGGTGCAGATCAGACAGGAAATCCTAGTTAGGGTCTATGATCTATGCATTTGATCGTTAGGTGTTATTATTATTATTATATAATCTCTGGTCAACGCAACGTACAACGCAACGGACGCAAGTCATTGAAATTTGATTCTGAGAAAAGCATAAAAATAAAAATATATTGAACCGCGTTATAAAATAAAATGTAGTTATTCAGAGATTTAGTTATTTTATTTAAACAGTTTCCGAAGTAATTGATCCGAGATTGATTTTACTGATACAATAATAAAGAAGTTATTAATGTATATCCTACCTGTGCGCTGTGACATAGCTCTTCACGGCGAAACGTTTCTGACAGATATCACAAGCATATGGACGTTCACCTGCAAGGCAATGACGTTGTTTTACTAATTTGAGATTATCATGAAAATAATATGAAAATGATCATATCGAATGACCAGGGAAAGCAAGAAATAAAAGCAAATGATGTTAGAAAGACGGCAAGATGCAATTAGACAGTATGATGCACTCTGAAATCAATGAATTTAAGCCAAGAAATTATAACAAATAATGCAATACTGAAACTTAAGTGATGATGCAGCGGATGATGAATGACTACAGTTTCCAGTTGTCGGTGCCACATCAATCAAGTTCAGACTTATTTTATGAGTACCTGTTATAGCAAGTTGCCGTCTTCTTAACTTTCCAGAACGGTGACATGTTCAGGCTAAAAATATTTTTACTTGACAATCGAACGAATAACATTTACTAGAAATTTAAACATTCATTGAACATTTTCTCCATGAATATGTATGCAGCACAACATATATTCCCTCCGAAATGTTATTCGTAGTTTGCCTCATGAGTCCAGTGCAATGGTCGCCCATTCGGAGCATTATTGTATTTCATAATAAATGGGTCTGTTTCTCATACCGGTGTGTATTCGCTTGTGAATGTTGAGCGTGGATTTCTGCGTAAAGCGCTTGTAACAGACATCGCATTCGAAGGGACGTTCCCCGGTGTGCGTGCGCATGTGGATCTCCAGGTACGGCTTGCAAGTGAACGCGGCCGGGCACTCCATGCATTGGTACGGCCGCCCTTGCACTGCCACCCAACCACGCACGGTATCAGTAACGGTACACACGACTAACGCCCGGACTCAGTCCGACTATGTGGCACCGACAACTTTAAGCTCGAACACCATAATGCAATTAAGTAAATTAATCTAACAACTCGACAGCTACGACAAAACGAGATCGGGGCTCGCAGAACGATACTGACCTGTGTGCGTTCGTTTGTGTATGTTAAGTGTAGATTTTTGCGCGAATCTCTTGAGGCAGACGTCGCACTGGTAAGGGCGCTCGCCGGTGTGCGTGCGGTTGTGGATCTCCAGGTACTGCTTGCAGGTGAAGGCGGCGGGGCACGCGAGGCACTGGAAGGGGCGGCCTTGCACTGCAAACAGAAACGCGGGTGAGCACGGGCGGGCGACCGCCTGTCCGCTGCTCCACCGCCGTCCGAGGGCTCCAGCGCGCCGCGGCGCCCGGCACGTACCTGAGTGCGTCCGCTTGTGGATGTTGAGACTGGATTTCTGCGTGAAGCGCTTCAGGCAGATGTCGCACTGATACGGACGCTCGCCGGTGTGGGTGCGCGTGTGTATCTCCAGGTATTGCTTGCAGGTGAAGGCGGCGGGGCACGACAGGCACTGGAACGGTCTGCCCTGGACTGGTGCCCAACACAGAGTACATTATAGCGGCGGCGAGCGACGCGGACGCTAGACGCCCTGCGCTACGGAGCGGCGGGCCGGCGCCGCTCGCCCGCGCGAGGCTGGGGCGGGCGGCCGTCCGGCCCGCGGCTGACACCCACCTGTGTGCGTCCGCTTATGAATATTGAGGCTGGACTTCTGCGTGAAGCGCTTGAGACACGCGTCGCATTGATACGGCCGCTCGCCTGTGTGCGTGCGCATGTGAATGTCCAGGTAGGGGCGGCGGGCGAAGGCCGCCGGGCATTGCCCGCACGCGTACGGCCGCCCTTGCACTGCGCCCAGTGCACACACAAAAGCGAGTAACGCACGTCGCCGACGCAAGCTGGCAACGTTGCCTTGGCCGCCCGCCCCAGCCGATCTATGATCGCGACCTCGCCGACGACGGCAACCGGTACGCGCCCCAATTTTGTAACCCAATTTTGATCGTCGGTACCGGGGAATAGTACCGAAGCGAATTACAATGCGTCATTGCGGCGATTGCATTACCGCTTTTGTGAAACAATTAATAGTCATGAAAATGGTAAAATAATGGTACAATGCTAAAATCACCGTGTCGTAGGAATGCAGAATGCTGGGGATGTGATAGAACGAGTGACCGCCGGGTTAATAAAGTAATGGCGAGAAATTAACCATGATGCAGAAGTCTTCGAAGCGCGCGGTTAATGCGAGTTAAAGAAATCGAGATGTTAGTCGGAAGCAACGAGATGGAAGCTATGTCGGGTGTAAGACGACGGATCAGGCGGGCAACGGAAAACAGGATGGAAGCATGACGCTAAATGAGATGCGTGACTGCGTGACGAGTCTCAGTAGTGGCTAACCGTATCGAGAGGAGTACTGCGGATATAATATAAGTGGGCTACTAACCCGTATGGATTTTTTCGTGCAAATTGAGCGCGCACTTCTGCGTGAAGGACTTGAGGCAGACGGTGCACTGGAACGGCCGCTCCCCTGCGCCGCCACGCACGGACACGGGGCGACAGAGAAACAAAACAAAACGACGATGGACAAATAAGTTCACACCATCCGCCACTCCGCGCCACTACCGCTCTAGAGTGCGTACTGCGTACCGTGAGGGAAGTGTTCGCGGGGTTATTTGTCCATCAGGTATACTCATCTTACGTCGAACTTAGCAAAACTCCTCACAACGTACACATGCTTTACTTATAACTGTTTGTGAATAGTTTTTGAGCGTGTGTAACCTATGATTTTGTAGTACGCATTTAATAAACAAATAAAATCAAAAAGAAATTGGTTTTTGTTGCTAGCTACGTTATGCTAATGTACGTAATTTTTGAAATATCGGGTGTGAGGATAAGGTTAACGGGAGCCCTTAAAACTATTCACAAAACGTAGGTGTCAAAGCCACAAGAGCAAAAATGTAATAAAAGCTTTGAAAAGCGATTATATTTGTGTTGTGGCTTAGAGACCGATCGAAATAAAAAGGAAATGTCAAGGGACCCACCGGTGTGAATACGTTTATGGGTGCCAAGGCTGGATTTCTGCGTGAACCGCTTGTTACAGATGTCGCACTGATAGGGACGCACTTTGTTGATCAGCGATTGGATGTGCTCCTCTAGAAATACCAACAAAACAGCTACAGCATCGGTCAGCCGACGACTGCCACTCATCATCACAGTGCCTAGTAACGTGAGCTAACGAAATAAAATAAACAAAAAATAATGTCTACTTAGGATTTTAGGGGAAAATGCCTACCAGTGTGTATTTTCCCATGACGTCCCAGGCTGGACTTCTGAGTGAAGCGCATAAAACAGATGTGGCACTGGTACGGCCGCACTTTCTCTAACAGGGCTCGTCTGTGCTCCTCTATAAGTTACACGAGTATCGATATAGCAACGCTGCACCCTTTCAGACTACATTTTATTCAATAAACAAGCCTAACGTTTTAAAGTATACCATTCACACGCATTCAGGGGGAGGTAGGCTACGACTACAAAAAAATATACGTTAGTGCCGTTCTGCCTCAAGGGGAACGTCACGCATAAGCCGGCACTATGATTGATTATGAGGAACCCACCGGTGTGTATTTTTCCGTGCCGGCCCAAACTCGATTTCTGGGTGAATCGCACATAGCAGATGCCGCACTGGTAGGGTCGTTCCTTAGCCAGCAGCGCGTGTCTGTGTTCCTCTGAACCAAATCGTACAAGTCAATTTAGGGCGAGAACATGATCACTACAGGGAGGCGAGACCGTGACTTTATAATTGAATGTATGGACAGAGTAGTCGCGGGGCGGTGCTAAAAAAGTGAACCCACCCGTGTGTATTTTCTTGTGTCGGTTGAGGCTGGAACTCTGCGTGAACCGCATCTGACAGAGCTCACACTTGTAGGGCCGGTCCTTCACCATCAACGCGCGCATGTGATCATCTAAAATCCAGGCCACCACCGCTCTGAGTGCCGTGCGGATACCGCAAGAACGCACAACCGCGCGCCGCTAGCCCGGTGCCTTGCGTCAGTTGTGGGTTCTTCACCTCCCCCTGTTTGCCTCACAAAGAAGCCTTCCTCACGCCCTGATCTTTACTTAGAAATCTATTTACGTCTATTGGACACAACTCAAAAACTATTCACATTCGTGTTATGTTAAGCATGTATCTGTATCAACAACGGACTGGCTCGCACCAGTGACTTTAGCTATTATGTAATACAGTGAATTCAATATGATAGTTAGATAATAAGTTCATCTAGCAATTAATAAAACGTGTTCTAAAAAGCTCTGTTAAGAAATGCGTGCTTGCGATAAATAGATAAGCACTTAGTTATTTCGTATTGTGTACTACAGCCTTCTAATACGTACTCGTATATTATATGTATAGTAGGATAAAAGACAGAAGAATGACTCCCAGTAAAAGAAAGACCTATTTATAATATATAGAAGGTATTCATAGTTCATAGCATTTATCTATTTTTATAATAGAGTGCAGATGCTTTAGAAATATGCTTTAGGAAAATATAATAGATTAGACAATAGGTAACACATATTAACGAAAAATAAAAGGCCAACACAGAAATAAACTAAGCAAAAAAATGAGAAGCTACAAAATATGGTGGGAGAAGTAAAATAATAAAAAATTGTTTTGAATATCAGGGCGTCAAAATAGGACATAAGCGTCAAATAAGTTTGCATATTACTGCCAATTTGAAAAATGAAACAATAAAATAAAAATTATGTTACTTATTTATTTTATTCAATGTGGTTATACGGAAACAGGAGGAGGTTGACTTAATAGAAACTATAACGATTATCTTTTGATTTAAATATCGATTTTGTGAGAATACGCTCTCATAATGATAATAAGGGAGACTATCTATATAATTTTGTTGTGAGAGTAGTGACTTTGTAATAATGTAACTTCCATATTAATGAAGTAAAATCTCCTACATTTACCTTTATCCTACACTACATTGGTGTCGATTCTGTGTCGCATTATCTAAAGCTAAACGCAATTAACATATTTCCGTCTTTTTCATTTCCCCTTTATCAGAAGAGTACCGCCATACTTTAAATTTACTTTAGTTTTAGAGAATGCGACACAGAATGGACACCATTATCAAATCAAAATAATTTATGAAATTGTTTAAGAGAATTTATTGATTGAGATAATGCTATCTCATAGATATTGGATAATATTGTTTACAGTTGGAGATCTATGTTATGATATGGAAATTACATTCTCAACTGTGATTACTGAACCCTGAAGATAAAAATATCAAAAGGCTTATAGCAGAAACTATATTATTTTATTTTGTAAGTACCTTACAACTAACTCTCTACGCTATATTATCATAGTTTTAGATTCATAGCCAAAAATTTAGATTACAAATATACAAAGGCACCAAGTTATTACAGTTAATTAAATTTCAGCCTACAGTTGATAAAACGTATTATTTTAATAAATGATTTGGTATAATACTATAATAACACCCTTCAAATGTAAGAAAATATACATTTTTGGCTATGAAGTCTAAATAACTGTTGTATTTAAATAATTGAATACAACACTGAGGCTCCATAAACTAAGAATGTATACACAGAAGGGAGCCTCATATGTTATAAAAGATAACTTACCTGTGTGTACGCGTTTGTGCGTGTTAAGGCTGGATTTCTGTGTGAAACGCTTTAGGCACAGATCACATTGAAAGGGCCTCTCGCCTGTGTGTGTACGCATGTGCACTTCCAAGTACGGCTTGCGGCAGAAAGCTGCGTCGCAAACCTGAAGGTACAAAATGAAGCTCTAACACAATAACAATAGTGACCTAATTATGTATAGTATGAGAAATTAAAAAATTAAGACTACGATAATTTTACTTGAATTAAATTAAAAGTTTAAATGTGCTGTATTCGAACTGACCCCACATACAGTTTCATCATGTTGATAACACATATCGCCTGAAAATAATTCGAAAAACAAAGTCATGTCATTAACTACATAAATCTATACTAACAACTATTTTAAATATATTATAGAACCAACAAGTATAATTTGGTTTTCAACATGGTAAATCTGTACATGGTTAAATTATATCCATGTATGAATGTTTACTAACTGTGCATTGGAAAGGCTTGTTTCCTGAATGAAGCTTCATGTGGACGTAATATGATGAAGCGGACGAAAGGACTTTGCCGCAAACCTGCAAATATGATGTGACATCAATTTTGTGATTCTACTAACATAATTAGCCCATTATATATCTAATTAACAAGAAGCAGTTGTCAACAAAATCATTTTGTCTGAAATTTGTGTTCAAGATGATAAATAATCTTGCAAATAGTTCACACACGGAGGCTTCCACACCCACTTACACAATAATTCAGTCGAAATTTTGATTTAATTTCATCCTATTGGAACGTGTTCTGCTGTCTCTTCGTTTTTTTGTTTTCACTGACAGAGCACAAACTATCTTGCTAGGAAAATAGATAGACACGCAAACACCGAGGTCTCCCATAAGCGTTCTAATTTATAATTTTATTAATTTATTTACCTTTTTAATAATTAAAAAACCAATGAGGTTTTTACAGAACCCTAAAGTACCTGGTTGCTTCTGGAACTATAGACATACCTAATTCTGATGTCTTATGATGACAAAATTGGCATAACACTTACTTTCCTTTTTTAGTAATTACACAGAATACATAAAAGTTGTTGCATAACTATTCAATTTAAGTTTTGAGCATACAGAATTACAGACAAATGGGTAAAAATAAAAACGAGCAAGCTTATGACAGGAGGTTTTGAACAGCATAGCACTTACCTTACAGGCTTGGGGCTTTGAACGAGGGGTGTTTGGTCCACCGTTTGGTATTTCCATTTTAGTTTGAACTGATCCCATGTCCACCCCCATACCCTGATAAATAAAATAGTTTGATTAGACTATAGAATATGCCAAGTTGGAGTATCGAAAGGAATAAAAGACCTATTGTCATATTTATTTTTAACAATTTGTTTTTCCATACAGTTAATATTTGATAATGTTATAATTGCAAATGCGTTCATATAATAAATAAATAGGAAGGTGATAATCACAATATATTATGATAGCAAATGCATTCATATTATAATTAAATAAATGAATAGGAAGGTGGTAAACCAGATTTCTTGATTGATTTCTTTTTAGTAAGAAAAACAAAATCATTTTAACTACTCTGTGTAAGAGAATTAAAAATTAAGGAAATAATTGTGGACTGTTGTATATTTGTGTGTAAGTTACCTGTGAACATTGTCTTCCATCCATATCCATGTCAACACCTTCGTCTTCCATTCCTTTAAAGCTCAGCTGCAAATTTAAAAATAAATATGGAACATTGTCTGTGTTGGTGGTGCTCACAATAATTACGCTTGTTCTTTTTAACCGACTTCCAAAAAGGCGGAGGTACTATGTTCGTCTGTATGTTTTTATTGTGTATGTTCATCGATATATTCGCCAATTGTGAACCCATTACGAAAATTATTTTTAGTTCGAAAGGGTATACACACCCGACATGATGGAATCTCAAGGAAATCGAAACTAACTAACTCACAACATAATTAAATCTTAGAAGTCAGTTTTTACCCACTTTTTGTGGTCTCCGATTGAGCTGAAAATTTGCATACTTATATTAGGTCTTTACCTATGAAATTGCCGTTTTGTTTGAAAAAAGTTAAAGTTTTTTTTTTCGAACTTATTTATTTCTTTTATTCAAAGTAATCACCCCTGCAATCAATGCATCTTTGCCAACGCTGTGGCAGTTTATGGATGCCCTTCTTGAAAAAATCAGCAGTACGGGAGACAACAAACTCTTCAAAGGCGTTTTGTACTGCCTCTCGGGAATTGAATTTTTTTCCCGCTAAAAAGTTGTCCAAATTTTGGAAAAAGTAATAGTCGGTAGGCGCAAGATCTGGTGAGTATGGCGGATGAGGGAGAGCTTCCAAACCCAACTCATGCAGCTTAGAGACGGTCTGTTGTGCAGTATGGGGTCGCGCGTTGTCGTGAAGTAGCAGTGGAGACGACCGATTGACCAAAGCTGGTTGCAGACGTGCGAGTTTCGCCATCATTGTGGTCAGTTCTTCAATGTACACATCTGCAGTAATGCTCTCGCCGTTTTGTAAAAAGCTATGATGAATCACACCAGCACTAGACCACCAAACTGTGACCATCACCTTTCTAGGGGTCATTTTTCGTTTTGCACATTGCTTTGGTACCGAACCAGGATCTAACCAACTTGTTGAGCGCTTTCGATTGTCAAAAAGAATCCATTTTTCGTCGCACGTAACAATTCGGTTCAAAATTCCTTCATTTCTGTGCCTGTTAAGCAGCGCAAGGCAAGTCTCAACGCGTACGTTGCGCTGGCGATCGTTAAGTTCGTGGGGCACCCATCTATCAAGCTTTTTTATCTTGCCAATCTGTCGCAAATGGACCAATATTGTTTTGATGCTAACATCAAAAGCTGCTGCCAGCTCAGCTGTAGATTGAGATTCATCAGCTTCCACAATCGCCTTTAATTCGTCATTGTTGACCAAAGTTTCCGGACGACCACGAGGTTCATTTTTCAAGTCAAAATTCCCAGAACGGAACCGAGCAAACCAATAACGGGTTGTACGTTCGTTTGTACAGTTCTCTCCGTAAACGTCGTTAATGTTACGTGTCGTTTGTGCCGCGTTGGTGCCACGACGGAACTCATATTCCATAATTACACGAAATTTCAAAGTATCCATTATGAGGAAAAATGTTGAAATGTAATGAAAATACAACGCTAATCAATAAACAAAAGACTTATATTGTAAATAGAATGTCATATTTTTAAAACAAAATTAATTTGAATTTAGAATTCATAGCCAATCAAAACTTTTTTTTGTTTGAAAAAGTCTGTACTGCAATACGGCAATTTCATAGGTAAAGACCTATTATAAAATTTTGCATACATAAGTTTTTTTTTAATGGAACCAACTTCAAAACCATAAATAGGCACTCTAAAGCGAAAAATAAATTAATATAATAATTATATACAAATAATATAATATTTTTTAAACTATAAATAAGTTTAAAAAATACCCTGAATGCAACTTTTTTTAATAGTCTTAAGCAAACTGTTTGAAAGGAGGTAAGTAAACAATTACCTACCTCATCATCCTGTTGTTGCTGCATCTCCTGTTGCTGATGTTGCTCCATGAGATCCTGTTGATGTTGTACTTGTTGTTGAACTATCAGGCTGTCCTTTGAATCCTCTTGGTGAGATGTGTGAGACAAGTGGTGCGGGTTCATGTTGATGATCGGGTGGCTCGGCTCGGACCGGACTATGGTTGGGGGGCCAGAGTGTATGTGTTGATGTGATGAGTAGAAACTGTGGACACAGAGGTATTCAAGTGAATAACAATGTTTTTGGTGTTCTGGAAGAGTCCAGGGACAGCCCACGTAATTACAAAAGACATTGTTTATTTGTTTGCTCTACACGCCAAAACCGCTAGCTGATTCACCGAGATCAATTATATTTTTTTTTTACTGATCTAGTATGACGAATAGTCGACTGAACTCAAATTTATTTCCAAGCGTATTTTCTACTCTTTCTTCTTCTGGTACCGTCCATGTTTTATAGAAGAGATAGATGTCAGCGATAAGACCGTCTATTGTGACACTAGTTTTATTATAATACTAGCATGCGGCTTCACCAGAGTGGACTTTCAGGAACCGTTTATTTTTCCAGGATTAACTTAAACCTCCTTTTTTGGAAGCCGTATAAAAAGCGTCATAAATAAATGGCTCACTTTATATTTTTTGAGGGGGCTGGTGCAGTGACCACTTTATATTATTCAGATTTCTGGTAGTAATTGTCATCAATATTTTATGTATACTATGACACGAAAGCGAAAAAAATGTTTTAAAACGCCGTGATAATTTTTTTATGAGTTTCCAAATAAACCTTTTTGACACTAGTCAACCTCGTAATAATAATTGCAACATCAGTTTATTTTATTCATAGGTATATTTAATATTAATTATTAACCGGTTTCGCGAACGTGACTTCGAAAATAAAGAAGTTTTGATAAAAACCGTTTTCCCCATTTTCACCCCTTAAAATTAATCTAGACCTGCAGGCTTAGCACGGCATGTGGAGAAATTGTCTTTCCCCCGGTTTTTTCCACCTGTCAGTTAAAATAATCCCCCTCTCCACCTTACGTAGCACGGCAACGAGGAGAGGAAAGAAATATTTCCCTTTGACATTATCGTAGACATTATATACCGCTACTCCCAGCTTCAGAGCACGGACTCGGAAAAAAGTGGATAATATTATCTTGAATTGACATAAAGCAGAGAGTATTTATCTTCGACTCTTGTAGGTGGGTATAAGGAAGTCAAAGTGTTTTAATAGGCACAAAAATGTCGCGTGCCTATTATAACTATGTTTAATCGCGGGAACTCGAATTTTGGAGCGAAAGTTACACCGGGAGGAGCATTCGGAATACAAGTAATCCCTTCTAAATCCCGGGAAATGAGTTTCAATACAAGAAAAAATACATAGTGAAATATTCGTGAAAATACAATTACTAGTTTAGTTTTAATAAGGAAATAATTTAATTTACGTAATTAACTTAAATGATGCATATATTTTTTGAGTATATTTTATTATAAAATATATACATATAAAAATTTAAAATATAACTACTACACAATAATTAATCACGTTTTTCCGCTCATATTACAAAGAAAATAAAATTTTAATATAAACTACTCACTTACTTTCACTCATATACATAGTAGTCGTTACATACTCTTTGATTAACACGAGGACACAGACTCAAAAACCTTATTTTTTCTTAATTTTTATATTTTGTCTTGAATCCCAGTATATTTAGCCGAACAATTATCGATGGTTTGATGGACTGAACAAAATATTGAAGCATGCAATGTCATTTTAGTTAAATTTTCTCGTACTGGCAACAATACGGTAGAGAAATCTAAAAACGCTACTCCCGCCGTTTATCCCCCGGATAAAGCTTTCCACTGTCGCGGCCGTGCTCGCAGAGTGGAATAAAGTGACAGTGAGGATAAGTTTGTTATCTACTCCCTGGGGAGAAGTTGTCCACCGGCCGTGCTAGGCCTGCTGATATGTGGTATGTTTTTGTTTACATTTTTTTTTAAATTTTCTTATTAAGATTGATATTTATCCTGTTGCATTGCAATCAAAGTTTGGTGTCGTGATATATCTTCTAGCCAAGCATGCCCCATCTTATACCACGTCATATCTTGACACCCGTCGAGGCGGTGGTCAAATGCAGTCAAATGCTTTTAAATGTATGTACAAGGTATGTACCTAAACATTAAAAAAGGAGACAGAAATTCACGCCCATAATATTGCACAGCCCGTATGTACGGCCCGGAATTGGTGTAGATGTCTACAAAATAATTATGCCAATGAGATCGTGTACTGGCCGTGAATTATTTGATTTGAATTGCAGGCTAGGAGTTTTGGCGGGTAAACGAAAAAGATCACGTCGCCGCATTGTATTATTTTCAGTGTTAGTGCATAAAATTGGTGGCATTTTATTTATTAAGTACTGAATTACAGGCATGAGTCCACACTCATGCCTGTAATTCAGTACTTAACAAATATACATATACGTTCATATAGTGTGTCATGTCAAGTCACAGCCCCAGTCATCGTGTTAAGTCATACTCCTAGTGTTAGTGCATAAAATTGGTGGCATTTTATTCTTTACGTGCTGGATTACAGGCGTGAGTGTGGGAAAGTGGTATAATGATGGTGAAACGTTTCTTTTCGTGTTGTTTCCAAAACTCCATAGAAGCTTCTGGTAAAGTTACCACCACTTTACTAGGAGTATGACTTGACTAGACTAGACTATGACTTACTTGATGACTTGGACTGTGACTTGACTTGACACTTTATATGATATTAATTAACTTGAGATATTATCAATCACTTGACACTGGCTAAATACACAAAAGAGTGGAGCCAAAAACAAAAAAAAAATAAAAAAAATTGCAGGCTATACAATATAGTGACTTGGCGTTTCTTTGACACTTTTTACGTCACTGTCAAAGTGACTTGACAACACTTTTTTGTCATTTGTAATATTAGAACAAGTTCGGATTAGTTACATAAGCGTCATTAATTAATATCTTTTTGATATGTGCACCTATAAAAATATGATTTGTAATCAGCATTGCAATATCTGGAGATGGTTTTCTAATTTTAGTAGCTCGTCATAAATGAAAACTTATCAATTAGCAAATGGAGATGCGGTTAATTAAAAGTTAAATACTGTTCGAGAGTGATTTAGGTACCCACATAACATTTTCATTTATATGTTTTTACCCCATAAAATTCGGGGATTGTGCGGTATTCAACATTAGATATTACCGAGGGACACCGATCGATACTATCGAGAGCATAATAGTATTCTGTGATCGAGGGAAACTATCGATGAAGCAAACTACTATTTTAAAAACGAGAGCGTTTTTTTGAGTCCGTCAGACAAGTACGTCAGTCGAGAATAAAATAGTGTTGCTCCCGGCTTTCATCACTATGAGAGAATTTTATTCGCATCACATTTATGGGTTCCGACTTCCGGTCCGGTACATTCTCTAGGGTTATTAGTTACTTCAATACAACATAAATTATTACAAAATAAATTTTCTTTCTTTCTTTCAATAGTTTCATTCTCACTTTAGGTATTTGAGAAGACACAACATTTATTCTAATAAAACTAAGTAAAACCTGAATCTAAAAATATT
Source organism: Ennomos fuscantarius (assembly GCA_905220475.3). Taxonomy (NCBI): domain Eukaryota; kingdom Metazoa; phylum Arthropoda; class Insecta; order Lepidoptera; family Geometridae; genus Ennomos; species Ennomos fuscantarius. The sequence continues at coordinate 7,932,072 of HG992039.1, forward strand.
ATATTCTTACTTACTTTTATACTCTCTACCGAGCGAGACGGCAAGCATTTCGCGCGCTTATTTTAATTTTCTCACAATTTTTTAAATTTTTTTAAATGTAGCTCGCGCTATTCTTTATTTACTTTATCATACTGCCTGTTACTTGTGCATACAATGTTCATGATTGATCACGGTGATTGGAACTTTTACCAAAAAATCCACATTCCAAATCCAAATTACTTATTGTTAGATTGAATTAACTGGCTAGCTCTTTTCGAATAAGTAGAAATAATAGTAGTAACAATAATATTTTCACATTGTTATATTATTGGGCTCTATATAAACATTTTCACTTATATAATTATTTTTATGATGCATGTTTCAAAAACTTACCTCATCGGTTCAGCTTTGATTTGCTGTTCAAACATGGATATAGTGGCGAGTAGGTCGCCGGGGGGTGGCACGGGAACCCCCACGCCCCGTGCCACTCCCCCGACGCCCACGCCCCAATGTGCTGGGAAACTAATGGCGTCTTTGATGTCTCTCCATCTTCGACTTCCACCTCCTGCAGAGGAAAATTATAAAAATATAATACGTTTGCCAATATTCACCTCGTTTATTAACCGCGACAGCGCGAAGCTTCTCCGTTTCAGCGTGGGCAAAAATGATTTCGTATGTCCGGCTGTCTCTACAGGTCGCATTTCTCAACCGATTCTCGTGATATTTTGTGAGCAGGTTCGATAATCACATAGATGCTTTTGTGCATTCAGTTTTTGGAATTTTTCATAATAGCGGAGCCATGAGCCCATGAGTGTTGAATACGTAAAAAGGTATTTTTCAGTTTTAAGCTATCCAAAGTACTTGTGAGGTCTGCAGTTCACAGAGCCAGTAGTAGTTGGTAAGACAAGGGACCTCGTTCTTTCCTGGTATATTAATGATGAATATAGAGAAACTTGAGTTTCTTGAAGATTCTCCACCACTGTTTTAAACCTTTGAATATACTCTAATGAAATCTTTAATGTTCTTTTAATGTTTGAAAAGTTTTAATGTTCTTCTTTGTTTATGATTGTATTGTTTTGAATTTTGTTTAGTTTTATTTCATGTTTCTAAGTTTGTTTTTTGTAGTCTTTTAAGGTGTGTTGCGTCCGTGATGTCATATAATGCGTGCCGGCTGAAAATCAGTAACCGAGGTTGTTGTCGTTGTTTGCAGCCTCAGTTGTATGCTGAGCCCGGACCTATTCCTGACATCGCGCAGTATCAATCGCATATTATTGTGTAATTGTGTGTATAAGTTTCTATTGTCTTAGTATTAATGTTACCTATGCGATATTGTGCGTCAGGAATAAAGTTTAATTTCATTTCATTTCATTTCAAATTAGGGTTTCAATCTTTATCCGAATCTAATGGACTCATTTTATACTAATAACTCGACAAAAAAAACTATGATAGAATTGCCGCTATTTCGCCTTTTTATTTTTCGTATTGTACCAGCCAGTATTTTTAATACATATCAAATATAATATATATATATATAATATTAATAACTGTTAATATTTATATTTTGTAAAGTGCGTTCAACTAATCCGATCGGGACTATTTGAAACTGAATAATTTTATTTAATCTTCATGTTAATTTTTTTATTAATCGCGCCATTATCGTTATGTTCGATATGGTGCACTTTTCGTCTTATAAGAGTTGTGGCCAGATAATTTTCTCCATATTTGTAGTGATTTAGTAAACTTTAACAATATTGAAGCGTTGTTCCATCGTACATCGTTCCTTTATTAACAATCGCAATATAATAACAGATCAGAAATTAATATAAGTTTTATTCCCGCCTATGATCCCGATCGCGGGATCATCCTATGTTTCTATGAGTAATATAATTAGTTTAGTGTTCTTAAATCGTTACAGTTTACGTGTTTTAGATCGCTACTTTCAAGATTTTTTGTAGCCGTTGTTGTAAAGTCAGTCGCCCAATTCTCGTTATTTTTTACCAACATTTTATTTTAATCCCGCCTACGTTCCCAATGGGACACCCAATATATGTATTATGTTATTAATTTAGTGTTTTTAAATGGCTACTTAATTGCAAGATTTTTCGTAGCTTAAATCAGTCGCTCGCACAATTTATTACATTATTTATTATTTTGTCCAATTTTTATTTTTAGTTACGCTCACCTACTCTGATAAATTCGATTACGATTTACAAAGTATTTAATTAATTATTAACATGAAAATTCTCGAAAATCTAAACTAACAATGTTAAAATTATGAGTTTTTGAACTGTTTTTTGAACAAAAGTAAGAGGCAATTAGATCAAGGTCACCCAGAGCAGAGAGACCGCGTCACAGATAGGGGCATTGCCGGCCGTCATGTAAGCAAAGTTAATCAACTGAATTTTGAATGTGGCTTCTGATTGGTCGTTAAACTCCCATAGTAGCTTTTATAAACAAAATCCAAATATATAAATGGAAATGTAAATGTGTCTTGTAATTCTTATGCATCACATTGTACCTAATTATCTGTTCACGCAACCTGATCGATATTAACAAATATAAAGTTATCCCCCATTGTTCAAAATCATATAAAACTTTTAAATGCTTCAGATATTTACCAGAGCGTAAATATCAATTGAAGGGGTGAGAATAAAAAGGGTTTAACTGATTTTTTTGACAAAATGACTTATGGGTATCGTTGGATTCAGCGTGAAATTATCTTCAATAATACATTCTCAAAATACCGAAATGAGGCTTAAATCTCGAGATTTTGAGTCTAAAAACGGTTTATCTGTCACAGGAATACAGTTCGCTTAGCATAAAAACATTACTATATTTATTTTATTATATTATATTTTACAGTAATTGTATGAATTAGTACTATATTTAGTAATTTTAAATAGAATTAAAACATTTTCAAGCAACTGAAACTTACGTAAACCTTTTCTATTACCTTATAAGCACTCTACATTAAACTGACGCCGTTGACGTTTAAAGTCAATTTTCTCGAAACTGTCAATTTGTCAGTTAAATCCTTTTTATTCTTAACCCTTCAATTATTATTCAATGAACATTTTACAAAGATTTTTTACGTAATAATAACATAATTAATCTTTAGAATAGGATTACCTAATAATTATGTTTGTATACTGTTTATAGCTGTAATTATTCTTTTGTTTTCAGATTTAAAACAACGTACTAATACATATATAATTTAAGGCTTAATTTCACTATTTTAAGTCAGTACAAAATCTTATATAAACATTGGCTACGTACCTATTCAACAGCATAGTGAAGTAAGCCCTTAACCCTTTAACTTCTTGAAGCTTTTATTCTAGCAAAAAATAGTAGGTATAACTGTTGACTTTCAGTAAAAATATAAATACAGATAGCATCTTATTCAAATATTAATAAATAATTTTATGGCTCAATTATAAGGACCACATAGTTATTTGTTTACAGTTGATGTAACGGCGATAAAGCCATACCTAATTTTATTTACGTTGAAGTTTTGAAAAATAATGTGTTCAAAACGCGAGAGTTTAAGTAAAACTAATATAAGTACACGCCTTAACATCTCACTTAAGTATATTTTATGAGAAAACCCTCAAAACAGTGCTGGCCACTATTTTTAATTATCTGACGCAAAAGGCGATTCGTGGAACTGTCATTTTCATTTTGTGAGCCGTTTTATGACAGCTCGTAGAAAGTTGTGGCGTAATTTTGTACTCTCATCTCGAAAATATTCCATAAAAATAAATAGTCAAGACCACCATTATTCCTCGAAGGAGTAAAAAAAAATAGGCAAGATTTAGCATTACCTCTTTACAAGGCTACGTACTTACGGAAAAAAATTGAGAGTTGGTTGAGTTGAACACATTTCGTATCGATTGATCGTGACGCGAGTAGTGATCGAATAATCGAAAGAGAGTTTACTTACTGTAAATTCCTGGGTTGGCTATAACCCGAAACTTGTGTTTCTCGGCTCAACGAATTTTATGTTTTTTCTTTGATAAATCGAATCTATAGTTGTTTTTGTTATTTTATAGAAAACAAACAGCTTGATGAAATGTTAAGTCATAGAACAGAAAATATGCAAATAAACAAGCGTTGAATTTCCACTAATCGAAAATTTAAGACACAATAATTCATAGTGCGTAAACTTGTAAGGTCATAGTTTAAAATAGAACCAATATATTATTTTACGAGCCCTATACCACGGATTCACCCACCTGTGAACAATGATTTTATTTAATATGTACCTATCCCACAGGACTGTCCAGCATTTTCCGAGGCATCTATGATTTTACTGATGCATGCGGGAGTTGTGGGAGAAAATAAGAGATCGCCCTTATGCTATCCGTTTTTGCCGGAGATCGTGTTTTTTTTAATTGACTTGTGTTTTGCCGCTACGGCCACTTTTTCTATATCTTCTTATGGACCTACCAGGAGACGAGTAATAATATGAGACTTCATAAGATTTAAAAATATCGTTTAAAAAAAAAAACGGTAATGTAGTTTAGTTTTACTCAATAGCAAAACTCGATAATTGAAACCTTAATCGGTATGTACGATTCAAGTACCAAAAGGGATCGAAAATCGAAATCACTACATATAGACATTCAAAAAATGTTTTGTAAATGGTAGATATAATGACTGCTTGAATAGTGTGAGTAATAAACATAAATAAACAACAATATTTGTAGTTACAATACAACTATATATTATGCTTTTTTATTTCCAAAAATCCGCATACCCTATACATGGGTATAAAGAAACATTCATGCAAAATCTTTTTATTATATTTTGTAATCATTCCTTATTATAATTACTTCAATAACTCAAAATATATATTGTTGGAAAGTAAGTAGGTGTATGAAATGTTGCCGTTTTCGTATCAATCGGTCTACAGATGTGAAAACAGCAACATTTTAATAGATAGTATAGTAACTAGAAGTTACATGAGATAATTATTTTAAAAAAGCCAAAGACAAATGTTAAAAAAAACTAATACTAGAAAACTGAGCTTGTTTTGATATAAACAGACGCGAAGTACATAAATATAACCTGTATATCTATTTCGTAAGTAGAAGACAAACAAGAAAACTTTACAAAAAGATTGTAAAACCTATAGCAAATTATTAAATGGCGGAAGCTCACCGAGCGACTGTCTCCACCCAGCCTCCCCCCGGCCATCAATAAAATGGCCAATTCGTTATTGAATTTTGTCCCCAACTTTCTGACCGAGGCTGCGCGTCGCCGGTCGTCGTCCGACAAGTAATTTAATAACCACTACAACTATAATGTAAACAATAATGTATTTTAACTCTATAATCAACATTTTGGTGAAAGTTATGTCATTATTATCTATAACGCTAAGACTACAGTGCCGATTTACATTGTGTTTAAAGTCATTTTGTCATTTTTAACAAAAGATTAACATCTCTATGAGTAAAGAGCTTGTTTTCTTATTGGAAATACAACGACCTCTCATAATGTATGGAGGGAATGAGATATTTTATTATTATTCCTTTTTTATGCAAAATCTTATAAGTTTTATAGCGTTTAAGTTATTGTGTCAATACTTATGTATAGCTAAAGCTGTATTCTACTCACATATGCAAAGGAACACCTAATAATAGCTGTGTATGCGGAATCACATAAATTATATCACTAATTACACAATTTCGTTAAGATTGGCCATTCGGATTATGTTTTTCTTTGGACACCGACATAAAATGGCTGCTACCTCATTGTTCTGCGCGTTCGTTCGTGCGCATAGAAGCCGTGAACGCTTGGGGACTACTTCTCCGCCAATTAAAATTATGGCGCCAAATTTAAGGTGTCGTTAAAATGCAATTTTATAAAACATGTCGGCTTGTGGTATGTACTTAAGAGTTATAGTTATATCTACATAATTAGGTATAATTAATACGTGTAGTCTACTAGAAGGTAACAAAATATGTATGTAGTAATTAGAATAACAAGTAATACTGGAAAGTATACTCGAGGGTCACATGTATAATCTTCGGAACAGCTGCTGCCACTTGGCGTGAGACAAATTAATTTTCTTTGTTGATGAGTAATACCTTCTAAATGTTGACTTAATTGATTATCAGAATTTGTGTAAATGTCGCAAATGGTGCAGTAATATCTTCTATATTTCTTAGGAACTTTGTTTTTCCGTGATTTGTCCATTTTCATAAATAATTGAAAGATTTCAACAATAATAAGTAGGTATTTAGATAAACGTGATGCAATATTTTTTTGAGTTATCTTAATGATTATATATGTTATGTACCTACATAAAAAGAAGTAAGTACCGAAAAAATAATAATTGTTAAATAGCTATGTACCCACTTAGCAATTATTATTACATTATTAGTTTTTCAGTTGAGTAATAGGACAAGATACGTAATCTTAAAACATAAGGCGTAATCCAGCAAATCTAAGACGACAACCTGAAAATAAAGTAAAAAACACGTTTTAAAGTTTTTTAGAAGTTCAATTCAATTTACAAACTTGTTGATCTAGTAGACACGAAAAATAGCCCAGCTTAGATTTGTGTGTGAATAGAATAAGGTAGGTAATAAAGGTATTTTATAATCACAAAATTCGTTCTACTTACAATATATTTATAATAATATATAATAGATTCGAGAGTAGCTGTACCAACCACAGGTACTTACCTGTATATGAAGTGAGAGACACAGTACAATATAATGGGAAGGTAAGTTCCGATCGTGTATAACACTGGTCCAGCTCCAGTTTCTAATAGGTCGTGTTGATTGTTGTGTTGTGTTGTATGTATATGTATTGTATTGTAGTATTTGTAGTTCAAGCTCTCATGCCATCACAGACTGCTAAGTAAAAGAAACACAGCTCCTTGTGAGTGAGTCTCTCTCTAACCTATACTTCAAACCAAAACTAAATTGAATTAAAAATGAACGTTATTTTGTTACAATAAGATTCAAAATCTTTCTTACAATATGTCTTCTGAACTTTCCAGAGATACAGGGCATATAGAATTTCGTGAGTTTCATATATTATACAGTTGCCAGATCAAGGGTTTCTCTTGCGATGTTGGGGAATAATTGATCAAAAATGGATCTATAGCATATACATATATATAAGTAGGTACTTTTTCCAATAATGTAGGTATCCTTACTTTTTTGAGATTTTATTACAAACAAATGTAAATAATGAAATATGGGACATTTACACTCAGTGCCTTCTATTTTTTTTTTAATGTATGATTTGACGAGCTAGCCGTTCACCTGATGTTAAGCTCCACGGCTGCCCATAACAGAACAGTGTCAATCGGAACTCCAAAATATAAAGATTCGCGTGACACTGCACTGCGCACATCATCCCGAGACATCAGCACAGTCCGGCATTAAGATTACTCGACTGTGAGATCAGCAGTGCAAGTACCGTTCTTGTCGATCGCTTAATTTGACATTTAAAATCGTCAAATTCGTTATAAAAATGGTTTTATCGACAGCTGCAAGTACGGAACCAACTTAAACGATCGGTAAACAAAATCGCTAAACATTCGTATAATTTTAACGAATGAACGAATGAATTCGATATAATTACATGAATTTACCGATAACCCTAGCATGGAACTTTTTAATGACGTTTGAAATCGTCTATTTTGTCGATTTACACGATTGTTTTATCGAGTTTGAAAATGGTCTCGGTAAAGGTCGGTGTCCGAAAATTGTGTTGAAAGAAAATGGATTTTGGTCTTGGATATTGATTTTGGACAAGAAGCAGAGGCCTAATCGCAGCAGAAAAATGAATGTTAGACGTCGTTTGAGGGATGCCTTTGGAACTTTCGGAAGAAAGTACTCGAATTTGTTAAAGAGTTCGTTTTGTATATAGTCTATGATTTATGGTTTTGTATTTGATGTTAATTTGAATGTAATAGAATGTCGGTCTAATGTCTAAGAAGAAAAATGTATTAATTTAATTTCGTTTATTCAAATATAACAATGATGATATAGATTCAAAGGTGGTTTCTATAATGTAAAAGACATCCTTTAGGTCTCCAACATTAACATGGTAGCAGAGCGGCCGAAGTTCTTCTGAAATGTTTCAGTTGCTGGAAAAACAAAAGCGTTGGTAAGGATTGAGAAAGTTACGGAACTGTTGGGAATAATTGTATCGAAGAAGAATAAGTAAGTAGGAATAAATAAATATGGATAGTAGTAGTAAAGAAGAATTTAAACTACCGATATTCGATGGGTCGAATTATGAACTTTGGAAGTTCAGATTAAAACTATTAATGAAACTAAAAAAATGCGATGAGGCGATCGAACGTGAAACAGATACAGATACAGATCTTAGAGCGCAAAACTATATCGTAAATAGTATTAGCAATTCCCAACTTGACATAATCATTTCGGAAGATACGGCATACAGGATGATTAAAAAACTTGATAGTTTGTACATAGTAAAAGGCTGCGCGAATAAACTTTTATTGAAAAGAAAATTATTGGAGACAAAATTTAAGGAGGGAGATCCGATTGAGTTCTTTCAAAATTTCGAAAAACAGATTAATGATTTAAAAAGTGCAGGAGAAACAGTAAGCGAAGAAGACAAATTGAATTATTTATTATTGGCTCTACCAGAAAAATTTGCACATATTGTCAATATAGTAGACGCACTGCCTACATCGAACCAGACTGTAGAATATGTGAAATCTAAATTGGTATTAGAATATAAAAAGAATGAAGCTGAAAATTTACAACAAACTTTTGCAAGTACTAGTTCGAACACAACATGCTATGAATGTCACCAAGAAGGTCATTTTAAAAGAGATTGTCCCAAGCTGCGGAATAATAGACGTGGACAATATAATACCAGATATCATCGTGGTGGACGAAGCGGAGGTCACCGAAATTACAGAGGACGCCGAGGTATCTATAGGGGATTTAGAGGTCAACAAGGTAACAACTCAAATTATATTGAATGTACAGGTGGAAATTCATGCTTAAATATAGAAGTGATGACTGCGGGTGCGAGCACAGCGACAACGAATTGGCTTCTCGACAGTGGATGCAGCGACCATATCGTGAATAACGACGAATACTTTTGTGAGTACAAAAAATTAGACGATCCAGTTAACATAAGAGTCGGCGATGGTTTTGCTCTTAAATCTGAAAAAATAGGAAAAGTAATTATGTACTGTCAGGTGAATAATCGGTCACATAGAATTGAGGTCGATAATGTATACTATGTGCCAAGTATGAAACGAAATCTTTTAAGCGTATCATCGATTGTAAATAGAGGAAACATGGTTAAATTTCAAAATGATACCGCACAAATTTACAATTCGAATCATGTATTAGTTGCTATAGCTAGAAAGCGAAATAGGTTATATGAATTAGAAGGTACAATAGCTAATGATCGTAATGTATATGCAGGTGAACAGGGTATGTCAACGAAAGAGAAATGGCATCGATTATTAGGTCACGTAAATTTTTTAAAGCTAAAAGATATGTGTAGGTATAAAATATTAGATGGTTTACCGGAAAGACTTAATGAGAGTTACGTACAATGCGAAATATGTTTACAAAATAAAATGACGAATTTACCATTTGAAAATAATCGCCGGAGAGCAACAGAAATTTTAGAAATTATACATACGGATGTAAACGGTCCAATAACACCAGTAGGTTACAATAATCAAAGATATTTTGTTACATTTATAGACGATTACAGCAGACACGCAGTAGTGTGTGTAATAAGAAACAAAAGTGACGTGTTTGATTGCTTTAGAACGTACGTCAATGCAGTTCAAAATCAAACCGGAAAGCGAGTTAAAGAAATTAGATGCGACAATGGTTCTGAATATATAAACAGAGATTTTAACGAATTTGCCAAAGCTAACGGAATTTTTCTTAAGCCAGGACCAGCTTATACTCATCAATTAAATGGAGTTGCAGAAAGATATAACAGAACAATAATGGACCGAGCCAGATGTTTAATGAAGGAAGCTAATTTAGAGAAAAAGTATTGGCCTGAATGTGTATTAACAGCAACTTATCTGGGTAACAGAATAATTACAAACACTAGAGAGAAGAAGAGCCCATTTGAAATATTTTTTGGTAGAAAACCGGACATTAAAAACTTGAAAATATATGGAAGTAAATGCTTTGTCAGAATACCTGAAGAGAAACGAACGTCAAAATTGAATCCAAAAGGAATGAAGGGAACTTTGATTGACTATACGGATACTGGGTACAAAATTTTGACAGATGGTAAAATAATAATAAGTCGTCATGTAATATTTATTGATCCTGAAGCAGAAGTTATCAGATTTGAAATAACAAACGATGAAGAGAAAAGTGATAGAAAAATTATTACTGAAGAAGATACCAAGGATATAAAGACAAATGAAAATGTCAGATCAATAGAAACCAGTGATAGACAATGATGAATTTTATGACACTGTTGAAGATGAAGAAGATAAAAGGAAGAAACTTAATGTTGAGGAGGTGAGTGGACCAAGTCGTCCGAGAAGAGAAAGAAGATTTCCTGGAAAATTTAATGATCATGTTGTTTATGTAAATGTATGTAATGCTAGTGTACCAGAAACTTATGAAGAAGCAATAAATAGCTCAGACGCGAAAAAGTGGAAAAATGCAATGGATGATGAGATTAACAGTTTAAAACAAAATGAAACATGGGAAGTTGTTGATGAACCATTAAATAAAAATATAATAGAAGTCAAATGGATATTTAGAATAAAATCAAATGGAAGATATAAAGCACGTGTTGTAGCAAGAGGTTTCCAACAAACGTATGATGAAAATGAAGAGATATACTCGCCTGTGGCTAGAATGATTACAATGAAAGCTATGATGTCAATTGCATGTGTCAGGGGTTGGCATATTGAAAGTATGGATGTAGAAACAGCATTTTTAAATGGAAGTATCAAGTCGGAAGTTTATATTTATCCTCCAGATGGTTATGAAATTGAAGATAATAAAGTTTGCAAGCTAAAGAAAGCTTTATATGGATTGCGAGAAAGTCCAAGAGATTGGTATGAATGTTATAATGAATTTATGTTGAGCATAAACTTTAAACGATCAAATTATGATTATTGTTTGTACACAGGATGTATTAATAATGAAAAAGTTTATATATGTCTTTATGTGGACGATATTTTAATCTGTGCAGAAAATGAAGATACGATTAAAAATGTTAAGAAAATGTTGAGCAACAGATTTCGGATGAAGGACTTAGGAAAAGTGAAACAGTATTTGGGTATAGATATTGATTATAAGCCGGAACAGAAGAAAATGACTTTGAGTCAGAGCAAGTATATAGAAAGTTTAGCAGAGAAGTATAATATAAAAGATAGTAAGAAGTATGAAACGCCAATGGAGCAGAACTTATCAATTGAACCTGGAGAAGTAAATAATGTTAATTTGAAATATAGAAATTTGATTGGAGCGCTTTTATACATAGCAAGTGGAACGCGTCCAGACATATCTTACAGCGTTAATTATTTGAGTCGATTTCAAAATGCGTATAATGATACACATTACAAGTATGCTTTACGAGTTTTAAAATATTTGTATCACACGCGTAATATGAAGCTAAATTACAACGCAGAATATGATGAATGTTTTGATGCATTTGTTGATGCTGACTGGGCTGCTGATAAAAATGATCGTAAATCAACATCAGGAATAATGTTGAGAATATATAACAATCCAGTGTTGTGGAAGACACAGAAACAGAAAATTGTGTCACGAGCATCTACGCACGCGGAATATTATGCATTAGCTGATTGTGTTTCAGAAGTTTTACCAGTAATAGGTGTACTAAATGATTTTGATATTGATATTAGAAAACCAGTTGTGATTTACGAAGACAATAGCGGCGCCATAGCTCTTTCGAAGAAAGGTAAATTTTGTAAAAATTCAAAACATATTGATGTGAGCTATCACTTTGTGAACGATTACGAGAAACAAGGTATTATTAATGTGACAAAGATTAATACTGATGATCAGTTAGCCGATATATTGACTAAAGCGTTAGGTAAAAATAAACTTCAAAAGTTAAGAGGTTTAATTAATGTTTATTAAATTTTGAATCGGTTGTTGTTGTATTAATATTTTTTTGTTGTGTACTCTTGACTGTAGATTTTTATGATTGGTTATTGATTGTCAGATAAGGAATTTTTAAGTTATTGTTGTTGTTATTTATTATGAATGTTGAAATGTTAATTAAGGTGTTAAATAGGTATGTTATTCAGTGATGATATTTTAATGAATACAAAACTCAAGGAGGTGTGTTAAAGAGTTCGTTTTGTATATAGTCTATGATTTATGGTTTTGTATTTGATGTTAATTTGAATGTAATAGAATGTCGGTCTAATGTCTAAGAAGAAAAATGTATTAATTTAATTTCGTTTATTCAAATATAACAATGATGATATAGATTCAAAGGTGGTTTCTATAATGTAAAAGACATCCTTTAGGTCTCCAACATTAACAGAATTAGAACTTTTTTCCGAATTTCCAGTGAAATCACTTGCCCTCATATAGGGCATCGAAAATGATGTAAGGTGGACGCGATCTCACGGTTTACCCATGCATATTGTTGTAAGTATTCTAAGTATGTGCCTACCTAATGAATTATTACTTATATCTTGCTTGACAATATTGCTACTATATGTAGTTCATTTCTAACTAATCTATCTACATAATTGGTAGATATCTTACCTTCCTGTAACACCCTACATTTTTATATAATAATATTAATAACAATTATTACTATTGCAACAAATAATTACTAAACAATAAACACCCAACACGCAGAATCAGTGGCTGCCAGTAGTCAACTACGGATAATGCTGAAATAGAACGGGAAATTACCCAAGCGAAAAGTATCTAAGTTGGTTACTAAATAACGCTTGACAACCTAAATCTGATTGATTTGGATAAGGTGTTTGATTTATTTCACTTCTTTTTTCCTTTCCCGGATTTGTCGCAAATTATCCGGCAGTTTTCTATACCCGGAAATTATCCACTAGAACTCAAAATTACCGAAATCGGGTAAAATACCCAAGCTGGCAATGTTTTATATTTTCTATATCTTTGATTCTGACAAACTAAAGTGCTTGACAGTGACATTGATATTTAAACAAGTAAATAAATCTAGAAGTATATATATATGGAGTTTTGGCGGGAACGCGAAAAAGATTGCGTCACCGCATTGTATTATTTTCCAAAACTTGTGTTATTTTCAGTGTTAGTGCATAAAATTGGTGGCATTCTATTCGTTAAGTGCTGGATTACGAGCGTGAGTGTGGGAAAATGGTATAATGATGGTGAAACGTTTCTTTTCGTGTTGTTTCCAAAACTCCATAGAAGCTTCAAGTAAAGTTGCCACCACTTTACTAGGAGTATGACTTTGACTAGACTATAACTTGACTTGATCACTTGGACCGTGACTTCACCTGACATACAACATACATAAATGTATAATATAAATTAACTTGAAAAATTAATTACTTGACACTGGCTAAATACACAAAAGTGTGGAGCCAAAACCAAAACAAAAAAAAAAGTATATATATTTTTTTTTAGTAGTCTGCGAGTAAATTATGGCAGCAATGAATGAATGATATCGACAAAATTTGGCGATCGTGAAAATCGATAAAATTTGTCGTCAAGAGATCCGTACTCGCATTAAACGATACGATTCGATAAGTTTATCGAGCTTACCGATCGTAAACTATAACGATCGATAAGAACCGTACTTGCGCTCCAGATCATAAAGTCTCATTTGCCCAATAATTTCACTAGCTACAGTGCCCTTCAAACCGGAACACAGCAGTGCTTGTGCACTACTGCTTGGCGGCAGAATAACTGGCAAAGTGGTACCTACCTAGACGAACTTTGCAACAAAGTCCTACCGCCTACTTAGTACCTTCTAGTCCCAAACTAAGCAAAGCTTGTGCTATGGGAACCAGATAACCGATATGTTTACAATACTTAGATCACTACAAGGGTTTAGGTCCAATCAATAAATGATGTCAAAACGTATCCAGGGTAAATTTCGAAAAACAAACTTCCAGCTGATTCAATTACCATCGATTCACACTAAGCCCATTACACAGGCTCATCAGAGACTTATAATATGGTGGGCCCCACCCAGAGCTGCCCAAGGATATGGTAAATATGAATAGCTATAAGCTAAAGTATAATATTTTAGACCGTACTATTTCAAATGTACCAGACATGAGTAATTGAGTATTCCTGAGAAGAAGTATTATTTGTCATTAGAGGCTAGTTTATTAATGAATAATGAAACTTATAATAGTCTAGTCATGTCTAGTCTAGTCAGCATTCTAAATGTTGTATCAAAGTCTCATAGGGTTACGTGCTAGCATCCTTAGCTATACTTTCTTTATAAGTATTTAAGGTCACAAAAATCAGTTTCCTTGAAATAACTCTCAAAGTAGAGCACAAAATTTTCTACAAAATAGAAATAAAAATTGAGTTTATGCCGCTTCATTACCAAACATGGAACTTATTTGAATAGGCTATAAAAATGGCATGTCTTTTTTGGTGACTTAGTTTTATAATAAAAAATCAAAAAGCACTCTATTTCCCCGAACTTATTTAATTTTTTTATTAATACTACCTTTCTGCCATGTCACCCACAATGTTTTGTTTTAATGATTATCATTTTTGGATATCAATTTAGAAAAAATTATTATATTATTACAAGTATTTAATGTGGATTTTGAGGATAATGGAAAGTAGCACGAGGCAGCTCTGAATATTTTTAATCTGTGGTTCTTAGATACATACATATGTTCTCTATCTCTTTCACACTTTTTTCTCTGTGGTTCTTTTTAAAAAGTTGCGATCATGGCGGTGGGTCTTTTTCACATACATTTCAAATTTATCTTTTTGAATCAGTAAAACTACATCAATTTATATAAATTGTTGTAGAATAAAGCGATAATTAATGTGCCGGCTACAACATGAATCTCGTATTTTGTGCTATATCAGACATCACAGGATTGATCCGACATAACCTAGATTTTATTTGAACACAAGAAGTCAAAGTAATGTGAATGTTTTATTGAGCAGTGTCGACGTAAATAAATGAGTAATGTGTTTTGCAGCGTGTACCACCGCCCGCTTTGAAGAAGGACAAGAAGGAGAAGAAGCCTCCTAAAGACAATTCCAAAAATGTAATGCGGAATCTGCATATTAGAAAACTCTGCCTGAACATCTGTGTGGGAGAGTCTGGTGACAGGCTTACTCGTGCTGCTAAGGTAAAACCTAATCTATTTGCCATCAGTACTTTCCTATTATCAGACGAGTCCTGATTGTTTTAACTCTGCTTAGTTCACATGTTGGTTTTTATTATTACTTTTCAGTATGTGTATTTGAGTTTCTGAGCACAATACTGGGAAGAAAGTTGTATTTAATTATGGCAACAGTTATTTATTTTTCAATGCCATTAAAGATAGGGTTTACATGAAAGGTCCAAATCCAAAATCCAAATCCTTAACTATGGACCATAAGGTTCTGTATCATATTAGTCTGTTACCACTTGATAGAGATATCGTTATTATTTTTCATATGTTGTACATTTGTGTGGTGTTGTGGGACCATGGTCCTCGTAGTTCCTGGGTCCCTAGACACAGGGAATCCTAATTAGGGTCCAGGATCTATGTATGTGATCGTTGGGCGTTATTATTACTATTATAAAATAATATTAATAATAATAATAATAAAATTATTATGCTTATTTGCATGATTTGTTCAAGAACTGCACACAATTGTGTTTTTCTTTGTAATTTCATGCTAAATTATTATTTCTTAATTGCAACTTCTGAATACTAATATTTTACTATTCAGAATACTTACAGAAATGACAAATAAGCAATATCATGCTCTAGGTCTTAGTGTTAATAATAAAATAAATATAACAAATATTTGTACACATTTCACACAGCACAATATAGCCCCAAACTAAGCAAAGCTTCTACTATGGGAACCAGATAACTGATACAATACTTAAATAATTTTTGGTTGTAAATACATACATAGAATACAATATAACACCCTGATAATAAGTTCTACATATAAGTTCTTCTGTTTCTTTTTAGTACCTGTCCTATTATATAAACAAACAAAACTCTCAGTTTAAAAATCATAATTATCTATCACAAGACCACAACTTTGGCAGTAAACAACTGTCTTAAGTAAATGAAGAAACATGAGTACTTCAAAATATACAATTATCAATTTAAAATAAACCATTATTGTCGTAATTTACCAACCCAATTATCTGAATGATCATTATAGGTATGACTGTAATTTGACATGAAGAGTAGAAGAAGTATAGATTGTCTGTAACATGAAGAGTAGAAGAAGTATAGATTGTCTGTAACACACCTATGAACAAATGAAGTGAAACAGTTCTTGAACTCTATATCAAACAAATGTGTAACATAAAATAATTTGTCATTGCATAATCTCTTCATATTGCCATTAAAATTTATACACCCATGTTCCCTGAGCATTGAATGTGGCTGCACATGTACAGCTTCCTCATTAGTAAAAGCGAAGACAGCATCAGTGATGAGTCTGACTAATAAAAAAATGAAACAATACATATTTTGTTTCATTTTTTTCTTTTTTCATTAATATGTACAATTATGGGCAGCATTTTTACTAAAAAATATTGTTTACTTGAATGAAAAACACTACTAGCATCCAACAGCATCAAAAGCTTTGGTATCATATGAGTGTACAAGTTGATATAATTATTAATGCCTCTTAAAATTGATACATGACTGAAAGTTAAGTATAACATCATAGTAGCAGCACCCAGTTATTCACATTATAGACTATGTGAACTAATGAACTATGATTTATAGTTCAGGTTGGGTCATCAATTTGATGGGTTCTTATCACTTGTCTTTTGTTACCAATCCACCAAATTTGTATATTTAAAAAAAATCTATGTTTTTATGTTTGTTCATATCCAAGATAAATATCTTTAGCCCATTGGATGCTTTCAATTTGTATAACAATGGATTCACAATTAAAAATCATTACATTACTGCACAAGAAATCTACAATTGACTAACCTGTGTGCATCAGTATAATAATTTCATAGAATGCATCCATCTTCCATACTCATAATGTGATTATCACACTAATAAAATAAAAAAACATTTTTCAGGTGTTAGAACAACTTACAGGCCAACAACCAGTGTTCTCAAAGGCCAGGTACACTGTGCGATCCTTTGGCATCCGTCGTAATGAAAAAATTGCGGTCCACTGTACTGTCCGTGGTGCCAAAGCTGAAGAGATCCTTGAAAGAGGACTTAAAGTAAGTTAATAAATAGTAGTTAGTTGTTAAAACATTTAGCCTGGTATGTATATGTGTGTGTGTATGCCCTGCGATTTCACTTGCAGATAATAAAGTAGCCTAAGTGTTAATCCACTATATAAGCTATATTTATATTCCAAATTTCATGCAAATCAATCCATCTGCTTGAGTGTGAAAGAGTAACAAACATCCATCCATACATACATACAAACTTTTGCGTTTATAATATGAGTAGGAATTAAGATTACAAATTATGGTTATTGATTGTAGCAATACACAATATTGTGTCAATATTGTATTTCATCTTTATTATTTGGCACAAATTTGATCAGAATAAATACACCTATAGAACTATCTAGCATGGGTTACTGTAATGCAAGAGTAGCATATATTTTATTGCTATTCTTATGAGCTTCATGCAAAATTATCATTTCTAATTTGCAACTTCTGAGTACTGAACCATTACTGCTTAGAATACTTACAGAAATAACAATAACATATGATAGATGACAATTTATCAGCAGACATGGAGCAGTTGCTCTGGCTAACTTTATTGTTTAATCTTGCTGTTCCATTGGCAATCCCTACCCTTAAAATATACTAAAGTGGAACATCGTACACTATCTTAGTGTGTCTTTCACACCAAAATGTCTGAACTGATTGACTATCAAGTTCAATATAAAAATAACTTCATATTATAATGGAATATTAAGAATTTTTATGGTAAAACAGGTATATTGTGGGTGAAACTAGTGTTACATAAATTAATTTGATACCATTGACTTTATTTTCCTAAAATATAAACATACTATTTCAGGTTAGGGAATACGAGTTGAGGCGTGATAACTTCTCAGCTACTGGAAACTTTGGCTTTGGTATTCAAGAACACATTGACTTGGGTATCAAGTATGATCCCTCCATTGGTATCTATGGGTTGGACTTCTATGTTGTCTTAGGCCGACCAGGTAATTTACATTTTAATGATAATTCTTGACTTGAAATACTGTACAAACAGATATCTACCTGCTATTCCATTCTAACACATAGCAACATTTATCCCCATTAATGTGTAGGATAATGTGGGCAAAGCCACTTTCACCACTGCTACAGTGCTGTTCCCAGATTTGGATTTTAACCAAAAACTGGTTAGTTAGTCTTTAAGTGCATCAAGATCCATTTTGCAGCACATTTGTTCAGGGGTGAAGATTAAATATCTCTGCCTCGTAAATTATGTGCAAAAATAAATGACGATGTTAATTATGAGATACCAGTTAATCTGTTATTTTCTTAGCTATTGGCATACATCATTTTTTTTTCAAATCTTTTATTTTAAAGTTATATTTAAAGTTAGCATTATTATATAGTCTTTAATGAAATTTCAATACTTATTACAGGATTCAACGTTGCACACAGAAGACGTAAGACTGGCAAAGTTGGATTCCCTCATCGTTTGACAAAAGAAGATGCAATGAAGTGGTTCCAACAGAAATATGATGGTATCATCCTCAACAGCAAAGCAAAGTAATTTAAGTAAACAAAATTCTGTAACTTATAGAGTTTTATTCATTAATCCTTAGAAGTAGGTAGATATACTACATAAGTTTATGCAGGTGAATAATTCAACTAGGCGAGGATGACCGAAAGTAATACAGGATAATCTTTCAAATGAGCATAGATTAGCCTTGCGCATTTTAGTTCGCGACAGGGAGCGCTCCTTTTAGTTCGCAGGTCGTTAGTGAACTAGGTCGTTCTTCTAGTTCACTAGTTCGCGGCAGGACCGAGAGCGGGGAAGACGACTGCTCTTAGCGATCTTTTGCCTGGTCCCGCAAAAGCGTCCTACGTAGTTCGCAGCAGGCAAAGAGCTGTACTTATATCTACTACTATGCTCCCTTTTGTTTACAAACTGTTATAGTTTCTGTTGTGATAACTACTAACTAGGTACATTTCCATATTTATTTATTAATTTAGTGCCATTGCATGGTATTTAAGAAAAATCTTTTTTTATTAGTACCTATAAGTACTCAGTCTACTTAGGTAATGACAGAAAATTATTAAATTAGGTAAGTACTAAAAATATGATATAGGTAGTTTCGATGAACATAAGTAAGTATTTATTAAAACTATGTAGGAAGGCATTCTTAATGTTTATTGAAGTGAAAAAAAGTCTTTAAAATTAACCAGCATTTATGTAATCGATATTTAATATAATTATTCTAAGTAGGAATGATATGTATGATCATCGCTCTCTCTCCCGCTCGCGACACGCGCCTCGGAGCGCGGCGCGCTGGGGAGCGCGGCCACAGAACACTATACTCCTATCGGAGTCGTACTGTGCATTCTGAATTTGGAAGGGCTAACCTGTCTATATCTAAAAAATTTTATTTTATTTTTATGTTTTGGCTTCACACTTTTCTGTATTTAGCCAGTGTCAAGTAATTGATAATTTATCAAGTTAATGATATTTAACGCAAATATGTGTCAAGTCACAGTCGAAGTCATCAAGTCAAATCATAGTCCAGTCAAATACATACTCCTAGTAAAGTGGTGGCAACTTTACTTGAAGCTTCTATGGAGTTTTGGAAACAACACGAAAAAAAAACGTTTCACCATCATTATACCACTTTCCCATACTTATGCCTGTAATCCAGCACTTAACGAATAAAATGCCACCAATTGTATGCACTAACACTGAAAATAACACAAGTTTTGGAAAATAATACAATGCAGCGACGCGATCTTTTTCGTTTTCCCGCCAAAACTGATATCTAAAATTAAAAGTACCTGATATTTAAAAATCTTTCAAAATTTCAAAGTGGTATTTTTTACAGAGCCATAAACACCTATATAAGATAATATAATATAAGAGTATGTAACACATATAGTAGTATAAGTATATCAGGGGGTGTAACGCTAGTAGAACCTATTGGTAGTGGGCTAGTGTGTACCACAGATCAACCCAAATAGTTTCTAGCTGGAAATCGGTAACTAAGCAACCAATGATTTATTTACTTGTATACCGTTCAATACTCGGTAGAGTGTATAATAATGTTACTTGCTTTAATATGGATGACGCAGATGACATTGAATGATAATATATGTATATATATGATAAACTAAATTGAGGATGGCCGGTAAGTTTGGAGGGCTTGATGATGAAGAGGACAATGTGCTGGTGCCTAAGGAACCACAGGTCACCTCGCTGGACCCCAGCGAGAGGAAGGCTGCGAGGCTGCTGCGCATCAAGCGACGGCAAGAGGCACTCAAAAGGTATACAACTTTTTGCAATCTTGCATTACAGAAAGTACATCAGTTTTGTACATAACTATAAGTTGGTACCTAATTCTTCAGTACAGAAAATGATGACAAATGACATTATGAGACTTCGAAAGCGTAAAATATCGTCAGATTTAACGGGGTATTCAATTACCTACTGAATAAGTAGGAGCATTGACACAAATATGCTTTATAATTACCATGTTTTTTTAATGTTTTCGCCTACACTTGTCACACACAAAAATGTCATGTGAGGAGAAAAGCAATATAATAATTATTAGCCACGTGATCACGTGACTGATAGAAATTCCATTCGCGAAATCTCTTGTTAGAGCGGACCAGCCTCCCGAAGAGGCGATCGCCGATGAAGAGCCGGGTCAAATCGAGCAGGCCACGGCTGCTGCTGCGGAAGAGCTCCAGAGACTGGCTCTCGATGGAGCCGCCAAAGTTACCAATGTCAAGGTCACGACTGACGAACGCGAGGTCATACGCCGCGCTCTATTTTCGGAAAAGATGCTAAGTAAAACTAATATTACTTTCCTATTTTTCACTAAACTTAATTGTATTAAATGTAATTAAACATAGTTCTACAAAAAACTTAATTGCCAATAGTACCTATCTACCCATTTTTAAGATTTTTTTGGACATTTCACACAGCGCCTTCTAGCCCCAAACTAAGCAAAGCTTATACTGTGGGAACCAGATAACTGATACAATACTTAGACTTTTTGTTTGTTTGTACATACATAGAATACTATATAAACACCCAGACACAGAACAAACATCGATGTTCATCACACAAATGTTTGTCCTGGGTGGAAATCGAACCCACGACCTGCAGTTCAGTAGGCAAGGATACTACCAACTAAGCTATCGGGCCAGCTACCCATCCTCATTGTCCTTCACGACTGTATATTAGTTAAAGTTAGCTGACGCTGTTGGAAAAATCATTATTAAATATTTAATTTATGGTTTAATCGTTGGCGAGTAGGTAAACTTAAATAATATAAATATATGTCTCTTTAAGACAGAGGAAATAAAAAGTATTTAGGTAATAGGTTATACCTGCATACCTACGTCTACCCATCGCAAGTCGGAACAATCACCGTTATGACTGGTACTGTGGTACACCATTATGGTGGTAATATTTTTGAGTAACTAAATATGAGGCCCAAATTTTCAACTGAATAACCTAATTTACTAAGTATTGATATTATGTTACTATTTAGATTCACTACAAAAAATAGACGAGGAAGCGGCTGAAGCTCAAATCCAATACGAAGCCATTACTGCGAACTGGGACAGCATGCTGGCGATCAAGGATCCCTTGGACATAGATGCTGAAATGAAAGAGCAAAGGCGGAAGTGTGATGAACTATTGAACCAAAAAAATGAGCTCATAGCCGTTCTCAAAAACGACTTGCAGAAAATGGACTTAGGATATTATGAAGATCTAGAAAAGCAAGTGAGCATTGAGATTAGGATATTTTTTAAAATTTAATATCGCTAGCTTAGCCTATTCCTATCGGTCGTTGATGACGGTTTTGAATTTTAGGATAAGGATATAAAAGAGTTATCAGACAGGGTGGAGAAGCAAGTGACCATAATGCAAAGAGCGTACGAAAAGCAATTGGCTCTGATAGAACACGCCATCAACTTAGAACGCGATGCCATTGTTGAACATAACAACAAGAGATGGGAAGCGCTTTACAAGCAGCGCGATAAGGAGGAGATTGTTCATTTGGATTATAAATTTGAACAGGTCAGTCTAAATCGAAATACGTTACCGCTACAAGACATGTTCATCTGTCTTGATTGATCTAGGTAGCCTACTTTTACTTTATCATAGCTGAATATTTTTTAGCTAGAAGAACAGAAACAGGAAATAGAAGCAATTATGTGGGACCACTACGAAAAATATCGCCAAGCTAAAATCGAATTAGAGTCGTTGATTCAAGAACTACAAAAGGAGTTGGAAAAACTAAAGGCACTCTGTATTATTAACACGGAGAAAATTGGATATAATTACCAAGTGAGTTAAATTGATACCATAATAAAAAATAAGTAATTCCTATAACTGATTACTTTACCTTTTAATCAACGTACTATGAAATTATTTACTCCGCATTAAACATTTATATCCGATCACGAAACTTGTGCACACGTATCACTTATATTTTACGGAAAAAACTTCAATTTGCTTTTATAGGTTTTAAAAAAGCGAGAGGAAGAAAACGTATTCGTTAGATCTCAACAGAAGCGAAAGCTGAACAAAATGTCTGACATCGCCAATAAGCTTCGCTCGAAAATACGCAAAGCCGCTGAAGACGGTGCCATCGAAGAGCGGAAAGCTGACGCTGAAATTAAAAAGCTGATGCAGACTATGGCTGACTTAGAGAAGAAGTCCGATCAGTTTTCTCACGTGAACCACTACAAGTTCAGCCAAGTTTGGCGCATGGCGGCTGCGCGGTGCTTGGAGCTGTCTCGAGATCTGCGCCAGGGAGAGGTGGCCTTACACGCTCATATATTATCTGAACCTCCGCCTGCTCCGCCCCCGCCGCCACCTAAAAATCCTTTAGCCAAATATGGTAACTTACTTTATTATTTTACTAACGAGCTTCTGCCCGCAGCTTTGCCCGCGGCGTGGCCTATGGGAAAATAATTCAACCACCCATTTCACCCTCTTAAGGATGGAATTTCGAAAAAGCGGATGCCTACGTCATAGCATCTACCTGCATGCCAAATTTCAGCCCGGCTCGTCCAGTGGTTTGGGCTGTGCGTTGATAGATCACTCAGTCAGTCAGTCAGTCAGTCACCTTAGAGTTATATATATTTAGAAGATGTTCTCTGCTTTAGCTCGCTAACTTGCACTGAATAAAAGTTTTCTTCCCACGAAGACGATTAATTTTATTTTATATCGTATTTTATTTAGAGCACGATAAGGGAGAAGTGATACCATTTACTGAAATTGACAAAGAAACAGTGGATCCTAAGAACGCCGTAGCTAAAGATGCCAAGGATAAACTTGTGAGTAAATCGAGTTCATTCACACAATAGTCTTTATAGTATGTACCGAATATATATATAGTAAGTGTTATATATCTGCTAAAATTTGTGTGCGTCTTTCAGGTCCGACATATTCTCCAGCTAGTGGCAGATAATACTGGGTTTTTGGTGGAGGATCGGTTGTTGAAGTTAATTGAAAAGTACAAGCTCACCGCGAGGAACTTGTGTACGCTGGACGCCATATTTATGGTACTTAATCAAAAAAAGCCTTAACTAGTGGAATTTCTATTGCTTTTTATTAATAAAAAAGTCCGGAGTTATTTCATAAGATTTTTATATCAGGCTCTAGAAATACAAGCAGAAGAAGATGTAGAGCTTCTATGTAAGACGTTTTTGAACTACGCTTTTTGTCCTATCTGCGTGGGCATGGAAGCGGCTTCAGAACTAATGGAGCCAACATCAGGGTCGCCGGAAGAGTCTGGCCATCCCAGTGTCAGTGCGAAGAGTCGAGGTACGAAATCCTTGTAAGATTAAAATATACTGTTCCATTGTAACAATTTTGATAGAAGTCTTTCCATGTTACCACAAATACATAAACAAGGCTTAGACAGACGTCAAACGCGTGTTTACAAAACAGCAGCTTAACACTAGTTTAAGGCTTGTTTAAATCTCTTGCTGATCAATATATTCAAATATATATTTGTCTTTTTTCAGGAGAAAGATCGTCGTTACGTGGACGAGCGAGTATTGCTAGAAGCATTTCAGTCAGCACTTCGAGGTCCCATGTTGGTTATAGGTAGCTTTACCCTTTTTTACTTCTGACATTCTTTGGATTACAGTAACTTCCGTAACTGTATATCTCCATTTACGAACGGTAAGTATTTAGGTTGGGCGTTGCGTTGAATAATATGTAGATAGAGTGATATTCAAACAATGGAGGCTGTGAAGTACGCTGCGCTCACCACTTTCCGCTGCCCGCGCACATGTAATTTTTTTCTACTGCACGTTTTGCGTCGCCGCGCGGCGTTTCACACCCGCCATCAAGTTCGAATCACACTCTATCCACTTATAATTTCAGAAGTCACGATTTGTCGCCAGCGGATCAAGAATTAATGGCAGAGGCTGATGAAATCATGCAAAAATGCGGAGGAGATCCAGCAACAGGTGCCTAATGTATTTTTTTATTTCTTCAAAATGCTTTACCTATTTAGTTCTTTGTTGTCTTTTCTCATATTTTTCCATAGGTATTTTGTAATACTTAATTATGGTATTTATACATGGGTACAGTCATATTTTCTCGCAACTTGGATTCAACTACTTCGATACAACTTAGATCTTCAACTATATTCAAATTGTAACAGTACCTGCGACCTTCGTTGATATTGCTTTCGCTTTTAGACTAGGTACCATAATATATGTTCATCTTTCTAAAATAATACTAACTACTTTAGCTGCCCATCTATTCTGTA
This sequence comes from Ennomos fuscantarius, assembly GCA_905220475.3. NCBI lineage: Eukaryota > Metazoa > Arthropoda > Insecta > Lepidoptera > Geometridae > Ennomos > Ennomos fuscantarius. Next base: position 7,957,184 of record HG992039.1, read on the forward strand.
ACTAATGGAAAGCTTTTTCAATAATTTTTCATACACAGCGAGCACCTTCATTTCTGGTGCTACGCCGGAAATGTCTGCGAGTGGTTCTACAAAGCGAGCCGGCACTCGTGGGGTCACCGTGGCGCTGACGCCACAACCGCATGTCCTCCCGCAAAAGGCGGTCACCAATCCTTTTTTGTGTCCAGGTAAACAAGATACTCATATTTAAACCTATACCTACTTTCAATTATATTATTTATCTAATCGGAACTAAATTACAAAATTACCGAGAAAGGGAAAAAATGATTTTATCTCTTGTATTCGTTAATTATGTATTTATTATGATTATTATTTTTTACAGTGGGACATCACCTTGAAATAGAGCCAATGCAAGTTTTAACAGCTTTGGGTGAATTCATCGCTATTTTTGTACCGCCAGACAAAAGGAAACTTTACGATATTCTGTGCGTAATTATTACTAAAAAAATATATTTATTCTAGTCTGTAGGTATGATTATTAACGTTATTGTTGAAAATTTTCAGCGACAGCGTAAAACCTCCAAACTTTTCGACACCGTCTCGAAAAATAACAGCAGATGAAATAGAGCAGTATTGGTTGCAATGGAAAAATGTTTTCCCACCCGAGAAGGAGCGTTTTTGGGACGGTTTGCTCACTGGTCTCAATAACTATTTGCCCATTTTGCAAGGTACCTACATGCTTATTAAACTTTGAAGGTTTTTGTCTGACCGGAAGAAAAATATATTATTTTTTAATTTATATGCATAGGCTCTCTGGGTGCCGTAGAAGCCGGCTATAGGAATGGGCAGCAGGGCAGCAGCATTCTCCTTATTTTTGACTGAGCAGATGAACAATGTACCTATGATTTTGACATTTATATGCTCTGTGGGTGCTGTAGGAGCTGGCTTAGGGATATCTTATACCAAGGGAATGGGCCTCTTCATTCTCTCTCAGAATTCTCCTCAGTATGCATTATAATTATAATCTATATACTGCAATCACCAAGACGACTATCAAGCGTGTTGATTATGGCAAACCGCCTCTACCATAAGTGTCAAAGTGATGTTTAATGGGGGAGGCCTATGTTCAGCAGTGGACGTCTTTCGGCTGATGATGTGAGATATTGATATGGTATTATTGATATGAACAGAGCGAGAACGGATCAACGAGGAGGTAGTTCATTTGAGGCGACGGAACGAAGCTCTACGACGACTAGTCCGCGGTGCATTGCCCGAACTTCCGCAAGCTCTGCCCAAATACGCGCAAGCATTCCCTCGCAACTTTACCTGCACCTTCCCGGACGACGCGCCTACAGCGTTCGCCCGTCTGCCACCAATATGACGTCATTATACACTTTAATAATTGAACTACTGGGAACGGATGTACCTAACTACTTACCTAGGACTTCTAATTCTAATTACGTAGGACTTATTTTTACCAACTGTTATAATTCATACTACTACTTATGTAAGTTATATTCCAAAGTCACGATCATATTTTATTTTACTGATGCTTTTTCTTGCAACAAGATGTTTTCTAGTCAAAGGTGATTTTAATGAGCAAGGATTCATTTAATAAAAAATATTGACTTACAAAATATTGACAGTTTTATTTTACACTAGTGACAGGTTTACCCGTTTACCCGGTGCACCCGTTTTTATACTACCGAATTTCATAAAAATTCGTTAAATCGTTTCAGTGCTGCCGCTGTGTGGGACCATTTCACATTTTATTTTCTAAATATTTTATATAAATAATAGCCAAATCGATTTAGCCGTTTACGTAATACATTGAGGTCCGTATTACAGAACGATGCTCAGTCATCGATCGGCGCTCAAGCAGAGATTTCATTCATAAAGTGATCAATTAGTGAATGTAATGTCTGCTTGAGCATCGTTCTGTAATACGGACCACAAACTAGATAGAGATACTATGTATGATACGGACCTTGGTTTGAAATAATATATAACCTCTACGGTACGAATATTTCATTGGCGTTATATGCCGATCGCGGAAAGCTATACAATGAAATAGTGCCTTCATGCCTTGGGAGTTTTGGCGGGAAAACGATAAAGATCGCGTCGCCGCATTGTATTATTTTCCAAAACTTGTGTTATTTTCAGTGTTAGTGCATAAAATTGGTGGCATTCTATTCGTTAAGTGCTGGATTACAGGCGTTAGTGTGGGAAAATGGTATGTAATGAGTAATGATGGTGAAATGTTTCTTTTCGTGTTGTTTCCAAAACTCCATAGAAGCTTCAAGTAAAGTTGCCACCACTTTACTAGGAGTATGACTTTGACTTGACTTGATGACTTCGACTGTGACTTGACACATATTTGCGTGAAATATCATTAACTTGATAAATTATTAATTACTTGACACTGGCTAAATACACAAACGTGGGGAGCCAAAATATATAAAAAAAAGGAAAAGAGTTTTGGCGGGAACGCGAAAAAGATTGCGTCACCGCGTTGTATTATTTTCCAAAACTTGTGTTATTTTCAGTGTAAGTGCATAAAATTGGTGGCATTCTATTCGTTAAGTGCTGGATTACAGGCGTTAGTGTGGGAAAATGGTATAATGATGGTGAAATGTTTCTTTTCGTGTTGTTTCCAAAACTCCACAGAAGCTTCAAGTAAAGTTGCCACCACTTTAATAGGAGTGTGACTTTGACTAGACTATGACTTGATTATGACTTGACTTGAATATTCGTTGAAAAGAATTCGAAAATGGCGGTTGTGAATTTTGAACTTTTTATTTATTTATTACCATTACCCGTGTATTTTTGAATTTTAATGTGTAATAAGGGTGGATTATTATTCGTTAAGTGTTCGTGAACGTGCACTAGTTTTGGCAAATGGTTCCAAGTTTTAAAACCATGCATTTTCGTTTTCTCTTCAAGGCTTCCTAGGGCCTTCAGTAAAATATCCACCATTATACTGTGGCATTTTGACTGACAAAATAAGACTTTGACATGACATAACCGTACAAATTTCCTCACTTGACATTGGCAGAATTATCGCTAAAAAGCGATAGCAGGCCATTAAACGAAGAGAAGAAGAAGACTTGACTTAATGACTTCGACTGTGACTTGACACATATTTGCGTGAAATATCATTAACTTGATAAATAATCAATTACTTGACACTGGCTAAATACACGGAGGTGTGGAGCCAAAACATAATAAAAAAAAAGGAGAACAAAGTTGTCAATTTTCTGGACACGAAAGCTGTCTGTTGTCTGTCTGGCTGTCGTAGTTTTATGAATTTTTGTGAGCTATTTAAAGGGTAAATATTTAGCTATTTTCAACTTTAATTAAGCTCTTTGCTTTTACTGTAGGTAATTTGATAAATACATAGCCCCCAGTATTATTAATTTGGATTCATTATTGTGGAAGACAATTAACTATTTCACCATGATCGGAAACTTTGAATTTCCGTAGATATTTCTTAATTTATTATTAAATTGTATAATACAAGTTCAATCAACCATCTAGGCTAGAAAGCAGCGGCACGCATCCGTAACATACAAAAATTCGGTATTCAGAATTCGGTCAAAAAGCACACTTCAGAGTAAATATATTTTTTTATTCACTTAAGTATGTACTACTTTTATTTAACTACTATTTAAGTATTACTTTTAATTTCTTGTTCTCAGATCATAATGTTAAAATTCCTGTTTCACCTCGTTGGCGCTCTTCAATTTGCATATGGATGCTATTACGATTATATGTTCGTTGTTATACCCAGCACATCAAGCATAGCACCCCATTTTGGAGGAAAATTGAAGTATTTAACATATTTAGACGCAGTAAGTGTGATGATACTATAATACCAAAAACCATTTAATATTTTTTAACATTAAGTGTAAATTTATCATTATTTGTTTTTAATTTCAGTTGATCCAGACTCTATACTTCACTTTGGCTTGTTTCAATGATATTTTTGGCAATAATGAACAATCACCATCAGAAAAGCCTCTCATTAGACGATTTAAAGATACAGTGTTCAGTTCACTAGCATTCCCAGTGGCCATGTTTGTAGGTGTCTCTTTCTGGGCTTTGTATGCTGTTGACAGAGAACTAATTTTACCACAAGCCCTAGATGCTTACTTCCCGACATGGCTCAACCATGTCATGCACACAAACATTGTATTATTCATCTTAATTGAACTTAGCACAACATTTAGAATGTATCCAAAGAAAAAATTTGGCATGACTATCCTGTGCACTTTTATGCTTGCCTATGTAGTATGGATCCACATCATTTATGCAGAAACTGGAATGTGGGTATACCCAGTACTCAAGGTTCTCAACTGGCCCCTGAGAATTACATTCTATCTTTTTAGTCTTGCCTTAGTTTGTAGTTTTTATGACTTGGGTGAAAGACTAAATAGAGCAGTATGGTCTAAGGAAGTGGAGAAAACAGTGAAATCTGGAAAGAAAAAGGCCAAATAAATTGCTGAATATAAAAGTTAAATGATACTGCCTATTTAATATGAACCTAGCATCATAGCTTGTTGCTTTAGGAATCAACTAAATACTTCATGGGTGAATGGTTTTAATTCAACATTTAGGGTGTTAAATTATTGTGACCTTGAATTACAAATGTTAGATAAATAATGAACCAGTGTGTAAACATTCAGTCTTAAATTATCAGGCTTGTGGGTGGTGTCACAGAATAAATAATGAGGTATTTGAACTTTGTATAGATAGTACATTAGCAAGTCATGGTTACTTATAAAAGTTTTAACTGATAAAATGTGTAACTTAATACAACATAAAACATTATATCATCCACTTGAAAGCAATGTATAATAACCCCATATTATGTAGTTATTACTATTCAGTTTATAATTATGGTGCAGGTGCTGCAAGCTGTATGTATAACAAGCAAGTGCATAAATTAAGTTATTTTTGTGAGGCTTAATTATTTATAAACTCATTGTATATGTAACATATTTAATTATTTGTAAGGTGGTATAACCAGCAATATACCTGTGTTAAAAATGTAAAAGTGAGTATGTCCCAGTATTACTATTAAACTTGTATCAGCAGCGATCAAAATCTCTACATTATTAATAGTAATTAAGTACTTAGAATACTATTCTATCTTGATAACAATGGATAACCTTGAATTCATGTTGATTATTGATTGTTCATTATTTTACACGGGTAGGTTATTTTATCAAACAGTGATTTGTAAAGTCATGATATGACCGAATGAATAAATATTTTGCAAAGGGCCAAATAAGTATATTAAAGAAAAAACTCAATATTGCATTAGAATTCTTCATCACCAAGGGTTTTGTCTCATAAATCAGTAATTATAATCTTGAATAATGGTTGTGATGAGACTCATGGCAATAACAAGCTATTTATGAATTGAAATTTAGCTAGTGCCATTTTTAGTGTTTTGAAACAGACCTCTACAAAGTCCCACATATGAAAGTACAATAAAAGACATATTTTAGCTCACCCAAAATTTATGCTGTATTATATAATTGAGCTAATATTCCATTGTAGTAAACAGTATAGATATTTCAAAATGAAAGTTAAAGTAGGTACACAAAAAATTACATTCCATATAATTAAAAATATTTGTAAGTTAGTAATGGTACTTCTTTGTACTTTGATTTTATTGAACTGATTATAATATTAGGTTGGTACTTTTGTATTTGATATGTTTTAATATGATATTTATTACCAGTGTATATTAATATAAATTGCTTTTGTTACATTTTCATGCCACTAATATTTATAACATGAAAATAATTTCTATTTAATAACTTATTTTTTTTAAATTCACGTTATGTGTTTAGGCAAAAAATATATGTTAGTTAGGGCAGGTATATGATTTACTTTATTTTTACTATGTACCAATACAATGATTTATTAATAAACAGAACAACTATTAGATAAAATTTGGTATCTAATAACTAACCAAATCAGATTTTTTAAACTTAGCGTCAGTCAGAACTGTGAGAATATACCTTAGGTTTAATGATGATTACGTACGAGTGCCTGTCTCGCCTAACATGTCAATGAAGTGTTCAAATATTTGCTTACCTATTCGCGTAGTTACAAAACATAAATAATATTTATTATAAATTGTTGAAACCAATAAGACTTTCACTGTAGTAACCACCTTTTTCAATACATAATCCTATTAATATTCTTAGTTGCATTATTATGCAAGAAATTAATCTGAGTTCCTGCTGATCTCATTTTGGATTTTATCTCACAGGGAATCACCAAGCATAGGTGAGGTTGAGCGATTTCGAGCTTACTAATGAGGCCAAAAGTAAGAGATCATAGGTATAGGTACTACTAAAGAAAATGTAGCTCAGAGCTCATAACAAAGCTCACCTAACCGGTATTAACAGATTTCTAAGGTAAATCAACGTTCCCTGCCGCCATTACTTGCATGGTTGACCGCTACAAAGTGGTATTATCGGGTTTTACGACTAAGGTGTTTGTAGTCGATGTTCAAATGAATACGAGTTTTATATAAAAAAGCATACTTTATGTTATAATTATGTACATGATTTAAAATATTTATGTAGGTACCTACTTACATAACACAACATCGCAATAAAACAGTGCCAACTCATATGGTCATCTTAATCGTAACACAAAGATTTGAAAAAAAAATCATTTTTAAAATTATATTATCTAAGACATTTTATCACTTACTAGGACTAGATATTTATTTTTATCGTATATGTTAAATTATAGCGCACTTCTATGAATTAAAATAATATTTCTAAACATACAATAGTAACACATTAATTTTTAATGTAAAGGAAAAATTTTAATCAATAGCGGGATGGAACCCGAATCCTTTATATTAAAAATGTATCTGTTGATTACGCTAAGCAGGCGATACTGCTATGCAAATCATAAATAAGATACATTAGTATATAAGATATAGTAACACATTCGTAATACGATATCTATATTTAAAAAGTCATCAATAAGTTTAATAAACTACCTCTTTAATAATAATACTACAATTAAGTAACACTTTTTTTTGGGCTGGACCAAACCACACACGAACTTCATGCCCCTAAGGTTCTCGCAACTGACAAACAATTCTACCCAAGGGTTGTCCAAGAAGCAATTAAGAACTACATCAATTTAAATCGGGAAGATGTTTATGATTTATCCTCATCGTGGAATCCGGTGATAAGAAGGTGTTCGCGTCGCGTTTTATTCGCGCGAAACTGCCGATACTGTTAATATAGTATGTCGGGACATTGATAGTGAAGAACCACAACAACTAATGCGGGTAGTTGGAGACGACGCACGTCCGCTCTGTACGATGCTGACACTCGCTACACCAGTCCCCTCGTGCCGTGGCCGAGGCTAGTCAAAGTTAAGTTTTGATAATTTTTGTGCGCGAATATACCCGTTTTATCTTTATAATATGACTACAATTAAGTACTATGCAAAAATCGTTGAACAAAAATGGCATGAATTCTTATATACCTATGGTAGTTTGATAGTTTCGTAAATTCGCAACAGATTCGCCACTAAACTGGGAGATTTCTGAAAAATACAAAAGGTAACATCACCATCAAGCAATTGAACTTCAATGAAGAATACACAATAATCAATCAATCGACAACATTTCCTTACGCTTTTATAAATCACATCGAATGCAACGGATACAACACACACACATACAAAAGATGTTATACAATACAACAATACTTATCAATACTTTATCGTGTTATTTAAAATAATGTATTAGCTATTTTGTAAGATAGTGGAATAGTGCGTGTTAATCACGCGATCACTTATTTTTATCAGCTCATTTATTAATGCCCATACACATTTATTTATTTATTAATGGCAAACTTTTATTGTTGCAATAAATAAACTAACTGCGGACTGGAAGGATTGGAACTACCAAAACAGGATAAAAAGTTTTGAACGGTGATTGATGTTATCTTCTTAACTCTTAATGTGCTCCAGTGCCTTCTATTTAGTATGAAAACTGTTAGTTTCCCTTTGATTGTGGTAAATACACAACTTCGTAGTAATTTTGCTCTACTTACGTAACTAGATCAACCTGGCTGGAGGGCCCTGTACGCGAGTCACAGCCGTTTTATTTATGAACATGTATCAAAAATCTATATTATTGGACTTACCTAATACTATATTTTTGGAACAATGTAACATGTGCAATGTTCATTTGTATATGTGCGGTTATATTTTAATATGAATTACGATTATGCGTAACTGGTACTATCATTTGACTTTTACTGTTGTTACTATACCTTACATCTTTGTTTTCCTTTCTTAAATACATCAGCAGCCGCTTCAGAGCTGCCATACTTCTAGTTAAGCTACGTCTTGACCTTCCTGTTGGATTTGTAATGTCCATTCTTCTTCCAACCGTTATGTGCGTCCCCGTTCATCGCTCGGGAGCCAAACGTTGTGGTTTTGCTTTTGGACTCGAACAGCACGTCGGAATCCGTTTCGGTCTCAGATAGGTCTTTTGTTGCAACTGTAATAAGAGAATAGGATTGGATATTATAATTAGGATGAATACTGTAGTAATACGATAATAATGATGTATTAAGTATGAGTACTTATCAGCAATAAATCGCAGTCGTTTTACGTTACTCTCCCCCAATTCCGGCACACCTCACGGCAACCCTGCGCTGCTTGTTTTATTGATTGAAAAGATGGTGTCCGAGAACAGAAACGAAACTAAAAAACAAGAATAAAGAAACAAAAAGTGGAATATATTTGATATTTTTTTAATCGCAAATTGAAGGAGTATTTTTTGTTAGCATTTACCTGTATTCTTAAGTTCCTCAAGTGAGACTTCGCATCATTGGGATGATCGACGACGATATGTTAGAGAGAGTGAGAGAGGCGCACAGTACTCACACGGCTTGTCCTCCGTGTCGGCGAGCGGCAGCAGGCGGTAGTTGGAGCGCACGCGCGGCTTGCGCGGCGCGCAGGCGCAGGCGCGGGCCGCGAGCCGCGCGCCGCCCCACGCGCCGCCGCACGCCGCGCACAGCGCCGCCACGCCCCCCAGCGACGCGTACACCACCGACCAGTCTGAACCAAACACAACGTTCATTTTTCTACAACCATTTTTGAGCAATCTTCCGGCAGAAAGTGACTTCCTTTTTATTTCTTTTTTTGCGCAATTAAAGCGTAAAAGCGAGCAAGGTAGCAAAACAATGACGTGGTCTACGATGAGACATGCTTGCCTAGAAAACTTAAATCCTGTTTTATATTTATTACCGTTTACATAGACACCGTTCTTTTTGTAGCTAAATGTACACAGTTGTATTATAAATTAGATGTACTTTTATAAGTAGGTCCATATTAAATAATATATATCATAACAAAATGTAGCTAAGCGAAAATTGGATAGCTATGAAACAGATATTGAATGTAATGTGTTAGGAAAATTTTACTCCCCAAGTCAAGCGTGCGTAAACAAGTTTTACTTCAAAAAGAATCATTAAAAATCAGTTCACCCAGTCGAAAGTTCTAAGGTAACAAACATAAAAAAATACAGTCAAATTGAGAACCTCCTGTTTTTGAAATTGTTGAAAAGGGATGAAAACAAAGTGTAGTGTTTTATACAAGCTTTTTCCGTTTGTCCGACTGACCGCAGTCCGGCATGGCGTCGGGGTCGAGCTGCGCCCACAGGCTCTGCATCCAGAAGGCGTCGCAGCGGCACGTGCGCGAGGCGTGGTCGCAGGCGCCGCGGCCGCTGCACGCGCTCAGGCAGCGCGTCGAGCGCACGCGCGCGCGCGCCTCCACGCGCGCCGCCGCCCGCGACAGCGGCAGCGCGCGCGTGCCGGCCATCACCTTGTGCTGGGATAACAACAGGCCGTTCATTGCCGTTGGCCGCGAGGTTACATGGCTACACTTGGGCATGTCAGTTCGCGACTGAGAGCGCTTGTTATAGTTCGCCGGCCCTTGGTGAACTAAGTCGTTAAACATAAAGATAATTTATTAGTTCGAAACGCGAGTTTACAAATACACCTGCATTGTTATGGTGTTTTTAGTCCACAATGTCTTGACTACGTAGGCGTACAATTTTTTGAGAAAATTAAATGCGTTCTTTTAGTTCACTAGCTCAACCGAGAGCGGAAGACTATCGCGCTCAGAGAATTTTCTACATCGGTTTATATATAGTAATAATAACTCGCAACGGTCACATACATATATAATTTTTTTGTCTCACCACAATGTATGTGCAAATGTTGTAAGCACCTGTTAAGGGTATATATATCAGTAAATTGTATTAGTTTAAGATGTTGGTGTTTCATAATAAATAAATACATACATAGATCTTGGACCTTAACTAGGATTCCTTGTATCTAGGCACTCTAGAAATTACAAGGACCATGGTCCCACAACACCCAGACTCAGAACAAGTATTTGCGCTTTTTTCCGTGTAGGTACAAACACTTGTCCTGTCGCGGAAATTGAAACCGCCACCTTCGGTTTATGAGCCAATATGCTCATTCATCACACCACGAGGCGGTCAAGATATAAGGTATATGACGAAAATATTAAGGTAACAAACATAAAAAAATAATAGATAGATACAACCGAATTGAGAAGCTCATCTTCGAAGTCAACTGAAAAGTAAATCATGCAGGATATCACGTTATCACACACCGCGGTATAAACTGATCTCTAAGAAAAATTTAATCACATACGTAGACCTCAATTTTATACTTACATCTTCTGACAAGAAGAAAATCAACTGCGTATTTCCCGAGTCAACCTGACCCCTTATTTCAGTCACATTAATACTAATATCTCCTTTCAGAAGCAGAGTCATTTTCTGTATAAGCGAGTCTAGTTGCCCCTGAGTGAAGGTCGATATGGGAACGTTTAAGGTCATTTCCATCAGGTTCATTTCTAGCGGGTCCGGTTTGACTTGTACGCTGACTGTGTCCCGGTCGGTTTCGCCCTGGTCGTCTGTCACGGACAGCTCGAACACGTATCTGCCTGGTTCTATGTTTGTTAGCTGTAAATGTTAATTTGATCATGAAAGTAGAGAAATAAAAGTATCGACGCTGCTGCGTACATTGATCAGCGAGACTTTGCCGTTCTGAATTTAGGTGCATCCAAAAAGTCGCCCATGTACAGTTACTTAATAATGTATGGATTTTTGAAGTAAAACTTCTTTACGTACGACCCAGGAACTACGATGACCATGGTCCCACTAGACCCCACCAGGCCACCCAGATATACAGTATGTTCTCCCTCTTTACGTGAAGATAGAAAGAGACGTTTCGTATATTACTGTAGGGGCAAGAGAGATGGAGCTAAAGAAGTTTTACTTCAGTCGTGTGTGCGGTCTAAAGCACACCCGTTTTTTAGTACTAAATGCTCTACCTTAGGCCACACCGCTATTTCTTATCAGGTGTAGTCAAATGTATCCATTATAGCGTAAACAATAAAATACGCCAAATAACATAATAATAACGTATGCAATTCACGTTTTCTGAATAGTAAATTGACGACTAACAAGGGATAAACGAAAAAGTTTTGCTGTTTTGACCGTAATATAAAAAAAAATCATAAAAATTTAGAGTAAAGCGGCACATACCATCAACACAGGTTGCGTATCGGACCCCATAATGACAGTCCCGGCCGCCAGCCCGGACCCAGACCTCGTCCACTTCCACGCCACAATCCTGAAGTCGTCAGAAGACTTGGACCCGTTCAGTATGAGCACAGGCAGTGGTAAGTTAAGCACTTGATCGCCACCCGCGTCCGCTTTAGGTGGACTGTTTTTATCTGGATAAAGTTTATTAGATAGATAGATAAACTTTTTATTGATAACACCATATTACAGAAACAATCGGTATTCAGAATCTTATATCTAACAGCGTATGTGTCACGGCGTATTTAATACGCGAAGATGAGGCGTGTTTGCGCGTTTCTCGTTTAAAGCGTGTATACTGCGCGTTTAAAACACGCCGTGTGCATAGGCCCTAAGTCACAATGGATGGTCATTTCGCCCATTCATAGTTTAAACTTATAATTTGTATCTCAGCTGGCGATAAGCCTTTTAATGTGCACGTCCCTATTTTCGGTTATGCCATGCGCTGAACGAATTAACTGAGTGAGCGGCTAGAATTCAGTTGTTTCCACGAATTAAATAGTGGTAAGATAAGGCCGATATTGACCGGTTAACATTTCGTACTTTTGATATTCGTCTATAGTGGAGGGTCGTTTGCCAATAGCTATATAACTTGCTTACTTACACTGCAAGCATTATCTTGCCGAGATTTAACTCCCATAAGTTTGGTAAAAGTTGGTCATGCTGACCATTATGCCATCGTCATGCATGGCTATGCTTCACAGTAATGAGCTAAAGCGGTAGCACACAGATCTGCTTTGTTTATGTAGAATGTACAAATGATACCATCCCAAGAAAACATACGATGGACAAACACAAGACGGACATCAAACGATGCATGCATTTAGTAATGTGATACCCATTCTATGCAACAACGTAGAATTTTTACATTTTAAGAAGGTGTTATGAAAGTATTAATCACTGTACGATTCTAACACTTATTTATATAAATAAATAAATCAACGACCACTTTTTGAAACTAAAAAACATAATTTTGACAACTTAAATTAAAAACTAACTACAGAAACTACAAAAGAAATACTTCGTGTAGAACAATGTGTATCCAATTGGTTTTTACTGTACATGAGCTATACCCTACATCCGCGAACAGTAAAAGATTCAAGTTTATACAAAATATTGTAACCACGTCATTTTTTAAAATTTCCATTGAAACTATGTACATAAATTGCTTATTGAAACTGACAAAACCATACAAATTTGTGTTTCTATTGGTGGCAAAAAAGGTTACGTTATCGTCTAGCCGAATAGTGTACGTACCTATTTGTATATTCACATCTACAATTTTATATAATAAGGGAAACCATTTTTATCAGCCTAAAATGCCACCCGACATTCGTAGCCTCAACGAGCAGGAGAAAAATAAATAAAACAAATTGAAAATATTAGGTCTTTACCTATGAAATTGCCGTTTTGTTTGAAAAAAGTTAAAGTATTTTTTTTTCGAAGTTATTTATTTCTTTTATTCAAAGTAATCACCCCTGCAATCAATGCATCTTTGCCAACGCTGTGGCAGTTTATGGATGCCCTTCTTGAAAAAATCAGCAGGACGGGAGACAACAAACTCTTCAAAGGCGTTCTGTACTGCCTCTCGGGAATTGAATTTTTTCCCCGCTAAAAAGTTGTCCAAATTTTGGAAAAAGTAATAGTCGGTAGGCGCAAGATCTGGTGAGTATGGCGGATGAGGGAGAGCTTCCAAACCCAACTCATGCAGCTTAGAGACGGTCTGTTGTGCAGTAAGGGGTCGCGCGTTGTCGTGAAGTAGCAGTGGAGACGACCGATTGACCAAAGCTGGTTGCAGACGTGCGAGTTTCACCATCATTGTGGCCAGTTTTTCAATGTACACATCTGCAGTAATGCTCTCGCCGTTTTGTAAAAAGCTATGATGAATCACACCAGCAATAGACCACCAAACTGTGACCATCACCTTTCTAGGGGTCATTTTTCGTTTTGCACTTTGCTTTGGTACCGAACCAGGATCTAACCAACTTGCTGAGCGCTTTCGATTGTCAAAAAGAATCCATTTTTCGTCGCACGTAACAATTCGGTTCAAAATTCCTTCATTTCTGTGCCTGTTAAGCAGCGCAACGCAAGTCTCGACGCGTACGTTGCGCTGGCGATCGTTAAGTTCGTGGGGCACCCATCTATCAAGCTTTTTTATCTTGCCAATCTGTCGCAAATGGACCAATATTGTTTTGATGCTAACATCAAAAGCTGCTGCCAGCTCAGCTGTAGATTGAGATTCATCAGCTTCCACAATCGCCTTTAATTCATCATTGTTGACCAAAGTTTCCGGACGACCACGAGGTTCATTTTTCAAGTCAAAATTCCCAGAACGGAACCGAGCAAACCAATAACGGGTTGTACGTTCGTTTGTACAGTTCTCTCCGTAAACGTCGTTGATGTTACGTGTCGTTTGTGCCGCGTTGGTGCCACGACGGAACTCATATTCCATAATTACACGAAATTTCAAAGTATCCATTATGAGGAAAAATGTTGAAATGTAATGAAAATACAACGCTAATCAATAAACAAAAGACTTATATTGTAAATAGAATGTCATATTTTTAAAACAAAATTAATTTGAATTTAGAATTCATAGCCAATCAAAACTTTTTTTGTTTGAAAAAGTCTGTACTGCAAAACGGCAATTTCATAGGTAAAGACCTATTATTTACATGTTAAAACACATTTTGTATGTTGACTGGCCTGATAGTTCATTTGGTTTGCCTTTTGAACTGTAGGTTCTGGGTTCGATTCCCATGCAGGACAAACATTTGTGTGATGAACATCGATATTTATTCTGAGTCCAGGTGTTATATTGCTATGTATATATTAGGTCTTTACCTATGAAATTGCCGTTTTGTTTGAAAAAAGTTAAAGTATTTTTTTTTCGAACTTATTTATTTCTTTTATTCATAGTAATCACCCCTGCAATCAATGCATCTTTGCCAACGCTGTGGCAGTTTATGGATGCCCTTCTTGAAAAAATCAGCAGGACGGGAGACAACAAACTCTTCAAAGGCGTTTTGTACTGCCTCTCGGGAATTGAATTTTTTTCCCGCTAAAAAGTTGTCCAAATTTTGGAAAAAGTAATAGTCGGTAGGCGCAAGATCTGGTGAGTATGGCGGATGAGGGAGAGCTTCCAAACCCAACTCATGCAGCTTAGAGACGGTCTGTTGTGCAGTATGGGGTCGCGCGTTGTCGTGAAGTAGCAGTGGAGACGACCGATTGACCAAAGCTGGTTGCAGACGTGCGAGTTTCGTCATCATTGTGGTCAGTTCTTCAATGTACACATCTACAGTAATGCAATCGCCGTTTTGTAAAAAGCTATGATGAATCACACCCGCACTAGACCACCAAACTGTGACCATCACCTTTCTAGGGGTCATTTTTCGTTTTGCACATTGCTTTGGTACCGAACCAGGATCTAACCAACTTGCTGAGCGCTTTCGATTGTCAAAAAGAATCCATTTTTCGTCGCACGTAACAATTCGGTTCAAAATTCCTTCATTTCTGTGCCTGTTAAGCAGCGCAAGGCAAGTCTCGACGCGTACGTTGCGCTGGCGATCGTTAAGTTCGTGGGGCACCCATCTATCAAGCTTTTTTATCTTGCCAATCTGTCGCAAATGGACCAATATTGTTTTGATGCTAACATCAAAAGCTGCTGCCAGCTCAGCTGTAGATTGAGATTCATCAGCTTCCACAATCGCCTTTAATTCATCATTGTTGACCAAAGTTTCCGGACGACCACGAGGTTCATTTTTCAAGTCAAAATTCCCAGAACGGAACCGAGCAAACCAATAACGGGTTGTACGTTCGTTTGTACAGTTCTCTCCGTAAACGTCGTTGATGTTACGTGTCGTTTGTGCCGCGCTGGTGCCACGACGGAACTCATATTCCATAATTACACGAAATTTCAAAGTATCCATTATGAGGTGAAATGTTGAAATGTAATGAAAATACAACGCTAATCAATAAACAAAAGACTTATATTGTAAATAGAATGTCATATTTTTAAAACAAAATTAATTTGAATTTAGAATTCATAGCCAATCAAAACTTTTTTTTGTTTGAAAAAATCTGTACTGCAATACGGCAATTTCATAGGTAAAGACCTATTATTTACAAACAAAAAAGTATCCTAATATGAATCCTAGATTAAGATGTGCAGACCCAACAAAGCTAGTGATGCCTTTACGTAAATCTGCCTTGTGTCATGAAAATTGTTTTATGATGTGTATCAAAGTTTTTAATAAATTACCAAAAGAAATCAGGGAATTGCCTACTCGACAATTTAAGACAAAACTGTTTAAGTGGCTAGTAGAGAAGTGTTTTTATGACCTCAAGGAGTTGTGACAAATGTTTGTATTATTGCCAATTAAATTATTTTTGTATATTCGTCATATTTACCATTATTAATTTCAATTTGACATATTACAATTTTATGTTTATATAAATTAAAATATTGCATGCCTGTCACGAGCAAACTGTTGACTCCATTGTGCTAATATTAGTTTTTTTAAGACCTATTTGTACACAGTTTCTGCAATAAATAATTCATTCAATCATTCATTCATCTAAGTATTGTATCAGTTATCTGGTTTCCATAGTACAAGCTTTGCTTAGTTTGGGAATAAATGGCGCTGTGTGTAATGTCTACATACATTTATTTATTTATTAATTTAATATTTGTGACTGTGTATAATTATAATACGAACTTACTCTGAGTGACAGTAACGGTCATATTATCCGTCGCCGAGTTGCCGCTGTCATCGAGCACCGTCAGAGAAAACACGTACTGTCCTTTAGTGAGCGCGGTCGCGTTCGCAAGGGTCTCGTTAAAGTGGACAATGTTAGAGTTAGTGGGCCCGGCCAGCCAGCGCCAGGTGTACGCCACGATGCGGTGGTCGTCACGTGATGCGCTCCCGTTCAACACCGCCCACGTTTGAGGGAGAGATATGAACTGGAAGGTTTATGTTATCGTTGGTACCCGCATGCAGGTTATGTCGTGCACTACAAACAAGTTTTTGAAGTAAAACTTCTTTACTTGGGGAGTAAGCTGGTGAACGCGTAACGAGGCCAACGGAATTTGAAATTTGTTGGTTCACGTAGATCTCCATTGTCAATATAACAAAGTTAAAAATTACTTTAAATTTGTATTATTATGTTGGTATATCTGGTAAAATGACCATTTACTATTGTCAAAATGGCGACATTAACATTAAACAAAGCAAAAACAAAGTAATACTGGGTGATAGATGGAGCTAAAGAAGTTTTAATTCAGTCGTGTGTTTCTAAAGCACACTCGTTTTTTAATATTGTGGTTAAGTGATTTTTTGATAGTGACAAACCACTCATTTTTTCTTCTGTACACAAAGTCAATGTAATTATACTACAAAATAGATTTAAAAAATTACTTTTTGTTAATTATCATTTAAGTTTATTAATTAAATCTACACAATGACTTGCAAATTTGTATTTATTAATAAAGAATCAGTATCAGGCTTACCTACTTTCGTATATTGTACAATGAGTTTTGTACAGACACTCTTCGCATATTGTAACTGTGTTTGTATGTAACCATTGTTTTTAAGGCAATCTTAAGATACTTATATATTAAAGAGCATTATACGAGACCTTACTAATATAGACGGTTATTAATTTAACCTATGACTCTGTAAACTATATTCTATTGAAACTGTCAAATCCATACAAAGTTTCATTGGGACGGTTCTTGAAGTGTTATTATCGATGCATAGTAACGTTTCGGAACGATTTTCGGAGCAGTTTCAGAAATCGATGTAATGAGAATAAAACGTTCAAAAATGGTTTAAAATCCGACATAACAAATGTGAGTGCGTTGCATTAGCGTTATCAGATTGTTATAATAAAAAGGTTTGATAATGTTTTCGTTTGGTGATGGTTTATTTTACACAGCCGTTAGTTCCACACCATATTATGTTATCACAAAGATTCACACACCAGTAAAATGTTACGTGCAAACATTGCCTTGATCATGGTCATTTACAAGAATGTTTAAATATTTGGACTCTGTCATGCATTCCCACCATGAGATTAAATTTTAATGCACCAAAAATGATTCGACAAAGATACCAATAGTTTTTAATAAATAAAGAAACTAAACAAGGTATATAAAACATAATTAGATCACACTAAATTGAAGAGAAGCATTGTGTATCTTTATGCCTAGATCGTTCTTTAAAGACACAGAAATAGAGTTATGGATCACTAGTTGCGCCACGCGGTTTCACCCGCGGATAAAAAGTATTTTAATTATTTGCACATCCCACGGGAAAATTTCACTTTTCCGGGATAAAATGTAGCCTATATGTCAATCTTCTTCTGAATGGGTTTGGATGAAATGCGCTACCAATCTCTCAGAAGATTCAGAAGCTATCTAGCTTCTACACTGGATCAACATATAGACTACATTTTATCCCGGAAAAGTGAAATTTTCCATTTTCCATTCAGCCGTTTGAGCGTGAAGGAGTAACATACACACACACACACACACACACGCACACACACACTTTCGCCTTTATAATATTAGTGTGATGATTAGTATATAACTACAAAATGCATCATGCGAGTAAAATGTAATTATGAACTTGTTTTGTTTCTAATTTTGTTTACATGAGCGTAATGTGCTTAAATTGCCGCAATAGTCTAGCCGATGGCTTTTTTGCTCTTTCATAAGCGATCTAATATTAG
The DNA here is from genome assembly GCA_905220475.3 of Ennomos fuscantarius. Taxonomy (NCBI): domain Eukaryota; kingdom Metazoa; phylum Arthropoda; class Insecta; order Lepidoptera; family Geometridae; genus Ennomos; species Ennomos fuscantarius. The sequence goes on from HG992039.1 coordinate 7,975,572, forward strand.
GCGTAAGTTATCTAATATTAGAAAAGAACGAGAAAGGTATATTAGATAGCCGGCCAGATAATTGCTCCAGTATGATATACAAACATCTGAGTAGAGTTGAAAAAAAGTCCTATCGATTTGTTGTAGTTTGGTTGTGGATATGGGAAACTAGTTCTAATGAAATGAAGCGTAAGGTATATTACGTACAGCGTCAGGTCCGGCGTCAGCGACGGGCGGCGTGTTCGTAGGCGGTTTTACGAACACGTGAACTTCTGCAGTGGACGACTGACCCGATGAGTCGGTCACTTTTAGAACGAACGTGTACACGCCTTCAGATAGATTCGATAGCTGGAATCATACAAGCGGGTAGGTCTGCATTTTTCATATTGTTTTAATTATATTTAGTTAAGACTTCCGTTATTATTATAGTAAAAGCACAGTCAAAAGAGCTAAGAGACACGCGATCAATAGTTGAATATTTTAAACTCGTAGTGCTGTGCGTAATCATACAAGAGGGTAGGTCTGCATTTTTCATATTGTTTATATTGTTTTATTAAATTTGAATATAAATTGAAAAATGTTTAAATAAATTAAAACTTTAATCAAAAAGTTTTATATACATATATCATAGTCAAAAGAGGTAAGAGACATGCAATCGACTACATAGTCACTTACCACCAGGCGCGATAGTGGTCAAACGCAAGCCTATCAAACAGTAAAAAAATAACAATAGTTGAATATTTTAAGCTCGTAGTGCTGTGCGAGATGTATTACATTTACACTATAGCGAGAGTTACTAATTACTTACGTTGAGGTGTATAATGTCGACAATGATTTATTAATTCAAGATGCTCACATTTTGTGGCGGATGACATATTGATAAACTTCTGACACACGTTAGAACTGTAGGCAACACTGTGGCAACATTATTTCGTGTTTCAACATTTGGTAGCCGTCAAATCGTGAATCGAATTAAAACTAGTTGTATAATAATGTCCAATTAGCGGAATATTATACCTACAGGTTCTAAGGGTCAGATCACATACATAGACTATTCTGGACCCTAACTAAGTTTCCATGTGTCTAGGGACCCAGGAGCTACGAGGATCATGGTCTGGATCAACACCCAGACTCAGAACAAGTATTTGCGTTTTTTTTTCTGTGCACAAATACTTGTCCTGCCGCAGGAGTCGAACCCGCCGCCTCTGGTTTATGAGCCGACCTCAGCCTCTGTGGTGCCCAACCACCACACCACAGAGGCTGTCAATGTTTGCTCGGCGCATATAAACTGCCGCAACTGCAACCAAGCACGCGATTCAAGTATTTCGTTTAAGATTACTGCTCCAATATCCGTCTACTGTGGCTTGACAGCAATATCTACATTACCCAATTCAGAGCTATAATCAAATTAATTCTAGAACGGAATGCCATCCTATGCACCAATTCGATAAACGCTGATAAGAGTGGCAAAACTCGCGTGTTTCCTGCAATCCACTGTAAATAATCCTTATCAAAGGATACTGACCGCTGTAGTACGGTATTATAGCTTTATTTATATTGCTATTGCGATGGCTGACATGTATATTTAATTAATGAGATAATAATATTGATCGCTTAGATAATGGAATCGGTTGCAAGAATACATTTAAGCCATCGCCTGGCACAGGTAGTTTTCTACGTGCGATTTCGACGAGTAGTCTATTTTATGTGTTAGCGAGATGGCGCGGTAGTGCTTGACCGGTCATTGCGATGATTAGATTTTTTACGAGATTATATAATATGTAAAATATAAATATAAAGCGCAATCTGTACATTGATGAGTTCATTCTCCACATTGTGAGTTATAATTCAAAAACTTTTGAAGCCTAATTATGAGACACAGTTTTGAAATGTATACATATACTTGACTGACCCGATAGCTTAGTTGGTAGTATCCCTGCCTTCTGAACTGTGGGTTGTGAGTTCGATTCCCACCCAGGACAAACATTTTGTATGATGAACATGGTGTTTGTTCTGTGTCTGGGTGTTATATGGTAGTCTATGTATTTACAAACAAAAAGTATCTAAGTATTGTATCAGTTATCTTGGTTCCCATAATACAAGTTTTGCTTAGTTTGGGGCTAGATGGCGTTGTGTAAGGTGTAAAAAATAAATAAAAATAAAATATACACACTGGAGTTTAATTCGTTCTTTTCCTTAAATGTACTCAGTCCATGCTATAGAACGCTCCTATATAACTAAATAACAAAAGTACTTATGAAATAAAACTTAAATCTAGGTATTATCAAATTACTGCGAATTCAAGTTCTATAGAAAAGCCTTGCGACATTGAACAATGTAGGTGTTTTATTACCTACGAAACATTTACAAAGCGCTCAGCCGGTGCCCGCGCTGTGTCCATATCCAGTTATTTTAGGAGCCTTATTTTTTAATTGCTCCTTGTACTTTTATTCTAATGCATGGTCTGAGTACATACATTTAAGGAAAAATTAAATTCCACCGTGTATACTTTTCAAAACTCAAACCTAATCACTCACTTTTTTGTTCAACTGAATCTTGTGAGTTGCCTTTCACTAGTTGTAATTTGAATACTATATACATACGTTATGTAGTTTTTATAATATTATTTAAGTATATAACTTTATATTTATGTTAATATTATGTGTTTATTATAAATATTATGTATTTGACTGGCCCGATAGCTCAGTTGGTAGTAGCCCTGCCTTCTGATCTGTGGGTTGTGGGTTCGATTCCCACCCAGGACAAACATTTGTGTGATGAACATAGGTGTTTGTTCTGTGTCTGGGTGTTATATTGTATTCTATGTATGTATTTACAAAAAAAAAAAGTATTTAAGTATTGTATCAGTTATCTGGTTCCCATAGCACAAGCTTTGCTTAGTTTGGGGCTAGATGGCGTTGTGTGAGATGTCCACACATATTATATTATTATTATTATTATTATTATATAAGTACTCGTACCTGTAAGTAAGGAGAGTGTGTGTTCTGCATGTCGACTGCCTTGTTCTCGTCCTCAGCAGACTTGGTCCACTCCCAGGAGGTGATCTCATGGTCGTCGGTCGACAGGCTGCCGTTCAAGGTCAGGTTGTTGTTCGGCAGGTAGATTATCACGTCTTGACCTGGGGATATCATTTGGTGTTAAAACAAAACGCTTATTAAATAACCGAATATTATTAACCACTAGCTGCGCTCTGCGGTTTCACCCGCGGATATAAAAGCATATGTGTTAATCTATATATAAAATTCAAAGTCCTGACTGACTGACTGACTTATATATCAACGCACAGCCTAAGCCACTGGTCCTAGAGACTTGAAATTTGGAGGGTGTGTTCTTTGTAAAATGTAGGTATCCACTAAGAAAGGGTTTTTTGAAATTCCACCGCTAAGAGGGTGAAATGGGAGGTTGAATTATTTTTCTATAGGCCACGCGGGTGAAGCCACGGGCAGAAGCTATTCCAGTATATAAGCTATCTGTGTTACAAATTTCTTCAAAATTCATTCCACCGTTTGAGCGCGAAAGAGTAACAAACATCCATACACGCAAACTTTCGCGTTTTTAATATTAGTAAGATTATGTACCCACTCCTGGCTCACAGACCTTTTTTAAAAGGGAGATAATATAGGTCTTTAATTCATCAGAGCTACGTGTGGGTAGGTCACATATTATAGCCTCGCATTAGATGATTCTTGAACATTGTTTCCCCACGATATTTCGTTCGCCTTGTAAGTAAAAGTAAGCTCTAAAGTCAAAGTTTTTATTTTTATTTTTTTTTTATAAATATTGGTGGACATTTTACACAGCGCCATATAGCCCCAAACTAAGCAAAGCTTGTATTATGGCAACCGGATAACTGATACAATACTTAGATACTTTTTGTTTGTAAATACATACATAGAATACAATATAACACCCAGACACAGAACAGACACCTATGTTCATCACACAAATGTTTGTCCTGGGTGGGAATCAAACCCACAACCCACAGTTCAGAAGGCAGGCTTACTACCAACTGAGCTATCGGGCCAGTCAAGTCAAGTCAAGGCCAGTTACACAACAACAGGTAGAAATTTCATTAATAAAATTATCATTATGCGAATTAAATCTCGATTTGAGCACCGATTCAAGACTGAGCGACATTTTCAAGCCCTGGTTATAATTGAAGGGTTGAGAATAAAAAGGGTTTAACTGACAAATTGACAGTTCCGAGAAAATTGACTTTAAACGTCAACGGCGTCATTTTAATGTAGAGTGCTTATAAGTAATAGAAAAGGTTTATGTAAGTTTCAGTTGCTTGAAAATGTTTTAATTCTATTTAAAATTACTAAATATAGTACTAATTCATACAATTACTGTAAAATATAATATAATAAAATAAATATAGTAATGTTTTTATGCAAAGCGAACTGTATTCCTGTGACAGATAAACCGTTTTTAGACTCAAAATCTCGAGATTTAAGCCTCATTTCGGTATTTTGAGAATGTATTATTGAAGATAATTTCACGCTGAATCCAACGATACCCATAAGTCATTTTGTCAAAAAAATCAGTTAAACCCTTTTTATTCTCACCCCTTCAATTTCATTACCTGCGTTGGCTTCAGGCGGGTAATCTGTATGGTTGAGAACAGTGATGTTGGCTGTTGTGGAATTCCTCTCATGGTCAGAGTCTTCCACTGTAAGCTTGAAGGTGTAGTTGCCAGGTAGTTTGAGGTCTTTTAATACGAGGGTCGGCCCATCTTGTAACGGAGGCTGGTACCCTATCGGACCCGATGTGAGGTCCCAGTGCCAGAATATGATTGCGTCATCGTCCTGGGAAATTGGGGTGTTAAGGTCCGTATTACAGAACGATGGTCAGTCATAAAAAATCAAAAAGTGACCAATTAGTGAATGAAATCTCTGCTTGAGCGCCGATCGATGACTGTGAATCGTTCTGTAATACGGACCTAATGGCCGTTTTCACCGACAATCCCTAAATTTTAGGTAGCCCCTAAGACATTTTAAAGGACACCTGTCAGTAGTTTTGTTTTCACCAACATCTAAGGGACACCTAAGGTCCTAAGGGATCCCCTATTATTAGGGGGCCGAATTTCGGCCCCTTAGTGCTAAGTGACAGTTATTGTATATGCATACATAATATTTGTAATCTCGTGTGAAATGGAAAGTCTTTTAGAGGTATTTAGGAGTTTAGAAGCTACTGAAACAGTGGAATTAATTACGAATCCAAGTTTATTTACACGGCCCCGCATTTACCGTGAAAGACCGGATTTTTTCACTAAATATGATGACCAAGACTCCTTCAAAAGATTCAGGTTATCCAAGGATGGTGTTTTATTTTTTTTTTTTAGTGAAAATAGAACATCACTTGGAATATACAGATAACAGGTTAATTACTTCTTACTTTCTTTATGTTCTACCTAAAGAATTATAAAAATAATAAAAGAAATTGATAAATAATAAAAAAATTATACTTGTATGAATGTATGCTATAAATATAGATAAGTAGGTATGTACCTATATCATATATCAATTAAAATTAAATACCTATTACTACTTACCTACAATAATAATAATAATAATAAAATCAATAAATAGAATAATTAATTGAATCAATAATTCGATTTAGTTAGCATAAGTATTATAGGTACCTATAATATGTATATCTATGAGATCGTTGGGCGTTATTATTATTATTATCAATAATTAATAATATTATTTTTATTATAATAAACAATAATAATAATTAATATTATTAATAATAATTGTTATTATTTACAATTAATTAATAATCATTATTATTATCAATGATAAATATTAATAATAATAATTATTATTTCTATAAATAATTATAAAAAATATTATTTATGTTAATTATTTTCTATTATTAATAATAATAGAAAATAATCACACACAAAATTAACCTAAATTAAAAATTTGCTGTCCATTGTCATTATTTCATCACGTCATTTTTTTAGCAATGGTATTCAGCAGCTATAATTTTATGTATTAGTATTTAGTTTTTACAACGCAATCTTGGTAAAAAACCTAGAATAAAGCAAATTATTCAATAATCTTCATGTGTTATCCCAAAATATTAGTAAAATAACTTAATCGGTAAATGTACGTTTATTGAATCCCTACTTTCGGATACTTACGTAAGTTGTCCTTACTTAGGTATCCCTTAGCTTAGTGAAAATGGATTTAGGTAAGTGACTGTTCTAAGAGACCCCTTAGCTTAAGGGAACCTTAGTTACGTAGCAGTTAAGGATTCATTGGTGAAAACGGGCATAAGTGTAGTAAAATTATTTTCGATTTTAGGTTTGGGGGATATTTGGGTAGTTTGAGTTAATTAGTTTATGGCGCAGCTAGGCGATCACGTAACTTGATTGCAACTAATAGAAACACGAATTTGTATGGATTTGACAGTTTCATTACGCAGTTTATGTACATAGTTACTATGGAAATCTTCAAAAATAGGAATGAAATTTATCCTGTTGCATTACAATCAAAGTTCCGTGATCATCTCATGATCGCAGGTTTTTTTTGTCAAACATTTTAGTTATCCCTCCATTTTGGGTACTAATATTATAATGTGAAAGGTTGTATAAGTATATGGGTAAAATAATCAAGTGATGAAAAAATAAGAAAGTGTGTAATCAGCGCTGGAAGACAATAATTAATAAGACCTTGAAAACATAATATAACTATCACGATTATCATTTAGTAGTAGTGCCCCGCGGTTTCACCCGCGGATAAAAAGTTTTTTAATTATTTGCTCATTCTGGGATGATTTAACTTTTCCGGGATAAAATGTAGTCTATATGTTAATCCAGTGTATAAGCTATCTTGATACCGAATTTCATCCAAATCCATTCAGCCGTTTGCGCGTAACAAGGAGTAACAAACATACATTTTACAATAATAGTGTGATTTATAAAAATAAATAAATATTCGACTTTCTATAACTTAAGTTAAAATTGCCCATTCATAAGGTTAGTTTTACCTTACTAGCACTGCCGTCCAGCACGGCCATGGAGTTGGGCAGTTTGACAGTCTGCGTCTGCGGAGTGATAAGCACGAGCGGAGGTGTGTTGGTCCTCTGCGGAGGCAGCACGGTGACATTCGCGTACCCCTCGCCGTACGAGCTAGTGCCGTTTACTGTCACCTTGAAACGGTACTGGCCTTCCGTCAGATCTGTTAGCGTTACCGTTGCGCCGTTCTGATTCATGTTACCTAGAATGTATTTATAAAAAAAACGAGTGTACTTTAGACCACACGACTGAAGTTAGTTTAGCTCCATCTATCGACTGCTATCACTTTCTTTTTGCTTTGTTAATGTCGCCATCTTGATAACTGTAAATAGTAATTTTACCAGACATACCAACATAATAATACAAATGTTTAACTTTGTTATGTTGGTAATGGAGATCTACGTGAATCAACTTCCGTTCGCCTAGCTACGCATTTACCAGCTTACTCCTTAAGTCAAGTGTGCGTAAAGAAGTTTTACTTCAAAAAGAAATATACACAAATTGATCAGTAGAGCAGCTCCGCGGCTTCACCTACTCAGGAGTATTTGTTGAACGGCAAGGAAGTACAAATAATGTACTTAATGAATTATTTTTGAAGTTAAAAAGTACACTATCTAAACTCTGATAAGACTTATTAGAGTATTACTAAACCGGATGGGTAAATTGGTACCTCTAAAAGCAGTTTGCAAGATAAGTGTTGAGTGATATGGCATGTAATGAATAAATAAGTGTAAAGTGGTGACACTAATTCAGGAGTCTATGGGCTCAATATATCTATGCAAAAATAAATTATTATATAATTTGAGTACATAGGATGAATATTTAATTTTTTATTTTAATTAATATAATTTTTGTTTTATCCTAATCCTTACCAGTAAAGCCACCGCTTGGCTGGTCAACTAAAGTCCAAACATAATTGTAATGGCTCATTGTAGCCTTTTCATCAGGTATGGTGTAAGCTGCCAAGGTCACCTCATTATCTGGCAATTGTACCTTTAAAAATAAACAGTTTTTGATAATATTGACTAAAAATATCTTAAATTGATCTTGGTGGTGTGAAAAATTGTATTCAAATTACTTTAGCCATTTAACATGAAAACCGTCTATGTAAACAAACAGACTTAGATTCACTTTCATATTAGTAGAGGTATAGTCATGTTGATTAAATAAGTTACCTGTTTAGATAAAATAGATACAGTCAATGTTTGAATCGTTTTTGTTGATGAAGTTTCCATTTTCAAGGCATCACTTTTAACATCACTATCATCTTTTTTGATAGCATCTATTGGTACTGTAGGGCCTTTTGAAAATGGTCTCATAGATTGCACACAGGACCCTTGAGCAGTCTCTTCAGTGCCAGGAATGCATTTGCAGATGCCATTGCGAAGTTTCAGTCCTAAAGGAATGCATTCCGCGTTGATTGGACAGTCATCTACTCCTACTTCACAAGGGATCTTGTCAAGAAAATTTGTGGAGTCCATGATCATATCACTGTCACCGTTTTCTTGATATAAAGATCTTGAATCATCATCTTCAACAGGTAAATTTTTGATGAAGTGTGAGACAAAGTTGGATGCATCATCATCACCGAGGATGTCATTGTGCTGGCTTGTGTATGGTGAATATATCGGTTCTTCTTCAGGTGAGAAGTTGTTATTGATCTCTCTTACACTAGACTGATCTAATATATCTGACCAGTTTTCTGCAAAAAATTAGGAAATATAAAGTGTGATCTAATAAAAAAAGCTGAAGAGCCCATTTTAAATGGCACTATTTGTTTAAAAATTGAATAAACAAAAATACATTGGTATAATAAAATAAAATATAGAATAGTTTAATCAAGCATAATGATGGTGATGTTACCTGAGAGCAACTAGAAATGGTTACATTTAATTAACCTAGTTTTCAACAGTTGAACATAAACAACAAGTTGGTCTAATTATGTTTGTTGCATCACATTTAATTTAAATCAGTGCAATCATTAGAAAGCACTATATTCACACACAAACACTACAAGCTTGGGGGCTATGCTGATCTTTGACTTTATATACAAATAGCTAAAATATGCTAAAATGACATGATTAACATTGGTGTAAAGTGTATCGAAGAACCTCTCAATCAGTCTCATTTTTTCTATTCTGTCAGACACTGTACTCAAAAGGCAAATTCCCAGGATCAAGATTCTTTTTGTATTATTCCAGGACAAACTATCACACTAAAATTTCATGTTCGTAAAATTCGCTGTTTTAGGGTGGAGTAAATACACACAGACTTCCATGTTTATGATGTTCAGTGAAATAGTAGATTAATCTTCTATTCTTATTTGCTTTACAGGTAGATCTCAGTTGTGTCTTACCATTAAGTAGAACTGGCTGTACAAGTATCATGGAGACATGTGACTCCCATTTTCGGCTGCCTGTTCTCAACAGTGGAAGGCAGAGCTCATTGCTCACACACTCCACATGGTAACATCTTGAATCCACAATAAATACAATGTTGCAAGATTCTGAGACACAACATGACATCACACACTGCTTTAGACCTTTTAGAGTAGTCTTCTCGGTGAAGTTGCCTGCTGTGAGGTTCCCTGAGAGATAAAATATAAGTGGCAGTATCTTTAATAGTGATATTTTAGTATACGTATGGCGAAACAACTAACAATTAATTTTATCGCAGAAATAATAGGCCAAGACTTACCGACAGGCGCATAATTCACAAAATTCTTTGGATACAATTTGGGGCACTTGTTACTCTCATATTTCTCACTCCAGGCTTTGCTATACTGAGTTGACATTTTCACGTTCACAGAAAACATTAACACTATACTTATCCATAAAATTCTGTAACTGTTCATAATTATTTCGTAAAATAGCACTAAATATGTATTATCGGATGAATAGCATGAATCCAAAGACCATACGAGAGGAACTCAAATATTTAATGGATTGCTGTGCATAAATGTGCGTAGGCGTAGAGATAATATTATTATTGTTCAAATAAGTAATAATTTTGAACGTTTAGTTCCAATTAAATATATTACGATTTATTTTTGCTTGCTGTTTTGCTGTGCTGACAAAAATCTAATCGAATCGACGTTGACAATGACATTGATTGGCAATAACAAACATGTCTTTGAAATTAGCTGATTGTCAGCTGTCATTGATATATGGGTGGATTTTTTTTTCTTTATTCCCCTTTCGAGGAATGAATGGCGCCGTATGGAAAATGCACGTCTTGTGCATTTGCCAGCATCATGTTCTTGACACTTCAAATGGTGGATTTTCTTTTCTGTTTGTTCGTAGCTAACTAATAGTGATTGATAAAAAAACCAATGAATAAATCGACTACACACCTGTACAGTTATAGTCAATTAATAAAATAATCGACTACTAGTAAGAACTTTTTTTTGGCTACTCGACACCAGGTAGCGCCGTTTCCGAAACCAGTAAATCGTCGGTGAGGTGTAAAGAAATTAATTCTTGGGGGGGTAACTCTCTCTAGTGTAGATGTGTTCATGTGTACACAAACTAGATAGACATACTAGATACGTATGTGTAAGAATATAAGAGTACCTAAGGAGATCAAGTTAATAATGTCAATGAGTACAGCCCTCAAGTTGCTACTAAAATTCAATAGCAACAACGTGAATGGTAGGAAGTTCTGTTCAAAAATAAAACCGTTATCATGCATTTACTTTTCAAGATGAAGCTTTTATTTTAATATTTATTGTTGTAGTAAATAGCTGCAACGGTAAAACAAAGTACTTTTTAAATATGAAACATTTTTTTTAAAATTAGTATTATTATGATAAATACTACTGTACATAATTTACAAAGATAGCTATGGTACATAGAGCCATTAAATTAATTAGGGCAAATAAGACAAAGGACTAAATCCAGACAAAAGAACTTGAAATCACTCAGCTATTATGATTAACTAGATTTTATTATGTCTCGATTTCCTTTTAATACAGCATTCCTATGAACAAGCAGATTACTTTCAAATAGTTATTAAAAATTATACTATAGGCTAGAGTATGTATAGGCATGATTTTTAATTTTCTTTATCATAATTTCATTGAACCGTTTTGTAAACGTAGATATTAAAATTGCAGGTTTGCTCGTGTTATATGTTGAATGTTACTCCACTATGTTCGCATAATATTTTAATTTATTTTTGCTTTAAATAATAACGGGATTCGTTTTTCAAGATGGGGGCGGGTCAAATAGGAGGCATTGCGACCTTACGTAAGTTTTTTTTTTGGTCTAGCTCAGATATATAACACATCTTTATAAATCCAGCCATATCGAAATGAACATTGGCTATTTGCACAAAATATAGTAGATAAGTTCTTTAAAATGATATGCAAAAAATATTTAACATATTTTACCAGAAACATCATAAAAAGTTTTGTATGTACGTATATTAGTTCTTAAAAGTATTTTATGGGTACCTATTCAGTAACTATTAAATTATATCCTTTTTTTACTAGGTGGTAGGACTTATCTGCAAAGTTCGTATAGGTAGGTATCCACCGCTAGGCCAGTTATTCTGCCGCCAAGCAGTAGTGCGCAAGGTTGAAGGGCATTGTAGCTGGTGGAAATACTGGGCAATATATTACCTTAGATATAGAGTACACCGATATAATGTCAGCCTCTGTGGTGTGGTGGTTTGATTCCCGCGGCAGGACAAGTATTTGTGCACAGAAAAAAAAGCGTAAATACTTGTTCTAAATCTGGGTGTTGTGGGACCATGGTCCTCGTAGTTCTTGAGACACAGGGAATCCTAGTTAGGGTCCAGGATCTATGTATGTGATCGTTGGGCGTTATTATTATTAATGATTGCGATTTTTTTTGTCATCGTGCGAACAAATGCCCTTAGATAATGATTTCTATGACAAAACTAAATTATTTTGTGTTCCGGATAAATATTACTATATTAATAAGAACAATTATCAAAAAGCAACTAAAAACGGTTAGCATATTGATATAGGTATGTATATTATTGGGACTACCTATATACTTTAAGCGTTTATTTGTTTCAGTTGATATAGACTTTGATAATCCTGCTCATTTTCTTGGGGTCCCAGCTGAACCTTCAGAAGCGCAGTTTATCGTGAGTTATTGAACAATATTATCCTTTTAAGAAAAGGTGTTAAACCGACTACAACCACCTCAACTTTTAAACATACTAGGAAAATAATAGTTATTATACTAGATTGATATTCATCAACAGCCTGAATGTGTCCAATCGGCATAGGGCTCTCCCACAGAGTGCCACTTTGAGCAGCTGCATCCCTCCTGCATCCATCGGCTAATAATATAAATCAGAATAGAATAAAATAAATCTCAGACGGCTTAGTTAATAGAAGTAGCTATGGGAAGGGATGTCAATCTATGCATATATTCTAAAGTGTGCACGAAATCAGTGCCCCTGGAAAGGTCAGTATAGGTACCTACCTAAATATTGGAGACAGAAACTACATTACTACTTTAATTTATTTAAACTTTTTTAATAAACCTTTAATTAATTTAAGTTGCATTTAACAAAAATATACTACCAAAAAACTATGAATTTGTATTAACCTACTTTGACTATTTTCTGATCTACTTTTGAGTCAAAACGTAATGTTTATTAAAGTCATTTGTTCCTTAGAACCTTTCGATCGGTTACTTCAATATCTAGAATATTTATAATTTAGTAAATCTGCATCCCGCTTCTGGCAAGTGAATAAAAAACAACTTTGCAGTTATTTATATTTGTAAAAATGAAGAATAGTTTCCTTTGAGTAAAATTAGCTAACTCCAATAGTAAAGGTACTTTCCCTTTGGGGGCATTGGTTTGGTCCATCCTGTGTACTCGCAGGTGCACTATTTGTCCCACGCTATGATGTTCTGCGTGGGCGCGTTGATCGAGGCGCACGTGGTGCTCACACCGGCCACCTGCGTGTTCGGCGAGAAGCACAAGTTCGACGTGTACGCGGGCTCGCACAGATTCGAGGAGTATACCGGCATTACCAGAGAGGTCCATCATCTTTGCGTACACAGAGGTACGTAGCCAAGACTTGCGTTAAACGTCATTTTCTTATTAGTCCATTGAAAAGTTACATTTGGGGTTGCGTTTCTTAGAGGACGCAATTAAATTTTTTTGATGTGTAGGGGGGGTAAGTGTAAAGAAAAAATCAAGTTTGTGGGGTCGCCAGCCTTGTCCCACGGCCGCCATCTTGAAAACAGGGGTTGAAACTGTTTTTACGATATATCTCTTACGGCCGTTTTCAATAACCTACTAAAGATAACAGATAGATAGCTATCTCTGATAAGCAATAACTTTCGATCTATCCTTTGATTGCGTTTCACAAGCACCAGTAACTGCTATCCTTTTGGAGAAAACGATAGATAGCCGCCCTATCTGTGCCCTCCCATGCGTTTCGTTATTGCAAAATCACTCAGAACTCTGATAATTAAATAAGTGGTTACGGAAGTATTTACAGTGATATAATATAATAAAAATAGCAAAAATTAATAAATTAGTACTAGACAATAACTGATTTCCATAAATTCACGTTATGTTTGGCATGATCCAATTTAATAATAATTTTGTTTGTAAATAATTCAATGGAAACAAAACGTTTTTGACAACCGTGTTGTAGTCTGTGGCCACCCGGCACCTTCGTTCTACTATCGTGTTCGTAGTATCCTTTACTTGGTCTGTGATCGTGTCGATATTCAGAACAAATAATACCACAAATTACATATAAAGAATAAAACATCTATAGAAGTATTAAAATAATATAAAATAAATATACTTAATATCGCAAAACCCAGTCCTAACAGTGTTTTACTGTTTTGTCTAATGTAAGAAGGGGTTGATGTAATGTTGATATTCCATGATTCCTAAAACAAGAGTAAAGGTATAGGTACTAACATTAGGCATATATTATATACAAATTGCATAGCGTAAGATGTAGACGAAGAATAATAAATTACCTTGCAGAGGTTACTCTTAGACTGGGCTGTATTTCAACCAACAAATCACATACCACTGTTTTACTTAATCTAAATCTATACATAAAATTGTAATCGTCCAATTCCACCATATAGTTTATTCTCTGTTTATAGATTCGACGTCTTCTTTGTAGAATAATATGTTGATCTTCATCATCCCAGTCAGAGAGGACTTCTAATAATTCTATATCACTTTCACTGCTACTACTAAAATTAGCCATTTATAATATTTTATAGAAATATCTTTGAAATTTAAATTGGAAATTGAAGATTTGTATTTTTTGAAGATTTGACCTGAAATTTTCCTTGAAACTTAAGACAACATACAAAAACAAACAACTGGTAATGGAGGTTATCCGTAGAAAATGACAGATAGGCCAAAATTCTATCTTTGGTTATTTGACATACTGACAGATAGCTGCCAAAACTATATTGAAAAGCATTCTAGCGCCATTTCCTACAAAAAGCTATCTTTGGTTATCAGTAACCCCTCCCAAGGATAGATAGCTACTGAAGATAGGAATTGCTATCTGTCGTTGCTATATAGAAACGTAAAAATGTGTCCATGGATAGATTTTTATACTTTAGTAAGGGTAAACCGTGGATAGATAGCTTATTGAAAACGGCCGTTAAACTATTTATTTGATAAAAATAAATTGGTAACATTTTTTGTTGCAAATTAAATTCTCTATAATTTTGTTCCAGTAACTTTTTGTCGTAGAACTATAAATAAAAAAGTTATGTATATTCGACAAACACATTTGTAGGCAAAACAATTTGCTACAAATTATGACAAGACTAATTTTTTGTAAGATGTATAGTTTCCGAGATATCGCGAAAAAAGTGTTTTCACCCCTTTTTCCAAAATGGCGGCCGGGGGACAAGGGTGGTGACCGCACAAACTTGAGGTTAAGCTTCTATTGACCCCCCACACATGTCCCAAAAATAAAATATCGTCCTCTAAAAAACCGACTGGAGTAAAGCTTCTTTAGTGTAGCTCCATCTATCAGCCGGTATAACTTTGTTTTAGCTTTGTTTAATGTTAATTTCGCCATCTTGACAATAATTGTAAATTGTCATTTTACCGGACATACCAAGATAATAATACAAATTTTTAAATTAAACGCAAGGTAAGGCCTAAAAAATGTAACATTTCAATGGACTATATGAAATTGCAGGTTACCTAGCATTGAAGTAATAACTTAGCATTATTGCCGCTTGTTGTGAAGTATGTCACATAGTATAAATGTGATTTTATGTTCAGGAGCTTCCAGCTGTAAATGAAAAAGTACCTATTTACTACTATATATTTATTATTATTATTTGAATGGCCCGATAGTTCAGTTGGTAGTAACCTTGTCTTCTGAACTGTGGGTTGGGGTTCGATTCCCACCCAGGACAAACATTTGTGTGAGTTCTGTGTCAACACCCAGATGTTGTATTGTATTCTATGTAATTTACAAACAAAAACTATTTAAGTATTGTATCAGTTATCCGGTTCCCATAGTACAAACATTGCTTAGTTTGGGGCTAGATGGCGCTGTGTGAAATGTCCACACATATTATTATTATTTATTTACTTCCACAGGGTACAATCACAGTAGCCGATATCAGTATTGTTCTACCGACAACTTAGCTCTACTAGTGCTGAATCAACAATTCTCGTTCAACAAAAGAGAGCCGGGCTCCGAGTTCATAGTGAACAGAGTGAGGTATGGAACGGCGAGGATCACTATGGAAAGCCCGATGGAGTACGAGACTTGCCAATACTACGGTTGGGGCAGCAGGAGAAACGTAAGCTAGTTTTGCGTTTTTTTGTTATAATTAGGTACCTATTTAGTATTAGTGGAAAAAAATAAACTTGGAAAAATTCGGAAAAGAATGTGAGCCCTACCTTAAGCATAAATGTCCTGCGCAGTAGCAGAAATAATTTACGTGTACCCACGTCACGCTAAAATGCAAATAAGTAGGTAAATCATGCGCAAATCATGCGGTAGCCTACTGCAAAACCTTTATCTACTTGATAGATAAAGACAACAAACTCTTTTTAGATTTCTTATGTTGAACTAACGGGGCAGTATACTAAGAATTCAATTTTCTTAATCGCAGCTGGTAATGAAACTTGATTGCGATTACCTCATCTAGAAGACCTCATCTTTAACACAGCTTTCGAGTGAAGACGCAGTGTGCTAATAGCTACCTACTATAGATAGATAGATAGAAAATTCTTTATTGCACAAACAACAATTGAAGGTACATAGGCGAACTTAATGCTATCGAGCATTATCTTCCAGTTAACCCTGGTGTATTGTGGAAGGCTTAATGCTTAATTACTATATTTACTTTTCATATCATCATCAATTATGATCATTAACAAGTATTTTTCAGGGTTATTTAGTTCCACTACTAATCCAGCTGCGGCGAATGGACGTTCATCTGCTACCTTCAGAGCACTGCCTGGATATGTGGAACAGTCAGGAAAAATATCTCTGTATAAATCAACCACAGTGCAAGGTTTGTGATAAATTACTTTTTTTTTATATATAATTTATTTTATTTCGTATAATAATCGTTAATACAAAACTAAACTAGACCTAAAAAACTAAAATATACCCAAGAAATTAAAATAAATGAAAACTAAAAATTTAAAATTAATCGTTGGTCGAGGGGAAAGTTCCCAAAATGCTGGCAGCATGACCACATTGAATGGCAATGCTTATTAAATAATGACTTTTTATAATTCTAAACCTAAAATATCAGGAATTAGTTTTTATACCCATAGCAATACATAGATTTTGCTCTTACTAATTAATTTTGTTTCAGAATCAGTAAAATCTACTTCAAAATCCTTTCGTCAGTTTTCCAAAAACATGAAACTTTAAAATCTCGCTAATAGTGTCTAATAGGTTACAGAGAATCACTTTGTTTAAAGACTTACCATTTGTTCATGTGCCTGCTTAAATCAATAAAAATATTTTTAACGTTATCTTACTTTTTTACGGATAGTATTGTGTATTTGCGTATATGAGGCACAATAACTTTTTGTAATGATGGTATGATTAATGGTTAAAATGAAAAGATATAAAACTTTATGCCATAATGTATGTTTGGCTTTTATTTTGCACAAAAAATAAGCATTGCCATTCAACGTGTTAGCTGCCAGCATTCTGGACACTTTTGCCTCTACCAACGGGTTATTTTACCTTTTTTTTTAGTTTTATATAAAAATCTTTCTTTTTTTTAGTTTAGTTTTATAGGTATTTAGTTTAGTAAATACAACAAATACTTTTAAGTACCTGCATTATTGTAAAATTATTCATATTTTTATAGCTTGCATTGTATTCATTATTTACAGTCAGAGAAGTTCGGAGCCTTATGTCCGGTAAGTGGCACTTAGTTTGTACCTCAATAGCTCTTCGCGTTATTCGACGAGCAAATAGCTTATTGTCAAGTATTTTACTATGTAAGCATTGGATTTGAACGTAATTCACATTTTACACTGGGAGTCGTTGTGTTGTTTGCACACTCAAGAAGGTAAATGATCATTGCATTTATACGTAGGTATGCCAGTAAACACACTTATGTATGGATAAAATTTAATGTAAAGATAAATTTTAACTACGGATTTGAAATCATATGTTCCTAAAGCCAGCTTACTACCTACTTACGGGATTGATAGGGTCATCGATAGAGAAATTTTTAATTTTAAAGATTTATTTTTGTCGTTAGCAGTATTTTTATTGAAGGAATATTAAACAAGGTTAATTAACTGCTAACGACAAAAATAAATGTAACCTTTCTGGTTAATACTCCTTCAATAAAAAACTGCCAGCGATAAAAAATACTGTGAAATTGTGTACTGTTATAGAGTAAGTTTCATCAAGATTAATTAAGAAATACGATCTGTACTTACGCTTACTTATTAATACATATCAACACCCGGACAGATGAAACTTTTCACCAGTTGCAAAGAATTCGCACGCTGCGCTCGTTCAGCCAAAAATAAAGCACAAACCATACTGTGATATTTACCTACTAATTATTATAAGTATATATCACAATGTATTAGTATTGATCTAGATTATATAATACCATACTAATGGTATTGGCATGTACACAAGCCTCATAATATAATTGTCAACGAAAAACCTTCCTCTGGCATTAAAATTCCGTGAAGTAATTATAAATGAGCGGTAACCGAATCTGGCAGCGACTCCTCGTCTATTCATATGGAAGTGCTTGCCTACTCGGTAATGGAATGTTTACCTATATATAACGCAACTATGGCCTTAACCATATTATTTGTATTTCACGATAAGAATCTATTCATTTACTAGATTTTTTAAGGTTCCGCACCTAGAGGGTCCAAGTGGAACCTTATAACTAAGCTATCAGTGCCTTTTATATTATGTCTGTTTGATCTATAAACGGCTAGCTGTATAACCAAAATAAGTAGTC
This sequence comes from Ennomos fuscantarius, assembly GCA_905220475.3. Classification (NCBI taxonomy): domain Eukaryota; kingdom Metazoa; phylum Arthropoda; class Insecta; order Lepidoptera; family Geometridae; genus Ennomos; species Ennomos fuscantarius. Next base: position 7,994,061 of record HG992039.1, read on the forward strand.
AGCTGAAATTTTCACAGAATATGCATAATTAGTATTTTATATGACAGCGATTTATCTAACAACTAGTAACAATTATTAAAAAAAATTAGCGACAATAACGTGTTTTTACGGTTTACTGATATTGTTGTATTTGAAAAACCGTTTTTTTTATTTTAAGGAATGACGTGACGAGCTAGCCGTTCGCCTGATGTTAAACGACACGGCTGCCCATATCAGCTGCAGTGTCACTCGGAACTCTAAAGTATAGAGGTTCGCGTGACACTGCACTGCGTATTATAGATATACAAGCAAACTTGGTATGCTTATTGATTATTACTCTGTGGCTTAACAGCAAAGAAACTTGCTTAGTGCGCGTTGGACTTGCGATGAGCTCGTGTAAGCACATGTGTACGGAAAAGGGACCCTCAGCTCGATTTCTACTCGCCGGTTTTTATGCTTATAAAACTATTCTTAATATAAGTGACGCTAAGAATATGCCATGTTAGCATTGTCCATTATCATTTCGTTAGAGTTGGGCCATTTTTTATTAGCTAACCAAATACCTAAATGAGAGAGAGGAATAAATCTATTATTATAATAATAATAATAACACCCAATGATAACATACATAGAGCCTGGACTCTAAATAAGATTCCCTGTATCTATAGGGACCCGATAACTACGCGGACCATGGTTCCACAATACCCAGACTCAGAACAAGTATATTTACGTTTTTTTGCACCAATATGTGTTCTGTCGCGGGAATCGAACCCACCCTAGGTTATGAGCCGACCTGCTCAACCACCACACCACAGAGGTGCGGTTTAGGAATAAAAGCAAAGTTCGAGCTGGTAGTGACCAACTAAAGCCGAACACTGTAGCTATTGATCAGGGTATTTTTTTTATGTTACTTAGTGATGTGACGAGCTAGTCGTTCACCTGATTTTAAGCGCCACGGCCGCCCATAACAGAACAGTGTCATTCAGAACCCCAAAACAGAGTTACAAGCGACACTGCACTACGCACATCATCCTGAGGTCTTAGTCTCAATTGCCCAGAATTTCACTAGCTACAGTGCCCTTCAAACCGGAACACAGTAGTGCTTGCACACTACTGCTTGGCGGCAGAATAACTGACAAAGCGGTGGTACCTACCTAGACGAACTTTGCAACAAAGTACTACCACCTAGGGTATGCTTTGTTCATCAGAAAACTCCGAACCGACTTTATGTACCTGTATCTTTTAGCACAAGCAAGTGTAGAGAAAACAAATGACGCTTGCACCCAGAGACGTTATCCCAGGAAGCAAATATTCGTCATAAAGACGTCTATACAAGGTCATTTTGCGACGTAAAGATGTCCTACAAGCGTCATTTGTTTTCCTCCTCCTAAGATTTCTTACGTAGTACAACGTTTTTCTCAAGGATGACATGGGTGCTCTGCTGGTATGCAACGGCTTCGCGCAGGGCATGATGACCTCCCGGCTGGTAGACCGGCCATGCGGCGTTGGGTTCATTGACCTTATGCTCTACAAGAAATTCCTCACCTGTGGCGTCGACGACTCACGCGACGTCGTTGACAACGACGAAGTGATGGGCTTTGATTACGCAACCCCATCTCCGATGACAGTTTCATACATCACGGTTGAAAAGCCAAGCAGCGAATCAACCGAAAAGTCAGCGGAAGAAATAGTTCACCCTTAGATTAAAATACTATACAGTCAGAATACCTATATGTATACTAGAACGAATACATAGCAGTACGAGGGGAGGGGATCATTTACCACTCCTTTGTATTAAAGCTTTTCTCTCTTTCCTCATTTCTCCTCCCTTTTTTGACATAAATAATTCGTTATCCGTGTTATAGAGACAAATAGACGGACAGACAAGAATTTCGAATGAAAAAACCATTTTTATTCCAGTTCTACTACTATAAGTACACCAAAAAATGTTTTTTTCTAAATTCTCTTCTATGTACAATGTCTTTTTAAAAAGCTTTTTTTTAATGTTTTGGCTCCACACTTTTGTGTATTTAGCCAGTGTCAAGTTATTGATAATTTATCAAGTTAATGATATTTCACGCAAATATGTGTCAAGTCATAGTCGAAGTAATTAAGTCAAGTCATAGTCTAGTCAAAGTCATACTCCTAGTAAAGTGGTGGCAACTTTACTTGAAGCTTCTATGGAGTTTTGGAAACAACACGAAAAGAAACGTTTCACCTTCATTATACCATTTTCCACTCACGCCTGTAATCCAGCACTTAACGAATATAATGCCACCAATTTTATGCACTAACACTGAAAATAACACAAGATTTGGAAAATAATACAATGCGGTGACGCAATCTTTTTCGCTTTCCCGCCAAAACTTCTTAAAAAAAAAGAAAAAAAAAGCTTTTATGTATGTCTGTAATAGATAGATGAGTTTTGGGCCCGTATTACAAAACTTCGCTCAAGACGAGATTTCATTCACAAGATGATCAAATAGCGAATGAAATTTCTACTTGAGCATCAATGGACGACAGAGCATACTTTTGTGATATCCAAATCGATGCTTAATAGAAGTTCCAGTACAACCATTAATTAACTGAGTCCACGACACAACGCAACACTAGTTTTTATGCATTTGTGTCGTAAATAGTATAAGTTAAATTGAGTATATCGGCAGAAAACGGGTTTGTGCGTAGGTTGCAACCTATATAACCACAGGCCGTGTCTGGAACAAGAATGATCCGTAGTACACCGAGCGCTCCTTTTTTATAGCCAGACAGGCAGGGGCGCCATGACAGTTGCCGGTGCTGCCAGTGTAATAAATTTAATGCCACCACAGGGTAAATTACGGTGCTCAATCGCTGTGCATAGAGTTTATAACTGGACGTTGCCGCCGTCAAGTATTTTTATAATGTTTATTATTAATTAGCAGTGTGTACAATAAAGTGTTGGTTAACCAATTTACATGTATTCTCCTAAATGAGGACCTAACTAATCGGGTGTCACAGCATTAATGGTAATTGAAACTATGGAAAATCTGCTGTTGGGGAAACCCAAATCAGCCATCATTTTGAAATTGAATTGGTTCAGTAGTTTCAGAGCCTATTTAATGCAGACAAACAATCAAATCTTTAAATCTTTAATAATATTAGTTTATATAAACTTTTATGATATAACTAGTTGCACCCCGCGGTTTCACCCGCAGATAAAAAGTATTTTAATTATTTGCTCATACGAGGGGAACATTTCACTTTTACGGGATAAAATGTAGCCTATATGCTAATACAATGTATAAGATCTTGGTGCCGAATTTCATCTAAATCCATTCAGCTGTTTGAGCGTGAAGGAATAACAAACATACATACATACACACATACAAACTTTCGCCTTTATAATATTAGTGTGATATGATATCTACGTACCTAAATGAATTATGGCACCTTAAAAATACGACACAAAAAGTAAAACTATTTATATAATTATAGGTAGTTTTAATACGAAACATTAATATCAAAATTTAAGTACATACCTAACTAATTTCTTACTTAACACAGCTCAAGTTTACTTTGATGTTGGTAACATCGATGAAGTGCCGTTATCTCTGGGTTACTTTGATCTGGTGACCTCTGATCGGGAATAGTAACATCTCTATTTTGAGAGGACCGATGTCGTCTGCTTCAATTTTGTAGCTTCTTATGATAGATGATAGGATGCTCTTCATTATTAGCATACCAAAGTTGCGCCCTGAATAGAATATAAACTTAATTTTTGTGTTGCTAAACTCATTTATTATAATAACTCCCAACGATCACATAGATCCTGAACCCTAACTAGGATTCCCTGTATCTAGGGACCCAGTAGCTACGAGGACCATGGTCCCACAACACCCAGACTCAGAACAAGTTATTGCGCTTTTACAAATACAAAAAAAGGTAGGACAAGTCCTACCGCGGGAATTGAACTTGTACTGAGGCTGGGTGTTGTGGGAATGGTCCCACAACACCCAGACCATGACCATTTACATGAAGATCCTGGGTCCCTAGACACAGGGAATACTAGTTAGGGTCCAAAATCTATGTATGTGATCGTTGGACGTTACTGATTATTTATAATAACCATGGCTGCCATTGGGGAATTTTTTGTTGTGAATACCTAACAGAATTAGCCGAAAAAGTCTTCCAAATCATTATTGATGAGGAAAATCAAAGGGGATAACACGTAGCAGTAAGCAACAGGCTTTCATGAGGCCGTATATTTTTAGGCTCATCTATAGATCTATATTCTTTGACGAAGGTCAATGTCGCAAAAAATCTAAATGCTCAATATTTTGCATAAATTAATCAACTATGACTATACCCTGTAAGGCGAGGCTTCATATTTAAAAAAAAGACCTAGTGGCAATTACACACTTACCGATACAATTTCTGGAGCCATAACTGAAGGGTAGGAACGCTGCTGGATGCCTGTTGATGGATCGCTCAGGCAGGAACCTTTCTGGATCGAACTCATCCACGTCTGGACCCCAAACGGCTTTGGATCGGTGGACGGCGAATGCACCGACAACGGCGCCGGCTCCAGCTGGTATTGTTACTCCACATTTCGCTGAAAGTGTTACATGTGCAATAACTTCACGTTATCAGGATTTTAATACGATATCTCAGTTAGAATTTAGGATCATTTACTTGCAGAATAGAATAGCAGAGTTTAACCATCTTAAAAGCTTACCAAGGTTAGAATGTAAAGTAGATAATTTAAAATATTAGTTTATCGTGACCACTTGGACAGTATTTTAGATACCTAAAAATTACAGAAATTACAGTAATGCGATAAGCTTGTTATAAATATAAAGCATTCATAGCCGGCTTTATTGTGGTACTCGTAAATAGATCTATATGTGGACTTGAAAAGGAAAAAATTAAAAAGATTTTTATAAGGATCAAATATTGTAAAGATAAAACGGGTCTATTCACGCACAAAAATGATTAAAACATAATTTTGACTAACCTTGACGTTTCGACCAAGTTATACTGGCCGTGGTCACAAGGAAACGTCGAGGTTAATCAAAATAATGTTTTGATAATTTTTGTACGGGAATAGACCCTTTTTATCTTTACAATATGAGTTCCAGTCGTGAAAGTTTAAAAAGAATCAAATAGATAACGGATAGGTAGAATTGACAATTGTTGGCTAGTTCGGAAGTAAGGCGTAAGGTACGAGTAGGTTAGGTAGGTAGGTTTCCTTGGAGAATTCAGCTACTGTTTTGAACTTTCAGAGAACTGCGCTGTATCAAAGGGAGGAAATACTAAAGTATAAGTCCTGATCAGTACATGTGCTGTGTGGACTTACGCAGATAGGTATCCTTCTCAATGTTTCGTGCAATGATAGGCACGACGGTGTACAGCCTCATGCTTTCCTTGATTATTCTTTCTAGGTAATGCATCTGCAGGAGGTCTTCTTTTGTAGCTCCTTTTTTTGAGTTACCAAAGATCGTATGCTGTCTATAATAACGTGGCAAAGAAAAAAACGTCAGTTAAGAACAAAACATAACTAATACTTATGATACATCAAGGTCATATATTTACTAGGTGGTAGGACTTTTCTGCAAAGTTCGTCTAGGTAGGTTGGTACCGCTTTGCCGGCTCTGGCATTCTGCCGCCAAGCTGTAGTGTGCAAGCACTACTTTGTTCAGTTTTGAAGGGCACTTGTACCTAGTGAAATTATTGGGTAAATGAGACTTTATAACCTAGTCTCACAGTCTAGTAATCATATTGCTAGACTGTGCTGATGTCTCAGGGTGACACGCGAAACTATACTTCAAAGTTTCAAGTGTCAATGCAATTGATATGGGCAGTCGTGACGCTCAACATCAGGCGAGCGATTAGCTCGTCATGTCATTCCGTAACATAAAAAAAAAAGAACTTTGACCATCATCCATCATCGCTAGACCATACGTCATAGTATAAAGATGCTTACTCTTGTAAGGCTTTTTTCTGCACATATGGATGGTTCCCGAGTAGTACCAAAGTGTACGCTATAACTAGAGCTGTGGTGTCGTTGCCAGCTATTGTGATGGAGTCAATGTGCTCGCGAAGCTGCTCGTCTGTGAACTCGATCTCTCGACCGAACAGCATGTCCAAAACTGCCCGAAGTTGGCCTGTTGGAGGATGAACCTATATAGATATTACACGCACACATAAACAGCCGGAAGAGGTCCACTGCTGGACATAGGCCTCCTGCATAAGACGCCACTTTGAATGCTAACCATAAGGGTTTGCCGTAATTAACACACTTGGTAGGCGGCGTGGTAAAGTGCTTCGGATTTCTTGGATACACCCTTAGCTGCCTCATACGGCACCGACGGGAAGAGGTGGGAAAGTCCTATTCGCACATCGGGACCACACGATATCAGTAAAGTATATAAATATATCATCTGTTTATCTGTAAATCCATGAAACGCATAAGACTACTGTGACTGCACAGACTTCTACAGCCTTATTAATAAACGGGTATTAGTCTCGGATTAGTTACTTCAGCTTTTGTCCTTTTTTTGCTACTGGAATATTTAGCTGGATCGAAAGAGACTAAAGATGGTGTAACTAGTCTCAAGCTAGTTCGTGTTTATTAATAAGGCTGCTAGAGACTAAACTTTATAAAAGACACGTAGCTGCTTATTACATTTCTCAATAAATAATTGTTGGAATGTTATAACAAGGATCCTGACATCTGTGGTGCTTGGAATAATTAAACAATTTTTTGTGTTAGCAGGCAATTATTGACTTAGGAGTAGTTTATAGACTTTATGGCCCACCTACTTACAGAGTTGGTAATACGTAATATTGACAATCTGATGTAAATAAATGAAAAAGGCAAACTAGTTTAGTATTGAACTAACAATGCCAGGGCTGACACATGAAATACGATGTTTAACGTAAATAGCATTATGAAGGTAGATCACACAGAATAGATTATCTACCTACCTGAAACAGATATTACCACACAATGCATTATAAACAGATACTTTAGACTGACTCGTCCCGATTATACAGTCACGTCACTTGAGGTAGCTAAATATATTAACTAATACTAACACTACTACTGATTAATTTACTAATTTACTAGGTGGTAAGACTTTTCTGCAAAGTTAGTCTAGGTAGGTACCACCGCTTTGCCAGTTATTCTGCCGCCAAGCAGTAGTGCGCAAGCACTGCTGTGTTCCGGTTTGAAGGGCACTGTAGCTAGTGAAATTACTGGGCAAATGAGACTTTATCACCTGATCTCACAGTCTAGTAATCTTGTTACTAGATTGTGTTGATGTCTCAGTATGACGTGCGCAGTGCAGTGTCACGCGAAACTCTATACTTTAGAGTTCCGAGTGACACTGCAACTGATATGGGCAGCCGTGTCGCTTAACATCAGGCGAACGGTTAGCACGTCGCGTCATGCCTTAACATAAAAAAAAAATACAAAAAAAAACATTTGGACTATATAGGACTATAACTGACCTATAGACAGTTCAAATGCTCCAGCCCACTACCAGTAGGTAGCGTACCCAACATATTATATAAATAATATACTTATTTAGTAAACTTACGCATGTAAGGTTTAACAAATAATAATTGATTCTAAATTCACTCAGTTAATATTTCTCCTCGATGAACACTCTTCATAAATTCATTATGTATTATGATTGATTCCTTAAGTGATGAGCTTAAGCAAGCACACGTTAAATGCATTTTAGCTCATTAACGTGTCTATAGTAATTATTACCCAAAGCTAACTATTATCTAAGTCAATATATTGCTGATTTAAATATTATTATTATTTATTTACGATGCGATAATTATGAGTAAGGCATCTGCTTCAATTTTAATTACTTTTGTCATTAATCAATTACGAAGTCCAATAAAGTATAAGCATTGCAATTCAACGGGGCAATGCTGCCAGCATGTTGGGTACGCTGCCTACTGGTAGTGGGCTGGAGCATTTGGACTGTCTATAGGACATATATAGCTATATATATATATATATAGCGGTCATCGCGGCCAGTATATAGTCCAAATGTTTTTTTTTGTAGTAGTAGTAGGTAGTGTTTAGTATTAGTTATTATATATTTGTAGTAAAAAAAAAAGTATTCAATGTCCCGTGTGCTACTTGATAATAATCTCATTTCTAAGCATTTTACTATTTGGCAAAGACTAGTGTAGTATTATTAAATCTTTGGCAATGTCTATCCGGAAAATTCTGGCTACTTTTCAGGTTGGTAAGTACTTCATAGTTTTCAAATAAAATTTACATGATTTTCTAAAACAAACTCTCCGAAGTTGACAAAAGTATGTCTTCTGATTGGTGGCATCTATTTAATTTAATTCAATTAATTTAATGTAATTAATTTAAAATTTTCTTCATACATTAAGATAATAATGTTTAGTAGATACCTACATAAAGTAACAATAGATCTTATAAACGATTAACCCTTAGTATTCATTGATTTATTACTTACCCGGTTTTTCTTCTGCGTTGCTGATTTTCTTTCTTTCGTATTCTGCTCGTCTTTTTGTAACAACCTGCAGATAAAAAAAAAAATATTAAGAATTATTAAAAACACAAATCCATTTTCACTTAAATACATTATTACTTTCATAACAACCGAATACTAAAAAGATAGTAACTACTTAGTTACAGAAATACAGGGCGGTCTGGCGTCGTCAAATCGGTACCTATAAGAGAGTGTCGTTTAATTAGACCTAGTATAATATTATATTATCTGTAGTTAGACCCTACAAGTATTACGTTTATTCTCTAAAGTCTGTCATAAACAGTAAGATCGATCCATTCATGCGTTAATATTATCTTAGTAAGTACCTCAAGCTCTAGTACCTATATCTCGGTCTACGACCTCAAGGGACTGAGAGTAAATACCTTGCGAGGTTGTTGATGCAATGTTTGCATTTCGCGACCTTAACAGTTGAAACCAGATAATATTATGTAAAGATAATGTGATGTCGTGCAAGACCATTGAGATCGAGGTCTTTGATTGAGATCAATCAATATTAACCAGTCGAATGTGTGTGTGTGTGTGTGTGTATGTGTGTGAGTGTGTGTGTGTGCGTGTGTGTGTCGTGTTAAACATGAACCATGCCAAAACATTTAAAAAAATATTCCTTAGCCTGTAATATAGGTTGCGTTTAATTATATTTTTCCAAGACAATAATACGGTCGACGATTTCCATGGAGTGTGAGCCTCGGCTTGGATCATCGTCGGGAGAAGAGGATCGAGAAGACAACGTCTATTAGAAGAACCGACGCTATGGAAATTATGGCAAACATGGGTAATGTGATGCATCTTAGAAAGACTTGGGCTCAGGAAGTTTTAACCGTCATTACATCATTTTAGTAAAATAATAATGTACTACATTTCAAATTCTTACTGCCTAATTTTTTTTTAGTTTTATTAAAAGGTACCTAAAAAGTAACGAAACACGTGGTTCTGTTATTTTTAAGAGCTAGATCATTTTCTGGAATTATTAAAAATTTTGGATAAGTTAGGCCTAATTGAAGATTTTGTTTCGTGGCAGTCGTTGGCAAAAATTAAGCTTCACACGTGATCATCATTTAGCCTCACTTTGAATTTTCATAAAATCACTAAATATAAATTATATCTGATATTTTTATATGAGCTCTTTTGGGGATAATCTAGAAATGGTTTAAATTTCGGTACGTTCCATAAAGTGAAATGCCCTTTTCGCCGCAACATCGTAGGTTTTATTGTGATAGGCAAAACGTTCAAATCAATATGCGTCCACGACAGAATTTAGGTTGGCAATTTTATCATTATCATTGACCCCTGCCTCACGTCGAATTTTTCAGATTCAGCATTTTTAAGGTCTGTGTTGTTTTAGGGTGTAGATAGATATATTGCAAATAAAATATATTTAACATTTTTTTTATGTTTTGGCTCTATTGTGTATTTAGCCAGTGACAAGTAATTAATAATTTATCATGTTAATGATATTTCACGCAAATATGTGTCAAGTCACAGTCGAAGTCAAAAAGTCAAGTCAAAGTCATACTCCTAGTAAAGTGGTGGCAACTTTACTTGAAGCTTCTATGGAGTTTTGGAAACAACACGAAAAGAAACGTTTCACCATCATTATACCATTATACCATCATTATATCATAGAATTCCAACAATTTTATGCACTAACACTGAAAATAACACAAGTTTTGGAAATTAATACAATGCGGTGACGCAATCTTTTTCGCATTCCCGCCAAAACTCTAGTATTTTATTCATGAACTAAAATATGTATACAGAAAGATAGCTTACTTCGTCAGTGAACTTGTGCGTTAGGTCAATGTTGTCCTTTTGCTGCTTAGCGTAGGGTGTTAGGTTAAAAAGGCAGTCAGGTTGTAGCCACACCTTGAAGAGGCGCATATTGAGAATAGTCATGACGGTGTGCCGTGCGCGCAGGTACGGCGTGTCTGGAGAATGCTGTACGTCCATGCGCTCGCCCATTGCAGTTTCTATGGAGTAATATTATATCAAAAGATTTCAAAGTGTTTAGGGACGTAGAAACTACGAGGAGCATGGTCCCATAACACCCAGACACAGAACAAGTATTTGCGATTTTTTTTCTGTGCACTTGTTCTGCCGTGGGGATCGAACCCGCTGCCTCCGGGATATGAGCCGACCTGCTTAACTACCACACCACAGAGGCTGTCATAATAATCAATCAATAATAGTCGTCGTATAATATAGAACTAAGCTCAGGCATGTAGCGGTACTCGAGTTGACAGCCCATTCACAAAATGATCATGTTTGGTATGAAAATTCTATTTGAGCACAGATCTACAACTAAGTGTCGTACAGATAAGAGTGTGTGTAAGATGTACTTTTTAGTGACTTCAAACCATAAGGAGTCCATTCTTCTCTATTCGTCCAAATTTCTTTGTGAATCTATGTTATGCAATGAACCAATTTTGATGACTATTTTTTTAATATGTAGAGTTAACTCTAGTAAAGTCGCAAAATATGCGTTGATTACAGCAAATCGCTGTTAAGCAACTCATCTGTCTTTCTTCAACATTTTAAATTAAGTGTGCAGAAGTTGCATAGGCCTCTTTTTTGAAAAGGAAATGCTATAACACCTTTTATATATTTTCATTGCATATGAGATCTATGCATAACATATATGGGAAGTAGGTATAGGATAAAAACATTTCAATACATAACTGAAATGTATGTATGCTATACATTCATGGAATTGACGAAGTAACTACATGTAAGTTTATCACTGAAAATTATTGTAAACTTACCAAATACAATATCCAAGGTGCAAGCAGTAATGTACCTCAAAACATCAAATTCCCCCTTGCCAGATTGCTCCGCCAGTCTATCAAGAAGTACGTCTGATTGTTCAGCGATTACCCCCAAGTATTGTTCCACGATTTTGTTATGGAAAACTGGTAACAAGACTTTCCTATGGGCCTTCCAAAGACCAACTGAAAAAGGTTTAATTATTGAGAAAATCAACACGTCGCACGTGTAAGTCGCCATAAAAATTGCATTTAAGAATTCAATGGCTGTAACAAATCGGCTATAATAAACTGTCTATAACAAATTGGCTATAACAAAATGTATTTTGTTTTGTATGTATGTTCATGATTAACAATAAGCTAAAGTAATACATTTAAAATAATTTAACGAAAAGCACGGACCCAGGTGTCTGTGGTAATGCAGCTAAAATAAAAATGTATTTTGTAAACCAGTACCGAGTCGAGTGTCTAGTTTGTATTTTGTATTTGGTTATATTCTGTTTTGTGTGCGAAGTAAATAATAAATATTTGTGAAAATTTCACCCAGCGCCACAAACTAAGCAAAGCTTGTAGTATGGGAACCAAATCACTGATACAATACTTATATACTTTTTGTTTGTAAATACATACATAGAATACAATATAGCATCCAGACACAGAACAAACATCGATCTTATCACAAAAAGGTTTGTTCTGGGTGGGGTTCAAACCCACAAAAAGGCAGAGCTACTACCAACTAAGCTATCAAGCCAGTCAAAAATAATTAAATAAATGAATAAAATAAATGAATATGTACGATGTCGTCCAATCTACCATACCACCATTGTCGCGGCGCCTGACCTCTTTGACAACGACCATGGACAACGACGGACGAAACAATTGGATTGACAAAAAGGACTTCAGACGACAGGACAAAAGAAAGGACGACCTTTTACATTTTCCCTGTTTTTATATATATTTTATAGTTTTATTTGCACCCTCTTGTTCTCGACGACGACACGACACAGCATCTAGACTCCTTGAACGTATTTTCAACCATGATTCCGGTAAATGAGTTGAAGGTGTTATTATTTGGCTAAGGTATTTGTGGTTACTTTTCACATGCTGCGATTAACGTCGCACTTACGTCACATGCGGAATTAATAACGCGATAATAACATCTTCGCGGGTTTTGACGGTTTTATAGTTCGTTTTATTTTTAGTATAACAAAAGTATAGCCATATGATGATGATGAAATTACATGTACCAATGCAATAATAACAAGTTGTATAGAGGAATACTCACCAGGAGCTACAAAAAGTCCATGACCAAGCCAAGGTCGCAGAAAACGGTATACGACATCCTTATCTAAGCAGTTCTCTAAGACTACTTGGGCATCTTCTGGATCACCAATAGCTACAAAATTAAAAATAAAAAAAATATTAAAAGCGAAGAATAATGTTATTAGAAGGAAAATTAGAATGAACAGTAGTATAAAAAGGAGTATAGAGATTAATAAAAGTTAACAAAAGTGTTGACAGAATTATTCATTTAAATATCACGTTGTATTGTTAACAATAGGTCTTCTTGCATACGCACCGACATACAGTTTAGGACCAAGCCAAATCTTAACAGCGCCTTTATTTTTGTGCGCTACTTTAGCTAAGTCTTCAATATTCTTCAATATTCCTGGAACAAACCGCGATTTTATTTTAGCTATAATATCTTCACCTATTGATATTTTGACACAGAATACGCCCTAATTACAAGTATGTTGAATAAAAAATACTATAAACGATTCCATTGTGCAATCACATTTTTGAGAGTGTTCTTTCTAACAGAACAGTAAGGTTACCATAAACTTTGCTTAGGGCGCCAATTTTAAGGTATAGGGCTACCTATTGTATTGGTTGGTCATATTGTCACTTAACAGGTGACACTTTTGCAGCGAAATGTTCTACTTTACCCTGGTAAAGTAGAACATTTTACCATTTTGTAATACCTGTATTGTAACTGGTATTGAAAAATGGTAATATTGTAGGTGAAGTGAAATAAATACAACATGCAATTAAAACATTTAAAAAAAATCTCCTAAATTTATTATTGTTCATTGATTCCTGCATAGTTCCTGTATTTAAAATTTTTATTTATGGTTTTTTTTATATATTCTTTCATATGTAATAAGTAAATAAATGAAGGTTTTAAGCTGTAATAGACTTTAATAATAAATTATATACTTATATAATTTATTACTGAACTACGTATATTTAATTATTTAAGAAAGGAAAATTGTAAGTAAAAAGGGGTTATAAATAAAACCCAGAATTTAGACCACTTTCTGCGGGAAGCGTACCCAAAAAGCTTGCAACATTCCCTCTATGTATAGTATTTTTATTAATTTTCATTTATTAATTTTGTAGACATAGATATGCTCATAGGCAAATATACGCTGGCGTCACGGGACCTATGGACCCGTTAATAAGTCAACTTACTGTGTTCACGAGCAAAAACTAAATTTTTTGGATTAATTGAAAAATGATATTTCTGAAAAAGAAAAATGATATTAAGTACTTACTTTCCGTGTCTCCCATGAAAAGGGTGGCGTTGCCGAGTATAGGCAAAGGTGGCAGGCTCGGTAAGGAGGCAGTCATTTGGTCCATGCGCTGTGCTTTCTTACACCAGTACACGTAGTACAGGCAGCTTAATGTTGCCAGGAATATGAGGATTATCATTGTCACTGTATGATGCTATAACAAAATATTAGATTAAAAAGTAATTAAAAATGTTCAAATGCTTACCTACTATCGTTGGACGTTATTATTACTTAAAATTTTCAAAAATTTACCTACTTACCTATCTGTGACAATTTTACTAAAACGAATTAATTAATTTATCTTCTAATATTATTATAGTAGTTCTGCGAATAGTTAAAATCGCGAGCATATTTATAACTGTTATATTATTTTACGGACCTAATATCTTGAAAACTTCTTCCTTTTTGGGGGCAAAACCAAATGCTGATTTTATGAAATTGATGTAAATCATAAAAAATAATACTAGGTGACATGACTTTTCTGCAAAGATCGTATAGGTAGGTACCGCTTTGCCAGTTATTCTGCCGCCAAGCAGTAGCGTGCAAGCACTGCTGTGTTCCGGTTTGAAGGGCACTGTAACTAGTGAAATTACTGGACAAATGAGACTTTATGATCTGATCTCATCGTTGAGTAATCTTATTACCAGACTGTGCTCATGTCTCCAGGATGCGCAGTGTAGTGTCACGCGAAACCTTATATTTTGGAGTTCCAAGTGACATTGTTCTGTTATGGGCGGCCGTGTCGCTTAACATCAGGTGAACGACTAGCTTGTCACATCATTCACTAACATAAAAAAAATCTTCATCTCATTTCATGCGTAGACCCAGTTTGATATCAAATTATGATATGCGATTTTCAACTTTAAGCAGAGCGCTATAGAGATCCCGTCTAAAATACATACTATTACGCGCCCATAATATAAAAAAAACTCATAGAATAGAATAGAATATCATTTATAATAAATAAAGTAGAATTTTATTATGGTTTTCAATGGTGCTACTGTTTCGTAGCATGTAGAGTGCGTAGCTGCTCTACGAACTCCTGTACATTGTATCCATTTTGATTAATTCTTAGTACGATTTTTTATTTAGTAAATTTATTTTTATTTCAAATTGATGCATATTATCTAAATTATATATCATTTGTACATAATATTTTATTTACATATTTCATATTCATATTTTAGTTATATACTTTTATACGCATACTTTTATAATCTACTAGAAACAATTCGCGGTTTTATCTGTGTTTCTGTACAAAGTCGTTAAGACCCTATTAGGGGTTGAATTTTCAAAAACCTTTTCGTACCTAAAAAAAACACCCTGCAAATATCAAATCTTAGGGCCTAACGATTTGAGCTGTACGTTGTCATTCAGTCAGCCAGTCGCCCGAGATCCCTTTAGCCTTTTATTAATATTGATGGTAGATAAAAGATAGATACAGGACTTTGCCATTCAACGGGGCAATGCCGCCAGCATTTTGGGCACGTTGCCTACTGGTAGCAGCTTCTTAGATTAAGTTTTGCTAATGCATAGTTTTTAATTTTCATTTAATCTATGTTAGTATTTGATAATTTCTGATGAATATATGTGATAACCTTAAATAATTTTTTAACTTTGTTATGTTCACAATGGACATTTACGTGAACCAACCTCAACTTCTGTTCGCCTCGCATTCACCAACTTACTCCCCAAGTCAAGCGTAAAGAAGTTTTACTTCAAATATATTCAACTGTGAATAATTGACTTTGCATAAAGTCAGCAGTCAACAATAAGATAAAAAAATTGTGAGACTGATCGCACTATTTTCTAGCTTATTGAAGATACTTTTAAAGATTTCTGTTGTTATAAATCATTCAGTTATCTCTAAAGAAAATAAAAGCTTATGAAATACAATTTGTATAAATTTAGTTGTTCTTCTCAATCACTTCGATTTCCCACTAGGAAATCATTTTCCGTAAGCGACTTACTATATCAAATATATAATATTTAACTTTTATGGATTTTTAACGAAGCATCGTCCAATTAATGTGTTAATATAAATAAAAATACCCACATATTTTACACACAACAATAATATCAGCGATTGTTGTTTCAGGTAGGTACATACAGTCCAAAGCCAAAGTAGCTTCAAAAAAACTCGGCATATTGTCCAAGGTAAGGCGGTACTTCACACCTGGGCAGCTTCTAAATCTGTATCAAGCACAAGTCCGATCGTGTATGGAGTACTGCTGCCACCTGTGGGACGGGTCTGCCAAGTACCAGCTTGAGGCTCTGGACTCGATTGAACGGCGTGCCAAAAGGCTCATTGACGACGACACTTTGGTTGGTGAAAGGCTCCAGAGCCTTGCACATCGACGTAAGGTGGCAAGTCTGTCGGTTTTTTACACCACGGTGAATGCGCTCAAGAACTGCATGATCTAATTCTCCCATCACCATTCCACTACCGGACTACTAGACGCTCGGCTAAGCGCCATCCTTTTGTGGTCGAAATACCACCCATTCGTACCAAGCGATTTGACTCAACGTTCTTAATTAGAACGGCTAAGGAATGGAATGCCCTGCCAGCGTCTGTGTTTCCGGCGAAATATGACCCGGGCGTGTTCAAGAGAAGAGTGAATAGGTATTTACTTGGCTAGCATGCTACACCTTCGATCGCATCGTCACTTCCCATCAGGTGAGAGCGTGGTCAAATGCTAGACAAGTTTGAAGTAAAAAAAAAAAAAAAAAAATATAGATACTCACCTGAAATAACAATCAATTGTACTAATAGCGTCATTATTAATTTGCTAGAAAACAGGCTGTATATTATATGCAATAAATTAATCATACATTTTACGAAGCTATATAAATAACTGTACAAGTGTACAAGGTACTCACTGCTTATTTAATAATTATGCTTTCTATTTAATTAATTAAATTTCAATAAAAATCTTTTTTTAGTTGCTGCTTTCGTTGTGAATACAATTTTCACTAGAAAATGATTTAGTATCGTAGATACCGAAACGCGTGATGTCAAGGAATGACAGAAACCGACTACATGTTAAAACAGATATGATTCGTCCTGAGTCCTTGCCGCGGACGCCCGAACTCCACGTGAACTGTCAATATTTGACTATCTATACTACATTTTGAAGTTAAGTTTACATTATTTACCCTGAGGTTTATCTAAGAGGTTGAAAAAACATGCGTCATGGTGTGCTCCCGCCTTAAAGCGTTTTCACATTACGAGCGATGTTGATAGTCACCATTAGTGGCGGCATTATCTAATATCTGCGCTTTTTGAAAGAATCGGAAACATGAGATACGATGAAAAATCAGGAACATGAAAATGTTCTTACAACAGAGTTCACGTGATGAAAATAATTTCGATACAAAAGCAAGTCTATAGGAAAGTTCTGGAAAGAGTTTAGGATATCCAGGTATTTTTAGTAAGCTTTGTCTAGTCTGTAGTTATAGTTTGTTTGTATATGTATCTAGAGTTTTGCAATAAATTTTGTTAGGTATTGTACTAGCTTCTGCCCGCAGCTTCGCCCGCGGGCCTATGGGAAAATAATTCAAGTACCCAATTCACCCTCTAGGGGTAGAATTTCAAAAAACCCTTTCTTAATAGATACTAACACTTTACAAAGAACACACCTTCTAAATTTCAAGTCTCTAGGATCAGCGGTTTAGGCTGTGCGTTGATATATAAGTCAGTTAGTCAGGACTCTGAATTTTATATTTATAGATTGCAATTATGTTTTATAGAAAAGTTTGTTAAATATTTAACTAATTATGAAAATGTTTTGATTGAATAGAGTTAAAAAAAAATTTGTAGTAACTTATTTCCATTATTATTGAAAGAAAAATTGTTTTATAATATGGTGTGTGATGACATGATACATGATACATATACATGATGATAACATGATTCTTTCTCCTGACTTTGGATTTTGGATAACACTGGGATGGATTTTTGTGGTAACTACACGTATGGAATATTATGATGATATTTTTAGGTATTCCAAATTTTTTAGAAACTATAAAAAATCATCGTTATAAACATCCTTGTTTGTTTTCTAGAAGACAATAATTACTGTGACCGAATTGTTAATTGGTCCAGCTAACATCGACAAGCTTTGCAGCGCGTGGAACCATGTGTGATACACATAGTTCCACGCACACGCACATCGCATAACTGCTCTAATACAATATAACAACATCACCCGTGTTATTGTCCTCAGTATATAAGTCAATTTCATGAAGACTGCTTGCTCCTAGTTGTAGTTGACCGTCAAAAGTGAAATAGGAAGGACATAGCAACAACATGCTCGTGGTTATAATATTGTTTGTAGCTGTTATATTGTATTATCTAAAGTATCGGAGGTCCAGGAAGCTTCTATATGAGCTTTCTGATGTATTACCGGGTGCAGGTGGGCTTCCGCTTCTTGGTCAAACCCATTGGTTCATTGGAGGTCCTGAAAGTAAGTTTTTATCAAGAGATAGCTTCGCGCGTGGTTTTACCAATTATTTTCTAATGTTCCGCTCAATGTTCTTATTTTTTTTTTTCATAAGAACCTTCTCCTGACAATAATAAGTAATATGACCTGTCAATAGTAAGTCTTGGATAAGTCTTGGAAAACTGGATTGAATTATCTGTAATAAAATGAAAATTATTTATTTATTAATAAACACAATAAAAAAGAATCAGCGATAATGTTCCATCCGTTCAGACGTGATGCGATGATCGAAGGAAATAGAGATTCATTTTTATATACATAGATTTGTTGGTTGTTTGATGAGCAGCCATTAGAAATATATATTTAACATTTTAAACACGTACATTCAAGTTCAGAATTTTGTAATTAGAATTTATTTTAGAATATATTTGTGTTCACATTTATTTTTAAGCCCTGCTTTTCTATTGGAGTTATTAGTGAAGGTGTCTTTATCATTTGTCCAATTAACAAGATTTAGTTTATTTAAAAAACCTTAATGTGAAAATATGATTAGTAGATTAGTGCTATTGTTTTTTCATAAATATTTAATGTTATAATTTATTTTACTTTAGCTCTGTTGCGTAATATAAGAACTCTATGCGGCAGATTAGAAGATACTGCAGACTTGACCAAAATTTGGATCGGACCTCAACTTTACGTCGGTAAGTCCTAACTCTTGTTAAATACTGCTTATAAAAATTCGGAGCTTTATATGTTATTAAATAGAACTAATGAATTTAGTTGATACATAGCGCCGTGAACAGAAATAATGCGTCTGCTGCATGCAGATAGTAATATACGCAGAGCACCTTGGAGTTCTGAGTCATACAAACATAAGTATTAAAACAGAATTATCAGACTAGTGTAGTGGTAGTTAAGTAACATACCTTAAACCTTTAAACTCAAGTAAACACACTGTTATTTATTAAATCTTACCGAGTATCTATTAATCGTACGCCTTATACCTTAAAAGGCATACGAATTGAAGAATTTTAATTGAGTTGATTTCTGTTAAGTTAAAATAAACAGATGGCGCTAGGCACCTTCAATTATTTGAAAATAAATAGGATTACTTAACAATTTCGACAATCTCGTCTCGTTTAGAGTCTCGATCCGAAAGTCCCGGGACTTCCAGACACGAGACGTCCCGGGACCCAAACCGTACTTTATACTATATTGTGACCTCTTCTACATCTATAGCATGTGCATGTGCATGTGCTGTATAAAGGATTTACGTAACGTTAGTAGTTAGTATTTCAAAGCTAATTTTGTTTTGTAGTGCCCTTTGATTTGGATGACGTGCAAAAGATTCTGGAAAACTGCCTTGAAAAAGACTATTCGTATAAATTTCTTCAGAAATGGCTGGGTAATGGCCTTTTCGTTGCACCAGGTGAGTGTTTTGATATTTTAAATGAGGCAGAAAGAAGCTTTCTCTTAACCAAAAAAACCAGTGTGCTTTAGACCACATGACTGAAGTAAAACTTCTTTATTTTAGCTCGGTCGGTATAACTTTGTTTTTTCTTTGTTTGATGTTAATGTCGCCATCTTGATAATTGTGAATTGTCAATTTACCGGACATGCCAACACGATAATACAAATTTTTAACTTTATTTTGTTGGCAATAGAGATCTAAGTGAATCTACTTCCGTTCGCCTCGATACGCATTCACCAGCTTACTCTCTAAGTCAAGCGTGCGTAAAGAAGTTTTACTTCAAAAGGTGTATGAAATACAACGAAGTGCGGATACGCCGAAGTGTTTCTGTGGTATTATTGCGCTGGCGTCCACAATACGTATAATGCTTTTATAGGTTCCACGCCTACCCAAACCATAAAGCGTTCTTGGAACGAGGTTTTATAGTAGATATACTAAGTCTATTCAAAACGTTAGGGCTCATTCTACGGCACCGGTTTTATTTATTTCTTTATTTTACGTATCCGTTGAGCCGATCTTGGTTCCGGATAGAAACCCGGTTTTCTATACACTGAACGGATGTGGATAAACAACGACGCACCAAGTCAACGGCGCTAATAGCGATGGCCACTGCCTCTGCACCTGGCTTCGTATGAACCGCTCTTTATATACAGGGCTACAGGAAAAACTGTGCTAGATCCGTTAAGGGCGTGGAGTACCCATAATTTCTGACTTATTTCACTATTAAATTTTTTATTTATTTTTGAGGGGTTAAAATGCCCTCGCACTTCCCTGCCACCACGGGGGTGGTGGTATGTGGGACTCGAACCCACTAAAACCCCCCCGTGAGCCCTTGTCCGCCGTACCGGAGGCGAGAAGGGATTGATACTGCAGTCCAGCCAACTCGCCCCAAACAAAATAAACATAATTT
Organism: Ennomos fuscantarius; assembly: GCA_905220475.3. Lineage (NCBI taxonomy): Eukaryota > Metazoa > Arthropoda > Insecta > Lepidoptera > Geometridae > Ennomos > Ennomos fuscantarius. The sequence continues at coordinate 8,014,741 of HG992039.1, forward strand.
AAATTTTGTAGCTTAAAAATCGGCAATTTTCAATAAAAAAATTAAAAATCGAATATCTCGATAAGGGTTAAGTTTAGTAAAGAGTGTTTCATAGTGAAATAAGTCAGAAATGATGAGTACTCCACGCCCTTAACGGATCTAGCGCAATTTTCCTGTAACCCTGTATATAATGATATTAGTGATGTATTATAATAATGATCCATAAATGGCTGGCAGCCAGAATTAGACCCGGCTGGTGTGCTGGGCTTATAGAGTCAGTGCCATGGGAATGGGTCTTAAAGTATGACAACGATGATTAAGGGCGTAACTAACCTATGCATTTTGGAGTAATAATTAATCTACGCATTTTGGAGTCATTTGAAATGCGTAGGTATTGAAACAAACAACATTTTAGTCATAATTACTTATCAGTAACTATCTAAGGACTTATCAGTCTTTAAGATCATTTGTGATCTTTGACTCTATTGTATAGGTATTCTTAAGCGTTTGGTACATAGTCATCTACTTTGTCACATTATAAATGCGAAAGTTTTTATGTTTGTTAAACCTTCACGCTAAAATGGCTTAACGGATTTATATGAAATTTGGAATAAAAATAACTTGTGTAATAGATTAACACATGGGATTCTTTTTATCCACGGGTGAAATCGCGGGGCGCAGCTAGTGAGCTATAAAATAGACAAAATGTTTTTCAAGACCCAACATTGTATAAGTAAATAAAGAAATACGGTAGTTGGTAGTAAAATTCATGACTGATAGATAAGGAAATAAGCATTGTTGTATTTATAGTTTATTGGCCTAGCAGGCCAAGATTTATTGCCGATTACTCAGAGCTTATTAGTCAACGAGCTTTTGCCCGCAACTTCGCCCGCGGCGTGGCCTATGGGAAAATAATTCAACCACTCATTTCACCTTCTTAAGGGTGGAATTTCGAAAAATCCTTTCTTAACGGATGCCTACGTCATAACATCTACCTGCATGCTAAATTTCAGGCCGATCCGTCCAGTGGTTTGGGCTGTGCGTTGATAGATCATTATGTCAGTCAGTCAGTCAGTCACCTTTGAGTTATATATATTTAGATTTGTCTTTCCAACAGTTGACCTTTGGAAGGTCCACCGTCGTCTTCTATTGCCCGTATTCCATAACCGCCTGATAGAAGACTATATCGATGTGTTCGGTGAGCAAGGTACCGTCCTAGTAGACCGCCTGGAAGACCAGGTGGGGAAGGGAGAATTTGACATGTACGAGTACGTCACCTCTTGTATGCTGGACATTGTGTTCGGTAAGATTAATAGAAATATGACGTCATAGTTAAACGTAGAGGGTCATCTTCAAGCGAAGAGGCACATCTACGTTTAATTTTCATGTGTGAATAAAATGAATCTTTCTCTGTAAAGCATTGGGATGACTAGTTTAAGTACGTGTGTATATATGTATGTATGTGTTTACATATGTAGGTACTTAAATGTAATTATTAGCTACAGTCACATGTTGAGCATGAGTTATGAAATAAATTATCACCTTTGATGTTAGCTCAGGTTTATTGCTTGCTCGTATGCCAACCAGAATGATCACATACATTAAAAAACGAGTGTGCTTTAGACCAAACGACAGAAGTAAAACTTCTTTAGTTTAGCTCCATCTTTTGGCCGGTATAACTTTGTTAAATTTTAATGTCGCCATTACGACAAGTAAAAATTGTTATTTTACCGGACATACCAACATAATAATATATATTTAAACTAATTCTTAACTTTGTTATGTTGATAATGGATATCTACGTTACCTAACTTATATCTCCCTCTCAACTTCCGTTCGCCTCGTCACGCAGTCACCAGCTTCTCCCCAAGTCAAGCGTGAGTTAAGAAGTTTTACTTCAAAAACCTAACTATTTCAACTGGTTTTAGAAACCGCGATGGGCGAAAAGATGGACGTTCAGCACAACCCTGACACGCCATACCTCCGCGCGCGGAAGACAGTCATGTCCATCATCAGCATGCGGATGTTCAAACCGTGGATGCAGCCAGACCCGCTGTTCAACCTGACATCTCATAGCAAGATCCAGAAGGAAAGCATCGACATCACGCATGAGTTTACTGATGAGGTTGGTACTCACTACTCTCTAGAAACTGGAGTTGAATTATTCATTTCAATGAGGAAGAAATTGGAAAGGTAGCGGCTGTTGAAAATCTAAATATAGTTTTGTTTTATCAGGTTGTTATGAAGAAAAGATTGATAGTGGAAAAGAATGGAGAGGATAGTAACAAAGGTATGTTTATAAATGACTTATAATTATAAGTTTTGTCACCCTATCGTACCGTATACCTTATCGTATCGTGGTCTTTATAACCCTAGATTTCAATGTAATGAAAGTAACCATCAATAAAAATACGCCGTTGGGTCGACATAGGCCAGCGTTGATAAGTACTCCATATAACTTATACTTCATAACCATTACTCTACAATAACTCTCATATTATCACTGTTTTTTCTTAAACACAGCTCAGCAGTAGGGAGTTGGGTTAATTATAATCACCCGTTATTTTATTGTTTTTTTTTGTAAGATAATATTAACTTTTTACCCATACCATCTAATAGTACTGGCCATTTCAAATAAAAAAAAAAAAGAAATTTTACAGGTATCACACTAATATTATAAAGGCGAAAGTTTGTATGTGTGTTTGTGTGTATGTTTATTATTCCTTCACGCTCAAATGGCTGAATGGATTTGGATAAAATTTGGTACCAAGATAGCTTATACCCTGGATTAACATATAGGTTACATTATATCCCGGAAAAATGAAATTTTTACGTGGGATGAGCAAATAATTATAATACTTTTTATCCGCGGGTGAAACTGCGGGGCGGAACTAGTAGATCATATATATAAAAAACGTTAATGCAAAAAAATAAGAGTAAAATTAATTAATAATATTATTAAACTATCTGCGCCCCGCAGGTAGCAAATATACGTAAACATTTTCTAAACTTTCCTAATTTTTTCTGTCGTAAGAACCTTTTCCTGACAATAATAAGCCGTTCACCCGTGAAGCGATGACCAAGGGAAATAGAGATTCATTTTTATATTAAAATTAATACAATAATGATGATATCCATCGGTTTTCTTATTTAGGTCGAAAAGATATTCTAGAGCTGCTGCTATGCAAGAATATCAACTTCACCAATGAGCAGTTGCGAGAGCACATCGACTCAATCACGATAGCTGGTAACGATACCACGGCTTTGGTGATCGCTTATGCCCTCTTGCTGTTGGGAATACACAAGAAAGAGCAGGGAAAAGTCTATGAAGAGTAAGTTAACTATGATGCATGCACTACGACTAGTCTATGTATTGATACCAACTAACTACGCCCCGTAGTTTCACCGGCATGTACCATTTTGCGGCTAATCGATGTTGAACACATTGAACTGATCATCAAAGAGTATATAATTAATTCCGTGCTTGGCTTGAAACAAGGTTATTTTTCTGGTTTAAGAACTTTATTTCTCAAAAGAATACTATTCACTTATATGAGAAATACATGATTTTTCTGTTGATGTTATGTTGTAAAAATTAAAATTATTATTGAAATAGCAAATTTATGTTTCAATTTTCAGAATTAAATCTATTTTTGGAGAATCGATGAGATTGCCTACAAAGGAAGACTTGAATAAAATGGACTACTTAGAAAGAGTGTTGAAGGAAACCATGAGGTTATACACGGTTGTGCCTATAATTGCAAGAAAAACTGAGAAAGAACTGAAGTTATGTAAGTAGGCCACAACGCGGGTTCTCTACTGTAGGTAATTTTTTTTATCTTGTAACTATATTACTAAGTAAATATTGACTTATTATTTCCATACTAGTTGTGCCCCACGGTTTCATCCGCGAATAAAAAGTATATTAATTATTGCTCATCCCACGGGAGCATTTCACTTTTCCAGGTTAAAATGTAGCCTATATGTTAATCTAGTGTATAAGCTATCTTGGTACCGAATTTCATCCAAACCCATTCAGCCGTTTGAGCGTGAAAGAGTAACAAACATACACACATACAAACATTCGCCTTCATAATATTAGTGTGATAGTGTGATGACAACGCTTTTCTGTAAATGTAACCTACTACGTACTACAGAGATATTATACACATTCATTCTTGTGAAACAGATATCTTCTACGCAAGCGTGCACCATCGTAGACTGCGTCCCCACGTTTTTAGTATATATTTGTTTCTAGCAACATGCACCTTACCAGCCGGCGTTGGGTGTGGCATTTTGCCCTTCATGATGCATCGCTCCAAGAAAATATGGGGTCCAGATGCTGACAGCTTCGAGCCGGACAGATTTCTGCCGGAAAACTGCGCGAACAGGCATCCTTGTGCATTCTTGCCATTCAGCTATGGATTTAGAAATTGTATTGGTGAGTTTGATGATGATTGGAGGGGATAAGTACTTACAGGTGCTGGCAGAAAATAATAGCACAAATCAAGCTAAACAAGCTAGTTTCGGCTTCGTATAGAGCGTCATCTGTGTTACACGAGAGCCTATGTTAGTCTATACTTATTTAAATATTATACAAAACCTTAGCAGCATCGTACGTAGGTGATGCTAATAATATTTCTTTGCTAATTTAGTTTGTAAATAATGCTACACGCCTACCCATACAGAGCGGGATCAATACGAATGTTTGTTTTGGAATAACTCAAATGAAAATAGTTTTTAGTAGGTAATAGCCGTGGCCCGATATGCTCTTGACAATTTACTTATTACGTACGTATTTTGATTTATCGAGAGACGAGGAGCTATTTCATGTGTACCTACTCGACATTTTTGACGCTAGGTAAACGAAATATTGAGTTCCTAAGCAATTAGCTTCATCATCTGCTGTCGTTCGCTTAGCTCCTCTTATTTATCATGATAGTGTAAATGTATTACACATCATTATGTATTATTAGATGAATTATACCATCATGAATGAAATCGTAAAACATCGTGGAATGACGTCAGTAAATCGAATTTTAATTCATTTATGGAGAGATATTTCTTGAAAATTGTCCCCTTTGCGTAGCTGTGAAATAAGCTATTGTTTTTTTTTTTTCAGGTCGTCATTTTGGCATGCTTGCAATGAAGAGCATCATTGCCAACGTGCTTCGAAGTTACGAAGTAGCAGCAAAGCCTTGTGATCGGTTAAAAATTGAAATTTTACTTTTGCCCGTCGATGGACACCTTATATCGCTAAGAAAACGTAGTTAATCAATTAAATAGTTTCCAAGTTTTTTTTTTCATTTTCTTTGCCTTGTGTATTATTGGGTATTATTATTATTATTTATCAATAATAAGATAACAAGATAGTGTAATCAGATAATATTTTGTTAAATTTATTGAAGTAGGTAGATGAACAAAAACCAATAAAAAAGTGGAATGGGTTTCAATATTTTAGAACGTAGACAGAGAAAAATACTCTGAGTTTTAGAATGAAGCTTGGTGTACATACTATCCGCCATCTTGTTATTTTTTTTAAATAGCAGGTACCCTAATACCCATATCAATCGATAGCTGACACTAATAAAAACAAGGTTAGTATGAAACAAACTTTTCTCAAACATCACGTTTTTAAGATATATAATTTCAAAGTTACACCGGTGGCGCTGTCAGTAAGTTTATTTTATTTTTTTTACCTTTGATGTTTGCATTTGACCGTCTTCGAAACGTGATGTTTTAGAAGATTTTGTCTTGAACCATATCTGTTTTACTGCCATCCATCGATAGATATAGGTCCCTTAAGTGGCCACTATTTTGAAGAAAAACCAAGATGGCGTACTTAGGTTGGCCAAAGTATTCAAAGCCCATTTCGTTAACTATATCCATAATATTACAGTTCTAAAACTATTGCGGTATTCGTCATTTTTCTTCCGGATCAGAAAGTATAAGGAGCAAAACCAACCTTAAAAGCGCTACGGTCGCTTATAACTAATTATAGGTAGGCACCAGATATTGACATTGTGCTTATGTGAGGATAGAATTACCATAAATAATAATAAGCAATGAGTGTATAGCTAGTCCTTATTGTAGGTCCCTATCGATATTTTAAAAGACAAACAAGATGAACCTTGGCACAGAATATTTATGGCCTTTGTAATTAAAATTGTTGATGGTTGCGCTATGTGACCAAACAAGCTTGCGACCACCTCATAGAGTAACAAGAGTTATAATTCTAACACAAAGAACTTAGAGACATTACCTACATCACAAAACTTACTTAGGGATAACCAACCTTTTTTTTTTTGAGGGGGGGAATTGCCCTCGCACTTCAGGGGGTATGTGGGACTCGAACCCACTAAAACCCCCCGTGAGCCCTCGTCCGCCGTACCGGGGCGAGAACGGGTCGCGACTGCAGTCCAGCCAACTCGCCCCCGGAGGGATAACCAACCTTAACTTAACCGTGACTAGGTGGTAGGACTTTTTGCAAAATTCGTCTGGGTAGGTGTGTTTTTTTTTTTTTTTTTTTTTGTTTTTTTTCACCTCTGCCAGTTATTTTGCCGCCAAGCAGTAGGTGTAAATACTACTGTGTTCCGGTTTGAAGGGCATTGTAGCTAGTGAAATTACTGGGCAAATGAGACTTTATGATCTGATCTCACAGTCGAGTAATCTTATTGCCAGACTGTGCTGATGTCTCGGGATGATGTGCGCAGTGCAGTGTCACGCGAAACTTTATATTTTGGAGTTTCGAGTGATACTGTTCTGTTATGGGCAGCCGTGTCGCTTAACATCAGGTGAACTACTAGCTCGTCACGTCTTCGTTAACATAAAAAAAAACCTAATCAATAATACGGGCAGTATTATCAGATTATTACTTTTTTTTGAACGGGCTGATGCTGTTGGTCTCTACCAACCTTTAAGCGTCACCGGGCGGAGGACAGCCCATCAGATTATTAAACAAGATTATTGTATACTTTGCTCTGTGTACTATTTTTTGGTTTTAACGTGTTCAGCGTCATCTAGCGTCGAGTAGCACAATAGTATGCATTTAGGTTTTAATCGATTTTATAAGCTGTTTCACAATCGACTACGTAGTATTATTTCCTCTGTGATAATCGACTAAAATTGTTTGTTTTGTTGGCGTAACTGTTGTTTCTCTATACATTTTGAGGATGGACAACCCTAATAATAAGCAACATGGCTGGCTTCGCTTGGCTAACAAATAAATTGACTGACTGATTTAGGTTAAAATATACTCGGTTTAGTTTTACGTGTTATTAGTTTTCTGTTGAATTACATTTGTGTGTTGTGACGTAGTGAAGGAGACAAATATAATGTTATAGTGTATTTCAACTCATAAGGTAAGAGAATGCCTACGTAACGGAGGCTCAAGTAATTGGCCACATATCTCCATTTTATTATTTATTTGTAGGTATTTTGTATCGTAATGAGTTTATTTCTCTAATTAGGTATCGAAGTAGTAACCATGGATTTCGGCCACCCGCCGCCGAACATGTCCAACATGGGTCCGCCGCCGGGTATGCAGGGCATGGGTGGCTCGATGGGCCCGCCTCCCCCTCGTAACAACATGCGCCATAATTTTAGGCCTTTCAACAGCTACCAGATGCGGTTTCCTCCTCAGGGGCCTCTAAATATGACACAGGATGATTTTGATGGTAAACGTTTGCGTAAATCGGTAATGCGTAAAACAGTAGACTATAATGCCGCTATTATCAAAGCCTTAGAGTGTCGCGTTTGGCAAAGGGACTGGCGAGACAGGCACGCGCTACAGCCTGACGCCATGTACACACCTGACTTGTTACCCCCCCCTTCATACCCTGATAACCCCATAAATGCAGTTACAACACGGTTTGTTAAAACAGCAACAAACAAAATGAGATGTCCTATTTTTGCTGTAGCTTGGACTCCTGAAGGTCGTAGGTTAATAACAGGAGCTTCATCGGGAGAATTCACACTATGGAATGGGTTAACATTTAACTTTGAAACAATTCTTCAAGCACATGACTCTCCCGTGAGATCAATGGTATGGTCACATGGAGAAGGATGGATGGTCACAGGAGACCATTCAGGATTCATTAAGTATTGGCAGAGCAATATGAATAATGTTAAAATGTACCAGGCTCACAAAGAAGCAGTTAGAGGGATTAGTTTTAGCCCTAGTGACTCAAAGATTGTGACATGTTCAGATGATGGCACATTGAGAATATTTGACTTCTACAGATGCCAAGAAGAAAGAATTTTGAGAGGTCATGGAGCAGATGTTAAATGTGTTCAATGGCATCCAACAAAAGCTCTAATTGTGTCCGGAAGTAAAGACAATCAGCAACCAATTAAGTTATGGGACCCCAAATCAGGAACAGCTTTAGCAACGCTTCATGCTCACAAATCTACAGTAATGGATCTGAAATGGAATGATAATGGAAACTGGCTTATAACTGCCTCCAGAGATCATTTGCTTAAATTGTTTGATATTCGTAAATTGGGAACAGAGCTGCAAATATTCAGAGGACACAAAAAAGAAGCCTCCAGTGTGGTTTGGCATCCAACACATGAGGGACTATTTTGTTCAGGAGGTTCCGATGGTGCTATTCTGTTTTGGAATGTAGGGACAGATAAAGAAGTAGGATGTATTGAAGGTGCACATGAATCCATTGTGTGGACAATGGCATGGCATCCCCTTGGCCACATACTTTGTTCAGGTTCCAATGATCATACATCCAAGTTTTGGACTCGAAACCGTCCAGGAGATCTCATGAGGGACAAGTACAATTTGAATACACTGCCACCTGGAGTGCAGGATGACCATGATTTGGAAGAACCTGCTGTCATTCCTGGAATGGGTCCCGAAGATAAAGTTGAAATATTTTCTTCTGATACTGACAAAGTTATTCCTGGATTAGATTTAGATACCACATTGATTCCAATGGACTTTGAAAAGAAGGTGAAGAAAGTTCCATACAGCAAACCCATTCCCAGACACTTTCAAGCTCAATGGAACCATGGCACATCTGCTGATGATCCTTCAGAGGCATTTACTCAAGCTATCGTAGAATCTGTACCAGGCACTGTACCTCTTAGTCAAATTACAGCATCAGCTATAGTCATTTATGGTAAACTGATCCCAGTAGAACCTGGGTCAAAACTTGAAAAAGCTATTTCTGAAGGATCAGTGGCACTTAAAAAATACATCGCACTAGGAGAGCTGGAAGAATTAAAAGATGTTATGCCATATTTGGAGGAGGATGCTGATGAAGAAAACTTCCAACCCTTTGAATATCCAAGCCATGATAATGAGCATGATGGTCCCGATGATGGTGTTAATGATGATGATAATTATGATCATTATGGTGACAATTATTATGATGCAGATATGGATACTGCTGAGCCAAATAATCAGGGTCCTGGTCCAAATAATTATAATAATGGCCCTCCTGATATGAACATGGGTCCACCAATGGGTAATATGATGAGACCACCCATGGGCAATATGGGCCCCATGAGACCTTCAATGGGTGGCCCTGGAGGACCTCCAATGGGTGGACCTGGAGGACCTATGGGTGGGCCTGGAGGACCTATGAGTGGCCCCAGAGGACCGCCAATAGGTGGCCCCGGAGGACCCCCAATGGGTGGTCCTGGAGGACCAATGGGTGGTCCCGGAGGTCCGATGGGAGGGCCTGGAGGACCTATGGGTGGGCCCGGAGGACCGATGGGTGGCCCCGGAGGACCTATGGTTGGGCCCGGAGGACCGATGGGTGGCCCCGGAGGACCTCCGATGGGTGGCCCTGGTGGGCCTCCAATGCATAACATGGGTCCACCCATGCATCCAATGGGACCTCCGATGCGACAAATGGGACCTCCAATGGGTAACATGCCTATGGGCAATAGGCCTCCCATGGGTAATATGCAACCTGGACCTCAAATGGGTAACAGGCCACACGGGCCTCCCATGGGCAACATGCCACATGGGCCTCCTATGGGTAACATGGGCAATATGCCACCGCGGCCGCCGTTCACTGACAATGGATTCAGTAAACCTCATTTTGATACTGGCTTTGACAATCAATACCAACAAAACGAGGAAGAGTACAACAATGAAGAGAACTATGGTCAAGGAGGATATGATGAAGAGAACAATTATAAAAATGATAATAATTATAATGAAGACGGAAATAACGGAGATGATGGGTTTGGCAGGAACCAGAGGTGGGACGGTGGTTACAGAGGGCGAGGACAAACTCAAAATAGAGGTAGAGGTCGTGGTGTGAATGGACACGGTTCGGGGCAAGGCGGGCGAGGGAGCCGGCGGGACAGCGGCCCGCGCGGATCGCCGAGAGGACGCGGGCGCGGAGGCAACCGCGGCTTTAGAAGAGGCAGCAAGGTTTCCAAGTAGCATAAGCACACTCATCTTGAATCTGCACAGACCAGACTAATTCAAGTTTATGTTGAAGCAATAATTTTGTGACGAATGTGTAAGTGTTAAAGACATTATAATGAGATAATTGCAAGAGGTTGTACATAATTTTCTTTACAGCATGTATGTTATTTTGATAAGCTGAAAACATAATAAAAAATGTATTATGTCACAAAAGAGTATATCAGATTTCTGTACAGGTTACGTACCCACATATGAGACGGAACAGGTGAGTTGATTTCTTCTTGTGTTAGTTTATTTGACTTGTGTACTTGCTCATATGTATTTTTTTGTGGTGCCAGGTAATTAGTTAAATGACAGAGGAATCCGGTACAAAGCAGGAGCAACATCTGCATCCCGGTCTGCTCAAGGTACTCCATCTGGCATCGTCGCTGCACCATCACTACAACCCTCCCCCTAATAGTAAGAGACTGGTACATTTTGTTTTGTAAATAATAAAGATATGGAAATAAAGGTCTTCACGATATCTAACCGTTTGTAATGAAGTTTTTTGAAATAAAGGAATAAATAATATATTTATATTGAAATAAATAAAGAAATATATGTGGGGTCCAAGGGTATCCTGTCCTCTACATGCTGGTCAGTGTGATTTTCTGCTAAGATATGGAATTTATAATTTTACACATTTTGTAATAAAGGCGTTTTTTGTAGCCATCTACTTATATTTTTACCTTTTATTCTAACAAAGAAATGACATGGTTTATAAGGTTGGTTACCCTAATGTCTAGGTGGAAAATGTACTAAGCATAGACCTTTTCAGGTCACACTTTTTCACGGAATCATATATCTATCAATCATTATTATAATTCGTTTTTATAACTTAACCATTCATTTCAGCTTTGTAAATAAAGAACACCATTTTTTTTGGTTTCCCTTATTATGTTCTGTTTTTAGTTGTATTTTAGATGACCTTTCAAAGTAAAAGGTCGTATGAGATTTTTAAACAAATTCTATGCTTGAAAACATAGTGTTCATACATTGCGCTTTACTATTTAGGAGCTTTAGATATTCGCTTTTATTATCACCAAGATCGATTTATTGTTGAATAAAGTTGATTCATATTGCGACAATAATAATTGTAATGAATATGAGTGGCAGATGTCTGATGAACTTCCCAGCACCACGACGAGCGTATAAATTTGATAATTCAACAGGAAGCTATAAAAGAATAAAAGCGCTCATATTTGTCATGGACTTCGTACTAGAAATGCATATAAATACTAAACTGGATCTGTAGCAAATGTTTACTTAAACTTCAGAGAGGGCTATTTTAAGTAGAAGTTCATTTTGGTAGAGTTGTTCCTATTTTTATACACAAACGTTTAACCCCTTTCGGTTATTAGGTGGTTCAGCTTTTAAAATGTAGTAACTTCTGGAAGAATTGATTTGTACTCAAGTTTTTGAAACAGTTGTTTATCTGAAATATTATCTTATAGTGCACTGTATTGATATAGAGAGCTTCATTACATTGGCCAGTTTACCTGCACTTACCGTTCTCCTATACCCCTTGGACCTACACAGGACTGTGATTTTACATCAATATGCATAAGAAAGTATTTACAATACATGTAAAAACAATAAATTTTTCGAATTTGAACGGGTTTCATTTGATATCGCCCTCGACCTGCAATAAAGAATGCTTTGAGAAACAAAGTGTAGTTTTAATTTTTTAATTTATTTAGTTTTTTTTTCGCCCCTTGTCATTAGCTAAATAGCGTTAGTCAAAGTGCTTTTCAATTGTTTCAGATGTCCTCGAGATGGGCGTGGTGGCTGCTAATGTTATCAATATGCGCGGCGAGCCAGTTCGACACCGGCGGGGACAAGAATTCGATAACAGATTTGATCGACAACTTCACAGAACGCCTGGAGGCTATCAATGGGACGCCAAACTTCAGACTTATAAAACCTGACAAAAGTTCCCAGTGGTTTCCCGAGCGGGAGATCAAACACGACAGTTGCGTGCGCAAAGCTCGCTGCGAGCCTCTCAACAGGACCACGTGCTTGGGATCCAAACTGCCGTACGACCAAACCAGTGTTCTCCTTACTTTTTATGACAATCAAAGCAAGATACAGACGCAGATAGAAGTTTACAGGCAACTGATTAATGTGCCAACATGCTGGGCCGTTATACAGCCCTTGCTTTGCGCAACGTTTATGCCGAAATGCGAGAAAATTCTCGGACAAGACATGGTGTATCTACCGTCATATGAAATGTGCAAGATTACAATGGAGCCGTGCGCAATTCTGTACAATACCTCGTACTTTCCGTCCTTTTTGAAATGTAACTCTACTTTATTTCCATCGAAATGCGAAAATACAGTGCGGGAGATGAAATTTAACACGACTGGGAAATGTTTGCCTCCACTCATACACACGGATAAAGCTCAGCATCATTATGAAGGTAATTTCAATTTACTTTCTTAAAATTATGTTCACAATCAATCTCATAGGCCCATATTATACAGCATCCGTGGTGTGGTGGTTGAGCACGTCGGCTCATAACCCGGGGGCGGCGAGTTCGATTCCCGCGGCAGGACAAGTATTTATGCTGTGAAAAAATAAGCGCAAATACTTGTTCTAAGTCTAGATGTTGTGTCCTAGACACGGAATCCTAGTTAGGGTCCAGGATCTATTTATGTGATCGTTGAGCGTTATTTTTATTATTATTACAGAACAATGATCAGTCGACGATCATCGCTCAAACCGAGATTTCATTCACCGATTCACAACTGAAGTAGCTCTGTAATTACGGGGCTTAGTATTCCAAGTTATTTTTCAATAGATAGTCTGCAAACATTACTATACTTACGCTTAACTAATGTCGCTATTAATCAACTCATTTGAAAATAAACTGAGCACAGATATAAAAACAAAGAAAACCGACTATGAACCTCAAGTTTTTTTTTATTGTTTGTAGACAAAACTGGACCACTATAATTCCACCTAATGGAAAGCGGTGACGCAGTCTACTATGGTGCATACTTGCCTAGACCACACTTCACTCTTGATTTGGGAACGCCCAGATTGTATCAAAGACTTCTTCCACTAAACCTTGAAACCTTTGCAGGTATCAAAGGCTGCGGGATTCCATGCCGCGACCCCTTGTACACGGAAGACGAGCACAACCAGATACATCGACTGGTCGCGTGGGGCGCCGGCATCTGCCTCGCCTTAAACCTGCTCACTGTCGCCACATTCCTTATAGACTGGCGAAGCGCTAACAAGTACCCAGCCCTGGTTATATTCTATATAAACGTATGTTTTGCTGTCGCGTCTATGGGGTAAGAAAGTTTCCCAGAATTTTTATCCAAACAGTTTTGTCATTTATTCGTTTTGTATTGTTTTTTTAGCTAAGTTGATTATAATGCTGTTAAACTATATATCTATATATGTAGATAAAAATGAATCTCTATTTCCCTTGGTCATTGCATCACGCGTGAACGGATGGATAATTTTTGTTGTGTTTATTGTCAAGAGAAGGTTTTTATGAAAGAAAAACTTAAGAAATTTGAGCGAAAATTAGAAAAATCTTCGTATAGTGATATTAGTATAATGATAAAACAACTTATCGTGATTTTGATTGATTGAAAATTTTAGATCCAACTTTTTTTTCAGTGTATCTGACAAATGCACCTTTTTTGTATTGCAACGTGCAACATTTGTATAGCTTTCTCATGGGTAATGTAAACATCCTAGATAGGTTCTAATACAAATAGTTTATTACAAAACCTGCTGGTAGCCTGGAAGAAATCGCTTTATGCGATAAGGCCGCCGTTTGTTCTACCACTCTTTGTAAGTTTTTTAAGGTGCATTGTTATGTATTAGTTGGTATTCAATAAAGTATTATTGTATTGTAAAGAAAAATACTTTGATCTTATTTGCAGATGGCTCGTTCAGTTTGGTATCGGATCGCGAGATGACATCGTGTGCTCTAAAGATGGGACCAGACGGCAGGGGGAACCTTCGGCAGAAGAGAACCTGTCTTGCGTCGTTGTTTTCGTTTTGGTAAGCCAAACACAACATACTAAGATATTATATACCTATGCATTTCACCTCCATTTCATAAATCGATATGTCATTGGATGTTGTAAAACTTCTCTACTTACGCTTGATTTGGGGAGTAAGTTGGTGATTGGGTAGCGAGGCAAACGGAAGTTGATTCACGTAGATCTCCATAGCCAACATAACAAAGTAAAAATATTGTAATATTATGTTGGTATGTCCGGTAAATTGATAATTTACAATTGTCAAGATGGCGACATTAACATTAAACAAAGTTATACCGGCTGCTTATTATAGGCAAAAATACAATTTACATACATACATAAAATACAATTTGTAGTAAAAAGAGTGTGCTTTAGACCACACGATTGATCATCTATCGAGATGGAGCTAAACTTTTTTTTTTTTTTATGTTATTGATTGATGTGACGAGCTAGTCGTTCACCTGATGTTAAGTGACACGGCCGCCCATAACAGAACAGTGTCACTCGGAACTCTAACATGTAAAGTTTCGCATGACTGCTGCATTGCGCACATCATCCTGAGACATCAACACAGTCTGGTAATAAGTTTACTCGACTGTGAGATCAGATCATAAGTCTCATTTGCCCAGTAATTTCACTAGCTACATTGCCCTTCAAACCGGAACACAGTAGTGCTTGCACACTACTGCTTGGCGGCAGAATAACTGGCAAAGCGGTGGTACCTACCTAGACGAACTTAAACTAAAGAAGTTTTACTTAGCATACTCTTTTATTACAAATTGTATATATGTAAATTGTATTTTTAATAAAGTTATTTGTTTCAGGTGTATTATTTTTTGATGGCAGCTTGCGTATGGTTCGTTATATTTACGTATGCGTGGCATATGAGTTTTCGGGCTTTGGGTAAGTCTATATTTTTTCTTAAACTTGCAGTCGTAACTTCAGAACATTCGGGCTATATAAATACCAAAGATTCTATTTTATGAAATTTCAAGACAATATGCTGCTGAATATTTTTTCGATTCAACTTTTATTTGTTCATTCTGATTCTAATCAACTTACATATAATTATCTTACTTTTAATTTCTTCTAATTTCTGGACAGCCTCTGGATTTAGCTGGTTGGCTCATAACCCGAAGGTGACGGGTTCCATTCCCGTGGCAGGACAAGTATTTGTGCACAGAAAAAAAGCGCAAACACTGGTTCTGTGTCTGGGTTTTGTGGGTCTTCGTATTTTCGGGGTTTCTAGATACATGGAACCATAGTTTCGGTCCAGGATCTATGTATGGGATCGTTGGGCGTTATTATTAATATTCTTATTGACAGCCTCTGGCGTGGTAGTCGAGCAGGTCGGCTCATAAGCCGGAGGCGGCGGGTTCGATTCCCGCGGCAGCACACGTATTTGAGCACAGAAAAAAAGCTCAAATACTTTTTCTGAGTCTGGGTGTTGTGGGACCATGGTCCTCATAGTTTCTGGGTCCCTAAACACAGGGAATCCTAGTAAGGGTCTAGAATCTATGTATTGTTGTTATTATTACTAACATTAAATTATAATTATACTGACATTTAATGGTCTTATAAAAGTAATAATAGTTAATCGTATTATTGTCTTTAGTTTTATTCTTTAATCTTAGACAACTAAACTTACCAAGCGCTTATATCTTCCAGGTTTTACACTAGGTAAGATACAAGACCGCATCGACAAGAAAGCAGCATACTTCCACCTAGTAGCGTGGTCGCTACCACTGGTCCTGACCATAGCGACCATGGCGTTTGGCGAAGTGGACGGTAGCAGCGTCACCGGGATATGCTTCGTGGGGTACATCAACCATCCGATGCGAGCCGCTTTGTTGCTGGCTCCATTGGCCGTTGTACAATTGTTGGGCGGATATTTTTTACTGCGAGGTAAATATTATATAATTTTCAAAAACATTGCGACAAAGCGATTTGGCTCCACGTTTATCATGCGAACAGCCAAAGAGTGGAACGCTTTACCGGCGTCCGTATTTCCCGAAAACTATAACCTTGGAGTCTTCAAATCGAGAGTGAACAGGTATCTTCTAGGCAAGCGTGTTACATCCTAGACCACATCGTAACTTACCATCAGGTGAGATAGTGGTCAAACGCAAACCTATCGAATAATAATAAAAAAAAAACAATATAATGTATAATAGAATATTTCGGTATCTTTACCGTGATTGATTATGATAGCTTAGTTAGTAGTAGCTTTGTCTTCTGAACTATAGGTTGTGGGTTCAATTCCCACCCAGGACAAACATTTGTATGATGAACAAACTCTTTATTGAAACACCACATTACGGGAGCAATTGACAAGCATACACTTAAAGCGATCTCTTCCAGACAACCCAAAATATAGGGAAACAAATAACAATAAATAAGGATGGTGGTTTTAAGTTACGGGAAAATCTATACAACTATACATGAGGTATACTTAAGAAAGGTACAACTATAAAGGGGTCTAGAGAGGCAACGCATAAACTAAATTTAATACTAACTACAATAATAACATGATTAGAGGAAAGGACAAATGGAGCAAAATAACTACACAATGGTACCCAAGGGAAGGTAAAGGGAAAAGAGGTAGACAACAAAAAAGATGGGACGATGATATCAAACAAGTTGCAGGCATGACATGGAGTAGAGTAGCCAGAGAAAGATCAGAATGGAGTAGGTTGGAGGAGGCCTTTGCCAATTGGCAAACGGACTTACAAAAAATAAAGAAGCACCAAATTAGCGAATAATTTTAATTTTGTGAAACAAATATGTATAAAAATGCAGTAGCGTACCTAATTTTATATCTGTTGTTGTCCGAATAAAAGGCTTCATTATTATTATTATTATACAATAATAACAAAAATAAATTAATAAATTACAATATATTCAGCGTGTAATGGTGATTGCGTAGAACATCTTTACGCTTAATTTGGGGAGTAAGCCGGTGAATGCTCGGCTAGGCGCCTTAAGCGCCTACACTCCCGCCCGGTGACGCTGTAAGGGTAGAGATTAGCCCGTTCAAAAAAAAACTGGTGAATGCGAGGCAATCGGAAGTTGATGTTGGTTCACGTAGATCTCCAATCTATAGCGACACCTTCTCGCCCCATCCCGGCGGCGGACGTATTACGGAGTTTTAGTGGGTTCGAGTCCCACATACCGCCTCCCATCAGATGACACTCGACAGACCTCGTGGTGGCAGAGAAGTGCGACGACATCCCCCCCCCCCCAAAAGCAAAAAGATCTCCGTTGTCAACACAACAAAGCTAAAAATTTGCATTATTATGTTAGTATATCCAGTATAATGACCATTTACAATACATTAAACAAAGTTATACCGGCCGATAGATGGAGCTAAACTAAAGAAGTTTTATTTCAGTCGTGTGGTCTAAAGCACACTGGGTTTTTTTTCCAGGTGTATTCTCTTTAATAGCGGTTCGTATTTCAAGCAAGGACGTGATATCACCGCGCGCTGCGAACAAGATCCGTCAGACGATAACGCGGTGCTCCATCACGGCGGCTCTGGTCGCCATCTTCATCTGCGTCACCTTCGCATGCCACATCTACGAGTTTAGAAATGCAGACCTTTGGAAGGAGTCCTTCAAGAAAAATATCATGTTGGTAACATTTACGTCGTTTTTGTTGTTGGGGTGATCACGAAACATTGATTGCAATGCAACAGAAGAAATTACATTCCTAAATTGAAAACTTCCCAATGCACATAAACTATGTAACGAAACTGTCAAACTTGGTTTAGTCTAGTCAAGTTATACTCCCAGTAAAGTGGTGGCAACTTTATGGAAGCTTCTGTGGAGTTTTGGAAACAACACGAAAAGAAATGTTTCACCAATTATACCACTTTCCCACACTCATGCCTGTAACCCAGCACTTAACGAATAAAATGCCACCAATTTTATGCACTAACACTGAAAATAACACCAGTTTTGGAAAATAATACAATGCGGTGACGCGATCTTTTTCGTTTTCCCGCCAAAACCGACGTGAGTTTAGCCGTTATTAATTTTGCGAAATGTGTCATATAGTTATATAACTAACTATATGACACGTGATACTTTCCAACATAAAAATTACAGTATTAAATATTTTTTTAAGGATGGTAACCTTAACATGAATCCGTCTTGTTCCAGCTGCCGTCTAGAGTCCCTGAAGGACAGTGAGGTGTCGTGTTGCGTCGGCGCCCGTCCCTCCGTGTCCGTGCTGCAGCTGCGCCTGTTGTGTTGCTTCGCGGCCGGAACCCTCATGGCCTCGTGGACCTGGACCCCGGCCGCCGCCGCCGCCTGGAGGCGGTACCTAGCTAGGTATGTATACACTACAATGCTCAAAGCTCAGTCTCGTAAATTATCAAATTTCACGTTTTTCATCACGCAATAATAGTTTCTTAAGAGGTTTCACCATACCTCATCATTCCTGTAGACGAACTTCCGATGCCTAGTGTAAATTGATATGTAATGGTATGGAATGAATTCCGAATCCTGCTTGGATCCAATCACTTATCAAGTGTGCGACTTTTGTAGTTACTTTTTAATCTATCTTTTTAAGGGGCTTTTAAACAAAGTTTATGCCAGCCCCATTGTATCCTAACTAAACATACATACACTATATTTATAAAAGATGAGACCACCAAAGAACAAAACAAATAAAAGTTAGAAGAAAAATAAAAAAATTCTTAAGCATGACTTGTCTTTTGTAGTTATAACAAACTTTCACGGTTGTTCATTACATTTTTAGTAGTACTTAGTTATTTACAATTCACCACCTTATAACATAGTATGTTGATATTTGGCAATTCGGCGATTTATTTGCGTTATTGGAATCATTTCCGAGTTCCAGATAGTTCATGCACCACTTAACTGATGGAATGCTGATGTTTTATAACACAACAACAACAATAATAATAATAACGCCAAACAATCACATACATAGACCCTAACGAGTATTCCCTGTATCTTGGGACCCAGGAACTACGAGGATCATGACCCTTGTGCTCAAATACTTGATCCTGTCGCGGGAATGGAACCTGCCACCTCCGGGCTATGAGCCGTGCTTAACCACCACACCACATAGGCTGTCATATAGATTACTAAATAGTAGAGGTACGGGTGTCGTACGTCCGACACGATTTGCTTTGGATTAATGTATCCATTGACAGGAAGTGCGGTTGTTCAGTGGAGGCTGAAGCGCCGCGTCGCGCTCGCAAGCACGAGCTGATAGCGCGCGCGTACCGCCGCCGGGGAGAGTTCGCGGCTCGCGGCCGGCTCTCCATCTCGCTGGGCGGCTCGCGGCCCGATCCGGTCGGCCTGTGTCTCGACCACACCGCGCCTATCGACTACCCGGAGGATGCTAAGCACGAGAGGTTAGTTAACGTACTCGGTTAGCTAGTTACCAGTTTGCAGTAGCCGACTGTCTTGTCAATCTCTCTGGACGTGAAGGGAGCAAAATATTTGACGAAATACGCGTAGTTTGTTGTTAATTAATACTATATTGTTAAAATATTGACGCTTAATTTTTAATGTAAAGGAGAAATTCAATATAATCAAATCAAATTAAATAATCATTTCTAATTTACTAAATGTAATAATAATATATATAATAATAAGTAATAATACTAATTACTAACATCTGACAAAATCTGTAATTAAAGAGTATGCGGATTTCGTTGTAGTTTTGCCGTTTTGTGTACGCGAAAAATATTACCTCTTAAAATCCTTGAATTATCTACTTGGAAGAAATTGCAGCATTAACATGTAATACCGGCGCCATTAAAAAAAAAGATCTGAAACACGCATTTTTATTCTAATTGTCAAATAATTTATTGCAAGTATAGGATTTTTAACACTTTTACAAGTTCAAAATCAGCTGTTTTGTTTTCGTCATAACTACAGGAGAAACCTTCCCAGAAATCAAATTTTTCGTTTTCAAGACCACTTTTGAAATTAGTAGTAACCATGTTGTGTATTTCAGTGGCGAGCTATCGTCGTCGTGGGCGGCGACGCTGCCGCGGTTCGTGAGACGGCGCGATGCACTCGTCCTACCCACTCACACGCACCACTCTCTCAGCTCGACCCCCGACCGACGCAACTCACAAGACTCGCAAATCAGCATCAGCCTCCGCCACGTCTCCGTTGAATCGCGCCGGAATTCTCTCGACAGCCAGCTTTCTGTCAAAATTGCTGAAATGAAAACAAAAGTTGGTCGACGTCGCACCAAGCATAGCAAGGCAAAGAGAAAGGCCCGCGCTAGCGCACGCAAGGAAAGTACGCCTTCGATCGAAAGCCAAATCAGCCGCTACTGGCTGCAAGCTGTCGCGGCCAACAACGAACCCTCACGGGAAGAAATCAAATTCAGCTTCGACTGAAACGAACCAAACATATCGCTGCTTCTATACGATAAATAGAAATATCGCATAAATTAGACATAAGTACAAATATTCTAAGTATTGCAAGAAACCAAAACGAAAGTGATCGCTGATTGAACTGATACAGAGCTGTAAGGGCTTCAACGCCACTTGTTTGTAATATATTGATATGAAGTGAAGCAAGACTGATTTGAATCTCTAAAAATCCATGACAAATGCATTTTTGTGATAACAAACCTCGATAACCGATTGTGCCATATACTAATAGTGGGAAATCTATGAAGTGACTGATCACCTGGCTTATTTTGTAAGGACTTATTTTTACTATGTTATGATATCTATAACTACAAACTAAAAATCGTATTGAGAAAAATAATATTATCTCTACTCCAAATGCAAGTTCATGCTGATGTATTTTTGCTAGTGATTTATTAGGTTAAGCATACAAGAAATGGTTGTGATGTTTTACTTGAGACCAGTGAATGGACATCTTCCTATGTTTTAAAGTGCTTCCAGAATCTTTAAATTAATTTACACAATTCAATTCCTAACTTCTAAAAACTATTTAGTAATCACATAATTTTATCATTAATTAAGAATGTTAAGACTTACTTATGTACTTGTATTAAACATATAAATCTCTGGTAGCTTTAATTTTTGATATGTTTATGAATTAGGTTTCACCAAACTCCTTTTTGAAAATAAACTAATTTGTAATAAAATATTAAATACTTTGATTTGTGTATTTTAAGACAGCATACATCCTTCGCTACAATACCCACTACTATGGGGTATTAGAAATCGCATAAAATTGTCTATATGATGTATTAATTTTTTATACTACCACAGAGTTGGAACTTAACAGCCTTATTAATAAACGGGTATTAGTTACTTTAGCTTTTGTCCTTTTTTTGCTACTGGAATATTTATCTGGATCGAAAGAGACAAAAGATGGTGTAACTAGTCTAAAGCTAGTTCGTGTTTATTAATAAGGCTGTAAGAGTTCATCTAGGCAGGTATTATACCACCGCTTGGCAGATAATTAGCCACCAAGCAGTAGAGTGCAACCACCACTTTCGGATTTGAAGACTGGTGGGGTAGTGTAGTAGTTAGTGCACTTGACCTACTGAACATAATATGAGACTTGTTAACCTGAATCAATCAATCTAGAAATCATATTAGTAAAGTCTGGTAACGTACGCAGTGCAATGGCACAAGACTTCAACCAAATAACTAAAATAGGCACAAACCTATGCTTAAGGCGTTATAATTTAGTGTTGAGTGGCATTGCAACTGCAGTCACTGTCCATGTCCACCTACATAATTCATCTGGTTGTACACTGAACAGCCGGGGCATATAACATCAGAACAACTACTAGCTCGCCATATCACCGATTTTTTTAAAATATACTACCATTCATTACAAAGCCTACACTCTACTCAGAATCTTCCATTTTATTACCCAAAATCCTTGCATACAAAACGAGACTAACCACTTCTTAGTGAGGGTACATAACGTAACTATTAACAAATCTATGATGATTAATGAATAGGATAAGTGATATTAGTCTTTACCTATGAACTTGCCGTTTTAAGATTATAAATTGTTAAAACTTGGGTTTTAAAATTGAAGATTCTGAGAGTAGAGGGTAGGCTTGAATGATAGCTATATATTTTTTATA
This sequence comes from Ennomos fuscantarius, assembly GCA_905220475.3. NCBI lineage: Eukaryota > Metazoa > Arthropoda > Insecta > Lepidoptera > Geometridae > Ennomos > Ennomos fuscantarius. The sequence goes on from HG992039.1 coordinate 8,037,229, forward strand.
TATAATCACATTTATAGTTTTCCGCCTATAGATATATGGGTTCAAATAAAAAAATAAATAATCATTAAACTGTTTAATGAAAACAAAGGCAAGCAAATGGTGTCAAAATTATTTTATCTTATCTTTTTTCAGTGATGTCAACATTACTGATGGACATACAGTAAATTAAAATATTATAGATAAAATCTAGAATACCTACTGCATATACTATTTGGCTAGGTATAAGAAATCTTTTAATTTATTGGACGTTACAGTCGTTGCTTTACATAGCTGCCTTAAGCTATCACATTTCAGTGTGATTATAACAGTATTTGTCAATAGATATTTTTAAATACAGCGATTTCGAATCCATGATATGAAATACTGTAGGCTTTATTATATAAATCATCTTAGTTACACAGAATTTGGCCTAACGATAAGTTATAATAACAGCTAGAGGCAAGATGAAAAATGGATAATTTGCATTGTTCTGATTGCTTACTGTAAAATCATAACAATAATTTTATGCCTTTTTATTTACATAAATTCAGAAGATTTGTGACATGATTTATTTTGTATTTGAATTTAACATAAAACATGAGCATGATTTAGGTGCGATTTTTCAATAATCAGATAAAAGCTATTCATTGGATAAAACAAAACACAGTGAAAACAAAAGAATAATTTTGTATAGTGAACCACTGCAGTAATAATGATACTTTAATTTTTAGTCAGATTACAATTTGTTAGTTAAATAGCATTTATCCAGCCATTGAAAAATAGCACCTTAGATAATCAAATGTAATTTTTTACATACGTAATTTACCATGTTTTGTTAATTTCAAATAGAAAAATACATTGAACGAGATATTAAAAGTAGAATCTTCCTTTAATTAAAATTTATAAATAATCAGTAGCATTATTTAATGCAATCATGGTTACATACAATTAATACGAAATGTCATCATTTTATTTAGGTACCATTTATTAATCACAGATGCAACTTTAAAGTGGCAAAACATGTCATAGGATATTTTACTTTAATGTCGTTTTTGCATTCTATGATTTAAATTCTTTTAAAGATAAATTTTAAGTGTGTACGACATAAGAGTTCTATAGTGCTAGACACTAATTCTTAGCCGGATCGTATCAAAATATTGTCCTGTTAAAATTTATCTCCAAATAATTTAAACGATATTTTATTGTAAAATATGTATGACGCGATAAAACTATCTTAAAAACGTTGTAATCATCTGCCCAGTAATAATAGCCAAGTATATACTAAAAATATATCTATATAGACTTAAAATGCTGACCAGCATGCAAAATAGTGTAACAAAAAAGAGACTTAAGTGCCTATAATAAAATAATAGGAAAACAACACCAAAATTGTAAGAAAAGTATAAAGTAAAATTGAAAAAGACAACACTTACATTAAAAAACCTTATGCCTACAATTAATGTAGCAAAAAAATTGCACGGTTTGAAAGGAAACTCGATTCTTTGGCTCTTAAAAACTAATAAAAATCACAATTCAGTACTTAGTAAATAAATTCGATAAAACTTATAAAAAAAGAGAACAATCACCAAAAATAACGAAAAAAACTTATTATGTGCATTATTATGCTAAGTAGTTGCATCCTAATAGCCTATATGTACCTATACAGTGCATACGTTTTACAAATAACTAACCTAGCATCGCCAATGGAACGATGGACGCCAAAAATTATATTCTATCTATGAATTAACCAATTTATCCATAAAAAGAGCATATCACACTTTCACAGCAGTCTTTCTATTGCGGTCTAGCTTTGCGTATATTCTTCTTTTCGGCGTCGGTGAAGCCGAGAATGTTTTCAATGGCGTTGAGATGTCCCTGGTGGTTTTCCGGATCCGTGAGAAAGTAGTAGATGGCGGACTTGAGGAACTGCAGCGTCACCTCGGGATCGATGTTCGACTTGCTACCCTTCTGCGACTCGACAATGCGACGGTACATTGCCTGCAATAGAGATTAACATTGAAGCCAGCCTGATGAAATTGACCTTTAATGCATGCTGAGCCAAAGTAAAAAATTGAATACAAACAAAAATCTCGAATCTCTTACGTAAACAAATATGTTCTAACGATCAACAGCTACAATTTTGATACCTACCGAGTTCATGCTTGAAGGCACATCAACTGTTCAGTTATATAGCACCAGAAATCATACCTACATCCTCTATTGATCAATTACTTATGTAAACTACAGGTATATGATGTACATTATATATAGACTATAGACCTATCATTCTCGTTCGATAAAATACCAAACAATTTATTATATACCTAGCATGTGACTATATAGGAGGTTTTGTCACGTGTCAAAATAGAAATATGCGTTCTATCTACGAAATAATACTGAAACTAAAAATAATTAAATTACTAGTGTTATTGTGTTCATATACATCACTACAGCTAGTAGCGCTACGCTAATAATAAATCAAACATATGGCTAACGTATGTACAATATAAACATAACTTACAACTAAAATTCAGGAATAAATAACCCAAAACCAAAAGAGGCTGTTTCAAAATAATTCATGCAAAGCTTAAATTACGAAATAATAAAAAAAATACCCGAGCCATTACTACTCATTAAGAAAGCGGGTTAGTATTAAATTCTAAATATTACCAAAGTTTACTGAATAACGCAAGCAAGTTATACATACCCGTCCGCCCGTATTTAGACCGTAACAACTATTTAGGTTCATAGATTAGTACGATATGAACCGTAAAGCGTTCATTCTACCCAAGTTACCACGTTGATATAAAATAAAAATAATCATCTATAATACAAAATGAAGTAGACACAGAAGTTAGCCGGTTGCGAACCTGTGTAGGAAGCGGGCAGGGAACAAACGGTTTCATTCCAAAGCTGTCGAATTTTGACTCGTACACTAAAAATATAATAATTTGAAATTTGCATTGGGTCTGAAGCTGTTTATCAAATGCTGCTGTAGTGCTATTATAGGAAATGCAAACGAAGAAATCGTATAAGAAACTACTTATAATGATAGTTGGTAGAGAGTTGAAGACCTGTTATTTATAAAATTAAAGATGAAGTCTGAAATGCTTTATGCCCAAAAAGTGCGCGCCGCCGCGTCATGTGTTAAATCTAAGGGTGTCTAATTTTTTCTTTTTGCAATTTCGTATTTTAAAACTAATGTACTAAATGTAGTGGATGAGTCGAATTTCGCTTCCTCTGGAATTACCCGTTCATTCCACTGTGGCAAAGTGACTAAAATACAAAGAAAAAGGTAAAAAAAAATGTGAGCGCTGCTGTTTCCGGTATAAAGTTCCAACCTTTCGAGCTCCTAGGACCCATAAAGAAACAGCCTCCTTTGCGCTTAGCAGTACTTGTGACTTTGCCGAACGGTCCTCTGTGAATGTCGTGTCCTGTAATGCACTAGATGTTAAAGCGAGTAATGTTAATCGCCACTACATGCACACTCTAGACCTGGGCGTACAATGCGTGGGTTAATACAAGAAATCTTGAAGATACAAAGATAATTCGCGCAATGGTTGACTATCAAATTGTACTATTTCTTAGGATTATAGGGTTGAAAAGGGAGCTTGAAAAATAATAAAAGGACATGTAAAGGATGCTATACTTACTTGTTTGCGACCTCCAATAGAGACTGTGGTATTTAGTTGGCGTCGCATTTTACATGTTCAGGTATAGTTTAGGTTGAATTAATTGTGTGGAGAGGGATAGAAATAGTATGATTTGAAAAGTCAAAGAAATCTAACGGTGTGTTACTAATTGCTATTTTCTACCTAAAGTGTTGTTAAATATTAATTTCAGCATCTATAAATCAGACTACAAAGGAAATTGTTAGAATCATCAGTAAAGAATTTTGGAAATTATTTGAAAAATGATGAAATTAATCACTTTGAAAGACATCCAACTAATCAGTTGCATTGCACAAGAATTGTTATGTTTTTGTAATATTTCAAGCTGATTATTTCTCAATAATGATATTACAAAACTGCTGATATGGATCATTTTCAATGTGATTCGTTTAGTGTTAAATGTATGATTAGTTGTGTCATTCTGTGAGTAGGGACATACTCGGACTTTCTCGAGCTCTGTCTGAGTGATCTGTAGCTGCTCTAGTAACTCTTCCACAGACACCCGGCTGGCCGACCCATGTGAAGTACTCGCCTCACTATCCTGCATAACAAAATACATCAAACTATACATTAACATCCTATTAAAATCTAATTAAATTTATGTAAATAATAACTACCCGCGAAGATGATGATGATGATTACGATGATGATGGTGCTGACGAAAATGATGACCTAAGAAACATTCAGATTAAACCAGCTTTCTTATACAAGTAAATTTTTAGGAAGTATACCTACCTATTTTACCACTATAATGATGAGCTTATGAATGCAATGAATTAATCATGTTTAGTTTCTCTAAGGCTGATGAGCTAAGATCTAAGATGATCAACTAAATTTTTTTTTATCCATAGCAATGGTCCTGCATGCAGACCTTCATCAGGTAAATGAAACAATACAATTTTATCCTTACTAAGAAGAAAAAAACATGAGGAAAATTTGGAGTAATGCAAATATATGAAGATTAATAACCATGCTTTTGTGTCATCTGAGGTTATTGGCATTTTTGTAAGTGTCCTACTTTATTGTAACAATGTAAGTGGAGCATCATTTTTGTAAACAGACATCAAATACCTAGAATCATAGAATTAAGTGAAAAAATACCTTACACTGCTTTTAAGCAAACACATAACAAAGCATGTTTGTATGATGAAGATAAACAAAATGATTAATGCACCACACAATGTGTGGCATTAAAGATTGTAATCAGTTCCAGATGATGCAATAAATAATATTCTGTAAGATTTTAGTACTGCTTACCTTATCCAAATCAAACTTAGCAGCCTCAACACCTTTGTTATACATTTGCAAGTACATAGATTTGTGCCTGTTTTCTTCCTCTTGCAACTGCTTGCTAGCCTCTTCAAGTTGTTTCTCAAGCGAGTGAATCCTTTCTTTAGCCTGCTCATAGTTAGGCAGCAGTTCACAGTACCGAGTGTTAACATCAGCTAACTTCTGCAGTAGAGACTCCACCTTATCATTATGAGCCTTCTTCATCTCTTGCGTCTCCCCAACATGTGCTCTTATCACATCTTCAATCTTCTTCTCATAATATGCTATCAGGTTACGGCGCTCTTCATCAAAGTCACCTGATTCAGTCATGCAACTAGCCTCATGTGTTAACATATGCACGGACTCTTTGGAATGTAAGGAGGAATTAGTGAGATCATCAAAATGTCCAGAATCAGTAAAGGAACCTTGCATTTCATTGCGACACTGTGTTGGAGTCTGGTCTTTAAACAATGGACTGTCAGTAACATCAAAACTTCTACAAGCCTCAAGTTTTGGACTCTCCTGAACAGATGACTCTTCAGCATTTTCTCTGATGGTTACAACTTCACTGGAGTTTGATTTCTCATCTGGTGAACATATAGATGCTTTGTACAGTCTAAGTTCAACAACTTCTTTGGTGAGATGGAATATTTCACTGTCTTTCTTGTCCAAATCTTTTTTGGCTTGACTGAGGAGGTGTTTGAGCCGTCTGATCTGCTTTTGAGCTCTTTGCGTGGGTGTGAGGTATTCCTCGCCTGCAAGGCCTGCATGTGATGAGCAATGTAGCACATAACGCATGGACTTGCCACTAAATGTGGTGCCATTGAATGGAGCATAGCCAACATCAACCGAGGCGGCTGTGGCTGCACTTCCATAGCTGTGTAGGGACTCATCATCAGGCAAATCTTCTGGAGACCCTGGTGGTGTGTTAGCAGAATCTGTCATGCTCAAATTCCTGTCCCTGCAGCCATCTTGTGTTTTTAAACAAGATTTTTTTGGTTTTTGCGGTGCATTATTGGAATTGAATGACTGTAATTAAAAACAAGCTAATTAAACTTCAAACAATTATAAACTAACTATTCAACTGTAGGAATAAAGGCAATGAATTACAAACAAATAGATACCCACAATAGGACATTTTTCAATATGAATGCAGAACCGAAACAAAAGAAAGATAATTTGATTAGACAAGTAGGTAGTTAACTTGATTATATTTTTTCAAGGGGTTGAACAGTTCTAAAGAAAGCTAAAGTAGAATCTAGTACACGTCTCTAGTTTTGTGTTGGCGAGCTTGGTAGCCATGACAAATTGTGTGAACAAGATATGGTTAGCGGTATTGGCGGCGGGGCACTTACGTGGCTCCGTGGGCGATGGCCGGGCTCCAAAAGACGCGGCGCATCGCTGCGTTGCTTCTGATGTGTATTTTCCGTGATTACTGGAATTAGTTTTCTGGTGGCAAGTGGTGAGCGCTGCACCATCTTTTCCCCGCGCAGCCGCAGTGAGGAGCTGCGCCGGAAGTTTCCGGTGACATTAGCCGCGCAGCAGTGCTCATCGTGGAATTCCGCAACTCTCCTGATATAATTTCTGCTCATTTTCTTCAATTACTTGCATCAGCGTAGCGTACTGCAAACAAACAGCTGTTTAAGTTTTCGTCCCCACAACACCACATGCACTGCACACACAGACTACCTAAGTACCTACCACAGAATAATATTACTATAATACAGTATTAGAGTAATATTATTACTCTAATTGTAATTATTACTACCTACCAATTTTATTATTTATTAGTTTTATAGTTTTAGTTTTCTGGTTGTTTCGTTTTATCATCACAACTATTTTCTTAAATGTCATTAAATATTGTTCATATTTAATCTTAGTATTACAATTACATACACATCATATAACAATATTATAATCTTCCAAGGGATCCACAAGCAGTCAAGCACAGAAAAATGGAACGTAACGTAAACATAAATATATGTCAATTGGCGTTTTGTCAGGATAAATGGTGAAACGGTGGACTCTGAAGCGGGTAATTCAAAACTTTTACTACCCTAATATTTTGACGTATGTTACGCATTGTAAACATTTTGAAGTTCATATGCCTTCCTCATAAAAAAAGAAACTGTTATACATAATTTCAATCTGCAGATATGTAGGTACTTTATATTTTATTTATTTAGCCGGTGTCAAGTTAAGACTCACATAAAGTTTTAAAGCATAAATGTGTAAAAATACCAAGTCTTATCTACGATCAAATCAAAATCAAGCTGCAGTAAAGCTGTAGACTACTTATTTTACTTAATAATGCTTCTATTCTATACAATGTTTTTTTAAACTGGGACAGAAGTGGGGCATTTCCAATATCAGAGAAAATCCGGGCAATAATAACGACAATCTACACTTTTTATTAAATTAATAACAAGTTAAATAATAAAACATTACTTAATTAAATTTTATGGAAATTGTAAGATTGTAATAGGATTTAGACGGACAGACCAACAGACGGACACGATGAACTTATGTGTTGTGGTGTGTGCGAACTTAAGTGTTCTTTGTATTACTATGGAGCCCTAAAAAGTTAAGCGACGTTTGTTTGTATGTTTGTTTAGCTTTCACTCATCTTTCACCCTAGTACGGCTGCATGATGTGGTTTGGATGAAATCTTGCATACATACATATCGCTAATTTTGCCGAATTCATAGAACAAGTACTTTATCTACAATAAAATTCATGCATTCTAAATTAATAAAAACGGAGAGTACCTAATTTCAAGATAATTCGACCACATACAGGTATATGTGTGACGTGGGAATAAGTTCACAAGCATTGTACCCGCTTTACTAAAATAAAACTAAAGCGAGCTAAATAATAAGCGGCCTGCTTAGACGATCCATTGCAACACGAGTGGTGGTTGCACAACCAGACGAAAAGAAACGGTTACTGTTGCTGGTTGCGAGAACGCACAATCAGTGAAGAGTTAAAAACTGAAATGAGCTGAGTTGTTGTAACTTTCGGAACGATGTAGGTAATGTTTTCTGTAGTTAGTCCTAGGGTTTTTACCGCGGAAACTGGCACTATATGGATATGGGTTTTTACTGCCCGGCGCAGTGAGAGAGTAGAATCACCCTATCTCTTCCCGTGGGTGTCGCAAAAGCCGCCTAAAGGAATATTCAGAGAATGAGGAGTAGCATTCTCCTCGGTATTAAAATCTTGCGATCACCAAGTGTTGTGACTATGGCAACCCCCTATGATAATGGCGATGGCGTTTTACGGGAAAGGACTGTGTTCACCAGTGAACGTCTCCCCGCTTTTGATGTGAACTGGTACTATGTATAGGTATTACATATATCAATAATTATCGAATTTGGAATATGATTATTATAACGGACTTTAAAAAAAATACATACAAATGAACATAGTCTCCTCCTTTTTGGAAGTCGGTTAAAAATAGAAGGATCTCAATGCGGTTATATTTAATTATTGTTTGTTAATGATAATCGAGGTTTAAAACAGTACAGCGGGCATTCGATTGCTTAGGTAGCAACAGCATTACACTTCTTCGGCACAATAATGATCGAATTTGTAAAAAAAATCCTTTCAACCGAATAAAAAAAAATTAAGTTTCTCATATTGGTTGTATTTTTAGAACTCGGTCACTTATAAACCATTTTTTTGTTTAAACAGTATACTTTTATATTAGTCCCATAGAAACATCAAATCCACATTTTTGGTTTTGAAATAAAAATGATTGGAGAAAATATATCATCGAAGTACTTCACAGTATGTAATTAAGGCGACTGAAGAAGAGATTTCATTCACCATTTGATCATTTTGGAATGATATCACGTCTTGAGCGGAGATTCACGACTGAGTCTTAGGTCCGTATTACTGAACGATGCTCAGTCATCGATCAGTGCTCAAGCAGAGATTTCATTCATAAAGTGACCAATTAGTGAATGAAATCTCTGCTTGAGCAACGATCGATGACTGAGCATCGTTCTGTAATACGGACCTTAGTCTCTGTGATACGAGCCTAGGTAGTTTTTTTTTGTAATTTGCTCGGCATCAATGTAGACGTCGTCGATATAGTTTAGTCGACATTGTACTTATGCATGTAACAAAATTTTAATTTGTGTGATCCAATCCGCATTTTGGTGAATATTTCGAAAAAAAATTATATCTCCTAAACGGTCGAAAATGGTAGAACATACATGGGGGTACACCCGATGCGCGTTGAAACCTTCCACCCCCACAGATCGTTTGATCCATGTTAGCTGAATCACCTGTATACTGGCCTACTTACTAATAGTTGTGCTCGTCTAGGTTTATTTTGGCTATATACAGAGTTAATTTTAATTTACCGGAAAGCTCTCGTACACTGATTCTTATCAATAAAACTAACAACGTTTGTTCTACGATATTTTTCTAAACTATGTACTTTTCACAATATTGAAGATTAACGGGATCTCGCAAAGACTACAATTTTCATTACTCTCAAGTCAATGAACGCGCTGCTCTCGGACGGCAACGCCGCAAAACCCCTCCTCGCTCCGCACCGCAGCCGGTCTCTGCACCGCGCGCTACCCACCATGATACCTACAATAAAAATTACAAATACCTGCCAGTGACCGCTGTCGATAGGAACAATGCATCATAAAAGTGACTGACCTTGTCCCATATTATTTCGCTTCCGCCTCGGACTTCCCACCCGCCTTTTTTTCAGCAGTATGCTATCTTTGTCACTCTCAAAGCGCGCTGCGTAGCTGTTTTCGCTTGATGGCGGAAACACGACAGACAATTAGACATCATAGTGTACAAAAATGCGTAGTGACGTTCTGACTCTCGCACGTGGTGGTGTACCCTTCGCCGCGTCGGTCCCTATTGCCATCCTGCCTGCACACGTCAATTCATTCATGTTTTTTTTTCAGCCGTTTGGAAACGTCGTATCACATTGAATCGGTTGTTGCGGTTTTGTCAAAGTTACGGTGTTTTACAGATTAATGATGCATCAGAGACACAAAATAATAATAATAAGAATTCTTAGGAAAAAAATTTTTTAAAGTAATATAACTAATATTCTTAGTTTTGATGATAGGAATCAGTGTACGAGAGCTTTCCGGTAAATTAAAATTATCCCTGTATAGGGCCGGTAGGCGGATCCGCGAAGTAAAGCTTACCTTTCTAACTACTTTATGATGGTTTGTATGATGTGTCCAATAATTGTATTCAAAAAATATGATAGGTATTTAGTTTTTTTTTGTGTTTTGGCTCCACACTTTTGTGTATTTAGCCAGTGTCAAGTAATTGATAATTTATCAATGATATTATATATGATATTTCACGTCAATAATGTGTCAGGTCACAGTCGAAGTCATCAAGTCAAGTCAGAGTCAAGTCATAGTCTAGTCTAGTCAAGTCATACTCCTGGTAAAGTGGTGGCAACTTTGGTGGAAGCTTCTATGGAGTTTTGGAAACAACACGAAAAAAAACCGTTTTACCATCATTATACCACTTTCCCGCACTCATGCCATGCCATGGATTACATCCAGCACTTAACGAATAAAATGCCACTAATTTTATGCACTAACACTGAAAATAACACAAGTTTTGGAAAATAATATAATGCGGTAACGTGATCTTTTTCGTTTTCCCGCCAAAACTATTTTAACCAGGTATTTAGATTAAAACTCGATTAACCACGTACCCACATGATTCAACAAACCACGTCTTGACATTTTTTTTTAAATATCGTCAATCCTCATTTATCTGAATTACAGATTAGAGAATAAACAATTGACTATCGAGATCTCAAAAGAGTTCATCTAAGTGTAAGCTATAATAATTTACTGTTTTATTTTTCCCTTTTTTGATGTATGAACATGGGGATTATACGTCCATTCATGGGTACCAAACTAGCGTTGTACGACTACATAATTATTATGTAAAAATGGTTTTCACTGTCCATGAAAACAAAAAATGTGATGAAAACTTGAAATAGCATGATCGAAAATCTGTGAGAAACACATTCTTAGATTAAATTTTGCATTTCAATATTAATTTGAAGCGCTAACCTTGGAACCAAACAAACCTCTCTAAAATGTGTGAATGTCAGAAAAGTCAAAGTAGGTAGCAGATTTTTATAGTATGCAAGTAATGGAAAAATTATTTTAACTGACTATTGTTTATAATTTAAGTTTTTATTTTAGTTTAGATTTAATTTTGTTTCAGGCTTTTTTTATAGTTACTTATATATTGAAAATATTTTTAAAAAAGTAGTAGTATTCATTTTTATTTTTTATAAAAATTTTACTTAGATTTAATTTGTTAACGTCTACATGTTTATTCTTTATTATAAAACCAATCACAGTGGAAGACGGTAAATCCCACGACACAGGTTACCCTAGTGTGGGATTCCGAGTTTCATATTTATCATGCCTTCTTATACTATATCAACCTTCGATGTACCAATTTTATCCTCTGTATTGTTTTTTTGTTAAATAAATTATCATTATTATTATTAACTTTGTTAACGAGTAGTAACTTTGAGAAACTAATTAATTTGAGTAAGTTTATTCCTCGAGAGCCCAATACCCACCTAGTTAGCTACGCTGTGGTGGTTAACATACTGTAGGTGCTTGCCTTCTTTTTTCATATTACCAATTCTTCATTTATTATTATTTCTGAAATGAAATAACCTACCAACTCAATAATGTACCTACCAACTCTATCTGCTGCATCATCTATACAATATAAACAGTTGTTTGTTACACCACAATATATTATTGTGCTTTTTATCCGATGCTATTATGAAAGACGAGAAAGCGTTACTGCTCTCTCTTGAGTTTTCCGACAAATTGTGGCTCTTGAGGTTTTATGCTTGCGCTAGAAATATTCCCAGTTTATATCGATTTCTACTAGATAAGTCTTTTAGACCTAATTTAGTTGACTACCCTTTGTTTTCCATCTTTTAAAAGTTATTTTGTCAAGACATGCTACGGACTTTATGATTTCATTTTCCAGAGTACACGCCAACGATTCAAGGTTATAGAAACCACCAATCAAACTCTTTTCACGGCTGACCGTATCTTTACATTACTTAGTAAAAAGTAACTAAAAATTAACTTCACAGGTTGACGACGATGTAAAGTTTGCCAAAGATCAGGCAAAAGCAGCGCCTGCTTTCCACGGAATTCATACTATAAGTCTTTTCTAAATTTCTACTGTCTACATGCTACATGCATATTCTATCAATTTAACCACTTGTACACGACGGTCATCCAACTGTCTCCGTTTGTTCAGGTAGTGTATTATTGTGCAAGACAAAAGACAACTCGTGGTTTAAGAAAATATAAAGCTAACACATAGCCAATTATCTAAGGCTTACTTGTCTGGTAGTTAACACCGTTCAAAAGTAGTTCAATGATTAAAACAAAGTACGTAACGGAAGGCTCACAAACGGTCTCAGTTATACCTACAGAGACAGGTGTCAGTGTATCCAGTTTTATGCAGGCTGCGTGATTTCGAAATGTCGTTCAACTTTCCGCAACCGTAACTCTCCCTACGTAGGCAGTACAGACTGTAGATATCTATAGCTTTGAGCACTCCGCTCTGAAAACTGACTTATTACCACACCACAGAATAAGTAATAGTGACTTCCAGTTTCCTTACAAATGCATAAGTACTTGTGTTTTAAGACATGTACTCGTATATGTATTGCATCCGCAGCATCCTATCTCCTAACTGAATTTGAGTTCTATCCGCTGGAGAACCAAAGTGACCAATATATCGTTTAGAATTAGCAAGGTCAAATGGCAATGGGTAGGCCATTGCTCGTAGAACTGTCAACCGATGAGGAAGAATGGTTCTCAAGTGGCGACCACGAAACGGAAAACACAGCGTAGGCCGGTCCCCTTTAGGTAGACCGACAATCTGGTGAAAACCGCGACAGCCGATGGATATAGGAGGCAAGCAACCGTTCAGGGCTCTGCGGGGGAGGCCTACATTCAGCAGTCTTTTCAACAAGTCTTTAGGCTGTTTATGATGATGTGTTGCATTACTCATTAATCAAGCAAATAAATTAGTTAAAATTATGTTTACTGTGGTATACAGCATAGATATGTACTAGGTACGTATATTTTGTCAATGAATGAGGACTTAGGTGTCTAAATTTATAATTTTAAAAATAATTAGTTTTTGTTCTGGATGGTATATGGTATCTACCAAGATGTCACAACGCTTCACTATCGTCCTACTTAATTGATATTGAATCGATACTCAAATGCGAGCTAAAATTATAAGGCAAGCAAAACTACTGCAGTAGGTTGTCAAGGGTTACCATTAGGCTAGGGCACCTTCAGGTTTATTGGTGCTTTATTCTGTAGGTGCCTGCTTAGAATTCTATAACAAGGACATTGTGGTACCTAATAACATTTACTAATTTACTATGACAACAAAAAATGTGATAATGTGGAAATTTTCTAGAAAATACCACGATTGTTATCGCTGATATGGATTGCGAAAATGAACGTCACGAAATATTAGTGGCTTCACTTTTATAAGGAAATATTTATTCTTACCTCCAATATTTCAACGCTCAGCGTTGGATATATTTCGTAGGTATCGAATTTGTATGGTTTTTGTTGCGTTTGTTAACGTGTCAGACGTATTTCAAGGCTACGCGGTCGAGTCTCACTGAAATCTTTGAGGCATATACCTCTAACTAATCATTCATATAACACGCACATATACCTACATTAAGTACTGTAAGTATGTGAAACGTATTGTAGAGCTGTACTTCAACATATTTTCAGTACGTGATTTTCCCCGGATTGACGAGAAATGATTCTACAGAGTTGAATCTGCATAACAAGTTTAGTGAATAGGTCTTGTATAACATAATAATTAATAATGAACACTTATTGATTAACTTTTTTAAATTACAAATCCATTCTAAAACGATCCATATTTTATTTATTTCGGATATTCGTAAAAAATTAAAAATAGAGTATGTACTGGCATATAATAAAATGTCTTAGCTCTTTACTTAAATCAAATAAAGTTAAATTTTAGTTAATAAGTTAGTTATGTTCCGATAGCAGTTTAAAAATAAAGTTTGATTAGGTACTCACTAATTGTATTTTGCACGAACTTTTCAAACACAATAGAGTTTAGCGCAAACATCGTAGAAACATCAGCAAAACACATCGTGTACAGCACAATCGCAGTTCGAGTTAAATAAAAAGTCGTTCGCACTTTGTTTGTCGAGGGGAAAACTGAGGAGTATCAACTTAAACATCGCAAATTACATAGAGTAAACCATCCACGTTAACTTTTACGCTAAGAATGTTGCGGCAAGTTGTCGGAGCGCAGTGCGTGCTTGGTCAATGTTCACGGTGTGTTGATGCCGCCGCTTCAGCGCTCCCCTGCGGCCGCGCGGCGCAACCGCGCCACCTCGGCACCGGCAGCCGCTCTCCATTGTCGAACAACCAGCCGTTTCAACACAAAAGGCATGGTGATAGCCTCAAAAAGAACAAAACAGGAACCAATCAACGGCAAGCCTTTTTTTCTGCAAGTCCGTGGTAACGGAAGGCGCCATCTGGTTCTTCGGGCGTGCACTCTTTGTTACGATGGTAGATGTAACGTTGTTATGTAACGTGACAATCTGTTGCAGCTCCACGTGAAGATTGATTTGCGCAATTCATTGTAGCAACGCAGTATAAATTAAATAAGCATGCAGTAATTAAATGAGTCCACAAAAGGTAGTACAGGGCCGAATAAATGAACGATATAACTTGAGCGAATAAATCGACTTGAAAACGTAGTCCTAAACTATAATTAAAGTGTGTTTGGTGTACAAAGTTAAAATCACCTTTTTATTAAGTTTTATTGAATCTTAATTACAATAGGAAGGAAAGTGCTTAGGGAAATGGGAAACGGTGATGGTAGTGGCGGCAGCGCACTTAGTTGCGGCACTTTTTTGTTATAACACAATTATTCATACTCTGATAACTATGAAAATATGGTCCACATTTTTAACCAGCGAGTTTCCTATTTTCCTTTAATTAATTGAAACTGTCTGGTATTCGTGTGGCGAACGCTTCGATAAGCAAACAGCATCGCTCGCGCTTCGATGATGCGAGGAAATATAGGAAAATTTTGGTGACAAAAACTATGTATCTGGTTATACTTCCACAACTATAGCAAACAGCAAAAGCATTCAGCTTTTGCTAGGGTAGGTGACCCACTTCGATAACGTCCTATATCTTGGTATTTATAAGTCCAGAGAATCCTTATCCTACTACACTGCGGAAAGCATGAGATCGTTGAACAGACTTAAATGGTGTCTATATTATTTATTTTTCTTTGATTATACTCTTTAAATATTAGGTCTTTACCTATGAAATTGCCGTTTTGTTTGAAAAAAGTTAAAGTATTTTTTTTTCGAACTTATTTATTTCTTTTATTCAAAGTAATCACCCCTGCAATCAATGCATCTTTGCCAACGCTGTGGCAGTTTATGGATGCCCTTCTTGAAAAAATCAGCAGGACGGGAGACAACAAACTCTTCAAAGGCGTTTTGTACTGCCTCTCGGGAATTGAATTTTTTTCTCGCTAAAAAGTTGTACAAATTTTGGAAAAAGTAATAGTCGGTAGGCGCAAGATCTGGTGAGTATGGCGGATGAGGGAGAGCTTCCAAACCCAACTCATGCAGTTTAGAGACGGTCTGTTGTGCAGTATGGGGTCGCGCGTTGTCGTGAAGTAGCAGTGGAGACGACCGATTGACCAAAGCTGGTTGCAGACGTGCGAGTTTCGCCATCATTGTGGTCAGTTCTTCAATATACACATCTGCAGTAATGCTCTCGCCGTTTTGTAAAAAGCTATGATGAATCACACCAGCACTAGACCACCAAACTGTGACCATCACCTTTCTAGGGGTCATTTTTCATTTTGCACATTGCTTTGGTACCGAACCAGGATCTAACCAACTTGCTGAGCGCTTTAGATTGTCAAAAAGAATCCATTTTTCGTCGCACGTAACAATTCGGTTCAAAATTCCTTCATTTCTGTGCCTGTTAAGCAGCGCAAGGCAAGTCTCGACGCGTACGTTGCGCTGGCGATCGTTAAGTTCGTGGGGCACCCATCTATCAAGCTTTTTTATCTTGCCAATCTGTCGCAAATGGACCAATATTGTTTTGATGCTAACATCAAAAGCTGCTGTCAGCTCAGCTGTAGATTGAGGTTCATCAGCTTCCACAATCGCCTTTAATTCATCATTGTTGACCAAAGTTTCCGGACGACCACGAGGTTCATTTTTCAAGTCAAAATTCCCAGAACGGAACCGAGCAAACCAATAACGGGTTGTGCGTTCGTTTGTACAGTTCTCTCCGTAAACGTCGTTGATGTTACGTGTCGTTTGTGCCGCGTTGGTGCCACGACGGAACTCATATTCCATAATTACACGAAATTTCAAAGTATCCATTATGAGGAAAAATGTTGAAATGTAATGAAAATACAACGCTAATCAATAAACAAAAGACTTATATTGTAAATAGAATGTCATATTTTTAAAACAAAATTAATTTGAATTTAGAAGTCATAGCCAATCAAAACTTTTTTTTGTTTGAAAAAGTCTGTACTGCAATACGGCAATTTCATAGGTAAAGACCTATTATATATAACTCAAACTGACTGACTGACATAGTGATCTATCAACGCACAGCCCAAACCACTAGACGGATCGGGCTGAAATTTGGCATGCAGGTAGATGTTATGACGTACGTATCCGCTAAGAAAGGATTTTTTGAAATTCCACCCTTAAGAGGGTGAAATGGGTGGTTGAATTATTTTCCCATAGGCCACGCCGCGGGCGAAGCTGCGGGCAGAAGCTCGTTCTTTATATAGTATAATTCTCACACTATAACAAAATGTAGGTTGACTGCAGCAATGAAATAACAATTGAGTTTTGTTATTATTACGTTACCCAATAATTGAAGAATTAAAATAAAGATGCCCCTTTCATTTTTTACGTCACAATATTTGGCTTCAGATCAGTCACTGCACTAATTACGAGTGCTTTATTTGTAACGTATTTTGATGATAATTTTAATTAGTAATTATTACGGTTACGGGCTTAAGACCCTAGTAGATGCTACCAGAAAATAATTCGTCAATCTATGTACATGCTTGTTTGTATTTTTTTAATTTAGATGCACATATTTTATACGGAATATACATTTTTTCACAAAAGACACGATTGTGTAAAACTTTATTGCAGCCAATAGAAACACTAATTTGTATGGATTTAACAGTTGCAATACAGAACTTTGCAAAACGAAAACGACCAAGAAAAATGTATCACAAAGCAAATAACACCACGGCTCCAGTTTTAAAGCAGTCTCAATCGCCATGTTTTGTCAAAAAAATATTGTAATACCGAGCAAACAAAGTACCTATGTACTTCTTATTTAGCAACTCTGTCGAGTAGTTATTGTTTAATTTAAGCATAATTACACATATACTTATATATATACTTCTTGGTTTATTTGTTTCCAAATGCATGACGTTTAAATTCTAGTATATTTAATTTTTATTGATAGGACTGACTTAATTGGCATGATAAGCATTTTGCGAACGACTGTAAGTAATAATGCTTTTACTTTTATGAAATATAAGTCATTACCTATACCTATTACTTTATTTGAGATGGTCTACGACAAGTAAGAGTGGCTAAAAAGCCTAAGGAGAGCGTTTTGCTGCTATAGTATGAGTGATTATTCTCTTGATTATTCTATAAGCAATTCCTACTCGAGTAGATTTTCATCAATCCCTAATTTAATAATAATAAGTAAAATTAGATACATACGTCAGTTTGAAGACGCTAGCTTATGATACTTATATTAACTCAAGATACTTATTTTAATTCAAGATATTTTTGTATTTATATCATACTTACAATCTAAAATTGCTTTTGAAACCTAACCTTCACTTCATGAGTAAGCCAGAAATAAAAGACGAAGGTCAATGATATATGAACAAAAAATACGAAAGAGAGAGGTTTGGCTACGGTCGCTGTCTCGTCAGGTCACGACGCGGCGGTTATCTTCTTCAACTGTAAACATTTTTAAAATAAATATATAAGGACATTTCACACAACGCCACCTAGCCTCAATCAAGCAAAGCTAGAAACTCCCATAGAGAGTATAGAAATAGCCAGATTTTGTCAACGTAAGCGTGTTCTGATGTGTGGTCGTTTTTTTATCGTTTTAAGAACTTCTTGTTACGAGTACTAGGTGAATACGTTACAAGGCTTATAAGATGCTAGTCTATCGGTTTTCTATAGGCTACGTTTCGGTGAGTCTGCAATGGAGTTGCATGATTTGATTCCTCCATCCAGATTCCACCATCAGAACAAGCAGCTTCCAGCAGGAATAAGTTGTTAATAAGTTAATTAAACAAAATTAGGAGCTTATTTAATTCAGATCCTATTTTTTATTATTCGAAGGAAGGACGTGGGCTAGGTTTGGGCGGTTTGAAGATCATATTACTAAACCACATCTCAGGATTGAAATTTAATCCTTTCTCTACTCTTGGGTTTAAATCTATATTTCTTGATGATAAAAATAAATACTCATAATACAATTTACTAACTTCAATAAATGTTTGCATTTTCAAGTATCTCAATATAATATAAGAGTAACTTATCTAAAGGACTTATCTAAGAGCAACTTATCTATAGGTATCCCTATAGATAAACCCACGTTCTAACTTCACTTTGTAAGCGTAGTGACTCATTTCCAAGATGTACGTACTCTCTAAACGTAAATCGCGGAAAGCATGGTAGATACTCGTACCTATAGCTGAATATAGCAACGTTTATCGAGCTTCCAGAACTGGCCTGACAACCTTGCCGGTTGTGAGGCCGCTTTTTGTACCAGTACGCGGCTAAATGGCCAACATAATTACATCTTACAGGAATTTATACTAAAGAACGTGATCGCATTAGAGGCTAATGTAAAAATCAGGCTTAAATTGCTTGTAAGTGTAAAGACCTCGTTTCTAAAATGGCTGGAGAGGTACGTAATATACTGCCCAGTATTCATGACGGTCGGTGATTTAAGTTATACAGTATTTTTCTACTAATTTAGATTAACATGATTTTTGTAGTCTTGTATACTTGGTTGCCCGGTGAGTTTACCATCATTTATTACAGAGTCGTAGTTCGTTGTATTTTTTATTACGTATATTCAAGAGCCACGACCATTTCATACATTTTGTATGAAATAGAAAATATGTTAGATTCATTAGCTTCAAGTTTTATGCATGACTCACCCCGAATTCTTTAAAAAGCGAAGTGATGTCATTACTAGACAAAAAAGATCTAAGTTCGCGAACCTGCTGTACCAACCTCCTTGCCGTAAAGACATTTATAAGAAAAATGTATATAACATGTGCATAACTATTTTTAATAATTTGCCTAATGAAATTAAATGCTTGGAAGAAAATATATTTAAAAAACATTTGAGTGACTGGCTTTTAAGCAAATGTTTCTACAGTGTCAAAGAATATTTAATAGGTAATAACAAATGTTAAGTAGTAACAAAAATATTATTTTTAATATTTGCACGCTTGCATGCAGGCTGAATGCACGTAACCACGACTTATACTATGTGACCTTGTATCCAAATTGTATATTGTGTATTCTTGCAAATAAACAAATGATTGATTGATTGATTGATTGATTGATTGATTGATTGATTGATTGATTGATTGATTGATTGATTGATTGATTGATTGATTGAAAAAATAATTGGGTAGATTAGATACTACTACTTATTACCAATCTTATTTTATAAGTTAATGAGCCCGCAGCTTCGCCCGCGGCGTGGCCTATGGGAAAATAATTCAACCACCCATTTCACCCTCTTAAGGGTGGAATTTCGAAAAATCCTTTCTTAGCGGATGCCTTCGTCATAACATCTACCTGCATGCCAAATTTCAGCCCGATCCGTCCAGTGGTTTGGGCTGCGCGTTGATAGATCACTATGTCAGTCAGTCTCTTTGAGTTATAATATATTTAAAAAAAGTTAAAAAGTTAATATCAACACTTAACAACACGTCCTGTCAACTTCTCCCTGGCATTAAATATCACGAGCGAAAGCAAAACGGGGCATTGATTAAACTTTGTAAGTATGTCCCGGAATACCTACACAGCAAAAGTAACAGTTTGCAATGACGTACCTATTTCTAGTGGTACCAAAGAGCATCATAACAAAAAACAGTTAATAGCAATTAATTCGCACTATTCGTTACACGAAATGAAATGCGTATTTCACACTAAAACTTTATGAAACTCGACGTGAGTTTATATATACAAATCACGTTATGAAATAGAAAAGTTGGATTATAATTGGGATTATATTTCTAATGCAAATTATACGAGGAAAAAACTTTAATTATGCACGCGGTTACATTGATGTATAATCGATGGTATCGAAGAGTCTTCAAACCCACACTCGGATGAGCACGCTCTCTCCTTTTCACGGGAGGTATGGACACATTTGCATGCATTTGCAAACGATTATAATTAATTTAATCAGATAACTTATTATGTTCAAGCTCATGTCCAGCGAGGATTTATTGTGACTGCGGTAGGATTAGATACAAATCGAGCTTCTTGGTAGATTTTAAACTGGAGTTAATTTAAGTGGGTACTGCATACCAAACTTTTATGTAAGTATACCAATTAATAAGTGCATGTTATAGTTTCTGTGAAAACCTGTCAAGTGCATTTCAAGATATGACACGGCTAGTAATATCACTTAAGATAACATAGATAATATGTTGCAAGTATGCAATATTATATTTATTATAATAATACAAAAGACAGCCTCTGTGGTGTGGTGGTTAAGTAGGTCGGCTCACAACTTGGAGGCAGCGAGTTCGATTCCCGCCATAGAACAAATATTTATGCACAGAAAAAAAAACGCAAATACTTTTTCCGGGTGTTGTTGGACCATGGACACCATGGTCCTCGTAGTTCCTGGGCCCCTATTAGATATAGATAATCTTAGTTAAGGTCCCGGGTCTATTTATGTGATCGTTGGGAACTATAATATGTAAAAGTATTATTCAAATAATAGTACGTATATATTTGCTTATTCATTCATTCCTTAAGATAAAGATGGGCAAGAAAATCTTTTCTAGAATGTTCACCGAGTTTTCTAAGCCATGAGAAAGTTTTTCTGCGTATAATAGGGCCCGGTGAAGAAGTCTATGGTATATAGCTTAAGACTATTAAAATGTCTTTTTACGATATAAGTATTACTTAAGTGGCTACTATAATTATTGTTTCTTATGAGGGTGCATCGAAGGAGAAACAGAGGAAGTAAAAAAATTACAGAATCATTACTTACACCCAAACAAAGAGCAAATATCAAACTAAATCCCGTTTTTATTTAATTGATATTGATGATATTGTTCCATTAATTGACTGTGACGCATGCGAATATACTATTACATTTCGTTAAGATGCATTTAACAAGCTGTTACTATTTTCACGTTAGCACATTTTACTCGGCCTCGTCAAAAATGTGTATAAGTACCGAGTGGTCACTTAAAAGTGCTTTAATAGATTATATTGTGCAAATTTTAATGCTTCTTAGCACCGGCAACATTTCATGGGTCGTTAATTCGTATGCGGTTCGCATGCAGTCATTGGTTTACTATGTTTAGTTATGCACTAGTTCACACAGTTCATTATCTACCAGCTTTGCATATTAAGGATTCCTGTACAGCCAACATTGCACACAAATCTCTTATCTGTTTGTCACTACAATGTTGTAACAGTGGAAAAAGAATCTTTATTAATCCTTTAAATAACTCCTAGAAATGCTTCCAGTAACTTGCATAATTTTTATTGCACACAATTAATGTTCAAATAAGTTAAAATTTCTCTAAGCCTTTGACTATACCAAGTGTAGATTGTAAGATTAACATATACTTAATAAATAAATAAATTTAAAATTGACATAAACTCTAAATAAACTATGGTTACCTTAAAAATTTTAAATTACCAAAAAGACGTATTATAAAGCAAATTAAAATTTAAAACATAAAGCAAAACTAAGAAGCCGCTACCAATAGGCAACGTACCCAAAATGCTGGCCGCATTGCCCTCCGAATCTGCAGTGAACCTGAAAAGACGCAAATGTGCCCTATGCCTTAGACAGTAGTTAGATATTTGCGCCTCCTTTCGGTGTCGAGACATTGCGACCGTAGGGACCGAGTCCACACTTTACAAAAATCTTTCGGGATATTTGATCAAGTCAACGCGTAACCAAAATGGTGATCTCTATTTAGCCCATAAATATAATAAATATTTTAAGTTTATGACTTCAAGTACCCTATATTTTACTTGTATAGTGACCTGTTAAACCCTAAATATCAATTCTGTAAAATATAGTAATAGCTTAAAGAAGCATCTATAAATGCATGTCTTTAGATGCATTCATAGAAGCGCAGCGCAGGTTGAAGGGCTATAATAATATGTACCTACTTACCAACTAAGCTATGACGCCACAAATTTAAATATAACCGTAAGTAAATTTCATATTTATGACCATGAAACAGTTCTTTATTTCATTGCCTGACAAGTTATCTGACATTAACCTTATTTATATATTTTATTATTATTTTTACGTATCTTTGTTCAGATTTGCTGTTTGTTTATGGCTTTAGATAATGGCCTGAGAAAATGTAATATTGTTCTAGTTACCCATTTGTTTTATTAACTATAACATAAGTAAAGATAATTCATTTGATCATAGAAGGTAAAGGCATAGATAAAATATAATACAACGAAAAAGTTTGCCTTTGCATGCCACATTTGTTGAAGTAGGAATTTATGCAGATTCATATGCCTTAATACGTTAAATTAGTAATAAATAGTTGTGTCGTTAAAATTATTCAGATGGTAATTATATTTAGGTAGGTACTCCAAAAGTAAGTTAAGTACCCCTCTCATAACCCAGGCTCATTCTGCTTTTCTCCAAAATATGTTTATCAAGGAAAATTCGGAAATAGAAACTGTACGAAATAAACATTATGATCAGTAAAACTTTACTCCTAACGCTGAATTTCATATTTTTGTTTCCAAAACGCGACTGAAATGTACACGTTAAATAGTGTACATTAAAAATTTGCTCTATTTAGTTAAGTATTTTATTAATCATAATCATATTATTTTAAATTACATGTCAAAATGATGTATTTATACAAAAAAAATTGGTTATTATACTAGTATTAGATATAGCTGGGTATAATACTATAAAATTGCTCTGTTTAGTCAAGTATTTTATTAGGTACCGCATTTAGTCCAGTGGAAGAATAATACAAAATACAGCATATATCACACGAACTTGTAAACAAAGCGAAAAATTATAATGATAGTTCTACTTTATAATGAGGAAAACTATAATATTTGCCAAATCAAAATGGTTGGTACGTCAACATAAATACAATTCTAATATAATAGCTACATGATAGAAATATTTAATTTCTAATCTAAATATATCGTAAATAAGCCTGGGTACTTTTTTTGGGATATACTATGATATGATATCTTATGTTATCATTTTTTGCATTTATCGATTTTGCAGATAGTCTTTTCGACTATCTTATCTAAGAATTGGTATGTGTATATATACATTATCTATGTGATCGATTACTGACACAGATAAAACTTCTACGGAAATTACGGACATACATTTTTAAAGATTGCTACCCTGTTTATTATATGCAGTACATCCACAAGAACAGTATAGAATTCCATAGATTCTTCATACTTTACATACTTAGCTATCGTCAAATAAATATGTGTGGACATTACACACAGCGCTATCTAGCCCCAATCTAAGCAAAGCTTGTACTATGGGAACCAGATAACTGATATAGTACTTATATACTTTTTGTTTACATACATACACAGAATACAATTATTTCTTATATACACTATTGTAAAATACTTTGACCATAGGGGAGATCAGTCACACATATATAATTACCAATTAACCATAGACTTGCTATGTACAATTGTACAAGACCAACAATGACAGTTCGCGAAAAAAAAGTCGTTTTAAAAAATGGTGTGTGAAAAACGGTTCTTACGATTATGATCTATCACATTAGAGAGAAATAAACGATAGTTTTTACTAATAAATGAACATAGCTATTGGCCGCCATAGGTTTATTAATAAAATAACAGTCAGTTTATTTATTTAGATGCTTCAAATTTTATGTAAAATTGGTATATAATAAAAAACGGAAACACTGAATTATTCTAATATGGGATATATATTAGAATAGTTCGGTATTTCCAAAATCAATAAATAAAACTCGCATCGCACAACTGTATTTCGTTAATTGAAAATACTCTCTGAAAAAAATATTTCTATGTCGGAGTGAAAAAAATTAGTAACCACACAATTTGGTCCAGATCAGATATTTCAATATCAAACAATGTTTACAATTCGTTGTAACTCACTGCTATTATCATTTGTGATAATGATATCTGCTACACAAATGTATGCAATATTCGTCGATCCATTTCAACTTCAGATTGAGCGTCTTGTAGGTGCACTCTACGATATCGGACCATCTCAGGAGCAGCGTAGTCGTTTCTATTTTTACCCCACGTCAGGTAGACAGTCTAGTCACTACACGAGGTCAATGACCACGCTGTGCACCGACATTATCCATTTTTTTACAAGTCAATACCTCTGAGCCGTATTAAATGGCTTCGGTAAAATTTCAGTTACCAATGTTTTAGAGAAACGCGTTGATGTCTTTTGTTAGCATTTCTGAATTCACTTTAAAACAACCTTTCGTGTTTGGGTGACCCATGATTCAGTGTTGAGTTCTTCGGCGTTAGGGTTTTATTACGTTATTTTTCTTAAGTCTAACTAAGAAAATGAAACCTCAATACAGCCAGTCATGTGTGATTCATAATAATGCGTGAGAACTCTAGAAGAGACGCGTTGATGTCTTTCGTTCAAAGGATCATGTATTTAGTTTCTTATGTTCAATTAGTAAGCTTTATATTTATTGTTCTCGCGAATGATTAAAAATTGCATATAATGTTTGCGAGATTGCGTCAGGCTACAGGTAAACAATGCCAATGCATCTTACCGTTTCCCTTGCGGTTTTTGGTTCTTTCTCAGCTATCAAAAGATCTTTATGAAAGACCAACTATCGAAACCATTACCTGTATTTTAAAGGATAATTAATTATTAATGCAGCTCAATAAAGCAACTACTTTTGGTAACGATTTGTATACTAAAACCAAACAAAGTGCGGACGTTGTAACGATTTTCGGCCATCCGTTTATTCAATACGAATATGGCTTCATAGAATGGTTACAAAGTGTCTGATGTTCTCGCTTACACGTATTGTGTTGTCTCTTTTCTGTGCAGCTACGTCACCGCAGAAACCAGCCAGCCAATTGCCCGGTATACTGCCAACCTTCAGTTTTTTATTTTATTTATAACGTGCTGTGGCTTGGCTGCTATGCTGCGTTTGAACTATAAAAACTACTTGACAGGTAAGTATACTGTTACAAAACTTAGATTGTTATTATGTGGTTATATAATTACTTATAGAAAAAGATAAAAAGCTTATGTTGAAAGCATGCAAAGGATTAGACCACATGACTAAAGTAAAACTTCTTTAGTTCTCTCCATCCTCATCATAGTAGGCTCCATCTTTCGGCCGGTATAACTTTGTTTAATGTTGATGTCGCCATCTTGACAACTGTAAATTGTCATTTCAACGGACATACCAATATAGAATATTTTTTTTACCTTTGTTATATTGACAATGGAGATCTAAGTGCATCAACTTCAACTTCCGTTCGCCTCGCATACACCAGACTCCCCAAGTCAAGCGTAAAAAAGTTTTACTATAATAAACTTCTATAAATACTTTCATGATGTGGTATTTTATTAAAATACCTACTTATCTCGTCTACAGCGTCGCCGTCATAGACAAATTTAGTTTTTACAGATAACGAAGTGTTAAGATTGAAAATGAAAACACGTAGTTAAGATAGCCTACTTTTAAATGTAGGTAAATAGTGAATATTAGGACTTTATAAAAGGATTTAGGTATGTAATTAGAGTAGGTACCTACCCAACAAATACATATCGTGACATCGTTAAACGTGAAGAAAACATTCAGGATTTTTTTTCCTGTTAATCGATATCGTGAAACACTATTAATTTAATTTTTTTTTATGCATTTTACCCATAAATGGCTCCTGTGCCATAAGGATTACTTGGAGCTACAACAGATTAAGGTAGTAATTACGATTCTACTGAAGTTAAAAATAATTAAGTTCTTTTAGGTTAAGGTTTTTTAAGGCATGTTCTAGACCTCAATATTTATGTTATTTTCAATCGGAAAAGTTAAGAAGAACGGATACTTTGACAGTTCTTAACTTTTTCACTCATCTCGTAGACGAAAACCACTCCAATAATTTCACTGAAATTGACCACGAATAGGTTATTTACGTAGGGCCACAAATCACCACCTCAAGTCTATTTTGACGTTAGTCAACTTTGACAATGTGACACAATCATGTCAAAAATCGGGCCGGCCAGAAAAAAATCGCCAAAGCGAGACATTAGACGACGACGCGACGTGGAAATGCTTCTTTCAAATATATCGGTTTTGGTTCGTGCAGTGTACGCTGTTACTCCGTTTTATTGGAATCACATGTCCTCCAGTCCTAATTCATGCAATTGAGAAAGAAAAAAGTTTATGATCATGGTTCTATGGCACTTGATCCACAGTAACAAAATGGACCGTGGCGTTCTCGAAAAAAAATTCGGTGGCCCCTGTGGGCGCTTTGTGGGTCATACGCGGATTGTCTCAGTTTCTTCAAAACGAGCGGCTTAACGCCGCTGTCGAGTTGGTGCCGGACGGCCGGAAAATCTGCAACGAAATTCAACAAACATTCCATGTTCTTAAAAAGTATAACGTTCCACGACTTATTGACGTGTATTCTGCTGTTTACTTCACAAATATCAAAATAGAATTGATATAAGCCGTCATTTGCAAAAGTAATATCGTCCTCTAATAGGGTGTTGTGGTAACATAAATTGTGTTAAGTGGATCTTCGATTAAGGTCATTATTCAGATAAATATAGTAAAATTTTATTATAACCAAAAATGTAAGTCTCAATTTATATTGTTAATTATTATTTGTCTTAAATTTGGTAAAAAATTGTTTGTGCTGTAAGTTTTTGCCAGTAAGCTAAATCAAGTAGACTTGAACATGCAGCTAGCCAAGTGTAAACAACATTTTACGGTTTAATGAACGGACAGCGATGGCGGCCGAGCGCCGAGCGAACACCCCGCGCAGTCGGCCCCGAGACGCAGGCGGCGCGCGCGCACTCGCACGCTACAGTGAAAGGACGCATGACTCAACACCAGTATTGAACATGAACGAGTACGCAGAGTACGACTGGAAGCTGCAACAGATGCAAAATGAGCGGCTCTGTGAAGTATCTAGGAAAAAGCTGACGGACAGCGACAGGCAGCGAGCCCTCGATGGACTCAAAGAAGCGGTGGATTCCAGCCTCAACCTAGCGCTGCGCGACAAAAGTCGGTGTCAAGACGACAATT
This sequence comes from Ennomos fuscantarius, assembly GCA_905220475.3. NCBI lineage: Eukaryota > Metazoa > Arthropoda > Insecta > Lepidoptera > Geometridae > Ennomos > Ennomos fuscantarius. The sequence continues at coordinate 8,064,834 of HG992039.1, forward strand.
TCCTGCGACGGTTCTTATATGCACGCAAGCATGACGTGCAACAAAGTTTCGAATTGCTGATTCGGTACCACCAGCACCGGCGGGAACACCCTGACCTTTGGGCTGTGGCGGATGGCGGCGTGCTGCGCGCCCTAGCAGATGGCCTGCCCGGCGTGCTGGCGCAGCGTGACCGTCGCGGCCGCTGCGTACTCCTCATGTTCGCCTCTAACTGGATCCCTCACGCTTGCCCACTGCTCTCCGTCTACCGCGCTCTGTTGCTCACTCTGGAACGCACCCTTGAAGAAGTCCAAAATCAGGCTAACGGATATGTGATTATCGTTGACTGGACCGAGTTCACGTTCAAGCAGTCATGCAGCTTACAAGCGAAGGTGCTGAAAATGATGATCGATTGCTTGCAGGACTGCATGCCGGTGCGGTTTAAGAGCATACATTTCATCGGCCAGCCATGGTACGTAGAGACAGCCCTAGCGGTCGTTAAACCGTATCTAAAGGCGAAGACGCGGGAACGTATAGTGCTACACGGCAACAATTTGTCGACCTTGCACGATTCTCTTCCCCTCGACATTCTTCCAGCCGAGTTGGGAGGAGAGGGACCGTCGTACAACTCGGAACGTTGGCTACAGGAATTTTGTAAAGGGGAAAACATAAAACCCACGCTCCCCGCGCCTCACGCCGTGACAGCTGCACCCGTAGATAACGACCTCCCTTCTGCGAAACTAGACAAAGCATACAAACAAAAGGACAGTGTTAATTTCTCGTTTCACGGTAACGAAAAAAGTGCAAAGTCGGAGTTATTGCGTGATAAAGACTGACCTTATCGGGCGCGCCGATCGCAACGTGGTCATTATGGACAGCTCCTGCCGAGCATGCCACCTAAATATCGACACACTCATGTGCGGTATGCATTTTGTGATATCGAGTTTATTGTTAATTTAACTAGATATAGAGCTTGCTTGTATTTGTTAAATGCGCTATACGATTAACCGTAAACGTCGTAAGGGGCCGAAGTGCATTTAAACGGCCTCAGTTTAGATTAGAGCGGCAACTCAATAACTTAAGTGGTGAGTCGTTTTGTGGGCATGTAGTTGACGATGAGTCAGTGTTGTATCAAGACGAACGCATCCCGGCCGGCCCACGAAGCGAACGGCGCGGCGCGGGTTGCAGTTAACGGTGCCGAGCTCTCGTTTCGACGCACCAGCTCCAATCACGATCGTGAGCACTGGTTAGCTCGATCTACACATCTATGTATCTCGCTGCACGTACTACATTCACATGCATATTTATTTATTAAATAACCAGTACCTGTAGTAACATAATATCTCAGTATCTCGGATATCACTTTAGGTTCTAAGTAGTAGAAGTTACGCTTTGATCATTGAGGCTTACCGTGCATTTACTCGTTAAGTCCATGTTTAGAAAATATGCGATGCCGATGCGATGTATTTTAATAATAAGTATCTATTGTTTCCTAGAACAGAGCAATCAATTTCTTAATGTTTTGTATGTGAGTATATTAGTAAGACAGTATTAAATTATTGCGTGTAGGGTGTAGATTGTAGATATGTATGTTGCTTGGCCGTGCTTGAATGTACAGTCATGTAGGTATTGTATGATTTTGATGGCTCTCAATTTATTAAAATTTCTATGCTCTCTTTTCTTCATTATAGATTACACGGCATAAGCAACACAATACAAAATTTTATAGGGATGACAAAAATGTGCATTTCATAATGTAAGTAAGATTCAAGTGTCATTCAACTAAATCTGACTGTGAATTATATGATATTGCTGTTTTAAAATTATTATTATGACACAATTGTCGTCATATTGAAATCGGTACATAATTACATAATAATATACTTATTTAGGTTCGCAATAATGAATTTAGTACTTATTGCCAGTTCGTAACTCTGACATTAGATTTAAACCTGTTAAAACAATTCTTATGTTATATTTATCCTTATTTTGACCTAACATACCTACCTACTTTAATACGTGGATAAGCATGGGAAAGTCCTAGCTATGTCTTTGTGAAATAAATGTATTAAGTAATATTCATTATAATAATTTTTGACTGAATCGCAAAGCTGACGTTAAATTAAAAAATAAATGACTTGACTATGAAAGTGTACATGTTTTCATTTTTATCGTAACACTTGTGATCTCTACAAACCTATTAGTTTTATAATTTAGTACCTACATTCATGTACGCAGTGTTAACAAATTTACAAGGTGTGATATTTACATATTCTATTTGTTTTCATTTCGATCGTACGGAGCTAGTCTTCGACTATTTCAATGATAGGTAGGTAACTTGAAATTAAATTGAAAAAATCTTTTCATAGTATTGTACAATTAAGTGTTTTGTGATAATTAATAAATAGTCAGTATTATTTAATTTATAAATTTGTAGGTAGGTAAATGAATTTATAAAAAGACCGAGGGATTGGTCACTTTAGATACATAGCTAAACTCTTTATTGACACCAAGGTAACAAAAACCCCAGGAAATAACTTATGAGTAGGTTTTAATGGGCGGTCTTATCGCTATAAAGCGATTTCTTTCAGACAACGTTTTGATTGTTTTTTAAACTTATTTTTTTAATTTCTTATTTAAAATACATTAAAATGATGAAGTACCTGTAACTTTTCATCACAATAATTTTTTTTTAAATTCATCGCTTTTTGATGCTGTAAAAAAAAACGCGAAAACTCAAAAAAGAAAGACGTACAATTACTGTTTTTCGTTGTGTAGACAACTTGGAGGTCTCTGTGTCCCTACACGCACCGTCTAGCTCTATTCGTCCTTTTCTTGTAATTTGTCATTTTTCTCTAATACATATAAATAAAATAAATATAGTATTGAGTAGTAGGTACTTATAATAAATTATATTGAGAGCGATTAGTATGACATATAAAATCCACTTCAATGATTTACATTTCCAATACCTTATAAGTTTATCATAAAATTAAATTCTCATTTTTATTGTCAACGTTATGGCAATATTGATAATACTTATAATACTTAAACTCATTCACAATTATTTTCATAGCCGAAATGACAATACCTTTATTATTATTCTTATCAAGATGATCTTGTTATCTACACAATAAGCGTAATAAGCGCTTACTCATAAACGTATTTTAGTACATGATTTGTATAAAAAAAAATAACGATGTTTTTTCAATACCATTAAAATCGGATTTACAGTAAAAAATTAAGTACATAATTTAATTGAAATTAATATTCAATTTTGATTTAATGATATTTTATAAATATTCATTATATTAACTAGCAACGAAATATGTTTTTAAATCGGTTCACAATTGGCGAAAATATCGATGAGCATACACATAAAAAAAACATACTGACGAACATGGAAATTCCTCTTTTTTGGAAGTCGGCTAAAAAGCGATCTATCTATATTTAAATGAATTCAGAAACATATTTATACTCTATTCAAACAATAGAGACTACAGAATCGGAGGCAGATGTGGCATAGTCCTGCCTATATCGTGCCAACAAACACCATTTGAATGCCGTATCATGTATTATGTCCCATATCAGCAATCATATTTTTCTATGGCAGTATAAAAAGCAAAAGATTATGGCGCGCAGTAGACAATGGGCAGTGAACCGATGACGGCTGCGCACGCGCGTACCCATGTGAGTCACGTGGCGTTTCCGCTGGCGGCCGCAGCGGAAGGAACGTACCCCAGTGGTCACACCAGCCAGGCCTTTGTTTTGGCGTCGTATTCATGGCGAAAGTCAGGAAACAGACGCTAAAGGCCAGAGGTGAAATTAAAGAAGGCAAAGAACTTGAACTAAAAGATCTACTTAAAAAGGATGTGTTAGCTTTTCTTAATAATTTATTAAAGGGCAGGTAAGTACATACTCAATGTATGAATAAAGAAATAGATATTTGTGGGCATTTCACACTGCGTCATCTAACTCCAAACTAAGAAAAGATTGTACTATGAGAACCAGATAACTGATAGAATATTAAGATTTAGATTATACATAAAATACGACTAACATAGACACAGAACAAACATCGATGTTCATCACACAAATGGTTGTCCTTTTGATGGGAATCGAACCCACAAGCTACAGCTCAGAAGGTATGGTTGCTACCAATTAAGCTATCAGGCCAGTCAAAAACTTTTATTTATTATGATGAATGATAGATGATAGCAAAATAACAGTAGTACGGTTACAACTTACCGTTAGATGATGCTCAGTGAAATGACTTGCTTGTTTCATTTTAACTTCTTGAGTTACCAAAATGTTGAGCTTTCAAAATATAGAACTTATATGCAAATTATGCAATTGTTGTTCTAATCATGAAAATAGCGAAGAAGTGGTGATTAAGTAATTAAGTAGGTATTTATTATTATTTATTTATTATTTATTAAGTAGGTAATTTAATGAAAATCACTTCACTGCGTTACATAATTTTGTCACATCATATAATCCTATCTTTTATCGATATCAATATTTTTTCATTATTATTGATGACGAATAATTTTGCCATCAATAATCATAAGTCATCTTGTAACAAACTGTTGCAAGTCATGAATGTCATAAAATTGTGAATACCTTAGATTATTTTGAATACGACATCTACTTTGCAATTGTCTAGATGGCGACATCAACATTAAACAAAGCAAAAACAAAGTTATACCGGCCGATAGATGGAGCTCAACTAAAAAAGTTTTACTTCAGTCGTGTGGTCTAAAGCACACTCGTTTTTTTAATTAAGTAAAATTAAGTAAATCTAGGTGGATTTACTTAATTTTACTTTATTAAAAAAAAAGAGTGTGAGTGAAACGAGTGAGTAAACTAGTAGTTTACTTCATACCTACTGGTATCGTTTACACTCGTTTTTTTAATAAAGTAAAATTAAGTAAACTACCTAGTTTACTTCATACCTGCTGGTATCGTATTTGATAATGTTTTACCGTTTATCCATATAGGATTTGGGACTTGCAATTTTATAGAAATAAATTTTCGCTGGCAAATAGTGAATATAGAGGAATAACGGTCAAATAGTGTAGTCACTTATCTAATCAATAAGCTACGATAGTGACTGAGTAGTGATAATACAGCTAATAATAATTTATAGTAAGTTTCAAATTACCACCTAAATTCATACAAAATTATGCATTTTGTCTCTGTTTATTACTTTTTTTATTTTATTTATTAGGAATAATAAACCACTGTACATTAGAATTTAAAGAAACAAGGCGTAAATATAATTTTTATTATTAAATATACAGCCAACCACAGATTACCAACTAGTATTAACATTATGTAGATCATACACTGCCAAAGAACATAAACAATGAATCAGTGTACGAAAAAAAAAGAATTACAGATTAATGACACGTATCTTAATTAATTAATTACTTCTTTATCACAGATGAACTATAGTGGTTAAATTCATTATGCCCTGAATAGATGTTGATAAATGTCATAGAAATAGTTTGAAATCCTCCGTACTTTTTTCCTAATTACGATCAATGCCTTTTTATTGTTTGATAGGCTTGCATTTGATTTGTAATATATACAATTTATTTGTCCTATTCAACATAGATTTACTTGTAAGTTATGATCCGTATTGTAAGTTGACTATGACTGTGTGTACACAGATATTTGTAATTATAAAATGACCACGGAAATATATGATAAAATCTTTTCTACATTTTAGAACTTCTTGTACAATAGATGTAGTTAGTACTTTTGGTTGGTAATGAAGTACATTATGTTGTGTCCCAAAATTAATAATTTGTTTTTATTATTGTTTTTGGGATATTGATTATGAGCCACCCATGCAAGGAGCCATGGATCGAGTGAAACAGCTTTCTCTCCACACTGAACAATCGTATATGTATACCAACCTAGACAGCACTTGGACATAGAATCACAGACCAAGTAGAGGATACTATGTATCATAGAATCGTTTATTACCATTACAAAACCAAATGTTTTTTTCCGGCAAAATATTTTTATCAAAAAAAAACTGCAATGATATAATAACTAATACTAAACACTACCTACTACAAAAAAGAAACATTTGGACTATATACTGGCCGCGATGACAGTCCAAATGCTCCTGCCCACTACCAGTAGGTACCGTACCCAACACGCTGGCAGCATTGCCCCGTTGAATTGCAATGCTGATTCGTTGTGCCAAATAAGTGCCAGCATTATATATATATCCATCATACCAAGTTACACCACTGGTTATCAAATAAGAAATATATTTAATCCATAAAGGCTATTGATATACTCCAATTCTCTAACCATACTACATGTGCTCTGAACCGTAAATAAATAAATAAGGCATTGTTCTAAGTTTCATCATCCGAAACAAAGCGTGCTCTTTCATGTAAAACAAAAGATCATTCAATTAGCGTTCATACTAAGTTAGCTTACTGTAGATTATTGATATAAATCTGTATATAGCTCATGGAAAAGGTACCTCTACGCTCTAAATATGTAAAATAATCGTAGTTATAACGTTACAGCTTTATTGATACCTATGTAACAGAATTAATCAACTGCATATCGTAGCCAATAAAGATTTACCCCTGCAAGTTAGGTATAGACTTTTTTGATGTTAGTAAGTACCTAAAAGTTTTATGTTTTTCATAATAAAATGCTTAGTATGCATAGGGAATGAGAGATAACTCACTGGACGCATCTCTACAACGTAAAAAGAAAAACCCAGTTTGGAACAGCCAGCAAACTGGATTATTGTTCTGTGAAGAAATTGCCCAGTAGCAGGTTACAAAAAAAATGCTTAGTAACACACATTAATGTAAACGCTTTGGTTACTTAGGATCTCCATATAAGTACTATCTCATTATTATCAATTAGTTGCAAATAATGCAATCTTCATAATCCTAAAGTCGTTTTATTTCAGGTATCTTAATCTTTGTTGAAGAGACAAAGACTTGAGATTTGAAAATTATCGTTGAAGATAACGATATTATCATGAGCAAATATTGACTGGTTATGATACCGCGTGACCTTCTCTGATACCTAATTTATGAAGTTTCCTTTTTATCGTGTACCTACTTATCTGATCTATGTATCTTTGTTTTATCTGTATTGGCACAGAATAATTAGTAGTTGCGATTGCTCTCGAGTTTATTTATAAGAGAGCACCCTGCAGTCTTACCTCAGCTGTTATGCGTGGAAACTTCCGGGATAAAACCATCAATGTGAAAAATTTAATCCAAATCGGTTCCACCTCTATTAATTCGCTTTTATCGATTGAAGATACCTTGCGACTTCACTCAAAATCTATCCAAAAAGTTTCAGTTTAATGTATTGGGATAAAGATTATTGACTCGCGTGTTGTAGTTAGAGTTAATGGAATTTTTGATTAGCGTAATACAAACACTGACCTCGACAGCGAGATCGACAGAAGTATCCCCCGTATTATAACTAGAGAGGTCGTATGTTTCCTTCTCTATCGTATCTTTTCTTCTTTCGGTCGGGTCTTTTTCAGAGGACATAGTATTTTTGATGTTTTTCTCCCGGTAACGGCCCAAGCTGAGGCTTGCACGGTGCACTTCAGGGGTGCCCATGAGCTAATTGCCTCCAACTTTTGAAGGCTGGATGCCTTATGGAAATGTGATGCCGTAAAGTTCGGGAGAGACTAACAGCAAAAGCCCGTTCAAAAAAAGAGTATTCTTGCTTAAAATTTTCATAAGTACCTACTTACCACCAACCAACCTATTTTTGTTTTAAATAAAAAACAATATCTATGCCATATCTCTCAAATAGAATGAATCAGCAAGTTATTTTGCACTGTCGTCGTGATCGTTTCATGAAACTATTTGTTATCAAAAGTTGTTAAGACAGGTGACATAGGTGATAATAGTTTGATTTATAGAGTACCTACCTAGGTACAAAGTTTATAATTGCGCGGCCAGCGAGGACATCAAGAACCTCAGCGCAGCGCAGGTGGCAAGACGGGGAGTCAAGTTTCAAAACAACTATGCACTCACCCGGAAGCACCTTTATGATATTTCACAAGAAATTCTGGTTTCTAGAAACCCAACAGACATACGTCGATCCGTCTGCAAAACTAGATCCTATTAAAACTAATCTGTTAGATTGATCTTAAACGAAGTAAATCGGTTACGGCACCAATTCTGAGATCTGAGTCATCCCAGACCTTGGACCGGTGGGTAAATTCTTATTCAATTGGTGGCCTTTAAAACGTAACGTGTTATTTGTGTAAATTGGACAATAACTGATTTTTTTCCATAGAAACAGAACGAATGTGAGAGGTTTTGAGACCTTGAAATGTGAATAATTAGTATGTAGCGTTATGTAAACTGTGTTCGCGAAACTAATTATTTGTATAAAACTAACATAAGCAGCGTATGCATCTTACAAAAAGTAATAAATAAATAAATACGAATTACCTATCACTTTTATTTTCAAATATATATTGTACAATGTGTATGAGACAGAGCAGAACTTGGCACTTAAAGTCGTAAAGCTCAACTTGCTATAAACTCTTAATAACTTATTTCATAATTGAAGGGGTGAGAACAAAAAGGGTTTAACTGATTTTTTCACAAAATGACTTATGGGTATCGTTGGATTCAGCGTGAATAGTATGTACAATAATACATTATCAAAATACCGAAATGAGGCTTAAATCTCGAGATTTTGAGTCTAAAAGCGGTTTATCTGTGACAGGAATACAGTTCGCTGAGCATAAAAACATTATTATATTTATTTTATTATAATATATTTTTACAGTAATTGTATGAATTAGTACTATATTTAGTATTTTAAAATAGAATTAATACATTTTCAAGCAACTGAAACTTACATAAACCTCTTCTATTACCTTATAAGTACTCTACAGTAAAATGAAGCTGTTGAAGTTTAAAGTCAATTTTCTCGAAACTATCAATTTGACAGTTAAACCCTTTTTATTCTCAACCCTTCAATTATGCTCCCGATAACATTTTTGGCAGGGTGAATAAAAAATGTCAAAAAATGTCAGATATATCCAATAGATATAGAAGATAATATATAATATAAAGAAGAAATATAGAATATAATAATATAAAGATAAGTATGAGATTTCACCTGTTCTCAATAGCCTCTTCTGGTAGATAAGTATCTATTCCCACTATAAATATGATAGGTATAGTTCTCGCCACTTAAGAAGAACGCTGGCTGTTGACCTCTGGACTAAGGAATTTTTAATTCCTGCTTATTCCAAAGTACTAAGAATCTACAGTTATTATACAATCATAATAGGTACTAGCTACTTAGTAGGTAGGTACTGTGAGAATTTGTAAAAAACCGCTTCAGATCAACGGCCGGCGTTCTTCTAGGAACTACACTCCGCCACTAACTCCAAGCCACTCATGAGTAGGATAAAAATAAAAGCAACAGGCAGTTTTACGTTTTTGGAGGTATATACAGGGAGTAACAAAAACCCTGTTAAATAAATGAAGTATGTGTACAGATCATTACAAGTAGTCATATAAAAATGTCTAACAATACCTAAGTTATACGTATCTGAAGTTACACGCAGTATCTAAACACAAAAAAATAATACAATTTCCCAAAAATGTTTATGACACAAGCCGTGCCTATTTTTAAATAGCTAAGTAACTAAGGGAAGAGCAAACGCGGAACCGACAAACGGGAGCCGCCTTTGTCGGCTCTTTTGTAGGATGCCGCTCCTGCAGCTGTGCCTACGGGGAAATGGGGTGCGCGGGCGGCGTGGCATCACTCGGCATAGGTGCGGCGCGGCCCGCGGCTTAAACTCAGTCGCACGTGCTCTCTCATGCAATTTAGTCGTTTCCAGTTTGATCGTCGCGAATTTAGTGTCGAGTGTGATGTCGTATTCTAACGACGAATACTACAATATGTTAATGTGCCTTGGTAGAAGCATTTGTGTGATGTGTTTTTGAAAGCTCTTTTAAGAGCTAAAAATGATGTACCTATCTTGTTTCTTAACAATACAAAATCACACGTGAATTCGATTGTTTAGCCTTTGCTTGACGTAAAATGATTAGAATATGTCAGTGCGGCAGAACGGCGCGCAGCACTTGTGTGCTTACCACTATTGGTCAAAGAGACCTTTTACGTCATTAAGTTAATATAATAATATAAAGATAAGTATGAGATTTCACCTGTTCTCAATAGCCTCTTCTGGTAGATAAGTATCTATTCCCACTATAAATATGATAGGTATAGTTCTCGCCACTTAAGAAGAACGCTGGCTGTTGACCTCTGGACTAAGGAATTTTTAATTCCTGCTTATTCCAAAGTACTAAGAATCTACAGTTATTATACAATCATAATAGGTACTAGCTACTTAGTAGGTAGGTACTGTGAGAATTTGTAAAAAACCGCTTCAGATCAACGGCCGGCGTTCTTCTAGGAACTACACTCCGCCACTAACTCCAAGCCACTCATGAGTAGGATAAAAATAAAAGCAACAGGCAGTTTTACGTTTTTGGAGGTATATACAATTGAAGGGTTGAGAATAAAAAGGGTTTAACTGTCAAATTGATAGTTTCGAGAAAATTGACTTTAAACTTCAAGGGCGTCATTTTAATGTAGAGTGCTTATAAGGCAATAGAAAAGGTTTATGTAAGTTTCAGTTGCTAAGCGAACTGTATTCCTGTGACAGATAAACCGTTTTTAGACTCAAAATCTCGAGATTTAAGCCTCATTTCGGTATTTTGAGAATGTATTATTGTAGATAGTTTTAATCCAACTCTATCTAACAATACCCATAAGGCATTTTGTGATCGGTTAAACCCTTTTTGTTCTCACCCCTTCTATTATACACCTGCCTATTAGATATACTCGTAGTATGCTTACCACAAGTATTACAATATTTTAGCCACTGTTCCGAAGTCTCGATGAATCAACGTTCAAGCCTTGAGACCGAAGATTACAACTACCAAAGTATGAAGCTATAAAAATGCAAGGACCGAAGCTAATACTTACATCAATAACAAGTTGCTGCTGTAATTAGTTAACGGTGTACCTGATAATACCGTACGGTGCTCGGTGGGCTAATGTTGCGCTATGCGGTTTGATACGCGTATCACTTCATCGCCGCAAATCCACAATTCTTGGATCTATGTGCAAGATGCAATAAAGTATTGAATTTCAATTAACCTATTCATGTGGGAAATGAATCAGCATTGAGTCGAAGGACTGCAAAGGGACGTGCTTTTCCGTTGAACGCATCGGCAGTTAAATCATTAAGTTTATGAGTGTATATGTGTTTAGACACAATTAGATAATTGTATTAATTTATTAAATTACAATTATTGTAAATTTAAAAGTTTTCCTTTGGTGGATTTATAGCTAGCTATTGTAGACTTTACAACTAAGCAAATTTCCTTTCTTTTAGTAAAGGAAATTCATGAATATTATCACGAAGAAAATTTCCTTTACAGCTGTAGACAGTAGATACTTTTAACCATACGCATATAACTCATAATAATTTACGAGAGTTTAGTTACATCAAAATTATTGACATTTCGTTTCACAATATTACACTAGCATAAAATTGTTGTCTGAAGTGCTCGCTCCAAAACCGCTTTGAGTAACAACACAATTTGAGTAAGTACTTTCTCACAGTTTGGCGTTATATTTCTATATATTTTATTAAATTTTGTCTTTATTGTTATAGCTATATAGTACCTATTTAATTTTCTACGATTTAGTAAGCATACCCGCTCCGTTACCACCCTAAACCCAGAGGGTAAGTGAGCGAGTGTGCTGATTGAAAAACAGCGATCTGATTCATGTGATAAAAAATTACAATAGGTAATTTTTTTAAAATAAATTAGTAATACCTATTTATTTATTTGTACTGCCATCGATCGATGTACGTCTTTCTTTGATTAATAATATAATTTTATCTGCCTAATCAGTGTTATCAAATTTATATGTCGGATGTATTTTACAAATACTGCGTGGTTTTTGTTGCAGAGTTTTATTTTAATGGTGCGACTTCTGTTCCTGCTAGTTCTAGGACTTGGTGTACAAGAGCTCACGTTTGATATCCACTCGTAATGCTTATTATGCATTACCTATAGCGAACTGCAAGATTGCAAAACTAATATAATATACTCTACTAAAGAGCAAAATAAGATTGGTATGCTTTTATTTTTACCTTATTTTTGAGAGACATCAAATGACAGCAGGTTTTGTTTAACTCATAGCGGGTCCTACTGGTCAAGCAAGTCCATACAGGAGCCGAGCATCACATCGACCAAATTTGGAATACGTGACTTCAGAATGAAGCCTGACGCTTTGTAATACATTCATACTAAAGGTCATCAGGTAGCTTGGTACGTATTTTGCAGTTGCAGTGTCTAATAGGTGCCTTTTTTTGTTGTACCTACCCATCTCATCTAATGTACATTCATAATAATAAATAAATAAATATTTGTGGACACACAACGCCATCTATACCAAAACTAAGCAAAGTTGGTAATATGGAATTAAATAACTGATAGAATACTTACTTATATATTTATTGTTTGTAAATACTTACATAGAATACAATACAATAGAACACAGACACAGAACAAAAACTAATGTTCATCTCACAAATGTTTGTCCTAGGTGGGAATCGAACCCACAACCGATAGGTCAGAAGGGAGAGCTGAGCTACTACCAACTGAGCTATCAGGTCAGTCAATTTTCAAACATTAATTAGACTTAAAAGCATAATTCTTATCATTCATAACTTTATCACCATTTATATTTTTGAAATTTATAAAACAAATAAGTTTTGTTTTAATTTTTCCTTGCCGATATGAAGTCTCATAAAAAAAAAAACAGAAAAGTGATAACAACAATAAGTGTTAGGAGGGAGTGTTAAAAAATATATCTTTTAGTAGGAAATATGTTAATGACAGCCTCTGTGGTGAGGTGGAGGAACAGGTCGGCTCGTAACCCGGAGGTGGCGGGTTAGATTCCCGCGACAGGACAAGTATTTATGCACAGAAAAAAGGACAAATACTTGTTCTGGGTGTTGTGGGACCATGGTCCTCGTAGTTCCTGAGCCCCTAGATACGGGAAATCCTAGTTAGGGTCCAGGATCTATGTATGTGATCGTTGGGCGTTATTATCTTCTAAACCATAAAAATAAATCTCTGTTTCCCTTGGTCATCGCATATCGCTTCAACCGATGGAAAATTGTCACTGATTATTTTTTGTTGTGTTTTTATTTTCCGGATAAGGTTCTTATGAAAGAAAAAAATAAAATGTTTATAATGTTTTCACCACGCGGATGAAACCGTGGGGCGCAGCTAGTAATATATAAAAAATTACTAGCTGCGCCCGAATTGGTCATCACGCATCACATCACGGGTGAACGATTACAACATTTTCGCTAATTAGATTTTTATTGTGTTTATTGTTTTCAGGATAAGGTTCTTACGAAATAAAAATTAAGAAAGTTGAGCGGAAAAGTAGAAACCTTTGACCACGCGGGTGAAACCGTAGGGTGCGGCTAGTTTTTGTTAAAAATAGAGATACCTATTTAGAGATGGCAGAGCCTGATGTTTAAGAAAATAATATTCTTAAAGTTGCAAACAACAGAAATTTTTAAATACTATAGTACCTACTCACGAACTCAGAAACCATTCGCAGTGTGTTCGTTATTATCTACATATTTACATAATTATACACATTCAGGCTTTATTAGTTTGAGAAGTTTAAATGGTATTTTCTTAAAGCATAGCTAAAAATACCAAATTCGCCCTATTTACAAAAACACCTTTCATCATATAACCGCTTTTTTTTTTGTTTTTTTATGGGTCCACCACTTTTGTGTATTTAGCCAGTGTCAAGTAATTTATAATTTCTTTAAAAAAAGTGCTGGATTACATGCATGAGTGTGAGAAAGTGGTATAATGATAGTAAAACGTTTCTTTTCGTGTTGTTTCCAAAACTCCATAGAAGCTTCTGGTAAAGTTGCAACCACTTTACTAGGTGTCCTAGTAATCCAGCACTTAACGAATAAAATGCCACCAGTTTTATGCACTAACACTGAAAATAACACAAGTTTTGGAAAATAATACAATGCGGTGACGATCTTTTTCGTTTTCTCGCCAAAACTCCTAAAATCTCCTTTCAAAATTAACCAAAAAAAGTTTTGTTTTTATGTTTTGGCTCCACACTTTTGTGTATTTCGCCAGTGTCAAGTAATTGATAATTCAATTAATGATATTTCACGCAGATATGTGTCAAGTCACAGTCCAAGTCATCAAGTCAAGTCAGTAGCTTAGTCTAGTCTAAGGTCCGTATTACAGAATGATGCTCAGTCATCGATCGGTGCTCAAGCAGAGATTTCATTCACTAATTGATCACTTTATGAATGAAATCTCTGCTTGAGCACCGATCGATGACTGAGCATCGTTCTATAGTATTACCGTATGGACCTAAGTCACATTCCTAATGAAGTGGTGGCACCTTTACTAGAGCTTCTATGGAGTTTTGGGAACAACACGAAAATAAACCCTCATTATACCACTTTCCCACTTGGTAGGTCCCAAACTGATGAAAACGAAATTATCGTAATTTAGGCGGGAAAATGAAAAAGATCGCGTCGCCGCTTTGTACTATTTTACAAAACTTGTGTTATTTTCAGTGTTAGTGCATAAAATTGGTGGCATTTTATTCGTTAAGTGCTGGATTACAGGCATGAGTTTGGTAAAGTGGTATAATGATGGTGAAACTTTTTTTTCGTGTTGTGTCCAAAACTCCATAGAAACTTCAAGTAAAATTGCCACCACTTTACTAGGAGTATTACTTTGACTAGACTATGACTTGACTCGATGATTTCGACTGTGACTTGACACAATTTGCGTAGATATAATTATTAACTTGAAAAATTATCAATTACTTGACACTGGCTAAATACACAAAAGTGTGGAGCCAAAACATAAAAAGACATCCATGTTGACGTGACTCAGTAAATATGTCAGTGTCAACCTGACTTTCCTTCCCAGCCATTAGCCAAGTTGTCAATTCATTTTCAAAATTAGTTTGATGGGCGCATTCACCAGCAAAATATTCCGTACTTCTACTTCTATCATGGCGAGTGCTCCGGAAATTCAACAGTTCATCAAGGAAGCTATTTCCCAAGAAAAGGTGGTGGTGTTTTCAAAATCCTACTGTCCCTACTGTAAACTAGCAAAAGATGTAAGTACATAACCTACCCTACCTTTTTTTATCATCATTTCAATTCTAGTTTGTGAGTCATTACAGAAATACTTAGCTCAATCTTTAAAACGGGCCGTTTATTTAGTACTAAAATTACAGTGAAATTGTAGTATTCACAACACTCAATACATTAAAACTTTAAATAAACTACACTTTGCTTAGAGACGAGACTTCATATTTTCAGTTAATGGTTAAGGAATTCTATACATTTACAGGTTTTCTCTAAAGTGAAGCAGCCAATCAAAGTCATTGAGCTGGACCAGCGTGACGATGGAGATGTTATTCAAAGTAACCTGTCTCAAATTACTGGCTTTTCAACAGTAAGTAAACTTATTACATAGAGCAAAATGTAATTTGTTAAAAATAAATTATGGAACTCCTATAAAGGTGCTAATATGATATATGATTTTCTGTGCAAGTCATCTGATTATTGTTTGCCACCGTTTTATTAGTATTAAAATCCTGTGTTGTTATTATGCATACAATTCTCTGATTTAGTGCTATTAAAAAAACCATGTGCACAGTTGTAATTAACGGATATAGTAATTTATTCAACATAGTTTAAATGTCCACTGTAGAACATGAGCTTCCTCCTTATGAATGCCATTTTGATTGGCTACCTGTCTCCTGCTTCCAACTTCCAATATCTTAAAGTATCTGTGCTTATTAAATATTTAAACACAATGTATGCAAGAGATGTATAAATTTGTATGAATGCATGAGTCAATTTGACATCACCTATTTTGTGGCGATGTGATTCATTCATGATTTCATCATTTATTTATATGTAATTTTTATGTACAGACCTTGCTATATTCATTGTCAGGTTATCAGTTTGTGTTTGTGGTTTTAGTGGAAACAATGGTATGCCCTTGATAAATAAAACTGTTATGATGGGCATGGTATTATTTGACATAGTATTATTTTATTATCATTTCATAGATGTTCTTACATATTAAATTGAATGAAAATAATTATTTACTACTAGTTACGCCCCGTGGTTTCATCTGCGGGTAAAAAGTATTTTAATTTGCTCATCCCACAGGAAAATTTGACTTTTGCGGGATAAAATGTAGCCTATTAATGTTAATCCAGGGTATAAGCTATCTTAGTACCGAAGTTCATCCAAATCCATTCAGCCGTTTGAGTGTGAAGGAGTAACAAACTTACACACATACACACAAACACACATACAATCTTTCGCCATTATAATATGAGTGTGATGAAGCCAAAACACTGAACACATATTTTTTTAATAAATTAAATGATCTTGCTACTGAATTGTACAGTGTCATGTCATAAAGGTACAGTACCCGTAGTAGTATGGAAGATAAAATAAGTTAAAGCATGGAACATGACTAGAGAGAAAGAAATATGTAGTATTTTTACTGCCATCCTAATGCTAGTCAAAGTGTACTATTTAATAAATTGAAAATAATAATAACAATAATATATGTGGACATCTCACACAGCGCCATCTAACCCCAAACTAAACAGAGCTTTTACTAAGGGAACCAGATAACTGATACAATACTTGAAAATATACAATTATACAAAATAAGTAAAGGTAATAAAATTTCAGTTGTTTACTTAATGTTGTATATTGCTCTATTGCAGGTTCCTCAAGTATTCATCAATGGAAACTGTGTTGGTGGTGGATCCGACGTGAAAGCCCTGCTCGACTCTGGCAAATTAGAACCTATGCTTATTGGTTAAAAACATTATTTCAAATACAAAAAGTACAACATTTATTATTCAAATAAAGTACAAGTAACTTGTTAAATCTATAGGATGTATTCATTAATTTATATATTTGTTGTTGTTATGTATGTAAGTACTTATACATTAAAAATAACTTTTTATAGCCATCACCACAAACAACATATTTCAATATTATAGTGACAGTTAAAAAAATGCCATTATAGAACATATTTATGCCAATTTTCCTAATTTTTTATTCATTCAAATTGTATAAAGTTGATTTATTTTTATTTCACAAATATTGTAAGAAATAAATTATACATACATTTTTCTTTGCTGTTTCTTTGTATTATAGATTTCTTAAGTCATTATTAACTGTAGGATATAAAATTGATAATCGCAAAAAAAAAAGTTTAGGGCAGTGCCATTATTTTTATATATTTAATTATTTACATAGCCAAGAAGCTGGTTCTCGCGAAAATGTCCAATGGCAAACCTTAAGTAAGAAATAATATGAAGGGGGAAAAAAATCAACCTTCGACAATCAGGCCTTAAATTTTTTTTTTTGACTGTTCATAGAATCGCTTTTAGACGAATTATGAGCTTGCTCTTAATAATTAAAAATGGAAAGTAGGTACTGCTTACCTAAAGTATTATTTATTTAAGATTTAATGTAACGAATAAACGATTTTATTACTTGTAAGCTAGATAACGTGGCCCATACTCATGTTAAAATGATAATCATTATTTGAAATCCGTCGACGTCACCCTTAGAGACGAGTGGCACAGACGCGTCAAATTAATTCCAGAGATTCCGCTATAAATCCTGGGCTAAAGTCACTTGTCCCCCTCTAAACGGTTTAATACGCACACGGGATGAAAACATCAGGGCCCGCTCAAGGCCACGCGAAGCCTATGCTGTAGTAAAACAGTGACATAACTATGAATACCGTCCGTATTCATGGTAAATTTCGCGTGTTCGATTGAATTTATGATGTCGATTAGACTATCTAGCCCAAAACACCATTGATTAGGCAAAATAACTAAACCTTAAAGCAATCGATTTTCGCGTAATTTGCATTCATTAAACGATCTTTATTATAATACTTGACCGTAGGAATTAAAAAAAAAAAACAATATTGTTACGTATTGTTTGTTATTTATTTAATGTGATAAAAACGACAAAATCAATTACAATTACCACACAAAATATTTCAGACATTAACAACAAGCAAATCAGGGTTATAAAAATAATAAAAGAATCCAAAGGGCTATTACAATAATTATGTATGTTATTATTATATGTTACCATTATTTTATAATTAATGTTATATTAGGTCTTTACCTATGAAATTGCCGTTTTGTTTGAAAAAAGTTAAAGTATTTTTTTTTCGAACTTATTTATTTTTTTTATTCAAAGTAATCACCCCTGCAATCAATGCATCTTTGCCAACGCTGTGGCAGTTTATAGATGCCCTTCTTGAAAAAATCAGCAGGACGGGAGACAACAAACTCTTCAAAGGCGTTTTATACTGCCTCTCGGGAATTGAATTTTTTTTCCGCTAAAAAGTTGTCCAAATTTTGGAAAAAGTAATAGTCGATAGGCGCAAGATCTGGTGAGTATAGCGGATGAGGGAGGGCTTCCAAACGCAACTCATGCAGCTTAGAGACGGTCTGTTGTGCAGTATGGGGTCGCGCGTTGTCGTGAAGTAGCAGTGGAGACGACCGATTGACCAAAGCTGGTTGCAGACGTGCGAGTTTCGCCATCATTGTGGTCAGTTCTTCAATGAACACATCTGCAGTAATGCTCTCGCCGTTTTGTAAAATGCTATGATGAATCACACCAGCACTAGACCACCAAACTGTGACCATCACCTTTCTAGGGGTCATTTTTCGTTTTGCACATTGCTTTGGTACCGAACCAGGATCTAACCAACTTGCTGAGCGCTTTCGATTGTCAAAAAAAAATCCATTTTTCGTCGCACGTAACAATTCGGTTCAAAATTCCTTCATTTCTGTGCCTGTTAAGCAGCGCAAGGCAAGTCTCGACGCGTACGTTGCGCTGGCGATCGTTAAGTTCGTGAGGCACCCATCTATCAAGCTTTTTTATCTTGCCAATCTGTCGCAAATGGACCAATATTGTTTTGATGCTAACATCAAAAGCTGCTGCCAGCTCAGCTATAGATTGAGATTCATCAGCTTCCACAATCGCCTTTAATTCATCATTGTTGACCAAAGTTTCCGGACGACCACGAGGTTCATTTTTCAAGTCAAAATTCCCAGAACGGAACCGAGCAAACCAATAACGGGTTGTACGTTCGTTTGTACAGTTCTCTCCGTAAACGTCGTTGATGTTACGTGTCGTTTGTGCCGCGTTGGTGCCACGACGGAACTCATATTCCATAATTACACGAAATTTCAAAGTATCCATTATGAGGAAAAATGTTGAAATGTAATGAAAATACAACGCTAATCAATAAACAAAAGACTTATATTGTAAATAGAATGTCATATTTTTAAAACAAAATTAATTTGAATTTAGAATTCATAGCCAATCAAAACTTTTTTTTGTTTGAAAAAGTCTGTACTGCAATACGGCAATTTCATAGGTAAAGACCTATTATTTAAATGGAAATGAATATTCTGTAATTGCCGTTTCATTCTATGTCCGACTTAATAATAACTTCGAGTTTGAGTACTGCAAATAATTATTATACACCGTTTTAAGGGGGAAAAGCCGTCCCACACGCGAAATAACTAGAACGTAATCTGTGTAACTATACTACGCGATATTATATCTCCTATGTCATTGATAAAAGCGTCGTTTTTGCGTAACACGAGGGTGTATTGTGTCAATTAAGGTGAAGAGTGTGCGAATGAGAGAGGAGATGCCGGAACCCTCGTCAGTCTCCGCCGCCCTAGCAACGGTTCGCGCGCCCGCCGCTAGTAGGCGCTGCGAGCCCGCCCTAACAACATGCTACAACACTTTATTTAGCAAATATTTATGTAAACAAACTGTATTTTGTATTATTATATGAAAACAACGCCGTTCCTTGCCATGTGTTGTGTCTGTTGTGGTCATATGATGTTGTAGTCGTGATTCTAGATCGTCATGTGTTTGTGTGGTGGTGTGAGTGAGCGAGCTTAAGGTAAGTTATATTTTCGTTTTCCTTTTGTTGGAATTAGAATCTTGGGGTCCTCCTAGTCTTTGGGATTACGTTATGAATAATGGTATCTCTTTCTTAGCATAACCTGGTATTACTTAGTACTTACTTACTACCTAAGTACTTCGAGCTAAGCTTTCACTCATTTATCTAAACTAGGTACAGTTCAGATAAGTTGTGTGTATTTATTGAAACTGTTTCTTTTTCATATATTTTACGACAGTAACGTTCGTTGTGCCTTATAATAAGAAATCTCTCATGTTGAAAAAGTATTTTTTGGGTAGCAAAAACTAGGCTAATATTTCGATGGTATCATTTCATAAGTTTTTTTTTTTTTTTTTTTTTTTTTTTTTTTATATTGAGGACGTGACGAGCTAACCGTTCGCCTGATGTTAAGCGACACGGCTGCCCATATCAGTTGCAGTGTCACTCGGAACTCTAAAGTATAGAGTTTCGCGTGGCACTGCACTGCGCACGTCATCCTGAGACATCAACACAATCTAGTAACAAGATTACTAGACTGTGAGATCAGGTCATAAAGTCTCATTTGCCCAGTAATTTCACTAGCTACAGTGCCCTTCAAACCGGAACACAGTAGTGCTTGCGCACTACTGCTTGGCGGTGAAGTAAGTTAATAATTTTTTATTTTTTAATTAAGTTCTTGATGTAAAAGTTTTACTCTTTCAGACAAACACAGACGTAATAAATGTACCAGTTTCTGAAGTTATTGTCCACACACAGAAAAAGAGAAAGGGAAACTATCAGCATTTATTTTTGCTTCACCTAAACGCAGTAAAGCTGTTTTCACGGAGGTCGCTCCACCAGTTTTCATACACGAGATCTCAATCTTGCGTATTAAAACTGGTATTAGATAAGCCATAGGTAATATTATAGTTACCAAACTATAATATTAAGAAGATTATGTTAATGTTATTTTTTTCGCTTCGGCCGTCTATGAAACTGGAGTTTGTTTGCGTAGGTCAGGAAATGGATCTTTATGACGCCAGTATTTTAAAACTTTACCTTCCGTAGCACAGGCTCATCTTACTGATATTACAAACGCGAAGTTTGTATGTTTGTTATTGTTACACTTTCAACTCAAATGGTTGGACGGATTTGAATGAAATTTGAAATATACTGGATTAACACAGGCTACTTTTTCAACAGCGGGTGCAACCGCGTGGCGCTGCTAGTGCTGTTATAGTAGATGGCCGTGACCATACCCCACCAATTGAGATCTAATCGGATGTAGTAAAATTGTGTGCTAGTTTTTGTTAGGTAAGCGCACAATTATCTTGTGGCAAACAATATTGCAGCATGCGGTATATCACGTAGTCTATACGCAACCTAAGCCGAACGAGTCCAATAATAGGGCTGTAGCGGCGCGGCGGTCCGTGAAAAGGAAAGGTTCATTAGCTAGAGGAAGATAAATCGTGCGCGAAGCAAACAGGCGACATGCAGACCGGACAGGACGATCTTCATCTGCTTGTAATGAAACCTATGAGAAGTGGATTTTATGAGACTTGGATAAACTTATATACATTATTGCTTATTGCGAAAAATTAAGCGTGTTTTGTCATCCCTGTGTAACGCGCCGCTACTGCCGCTGGTGCATGTAAGATACCAGAGGTCTAATAGTCAGCAGGACAGTTTCATGTGAAACTTCAATGCAATATTCTGTTTTACTGTCAGGTTAATTAATGCGCCTAATCATTTATTCATAGCAAAATACTCAAATACTAATTTATTGATGAGCTCGGTAAAAAAAAAAAGGTTTATTACTGAAAATGCTCATTTGACTACAGTATTGTGGAAAGTGACGGTGTCTATATGTCATAGGTCAATGTTAAGACAGGGTTGTCTGGCTTTTCGGTCCAAAAACCCAGTCATAAGGTTAACAATTTTGTTGACAGCTTGTACTACTTATCCTAAAATATGATGCTGTCAACATAATTATTGATAGACATAATAGATTTGTTGATTGTATCTAAGTACTTACGTATTGCTATTTAATAAATTTGCTCTTAAACCAGCTACGCCTCGCTGAATCCGGCTGAAGACAATACCATTTGCGTAATGATACTGGTTCCCAATCCACCATCAGCACACATAAACTGCAAAATACACAAACAGAAGAGATTTTCGAGCCGAAGTATGTTAATATAAACAAAGACTTCCCGCTTCTCTCTAAAAATGCGGCAATACCTACTACGAAAGGAATAATACTCTTACTACAAAAGGGATACTACGAAGAGAACGAATATATGCCCAAGACTAGAAAAACGATAGACTGCGTGCTCAAAATAAAAAAGTGAAGAAAAAATGAAAGGTGACAAAATCGTGAAATCATACCATTCCACCTGCAATAAAACGCTATGATGAAGAGCGTATAATGTTGTCCATTGTTTGTTCATCCATCCTTTTACTTTAGCCAACAATTGAACTATTTTGAGCATAGAAGAAATGTCGAATGCACGAAAATAAAGACTCTGATCGCGCCACCTATTCATGAATAAGAAATCCGTGCTAAATACATTTTGGTTTCCCTTTGCAGTTTGGTGCAAGCAATCTATATTGTTCTTTTAATCTGAGATAAAAAGCGTAAAAAGAAAAGTTTAGCGAGGTCTGCCCATTGAATTAAAACGGCTACGCAGCCTTTCTTCTACGGCGTAGCGTATTCGACGTAGAGGTTACTTTGGGCGGGAAGGGCTCATAGCGTGAGAGCTACTAGCAGCTACGATGCACTTAGTTAATTTTATTTCCTAACTAACTTATTTGTTAAATCGTGGATCATCAAAGCGTGAACTACATTTTAATATCATATTATAGATAGAAAATGCTTTATTGCACAAAAAACAAATGTAGATACATAGGCGAACTTAATGCTAGAGAGCATTATCTTCCAGTTAACCTGGGTGTAACGTGGAAATTTTTTGCAGGGCAATGCAACGCAGCTTAAATATAGATTGTCTAAATAACATATAAAAATACTAACATACATTTATATTTATTATTATAAATTTTTTTATATTTATTTGTATAAAAAAGTACTGGTAATTTAAGGGTTCAAAGTATACGTTACTGAAATAGCTTTTTGATTATTATATCTATTTATTGGTTATTCCTACCAAATCGCGTGGGTTTGCTTTGTATTTTAAAAAGTTGGGAACCCAATCATACCCGAAATGAAATATTATTAAAGTTTGGGGCTTATATTGGTTTGGGTTAGCAACTAATGAATTATATAAAACTCACATATTTATGATGACCATTAATTTAGGAGCATTCATTTCAACCAACCTTTTCCACCCATACGCAAAAAGTAATAATAAAGTGTATATCTACTTATTTATTTATACTGTTTTAACACGAGTCGTTTAGGGAATAATTTCTAACTATAACTCAAACTCCCATGAAAAATGTATAATATAGAGATTCAAACTTTCATCAAAATCTTTACATTCGTTCTAAAGAGAAAGCCAAACAAACAAATATAACTTTTTTACTTTAATTATTAGTAGAGCTTAAAATTCAGACGTCAGCTCCTTGCCTATAAGGTGGGCGGACAGCACAGCCCTCGTAATATAAGGCGGGCGGCAGTCAGTCGCGGCCTCAGAGCGGCGAGCGCGCCCGCTACGTTACGGCTACAGTGAGCTACGTCGTAGCCCGCGCTACGTGAAACTTTTGCCGGACTACGACTTTACTACAGCGACTAACAACTTAAATTCATTTAAAATTGTGACTAAATAGTTGCTGTAATTCATCTGAAGTAGACTTTTGGTAAGATTTTATAAGACTATTAAAATTTTAACGTATTGCCATAAAGATAGTTTTTGATTGAAGGAAAAAAATAGAACATTAGTTTATATATTTAAAATATATTGGATAAAATAGCGGTTACATAACACTTCCAAATTATATTTGTTGTCGGTATAAATGTATATACGTGTAGATGCAATCATTAACGTAATTAAATAACCATGTTATTAAATGATATAAAGAAATAAAAACACAACGATTATTTATTCAAACACGGCTAAATTGCCACCGAATTTCCACACAATCAATTAAGTAACGCTACCAGAGCCTATTATATCCAGGTAAAAAAGCGTCCATAATGATTTACCAACATGCTTAAATTTAAACCAGCCCTTCTGATGTTGTTGACGCGCACTCAACGTTATGAGAGGAAACGCTGATTTTTATAACGAAAGCCGTTTACGCTGAGTACCACGAGCCTAAAGAAACTTCTGGAAAATTAAGAATAGTTCTCGCAGGAAAATAACGAAGCACCGCACGAAGCTGCAGCTTTTTCCGCTAGTGTAAAAATTAATGTCAATTTATTTGTTTGTGTGACGTTCACGATGAAGCGGTTGATAGATTTGGATGAAATTTTTTACACAAATTGCTAATACTACCAAGATAAATATAAGAGTTTTATCCCAGAGAATTAAGAGATCTCGCGTAAAAACGGGTAAATATTAGATAAAGCTCCAAATCAACTTTAATAACAACATGAATAACAAAGCTTACATTTCCAGATTACACCTGTATCAGAAACGACGTCTAAGTACTCTCAATTTGTCTAATAATTTTTCGTTTACTCTCGATCGCAGCTCAAGATTACTGCGGGCGGAATAGTAAGGCCGTAAATTGGTAATTACCACAAACGAGCATATTATATCGTCAATGTTGGTATTACGTGCTTCATTTTCTTGGTCTACACGTGCCTTCTACTTTAACCTTAAGTCTGTGTCTCTAGCTGTAGTGCACTTGAGTACTTTAGTACCAGTTAATGAGGTTTGGATAAAGGATTTTTGTGACGAGACTTCGTTTGAGCAATCAAACGCTCGCTCTCATGTGTGTGCTCGTCATTTTGCGTTTAACTAAGTAGGCATACCATTATACCACTACAACTAGCTTTATTTATTTTATGGTATTTTTTTTTACAAAGCTATTTTGAGTTTAGTATTGAGCTCGTAGTGAAATGATGCAAACAAGCTGGTGCCTTGACAACCAACCTGATGGTAAGGTGTCATCGCCGCTTATGAGGGTCTGTAACTCCAAGGGTGATGACGGTGCGTTCTTTAAAAATATTCTACCCATTAACCTTACATTTTATAATAATAGAAAAGAAGTTCCAATCTTGTTTTTTTTAAATATCCCTTTACACGGTTGCGTTTTAAGTTCACGAAATTAAATTCTCCTTTGTATTAAAAATCTTTCCATGTACTACCAAGATATTTATTATGGTATTAATATTACAATTAATATTAAATTACAATTATTTTTTTACATTTACGTATTGGTAATGGAAGCTTTGCAAACAACAACTCTTACTATCTAGCTTACTACTAATTCCGAAGAATTATGAAAAGAAAAAAATGAAAGTGATATCCGTCGCATTTTAATGAAGCTCTTAAAAACCACTCGTTAATCTCCCGAGATAAATAAATCCATGATTTTCGCGAATTACAAAGTTTTGATGGAAAAATATATTAATTAAACACCGCAAATGCGCCAGTTGGGGTGGGCTCATCAAAAATGTATAGAATTCGTATGATTTACATAAAAGTCATTTTATTGCCTCGAAAGACAAACAGAATGGGATATTAGCTGTCGG
Source organism: Ennomos fuscantarius (assembly GCA_905220475.3). Lineage (NCBI taxonomy): Eukaryota > Metazoa > Arthropoda > Insecta > Lepidoptera > Geometridae > Ennomos > Ennomos fuscantarius. The sequence continues at coordinate 8,090,571 of HG992039.1, forward strand.
ACTGAATCGTGAATTGCGGCGTGGACCGTTATATGAGTACTTACTTATCTACCTACTTAGTAATCAGTTACAGGAGGCTGTCTCACTTTCTACGAATTCGATTGACTCAAGCGTGGCCTCACGAAAATTCAACGAAACGATAAAAGAATATCTAACTCCGCTAATTATTAACGTGGTTACACTAGATATTTTTTATAAATTTGTATGAAATTGCTTCATCTTCATTTATACTTTTACCAGTTGCTGTCCATGGTTTGTGAGAAATGTATCTCCATACTAAATCATCAAGATCGGTTCAGTAGTTTAGTTGTGAAAAGTTTACAAACAGACTGAGAGAAAAAAGGAGAGAGAGATCTGATAAATATTTGTACATTTCACCCAACCCGAAATCAGATAACTGATAGAATACTTATATACTTTTTGTTTGTAAATAGATACATAGAATACAATATAACACCCAGACACAGACCAAACATCGATGTTCAACACACATATGTTTGTTCTAGGTGGGAATCGAACCCAGAACCTACTGTTTAGAAGGCAGAGCTACTACCAACTGAGCTATCAGGCCAGTCAAACTACAAGCTACTTTCGAATTTGAGGGAATACCTCGAATTTTCTTACAGAATATGGTATATGGATGTAACTATATAGTTATTATGTCTTTGTTTTACCTATGTAATTTCCGATTTTTATGAAATAAGTTGCTTAAGGATCTTTTTCTCTATATTTTTTATTTCGATTAATCAAAGTTATCACACATGCAACCGATGCATCTTTGCCAACGCAATGGCAGTATTTGCCCTTATTATGCCCTTGTTGAAGAAATCTACTGGATGGGAGACAAAAAATTCTCCAAAGGCATTATGTACTGCTTCTCGGGTTTTTTTCCCGCTAAGACATTCTGGAAAAGTCTGTAAGCGCAAGGTTTGGACACTATGACGGATGAAGGTTCCAACCCCAGATCGTGTAACATGGATACCGTCTCGTCCGCTGTGGAGTATGAGGTCGCACGTTGTCATGCAGGAATAGGGGAGACGAGCTATTGACCAAAGCGGGTTGGAGACGTGTGACCAACATTGTGTTCAGTTCTTCACAGTACACATCTGCAGTAATGCTTATCCCGTTGGGTAAGGAGCTGTGATGAATCATACCGACGCTAGATCACTAAACAGTGACGATCACTATTCTAGGGGTAATTTTTCGTTTAGGTTCTGAACCAGAATCCAACCGACTTGCTGAGCGCTTGCGATTATACAGAATCCATTTTTCGTCGCAGGTAACTATGGTGTCAAAATTCCTTGGTTTGTGTGTTGTTGAGCAGTGCGATCATTGAGCTCGTGGTACACCCATTTGTCAAGATTTTTGCCTAATTTTACGCAAATGGACTACTATTGTTTTCATGCTAACGTCTAAAGCTGCTGTTAATTCAGCCGAAGATTGAGTATCATCAGCTTTCATAATTGCCTTTAATCCAACATTGTCGACCAAAGTTTTCGGACGACCATAAGATAATTTTCCAGGTTTTCAGAACGGATGCGGGCAAATCAATAACATGTGGTGGTGCGCTTGTTTATAGTGTTCGCTCGGTAAACGTCGTTGATTTTGCACGCAACAAGCCGCTTGTGCCGCGTTGCTGCCACGACGGTACTCATATTCCATAATTATTCGAATTTTAACGTATCCATAACGTATCCACGATGACGAAAAAGATTAAAATGCGATGAAAACATAACGCTAATCAATAAACATAGACTAAGAAAAAAAAACATGGTTTTAAAATAAAACTAATTTAAAATAGAGTTCTTAGCCAAACAAAAAATATCTAGATTTAAAATAGCCAGCACTGCAGAACGGCATTTTCATAGGTAAAATAAGACCTATTATTACACAAGAGGCGTCACTCAAGACAAACCTCTATTTATTTAGTAGGTGTTTTATTATTAATTTAATAACATGGCAGATTTTATCACAAGTCACAAGCGCTGACAACTCTGACAGGGGAGTTATTTTGTGGCCTGAATTTTACACGTTGTAGGTAATATTAAAGTCTCGTAAACGAAGAAATTCCTGTTACGCCACCGAAGTCAACTTTTTACATTAGGCAACTTTATGCGTCCTAGTTTCGTTAAGTATACTGTGTACGTTTCACGTTCAAACGTCTTAAACTTTTATGTTGCTCGACTGTTACTAACTATTCTTTCACATCTAAATTGTTTTACCACAGTTGTACGCTGTGGAAAATGTATAGAATTCAATTAAATACAAAGTCAATTGAAATAAACTCTGCAATAATTGCGTGATTTGTTAAGATTTGTACATAATACTCTAGCGTGCAGATTGAATAGCTGCATGATAGAATCTATACTATATCCTTCCCTAGAATTTGAATCTCTTTCATAAGAAACGTCAAGATCGGTTCAGCAGTTTAGTTATACGCATACTACACGACACACGCCACGTATCTCAGGTAAACGTACAGCCGGACACAATAATATTTAATAAATAAATAAATAACGCCCAACGATACATACCATAGATCCTGGATCATTGATAGTAGCTCTGCCTGTTCGATTCTCACTTAGGACAATCATTTTTGTGATGAACATAGGTGTCTGTTCTCTGTTGTATTTTTTATTTTATTTATTTCACAAAATCCACAGATCTTAAGCTAAGATATAGTTTCGTAGTAAGTAAGTTATTAGAACTTATATCCAATTACGGATTTACTTTATTTTATAAAATTCCATGTTGAAAATAGAGAGCAGAAAGTACAAACTTAAGTAGGTTACAATGACAAGAAGGAAATGGAAGAGGCAGGTAATAACTTAATTATCATACTAATACATAATAGCACACGATAAAATACAATGCAATACAATTCTATGTATGTATTTACAAATAAAAATGATATAGGTATTCTGTCAGTTTTCTGGTTTCTATAGTACAAGCTTTGCTTAGTTTCGGACTAGATGGCGCTGTGTCAAACTTCCATAAATATTTACTTACTAGAGGCGCCCCGTGGTTTCACCCACGATTAAAAGAATCCTATGTGTTAATCCAGCGTCTTAGCTATCTATCATTCCAAGTTTCATTAAAATCCATTCAGTAGTTTTTGCGTGAAAGAGTAGCACACCTCCATACATACAAACTTTCGCGTTTATGATATTAGTAAGAACCTATTTACTTCATTGTTGATAATCCAGGTTACTTTAGAATCCGGGGGCGAGTTGGCTGGACTGCAGTCGCGACCCCTTCTCGCCCCGGTACGGCGGACGAGGGCTCACGGGGGGGTTTTAGTGGGTTCGAGTCCCACATACCCCCTGCCACCACGGAAAAAAAGTGCAAGGGCATTTCCCCCTCAAAAAAAAAGGTTACTTTAGAATAAGTATACGATATATATACATCAATAAATCCCTCACGAAGAATTTGAACAAATGTCCGATGTGGTTGGTAAAGTATTCAATGAGCCAACGTAATTATGTCGAGTAAGTTGGCGCATTCATTACCCGTGTTGCTTTTAATATTCATCAGGCGGTGAATTGTTTGGTATCGTTAGGGTAGATCCTCTATTTAGTTATTATGTGAATATGATACCTAATAGATATAAAACTGAGGTGTCCCTGCCAAAAATTTGTAGAATACATAAGTTTTTATTACTTGTATTTTATTAAAGCAGCTTTCAAAAAACTTTGGTTGCGATTTTTTATGGCCGCTTATAATATTTTATAAGTAGGTATATACAATGACAAATGACATGAAATGAAATGACAAATGAATCAAATGTTGGTGGTGGACCTTACTTGATTTTTTTAATACTAAACATGAAGAACCGTAGTTATAGTATCTACTTATATTTATCTCATGTGAAGGACAAAAGAGAAACAACTTATAGTCACACCCAAAACATTTGTATTAGGCACAGTATTATGTACTTACTTAAAAAATCCAAATACAAAAACGACAAAGTTGGCCGCAGGCATGTACAAAACCACAACTACAGCCTCGATTCCTGGCCATCCAATTTAGGAGATTAGAAAAAATCCTTTTGGCCATTCGACTATTCTGATAACGAAAGAGATATCGAAAGAAAGAGAATAGTGGCGTTGTCAGAAAAGAAAAGAAATCCTACATCAAAAATCTACCTTATAAACTTTTTGACAATCCTGGCTCTTTTACTTTAGAATGGTAAAATTCTGCACGAACACAAATTACATGGAAATTAGTGTACCTAAGTTCATTTCGAGGGAGCCGCAACAAAAGCTCCCTTGTTCACAAACTTGCAAAGTTCATTTGTGTTTGACAAATTAGAGCCGCAAGATTTATAGAATATATTATTCTTTTATTGTTTCAGATGCTGAATCGGACGTTGCAACAGCTTAACTCAGAAATAACGTAGCTTCAGCGGCTAAAACCTTAAGCTTTTACACAAATATAGTACAAAAGTATCGAACTTAACATAGCCCATCGCATTTATTTTTACAAGGCAAAGCTATTTGGTAAACCGTCGCTATTTTCTACAATATATTAGAGAGGAGATAGGGTATTTAGTGGGAGTAGTTTTATCGGAGAAAACAATGGTAAGGGGTGTCGTAAAGCATCGATATCTCGGTGGTTGTGATTTTGCTAAGGTTGTGTGAGAGTAGAGGTAGGTAGGGGTAATGTGCGAAGATAAGGAGGAGACGAGGAGCGAGGCGGCGGCGGCAGCGCCGAGTCCTCGGAGGCTGTGCTGGCCGCGCCGCCCGCCGGCGCCTCTGCCCGACACCAGGGGGCTCTGTTGCGCCAAGCTACTCAGAAAAAATGGGAAACCTAAGAAGGTGAGCGTAACTCACACCAACATTATCTTATTTTACAAGTAATAAATTACGCCATTCGCTTCGAATTTCGCAGTGAAGCTTTGATATGTTTATTTATGAACCATCTTGGTATACTTTCAGAAAAGATGTTGACGTATACTATAAACATGTTAGGAAGCTGTTTAGTGTTTAGAATAGGTATATTTGTGAGTAAGTAATACAAATAAGAAACGTTTGTTAAACAACATACCTACACCATTCAAGTTATTTAGCAGGCATTGAAATGAAATAATAAATAAGTTATACAAGGGGCTAAAATGGGCACACAGCAATTATAACGGATTTTAGTCACCGTGCTTACGCTTTCTTTACACTATGATTGCAAGTAAGCAAAATAATCCTATGCTTTAAATATTAAATGCCTAGTCCATTTTATTAAAAATTTAATATACAACTTATATCTTGTCCTTATTTCGTTCGTAACATTGAATATGTGCTCCAAAGTGTTGAACTTTGATATTGGTTGGAAGGTTCATCTAAACACGTAAGAAAAACTCCTTCCGTAAATGAACACACTTGTTTTTCGGTCCTCCACTTCATAAACCTTTTGTAAGTATTTAAATAAATGCTTTGTGACTTTCAGGGCAACAGATTGAAATTTATTTCTTTTTCTTTCTCTTTCACGCATATGAAATACTCCATTCATACTTGATAATCATGAATCACATTTTCACTGTTGTAAAATAAACAATGGTAAAAAAACAAATTGTAGTTACAGAAAAGAAACATCAGAAACAACGCTTTATTTTTATTTCTTCTGTAGCCGCAACGCAATGCACACTGTCTACCAAAATGATAGTCACTTTTACATCCATTTTCAAAAATAAAATGTTCTTTTTTTAAAACAGTAATTAGTTGAGTTTTTATTTGTGATTATACACAAAAGCAAAGATATACACGTTAGTAATTACGAGTCTACAAAATGAAAAAGTCTTGCATAGTATTGTAATAGGTAAAAAATAAAAATACTTTGTACCTCATACTATTTTATAACCCGCCCTGGTACAAGAGAAATGAAAAAATTATAATTATTATGATAATACAGAGACATTACCACAACATCATTCAAATAATATTCCACAGGGAGATTAAGCTATCTTAACACAAAATTGACGAACAAACTAAACACTCGCAACTAATAAGATTTCCTTGAATAACAACCAACTTTATAGTTATAGACGAAATGACCACAATTCCATGTCTAGTTTAATAATAGTTAGCAAACTTGTAAGGGTATTCTTGTTATTTAAATGAAACATCGACCCGACGGAAAGGTATCACCCATATTTCAAGGTAGAGCGCTTTTAAGCTCAATATAATCGAAGTTTCGCCAAACTTTTAGACACGGCGGTTGACTCGCGTCACACTTAAGAAATACGTACGCCTGAAGGCTCTACCACACGATCTTAACCTCATATCTCATTTCCTAGCGCGTTTACTACGTGTTCCTCAATTACACATATATCTAGTTTCGGGACCCACGTCTAAAAGAGATCCGTTGATGCGCACTGTGTTGTTATACTTTATCGTTGTGAATAAAGCCTTTAGTATCTTCCTTGAAGCTTCTTCTCGGTCATAAATTCCGAAGCGGAGTCATTAACCTTCATAAGAACCTCTTTTGAGGCCATGTGAATAAGGAATTATGACTTCAGGCCGTACATATAAAAAGATACGAGATATTACTAAACTAAAATGAATAAATTTTGAATCATGAAAATGCATCTGTATTTACCGAGATATAATAAAAATATATAATATATACATTTTAGGACTATGAGAGAAAATGTGCTTAATAATCTATATCCCTACTAAAATATAAAATTAAACGTTATCAATAGATAAAAAACAAATAAATATATTAGTTTCGTTTTTGTGTGGCTTCGACACTAAAACGGCTGAATCGTTTTGGATGCAATTTGCAACACAGATTGATTAAACTACTAAAATCAGCATGAAATAGTTTTTACCCCAAAAAGTTTTTTTTGCTGTAATAATCACGTACTGTACGTTTGAACACCTGATTTGGCGAGTTGGCGACTATACGTAAATTTATTACAGTCATCTTAAGCAACGGTGTGGCCGAAGATCACGTTAATCTAGAAGCTACCTATTCACTCTGACTTTGAAGACATCTGGGCTATAAGATTCAGGAAACACAGAAGATGGCATCGAGTTCCATTACTTAGCAGTGCGAACTATAAAAGTGGGTCCGAATCGTTTAATACGAATTAGCGGAATGTTTACTGTGAAAGGATGACATTTACCCGAACTTAAAATAAAAATAAAGAGTCTTCAAATCGAGAGTGAACAGGTATATTCTAGGCAAGCGTGTTACATCCTAGACCGCATCACTTACCAGCAGGTGCGATAGTGGTCAAACGCGAGCCTATCAAACAATAAAAAATAACTTTGACTTGTTAAGAGCTCTCCCAGGAAAATAGATAAATACGTGAAAACACGTGGGTGCCTCTAGGAATGATAATAAAATCAACTTGATCGAGTTACTCCAACACTTCTATCCCTCATGTGACGATAGTTGGGGGGCGTGATATTATGTACATTGTGTTAAGGATCATAACCAGTAAGGCAAATAAGTTGGCGGTGGGAAGTTTCGATTAAATTAGTTCTGCTGACGTTCCGCGCAAGTTTGATTAACCCCTCTAGGGAAACGAGTGATGTGCAACGGGTAACTTTTATGATGGTCTATTTTAATTAGTTCGGCAACCAGCTAAGAATAGAAAACACTTTGAAAACCATTGCAGGGTTTCCTGGTCACGTTTTGATTGTCTTTAATCAATCACACTAATATATAATCACACTAATAATAATATAAAGGCGAAAATTTGTTCGTATGCGTGTACGTTTGTTACATTTTCACGCTCAAACGGCTGAACGGATTTGGATGAAATTTGGTAGATACAGTGGATTAACGCATATAATACTTTTTATCCGCGAGTAAAACCGCGGGGCTCAGCTATTATTTAATAAATTGATGCTTTACTTTTATATTTTTATTTTGATACATCAAAGTACACTCTGAGAATATTTTTGTATGCAATGGACAGACCATCTGTGACAAGCTTGAAAAGGTAACATTAGCTCGCGGTACGTTACAAGAATCTATTTAAAAAGTGACGAAACTTTTCATTCCACTGGTATACTTATGCCTAAGGCAATATTACTTATAGTAGTTAGCCTGTAATTAAGTTCTCTAAAATTATTCTAAAATAAAATGATCCGATTTTTCCCCGCGCTCTCGTTCACCATCTTATAAAAACATCGAAAAGAGATGTATTTCTTTGAATGAAACATCCGAGAGTGGTTGCAGTCACTATTTTGCAATTCTAAGTTTGGCGAAGAGGTTTCAATCTGAGTAATGTGTCTACGCGCGTACCTACGTACACTTTACGTATATATTGGAGACACGACCACGACCACATACATAATTTAGTAACAAGAATTGGACAAGTAGACAGCTCTTTGTTATAAAATAAATTCTCTAAAATTTAATTTCAGTTTAGTTACCTTTATAGTAACCTTTATAGCGTTATACAGAACTTGTGAATGTTATTATAGTTTTGGATATTAGAAATGTCAGTTAAAGAAATTTCATATTTTAAAAAACGTTGCAAAGGCAAAGCTAATGGGATCAAGAAAAGAAAAAAAATCCTTGATTTACGTCACTGTAAGTAGCACCCCGTAGTAAACTGTCACCCTAATTTTCCGTTAGCGCTAATGAATTTACGTTCAGTTCATTAAGCTTTGCATAATAATTACAAAAAAGTCTGATTTGCTTCCTCTAAAAGCGCTGAATTTGCTAATATGTAATTAAAAGTGTTTGAGACCTTTGTTGACGTTAAAATTATGCTAACGATAAAATCTTCTAATTAATAAGTTAAAAAATATAATAACGGCAATGGAAAATATTAAGGCAAAAGCCTAATTTAAAAAGCATTTCAAACTTCGAAGGTTCATAAGTAACTACTTGTAATTTTGTATTCTTTCCACGTCTTAACTTTTATTAACTACGCATTAGCGCATTAATTTCGATGTTTTGTCTACTTCTCTATGTGACTACTTTAACTTCTAAAGATTTAAATATCAATGGCAAAAGGGCTGAAAATCTATAAAGTAGTTTCACATTAACATAATCACGGGATAATCCCCTATCCGGGGCACGAAAATAGAGTGAGTTTCAAGTTTTTGTAACAAAAAATCTACTGGAGGATTAAATCCTCATTTCTTTTTCATTTTCCTGGAAGTTTTTACACTACAGTCTCATTAGGGAATTCTTAATAAGTATGTTATCGTCGTTTCGTAAGTCGTTTCTCGCAAGAAATTACCTATCTATACGTTTTAATTCCCTTTGTTATAGATTTACATATTTAAGTATATAAATATGCAAAAAAAAGAAATCTTGAAAAAAGACAAATGAAAAAAAAAACTACTAACGACTTTTCATGCTTTGTACAATATAAATATGCTTTTATTGTCTTATATCTAAGGGTCGATATTTCAGCATAATCAAAGTTTTTACTAAGAAAATAACTAAACTTCAATTAACATTTACATAACCTGCATTGACCCTTTTAGTATGATTTAGTACTTACATACTTTTTACCTTTATATTATGTTATAGTGTATAATATTAATTTTAAAGAATAAATAAGGGTAAAAACTCAGGAGTAAATGCGTTAGAAACGTTCACAGAAGTTATTAGACACGCGCGTGATGGATGTATGAAAAGATTGATTGATGTAAGTACGAGGTAGGTTGGGATGCCTAAAACGTGTTTAATTCCATTTCCCCAACTAAAGAACGTGGAAGGCAAGAAACGTTAGGTTATATATTTTTCTTTCCTTTCTGCTAATAGTAAACAATTTCAATTTCAATTCAATTTTTTTTTTCTTTTAGTAGGTTTGCATTTGACTTCATCTCACCTAATGGTGAGTGACGATGAGGTCGAAGGTGAAGCACGCTTACCCAAAAATAAACTATTTACTCTTGACTTGAAGACACCCAAGTTTTAGGTGGATGGAAACACCGACGATGGGAGTGAGTTCCGTTCCCTGGCCGTGCGCACAATAAAAGAATCTGCAAAACGTTTCGTGTGAATGAAAGCTAAATCAACAACGTAGGGATGGTAACTCTGTCCTCACCGTGAGGTCTTGTAGTGGAATGGAGACGGTGAGATAAGGCTGTGAAGCTCCTGGGCACATTTTCCAAAATAAATTCTGTAAAACACAGCCAAACACGCCACCTTACGTCTATATTTAAGTGTTTGCAGTTTTCTCCCAACTAGCGCCTCGGCATTGATAACGGCATTGATCGCGCGCCGTTGCACTGAGTCCAATGCATGAGTTAGAGTACATATACCTATTAAATATAGGTATATGTACTCTAACTCATTTTATTAACTTATAATTATGTCCACAATTAAATATACTTTTAAAAATTATCACAGAATTATAATTATAATTGCGTACACTAAAATGTGCTTTGAATGTTTTATTGTACTTAGAACAATAAAATTAATCTAAAATGATCTAATTTTATGCCTAACAGTCGGCTTACCTACGTGCCTGTATACTTCCAAAGCAGATACAAAAGCCCTTAATTATTGCATTCTCCAAATGGGTCCTCTTTGTTTCGTCGCCGATCCAGATTAAGTAGTGTCGTTGAAGAATGGGTTCGTTAGTACCTTGTATCTGGGTCTAGAGTCTAGACATTTAGATGTATGACAGGTACCTATCATAGCGAACTGAAACAGCTAAGTATCTAATTGACGATGATAAATTAGTAACAGCTAAATTCCAAAGCCTTGAACGACGTAAGGTAGAATAGTAGAATCGTATTTGCATCACCTTTTCTTATTTTTATCTCATTAAGGTGGCACTTCTTATTTTCAAGTTGGACAAGTCCATGCCAAGTGGGACATTTTAAAATGCATCCCCGGATTGAAGTCGAGTTCAAACACAGAACTTATGCTTTGTTAACTACTTCCGAAGAGTTCTTTCTTCGAACCGATCAGTTTCCGAGCAGATGTTCTAGAAAATTTCCCAGCTCCGGCTGACGATGTTCGAGAAATTCGATGAGATTTATTACAGAACTGCTTTACCTACAAGTTTAAAATGTGGCTTATGGACATTTTTTTCTATAAAAGATAGCGTATTTTCAGTTTTTACTGATTTATTAAAGAGTTTATTAGAAAAGGTACAATTAAATGTGTAGAACTGTCGTATAATATTCAACAGCTAGTAATCATAGAATAAAATTTAAAATAGTGACGTAGTGTTTAAGTAAAATAATTGCAATATATTTAACCCGATTTTAAATATTTATAATCAGGCATAAATGTCTCTTTCATGTATGTTATGGTCCATTTAAAACGGATTTAATTACTGTTCTTGAAGTTCAAGAATTCTTTTAAACTTCCTCAATATCGCCTCGTAGACGACGGTGAAGATTTTAAAACGCGCAATAAAGGCGAGTATCTAGTGCGCGCGAGACTATAAGACGTACGGTTTAATATAAAGCGGCGTGGAATTCCCTCTTGACACGCTTACGCCTTGACACCTTGCAAGGATCGGGTGAACTTACGCTCAGAAGGAGATAAAGTTTCTCTTGACATGTCTGGTAGTATTTAATAAGCGCCACAAAGTACACACTAAACATTCATATTGAAGATGCTTGAGACTGCCGAAATGGTTTTAAGACTATTTTGACGTGAAATGCGTTAATCGATTTAGTGTAAGCACTGCAAGTGCAAATCGATGATGAGACTATGTAGAACATTGCATTAATTCTTGAAACTCGATTAGTGCGTAGTCGGTAAGTAGTTATAAATATACATAAAAAGTCTTATATGTATTGCGTAAATAATGCAATGAGTGGGTATTTATCTGCCACAGATCTCAGTGGAAGATTATTTACGCAATACATATAGGACTTTTTATGTATATTATATATATATATTATTTATAACTAGTCCGATAACTAGAGAAATCTTTTCAATTATTATTCTCAAAGCCCTCTTTAAGCTCTGTTGCGATGGACACATCAGTCAGGTAATAGGTAGGTAAGGTAGAATTAAACCCTGCATTGAATTTTATCTTTTGGTGAAATAAGCATGGTAATAAAGCCTGGGTTGCTCGGTGGGCTAGCTATATACCATCTTTAAGTTAATAATCTGTCGTCAGCAAGTGCAACATATTGTGCTAGCCTGAATGTAGACCCAGTTATTAATTTGGTGTCTCTATAATTATAACGTAACACCACCATGTCAAAAGTATAAAAAGCCCAAAAGTGTCAAGCCCAAACCACGTTTCTATAATAATAGTCATCTTCTCGCAAATATGTAATATTCTACAAGCTCTTTACAAAATTGGCAAGGGTAAACTTTTATGAAACATTTTCAGTTCCTTCAGGCTCAATATCTATCAGACATTCTACCCTTCCAAGACTACCGTACACCTTTCACTTTTCCTCCCGAGAGGACCCGACTACTGCAAGCGACTCTTCTCACGAAATTGAAATCACTGAATCCCGTGTACGTGACTTTAAAACCCATCCAGTTGTTCAAGGAAATCTCGAAATAATATTTACCTTGCGTCAGGTTTCCGATTGGCTGCCCTCTCCGCAGATAGCCTTCCTTTGAGGTGAAAATTGGTATTTATTCCCGGGTGTTTTGTTGCGGCACGAATAAATAGCGTTCACAGCCATATTTCTGTATTTGTATTTGATTAAAAGAGTTTTTGGATCGGAAAATGTATATTTAACACCAATCGGGCTGCAGTATGGCTGGCAGTAAATAAATTGCAAACGAGACAATTGTTAGATAAAACTTTATGAAAGCTGGGAGTAGCTAGTTGCTCAGCTGAAAACGTTTGCAATTCATTTGGACAGCATTCAATATTTTGTTTGACAGCCTTTATACTCTGCAATATTTTCACCGATGTTAACGCAAAAATAATACCATATATACGTATTTCATTAACTCAAGTAAATGAAGGTTCATCATAAGTGAATAACATCTTCTGTCTAACAAAAATAGATATTCCGAAGATCCGAAATCCAATAAAACAATCGTATTGAACATTCGAGAATTCATTAAGCCGAAGAGATACCTACCGTCAATGTCACGAGAGCTCCATTATCCCCTCGGCCGACGTGAATGGCGCGGGCAAACACTTACTGTCACCCTCATGCCTATCACATACCTATATCATAGGACCTATATTGCGGGTAACTCTACACTTGCGGGATAGTACGCCGAAGTGAATGATTTTGATATTTATAGACTGTCTCAGACATGGTCAAATATAAGTAATATTTTTACTACTGATGTGTAATTCACATTAATTAGCAAGAAAAATACATAATAGTTATATTAAATAAACAGTAGATCCCCGTTACTTTTGTCATAGCATCACAGTTTGTGTAATCATTATTTCTCAGAATTACATCATGTTAAACAAAAACTACGAGCTTAGCTTCTGTAATGTGGATTGTATAGTAGGCAATATGTGGATGACTATTGTACGAAAAAGACGAAGATTAAGTCACAGAGTAGACATGTTCAAAGATTCTTGGAGATCCTTTTATTTAAAACCAACTGATAAAATGTACTGGGACAACTTCTCATTAATTTTTAATCACACAAAATATTGAAATATTTCTACTTTTCTTCATAAAAGTTTCTTTAGAAAACTACAATATTAATTAAAACAAACATTATTACATCTATTATCGTAAAACATACTGATAATAATCATTAAAAACTTAAAATGTAATCTCATTGTAATGTTCTATAAAAGCTTCGTCGAATTTTATGTCACTGTTCGAATAAAACCAATGATCGAAAACGTCCTAAAAAGTTATTTTACGTCGAAACTTTATTGAACTTTGTATCGTATTGCAACCATATTTATTAGATTTACTTTATTGTCAGACGTTAACTGTCTGTTTTTGGCGCAGTTATGCAACGGACTTTACGAGTCGTTTCGTAGATAATGTTAAATAAAATTACTTTTATGTTGTACAAGTTTCTATACAGCTACGCAGTTATGTAATATTAAAATAAAATAATTTTGTCATATAGACAGCCCGCCTTAATGTAGAACATGCTATAACATATTTTAATGAAAATACCAAACATACATGTTTGTAGTCTAAAAATACAAAAAGATTAATTGGTTAAGGAAAAATTCCTGATTCAAACTTTTCCTTTAAAAATTAATCTGTTGATTATACGCTAAGCCGACGATACCGCTATAAATCATAAAAATAACAAAAAAGTGTGCGGTTGTTTTAACTCGTTTGTAACAAAATATTTATGTTCCAAACAAGAATCATAATAATAATATGAAAACGAATGCTATTCGTGTTCTAATTTCATTACTTTAATTGCAATAAAGCTTAAAATATGTAAACATTTTCAAATGACGTTAACTTTTGTAATGAAAATGTAGCTCTATATTTACTGTCATTCAAAGTTTACAAACTATTCACTGACGGAAAATTAACCAACTTCAAATTGGAAAATAGTTTAAGTTCCACTTAGTATAGATGCGCTTACTAACCTATTTACATACCCTTAATTTAACGCACACAAACATATTATATGTACGTATTAATTTAAATAACTTTTAGTGAGTTTATTAAAATAAATAGTTATCTTACTAGTACTAAACTAAATTTAATTAGAAAAAGTAATATTTTTTAATTTATGAAAGTACTCAAAATATTTATTTTTATAGTACCTTCTGACGATGTCATCCTCCTTCATCATTAATCCTGCTTTAATAGTTTTAGCATAAAATATTAGCTATTTCAATTTCAAGTTTCAAATTCAAGTTTAGAACATTCATCGTATTTTTTTTATTTTCTATACATTTTGGCATTCCACTGATAGACGCCGAAGCGTCAAGTACACTCCTCCCTGTTGCTCATAACAAAAAAACCCATCTGTTCCTGCTTTTTCATGTTCCTGTAAGATCTGCTGGGAATAAGGATTGGGGGGAGGACCTCCGGGACAACCTCTATTTTATACAAAACTTTTCTTCAAGTATGTACCTACTTAATAGCTTTGCAGGTACGAGTATAATAACGTCTCGTCTCATCAACGATCAACAATACAATTTCATATGTTTTTTATTATTGCTTTTTGTTCGTAATATAAATAAATATCTATCGAATAAATGAAAAATAAAAATCTTTTCTATCATTAAAATTTGTTGATAAAAAATATTGTTCCTGTTTTAGCCAAAGAAAGAATTATACTTCACTTTAACGTCTCTAGCCATTATGTTAAACAAATGTTTTATCCATCTTATAAAATTATTACCTCGGCTTTGCTGAAACTTTTCTTGTTTAAGTATTCTTTTACGAGGGAACAAAGTGAAAAATAGTTTTATAAAATACGGAGTCATTTTGTTCATAATACCTACAGCCGAGGCGAGTCTTTGTTTCAGTTTGAGCTCAGGAAGAATTTCATTGGGGTTTTTGCTTGGATTTCATTTATATAGATCCTCGAGGAAGGGGTAATTAATAAAATTGAAAGCCAGTGGCCACGATTCAATCGGAATAATTGCTGATGGGACTATACGACTCGGGGTTTCGGAGCTTCGCCCGCTTTCCAATCCCTAATACATTACGTTGCACTATGATACCGTCGCGTCGTACCTAAAGAACTTTAAACGATAATTTATTAGAATGCAGAACTTTATATATTTAAGAGTCTTCTAAAAATTAAATAATAATAAATGCTTACTTTACTCAAAATTACTGCATCGATTTGAATTCTGTCTCTAGAAATATAATCATGTCTCTCAGTTTCATTATAGCTTAAGTAACGTCTTCGCTGAAATGCTCATATCTTATCTCTTCTTTATAACATAGGTACTATTTAACTTCTACTGAAGGTCACTATGTGTAGGCTCGATTCGATTTTCTTTATCACTCTCATTTTTACTCTATGTCACTTAGGTCATCGTAAAATCTCCATCTCATGAACCATGCTATCATTCGACACTCTCAATCACTTTATGCTTTTAGTCTCAAGTCAAAAAATATATGTTACCAATCTGACTCCTAAATAAACCTTAACTGTTTTCTTTTAACTACTTATATTATATGTATTTACTAATAAGTTATATGCAGATTATTATATGCATTTTATTCCCATTTATTTATTGTATTATTAAATTATATTTATTATGTACGTGTAAGTAAGTACTTAAGTATATACTAATAAATTGCACTACCACCATGCTCTTAATGTCTCATACCTCTGTCCATCCAAAGGTTGTCTGGAAGATATGGCTCTTAGCGATAAGACCGACTGTTGTACCTATCTTATTATGTTATTCTAATTTCTACATGTATATTATTGGTGTCAACAAAGAGTTTGGTTTTGTATTGTATTGTATTGTACTTAATTTTCATTAGCTTCTTACATTCAGAATGTAAAACTTAAACTAAAAACTAAACTATGTTTCTAAAGCTAGTAAGTAAGTTTACGACCACATCGGCATGCTAAAATAAAAGTCTCCGTTGTTTCCGTGAATTTGTTGAAGTTGGCAATAAAAAGTTTTCGGCTTTGTCCCTCATCGATGTGTTTCACTCAATAATGGTGCTCTTCTTTTGTGTTTCTTCGAAAGTGTTTCGCAACTTTTTATTTAATAAAGGCGGAGTATTTGGTAGAACCTTTGCTAGGATTCGTAATATCAACTGCTTCATAAAATCAAAGGAATCATACAGTGAACGCTAACTAGTTTAATATTATAGAAAAACGTACAGATACTTCACGATATAAGCCAGATGGTGCCTGGTTGTACGCCGCTGTCAATCCTACCATCTATAATTGAAGGGGTGAGAACAAAAAGGATTTAAAATCAAAAATCAAATACCGAAATGAGGCTTAAATCTCGAGATTTTGAGTCTAAAAACGGTTTATCTGTCACAAGAATACAGTTCGCTTAGCATAAAAACATTATTATATTCATTTTATTATATTATATTTTTACAGTAATTGTATGAATTAGTACTATATTTAGTATTTTTAAATAGAATTAATACTTTTTCAAGCAACTGAAACTTACATAAACCTTTTCTATTACCTTATAAGCACTCTACATTAAAATGACGCCGTTGAAGTTTAAAGTCAATTTTCTAGAAACTATCAATTTGACAGTTAAACCCTTTTTATTCTCAACCCTTCAATTATATTACCATCTATATTCATTATATACTTATAATAAAACTGTAGCAGGCCCAATTTTGTACATTAAAGATATCGAGATCAGTTTTTATGTAGGTTTCGATTGATGCTGAAGCCGAAACTAATTTTAAAAGTTTTTGTGTGTCTGTCTGTCTGTTTGTTTGTCTGTATGTTTCTTCCTTGGCTGAGCATCACGCCGAAACTACTTATAAAACTTGGCACCATTATACATGTATAGTGTTATATGTAGAAAAAGTTTATGCTACGATAAAACATCGTCAGAAATGAAGATGTAGCCACTCCTTATACTGTACTAGAGAAGAGAGAAGGGAGCGGGAAAAAGGAGAAAACTGAATGGATGACGGTGAAGAACCTATTCCTTATTTCAGCTTAAATTTTTCGTTTTCCCTTCTTTCTTCATTTGGACAAGGTTAAGGTGTAAAACTAGCTCGTGCAAAGCCAGGGCGAGACGGCTAGTCACATCACATCACACTTCACATTAATATTAAAAAGGCGAAATTTTGTATGTATGTATGTGTGTATGTTTGTTACTCCTTCACGCTCAAACGGCTGAATGGATTTGGATGAAATTCGGTACCAAGATAGTTTATATACTGAATTAACACATAGGCTACATTTTATCCCGGAAAAGTGAAACGTTCCCGTAGGATAAGTAAATAATGAAAACACTTTTTATCCGCATGTGAAACCGCGGGGCGCAACTTGTATTGAATATAAGTAAATATTCCTACAGTCATCTGAAATAGGCATGAATGAGTCGCCCTCCCCAAGCGCCTTGTTGGCCTAACATTGGCTCCAATATTCCACACCCTATTTGCATGTGTGAAAGTGCTATTCATTGTCCCGCCTGGCGAGACCCGACGCAACGTGACAGGCGTAGTCTTTTTGTAACCGCTGGCAACCCCACGACCCTAGCTTGAGAGGCATGGTACGTACTCAGTGAACCGTTTGCAACTTGCGTGTTGCCCTTTTCAGGAAACTATTAGGCGTAAATGTGCGAGATTATTGTATAAAGTATTTATTTATTAGATATGATTTAATTTAATTTACACAACAATACACAAAAAAGGTTACTTATATAATTGGACTTAGGAAAAAGAAAAAAAAAGTAAACTATACCTAAGAACTTAAAATAAATAATAATTGAAGAAAAAATAATATTGTAGGTAAAAAGAGGGTCATAAATAAAACAGAATTTAGATCACAAATTATTAATTAAATTATTATTGAATTTTTTGTAAAAATAGGAGTACTGTATTGAACATTTTCTTGGTGTTTTAATTTTAATAGTTGTTATAAACATTATAAATTTTGCAAATATAGTAAAAGTATAATAATGCCTAAAATAGTAAATGTTTTTTTTGTATTTTACATTTTACAACCTTGTTTTAGAGTACTTTTTTTTTCTAGCTCTACAGTGTTTACGTACACTCAATTCTTTCGCCATTCTCCATTCATTTCGCAACGCATCTTCAGCGTTCCTGATATTGCAGATGTGCATAAGCA
This sequence comes from Ennomos fuscantarius, assembly GCA_905220475.3. Lineage (NCBI taxonomy): Eukaryota > Metazoa > Arthropoda > Insecta > Lepidoptera > Geometridae > Ennomos > Ennomos fuscantarius. The sequence goes on from HG992039.1 coordinate 8,109,174, forward strand.
ACGTAAACGTATTGGATTATTTTATTTTCTCGCTATCGTAGTGAAAAATAGAGTATAACACACTGCGCTAAAACCCATTATACCTCGGTTTCTATTTACTCCCTCACTAAAGTTTAGGAGTAAAGCTGCCTGGTATATAATAGGTCATTTTATCTCCCTGTTTAACCATCTACTATTTTTTTATTTTGTTTTACAGTCACTACTTTGCTAAAGAAAAGAAGGGTTAAGCTATACGCATTTTAAAAGCTCAAAACCCCTAAGGCTCTCGCGTAAAATACAATCGTCATTGTCATTCAACTTTATAACTGTGCTTTCCCCTAATAATGCAGTAATAGAAGTCACTTTCAGCCATCTCCCTCAGCATAATGTGATCGGTCGCTTAATAAAAACTGTTGAGGACATCGAAGCCTCGATTTGTATTCAAAAGAGAGTTGGCGGAAGGGTTTCCATCCTGAGCCCTGGCTTGAACTGCATAGAATACTGTTCGTGTATTCTAAATAGGTTCTATGTTATATTCATTAATCGTATATTTTCCATATACTTTGAATATATCCCGAATAATTTTTTTGATCTCAAACATGTTTGTGTGCTAAACAATAAAAACCATGATAAGCTGTTGGATATTCTAAAAAATTTGCTGAATAAAAAAATATGTCAAAAAGTTTTAAAATAAAGAGCAAAGTCTACCTTTCCGCCTAGCAGCGGCACTCCTTGGACTTTTTTTTTTCTCAAAGCTTAATTTCTTGGCTTATAATTCATCTCACGTGGAGACCGCTAATGAAAGACTTACTTAAGTAACCGCGCCTGAGACTGGAATTAACAAGTTCCAAATACAATTCAGTTCTTGAGCGAAGTTCATTTTGACGTCGGTAAAGTGGAAAACTTCCACCGCGCCCTTTTTTAAGAAATGTAAAGTTTTGCGTCTTTTATAATGATGTACAAGTACTTCCGCGTTTAAAAAATGTGGGTGAGCAGCTTAAGAAGTGGTTAGTATTATATAGCCTGAGGTAAATTAGGCTAACGTTAGACGGGTGAAGCTAGTTACTTTTCTCGACAAAAGGGGTTAGCATATTTAACATTTTCAGGGAAGTCGTTAAACAAATAGTAGTAATTTGTGTGGCGAGGGCTGCGATGTAGAGCTTATCTGTGAGGTAATTAAGAAAAACCTCGGATTTGTTATTTTTTTTCTGCTGCGCGAGTCTCCGCGGCTGATTGCTAATTCCGCGACAAAGAACGCTATTACGTGGCCGCAGCAACGCTACAAATGAAAATATTTTTGTAGTTGTTTCACTACTACGTAAGTTTTTAGTTCACTTTTAGCTTTCACCACATCTTTTCGTAATTACGGGAATAGAATCTAATTCTCACCTTGCCACTAATTTTTTGTATAATGTATGCTAACTTATTGCTTTGTTTGGTTTGTTGATGATATAGTATTGATGTTTATTTTTATTTTCATAAACGTCACAATGTAAAAAATTCTAAAGCTACGAAATGCTTTTTTACGTAGCACCGTAGCACGTAGCGCGCCGTAGCTACATCCACGAGTAAGCTCAACTTAAATTGGGTAAAACAAAAGTTCCACGTCATGTTTAGAATTAATGTAGGAAAGATTCCTTGCATAAAATTTGAATATCTTTAGTCAGTCAGCAAAATTGTGTTTGCAATACGAATATCATCCTTTTACACCATTTTTGCTTTGTCAATGGCAAATCGTGCAATTGTTCGAGTAGTTGAAGGATAAAAAAAGTAAAAAAGTCATAACCGACGTACAAAAGTTATCCAATAAAAGTATTTAGTACAAGTACTTAGACCAATATCGATATAATCTTTAAAATAGACATTAATAATAAGACACACTAAGGTATACGTTCCCCCAACACATGATCCATGTCACAATCAACGGTCAATGCATAGCGTATCCATTGTCTGTGTATTATACGATTCCCTTTGTTGGTGAATGGATCAAGTAAACAAAGAACTTATCTATATTGGACGTAAATACATATAAGTTCTTTGCACCTTATATTCCTTGTACTTTTTGTATTGTGCGATTAGAGTCACGTGAATATAAAAGATAAGATAATTTTTATTGCCAAAAAAAATTATATGTTAGAATTTGTTAAACGCAGTGCAAGAATATACATTTCCTTCAAACTATACTTAACTATGAGCCCCAAACTAAGCACGAAGCCTGTATCTTGGGATTCTGGTGTAAATTATCCTAACATAAATATGGAGAAACACAGTAAACTAAAGATTTGTGAAAATTTTGTGAGTGGCAACAATAAAAACAAACTTTAGGACTAAAATTTAAAAAAATCACAGGTACGCTAAATAAGTACTTATGTAAACTAATTGAATCAATAATTATTACGTACAACCAAAGAATGAAACTAAAATATTACAAAAGAAGACCACAGAAGGTGATCGGTACTAAAGGCAAGAAAATTAAATCTATATTATTATTGGTTATTGTAGGACATAAGTATCATTACATTAAAAGTATACCTTTTTCTATGTTTTTCCAGGACAAATTAAATTTTATATGTGATGAACGTTAATGTGAAATAATTGTGTTACACCCTTGATAATTTATGATTAGTGAAGATTATTTTCATATGCCGACTCTTTAACCAAATTCCAAAAAGGAGGAGGTACTATGTTCGTCTCTATGTATTTTTTTGTGTATGTTCATCAATATTTTCGCCAATTGTAAAGCGATTTCAAAAATTTATTTTTTAGATCGAAGGAGTATACCCTCGAGGTGGTCCCATTACCATCAAGTCAGGATCTGATGATGAAATCTCAAGGAAATTGAGGAAACACTAACCAACTAACAATGTAATAAAATAGATAAATAAATAATATATTAGAAGTCCATTTTGACCCACTTCCCAGTTTTCGACTGAGCTGAAATTTTGCATACTTATCAAAGTTTACTAATAATAACTAAAACGGATAGATTTTTTTTAATTGCATTAATATCCGCCAGCGGCGTATATTGCATATTCGATGTGAGATCATGTCTAATTTATGGGTTAGTCTTATATCGATTGTTAATAAAGAATATTGGCTGGGTTCAAATCCTGTCCAAAGTCAATCACACTAATATTATAAAGGTGAAAGTTTGTATGTGTGTATGTTTGTTACTCCTTCACGCTCAAACGGCTGAATGGATTTGGATGAAATTAGGTACCAAGATAGCTTATACACGGGATTAATATATAGGCTACATTGTATCCCGGAAAAGTGAAATGTTCCCGGTCGATGAGCAAATAATTAAAATACTTTTTAACCGCAGGTGAAACCGCGGGGCGCAACTATTCATTTATATTAAGATAAACACTTTCATTACGCAAGTAAATTTCACTACTCATGTATACAAACTAAAAAAAACGACTGATCAAGTGAGTCAGGAGTAACCTTAAGAAAGTTCATGAAACTCTGTAAAAACCGTTAACCGACCGACGGTTAACCGACTTTTACAGTATATATCTAGTTACTTTCATCATAATTTGCATTCACTTTATTTTTCCTATTTTTTGGCTTCATTAAAGTATAATTTTATTTGAACCAATTATCATTTGTGTAACCATACTAACTAATCAATACTTCCCTGTAATCAAGTGGTACTGAAACGATGTGACAACACATAATCACTTGTTATAAACGTTCCATTCATTAGTATAATAACATGGACGCAGTAATCAAGGCGCTTGGTAATTATTTGTGGTGTCCTGTAATTCATTTGCATGGCTCGTGTTGCCAACCCAAGACCATTGCGGCATTAGAGAAGATTACAAGTTATGCTATGTTTGCTAATGGATGGCTCAAATTGAATCTGAGTAACGTCGCACGATCAGAGTGCTAAAGAAGTACAGGTTACCATAATGGATGTTATTTTTACTAATCTTAAACATTATCTTCAATTAAAGTGCCATTGTAGCTAGATTGAAACAGTAAATGAATTCAAATAAGTATTTTTCATACATAAAAATTATTGTACCGTTTGTTTCTCATCACCATCTCAAAAAAAATATATAAATAATTCTAAATATGCTCAAATATAAATTTTATGAGAAAATCTATTGAGATTAATTTCTTTTTATGTCTCCTTAAAATCTAATTGTAATTTCGATAATTGTGATAAAATTAACTGTACGCATTGGTGGATGTTACACAAAGCGATAGAATTACATGAAATTTAGAACACGCAGCATAAACTATAAAAGTAAATTTTGTAAAAAAGTAAGTTTTGTATACCTGTTTATAGAGTGTTTTTAAACATTTATTTAAATCTGATCTTTTTTTATTATTGTAATGTTAGCTGAAAATGTATCCAAGTTCTATTTACACCGTTACTTATAAAATGTTTGGGGTAAAACTTAGTAGAACACGAAGTTACCCTCGATTTAAATTCAGAAGAGACGACGCTGGCAGGAAGGGTCCAAATCGAATTCCTATCGTTTCTTTATTATGGAGCGGGTCAAAAGTGGCAGTTACAAGTAATTTTTGCATAGGTGCTAACTCCATAAAGCTGTGGAAACCCAAATTTTACAAACTTCAATGTTAGTCAAAATAATATTTTTGTAAAATTCTATGCATAAATAGACATAAGGCATAAATAAAACCTTTACTAACCTTTACTTTTTTTATACTGTTTTACAGACAGCTTAATAACCTATTATTTATTCCCTCTATTATATAGTTAACTAGTTGCACCCTGTGGTATCACCCGCGGATAAAAAGTATTTTAATTGTTTACTCATCCCATGGGAAAATTTCACTTTTCCGGGGTAAATGTAACCTATCTTAATCTAGTGTGTAAGCTATCTTGGTACCGAATTTCATCCAAATCCACCCGTTTGAGCATGAGCGTGAAGGAGTAACAAACATACAACAAACACACATACAAACTTTCGCCTTTATAATATTAGTGTGATGTGATAAGTTATAGTGACTTTAAACGTATTACTTTACACGTCGTAGTAACAGCAACTTTCATAATAAAACATTTTCTTGAAACAACAAGCAACATCTAGTTTCAAGATCGCTAAAGATGAAAAAGTTCCTTGATAATAATTTCAACCAGGAATCCAATACTTTTCTGACTGAGATGAAACGACTTTGTTCTTTTTGCGCGAACTCGCACAGCCATCTGGAATCTATCTCCTCGATGTATTACAATTTGTTCCACTCATATTTACCTTAAAAATTCTTTCGCCAAGTTCTGTTTTCTCGCGACGCGAGTTCGGTTCTGCTTATTTACAGAAACGAGGCGTAACAGAATTTTCTCAACTCAATTTAGCCACATTGAACGTCTGGAGAATAAAATGAGATTTCATAATGGGAGTTCATTGATGTCGGATTACAATTTGTCGAGTATACATTCCGTAAATAGTTCCAGAAGATTTCTTCTTGCAAGTAGTCGTTGACAAGTCACGGCTTGAGATTTATTTGTACGTGAAAGGAAAGAGTCCTTCGTGAATTTTCCATGTATTGTGTGGGGCAATTTATCCGCTGGGAATGTACGGTCGTGTTCGAGTCACAAAGGGTTGGATAAATCGCATTACTGACACGCGTGAATTGTAAATTGGACATTACCCGTTACACCTCGGCGCGGTCGCCATAGTTGCCGTTTACCGGGCGACGCGCGACGCGGCGACAGTAGGCATTCGTAACGCCATTCAATGCTTAATAGATGCATCCAATAGAAAACGATAATGTTTAATTACTGTGTGATTATATAAATTAGGGCTCGTTTATGAAGCTCTAGTGTTACGTTACAGGTCCGTATTACAGAACGATGCTCAGTCATCGATCGGTCCTCAAGCAGAGATTTCATTCACTAATTGATCACTTTATGAATTAAATCTCTGCTTGAGCACCGATCGCTGACTGAGCATTGTTTTGTAATACGGACCACAGAGTAGTAAACATAATTATCTATTAGTTTGGATAGTTGCAATTCACTTTGTAGACATCCAAGGATCAGGTTTGTTTCGTAGTAAGGACTCCTTGCGTCTTCATTCATCGTTTTATCATGAAAAATTATGTGGTATTCCAATCACTATTAGTTCCGGTTTGTATGTCCGTGCAATCAGTCGCAGCGACCTGTAATTGGCACCCAGCGGGGCTATAACGAGCATGATTGTTCGTTGATGGTACATGCGCCCCCTACGGTTTATACTCTTATAACCAATATAGATTCCATACTGATGCACGAGAAGTGCTAGTGTTTAAGTTATGCTTGACTTTTTTGTTTTCATTTTAATCACTCGTCTTCTTGTTTCTTGGTGGTATTTTAAATCATCATATTTAAATATAATCAATTTAAATTAAAAAAAAAAATTGAAATACCACCAAGAAATAACAAGACGAGTGACTAAACACAAAACAGAAATAACTTTAATACTATATCACTTCTCGTGCATAGGTATGGATGATGACATCTCTATTGGTTATAAGAGTACAAGACGTATTGGTCTAAATTTTTAATCACACTAATATTATAAATCCAAAAGTTTGTATGTGTGTTTGTGTGTATATGTGTATGTTTGTTACTCCTTCACGCTCAAACCGCTGAATGGATTTGGATGAAATTCGGTACCAAGATAGCTTATACACTGGATTAACATGTAGGCTACATACACTACAGATAATATTACCAATAATGGGACACGCAGACCAAAACACGGTTATTGAACTATCTAATAGAACTATTATTATTATTATTATTATATTATGTTTTTGTACCTATAGGCTACATTTTATCCCGGAAAAGTGAAATGTTCCCGGGGGATGAGCAAATAATCAAAATACTTTCATCCGCGGGGCGCAACTAGTAAACAATAAAATCAAAATAAACCTGTTGGTATACCTAATACTAAAAATAAAACATGTTAGACGTAGACAACTCCGACTCGTGTCTCTATACATGTATTAACAATACCATTACAGGAGTCATCAAACCCGGATTGGTTATGAATGGGCGTCACGCGGGGCCACGTCAACAATATTGTCCCAGATCGGCCCGGCCCGCGCCGCCCTGGTTCGAACAAATAACGCTCATTTGAAGATAATATTACCAATAATGGGACACGCAGACCAAAACACGGTTATTGAACTATCTATTAGAATAGATAGAATAGAATAGATATTATATTATGTTTTTTTACCTACAGATATTCGATATTATTTTTTTAAGTTTCGTTTGCAAAACGTTTGAGATTATTACGGTACATAGGTGTCGTCTATAAGATTTTTGGTGTTTACTGATATAAGAAAGAAATCAGCGTTAAACATTTGTGCGAGAATTTAATAATTGTGTAAAAATATTTTTTTCCCGTTGTTAACCTACGTTAATAGAAATCTACGTGAATCAAGGACTCATTTTACGTATCATCGGCGTGGGAAGTGAGGCTATGAAAGCTGTGGACTCTACGCGTCCTCGATACAGCTTTTTTCTAGTCTTCACTTCACTTTTAATATGGTGAAAATTGTTCGAGGTTGATAACGCCTCAGTAATTTTACTAACATAATATCTTTATTTTTCAAGTAAGTAGACTGCAGTGTATTCTGAGCCAATATAAACACGTTAATAAACGTTAAAAAATTTCGAACACTGATATAATATATGGCCGGGAAGTAAAAATAATCAATAAAGTTGATGATGGCAATGGCACAGATTAAATACGTTATAGCTCAATGGTTAGAGCCATAGCTTTACATAGATATGAATATTATATATAAATATATTGAATTAGTATGTGTGGACATTTGCATTTCTTTTACCGTTTTGTACGTCAAAAAACCATGCACATTGACGCTATAGCTGAAGGCCAAGCTACGCCTGGGTTCAAAAGATTATACTGGATACTTATGAACGCTATTTATTGGATATCCATTTTGTTTGAAACAAAAATAGTGTAACACTAACGTTACTTCCATGTTCATCATTGAAACATGAAACGCTAGTTAGTTCCCCAGCCGGCTGCCAGCGGCGCTCGGGGCTCCCGTAATGCACAAAGGGCGTTAAGTGGCTCGCGGCTCATCGATGGAACAAAGGATCTGTTACTGTTACAATGAGGGGATTTTCACAGGAGGGAGAGCTGCAAATAGATGATGTATATGTCTGTTTGCAGATGAATTGAAATACATTGTACGCCTTCTACGGTGATGATGAGTGCCCATAGAAAGTGCAAGGTCTGAGGAATTCAACCCAAATTGATTTTAAAATATATGTATGCTTCTTTATCTCTTATCTTTTTTTGGTGTATAAAATAAAAAGTTTGTTTATAATTTATCAAAAGAAAAAGTTTTTTTTTTAACCTTTAAAAAGCCAACTTAAGCCATTGTAAAATGTGTAGGTACTTCAAGCGAATTAAGATTTTATGTTTTTTTTTGTGTTGTGTTTGATCCTGGGTCAAATAGAAAGAGTAGCTATTTCGAAAAGTTCTTTTTTATTTGACGTTGTAAAATATAAAACCACGTTGTTCAGTTTATAGGAATCATTGCACTAACTACCAGCGATTACCGTCCACATAAACTGTACGGTACAGGACGAGCGAATTTAATAGCTGGACATAATTCAATTGTTCCAGTTTGCCGGCCTGTGAAACTACATTCCTTTTGCGTCATGAACCGCACCTCGTTACGTTTTATTTGCGCCTTTAATTGGATACGTTTATGGACAATGAATCAATAATCTAGGTACTTCCGATACATTTTGAAAGTAAAGATATATAAATAAATATAATAATCTTGGTAGTAGGTCGGTGCAGACAGGGAAGATCATCGATTTTTCCAAAGTTATTACTGGCACTTATTTTGCACAACGAATCAGCATCGCAATTCAATGGGGCAATGCTGCCAGTACGTTGGGTATCTACTGATAGTGATATGCCTATAGGTCATTGCGGCTAGTATACAGTCCAAATGTTTTTGTAGTATGTAGTATATAGCTAGTCGTATTTAGTAGTAGTTATTATATTATTGTAGTAGTTACTTAGTCCGACGAATAAAGGCACAGTTAATTAATCTTTGAAATATAGATCCACCAAAAATATATCAACCAGGAATAGAAAATAATAAAGTCCCTGGAGAATGTTTTACGAACACATATTGCAGTGGTATTTTCGAAGAAAAAGATCAAAAATAAAAGCACAAACTTGTGATTCCCGTGAGCTTCTTTACAGCAATTTAGAGCTGGTATAACTTTTATTCCACTGCTTTAGATCCTTTGGGTACATAAAGGCTACTTTCCAAAATGTCTGCTTTCAATATAAACGCATCGGTAATTGTCAATTTTTGAAAACTACCGTTACACAAATTTTCCGTTACTCATACTGTCCGCTTCTCAAAATGTCTCTCTCTCTCTCTCTCTCTGTTTCCTAAAATGCCTACGTCCCAAAATGTCTGACTCCCAAATTTCTGTTTTCAATACTTACCTTAATTATTACCTAAATAAGTTAGTGTTATGCTACCTTTCGATGTCTATGCGTTTGGTGCGATACGATAGTGCTCGATTTATAATACCATATTGGTTAGGAAATCTAATTACAGCATGAAATTATGTATCTAATAAATAATTAAAATATAGAATAATATATTTTTGATAAATCGTTGCATTTTCTCGTTCAAAAAGAACAAAGCATCATTAAAGGGCAATAAATCATTTTAAGTATATTCACCATTATGGCTTCAGTAACTGTAACCTCCTTTTAGCTATACAAAACTTTTGCATTATCTTTGATTCGAGAAAGTATAGAAACTCATTTGTATTGTTCAGCCGACATTTTAACTTGGGCCAAGACCAACGTTAAAAATTATTTATAAAATAAATAAATAATATTATTGTCTTTTGACTTTGACTTTTTTGAAGTCGGTTGAAATCAAATAAAATCAACTTTTTAGGAAAAACAACACTATTACTTTTTTTCCTTGTTAATCATTTGTTTGTAATGTAATGCTAAGCCTGATTTGTCGTTATGCTAAAATTAAACTACAAGAAAATTAAAAGCAGAAACTGAAAAAATCTTAATCTAATAAAACGCTACCAGTAGGCAACGTGCCTAATATGCTGGGAGCATTACCACGTTGAATGGCAATTCTAAATCTTTGGCCGAAGCAGAGGCCAGCATTTTGGTCACGCGTTGCTTTGACCAGTCGTTGGAACGATCTTTAAAAACTTGGTGAGCTTTCGGTCCCCAAGTTTAGGTTTATTCTTAAGCTATAAGATACAGCTCTTTCATGCAGCTGACCATGTTAGCATTTAGATATACTTATTTTTTTACTTTCCAGAAGTATACTAAGTATATTTCGAGAAGCTTTCGAGACGATATTTGATTATTGCTGATTATTTAATGTTCTCAATAAGCACCACGTACTAAATATACATAGATCAAAGTTACTTCAACCATGTTACTGGTGATGTTCTGTGATTTGTCAGAGTAATAGCTTTGTATTCGTTTAATAACCTCAGAGATATCAATAACTTACAAATAGACTGGTTAACTGTAGCCAGTAATGCCTTCAGTTCCAGGCCAGTACGTATTATTTCCTATAATATTACTTGCGTTAAATTAATATGGGTCGAGAGGAGAAATCATAAAGTAAACCGTGTATCAGTTGTTCGTCTCAAGATATCACTCATCAGTATGCATGGTAACATTTGGCCCCAGCCTCACATCTCTAACTCCATGCATTTCTGATGAACCGATATTAGTTTACAACTCGCTTGTTTAACATAGCTTTGTACTGACATTATAATATTCTATGATATGCTGATGCTGGTATAAGTTTTAATACGAATATTACCGAATATATCAAAGGGTGGTTTCACCCTCAACTTTGTATCAGTATTTCAGTAAGCGGAAACTAATTCATTCAGCTATCCTATACCATATACCAATCTACGTAGCTACTTCTTGTTTCTATAGTAATATGCTAATGTTGTAAATTTATAGCTTTCTTTAACAAAATCATCTACATTAAACTCGCAAATTATTTAATTTATAATAAAGTAGTGATGAAGTTAAAAACGTACAATGATAAAGTTTTTTTTTATATTTTGGCTCCACACTTTTGTGTATTTAGCCAGTGTCAAGTAATTAATAATTCATCAAGTTAATGACATTTCACGCAAATATGTGTCAAATCACAGTCGAAGTCATCAAGTCAAGTCATAGTCTAGTCAAAGTCATACTCCTAGTAAAGTGGTGGAAACTTTACTTGAAGCTTCTATGGAGTTTTGGAAACAACACGAAAAGAAACGTTTCACCATCATTATACCATTTTCCCACACTCACGTCTGTAATTCAGCACTTAACGAATAGAATGCCACAAGTTTTATGCACTAACACTGAAAATAACACAAGTTTTGGAAAATAATACAATGCGGTGACGCGATATTTTTCGCATTCCCAAATTACATTAAAATAAAACTCAGTGATTAAGTTTTATTTTAATGTAATTTTTTTAAATTGGAAATACGAAAATCTATTTTGTTTGTTTTTGTAGCTCCTACGCTCAACGCGTGAGTTAATTTCCGCGTAACGCGAAAACATATTTGCGACGAGTCACCCTTAAAAAAACATATATTTTATGGGTATACTATTTTATATGACCGCGTATATTTTATAGAGTCATGTAGGATAATACAGGCTAGGCTCGTTAAATTATCTCGAAAAATACACAAACACTTTGATGGCCCGGAAACTGTTTATGTGCCAAGCATTTTATGAAACTAGAGCCAAGTTTTTGATATATATTCACACAACACTTTCGTTCGAGCTTAAAGGACTTATGATGTTGTTTTCTATATATTCTCAGAACTAGAAAGCCAGGCCAAAAAAGGATAGATACGTATTACAAATACATACAACATTTTTAGCTTCCATTATTACTTCTGAGCGCTATATCTATTAATACGAGCTACTAAGTACGATATGAATATCTATATAGTGGTTATTAACGCATTCAAGAATTTTAAGATGCCGAATCGAAAATTTCGGTGGTAGGAATCTCAATATTTCTCAACAACTACAGAACAATTAACTAATATTAAGTAATATTTTATTTATCGTGATATTAACATCATTTTGGTAATTGGTTTACATGATTGGTTAACTTTTACAGCAGAGGAATAATTATTCTATCACATTCGAATAATACTTCACGGGGTTAGTTACTTTTAAACTGGTTGGTTGAAGACTATGTTATAGATATTTATTTATATAAGTGATATTATGTATATAGTAAGTGTCAAGACTAAAAAAACGTTATATAAATAAGCTTTTTACCTACATATTCATCTGCTCATGCTCAATGTCCATAAAATAAAATAAATAATCTATTATGTACACACCCTAACTGTATAAAGTATAATGTGTATGGGCAATTTCTTATTAAATTACAATTAATTTATTATAGCGCGCTGGCAAAATCTACATTATCAAACATTATTGACTTGGTATGCACGACAACAACTCTATTTGACATTGAAGCGTGGAGGACTCAATGCAATCCCCCCATGTCACCAAAACTTACAGTCAATTATCTGATAAGCCACACCACCCTTCTAGCTCAGTCGTCTCAAGTCAGTCTCAACAGTGTCACTGCTTCATACAAAAACTCGTTGGGTAATCAAAACCAAGTTTCTTCACTAGTTACGAAATAATTTTTACTGCAAAATGTAAGAGGAATATCTAGTGTGATTCCACTAAAAACAAATAATAAGATCATTTATAATATTGGGGAGGTTGCAAATAATTACTGTAGGTAATAATGATATGGATGTATTATACATATAAATTAAATTAAAAAAACTTAAAATTAAAATAACCAATTATAAAAATTATTATTATTAAAAATTCATTATTATTATTATTATATCTAAATATATATAACTCAAAGGTGACTGACTGATTGACTGACTAATATAGCGATCTATCAACGCACAGCCCAAACCACTGGGCGGATCGGGCTGAAATTTTGCATGCAGGTAGATGTTATGACATAGGCTTCCGGTAATAAAGGATTTTTCGAAATTATATCCTTAAAAGGGTGAAATGGGTGGTTGAATTATTTTCCCATAGGCCACGCTGCGGGCGAATCTGCAGGCAGAAGCTCGTTTTATATATTTTTACTTTCGCGAAGTCAGGCCTGATTTTATCAATTAATTTTTCTGATATGTTAAAAGAAACTAGATTTAATATCTAGTCTTTATTCTGTAAAGGTTTGATCCCTTGTATTGTAACTCACATCATTCGAGAAATTGTTTTAGACTATGTGACTTTAATCCATAAATGCGCTACAGGTTATAGTCAACCGAATTTCTAATACAGTTTTTTCTTTCAATTCATTTGCTTTATATTTCTAATTAGAAGCCTCGGTTGTTACATTGATTTTGTGGTCGATCCGGTCTCGTAACACAATTGTCTGGCCAGGGGAGCGCAGCGTCTGGGGAGTTTTAATTTCCTCGTGTGCTGACGGTGGACCAACATGCGGCTGCTGTATTTCTTGAAACAAACAATATCCCTTCAGTATTTCTCTTCAGTTTTATTAAGTAGTCGCTGTGGATACAATAACAAATATTGAAAAGAAAAAAACAAAACAAACAAAATTTGTAACAATTTTGTTGTTTGGGAATGAGAAATTGTGATAGTAGATTGTTTCCATCAAAACTAGTTGTTGTCCACTACTTCGTAAGTACGTACGCTACTGTTTATGACGTTAAAAATATTCTGCCCCTTCCCAGAGTTCTAATTATCACCTTAGTGAATTTCATCAAGATTGCTTTAGCCTATTACTAAAATTTTACAAACAGAAGATACCGATTGTTCGATTTAGGGCAGCTGACGTTTAAGTCAGGTTCATTTATTTATTATTTAATTTTTATGTTAAGGAATGACATGATGAGCTAGCTGTTTACCTGATACCGACAAGACTGCCCATACAATTTCATGGCAGATTTGGTTTAAGGCAGTACTGTACAGTTAAGTGCTTAAACCACTAAAACAATGGGCATATTATTATGCATAATTAAGTAAAATACACTCAAACACAAAATTATGTCGTCTAAAGTAACTAATATAATAATAATAATAATAATAATAATAATAATTCTTTATTTCGGACACGAGATCCATATTGCCGCTTGAAAAAAAAAAAATCACATCAAAATATGTATAATGTAAATAATACACAAAAATTAAAACAACTAAATTAAAAAATAGTTAGGTGGCAATAGCCACCCAACGTCGATATGTTGCAGTCAGGTGCAGTCTATCTGCCAAACTTTTTATAACAGTATTTTTACACGTGTCGATTCTGGACATAAATGACGCTATTCGTTTGCGCTGTATTGCGTTAAATGAGTCTACGCGCGCTTCCGTGTACATTTCGGAAGCACTACAATACCATTTCAGGCCCATCAGGTGCCTGAAAACGTTATTGTAGGCCACTCGTAACGCACTATGCGCTTTCTGGGTGTATTTGGTCCAGAGTTGACACGTGTAGAACGATTGGCAGAAGGATCGGAACAATGTAATCTTCACGTCAGGCGCCGCCCTAAAGAATTTTCTTGCAACCATGTTGCCAACCACGCAAAGAGATCTTCTTTGTCTTTCTATGTCCTCGTCGTCTGATAAGCTGGATGTCACGATATGGCCAAGGTACTTAAAGCGCGTCACAATGGTTACCGGTTGCCCATTCAGATATACTGCCGGCACATTTTGGGGTCCCTTTCCCGACCTGAAAACCATCATCTCCGTTTTTTTGGTATTGTAAACCAGATCGTGACTATTCGCATAACGTTCACAAATACCGATGAGCTTTCGCAAACCTTTAATCGAGGGGCTGATCAGCACCATATCATCAGCGTAGCTCAGGTTGTTGACATATCTACCATCCAACCTGAGCCCGACGGGAGTGCTGCTCAACTCCACGATCAGGTCGTTCACATAGAGGTTGAACAGGTCGGGAGAGGTAAGCCCGCCCTGTCTCACGCCACATGACAGCCGGTAGTCCTCCGATAGCTCGGAGTCCCACCTGATGCTATTGACCTGGTGATCATACCAGTATGCTAGCAGGTCAACAACCTCAGGCAGTACCCCTGCCTCGTACATTTTATGCCATAACTTGTCGTGGTTGATTGTGTCGAATGCACGACTTAAATCCAGAAAACATGCATAGACTGTAGTGTCGTGTTCTGTGTAGAAATTGACAACTTGTTTTAGCGAAAATATTGCCATGTCAGTGGAAACTTGCGGGCGAAAGCCAAACTGCCCGTCATCTACACACATAGCATTAGTATGCGTATGGACAACTCTATCAAGCACCTTGGCCACAATCGTGGCCAGCGAAATAGGCCTGTAGTTAGCCGCACTCGAGATATCACCCGTTTTGTTTTTCGGTATTGGTACTACTATCGTACGAATGAGTTCTAGCGGTAGGTAGCAGTGCCTCAGACAGAGATTGAAGAGCCGCGCTAGTACATGGCAGATATGCTGACCCGCAAATAATAAATGTTCTATGCTGAGGCCGTCGTGACCCGGCGACTTACCACGCTTCATGTTTCTTAAGATCACTTCGATTTGTTTCGGCGTTACTGGTACGTGGTGAGGAACCGAGCCTCGACGGCCCCTAGCACTAGGTAATTTGACCTGCCCATCATCTACGTTAAATTGCTTTCTAAACACATTGGCTATATTTTTCTTATTTTTTTCACCTTGCACACTAACCGGTAAACTAGTTTTATGGTCTAATTTTTTCGTTTCCTTCCAAAATTCAGTGAAATTATGTTTTGCGTGATGTCGGGCCAGCATGTCCATCTTGATCTTCTCCTGGTTTTTTAGTACATACTTAAGTGCGGCTTTAAACTCTCTGCGTGATGCAGTCATGTTCTCGTAGTGATATCCCGCGCGCGGCCTGCCGTACAGAACCCACAACGAAAACATATCCCTAGCCTTCGCGTGCGAACGCCTCACGTGAAAATTCCAACCAACAACTTTATCACGCTTTCTCTTAGATTTTAGATTTGAACTATCAGCTGCAGCTGACTGCAACTTTCCTATAATCTCGGAATAAAATTTATCAATACGCTCGTAATGATCTGTACACTCATAAAAAATATGCTTGGTCATACATTCCATATTATTAAATATATTATAATATCTATTTGTCATCTCATCGAAATTTTTCTCACATAGTTCTGTATATAATAATATTTGTTCGTGTTCCCTATTACCCCATACATGTTTTTTACTGTTTTGTACACAGTCGTCACTAGTCCCACAATAAGTCTTAGGAATAACAAAATCAAAATCACAGTTAATTACTACCGGGAAGTGGTCAGATGTCGTAGTTACATAATCAACGCACACACCTGTCACAAGCCCGGCCGCTGCCTCAGTTACAAGACAGTGGTCGAGCCAGCGACACGCGCCGTTCGCACCGCTTACGTATGTGAATGTATTCGCGTCGAGCCTGTCGAGATCCAAGCATATTAACGACTGTTCACTACAATAATCAACGAGCTCCTTGCCAAAAAGAGTATCTGGGTGTGCGTTAAAATCGCCAAGTACAAGCACGCACTCCGTATCTACATTTTCTATTACAGCACTAATAAGCGCAAGACAATGCGTAAATTCTGGTAGGTTATCCTTATCGCAAGTAGGCATATATACGCAGAACACCAGTAGGCTACGATCGCCCTGAGCTAAACGCACGGATATGACTCGATCACTATTACAGGGAACGACTTCAGCTTCTGTGAATACATTGGCCCGGTACATCAGCGCCGTCCCGCCAAATGATCGACCCCGCTTTATTACCGAGTCATCCATGGACGATTTGGTGCAGCAGCTAAATTCATTGTCTATACTGTTGATTAGACCTAACTCCTGTTGCATTAGCCAGTGCTCCTGGAGGCAGACCACGTCGGCGTTTTTACAAATTTCTTGAATATCCGGTACGCAGTCCTTTATTCCGTAACAGTTAAAGGACACGAAACGAAGTTCATTTTTATTTTTGGGTCTTATATCCATTATATTTGTTTGGATCCAACGGTCTCATTCCCTGAAGAACGCTGTTGCCGATAACGCCGAAACACAAGACCTTCAGGCCAGAAGTCTTTTTTCAGGAACGTATTTAATTTTGAAGCTAAAACTTGGATTTTAAATGAATTAAAATTCGTTTCACGATTTTGTTGTAATTTTTCTACTGCCAGACATTGCTCATTCATTTCTTTGACATGATCTTTAATATTCTCTTCAGTGACGTTTTTTTGAGTACGAGACAGATAAACAAACGCATAAGACTCGGCAGCTTGCAATTTGGTAGAATTTTGCAAGGTCCCGCGCGTATTCCTATATCTGTATGTTGTGGGCTTCCTCCGAACTACAGTCGTAAAATCCTCTTCTTCGATCTTATGTGTATCGTTCCTAGTTACACCTAACATATCTCGATAGGTAGGTACAAAGGCAACGTCGTCCACCCGGTCGCGCTGCCGGGTGGGGCTGGGGAGCGCGGGCGCCTGCTCCGCACTCAGAGCGCGAGGGCGCGGGCGCGGGTGTGCTACCGTCCGCGCGCCCGGTGGCGGTCCTCTATTGTTTACGTTATTCCGAGGTTCATTTGTGCTCGCCATAGAATTAATTGTGCCATCTAATACGGTTATATTTCTCTTATCCTTATCAACAAGATAAGGCTTGAGAAGTAGGTCTTTATTTTGTCTATTGCTGGTAGAACGAACCTCTCGCAGCTCTTTAATCATTTCCTTTACGTCATCTATTTCTTTTTTTAAGTCTAATTCCAAAGTCGTCGCATCCATGCAAGGTTTAGCTTTGATACAAGCTACGTCGTTTTTAAGTACAGTCATTTCTTTCAGAAATGTTGTTATATCAATGTAATCAAACGAAACTGGAGGAATTTTATTTAGATTTTTTGCTACAAATGTAGGTAGACAGTCCGGGTCAAATTCTTTGATTAATTTAATTATTTCTTGTATGCTTTTTTGCTCAGCTCCCTCTTTTCGCCTCATGATTTTTTTCGACGGTGCTAGTAAATTATGCGCAATCGTTCTCGCGTTTTCTATCTCTTCGTAATTATATGCACTCAGACATATCTGCGTAATCCCGGTCTCAGGGAGTGTGTCAATTTTATTGCTAATAAAGGTAAGCATTTCGTTCACAATCACCTTACATTGTCCACATTTTGAAAACACGTCGTTATTTGTTGTACGCGAATTTACGATCGGGGGAGGGGAGCGCACAGTAGCCATGCGGACGCGTGCGACTCGCGCGCTAGCGAGTGCGGACTGATATATATAATAATATAATAGGTCTTTACCTATGAAATTGCCGTATTGCAGTACAGACTTTTTCAAACAAAAAAAAGTTTTGATTGGCTATGAATTCTAAATTCAAATTGATTTTGTTTTAAAAATATGACATTCTATTTACAATATAAGTCTTTTGTTTATTGATTAGCGTTGTATTTTCATTACATTTCAACATTTTTCCTCATAATGGATACTTTGAAATTTCGTGTAATTATGGAATATGAGTTCCGTCGCGGCACCAACGCGGCACAAACGACACGTAACATCAACGACGTTTACGGAGAGAACTGTACAAACGAACGTACAACCCGTTATTGGTTTACTCGGTTCCGTTCTGGGAATTTTGACTTGAAAAATGAACCTCGTGGTCGTCCGGAAACTTTGGTCAACAATGATGAATTAAAGGCGATTGTGGAAGCTGATGAATCTCAATCTACAGCTGAGCTGGCAGCAGCTTTTGATGTTAGCATCAAAACAATATTGGTCCATTTGCGACAGATTGGCAAGATAAAAAAGCTTGATAGATGGGTGCCCCACGAACTTAACGATCGCCAGCGCAACGTACGCGTCGAGACTTGCCTTGCGCTGCTTAACAGGCACAGAAATGAAGGAATTTTGAACCGAATTGTTACGTGCGACGAAAAATGGATTCTTTTTGACAATCGAAAGCGCTCAGCAAGTTGGTTAGATCCTGGTTCGGTACCAAAGCAATGTGCAAAACGAAAAATGACCCCTAGAAAGGTGATGGTCACAGTTTGGTGGTCTAGTGCTGGTGTGATTCATCATAGCTTTTTACAAAACGGCGAGAGCATTACTGCAGATGTGTACATTGAAGAACTGACCACAATGATGGCGAAACTCGCACGTCTGCAACCAGCTTTGGTCAATCGGTCGTCTCCACTGCTACTTCATGACAACGCGCGACCCCATACTGCACAACAGACCGTCTCTAAGCTGCATGAGTTGGGTTTGGAAGCTCTCCCTCATCCGCCATACTCACCAGATCTTGCGCCTACCGACTATTACTTTTTCCAAAATTTGGACAACTTTTTAGCGGGAAAAAAATTCAATTCCCGAGAGGCAGTACAAAACGCCCTTGAAGAGTTTATTGTCTCTCGTCCTGCTAATTTTTTCAAGAAGGGCATCCATAAACTGCCACAGCGTTGGCAAAGATGCATTGATTGCAGGGGTGATTACTTTGAATAAAAGAAATAAATAAGTTCGAAAAAAAAAAACTTAAACTTTTTTCAAACAAAACGGCAATTTCATAGGTAAAGACCTAATATAATAACATACATGAATAATATTTTTTTAAGCGTTTACTTTTCTCTCCCACAACAGGAAGTCGAAACCATTATTATATAAGCACATAACGTACAACATTCATGTGTCTTAAGTCTATGAACGATAAAGTTTAATTTTGAAAGGTCAGCGCACGTTACGATTCTTATATCGAAAGTAGTCTGCTCGCCCAGAGTTAACCAGAGTTATAAACTTTTTATATCAACTATTACTACTTTACCATTTAAGTGTTATGTACCACAACAGGGACGCTACGTTCTAATTTAAAATATGTATTAATATTGGCTACAATTAACTATAGCTAGATAAAGATTAACTTATAATTAAAATTATCAGATGTATAATTAACAGTAACATCAAAACCACAGTAATTATTGGAATGGTTATTATTCAAAGCTAATCCAAACCGTTTACCATTATGTGCCAGCCAAAATAATTGCATTATCGATGTGGTACGCCGGTATTTGAAACGTTTTATAATGATACAAAATCGCATTTTGTATTAATTCATTTTGATTCTTGTGAAAGTATTTTAATTATTTTGGTATATGAGTTACAAATAACAATAGCTTTCATTTAGTATATTTGATCAATAAGCTAAACACCTTAGTTACATTTTTTAAGTTGTGACATTCTTATACCTAAAAGTCGCTCAGCGTGCCTGCATTTGTATTTGTTTGTCTTTTGTTAGATTTATATGTAAAAAAAAATTCATTAATTTCTTTTGTTTTTTTTATTGTCAGGCGAAGAAAAAATTAAGAAAGTTAACTGGAAAATCAGAAAATTTGCACCACTCGGGTGAAACCGCAGGGCGCAGCTAGTTGTATAATAAAACTTTGTATGGCTGGTTGTTATTATACGCATTTTATAGCGTTAAGATATTCCAAATAAAATAAAAGTAATAAAAGTGTTATTTAATATTTGCACACTTGTATGCAGTTTGAACACGAATTTTTTTAAATTTAAATAAAAATAATCTTATATAGAAATCTTTTGTAAATTGTGTTCTAGTAAATAAATATTTGATATGAATTGAATTAACATTATATAAATAATAATTACTATTACATTATTTTAGCCAAATTAAATGTTAATTAAGACATTCCATACAAAGTCCAAGGTAATAATAAACTTAATTCAAAACGAGTCGGTGCACAGTTTTCATTCATAAGTTGTTATGGAAAGCGCCGACGTTCCACCGATTATAATAATAATAATATAATAATATGTGTGGACATCTCACACAACGCCATCTAGTCCCAAACTAAGCAAACCAGACAACTGATACAATACTAACTATAACACAGAAGTATACGAGTTGTTTTCTCATACCCTATCATTTTGCAGTCCGCTCAAATCACGTCCCTTCTTATTTGAATATCGCCCGCATCTACAGAATGCATCTGAAAATGCTCGCATAAAAGCTATGGAGTCGAGAGAGTTCACGACCAAATTGCGCTCGGCCACGGAATTGAGTTAGAGTCGTATCGCATCCGGACAGTGTCCGGGATCCGGGCCCTTTGTCGCATCATCAAGCTGCAAATTGGCAGTATCTATACCATATAACCTGCGGGCTGTTGTAACTATGCTCACAGAAAACACAGAAATGCAGGTAAATGAATATGCTTTGGCACTTTGTTGATATATACTGAGAGTAAAAGAACATGAGCTAGAGCTTTCGGTAAAGGAAAACATCGTGATGAAACCATTTTCTTTAGAACAATGCTTTAGCACGTCTAGCTAGGTAGCTACTTGCAAATTAAGAGCTTGTTGTCAAGTTATTTTATCGGTGTATTTCCAGTAGCTTCACTTGAAAGACAGTTCATAATGCAGACGTAGCGTGGCGCCACTTTCCGCCATAACGACAACTAACATGGTCAAATGCCCTATTTGACATGAAAAGAAAAAGGAAAGAAAAAAGATAAAATAATAAATGAAAATACAAATTTAATACCTAGGAAATGTCAGTAATACCATAGTGTCTAATACTTAGACTAAAGAGCAGCCTAATAAATGTAATATTAAACGTGTTGCTCGAAAATAAATGGAATATCATAAGTTGGCATGGTATTATTTTGTGATTTCGTATTATTTCTTTGGCATCACTTTCTTGTTATGAGTGGGTACTTCTTCTATATTATTATTTAAGTCTGAGGTTCCATCTTGTGTGTTTCGTTTAAACGAGATTATTCTTTGTTGGGAGGGAACGTGAACTAAACTAGTGGAGGACATCTCATTTTAAAGTTTCTCTTGTAAACAAGCTTCTAGAGCTACTTTGTAGATAGATATTCCGCTAGCAGCTGTATAAAATAATCATTGAACAAAAGTCAGAGTTACATAAAAGTGTTTTTTGTTTCCTGTGTTACAAAACCCTCGCCAGATTCATAGGGCAGACATTTAGAAGTAGTGTGATCCTAGCCTTTTTATTTAATATTCTAATATTAATATTTATTTAATATATACTTTTTTTCATTTCTTTTTAAAAGAAGTTCGGCCGAAAAAGCTAATAGGTATTAGCTTTTTCGGCCGATATTCTTTTGAACAAATTTTGTACGGTATATAATTATTACGAATAATTTCAACAAATTTGTCACGAATAGGTTCGTTTTGTACATTTAGCTGAACGAAATTCAGTCAAACTAACAACTGACCCTGTTATAAGTTACAGTTTAGGAGTAGTATTATTATTATTTATCAAGCTACTTATTTACACAACTACAACAAATTTACAACATTACATTTACAAATTTACTGGCTGCAACAATATAATGGTTTTATAGAAGACCACAAACAACTATACGCAACATATACCTATAACGTTACTATATACGTAACAGCTTATATTTTATAAAACATTGCGCGATGATACATAACCACAAACATAATATATACCCTACTTTTAATAATTACACTACAGTGGAGTAAAACATATAAAGGTCTTAACCAATTAAAATGAACGTACTTGAAATGATGCTATCTGAAATATAGTAGTTGCAAATGAAATCAGTTTAATTGCCTTTTCGGATTATCTGCACTTCAATTAATCCCATAAGCGAATCAGACAGAAACAAACTAATAGCTACGTAAATTAAGCAAACATTTCCATGTATCCCAAACAAGTAATGAATTTTGACGGCGCACTAACGACATCCAATGAAGCGATTATTCGCAGCTACGTTTATGACCGCCGACTATTCATTCGCTTGACTGCAAATTTCACATTTACTCAGTTGCCAACACGTTGCTATATTAGCCATGTATTATTTACTCCGCCAACAATCATTTAGAAATTCAACTTTATCATATATATAAATAATATGATATTTTTTTAAGATTGAATTTCGAACGCGTTGTATGCAAACATTTAGCATTTGTTATACAAATGTTCTTTCGTTACCAGTAACAGCATGAACTATCTTGTGATGTTTTGCCTGAGCTACAACATGAGGCATTTCAAACAAACGACCGGTAAATAGAGTTTTATAAGGTAGGTAGGCAACGCATCGTCAGCACTCCTGGTGTAGCTGTTGTCCACAGGCGACGGTAACTGCTTACTATCATCCTATTAACCTGTCCTTATTACAAACAAAAGTGTACTTTTCTCTGGCGAATTAAATCCTACAGACTGCTTACCTAGATTTGTTACCCCATGGCAATATGCGACCATCGTGTATTGTATATCCTGTAAATGTCAATCTCCGCCAGGTTAATTAAATTTTGACGCCGGATACCGCTATGCGTCCCTTTCGACTACTATTTATTTGCTGTTTGAACCTCATTTAATTAGGTATAAAGGTAACTAAAGGAAATTGAAACAGAATATATAAACTTACATTAAATTACATCTTATTAGATCTCTAGTTAATTTATTATATGAACTCTAGAATAGAGCTCAATTTATGATATTCGTTGAAACCTTATTTTCCCGCGCGCTTTTGTGGTTATAAATATCTGCTACGCTCGTAGCGACACCGTAGCATTATGTTGGCCTTTCGTAGAATCCGTATGAAATGATTCTACGCTAACATTTTGATAACATTTTAAGAATATATACAGTCTCTTCTACCTTCTAATATATATACGGTATATAATATATAGGTACCAAAATTTTCCGTGATTCGCACCGTATTTGCAGAATATTCGAATGAAATGTCAGGTCCACGGTATCGCTGAATATTTAACTCAGTTGAGCAGCGTCCATCAATTATATGGAGGTTTGTTGGTTCAGTGAATCGATGTTTAGAATGATCAACCTGATATGAATTATTTATTGCTACTGCCGTTTATTTGTACAAATATGTGCTGTTAACCGTAAATATAAGCAGCTTATTTGTATCTACCTGAAATGTAATATCGAATGATGAGACATCAATAAATACCAAATTATTACAGTCTCATGTGATAAATTAATTTTGTAATATATCAATGTACATCTGGGAAATCTGTGGGCTACTTACATAACCACATTATATTTACATTTACTAATATATAAATACGTACATGTCTACATCACAAATTTAATACTTACTTACATTACTTAATATTATATCTACCTATAATACATACCTATATATAATATATAACAATAAATAAATATTTACACATTTATTATAATAATTAAATACACACAATAAATAGTACACCTACTTAAATAATATAATATTATATACTACTTAAACTATACATAACTAACTACCAATATTTATATTTTCACATAAATAATATATATAAACTACATTTAATTACAAACAATACAAATCATAATAATAATTAGATACCTATTAGCAATAGTTTCATAACACATTTCTTTATAAAATATTCATATTCTCTTTATTTAACAATTTCTTCATAGCCTGTATTATTGTGCATTGGAAACAGTCGAGACGAGTACGCGGGCCGCCGCGCGACACCTACCTATCCGGTTCACACCGGTCTTCCCCGCAAGGCGGCCGGCGCACTCGCTTATAGTAGGCAGCCGCCTGCCGCGCTCAGTTAGTGTCGTCATAGACGCAATACGAATCGTTCGTGTCGCTCGCCCAAGCATTTTATGACCGCGCACTAACCGCTCCGATTTATGTACTCGCGATTTATCCATTGTAAAGGATTTGCAATACATTCCTTGACATATCGTGTGCATATTATTCCCCATCTCCACTCCTCAAGAAAACAACAACAAAAACTTAGGTCGCCTTAACTGGTGACCCTAAACTGGTGACTCCAAACTGGTGACCCGAGAAGAGCACGAAGAATCAAAGATGGGTGATAGCAGCAGTGACGATGGGTCAGTGAAATCAACAATTCCAATGGAAGCAGCGAGCAACGTCACCACCCGTCGAGCAAAAAAAGTGTGCGTTTCCAATGCACCGGAACGAGATTTTTTCGAACACCGTCAACTGAATTTTAAGGTGCCACCCTTTTCACCAGATGACCCGGAAATATGGTTCGCACTTCTGGAAGGTCAGTTTGACAGCCATAACATTACTGACGATGCAATTAAATATAATAATGTCATAATTAATTTAGACATGCAGCATGCAAAAGCAGTAAAGGACATCATTGTTAGCCCTCCTGCTTCGAACCGCTATCTCAAAATAAAGAATGAGTTGATTCGGCGTCTGTCCGCCTCGCACGAAAAGAAAGTGAAGCAGTTGCTAGTTCATGAAGAACTTGGTGACAGAAAACCTTCACAGTTCCTGAGGCACCTCCGAGACTTAGCTGGGCCTTCAGTCCCCGAAGACTTCATTCGGACAATCTGGAGCAACCGTCTTCCGCACAATATCCAGACCGTGCTAGCATCCCAGCCCACCCATTCTTTGGAGCAACTTTCGGACTTAGCCGACCGCATACAGGAGCTTGCTTCACCGTACAGCGTCGCAGCAACGTCGTCAGGTACCACACATTCTCACCCAATTAATGAGATTGCGGAGCTAAAGAAGATGGTGGAGCACCTCGCCTTGAAGCTGGACGAACACACACGGACATTGTGCCGCTCTAACAACCGTTCCAGACCGCAGCTGCGTCGTTCACCATCGCGCCAGAGGACAAGATCTAACTCTAGCTACCGCAAATACCCTATTTGCTGGTACCATTCTAAGCATGGATCGAAAGCCAACCGATGTGTGAAGCCGTGCGATTTTGAGAAGTCGGGAAACTCCACGGGCAGTCGCTGATGGCGACTGACGATTGCCCGCCTTCCACCGGTCGCCTCTTCGTAACCGATCGCAGCTCGAATACCCAGTTCCTCGTGGATACCGGCAGTGACCTTTGCGTCTACCCTCGATCTGCGCTACGAGAGCGACGGAGCAAGTCAGATTTCCAACTGTGTGCAGCAAACGGGTCTAGTATAGATACTTTTGGCTACTTGGAACTTAATTTAAATTTAGGCTTAAGGCGTAATTTCCAATGGCGTTTCATTGTAGCTGATGTTACTAAAGCGATTATAGGCGTTGACTTTCTTAGTTTTTATAACTTGATTGTAGATTGCCGTAACCAACGCTTAATTGATAATACTACCGCACTAAGTTCTGATGCTATTGTTGCTAATACTGATGTATTTTCTGTAAAAACCTGGATGGGCGATACGAGATTTCATGCTTTGCTGAGTAAATTTCCCGAAATTACGCGACCATCAGGTACTCCGGTTATTCCAAAGCACAACACCACACACCACATCAGGACTACACCCGGCCCACCTATTTTTTGCACACCCCGCAGACTAGCTCCCGATAAACTTAAGATAGCTAAACAGGAATTCGAACTTATGCTCAATAATGGTACAGCGCGTCCTTCAGAAAGCCCCTGGGCTTCACCCTTACACCTTGCTCCTAAAAAGGATAATGGTTGGAGGCCCTGCGGCGACTATCGATTGCTTAATGCGCGTACCATTCCGGACCGTTATCCTATTAAGCATATTCAGGATTTTGCTCAGAGTATAGCCGGATGCAAGGTATTCTCCACTCTTGATCTCGTCCGCGCCTATAACCAAATCCCTGTCCACGAAGACGACATACAGAAGACCGCCATCTCGACACCGTTTGGCCTGTATGAATTCCCATTCATGACCTTCGGGTTACGAAATGCAGGCCAAACCTTTCAACGCTTTGTCGATGAGATGACCAGGGGCCTCGATTTCTGCTACTGTTATTTAGACGATTTCTTGGTCTTTTCGCGCACAGAAGCAGAGCACGAGACCCACCTTCAGCAACTCTTCACCCGCATGAAGGAATATGGTATCCTGGTCAACACAGCGAAGTGTGTCTTCGGGGCTAGTGAAGTATCTTTTCTGGGATACACAATTTCAGAGTCCGGTACGAAACCCTCTTATGCAAAGGTTGAGGCCATCAGAAATTTCCCAGCACCAAAGACAGTGAAGGAACTGAGACGATTCTTAGGGATGCTTAATTTCTATAGGCGATTTATACCTCATGCCGCAAAAATCCAAGCTCCCCTAAATGCTTTGCTATCTGGCTCAGTCAAAGCATCTCATCCTGTCAACCTGTCTGGTGATACCCTGTTGGCCTTCAACCAAAGCAAGGAGAGCCTGTCAAATGCTGCATTACTCTCACACCCAAACTGTGAAGCTAAACTCGCGTTAGTAACAGACGCGTCTGATTTGGCAATGGGTGCAGTTTTGCAGCAACTCGTTGACAACACGTGGCAACCTCTTGCGTTCTTTTCACGTAAGCTGAGTCCAGCTCAGCAAAAATATTCACCATACGACCGCGAACTGTTGGCCATATATGACAGCATCAAATATTTTCGTCATATGTTGGAGGCTCGACATTTCGTGGTTTATACGGACCACAAGCCTCTTTGCTTTGCATTTAGAGAACGCAAAGCAAACTGCTCGCCTCGTCAGTTCCGTCATCTTGATTATATATCGCAGTTCACGACTGATATTCTCCACATATCTGGCAAAGACAACCTCGTGGCAGATACGTTGTCCAGAATCGAAGAACTGCAGATGCCAATTGAGTGGAACTCACTTGCTTTATCTCAAGCAACAGACGAAGAAATGGCTCAAATTCTGGGTGGCGAATCTTCACTCCACCTGGAGAAGTTAAAAATACCCAACAGCCATATAGAACTTTACTGTGACGTCAGTAGAGGGCCGCCAAGACCTTTCGTGACAAAACCGTTTCGGAAGCAAATCTTCGACAGTCTTCACAATCTTAGCCACACAGGTGCGAAAGCAACCGCTAAATTAGTAGCCGAGCGCTTTATTTGGCCTGGGGCGCGCAAAGACTGTCGGGAGTGGTCACGAAAATGTCTGGCTTGCCAACGTGCTAAAGTAAGTCGTCACGTGTCATCACCATTGGGCACTTTCAACTTACCCTGCGCACGTTTTGCTTTTGTCCATGTTGACATTATCGGCCCCCTGCCCCAATCACAAGGCCATCGATACTGCCTCACTGCGGTTGATCGTTTTACGCGCTGGCCCGAAGTCACGCCAATGCCGGATATGACAGCAGAAACTGTCGGTAAGGCGTTGATGTCATGGATATCCAGATTTGGATCACCATCTGACATTGTCACAGATCGCGGCGGGCAGTTTGAATCGGCGCTTTTCCAATATCTTGGAAAAATGATTGGATTCAAACACCGCAGAACGACCGCGTATCATCCAGCGTGTAACGGTTTAGTGGAACGTTTCCACCGCCAATTAAAGGCAGCAATTATGTGTCATGCTGACAAAAATTGGGTAGACGCTTTGCCTTTGGTGCTTCTAGGCATTAGGAGTTCTTTTAAAGAGGATCTCAAAGCATCATCGGCCGAGTTGGTATACGGCGAGCCCTTACGTTTGCCGGGGGAATTTTTCCAGGCAACCGTTCCCACCTCCACCGATATTTCGGACTTCACCACTCGCCTACGTAACTTTGCAGTGAAGTTACAACCCACTCCCGCCACTCGTCACAATAAAGATAAAATCTTTATTTTCAAAGATTTACCCAACTCGAGTCACGTATTTTTACGGGACGATGCAGTGAGAGGCTCTTTACAACCTCCCTTCACCGGCCCCCACGAAGTACTCGAGCGAGATGATAAGGTCTACAAAATACTAGTGAAGGGCAAGGCTGTCACTGTATCCATAGACCGGCTCAAACCAGCGTACTTGCTAGTAGATCCATCTCCTACAACTTACCCTACCCCCACCCCTCTTCCCTTACCTTTACCGCTACCTTTACCCTTACCAATACAGCAGCAATATATCCCAGCTCCGGCTCCGGTTCCATCTCAGCAGGACAATGTAAGGAAGACTCGCTATGGGCGCACTGTTCGATTTCCTGACTTCTATCGCCCGTAGTGACGGTCTCTGGGGGGGAGTGATGTGGGCTACTTACATAACCACATTATATTTACATTTACTAATATATAAATACGTACATGTCTACATCACAAATTTAATACTTACTTACATTACTTAATATTATATCTACCTATAATACATACCTATATATAATATATAACAATAAATAAATATTTACACATTTATTATAATAATTAAATACACACAATAAATAGTACACCTACTTAAATAATATAATATTATATACTACTTAAACTATACATAACTAACTACCAATATTTATATTTTCACATAAATAATATATATAAACTACATTTAATTACAAACAAAAATATTCATATTCTCTTTATTTAACAATTTCTTCATAGCCTGTATTATTGTGCATTGGAAACAGTCGAGACGAGTACGCGGGCCGCCGCGCGACACCTACCTATCCGGTTCACACCGGTCTTCCCCGCAAGGCGGCCGGCGCACTCGCTTATAGTAGGCAGCCGCCTGCCGCGCTCAGTTAGTGTCGTCATAGACGCAATACGAATCGTTCGTGTCGCTCGCCCAAGCATTTTATGACCGCGCACTAACCGCTCCGATTTATGTACTCGCGATTTATCCATTGTAAAGGATTTGCAATACATTCCTTGACATATCGTGTGCATATTATTCCCCATCTCCACTCCTCAAGAAAACAACAACAAAAACTTAGGTCGCCTTAACTGGTGACCCTAAACTGGTGACTCCAAAAATCTGCGTATATCTACATCTTTTACACATAAATTTCATGAGATCTGTAGGTATTGCAATGTGAATATTTGAGAACGGTTTTGATGCTATTAAAACAATTTTAGGTATAGAAAAGAACACGCGCAGCCCGCGAACAACTGTGGTGAGTTATTATTCATGAATCTATAAGATACATACAAGACGAGAGCGAGATATTATAAAAGTTTAGACAACTACGATAAGACATCTAAAAGAGGGTTCTAAGAAGCTGTGTCGAAACATCAACATAAATCAATTTCATGTGAGACGAGGCAAGCCCTAAGCAAACGCATTATATCAGACAAACAGAGAAAGGCAATTCAGAAAAATGATAATAATATTTTACGCACCATCGTACGTTTAAGCGTATCACGTGAATAGAGATAGTATAACGTAGCCAATTTAAAACTAATTAAAGAATTGTGCGCTATAAAATTACTGTTGTTAATATTAAGTTGTACGATGCCGCGCTCAAGCAGGAAAATGAGAACACTTAGTTACGATCTTACAAAAACGACCATAGACCATATAACCACATCGGTTAAGTTAAGAAACGTTCGCTGCAGTTAGGTAATTGGATGGATGACCGTTATACCAAAAAGTAGTATAATTGCATCTAAACGCGAACGTGCTTTGAGAGCACGTCAAACCATCAGTCCCAATTATGGTCTTATGGCTACAGTCATTAAACAAATTCAGAAGCGATAGGGTGGTTTTGAAATTCTGAGTCAATTCAAATTCCTTGCTAATGCCATATAAAAAAACGAGTGTGCTTTAGACCACACGATTGAATTGAAACTTCTTTAGCACCATCTATCGGCCGGTATAACTTTGTTTTTGCTTTGTTTAAAGTTAATGTCACCATCTTGACAATAGTATATTGTCATTTTACCGGACATAACAACATAATAAAACAAATTTTAAGTAATTGTTATTACTTAAAATGTAATTAAGACCTACGGAGAGATCTACGTGAACCAACAACTTTCAACTTCCGTTCGCCTCGTAACGCAATCAGCTTACTCCCCAAGTCAAGCGTGCGTAAAGAAGTTTTACTTCAAAAAGGAAAGTAGCTATAGTAGCACTGTAAAAGTCAAAACATGGTTATCTCAGTCACTAACGTATTGCTTGAATCTCTTATAATTAAAGAAACAAGAGAGCAAAACCGCGTAATAAATTCAAATTAAGTCACGCGCCCGAGTATCATAATGGGTATTAATTGAAGAATTTAGCTCTCATAACTTTTGCGAGGGTTCAAATTGTAGCATTAGTGAAATCCCTTAAAGCGGTAATCCTCACGTCGTATTCGTAGTCCAGACTAAATCCAATTACGGGCCCGCGCCGTGCCGGCACCGGGCCGGATTCGAGTTGCACTCATGCCGTACACTGCACGCCGAGGTATTTATACACGTCCTGCTGAAAGTGACTGCCTGCTTTCAGAGCATTCAGAATGTTTCATTAGGTTACAGTTTATCTTGATGAAACATTCTGGGAGCTCTAACCCTTTTTATATTCTCTAAAATCTGATGTGTACTACAAGGTCAAAGTAACTGATTATCTTTCGGGTTGTGGAGTGAATTCATAAATAAAATACATTCCTACTAAATGACAGTAAACAGTTGTCTGTTAGTACGTTTGTTTGTGAGACTTTCACGTCGAAACAGCTGAACTGATTTGGATGAAATTTTACTTACGGGTTGCCTATAATATTATTATTATTATTATAATTTTCCGCGGGAAAACTAGTCATCACGATATATATTTTTTTTATCGTTTTGTTGGGTTCCCGTAATCTATATAATTATAAATGAACATATATTTCCCTTGGTCATCGCATCATGTGTGAATGGATGGTGCATTTTCGCAATTTTTTTTTTGTTGTGTTTATGTTCTTATGAAAGAAAAAATTAAGAAAATTAAGCAGAAAATTAGAAATTTTTCACCACGCGGGTGAAACCGCGAGGCATAGCTAGTTTTTCGGTGGGTTCTTAGTTATTGGTACAGTTGATTAATTGAATAATTAATTTTTGGTCGACTAAAGTTCTTGCTTTTGGAAAAGACCACTCGTTGACGCTAATATCATTTTAATTAGTAAGTTAAATGCAGTCGAAAAGTTACGACCATTCCTGTTAACTCTTCCAGTAGTAGTAGTATATCAAAGTTCGTTAAATGCAGCGGCGAATGAGAGCAGTGGAGAGGTGTCGAGTACCAGGACGTGACTGTCGAGTCGCCGCGACGCAATCTGCACTCGCCCGTCAAATGGGAAATAGATGTGGGGTTTTCGACTTTGACCCTCCTTTAAATAGTAATTTATTGATTTAAAAAGTTTTTAGTAAAATGTCAAGCATAAAGGAACTGTAAATAATGAAATGTTCATCCAATAGGCTATTTGACTACTATATTTTTATTACATACATAAATAATATACCTCAGAAAATAGATAACTGTGAAAACAAAACTTGAATATCTCAAAAAATGACTAAGTTACAGGCATTTTAAAATACAGAAATAGAAAGAGACAACTCAAACACGCAGTGACGTCAGTTACCAGTCCTCACAGTAACTCATTACTAAGCTGTGGTAGCTCTATATACAATCTTTTTGGCATGTGACGTCACAAGCCATGCCTTCATAGTAGCTGTGAGGAAGCTCAACACGATCTCTGTTTTGCGAGAATGGGACAGGCGATGAAACTTTAAAAGCGTACTACTCCGTGATTAATTTACCGATTTTACTTATTTTTACAATGATTACATTCATTTTTAACCTACTTTATGAAAATAATATTTACTTGTTCATTTTTGATAGTAGTCAAATAGCCTATTCCATAAAAATAACGTTAATGATTAAATATAATTAAAAGGGGAAAGTGAATAATAAATAGATTTTAATAAATTTGTGATAAGGGATATTATACCCTTTCAGATAAAATAAAGGAGATCTAAATTAAAAGACAATCTCGATCTGATCAAATTTTAATCCAGTACAAATACGTTTATAAATAAATTCATCATATTATCTACCACAAGCTAGTGGGGTTACATTTTTACCCAAACTATTACTTTTTGAAGTAAAACTTGTTAACGCACGCTTGACTAGGGGAGTAAGCTGGTGAGGCGAACGGAAGTTAAAAGTTGTTGGTTAACCGATTTCAAATGTCAACATAACAAAGTTAAAAATTTGTATTATTATTTTGCCAATTTACAATTGTCAAGATGGCGACATTAACAAAGTTATACCGGCCGATAGATGGAGCTAAACTAAAGAAGTTATACTTCAGTCGTGTGGTCTAAAGCACACTCGTTTTTTGTAGGATTCTAGTTTGTTGGATTCTGCACAGAGGCGATATGCAGTTGTTTGATAGTCACTAAATGCAGTCAGCGATGTGGAGAGTTCTCGAGTGCCAAGACGTGACTGCCGCCCGTCGAGTCGCGGCACAATTCTTACGTACGGAGAACGTAGATAAAAGTTAAACAAGTTCAGTCAGACAAGCCTAAAGACCAGTCCTTTGAGCTGAAAATCTATTTCGAAGTATAATTTTTAACTAATAAAAAGCAAACTGTCTTCTCTCGGTATACATTCTAAATAAACTTTTAGGGTAGGTATACAACCAACAGCAATAAATTAAAATATTGGTCTTATTTATTTATATTAGCAATAAATTAAAACATCAGTCATATTATTTATTGTAGATTTGAGTATTCCTTACCTTTTTTATTAGGAGTTGGAAGCAAAAATAAATAAATAAATAATATTTATTCAAAAATTTACGTGAATGGAATAACAATATAAATCTTAAGAAACTAAATGATAAAGGAAGAAAAGGCATTACTTTTCTCCTGCTACCATGCCTGTGAGCCCCTTCTACGCTTTATGTAGACAGGTAAATGTCAATAACACTAAATGTAACATACAAAGCCACCACTTCAGACAAGAGTAAATGAAAATCACGCGTTCAGCGGCTTCAAAAATAAACCTTGTTTATTATCCTGTTATACAAAATACCTGCCATCAAACGAAGTACAGTTCAGGGAGTAATTAATAAACCGGTTTGAGAACGTACCGTAATTGGACGACGCTCGAGCATCGTCACGCGAATTGATTGTGTCACGTACAGACCCCCACAAAAGTGCTTATTTTTACAGCTCTATTTCAGAGGAATAAAGTCCATACTTTTATTGGACACCGTCCCAAAAAGGTGTCGATAGACTTGAACCACGAGAGCCTTTGAATATTAATGGTGAACATTGAAGAGGAACATAGAAGTATGAGCCCATTACACAATTAGGAGGCTATCAAATGTCACCATTGTCGCTCGAAACAGTTGCGGTGCTCTACAAACTGGTCTATGTGCAAATATTTTGGCTGGTTATACACAATATTTTTTTATTTTATTTATTTAGACACAATTGCTATTCGCATTGGCTGGTATTATTATTTATATTTAATCATTACCAAATATTCACATCGAAAATAAACATACTTCAGCCCAGCTTGTTTGTCAACGGTTTTTCATTGATGTGGTCTCAAAACGTGACCAGAATTCGACTTAATTACGCCATTTATATGAGTAAATCGAATATTTTATGCTTGGAATATTTCACACGCTTGTAAATAAATTGAATTTCGATAGTATTTTACCTTGTCTGTACACTAATTGTATTTAAATACCCGTACCGCCGTACAAAATAGTGTAGACAAACTTGTGATGGCCAGTATAAGTTTGTAGATTCCGTTGGGAATGGAGTTGTAGGTAATGTCAACCTTCTTGAAACTTCTCATGCTAATTCGCAGAAATAACCTAGTCACATCAACAGCAAGATGTTCACTGCTAAACCTGTGTTTAGCAGAAACACAGATTACACACAGATTAAACACAGGTTTAGCAGTGAAAATCTTAAAAGTGGCGTTTTATGGTGGTGGCATATGCCAACGCCACTTTAAACGCCATGGTTGCCATCTCTCTTCACAACTCTTGACAAGTGGTTTGGTGATCGTCGTCGTCTATCCTGGGTCTAAACCAGATCTTTATAGATTGTGAAACAAGTGAATATGAAGAGAAGTATGACAAATTTCACTCAAGTCGTGCGAAGACTGCGTCTTCCTTTTGCATGTTTGAAAATTGCGTATTTTAATGTGTGTGTTTTATTTTTTGGGTTATGTTGCTTAGGCAACTATCATCGATATAGAGTCTAATAGTAAAACAATTTCAAGTAGGTAGGTACCTATAGTCCGTAGAAAATTTTAAGAGATATAAAGTTGGCATACTCCTGCGAGAAACGAGACCGTCCTGCGACACATACAGTATTCCGAAAATAGGATTGTTAGGCATATGTACATTATATTCATTCCTTAAGGCAAACCTGCTTTATTATAAACAATTCAAAC
This sequence comes from Ennomos fuscantarius, assembly GCA_905220475.3. Taxonomy (NCBI): domain Eukaryota; kingdom Metazoa; phylum Arthropoda; class Insecta; order Lepidoptera; family Geometridae; genus Ennomos; species Ennomos fuscantarius. The sequence continues at coordinate 8,144,270 of HG992039.1, forward strand.
TTGATAAAATAACGTTTATTGATAAAGTGATCTAGTTATTGTTGTACTTTCGTTTCTTTCGTTACATCGCTAAACAGCGATGGAGCCTAGATTATTTTAATATCCTTCATATTGAGACCGCATTTAAAATTTAACGTAATTTATAGACAATTTAAAACCATTACTTCAATCAATGCTTTATGAAAAAAAACGTAATATAAACAAAATTAAAATTAAAAACAATGTAATGCAGTAGGAAAACTTAATCTGAAAAGCCGCTACCAGTAGACAACATGCACCAAGAAAATTAAAGCCTAATAATATTTTAAGTGTCCTGCCTACAAGGTCCAGTAATTGTAACCCTTTGTGAGTATAGTATTATTTACAGTCGGAATTTTAACTAGGTTCTACGATACTGTGGAGTTATTTAAGGTCACTTTTAATTAACTATCGTTCTACGTGTCTCCACTCGGCCCTGTAGTAAATATTCCAGTCGACCGACTTTGTGTACTGTCGCGTTGAATATACCCACGTACGTTGGTTCTCAGTAGGCCAATTTCTATGAAATGTTTAACTTACTTGAATAATAAATCTGAGAGTTTGAAAGCACGGGAGTTGTAGTTAAAGGTAAGCACTTAACTCGGTTCATGAGGAATGTTCCCGTATGATTTCAGACTGAGATTACTCAGAAGTTGAAAGTAAGCTGGAGTCAGCTTAAGCTTTTCATTTCAGAGTTTTTGGGTTTTCCTTTCGTGCTTTATACTTACTTGATAATAAGATCTATGCTTCATAGACAACACTTATTAACAGCAACAGTTGGTTTACTTTTATTATTAACTGAAATAAAATTCAAATACTACTAATATACTTTATACGTTACATTCGTTACAATGAAAGGAAAAAAGAGTGCGAGAAAGAAATACCCAATTTAAATTTCGTAACAATGAAACGCTTTTAAATCCATTAAAGAACAGGTTACATTCGTCAAAGGGTCGCCGGTCACGAGCGGACGCGAGCGGCTGTGCCCCTCAGACTCCGAACCGAACAACCGTCCCGTGCGGAACTCAATCATTAGTGTGTTCACTCAATGTGAAAGCGATTTCAGCCCCGGCGACTCCGCCCCTTTGAAACCAGCGCAATATTGTCGAAAGCAGGAAAACACTTTGCAACAAAAAAATATACCAAGAGACGCGGCGAACAAAATGAGGACGGAATGCCAGGAGCCAATCGAGCGCATGAGTCTCGGCGGCAATAAGGTTGCGTTTACGTTATCGATGATGTCGCTGGAGGAAGCGCTCCGACTGTAAACGTAAACGAGCGCTGAGCGGGTTACGGTGCTCGGCGCGGGCCCTCGTCGCCCGCGGTTGTAAACTCCGCCGCCTGAAACAACTTCGTTACAACTTCCTCTCCGCACCGTTTTGTTTCTGGTCCGCAATATTAGTTTTAGTCAAAAAGCTATTTTTCAAGCCCCGTCGAAAGGCTTGTAAAGTTTTCTAATTTAGTTAATTCGCACTCAGCATTCCGGGAAACGATGCCAGGCGCCAGGTTCTTGTTAGATCGAAGATAAGTATATTCGAGTTGAATAAACTCTCGGAGAAATTCCGTTGGAGTGTAAAGATAACATCAATGCACATCGCGGCGTACTGCTGGAGCTTGTAATGAAAACAGACTTGGTTGACTTTGTGGATCGTGTTTTAATCAATTGAATTGAAATGCCATGTTCTTTGTTTCAGGTTCTGATGTTCCCGGAGGAAGGCTGGGCTCGGAGCGCGTCGTCTTCTTACTGGACCCTGCAGCCGTGCTGGTGGCGGCGCTCGCGTTGTAAGGTCGTTGAAGTAGCCGGCACTAGACGGTAATATTTTGCATACATTAATTTGTAAAGTGTGAAGTGTGCATAATGATGCCCAAAAAAACGGATATGCTTTAGACCACACGACTGAAGTAAAACTTCTTAATTTTGGCCGGTATAACTTTGTTTTTAAATTGTCAAATAACCGGACATACCATAATTAATTTTTTTATGTTTTCAATGGAGACCTATGTTAACCAACAACTTTTAACTTTCGTTTGCCTCGCCAGCTTACTCCCCAATTCAAGCGTAAAGAAGTTTTACTTCAAAAAACCCGTAGAAGTAACTGTGATCATAGCATTAATCGAGAGTACCCGTTTATCCCCCGTAACTGCATGGCACTAACAGTAGTGTTCAAACTCCCGCGAAGTGTCACCAATCCTGAATAGATGATATGGTCCATACACTACCCGTACATTTTTCATTACCCTTCTGAACAATTGTTAATATTAAAAAATGTTGAATGTAATCAAATAATTATGATAAAAATTAGAAAGTGCTGAGTAGCATGAATTGGATCGTTTAGCTTACCTAAATAATCGTTAATTGATGAATAAAACAAAAGGATGGTAAATATAAGTTTTGTTGACGGATTACATAATATTTCTCTCCATACTAATAAAAACTTTGTGTTTGTTTGTATAGTCTTCACGCTAAAACTTTGTAAAATACCTTTGTAAAAATGTATATATGAAAGTGAACCTCTATTTCTATTTCCCTTGGTCATCGCATCACGCGTGAACGGATGGAACATTTTCGCTAATATTTTTGTTGTGTTTACAATTGTCAGGAGAAGGTTCTTATGAAAGAAAAAGTTAAGAAAGTTGAGCGGAAAATAAGAAATTTTTCACCACTTGACTAGGTGGTAGGACTTTACTGCAAAGTTCATCTAGGTAGGTACCACAGCATTGCCAGTTATTCTGCCGCCAAGCAGTAGTGCGCAAGCTCTGTTGTGTTCCGGTTTGAAGGGCACTGTAGCTAGTGAAATAACTGGGCAAATGAGACTTTATGATCTGATCTCACAGTTTAGTAATCTTATTACTAGATTGTGCTGATGTCTCAGGTTGACGTGCGCAGTGCAGTGTCACGCGAAACTCTATACTTTAGAGTTCCGAGTGACACTGCAGATGATATGGGCAGCCGTGTCGTTTAACATCAGGCGAACGGCTAGCTCGTCACGTCATTCTTTAACTATAGCTAGTATTTTTTAATATTTCTTTAATCGCATTATCTAAAACAAAATAAACTGCAAATAGAAGACGTTAAGGAAATTATACAACCTGGTGCGAAACACGGTGTGGAGATGAAAAACGTAATAAAATTAAACTCCTCGCAGAAGGAAGCAGTTTATCATGTTGTTGCACATTAGCTCTGCTTTTAGCAATTAACCAAGGTAAGGCGAGGTGCGGCCAGAGATATAAAATGGTTAAGTAATGGTTAGTATGTCCAAGCTAGGCTATCATAAATAAATATAAGCATTTTGACCTTTATCACGTCGATTTTCTTGTAAAAGTATAATATATAAAATAAGTGTAATTATCTTCATTGACTAAGGTCCGTATTACAGAACGATGCTCAGTCATCGATCGGTGCTCAAGCAGAGATTTCATTCACTAATCTCTGCTTGAGCATCGATGGATGACTGACCATCGTTTTGTAATACGGACCCAAGTCTTCGTGTAGGTATTTACCATAGTTTGTGTTTATGTTCATATAGGACATGGTTATAGGTTATAAGTTCATATGAACATAACACAAACAATGGTAAACGTGGGAACCTTCAAGGCTAGTGTAAATGAGTACCTCCTATCCTCCTCCTATCCTAATTTGCTGCATTCATCTTTGCTTACCTACCATCAGGCAAGTCAGTGGCCAAATATGGACATGTAAAAAAGCTACCTATGTTCTATTGTTTTGCCAGATATTCTGTCACCAAGCATACGTGTACAAGTCTTCGTATTGTGTTCCGGTTTGAAGGACACTGTAGGTATATGTGTGATTACCACCATAAATATGAGACATGTCTGGGGACGACAAGCAGTGCAGTATCATCTGGGGAAAGAATTTGCTATTTAAAAATACAGTGGACTGGGAAGAACTGCAATCGCGTTAAAACTATACCATTGAAAAAAATAACATTAAGTTTCTTTTTTTTTTACTTCAAACTTGTCTAGCATTTGACCACGCTCTCACCTGATGGGAAGTGACGATGTGATCGTAATATATAAGGTGTAGCATGCTATCTGAAATGAAAGTGTAGAATGCTATCTTAATTGATGAAATAAAAGAAAATTCGTTTTGCGAGATTCATGAGCTATTGTGCAATTAAAATTGATAACTTTATGGCAATCAACACGAGTTCATGACACACTGAGTGAAACATTATTATTGCTACAGATAAATTAAATTTCTTAGATCCAAGCCATTTTCAAGTACTAAAGCCATAGCTCCTCTCTGAAGTGTTAATTACGCTTCTACGAAACTAATTCCCTCCTCGCGGCAGCTTTCGTGTCTCAGGTGAGCGCGCTAAGCTGGCGCTCGTTTGACAAACGGCCGGAAGTGGCCGGGGGCGCCACTATCGCGCGATCGCAGCGCCACCGTGCGGCGTGAGAAGTGGCGCGGACGTGCCGTAAATAAATATGGCGGACGCGGTGCGCCCGGTGAAGGGTTTAGTGCGAATGATACGCTATTTATTATCTACATGAGCTGTATTGCGGTATCATTTGTGGTTTATTTATTAGGCCTTTGTGATCTTTTTTGGAAGGTTGTGTGTAAATTTACTATTATAGACAGGGTGTCCCGAAACTCAACTACCTACTAACTAAAAAACTAAGATTGATAACTGTTATCTAGTAGGACAGGATAAGTAAGTATCTTAATTATTAAATAAGCTGTGCAGCTAAATATTTTTTTATAAAATACCTGCGGCAATAATAATAAGGCGGTAACGTCACCATCGCATTTCACCAATTTTTCTGAAGATTTTAGCATTTTCTGGAAATCCTTTTCTTGTAAGTAAATTAGCCGAAAAAGTATTTTTAGTATAGAGGTATTGGTAGTGATAAATACATTTTTGAGGTTTATAAAATTTATATAAAAATACTACTGTACACGTGGAAATAGTTCGCAGTTCTATGCGGTCATCCCCAAAAGAACAAGCCGGCACGAAATAACTCCGCTTCCGATTTAAAAGGTGTAAGTTTGTTTTGAACGAACGCCAAAAGCGTGCACTTAAAAGTTTCCAAAAAGGTAGCAGTTACCTCGTCCGCGGTTTCACAGACGTCTATTTAATTTTCCGAGCTTTTCGGGTAGTTCGAAACGCTGAGCTTTCGTACTCGTACTTAGTCGATGATTACACGTTTTGCGCCAAATGGGAAAAGAAAGCGGTGGAGAAGAGCATGGAGGTTTTTAATTTGTTCTCTGAAGTCGTCATGGGGTGCGGAGATGTTCAGGCTATTACAGGGCGCCATTACACCGCCGTTAGGGCTCCGAAGGACGTGTCGGATTCGCGCCCTACTAACTGGTAGACGTGACCGGCGTACAGAGCCTCTGGTTCTTGGTGAACGCATCGGACAGACAAAAGTGCGTTATTTCGGCGCTGTACCGTTTTTTACCCTAAACGATCGTTAATCGCGTTTAAATCTTAATTGAATCGACGCTGAACTGGAGGATAAGCATTGCTCGCCAAATACATACTCAGCTGTTTCAAGTACGGACGAGAGAGTAGTTTGCACTGCAGTAGATGTTCGCTAAGTGAGTGCATACATTGTATGTACATCTAATGCACCAAGTTTAGGCTAAGGAGTAGGAAAGGGTAGGTACTAAACAACAAAGTACAAATAGAAGCACCTGTGAAGCAATTTTCACACGAAGCTCTTTAATGAGTGTAGGATTTCTTATTGCTATGCAGAAAATACGTTACGTTAAAAATATATAAACATGTACTGGTTTTTGTAAACGGCCACCATATATTATCAAAGAAAGTAATTAGATTTAATAATTATCTACAAGCGAAATTGTACCTTACTTTAAGATCTGTGGACTTTGTGAATAAAAAACCTGTGTGTATAGGAATAGGAGGATATTACCTATGGGAAGTACGTCAACCAAATATTTTGTTTTAGTTTAAGTTCATAAATTTTCTAATCTATTAATATAAATTATCTACTTAACATATAAATCTGATACCAAAGAAATATTGAATTTCAACTTAGTTGAGGATAGTTTATCGATATGTTGATTAATTATGGATAGGTACCTAATTTTAATAAGTTGAAAAAAACCACAATAAAAAGAAACCTTGTGCAATTAATTATAAGGAAACTAAATGAAGAGTGTGGTCTGGCTGTACAAACATATATCATGTTTTGTATGACAATAAATTCATGCCCGCGACATTAATCTCATGTTTATGCGCGAAAATATTCTAGGCCTGTGGTTTAGTCTAAAAAAATCAATACGAGTACAACGCTTATATTACCAGTGTAAAATAAACTCACGCTATATAAATCCAGCTTGATTATTGTTTTGTTCGCCCGTTTTTGTCCCCCGAGTCTAGCGGTATACACATGCGGTTCCCTTTATTTGAGTTATAAGAAAGCTCATAATTTTCTTCACTAAACACGTGTAGCTGAGCTCGCCACAGATAAATCACAGCTTGTCGCTAAGGCTTTGCTACAAGCTCAGGCACAAGGTACAAGGTGACCGGCACACACTAATTCTCGCCGGGTGATAAACGGTCGGAGCCGCCCGGGACCGTTGCCTCCCAGTTTGGTGACACCAGTATAAACAAACAACCGCCAACAGCTATTACTCTTGCCGTTATTCTATATTCAATCTTGAGTGTTGTGTATGTTTTTCCTTTTTTATATTTAGATAAAATCGATAACATTGTCATAAATAAATATTTTTGAAGCTGATGAATGATGTTACGAGCTAGTCGTTTACCTAATGTTAAGCGACACGGCCGCCCATAACTATTGCAGTGTCACTTGGAACTCTTACTCTAATGTAAAGTTTCGCTTGACACCGCACTGCGCACGTCATCCTGAGATATCAGCACAGTCTAATAAGATTACTAAACTACAAGACTGTTTAAGTGTTTGTACGTAACATTCGGTTAGTTTTACCTAAGTGGTTAGTTAATGATTAGTACATACGCTGTCATGCAGTAACTGTTGGTTGAAATAGGATGATCTCAAACAATTATGAATACTTGGGGCTAACTAAAATATTATTTTTTAAAATATAATTACAATTAAAAATTCTCAATTACATAAAAAAAGAATTCAGTTTTGTAGGGTATGTTGGGAACAACTCAGTATTTGTATCATTTAGAAGTAAAACTTCTTAACGCTTATGCTTTATCATTATGTTGGAATATCCGGTAAAATGACAATTTACAATTTTCAAGATGGTGACATTAACATTAAACAAAGAAAAAACAAAGTTATACCAGCCGATAGATGGAACTAAACTCAAGAAGTTTTACTTCATTCGTGTGGTCTAAAGCACACCCGTTTTTTTTGTTACAGGCATAGCACCCATGCTCGGATGGTCATAAGTGGCGCAAATGCCGTATACATCGTAGGTACGTTCAAGCATCTTGGCACTGACGCCGATTTTAAAGTGAGTACTCAACTTTTTAAACCATCCATCTTTAGAATAATTTGTTTCACACACTTGGCCGACATTAAAATAACTGTGCCATAATAATGTAAATTAATAATTGATTAATTTGTCGTAATGATTACAACAATTTCATTTATTTTTTGGAATCATTTAAAAAGTGACTATGTGTAGGACTAAGTGTATAAATAACCTAACGTAAAAGTATCGAATTTTCAAATATGTAACTACAAAGTAATCTTGCCCTGTATTAAGATTCCTTTTTCTTAGAAATTTACATCCAAGCGACGGCGTCACGCGACGAATGACACCTATCCGCAAAATTATAGTTTTTAAGTAGCATATCGGCGGAAAATTACCAACACCGTATATTCTTTTCTTAGTAGATAGAAGATATTAGTACTTCGTCGTCGATATACCCTTTGTGAAAGATTCGTTTTTATCCCGATAGTCTTCTCACTTTTATGTACTCAAATTCCCTTCCTCCAGCTATACCTAACCAGCAACGTGACCCAGGCTGACTTCAACATGGGCTACACGATGACGGGGACGCTCGAGCGCGGCTCCCGCTCCACCAACACCTTCCAAGTGACTCATTTCGCCGTCCTGCGTCGCTGCGATCACGACGCGCACCATCTGAAAACCTCCTAATAGCTGTCTGAGATAGGTTTTAGATAATGTGACATAATTTGTTTGCAGCTTTCGTTCAATCAAACATTGATGATTTTGAAATTTAAAAACAGCCTGTTCATAAAAAGCGTAAAATTTAAGCATTTTGAATTAGATTGTGAGCATTACGTTTATGGCGCATCTATTGAATTTTTTATTACTTATACATAATTAAGATGTTTCTCCCAACATCATTAAAAGTCGGTCCGAATTTTTTTTATTACTTCTTACTGCATATATTGTATGATAACGTGAATAAATAATTATCTATAAGTTGAAAATTAACTAATGATCTCATGTAAGTTGGCTAGTCATTATTTTTAAGAAATGTATATTGCCAAGCGATATTAATTGTGATGAAGTTTAGACATTTGAAAATGATTTGAATTTGGAAATTGTAAAATATTTTTTGCAATCTCAGGCATTTACTCTTATTTACAAGGTAATGTAAATATAGTTTAGTTTTTACATTAATAACTATATGTACAGCCGCTTTTCTAATTACGAGTAAGTAATATTGGATGTAGAAATATTATTTTTATATTTACGTGTAAACGTATCGTTTTGTCATAAGTTTTTATAACTATAGGTCTTCTTTCTCAGTAGTCTCACATGTAGTCTAGAATTTCTTGTAATTTTTAGGCTGTAACTTAGGAAGGCTTCCTCGTTTATGGTTGTGCTTGTGTATAGAATAATGCTCCAAATTGTTTTGTGTGAAACTATTTAATTTTATTTTGGAATGTTATTATTGAAAAAATGGTAACATCCGCTTATTAGGCTTACGTTTACAAGAAACAACTCTAGTTCAACCACTCTTAATGAACTCGTAATAAGAGGAAACATAATCTGTTTGAAATAAGAACCAAGCAAAACCCGTGTGCTTTTACGCCGTACGCAGTTTGCGTTTTTCATATTTTTTAGACCTAAAAAGAGTCAGTAATAGAAACTAATTTTTTGTATATTTTTTATAGTTTTATGAAACTCTTTTTTATAAACAGTTGTCTTTCAGAAGTTGTTATTATATTTCCAATAATCCTGTATAGTTATATATATATATATATATATATATATATATATATATATATAATAACAAAGTACCTACCCAATCATTTTCCGCGTTTTATATATATATATATAACGCAAATAACTTCTGGAAAATGATTGGGTAGGTACTTTGTTTATATCAATGGCGGACATTATTATTAGTAGTAATAAGTTATATTTAGAGAAAAATGTCAGGAGTCACACGTACCTGACATTGTAGATGTTTTTTGCAGCTTCAACAAAAATGTTGAGGCTATATTAATTTATTAGTGTACAGTGGATGGAAACATGCGCTGTGAGCGATATTTCGGCGCAGCTTCTTCACGGCTCGCTGGACAAAATAATAATGTACCGCATCTCTCGTTGTACCATATATAAAATATATATACCTATCGATCGAGTGACCGCGCTTGCCCTATACCCGTACGGAAAAATTGTTTGCTCTAAGATATTACAGTCCCTCTCTCACCCTTGTGATCGACAAAGTAATTTGTTTTTGTGTTGCACCATAACTCATTCTATGGGAAAACATTTTAGATGAGGATTTCCGATCATCCACTCATTCTTTATCTTCAGTATTTTGGAGCACTACTACAAATAAACTTGGGCAAGTTTGAATAAGATTTGCACCATAAGGCCCGTTTCATATGCATATAGTTACGGCACGATCACCGTGCCGTGTAAAAAAAATGATTGAGCTTCTAATACTATGACAGCTTTCACAAAGGCTAACAGCTCATGCATTTTTACTTTCCACGTCACGGGACTGCCGTAGCCGTTTACATGTGAATAGAGTCTAAGATTGGTTCTAATTTTCATGAAAAAAAGTCTTGACTTAAGTATCGCGTATTCCCCGATTTTACACAAAAATATAAATTAGGATATAATTATTTCTTGCGCAGATAAGATTCATTATCATTACAGTATTTACTGTATTGTCTAACAGAGGTCCTATAAAGGTTTCATTGTGTTACTTTAGAGGTAAGAAACAAATATCTTTTGTTTATATCCAGACAGAATATCCATCGAATACCTACTTACTTGTCTGATTACGACTGAAAGATTCCTGTTAGTGAGCTCTAGAGAATAGCTCTGTTTTACCTCACACTGTGTAAATAGAAAGCTACTCCACAAACTATTCAGGTATTCACCTGAAGTAGCTAGCTATATAAAGAGATTATTCGGATAAATGTATCTAATGTAATTTGTTTCTTTGTGAGTCTAGCGCAGTTTCCATCCACTCACGTTTACGATAATGTGTTTATTTACTAACTAAAATACGTAACTTGTAACTAGAGTAATTAATGTATGTATAAACTTTAAATGTGGCTGCAATTGGACTACTTTTTGATGGCAACTAAACTCTCTGTAATCTTTAGTAGTTAATTAACGATAATGAACAGCATCTCACGTACTTTAAATACTTGTTTCTTAACTCGAGACATCGTCATCGTATAGAAGTAGCATTTTATCCAGTATTTATCTGCCGCAAAAAGCAGTTCAGTTGAGAATATTATAACATTTAGTTAAGCCATAAGATTAGGAGTTTAATAAATGTAAAAATGGTGGAAAATCAAACGTCCAGTATCGCACTCCCTCCAGTGTTTATACACATAATTTTTGTACAAAGTTGTGTGTATTTTATAGCTCCTATTTGGCTGTATTAACTAGTATATTTTGTATCTAAATAGTAATATATTGACAGGCATTCCTCGCTTCACCTACTTTTATTCTTCATGTAGATTTCAAATTAGTTAGGTACTTCTGTAGTGTTTGATAATGAAAAATGTTGTCTCGAAAAAGGTTTAGTTATTTTGCACAATACATCTAATTGAAAATCGCACCTTAATCATTTTAAAAAGGTCGCTTCTAGTAGTAGAAATTTCTTGTAGAATATTTGATATACTTACCTGTAGTTTTATCACACAAATTTAAAAGTGACACAGTGAAATAACATCGTATTAGATATGTATGTGGAGTTGTATAAAACGCTTAGAAAACATCGTGTGGCATAGTAATGTCTAATTAGTTTTTTACGTACATTTTGTAAAAGAATGATCTTGACTTTAAAATAATTCTAGTTTAGTATCTCCTTGAAAGCCACTAATCAAAACAGCCCACCGTTATTGGATTAAATTCACTCAGAGTCCACGGATACGTTTCGCCGCATACATACTAATGCCACCACAGAATGTTGAGGAGTCGCTGTAGGTACATAAACATGCAAATCGCGCTACAAATCCCTTTGGGATACAACTGTATCTAAAGTATAACTAGCAGTATGGGCAATCGGAGAGTCACTAAATGCTTATTGCTTAACTTTTAATAAACAATCTGGCTCAAATCACATTACAATAACAACGCAACCTCAATGAGCCTGTGAATTTGGCATATGGTTTAAAATAATCTAGATATAATTCTATCTATACAGTGCAATCAAGAGTGAAAATAATTAGACTGCTGGGTATGCCACCATGGGTGCCACCACTTAGTGACCATTATTACCTAGTTTAGAAATTGGTAAAAAACTTTGTGAATAAGCACTAGTCCGCTATTTAGTTAAACACGTTATCAAAACGTTTTAATATTTGTGGATAAATACAGCAGTTTTCTCTTACTGTTGAGATTCTGTATCGTTTTAATCTTCAAGTATTGGTAGCCGACCCCTTTCGCTTAAGGCTATCGTCCACCTTCAAAGATTACAAAGCGTCTTTGAAATACTGATTGGCTTAATACACAAACAATCCACTGGAAGACGTCCTCCAAATATTATTCCACATCTCCGCTGTAGTTCAAAGTTTTTTAGTTTACAGTTAATTTGCAGTGGACATTTGACCATTTGAATGCCTCTGTGGTGTGGTGGTTGAGCAGGTCAGCTCATAACCCGAACGCGGCGGGTTCTATTCCCGCGGCAGGACAAGCATTTGTGCACAGAAAAAAAAGCGCAAATACTTGTTCTGAGTCTGGGTGTTGTGGGACCATGGTCCTCGTAATTCCTGGGTCCCTAGACAAAGGGAAACCTAGTTAGGGTCCAGAATCTATGTACGTGATCGTTGGACGTTATTATTATTATTATTTGATCACAAAATCTAAATAAAGGGTTAAGAAAATGAAACTTAGAAAAATAAAACTTATTACAATAGAATAGATTATCAGGCATTATAAAACCGAGAGTTGTAATGATGTAATTAGTTATTATGTTAACTTATTATGTTTCGCGGCAATTATTTTTATCTGCTAAATTTAATAATATATCTATTTGTGTTTATTTTAATGATACATATAATGGATGCAAGACCGTGCTAACGTAATGCAAGTGCCAAAGACAATTAGGGAGCTTTCACATAAATATAAGTAATACTAATTAGTGTACCAATTAACTATTTTGTAAATAATGTTCGCTTCAAATTCTATGTGTTGTCTTTCGTACCTACATCGAGATGACTCAATAAATAGAATTAAATAAATTGCATACTTTTATTTCCAAGATTTCACTCCTTTCCTAAAGCACACTTATAGAATATACTTTGTGAAATTGTGAAATTAAGAATTCATAATACAATTGTACACCTAAGTATAGATATAGAAAGTGTTTAAAAACTTACAACATAGTTATTAGTGAATGCTGGAAATGGCTATACTCATATTTTTGGATTCAATAACATTGTTTTTTTTTTAAAGTAAAATAGGCATCATCTTAATAGTAGTGACGTCGTTGTACAAGATAGAGCACGCTTGCTCATAATAGGTAAGTATATCTGTAATAAGTGTAGTAAGTAATAAGCATAATAAGTAAGTAATAGTATATATAGTAAGCGTATCTAGTCTGTTAAGGATATTTGCCTTTTTGGCGATTCAAGGAGAGAGCTGAAATCAGAACGGGGCAGATAGCTGCAAGAGTGCCTCTTTTGTCTGCGCATGGCTTGGAACTTAATGGATAAACTAAAACCCAATTAAATTAATTCATGAAGTTGTATTCGGCAGATATTCATTCAGTTATCTTAGTAAGAAAATATCTCGGAAGTAGCGTACACAAGTATGATATTAAACCCCAGTGGGCTGCGGTCATACGCGGAAGCAAATGCTGCCGGCTTTCCAGTGTACAATCACGTATAACGAGACCCATCGGCCATTGTTTCACAGTCGTGATCCAGCAGCGCACGATGTATCACGACAAAGTCGTCCTTATAACCGGCGCTAGCTCAGGAATTGGATCAGCATGTGCTTTGAATTTCGCCAAATCTTCTGCCCTCCTCTCCTTAATCGGCCGAAACACTGACATTCTAAAAAAAATCGCACGTTACTGTGAAGAAATAAATCGCAAAAAGCCTCTTATAATCACTGCTGACATAAGCTTAAACGAAGATGTCGAGAGAATTATAACGGAAACGGTAAAACACTTCGGCCGGATCGATGTTCTCGTAAACAACGCTGGAATATCTTCAATGGTTGGAACGCAGTCAAAAACATCAGCATTTGACCAAGTAATGGCCGTAAATTTACGTGGGACATACCTCGTCACAAATCAAGCTGTACCGTATCTGATAAAAACCAAAGGAAACATTGTAAACATATCAAGTATTCTGTCAAATAAGCCGCTAACGATTATGACTCCATACTGCATGACAAAAGCAGCCATCGATATGTTCACGAAATGTACAGCTTTGGATTTAGGGCCAAGCGGAATCAGAGTCAACGCTGTCAACCCAGGACCAATGAAAACGGAGTTCTTCAAAAGAAGCGGCATGAGTCAAGAAGCAGCCGACAAAATGTTTGATATAATAGAAGCTACGTCACCGCTAAAGAAAGTAGCCACAAGCGAAGATGTAGCAGAGCTAGTATTGTTTCTGGCGAGTGACAAGGCGAGCTGTATCACGGGGGGCTGTTACGTTATCGACTGTGGCTTAATGTTGGGTGACGCAAGTAGCTGTTGATAAAGTTACAAACTTTTCTCGCGCAGGCGTATATTACTTATTTGTATAATGAAAGCATAAATACGCCGAATAAAGGAAAAGTTGTTTAATTAACGCTGACTTAATTCCGCATCTTGTTTTGTGTACACCAAATATTATGTTGATAACTCCGATAAGTTTGTGGAGGACGGCTAATTTCCCCGTGACATTCGACCGAACAAAGACGCGGAAAGATTAAAATATGTCAAGGGTGTATCGTGTTGAAACAAACCAAGCAGCAACAAAGGGTTTGCAGGACTTAGCGTTGATAAAGGGCGCGAGATGTTCCCCTGAGCATCGACGTCGGTCGTTTAGATACCGCACACAAATCCGACAATTACCCAGTACTTTCTTGCGAATGCTTGTTCTTTCCTGTTCGTAATTGCGGCAATACATTCAGTTATCTGGCACCGGTAATCCTTCCCCAGGTGGGCGGCTAATGCCGTGTTATCTTGCGTTAATTTCCCGCGTATAAACGCACCGCAAATTGATTGTTCTTCCCATGGCGGCGTCATTGAAATTAAATTAAAATCCAATTTTCACGTCGACGCGCAGTTTTATTTAGTTTTAGCGCTTTTGTGCGACGAAATTTGTAGTCCTTTTTTGAGCGTTACACAAGCTTGATACGTAGAATAATTTGTATTCACATATTATTCCCGTATTAAATTACACGTACACGGCAAGATTACCCACGTCGTCCATAACTCAGTGGTTGAATTACAGGCACGGCACAGTTTACGTTCCTGGCGGGGTAATTAATCTGTGCTCGGATTCCTAGGCCACGGCAACTTTAAAGGGTTGTATCGTAGAATATCCTCGTTAGTCGTAAACGTTGCCGCGATTAATATAATTCCGTAATTTATAGGCGGCGAGCGTTACGTCGGTTCCATTGTTATTGGGCCAAACCGCGGATTTCAATTACGCCGCGCCACTCACACAGATATTGCTTTTACTCTCTTCCTTAATGCTCGTAACTTTGTCAATGGTTGCTGTAATTATGTTTCTTTACAATGTGTGTATTGCTGAATGTTTTTGGCTTACTTTTGTGCCTATGTTACAGAGTAAGTACAGAGTAAAATACTTTGCAAATATTATTATATATAGTTTTAAGGTAGTTACGATACGACACGCATTATACGCATAAATAAACTTTAGCATATGTTATCTAACGGGAAAATAAACATTTAAGTTTGAACATGCACGATTTAAACTTATATCGACAGCCTCTGTGGTGTGGTGGTTGAGCAAGTCGGCTCATAGCCCGGAGGTGGCGGGTTCAATTCCCGCGACAGGACAAGTATTTGTGCACAGGAAAAAATAAGCTCAAAGCCAGCCACAGCCGGGCACCGCCACGCCAGTGGTGTGGATAAGACAATACCATTTTTAAATTTTAATTTTAGCATTGATAGTAGAAAAATAGAATACCCGATCTTTTCTTTGTGTTTTCTAGCATTTCAAAATCATCGAAATTATGGGAATAAAGTATTTAAAAGGGGAATAAACGCAAGTAAGTACCTATACATCTGTTTATATTATGCACCGCCCACTACTCCTACCTCCTCGCTGTCCATTCAAAGATGTCTGGAAAAGTTCACTTTTAGTGGTAAGGTCACCTATTGTACTATCTATTATAACTGCAGCCTTAATTTAAATATTTATATTTATCTCTTAGAAAATAATCATTTTTATTACTTGACTGAGGATAGGATAAGCGCACAGACAAAGTCACGTCAAGTTTTATCCGAATCAATAGCAATACATGTAAGTATCTGTCTATTAGGACGCTTTTTTTTGTGTGAGTGTGAACACTACCTAACCTCTGAGTTTTTTTTTGGGCGGGAAAACGAAAAAAGTCGCTTCATCGCATTGTGTTATTTTTCAAAACTTGTGTTATTTTCAGTGTTAGTGTATAAAATTGGTGTCATTTCATTCGTTAAGTGCTGGATTACTAGCATGAGTGTGGGAAAGTGGTATAATGATGGTGAAACGTTTCTTTTCGTGACGTTTCCAAAACTCCATAGAAGCTTCTGGTAAAGTAGCCACCACTTTACTAGGAGTATGACTTGACTAGTCTATGACTTTACCTGATGACTTGGCTTGATGACTATGACTTGGCTTGCAGAAAATTTTAATTGTAACGAAGAGACGTGACGTGCGCAGTGCAGAGTCACGCGAAGCTCTATACTTTAGAGTTCCGAGTGACACTGCAGCTGATATGGGTAGCCGTGTCGTTTAACATCAGGCGACATTCCTTAACAAAAAAAAAGAAAAAAAAAAGTGCCTGGACCACACGATACACACATATGTGAGGTATATACGAGTATGGATTAAACACTAAAGACACAACTCCACTCAGACACGTCCCAAATATAAATACATTAGTAATAAGCACCGCAGCATTAGCACCTGAGGATAGTTTAACACTCTATTGCACCTCTAGCGAGTAGCGGCACGTAGAGTCTTAGCGCCATAGAGCAAGTCGGAGCATAGAATGCATTCTACAATAGATATGTTTATGTATACTTTACTCTACTTGTTCGGTCTTTGTTTACGTTTATGACGATATTAACCGAGGGATCGTGCTGTTTCTATAGACTTTATGTAGAGTAAGCTGAAATACATCGAAGATAAACTGCTTCAGACATTCTTATCGGAAAGTTAATAGCTTTTTAGCTGCTAAGTAATACTTGTATATGCATATACTTTTATGTTCTTATGTAGATACTTACTTATACCACGCTCATGATTAAAAATTTTCTCTTGTATTAAAATGAATACTGGTGTACTTTAAAGCAAAATAGCGTACGTTTGTTAAAAATTATTAAATGACTAACTGCCACCTCTACACATCATCCATAAATTCATTTCAAAAACAAATTTTCCACGAACGCGAAAAAAATAAATAGTTAGATTTTTTGTTGGAAAATAAAAGCTTACAATAATAATTACACCGCAAAAGCGTTTTTTTTTTTTCATTGGTAGGGTTACCAATGACACAAAATGGTTTTGTGTGTTGAACAGTCCAGGTAAAGTGAGCATCCAATACCTCCTGTAATATACAAAGAAGATTGCACTGACTTATTCCAAAAGGACCTAGTCAGCAATTTGCCGGGCAACAACATGCCTGACCTGAACAAATAGCATCAATTCAAAACGGCCCCGTGAGATGAGGAAATGAAAGGCTGCAGTAGGTCGCATTATTGGACATCTCCTTTTCAAGGCACGTCGTCGCACTGCCCTATTTGCTGACAGTAATCTTGAAACTTGCCAGCACCGGGCCTCCCCAAAAATATATTGGAACTCTAGGCCCTAGAGACCGACGCTCCCGACTCTAGGTGATCATTCCTTGTTTTTTCGCGAATACTACACGAAAACCAATCTTAAGTACTGAATACACGGTCTATAGTTAACCTTTCTGATATAATATTTATTTTGATAGGAAAGGGCTGGGCAATCGAAAGACGTCTATTTAAGGGGCCAGTGGATCACTTTGCTTGTAATTTGTATTGCGCGTGCCGGGAATTTCTTCATAAGCTGGGAAAATCATCACATCCTTATTGGATGATTAACTAAGCGGTCGTACAGCTGTTACGGAAATATTTTTATGTTTGAGTTAATGAACTTCTTTTACCTACTTCCCAAGATATTCGTTAAGTCAGTTCCGTAGTTCAAGAGGTTACCTTTTTTGGAGGAAAGCGTATGATATAAGTTATAGCGATGCACTGCAAATATAACTTTGTATTCGCTATAAAAACTATATTGTGTGTTATACTGTGCTAATAACAAACCAAAAAAGGTTTACAAACAATTAGTATAATTCTATATAATTTAATATATATTTTATATTCAATAACATAATACATTATTAAATAATCATAATTTTAAATATAGATAGTTTATTTTAGTTAAGATTCAAATCAGTTTTGCGCTCTATTTGCTTTTTTAGGTTAGTTATTATCAGAACGCATTTAGCAAAAAGACAACATAAAAATATTCTACAGAAAATTGCAAAATATCATAGTATGTATTATGGTTTAAGTAATATTATTAAAAGTAATAATTACAGGTTAGTTTACCTATATAGTTCTGTAATTTTTCTTGTACACATAACGCCTAAGCTGATTAGGTTATGGTGAGCGAATGGGACGTTTTGAGAACGGGATCTTCGGCGAATGCGACGATCTACATAAAGGACCTTTTGCGACTGTTCGATTTAGCTGTCTCATTACAAATAGTGGTGGTTAATATAGCATATAGCAACATAAAGCAACGTGCTTATTATACATATCATATAGCAAATGCTATCGTGGCTCTTACTTGTTGCTATTTGCTATTTGCTTTATTTCGCACTCTGTATAATCTGTTCATCGCGCATCGCAAGTCGCAACGCAAAGCATGTAGCAAAGCAATAGCAAGTAGCACCGCAAAGCAAGTAGCACGGCGGGGCGGTGCGCGGCGGCCAGTCGTCGCATGCTAGCGATTGCTATCGGTCGCATGCGTCATCGTATAACGCACCGCGTGCGAATTTGCGATCTCAGGTGGCTCACGTACCCAATAATACTTGTGAACGAATATTTTCTAAATCGGGGTATCTCATCAGTGATCAAAGAACACGATTGTCTAGTGCAAAAGTAGCACAGATAACGTTTCTAAATGTAAATTATGTGTACAAAAGTGTATATATAATGTAAATAGTGTATATAAATGTTAAAAAAAATAATATGAACATAGTTGATTGGTTGTACATACATGATACTTCAAAAACTTTTAAATACGGATAAGGTAGGAGCTGCAAGTTAACAGTCACCTCGCATGCTTTTTTCGCGCCCACCCGTTTTGACGTAACAAAATATTATATGCTTATAAAAAAAGCATGCTATAAAAATAGCATGCTTTTTAAATAAAGCAAATAGCATTTAGCAAAATATTGCCATAAAGCAACATTGAACACTACTAATTACAAATACAACACAACAGCAGCAGTATGTGATCACTTTACTCATAAAAGCTATTGTTGAAGTAATACTTCTTTAAGCACACTTGACTTGGAGAGTAAGCTGGTAAATGCGTAGAAAGGCGAACGGAAGTCAATTCCCGTAGATCTCTATTGCCAACATAACAAAGTAAAAAATTTGTATTGTAATGTTGGTATGTCCGGTAAAATGATAATTTACAATTGTCTAAATGGCGACATTAACATTAAACAAAGCAAAAACAAATTTATACCGGCCGATAGATACAGCTAAGCTAAAGAAGTTTTAGTTCAGTCGTGTGGTCGCTCCAGCCCGAGTCAGTTTTTTAAGTACAATTGTCTTATCAGTATATTTAGTATAAATAAACATGATAAATATAAAGTATCAATTCATCATCATTTTTTTATAGCAACAACGCTTGCTTAGAACAGATTAATTTGTAAAGGAAAAGGAAAATTCTTTAATACGGAATTTTCCTTTACAAATTAACTAATATGTAGGTACAAAGAACAAGCGAGAACTGTACCTATGTTTTGTTTATAGCTACCCGAGACCTTCAGACCTTAGCCGTGGCGCCCTCTAAATCGGGCGAGCAATAAAAAAGATCGCACGCAATCATATTTTATCGGCAAAGCTATTTTCCTCAGGCGGATGCCGCGCCTTCCGCTGCGTTTATGGGAAGTACCTCAATTTCCGCAAGCCTACATAAAACAACTTCTTACAATAATAAGCGACTTTATCTCTACTACGGTACTAAATACTTACAAAATGTACTAACTTGTATATATTCCTGTTAGTGTTCAAACCAGACTTAATTCTCTTGTGATAAAAAATTGTGAATAATACTTTATTATTTGTGTGCCTACTCTACAGAATGTTATTTTGTGTGAATTTCCAATTCTACCTTCATTCTATTGTTGAAATCGTACTAAACCCTAAATTGAACAATTCCGAATTTCAAGTAAAATAATAATAATAATATATTTGAACATTTCACATAGCGCCATCTAGCCCCAAACTAAGCAAAGCTTGTACTATGTGAATCAGATAACTGATACAAAACTTAGATACTTTTTGTTTGTAAATACATACAATATAACTACCAGACATAGAACAAACATCGATGTTCATCACACCAATGTTTGTCCTGGGTGGGAATCGAACCCATAACCCACAGTTCAGAAGGCAGGGTTACTACCAACTGAGCTATTGGGCCAGTCAAATCCATGTTAAAAATAACTTTGTTGTATTGGTTGATTATCAAATACAATAATAACGCCCAACGATCACATACAAAGATCTTAGACCCCAACTAGAATTTCCTGTATCTAGTGATCCAGGGACTACGAGGACCATTTTCCTACAACACCCACACTCAGAAGATTCCTTTTAGACAAAGTATAAAACATTGGGATTATTTTGTTATATCTCGGTTTCTTTAGATGTGTATACTGCCTAGTGCTACTAAAGTACTTATTATTTTGGAAATCAATAACGGCTAAACTCACGTCACTTAGAATTCGAAATTACTCCGACCAGGTTTCGTACATATTTGATGTTCTTCTTTTGGAAGCCAGTTACTAACACAAGCCGCGGTGGGCTTCACGAGCATCAGCACCTTACTTGACGTGAGTTTGGCCTTTATTCCGATCGATATCGATATCGATAATCGATAGCCTCTGTGGTGTGGTATTTGAGCAGGTCGGCTCATAACCTGGAGGGGACGGGTTTGATTCCCGCGACAGGACAAGTATTTGTACAAGAAAAAAGCTGAGTGTGGGTGTTGTGGAACCATGGTCCTCGTAGCCTGGGTCCCTAGACACAGGGGATCCTAGTTAGGGTCCAGGATGTATGTATGTTGGGCGTTATTATTATTATTATTATTTACTACACATATTTGTAAGTAGCGCAGCACAAAACTAAAATCCTGTAAATATTACACGCCTATCGACACCTGTATCAAACTAACAAACTGTCCTCACGTCATAAAACCATTTCTTTATTCTCTACGAGTAGGTTTTTCCCTTTTATGTTTACGAAGCAGGTGGTAATGTATTGACGCGATACGATACACTTGTTACGCGCACCAGGAAAACAGGCTTCGTTAAATATCACTAAACAACCAAGAAAATGCCCTGAAAGAATTGCGTGTCGCTGCTAATGATAACACAATTACAGTGTCGGCTCGGCCATAACTGAATAATTTATTTGATTCCGCTTCTACACTTATTATTTTCGTATTATGAATGCCAGTGCCAAGCGCATGTACCTTATTCAATAATAATGAGTTAAATAGAAGATTCGAAAGTCGTTATGGTTATACTGCAGTATTAAATGACAGTATAATGGCCAGTTGGTGGTTGAGCAGGTGGGCTCATATCCTGGAAGTGGTGGGTTCGATTCTCGCGACAGGACAAGAATTTGTGTACAAAAAAAAGCGCTAATACCTGTTCTGAAACTGGGTTTTGTGGGACCATAGTCATCGTAGTTCCTGGGTCTGTAGACACAGGGAACCCTCGCTGGGGTCCAGGATTTATGTATATGATCGTTGGGTGTTATTATTATTCTTTTATAAATGCAGCTGTTTTTGCAGCTTACTATTATAACCTTTTAATCATCAACATTTTTATTTCATGCAATCACAATATAAATAGTTTTAGTAGTTATCACAATAATTCTATAGATAAGCTCCACTAAAACCGCAATCGTTTCTCAGATTGTTTGTGTGTATTTCATTTATAGCGTATAATTAAGTTAAACTAAACTATTTAGAAGCATCCTTTCCATAGCTCGTTCGAGCACAAAATCTGAAACTACACTTTAAATCTACCTGCCAACCCATATCTTGTTTCGACAGCGAGCGATTTTCCGTTGCCACGGAAAGTGGCCCGTTTATCATCAGGCATTGCGGCAAATCTCGGAGTACGCGCAGGTAACATGTTCATAATATCACGAAACGTGACACGCCACCTGAAGCGAGACACGTACTAATTATAGACCATGCAATAATTCAATTAGTAATGGCTTAACGATCATGTTTACTAACGCAGGGCGGTGCGATATGAGACCCTGTTAAACCATCGACTCTTACCAGGAAATATTCCAGATTGTACGTTCCATCAAAAAAAAACGAGTGTGCTTTAGACCACACGACTCAAGTAAAACTTCTTTAGTTTACCACCATCTATCAGCCGGTATAACTTTGTTTAATTTAATGTCGCCATCTTGACAATTGTAAATTATCATTTTACTGGACATACCAACATAATAACACAAATTTTTAACCTTGTTATGTTGACAAGGGAGATCTAAGTGAACCACCTTAGCGTCCGTTCGCCGCGCATTCATTAGATTACTCCCCAAGTCAAGCGTGCGTAAAGGAGTTTTTACTTCAAAGATTGAGTCATGCTTATTTTTATTCTAAAGTTTGAAGTGTAATGTTTAATTATCTAAATATATATATAACTAAAAGGTGACTGACTGACTGACTCACTGACTAACATAGTGATCTATCAACGCACAGCCCAAACCACTGGAAGGATTGGGCTGAAATTTGGCATGCAGGTGGATGTTATGACGTAAGCATCCGCTAAGAAAGGATTTTTCGAAATTCCACCCTTAAGAGGTCGAAATGGCTGGTTGAATTATTTTCCCATAGGCCACGCTGCGGGTGAAGCTGCGGGCAGAAGCTCGTACCTTCATAAGTTAGTAAAAAATTCATGAAAGTATGGTACTCGGTAAATACTAGACATTTTTATATCATGTGAACATTTTATGGGTCATCAACGTCAGAACGTTGATTATAAATTTGAATAAAGATTCGTTTAGTTACTGTTGTAATTAAGCGTTCTGAACTTACGCTTACAAATTAATGAAGAAACCAACTAGATGTGTGCTTGGCACTTCAGATAAATCAGCAAGACGATATCGAGACCAAACAAAAGAAAAAATACGTGTTTGAAAACACAAAGCGATAGTGCGAGAGAAAAATCAGTTTACATTAGACGTCAACGTAAAACTTGACGATGAATACACACTTTTCGTTTCTTTTTACAATTAGTATTTGGCTAAAGTACAGTGAATGCCGAGACGAAGAGAAGATACTGAAAGGTACTGTATAATACCTATCCTGTGCGTAAATAAATCATTTCTCTCAAAGTTCCTCCGTAATCAAATCCAAATTTCTTGGAAGTAATAACTGTCAAAACAATGTTTCTAATTAAATTAATTATTATTGCCGTATAAATTTCCGTCTCTAGCGTAGATATATTAATGATTCATGTTCAATCTCCGTCAAAGGAAGGTAAAAGAGATACTACATGGGTACATAGATTAAGTAACATTCCAAACCTAGACTGTATTTTAAAACTAAAAACTTAAAAAATTGTAGATAAAGAAATGTTACATAGCCCCTAAGGATTTTCTTAGCTGTGTCCAAGTTACT
This sequence comes from Ennomos fuscantarius, assembly GCA_905220475.3. Classification (NCBI taxonomy): domain Eukaryota; kingdom Metazoa; phylum Arthropoda; class Insecta; order Lepidoptera; family Geometridae; genus Ennomos; species Ennomos fuscantarius. The sequence continues at coordinate 8,167,808 of HG992039.1, forward strand.
ATAACTATAAATGACAAAGTTTAAGATCTATTGTAGGTGTCTCCTGGTAAACACTCTAATGCTTTAAGAACGCGAGTACCGACCACCTAGGGGCTCTCACGGGAGTTGTAATGGTCGTGTAGAAACGACTGCAAAACGAATGAAAGTCTAGAGTCTAGTCCCCGCAACTAGATTTACAGTGCTTAGATACCCAATAATGTTGGTAAGGGATTTATACTCGCTGGAGGTGAGAAATGGGATGAAATATCGTGGTTCTATCGAAAAGTTATCGTTTTTGTAAGTGTCTGCAAACGAAAAATTAACATCACATCTTATACACAGGTATTTTTAGTTAAAGGATCGACACCATCAACTATTTTCATTTTGATAGAAAATATGCGTTTTAAATAAATATTAAAGATGGTTTGAGTCAAAACATTAAATTAAATACTCACATTTAAATAGTAGATAATGTACTTCAATTTCCTATTTAATAAATAATATTTTTAGATGAAAACATATTTATTAAGACATAATTAATATTTATTTATTTATTTTAGTTACCTAATTTAATTTTTATTTATAGTAGTAGCTTACGTGGTTGTACCTAGTTATGTAGAGAAGTACTAGTACTAGTAATGTAGAGAATTTTAAAGGTAATTTGCTAACGTACAAATTAATTTACTTATTTATTTATTTATTGTGATAAAAACGACAAAATCAATTACAATTATCATACAAAGTATTTTATACATTAACAAGAAACAAATCAGGATTATAAAATAAAATAATGTAAAATAACTTTACTTGTTGTTCCAGCGTGCTACTGGCCCAATGAGATCTATGAGCCATGTTTCGGCGGCTGCGCAGAAGTATCCTGCGATAACCCTCGCGACCACCTCCGTCCTTGCTACCCCTACTGCGAGCCGGGCTGTATCTGTGAAGAGCCATACGTGAGGGACGACCGCACTCATCAGTGCGTGCTGCCTCAAGACTGTTCTCCGTAAGTGGCTGAAACATTGCCAGGAATCCAATCTGGAATCTTTCGTCGAGTACTTTGCTACGTTTCAATTAGTAATCTCACTTGAGAGCCAATACTTAATTCAGACAGCCTTAAGAGCTGTATTGCCATCAATATTGATCAAATGCTACAATCATCATCATAAACCACCTGAAAAAATACTACCTTAACCGTATTTAAAAAACTAATTAGGTATACACCATATTTGACCGGTTGGGTTCTCTGTTTTTCCGCGTTACATTCTGCGTTGTAGGTCATGGTTTCGATTCCTAAAACATGTGTGATGAATATAAATGTTTGTTCTCTGTCTGGGTGTTATAAAGTATTATGTTAACATATCGATTGACTGATAGCTCAGTTGGTAGTAACCCTGCCTTCTGAGCTGTAGGGTGTGAAATCGATTCGCAACCAGGACAAATATTTATGTGATGAACATCGATGCTTGTTCTGTATCTAGGTGGTATAATGTATTCTATGTATGTATTTTAAACAAAGAAATATATAAGTATTCCATCCCATAATACAAGCTTTGAGAAGAAATGTCCACAAAAATTTATTTAATATTTACCGATGTATTAACAAAAGAAAAGTATATAAGTATTATGTAAGTTATAGGATAACTTTAAATTAGAGTAGTAGTATTGTAAACTAATGAATTTGTTTTGTTTTAGTACCCAAATGGGCATACCGATTCCCACCAAGGTGGATAGAAGGTCAGACAAGCTACCATCACAACCGATGATACCACCAAAGACAGCATACAACCGAGCAGGCCCTCGAACTCACAGGCATGAAGACCAACCTGAGTTCAATGAAGAGCTCGGGCCTCCATCTGCAGCAATGCAAATTGCTGGCAGTAATTACAAGGACGACATAAAGAGACCTTCAGAGGTGTCCAGGATGGGGAATTACTTCAACATCGTGATTGCCCCGCCGCCTATAAAAGCTGTACAGCCTAGGAAAATGTTAGATAATGCTTACATTTCAGCTATGAAAAGACTATCTTAGATTCTTAGTAACAGTTGAACAATCAGGAGAGTATTATTAAAAATTTAAGTAAATAAAATTAAAGTTCTTTTACTCTAAACGTATTTTCCTATAGTATGGAGTGGTTTTTGTATTATCTTTTTATTAATTAGGAGTCCTATAATTGGGACTAATTTAACAAACATAATGGAAAATTATAATATTAGGTCTTTACCTATGAAATTGCCGTTTTGTTTGAAAAAAGTTAAAGTATTTTTTTTCGAACTTATTTATTTCTTTTATTCAAAGTAATCACCCCTGCAATCAATGCATCTTTGCCAACGCTGCGGCAGTTTATGGATGCCCTTCTTGAAAAAATCAGCAGGACGGGAGACAACAAACTCTTCAAAGGCGTTTTGTACTGCCTCTCGGGAATTGAATTTTTTTCCCGCTAAAAAGTTGTCCAAATTTTGGAAAAAGTAATAGTCGGTAGGCGCAAGATCTGGTGAGTATGGCGGATGAGGGAGAGCTTCCAAACCCAACTCATGCAGCTTAGAGACGGTCTGTTGTGCAGTATGGGGTCGCGCATTGTCGTGAAGTAGCAGTGGAGACGACCGATTGACCAAAGCTGGTTGCAGACGTGCGAGTTTCGCCATCATTGTGGTCAGTTCTTCAATGTACACATCTGCAGTAATGCTCTTGCCGTTTTGTAAAAAGCTATGATGAATCACACCAGCACTAGACCACCAAACTGTGACCATCACCTTTCTTGGGGTCATTTTTCGTTTTGCACATTGCTTTGGTACCGAACCAGGATCTAACCAACTTGCTGAGCGCTTTCGATTGTCAAAAAGAATCCATTTTTCGTCGCACGTAACAATTCGGTTCAAAATTCCTTCATTTCTGTGCCTGTTAAGCAGCACAAGGCAAGTCTCGACGCGTACGTTGCGCTGGCGATCGTTAAGTTCGTGGGGCACCCATCTATCAAGCTTTTTTATCTTGCCAATCTGTCGCAAATGGACCAATATTGTTTTGATGCTAACATCAAAAGCTGCTGCCAGCTCAGCTGTAGATTGAGATTCATCAGCTTCCACAATCGCCTTTAATTCATCATTGTTGACCAAAGTTTCCGGACGACCACGAGGTTCATTTTTCAAGTCAAAATTCCCAGAACGGAACCGAGCAAACCAATAACGGGTTGTACGTTCGTTTGTACAGTTCTCTCCGTAAACGTCGTTGATGTTACGTGTTGTTTGTGCCGCGTTGGTGCCACGACGGAACTCGGTATTCCATAATTACACGAAATTTCAAAGTATCCATTATGAGGAAAAATGTTGAAATGTAATGAAAATACAACGCTAATCAATAAACAAAAGACTTATATTGTAAATAGAATGTCATATTTTTAAAACAAAATTAATTTAAATTTAGAATTCATAGCCAATCAAAACTATTTTTTGTTTGAAAAAGTCTGTACTGCAATACGGCAATTTCATAGGTAAAGACCTATTATTATAACCATTGTGGGACCGTGCTCGTCGTAGTTCCTGGGTCCCTAGACACAAGAAATCCTAGTTAGGGCTCAGGAACTATGTATGTGATCGTTGGGCGTTATTATTATTATTATTACAGAGGTGCACTCGGAGTTTACCCATTTTCCTGTGAAAACATCCAACTTTACGGAATATAAATTTTTCTGTGTTAATATCAACAGTATAAGCAAACGGTCTGCATAATTTTATCCATATCGGTTAAGCCATTTCAGCATTAAATTCACACAAACTAACAGAAAACGTTTCTCATTTTATTAGAAATAGTAATGGTCACTGTAACAAATACTATGCAGTTATCAGATAACTGCATAGTATATAATCTAAATAATAATAAAAACTAACGTATACGTAAACTAACGTACATATAAACATAATTAAAATGGCTAGTCAATTAATTCAAACCAACCAATTACATTTATGCTAAGATAGATAGATAAACTGTTTATTGTACACATCAAATATTAATAAAATGACAAAGTATACAGTAATTATCAATTAACTAAAAAAGATTTCTTCTAGACAACTTTTGAATGGAAAAGATTGATCCAAGTCGTAAAGGACGGAGTACCCAATTTTTTCTATTTGAATCATTGATAATAAAACTACTACGAATCAACTCTTACTATTTTTCGATACAGCCTCACGAGCAATCACATACGGCGAGGTCGTTTTTGCGAAACAAAGTTTAATTTCACTGTTTAGTGTTCTACAAACTTGCACGAAAGCAAATTGTAAACTTGCGTTCCAAAACAATGTGTTAATGGAACAAGGAAAATGAGGAAACTATTGGTGCTCGCATTTTTACTGTGTAAGTGTTTAGCTTTGCTCGTTAATACCGTTGATTCCAAAAATGACGTCCAACGACACAATTATATTGCAGATGACATAATAGCAATAGGTACGAGGTTGAACAACAATAATTATGACTATGACGATATCGACGGGTCAAAGCGACATCCATTAGATGAAAGGCGTAACTGGAGAAAGAAACCGATGACAAAACCTTTGGATGATCCCAGAGACTATGACCGGAGGCGATACGAGTACGATAATCCAAGATATAATATGGAAGATATAGATTCCAAAAATGTCAATGGTATCGATAGACCACGGGATATGGATCTATCAACTTTATACAAACACCGGAGATACGAAGACGTCAGTGATAAGATCAATGCACCAGCAGGGTTTAAAAGTTCTGAGGCTATAGCGCACTCCACATCGTTTGTGTAAGTCACATCTTCTAAAGTTAAGTCTATTTCGTTTAAGTTTCCAAATATAGATGTCGCGGCGTTTGACCATGGACAATGACTGACGAAACCATTAGTTTTGACATAATAACGTTTGAGATGGCAGGACAAAAGAAAAAGATGATTTTCAGACTTTCTCAATTTTTATACATATTTTATAGTTTTATTTAAACTTTCCACGCTCTTTTGTTCCTGACGACGACAATTAATCAATCTTTCATTTTTTTGCAGGGATAAATATGTGGAAAAGAAATCGCCAACTGAAATGAACTGCCAAAGAGCGCATGAAAAGTACGTATAATAATGAAATTACCCATGAAAATCATATGCGATCTTACCTATGTGTATTGCAAGTGAGTGGTTAAAAAGTGCACGAAGACGTGCAGCTTCATTTGACAACGCAGATTATTAATTGTTCGTGTACTCCAAAACTGAATAATGACCGACCTAAAGTGTAATTTCGTATAGCTAATCAAACACAGTTTTGTACACCGTACTTTGCTTACGCAAACATTTATTTACAATATATTTAATTCCTTTAAAAAAAGGGTTTTAAACTGACTGCAATCCCAATGAGAACATCATCAATGTAGTCTAAATCGAAATGCGCATTATTAAGGATAACTCAAAAACTGCTAATAAGATCTTGACCAAATTTAAATGGGACTACACAGAAAGTACCAACTTTCAAAATAAAATAGAACCGTCAAAATCAGTTCACTGAGTCGAAAGTTCTGAGGTAAAAATTAAAAAAAAAAGTGGAATTGAGATCCTCTTCCTTCTAAAACTGAATAGATTATTTCTTTTTTTACCGACAATTCTGTTGGTGATCATGCAGATACGAGTCTTGTTTCGCGGGCTGCGCGTCAGTGACGTGCGACAACCCCCGCGATCGGATGCAGCCGTGCTACCCATTCTGCGAGGCTGGCTGTGTGTGCGTGCATCCATACGTGCGGGATGACAGGACGCACAAGTGTGTGCTGCCAGAAGACTGTACCAAGTAAGTCATACCAACCAGTATACCTTTCTCTAGCTGAACAAAGGAATATCTATTAAAAGTATTTGTGGACTAGACCACTGCTAACATACTTAGATTCTTTTTTAGTTTATAAATACATGCATAGAATATAATAATATTTACACGAAGACACAGAGCGAACCCCTATGTTCATCATACAAATGTTTGTCCTGGGTGGGAATCAAACCCACCCAGAGCTATCAGGCCGGTCATCAAAATTGGTTTTAAAAAAGGATAAAATAGTCCTTCTTTTCTTTCTCTAACTGCTCACAAAACAGTGGTTGCGTCAGCAGCTAAAGCGGTGAAAGTAACACAAAACATATTGCAATCTCACACTAATTTGTTTCCTTTATCTTCCAGGGGACTCAAAGGAATTCCTGACTTAGGAGATGACGTCACTACTTGATGTAAATAAATAATGTTGATCTAAATAATATGATAATAAAATATCATTAGTTTTGTTAGATTGTTTTGTAATTTTCCTAATTATTTTTAATAAGAGTAAAGAATCATTAGTAAGTTGGGATATGGGATTGGGTCGTCGTAAAAGCGAAACAGCAGGATTTTTCCTAAATAGTTAGTTATAAATTTAATGTCTCTGATTGAAACCTACGTAACTACAAAGCTGGTAGAAGACCATTGAAAGTCTCAAGTTTGTAATCTATACTATCTGACATTTTGTTAAAAACGTGTAGGTATTTATTGTGAAAAGATAAAAAGTAAACACATACAACTCTTTGACTCTTGTTTTGGACCTTGACGGTAACGACCACATACATCTCTTTTTATTATAATGTTAGATGTTAACATTTCTTGCTGGACTGGCAAATTAAGATAATAGAAGATGAACAACAAGTAACTTAATAGTCACCAAATGCTTGCACACACCACATTCGTCGGAATTCAATTATCTATATTCTCCAGTAGAGGCAACCCACAGTTTCAATTTTCCTGTTTTCCCATACGCAATAACATTTAGCATTTAAGTCAAGGAATGGGTTGTAATTGTACGGCACTCGTGCACTTTTTAATCATTCATTTATTGTTGTGCAAATTAATGGCATCCTACGTGAACAGTGTCCTTCGACCATGTTGTCTTAGCATCAGGTGAAATGTTCGAAGTCTAATAAAAAATTAATTGAATTTTTTGGGGTCAAAAGAACCTTACATTGGTCGCGATCCAGTCAGCAAATTTATGCTTGGAAGTTTTTGTTCTGCCGTTTTGACATGCAGCTGCACAAACCAACAAATAAACACTTTGATACATTTTTAGTATGTATTAAGATCCAGATATAATTTATATCAGTGACATTATAATTTTTTACAGGTTCTTAATGTTTTATACAAGAAAAACCTAATGAAATGAAATGAAATGAGTTTATTTCCAGATAAAAATCCAAACTTACACTAATAAAACTAACTAATAACTAATGATTGATTGATTGATGCTGGACACAAAATAAAATAGATAGCCTGCTCGATAAAAGATTGACCTGCAAAGTATCAATAAAACATTGACGTCATTTTATAAACATTGACGTTTTTTTGCCATTTACTAGATACTATTATCAGTTGCTGGTAAATATATTGTAGAAACTGTTTTTATTTTAATGGCAATAAATTAGAATTTATTATTTTAAAGGCAGTTTCTTGTAGCTTCTTCTTTACAGTTGTAATCGAAGCTTCGGATCAAAGTTTTCTATTCTGCATTGTGCCGGATTGCTTGCACCAGTAGTGAGAAAGAGAACTGCTTTTTTTTTTTCAAACTCATATATTGTAATGGGCTTGCTATATATTAATTGACAATAAGCACTTTGTAATTTTATATGCTTAGTGAAATAACTTAATTTTAAGTACCTAATATAATGTTGACATGTAAAAGTGCTAAAATTAGCTTATTTGCAATAAATCTTTCGATTTTGACTTTGAATATAAGTAACCGTCCAAAAAAGGTTAATAGACAATTTAAAACTTTGCTTCCTAGCTCATTCCCAGTAGGTACGGGCTGAATCGTTTAATCATTTCAATACCTGCTTTGTTTGGAGCTAATTACAAAAAGTCACATGAAAGTGAACCTATTGTTCTACCATCTGCAGAACCATGCTTAGTTTTTCATATTACATTCATATGAATTTCATATCAAATGCAACGTGTTTGAGTTTTTATTTGTTGCAAAGTTTGCAGTGTTTAAAATGTATTTGTTTATACATTACTTAAATTCAAACAGAAAAATGATAGTGTGACTAGAACTATGACAAAATGCTGTGGTGGATAGTTATTTTGATCATTGTCCCGTCCTCCTACGGTCAGATTAGGGAGAATGAATATGGTAAAGTTTTAAAAGATTTAATAAAATTTAATCTCTGCATGTCCACGATCCTATATAATAATGATTAATTATTTGAAAATTAACGTGTACAGAATGCGGAGCGCATGGAAGATTCGAGTATTGCATTGATGGTATTCCTGGATGTGTGATTGGCTGCCATTGTCATCCCGGATATTACTTTGACACAGATACAAAAATATGCGAGCCAAAGTAAGTTTTATCGTTCACTAAACCTCTAATTACTTATCAATCAGTACCTAATGAGATCGTCAGATGTTTATGATCACTATGACAATAATGTCTTTTCAGCATTAGGTTAGCCCAACACTATAGACGTAACCTCGACCTATTAGAACCACCCACACGTGCTCAGGAACTTCCTCCTAGTACTCAAGCAGTCCTCCTAGAACCTGCAACTACTGTTTCTAACGCGGTTGATGAGAAAATTGATATTATCGCCAAAGACGCTGATGATCTTGGTGATTGGCTTTACAATCAGTTCTTCAAAACGATTGAAAACCAAGTCATCAACAAAACTGAAGATGAAAGTATCCCAGCAAGGAGAAGTGCAAGCAGCCCCACTTTTTTGAAAAAGCCTTCAAGACGGTCACACAAATATTGGAAAGCTAAAAAGAGAAGGAAAAAGAAGAGAAAGGGACTGAAAGGCAAATTGCTTCGTATCACAGAAGATGATAGCTTGTTTGACTCCAGCGCAAGTTCAGACTCAGATGAAAGCAGTGATAGTGGCTCCAGCTCCAGTTCCAGTGATACCAGTGATGATACCAAGGAAAGAAAAAAAGATAATGACCACGGTCATAAAAAAATCGTTGTGTTTAATAAGAGACCAAAACCACCGCTTCCATCATTCATATTTCTACCAAACATGGAAACACCGTTCTTTCCACCTATAGGGCTGCCTCCACCTCCAGTGCCCATGTACCCTATGGTTCCAGTCCCACCAATGATGCCATTCCCATGCTCAGGTCAGTCAGTAGTATTAGATAATATCCTTTTAAAAAAGGAGTCGTGAATTCTATCGCCATAATGTATACTGAAGACTTTGTAGAATAACTTCAAAGCAAATTTGCTGATTGAATGAATACGAGTACCTACATTAACAGCTAGTCCCTGTGATTTCCAGTATAATAACTTAATTACGATACATAAGCTATTTATTTTTGAGGAGTTCCATATAAGACATGTCTAAGGTCAAGACATGGCTCATGGTCTATTCGACTATTGTGTACCTTAATCAGCTATATCACCCTAAATGCTCTAAATTAACAATTTGTCCCAAGAGTTCGGGTAACTTTCAAAGTCCATGATCAGGTCAGTTAATCACTGTTCCTGCTCATGGATTTACACGCGTGGTATCAGGATTAAATTAGTGTTATTACCCAAATTACTTCGACTGGCCCGATAGCTCAGTTGGTAGCAACCCTGCCTTCTGAACTGTGGGTTGTGGGTTCGATTCCCAAACAGGACAAACTTTTATGTGATGAACATCGATGTTTGTCCCGTGTCTGGGTGTTATATTGTATTCTATGTATGTATTTACAAACAAAAAGTATTAAAGTATTATATCAGTTATCTGGTTTCCATAGTACAAGCTTTGCTTAGTTTGGGGCTAGATGGCGCTGTGTGAAATGTCCACAGATATTTATTTATTTATTATTTATTTAAAGTTTAACCTATTGAAGTATTATAATATTATAGAAACTGACGTGAGTAGTACTCATCACTACAACTATTACCGCCGCGCGTACTCCTTGAGGATGGGCATCTATATTGCCCGAACACCGGTCGAGTTATTCGACTGTATTTCGTGAGTGTTAGCCGTGTAATAGTTGTAGTATTGCAGTATTTACCAAAAAACATAAAATTCCATACAATCATGACACTGATGTAACAAAAAAACGCAATCTTCGCTGTGGAGGGACACTAGTAAGCATTTCAATAGAATATAGCCTCACTCAAGAATACTGTAGCTATCCAAGTACTATTTATTCAAGAAATATTTTTTTAAATTGGTTTCCTAGTTACTTAAATTGCTGCGTTACATCACTCAGTACATAGGTATAAGACTCTCAAACGGAGTTTAATGAAACAAAATACATCTAATCTGTACTTAATAATAGTTTCATCTTCATAAGTACAAACAGTTTTCATTTACGCTAAGCATCAAATATTGTTATTTTATTTATTAGATCAAACGACTACCGCTGAGCCTACACCTAGCGGCACTGCACCAAATCCAGTAACCACTACCACCACCACCACCACCACCACCTCTACTACTGCAAATACTGAGACCAATATTGAAGAAGAAAATAGTCCAACCGAAATCGGTGATGAAGTGACTTCAGATCTTCCGTAAGTATTAGTTGTATTTACTATCTAAGCAACATAGTGGTATTTATTGAAAAAATAACCTTGATTAGTCGTAAATCTTAAGTTTGCCGAGCTAATGGTAAAAAATGCCGATTTAGTTATATTTGTAAAAGTTAATAATTGCTTATAAATCTGATTTTTCGGGCTTATCAATTGATACATTACATTTATCAATCGACTTAGGCACAGGCTGAAATTTATCTTTATATAGAATTTTGTTAAATTAAACATATATGATAACTGGATTTCTAACACGGCAAATTGTAAATTGTAAAGTTTTAAACAATTTGCTACTTTCAGGAGTCCCCTTCGAAACCACCAAAAAATGCGCGGCAGACAGCGAAAAAAATTAGTAAGTTTTATGATATTATGTTTGATGAGAAGATTGTTAGACCAACTCGCTATGTGCTGTAAGGTTCTAAGAGATTTAGTTGACTCCTGTGATTTACACGACCGACCGTGCAACTTGTTCGTCCCGGACAAATATGTGTGACATAGGCCCAGTAGACGACACAGGCTGTTTGCGGTCCCCGGTTTCCGTACTGTAGTACTGTGGCCCGAGCCGAGTCTCCCTGTACCGGTCCCTGCGGAACCTCAATGCACTCCTCGACGCCAACCCTGATTTTGATATCTTTTTTGACAATTGGAAAACTATTCTATCTGTGTGTTTGACCTATTGCGAAAATGTTTGATTAGTATTCACAATGTATTATTAATCGGTGCTTATTTAATTCGATTTTCGACATTTAATTTTTTAATTTATAATTTAGTAATAAGTGTAATTGGTCTGAAACCGTTCTTATTACAATAAATAAATATGTGGGCTGGAACGGGTTGTGGGTAGATAGGTTGCAACCTATATAACTATAGGCCTTCAGCATGACCACACCGCGCCGTGTCTGGAACAAGAATCATCCGTAGCACACCAATCGATCCCTTTATATAGTCAGACAGGTATGCCATGACATTTGCCGGTGCTGCCACTGTAATAAATTTAATGCCACCACAGGGTAAATTACGGTGCTCAATTGCTGTGCATAGAGTTTATAACTGGACGTAGCCGCCGTCAAATATATCTTTGAAAAGTACCTAGTAACAAACAAAAATTCAATTGCTTTATTGTATTTCAGGTGAAAAAAATGCGTGATAAAATGAAGAAAAAAAGCATGTTACAAAATCAGTTTGCCAACGAATATCAAGAACTAGAGTCGTTACCCGACAACGAAGCCCCTTCCGAGTGTACACCTAGTCCTGAATCTAATCGTCACAAGCCAATATCTAAACTAAATATGCGAGAAGAATTGCGTGGACTCCAAGATGTAGACTTCAAGTATATCTCTCAACTGATACACAGAGCAGATTTAAATAAAACGGATCACAGTTCATCAATACCTACACCACTCACAAATAATTTAACACTGCCTATGCCAGTCCGCAGAAATTATTTTGACACTAATGATATCACTCAAATAATCACCAATTTAGCTAGTCAACCAGTTAATCATATATCTAATCTACCACAACAAATCAGCAATTACAATGCACAAACTAATCAGCAAGCTGAGACCGTTCCGCATCGAAAGAAAATTGAAGACACAAATGATTTGTACTATGCTAACCTCGGCCGACAAATAGCTTCAATGATACGAAATATTGATGCAGATAAAGAAATTGATATAGAGATAGAAAAGTCTAGTGCAAAACCCCCAACCAACGCTTTCTTTACCGGAAATAGTTATGGATCACGATCGTACTGGGAACGATCTGTTAGATCTCCACTTAAATACTTGACGAACTCATTTAAGAAAGAAATTAATTTTCTCAAAAAGAGTAATGAAAACTTATACAGCCTTGAAAATAAAGTAGAAATTGCTGCTTCTACCGAACCACCTTTGAGTTTACACGAGCTTGAAAACATCATAAGCAAAATGGAGAAGGCAAAATCAAAGCTTATACGAAAAAGTGATAACTCCAATTACACGAAATCATCAAAAACTAGTTTCAACGTCAACTTATTACCTTGCAATGCTCAATCTTTTCAATCTAATGAAAAATCTAAAGAAGAACCTCGAAACATTAAATCTTCATATCATTTATACAACAAAAACGTAAACACAAGAATAAAAAACATACAGTTGCCGTTACAGGCCGGTTTTGAAATTTCGCGTGACAATAATGCTATAACAAGAAGAGAAAACGCACAATCACTGACACAATCCGATTTTGAACACACTCATGATAATTATGATAAAATAAGGAAACAAATAAAAAATTCTTATATTCATAACGCAAACATTAAACCACATAATGAACAATTGCCGATAGTGCCTGAACTTGATAGCTTCCGCAGAATGTTGCCAGATGGCAACTATCATAGAAATAGAACAGCTCTTGAGAAAAATATAATTCCTAGCATGACTCGAGTTGAAAAGCGTCATAAAATCGTAGAAAATCCGCACTATAAATTGAAAAGTAACGATTTTAAATTATACGCCTATACAGTATTGCCACTTCCATTAAAACAGCCTCTACTTCCCCCGTTTATGCAAGTTACCACAATTAAACCTATGTATCATCAGTTAAAACCGATAACTATCCAAAAAGGGGCCAATTACTACTTTGGAAACAATAATAATCCATTATTCGAAAAGGCTGCTCCACCGCTTACAGATCCAAAATTTTCGAATAACTTTGATCCCTTCCAATTTGTCCAGCCCTTCAGAAGAGAAGCCGCAGCGCCTGTCCCATATTTCCATCACGAATTACATAATTTAGATTATTTTGATGACCTTACTTAACGTGAATACAAACAGCAAAATATATATTCGCGTGAGGGAAAATTTAAAGAGCACAAACCCTTGCCAGCATGACAAATCTCAGCTGCCTAGCCAGCTGCAGTGGGTGCTAAAGGATTATTATATACGATGTTCTTCCCAAAGTTTGTCAGTGTCGATCTAATTTTGTTCCACGTACATCGTCGCTCACATGAAGACTACAGCAAATTGATGGCGATTGCGGCAGCGCTGCATTGCAAGCAAAAAAGATTTAACCGTAGGATGCGTGTTGGAATAAATGTTAATCCTCTTGTATTCTTCACAGACAATTTAATTCCCATTTCATAACGTGGGACGTGTGCCCGCAGTCCCGAACCCGGGCGAGCCAGCAGCCGCCCGTCCGCTTACACGATCAACTGAAGCGCGAGCGACGCGATCGCAGCGCGATTGCAGCTTTGAGCTTCATTCTATACGACGAGCTTAATCCTTCCGCTGTTTGTGCAATAAGTTATTTAGAAGAACTGAATAAACTGCAACTATAAATATTTCATTAACAATAATTTCGAATGTGATATTTTTTGTTTTTGTAAAGGTTAGTACAGGCATTATCAATAACCGGTGCCCACGGAGATCTGCTACGCGATTACGTGACATAATTGCAACCCATTAGTTATAATGACTGGCCCGATAGCTCAGTTGGTAGTAACCCTGCCTTCTGGACTGTGGGTTGAGGGTTCGATCCCCACCCAGGACAAAAATTTGTGTGATGAACATCGATGTTTGTTTTGTGTCTAGTTGTTATATTTAATTCTATGTATGTATTTACAAACAAAAAAAGTATGTAAGTATTGTACCAGTTATCTGGTTGCCATGTAGCTTTGCTTAGTTTGGGACTAGATGGCGCTGTGTGAAATGTCCACAGATATTTATTATTATTTTATTATAACTAAGCCACTGGTGGATTTCCTTAACTTTAATAGTATATTCAACAGTATCAGCTTGGTGATCACATAACTTGATTGCAACTATTTAGGAACATATTTTTTTTATGGATTTGGCAGTTTCAATGCGCATCGTATGTTATGGGTGTACTATAGATTTTTTAATATTAGGAATTGAATTTATCCTGTTGCATTGGAATCAAAGTTCAGTGATCATCCCCTATGCTAATAAAGTTTCTAGATTGCAAATCCATCTGTCGTTTGTCGTGCCTACATGTAGGCACGACAAACGACAGATGGATTTGCAGATTGAGATGACCATAAAACTTGAATATTTTTAAATAAACACCTCTTTGTAAAACTATACATAGGTATTACAACAACGGCATATACTAGTCAGTAGGTCCTAATTTATCAAATCTCCTCACTTCCACTGCACTTTGAGAATTGTCAACGAATAGATTTTAACGCAACGTTTCAGTACTCACGCTCAATAAGCCAAATATAGTGTCCCAATAACCATTTCTGCGGCTAAGCTTTACAAATTAGAATAGCTTTTGCCTGAAAGTTGGCTCAACAAAATTGTTGAACATCAAATGTAGAAATAGAAACGTAAAAAATTCATGGCGTTTTCACACCACACTGTCTAATTAAATGCAATCGTAGAAATAGTTTTAGAAGGGGAGTTAAGCGATACGTATTAAAACTATCAGAAGCATATACACATACCGGAACCGAGAAAAACATATTGGAACTTTTATAATTCTAAAAACCCACCAACCACTAGGTGGTAAGATTTTCTGCAAAGTTCTTCTAGGTACATACCACCGCTTTGCCAGTTATTCTGCCGCCAAGCAGTAGTGTGCAAGCACTACTGTGTTACTGTGTGAAGGAGAATTGTAGCTAGCAAATTGCTGGGCAAGTGAGACCTTATGATCTGATCTTACAGTCGAGTAATCCTATTACCAGACTGTGCTGATGTCTCAGGATGATGTGCGCAGTGCAGTGTCACGTGAATCTTTATATTTTAGAGTTCCAAGTGACGCTGTTCTGTTATGGGCGTCCGTGTCGCTTAACATCAGACGAATGAGTAGCTGGTCACTATAAACTAACATAAAAAACCTATTTAATAAAATTGTAACTTCTTGCCTGAAAATCTATAAATCACGATTTCGAGTTTATTTTGTATGAAATTGTTGTTGCATTTCGGAAGCTGAACGTTTTTACTGCGTTTCACCTACTGCATAATTAATACGAACCGCTTTCTCAAACTTACTTTGTCTGGTACCGAATCCATCCAGCGATTTTATGTGAAGAAACGAACAAAAACTATTTAATTTTTATTGAGATAGGGTTCCATGATGGTATTAAACTGGTATATTTCTGTTTCTTGTATTTGAACCCTTCAAATAGACGTCGCAGGGTGGAAATTTTATAAAAGCATTTTAGCAGTTTTATTTTCTTATATATAAATAAATTTGTATAATTTTATTTAGTTTACTCCCCAGACCTTAGCCTTTACATCACTCTGTTCTTACGAGTAATTTTCTATTTGACACGATTAAAATGTTGCGAACCAAATCTGATATATAATACTTACTGACTGGCCCGATAGCTCAGTTGGTAGTAACTCTGCCTTCTGAACTGTGGGTTGTGGGTTCGATTCCCACCCAGGGCAAACATTTGTGTGATGAACATAGGTGTTTGTTCTGTGTCTGGGTGTGATATTGTATTCTATGTATGTATTTACAAACAAAAAGTATCTAAGTATTGTATCAGTTATCTGGTTCCCATAGCACAAGCTTTGCTTAGTTTGGGGCTAGGTGGTGTTGTGTGAGATGTCCACACGTATTATTATTATTATTATTATTACATATGTATATCTGACACATACAGATTTTGTTTCAAACATAGAAAGTCAAGTTTCAAGATTGGAAGTTTTTTTACGAAAGGCAAAAATTCTGAGGCAAGGACGTTGCCTGCCGTATAAAGTGCCATGAAACACACATTAGGTACCTATATCACCACGTACTCCTCGTCGGAGAGCCAGTAAGTATATTTATGTATATCAGCACTTGAGCTGTAAACACATGTGTGGAGTTATAGACACAAAAATAACTCCAAACAATAATTTTTATTTTTTTTCTAAAAAAATCTGCTCTTTGCCCTGTTACCTTCAGTAAATAGGTATACTTATTATTATTGGCTCGGTTTTAACCCGGTATCCTGTTTTTAGTGTTTCGCCCGTTAGGTAGGCATAGTATAAAGTTCACTACAAAGAGTTTATCCTTATAAAAAAATTATATAAAAACTTCTTCTAATGCACCTAAGCAAAGTTACCTCGAGTATATAAAGTAGTACTTGGTCTATGGTATAAAGTGGTCTCTTTTAATAATTTTATATTTAAATTTTTCACATGATTGTGTCAGTCATTCGTTGTTGTTGATGCGTGGTTATATGGTTTATGACTGTGCGTGCAGAATATTTTTGAAAAGAAAAATAACTTTACGTATTTAATGTTGGCCTAACTTCGTGTAACGCGCTGTAATAAAATTCATAGAAGCACCTTCGAACCAACATTTCACGACAACGTGTGCTGAGGTTCCGGAGACAGGATTGGAGCCTCCTCTGAATACTAAATGCCCGGTTCGTCCTCACATTTTATTGCCTTTAAAACAACATCTACGTATTTATTTTTAAAGATATTGAAGTTTGATAGAAACGAACATTGAAATTGTACTCAAACGCTGATGAAATTATTAAAAACAATCTATAATAATTACAAGATTATTATATGATTATGATGTGTCGTGTTATCATAATCACACACTAATACCTATATAGTGAGTATTCAAATTTGCTTTCTCTTTGCTTGATCCCTTAGATTATATAGACGGAAGATAATCAAAGGCTGAATCTCGCCCTTCATCGCTCATTACTCAAGCTAGTGAAATCAAATTAAATAACCTTGATTTTAATCTTATATAAAAAAAAAGTTCTATTTATTTATTTGTTTTTTCGGCTTTGACGCCAAAACGGCTAGCGTCGGATTGCTGGTACTTCAAAGATCAATATTGGGTACATTTTATACTGGAAAATTATTAGTTCCTGCGGGAAATCATGTAAATAATTGTGGGTGAAACCTCTAGTATTTTATAATGTCGTGATCTACAAAGTAAGTAGTAGGTACTAGCTGCGCCCGGCGGTTTTGTCGCATGCGGAGAACAATATCAGGGTATGAAAGATTGAGATTTAGATTTTTTGCCTCGGCTTCACATTCAATGCAATGTCAAGATCTTGGATATGTATGCTAATTATACGTACAATAAGCCTTAGATGAAACCAAATTCTAACTGCCTCGTACTAAGTATAAGCGGCATTTATTACAACAAAGACAGTTAGGTTGTTTAATAAATGTAATAAAACGCAAACTTCTACCAAAAGTCACCTTCGATACATACTCGCTCTGGCGGGCGGCTTGCGTCCCAGCCAACCAACCTTGAAACTGGAGTGGAGTCCCTTCTGGGACTCCACTCCAGTTAATTGTTTTTTTTCAAAACTACCCCTTGGGCTTCTGCCCAAGGGGTAGTTTTGAAAAAAAACTTGTTTCATATCATGTTTACTTTAAAATTTATTTATTTTGAATGTTTTTTTAACAAGTTTTTTTTCAAAACTACCCCTTGGGCTTCTGCCCAAGGGGTAGTTTTGAAAAAAAACTTGTTTCATATCATGTTTACTTTAAAATTTATTTATTTTGAGTTTTGAGATAATCAAACCAAAGGAATAAAAAATTCCATACAAACTTTAGAACTCAATTAATTTTCTGGGATAAAAGTAGTCTATGTTATAGTCTAGTATATACTGGATGTAATATTAATGTGGAATGCTATCTGTATTCTAAATTTCGTCAAAATTGGTTCAGTATTTACAGAGATATAGGTAACAAACATTTACACACGCCCCACACTTTTGTAAGATAGATTATATACATATAGGATCCAAAATAGTAAAACAGCTCTAGGTATTATTAGATTGTTTTCAGTTAGGAAAATAAACAAAAACCTTAGCTTCCACAAAACGAGAAAATAGATTGTAATTAGTTGAGTTTCATTGGGACCAATTCGGGACGGATGAAACGCATTAAACTCTGATGAGCAAAATGTCGGGTCAGCCGCGGACCCAGCGATCTGGGTCACTCGCCACAACGAGACCCTTGCGCGGAAACCTTTTATTCCAATGGCCCAGAATAGAAAAACCGCTCTTTCCAATAATACTCTATAAAAATGAACATAACACAACTAACTAAATAAGAATGTAGATAAAATCTTGACCCCGCAATAAAATAACCAAATGTTCAGCTATTTCCCGGCTCTTTTGTTGTTTCAATCATACATTGGCTCCAATCGGTAAAGTGGAGAATACAACCACTTCAGGATATTGAGGTTCGCTTACAAATAGGGTCGAAATTTATTTGACGCGCTATCGGCTGCGTATTTCCAATTTTCATATTTCCCACGTTTGGCCCGCGCCGCGTTCGAGAAATCTCCTAAATCGTACCTACGGATATTTTATGAATCCGAATTGATTTATCGCTTTTTATACAGCCACAACTATTAGCTATGATTACACCGTGATTGCGTATTCGAAGCCATGTTTTGGTACAATATTTCATAGTAAAAAAGGCGTTTATTTTTAGCAGAAAATTTCGAGAAAAGAGTAATAGCCAATTACAACTTTCCCGAGAAAAATCCTTGGTCCAATTTCAATTATGAATCCTCTGCTAATACTAAAAAAGTGCGGGTACCTACTATACCTGGAAAAGCGCATAAAAAGTTAACTCGCCCGTTGAAAGAGAGTATAGTTGAGTATGCCGATGAGAGTCGCTTACTCAGCACGAAGTAAGTGAAGTGCTCTTCTTGCGGCGGAGAATTGCCGGGAATCACCAGGTATTTCCCCGAGGCGTGTTTACGACGCAACCCGTAAGGCCCAATCTTTACCTCACAATGCTTAGAACCTGGCAAATTATTCACGGCAATATTAGGTGAGTGCGAAACTCCCGCAAAAAGTTTTTAAAACTTGTGAGCCCCGCACCAGCGCCGCCCGGGCCAAAGTTGAGACAATGGCCGTGAGGATCAACATAAATGACTCGAGTAATTCGGGGAAAGCGGCGATATTAAGGAAGTTAAATATCAAGACAAATGGTTTGAGCGTTATACAGCCAGAACAAATTAGAAAATGTGTAAGCAAATACCGAGAACGTTTCGTTACCCGTCCCTTAATAAAATAACGGCCACAGTAGACACAAACCTTAATTTATAAAAGAGTTTCGTTTCATATGAAATTTTTGGACTCGTAGCAGCTATATTAAAATGTATATGCTATTACTTCTTAATTAATTTTGTATCACCTACTCACACTAATATTATAAAGGAAAAAGTTTGTGAGTAAGTGCAAAGCAACGGCTAGACGGGTTTGGATGCAATATGAAATGGAGATAGTTCATACGCTGGATTGAGGATGCCTGAGTGAAACCACGGGGCGCAGCTAGTAAACCATAAAATTTTCCATATCTGTGCATGGACTAAGTTTGAAGAGGTGTCCAGAACCTTCACTCGACTCAAAATGGATCGGCGACCGACGGGCACCAAGCGGCCCAAATCCTCCTACAAATTAGGATTAGATGAGGGTCTCTATGTTTTTAGGCTGAGGCGGTAAATGTAATTCCAATCGAAAACTCAATTCCCCTCCATGATACGAAGGTAAAACAAATTTTGCACATTTTATATGGGCCGAAAACGTTTTGCAATAATTTCATTTGCATTAATTAATTTTATTTTCAGGATTAGTATAAGATAAAATAAAAATTTCGAAATACTTATATCAAAGATAATTACCATAAGTATAATAACTATAAAGACTACGTTTTTATTTTGGTTTTATACCTAGGTCTGTGTGGTTGTTTATTTTGAAATCGGGTTTTAATCTGAATAGAGCCCCGTTATGCGGTGGTTCTGCTTTAGACATTCTATTTGCCGGCTCTTGCCACCGTGTAAAATGTCTTCGTTCTTCTGGAACGATATAAGCGCTAGAAATTATTTCAAAGACTTTGAAAGAAAGCTAAAGTATAGTATCCATTTTACGTGGTTGCTTGTGTAAAAATATGTAGATTAACACCTCAACGGTAATGCGGTTTCTCGTGTTCAAAGAAAGATACGAAAATAACACAAAAGACAAAAGAATTCAAGCTGTAAATCATGTTACTCTCGTTTCGGTGACATTGACGTCCCGGGGGCATCCCAACAAAAAGAAACAAAATAAGAGCAATCAAGAAAAGGCTTACGCTTCAGCTAAAGCTAATCAAAGTCAAAAAATTTGGTCTCTGTTTGTCTTTCAGCAATCAAAAACTTTAGTAGAAAGTAGCAGTCTGAGTAACGCCTCTAACGTAACTGAGTGAGATTTATTTGTCTTTCGCACTTCCCGAGACATAGGAGTCGAAGCTTCTCTAGAAGCCTTATAATCGTTTCGTTGATTTATGTGCAGGGTTTTCATATATTGGGCCAGTCATACATTCTCATTTAAGACCTTGTTATCTTAATACTTTGCATACGATATAGACATTAGTCACAGATGAACATTTTCATAGTAACTATGCACATAAGCTGCTGGGTTTCCATTGGTTGCAATCAAGTTACGTGATCGCCTAGCTTTTATAAATTAATTATCTGTCAAAAATGACAACTGTAAAATATTAGACATCTGTCAAAAAAGAGACGTCTGTTAAAAATATATCATGTGTCAAAAATGAAACAACTGTCCAAAATGAGGCATAATGTCAAAATTGACAAGTTAAGAAGTGGCCCAAGTCGACTGGAGGTGTCTGAAAAAGAGTAGCTATGCTTCTAGATAAATTTATTACATTAATTTCGTACCTAAATTAATTTATATATCTATTGTTTTTATTACAGGTCACATATTAAAGGAAACAAACACAGGTCAGTGCTCTATTTTATTTTATATTTACACATGGCACATTTATAAAATACATTTAACCGTTGTATTAATAGATCACGTATAAACTGAAGGTTGTGGCTTTCTGGACTGTTTACTCAGTATTTTCCGAGCGTTGTTTAAGCAAAGCTAATTCTTGAACGCAATCCGTGAGGGGCACTCGATCCCCACCGAACGATACTTGCCTGGAGAACGCGTAACGAAAAGATAAAACCTTGAATCGAAAAAACTGCTTATTTTATTGCCGCGTGGAGCTGTAAGGCGGATAGGAGCGGCCTCGGGCAAACTGCCCTACCTCGATTAGGACCGAACATAATCTAGGCTCTCTCATCGATGAAACTATGCGACGACCTAAACATAGCTCCGCTATTGTAGTGGGCCATTCACCACGAGCTCACATGATACAGCTGAAATTGGTAAACCTTCCTGACTGAACTGAAATAGTTCTTTCCGATCAAATTGAGAGCTCGAGAGTTACATTTTTATGTAAATGGATTCGAATATACTGAAATGTTGAAATTGATTGAACAATTCGTATAATGTGAAATACGCTCTGCATTGTATTTGTGATGTTAATAAATAGAAGCTTTGCAAGTTAATTAAGTGCACCGAGGAGCATGATTTTGTAACATAAGCACCTGTTGTTACGCAATATCCGTAACGTAAGTCCCCGCTGTACTACTAAGACAACATCGAATTAAATTTTCTATCTCTGGAGTTGGTATCACATAATCCACAAACTAAAAAATTAACTAGTATTACTAAAACATGTTTTTTTTGTATCTATATAGATTTGGATACATTTGTACATACAAAGAAAATAAAAATGAACTTCTCTCTATTGGTATGAGAATTCACCACTCTAAAACTAACTGATTTTCATGCCGTTTACTGTATTATAATGCTGTGGGATGGGTTTATATTTTTCTTTCAACCAAAACGCCTTATGACGTAGAAGTTGTATTATAAAATTATGCTTATAAAAGTGGAGGGCGTAGGAAAAGAAGGAACGGGAAAGGCTCGCAAAAAAGGAATAGTAGGAGAGGAAATGATCCCGTGCCAAGCCGGGATGGGTCAGCTAATAATTAGGGTCATAATACTTTTCGATCAGCTTGTCTGCAATACAAATAGTCTCACAATCAAGGTAGGATATAGTAATAGTGGCTTGATATTTAAATAATTGCACGTGTATGACTATCCTATAATTCCTGATTTGCAATGCATTTGCTCAAACTTGAGAAAATAATTATTCCTAATAATCTTTCTAATAAACTATATGTCTATAAAATATTACACTGATTGCCAATGATTCGAACCACTCCATAAACTGGTTCTAGGTATTCATAAGAAAAAATGTAGATTTAGTGTTTCTTACACAGGTGGAAAATCAAACCAATCCATTAGAATTATTTTTTATTTGAACACCATTGATTTCACATAACAGTTTGTCATCTCTTCTAGAGCTTTATATCTGTAACAGTTGTTTTGAGTTTCGCGCTGTCATGTCTTGAGTTTCGTACATAATTTCGGTCTACAAGCTTGGATAATATGCAGACAGCAGATGTTGGAAACACTATACATAAATTAGAAGGATAGACTACTTTAGTTTTGTATACAAAATGAACTTTAATATTGTATTAGATCTATGACAATAGATTGCTTGAAAAACCATTTCGCCTCTGACTATAGGTATTAGAGTATAATTTCGTGTTTATTCTAAAATCAAGGAGACTAAAGCTTACCTATTTTTCAAGTTTTTAGAGCGAACATATGGCGCCATTAATAATGATTTTTTTTAAACGAGCGATGTGGCTTATTCATTAAGTGATGTTGAGTGATGACTGAGCTAGTCAAGTGCAGTCCGCACTGGCAGCGTTGGGCCATACCGCATCTTGTACCCAAACGTAAGCTAATAGCTACACGAAAAACAATCCTGTCTGAAAGGTTATAACCTATAGCTACAAGTCCTAACTCCCAAATATGTGTGGGAGTCAGTGAATACGAGAAGCCGAGCACGCTTGCGACGGTAGGATATGTATCTAAAAGTTTTTTACCAGAGTTTTCCTAGTTCCCAGAGCGCGAATAGTCTGTCCCACAGCCTCTGTAAGAAAGGTAGGAAATGGGCATGCTAAGCATTCCTGCATGGCCTCGGACAAATACCTTGAAAGTACCGAAAAATGAACCAAGTTTTTTTTCTATTAAATTATGCGTACTTACTATGAATGGCAGACAAAAATGCCGGTAAACCCACACGTGATACTAAAGGTAAAGCGAATTGAAAAATAAATTACAAGAGCTCCATGTTTAGTAGCGGGTGCAAAGGCTGTTATTGCAGTCTGGTGCAAACTTGAACAACTAAATGAGAACGGCGGTGTTCCGGTGAGAAATTTGAATTTTTTACCACTTACCTGCGCCTATAAATCAAGTGCAAAGTCACCCTAAGCTCTCCGAGATAGCTCGCTCGAACATTTTAAAATGTAAATTAAGAACAACTCCACGCCTTCATACATTACAGCATATACTCGTACTTATACTCATATAAGCACTTATATGTACCTACCCTATAGTACCTAACCACTTGGTTTTTTCTCATGCGCGTAAAAAGACGTCATTTACGCTGTTTTCAATATACAAAAAACAATAAAAAAAATAAAAAGTAGCCTAGTTTCAATATACTTATATTTACTCAATTGTATTTTTATATAAACGTAGAGATCTCTCAGTTTGGGTGTTTGTTGAGGTATTTGTTGATTACCTACTTATACCGAGAACGACATATAATGATAAAATAGTTGTAATCCTAGATTATAAAAAAACGAGTGTGATTAGACACGGCTCAAGCAAAACTTCTTTAGCACCATCTATCGGACGGTTTAACTTTGTTTTTGGGTTTTTGTGTGTTAAATGTTAAGTTCACTATCTTGACAATTGTAAATTGCCATTTTACCGGACATACCAACATATAAAATACAAATTTTAAGTATTTTTAAAATTTGTTATGTCGACAATGGAGATCTATGTTAATTTACTCCCCAAGTCAAGCGTGCTTTAAGAAGTTTTACTTCTAAAACATGCAGCAAAGGCGACACAGTGCGAGTGAAACTGCGGGGCGCTTATAATTTCATATACAAAGTAGAAAATATGACTACAACATGAATTCTACTTTTGATTAGATGAAGATTCGTAATCGTAATACTAAATTATTAATAATCATTTTTCATGAAACGACATCTATTGGAAACCTCCGTGAAACAGGTCGACCAGAAGCCACCTCTCATGAAACGTAATCCTATGAAACTATTAAGAATGAAGCAAGCCTTATGCAAGCCAGGGTTCTCCTTTCCCTAACAGCAAAATAGAAATCATGTTCTACATTCTTCGTGCGTTACCTACATGAAAACGCACTCGTTTTCATTTTCCGCGTCAAGCATCAGCAGTCAATTTCAGCGTAAGCTGGTAGAGGGCGCTGTATTACATTATTGTTCACAAACCGTGTAGTTATACCTACGTATAGGTTATATTAGTAAAAAATCTGTGATAAAGTTCTGTGATACTGTTGAAATATTTAGGCAAGTTAACGTTTGGGTGGGAAAAAATTGAGAAATACCTACCTAATGTCTGTATGTAAACGTTGTAATGTCACAATGCCTACACCTACATATTTAATGTCAATAAAAGTTGATAGGTACATTAATAAATATACTCAGCACTCAAGTTAAAAGAACAAAAGTATTTTGAGCATAAACCAACGCTAAAAAATAAAAATAAAAGCCAAAAAAACGATTATGACATTTATTCTGTAGCAATGACCGCCGCGACGTCTTATTTAATAGGCAGGCATGCTGTCT
Organism: Ennomos fuscantarius; assembly: GCA_905220475.3. Taxonomy (NCBI): domain Eukaryota; kingdom Metazoa; phylum Arthropoda; class Insecta; order Lepidoptera; family Geometridae; genus Ennomos; species Ennomos fuscantarius. Next base: position 8,192,886 of record HG992039.1, read on the forward strand.
GCTAGTTAAAAAAGAATGCGAATAATTACCTATCCTCTTTTGTACTGGTACTCCATCTGTGTAAAAAATACTAAAGTGATGATTTGTAGGTAATTTTGCTCACATCTGCATTTTTTATTATCTTTATTGTACAATCCAAAAACAAACCGAGGTGGATCCAACAAAATAGAAAGTGATAGAGAGTTGAAACAAAATCTTTATTTGATAAAGGAATAGACATGGATCGTATTATTGTTTATATACCTTCATTATACTATCAAGTATAATGAAGGTATATAAATAATCTTCGACCCACTTTTGCATGTTCTACAAAATTGTGAATATAATAGGTCTTTACCTATGAAATTGCCGAATTGCAGTACAGACTTTTTCAAACAAAAAAAAGTTTTGATTGGCTATGAATTCTAAATTCAAATTTATTTTGTTTTAAAAATATGACATTCCATTTACAATATAAGTCTTTTGTTTATTGATTAGCGTTGTATTTTCATTACATTTCAACATTTTTCCTCATAATGGATACTTTGAAATTTCGTGTAATTATGGAATATGAGTTCCGTCGTGGCACCAACGCGGCACAAACGACACGTAACATCAACGACGTTTACGGAGAGAACTGTACAAACGAACGTACAACCCGTTATTGGTTTGCTCGGTTCCGTTCTGGGAATTTTGACTTGAAAAATGAACCTCGTGGTCGTCCGGAAACTTTGGTCAACAATGATGAATTAAAGGCGATTGTGGAAGCTGATGAATCTCAATCTACAGCTGAGCTGGCAGCAGCTTTTGATGATAGCATCAAAACAATATTGGTCCATTTGCGACAGATTGGCAAGATAAAAAAGCTTGATAGATGGGTGCCCCACGAACTTAACGATCGCCAGCGCAACGTACGCGTCGAGACTTGCCTTGCGCTGCTTAACAGGCACAAAAATGAAGGAATTTCGAACCGAATTGTTACGTGCGACGAAAAATGGATTCTTTTTGACAATCGAAAGCGCTCAGCAAGTTGGTTAGATCCTGGTTCGGTACCAAAGCAATGTGCAAAACGAAAAATGACCCCTAGAAAGGTGATGGTCACAGTTTGGTGGTCTAGTGCTGGTGTGATTCATCATAGCTTTTTACAAAATGGCGAGAGCATTACTGCAAATGTGTACATTGAAGAACTGACCACAATGATGGCGAAACTCGCACGTCTGCAACCAGCTTTGGTCAATCGGTCGTCTCCACTGCTACTTCACGACAACGCGCGACCCCATACTGCACAACAGACCGTCTCTAAGCTGCATGAGTTGGGTTTGGAAGCTCTCCCTCATCCGCCATACTCACCAGATCTTGCGCCTACCGACTGTTACTTTTTCCAAAATTTGGACAACTTTTTAGCGGGAAAAAAATTCAATTCCCTCGGGAAATTCAATTTACTCTTCAAAGGCGTTTTGTACTGCCTCTCGAGGCAGTACAAAACGCCTTTGAAGAGTTTGTTGTCTACCGTCCTGCTGATTTTTTCAAGAAGGGCATCCATAAACTGCCACAGCGTTGGCAAAGATGCATTGATTGCAGGGGTGATTACTTTGAATAAAAGAAATAAATAAGTTCGAAAAAAAAATACTTTAACTTTTTTCAAACCAAACGGCAATTTCATAGGTAAAGACCAGAGAATATGAACATCGAACTTCATGTTCTACATAAAGTGTCGTTGATACTAGGTTCGTAAATAGCGAAATCTGCTGTAACGATCAACAGACGGCAGACGGATATCCCGTCGATTTCATATCGACTTGGCACAGCATCACATGCACATTTGCACATTCTATCGACAGCTACAAATCATTATAGGTGCTGATAATATTTAGTTGCTTAAACTTTTGCTTTTTAATTTGATTCTAATTATACCTTTCCTACATGTAAATTAAACTTGTGTAATTGTGCATAATAAAACTCAAAAGACTAAAACTCATATAATTTATTGCATATAGGACAATGTTATCACTTCTACAAGTCAAAACAATACATAATATAAATTAATTGTGCTAAGCACAAAATAATCACAAATAGATGAATTAAAATTTCTTGACTAATGAGACAGATACGTGTTTATGAGACCTTCAAATAAGCCCAACCGGATCAACTTTTTGTAAGTCCCTAAATCGTAAATTGGTTCAAACTATTTCCAGATCAACTAAAATACATATTTACTGAGCGAAGAAGCATCAAGCTAAACTTTTTTACTTGATATGAATGGTGAGACGAACTAGGCATCTCGTCAGTAATCTCATACGACTGACGCTATGCGGGTCAGCTTAAAATTTATATACCGCTGAACTCAAGTAAAAATAGAAATACTTCAATAACTACACACATGAAATCATTCTTCCAGTGCAGTGAGTGAGGTCAAGAAGTTAATGTATGATGCTGTAGGTAATTCAACAAATAGAACTGCTCACATAGTAGATAAAGGTGTATATAAATAGGTGATAGACATACCTATTTACCTGAAGCATGGAGGTAGTAAATAAGCTAAATATCTAAATATATTGAATTACACATTTTTGGCCGCATATTAAAATATCATTAAAACAGCTCCCTGACATTATTTCTCGGAATTGTATCCTCGTAAACTACCGAATTCGAAAAGCCGTAAAAATTGAGCATCGTAATCCATGAATCAGTAGCGGTGCGCAGGCTGGCCTGCGCGGTGTAAAGAGTGCTGGGCGGGCGGCACTGCTATTCCTCCGCCCGCCCTGCTCGCTCGCCCTTCTCTCGGACACTCTGTGTTCACTTTTTTAAACTATAAGTGCATCAAGTGTTCTAAGTTTGACAGGTAAGGTAAGTGATGTTTATTTACAATTAACACCTAAATAACGTAAAGCTTTATTTTGGGAGTTTTTATTGATTGTGTGTCTCTTTTGCCTCTGTTATCCTTTTTTCGTTGAGATATACTATCACGCTATCATTCAAGTTAGTTGAATGATACAATTCTTTATTACTAATTAAAAATATGACCGAAACAACCTGCATGTAGGTATATAACTTAGCTTATATAATAACGCAATTTTACAATTTATGTATCCTCTACATTACATAAATTGTAAAATTGCGTTATTGTCAAACTCGGACACCACGTAACGTACTGTAATGGCATAGAATAGATAATAGTATTGTTCAGTCGTCAACTGATGCTCAAGTACTATAAAATATAATGATTTTTCGAATGAAATCTCGTCTTGAGCAGGGATTCACGACTGATTGTAGTTCTGTAATATGGGCCTTAGAGCGTAATGTTTGCAGCATAGGTATGGTAGTAACGTAACATTATTATGTTAGGTTAGCGTTGTTATCTATGACACGTAAACCAATCAACATTGTTAGTGTTAGAAGTAGTGTTCTAGTGTTGTTATTATTGTAATAGTCAAGACAGATAACGCGCTAACTTATATATTGAGCACAGAATTTTCTAAACAAAGAGACGCCAGAATGAATTACGAAAGGCTTCGAGGGCATGTGAAGTATTGAGGTCAACGGCCGACGCCTTTGTGTGTAAATGATACGAGTAAAAAAATTACAGTGAGTTAGTACCTACTTAATTTTGGAACATACAAAGATAACAGTTGGATGAGCGATAAAACCTAAAAATGTAGGTATAGATCTATGTCTTTCCTACAAATATTCCACAAATATTTATTTTATAAGTACCTACTTATTTGATATTTAGATTTATGCAATGAATGAAAGGCATCGATTTTTGAGATTGTGGTTATTGGAGCCCTGATTATTTGAGACCTGACTTATTATTCAACGAGCTTCTGCCCGCAGCTTCGCCCGCGGCGTGGCCTTTGGGGAAATAATTCAACCACCCATTTCACCCTCTTAAGGGTGAAATTTCGAAAAATCCTTTTTAGCGGATGCCTACGTCATAACATCTACCTGCATGCCAAATTTCAGCCCGATCCGTCCAATGTTTTGGGCTGAGCGTTGATAGATCACTATGTCAGTCAGTCAGTCACCTTTAAGTTATATATCTTTAGAAGAAAAAGAAGAAGAAGATGATTAACCGACTTCAAAATAGAGTTGGCTTTAAGATCGAAATAACCAAAAAAAAAAAAGTAAAGTATATAAGTAAGTATGAAATAAAGAGTTTTAAAAGGATTATAATTCCATGCACTGTTTATTACACTAGGTTTTTGTGCCAATAACATACAATTGACTGCGGTTATTTTGCTGTCCTCGATTAAATTAGAACACAAAATTCTGGCAGGTTACGTAACTACCCAGTTTTTCTTATCAGTGGATTCGGATTTGTCCTTGTTAGCAGAATTATTTAGAGCGCTTACTTCCCACACGTAGACATAAGCATAGTACACTTTATACTTGATGCGACCGGAAAATATTTTATCAAAATAATTGAGATTTATTGAGTAGCAAAGCTTAAGCATGTAAATAATATTTAAAAAAAACTTCGCTTTTTGGAGTAAATTGTTTTCATACTTAGTTACCTAATCACACCTTTATGCTTTTCACCTACAAATAGATACCTAATGGTCAACATTAAATTTTTTGGTAAATCTCGAAATTCAATTCTCGATTTTTATATTTAAAATTGTGAAAATACAAAGTGAGGCTAAATGATAATCGACGTGTGAACCAAATGTGTGTTTTAATAAAACTAATAAGTACTGGGGGCCAAATATTAGAAATGTGGTCCATCATAATAGTAGGTACCTAGGTAGGTACTCAGTTAAGTTAATAAATTGGTATTCCTCATTTGTATTCGTTGCATAGGTGCTAATTGAAAAGTAGTCTGGTACACCTTACAAAAAATCGTTATTTTTTTAGTTTACACAAAATCATTCATTGGAAGCTTCTTACAATTACTTAATTATTTACTACAAAACAAATATAAGTATTTTCAATTAATATAATTACCTACCTAGGACTCCATGTCATATATAGCGGCTAAACATTTAAAAGAAGAAGAGCGAGCTCATTTCCTTATGTAAAAGTTCCGATAGAGTAGTGCGACAAACTGTGACCTAACACAAATAGACGTTGCGACACGTAACAGTCTGAATGCCACGCCATGTCAACAATGAAGCTGCCGCGCGCCGCCACCGCCAGCGTCGCGCCACCATCTCGGCCGCCTAACGCCTTCTGCTCTGCAACTGCATTACAATTCGCGTCACGTCTTGATATACACGGGACTTTGCAAATTTGTAATAATAATAAATTATAATTAGCTTCTACTCAAATGAGCCAAGTAAATTGTTTTCGTTATATTTGATTTCTAGTGAAGTGAATCAGTTTACTGCTAACAAAAAAAATACACCTTATAGGAAACGTTCTTCACAATCCAAAAATATCAATTCCATGTAAGTTTTAAACATATGTTAAACACATACCTACTTTATTTACGCAAAGGACTTATTATTATTAACAGGTCTACTCACCACTCACAGGTATACTCACCTAATTATAGATAAGTTCTGGCAGTACAGGCGTAAAGCTGTGTTTACGCGGTTAATGATAGTTGTAATATAGAGTACCTAAAGAAATTATATAACAATAAAAATACTTACATATCACCTGCTTAATTCAGCATAGAAACTTCGTTTTATCATTTTTCATGTAACCAAATGGGAGGTAAGCAAAACCTACCTACAAACTTAATCGAGATTAACTGTTATAAGATGTTATTAATACATGTAATAATAAGTATAATTAACCATTGAGTACCTGACGAAAGCTTCACGACTCTATACTATACTACCAGAAATTCTCTTCTTAGGTCACTTACGTACCTACTGCTTATATTCTTACATCATATACCAATGTAAGTATGCTGGAACAACTCATTTTTTTGTTTCCGTTCTATTTGAAATGCTTTTATTTTATTTTATTAACGTTTAGGAGAAACAAACAGTACAATATTAAACTTAATAAACTAATATTACTAACACTTAAACGAATAGTTTCTACATATTTATAAATCATGATGAAAGAAAGAAAACACCTTATTGAAAATAAGTAGGTAGCTACCAACAATACATTACAATTTTAAATTAAGAGAAAAAGGGAAGTGATTTAAATTACCTACCAATACAATACATTTTGAAAAATAACAAGGTAGTTTAAATAGAAAAGAACGTACCTACTTATGAGATCCACATATACATAGCCTAAGTATGGGTACCACTATAAATTCAAAATAGGAATATTATCATTAATCGATACTAAAAAACAGGTTTTTATCAAATAACAGAATATAATTGCGTAAAGTTGGTCAGATGACACAAGTAGGTAACGGCAGTAGTAACCAATAGAGTTTTATCAAATGATTGCTCTATCTGGGTCACGGCCAGCCACTCTGCATGGTGCATTTCAAGCATATACGAGTAGGTACCTAGTACATAGATACTAGCACTAACCGATAATATTATTCTCGAGTAGTAACATTATAGTAACTAACAGATACGCCCCGCGGTTACATCTGCATTTTACCAGTTTCCCGCAGAAAGTCTTATTTTCCGGGATAAAAAGTAGGTACTCTATATTGATCTCGTTAGCCACATTCATTCTGCCTTTTATAAATTGTTGAGTAAATCTTATGCGTAGTAGGTGCATTTATGATAGACCTAGAGCAATATAGGTTATATAGAATTGAGCATGTAGGCGTGTGTGGCCTACTAGTGCCACAGAATAAGTAATAGAACTATGTAGTGCCTAGTTCTACATTTTGGGTGACTCGCCGCAGGAAGTTAAAACAAGAGATTTCGTTGTTGTATGTTACGAAATGACATGACGAACAAGCCGCTCGCCTGATGTTAAGCGACACGACTGCCCATATCAGTTGCAGTGACACTTGAAACACTAAAATATAGTTTCGCGTGACACTGCACTGCGCACGTCATTCTGAGACATCAGCACAGTCTGGTAATAAGATTACAAAACTGTGAGGTTAGGTCATAAAGTCTCATTTGCCCAGTAATTTCACTAGCTACAGTGCCCTTCAACACCGGAACCGGAACACAGTAGTGCGCAAGCACTACTGCTTGGCGGCAGAATAACTGGCAAAGCGGTGGTACCTACCTAGACGAACTTTGCAGAAAATTCCTACCACCTAGTAAAACTTGTACAAGGATTTTTGTAGAGGGCACATTATATTCGTCTTTTTATTAACAAATACGTTTTTTAATGTTTTATCTATCTATTAGGATATGACTTATATCTTCAATGACCAAGTTATAGCAATAGTAATCGGTATTCAAGTTTTCTTGAAAATTGCCTTTACCTACACCGCCGGTTTATTATTTTTCTGCTGACTTTCTTGAACTTGATCCAAAGGTTGTCTTGAATAGATCGTTGTCAGCGATAAGACCTCTCATTGCTACACGAGTGCGCAAGATTTATTTAACTCCTGCGTGTATATTTTTTATTGTTAATAGCTCAAAACTCTTAAAATATTATTTTTAAATTCAGTTAATTCAGTCGTGTGGTCTAAAGCACACTCCTATTTTTAATTGAACTATTAAGTTTGTATGAGCAATTGCAATTAGGTAGTGTAGTGTAGGTACATGGAAGAGCAGTTTGCAGTGGTTCAGTCACCCAGGATCTTGCTTGAGCAAGCCATTGTTCGGTCACGCTTGCGCCACAATACAAAGGTAATTTTATACACTGGATATGGCACAGGTACAGATACTACTAAATAGGAAATGAGAATAATAACGTAGATAGGTATTATAGAACAAGATACATAGGATGTGGACAAAACAAATTAAGAGTTTTGGCGGAAAAACGAAAAAGATCGCGTCACCGCATTGTATTATTTTTAGTGTTAGTGCATAAAATTGGTGGCATTTTATTCGTTAAGTGCTGGATTACATGCATGAGTGTGGGAATGTTGTATAATGATGTTGAAACGTTTCTTTTCGCAACAACAAATTAGGCAAGGAATATAAAACTGATTGAAAAAAATGCCTTAATTATAATTACCCTAAGTATAAGGTAGGTAGTTAAGTTAATAAGTAAAGTTCCTAGGTAGGTATATTAGGTAAGTTTCCAACACTCAGTATCTGTGTCCCTGTTTTGTCTTGTTTGTTTTTAATTCAAACGAGCTGAATCGATTTGGATGAAATTTCGTACACACAGATTGTTTACACTTTTGAGATCAATGGTGTAAGTAACAAATATAAATACAAAATACATTGTACTTGCTTCGGCAGTACATAAACTAAATACAAAATACAAAAATGTTTATTAACATATATTACATTATATTAATGAATCCATAGATTCCCTAACTAGTTACTTAATAGTAATACTTTTTTATTCCGGAATATGAAGTGAAACCGCGGGGCGCTTATATTTCTTATATACCTGAACAAATATAGAAATAAAACCTTATATATAAATGAGTAACTACATACTAGTAACTAACTTCACTACCTATGATTATTGATGAACCTTCACACGTAGGTGGGTACCTAATTGAAAATGTCATAAGTTGCGAGCAAGACAGTTTACCTTTTTTTGAACGGCAGCTTTTTTTTAACCTTTACAGCGTCAAGAAAATTTACCTTATTCTGGCGACCAACCATGCCCTATTAGCAAAGGAGTAGGTATTGCACAGTTTATAAGCTTACATAGGCAGGCCGCGTGGTCCCGGTGTTAGACCACCCCATCTCTTCCCACGGGTGCCATAAGAGCCAGCTAAAGGAATATCCAAATAATAGACAGCAGTTTTCTCCTTGGTCTGCATTTTAATCTACTGCTATTACCAGGACGCAGTGGCAAGCGTGGTGAATACCAAACCCATACAAAGTTGTATACCATAACACCACGTTTTTTTTTCCATGATCAGCCAACGGAATGTGGATATAGCAAATAACACGGGTACCTAACTTTTCTTCCAGAATGACTTCACCAGCTATTACTACCAAGTCCCCGAAGCCCGAAAAGAAGTCCCCATCGCACTCCACTAATGGCACTCCTGCTCCAACCGCTATTGACGCTGCTTCATCTTCCACGGCTCAGCAGCCAACGGAGGCCTTTAGTTGGCTCAGAATCTTCAAACTCGCAGATCTAATGATGAAGCAAGGATGTTAAACTGCCAGCTGCTTTTTGGCTTGAGCACTGCAATCGCACACTGAACATGTATTTGCTTAGTAAACACGAACACTCAGACAGCATAGGTCCGTAAACCGTATTGCGGAATCGTCGAAGATTGTTCTGTACAACATAATGATTATTTTGGGAATGAAATCTCGTCCTTGAGCAGCGTGTCACGATTGAGAGTAGTTCTGTAACACGGTATACGGTCTCTTACGATCTGCAATATATCAAAGAAATATCGTTTAAACATTTGAATATTTAGAAGATTAAACTTTTAACGTTTGCGGCCGCAGTGTCTGGCCGCACTGTCTGGCCGCAGCCCCTTCAGTCTTATCAAAATAGAAACGTAGCAATAACAAAAGTATTAAGTACCAAGGTAGGTACTAGATTAATTTATTAGCAGATGTCTTAGTACGTTTTAATAACTGTACTGTAGTACTGTGCTGACGCATTTGTTTATCAATTTAATATTATTATCTAATATGACATCCTATCCTTAATCTATAATAAATTATTTCGATGTTGTTTTATAGTGTTTTATTTGTATATCTATCTCTAATCAAATGCTAGACTATCCAACCTACATTTTTATATATATTACAAACAAGGACAATAAGGTAAGCAAACGCATTGCAGTGTGCACTGATATGCGCTAAATAAAAATACTTGTGTATGTAATATTTTTTTAATAGTATTGGTAGGTAGGAGGTACATAACACACAGGAGTCTGGGTTGTTTGGATAAGGGAAGTAAAATTACAATACTATTTTAATATTTACAAAATATACAATTATTATCTCGATAGCTTACATTAAGAACTACAATAATTAATTAGTTATGATCACAATATTTTCCTATCGGTACGTTCCGCCAGAATGGAAACGAAGCGAGTGGTGTGGCGCGGCCGCGGCGGCTGGTGCGATACAACTACTCTCACTTCACTTTTGCTGCACACTTGAGATCAAATGTTATTTTTACAAATATTAAACTCTATCATCTCTCACGCCGGCACCAGCCGCGGGCGCGCGGCGCGGCGCCATCCTCGCGACGCGCGTCGCCGCTCGCTGGACCCTTGCTTTGCTATACTCCGATCATACCCATGTACGAATACATAAACACAACTATATTATACTTCTCACATTCACATTTAACCTATCAAGTCTGCATTAAACTTATATCACCAAAGAATAGAAATTAAAAAGCTTTTGATTGGAATTCACATTGTAAGTTTATGAAAACGTTAATTATATTATTAGTAATTGACATTTTAATAGCATAAATAACTTATGGATGCAATTATTGACTAAGCACGATTTCAAAAGTCGTTATCGAGCTACGGATAAGATTACCTAAATCTCGTAAGTAATTATTATTGTTAAAATGATGTAAAAAATATTTTATGTACGTTACAGAGAAATCGCAATTTTAATCTATTTTTTTCATTGATTAAATTATACGACACCTAGAAAATAACTACACCCGGTATACAAAAATAATAAAGATGTAAACACCAATTACACCACATCAAAGTAAATATATCTCTCATTTCATCTGAAATTTAATTATCTGTTGTCGTATTATATATAATACTCTTGAATATCGAATCTAAATACTGTAACTACTATTATTATGCAGATATATTTACAGAGTTCCTTCATAAGGAATTCAAATTAGAATAAATACAGAGTGTACATCATTGGGCATCTGACCGCTGGTAAAATTATATTTTTAAAATTAATGGACGAAATGACGAGTTCGTTAGTGTTCCTCCTACAGAGTCGAAAACTATTTGCGACGGAAACATGACAAATTATAACATATTTCTTACACATTCTAGTATTCAAATCTTAAAAAGAATATACATAATATTACCTGCGCTATTACTTTATATCGTACATTATTAAATTACAATACATAAAATATTTTGTACTTTGTTTTACGTACGACAGCACAATCGCACCATTATATATCTATACGTGCAAGTAACGTGTGATGCCTACGAAAAGTGGTCTCTACGGTTTCTATATCGCGTAAAATAACAGAGCGTATGAGAAGTACAATATTGTTAGTTTAAGCTGCTATCGTCGTTGATAAAGATACGACGTAATATTGCAATTACTGTCGCACAAGATCTACTGATGCGATAGAACAATACACGGGAAACAACCGGTAATGTAGGAAGAATGCAACGGCGGTAGGTGAGGATGGCGCGATAAGTAAACGCACCGTGCGGCGAAACAATAAAGCAGACATTGAGATCCAAATACGTCGGCGCAGGCGGGCGGGGGAGCTACAGTAGCAGCGAGTATGGCACCTGTCCAACTCTGGGTAATACCTTCTGCCAACTGCAACTATCAATTCTATACGAATTGCTTCATCATGGATTTTTTTATGTGAACGAGTGCCGTAACGAGGTTGTGGATCGCGGGATGTGAAACGTCACAGCCGACCGTAGTTACAACACCACGAATAGTGAACTTTATAATTTATTGTTCCGAGGAACTATAAATTATAAAGTTTCGCGTAACACTGCATTGCGCACGAAATCCAACACATCAGCACAGTTTAGTAACAAGATTTGTAAACTGAGACATCAGGTCAGTCTCATTTATTTGTTCAAATTGCATGCCTTTGATCATGATAAAATTTAGGAACAGTATTGTATAGAGGTATGGAAAGCATTATTTTTAAATTGGACACGCCGGAGCTGTAGCTCTACACTTTTTAACAGTTGTTAAAGTAACGAACATGCGTGTAAATTGCATTTTCATTTAACTGTTACAAGGTACAGGAGCCACCCTAGAAACGCAGATCCCTGGGAAAGCGTAGCAAATTTTACAGACAATTACCTAATGTAGATATTTGCCCGTGAAATTTAAACCACTTTATTGAACCCAAACAAATAAATGATATATACATTAAATTTTTAAATTTTCTCCTGTATTGAAGAAACTCCTCGTTTCGCAGTATAGACATTAAATATAAAAATGTTTTATTTCTATTTTAAACTATTGTTTTGTTTACCGTTACCGTGTAGGTGCGGTTTATATCGAAGTATTGCGACCAGTGTCGCAGTATGTTCAACTGAGTATACAAGAGGAATGTCAACCAAATCCAATAACGTAGCAGCGCCCGAGGCGCGGGGCCGCGCCGTGCGCCCGCGCGCCGCACACTTGAATGTTATGCTTCTTTAGTCTACATAAGTCAGAATCACAGTTTATTTTCAACGTGTTTTGCCTTATTCTTAAATAACTATGATAATTTTTACAGTTAAGAAGTAATCATTCGACCCAGTAGTGATGAGTTTTCCATTACCTACCGTAATGACATAAGCGAATCGAATTTTAGAACGGATAGATTCGGTATTTACATAATTTAATTTACTTTAGACCTAGTCGCTTAAAACAAAATAACAATTTACACTAACAATAAAAAATGCTCGATAGATCGTCGCTCATCTAATCGGAACCCAAAATTAAATATATTTTTATCAACTGACTTTGCCATTAATTATCTTTTATTATATTTTTATAAATTTAAACTCCGAATCTCGTCGAACCCAGTCGACCATAACAAAAGTAATGTACAAATAAGCTTACACTTACAACTAGCACTTAAATAAGCGACGGGACACTTAGTTCTAGGTGAGAGTTGGAGGCGCGGCGCCGGCCCGCCGCCGCCACCGCGCGTCGCCATAACAATAAATAAACCGATTTACATACACTACGACTTCACATTCGCAGAGGTATTACGACTCAATTCCTACATATCTCGATCGGGCCGTCGGTCGTCCGACGCTGACGAAAGCAACGGCGGCGCCCGACGGCCCGTACCAGGTCGATCGATCGCTACCGATAAAAATAAACATTTTAAAAAAGTTTCACAACCTGGCCTTATTTACAACGCCTTACTTATTAAACGTCCGTGCAGGCGAACTTGGAGGTCACTTTCATGATTGCCCCCTCTCGGGGCTCGTTAGTCCGGTGAGTGATCAGACGGTGGCGATGACAATGAGCAGGTGCGCGATGTTGGCGACGCGGTGCATCAAGTCGGGCGCGATGCGGCTCAGGTTCTCATTGGCGAAGTCGCACGACGGGAACACGTGCACCGTGAACATGGCCTGCAACCATAATAACCGCCTTATATAAATAAAATACTAGTCTATACCTACACCATCGCTTTATATATGTTTCCTAATAAAGCACTTTCTCTAAAATCTTCCATGTCCATTAAGCTAAACTATTCTTTCATCATTGGTCGTCTGATACCCATTAAAAAGGTCACTTTGATGATGATGACATCAGCCCTTGTTATTCGAGAGCTACAACGGACATAGGTTGAATATGTAGTTGACACGCGCCGTAACAGTCGTAACAGTTCGCTAAGGTGTGGTGTGTAATGTTGAAGAATGTTCTAGTAGTTTTTCCAGAAAATTACCGTTATTGATATTGTATTATTTCTAAAACCTGCGTTTTTGTTATGGTGGATTATTGACCGTTAATGATCCTCATGAGTGAGGCATAACAACAGCACATTGTAAAACGTAATGGTCCTTTCATGTTTTATGTATTCAAAACTCCATAGAAGCCTCCAGTAAAGTATGCATACTGAAGCTCATGCCCGTTGACTAGAATGCGACAATACTAGAAAGATACGATGTTCGCGTTAACTTTTTAAAGTCAAGCTAAAGGAACAGTAAATGTGCAGTGACCTGTTGGTGTCCGGGCGGAGCGATGTTGACGATGCCGGCGGCGGTCTTGCGCTGCAGGTAGGTAATGAACCCGGCGCTGAGGTTGGTGGACTGCTGCAGCACGTCCATGTGGTCGCGCCCGCACGGCAGCGCCAGCAGGATGCAGTGCTCGTTCTCCAGCTGCATGGGCACGCCGCAAAGTTAACGCACATAAAAGGCTCACACAATAGGGGAGAATGTTACCCCAGTCTGACCCCGACAGGAAAATTATGGAACTACTTTCCTACTAACTAACTTTCCTCCCTCCCGTCACCAAAAGCAATTTTTTTAGAGCTATCGCTATATTTGGGTTCATTTGTGGGCTAAGGACTTGCGAACATACAACGAAGTAAAACATCGTAATCCATCAAAAACGAACATTTGCTTACGTTTTTGGAAGCACTAGTCGGGTTATTCCTTTTGGCTAAAATGAGGAGTGGTTTCTCATGCTGCAAAATAATGACTTAAACTGTAATTACCCATCTTAGTGGTACTCTGAACGGCTCACGAATCGCAACGTAAAATATGATGTTAATAGATTCGATGAGTAAATTTTCGTATGTATCTGGTCGACGTGCTGTGGCCGAGTAGTAGCGTTGAGACGTACCTTCATTTTCCTGTGCACCTGGTCGAGCTGCATGGGTTCTAGGCGCATGCGCTGCGCGATCCGTAACATCGGCGTGACGAGGTCGGGCGGGCGCGCCAGCGTCTCGCTCGCCACGCCGGGGTTACCACCGACGAAGTGCATCTGCACCGCAGCCGAGTCGTTTTTCAGCGCCAGCAGACCCTGCCACATCACCGGGTATCGCTGCAACAAGGATGCGTGTGAGTGTGGGCGTATGTGTGCGAGTGTAGGTGAGTGTAGGTGAGTGTGAGCGTTTATGGTGCACTCACCCGCAGCAGCATCTGCAGGCTGTCGGCCTCGTGCGGCACCTGCGAGGCGTGCGGCGGGCCCGGCGCGCCGCCCGGCGGCAGCGCCCCGGCCGCGCGCGCCAGGCCGCCGTGCGCCGGCGGGGGCGACCGCCCACACACCACCGCGTACACTGCAACACAACAATTACCGTTACTTTTGTTTTTGTTTTGGCTCCACACTATTGTGTATTTAGCCAGTGTCAAGTAATTTTACCATTAGTTATTTCATTCATACAGTTGCACCATTTATATTGCAACTCTTTATTAATAGTACATTATTGCAAAGGCAGCGAAATAGGCAATTGCAGGTCGAGCATGAGTTTGAAGGCCTAGCCGCAGGCGAGGACTTCAATGATACGAGACAGGCAATTTCCATTTCGGCCAAGGCATATAAAGTGCTTTTCTTAAAAAATGCAAGGAATTAAAAAAGGGCCTTTAACATCAGAAATTTAATTTTCTTTTGATTTCGCTGGAAGCAGGTTTTCCATCGCTAATTTAGCTTCCGAAATTAAATCTGGTGGAGTGCAGTCAATGTCCATTTCATTTTCACTTTCAGAATCATCGGAACTCATTTTAATTTATTTTTATCAACCAAATAACAACGAACTCCGCTTTACCACCAATTTTTTTTTATTTTACAGTTTGTGCCGAAAGGTAAACGCGTCTGTGGCTATACAGCCACGAGAACGCAACGTGTACGTGTGTATGTGTGTGATAGATGAAAGAGTTCTAAATTCAAACAGCACAGCGTTTCATACAACATTGCCGGTGCGCTCTTCGTTCCAAATTCAAAGTATGCGCCGGGAAGTGATTTTGGTTTTTCAGTCTACGTAAATATGATACTTCGCGTGTTCTTTATTCAAAAGTAAAAATATTTCCGCGCATGTTTAAGAACACCTTTGTCCGTCTACACTAAAGTTTTAAAGCTCCTTAAGTTCGCACTTATCACTCTAGACTCTAACCGGGGGTTTTAGTACGTTTTTCAAAGCCGTGAAGTCTTGGAGTATGGATAGAGCGTCAAGTCAACATAATAAATACATAATGTACGCTCATTGGTTGAAAACAGCCGATGATCAACAGGCAACCAATGAAAGTTTTAATTAAGTATTTGGTGTTTGCCGAATTTAACAAACGTACGAGAACACGGGGGAAATTATTGCCTAACCCCCATCTGGCCGCGCGTGCCATCTCCTGCTACCACTCGCATCTGTTGCCCGGTTCTCAATGAAAACGTTTAGATTTAAAATTGATACTAATAATACAACCACCGCTACTACTAATCTATCCGTTTCTTTCAAGTGAACAAGAGTAGAGATTGGGCGGGCGGATTGAAGCGGGACAGTAACGAAGTAACTTCAGCACACGAATGATGCGACGGTTATAGCAGGCATTATTAGCTATATACGGCATCATATTATAATACAATTGGTACTAACTGATGTGCCGGTCAGCCGGCGAGGGCGAGTGCGCGGGCCGCGGCACTCGCGCCGAGATGCGGCGCAGCTCCAGCGGCGACGTCGGGGCCTCCGTGCCCTCCGCCTCTATCCTATAACCACACAACACGCTTATTCATTTTGATGTTCTCACATGTAATTAACACGTAACATGCCAACTATTGTAATAATTGTAGTCTAATATTAAATACTACCAGTGATGTTAGTGTAACTGTAAATTGCAATATAAAATTATAGTATAGCGCTGTTTAGCGCTATACTATACGAAAGTTTAGCGCTGAGCGAAATGTGAAAGGGATAGCTGCGCATGGGCACTGTCGCGCGCGCAAACATTAATAAATAGTTGATGTTAAAGTTTTGCATAGCTTGTAACAGGTTGTTTTACTATACAAGATTAACCTTTTTTTATTTAAATCTTGCTTTAAAGATTGAATCAATTCATTGGTTCCTCTTTTAACAAAACATGCACGTCATACACCATTTTTCGTGCCTGTCTTTTCATAACAGTATTTCCTCTAGGCATATTCACTATCTACTAAAAATACACTAATAAAAAAACCAACAATAACAAAAGAAGTCAAACTGAACAAAAAACAATAACACTGAATGGCAATAAAATACGCAAAGTCCGCGGAGGACGGAATACGACTGACTAGCCAACCGGCGCTACGTACGCGCTCTTTTCGTCCCTCTAGCCCTCCTGTGATACCTAATTTTTGACTTCTGCGCAAGGACGCGCAGCGCTAGTTTCGTGCTACTTTTGAAGTAAAACTTCTTTACGCACGCTTGGCTTGGGGAGTAAGCTCGTGAATGCGTACCAAAGCGAACGGAAGTTGAAAGTTGTTGGTTTACGTAGATCTCTATTGTCAACATAACAAAGTTAAAAATTACTTAAAATTAGGTAAAATGACAATTTAGTCAAAAGTGTCAAGATGGCAACATTAACATTAAACAAAGCAAAAATAAACTTATACCGGCCGATAGATGGTGCTAAAGTAGTTTTACTTCAATCTTGTGGTCTAAAGCACACTAATTTTTTTATTCATTTTCGATAAACTTTTGTTAATAATACTGGGCCTACGCCCAGGAACGAATAGTAATTATTTACATCGAAGCTTTATCAACAATGTAACGAGGTGCAGGTTTTTAGTTTGTAGCAGGTACTCCAATCCTAGATGTGATTTAGAATTTTAAAATGAAAATGGGGTGTTCATGATTTGAAATAATGGTAAAACATATGAATTGCAACAAATACAACTATAATTTCGTTTCTAAGCCTAACGCATTTTATAAAATGAGTTCTGAAGTCTAGTAAAACTACTTACCGTGTGTAAGGTGATGGGGTGGCCCTTTCGTGCTGAGTGGCACGGAAATGCTGTTGGTACATTTGGAAGTGCTGTTGGGAGAAGTGAGGGTACATGCCCTCGCCCTGTGACAAAAACCCATTCATTTTAGAACTAAATAACGTTTCAATACTATGGTATTCGTACATAATGCCGTTGGAAAAATAAATTGAAACGACAGTACTATAGTTTTCGCGCTTTTGTCATAAATATATTTCTCTTACATAAAAGTACTACGCACCACCGATTTTTATCGGTTAATATGTCATAGCCACAGAATAATAAGTGTCACTAGCATGCGTACAATCATTTACAAATAACAAGGGAAAAAAATCATAAAAAGCCGACCCAACAGATGTTATGGGAAATTTGGACTCATGTCATCATGGAAAAAAGGTCGTCAAAATGTTCTCGAACTTGAAAACTGTACGGAAAATATTCTTTTCATAAAAATCTAATTCTGACTTTGCAAAACATTTAAAACGAAAAATAGTCAACGAACAGTATTTCATTTTTATTTAATAGATATTATTATGTACATATTTTTATTAGTCTTTTTATTCTAGCTGACCTGCTGCTGCTTCGCACGAATTGATTAATTTTGTTAGATTTATTGTATTTTAAATAATAGATTATTTATTAATAATAATTAGATTTTAAATAATATTAAGCTACTCCAGGCAAATGCTTCTATGCTATGTCCCTACACGTTAAAAATATGTCTGCCCTAAATATTTGTATCCATAAAACTTAAAAACATAAAAATTATTTATAAATATGACTCACCAAAGCCATTTGACCCTGTGGGCTGATTGAAGGAACACTTGTAATTCGCGAGGCAGCTCCTGAAAAATATAGAAATACTATACTTGGGGTCCCCTTTGTTGGTTGTTAAGCTCAGTAGAAGCTTATTTTTTTGGAGAAATCATCATTTAAGTTCATTTAAATAATACTTATTGAAACGTTCTGTTTGTTTGTATGTTTGTGTGGCATCCAACACTTTCTTACAAAGAAAGGCATGCTATAACCTATTTTTTTCCTATTGTTAATTGTTTTACTGTTACATAAATCATATGCATATTTAAAAAAAATTGCATAAAAATAATTTCTTTATTGCTTCATGCAACCCACACTTGGCCACACTTTGAAAATATATTAAATTTTGTTCTGAACAATTAGCTATAACCATACCAAATTTCATCGACATCTGTTAAGTAGTTTCAGCGTCATGCGTGTTCAACGGTATAGACAGACAGAAAAACACAAAAATAGTTGTAAAATAAAAAATGGTTGTACATGAATGTCGACAAAAAGTATACCGCAATTAAAGTTTTCCAAAAACATTCAACATAGAGATTTAGACTCGTTACAGTTTTATTATAAGTAGGTGGTTATTATAAGCACTAAATGGAAAGACTTTTCTGCAAAGTACATCTATTTACTTTAGTGCAGATGGGAAATAGACTTTTAACCCGAAGTTCGGGTTTAAACCAGGAGTAAGGAGTGAGTATCTTAGTTACTGTTAACGCAGATAAATGAATAAGTGTAAGTTATGTGCGGTTGTAGTGTAGTGTAGTGTACTGACCAGGGTGGGCACGGTGGAGTGGTGGCTGGTGGTGCGCGGCGGCGAGCGCAGGCGGGTCCGGCGGCGGATGGTGGGCGCCTCGCGGCAGGCTCGCCGGCCCGCCGCTGCCCGCCACCAGCGCCCGGTAGCGCGCGCCGCCAGCGCCTGCCGCGCCCAACGCACCCAGAGCGCCCATCGCGCCTTCGCCTTCCCCGCCTCTGTCGTACACAAATCGATCAACGGTAACGCAAACTGACCATGTACGAATGCGACTGGCCTGAAGCGATCGTCGAGTCGACTGACCTGATGAGAATGGGCGTGGCGCGGTCGACGACAACGCGCTGTGCTGCTGGAGGACGGTGTGGAAGCGCCGGAGACTGCACGCGCGCGTCCGCCGCCTCAGTGGCGCCCACTGGCAACATGGCGCACGGTACGATGTCCCCTGGTCGCCGAGCCTCGCCCAGCTGCGCCTCTCCAGGGGCGCCCGCCGGCGGCTCTGCTACAGGACGGTGCTGACCGCTCGCCTCGAAAGCTCCCGCTAGCTTCGCACTGATTTCCGATATCATCTTTTTAGGAGGTTTAGTGATGGGGGTCGGAGCCGGTGGCGGCGCAGCCAGTGATGGCATGACCGGTGTGACCGGTGGTACATCGAGCGGAACTACGGGTGGGACGACAGGTTGAGCTACAGAAAGCGCGAGGAGCGATGAGCTCGACGCTGCGGTCGGCGGGGGAACGGCCATCGTGATCGTGGGAGACGTCGATACTGCGATCGTTAGCGAAACCGACACCGCGTTCGTCGGCAATGTCGATACTGCGATCGTCGGCGAGGGTGTCACGACGACCGCTGACGAAGTCGGCACTACTAATTTTGGCGCGATCGTAACAGCCACTAAGGGTTCGACGGGTGGCGCAGGCTCGGGCACAATAGACGATATCGGATGAGGCGCCCCAGGCGTTGGAATCGTAGGCGGGACGTGGCAAGAGATAACGTTCGAATTAAACGAAGGTGCGACGGAAAGCGACAAAGTGGAGCGCAAGGCGAGTGGTTCGGGGTCCGCGGGAGGAGCAACCTCCTCTAGACGGGGCGCCTTTGGTTCGCGGGTGATCTCATCTCTTCGGCCATCACCGTCTCCGCTATCGATGGAGGCGTCGGAGAGACTTCGGTCCCTAGTCCTTTTGGTTCCTCTAGGTGATTTCCTTGTGTCGGCAGCTTTGTCTGTCTTTTCGCAGTTGGTGGGTTTACCGACGACGGTTTGCCTGATTGGCCTCCGTTTTGCGGAGCGCGAATTGCGTGCACCGTCCTCTCCGATGTCGTCAGCGACGCTACGATGGACGTCCTTTTCTTGAAGCCGTCGCGATTTTCGTGTATTGGGAGATGGTGACAAGAAATCTTCCAATTTATCGTCTCTGCTTGGTCTTCTCTCCTCGAATTTGTTTTGTTCTTTTTGAGCTATACTTAGAGTCGAAGTGGCAGTCACGCCGACTTGACCCGAAATAGGACTTTTTATCGTGAGTATTAATCTGGGACGAGGTTCTGCTTTGTTAGATCCTTCATCGCCCGAGTCTTCGTGGAAATCGTAAATGTCGCCTGGTATAGTGCTTGTGTTACAGGTAACCAAGTTTTTTACTTTTTTGTCTACTTTGGCTCTGCCTCTACCTCTTTTAGCAGTAGCCCCTCCTCTCGGTGCCTTAGCGATTTGGCGTGTTTGGACTCGGTCTTGGTTCTTTTCAGACTTTTTTCCCCTTATGTTTCTGCCACCCCGTTTAGGAGTTGAAACGTTGACAAACGTATTCAAGTTAGCATTATTAGCAATGTTTTCTGATGGAGAGCCTTCTGTGTTATCAGGATTTACGTGGTCCGAATGTTCTTCCAGAATAGTAGTTTCATTGACCGATTCTGGAGCTGTTTTCACTTTTTCGGGGTTTTCTGACTCTCGGGATTCGTGTCTAATTTGAAACGATTCAATAGACTCGTTACATAAGGAGTCGACCTTTTTAATTACTGATTCTATGTTTAAATCCTTTGCACTCCAAGAATCATTTTCATCTAATGTTTTTAACAGGTCAGGTGATTCTTTGGGAGAGTCATGAGATTTTTCAATTTCCATAAAATCGTGAGATGTTTTTACATCTTTTTCTATTGACACGTTTTCATACGCTTTGTCAAGTAAAGTTCCCAACATTGGTGTAAAACTTTTGTCCTTATGTAATTGTACATTTTCTTTAGTCATATTGTTATCTTTGGAGGATGGTTTAACATTTATAAGTGGAGAAGTATTTTCTTTTGAAAGAGTTTCTTTAGATGTTTCTTTTAGATTATTAGGTTTACTTATATCATCCAATTCATTTTTCTTACCGTCTTTTCTCTCGTAACTTGAAAACTCCGGTGCAGTTTGATCTATTGTCGGCACTTCCTGTTCTTTTACTTGAAAACTATAGTCAGTATTGGGTACATGTGGTTTGTCGTGGCTTTGTTTTGATATAGAAGTAGTGGTTTTCTCGACATCCTCTTCTTTTTTTTTATCTGAATCTTTAGTAATTATAATTTTATTTGTATTATCTTTTAATAGCTCTTCAAAATCAGTTTCGCATGTTTTTATCTCTTCTGATGAGTTTTGCAAAGTATTTAGTGTAAATGCGGTTTGTTTAATCAAATTGTTGCCGTCTGCTGCTGAGAATAACTCTTTCTCAATTTTATTGTCAACTTTGGTTTCTTTTTGCAGTACTGATGTATTAATTAAAATATTATCTTTTTCGGGTTTAGAGCTAGGTCTTATAGATCCAATGGTAGCACTAGATTTAATCAAAATTGGTGTTTTAACATTTGTGATATTTGAAGTAGTGACAGTGGAAATATTAGAAGACTCCAATTTTGTCAGTACCGTAGAGGGTCTTACAGTTGCCATCGCTAAAACAGATGGAGATACTTTGTTCATTTCTAAATGTCGTACATTGCTTATGGACGCCGGAGTCAATAACCTTTGTGAGTTCAAGGTGTGTATCACGTTCGAAGCTTGTCCTCTGCTGATACTACTTGCTTCTTGTAGGTTACCCATAGCCTGTTTGGTGCCACTTTGAATTATAGATGGAGTAGAATGGTTCACTCCAGCAACATGTATAATGGGCGACGAAACGAAAGGTACTTGACGACTTCCATGATCAGCTACTTTTAGGTGTGTATTTTCTCTTTTCTCATTTAATGAGCTCATCTTATTTATTACGAATTTATTGTTTAAATGTAAAGGAGAATTTATATTTCCTATGTGTACAGCATTTTGCATTGATATCAAACGATTTTGCGCCATGACTGTAGGATTTGTACTGTGTTGTAAGCTTGTTGATGCCGGTAAAATTATTTTACTATTATCTTTGATTTCTGACATATTTCTGAGCTCATTTTTCCTCACATCTCCAGTTATAATTTTCTGTTGGGTAAGAAGGGGTGAATTATTCCCTGCAGTCCCTTTGTTTGATTGATGAAGAACATTACCAATATTAATCTGCTTAGGTATAGGAGTCAAAAGTGGAGTTACTGGCAACCGGCTATGGTGATGGGGTGATCGTTGTGTTTGTACCAAAACAGAGTTAGGTCTGCTAGGTGATACCATAGTCCTAGCCCCTGGTGTCAAATGCATCGCTTGAATTGGACTTAGAGGCGGCTGTTGCACTCTGACAACCGTTACTTGACCAGGAGATCTTTGATGAATTGAGCTAGGTGACACTAGGCCACTAGAATTCAGGTTTTGAGGAGATGAACTCAAAACAGGTATGGTTGGTAATCGAGGAGAAGTCATTCCATCACCTTGTGGATTAGCTTTAGGACTTTGCAATCTAGGATCATTAGCCATTCTTGGTGAAATGACAATTCCCTGTGATTTCTGATATAAAATGTGAGGTTCGGGTATTTTTATGGTTGGCGGTTGTATATTCGATACTTGAGGACGAAACATTTGACCTATGACTTGATATGGTGCACTAACTCTTGTGGGAGTTATAGGTTTTACAATGTTATTTATTTGTAAGTTTTGGTTTTGAGATGTTTTTATCTGAACAATATTTGTGGTTATATGGGTTGTTTTTCCTTCATTTTTATCTTTAATAGATGGTATATTAGGTTGAATATTTATAACATGTGGTTCAAGAATTTTATTATTGGTTAATGTCCACGAAGTAATCACTGGAGTTGCTGTAGATGTAATAAGATGAACATTTTCTCGTCGAGGTAATTGAATTTTTATTTCTTTGTCATTACTTTTATCAGCGTCTTCTACCAGGTGTGCTTTGGCTGAATTTGATTCAACAGATGGTTTAGATGTAGATACTTGTATTTGCTCTTCAGCAGACTTAGTCTTTTCAAGATTGTTGATCAATGGAACATGAGGAGCAGCAATGTTTATAGGAATCTTTTCAGAGGAATCTTGAGGTGTTTCATCTGTCTCTTCGTTATCGGTGTCTATTAACAAAAGATCATTGTCTGAAACAGGAGTGTCAGGTTTCAGTTCCATTTCACATGCATTCAAATTTTGTACAGCTTGTCGCATTTCCTCAGCATCTTCTTCAGGAATGTTAGCAGTGCTGAGCGATGTACTCTCGCTATCGTTTTGATGAGCTGCATTATTTTCAGCTTCCTCATAACTAGGAAATATATTTATTTTTCCTCCAAAACTTTCACCTAAAAGAGCAGCTACTGCATCTTCAGTTTCCTCTTGTGATATTATAGCCCTTGGTTTTTCTTCCGCCTTTTTTTCAAGTTTTGACGAGGTGGCATCCATTCTATCTGTGGGTTTCTCTTGTGTTGTGTCAATTTTCACTGTTTTATCAATGTCAGTTTCCATTACAGATAATCTTTGAACGGCATCTTCGCTAAGATCGCTGTCGCTACTCAACGTGGCTATAAAACTGTTAGATTTAATGGCACTAAGACTAGAGGTAGTGGTAGGCTCCGGATCTGTTGGCAAGGGGACTTCACTTATATCTTGAACAATATTTTCGAACGGCGGTGGCATAGGAATTTGTTCTATTTCAATGGATTTACTTTCTAAATAAATATTGTTATCGTTATCACCTATGATATTGCTAGGAGTACTTGATGGTCCACTTTTAGTTTCCATATCATGAATCGATTGTATCAAAATTGGAGGACTTTCAGTCAATCTCGGTAAGCTCGGAGATTCTTCAAGGGATTTTCCTTCATCGGTTTTATCGTCAACCGCTTGCGAATCATTTGGTAGCGGAATATCTAATAACATAGTATTTGTCATGGTTTCTAGAGTAGGTCTCTCAGTCATTTCGTTATCAGATTTTTCTAATGATTCCGTATTATGATAAAATGGATTTTGCTCTTTACGATTTTGTCGATCTTCCTTGTTTCTTTTCTTTTTCTTTTTTTTCTCTCTACTGTCTCTTCTCAACTTATCATGTTTGTTATTCAACTTAACTACTTCATTAAGTGAATTGCTCTCCAAATACTTATGATCGTCATTATTCTCTCTTCTGATATTTTCATGAGGTGCTTCCATTCTGATCCGGGTTTCGTCATCAGTAAATGATTCAGCAAAAAGTCGAGCTTCTATAGCTTTACTTACGGCATCCATATCCAAACTGTTATCGTCTTCTCTTAGCCAACGTTTCTCCTTACGCTTTTTCTCTTTTTTGCGTTTAAAGTCGTCTTTTTCTTTCAATTTCAATTCAGTGCTGTTAAACCTGTCTTTTATGAAGTCGAAGTCATGGCATGGAAATTCAGACTTACTTTGTGGTTCCGTGTCTTTATCAGATTCATCGGACAAAGGTCCAAAAATATCTTCCATCTTTCCATCCCTTTTTGTAGTGTTTGAAACAACATCAGATCCATATTCAAAGCCAATGGCATTATCCGGTGACCTTTTCTCTCTTCTTAATTTTACTTTATCGTCACGTCCACCGTCGTCCGTATCAATACTTTCGCGATTTTTTTCTCTTCGTTTATCTTTCTTGCTACTATGTCGACGTTGTTTTTCTGAGATTTTATGTCTGTTTTCACCGTCAGCTACCCCGCTATCGATATGGTTGATTTTATTTTCGTCATCTGAATATGTGGATTTATATTTCTTTGGCTTCTTTTTATGCTTTCTGCGAAATTCACCGGCATTTCTATTCGATGTTACAGATTCGCTCTCTGAAGATAAATCAGTGCACATTGGCTTAAAGCTTGGTAATTTATAACTGCTGTCGTCATCAATATTTGATTTCAATTTACTATCATCACTATCACTTTTTCCAAACAAATGTAATAAGGAACTCTTTTTTATCTGATCATCTAAATCTTTGGCGCCATCAATTTTGCCTGTCGCTAATGAGTCCATGTCCGAAATGTTAAATTTCTTACCTTCATTATGATAATTTGGACTTTTACTTTTTGACGTATCATCACCTGATGAATCAGATATTATACGAGACCTTGAGTTTTTACGCGCTAGTTTATTTCGCAAATCATCATCGTTTCGTGTACTAAAGTATTCTTCGGTTCTATTATCATCAAAGTCTAAATTGGCTATATGCAACTTATCACGGTTTTTGTCGTGGATGTCTACATGTCTGTCTTCATCAGACGAATTATCAAGAGATGATTTTTGCGTTTTTCGAACTTCATGTTCCGAATCACTATCTTCATCCCAGCTTGATCGTTTCTTTTCTTCGCGTTTGGCTCTACTTTGCTTTAATTGACTGAACTTAGCTTTTATCTTTTCTTGTCGCTTTTCTTCTTCTTGTTTTTGCATATTTTTACATGAACGGGCTTTGACTTTATCATACATAGATATGTATGTAGGGCCATCATCAATTATGTCAAAAATAGAATGTTTTTTTGGTTCGTCGGAATCAGATGTGTCGCTGCTTTGAACTAGTTTACGATTTTTCTTTTTATTACTATCGATTTTCTCTTCACGGCTTTTACGATCTATTGAGAAACGTTTCTCTCGAGCAGCGTCTTTTTTCTTGTCTTCAGTTTTTTGCTTTTTATCATCTTTTAGCTTCCCCAATAGCTCTCCTTGCTGCATGGCGTCTTGTTGCATTTGTAGTTCTTGAATTTGCTGCAGCTGTTGAATGCGCTTCTTTTCTTTCATCTCTTTTCTGAGAGCCTTTTGTCGTTCATCTTCTTCACTCGACCTAAGTTCGAATAATGCGAGGAAATCTAAATTATTGTGGGCTTCTTCGTTGTTTTCAATAATATTTTCATTATTATCTTCTTTTGGCGGCTTTTTAGGTCCTTTGATACCAGAGGTTTTATTATCATTATTTTCCTTGACTTCCAACGTTGCCGTCTCATCCAGAGGCTTAACTTGACCTTTTTTATCATCTTTAGTTTTACTTTCTAAAATTTTGGCAAAATGACCTTTACTGAATTTTGTGGTTTTGTGCTTATCTCCACTTCGAGAATCTTTTGAATCTCTTCGATCCAGCTTATGTTCATTTTTGTTTTTTTTAGCTTCTTCACACACTGATTCAAAACTATCGTGGGAAGATATTCTTCGTTTGTGGCCTATATTGGATGGAAGGCTAGAACACGAGTTAAGTCGTTCTTTTCTTTTAGAATCAACACTTGGAGAATCTAGAGAATGGTGTCTATGTTTTTCTATAATTTCTGCTTTCGGTTTTATATGTGGTTCCAACATAGGGCCAATCACAAATTTCTCTTCTTTAATTTCACTTTTTATTTTTACTACTGAATGTTCTATCTTTACATCTTTTAGGTCTGAAGATCCTTTATCCGCTTCTAGTTTAAAAAATAGGTCTGTGAGTTTTACTTTTGGCTTGATGTCTTCTTTGTTGTCATGATTATCTAAATCTTTTGATTTTGCAGATTCGTGGGAGGCTCTTGATGTAGAAGAATCTGTTGAGTCTTTACGACTTACTTCCTTGGACACTTCGTCTCGAGACAATTTACGAGGTTTTATATGTTCAATCTCTTTTTTATTTTCGCGTTTAGCATCAACATCTTTCTTTTGCTTTTCTGATTTATGTCTATCATCCTTCTTTGACTTACTATGTAACAAACCCAAATCAGAGTCTTTTCTCTTTTCTTTTTCAGGTTTATCTTTTTTCTGGTGGTCATGCCGAGATTTGTCTTCTAAATTTTTCGACCTATCAATCTCAGTTTTTTCTTTATGCAGTTTTTCAGTATCTTTCTCAACTTTATTTTTATCAAGTTTTTCTATATTTTTTCTTTCTACAGAATAGTCATCTTTTAATGATCTGTCTTTTTCATTTCTTTCAATGTGCTTTTCGTTCCGATTGTTTTTCATTTTTTCTTTTTCACAATCGTGTTTCTCTTTTGTTAAACGTTCTTTATTATGTTTTGCTTTATCCCTATCACTTTTTATCCCACGATCTACAACATTTTTTTCAGTATCTAAAAACTTTTTATCTGAAGGTGGTGTATCACTATTGCAACATTGCTTTTCTTTTTCTAGTTTTATTTCCATTTGAGTGTTGTCTTTTTCAGGTTTCGTGATCTGATAAGGTTGTGATATGTTGTGTTCCTTGGCATTTTTGTCATTACAGTTATTCACAACCTGATTAATCACGTCCTTATCTTTATTTATCGTCGACGCTAAATGATTGTGATTTAAATGAAGTTCATATTCTACAGAATCTTTAATTGCAAGACTTTGGTTAAACATTTGAATTTTATTGTTTTCAGACTTTCTAATTCCTTCACATATTGCAATTTTGGTTTCACTATCAAGTAATGGACAAGGTTCACCTTGTTTAAAAAACTCAAACTTAGTTTCTTCATTAGGTAACTTGCAAGGCAAATCCGATTGAGGGTCAAATTTTTGACTACTTTCCACTTTGTTAATTATCATATCTATTACATCACGAGCACACTTCTGATCCAAGTGAAAATGTTGAGAAACATCAGGTCTTTTGTTTTCATGGCTTACATCACTAGTATTTAGCAATAAGGCATTTGCAGCAGTAGCTTCACTCTTTCCGGTAAGTAGACTATCCGACGTTGACGAATTCGATCTCTCTCTTTTAATTCCTAAGTCAATCTCTTTTTCATCCATATCGAAAGAAGACTTACTCTCTGCATCACCGGTTCCAGAGGCAGAATCTCTACTTCTAGATTCGGCGTCACCATCAGCTAGTGCAGGTGGAGTTCTACGATCGCATGAATCTGGCTGGGACCGATCCGTTGAAGGCGTCCGCGGCCGTAACCTGCATTCACCATAGTCACTTTCATTGATCTTCCCCAGTTTCTCGAGCCGACACGGTCTCTCGGGCCTATTAAGACGAGGATCTGACGGACGATCAGAAGCGTCCACTTCCAGTGTTACGTGGTGGGGCACGCTGTACACAGCGCACGTCGGCGACGGGTGAGTTGGTAGAGGCGGGAACCGCGGCACACGCTGCGCAGCGCCGCGGCTGTGTCCGTCCGGGGGGCTAGGCGCGCGCACCACGCACTCTAGTCGCTCAGAGTCTTCGTCAAATACTGAGCGCTTCGCCAGCAATGCGCTCACAACCTCTGAGGGTTTCACCTCGTTGATGTCGACCTCAAGCAATCGGTGTCGCAAACGTGCGCGATCCGGTGCGTCGGCGACGGCTCGCGATCCGCTCCATTTCTCATACTTCTCATCGAGACTCCTGATGCGTTCTTCGAGAGAGGGCGAGTGAGGCGCCGAGCCACCGCTCGAAGATGAAACAGACGGTGGGCGCGGTGGCGAATCCGGCGCGGATGCTGGCTGGGGAGTAGAGCGTGGTGCCGGTGGCGCAGTGCGCAATAGCTGGGCTGCGAACTTCGGCAGCGGGAGACACATTGGCAGCGGCGGGCGGTCACGCGGTGGCCGGCGCGGCTCAGCGGGCGGCGCGTCGGGCTCATCACGCAACGGCGTACCTGCCCGCGACCCAGAACCATCGTGGCGACGCCGATGCTTGCGTCGCGTTGTGTGCCTTTCGCGCCCCGTCGATCCAGATCGCGAGCGCCTTACACCACCTCCAGCACTGCGACGACGCTCCTGCGAACAGAAAGAGTGATTGATTGTTGCAAGTGAAAGACAAATCGACCTATTCCTATTCATAAGATCATCATTGTCGCCTCGGACTCACCTTGGAGTGTTTACGATCCTCTGTACTGGAATCGCGACAATGCCGCCTCGCGCGGTGTGGAGACACAACGACAGACTGCAGTCTGTCTTCAAACGGTGAGTCCTCCAGCGGCGAACTAGCTCCCGTTTCATCGTATACCCTGTATGGAAAATAGGTGGTCAACGGGGCAACGATAAAAAATTAAAGGGGTATAGAACTCTTTATCGAGATATTATTAATGATTATATCGTGCAAATGATGCCAACGACGCCGTCAGACGCGACGTTTACCTGTAACGGCGGTCAGCGGCGTAGTCGACGGGATCGTAGTGTTCAAGGGCAGAGTAGCGCGGCGTGCGCGAAGAGGAGCGTCCGTAGCTGGAAGCGCGCGACCGCGACCCGCACCCCTCGTACCTGGAAGCCGTCACCACATTACATAAGTATGCAATGCCAAACATGTTCACGGTCCACGCGGGATGCGGGCCGGGTTCCGAGGGCGCGACGCGGTTAGAACACGCTCGGTGGGGATAATATTTATTAACTAAGAGACTTTACTTATTACGCGACGTGATACAAGCGATTTCGAATAGATTGATGAATTGCGCGTTGCACAAATCACCAATAATTCTTAATAGGTTCTATAGAGCAATACGATCCATTCAGCCGATTTGTGTGCGTCCTGTGGCCGACCAACTTCAATCTGTAGTAATAGGATAGTTCAATAATTTATGAATAAGGTCGTTGACTTAATTTGATGCATAGTTTTAAACTGATAGAAATTTTCATAAATATAAGCAAAAATATTATTTCATTAACGACTGTAATGCCAAGAAATAATATTTTTATTTTATTATCATTATTATTATATTTTGTTTTTGATTTTACATATCACAAAAGCGCGAAATATCTTGTTTATTCCATTTATTATTTTTTTCTAGATATTTTAATATCAGCTGCATAGACTTGCGTGTTTATGTTTACAATGATTTTAAAAATAGAAAATAGATCATTTTGTTACAAAACCAAGTATGATATTCAAAACATTGACTTAATAATGGTAAGAATGTTGGTTTTCTTTTCATTACTCTGGCATGTTTTCTTTTGTATCACTCGACGGATCTCGTCTGACTAACATCACAGACTAAGCTTAAAATATGTAGATTAATATGTGAATTCAGCTCACAGTTTGGAGTGACATTGTACCCTGTCATTAAGCCAGTCTGCTCTTTTAAAAGACATATCAACTTAAAAAAGATGCATTTGACATTTAATTATAATTGTGGCTAAAATCGGTAATAATAATTATAATAATAATTATAATAGTAATTATTATATTAGTAATTATTTGGGTTGTCTGAAAGAGATCGCTTTAAGCGATAAGACCGCCTATTGTGACACTTAATTCTTACGTTTGTGCCTGTAAATTGTTACTACAATGTGGTGTTTCAATAAAGAGTTTTATCTATCTATCTATCTATCTATTATTATTTATTAATAATTATTATTACAATATTATTATTTATTTGACCAAAAACCATTACAGAGGATAAAATTGGTACATCAAAGGTTGATACAGTATAAGAGGGATAGTGTTATTTGTATCGCACTACAATTGTCTATTTTTATAATTGTGGTTAGAAATGTGACCGGTGTAACCACTATAATATACGTTCGAACTACCATATATAGACTCAAAAACAGTAAAGATATGTGTGCGTAGGACTTATTTCGGCATAGACAACTCCAAAAATACGCGCATATATCAAGGTGACGCAAATTAACCTTTCAAACCAACCATTAAATAACCAAGATATTTTAGAAATTCTTAATTATCTCCTTAATTCTTTTGATTTTATGGTTTACTGTAGAAGGTGGCATTGGCGATTGAATTTGCCACAGAAACCACTGAATAAGAATTGAAGATGTAAATAATCATAGTTGAAATAAACTCAGTAGGTACCTAAATAAATAGTACTGCAGTCTGCACCTACAACAAACGCAAGCTCTTTTCGATAAAGGTAATCGGGAGTTGGTTTAAGGACACCTGGACAAATCAAAGGAGTGGTGGAGAAATGTGGGCTTTAAATAGCTAATGAGACAAAAATATTCAGTGTAATCTTAAAGGTTGGTTAAATATTTTTACTTCTTTGCTTTTTATTATCACAATAATGTTGAAGCCCATGTCACTCAGGCACGGTGTGATATTACAGGGAATCTTTTTATTCGATGACTTTTGGTATGGTCAAGTTTGTAATTATTAGACCAGTTGTTGGTCAATTTTTTTTAGTTTTAATATAAATACGTACTAGGTATTATAGGTTTATTATCACTGTGTAGTTCTCTGAGCATCTTGGTCTTTTATCCACCAGTTCATTATTTTTTAATGATAAAAATCACGTTGGTTTTTGGCACTTGACATTTGAAGAGAAAAATGGTTTGCTGCTTTGTTTGATTTTTAATCTTTTTCAAATATTTTTAACTAGTGGTTTTACAGTATCTCGTTAGAATATCGCACGTCGATGGTCAGCGTGCGGTTACACAAGGCTGTCTAGCAAAGTACCTAGTAGGTGTACGTAAGTGTCACGTTTCCGATATATTTGGAGGTAAATAAAGATCGCCGTATAAACACAATATCACGGCATCATAATAACACAATATCATGGTATCATAATAACTCAATATCATGGTATCATAATAACTCAATTTCTGCATATAAGTTCTCGGCTGAACAAATATATGTTTCTGTTCTACAATTCAATGTACTTAACTTTCAATAGGGTTTTCTCGTACCTGATGACAAAATTATTAATATTGAGTTTTTATTAACCACATATAAGTTTTTATAAATCCACCTCACAAAAATGAACCAGTTTTGTGTGATGGATATTAGAAAAAGTTGTATGCAGTTTGTGGATCCTTTCACAGGTAAGAAAATTTCGACAACAAATCGTCTACTTCCACCGCCTTTCACCCATTTAAAAAAAAACACAACACTTTAGTATTAGGTCTTTACCTATGAAATTGCCGTTTTGTTTGAAAAAAGTTAAAGTATTTTTTTTCGAACTTATTTATTTCTTTTATTCAAAGTAATCACCCCTGCAATCAATGCATCTTTGCCAACGCTGTGGCAGTTTATGGATGCCCTTCTTGAAAAAATCAGCAGGACGGGAGACAACAAACTCTTCAAAGGCGTTTTGTACTGCCTCACGGGAATTGAATTTTTTTCTCGCTAAAAAGTTGTCCAAATTTTGGAAAAAGTAATAGTCGGTAGGCGCAAGATCTGGTGAGTATGGCGGATGAGGGAGAGCTTCCAAACCCAACTCATGCAGCTTAGAGACGGTCTGTTGTGCAGTATGGGGTCGCGCGTTGTCGTGAAGTAGCAGTGGAGACGACCGATTGACCAAAGCTGGTTGCAGACGTGCGAGTTTCGCCATCATTGTGGTCAGTTCTTCAATGTACACATCTGCAGTAATGCTCTCGCCGTTTTGTAAAAAAATTATGATGAATCACACCAGCACTAGACCACCAAACTGTGACCATCACCTTTCTAGGGGTCATTTTTCGTTTTGCACATTGCTTTGGTACCGAACCAGGATCTAACCAACTTGCTGAGCGCTTTCGATTGTCAAAAAGAATCCATTTTTCGTCGCACATAACAATTCGGTTCAAAATTCCTTCATTTATGTGCCTGTTAAGCAGCGCAAGGCAAGTCTCGACGCGTACGTTGCGCTGGCGATCGTTAAGTTCGTGGGGCACCCATCTATCAAGCTTTTTTATCTTGCCAATCTGTCGCAAATGGACCAATATTGTTTTGATGCTAACATCAAAAGCTGCTGCCAGCTCAGCTGTAGATTGAGATTCATCAGCTTCCACAATCGCCTTTAATTCATCATTGTTGACCAAAGTTTCCGGACGACCACGAGGTTCATTTTTCAAGTCAAAATTCCCAGAACAGAACCGAGCAAACCAATAACGGGTTGTACGTTCGTTTGTACAGTTCTCTCCGTAAACGTCGTTGATGTTACGTGTCGTT
The DNA here is from genome assembly GCA_905220475.3 of Ennomos fuscantarius. Classification (NCBI taxonomy): domain Eukaryota; kingdom Metazoa; phylum Arthropoda; class Insecta; order Lepidoptera; family Geometridae; genus Ennomos; species Ennomos fuscantarius. The sequence continues at coordinate 8,226,090 of HG992039.1, forward strand.
TGTGCCGCGTTGGTGCCACGACGGAACTCATATTCCATAATTACACGAAATTTCAAAGTATCCATGATGAGGAAAAATGTTGAAATGTAATGAAAATACAACGCTAATCAATAAACAAAAGACTTATATTGTAAATAGAATGTCATATTTTTAAAACAAAATTAATTTTAATTTAGAATTCATAGCCAATCAAAACTTTTTTTTGTTTGAAAAAGTCTTTACTGCAATACGGCAATTTCATACCTTAATAATAGGTATGAAATTGCCGTATTGCAGTCTCTTTTGGACCGCGTTTTTTGTATCAGTAACCTTCTTGATATTTAGTATTTAGATTCCTTGCCTCCAATACTCTAGCATCAATTTTACAGATTGGCAATAATATTAACGTAAACCTCCGTAAATCGACAGAGTAACACACCTTGTGGAGTCATGTCGTGTGGACGGAACATATCGTGTCGATAGCTCCCCTCCGCTAAGCCTTTCTGAGCCCGCCAACGCCGCGGAGCCGCCGTGCTTTTCTAGCTGTTCATAAAACGCTTCCTGAGGAAAAAAAAACTATTATAAGTATAAAGAATAGCGCAAAGTGACGGAGCTACTGTCTGTGTACGAGATAGCGGAGGGGCAGTCGCGGTGGGCGCGGCGTCGCGGTACGTACCTGGCACTCCCGGGACGCGTAGTCGACGCACAGCCGCGGGTGCGCGGGCTCCGCGGCCGAGGCGGCGGCGGCCACGCGGCGCAGCTCGCGCACTGCGGCACCGGCCGCGGCCGCCTGTTCGAAGTGTACGAGCGCCGCACCCGCCGCGCGGTCCACGCACACCGACGTCGCCGCGCCGCACCGCGACACCGCGCCCAGAACCTGCACAAATGCGTGCACGGAACTTTGTAGCCTCTCCTGCCACCGCTCACTAATCTACGCTCGAACCCGATCGCGGACACGTGGGAACAGTGGTTAATTTGCTTAAAGGCTATTATTACCTGCTTTTCGGTGTGCTCGGTGAGACCGTCGACCCATACGCAGGCGGTGGCGACCGGCTTGCCGAATCCGAGCTTGACTCGCGAACCTCCCACGTACTCGCCATCCATCGCTCTTATCGCCTCCACAACGCTCGATATTGAAGCATATTGACAAAAAGCGTAACCAGCCCCTCCGCCACTGCCTTTCTTGATGTCGATCTCTATTATTCGGCCAAAATGCTTGAATTTGTCCCTTAGCTGTTGTTGCGTGACGTCCTTTTCCAAATTGCCGATAAACAGCGTCCTCGTCGCCTGCGAAAACAGATATTGTTCTAAAATTTGAAAACGTACACTCGACGATAGTGAGTTCAGTGTTTCGTTTTCGCATACCTTCGGATGGTATTCGTCAATGTCGGTCTCGTAAGGTTTCGTCGAATCTGCATCGTCTTCGCAACTCTGATGAGGGGCAACGGAGATCTTGCATCCAAAAAAAAGCTTATCTTGCGAAACTTCTAAAGCTTTTTCCACATCAGACGGCTTTTTGAAACGGACTATTGCGTATCGATCGGCATTCTGGCCGACCACCTTCACCCATACCACTTTTCCATGTTTCTTGTACTCGTGGTATAGGCCGTCTTTAAGAGAGCTGTCTGTTGACCTCGTTGGTAAGTTTCTGACACAGATCGACAACGGCCTACCGTTCGACGTCGACGCCCACTGTCAAAAATTAGTAAAGTAAACAAACAACAACTAAAAATGATCCCGTTAAATACGTTAATCACAGCACAGCTCACACAATACCTGATGCGAAGCAGCGGGCGGCGTCCGATGGTTGCTGTGATGGGATAGCGGTGGCTGAGTGGCTGGCGTGGAGGCGCGGGAGGTGTCGCTAGGCTCTGGCGAGCTAGAGTCAGAGCGTGAGGACGCCGAGCCGGAGAGGCGCCGCCGCCGCCCGCTCTCGGTGCAGCCGCCAGGCGTGCTTGGCGTGCTCTCACCTCCGGTCGCGCCGCTGCCGCCGCCGCCCGCATACCATCGGTGATGGGGTGTCGTCCTGTAATAACAATAATAATATATTTTCATTTTTAATATTAACTCAATGCCCATGTGCACTCAAATTTGTCAGCTCTTAAGTTCGCATTTCTCTCTAGGACGTATCCAAATGCGTTACAGTAGATACGTCAGAGAGGTATAAGGGCAAACTTAGGAGTTGTCAAACATTAGCACAGACGGGCAATAATGTTCTTTATAATATATAATAATGTATTTAATATACAATTTTTGTACATGGAGTAGGGGGAAAAAGTCTAAGTATTAGTTTCTATTTCTGGCGTAGCAATAGTTCCATTAAATAATTTAAGTACATTTATAGTTATTTTAATATGTTCTTATTGTCAAATAGCGGCTTAAATACGTTTAAGCCTAAAAATATTCCAAAATGTGAGATCCTAAAAAAATCAGATTTTTATGATTGCAGTTTTATTTTTCTCGTACTGGTAACATTAGATTGGTACTTTTGTAAGATTACCAGCTGTTTAAGTAAAAGCGTCATATACTCTTTGTTTTTAATGTGTAAAAGTTGGATTAAAATTTCCAGAGCACTAATTTATCAAAAATCTTCACCCAGTCCTTTTGTTTACAATATTACCAAAGTCTTCGTATAACTTTTGGCTTCTTGGGGGGGTTTAATCAATTAAATTATAAATACCCTCTAAATTCCTGTTAAAAGGTAAAAACTCACCAGAAACACATTGAAGTAGACATCTTTGGGAATAAAATGAAGTCAAAAGATTAGAAAAACCTACCAAAATGAGGCAAAGTTACCCAGATTGACTGTAAATAATTCGTTCATGAAAATTTATTTTTAGTATAAATACTCTTTGGGAAATAAATGAAGTCAAAAGATTAGAAAACCCTACCAAAATGGGGCAAAGTTACCCAGGTTGACTGTAAATAATTCGTTCATAAAAAATATTTTTAGTATAAATAATTCTAACGACATTTTCCGATATGTCTAAAATAACACATAATACCGTGTAAATGAAAGCTGCGCAGTGAAATATGGTAATAGACTGAAGGCACATTTCACCCACCATGCCTCACGCTCACACCTATACGGTATACTTGCGGTGTCTGACAAAACCAAGATGATGTTCAAAGTTGTCCCGGGACCGATAGCTGTAAATGGAATCACTCTTGGAAGTTGTTAGTGAATTTTTAGGTAACTATGGGAAAACCACTGGGTTAAAAACAAGTTTGAGAGAGCGACAAATCGGAAGATCCAGCTAGGCTGAGCTGCTTTTAAGAAAACTCGTGACGTCGTGTCGACGCCAATACCACGATTTCTCAATACAAGTAGTTTACAAAACAATAAGTTAATTATAGGGAACTGTCTAAAATTCGAGGGCTAAGGGAAAGAGTTATGTTCGGTGTTTATTTGCGGGATCGAATCCGGAACGAAGTCTTGCGCCTAAGAACCAAAGTTACTGGCATAGATCGGTGGATTAGGCGGTTGAAATGGCTGGCTGGTCATATGTGCCGCAGAACCGACAACCAGTGGTGCAGGCGTGTTACTTATTATGGGGCGCTCTACAACTGACGATATACGTAAGGTGGCTGGTAATGACCGAAGAAAAAGTTACTTAGGCTGATGGTAATGATGATGGCTTCCTTAACGCACTTCTTCATTAGCTTTATAAGAATATAATCATTTTGTGATCACCCATCTCCTTTCTCACTGAAACTAGTTGAAACTAACACCCTTCGCGTGCGGACTATAGAGGAAGCGTCTTACTAACTACGGCGTAACTAAGACATTCGGCGCCACCAACAGAATAGAATATGTATCTTGGAAATGTGAGAATATTTTGTCATCTAGAAACCTTGTGGTGAATATGAAAATATCGAATGATATTATAGGTCTTATGGCCGCTATTTTCAATAAAATACAAGATGGCGGGTAGTAAGTAAGGCAAAATACTCAAAGCCCTTTCAATTACAAAATTAGACCTAACAAACAAACAGCACAAACTAAATAAAATCTATTTTAACCAATTTTATCTTCAGTCTTTAACTACGAAATTGACGTAATGGAGAACTGGCCATTTCAAATCAAAGTATTTTTGTTTGGCTAAGAATTCTTCTTATTTTATAAATATAATTTTTTAAATAATAGACATTTGTTTATTTGCAAGGTGGAAAAAAATATTGGCAAGGTAAAAAAGAGCCAGCGCGTAGAGATGTGCCTTGGACTGCTCAACCGGCACAAAACGCACGAAATTTGAACCGGATTGTTACCGACGAAAAATGGATACTGTTTGAAAATCGCAAGCGCTCAGCAAGTTGGTTGAATTCAATAAACTGCCACTGCATTGGCAAAGATGCATTCGATTGCATGGTTGATTACTTTGATAAATAGAAATAAAAAATAAAGAAAAATTAACTTATTTCATTTAAAAAAGGCAATTGCATGGATAAAGACCTCAAGACCTCAAGAATCACAATGCGCGTAGGTGAGTTATCCGCCCGATGTGAAAGCGATCATAATCAGCTAACTAAGAATGTTTTATAAATTAGCCTTATAGATCTATAAATTCTACAAGATTCTAAGATGCGTTTAATTTGGTAGCGTTTTGTTTTAATGTATTATACTTCACCTTTTAACAAAAGGTTAGTTTTATTTTCCTTCCCTATAACATGAGGTACAATAGTCTTGTTTCCTTTTTTAAGTTCGACATATGTTTGTTTACCTGTCAAGGTTAGAAGGTGGCGTAGAATAGGGTGCAGTGGTGTTATTTCGCTGATACCTGCCGTACGCAGCGGGCGTATTGCCACGACGACAATAATCCGTCGCGCTGTCGTTGGTGCCCCGCCAAGTGGCCGGCGCGGCCGCTGATGCAGCTATCGGACACGTGGTAGGACCGGAACTGTCTTCACCGCCACTGAAATAATATTAATACCTAATTATGGGTGGTGTCGACTATAAGTGGATAATATTCACTGAATATGCTAATTAGATTAAGTAACTTCAGGAAACTACATATACAAGAAACAAAAAAAATTGGAAGTTCCAGTAATTCCTGACCTAATTGACTGACCCGATAGCTTAGTTGGTAGTAACCCTGCCTTCTGAACTGTGGGTTGTGGGTTCGATTCCCACCCAGGACAAACGTTTGTGTAATGATCATAGGTGTTTGTTCTGTGTCTGGGTGTTATATTGTATTCTATGTATGTATTTACAAACAAAAAAGTATTTAAGTATTGTATCAGTTATCTGGTTCCCATAGTACAAGCTTTGCTTAGTTTGGGACTAGATGGCGTTGTGTGAGGTGTCCACACATATTTATTTTATATTTATTTATAAATCAGGTTAAGCGATCGTCTAGAGGTAAGGCTACCCATAAGGACCACCAGAATCACCCTGCGTATTATGTTCTGAGATTTTGTCAAAAGCTACGGGCGTTTTTTGCCCGATTTAGCCATCGAATTATTCCCAATCACCACACACAAGAAATGTCTTGAATGGACTACTCACTTCTAAAAATGACCATTTCTTGCAATCTATATCTACTGTAATAGGTCAAACTCTGTACTTTGAAGATAATTTGAAATAGTATTAAATAAAGTATTAATATTAAATAGCATTAAATAAAGTATTAAATTATATAAATAGTATTAAATAAAGTACACCAAGAAGGTACCAAGTCTGAGTTATTAACAGATCAAAAAAGGTTGTATGATAAATTCGGAACCATGGAGGTACAAGAAAATAGGTTTAATGATGTTTTGAATACAAAAACAAGTTGACAAGGAAAATGAAACTACTCTGCCCAGCGCATAGCCTACAGAGGAACGGCAGCCCTGGTACGCAGAGACGTAGTACAAAAAGAAATTAGCCACTTATAGTTCGCCGATATAAGAACTCAATGAGTTACAATTAGCGCGGACAGAAACGAGTTTAATGTCTATACTGGCTACCGCAGAGACCTGTTTTGCCCACACATATACCATCGACCCCCTACACTGCCGACGTCTTAGACATAATAGTCCACAAGAACCACAACTACAAGTAAACTTGGAAGTGCTGTGCGACCTAGGCGAGCATCACCTCTCTCTCAGTCCTAGTAACGCTGCCAGTAGGAGCGGACATGGTGGCTTTAAGACCAGAGATAGAGAACGGACTGAGAGAAATTCCGGAACGAACCCCGCGACCTACGCTCTAACGTAGACCTAAGTTCGCGACCTAATCTATGAATACAACGGAAGACAATGAATCCAGAACTAACCACATCAAAGACCAGGGGGGTGATCACGAAACTTTGATTGCAATGCAACAGGATTTTTTCCATACTAACTATGCACATATAAACTGCGTATTGAAACTGTCAAATCCGTGATCGCCCAGCAGATACTGAAAGCAAGAGGAATGATCACAACACACTCAAAAACCACCTTGAGGAGAAAGTAAGTGCTTACCATTCTGAAAGCCATGCAGACGCGAAAACGCGACCAACGGGATCTAAGCCCATACAGGATCCCCTACAACCAAAACACTACTTAACAATTTGGCACAGAAAGTGTCTTGCCTTGTCTTTGATGAGGTTAAAGTTTGGCGATACGCGAATTAGGATCGCCGGATAGATGATATAGCAGATCTATACCAACTAAACAGATAACTCACCCAGGCAAAAGTACAAGTGTGCCCCCTACAGGCCGAAACGGGTCAAAGCAATAAATACCCTTATTGTTTGGAAATCATCTTGAAACTTCAATTCCACCATTTTCTTTGTTAAACCATCAAGTCCACATTCGGACACCAGCATTTACCACCAAATACCAAAAACAGAGGCGGTGAGCAGCTTCTGGAACGGCGAAACACCACCACTCCAAGGAGCCGACTTCAATCACCTGCAGAAGTCAGAAAAGCCTTACAAAGTCTTCCAGGAAGAAAGGCAAGCACCGATACCATAATAAACCATGACCTTTTCAATTTTCAACTAAATATGCCCTCGCACTCCCCGTATCCCGCACTCCCACACCCCCCTTCAAAAAAAGGGTTGACTTCTAATGGTTGTAATAATGGGGACGTCAAAAAAAAATTATATGCCGTAGTTATTTTCATGAACTTCACTTTAATGAAATAACTACTAATAATGACTTCATTATATTGGCAAGAAACACAGTAGCCATAAACAGAGATTCGAGATATTTTAAACAGTCAACAACAAAGACGATATAAAATTTAAAAAAAATGCCAGAATAATTTAAAGTTCAAAATTCGCACCAAGACGATCTTCTTTGTCATGGCGTCTGCTTATGTCACGGTTGGGTCAACAGAACGTAAATGCTAATAATAGGTCTTTACCTATGAAATTGCCGTATTGCAGAACAGACTTTTTCAAACAAAAAAAAGTTTTGATTTGCTATGAATTCTAAATTCAAATTAATTTTGTTTTAAAAATATGACATTCTATTTACAATATAAGTCTTTTGTTTATTGATTAGCGTTGTATTTTCATTACATTTCAACATTTTTCCTCATAATGGATACTTTGAAATTTCGTGTAATTATGGAATATGAGTTCCATCGTGGCACCAACGCGGCACAAACGACACGTAACATCAACGACGTTTACGGAGAGAACTGTACAAACGAACGTACAACCCGTTATTGGTTTGCTCGGTTCCGTTCTGGGAATTTTGACTTGAAAAATGAACCTCGTGGTCGTCCGGAAACTTTGGTCAACAATGATGAATTAAAGGCGATTGTGGAAGCTGATGAATCTCAATCTACAGCTGAGCTGGCAGCAGCTTTTGATGTTAGCATCAAAACAATATTGGTCCATTTGCGACAGATTGGCAAGATAAAAAAGCTTGATAGATGGGTGCCCCACGAACTTAACGATCGCCAGCGCAACGTACGCGTCGAGACTTGCCTTGCGCTGCTTAACAGGCACAGAAATGAAGGAATTTTGAACCGAATTGTTACGTGCGAAGAAAAATGGATTCTTTTTGACAATCGAAAGCGCTCAGCAAGTTGGTTAGATCCTGGTTCAGTACCAAAGCAATGTGCAAAACGAAAAATGACCCCTAGATAGGTGATGGTCACAGTTTGGTGGTCTAGTGCTGGTGTGATTCATCATAGCTTTTTACGAAACGGCGAGAGCATTACTGCAGATGTGTACATTGAAGAACTGACCACAATGATGGCGAAACTCGCACGTCTGCAACCAGCTTTGGTCAATCGGTCGTCTCCACTGCTACTTCACGACAACGCGCGACCCCATACTGCACAACAGACCGTCTCTAAGCTGCATGAGTTGGGTTTGGAAGCTCTCCCTCATCCGCCATACTCACTAGATCTTGCGCCTACCGACTATTACTTTTTCCAAAATTTGGACAACTTTTTAGCGGGAAAAAAATTCAATTCCCGAGAGGCAGTACAAAACGCCTTTGAAGAGTTTGTTGTCTCCCGTCATGCTGATTTTTTAAGAAGGGCATCCATACACTGCCACAGCGTTGGCAAAGATGCATTGATTGCAGGGGTGATTACTTTGAATAAAAGAAATAAATAAGTTCGAAAAAAAATACTTTAACTTTTTTCAAACAAAACGGCAATTTCATAGGTAAAGACCTAATATAAACGCTATGGAGCCAAAGCAACAAATCAGTTATTTTGTTAAAATCATTTATCCACGTTTTAATAAAATAAAATTAAGGAACTGATCGATGGAAATCATAAATTTATTATACTAGATTGTTGCGAATATTCGCATCCGCATCCGCAAATGCGGAATATTCGCATTAATTCAGACATCTTCATCCGCATTTGCATCCGCATCAAGTTAATGCGAAGCTTTAACGAATGCGGATTCATATCTACCACAAGTACCGACATGTAAAAAAAGTGGGCCGGAATTATGAGTGCCGCGCGCGTTTTAGTTAATTGCTAACTTTTTCGCTCACTGACCTACAGAAACTATTGGTAACAAGATCCCACAAGTTTTGTTATACATATCGACGTGATTCCCACTAGTGTTTGTTTACTCTATTTATATAATAGGTCTTTACCTATGAAATTGCCGTATTGCAGTACAGACTTTTTCAAACAAAAAAAAGTATTGATTGGCTATGAATTCTAAATTCAAATTAATTTTGTTTTAAAAATATGACATTCCATTTACAATATAAGTCTTTTGTTTATTGATTAGCGTTGTATTTTCATTACATTTCAACATTTTTCCTCATAATGGATACTTTGAAATTTCGTGTAATTATGGAATATGAGTTCCGTCGTGGCACCAACGCGGCACAAACGACACGTAACATCAACGACGTTTACGGAGAGAAGTGTACAAACGAACGTACAACCCGTTATTGGTTTGCTCGGTTCCGTTCTGGGAATTTTGACTTGAAAAATGAACCTCGTGGTCGTCCGGAAACTTTGGTCAACAATGATGAATTAAAGGCGATTGTGGAAGCTGATGAATCTCAATCTACAGCTGAGCTGGCAGCAGCTTTTGATGTTAGCATCAAAACAATATTGGTCCATTTGCGACAGATTGGCAAGATAAAAAAGCTTGATAGATGGGTGCCCCACGAACTTAACGATCGCCAGCGCAACGTACGCGTCGAGACTTGCCTTGCGCTGCTTAGAAACAGGCACAGAAATGAAGGAATTTTGAACCGAATTGTTACGTGCGACGAAAAATGGATTCTTTTTGACAATCGAAAGCGCTCAGCAAGTTGCTTAGATCCTGGTTCGGTACCAAAGCAATGTGCAAAACGAAAAATAACCCCTAGAAAGGTGATGGTCACAGTTTGGTGGTCTAGTGCTGGTGTGATTCATCATAGCTTTTTACAAAACGGCGAGAGCATTACTGCAGATGTGTACATTGAAGAACTGACCACAATGATGGCGAAACTCGCACGTCTGCAACCAGCTTTGGTCAATCGGTCGTCTCCACTGCTACTTCACGACAACGCGCGACCCCATACTGCACAACAGACCGTCTCTAAGCTGCATGAGTTGGGTTTGGAAGCTCTCCCTCATCCGCCATACTCACCAGATCTTGCGCCTACCGACTATTACTTTTTCCAAAATTTGGACAACTTTTTAGCGGAAAAAAAATTCAATTCCCGAGAGGCAGTACAAAACGCCTTTGAAGAATTTGTTGTCTCCCGTCCTGCTGATTTTTTCAAGAAGGGCATCCATAAACTGCCACAGCGTTGGCAAAGATGCATTGATTGCAGGGGTGATTACTTTGAATAAAAGAAATAAATAAGTTCGAAAAAAAAAATACTTTAACTTTTTTCAAACAAAACGGCAATTTCATAGGTAAAGACCTATATATTATGTATATAATAGGTCTTTACCTATGAAATTGCCGTATTGGAGCACAGACTTTTTCAAACAAAAATAAGTTTTGATTGGCTATGAATTCTAAATTCAAATTAATTTTGTTTTAAAAATATGACATTCTATTTACAATATAAGTCTTTTGTTTATTGATTAGCGTTGTATTTTCATTACATTTCAACATTTTTCCTCATAATGGATACTTTGAAATTTCGTGTAATTATGGAATATGAGTTCCGTCGTGGCACCAACGCGGCACAAACGACACGTAACATCAACGACGTTTACGGAGAGAAGTGTACAAACGAACGTACAACCCGTTATTGGTTTGCTCGGTTCCGTTCTGGGAATTTTGACTTGAAAAATGAACCTCGTGGTCGTCCGGAAACTTTGGTCAACAATGATGAATTAAAGGCGATTGTGGAAGCTGACGAATCTCAATCTACAGCTGAGCTGGCAGCAGCTTTTGATGTTAGCATCAAAACAATATTGGTCCATTTGCGACAGATTGGCAAGATAAAAAAGCTTGATAGATGGGTGCCCCACGAACTTAACGATCGCCAGCGCAACGTACGCGTCGAGACTTGCCTTGCGCTGCTTAGAAACAGGCACAGAAATGAAGGAATTTTGAATCGAATTGTTACGTGCGACGAAAAATGGATTCTTTTTGACAATCGAAAGCGCTCAGCAAGTTGGTTAGATCCTGGTTCGGTACCAAAGCAATGTGCAAAACGAAAAATGACCCCTAGAAAGGTGATGGTCACAGTTTGGTGGTCTAGTGCTGGTGTGATTCATCATAGCTTATTACAAAACGGCGAGAGCATTACTGCAGATGTGTACATTGAAGAACTGACCACAATGATGGCGAAACTCGCACGTCTGCAACCAGCTTTGGTCAATCGGTCGTCTCCACTGCTACTTCACGACAACGCGCGACCCCATACTGCACAACAGACCGTCTCTAAGCTGCATGAGTTGGGTTTGGAAGCTCTCCCTCATCCGCCATACTCACCAGATCTTGCGCCTACCGACTATTACTTTTTCCAAAATTTGGACAACTTTTTAGCGGGAAAAAAATTCAATTCCCGAGAGGCAGTACAAAACGCCTTTGAAGAGTTTGTTGTCTCCCGTCCTGCTGATTTTTTCAAGAAGTGCATCCATAAACTGCCACAGCGTTGGCAAAGATGCATTGATTGCAGGGGTGATTACTTTAAATAAAAGAAATAAATAAGTTCGAAAAAAAAATACTTTAACTTTTTTCAAACAAAACGGCAATTTCATAGGTAAAGACCTAATATTAGGGCGTTTAAAAAAAAAATTTTTTTTTCTTGAAACCGGGCTCAAGTTTCGTTTAGATGCCAAAATAGGCCTCTGAAAATATGAGCCCTTAATATTAATATTAAGGTGTTCCGCATCGCACTTTTAACCATAAGAATAACACAGAAAAAATAAAATTCTAATTTTTGTAACTACTGAACCATACATTTTTCTGAATATTTTTGTAGAGAATTGAACGCTCTACAAAAAAGTACTGATATCATGTTTCGAAAAATCAACTCGTTCAAGAGTTATTCGAGGTCAAAGTTGAATTTATTATCAATTTAGCGGTTTTCTTCATAATTCCCGAAATTTATTAATTTAAAGGTTTTAAAACGAATTGAAAGTTTATTTCTAAACTCTGAAACTTCCTTGTTCCAATCTACTTAAAATTTTGCTTAAACCTAGTTATTTTAGCGGTGATTTCATGATTGGCTTCGAAGTTAATATCAATACTTCTTAGTGCTTTTGATTTAAATTACTTTTTAATTGGAACGTGATTGAAAACTCAATCCGATTTTATTCAAAAAAGGTTAAACTTACTTAAAAACAAGCAAATACTCTTTACAATTGGCATGTTTCGAAAGTCACCATAATTTATTTTAGTACCTCATTTGAAGGTTCTAACCTTAACCTGTTTGTGGTCAGAAAATGCATGGTCATGGTCAAAGAATTTACTCTCTACCGAGAGAAGAATAACAACTCTATGGTAAAAAAAAATGCAACCATGGCGTTATAGACCGACAACACACTAGGAGCCATTGCGGAATAGCAAGAAACAAATTTGCGAGGGAATATTCGAAGCAGGGTTCACGTGAACCACATCCCCAGACAAGCTCTGGATTGGAACCCACAGGGCCGGCGCAAACGTGGTCGCCCCAAGCAGACCTGGCGACGATCAGTGATCGCAGAGGCGAGGGACATTGGCAAGACAAGACATGGAGTGAAATGAAGCGAGCAGCCCAAGACAGAACGGAATGGAGACGCGTTGTATCTGCCCTCTGCCCCGATGTGGGGCCCTAGGAAATGAAGAAGATTCGAAGCACGAAGAAGTAGAATAAAATATTTACTGCAAATAGAACATGAAGAGGATTTTGTATGAAGTACATAAATACGTTAATAATTATTGTTAATAATGTAAGTATTACTTCATACAATCATAATTACATCCTCTTCATGCTGAAATTATAATAGATTTAGATTAGATGCACCATCCTTTTTGTGCTACATTCTAAAATTAACAACAATAACTTTATTGTATGTCTGGAATGAATAAGTTCTTTTAAATCTATTCCGTACATAACACAATTAAAACAACCAGTCACTATTAGTTTAATTATTAATTTATTAAAATTATTATTAAAAATTTAATATAAAATATGTCTACCCTCTGTATATTAAGTCAGTTATAAAATAAATGCGCCTGGACACATATTCGGTGTATATTAGCTAATTCCTGCAGTACAGACTACATACACATCTTAGAAAAGACAGAGGAAAGAGAGGCCTTTACGTGGGATTTGAACCCGCGCCCTTCGGATTCGAAGGCAAGCGTTGTGACCACTAGGCTGTTGCTGCTGCAATGGGACACTAGAACGATAAATATTCTGAGCTTGCTTTTAATCCCTTACTTCGTGATATTATCCTTTCCTGGATTCGGAAACCTATGATACGTGACCGTCATATCTTCAGAGCGTGTTCTACCGCACTTTGCACATTATCTATAATCGTTGACAGACGTTGCTCACATTTTACACAATGTTGTCACACGCTATGTAGCATACACAAAATCAAAACTTAAACGGAATAATTCCGCTAAAACGGAAAATCAGCAATTATTATACTCTTTCTTTGACTTGATATTGACATTCAAAGAGTATGTAACATTGACATTTGGGTTTGGGCAAGTCAGGTACAGTGTGGCCAGTGTTTTAATTTTTACGTGCATCGTATTATGTGCAACCCCAAAAACTCTACTATACAACATAACAAACCCTGGTCATGGTATATGTGGCATGTTCACGGTTCAGAGAAACATCTACATCTATTTTTGTTCTTGCGCCTGGTAACAAAGCAAACAGCTGGTATATCGCAAGGTGCTTCATTGAAGAGTGCAACCCATGCATCAAAGTACATGGCCAATAAAGCAAAATTTGTAATTGTTATCCTAATTCAAAAAATTAAACAATAATTTTGTATTCATTTCAAAATCCTAAACATGCCTGGACTGTTAAGCGGAACGAATTTCGCCGGGTCAGCTAGTACTTTATACAGCACGTAAAAACAACGTAAAAGTGCAGAGATCGTCGAAGTTCATACGAAATAATGTGACCCTTAAACAATCGTGAGGTAATTCACTGTGATTGGTGTTCAACTTCTAATGGCAGACTGCTGTATTTTTAGTTACATTTTATTAAATTAATTATCAAACTCGCCTTACATATCTTTTTTTTAAATAAACTCATTATGTTTGTGGTTAATAGTTACTGTTATCATGCCTGTTTCTATATTATTATTTTGACCTAAAAATATATATTTCACAAGGTAATAAAAGACCACACGACTGAAGAAAAACTTTAGTTTAGTTCCTATATTATTTTGACCTAAAAATATACATTGCACAAGGTAATAAAAGACCACACGACTGAAGAAAAACTTTAGTTTAGGTACTATATTATTTTGTCCTAAAAATATACATTGCACAAGGTAATAAAAGACCACACGACTGAAGAAAAATTTTAGATTAGTTCCTATATTATTTTGACCTAAAAATATACATTGCACAAGGTAATAAAAGACCACACGACTGAACAAAAACTTTAGTTTAGTTCCTATATTATTTTGACCTAAAAATATACATTGCACAAGGTAATAAAAGACCACACGACTGAAGAAAAACTTTAGTTTAGTTCCTATATTATTTTGACCTAAAAATATACATTGCACTAGGTAATAAAAGACCACACGACTGAAGAAAAACTTTAGTTTAGTTCCTATATTATTTTGACCTAAAAATATACATTGCACAAGGTAATAAAAGACCACACGACTGAAAAAAAACTTTAGTTTAGTTCCTATATTATCTTGACCTAAAAATATACATTGCACAAGGTAATAAAAGACCACACGACTGAAGAAAAACTTTAGATTAGTTCCTATATTATTTTGACCTAAAAATATACATTGCACAAGGTAATAAAAGACCATACGACTGAAAAAAAAACTTCTTTAGTTTAGCTCCATCTATCAACCGGTATAACTTTGTTTTTGCTTTGTTTAATGTTAATGTCCCTATCTTGACAATTGAAGGGTTGAGAATAAAAAGGGTTTAACTGACAAATTGAGAGTTTCGAGAAAATTGACTTTAAACGTCAACGGCGTTATTTTAATGTAGAGTGCTTATAAGGTAATAGAAAAGGTTTATGTAAGTTTCAGTTGCTTGAAAATGTTTTAATTCTATTTTTAAATACTAAACATAGTACTAATTCATACAATTACTGTAAACATATAATATAATAAAATATAATAATGTTTGTATGCTAAGCAAACTGTATTCCTGTGACCGATACACCGTTTTTAGACTCAAAATCTCGAGATTTAAACTTCATTTCGGTATTTTGAGAATGTATTATTGAAGATAATTTCACGCTGAATCCAACGATACCCATAAGTCATTTTGTGAAAAAAAAACAGATAAACCCTTTTTGTTCTCACCCCTTCAATTGTAAATTGTCATTTTACCGGACATTTAATTTTTATGTTATTGAATGATGTGACGAGTTAGCCGTTTACTTGATGTTAAGTGACACGGCCGTCCATAACAGGACAGTCACTCGGAACTCTAAAATATAAAGCTTTGTGCGACACTGCACTGCGCACATCATCCTGAGACATCAGCACAGTCTGGTAATAAGATTACTCCACTGTGAGATCTGCTGTGCTGATAGGCCTGCCTGCCTATCATGAAACTTTGATTTCAATCTATTTCAATATGAAATCAGTTACAATCATAGTTTTGCGATCATGGACGACATTTAGTTGCAATCAAAGTCAATAAAAGATCCACTGCAACGGATATAGCTTTTGACGTAAAAAAATGTTTTGTGATTATGTAAGAAAATTTCAATCATAAACACAGCCTAAAAATTGATCCTCCATAGAAACAAATCAAATGCTGTTTCTTGCGAAATATTATTTCATTTTGTTTTGTTTTTCTCCACATCGAGCAACTCCCAACATTGAAATACATGTATAAGAAATAAGTCTTAGCTACCCAAATCGCAAACAGTAAATCGTAAGTAAAAATGTACATTTAATAACTAATATGCATACCTTTGTTCAATGAACATGTTATTCCGGAACCCGTTGCTATTCCCGGGGCTACGCTTGAAGTTGTTCAGGAGTATGTCTACCTAGGACAAACGCTCCCTAGGTAAGAACAACTTCGAGAAAGAATTGAATAGAAGAATTCAGCTAGGCCGGGCAGCCTTTGGTAAGTTTCGTCAAGTCATCTCGTCGCGAAAAAAAAGTAAAAACGAAGGTATTCAACCAGTGCGTTCTACCGGTTATGACATACGGAGCCGAGTCATGGACACTCACGGTGGGGCTGGTCCACCGACATTAAGTCGCTCAGAGAGGGCTATGCTTGGAGTTTCTCTGAAGGATCGAATCAGAAATGAGGTGATCCGACAGAGAACCAAGGTCACCGACATATCCCACCAAATTATCAGACTAAAGTGGTAGTGGGCTGATCATATTTGCCGCAGAACCGACAACCGTTGGGGAAAGCGTATTTTTGAGTGGAGACCGCGACTACAAAGGTAGTGTAGGACGCCCACCGACTAGGTGCAGCGACGACTTGCACCGAGTGGCTGGCAGTAAATGGATGAGAAGAGCCGAAGACCGGGCTCAATGGCGTACCTTGGGAGAGGCCTATGGGCAACTGAGGTGGAAGGTTGCCCACCCACTGGCGCAGAGGCCCGAAAGGGCCTACAGCCGGGGCGAGATGGTTAATGCAGTGCGTCTCCATCTCGCCCCATCCCGGCGGCGGTCGGATCACGGGGGGGTTTTAGTGGGTTCGAGTCCCACATACCCCCTGCCACCACCCCCGTGGTGGCAGGGAAGTGCGAGGGCATTTCCTCCTCTAAAAAAAAAGGCCTATGTCCAGCAGTGGACTAACACAGGCTGATGATGATGATGATGATGATGATGTATACCTTTGTATTTGTAACATGTTCGTGATCTTAAACGGCCACTTTCAGCAATTCATCTAAAAGCAGTTCTGCTATTTGTCGTAAAATGGTCAATTCATTAAGTGAATCATACACAATTCAATTCATATGCTGATTCATTTTTGTAGTCAATATAGCCATACGAAAAAAAGAAAACCGCAACTTCCCGGTAATGTTAGTTTTAATTGTTTTTATGGTATATAAAGGTTTATTTTGAAGTGGTCATTTACTAAAAATGTTTTCATTGATAGAAGATCATAATTATAAGAGAAATATCCATTTGTTAGCCATAAAACTATCAATAAAATATTTATTTTGTCTCTGGCAACAAATTTGATCATAACAACAAAACACCATAACCTCGCTCGAATCATAATTAAAATATCGAAAAGAAACGAAACTATTAATAATATATTGGTTTTTGCTGTCAACACGATAAATAAACGATAAATGGAGAAGTGAAGTGAACATAAACACCGTCACCAACCGCCATTCGATCGACTCAGCAACTCGGGAGCACTTGAATCGGTCCCTTGTTAAAGTGGATTTTTTACAATACCAAGAGCTAATTTGAAAAAATGTTTATATTCAATGAAAACACATATTATCCGTGTCGCCGTAGTGTATTTCAACGTTCAAGTCATTGGCTATTCTGGTTGTGTACGTTGTGTGATATAGACGTTGAAAAGGAACAAATATAGTAAGTGCTAATTTTTCATCATCTCTAATTTTCTATTTATAAATAAATTGTACTGTCAAGGAAATATAAACTTCTCTTATTTTGCAGGAATTGAAAAGGTGCTCTACCAGGGTTTCGGGGGAACAATGGAGCTTTTTGCTCGATTTCCTACAGGAAAACCCAAATCTAGCCCGTGGCTATAATAATACCTCCCAGGGATGGAGAGTCTGCCCGTCTCTGGCAGGAGGTGGCCAGTGGACTCAATGCCACGGGCTCTGGTACGACCAAAACCCCAAAGAATGGTCAGTTGTAAGTACTCATTTATAATAATATATCTTTGACCAAAAACTACCAAAATTTAAAAGAGACGTTTTAGCCATCATTTCTAAACTTTAAATGTTTAAAGATTTTGCATTTAAGATACAAATCGATACCATGAAAATATATTCAATTTTTTACTAACTACTTATTTTATTGTTTTGTTAATCATGATGTGTACACATGTTTTGGGATGTAACCTAGCTCAAAATGTTTGTAAACACTTTTTTTTGTTCTTTTGTTGGTTATATTCTGTTTTGTGTGCCAAATGAATAAATTAATAAATAAATAATTACCTTCTTTAATATGCTATTTTATCCTAGTGCATTTTTACTAACCGAAAATCCTACCTTTTTTGTTCACAGTATGTCAGCAACTATAAGAGCAAGATAAAAAAAAATAGTTGCTGACATAAACACTGATGCAGTCGGACAGACAGAGTCCCTCCTCAGGGAAGCACACTGTCTGATCATGACACCGGCTTCTTGCTATTCTGGGACCGGGATTTGGTCAGGCAGCGGCTAAAGTCAGAGTTGACCCCTTTCCTACTCTGGTAATTTCAAAATATTTTATTCTTTCTTTATAATCGCATGAAGGTGATCATTTCAGTAATAATGAAAGTTTTGTAAAATCAGCAATATCTCTTTATTTAAATTATGCAACCAACTGGATTGAAAATTTCCTAACCCAAACTAGGTACATTATCTTAACTTATATCTTAAATTAAAAATTTCTTAACACACTACAAAAAATTGTAAAATATATGTTGTAATTTTTCTACTATCAAAATGAGATACAATAATTAAATTTAATTACCTTACTACATAGAGTAACGTGTTTTATTTTCTCTATGTAATTTCTATAAGGTAAAATCACAGAAGAGAGAGAAAGGTGCTTTCCTGTGGGTAAAGTTCACATTTAATTAACATAATGTAGGTATATACTATTATTGTATAGGTAGGTACTTACTACTTGAGCATTCAGCAAATGATACCTTTTTCTGTTGAAAAACCTATCCTCAAACTATGGCAATATGGGTGCCATCAATTACACCCTAAAATACGAGCATACCAAACTTCTAATAAAATCTGAAATGAAAGGTTTATTGTATTCTTTATACTATGTATTAACCTTCCTCTGATTTTCATAGAAACCGAATTTAACGTAGGTAATACCCGTATTTTATGTTATTGTGATGTAGAACATGTGTATACTCTCAAAAAAATTAAGATAGACCTAAATCAGTCATTATTCGCTTCTTTTTGACAAAAAAGTGCAAAATGAATTATAAAAAGTTGCTCTTGAGTAACTTCTAACAATTCTGATATTCGACGTATTAGCAGTATTGCTCAATTCATCTTTAGTGGGCCATTTTACGACATCCCATAGAAAATTGTCAAACGGATGAATTGCGGGGAATGAATCATACGCAGCATTTTAATATGAATTGTCAGAATGTGACCATTTTACGCTTCGTGAAATGAATCATAATATGATCATCTTATGAATTGCATCTTATGAATGACCATTTTAGACCCGCTGGTCACCATGTGGAAAATATGATTTTAATGTATCATCCATATCCAAATAAATATACCACTTCACTTCGCGGTTTTTCGTCAGCCAATATTTCAGTAACATAGTAACATAATAATTGTGGTTAATGGCCACAAAGGCCATTAATGAATGACCATTTTAGACCCGCTGGTCACCATGTGGAAAATATGATTTTAATGTATCATCCATATCCAAATAAATATACCACTTCACTTCGCGGTTTTTCGTCAGCCAATATTTCAGTAACATAGTGACATAATAATTGTGGTTAATGGCCACAAAGGCCATTAACGAAGTGTTGAAGTTGAAGTTGCCATTGACTGTTTTAAATAAGATCATAGACGAATTAACGGTATAATACAGCCATATAGAAATGACTAGCTATTTCAGCAAGCTTCTTATTATTATCTTGCTTTTTGAATCGGTCGGGTTAGCTATAACTTCACATTGCAAGTTATCGATAAAAACCCATTGCAATATAAGCTTATAACGTTACATGATCACAAATATAGACTGCTCCTAATTTCAGTTGCACTAGTATCAGCAACAATTCAGTGTTTGCAACAGAGTTGCATGATAGACCTGCAGATCCTCTCAATTGCAAATAGCTTACGAACATAATAATTTAAAAAAAACTTAACTATGTTGACAATGGAGTTACATTAACCATAATAATTATGCCCGTCTGCACTTAATCCTGTTTTTTATTGTTTGCTAGGCTTGCATTTGACCACTATCTCACCTGATTGTAATTACAGATGCAGTCTACGATGTAACACGCCTAGATATACCTGTTCAGCAAGATATCTTTTCAGTGTGATGCGTATTCAGACAGACCAATAAATAGACAAACAGACGACACATAAGAATTAAATTGTATTGACTTCTTTATTGATTAAGTGTAGTGCAATCAAATTTTCAATAAATAGTCAATGTACAGATTTAGCTTAGTTATTGCAATTGATAGAATCAGGCGTGACTTCGCGGAATTTCATCTTAGTTAATATAGTTTTTGTATATTGTATTTTTTTTTTTTTGTTTACAAGGTGGAATTTAATTCGTTCTTTTCCTTTAATGTATGTATTCAGTCCATGCTATAAAATGCTCCCATATAACTAAATAAAAATAAGTACTTGTGAAATAAAATTTAAATCTAGGTATTATCAAATTTAAATTGTAAAGAAAAGCCAACATTGAACAAAGCAGGTGTTTTATTGTCGACGAAACATTTACAAAGGTACACTCGTATATATATATATATATATATATACGATGATATGGATGATACATTAAAATCATATTTTCCACATGGTGACCAGCGGGTCTAAAATGGTCATTCATAAAATGCAATTCATAAGATGATCATATTATGATTCATTTCACGAAGCGTAAAATGGTCACATTCTGACAATTCATATTAAAATGCTGCGTATGATTCATTCCCCGCAATTCATCCGTTTGACAATTTTCTATGGGATGTCGTAAAATGGCCCACTAAAGATGAATTGAGCAATACTGCTAATACGTCGAATATCAGAAAACAATTCTGAGAAGTTACTCAAGAGCAACTTTTTATAATTCATTTTGCACTTTTTTGTCAAAAAGAAGCGAATAATGACGGATTTAGGCCTATCTTAATTTTTTTTTAGAGTATACACATGTTCTACATCACAATAACATAAAATACGGGTATTACCTACGTTCAATTCGGTTTCTATGAAAATCATATGTGTATAATATTTAATTTTCTAAATATATATTTACAGTTACATTATATATTTATTATATTTGATACTTACAGTAACGATAGCGATGAATTTCTATCAGTGTGCTCGAATAGCACAGATAGCTTCGATAGTATTCCAATTTTATGTGATACATTGGCAGGTAAATTTTCTGATGTAGCCAAGAACCTTATTACTGCATAAGGTTTATTTTCGGTTTACGAAAATATGACTATGTCTGACACTTACTGCATAAGGTTTATTTTCGGTATACGAAAATATGACTGTCTCACACTTTCGCGCTTAACTCAAGTGGCTGCCAATACGTCTTCGCCGGAATATACATATCCTTTCTCTCCTATACAACATACAGTTTAAACCCGTTACCCCTCTCTATTTAAAGGAACGGTTTAAGTTTTCGCACATCTCACATTAGAGTAACCTTAGATCAACAGAAAATCTGTCATTAAAAATGCCTATTCACACTTCTTTTTATGACATATCTTTTTCTGTACAGGCAGTACGCCTTTGGAACGCGCTCCCAATTCAAGCCCGACAGGCTCAGTCGTTGGCTATATTTAAAACCAGACTTAATAGTTATTACCTTTCACAATTGTAATACTATTAGCAGTTTCATCCATTTGAATTAATTTTGTTATTATGTCAGTATGTGTAGTTTATAATAGGTCTTTACCTATGAAATTGCCGTATTGCAGTACAGACTTTTTCAAACAAAAAAAAGTTTTTATTGGCTATGAATTCTAAATTAAAATTAATTTTGTTTTAAAAATATGACATTCTATTTACAATATAAGTCTTTTGTTTATTGATTAGCGTTGTATTTTCATTACATTTCAACATTTTTCCTCATAATGGATGCTTTGAAATTTCGTGTAATTATGGAATATGAGTTCCGTCCTGGCACCAACGCGGCACAAACGACACGTAACATCAACGACGTTTACGGAGAGAACTGTACAAACGAACATACAACCCGTTATTGGTTTGCTCGGTTCCGTTCTGAGAATTTTGACTAGAAAAATGAACCTCGTGGTCGTCCGGAAACTTTGGTCAACAATGATGATTTAAAGGCGATTGTGGAAGCTGATGAATCTCAATCTACAGCTGAGCTGGCAGCAGCTTTTGATGTTAGCATCAAAACAATATTGGTCCATTTGCGACAGATTGGCAAGATTAAAAAGCTTGATAGATGGGTGCCCCACGAACTTAACGATCGCCAGCGTAACGTACGCGTCGAGACTTGCCTTGCGCTGCTTAACAGGCACAGATATGAAAGAATTTTGAACCGAATTGTTACGTGCGACGAAAAATGGATTCTTTTTGACAATCGAAAGCGCTCAGCAAGTTGCTTAGATCCTGGTTCGGTACCAAAGCAATGTGCAAAACGAAAAATAACCCCTAGAAAGGTGATGGTCACAGTTTGGTGGTCTAGTGCTGGTGTGATTCATCATAGCTTTTTACAAAACGACGAGAGCATTACTGCAGATGTGTACATTGAAGAACTAACCACAATGATGGCGAAACTCGCACGTCTGCAACCAGCTTTGGTCAATTGGTCGTCTCCACTGCTACTTCACGACAACGCGCGACCCCATACTGCACAACAGACCGTCTCTAAGCTGCATGAGTTGGGTTTGGAAGCTCTCCCTCATCCTCCATACTCACCAGATCTTGCGTCTACCGACTATTACTTTTTCCAAAATTTGGACAACTTTTTAGCGGGAAAAAAATTCAATTCCCGAGAGGCAGTACAAAACGCCTTTGAAGAGTTTGTTGTCTCCCGTCCTGCTGATTTTTTCAAGAAGGGCATCCATAAACTGCCACAGCGTTGGCAAAGATGCATTGATTGCAGGGGTGATTACTTTGAATAAAAGAAATAAATAAGTTCGAAAAAAAAATACTTTAACTTTTTTCAAACAAAACGGCAATTTCATAGGTAAAGACCTAATATATTATTTTTATGTATTTATACTTATAGAGGGTTACAGGAAATATAGTGCTAGATCCGTTAAGGGCGTGGAGTACCCGTCATTTCTGACTTATTTCACTATGAAACACCCTAGCCTAAACTTGTCCCTTTTCGAGATATTCGACTTTTAATTTTTTTATTGAGAATTGCCGATTTTTAGGCTACAAAATTTAATCATTTTTATTTTGTTTGGGGGCGAGATGGCTGGACTGCAGTCGCGACCCCATCTCGCCCCCGGTACGGCGGACGAGGGCTCACGGGGGGGGGGGGGTTTTAGTGGGTTCGAGTCCCACAAAGACAAGAGATTTTTGTGATTGAACTACTGAAATAAATACTATACATTTTACCCTTAGAGAATTTACCAAAGGAGATGACAACGTTACAATCCGCAAACATCATTTTCTGCCGATTTTTACGGGGGACGAGGTAAACACGCATAGCACCATAGCACACGCGCAAATCGAAGTCTTATTCATGTATACGCATACCATAACAATCCCGCACACCGCGGTTGCGAGACAGACAGTTTTATGTAACGTGTATGGGCAAATAAATGGTCAACAGAGGGGTACGCCTTTCGTTGCCAACTCCCTCTAAATGCTCGAAGATATTACCACAATAACAACATCTAAACATCGACAAACGTGTGTATGCTTATTTAAGTTTTTTTGCGGTTAACCCGTATGTAATAATATGATTATATTAACAGCGTTTTCTTCAATAATTAAACCTTAATTTCCCGGTTTCCCGGGTAGTTAAAAATTACAAAAAAAAAACCTCGAGAAACCATAAACCCTATGCGGATGGGTTACCCAATTTTCGCTCTTTTTCGCTTTTCCATTTCAAATGGTAACACCGCAACCTGCCGCTAACTCTGACATGGTTTGAGATGGATCCGCAACCAACCACAACCAATCTGCTTTATCGGTATGGGTGCTATAAGCTAAAGATTTCACTACTCAAATCTTTGATAATCTACCTGTTTAAAAATGTCTTACACTTTTTAAACTTTCGCGACTTGAACTCGGGGTCTATTCGCGCACAGAAAATTATCGTCACGTCGAGTTTATCAAAATTATGTTCTGATAATTTTCTGAGCCCGAATAGAAATGTCTTATCACCCCTGTGGTGGCAAGGAAGTGCGAGGGCATTTCCTTCCTCAAAAAACAAAAGGGTCCCTTGTGTCTTATCGCAAAATGCAGTGCGCGACTGCTATGACGCAACTGTCCAGTATTTAATCGGTTTCGATCTGTAGGTTCGCTCTGGAAATTGGCACATAGTGTTCTTAATGAAAAAAAGACAGTGAACATAGTTGCAAAATTCACTCCCCGCAAACTAGCAACCGGTCTTCAAATGCTAAAAATTAAATTGAAAAAAGAAAAATTTTGGAGTTTTAGCGGGAATGCGAAAAAGATTGCGTCACCGCATGGTATTATTTTCGAAAACTTGTGTTATTTTCAATGTTAGTGCATAAAATTGGTGGCATTCTATTCGTTAAGTGCTGGATTACAGGCGTGAGTGTGGGAAAATGGTATAATGATGGGGAAACGTTTCTTTTCGTGTTGTTTCCAAAACTCCATAGAAGCTTCAAGTAAAGTTGCCACCACTTTACTAGGAGTATGACTTTGACTGGACTATGACTTGACTTGATGACTTCGACTATGACTTGACACATATTTGCGTGAAATATCATTAACTTGATAAATTATTAGTTACTTGACACTGGCTAAATACACAATAGGTAGTGTGGAGACAAAACAAAAAAAAAAATATTTATGACTGTACCTGCTTTATACATGTACCAGGAGAGCGTGTACGTTTTACACGCACTTCTTTTACGCGTTCCTGAGATAAAGGGTCTTAAAAGACAGGACAGACAGACGGAAAAACAAGTTTTTTTGAGGTATGGAACACTAATAAAATATTATATTTATTAAAGTAATTATTTTATTGAATTTATTATCATTTCTTTAACATTTTTATTTGATACTGATAGACTGAGTTGGTTATACGATAAGCCCAAATGTTATACCCACAAGAAAGATGAATGAAAATGGCAAATGCCTTCAAAATGTAAGTGTCGATTAATTGCGTAATTATTCAATGTATTCAAAATTGACGTTGATAGAGTGCAATGGTAGTTCTTCACGAGGCATCAAAAAAAACAGTACAAATCAATATCAATCAGCATCAACAGTTGTCAAATCTCTGTTAGTTTTCGGATTTACTTCACCAAACCGAAGCGGAATTTTTTCCAATTGTGTGGTAGAAGGGCTGCAAATTAGTGCAGAAAAAAAATCAAATCCCGTAACCATAGTTATGAGAAAACAACATGTAAATTTACTGTATTTTTTTAAAACTACGCATGTCGCTAGGTTCAAGATCATTAAAACCTAGACTACAAAACCTAGTTTATATCTTAACCAAAAATAGGGTATCGGGTATCCCTAATTGTATATTTGTGCCCCATGTACGGGGCACTCACATTTATCGCTTGGGGCACCTTGGCACACTAAGGAAAATGTGTGAATATAGTTAAATAATAAATATTTGTGGACATTTCACACAATGCCGTCTAGTCCCAAACTAAGCAAAGCTTCTACTATGGTAACCAGGTTACTGATAGAATACGTAGATAATTTTTGTCTTTAAGTACGTACATAGAATACAATATAACACTCAGACTCCACCAGACAGATTTCCAGAGTCCACCAAACGCTCACAATTAACTTTTTTTGAGTCAATTTTAGCCTGGCTGGTTCGCCAGGGTTCAGCCATTACGATGAGCGTTTCCGGTTATCGTACAAGATCCACTTTTCATCACAGGTTGATGTGAATGTGTGAATGATTCGATTTAAAATCCCTTCATTATTATGCCGGTTGACTAATGTAACGCAGCAGTCTACGCGCGTTTGTCGATTTGCTCCACTCAATAGGCATGACGACAGTATCAAAAAATGGTCGATTTAATGTTTTTAGGGTAAAATTTATATTAAATAACGTTAAAACACTGATTTAGTTTTATCAATAAAATTAGGATTACTTAGATTTTCAATAAAATAAAACATTAAAATACTGCGATCGGTTATTTTGACTGAAACGCCAATCACAGCGCATGACGTCACGCTTAGATGTTTGCTGTTGTGAACATACGCATTTGGATTGACTTTGTTATTTTGTATTCTTTCACGTGTGATTTATCGACTCCACTCTGCTGTAACAATGGAACCAAGCTTTATTAAGGCAAATAGCTCAAATTTGCCTAGGATTGATGTATTAATGATGGTCGATTTCCTCACAACAAATAAGGAATTTTGCTCGTCTGAGTTTAGAAACGTAAAAACTTCCTTGTAAATAAATTTTGTATCCACCTATCTTTACCCTAGATACAACGCACTTAGATATAAACAAGAATTAGATATATTTCGAGCTCATGTTGAGTTTGTTTTATTTTATGTACCTACTTTCATAGGTTATTGTTAAAATAAACTTGCCTTTGTTTATTTTTGAGGTTAGCTCTTTCACAGATTGTAAGTTGCTATTTTAGAGTTAATACCATGATAACATGCGATAATACGAGTAATTTTCGGTACAAAAAGCACCTACTAGTACAAGTAATATTTTTCCGCATAGTAAAAACCTAAAACCTATAACTCACCAAGTGAATGTGTATGTATTTGTTCTAATTAAATTCAAATATTTCAGGTCTTCAAGACCATCATAAGGGGATAATGTAATCAGTTATGTGCAACTAAAACGGGACGGAAACATTTTGTAAAGTAAAATGCAATATTTGCCAGAGCATAAAGAAATATTATTATATACACACCGGCACAATTAGCGGAACAGAAAAAAAAGTGAGACTATGAGATAATAACGCATATATTTGACGAAAATGTAATTAGACACAAAATAACAAATTGATTAACATCTTTTAACAACGACTTTGTAAAGTCTTCGTTATTTTTTATTGAAAAATAAAGAAACTTGAAATAAGTGAAATTTTTAGATGATTATGAACCATCACAAAAAAATAAAAAAAGTAAGCATTAAATGATTTAACAATAAAATTAAAGCAAAATTAATAACGAGTGTTTTCCCCTCTTGCTCTGATTACGGTTTCCATTCGTCTGGGCATGCTACAGATTATGTTATCGATGATTTCTTGAGGCAACCGCTCCCACTCCTCAAGTAATGAGTTTCCAAGTTCATTCAGATTGTTGGGGGGTGGCATTCTGGACTTAACCCTTCTTTTTAGCAAGTCCCAGACATGCTCTATCGGATTCATATGGGGGGAATTTGCTAGCCACTGTATCACCGGTATACCTACGTGGCTCAGATATGCCTGTACCCATTGTGCACTATGAGCACGAGCATTATCTTGCATTAGAATAAAGTCGTCACCAATAAATGGGGCAAATGGTACAACTTGTTCTTCTAAAATGTCTCTGATGTATCGATCTGCTGTCATGGTCCCTCCTGTGACTTTTTTTTTTTTACTTCAAACCTGTCTTGCATTTGACCACGCTCTCACCTGATGGGAAGTGACGATGCGATCGAAGGTGTAGCATGCCAGCCAAGTAAATACCTATTCACTCTTCTTTTGAACACGCCCGGGTCATATTTCGCCGGAAACAGACGCTGGCAGGGCATTCCATTCCTTAGCCGTTCTAATTAAGAACGTTGAGTCAAATCGCTTGGTACGAATGGGTGGTATTTCGACCACGAAAGGATGGCGCTTAGCCGAGCGTCTAGTAGTCCGGTAGTGGAATGGTGATGGAAGAATGAGATCATGCAGTTCTTGAGAGCGCTTCACCGTGGTGTATTCTGTAAAAGACCGACAGACTTGCCACCTTACGTCGATGTGCAAGGCTCAGGAGCCTTTTACCAACCAGTGTCGTCGTCAATGAGCCTTTTGGCACGCCGTTCAATCGAGTCCAGAGCCTCAAGCTGGTACTTGGCAGACCCGTCCCACAGGTGGCAGCAGTACTCCATACACGATCGGACCCGTGCTTGATACAGATTTAGAAGCTGTCCAGGTGTGAAGTACCGCCTTACCTTGGACAATATGCCGTGTTTTTTTGAAGCTACTTTGGCTTTGGACTCGATGTAGGATCCAAAGTTTAGGTTTGACGTGAGATCAACACCCAAAAGCTCAAGATGGTTTCCTAAACTTACAGATACACCACGGAATGAAGGAGCCAGATGGAGTGGGCTCTTTTTAGCAGTGAATAAACACGCCTGTGTTTTTGCAGCATTGAACCTAACCAAGTTAGCATCGCCCCAATCGGACACGGCTTTCAAAGCCAGGTTCATGCGCTCAACCATATCACTATCTGCGTGCGAGCTCCCAAACATATCCCTCCCCAAACCATAATCGAGCCGCCACCATAAGCCACTGTGTGTTCAAAATTAGACTGTATGTGGCGTTCTCCTTTTCGTCTCCATATTCGCTGTCTCCCATCTATCTGTTTTAAAAGAACTCTGCACTCATCAGTAAAGAGAACCTGCTGCCATTCGTTCAAATCCCAATGACGATGTTCTCGATGTTTTTTTGTGTTCCGCTAATTGTGCCGGTGTGTATATATCATATTATACTATATAATATTGTTACAAAATACTTCACTTCGGGAGCTGATGCAAGCGGCGTAGTATATATACGAGTGACGAGGAAGGCTCGGACTCACTTTTCGGGCAGCGCTCAGAGGCGACGGACGTTTTATAAAATCACGCTATTAATTATTGTCGGTTCTTAGTAAATCTTAATTCTTAGCTTGATTGTAAACTTATTTTTTTAAAACTAAAACCACTTAGGATTTCCAACATCAGAAGTGGGATCTAACTCAATTCTGACTTGGTTATTCTGATTTCAAATATTGCTTTGATTTTGCTGTTGTGATTTTAAAGATTTTCCGCCTAATATATTTGTAGCTATGTCTGAGACTAGTAAACGTAAAAGTCGATCGAACGAATGAGATCGAACGTCTATTCCTGGTTTAGAAGCCCAGCTTCAAATTTCATAAACCGCTTAGGTGTTTTGGAAGTTTCCAGGACACGCAGTGCAAGTGTTGTTGCGAGTACATCGCGCGCCATGTCGGCGCCTGCACCGGATGCTCCGGCACGCCATCCACGTCGTGCGAGCCGTCTGCCCGCTGACTGCGCCGTCGAGCGCCGAGTCGTACACTGCAAGTCTGGACCTGTCCGTGCCGTGTTCAAGCACGCCTCCGCCCACCGCGGATATGGTTATAAGTGAAGTAACCGAAAACCTCGTTAATGCTATGATGCCATGCCGGTAAGATCGAACCACGTATTTATGTCGAATTTCGATCTGTCTTTGCATGATTTTGATTCGTTGTGTGGTCAAATTGATCATGTGCGCAAACTAAATAGATGGGACGACAGTGAGTGTTTAGCACGTATAGGTAATTGTCTGAAAGGTGACGCGAGGTCGTGGCTATACGATTGGGTTAGTAATGATCGTAGTTGGCCAAATTTGAAGTGTGAATTTAAGGCATTGTGCCCTATACGAGTAGATATCGCGAACTTTTTATTTGATGTTATGAAAACTGATTCCGATAACTACCCCACGTATGCAGAATACGCTAGACGTTTGTTGTTACGTTACGCATTGTTAACGATTTGAGTGATGAGTTCATTGTGGCGATAGTTACACGCTGGTGTTACTGATCCTCAAATTCGCGCAACTGCTATGAATTTGGTGGGTTTTCTGTCCATTTGTGTGAAGCCTCATCGGATTACACCCGTTCGAGCTCGTGGTGTTTTTCGCAAAGGTTATGTTCAACAAAACAGGCGAGGGCGCGAGTATAGTGATTCTAAAGACTTTGACTGAGGCAGGATTTTCCATCAGCGTTGAGAAATGTGAATTTATTACAACTGAAATATATTACTAAGGTCAAATGATTACTAATGGTCAGGTGAGACCGAGCGAGCATAAGGTAGAAGCTTCTGTTAACACGTAAGTGCCAAGCAATGTCTGAAGAGGTTAGACATTTTTAATGCTACTAAGTTAGTTTTTGTTACTTTAGACGGTACATCCCCGGTCATTCAAAACAAAACTCGCAATGGTGTACCGTTAAGATGCGGTGACGAATAATACTGCGTCCACACTACCTGATGCTGACCAGCAACTCCAAGACGCTTATGTCAACAAGGGTCGTCAGCAGTCACAAACCTTCACCGTTGGCGATTTTGTGTTCGTGAACAGGTCGTCACAATCTACGGGAAAGCTGAACTCTGGCATGCGGGGGCCCTACAAGGTCCTGCATGTGCTGCCACCCACCGCTGTAGCTTGAAACTTCTCGGCGGGTCTTATGGCAAGACAACGCAAGCGGCCGCCGATTACATGGTGTTTTGGCGGGGCAAATGGACGCTGGACGCTTGTTCTG
Source organism: Ennomos fuscantarius (assembly GCA_905220475.3). NCBI lineage: Eukaryota > Metazoa > Arthropoda > Insecta > Lepidoptera > Geometridae > Ennomos > Ennomos fuscantarius. The sequence continues at coordinate 8,256,621 of HG992039.1, forward strand.
CGTTCTTCACTGCGGAAATCTGTCCCAGCGATGACTGCACTTCGTGTGGCGTCGTTTGCAATGTGTGATCATTTCGCATAGTTGCCTTCTTTCTTTTTGCAATGTAAGACGTGGCTTGGGAGTGTCATGTCATACAGTTGCCGTTTTTGCAATGTATGACATGGTTTGTGAGTGCCGTGTCATACAGTTGCCGTTTTTGCAATGTGTGACGTGGTTTGTGAGTGCCATGTCATACAGTTGCCGTTTTTGCAAAGTATGACGTTATTTATGAATGTTATCTTATACAGTTACCGTTTTTGCAATGTGTGACGTGGTTTGTGAGTGCCATGTCATACAGTTGCCGTTTTTGCAAAGTATGACGTTATTTATGAATGTTATCTTATACAGTTACCGTTTTTGCAATGTGTGACGTGGTTTGTGAGTGCCATGTCATACAGTTACAGTTTTTGCAATGTATGACGTGGTTTGTGAGTGCCATGTCATACAGTTGCCGTTTATGCTATTTATGACGTGATTTGTGAGTATTACATTATACAGTTGCCGTTTTTGTAATGTTTGACGTGATTTGGGAGTGTCACGTCATACGGTTGCCGTTTTTGCAATGTATGATGTGGCTTATGAATGTTATCGCCGTTTTCTATTACAATGTGTGGCGAAGTTTAGAAGTCCGGAATTCTGAAATTCGCAATACATTTATTTTTCTTTATTTTCTATGCTAAGGTTCTAAAGTACTTTCTTACATGCGGTTGGAACCTTACTTGTTCTTACAAATTTTCATAAAATTGTTATGTGAGACCTGTGTTGGTTGTACTTGAGTGCACGCTTGTGCTTCTAACACAGTTGTTTTGCAGTCTCCGTTTTCAATGTTTATTACAAGTACCTGTTGAATTTCTCTAAATTGAAATTTCTTTGAATTGAGCAACAACTTCATTTTAATTTTGAAATGGTTTCAGTTACCAACGTTATGCCTGTACATCAGGTCCTAAAATCATGTTTTGTTGTGTTATAGAAGACACAACGGTCGAGGTCAAAGAAAATGTGCCGCTTGAAGATGAAGCAGCTGTTGAGGACAACACGCAAGCAGGAACGGCCGTGTTACAAAATACTTCACTTCGGGAGCTGATGCAAGCGGCGTAGTATATATACGAGTGACGAGGAAGGCTCGGACTCACTTTTCGGGCAGCGCTCAGAGGCGACGGACGTTTTATAAAATCACGCTATTAATTATTGTCGGTTCTTAGTAAATCTTAATTCTTAGCTTGATTGTAAACTTATTTTTTTAAAACTAAAACCACTTAGGATTTCCAACAATATATTATTCTTGTTTGGAACATGTACAAACACTTTGTTGGGCATTCTTATTGTTGGGTTTTACACTGCGGTACTGCACACCACTTGTAAACTTTAGCATTCATTTTAATCACACGAATTAATTTAATATTTTGTTTACTTTCTTCGCTACGCGTAGAAACAATGACATGTTTACCTAGGCGTGACGTCAGAGCCGACGCCATGACACCTGCGAGCTGTTTTCGCGCTGCATTTAAAAAATATTATGAAGTTGGCTTTAATCTTGGTTAAAATTAAGTTTATTACCGAAATAAAGAGTTTTTCGTAAATAGTAAATGTATACCCACATTACGGAAGATGATTACAAAATCTTTCTAGTCTAGTCAACAAGTTCAAAAACGTGTTAAATAGAAATAAAGCTCCTAAAAATATGTGCTATAGCTCATTCGATTCGGAATGACGTCTAGAAAAATGTTTTTTAATGGTATATTAGCACATAAAAAATTGCAATTGTTATTAACAAAATAAGATTTTAAAAAAAGGTATTTAGTTTTCCGTTAATAACTTTTGAAATAATGATACTTAAGGAATTTTGAAAAAAGATCCTGAAAGAGGAGGAAATTTCCAATAAAAAAGTCCTAACTCCCGGAACTCTATCTATATTATTTATAATTTTTTTTAACCCTTAAAAATCATTTTTCTAGACGTCATTCCGAATCGAATGAGCTTTGGCACATATTTTTAGGAGCTTTATTTCTATTTAACACGTTTTTGAACTTGTTGACTAGACTATTCGTCATGCCTTTTATAGCGTAAAAGCGAGCAAGGTAGCAAAACAATGACGTGGTCAATTTCTTATGTAAGGACCCCTAATAGTTGTCTAAAAATAAAACCGTACGTGTATGCGACCTCATTTGAAACAAAACAAAGTCTTCTGAAAATTGTGAAATCACCCCGTCTAACGCATTCTTTTCCTCACCGCGCACACCCACACAAAGGCCTCCTACGGGGCTACTTGTGCTACATCATAGATATTATGGTTTTATTCTAATGAGATCGTAATCAGACTTATATTGACAAAAGTTTGTAGCAAGGACAAATATTTTGTTACTTGTTAATATTAGGTCTTTACCTATGAAATTGCCGTTTTGTTTGAAAAAAGTTGTATTTTTTTTTCGAACTTATTTATTTCTTTTATTCAAAGTAATCAGCCCTGCAATCAATGCATCTTTGCCAACGCTGTGGCAATTTATGGATGCCCTTCTTGAAAAAATCAGCAGGACGGGAGACAACAAACTCTTCAAAGGCGTTTTGTACTGCCTCTCGGGAATTGAATTTTTTTCCCGCTAAAAAGTTGTCCAAATTTTGGAAAAAGTAATAGTCGGTAGGCGCAAGATCTGGTGAGTATGGCGGATGAGAGAGAGCTTCCAAACCCAACTCATGCAGCTTAGAGACGGTCTGTTGTGCAGTATGGGGTCGCGCGTTGTCGTGAAGTAGCAGTGGAGACGACCGATTGACCAAAGCTGGTTGCAGACGTGCGAGTTTCGCCATCATTGTGGTCAGTTCTTCAATGTACACATCTGCAGTAATGCTCTCGCCGTTTTGTAAAAAGCTATGATGAATCACACCAGCACTAGACCACCACACTGTGACCATCACCTTTCTAGGGGTCATTTTTCGTTTTGCACATTGCTTTGGTACCGAACCAGGATCTAACCAACTTGCTGAGCGCTTTCGATTGTCAAAAAGAATCCATTTTTAGTCGCACGTAACAATTCGGTTCAAAATTCCTTTATTTCTGTGCCTGTTAAGCAGCGCAAGGCAAGTCTCGACGCGTACGTTGCGCTGGCGATCGTTAAGTTCGTGGGGCACCCATCTATAAAGCTTTTTTATCTTGCCAATCTGTCGCAAATGGACCAATATTGTTTTGATGCTAACATCAAAAGCTGCTGCCAGCTCAGCTGTAGATTGAGATTCATCAGCTTCCACAATCGCCTTTAATTCATCATTGTTGACCAAAGTTTCCGGACGACCACGAGGTTCATTTTTCAAGTCAAAATTCCCAGAACGGAACCGAGCAAGCCAATAACGGGCTGTACGTTCGTTTGTACAGTTCTCTCCGTAAACGTCGTTGATGTTACGTGTCGTTTGTGCCGCGTTGGTGCCACGACGGAACTCATATTCCATAATTAAACGAAATTTCAAAGTATCCATTATGAGGAAAAATGTTGAAATGTAATGAAAATACAACGCTAATCAATAAACAAAAGACTTATATTGTAAATAGAATGTCATATTTTTAAAACAAAATTAATTTGAATTTAGAATTCATAGCCAATCAAAACTTTTTTTTGTTTGAAAAAGTCTGTACTGCAATACGGCAATTTCATAGGTAAAGACCTATTATATTTCTGTTGTTCTGCTGTAAAAACTTGAGCTACGGTATTTTTGTATCCATACGACAACGTAGAGTGTAATTGAGTTTCTTCATAAGGTTTACGAAAATTCTCTTTGTTTCAGTGGGTTTTGCCCTTTTTGCCATTAACAAGTGGCAAAAAGAGTTGATACCATACTTATGAACTGCTTTTTGTATGGATACTACCCGCGATGCTTATGTCGCGATGTATTTTGGACACCTTTGGTCTGAAAGTACGTACATTTTCTGGATAAACAGATAAAAATAAGCAATGAGCGTAGTGTAAAACTTTAATACAAGTATTAAAATGTAATTTAATTAAAAACTGACTATTGTGTCATTCCAGCGAAGATGGTACCTCAGTGGCTGATCACGGAACTTTGAATGCAATGCAGTCAATTAATTTGAAAATTTCCATAGTAACTATGCACATAAACAGTCAAATCCATAAACATTGGGGTTTCTATAGGTTACATTAAGTTGATCGCCTAGCAGGTCTAAAAACTAAACTACGCAATTTGTATTAGAATTTGTGGTTAGAATACAGCTAACAAACGATTTCAATGGAAATTAACAATTTTTTAACAATCATTTCTAATTCTAATACTTTTTATGTTCCTCAACACAGGCGTGGCAAATATTTTTCAATTCATATAAGGGTAATTTTTAAAAACAGATTAGCACAAAAATTTAAATTCTAGGAGTTTAAAACAGTGTAAGTAGTTTAATACGTGACGTAGGTCCGTATTACAGAACGATGCTCAGTCATCGATCGGTGTGCTCAAGCAGCGATTTCATTGACTAATTGATCACTTTATGAATTAAATCTCTGCTTGAGCACCAATCGATGACTGAGCATTGTTCTGTAATACGGACCTTAGAGGAAAAAATATTTTGATGTTAAATTTTGATATCCGACGAAACGCTTATGTCAGTCCCACCCGTCACTGTAAAACATATTTTTGTCCTCACTTGAAACTATGTAACCTGTTATTCTTTGGCCTTGTGAAAGTAACAATTGTACTGGGTAATTGTTTTAGCTTGGTAGGAAATTGCATAAGGAAATGTCCTTGAAAATATTGGTGTTTGAAAGTGTGTACCACCCGTCATAGTGAGGGGGTAGGACAAAATTAAGTTACTGTAGAGAGTTATAACGTATAAGTTTAATTTGAAGAAACAATAACATTTCCGTTATATCACACTAATAAGCTGCCGAATAAAATATTTTTAGTTTGAGTGTCATCACCACCACCATCAGACACATTTGGAAAGTCACAGATTCCAGGTGTAAAAAATGTTTTGATTGAAACTAATATTTTTATATATTATAGTTTTGGAACTGATCACATTAATGGTTATTGAAAATAAAGTTTAAGCAAAAAGCAATTAAACAATGTCCCAACCGTTACTATGAAATAGCACAGTTACCAATCACATTAAAATAAATAATAACGCCCAACGATCACATACATAAGATCCTGGACCCTAACTAGGATTCCCTGTGTCTAGGGGACCCAGGAAGAAGAATTATGGCCATAGCAAAAATCCTACTACTTAATAATATAAACGCAAAAGTTTGAGTTTGAGCGTGAAATAGTAACAAACATCCATACATGTTTGTTACACTTTCACACTCAAACGGCTGGTCGGATCTGGGTGAAATTTGGAATATAGAGAGCGTATATAGTGGATTAACACATAGACTACTTTTTATCCACGGGTCAAACAGCAGGGCGCAGTTTTTTTTTTTTTAATTGGTATATTTTTCATTTTAATGCATTCATTAATGTGTACAATATTTTTACTGCAGCAGTTCGTTGTTAGCTCGTAGGGAGTCACATATATTCTTAAGTTACAATTTTAATGGAACGTAGACGTACAAAGCTTGTTACTTTTTTTCCACGCAAACTATTAATGTCGATTTCTGATAAATAGTTTTGACTCCCTGCATCTAAAAATATACGGGATATTTAAAAACATTGAGAGAATATTTTATATAAAAGATATTTTTTGAAATTGTACTTCTAAACGGCATTAATTTTTTTTTATATTAGGCCGAGAGTCGCCTTTGTTATTGTTATCTATTCTGTGGCGACACTCAAAACATTTCCTGACAAGTGAAACAGGCCGTTGCACTGATACATACACAGGTGTCCGGTAATCAAAGGTATATCCAGCAGGCCTAGCACGGCCGGTGTACAACTTCTCCCCAGGGAGTGGATAACAAACGTATCCTCATTGTCACTTTATTCCACTCTACGAGCAATGGCCGCGGCAGTGGAAAGCTTTATCCGGGGGATAAATGACGGGAGCAGCGTTTTTAGATTTCTCTACCGTATTGTGGCCAGTATGAGAAAATTTTGCTAAAATGACATTACATGTTCAATATTTTGTTCAGTCCATCATAGCATCGATAATTTTTCGGCTCAATATACCGGGACTGAAGATAAAATATAAAAATTAAGAAAAAAACAAGGTGTTTGAGTCTGTGTCCCTGTGTTAATCAAAGAGTATGTAACGCTAGTGTTAATACGTTTTATTTCAACTCGAACATAACTCAGATAAATAAAAATATATAGGTATGTATACTGAATTCTAATTTTGAAATATGAGCGGGAAATAGTGACTACTATGTATATGAGTGAGAGTAACTGAGTATTTTATATTAAATTTTAATTTGTTGTGTAATATGAGCGGAAAAATGTGAGTAATTAATGTGTAGTAGATAGCAGTAAGTATTTTAATTTTTTTTTCTCAAATATTTCGCTAATTATATTGTGTAGTTGTAAATATTGAAACTCATTTCCCGGGATTTCGAAGGGATTTCTTACATCCCGAATGCTCCTCCGATGTAACGTCCGCTTCATAATTTCGATAAAACTTAGTTATAGGTACGCGATATTTTTGTACCATTTAGGTCCGTATTACAGAACGATGCTCAGTCATCGATCGGTGCTCAGGCAGAGATTTCATTAACTAATTGGTCACTTTATGAATGAAATCTCTGCCTGAGCACCGATCGATGACTGAGCATCGTTCTGTAATACGGACCTAAATGGTACAAAAATATCGCGTACCTATAACTAAGTTTTATCGAAATTATGAAGCGGACGAAAAACTAAAAAATTGGCTGAATGTGCCTTGTTGATTATGCATTGCGCCTGTATCGCGACAGTAGCGATACCGTGGTTACATGGGCGGCAGGCACACAACCTGCGACAGCATCGCGACTGTTTCGCAACTGCATCGCTACAAGAAGTCGCTGTAAGCACGCACGCACGCGTAAGCGTATTTTGAAGCGTCTTCATAGACGCTTCAAAATACGCGTACGCGTGCGTAACAGCTTACGCAGCTTTTGTAGCCCAGTGTACTCTGTCCACGAGGCAGGCGTAACGTCTCTAATTATTGTGACAATGATGTTGAGCGACGAAGCTGTTCTTTTTGGCTACATTCGAAATCGCCGAAGATGATTTTTATATAAGTAACCGTGAATTGTTCGTAGCGGCAGCTTTCAGTTATATATTTTCTAGCATTTTCAGCTTTATTATTGTTTTACAATCACGGATATTTTTCCACTATATGAACAAATATAGCAACCGTTTCTGCCATTTTTACAAAAATGTACATTTGCCTCCTCTCTCTCCTCTGTCAACGCCAAAGTCTTATTTTGTCAAAGACAAAGCTCTAGGAAGCCTTGAAAAGAAAACGAAAAGGCATGGTTTTAAAACTTGGAACCATTTTCCAACACTAGTGCACGTTCACGAACACTTAACGAATAATAATCCACCCTTATTAAACATTAAAATTCTAAATAACACGGATATTGGAAAAAGTTCAAAATTCACAACCACCATTTTCGGATTCTTTTCAACGACCCCTTCTCACAGACCAAGTAGAGGATACTATGTATGCCCCTTCTGTTATGTTATGTCAAAGTTACTTTGTCAGTCTGTTTACTAAGCGCGTAAGAAGTGATAGGTGACAAGCATAACTGTCATGTCAATTAAATATTAACCAAAGAGTTTATAAACTCGTTGGAAACAACCTCTCTGTACACGTATACTGTTACAAGCAATGAAATCTCTAAATGAATATAAATAAAATAAATATGTATATATGTATGTATATATAAAATCATCTTAAATTCAATCAATTGTGATTTTATAGGGTTTCTTGAAGACACAAAATCTATAAATCTAGAAAAATAATGGATTTTTGAATAAAAACGGCACCCGACACGTCTCGAATTTATGATGATATTATTGCATTTTTCTTGTAAAAAAGAGTACATAAACCACTTTTCCTCTTCGGGGAAATTCGCTTCTGCGTTTTATTTACACTGAAGCTTTAAAATAGGTGATTACTACTTTTTTAAACACCACGATTAACTATATTATTCTTTCGCGCCATTTCGATTTTCATTGTCCATCAAGCCATACTATACCTATAAATATATTTTCTGATCAAGCGTTATAAAATTAACACGGTACGCTGTAATGGTTGCACACTATATTATACACGGTTGTATACCGGCAGCATACCTGGTTAGGTATGCTGCCGGCTTCCGGATGGATAGGTGGTACCAACCTTGACAAACTATCAAAAGTTCTAGTTCGACCATAAGTTTTTATATACTCTTTGGTGAAATACTTTCTTATCGCCACAAATAAAGACAATCATGTAAATTTATCGTTCTTTCATTACGTTCGTCAGTTTTAGGATTTAGGAGTGATTTAACGTTTACTGGTTAGTCCAAAGGAAGTTAGTGCGTAAGTCAGAGTTTGTTTATGTATTGATTAGCCAAGGTTTATTTTAATTGACTGAGTACAGACTGGCATTAGTAGTTCGAATACTATCAACGAAGTAAGCACGGTGACGTCACTGAAGGAACGTTTGGCCTGGGTAATTTTGAAATATAGGGCGATACTTGACGACGCTGTAATTTTGGTAACACCCTTAAGGGTAGAAAAACGTTGGCGCTTTTTGTATGGACAAGAGAGGGTTTTCAAAACGTATTAAACAACTTTTTTGTTGTATTTATTCCTTTCGTTTATATTACAGCTAAATTTTTAAAATCATGTCCGACTGTAAGAATCATAGTTTTCTGACTACGTATTTTTAGTTATCATCGAATTTTTAGCCTTTTTTTTAAACGGGCTCATGCTATTCGTCTCTACCAACATATACAGCGTCACCAGGCAGGAGGGAGGCGGCACTCGGCAGAAAAAGTGGGAGGCAACTAACTCAAGGGCACCCCTGTGGTGCGAGCCTCGGCTTGGGCCGTTGCCGGGATGAGAGAGAGGATCGAAGCCAAATCTGCTTACTAATAGAAATAGAAATATAAAAACTACTACTAGCTTTCAATCAGTATCCTGGCTTCAAAAACTAGCCTCGTGTATCTCGTGTAAGACATATTTAGACAAGGGACGACCGCGAATGCTACTGAATAATAGTTACTAGTTTACTAGCATCAATGGCGAAAGTTCCATTCATCAACAAGAAAAACTGGGTTATTCTCAAAGTACTCCAAGAAATAGTTTCAAAATACTCCACGAAAAAAACATCAAAATAATGAATAATAATTTTGGTTTCAAACTGCTCCACGGCAATCTCAAAGTACTTCACGTAACCGGTTTCGTGAAATTGAATTAGCCATACATTCATTCTCAATCAACTCCACGCAATTTTTATTAAATTTATGATCATTGTATTTATGTTTCATTTTACTCCAAAAAGGTGCCGTACAGTCAGGTGCAAACATTCTAGGTTCTATTACTTGTAATAAAGCTGTGTGTTAACTATGAGGAGAAGTTTAAATAAAATACAGAGTACTTGATTAGCAATATTTTTTATTATTAGATATATTTATACTAATAATTAAAAATAAGTAAGTATTTATAACATGCCAAAATCAACGAGATAATAAAAAATGAAACCTTAAAAATCAAACAATACAAGGAAATTGATTTAATAGTATCGACATATTTCATGCACGTATTGGCGATTTTCGGAGGATTGTGTTGGAGGTCTTGGGTGGTGATGGTAACAAGCATTCCACCTGATAGTTTGTTTGTCTTATATGTACCTGCCTTGTCTGCTTCGTCGTGGATATTGTTTGCATCATCACTGCTATTGGCCCACCGACTACGACAACTATCTTAGGTTTCTTTTTTACCTTTGGTTTGTAATTTAGAATGTTAGAAACACTTTTTTTTTAATAGTATGTAAGCGGAAAGGGTTGTGCGTTGGTTGCAACCTATATAACTATAGGGCTTCAGCATGTCCACACCGCGCCATGTCTGGAACAAGAATGATCCGTAGTACACCGAGCGCTCCTTTTTATTTTTTTTCCTTTTTTTTAGACGGGTAGGGGCGCCATGGCAGTTGCCGGTGTTGCCACTGTAATAAATTTAATGCCACCATAGGGTAAATTACGGTACTGCCCGCTGCGCATAGAGTTTATAACTGGACGTTGCCGCCTTCAAGTATATAATTAGATACTCACTTTAATGCGATAGTTAGGAATCAGTTACCTACTAAATATCTTAAGTTACATCTCTCTGTTCTGTTTTCGTTATATTTCTTATTAATTTGTGATCAGCGTTGTTGGTACACTAACTACCTACATTCTAAGGCTCATACTATTTTAAAATTATGTTTTTTGTGTACTGTTTGTTGATCCTAAATAAATAAAAAAAATAATGGATATGACGGCGGCTACGTCCAGTTATAAACTCTATGCGCAGCGGGCTGTACCGTAATTTACTCTGTGGCAGCGTTTAAATTTATTACAGTGGCAACACTGGCATTTGGCATGGCTTCCCTACCCATCTGTCTATAAAAAGGGACCGCTCGGTGTACTACGGATGATTCTTGTTCCAGACACGGCGCGGTGTGCGGACATGCTGAAGGCCTATAGTTATATAGGTTGCAACCTACCCACAACCCCTTCTGCTTACAGATATTATATATGGCTTCTGTTTACGGTGGGAGTGCAACGGTAACGTTCAAAATGAAGCGCTTCATCTTTGATGATTTGTAAAAACTGCAGCAGCCGTGGTTTTTTGCCGTAAATGTTGTTTAATCGTTTGTGCCACGATTATACCATGTTAGTAGTTCTGTGACGTTCTCCTTCGCAATTCCATAAATGTATCTGAAAAGACTTACTCTCGAGCCAGGTGAAAACAAAATAGTTATTGAATTCAGTGACAGGTTCACTTGTAGGGGATTCTTCCATTATTACCAACCAACCATCTTCAACGAATTCAATTGGAAGATGAGCTAAAGCACCACATTTAGCCACGTGCTGATTTTCTTCTTTACTGTTTAGCAACGGCTAATCTCAAGAGAAAAATAATACATACGTCTTTCACAATATTGCCGAAAATTCTAAGAGCTAAGCTGTGCATGTTTCTTCTATGTAAATGTAAGATGGATGGCATTAACTTATATTTTTGTTATTCAGCATAATTTCAATTACAGACCTATTACTTACTTATGGAGCAGAATGAAACCTTTTTTATTAAAATGTAATTTCTATATTGTTTTCGATGGAGCAGTTTGAGAATTAGATATCCGAGTACTTTGGTCCAGAATGGTCCAGATGGCCGTGGAGTAAAATGAAACAGAAAAATTGTATTTTTATATGAATTATTTATAATAATAATTCTGTGGAGTATTATGGGAACTAATGTACGAGATTATTATCTTTCATAAACAAAAGAATGGAGTACTTTGGGAATAAGCCGAAAAACTGATTAATTAAATATATGGGTGAACAGATTTTCTTGAACCATAGCTGAGAACACTCTTTGATCAAGTCCAACATAGAAGAATTATTTTACAAATAACTTCAAAACAGGAAGTGGTTCTCATTTCGGTTGTTTATGTTTACTATTTACCACGTTCCGTATTTACCAAACGATTAGGAAAATTGTGTTTTTTTAAATAGGAAACATCGCACAACCGAACCTGCTAAAGGAAAAGCCCTGAAATTTCGAAGATTTATGTTCATTACATAGCTTAAGGGTGAGCCCCATACTTCAACTACGTAGTCAAAAACAAATAAAAAAAAACTAAGTTCTCAAAATTCAATATTACTTTGGCTTACAGGTAGTAGTAATTCAGGAGAGTATTATTGCCCAAGTTACAAACGATTGTACGTGTTGAAAAAACGACTGGTAGTACCTACGGAAACAAACCATGAAAGTATTACATTAGTATCACAGCTGGTAGTAAATAGATAGAGAACTCTTTATTGTCCCCCAATAAAATATACGAGGATAAAGGAAACCTTATAAACTAGTGTTACAATGGGCGGTCTTATCGCTGACAGCGATTTCTCCCAGACAACCTTTGAATGGACAGTATCAAAAGCAAAAGAGTTGAAGTTGGTGTATAACAATTTAAAAAGTAATTTATTAACAATAATTATTATACTCTTACAACTCTTAGCATACCTACATCTTAATACTTATATAACCATAATAACTAATACATGTTCTATATCTATTATATAAAAAGCTTTGTCCTGACTGAGTGACAGACAACGCACAGCCCAAACCGCTGGACGTATAGACTTGAAATTTGGAGGGTGGCTACTTTTTATGACGTAACCGCGTGCTAAGAAAGGATTTTTGATAATTCAACCCTTAAGTGGGTGAAAAAAGTAAAAAACGTTTGTATGAAAAACCTACATTTCGTGACGTATCGTTTTGAAACTTAACACATACAAACAAGTTTAAAAATAAAAGAAATGGTACTTTTTAGTTTTTTGAAATCCAATAATGTATGAAAAACCTACATTTCGCGACTTATCGTTTTGAAACTTAACACAGAAAAACGGGTTGCGGCGTTTTTTGAATTACATCCCCTGAGGGGTTTTTGGCATGGTTTAATTTAAAAGGTGAAAATGGGAAGAAAGCTTTGTGAACACAATTATTTTCAAAGTCACGTTCGGAAACCCAGTTATTATTACATTTATATGTTGTATGTTTCAAAATAAAACATTTATTACTTACCAAAATATAATAGTTTATTTGTTTTGAGTTGCCGTTATTTGGTAGTTGAGTTCGTTGTTGTTGTAAGTGACCATGGAAGTTTATAAAGTTATAAAATAAATATGTTAAAATTATAAAAATAAGGATTCTTTAAACGATTCATTTATTTTTCTTAATAACAAATACATATCAATTATTAAGTTACATCATTCAAGACTATGGTACCTTTGTTTTTTTTTTATGTTAAGGCATGACGTGACGAGCTAGCCGTTCGCCTGATGTTAAACGACACGGCTGCCCATACCAGCTGCAGTGTCACTCGGAACTCTAAAGTATAGAGGTTCGCGTGACACTGCACTGCGCACGTCATCCAGAGACATCAGCACAATCTAGTAATAAGATTACTAAACTGTGAGATCAGATCATAAAGTCTCATTTGCCCAGTAATTTCACTAGCTACAGTGCCCTTCAAACCGGAACACAGCAGTGCTTGCGCACTACTGCTTGGCGGCAGAATAACTGGCAAAGCGGTGGTACCTACCTAGACGAACTTTGCAGTAAAGTCCTACCACCTTGTAAATTGTATTATTGAAAAATTAAATAAAAAGTGATTTTCATCGCAATTCCGTAACTTTGCGTTCTTTTGGAGACTTAAACTCCTTGAAATCATGATCATTACTTTGATTTTATTAACATTGTGTATTATTTATATTCTTAGATTTTTGATAGTTAAGTTTTTTGATTTTTCTAGATTGGCGTGGTGTGTTTCTAGATTTTTTTCGTAATTTGTGCAGAATTTTACAGAAAGATTTATTTATATATATTCTGAGGTTTTTAATAGTTGAGTTTTCTCAAATTTATAGATTGGAAGTTGGATAGATTTGTAATTTTTTCTCGCTGTAAATTTTTTCGTCGTTATTCCCAGGTCAAAGATAGTTGCTCATATACTTATTCAATTATTTTAGTACAAATATGGTTTAAGAGTCACTGAACGTTAATTGTGAAATGTTAAGTCATACCATCATACCAATTGTAGGTGATGCGGCTTGCCTCTTTCGATCCCTGTCCTTTTTGATGTATGGGACTCAGGAACGGGCAATAGACCTCCGTAAAGTCAGTCATTTAGTTGCTAATTGGCAAGAATTTGCGATATTGTCATATAATGCTAAGTCTAACAACAATGCCGCTATGAGAGATCAATGCACGCACGAGATTCCAGCCATTTATTAATTTGAGTGGGTTAAGTTAATTTTATCCCGAAAAATTAATGGTGTCTGAGGGATAGCCACGCGGGCGAAGCCGCAGGCAGAAGCTAGTTAGCTATAAAGCAGATCTTGGAATAGCGCTTAGTTTTTTTTTTCTTTTGGCTTCTAGCTAAAATTTTCATTTAGCCTCACAAAAGCTAATATTTCAAGTTTCATTCTTACGGATGATACGTTACCCGTAAGGTACGTTTCACATGCACGTTGCATACGGTAACGGCACGATCATCGTGCCGTGTAAAGTAAAAGAGCTACTATGACAGTTTTCACAGAGGCCGGCATAATAATTACATGTGTACAAGATATTCGACTTTTAAATTTTTAGTTGAAAATTGTCGAATTTTAGGCTACAAAATTTAATAATGTTTATTTTGTTTGGGGGCAAGTAGGCCGGGGGGCGGGTTGGCTGGGCTGCAGTCGCGACTTCTTGTCGCCCCCGGTACGGCGGACGAGGGCTCACGGGGGGGTTTTAGTGGGTTCGAGTCTTACATTTGGCATTTCCCCTCTCAAAGAATAAGGAAAAAAAGTGTTTCATAGTGCAATAAGTCAGAAATGATGGGTGCTCCACGCCCTTAACGGATCTAGCACGATTTTTCTTGTAACCCTGAATATTTATGTATGTATTAATATATTGTAGTCTATTTATTTGTTTTTGTTATTATTGTAATTAGCATTAAGTTTATTTTATGAGTATAGTTGCTCACCTTTCTCGAGTTAGTACACGTCATGTAATACAATCATGCAATAGCTTTTCCTGTAGCTGAAAACAACCGTCCTTATTTTTGTTGTTGTTTCCCTACATTTTTGGACTGTCTGGAAGAGATCGCTTTAAGATAAGATAAGACCGCCCATTGTGACACTTAATTTTTCAAGTTTGTGCTTGGCAATTGTTCCTGTAATGTGGTGTTTCAATAAAGAGTTTTACCTATCTCTCTATTATAATTGCGAGATAAACAAAATGAAAATGTTTGCTTTGCATGCTTGCATTTGGTCAGTATTTCAATGATATTATTAATTATTTCAAATCTTATTAAAGCAATTCACATATTCATAAGCTTTTATAGTAGTTTTATTATTTTAAATTCTTATCCGCTCTTTTGAAGTACAGGATACTCTCAAAGTTGTTGATGAATATGTCTACCTAGGACAGACTGTCCATTTAGGTAGGTCCAACCGATGTTGGACCTACCTAAATGGACAGCCTGTCAGTGTAGCGTGAATACCTCTTTGTCGATACAAAGAGGTATTCACGCTACAAGCTATGGAGAGAGAGCTATGCTCAAGGTTTCCTGCGAGATAAAATCAAAAATTCCGCAGGACTAAAGTCCCGATATAGCTCTCAGAATTAGCAAATTATAATATGGCAGTGATGGCGGTACAAACTGGCAGATTAATACAAAACGTCGTTCGGAGGGGTATAAAATGGAAAATAAAAAAGTTACTCGAGTGAGGTATATTTTCAGAGGGGATGTTAAGTGAACCCGAAATAAGCTCCCATTCAAAAGACTGGCTATTTGAATGGGCCCAAAATCAAGGCAGATTTTCGAAAATGTTAAAAATATCGCTATATTGACATTCTCGAGCGCGTCAGATGGTTCAGTTCGATTTCCTAGTCATGCTGACAAAAATTGTAAGGATTTTTTTTAATATATGACGGTTTGAAATATCTTTTTTATTGCGTTGTCTTAGTTTATTGTATCCAAAGTGTAAAATAATAACAGCTAACATTTTCACAGAATATGCGGTGTTTTTCAACGTTTATTTTTATTTTTTCATATCTCTAAAACGTTAATACATACAAGCCTCAAGCATGGTATGATTATAGTACAAAAATACTTTTTACCATGAAAATAATTACGACCCAGCGAGTTGCACTAATAATGAAGGTTTTTTGGAGAGCTATGCACTAGTTATCGTTACCGCATATCGGGTGGATATTGTCAGAGTTTACGGATTGTTTCGAGTCTGGTAAGCGCTATTATTGGAAATAAAAATATAGATTCGGTATATGTACTCGCGGACTTTAATTTGCATTCTGAAACATACATTTATTAGTGCAGCTAATGGATTGAGACGCTGGCTCGACCACTGTGTGTTTAGTCAGTAACTCTGCCATGCAGACCGTGGTCAACATATCTATACATATAAAAGGCTTTGTCCTGAATGACTAACTGACGGATCAACGCACACTCTAAACCACTGATCGTAGAGACCTGAGGGTGTGTTCTTTGTATGACGTAGGCATCCGATAAGAAAGGATTTTCCGAAATTCTGTCCCTAAGGGGGTGAAAAACGGGGGCAAATTTGTATGGGACAACGTTATTCCTTGATCCAATCTACTTCAAATTTTGCATAAACCTTTTGAAACAGAATTGATGGAAGACATGTTTCGTATTTTATTGAAATTAATAATCTTAAGAATATAACTTATAGACATAAAACATTTTTCTTTTAGCTGGAGAGTTACAATTTTTACTACCGGTACAAAAATTACTTATAAATTAAAATATAGTAAACACTAGCGGCTCGCTCCGGCTTCGCACGGGTATTAAATATATAGCCTATATCATTCACTGAAAAAATGATTAAAATCGATCCAGTAGTTTTGATTTATTCATTACTGCCCGTGGCTCGCACGCGTTAAATTTAGAGTAAGGGTAAATCCGATGATATCAGAGGGATTCGGGGAATCAATACATCTTCTCCGGTACCACATCATGTGAGTATTGTGCACTCTATTATAAAAGTTTTCAGTGATTTTACCGGCAAACGCGTGCCATTGCACAGTTTAGGTGGATTCAGGTTTCTTAATAAAATAACAGGACAACCTACTTTCAACACCATTTTGTGACGTTATACGAACGCTCCCACCGCCCCGGCCGGCCGAAACCGCCGCAAACACTACGTCCCGCAATTTTTAAATCTGTAATATCTTCGAAAATATTAATTTAAATCATATGCTGCATAAGAGTCATATAGATCTATATTCAATCAACAATGTATTAATGTATTTAAGTAGATAAGGATTAATGCTGTATTGGTTAAAATCACCTCGAAAATTAGCCATTATTTGTCGTAAAAAGTAAATGACAAAAAAATGTTGTTGTGGGATATCCATAAGAGATAGACATATACCATAGCGGAGTTTTCTGTAGACCTTTTCAATGTGTACAATAGTTAGTACATTATTTTGATAAATCTCGTAGGGTTCAGCCTGCGTTTGCAATGTAAGCGAAAAAAAATGTAATTATTTACGACATCACATTAGAAACGTCAAGTATTTTTTCCATTATTTGATGGATGTTATTATGCATATAATCCAGGAGTGGTTAGTCCCACACCAGATCACGGACCACGCTGGGAGAGAGACGCGTAAGCTCGCTTTGGCGCTCAATTTAACGCAGATTGTTCAAGAGCCAACGCGAGTGCCTGACATTGATAGCCACACTGCTAACTGCCTCGACCTTCTGCTCACGACTGAACCAGACCGATACTCTGTGGCGGTATCCTCACCCATTGGTAGCTCCGATCACTGTCTGGTTAAGTCCGTTTCAGTATACTCCCCGCCTGACCCAAGCCCTAAGAGCATTCGGCGTGTCTGGAGATACAATTTAGCAGACTGGGATGAGATGCGACATTTCTTCGCCTCATATCCTTGGCGGCAAACGTGTTTTTCTTCTGGAGATCCGACGGTTTGCGCGAATGCGGTTACTGAGGTAGTATGTCGGGCTATAGAATATTTTATTCCATTTTCCGATAAACCCATGACCAGCAAAGCCAGCCCATGGTTTGGAGCCGACTGTGCACACGCTGAAGCGCAGAAACATGCGGCATATCTGGCATGGGCTGACGCTCGAAAACGCAAGGCATCGGACACTCGAGCTAAGAAGAAAGCCTTTAATGTTGCCGCCAAGGCCTGTAAGAAGGAATTAAGGAAGGCTCGTTTCAATCATATTGGTCGAATAGGGACTAAACTTGCTTCCTATCCAGCTGGTAGTAAGGCTTTTTGGTCCCTAGCCAAATCGGTTGAAGCGAACTTCTGTCGATCTTCACTGCCTCCATTATTAAAACCTGACGGATCGCTGGCTCACACTGCAAAAGAAAAAGCAAACTTGTTTGCCACTCTCTTTGCAGAAGCTTCGCGTTTAGATAATGCTAATGAGGTACCTCCCTGCCTTCCACATTGCGGTGCTTTCATGCCGGAAATACGCATACGTCAGAAGGAGGTACTAAAAACATTATGCAGTCTAGACGTGAACAAAGCCAGTGGTCCCGATGGTATACCAGCAATTGTACTTAAGAGCTGTGCACCTGAGTTGTCTCCCATTTTAACACGCCTATTTCGCCTCTCTCTAGACACCGGAATAGTCCCTAAGAGTTGGAAGCTAGCCAATGTACAACCTGTACCTAAGAAGGGCAGTCGTGCTGATCCTGCCAACTACCGACCCATCTCAATTACCTCCATACTCTGTAAGAGTATGGAGCGTATAATCAACAACAAGCTCTTGGCACACCTTGAAGTCAATGATCTCCTCAGTGACCGGCAATACGGATTTCGCCGAAACCGGTCAACTGGGGATCTTCTCGCATACGCCACGCACATATTGAGCGAAGCCTTGGAGATGCATGGAGAGGCACTTGCTGTATCTCTAGACGTCTCTAAGGCATTTGATCGGGTCTGGCACGACGGTCTTCTGAATAAGCTTCCATCTTACGGACTACCTGCTGGTTTGTGCACTTGGATATCAGACTTTTTGAGGGAACGATCGCTTAGAGTGGTTCTTGATGGCTGCTCTTCCGATCAATTAGCTATTAATGCTGGTGTACCTCAGGGGTCAGTTCTTTCAGCAACACTATTCTTACTCCACATCAATGATTTGCTAAAGCCCGGTACCTTTGGGTATGCAGATGATAGTACTGTTGTTGAAAGATACACATCCAGTGCCCGAGCCAGTGGTGACGATGTCCGGATTGAGAGAGAGGCTATGGTTGAGCGCATGAACCTGGCTTTGAAAGCCGTGTCCGATTGGGGCGATGCTAACTTGGTTAGGTTCAATGCTGCAAAAACACAGGCGTGTTTATTCACTGCTAAAAAGAGCCCACTCCATCTGGCTCCTTCATTCCGTGGTGTATCTGTAAGTTTAGGAAACCATCTTGAGCTTTTGGGTGTTGATCTCACGTCAAACCTAAACTTTGGATCCTACATCGAGTCCAAAGCCAAAGTAGCTTCAAAAAAACTCGGCATATTGTCCAAGGTAAGGCGGTACTTCACACCTGGACAGCTTCTAAATCTGTATCAAGCACAAGTCCGATCGTGTATGGAGTACTGCTGCCACCTGTGGGACGGGTCGGCCAAGTACCAGCTTGAGGCTCTGGACTCGATTGAACGGCGTGCCAAAAGGCTCATTGACGACGACACTTTGGTTGGTGAAAGGCTCCAGAGCCTTGCACATCGACGTAAGGTGGCAAGTCTGTCGGTTTTTTACAGATTACACCACGGTGAATGCGCTCAAGAACTGCATGATCTCATTCTCCCATCACCATTCCACTACCGGACTACTAGACGCTCGGCTAAGCGCCATCCTTTCGTGGTCGAAATACCACCCATTCGTACCAAGCGATTTGACTCAACGTTTTTAATTAGAACGGCTAAGGAATGGAATGCCCTGCCAGCGTCTGTGTTTCCGGCGAAATATGACCCGGGCGTGTTCAAGAGAAGAGTGAATAGGTATTTACTTGGCTAGCATGCTACATCTTCGATCGCATCGTCACTTCCCATCAGGTGAGAGCGCGGTCAAATGCTAGACAAGTTTGAAGTAAAAAAAAAAAAAAAAAAAAAAATATAAACCTTCCTTTTCAATCACTCTATCTATTAAAAAAAACCGCATCCGTTGCGTGTTTTTAAAGATTTAAGCATACATAGGGACAGAGAAAGCGACTTTGTTTTATAATATGTAGTGATTTGGACTTTAAAAAATTACAGTTGTACAACCAGATGTACGAAAAAGCGCCACCGTTACATGGTTAATATCCCACATCGAACAAAGAGATTTGGCTCTACATTTATCATGCGAACAGCCAAGAAGTGGAACGCTTTACCGGCATCCGTATTTCCCGAAACTACAACCTTGGAGTCTTCAAATCGAGAGTGAACAGGTATCTTCTAGGCAAGCGTGTTACATCCTAGACCGCATCATCACTTACCATCAGGTATGATAGTGGTCAAACGCGAGCCTATCAACCAATATATATATATATATTAAAAAAAATTAGTGGGGGTAGTAGGGTACGAAATGGTATATAAAGCGACTGACTTGCAACGCCCAGTCACTCTCGAGCGAGCCTTCGGCGAGTCAACACGCTCCTGAGGATGCCTCGTGAAGAGGCGAAACACGTGTCGAGGGTTATCTGTATTGGTGTTTATTTGTAATAATAATAATTAAATGTATAATATTTATATAATTGTATATTTTAAATTTCAGTTTTATTTGTTATAATAATAATAGTAATAATTAATTTTATATAAATAGAAATAATTAATATAAATTTTACAATAATAATATTTTTTTAAATTTGTTATTGTAATTTCAGGATTTTTAGGGGAGGGAATCTGTATTGGTTTTTATTTGTAATAATAATAATAATTAATTGTATAATATTTATATAATTTAATATTTTAAATTTCAGTTTTATTTATTATAATAATAATAGTAATAATTAATTTTATATCAATAAAAACACTAATAATTAATATAAAATTCATAATAATAATAATATTTATTTAATTTTTTATAGTAATTTCATGATTTTTAGGTTTTTTTTTTCAGGTTTTTTCATTAATTTACCTACAATAATCCTTTACCCCAATATAGATAATCTAAGTACTTGAATTTAGCGGAATTACACTAGATATTATTATTTCATTTTGTATCTAAGATGAACTTCCGCGAAGTCACGCCTGATTCTATCAATTATAAAAAAAAAAAAAAAAAAAAAAAAAAAAAAAAAAAAAAAAAAAAAAAATCTGAGCTAGTAATTAAACTGTGTCACAGATGTCATTTCCCTCCGTATTTTGAAGATATTGTTCATTATGTGTTTAGCATGAATAATTGTTTCTGTGTAATTTAACGACTGTATATTTATTCTGTAGCAGAATAATACATGCACATGCATCCAATAAAAAATTGATGAAATTGGTGTATAAAAATGTATGTATATGTATGGATAATGTAATTAATCGTGGTGGGTTGTTTGTGTATAAAGGTGAGTGTTTGGGTATGAGTACAAGTGGTTGTATTATGGTTGATGGATGTGGTTGTAAAAGATGAGTTTCTTTAGAATTAATTAGATACGTTCTAATTAATTCTTCAGTCTCGTTATATGAGAGTTTTAAGCCATTCACTGCAGGTAATTTTAACCGCGAAGTGAGGTAGTGGAAAAATGTGTAGTATTTTGTTAATTTTATTATAGAGGCGATTTGAAAGAACTTTATAATGGCAGTTTGCAAGGGTTGTGCAATGAGGTACAGTAGAAAAAACACGAGAGCGTCTGCGTTGGCTTAAGTCGCGCTCTGGATTGTAAACCAGACTTTGGTGTTTTTCTTAAGGACTACATGTAAAATGAACAACTGACGGACTGTTAAAACTTCAGAATTTTAGTATAAAATAGCCGTAAGAGACCTTCTGGGCAGTCTATGTTGTGCTGGACGTAGTGGTCAGGTCAATGCTCGATTCACGGCAAAAAGAGGTTATACAAGTAATCAACGACGACCTCAGTATTGAGAACCTTAAACATGTATGCCTAGGGTGTTGGCATTATTCTACATCTTGTGCGCGGGACACTCCTACCTGCCCCCGCACAGATGTTGAGGACTGTGATAGTGCCGATCATAAAGAGCAAGAGCGGTGATATTAGTGTTAAGAGTAACTATCGACCGATCTCGCTTGCTACAGTTTATATCAAATGTGATGGACAGTTTGCTTAACACTCAGCTGGATAAATAGTTTGACCTGGTTTGTTATGATATACTGTGTAAAAAACTGCAACAGATTTCAATGCCAGTGGAATTAGTACGTATATTTAAGTATTGATACCAGAACCAAGTCAACGTCGCTCGGTGGTCGGGGGCCTATTCAATTCCTTACAGATTGGAAAAAAGTTTAAGTACCTTGGGTACCCTTTGACCTTTATTCTGAAGGATGATGATATAGAGAGTGAGCGTAAGGCGTTGTCTGTTAAAGGTAATATGATAGCACGCAGATTTGCTCGCTATTCAAATGACGCCAAAATTGCTTTAATCAGGGAATTTTGTACGTCTTTCTACACGAGCAGTCTGTGGATGAGTTTATACGCTGAAATACAACGCTTTACGCGGCCAGTACAACAATGCATTTAGGGTGCTCTTACGGCTGCCTCGCTTTTGCAGTGCGTAAGGGATGTTTGCCGATACCCTTGTTGATTGTTGCCACACAATCGTGATCAAACGATGCACATCCTTAGTGCGCAGGGTACGGAGCTAGTCAGTAACAATATTCTAAATGCACTTGCTGACTGTCAGTATGTTTACCATTGTAACATGGTACACCTACTGAACGAATTGAAATTTACTTATATGATTATTTTGACCATTGCATTTATTGATATATTTTTATTTTTACCGAAATAATGATATCTTGTGTTGTTATAATTCTATGTTGTGCTTATTATGATCCTAGTTGGTCTGATAAATAAATAAATGGAATAAACAAATAAATTGTGCCAAGCAAGGTAAATACAACACATAGACAATCATTGGAAAAAAGTTGGACCTGTCAATTGTAATACCTATTACATGCAAACAAACAACACAGAGTTAATAACAAGGTGCAGAGTTAATATCATAAATTTAGGGCCGCCGCCAGCCGCACTGAATGTAGAGCAGAAGGTTGCTTGTAAAATCACATTCCTACAATATTTATTAGTGCTTAAATCACTGCACTCACATATTTGGACACTGTCACATTTATGTTAAACACTACACTTGGCACTATCCACACTGCAATCCAATTGAATCACTGCAATCCATAACAGTAGGCGTATTCTGGAATCACTGGAAAGACGGTGGCAGCGCGGCGGCGGCACCGCTAAGTGTTTATGTGTATGCTATTTTGCACATGGGATTAAAACATCAAAAAGCGTTTCATAATTGGAAATCATCGTATCATAAAAACCAGAAAAGAAAGAAAGCAAATGATTTCAAAATGAGGAATGGTGATAATTAAAATCCATAGTTATACCTCGCTCGAAACGTTACTCAGCATTGCATCGATTTCAGATATCGCATTTATGAACGTGTGCTTTAGGAAAATTGATGGATAATCGCAATTTTTTCCATGGTACTGGTAAGAGGCAATAGTATATAAGTAAGTATATATAATAGCTGATACTTTAATTTTAGGCGAAGTCTTATGACAAAATCAACAAAAAGCACCTATTTTTGAAAGCCCAATGCTGCGTCTCCTTAAAATAATCAGATTAAAAAATCTGTAAATAGAAATATTTTTATTCGTTAATACTTAACTAACATAACACTTTGATTTATCTAAAATAAAATCTTTCTTATGACTTCCAAAATAGTAGACCGTTTACCAATGGAGCAAATGAATAATGTGACGAGCTAGTCGTTCACCTGATGCTAAGCGCCACGGCCGCCCATATCAGAACAGTGTCACTCGGAACCCCAAAACAGAGTTTCGAGCGACACTGCACTGCGCACATCATCCTGAGTCCGCACAGTCTGGTAAAAAGATTACTCGACTGTGAGATCAGATCATAAAGTCTCAATTGCGCAGTAACTTCACTAGCTACAGTGCCCTTCAAACCGGAACACAGTAGTGCTTCCGCACTACTGCTTGGCGGCAGAATAACTCGCAAAGCGAGAAATTTCGCAATCCCGCCAAAACCTACAAAAGATTTTAAACAAGCCTTAAACAAGTGTTTTATTCTGTTTCGTATTGTTAAACACGCGTTTGACATCTTTCAAACCGTGTTTATGTATTTGTGGTGGTAATACGGTATATGTATGAAGTCGGTTTTTACGCTTAGCGTTTATTACTTGTTCAACAACAACTACCTAGAAGAACTTTGCAACAAAGTCCTACCACAAAGTAAAAAAAAATATTTTTAAGGCGAGTGTTTCTTTGAATCCAGATCACAGCGAAGGATCACTTTATCGATGTAGTACTCCAAATCAACTATAACAACACATTATTTTACAAATTTAATTGCGTGACTTGTATTTTATAGGCTTTTATAACCAGTTATAATATTTATTTGATATCTATCTTTTACGCGATCCACAGGAAACTCGCAAATTTTACATCCTTTATCGATATAATGGTTCATCGACTGCGGTTGAAGACTGAAGTTTGATTTATAAAGAAAATTGTGCTGTCTAGAAGTTTTACTTCAAAAAACGAAAACCAACTTAAATCATAAAATAGGGGGTAAGATGAGCTTGGTGGTCGGCAGTCGTGTTGTCTAAAAGCACACTCCTTGCTTTTTACATTTTACGATCGATTAAAATATTGTGCTTACCGGTGTGAAGTGCAGGTAGGTGGTAGGCACTTTTTATACGTAGTGTCAATTTAACAAATACACGATGTAAACATTGTAAACAAATGATAAAAAAGAACAGTAAAGAGAAATTACATCACTGTAAGTTCACAGTAAAGTTTCTCGTCACCACACGAACCAGTCACTCACTACTGGTGCAGCAAAGGGTACATCTTGTTTGAAACTCATTAATTATAATAGGCTTGCTACATTTCACATTAAGCACTTTTTTTATTTGCTTGGAATAATATATATATTACTTATATTTTTTTTTTTAATGTATACTGTCCATTCATTTATTAAATGATGTGACGAGCTAGTCGCTTACGTGATATTAAGCGACACGGCCGCCTATGGGCGTACAGTACAGTGTCACTCGGAACTCCAAAATATCAAGTTTCGCGTGACACTTCACTGCGCACATCATGCTGAGACATCAGCATAGTCTAGAAATAATTATATTTCAAGGCACACATAATTATTATGATACGATGACGATAATGTAGCTTAGCTTGGAAAATACTTACGATAGGTGATAACGTGAAGCGGAAGAGGGTGCAGGAACCGAATTCACGGAGGACGAAGAGCCAGAGTACCCCGAACCGGCAGGAGAAGAGCCAGCAGACGGAGCGCCTGCCGTGGATGGTATCGCGGCCGGCTCGTAGTACTCTGTAGTGAGCGTGCGGTCATCCAACACGTGCTCTGCATTATGTGCTTTTGACGCTGATTTGATGTCCATAAAGGCGACTGCAGCGCATACTCCACTAGCACCGGTTGCACCAACGCCTGCACTGGCGCTTTCTGCTCGTCCCAATAGCTTGACATTCTGGACTCGGCCATAGCTGTGAAAAAAATTACGAGGTCATACGAAGTGCCTGCCTGGTACCGGGCCCATTGTAGCGGAATAATCCGGAATGTAAATTTAATCCAAATCGTTTATTTGCAAATAAAACACGGTTGTCGAAATTCATACAGATGGTAAGTACTTAAATAATTTGTTCCGTTGTCCGTTTTTTGCCATCACAGCAAATCTAATACTGACCTTTGTCAGCATGAAACTACGATCACTAAAAATAAAACTCGATAAAATAAGCCAAAATATCAAAAACAAATCACGAAACTAAAATAAAATAACCAAAAATTATTGTGGTAAGCATTTCAATATTAAGAGTTAAAAGTATGAATAAAGAATTTAGAGTCAACATTATTAATAGTCATAATATAGTAGTTTTTTAAATAGAACAATCAGTGTATACTAGGCATTTAAAAAAAAAAAATTTTCTTCTTGGAACCAGGCTCAAAAGTTTCGTTTAGATGCCAAAATAGGCCTCTGAAAATATGAGCCCTTAATATTAATATTAAGGTGTTCCGCATCGCACTTTTCAATTTCCCATAAGAATAACACAGAAAAAGATTTTTTTTTTCTAATTTTTGTAACTACTGAACCATAAATTTTTCTGCAAATCCCATTGAATATTTTTGTAGAAAATTTGAACTCTCTACAAAAAAGTACTGACTAATCGAAAAATCAACTCATTCAAAAGTTATTGTTCGTCGATGTGTTCGTCTAGTACATATTGAATTCACAGATCCTATAAAAAAAAGTCAGACACTCCGCTCGGAACACGGGATTGACACGCGCGAAGCAGATACTAAAATACAAAGCAGATACTACGTCGAGTCAGTACGCATCGAACAGTTGGGTGACCGAGTACTGCACGACGCGTGAATCTCAGTGCTTAAAATATGCCGTATTGCGTATTGAAACACTGTAAATATTGTTCCCAGAAAACAAGACGAAAAGATAGAATATCGTTTTTCACATGTAAGTTAAAGTAATTTGATTATTAACTTAAATATTATGTTTCCGTGTGATATTTTACAATAGAAACACAAAACCTAAACGAGAATCGGTTAGTGTGGCCAGTCTACATTGAAATTATTTTACCTAGAAGTAAGGGTAAAATTGTAAGTTAATAAGGAGTCGTGTGTACCTACCAATTCAAAATCTATCTGTAATCTGTAAAGAAGAGTGTAATTTTTACGCAAGATTTTTGTTTGATTTGTGTTATTTTTTTATTGACGTATTATTTTTACTCATCTGTCAAAGAGGACGGGAATAAGATAGGGTAAAGGATGGCCATAGTAGAAATTCATCTGCCTCCCTTCACCTTTCCCCATTCCCATAAACAGGGTTAGAACGTAAAACCAACTAACCCGTGCGAAGCCGGGGCGGGTCAACTAGTAAATAATTAGGAGGTACCTATTGTGTAATATATTAATATTGATGATATAATAATTATGATCAAAATTAATGTTAAAAGTTATGCTCATTTCCTTATATGCACGCCTAATCAAATTGTTTCTGCACGCCTTGGTTGACTGGTAGAAAATGCTGTTAACATTAAGTCCGCCTTTGTACTTTTTATGTGCATAAGATATTAAGTAAATAAATAAATTATTGTGACTGTATAATAATAATAATATTTTTATTCTGTATGTTATGAGTGTATACAGTTTTTAGCAAAGAGTAATAATTTCATTATTATAAGTCATTATAATAACTATTTTTATAATATCATATATACATGGGTCGTTGTCATAATAGAATAGAATAAGTTTATTACCAACTAGTTGCGCCCCGCGGTTTCACCCGCGGATAGAAAGGATTTTAATTATTTGCTCATCCCATTGGAATATTTTACTTTTCCGGAATAAAATATAGCCTATATGTCAATCCAGTGTATAAGCTATCTTGGTACCGAATTTCATCCAAATCCATTCAGCCGTCTGAGCGTGAAGGAGTAACAAATATACACACATACAAACTTTCGCCTTTATAATATTAGTGTGATAGTGTGATAAGACAACGGTACATCGAAGGCACAGAGTTCACCCTATTAACGTAAGTCTATGATCGAAAGCTTATTAGTTACTTAACATAAGCATTAAATTATGAAACATATTTAGAAAATAAATACATCGCAGAATTATATTGCTAAAATATATATTTCCCTCTTCACGGAAACAGTGGGAGTTTCTCCCTATGCTAGCAACATTACACCCACACTGACGCGTGTTTGTACAGTGTTAGAAACGCTAGCTGTGTGTTGTTACGAACACATAGCTAAAAGTATTATTAAAGGTACACACATTTTTAGTTTTATTTCTTAATCTGTATTTAAAAAGCGATATGCCATTCAGTCAATAAACATTTACCAAGTCCGGAAATAAGAATGAACTAACGCACTATAGGCCAATTCCTGTGTTACATGCAGTAGTAAATTTTTGAAAAATAAATTCACTATCTGGTGTTAATAATACATTTAGTCTTAACGGACTGTTTCACAGCCAAAAGATTGATGTTTCAAATTTTTAAAATGGCAGGCAATTAAATATACACGAATAGGCTTAATTAATAAATATAAAAAATAATCTAACAAAAAGCACGGACCCAGGTGTCTGTGGAAATGCAGTATAAAAAAAATATATAAATATATACACGATTTATAATTAATATTAAATTTGAGATTTTTTCCATATATTTCATAATCGTAACGGTCATTAATACAGCGTCGCATAATTCAAGGGGTGAGAATAAAAAGGGTTTAACTATTTCGAGAAAATTGACTTTAAGCTTCAACGGCTTCATTTGTATATGCGTAATGCGTATATTAAGTAATAGAAAAGGTTTATGTAAGTTTCAGTTGCTTGAAAATGTATGAATTCTTTTTAAAATACAAAATATAGTACTAATTCGTACAATTACTGTAAAAATATAATATTTTTATGCGAAGCGAACTGTCTTCCTGTGTCAAATAAACCGTTTTAAGACTGAAAATTTCGAGATTTAAGCCTCATATCGGTATTTGAGAATGTATTATTGTAGATAATTTCACGCTGAATCCAACGATACCCATGTGTCATTTTGTACCTTCAATTATTCTCATATATGCTAATCTGGCAACAAAAAACTGTAATTACAGCGAAGCCGTGTCTTAATATCTTAATTATTAATTTATAATAAGGGCCTTGACAGCCGAACAACGTAGCATTAGGACATTCATTCATTTATCGTTCATGTTTCTTGATCATCACTAAAGATTTTATCATAGTGAGCGTCTAAACACTGCGTAACTACGCTATATTTTGTAGCTGGATCCGTATTTTAAGATGTTGCGGGATTGTTATAGTGTGCGTTTACATGGATAATATTTCGATTTGCGCGTCGGCTATGCGGTGTTTACCTCGTCCCCCGTAAAAATCGGCAAAATATAATGTTTGCGGATTGTAACGTTAACATCCCTCTACTTTGAATGCTCGAAGTGGAACGAACAATAATGTACGGTTTTATTGCACAGCCTGGAATCCATGCACATGATATTGAAATAACGGGACGTGCAAAACAAGTCGTACAAAATTGGCTGCAAAAAATCGACATATTTCACAGGGTTGTGCAATACAGATCGCCGTACACAATTACAATTAGTAGTATATTATATGTAGATCAGAAAACTATTTTATTTTATATTGTCTGTTAATAGGTATTAGGTACTTTGACCTAAGATAAGCACATGGCACATGGGTACGTTAGTGTACTTTTTTTTTGGGAACTGATTTCTCTTATTAGAGCGTGAGAGATTTTACTGACAGTGTCGAGTAGCATTGTTCATGTATAAAATATTAATTGAATTTTATGAATTTAGTACGTTGAGATCTTGTTGCTGATACCTGTAATAAAAATGATTAATTTTAATTATTTGTTACTGTTAACAAGAAGCATGAGAGGGAAGTTAGGGTTAGGTTACCTGAGCCGAAAGCGGCTTTCGGCACCGGTATATTATACCAGCGTAACACAATCAGACACCGACCCCGCCGGCGAGGTCGACGTACCCCCCGTAGGTGAGCTAGAACGGTCGCGACCTTCAATAGGGTCCACTCTTCCAGTGGACGTAGTCTTCTCGATCCTCTTATCCCGGCAACGGCCCAAGCCGAGGCCCGTATCCCAAGGGTGCCCTTGAGCTAGTTGCCTCCCACTTTTGTAGGCTGGGCGCCTAAGCGAAGGTGACGCTGTAAAGGTCGGTAGAGACCAACAGCATTAGCTCGTTCAAAAAAAAAGGAAGTTAGGGTAAATTAGACAGGACTTGGGAGGAAATTGAGGTAAAAAGTAGCATATGATAATACTGTAGGTACTTGTCTATGAAACTAAATATCTCTATCATCGTGGTGCGATCCGGCCACTGAGAATATATATTTATACCCGTACAGACGCACCGCCCGGGGTATTGTATCTTTATGACTAAAGTGCGGAGTGTATCAGGCCTTACAGTACTCACTCAGCCAGCGCTCCGTTGCGTACTGAGTCAATTTAATATCTGCTTTGTGTTGTAGTATCCGGTATAGCTTATACGGCGCAAATAGTAATACATATAGTATTTGAATAGCCTGTTAAGATCTGCTTGTAAAATACAAGTTCGCATAAAAGCCGCTAGTTGTCGATTTTTTTTAAATAGATAATCCAATAAACATTTCGAATTTTCCGAAATGTGGACGCTTTAATTCTATTTTTTTTTTCGTGCTTGTTTCTGGTCAATTTTATTATTTATGGACTCAAATGTATTTTTGGTCTACTAGGCACTTTCAAATAGATCCCTACAATACCAAAATAATAGGTTCTAAGCTCTTAATGTTAGAAGATTGAAGACTAAAAATCTAGTAGGCGAACTTTCCACTAAATTATAAAGAAATTAAATGCAACCAAGGGCCTCAAATGGTTTTAAAAACTTTTTTATTATCCTTTATTATAATGGTATAACTACGAGTTTGTATATGTTTAATATGTTTATTAACTTGACACAAATTAGGGTGTAATGGGGAAATGAAATAAAAGTGCAAGATGTGATATTACTAAAATAAATGCCAAGTTGGGTTTAAATTAATTATCTTCGTTAAGTTATTATTTCCAATTTGGACATCGGAAGGAGGCCTATTCAAGAAAATAGGGATACAATAATTATTACTTTACACATTACATTACATAAAACCTCAGCAGTCCTAAAACTGGGTAGTAAGCAGCTCATCTCAATTACAGAAAGATATAAAAGAATCTGATGCTTTGGGAAGTGGTCTTGTCTCTTTTGATATGCCATGCCATGAGTGACGCGTTAGACCTTAGCAACGCACAGACCCTTAAGCTTGCTATCTGGCTCTATCGGTTTTAGTCTAGCATTGGCTGCCACTACTTACAGTAGTAAGACTAATTAGAGACATTTTGAGCTCTTTCACGGATACTGCTATTGTTATCTAGTTTTCGGTAAAGTTCTGGAAAGTTTTATAATTGTTTCTTAAGGGTTGTTGAACTATTCGTTGTTTTTTTAGGTTATTGCATTGAGGTCGCGATGGCTGAATTCAGCGTTCAGCGTGTCAGTGCAAGGCAGCAGCCCGTTGATGAAGCCATACTCCAAGCATTTAACAAGCATCCTGCCGTGAGTGTTCTAAAACTAGCCAACAATTTGAACCTTTCCAACTGGAAAGTATGGTCAGTCATCCATGCGGACGGAAGGCATCATTTCCACTACACTCCAGTGCAAGGTACGTTTAGTAAATTATTTTAACACCCAGTATGAAATAAGAATTCAATAACCAGGTAATAATTATATGAATTTGTATTATTTTATTGCAATTATCGTGCTTTTGTCTCTTTGTAAGTTGGCGTTGGGATACCGCGAAATCTTAACTATGTCAATCGTTATTTTACAACAGATTTGGTAGAAACCAAAGTAAAATAACGCTATATATATAAAATAGCTTGATAATGAGCGACGCAAGGAGTTCTGTCGATTATTTTTAAAGTATTCTGTAGAACGACGAGTAGAAGTTTAAAATACAGGAATATGTGCGATCAGAAAGATGTTGCTTACAACACTTACGGACAACACTTACATTGCTTACGGACAACCTCAGCGGTGCTAATTTAGTAATTTAGTAAGACCCCCCAGACTTGACTTGATGACTACGGGGAAGAAATGTATACCTAAGAATACTTGGTTGCAAAAATCAACGTTGCATTCGCCAAAATGATGGTCGAGATAATGTAAAATAAATAAATAAAAAAGTAAAACTACTCAAACGGCCACAACCGAAATTCTGCGCATGTGAAATTCATAATCCTACTAATATTATAAATGCGAAAGTTTGTGCGTGTTTGTTTAATCCGCGGGTGAAACCGCGGGGTCAACTATATTATATTTCCCCATTACACCCTAATTTATGTAAAGTTGATAGATAGATAGATTGATAGAGAACTCTTGTCTCACCAATGAAGTACAAAATCAGGAATAAATATAATATTCACGAATAGTGTAACAATGGGCGGTCTTATCACTGACAGCGATCTCTTCCAGACAACCTTTTGATGGGCAGTAGCAGTAGAGAAGAATAAACGGCGGTGTAAAACAATTTATAGATAAAGTAAATAGCTAGTTAATAAGTTGTTATAATATTTGTAGTCTGATTGCCATTGCAAAAACTTCTTTGTTTATCACAAAGAAGTTTTTGAAAGCATTTGAAATCCTCGGTTAAAATTTTTTTTTTTTTTATGAACGAAAAGTTCGCCTACTAGAATATATTTTTTATTTTTCGAATATTACGAGCTTAGATCTTATTATTTGTTATTGTAGGGATATTAAAGTGTCTTGAGTAGATTAAATATACATTTGTGTCCATAAATAACAATAAAAAAGATATCAGAAATATCCACGAAAAAAAAGTGGAATCCGAGCGTAAAAATTTTGGAAAATTTGAAACTATAATAAACATAACGTTTTAAAAAAAGACAACTTAGCGGTTTTTACGCGAACTAGTATTTTCCAAGTAGATCCACCTACACCCCCACTACGTTTGGCTAACACCAAGTTAGCGTCTGTTAAAAAAATTCAACCTAGCCAGTCTTAGTTGAGTATGTGGCTGTGTGGCGTTGAATTCTCGACACAACTAACATATTATAACGAGCCGCGGCGATCGGTCGATGCTGTTGCGACGTTGCCAGCTCTATGGTCTTACAAATACAATATGGCCACACTCACCGCACCCGGTTTCCGTGTGAAACTCGACTGACTGAGCGAACTGCACGTGTATAGTTATGTATGTGTACTAAGTGGTCAGACTGGCTGCTGCGCAGAAGGGCAGGGTGCGAGGGGAAAGGGAAGGGCTAGGGTAGTGCGCCACTGGTATGGCCGTGAAGATAGAAGTCTTTCAGAAATCTCAGAATATCTGGCTTGCTGACATCGGCTAGAGTAACGGACCAGTGGCAGTGCGGTTTGCGGTGCTAAGTAAGCATGGTCCGAATAATAAAAAAAAATACACTTGTACATTTATTTAAATGTGTTGAATAGATTTTTCGATCGTGTTGATATAGATAGTAAATGGTACGCAGTATAAACGATATTTTAAGTTTAGATTTAATATAGTATAACGAGCTTCCGCTCGCAGCTTCGCCCGCGGCGTGGCCTATGGGAAAATAATTCAACCACCCATTTCACCCTCTTAAGGGTGGAATTTCGAAAAATCCTTTCTTAGCGGATGCCTACGTCATAACATCTACCTGCATGCCAAATTTCAGCCCGATCCGTCCAGAGGTTTGGGCTGTGCGTCGATAGATCACTATGTCAGTCAGTCAGTCACCTTTCGAGTTATAATATATTTAGATATAATATAATTATGTCTTCCTATTGTACCCTATTTTGATAAATTTAACTTAAAACAGGTGTAATCGAAGCTTCGGATCGGAGTTCTCTGTTCTGTATTGTGCCGGATTGCTTGCACCAGAAGTGAGAAAGAGAACTTTTTTTTTCAAACTCACATTGTAATGGGCTTGCTATATAATATTTGACAATAAGCACTTTGTAATTTTATATGCTTAGTTCAATAACTTAATTTTACGTATCTAATATAATTTTGACTTGTGAAAATGCTAAAAATAGCCTTTTTCAATAAATCTTTTGACTTTAAAAGCTTGCTAGTGTATGCATGGATTGCATGGAGACATCAATCTGTAAGGACTGAAGAGGCAGCAAACAGAAGTTTGCATAAAACATTGAAAAATTAGCGGGTTAAACTAGTGCTAAACTGCTGTTTTTTTATAGTAAAAAATCATTTGACGTTTGTCTAAGCCTTGTTTATGTATTGGTGGTAGTACGGTTAAACTGTAAAAAATGATGCATACTATTTTCGACCTTACTGATTCTTGTTAATTAAAATATTATTTCTCTCGAAATAAGATTATAAAATTATACAAATATATGATAAGTCGTAGACTGGATTGGGCGCAATAGGCAATCTATTAAATTAAAGCTTTTAAAGTAAAATGCTAGTTACGAGTACTTATTATTCAGTACGTATACATACCGTTGGCTAGTAGTCAAAGACTGAGATAAGGGGGCCGTTTTACCGTTACTGAACAGTAAATTGAATGCAATCTTCACGCTCAAGCTGGTTATAGAGCAACGTCATTGCGACGCTGATCATTATTACTATTTCAGTAATACTAAATACTAAACATGAATTCATAAATAATAATTACTCACGAGTTCATTGACATAGAAATGATAATTATTTAGAGGCAGTTCTTTAAGCAATCGATTTTACGTAGGTGCTGGTGTTGCCTGGTGTTCTAAAAACGCATCGTGTTTCAACTTTCACAAAATAGCGCCTTGCTATTTGCTGGTTCGTATGTTGAGCAACAGTCAAGTAGTAATTAATGAATGTTTGGCCCTCAACGAGCTGTGGTATTCAGTACAATGCACGCACAAATATCTTCCTTATTCTGCAGATGTCCCAAAAATTAGAGTCAAGCCCAGAGTCAAGCCCAGAGTCAAGAGGTTAGAGCATCTCCCGAATCACGGAATCATCCATTTTAGGGTTCTGTAACGAGTACTAGGTACAAACATTTTATAATTCTTTCTCTGTTTTTATATATTTTATTAATGTGTAGATTACGTTGAGCAGGCGATACCGCTAAAAAAATCAGAATTAATATATTTATAAGTTCGCCAAGTACTCTGCCTGTCTGTTTGTAACCTTTACAGTCTTATTATTTTCTAAAATTACAACGTATACTATATATTTAAAACTAGATACCTCTGTGATAAATTTCATATTTATCACAGAGGTATCTAGTTTTAAAAAGAATCTATTTTTGTTGAAATTTATGTTTTGGGAATTTGGTTGTGCCGTTAAATATGGGTCATTGAAAGGTGGTAATTTTAAAAACGAAATAATTCTACATAATTAATTTTTTTTGCTTCATTTCTGTAACACGTTTGGTTAGAAAACCATGCGTGTTAATAGCGCCAGAGTAACTTGCAGAGTACCTTCCCTAAAGTTGAAGTTATTTAGCTTCAATTACAAACAAAAGATGCACCTCACCAGTGCATCTACGGGACTCTAAATGCTAAAGGCATAGCCCGGTATGCTCTTGATATGTTATTAATCAGGAGTTGATTATTTAGACGAGTCATCTTTAACATACGAGATAGGCAAAATAATGAGAAAACCCAAGGGTCCTCTTGTCCTTTGGAGTTAGAATACTGTATACTACTCAGCTGATATTGTAGAAAATGTAATTCCTTTTCATTTGAAACCCCACGTTTATTAAATTTGGTGCTGGTATCACAATCACATCCAAAAAATTGTAGTCTATAATTTAATGACGAAGAGGAGATCGGGAGTGCAACAGAAAAATTGTTAAAATAGAAGTAGGACAAATTCAACACGGAAGCAATCGCACACAGCAGCTAGTATTTACCTATATAAAAGTTCAAAACATAGAAATTCTCTTGCGCAAATCAACGAATGAACCCTGTAGTATATTTTAAATGAGATAGCTTTTATAAGAGTGCTTGGATATAATAGAATTTAGTCGGGGACGACGGGTCGGTCATGGAACTTGCGCAGGTCGATAGAGTGAGGTTGTGGGAGGAGCCATACAGTGTGCAGGGTGTTTTATGCCCTCACCCTCACCCCACGTGAGCCCAATACAAGCCACCAACTTTCGCATTGCATAATAATGTTACAACACCCACTCCTACACTACCACCGGCAACACACCTCGCCCCAGCAGGTGGAACCGTTAAATCACCTAGTAATTGCAAGATAAGAAGTTTACATTAAATACATGGGGAAACTTTCTTAAAAATAATTATAATTTATTAGTTTTCTGTGATCGAAAGATTATTAGTACTAAATCAGTGCTTATATAAAACTGTAACCAGGCTTAATCTGTAATTGCTGTATAAATATAGAGGTAAAAACATTTTATTTTCTTATTTTTTTGCCTGTCTTTGAACACGCATCACACTGCACTACTGAACGAATTTCGATGAAACTTGTTATGCTCATGGCAAATTTTTCAGGATAACATTTAGGACACCTTGCTTTTCGCCAGAAAATCAGTTTTTAAGGTCATGCGTTGACCTTAATCTCACGCTGAGTCGGGACCTGGTCGTGACATCACAACGTTACACTG
Source organism: Ennomos fuscantarius (assembly GCA_905220475.3). Taxonomy (NCBI): domain Eukaryota; kingdom Metazoa; phylum Arthropoda; class Insecta; order Lepidoptera; family Geometridae; genus Ennomos; species Ennomos fuscantarius. The sequence continues at coordinate 8,292,705 of HG992039.1, forward strand.
TTATTTTGTCTATTCTCTAATTTATACTGTATGTCTCCTATATTGCATTGTAATGTTGATGTCCTGAATAAATGTCGATTCCAAATTTCTTTTTTTTTTAATTGGCCAAATGCGGAATTTTTAAATTTAATTTGAAATGAATTTATAAAACAGTAAAATAAGTTAACAATGGTGAACGAATTATTTCATCATCTTGAAAAATGACAATGTCATACAAAAACTTGGCGTGCTTTACTTGCGTAACGTGTCCGTACGTTACGATAAGACATTGCCGGTAATGAAGATGAAGACTACTACTTCTTGTGTCGAAAGGTAGAATAAAAAGATATCGGATGGCGAAGGCAGGTAGTTAGAAGGGAGAGAGAAAAAGATAGAGAATAAGGATGAATAGATAGGACGGTGACGAAGGGAGGCATGTGGGAACATGTCTCCCTTTGCCGTCGCATTTGCGTCTTTTCCTTCTTCTTGAGTTAGTGCGTATATAATTTACCTGTGCAAAGCCGGGGCGGGTCAACTAGTTTAGAATAATAGGGTATTATTAAAATACAGGTGCGAGTTTAAAAACCTATGCCTATTACATACGCAGAAATGCCTCGCAGGCTAGGTTTATAATACACAGTACCAGCAACAGTACAAGTTTTTTGATACTTAAATGCAGTCTCATGCACCACATCTCTATCACGTGTAATTTTATGAAATCCTTAATCTTTTATAATGCCTTTCAAACTTGTAACATTTGCCAATGTTTTTTATTCAGAGCAATGTATTTAATGCTGCTAGCAATAGTGTATATGGTACTTTTTGAAGGAACAAATTATTTTAGCACTTATTCACGTTCACATAACGAATGACATGAATGTATATGGTGTATATGGTACTTTTTGAAGGAACAAATTATTTTAGCACTTATTCACGTTCACATAACGAATGACATGAATTTAAACCATTCAAAAAAGATGTTTTTCAACGTAAAACTAAAGTATAATATACTATATGAACATTTTATAATGTTTTATGATTTCAAGAAACCTTGTCCAGAGATTCGGTACAATTGTAAACCACGAATTAATTCATTCATACTGAAATCTCGATTTACGTCTACTCAAAAGTAAACTATCCATTTATACTTTTACTAAACATACACACAAGACTAAGTCATGAATCAATGCCTACATTTTTCGTTTTTGTACCCCTAATGATATTTGATTTTAATGATTTTTTTTTATGTTGTCTACACAGTTAAAAACTAGAGTTTTCGCAATATCTTACTAGATAAAAACACGTTAAGTGACGAATTTATTGTGTCAAAATTGTGACTAAACTATGAAAAGCTTTATATTGTGATATTATATGGAATATGACAATATATACACACATCACACACCAATCACCACATGTTCACATTCCTTTAAATTTTTGCTTATTGCCCATACTCAAATCGTACTTTTTCCTTTTTTTTTAATTATACCTACGCATTTTTATATTGAATTTTCTTAAAAATATTATCTTTGTTTAAAACTTAATCATATTTGTTACATTGCTTATAGGAACTTTACTGTCCCATTTACAGAGGAAGGCGTTGACATCTGCGAGACATGCCCGTTTTCACCAATGACTCCTTAACTACTACGTAACTAAGGTTCCCTTAAGCTAAGGGGTCTCTTAGAACAGTCACTTACCTAAATACATTCTCACTAAGCTAAAGGATACCTAAGTAAGGGCCACTTACGTAAGTATCCGAAAGTAGGGATTCAATAAACGTACACCTACCGATTAAGTTATTTTACTAATATTATGGAATAATACATGAAGATTATTGAATAATTTGCTTTATTGTAGGTAAAATATAGTTTTTTTACCAAGATTGCGATGTAAAAACTAAATACTAATACATAAAATTATGGCTGTATACTGCTGAATACCATTGCTAAAAAAAATTGACGTGATGAAATAATGACAAGCGACAGCAAATTTTTAGGTTAATTTTGCGTGTGATTATTTTCTATTATTATTAATAATAGAAAATAATTAACATAAATAATAATTTTTATGATTATTAATAGTAATAATAATTTATAATAATAAAAGTAATAATATTTATTATTGATAATAATAATAACGCCCAACGATCTCATAGATATACATATTATAGGTACCTACCTATAATACTGATGCTAACTAAACAAAATTATTAACTCTATTAATTATTCTATTTAATGAATTTATTATTCTTATTATTATTGTAGAAAAGTAAGTAATAGGTATTTAATTTTGATTGGTATATGTACGTACTTATCTATATCTATAGCATACATTCATACAAGTATATTTTTTTAATTATTTAATAGGTAGGTACAACATAAAGAAGGTAAGAAGTAGAAATACTTAATTAACCTGTTATCTGTATATTCCAAGTGATGTTCTATTTTCACTAACAAAAATAAAACCCCATCCTTGGATAACCTAAATCTTTTGAAGGGATTTTGATCGTCATATTTCGTGAAAAAACTGATCTTTCACTATATATGCATGGCCGTTATTAATTCCACTGTTTCAGTAGCTTCCAAACTCCCAAAAACCTCTGAAAGACTTTCCATTTCCACGAGATTACAAATATTATGTATGCATATACAATAACTGTCACTTAGCACTAAGGGGCCGAAATTCGGCCCCCTAATAATAGGGGATCCCTTAGGACCTTAGGTGTCCCTTAGATGTTGGTGAAAACGAAACTACTGATAGGTGTCCCTTAAAATGTCTTAGGGGCTACCTAAAATTTAGTGATTGTCGGTGAAGACTGCCAACAGTCTCTTACATCTGTAGGTGTCATCGATTCTCGTTTGCTTTTAAGTGAAACTATTTTGATTCCTAATAAATACTTAATAATAATAAAAAAACGTGGAACGACAGTTGTGATCGAAAATAACGAAAAAAATCGATAATTCTGTCTTTGTCAGTTATTTTGCAATAGGTAATTTATTTTTAGATATATATTTTATAGTTACTAAATATTGATATAAGTGTCGAAAAGTCCTTGCGTCTCGAAAAATAATCCATAGAATACAAATAAATAAGCCTGGTTTAGCATTACCTCTTTACAAGGCTACGGGACGTTCGTACGGGAAAAAATCTCAAATGCGTACAAAGCGTTTTGATTCCTTCGGTGTTTGGAACACTTTAATAGCGCCACTGTTTCCTGACAAATATAATCTCGGAGTTTTTAAGGCAATAATGAATCATCACAGAATTCGCCCATGTGAATCATGTGAGACCGTTGTCAAATGTAAGCCTAACGATCATTTTAAAAAGCAGTGTTTACGGAGGTTGATGATGGATTTTGGTCAATATTGTCCACGGGTGCTATGGTAAATAAACCCTTCTTAAGCTTGGATGGGCAAACTACATTACGAGTGCATTCGCTTTTTTGTGATAATTGCTTGTACTGCCAATCAGATCACAAATCGCCTGTTTCGACGTCTCGGCATACGATTTCGTAGCCAAATCTCTACTGGAATTAGTTTTCCCAACATATTATATGGCAACATTAATATTACCTTTATATGTTATATGAATATATATATTTATCACGTCTAAAAGTAATCACACTATCACACTAATATTATAAAGGCGAAAGTTTGTTTGTATGTAGGAGTAACAAACATACACATGTTTGTTACTTCACGCTCAAACGGCTTAATGGATTTGGATGAAATTCGATACCAAGATAGCTTATACACTAGATTAACATATTGGCTACATTTTATCCCGGAAAAGTGAAATTTTCCCGTGGGATGAGTAAATAATTAAAATACTATTTATCCGCGGGTGAAACCGCGGGGCGCAACTAGTTTATTCATATAATCTACAACCAGAGCATAACAACCTAACAGCTTAATAACTCTAAAAGCTGCATACCGCTCTTACTAAGCCGGTCCGCCGCGCGACACAAAATGTTTTAACTGTTATTAGTAGATGAAACGGATAGTGGTTTGGCCGGATACCGGATATTCAGCAAGCTACGGGGCTGGAGCGCCGGATATCCGGATCCAGGGAATACATATTTATATATAATAATAACATAATGTGGTACGCCTGTGGTAGCCTTGTGTAAAATAATCAAGCAATAAATCAAGCATCCGTGCGGATAGTGGTAACGGTGATAATGGTAGTTACCGGATATCTGTTTCATCTCTGTTCTGTGTTCTCAATAATGCAAGATTCCTATAGAAATTGGGACCTAAGATTTCCTTTATATATAAAAAGTTTGCAAAATCAATATTTTTTGGTATGCAAATTTAGGTCTGTATTACAGAACGATGCTCAAGCAGAGATTTCATTCACTAATTGATCACTTTATGAATGAAATCTCTGCTTGAGCACCAATCGATGACTGAACATTGTTCTGTAATACGGACCTTAGTGTGCAATCAGTACTTTTGATACTATTTTGTTTTTTATTTTTGTTTTAAAAACGGCATTTATTATGTATGCTATTAAATGCCACCCAATTAAAACCCAAAGTTATGAACTGATTAGCTTTTAGGGTTAATTTTAAAGTATTTATAAAAAGTAATATTTCATATTGGTTTATAAATGACGGAATTATAAGGTAAAAAACTTAGTTAGTAGAGTCGAATTGACTTTGATTATTTACCTAAATAATCAAAGCAAACTGAGAACCTCATCCTTTCCAAGTTTTCAATCGACTTCATATGGATGATTCGCTTAAATCAATTTTATTTTTGGTACCTCTCAGAACACCCGTCATTTATCAACCAATGAGGATTTTTTATTTTATTTTAATAGACATACTTTCAGAGTAGTACCATAAAATATTTTTATATCATTCGTTTTTTTTAAGTATACGTCAAATGATATTACGAGTGTTCCTACTTTTCCATGAAAAATAATGTTTTGTATTCCATGCATTTCCTAAAAATTGTAATTCCTGCCAAATTTGTGATATACTCTATTGCTTTTTTTAAAAGCAAAAATGGTTGTAGTTGTAAATTGTAGTACTGCTCTTTTGAACTGTAGGAGCTGAATTAGATCATCACTACGATTTGGAAACTGCCAGCATTATCATGACAAGTAACATTTTATATGTCATATTACTTATACGGTACTTACTTATATGGTATAGTTTAGTTTTTAAATCAAAAGAACTGGAATAAATATGTCTGAATATTAATGTCATTCAAGTATTATGAAATTAATGCGATTAAAATTGGTTTAACCCCCCTTTTTAATAAGCATTTTATTAAAATCGATTGTAAATACAAAGGGGAATAATTATACCTGCAAGATGGACAGACTGGACACAGTTGCAAAAAAGTTTGTGCTCACAAGGACTTCTGTTCGCAAAACTATAAGTAATAGTATCAATAATAATAGACTATTCAAATATTCTATGCTTATACGTATTATAATAGCTCTGATGCAAAATATGAAAACATTCACGTTAATGAGAAATAAAATCACAAACTATGTATATTAGGTAAGTACATAGGTATTTGGAAGACATAAACATGCGTAATACATATACGATTCTACTATCAACACAATATTTACACAAAACACTCATACAAAATACTTGCAAGTACCTTTTGTCCATTATGTATTGAAAACGTTTTGCGTATTGACACTGAAGAATTTCCATAGTCGAGTGAGTACTGGGCAGAAAAAAAAATAGTAAGCAGTATTTTTAAATGTTGTAGAGCTGGTGCCTGTGGTGCGGCAGCTGCAGTCGTTTACTTATAAAATGAATAAACATAAAATTCCCTGCAAAGGGCTACGGGCGGCGCGCGGCGCGCGGCGCATGCCCGGGTCTGCGAGGCGCGGCGCGGGTGCGGCGAGGCGGCGGCGCGTCGGCGTTGTGCGCACTCTTCATCCTCACCTCACTCCCCCCGCAGTCACGGGGTGACTAGCTTCCATCGATCGTAACCAACTGCGTCTTTCCGGCGACTAGGCGCACTTTCGATATACAATACGGATAAAACAGAGAAAATATGATGCCTAAGTCATAAGCTTTGTAATGACGATGATGTTTCTGTTAAGGACCATACTATGGTTTTTTTATCACTACCGGCACCGAACGACCTGACGTTAGCATTGGAAAAATCTGTGACATTACGTGAAATAAAATAACAGAGAGGAATAAATTCATACTATGTAGTACTAGTGGCTCTGTGAGCTGTAGAAAGTCCGTCTAGGTAGGTACCACTTTGCCAGTTAGGTACTCGTATTCTGCCGCCAAGCAGTAGCGTGCAAGCACCACTGTGTTCCAGTTTGAAGGGCACTTTGAACTAGTGAAATTACTGGGCAAATGAGATATTATGACCAAATCTCAAAGAAAAGAAGATTACTAGACTGTGCTGATGTCTCAAGATGATGCGCCGTGCAGTGTCACACGAAACTATGAGGCTTTGAATTCCGTATTATAAGAACTACGATCAGTCTCTGCTCAAGAGGTACCTATCACAGAATGATCAAATTAGTGAATGAAGTCTCCAGTTGGGCATCAATTGACAACTGAGAGAAGTTCTATAATACAGTCCTAGGTATCGGTGATTCTATGAGACTTGAGCTAATAGGTGTTCATCTCTAATATTAAGTTTTTAAAGAATATTTAGTTACTTCCTTTTTTACTTTAATGGTTAGCACTGGTCAGATAAATATGTATAATATAAAGAACAACACATATGGTCAACATTGCATTTTTCTTGTACACTTACAGAAAAAGTAGGTAGGTTCTCGATAAAATTAAACAGGGCTTGCTGAGATGGGTACCTTTTTTGAACGGCCTCATGCTATTGGTATCTACCGTCTTTTATAGCATCACCGGGCGGAAAGTAGGTACCTGTTGTGTATTCTTTTTAAATCCTCAACAGTTGAACACTACTTATCATATAGGTGCCTCCAATGATTCCCACCATTAAAAACCAAAATAACGTAGGTACTTATTTAGGTACCTAACTTAATAATATATAACATTATGTGAGTAATAATTAATTCTTAATGCCATAAAATTAAAATAAATTACAGACTTGGCTACTTGATTGATGATGAACGATGACGTAGCTTTCAGCATTTACAACAAAGACAATGCTACAATTATAAAATATAGCGATATTTAATAAGCATGAGTTTAGTTGTCAATAACTAATATAAAGTCATAAATACATACGTACATACGTAATAAGTACAGCTATAAAGTGTTTATAGATAGGTATATCTAAACCTACGAAGCATTCGGCCCGAGCCGAGCCCCGAGCTCGAGCTCAATACAATATATTTCTACAAAGTACGAATGCGGCGTTGCCAGATTTCTCGACTCTCGCCCGCCCCGCCGCCGGCCCGCCACACCGCACCGCAACCGCCCGCGTCCCACTCCCCGCGCCATGTTGTCGTCGTTCGCTCTCTCGAGTCTCGGGCCAGCACGACTGAATGTAATGTGGATAGAAATAAAAATACCTACATCAATTTACAGCCCAAGGTGAAAAGAGCCGGTGTGAACCGTTCGTTCCGACTGAATAAAATATTGTTCACGCGCTACTCGCTTTTGTAAACTAAAACACAATCACAATTTTGTCGCTTTAGCTATATATATATATATATATATTCTTATGCTGACACGTCCTTTATTAGGTATGTCGTACATATTATATTATATATACATACTATGTTATTACATACTGGCCTTACCGTATTTGCTATTCAGCAGTCAAATAATTATTATTACCTACTGATGCATTTTTTATACTTTTAATTAAAAATATTTAAACTGAGTGAGCTGTTTCAACGTCTCATGCTCATGTCGCCATTTTTTACGCTCTTTGGATGACGTTGGAGCTTATGTGCAGGTGTTTATTTATTTACATATATAACATATATTTATATATTCAATAAATAAATACTTTGCCCTGCTTTTATGGCGTAGGGGTGTAATGCAGTGCTTACCTAATTAGAAAGAAAATAATTATTGAAAAGTCAACCCCTAAGGGATTTAAATGCGACAAGGACACAAGTATTGTTTTGAGCCTCGGTTACATTAATATAAAATGGACGACTATTCTGTTAAGGCACAGATCAGAAAAAAGATGGTGGCTTCGTTCTTCGGAAGGACAGGTCATTACGCGACAATTGGTGTAGAGGATGGAAAAACAGTTCTTGGAAAAAGTTTCGGAGAAACGACCTCGCAGTAGGATCCTTTTTCACCACGACAACGCCTCGTTGCACACCGCCAGACGAACGATTAACTATTTGGCAACTTCACACGTAGAACTACTAGGTCACCCGCCGTATAGCATACATCTTACGTAGTATACATCTTACGATTATTATTTATTCCCGAAATTAAAGATAAACTTCGATGAAAACGTTTTATAGACGCAGTGGCAGCTGTGGTTGCGATACAAAAGCCCGTCAAAGTGATTTTCTCAGTAGTTCCATCGGATGTAGCGATGTATTGACGTGAATTGACATTATTTGATAAATACAACTTGTCAAGTTTAAGATTGACCCTCGTATATCATAATAAATTCGTCCAGAAACCCCCATTGAAAGTTAATTCAAAATGTAGATCAGAAAAAAAATTGTTTAGAATCGACTATTTAATATGCGGAAAATTCGTATATAGTTATGTCGTATAATTGCAAATAATAATAATTACGATGCAAATAATTTTAATTTATCACAACAGGCTGTCGCCATAAAGCACACAGAATCATACATCTAAAAATAGTAGTAAGAACAGAAATAAGTACAGAAGAATCACTACCATAGAAAACGCGTCAATTCCTACTGAAATATGTATACATACCTACAATCGTAAAAACTCTTTCACTGCAAGCCAATTTAATCCGAGTAAAGCTGCAACTGTTATGGGTGTCGCTCAACATCAGCTAACGAACGGCTAAGTCATCACGTCATTCATGTGCTTGAAAAATATGCAATGCCGCTAGAACATGCTTCGCACCGCGGCACAGGCAGCCATATTGGCACTGGCGCTGGCAGAATGAACAAAGCAACCTACAAGCACTGTAGTGTAGGTGTAGTGGTGCGTGTTTGGATCGTTATCGTTTAGTTAGACGATTTGATCTCGTATAGCGCTGTAGTGGATTTTAGTTTAAAGTTAATCAATGGAAACTATTTTTGCTTCAAATAGCTCCTCTAGTGCGTAGTACATGATGACCCTCTTTGCATTTTGTTGGTTTGAATCCCACCCAGCTATTTATAAACACATTAAGAACGAATGCCTCGGTAGCACATGACGTATACATTTTCGCAGTCGGATATTATAATTTGAAGTGGTCTAGCTACTGTTTATAAAAACAGACATTTTGTATTAAGGCAGCGGGCGTAAGGGCCGAGTCTTGCTGAATTATTTGCCACACGACGTACTGGTGGTCCACGTTTGGCTGTATTGTACAAGTTCCAGACCATACCAACAAAATAAAGCGTTTAATTGAAAATTACATTATAATAAGATAAAAAGTAGGTAACTACTCTGTGCCGTGAAAGCGGTAAATTCTCATTGATCAGCAGCAGGAGTAAACCTAAATCGCAGTGTTCGGATAGTATTCTGTGATCAGCAGAAGCGTCAAGACTTGCACTTGTTAGTTGACTCTGTATTGGAAGTTTGTATAAGAAACAAGAAATATACAAAATGGAAGAGGTATTTTATGTGTTTACACTTCGTTCAAGTAACTAATAAGGCACTTAATAAGTAGTAGGCAATATATTTTTTTGAAAATTGGCACTATAAGGAGTCGAAGAGGCGGCTAATGACCCGGTCAAATATATTTGTTGAGAACGCGAAGCGCCTTTACAATGCGACTTTCGGTCAGCTGTAATGCAATCCAGCTCCCTAATCACTGACCTGCTACAAAACGAGTTTTTTTTTAAACAGTTAGCTGGATTACAATACTGCGAATTGTACAACCCGACTGCAACATACATAGGGCACACTATGTTTCCGGAACTAGCCACTTACATAAACAATATTAAAGTAATTACAACATTTGAAAATGGAACTCTGTCTGTAGATTAGAATACAGGTTGTTTCATCTGACTGTCACTTGTTTTTACATAGTGGCGTCATTTTAGAAATTGTATGTCTACATCGCCATCCATGTAGCTCGTGAAAATTTTCGTAGTATGATTTTTTGTACGATTTTAATTGTCATTTGACAGCTCAACAGAGCTTTGCTCGGCTTCAAACTGCTTTTGGCAATGAAGCACCGTGAAAGATAACTTTTTTATGTTTCCATAAATTAAGAACCAGTTACGAGGTCAAAGATTTGCATCAGTAACCAGGGAACCAGGATCCAACCAACTTGCTGAGCGCTTGCGATTGTCAAACATTTCTCGTCGCAGGTAACAATGCGCTGCAAAATTCCTTACTCCTGTTAAGCAGTGCAGGGCACGTGTCTCGACGCGTACTTCGCGCTGGCGATTGGGTCACCCATTTGTCAAGCTTTTAGTTTTTTACTTTGCCAATTTGACGAAAATGGAGTAATATTGTTATGATACTGTAGTCGAAAGCTGTTGCTAATTCAGCCGTAGATTTGAGTATCATGAGCTTCCACAGTCGTCTTTAATTCGTCGTTACGGGGTTCAATTTTCAGGTCGAAATTTCCAGAACGGAAGTGGGCAAACTAATAACGGTGATGGTGCGTTCGTTTGTAGTGTTAGCTCTGTAAACGTCATTGATGTTGCGTGCAGCTTGTGCGGCGTTGCTGCCACGACGGTACACATATTCCATAATTACTTGAACTTTCAACATATTCATGATGACGAAAAAGATTCAAATGCGATGAATACATAACGCTAATCAAAAAACAAACGCATATTATGAAAAAAATATGTTTATAAAATAACATAAATAAATAAGAATTCTTAGCCTAACATAAAATATTTTGATTTGAAATGGCCAGTACTGCAGAACGCCAATTTCATAGGTAAAAACCTATTAATCATTTGTATTGTATTGTATATATCAATGTACTGATTTAAATTGAAAATGTTTGAGGCTGTGTCCCCCATTGTCTGTGTTTCATAATCAGTTGTATAAATCATAATGTTTTGGTAATTTTTAGGGCCTAAAATTAAACAATTCCGTGTGAAGAGAGAGACCGACAGGCAGTTCTGCGGAGTCCGATCTGCGCGGGAGGAAAAGACCGTCACATCAGGTCGACGAACCCACAGCCGACCGCCGCCGTTGGCGGACGTACAAAAATAACTAACAGATACTCCGCGGCTCTGTGGTCGCATCAAGTATGTTTTTCAGTATTTTAATGAATCAATAATTAATAGTACAACAATTTACATTGATACGAATATGATAATATAATACATTTTTATTATGATGATATACTAATTTGCTTGTTTTTTTACAATTTCCCTCATTATTTTTACCAGGGGCGCAAAAATTATCATCTCATAAAATTGAAAGTTCTGACCTGAATGACTTATATATCAACGCACATTCTAAACCACTGGTCCTAGAAACTTGAAATTTGGAGGGTGTGTTCTTTGTAAAGTGTAGGTATCCACTAAAAAGGGTTTTTTGAAATTCCACACCTAAGAGGGTGAAATTGGAGGTTGAATTATCTATGAAAAAAAATCTTCTTGTTTCCTATAGGCCACGCGGGCGAAGCCTCGGGCTGAAGCTAGTTTATCATAAGGCGGTTAATCTCTGGTGTTTTTTTACTTTTGACAAATGATAATCACGAAATTTATTGTTTTGCAAAATGGAGATATCCCACCAAAACATGAAAGACATTTTAAGGAATCCTTTTCTAGATCGTCTAATTTTTGATTTCATGATTTTGGTTGGCCAGTGAGACGGCTGGAACTAGCGGTTCCACACTTCTTATTGTTGGGTTACTTCAAGGAGCTGGTCTACGTTAACAAACCACAGACAATCCAATCTCTAAAGACCAACATTCGTCAAGAAATCGACTAAAAATCTTTAAAAAACATGATGCGAAATGTCATAAAAGAGCAAATTTACAATCAACTCTGGTGGCGGCCATCTATCAGATAAAATTGATGAAGTGAAATTGATTGCATCAAATAAACATACGAGTATGTTACAATTTTTTTTAATTGTTTTGGAATTATACCTACTAACTGAAGATCGATGATATTCATTGATTTCCTTGAACTTATTACCTATTTTGTCAAATTTTAAAGCGGCTACATACATACAATGTATTCTGCCTTACCAATTATCATTATAATCTGTTTTTGATGGATCCGCCATCCACCAGGATGGTCATGCTCTCCGTAGGTGATTGCAATTACGATAAGGCGCAAGGCGCCCCAATATTTACCACTTTTCTCTTAATTTACCCTCACGATTGTAACAACAAAAAATTGTAGTCAGATTGCATCATGAGTAGGCCACGTATACCTATTAAGTTGTACTGTAACCTACAGTTACAAGGAAAAACTTGTTGAGATTATATTTTTTATTAACTCTCACCCCATCCTATTTTTGTAGCTCTATCATACTGGTGTACCTATCTATTTTTAGCTCTATAATCCTAAATCTTCTAAATAAAATAACGATAAATGTATATTTTATTATCAAGATGAAGAACATAGTTCAAAATAAGAAAGTTACATTAATTCCAATATGACGTAATTATATTATATATATTCATATATGAATTATATTATTATTAATAATAACCTAATCTTGCACCCCCAAAAACATTGAGACGTCGTTAGTGTCAAAAGAAAGGGCTCACCAAATACATTCTAAATATATATAATTTCCATAGAAAATAGGGTTTTTCTATGTTCATGATACTGTATATATGGATATTATTTATAAAACTAACTGCCCTGCCCGGAATTTACATCCGTCCAAATGAAGAAACAAGAGAAAGGATGAAACGTTGAATGGAGGCAGGTGTGCTATCTCAAACATCTTGTAGTGGAATTGACAAAAGCTTGTCAACAGGCTTGCAGAGGAATAACTACAACCGACCATTCAAAAACGTTTGTAGAGGCTGAGGTCCAGAGGTGGTACATCATCAACTTCCTACAAAAGATGCCACATTTGCCCAAGGTCAAAAGACAAACAAATAAGAACTACAAACATAATTGTAGCAACAAACAGGTCTGTCATGACCATTCTATCATAACATGTGTAGCATATAAAGATCTAAATTATAAATCAGTTGATGTTTTTGAGTAAGTTCTAAATATATATTGATTATAGATACTGTTGTCTTTTAATTTCTTATTGAGACTTCCTAATTTTCCCAAGAAAATATTCAATTATGCATTCAAATATTTGAAATTTAGTTTTTAAATGGTGTGTAATTTTTTAGTCACGCGTAATTTTTTTTAAACTTATTATAAAGTTAATGACCCACCCATATAGATAGATAGATATATACCTATTGACTGACAGGTGTGACGAAAGATTTTGAAATCCTTTTCCGTAATGTGGGTATACATTTACTATTTACCAAAAAACCTTTATTTCGGCAATAAACTTAAGTTTAACGGAGATTTCATAATTTTTTTTTTAATACGGCGCTAAAACAGCTCGCAGGTGTCATGGCGTCGGATCTGACGTCACGCCTAGGTAAACATGTCATTGTGTCTACGCGTAGCGAAGAAAGTAAACAAATTATTAACTTAATTCGTGTAATTACAATGAATACCAAAGTTTATAAGCGTTGTGCAGCACCTCAGTGTAAAACCACATCAATTATTTATTTATGTTCCAAACAAGAATAATATATAAGTAATATAATATTTCTTTATGCTCTGGGCAAATCTTGCACTTTACTGTACAAAATGTTTCTTTCTCAGTTTTTTCTCTCTTACCAGGAGCTTCTATGGAGTTGTGGAAACAACACGAAAAGAAATGTTTCACAATAATTATGCTACTTTCCCACAATCATGTCTGTAATACAGCACTTTACGAATAAAATGCCACCAATTTTATGCACTAACACTGAAAATAACACAAGTTTTGGAAAATAAATCAATGCGGTGATGCGATCTTTTTCGTTTTCCCGCCAAAACTCCAAAAGCAAGTTTATTTTAAAAATAACCTATGAAAGTAAAATAAAATAATCTCACATGAGGTCGAAATATATCTAATTCTTGTTTATATTAGGTCTTTACCTATGAAATTGCCGTTTTGTTTGAAAAAAGTTAAAGTATTTTTTTTTTCGAACTTATTTATTTCTTTTATTCAAAGTAATCACCCCTGCAATCAATGCATCTTTGCCAACGCTGTGGCAGTTTATGGATGCCCTTCTTGAAAAAATCAGCAGGACCTGAGACAACAAACTCTTCAAAGGCGTTTTGTACTGCCGCTCGGGAATTGAATTTTTTTCCCGCTAAAAAGTTGTCCAAATTTTGGAAAAAGTAATAGTCGGTAGGCGCAAGATCTGGTGAGTATGGCGGATGAGGGAGAGCTTCCAAACCCAACTCATGCAGCTTAGAGACGGTCTGTTGTGCAGTATGGGGTCGCGCGTTGTCGTGAAGTAGCAGTGGAGACGACCGATTGACCAAAGCTGGTTGCAGACGCGCGAGTTTCGCCATCATTGTGGTCAGTTCTTCAATGTACACATCTGCAGTAATACTCTCGCCGTTTTGTAAAAAGCTATGATGAATCACACCAGCACTAGACCACCAAACTGTGACCATCACCTTTCTAGGGGTCATTTTTCGTTTTGCACATTGCTTTGGTACCGAACCAGGATCTAACCAACTTGCTGAGCGCTTTCGATTGTCAAAAAGAATCCATTTTTCATCGCACGTAACAATTCGGTTCAAAATTCCTTCATTTCTGTGCCTGTTAAGCAGCGCAAGGCAAGTCTCGACGCGTACGTTGCGCTGGCGATCGTTAAGTTCGTGGGGCACCCATCTATCAAGCTTTTTTATCTTGCCAATCTGTCGCAAATGGACCAATATTGTTTTGATGCTAACATCAAAAGCTGCTGCCAGCTCAGCTGTAGATTGAGATTCATCAGCTTCCACAATCGCCTTTAATTCATCATTGTTGACCAAAGTTTCCGGACGACCACGAGGTTCATTTTTCAAGTCAAAATTCCCAGAACGGAACCGAGCAAACCAATAACGGGTTGTACGTTCGTTTGTACAGTTCTCTCCGTAAACGTCGTTGATGTTACGTGTCGTTTGTGCCGCGTTGGTGCCACGACGGAACTCATATTCCATAATTACACGAAATTTCAAAGTATCCATTATGAGGAAAAATGTTAAAATGTAATGAAAATACAACGCTAATCAATAAACAAAAGACTTATATTATAAATAGAATGTCATATTTTTAAAACAAAATTAATTTGAATTTAGAATTCATAGCCAATCAAAACTTTTTTTTGTTTGAAAAAGTCTGTACTGCAATACGGCAATTTCATAGGTAAAGACCTATTATTTAAGTTCGTTGTATTAGGGTAAAGAATATTATGAGTGAATACAAAATTTTATTTACAAGAAAGTTTTCACGTTTCTAAACTCAGACGATCAAAATTCCTTATTTGTTGCGAGTAAATCGCCCATCATTAATACATACAGGGAGTAACAAAAACCCTGTTAAATAAATGAAGTATGTGTACAGATCATTACAAGTAGTCACATAAAAATGTCTAACAATACCTAAGTTATACGTATCTGAAGTTACACGCAGTATCTAAACACAAAAAAATAATACCATTTCCCAAAAATGTTTATGACACAAGCCGTGCCTATTTTTAAATAGCTAAGTAACTAAGGGAAGAGCAAACGCGGAACCGACAAACGGGGGCCGCCTTTGTCGGCTCTTTTGTAGGATGCCGCTCCTGCACCTGTGTGCCTACGGGGAAATGGGGTGCGCGGGCGGCGCGGCATCACTCGGCATAGGCGCGGCGCGGCCCGCGGCTTACACTCAGTCGCACGTGCTCTCTCATGCAATTTAGTCGTTTCCAGTTTGATCGTCGCGAATTTAGTGTCGAGTGTGATGTCGTATTCTAACGACGAATACTACAATATGTTAATGTGCCTTGGTAGAAGCATTTGTGTGATGTGTTTTTGAAAGCTCTTTTAAGAGCTAAAAATGATGTACCTATCTTGTTTCTTAACAATACAAAATCACACGTGAATTCGATTGTTTAGCCTTTGCTTGACGTAAAATGATTAGAATATGTCAGTGCGGCAGAACGGCACGCAGCACTTGTGTGCTTACCACTATTGGTCAAAGAGACCTTTTACGTCATTAAGTTACGGTCTCGCAATCCTACAACGTTGTGGTATGTGGTATAGGGCACATAAACGTATGGAAAACGCATAAGAAGTAATCTGTGGAATGGCCTCTAGTTCCGTCGCAGTAGGTATGCGCGGTGACTTAGCGTAGCATGGCGGGTGGTGCGGGGTGCGGGCAACAGGCAGCAGGCTGCGTCGGTGGTGCAAGTACCTATGTTGTCAATATCTGAGGTCGTAAACATTTTTAGTAACGGCATAAAAGGTATTAATAAAAAGCACACGTAAGTTTTGTATGTCTCGTATTTAAATAGAACTAGTATTACTACAACCTTGAGTTGACACTGGATACGCAGCTCGCGGATATAACAGGGTTTTTGTTACACCCTGTATAAATCCTAGGCAAATTTGAGCTATTTTCCTTAATAAAGCTTGGTTCCATTGCTACAATGGAGAGGAGTCGATAAATCACACGTAAAAGAATACAAAATTACTAAATTTATCCAAATGCGTATATTCACAACAGCAAAAATCTATGCGTGACGTCATGCGCTGTGATTGGTGTTTCAGTCAAAATGGCCGATTGCAGTATTTTAATGTTTTATTTTATTGAAAATCTAAGTAATCTTATTTTTTTTAGTAAATATAAACCAGTATTTTAAATTTACTTAATATAAATTTTACCCTATAAACACTAAATCGACCATATTTTGATACTGTCGTCATGCCTATTGATCTCAGCCGTCAGGCATAGTGGGTAAAAACCAAGTATGGGGGTGAATAAGATGGGTTGGGTGAGTACAAGAAAAATCTGACATTACCAGAGTCGTCTCCAAGGTGGAACTGGTCAACGGTTCTCGGAATCTACAAATCGGATGGATGTTCTGTTCGAACTAAAGTTGTATAAAACCCCATTAAAACCCCAAACCCCAAAAATGGAGTTTCCATACAAAAAAATAAACGTTCCATACATGGAAACGCTTATAAATCGGAAACCGTAAAAGTTAGGTGGGGGGTGCTCGACCAAATATCATAGAGGACAATGGGAGAATTCCGATGGTGTTTATGAAAATCCAAGATGGCGGATTTAAGTTGGCGGCCATTTTGAAAGTTGGTCCGATCCGACTGATTTTTTGCATCGGGGCGTTTGTTGAGGCCTCTGATTCCATATTTGAAAAATATTTTTGGATTCCGTCATTCTAAAATTGTATCTTTAGATACAATTTTGACCGCCATAAAATTTTTTTTTTACATTTTCAACGCATTGTTTCTTGATACCTATGGGAAATTTTGCAATTGATTTTTTTTTAAAGTTTGTATAGAAGTCAAAATTCTAAATGAAAAAAAATTAGATCTGGTCTTCCGACCTTCCATCATCACGACCATCAACGGCCTGGCTAAACTATATGAGATGGGTCATGTGCGTTTTAAGAAAGGTATAGCAAACCCTAGGACGATTTTAGAGCAAATAAAAAAAATCTAAATGGCGGAAAAAAAATCCACCATACAAATTTAGACCGGAAATGACGCCGTAACCATGATACTTTAGTATAAAGAACTCAAACTAATATTGTTTGGTGTGGTGGTTACGTATTCTTCTAGTCTCCTTTGTCAGGCGTGTTTCTCTATATGGTGCGGGGGACTCCAAGGAAAACTAGGTCTTACGGTAACAGATAAATATACATTTTCAAGTTGATATACGTAATTGGTTACACTACAACATGACGCGGTACTGGTGGAGAGACGACTGAGGAGAGGCCATAGCGTCGCGGTCGCCACGTGCAATAATTTCTGCCGTGTTAGCATTCTGTACCCCTACATTTGGGAACCCAAGGAGTAGATTGCGAAGTAATTTTTTTTTCATAATGGCGGAAATTTTAGTCTTGGCGGAAAAAAAAAGTTTCACCGAACCGGATGAAAATCGATATCTTGGAAGTCCCCAATAATGCATTTTAAGCATTTTTCAATATGGCCGCCATACAAAGGTACTTTTATCGAAATTTACACTTTCGTTTTTTGCTTATACCACTAAAAATACACCGATTTCTGAAAAAAAAAAGTCCTGACTGACTTATATATATCAATGCACAACCTAAACCGCTGGTCCTAGAACCTTGAAATTTGGAGGGTGTATATTCTTTGTAAAGTGTAGGCATCTACTAAGGGCTTTTCGAAATTGAATCCCTAAGAGGGTGAAATGAGTGGATGAATTATCTATGAAAAATTTTCTTCTTCGTTTCCTATAGGCCACGCAGGCGAAGCCGCGGGCAGAAGCTAGTTAAGGTATAAAAGAAATAAGAACTCTATTTTACTCATGACTTTATTGATACCATTATCAAAAATCGGTGGTCAGACTCATTGGACCTGTTATAGTATTATTACATAAGTATAATAATTGTATAGATGTCGCAACACAAACTCATAATTGGTCCAGCTAAGAGTTATATGTGGTGTAACTAACACAACTGTTTTATATAATTATATACACCTAAAAGTGCATAACCTCTCTAAGCTTACAAACCTTCAAATGTGGTACTACAGTGACTTCCGATACATTCCAACTTTAATTTCCAATTAATAGTAATAATTCAATTTGCTTATATTTTTAGTGTACTTACTTATATGTATAGTGAGCTCAACTTTTTTAAATAAAATCAGACTGAATTTTCAAACATGACTGTGGCAAAATAAAATGTAATTTAAATCAAAAGCACTAAGGAGTATTGATATCAACTTCGAAGCAATTCTGTTTAAAAAGTTTTATGCAAAATTTTAAGTAGATTGGACAAAGGAATCATGATGTCCCAAACAAACTTTGCCATCGTTTTCACCCCCTTAGGGGTAGAATTTCGGAAAATCCTTTCTTATTATATATATTAAAGATGCCCACGTCATGTTAAGAAAACACCTTCCATGTTTCAGGTCTCTATGTTCAGCGGTTTAGGCTGTGTTGATCCATCAGTCAGTCATTCAGGAGACAAAGCCTTATATATGTATAGAAGATACACAAGATATATAATTAAAAAATTGAAATCCAACTATGATCAAACTAAATTACTATGATAATGATAATTATGATAAATATAATGTTATTCAAGTGTATAAAATTTATATGAGGAAGTGAATTTTTAATACTCGATAAAAACATATACCCAAGTTTAAAGTGTGTCTGTCGGTGGAATCGTAACTCCCCAACAGATGATTGTCATCTGTGTAATCAGACGCTTAAAGACTCACTAAAGGTCTAAAGACTCTTTTCTAGTGTAGTAGATGAAGGGATGTGAGCAACTTTCACAGGTCTGATTGATTCTAAATTTGGTATTCTGTTACTTCAATGATAAAATACAAGAACATGGTAACCTGGAATCTATGGTAACACGGAATCTGAAGGACACAAACTTCTCACCAATTTACAACAACGGACTCCTGTTTGAGGTTGGTGGAATGGTTCAATGAATAAGGTTATAGAGGTTAGATAGTATACATATTAACCAAGATTTTAGGGGATTTTATCGACCGAGCAAGCGCGAAGCGTCTCTTTTGTAGCTTGTGTAAAAATGATTTCGTATATCTGTAAGGCGGATCTCCGGCTGTTCTCTTCTACAGGTCGTATTTCTCAACCATACTCGTAAAATTTTGTTTGCAGATTCGATGATTGAAGAGATTTTTTGTCGATACAGTTTTCGGAATTTAAACAAAATGGCGGTTGGGTGTAGAAAACGTATAGAATGGGTTTTCAGTCTTAAACTATGCCAAGACAGGACTCGCGAGGCCTACAGCTCAGAGAGCCAGTTATTAATTTAAGTAGGTATGTATATTTTTGACTTGACTTCTTGGTTTTGGCCTCTGCGACTAACAGACGTCGCAATTTTGCCAGTGTCACGTACTATAATAGAATAACAAGTGATGGAGAATAATCTGTGTGTACGTAGTAAGTACGGTGTATAATATGGGAGAATCAAACTCCGGCCTTCAGATTCAAGGGATTTTTATCTACAACAAATAGAACATCACATAAGCACAACACAATCTACATAAAAAAAAATATATACACTCAGGGCATAACAAATATAAAGATTTAAAGTTATTTACCGATATCGTTTAAAAAAAAAATTATAATTTTAATTTATTATTTACAATAAATTTACATAAAAAATAAACAAAAGGGGTATGGGAAAGTTGTATATTTTTGTTACCTTTGCCACTAGGGCTACACAGTTGCGCACAAGTAGGTACGTAGGCATACCGATGTCTAGTAAATTGTGGTTTCGAGGCAACTACAATCTACGTAGTTTTCTACGATAATGAAGGAAGAGTATAGGTCATAAATCTTTATGAATTTAGTGCGATGGGTGATTTCCAGTATGGGCATATCAGAATACTTTTCTTTGACATACGGGAAAACTGTATAAGGAACCTCATTTGGCGTAGTTATATTTTTGGTAAATCGTGAATTCTCCACGGCAATGAGTTGTTTTGACAAAAACAAAATTAATGCTGTTCGACTGTTTTATGTAAGAATCGTTTCATAGTATAGGAAGAAAAAATAGAGTAGTAGAAGTTAGTCTGTGTGGTGAAATATTACAAGTATAAGGAAGGAATAATACAAGGAATTTTACAAGTTGGTTAACTCGTAACAAGTTTAAATGGATTACAAAGTTAGCTTGAAACAAGTTACAAGATAACTGGATTCGGTAATAAAGAAAATACGCTTCAATTAAATCAACTTTATGCGTATTAGATAACGTCATGATGAATTACAAACAAACTGATAATAACAAATGAAAGTAACGTACTAGTCTCTCCTAAGTGGTCTGTGGTAATGTAAAAAAAGAACAAAAATGTTTGTTCTAAATTTAAAATCTTATTTTTAATTTAAAGAACTCACAAGAACATGGGTATACCTAACACAAGAATATAGGTCCTGCAAAAATGTATAGGTGCAAATAATATCTCTTTTTAAATTATGGAACATTTATTGAATATGTTTGTTCTTATCAGTGATTCAGTACCTATGTCCTTTGCGATTGACATCTTGTTAATAGGATAAGTAGTGTAGGAGATTCGAGGGAACATATATATATATATATATGAACATAAATATATGTATTTTCAAAACCGTAACTCCTTTTTGCAGATGTCGGATAATAAAAATTTTCGAACAATTCTGGCATGTTATTACATCGTAAATATCGTGATCGAATAGTTTTTACTCTGTCTTGTTTCAGTAGTGGGACAAAACAGAAATGGGTTCTGGACTTTGAATTAGAGCATCTTAGAGTGCGCCTACACCTATAGTATAGCACTACGAGTTGACAATACCAAAAACAAGTAGGATATTGTTTTTAAAGGCATTATAAAATTATCGCTGGTATTTAGTAAGCTGTAAGCGGGATATCTCGACCACTGACCGGTGAAGACAAAAATAAATACATATGTAAAGGCATAAAAATACGTGTAAAAATGATAGTTCGAGGATAGAAGGTTCCTGCGTTACTTAGTAGTGGGTACGTATTTACGGCTTATTCCCTGAGTAACTCGGTACACTAAGCCTCCGTCCTGTAAGACCCCAAATACGATAATTACTAGGTAGTAGTTAGTGACATTTTATTGGTTTAGGTTTATTTTATAATAGGTATAACCTACTTTCAGTTCACAACAAAGTAAGTAGAGGAATACCTAGTTTCTTCCTATGTATGTGACCGTTGGGTGTTATTATTGATAAATTACTTGAACTTAACACCACCAGAAAGGTACACAAAATACAGATACTTACAATGTAAGTAATTACACATTATTAGGGGATTATGATTCGGTTAACTTATCTAGGTGGTTAAATACCTACCCAATAGTTAAGGTAGGTGACTACATTAATAGGTACTTGTATATACCTACATACCTATTGAAATGAAATTCTTTTTATTTAAGGATAATATAATAAGTTTATAAATCTGTGGAACAATGAAGGGCCATAATACAGGAGGCACCTAATAAACATTTAAATATGCAATTACCTACCTACGCAAAAAATATAATTAAAATTGTGTGGACAAGTTAGTAATCAAGTTATTACCGTTTGAAGTGTTCCCTTATTCGATCCTCACGAATGTTATCGGGTAAATTTCCAACCCACAGATGCCGAGTCTCTCTAACCATCTTGTTTCAAACTCCACATTAGGACTCATTACCCGTTCGCGTCACTACGTGGCAAAAATCAATTTTGCACAAAAATGTGCTTCACACATTTTGATTTAATCACTCTGTTTAAATTTAGGACATTGTTTCAATCACTCGAGTTGCACTTTTGACAAAAAACAACACTATCATTCACTTCACAACATTCGCTAATATCATCACAAAATCCACACTTCACTATAAACACACCACGTAATAGACGCGAGCGTACTCTACGCAGCTCTCGAATTGACAGTGAAGCCAGCTTCGACGCGAGTTTGCCGATAAGCTCCGCCTTCTGACCGCTGCCGCGCAAAGTGGAGTAGAGTTTCCAGCGCTGTATATCATTTTACCCCTATGTTTTTTAAACAACTTTGTAACAAACGTGGTGAATGTGTACCTATAAATAATTAAAACAAAATACAATAGATAGTTAAATTTAACTCTTGGCTGTTAATGAAGTAAATTTGAAATTTCATATTACGATCTTTCAGTTTCACTGGCCAAACCAAAATTCATCAATATTAAAAAATAAACAAAGTCGGTTATTGTATACAGCACGTTTAATGCATATTAAATATTAAAACAAAGTTCTTACAAATGTACAAATAATTCATAATATGCTGCGTACGTCTACTTCGGTAAAATGTATGTTTTCATGGTCCGTGGCCAGTTTACCCGACTAATCATCGTACTCTTTCTTTATGCAGTATTTCTATCTCGCTTTAACTTGCGTCTATTGACATCAGTGTTGCAGAGTGTCGGAAAATACAAATTTGTAGGTTATATATATTAATGTGTAGAAGGTGTTTTTGTTTAGATTACTGAAGTCAGACTGAATACAGTCATTGGCACCCTGGCTCCGAATTGCCTCCTCCACTATATTAGTTGAGCTTTTATAGCCGGCTGGTATTTCTAATAACATGCATTTTTACAATTATTAGGTAGTTAGTGCTAAGACTTACTAATAATAAAATAGGTCTCATTACTTATATCTAGGTTTTCTCGTAGGCACCTGCGGGAATTCTTACTTGTAAGTACCTATGCTAGATAAACGATGCTAACGATTTATGTACACCATTATCGATTGATAATGGTGTACATAATCATTATTTTATCAAAGCTTAGATCATTGTTTTAAAAAAGGCTAACTACCTATGCAGTCGAAGATTTCAAATCGGATAAATTTTAATTCGCTCGGCCCTGTTATACTCGATCGTAGGATATGATATGTTGATATTATATTACTTTGTACATCTTGCACATAGTATTTATTACCTTGCAATTTGCATTATTATCTTGCACACCTACATATTGCATTAAAGTGAAAAGTATTATTAGATATATCTACCTATTTGTAATTGATTATAAGTATCTATATTATACAGGGTTACAGGAAAAATCGTGCTAGATCCGTTAAGGGTGTGGAGTACTCATAATTTCTGACTTATTTCACTATGAAACACCCTAGCCTAAACTTAACCCTTTTCGAGATACCTATTCGACATTTAATATGTTTATTGAAAATTGCCAATTTTTAGGCTGCGAAATTTAATTTTGTTAATTTTGTGTGTTTTATTATTATTACTATTATTATTGCATTTTTACATGTGTAATAAGATGTTTAGAACGTCAATCGTTAAAATAGTACATAAGTTAATTGAATAGACCGTAGTAGACAAGTGAAAGTTGAGAAATAAAAAAATATTAGAAAGTATATTTTTCTCTAAAGGATATCTAAAAAAATATTATGGCAATTGTTCGGCAGATGTTTTTTTTTAATATTTACGTTTCATCAGCTATCTAACGAGTTAGGTATAACAATCTAGGGTTTGTATTATATTTCGTGGAAAAAAGTAGCGTAGTTGGGACGCTCCAGGTAGCAGTTCTAACGGTCCCGCGCCTATTGTCCTTCAAGTTAAGACGCACCGTGCGAGCGAGACAAGTGACGATTATGTAGGTGCGAATGAAAGAAAAAATGTGTAAAGACCGGTTAGCCCTAAGAATACAGCAGGGGTTATTGTTTTGGTTGTCAGTCTGCTTTTGTGCTTCGTACATAGTAGATGTGAAATCGTTTTGCTCTATTTCTCGACTTGGCTGTGATTGTGGACTAGTTCTTCACGTCATTTATATTTTTCTTCCGAGGAGCCAAGGGCCTACGTCGTCGTGGGTCGTATCGTATTACTCCTGTAATACGATACGACCCCATTACAAAGGGTTTAAAACAATTGTTTATGCTGTCCTTCTTTTCTGTTTACCAAACTATCTTTTTCATTACTACTAACTAAAAAAAGGATAAATATTAATACATTTTGGCGGGAGCGTAAAATTTTCTGTGGCCGTTTTGCTTTTATTTGCTTAAACTTGTGTAATTTCGACCGTTCACCCACTTCCACTGAAGCTATCGGGCTGAAATTTGGCAAAAAACGTTTGGTTTTCATCACGATGCATCACATCACTTCTATCCCACCATCTTAAGACTATGAAAACACACTTGTTGTTCCTCACGGAGACGCATATTAAATGTCCCAGTGACGCAGCATATCTTGAGCACCAATCTATGGCCGTATTATAGAACTGTGCTCAGTCGTCGATTGATGCTCAAGTAGACATTTCATTAAATATTGGATCATTTCTGAATGAAATATATTTTAAGCAGAGATACGGGCCTAAATACTCGAACACTTTAAGCAGCGCGCAGTTGTTTATTTGTATTTTTGTATGCTCGTGATATCTACAGTTGGGGTCTCCGCAACCTAGAAAACTGTAGGTTCTCTGTCATATGGGTTCTGGTAGATACCGATAATCAGAAGTTTCTTTATGGTGGTATTTAAGTTGCTGGTGTCTACTAATCTGAAAGGGCCGGGTTGATCAGGAGATAACCAGTCTAAGGCTGAATTACAGAACTATGCTCAGTCGTTGATTGATGCTCAAGTAGAGAATTCTACCCATATTTGATGATTTGGTGAATGAAATCTCGTCTTGAGCAATCTCACGAGTGCAGTGAAGGTTTACCGCATGTGGGCACCGAAGGGAAGATAATGCGAGAGTTCTGGCGAATGTTTGAAGTTTTAATCATATTTTTAAATAGAGAATAGATTCTGTTTAGGTGTTGGACGATAAATATCGATTAAATATTGAAATCTACTCGCAGAGGTTTAGCGGGAAAACGAAAAAGATCGCGTCACCGCATTGTATTATTTTCCAAAACTTGTGTTATTTTCAGTGTAAGTGCATACATTTGGTGGCATTTTATTCGTTGAGTGCTGGATTACACGCATGAGTGTGAGAAAGTGGTATAAAGATGGTAAAACGTTTCTTTTTGTGTTGTTTCCAAAACTCCATAGAAGCTTTTGGTAAAGTTGCCACCACTTTACTAGAAGTATGACTTGACTAGACTAGACTAGATTATGACTTGACTTGATGACTTGCTGACTTGGACTGTAGCTTGACTTGACACATATTAATTAACTTGAAAAATTATCAATTACTTGAAACTGGCTAAATAAAAAAAGTGTGGAGCCAAACAAAAAAAATCTACTCGCATTAAGCCATGGTCCTAGTATTATAATGGACGGAGCCATGCGGCGTTGCCACTCCGCATCCTTCGTGTATACATATTGTCTCGTATCTCTGTCTAATACACGAATCGTCGTATAGAGTATGCGAGTAAGCGATTGTAGGAACGGCAACCTCGTATCGCGTGTAATGTTGTGACAGAATAGCTGGTGGCAACATTAAATCGCGAGAGCATATAAAGGTGAAAATATAGTGATATAATTGTTAGTAGGACTAAATATTGTGTCCTATAGTGAAACTGTGTCGTGTTGCACTGTGTTTTGTTCATCAAAAACGACAAAAGGAGAAATAAGGGATTCAGAATCATCATTTCATACGTAAGTGTTTACTGGCTAATATTATGTTAAATATCGAAGTTTCCAAGTAAGTATCCATTTCACATTAAGGATATACATTTTTGGCATCATATGGCCACCATGTTGTGATAATCCTTGGAGATTTAAAGCTTTAATTGATATTATTGAGATGGGTTATTTTACGCCTCTCGAATAGTGATGCACCCACACGGCCCATTAGACTTTGTCGATATTTGTAAATCTCATACACTTCCACAAATTTACTTTGATTTTGGTGAGAGTAAAAAGAAGAAGATCTTTTACCTAAAAGTGGATTTAGATCAACGTGCAACCTTAACCTTAGAAAAACCTACAAATCTGCAAATGTAAAAATTGGCACTTAATACAATTTTCTAAAACTTCTCACATATTATGGTTGAAGCATAGCGTATAATAGTCCCATAGGGTTCACTGTCGAAACTCATAAAATCGGTTATCATAAAACATTCTAAACGATACAATTATACAGTTTGAAAATATACCCAGAATATACAGATTTAGTATTACCACAGATTGGATGGTACGATACTCTATGTAAGCTGTCGCTCTTACGATGCCGATTGTCGAGCGACAGCTTACATTTTTGTTGACCCAGTGTCATAATCTGACACTACCTGGGTCAAATACAGTCAAACAGTGTAGCCATGCTAATTATTGTTAAAATTTTACCACTGACTGGGCTCACCTTTCCAATTTGTGTGTTTCGCTAGGAATCTGATAATTTTTCCATAGGTATACACATAAGAAAAAGCACCCATTGACTCACTGGCCGATGACTAATTGACAGAATTGGTTTCAGCTCTTAGGAGTGGTGGAGCAAAACCATGTATGGGGGTGTATAGACATGGATCACGTAACCAGTAGTAAAATCAGACAACAGAAAGTCGTTATCATGATGGAGTACCCCAATGGATCGCGGAAACGACAAGTAATATGATCGTACCATTTCAACCAAAGTTTAAGTAAACCTTGAGAAATTTTCAAAGAAATAAAAAAAACCGGTGCCCCCGAACAAAAATCAATGGCCTACGATCAGAAACGGTAATTCATAAATCAGGAAACTTTCATTTGCGGCGGCGGCCTAAGTTATTAAAATAATAATAATAAGTTTATTGGGTATTTCTTAGAGCTAATTACATAACAATATCGTTACAAAAACAAAAGCATGCAATTTAAAAGAAATTGAATAAACAAGCAAAATTAAACTAAAATTATAGATCATACACCAACATCCAGTCCAGAACATCTGTTTCCTGGATGCTAGTGTAGTACAATATTAAAGTTGGGTTTGCTTGTTTGTAGGTTTATATAGTTATATAATATAATTAAGTAGGTTTGTTGAACACCTGGACTAGAAAAGTCTGTATCCCAGGTGCCAACGTCTTCCTGCAAGTATACAATTGTTTTATTTATTTATTTATTTTTTTGTTTGACTCTTAGTGTACAAAATACAATGTAATATTGAGTAGGCACATTGCTATCCTGCCGACAACGGATGACTAAAGTCAGGATTGAAAAAGAAATGACATAATTATATTAATTATGCTCAGTATATTATGGTAAATGCGAGTTATATAGTGAATTGGAAGAAATTTATCGAAATAGTGTGTAGGATTTTAAATGTGTAAATGGATGAGTGTCATGTCTACAGAAAAAAAAAACTTGAGGAGCAATAAACACTGCCTAGAACGACTTAAACAACCATATCTATAATTATTGTAGTGCCTCGATCGTCATTATAAATTTAATAAAAAATACGGTTCAAGGACATATGGTTACACAATACGGTTGTAAATAATCGAAGTAACCTATCTAACTATGAACTAAGTAGTAAGTAAATAAACTATCTAACAGATAACTTTTAATAGTGATTCTGTATGAGTGTAATCCAGTGTCAGCAGCCAAGATTTGATTGTCTTTTTACATTTATTTTTATTTTGCGGGTAAATATTAAGCTGTCTATTAAGTTGTTGGTATAAATGTGGAGCCAAAAAACAAAATTGAGTATGAATAAAACTAGTTCTGTACCTAATCTTCTTAAACCCAATATCACGTTTGCGTCTTTTGTCTTTCAAAGTAGCGTCATATGGTGTTCTAGAATGTTGTAGGAGTACAGTGGTCATAACATATAGCTGACGAACTGTCAGTACTTTACACTCGGCGTAAAGCTCAGAGGTTGGAAATTTGAAAGGTTTAAAGGTCATAACCTTTAGAAGTGATCTTTGAGCTCTTTCTAGGGATAGTAAATGAGTTTTGAAAGCACCACCCCAAACTGTAATACAATACGTAAGAATAGATTGGCATAGGGCGTAGTAAATTGAAAAGAGTAATTTTAGAGAGGTAATGTGCCTTAGTTTTTTAAAAATCCAAATTAGTTTTCTAACCCGAGAAGTGAGCATGCCAATGTGTGGGAGCCATGACATTTGCTGATCAATAATAATGCCGAGATACTTTATGTTAGTAACTTTATCTAAGGTAGGGCAGTCACAGTTTGCTTTACTACACTCATGTCTATGGATCTTAATAGTTAGAAATTGCGGAAGGGAACTTGGACTGCGTAGAGCGAATGCAATGTATTTAGTTTTACTAATATTTAGACTCAAGAGGTTACTGCTTAACCATGTACTGACTTTTTCGAGACCTTGCTCAGCGGATGCATGGACCATCGGCCAAGTCTCTCCTTGAAAAACGATGGCTGTATCATCTGCGTATGTAAAAATTTTGGCTTGATCTAGATTCATGGAGCACAGTTCGTTAATAATAGGTCTTTACCTATGAAATTGCCGTATTGCAGTACAGACTTTTTCAAACAAAAAAAACGTTTGATTGGCTATGAATTCTAAATTCAAATTAATTTTGTTTTAAAAATATGACATTCTATTTACAATATAAGTCTTTTGTTTATTGATTAGCGTTGTATTTTCATTACATTTCAACATTTTTCCTCATAATGGATACTTTGAAATTTCGTGTAATTATGGAATATGAGTTCCGTCGTGGCACCAACGCGGCACAAACGACACGTAACATCAACGACGTTTACGGAGAGAACTGTACAAACGAACGTACAACCCGTTATTGGTTTGCTCGGTTTCGTTCTGGGAATTTTGACTTGAAAAATGAACCTCGTGGTCGTCCGGAAACTTTGGTCAACAATGATGAATTAAAGGCGATTGTGGAAGCTGATGAATCTCAATCTACAGCTGAGCTGGCAGCAGCTTTTGATGTTAGCATCAAAACAATATTGGTCCATTTGCGACAGATAGGCAAGATAAAAAAGCTTGATAGATGGGTGCCCCACGAACTTAACGATCGCCAGCGCAACGTACGCGTCGAGACTTGCCTTGCGCTGCTTAACAGGCACAGAAATGAAGGAATTTTGAACCGAATTGTTACGTGCGACGAAAAATGGATTCTTTTTGACAATCGAAAGCGCTCAGCAAGTTGGTTAGATCCTGGTTCGGTACCAAAGCAATGTGCAAAACGAAAAATGACCCCTAGAAAGGTGATGGTCACAGTTTGGTGGTCTAGTGCTGGTGTGATTCATCATAGCTTATTACAAAACGGCGAGAGCATTACTGCAGATGTGTACATTGAAGAACTGACCACAATGATGGCGAAACTCGCACGTCTGCAACCAGCTTTGGTCAATCGGTCGTCTCCACTGCTACTTCACGACAACGCGCGACCCCATACTGCACAACAGACCGTCTCTAAGCTGCATGAGTTGGGTTTGGAAGCTCTCCCTCATCCGCCATACTCACCAGATCTTGCGCCTACCGACTATTACTTTTTCCAAAATTTTGACAACTTTTTAGCGGGAAAAAAATTCAATTCCCGAGAGGCAGTACAAAACGCCTTAGAAGAGTTTGTTGTCTCCCGTCCTGCTGATTTTTTCAAGAAGGGCATCCATAAACTGCCACAGCGTTGGCAAAGATGCATTGATTGCAGGGGTGATTACTTTGAATAAAAGAAATAAATAAGTTCGAAAAAAAAATACTTTAACTTTTTTCAAACAAAACGGCAATTTCATAGGTAAAGATATAAATCAAGAAGAGGCTTGGCCCAAGGATGCTACCTTGTGGTACACCGTATGCGATAGGTGTGCAGTTGCTCATAACATCTCCAATCTTCACGCACTGGCTTCTATTGGAGAGATAATTTTTGAAAAGTTCCAAGCTCTTTCCCCGAACCCCAAGGCGTTCTAGCTTTAGGTGAAGCAAAGGGACAGACACCGTGTCAAATGCCTTGGCGAGATCTAAAAATACTGCTAAGCATTTTTGTTTTTTATCTAATGATCCGGCTACTGCCGAGCACAGGTTAATTACAGCGTCTTCAGTTGAGCGTCCAGTCCGAAAACCAAATTGTTGGTCAGATAATAGTTGGTGGTCGTTGAGGTATTTTGTAAGTCTAAGGTTCAGTATTCTTTCAAAGATCTTGGATAAAGCTGGCAGAACAGATATAGGCCTGTAGTTATTGACTAGGTGTCTGTCCCCGCCCTTGTAAATGGGGTGTACTATAGCCCTTTTAAAGACGCTAGGAAATACACCCGAATCAAGACATAAATTGAGTAGTTTAACTAATGGTGGAGTGATTATGTATCTAGCAGTTTTAAGAAAGTTTGTGGGTATGTTATCCCAACCTACAGCAGAGTTAGATTTTAAATTTAGAATTATACTTAATACTTCATTTTCATCAGTGGGTAATATAACCATTGAGTTTAATTGAGAAATAGCGTGGCTTGGAGTAAATTGCCGATTAGGGTTGGTTTGAATGAGTTTTTCCGCTAATGTACGGCCTATATTTGAGAAGTGTATGTTAACATCTTCTATAGACTCAATTTCCGTTGATTTTAATCGCAGCAGTTGTAAAGGGATGGTTTTTTCTTTCGATGTGTGGGTTACGTCCTTTACAGCTTTCCAAGTAAGTTTAGAGTCATGTAAACTGCTTTCTAATTTATCTTGATCGTACATAGTTTTGGTTTTGTTAACAATTACAGAACAGAAATGCTTGTACCTATTATAGATAGTTTTAATATTATCATTATGAGGATTATTTTTGTGTTCCAGATGTAGCTTATCCTTATGTTGTATACACCGGAGCACTCCAGGTGTTATCCATGGTTTTGACATCCTTAGTTTTTTTGCAATCTTAACTGATTTAGTGTTTGAGGCAATTATGTTTGATATGTGAGTAACAAAATTAAAAGCAACTACATCTATATCATCTTCATCAAATATTAGATCAAAATTAGTCCTTTCAAGTTGTGCTAAAACAGCATCCCAGTCAGTTTTAAATTTAGAGCGCAATGGTTTATTGTGACTTGTGGATTTATTTATACTCAGAAGTACAGGGCGATGGTCAGTTATGTGCGTGTCAATAACGGTGACAAATGCGGTGAAGGGTGTTTTTAGCAGAACGTGATCCAAACAGTTGTCTAGGCGTGTAGGGAGTGTGTGCGCTGGAAAAAGTCCTGATTCTATTATAAGGCTTAAATAATTGGAAACGTTGTTATCTAATGCATTATTTTTTATGTCCAAATTTATATCACCTAGCAATGCGATGTTAGAAAATCGCTTTAATGAAGATAGAATATGGTCTAAAGAATGTAAAAAATTGTTAATATTGTAGAAAGACGGCGATCTGTAAATAGCTATTACTGCTGTGCTAGGTTTTATTTTAACAATTAAGCAATTGGCATCCTCAAATGGAGGCTCTTCAATGTCACACTGCAAACCAGATCGGGTATATATAATAATACCATCGTTTTGGTTAAGGCAATTTTCTGTCAAGTGTAAAGAAAATCCTTCAATACATGGTGGATTTTTATCTTTATGTAGCCAACATTCTGTTAATATTGCAATATCGCACTGAAAGCCTAAACGTTTCAGAAGAATTTCGAAACTTAATATATTTTTATAAACACTTCTAATGTTTAGACATAGAATTTTTAAACTGGTATAGGGATCACCAATATTATGTATGCACTCCTCTGGTTTACAAGATACTTCGGTCGCTATTTTAATCTTATCTATGTCTAGCATAATATTTTTATTATCCATTATTAATAGAATAAAGGTAGGGTGTTAGTAAAGGTATTACAAAGAAAAAGCTGTTTAAGCATAGATATCTTTATATGGCTCATTAAATAACGGTGATATTGGCGGAAATCGGATACGAACAATAGATCGAAAAACGCAGAAAAACATACCATACACAGGTTAGTATACAGAGTAGCCATTATGTAGCAATAGGAATGTTCAAGATACTTATAAAGGATAGATATTGTTTGATCGGGTTGAATTTCTTTTTTAGTGCCGGCTTGACACCAGTCTGAGTATGACGTGCGACGATTGGGAGCCCAATCTCGTAAGTAAAGTTCAAAGTTTACGTGCGACATTAAAAACAGTGAATGTTTTTTTAATTTTTCACGAAAATCAATTATTATTACAGAAGATTCATTAAGTTTATAGTTATACTTATATCAAAGTTCGTGCAGCTAGTGGGTATTGTCGTATAAGATATAAACGTAAGCATTTTTTATAAAAAAGAGAAGTGACGAGTACATGAAGATTGCGTGTTTCTTGTAGTGTAATATTGAACAGGTACTGTTCTAAGTTATCTATGTAGGTATATATAGGTATGTCTAAGTTTTCTAATGTGGATAGGTTATATCGAAAAGGGTAAACAAGTAAGCGTATTTGATAAATAACAAGGGTGACATGTGTCAATATACAGAAGTTGTATATTATACTGATTTTTATAATAAGTATGTATTGTTCAGAGTTTTCTGTCAATACGTTTTGTAGGTATAAAAGTTGTGTGCAGTAAGCCAGTGAAAGTGACTTATATATGCAAATGAGGAGAAAAACTAACTTTTTATCACGACAGAGGGCGTATGATTGACTGTACCTTGCTGTCACGTGACAAATGTCACATCGTATGGCTTTTTGTGAACAATACGGGATTATTATATATTTCTTTTCATTAAAAGTAGATATGCCTCAATGCAGCGCGATAAACTGCACGAGTAGAGGAGTGCATTTATTTCCAAAAGACCCAAAACGGCGAAAACAGTGGGAGTCTTCTCTGAGAAGAAAGAACTTTAGAGCAAACGATACTTCACGATTGTGTGCTGCACATTTCAAAGAAGACGATTATTTTGGGAATAGCAAATACACAGGTGAGCCAAATACTGTATACTATATCAAGTTAAGTAGTTATATAGCTTTATTGAGGGCAATATTATGGTATGAAATTGATGAAATAACATGTAGTACATTTTGTGTTTGATTTCAGAGTTAAACTATGAAACTAGAGCCAAGTTTTTAAAAAAAACATCCGTGCCTTCAGTTTTCTATTTCACTGAAACCAAACCTGACAACCCAGCTGCTATTGAACGACAGTGTCGGTATCTAAAGCGCAGTCAGAAGAAACTTTTTCAAGAGTGTACAGACCCACAACCATCAACCAGTAGAACTGTATGGACCACACAAGAGTTTACTCACCCACAACCTTCAACCAGTGGAACTGTATTGATTGCCCCAAAAGAAGTTGAAGAGACCAGTAATACAACAAAAGGCACACAAGTTGACCATGAACACATTTATGGGTCAATTGATAGATACAAAGATGATGATAAGGCCATAAAGTTCTACACTGGGTTTGAAACATATAAGAAATTTCATTTTGTATATTCAACACTGAGCCCGATGGTTGACAAAATAAAGTACTATGGTAGCAAAGTAGTAAACATCAAGGCAGAAGACCAGTTTTATTTAACAATGATGAAATTAAGGCAGAATAAATGTAACTTTGAGCTAAGCAAGTTCTTTAGTGTGAGTGAAACAACAGTATCAAATATTTTCATAACTTGGATTAACTTTATTTACCAACTATGGACTAAAATCAATGTTTGGCCAAGTAAGGAATTGGTTCAATATTACATGCCTGACCACTTCAAAAACTATGATAAAAACATTAGAGTTATATTAGATGGAACAGAAATACAAATACAAAAACCAAATAACCCTAGATCTCAGCAAGCATCATGGAGTAGTTACAAACATGCAAATACATTAAAAATATTGGTTGGGGCTACACCGGGTGGATTATTATCATATTGTTCTCAGGCATTTGCAGGGTCAGTAAGCGACCGTCAGACTGTGGAAAGGAGTGGTCTAATAGCTAAATGTGACAGTGGTGATAGTATACTTGCAGATAGAGGCTTTACAGTACAAGACTTATTTGCAGATAAAAATGTTACTATCAAAATACCAACTTTCCTGAAGGGAAAGTCACAATTGCCTGGTCTAACAGTTATAAAAGACAGAGAGTTAGCCAACAAGAGGGTCCACATAGAAAGAATTATTGGGTTAACAAAAACCTATAAAATATTAACGAGTGAGCTAGATCATAGCTATGTTCCAATAGCTAGTAAAGTATTTTTTATATGTTTTATGTGTTGTAATTTTAGGTAGTGTATCATGAGGAAATAAAATGGTATTTTTTAGTAATGTTTTTTAATCAATAAATCATAATTTTTGTACAAATACTTTTTGATGATTTCTGGCTCAAAATGATGAACATAAAAATTGATTAAATTCATAACCATTTCATTTATGTAAGAATCATCTCTGTTTACAAAAATGATTTGAATATCTACAAAAGTGTAAACTATTAAATTACAGAACTTCCTCCCTGTGCAGTACAGTTGTCCTTGTATTTGTGCATAGTAAGAATGGTTTTCCTTTAAACATAAAACTCCATTGCAATACTGTAGGTATGGCACTGACATATTGTCTATTTTTTTCTTTCTTGAAGTGTAAGGGCACTTTACTTCGATTACAGTATCATCTCCCAGTAATCCATCTGGAGAAGCTGCAAGAAATGGATATTCTTCTGAAATAAACAGACCACATCTTTGTACTTTCAAATTGTGAATACTTTCATATTTAGATATGGCTATAGTTTCATGGATTTTGCCATGTAAAAGTGCTCTTGTGCTAATAGGTTTAGGTGCCATAATCTTCTGCAGCAAATATTCCTTATTACATTGTCTGTGGTGGCTTACAATGTAGAAAATACTAGCTGTCATTCTGGTTGTTCTTAACTTATGCCACTCTATAGAATCACTCTGTGCTCTGGTATTTTCTTCACTGAGCAGAATTTGACTTTTAGTAACATTCTTCAAATTCAGATCTTCTAATAATATGTCTTCTGGGCTCTTTTGCAGGCATGAGTAGTGATCCCATTCAACTCCATATGGATTTGCTGGTTCAAATGTTTGTAGTAGAGGCATAGAGCTTTCTCCATAACCAATAGCAAGATTGCGGACATAGTCTTTGTAATTATCCATAATATCACTTTCATACAGAGGCTCGTAATTACAAGTTTTGATTCTTTTACTTGGTAAATTTTGAGCAGTAATTGGAGTGATAAAATGCTTTTTTTGGCTTTTTAAAAGCCATTAACTGTTGAGTGCATGTTTGGTGCAGTATGATTGTTTTTTTTATTGACTATGTCATATATGCCACATAGTAACACAGCTAAATGCTTGCAGTGGGCTTGGGTACCACTTCCCGCAGCACATTCACAATGGCTTTCTTCTATAGCACCTTCAGAGTTTAACTTCACATCCACCACATAAACTACTTTCTTCATACTGGCTTTACACTCACCACGTATATAAAAATATCCACTATCAAAGGAGAAACGAGCAGTAACCAGATGGCGGCATTCATATAAAAGTTCACCCCTCGGATGAGTTTCAAACCTGAAACGAAGTTTATCAAGTTACCATAATTTATTGGATTCCCATACCCTGGTTGTACTCTTAATAATTGAATACCAAACTAAGTATAAATAGTAACCTTAGAGCTTAGGTACCTTTCGAAATATTGCTGTATCGCCTGTTTGTCGATAGAAGGAAGTGGAGAATCAGCATTTATATCTCGGTATGTATCAGGAGGCGGACACTGGTATTGAGGATCTTCCTGGACGTCAGTATCACCACCAAAGTTTTGGTTCCGGTCGTATGCCTCTAATCTGAAATGTAAACAGCCATTTATCGTATGGATATAAAAATAATAACAAATGTATGAACATAACCTAAAATTAGAAAGAAGCTTACCTTTCAATCAAATCGGCCTTTTTTCCCGCAGTAGAGGCATTCCTCCTCCGCAACTCAATTTTGAGGTCAGACAGAGTGAAAAACGCATACATTTTGTTTCAACTAGATCTTTAAAACAAGCAGCTAAAGTGTAGATAGTTTGTCACAAAACGTAAACAAGGTCTATCACAGCGCCATCTGCATTTAGCTTCGAGCGTGGCACCTAATTGTGATAAGATTTAAATTAGTTGTAAACAAGGCACCGCTACATCCAAAAAAATTATTAAATACTAAGTCATTCCGTTGTGGGCTGTTTGTTATCAAATTGGACAAAATATATAATAAGACATCACACATTATTTCAAACATACATATTTTAGTGATCAAAAGTGTGGATATCGATGGTTTCATGATCATAACATACAGATGACTAAAAATAGAAAATTTATTATTGAAGCAGGTATGTAGGCCCAGTAGCAGTCAGTTCATTTTCAAGTGGTCAATCTGCTCCTCGTCACGCAGTTGAACAGTTGGAGATGTTTCTGATTTCCGTAAGAATACCTTGCCATTTACTGTCCAGCAAAATCTATGAGTTTTGGATTTAACCAGCTGCCTCCCAAGGTAGTAAAGCCTTCTGGATTTAGTTGTAAGGTGTTCTCCAATAAATACAGGGCTAGTTGCATCGCTGCTAAAGCCTAGGTGGGATGCATTCAGCCTATTACTTGGATGGTTCATATTGTAAACCTTGGCTGCCTTCAGCAGATTAAACTTGATAGAATGGTTCGATAACACTGCAATAATGGTTTGTTTGCCGTCTTTTTTTCCAGGCAAGCGGTAGATATCACGTAGATCAATTGAGTCCATTTGCAGCACCTTAGATAAATTGGAGATGTAGCTAGTGAGGTCATTTTTAGATTCATTATCTTTAATAGGAACATTTCGGATTTCTACATGTGATATCTGCAGGCTTCGGGTAAGGTCTTCGATTTTGCCTTCTAGAAGGCGAATGTGTAAATCCTGCTCCTTAATTCTTGCTTCAAAGGTGTTAATTTTTTGGGTCATATCCTCGTAGCGTGACGTGAGATAATCAACAGATTTTTGAAACTGGTTTTCGATATTTGAAAGTTTGGATTTCATATCATCTTGAAAAGTGTTAAGGAACTTCATAAATTCTGCTCTAAAACTTTTCAATTCGTTTTGCCAGTCCGGTTCTTCATGCGAGCGGGTACGCTTGAACCGCTCGGCTTTGTTTTGTTTGTCAGAGGTAGACGGGGTTTTTACTGGAGAATGCTGCATAATTTAGGCCTAGATGAAACCGATGGCTTGATTTTTATGCGACGAGGCGGAGTTGTAATGCACTGGTGTTATGCTCTGTCATGTGCGTAGACGCAGAAGGCGTGGCTTAAGCTTTCAGTGTGTGCTGGTCGTGAATAGAGGGCTTCAAAGACAAAAGTGATGTGTGCGTGGTTGTCTCACTCACCCATGCAAAGGGGGTGGAAAGGTCCCTTTCTCACACAGCCGAAGATAAGCCGAAGTACTAGCGATAGTGACCGAAGCCGGGGAGGATCGGTGTGCACGTCTGCTCACGTTGAGAGTCCGCAGGGAAGGAGCATCATTAATGCTCATTGTTAAATAATGAATGTTTTGCATGTGTAATAAAGTACTTAGAAAATCCTTTCGTCTTATTATTTTCTGCAACACTGGTTAGGTTTAGTATATTATCGATACATTGTGTAATCACTTCCCTACTCACGCTCACTAATGCAGTTTTAGATACTCACACAAACAGAAAATGGACACGCATTTTTTGAATACGCTTTGTCCATTCTGATACTAGGCCCATGACTGCATGTATAAAATTGGTTCAGGCAATAATACACGAACAATACAGCCAGGAATCCATGTACATGGTTTCGAATAAGGTGTTCAAAGAGGTCAAGAGATAAATAAAAAGGGTCGTTGAAAAGAATCCGAAAATGGCGACAATGAATTATTATCCGTTAGGTGTTCATATACGTTTTTTTATATTTTTTTTACTTCAAACTTTTCTAGCAACTGACCGCGCTCTCACCTGATGGGAAGTGACGATGCGATCGAAGGTGTAGCATGCTAGCCAAGTAAATACTTATTCACCATTCTCTTGAACACGACCGGGTCATATTTCGCCGGAAACACAGACTCTGTCAGGGCATTCCTTATCCGTTCTTATTATGAACGTGGAATCAAATTGCTTGGTACGAATAGGTGGTATTTCGGCCACGAAGGGATGACGCTTAGCCTAGTACCTCGTGTAGTCCGGTAGTGGAATGGGGATGGGAGAATGAGATCATGCAGTTCTTGAGCGCATTCACCATGGTGTAATCTGTAAAAGACCGACAGACTTGCCACTTCACGTCGATGTGCTAGGTAGGCTCTGAAGCCTTTCACCAACCAAAGTGTCGTCGTCAATAAGCTTTTTGGCACGCCGTTCAATTGAGTCAAGAGCTTCAAGCTGGTACTTGGCAGACCCGTCCCACAGGTGGCAGCAGTACTCTTTTTTTTTTTTTACTTTAAACTTGTATAGCATTTGATCGCGCTGTCACCTGATGGGAAGTGACGATGCGATCA
This sequence comes from Ennomos fuscantarius, assembly GCA_905220475.3. Classification (NCBI taxonomy): domain Eukaryota; kingdom Metazoa; phylum Arthropoda; class Insecta; order Lepidoptera; family Geometridae; genus Ennomos; species Ennomos fuscantarius. Next base: position 8,331,744 of record HG992039.1, read on the forward strand.
AGTAAATACCTATTCACTCTTCTCTTGACCACGCACGGGATATATTTCGCCGGAAACACAGACGCTGGCAGGGCATTCCATACCTTAGCCGTTCTAATTAAGAACGTTGAGTCAAATAGCTTGGTACGAATGGGTGGTATTTCGAAATCTTGGAAACACGATCACACGATACACGATCGGACCTGCCTGTGCTTGATAGAGTTTTAGAAGCTGTCCAGATGTGAAGTACCGCCTTACCTGGGACAAAATGCCAAGTTTTTTTGAACGTGCACGAGTGTTGGCAAATGATTCCAAGTTTTAAAACCATGGCTAATTCGTATTCTCTTTAAGGCTTCCTAGAGCCTTCAGTAAAATATGCACCATTTTACTGTGGCATTGAGGTCCGTATTACAGAACGATTCTCAGTCATCCATCGGTGCTCAAGCAGAGATTTTATTCATAAAGTGACCAATTAGTGAATGGAATCTCTGCTTAAGCACCGATCGATGACTAAGCATCGTTCTGTAATACGGACCTTAGACTGACAAAATAAGACTTTGACATGACATAGCCGTACAAAAATTCCGTAGTTGACATTGGCAGAATCATCGCTAAAAAGTGAATGAAAGCCATTAAACGAAGAAGAAGAAGAAAATGAATAATAAAAAATAAAAATCTTGTTCCAAGATTTCCAAGCAATTGGGTGAGAAATAAATAAATCAAAAAACTTTTTCCAAGCTTATAATTTGTGTTCTAAGCTTCAAAGTGGTTGTTTATTTGAGTTGTTGTATTAATTGATTGTTGGCTGACATTTTGTGTTGTGGATTTCTATTATGTTACGTAAATCGATTCAACTGAGACATCTCCGTTACTTCTTGAGAAAGAGCCCATATTCTACCCAGAAAGTAGAAAGTACTTTAGCGAAAGATGGAATAATAATAAGTGATAGCTGTGTGCAGCGGTTGAAGCAGCTTTGCGGTGGAAGTAATACTTTTCTCAGGCTTATTGTTGAAAGTGGAGGTTGTTCTGGATTTCAATATAAATTTGACCTGGATAACAAAGTGGCGGATGATGACAGGTAGGTAAATTAATGGGTTATAATAAGTTAATATGACAGCCTCTGTTGTGTGGTGGTTGAGCAGGTCGGCTCATAACCCGGAGGCGGCGGGTTTGATTCCCGTGGCAGGACAAGTATTTGTGCACAGGAAAAAAAGCGCAAATACTTGTTCTGAGTCTGGGTGTTGTGGGACCATGGTCCTCGTAGTTCCTGGGTCCCTTGACACGGAATCCTAGTTAGGGTCCAGGATCTATGCATGTGATCGTTGGGCGTTATTTTTATTATTAATATTATGTTTTAGTAAATTATCATCATGCACCTGCATGCAACAGGGCTTCCCTGCTTTGGAGGGCACGTTAAGGTGTAAGTCCTGGCTGTTATGTTAAGACATAAGATAACCCAAGGCCTTTGCCAATTCTGACACCAACACTTGTTAAAATTAATAAGTTCACAGCTAGCTTCAACAATAATGTTAAAAAACATCATTGAAATTACATAAATGGGTCACGGAATACAGAGGCATCAGGATTTAAGGAATTTAAACCTTAAACTGGAACCCATTTATTACAGTTTGAGTCAGGTATTGGGCAGTCGGCTTTAATATTAAGTGAAAATTTTGTGGCTTGTTAAAATATATCTTGGCTAAAAATTGTCCACCTCCTCAACTCCAGTGTCCAACTCCTTTATTTCAATGACCCACAAATCAATGTTACTTATGATCTGATTTAACACAAACAAGCAATAAATGAACAATAATAAATAAAGACCTTTCAAACCTTTCTATGGTAGTGTACATAAGTACACCTACCCTATCCTACCCTTGAACCTATATATATATAGAAAGGTTTGATAATAATATTAAATCAAATTAATAAATAAATCATTGCTTAATAATAATATTAAAGCATTAAATTAATCGAACAAACACCACTGCATTTCATTCCATAATAAATGTGTTTTTGTGATAAATCTAATTTAAGTAATTATTGGTTAACAAAGATAGTTCCCAGGACTAATCATTTGATAGAGGGTCCGTGGGGGCCAGGAGGTCATCGCATCGATTCAAAGTTTATATTATAAAGTTATTAGATGTAATAAGAATAACAAGATTGCATGGGAACACTTTCTACTTCCCTATCCTTATCCCTACATCCCATATACAAATTGTAGGAACAATATATAAAGTTAAACACTTACTGATCTACTCACATTTGATATACATAAGGTATAGGTATGGACCTATACATCTTTATCCTGACCTATCACATTTTTCTAGTACTTTACCAAAGCACCCATGTTAGTGACCTATAGAAAAATCTGAATAGGAAACCATCTCCAAGGTGGAATACACCAATGGCTCTCAGAGACTTCTGAGAGCCATTGGTGTATTCCAGATATGCCAGATGGGAGTCCTGTTTTAACTAAATTTGCGAGTAAACCCCGAGACGCTTACAGAGAAATGAAAAAAAGATGCTGTCATACAATATTTTTTTCATATTTTCTTGGTTTGTTTCTCAAAACCCATGGAAAATTTTGAACTTTTTTTACATTTTTATGGAGGCCAAAATTCAAGATTTGGTTCTCCGACCTTCCATGACGTGGAGCATCAACAGTCTGGCTTAACATGAGATTGGTCAAGTGTGTTTTCAGAAATGTAGAGAAAACAAAATAAATCAATAATTTACATACAAATTTAGACCAGAAATGACGCCGAAACAATGACACTTTAGCAAAAAGAGCTTGAACTAATATTGTTTGCAGGACAACTAGAATCGGGTAGCACACTACCCGATTCTAGTAGAGGTATTGCTTCTGTAAACATATCGCACGGAACGCAAAATAAAATCAAAATAAGAAAGAATACTTAAATTAACTTGTGAAATAATATTCCCTCTTTTCGTCTTGATTACTAGGAACAGATTTTACCACGTTTTAACACTAGATGTAGGTAGTATCTACTTTGTGTTTTAGTATTCGGTTCGCACGCGTCAATCTCGTGTTCTGTACTTGGTATCTGCCTTTTTTTGTAGGATCCCGAGCCCGTGATTTATATTAATGTTAAGTATATTGTTTCAGAGTATTTGAAAGAAATGGAGTTAAAGTGGTCATAGATGAAACATCATTGGAATATATCAAGGGCTCAACCATTGACTTCCATACAGAGCTGATTCGATCTGCATTTAGGGTAGCTCAGAATCCGAATGCTGATCTTGGATGCTCATGTGGAGCCAGTTTCTCTATAAAAATTGACTAACAGTTCACCATAAACTCTTTTTGTTTCTACATTGTTATTTATTGCCTATTGTTTAAAGAGTTAAGTACTTATTAGATACTTATTTATATTTAATGAAGATAATGCAAAGATAATTATTGAATGATTTAGTACAAAAAATTTAGAAAGCTGTGATAAAATCATACCGTAAGTAGGTATATAAGTTTGTAATTACACTCATTATTTATTTAAATAAATCAGTTTTTGTATTCCAATCTAAAGAATAAAGATTTATTCATTTCATGTTTTTATTTTTAATTTAAATTACTAGGAAAGAATACGAACAGAACAAACCTTCAAAAAAATAAACAAAATGGAGTTTGGCGGGAAAACGAAAAAGATCACGTCACCGCATTATATTATTTTCCAAAACTTGTGTTATTTTCAGTGTTAGTGCATAAAATTGGTGGCATTTTATTCGTTAAGTGCTGGATTACAAGCATGAGTGTGGGAAAGTGGTATAATGATGGTGAAACGTTTTTTTTCGTGTTGTTTCCAAAACTCCATAGAAGCTTCTGGTAAAGTTGCTACCACTTTACTAGGAGTATGCCTTGATTAGACTAGACTATGACTTGACTCTGACTTGGCTTGATGACTTCGACTGTGACCTGACAAATTATTTACGTGAAATATCATTAACTTGCTAAATTATCAATTACTTGACACTGGCTAGATACACAAAAGTGTGGAGCCAAAACACAAAAAAAAAAGAAACAAAATGGCCCATCAATTCAAATTTACGGAAAATTTTAAGAAAGAAAGAATTATTGATTAACCCGAAAATAGTCTGTGTGTATGCGGATAAAATATATAAGTATATACATATATTATTGAATAAATAAATTGTGCCTCCTTAGTAAACATAATTTTATCAAATTATTCACAATAAATTCTGTTCTAAATACGAAAATATTTATTCGCTTTATTATTTATTTTTCATCATACTTGTTTGTAAAGTGAATTTTATTAGAACGTTTTTAGGTTCATAATACAAGACAGCCGTGCTTTTTACTTTACATTGGTTTATTATAATATCCCGATTTATCCCACTGTAAGTTATAATAATATGTATGAAGACGAATAATTGTTGCGTATCGTTGTGTGGCCACTATTTACAATTATTCAAAGCCCTTTAATTAAGGTCATCCGCATAGCATATATTAGGTCTTTACCTATGAAATTGCCGTTTTGTTTGAAAAAAGTTAAAGTATTTTTTTTTCGAACTTATTTATTTCTTTTATTCAAAGTAATCACCCCTGCAATCAATGCATCTTTGCCAACGCTGTGGCAGTTTATGGATGCCCTTCTTGAAAAAATCAGCAGGACGGGAGACAACAAACTCTTCAAAGGTGTTTTGTACTGCCTCTCGGGAATTGAATTTTTTTCCCGCTAAAAAGTTGTCCAAATTTTGGAAAAAGTAATAGTCGGTAGGCGCAAGATCTGGTGAGTATGGCGGATGAGGGAGAGCTTCCAAACCCAACTCATGCAGCTTAGAGACGGTCTGTTGTGCAGTATGGGGTCGCGCGTTGTCGTGAAGTAGCAGTGGAGACGACCGATTGACCAAAGCTGGTTGCAGACGTGCTAGTTTCGCCATCATTGTGGTCAGTTCTTCAATGTACACATCTGCAGTAATACTCTCGCCGTTTTGTAAAAAGCTATGATAAATCACACCAGCACTAGACCACCAAACTGTGACCATCACCTTTCTAGGGGTCATTTTTCGTTTTGCACATTGCTTTGGTACCGAACCAGGATCTAACCAACTTGCTGAGGGCTTTCGATTGTCAAAAAGAATCCATTTTTCGTCGCACGTAACAATTCGGTTCAAAATTCCTTCATTTCTGTGCCTGTTAAGCAGCGCAAGGCAAGTCTCGACGCGTACGTTGCGCTGGCGATCGTTAAGTTCGTGGGGCACCCATCTATCAAGCTTTTTTATCTTGCCAATCTGTCGCAAATGGACCAATAATTGCTGCTGAGCTGGCAGCAGCTTTTGATGCTAACATCAAAAGCTGCTGCCAGCTCAGCTGTAGATTGAGATTCATCAGCTTCCACAATCGCCTTTAATTCATCATTGTTGACCAAAGTTTCCGGACGACCACAAGGTTAATTTTTCAAGTCAAAATTCCCAGAACGGAACCGAGCAAACCAATAACGGGCTGTACGTTCGTATGTACAGTTCTCTCCGTAAACGTCGTTGATGTTACGTGTCGTTTGTGCCGCGTTGGTGCCACGACGGAACTCATATTCCATAATTACACGAAATTTCAAAGTATCCATCATGAGGAAAAATGTTGAAATGTAATGAAAATACAACGCTAATCAATAAACAAAAGACTTATATTGTAAATAGAATGTCATATTTTGAAAACAAAATTAATTTGAATTTAGAATTCATAGCCAATCAAAACTTTTTTTTGTTCGAAAAAGTCTGTACTTCAATACGGCAATTTCATAGGTAAAGACCTATTATTAAGCATTTGGCATATAGCTGGCATTCCGGTAAGTATTTATTCACTCTACCGTGGATGGCCCGAATGTGGATATCAGTGAAAATGCGCGATTGGCATGAAAGTGGACAGATTTAAAACGATCGCTTTACGGTCGAGTGATTATCATGAGAGAAAAAAAGTAGTGGCTCTAAGATTCTTTACTGACTCCAGAGTTGTGGACCAAAGCAACCAAGGTAGTAACTGTAGGCACAAACTGTGGCCTACCGCAATTATTTTGGAGCGCTGAAAAACTGCCTTCTGAGGATGTGGGTTCGATTCACACCCAGGACAAACATTTGTGTGATGAACATAGATGTTTGTTCTGCGTCTGGGTGTTATATTGTATTCTATGTATGTATTTACAAACAAATAGTACCTATCTAAATATTGTATTAGTTATCTGGTTCCCATAGCACAAGCTTTGCTTAGTTTGGGACTAGATGGTGCTTTGTGAATTGTCCATATTTTTTTATTTATATAGCCTACACACCTTCAGTTTTACTGTGTGAATTGTGAAAAAATGTGTTTTTCACACTCGGTTTTGACTGCAGCTTTATCTTTTCAGTTTATTTAATGCTATTTTGATTAGACATCAGTGTAACTGCTGCACTGAACACTAAACTGATTGCTCTGCACACCTTACGATTTATCTGTATTGTCCGACCGCACAGATAATGGGCTGTATGCTGTATGGAAGTAAGATTTATCTATACAGTTAAAACTGAAGGTTAATTTAAATTAAAACTTGGGAGGCCGCGAGTATCAATTTAGTTAAATGCTTTTCGGCAGGACCACCTCTATTTCTTACCTCTGTAGACTTTAATCAAACGTCCCAACTTCCCAGTAGATTAATTATCATTTTCATTGCATTTTAATATATATGTAGTGGGACTGTGGTGTCCCAGAAGGTTTAAAATAACGGTCGTAAAACACATTTATATTGTTGTTTTTATTAGCAACATTAGGTAACACTATGTATTTTTACATATATATTTAAAATATCTCAATTACAATGTTATGGTTTCGACTCAAGTTAGTACCTAATTTAATTCAAATACATATTAAAATAATCAATGTGACAAAGTGGCCCAGATGTTGTCGAACTTGGCTGACGGTAGGGTTATCTTGGGTTCGAGTTTATTAGCGGAAGAAGCAGCAGGCCTGGAAAATAAAAGCTATTATTAGGGTGTTTACAAAGACTTTTTATTTTGTAATATGACGGATCATGACATGCTCGATACAAAATTTATGATACAACGGTGGTCATGCTTACTACCTAACCTAGGTATCAGTGATAGTAGATTTCTATTCACATGGACTTTTACCAGATAATAACTAATAGGTACTAACCTATCTCTTTGTGACATGAGTTATAAATAATGAGTAAAATGTTGTCTACCTACAAGATACTCACTGCTGCAGCTCCGCAGTGCTTAAGGAATTAGCATCGTTGATCTTCTTCACGTTGTGTGGGGAGTATCGGTTGTACAGCCCCCAGATGCTGTTCATCAGCTTACTGTTGTACTTTAGCGGGGATAGCTCCATGACTGTAACGAATGAAATATAACTGTTGTTTAAATCCGATCGGCTCATGCTGGAGCGTGGGCTTTTTATACTGTAGGTACTGGGCTCCCTGCAGTTTCACCCACAATTTATCAGTAGGTATAACTAGGTAGGAACTTGCTTAAGTGTTATGATATTCAGTTGATCTTGGTAGCGTAATCAATCGTTAGACCTAAGTATACTTTTATCCAAAAGGGTTCAGCCGCTTAGCGTTACTGGGTTAGGGGTGGTAAATCAGGTAAAGGATACCACTTTTGCAGATTTGAGCACTTAGGACATATTAAGCTGCACTACGCGGGTGTTTTGGCGGATTGAGGAAGGATTTTCTATAATCATCAGGGAGGGTCAAACCTACAATCTACGTAATCAATCAAATTGATTACGTAGATTGTACGGTACAGATGCCAGCCTGGCATTTGAACCAAAACTATCGTGCTCTTTTCACTCACAGCGCGTATTGCTTTCTTTCTTTGAAATTGTGTGCGGAACACCTTATAAAGCGAACCACTTTTGCGAAACTTTTTTATTTTTCGTTTAGTTATTATTTAAATCTATGGCAGCATTGATAACATTGAAAATTACTTATAAAGCTGCTGCCCGCATGCACGCTCTAGCTTTCTCCAAGTTCAATCTACTCGTATCTACATACTTACCTACCTAATTATCAAGAGGTTCAGCCGTTTAGTGGTATAAAAGCCACAAACACAGAGACATACCTACCTACCTAATTTCGAATTTATAATCGTGCACATTTGGAGTGAAACATCTGTACCTACCTATGGATTGGTATTATTGACTGTGAATTTTAAGTATTTTCTTACATGAAGTATCGAAACTCTTAGTCGGTTCGTTGCATGTGCTGGTTTTAGACAGCTTCATATCGCGGTCGTCGCGCTGGGTCTGACGGATGCGACCAGCGGAGAATGCAGACGGTGGGATAGAAGCCATTGTCTTCAACTGACACGCTGAAAAAAGAAATTAAAGAGGACTGTAAGGGTCTCGAGGACAGTGTCAATTGAAAAAAATGTTGCCTTCTCGCTTATGCTTTGTGCTTCTACTGCTTTCTGCCGTCTTGTCCATTTGTTATGGGCAAAGTCAGCTTCCTGAGGTATGTAATTGTTTCCCTGATTGTAATAGATTTAATTTTACCAATAAGTAAGAACTTATAATAAACGGCGATGAATTCCAAACTCCAAATCAATAAAAAGATCAATACACCACACCACAGCGGTGCGCTTTTAATAGTTTATCTATATTATGCGAATTACCTAGTGGCATCGGAACGCTTAACTTCTTCACTTCATATGTTTCATACCTACTTACTTAATCTAAGTAGGTATGTACATTTCCATTAGACCCAATTATTGACCAGTTTGCTCATTCGGGTGATAACAAAATGATAACGAAGACAAACAATCTCGGTTGAAAATTAAAATGTTAGCCACTTTGAGCTCACTTAAATCGGGGGGGTCCCTCCTCCTGATTTTTGAGTCCATTGTGGATATCAACCAAAATCAAAAACACGTCACAATAGGCTGCATAGGTGCATACTGCACTTTAGACTGCTGTTTGCTATTGCATATGGAGAATCAATCATATCAATATTGCAGGAAAGTTTATTTTGCACACTTTCCATAGAGAAAGATAACAGCTGATTGTCATTATATCACGAGAAGATTAAATCAGGTACCTTTACACAGTTTGAAGAATATGTTCCCAAGTGTGAGATTGTTGACAGCTTCAATCTTGAGGCCGTTGGCAGGGCCCTTGCAGACGCTGATCGCGCTCGTCAAGTAAGTCGTGCCCAACAGCACCATGAAATCTCGATATAGATTTCAACAATAAAAGAATAGGAGAAAAAGCAGGAGGAGCGAGAAGACGCGGGTGTCACGAGAGCCGACCGAGAGACCACTGATCAAAATGGCTGCCAAACATGACCCCTGCAGCCGGAGTTATCAGTGGTCGGGGACGTAGTGTGTTTAATGACTACGTAGGTATAGGTATTTAAAGATAACCGCTCCATTCCGAGTACAGGGAATTGGGAGCATCTAAGTTTTTTAAGTCTGTACTTACTTATGGGTGGTTGAGTTGTTAGATTTGTACGGCAATTTGTATGCGTTGCATCTAATATAAAAAGGATTTCTGTCGAGAAGCTAGTGCCATAATCTTATCTTCCTTCCATAATATACTTACATCTATATTTAGGTACCTAATATTAATTCAGCCTGTCTAAAATCCCCTTTGTATGGTATAATTCTGTTACTTCAAAAATAATGTTTTCTTTAAATTATCTTCTATGCAGTTATATAGGTACTTTTTTCTTGTAAATTTGTCCTCCCGTTGGATGAATCTGTCAAAGACGATCCCATTTATGAGCATTATTTTCTGATCTGGTTTTCACTTCGCGATGTGACATTATTCGAAGTGATAAACTCTTCAATGAATAACAATGGTGAGAAACCGACAGCTTGATGCTGTTTTCTATTTTATTTTTTCTGTGTGAAAGCCACTACAATACCTACCTACCATAATTATTATGTGTAACAATCTTAAACATAATATGGAATTGCTGCGAGTGGTTTCAGTATTGACCTGACTTGCATTGAAAAATATTTGACCTATTTCATGTTCTTTTGGTAACAGGGACACGGCAAATGTACTATTATTTATTCTTTGCTAATAGATTTAAATTAGATGCAAGTTTTAAGATTTATATATTATTAAATTATTACCTGTACATATTATTATATTATTACAACTACCTACACTACAAAGTGCGTCTTAGAAATAAGTCGAGTTTAATCCAGTGGTACGGCAAAAGGAGTGCTCTACCACTAAAATTCCTGAAACAAGTATAAAGTTTATAGTTTTATACTTATACTCACCTTTTACAAATTAATATAAGGTCTAGTGGGGTAAGTGAAACATACTTTACTTTTATTCTTGTCTAGAAGATACTTGTTCACTCTTCTTGGAAACTCCCAGGTTATAGTTAACTGGAAACAAGGACGCCGGCAAGCTGTTATAATTCATTAGCTGTTCGCACTATAAAGCTAGTAGCGAAACGTTAAGTGCGGGTTAAAGGAATTTCAACCTAATGTCGTGTTTCTGTACGTCTTGTAGTAGTCCAATGAAAGAAAGGAGATGGATGGATTAGATCGTGTAATTCCTTCGCACATTCTCCAAAGTCTATAGAAATAGAACACTGATAAGCCAGCAACTTTACGACGGTGATCCAAGCTGTGAAGCTTGGATTGATGAGCCTTATTATTAGTAGGTAAAGGTAATATATTTATTCCTCCGCTATTATTATTTACTTATTTAATACGGGGTAACCCTCTTGTGCTCTGTAAGGAGAGATATAATAAATGATGCTATTAACTTGTGCCACTGTCTACTGTGTAAATAATCAATAATTACAACTGTTGAGCAAACAAATTATACAAAAGGTGTATTAAAATGTCAATCATTTTGTTTTACGATAATGGTATTTGCTTGAGTAGTGGTTATATGCTCTTTGCTTGATAATTTACAATTTTACAAATGCTGACTCCGCGTCGCCGCTGCCGGTCGTTGTTCCAACAATTGTCACCACAGACGGATCTATAAGTATGGCTGTGCCTGTTGTCAGTCACAGATATAATAGAAGATAGTGTAATGTGTCACTCATTGTAGGTTATATTAGGTCGATTGGACATAAGTTGCTCATAAATCATAATACATATATGCTATAATACGTAGGTATGTCCCTATGATTTTAAATATCAATTCAATTCCCGCGGTTTCATCCGGAATTAATGTTTTGTTCTTAGGAAACGATAGATCTGTTTTGAAGAAAGGATGAATGCAATACAATAATACTTTATGAACACCATAAATTATATAAACTAGTAGTTTTGCGAACTATTTTTCAATATTCGGATGTAAGTAATTATTTTACATCATCGTGTTTAGAATTCAGTACTCCGAACATTCTTGGCAAAATGAACAAAATTGGTCACTTACTCCTTGACTGATAATTTTTCTGCCAAATATTATCATAATCAGAAGGTAAATGGAGCCGCGACAAACTTCCCTCTTTTTGAGGGAAAAACATCTCCAATGGAAAATAAATACGAATTTAGAACCTGTTTACCAAGTTTCGTTAAAATTCATTGAAAAATGCGATGTGTACGCGAGTATGTACATCCGGACAGATGAAAGCAAACTTCGCGAATTGAAGCAGACTTCGCTCACTTCGTTTCTTATGAAATTGTCAAATGAAACCAAATGTATCTATGATTGTATTTTATATATTTTCAAATTAATTGTATTCTTAAAATCTACACAACATTTTTATGTTTTCATTATAATTTCGTGTTAATACTGCAAACAATAACAAAATTTACAAAACAGAACCATAAGTACCTATGTATTATACATTTAATACAATAATATTATACAATGTATTACAATTCATAATATTATGACGTTTGCTTGAATTCGTACGTACTATAAATATATTGTATGTTAATACAAAATACAACAGTAATAAAAACTTTACATTAGTGAGGTGGCTTTTGGGCAGTATACAAATAAAAATTATGACAAACTTTGTGACAAAGCTACCGGTTAATTCAAGTGCTACTTACTCTAATAAAAGTTCGTCATAGTACTATCAAATAGTATTAAACATTTTGCACGTAAGACATCTATCTATCTCTACAAGCCCGCTAGTAGATAAACAAGATCGTTTCGTAAGTACCCCGGTGCTGCTGACGCTACGTTATCTAAGACCATAATAAATGCTGCCATTTAACTACCTACGTAACTTTAGATCTTGATTATTAAAATATGTTAAAAACGACGATAACAGCACTATATTTACTTGTACATAAATACCATTATAAATGTGTGTTAGTTTAATTCAGAGAGTCTTTGTTGTTGTAAATTGTTAAGCTTAGTTCAGGTTATTCTAAGTACCGCCAGAAAAATAAGTACATCAATGTCCTTTCTAAATTATCTATCGGTTCGAAATTAGTGTTTTTGCACCTATTGCCCTGTCGGCACGTGAAATAAATAATAATTATAAATAGTGGCGTTGAATGTACACTAGGTGTGGGCAAACCCGCGGCAATACTGATTAGCTCAGTCAGCACCCGTGATGAGAAAATAATTTTATCTGCAATGAGAATGGTTTGGTTATCTTCTGCAACGCAGCCTTTTATTGTATCCTATTTTCTATTTAGATTACAAATGTGAAACGTGTATGGGCATGCACCACTTGTAGCGTTTGTGTACGAAAGAGACGGAAAACGGAATGACTGAATTTTGTGTTAGTAGAATAAAATGAGATGAATGAACATATGGAACGTCAATATAAAACGCGATAGGAGTTTTGGCGGGAAAACGAAAAAGATCGCGTCGCTGCATTGTATTATTTTCAAAAACTTGTGTTATTTTCAATGTTAGTGCATAAAATTGGTGGCATTTTATTCGTTAAGTGCTGGATTACATGCATGAGTGTGGGAAAGTGGTATAATGATGGTAAAACGTTTCTTTTCGTGTTGTTTCCAAAACTTCATAGAAGCTTGTGGTAAAGTTGCCACCACTCTACTAGGAGTATGACTTGACTAGACTAGATGACTTGGACTGTGACTTGACTTGACAAATATATCTAATACCTTTTAACTTGAAAAATTATCAATTACTTGACACTGGCTAAATACACAAAAGTATGGAGCCAAAATAAAAAAAAAATCTATAACGGTAAAAAGAAGTATACGTTACCGTATTGCTCAGTAGGTCCTGATGACGGGCGGCACGGTCTTGCATTCAGCTTGGTCGAGCGTGTGGTCGATGACGGGCCGGTACGTTAGCTTGGTGGCGCCCGTCGCCGGGTCCGTCTCCGACAGCGTGTGCTTGCGCCAGTGCTGCTCGAACGGCAGCTTCGTCTGGGGACCAAACACAGCTTTAAGTAGACGCCCATGTATACTAAAAATTGACAGCTCTAAGTCCGCACTCATCTATAACATACCTACCGTAATGCACTTAGGTATATCACAGAGGAATAAGTGTTCTCTGCACTGAGTAATGACTCATAATCTTTCAGCTGGATGATGTGCAATACTGAACAAAGTAGGTCTCTATGGGAAGGCCTATGTTCAGCAATGGACAATCCGGTTGAAAGATAATAATAGTAACACCCAATGATCATATACATAGATCCTGGACCGTAACTTCCCTGTGTCTAGGGATCCAGGAACTACGAGGACCATGGTCCCAGAATGTCCCAAAAATGATGATGATGAGAATGGTGTTAAAAGTTTAACACCTCTCTCAGTTATGTATACCTGTGTGTGCCATCGTAGCTCACACACTGTTGACCTGATTAAAAAAAAAAGAAAACTAAAAAATATGTGTAGATAACATATAACAATAATAGAAATCTGATAAAATTTACGGGTAGAAAAACGTTGGCGCTTTTTGCATGGATAAGAGATAGGAAATGGTATAGGCCTCCTAAGGGCACCATCATCTGTTTCATCATTCATTCATCATGGACATCATTTCATCCGTCCAGTCCATCGCCACCGTTAGTGACGGCGGCCCAACTCCCCTAAGCATTGCAAATTATAGAATACCTGTCCATCTAAAGGCTTGGAGTAGTCCAGTTCATCCCTGCGAGTTTTAAAATCTTCCCTTGCGTGTGCTCCCCTAGACTCCTCCCTCGCCAGCGCTCCCTCCACGATCTGAACAGAGTTGATGAGCAAGTTCTGGAGCTCCAGGGTCTCCACCAGGTCGCTATTCCATATCAGTGAGCGGTCCGATATCTTCACGTCCGATATCTGCTTGTACACCTCATGGATTTGTTTGTGGCCTGCGGGAGAAATTATACATTTAAAATAAGTCAAATCAAATCCTTTATTTACTAAATATAGGTTTTTTTTTAATTGTTTGATAGGCTCGCGTTTGACCACTATCGCACCTGATGGTAAGTAACGATGCGGTCTAGGATGTAACACGCTTGCCTAGAAGATACCTGTTCACTCTCGATTAGAAGACTCAAAGGTTGTAATTTTCGGGAAATACGGATGCCGGTAAAGCGTTCCACTCTTTGGCTGTTCGCATGATAAATGTGGAGCCAAATCTCTTTGTTCACACATGTGGGATATTAACCATGTACCGGTGGCGCTTTTTCGTACATCTGGTTGTCCGATGGTAAATATCACAACTGTTAACAGTGTATAAATTATTTGACATTTTCAAATCATTTGTGGTGTGGTGGTTGAACAGGTAGGCTCGTAACCTGGAGGCGGCGGGTTTAATTTGCGCGATAGAACAAGTATTTGTATTTGTATGAAATTGAACGGGAAAAAAGTTCAAATACTTGTTCTGCGTCTGGGTGTTGTGGGACCATTATCCTTGTAGTTCCCGGGTCTCTAGATGCATGGAATCCTAGTTAGGGTCCAAGGATATAGGTATGTTATAAAAAAATAGATCACAATTATACATTCAAGTATGCAATAAGTAAAAGGCGATGTTCTTATCTTTGCTATACCTTGTATAAGCTGTTATCAACAACGCTGGCCAAGTGCGTGTTGGTCCATCGACACGCATGTCATCACACACCGTGGTAAGAGCGAATGAAAATTTCACACATAGTTGGAACACGTACCTTCTTCAAGCGTGCTTTTCTGCCTGAAGACGGCGGCATTCTTCTGCATACACTTCTGCATGCGCAGGCGCAGGTCCGCGGTCGGGATAGATCCCTCCGCGTAACGGATCTTATCCAGGTTGGCCACGCTCGCCTCGCCAGTCGACTGGAATAATAAGAAAATTTATTTGCAAAAATTTAAGCGGGTATTTTTTCTGCCTACGAGTTATTGTTACATACCTAATAATAATCACACTAATATTATAAAGGCGAAATTTTGTGTGTTACTCCTTCACGATCAAACGGCTGAATGGATTTGGATGAAATTTGGCACCAAGGTAGCTTATACATTGCATTAACATATAGGCTACATTTTATCCCGGAAAAGTGAAACGTTCCCGTGGGATGAGCAAAAAATTAAAATAATTTTTATACGCGAGTGAAACCGCGGGGCGCAATTATAAAGGAACAAAATGAAATGAAAAGCGTAGGTAATTCATATAATCCATGCTCGTAGTGCCTTATATCTCTGTCCATCCAATGGTTGTCTGGAAGAGATCGCTACGGTCCCAACTCAGCATAATGCTGGTTGTACGACCACCGTTATGTTGGTGTGTACAATAGAGGTTTTACACACCAAATAACTCAGTATAACGGTGTTACGTTACTACAAAAAAAAAAAATAACACAGTAAAGAGCAGACATATAGTCAACAGGACATTCGAAACGTAAATCATCTAATCTTTGAGCGTAATCTTTTTCCTACTCCGTGTATTCAACAATATCAAGATATGACTTCAATTTTCAACGATTTTATTTAGCTTCCTTGTTTTTCCTATTGCAATTGTTTTTTTTTGTATTTTCTATGTTATATCTCCAAACCATTTGATAGTATGGCGTTAATTGCCCACTTCCCACCCAGACGTACTTACATCTTTGAGCGGCGCCTGCGCATCTCCAGGCTTGCTGATCTCTGCGACGGTGAGTGCGCACGCGCGGCCGAACACCACGATATCCAGCAGGGAGTTGGCGCCGAGCCGGTTGGCTCCGTGGACGGAGGCGCAAGAGGCCTCGCCTGCCGCCAGCAGGCCGGGGACGATCGTGTCCTTGCCGTTATAATGGGTGATCACCTGGATTTGGTTGCAATCGTTAAATGATAGCAACCTTACACTGTGCAGCTAACGCATAGTTATTTGAAATGGAATTGAATTTGAAAATAGGCAAAAAGAGAAGGAGAAGAAAACTGAGTAGCTATACTACTGTTATGTAGATCATGTATTAGAAACTATGGGTAAAGACAATAAAGTATTTTATGTAAGACTCTTTGTTGAACTCCATGCTTTCGCTACATTGTCTTGATAGTTGTCATTAGAAGAAAAATGGTCTGATATTTTTCTTGTGCTACCGATGAATTTTGTATAGCTATAAAACTAACAATATACGGTTCTTATACACAAATAATTGCATTTCTTTAAAATTTCTAACAACATGCTTGTGTGCTTGCTGATTCAGTTGGGTCCGTGAATTTATGCGAAGTTGAATGGGAAAACCAACGATTGTCAACTTTTTCAAATCTAATTAGGATTCACACCAAAATACACAAAAAAAATAAAAATAAAAAGTGAGCTTGCGTTGTAATGATATGCGTTCTTGGAAAGTAGCGTATAGGTGTTTTTTCCGTGGCTCGGCGCGCTCGGGCTTTGGTCAGTCATTTCCTATGCGTCTATATCTACAGCGAGTGACGATACAACGAAATTGAACAAATGTCAAAACACGAAATAATGTTGCCACACCTAGACCAATAATGGTGGCTCCAGTTCAGATTAAAATGTGAAATGTATATCACTCACTCAAAATATCTCAATCTATTATGCTAGTTTAGGATTACCGGAAGGTTTTTCAATATTTTGTAATATTGGAAAACTGATATTAGGTCTTTACCTATGAAATTGCCGTTTTGTTTGAAAAAAGTTAAAGTATTTTTTTTTTCGAACTTATTTATTTCTTTTATTCAAAGTAATCACCCCTGCAATCAATGCATCTTTGCCAACGCTGTGGTAGTTTATGGATGCCCTTCTTGAAAAAATCAGCAGGAAGGGAGACAAAAAACTCTTCAAAGGCGTTTTGTACTGCCTCTCGGGAATTGAATTTTTTTCCCGCTAAAAAGTTGTCAAAATTTTGGAAAAAGTTATAGTCGGTAGGCGCAAGATCTGGTGAGTATGGCGGATGAGGGAGAGCTTCCAAACCCAACTCACGCAGCTTAGAGACGGTCTGTTGTGCAGTATGGGGTCGCGCGTTGTCGTGAAGTAGCAGTGGAGACGACCGATTGACCAAAGCTGGTTGCAGACGTGCGAGTTTCGCCATCATTGTGGTCAGTTCTTCAATGTACACATCTGCAGTAATGCTCTCGCCGTTTTGTAAAAAACTATGATGAATCACACCAGCACTAGACCACCAAACTGTGACCATCACCTTTCTAGGGGTCATTTTTCGTTTTGCACATTGCTTTGGTACCGAACCAGGATCTAACCAACTTGGTGAGCGCTTTCGATTGTCAAAAAGAATCCATTTTTCGTCGCACGTAACAATTCGGTTCAAAATTCCTTCATTTCTGTGCCTGTTAAGCAGCGCAAGGCAAGTCTCGACGCGTACGTTGCGCTGGCGATCGTTAAGTTCGTGGGGCACCCATCTATCAAGCTTTTTTATCTTGCCAATCTGTCGCAAATGGACCAATATTGTTTTGATGCTAACATCAAAAGCTGCTGCCAGCTCAGCTGTAGATTGAGATTCATCAGCTTCCACAATCGCCTTTAATTCATCATTGTTGACCAAAGTTTCCGGACGACCACGAGGTTCATTTTTCATGTCAAAATTCCCAGAACGGAACCGAGCAAACCAATAACGGGTTGTACGTTCGTTTGTACAGTTCTCTCCGTAAACGTCGTTGATGTTACGTGTCGTTTGTGCCGCGTTGGTGCCACGACGGAACTCATATTCCATAATTACACGAAATTTCAAAGTATCCATTATGAGGAAAAATGTTGAAATGTAATGAAAATACAATGCTAATCAATAAACAAAAGACTTATATTGTGAATAGAATGTCATATTTTTAAAACAAAATTAATTTGAATTTAGAATTCATAGCTAATCAAAACTTTTTTTTGTTTGAAAAAGTCTGTACTGCAATACGGCAATTTCATAGGTAAAGACCTAATATTTAGGATGGTGTTTAGTCTCATAACATTAATTTTCAAAGAGTGATTCATTAGATAGATAGATAACCTAAACACTGCATTTTAAATAATAAAAAGTGAACAAACTTAACCTTAGTTAATTATTTATTTATTTGTTATTTTAACATTAATTCACTGATTTAAATGCAAACTCTCACACACTAACTGTCATGTTGTGAATTGAATTAAAAGTCCTAGTACTCGTATAGTAGACGTGACACTCATGACTCCACTCTACGATCATTAACTGGGGCCTTACCACGTAAGTCTGGTGGAGATCGTAATCGTGTTCTCTCTTGCTCGCACTCGTGGACTTGTTAATTGGCGCGTGCGGGATGGCAGGCGAAGCCGATTCCCAGAACGGTTACGCGGTAGGGGTGCTGTTTCACACGTACTCCCACCCTCTCACATCCTCCCATATCGTTAACTGTACTGACCTCTCCTCGGAAGTTGGTAGGCGTGCCGCCCATGTTGTAATGTACGGTGGGCAGGACAGGGATAGGTTCCTTGGTGACGTCGACTCCGGCGAAGATCATAGCGGTCTCCGAGATGCCGGGCAGCCGCTGCTTCAGCTGGTCGGGCGGCAAGTGGTGGAGCTGAAGGTGCACGTGGTCCTTCTCCGGACCGCAGCCGCGACCTATTAAAGAGAAGCAAAGCTATGTTATTAAAATTAGTCAATCTTTTACTCTAAGGCATTATGCCTCTTCAAAATAAAATGCTAGTCTCTTTTTGTTATTTTAAGAAATGAAATGACGAGCTGATCGTTACCTGGTGTTAAGCGATACGGCTACCCATATCAGTTGCAAAGTATTTCCACTAGAAATTTCAGCTACGATCTCAAAGTTCCTTGTGGTCCCGGTGTGAGAATCAGACCACCCCATCTCTTTCCGCAGGTACTGTAAGAGACGGCTAAGGGAACATTCGGCAGCGTTCTCCCCAGTACATTGAGCGAGACCTATGTTCAGCTGAGGACGTCTTCCAGCTGATGATGTGATGTGATCTCAGTGTCTTTTACTACAAATTATACTTGAGAACCAGTTCTCAGTCGAAGCGTAGTGCGGCGCCATATTCCAGTGCATGCAAGATGTACCTATTTACCAATCTTAATGTTGGAGTTTTTTGGCGGGAAAACGAGAAAGATCGCGTCACCGCATTATATTATTTTCCAAAGCTTGTGATATTTTCAGTTTTAGTGTATAAAATTGGTGGCATTTTATTCGTTAAGTGCTGGATTACAGGCATGGGTGAGTGTGGGAAAGTGGTATAATGATAGTGAAACGTTTCTTTTCGTGTTGTTTTCAAAACTCCATAGAAGCTTCTGGTAAAGTTGCCACCACTTTACTAGTATAACTTGACTAGACTAGACTAGACAATGACTTGGAGTGTGACTTGACACACACACATATATATAAATTAACTTGAGAAATTATGTATTACTTGACACTGGCTAAATACACAAAAGTGCGACGCCAAACAAAAAAACATTTTTTTAAGATGAACATTAGTTCCACATTAATTTCAAAGATCAGTTTTGTTGTGTCAACTTTTACCTTCCATAATCTCCACAGTCATGGCCCTGGAGACGACGTCACGGGACGCGAGGTCCTTCGCAACCGGCGCGTAACGCTCCATGAACCTCTCCCCTTTAGCGTTCACTAGGAAACCGCCCTCGCCGCGGCAACCTTCCGTCATCAGGCAACCGGCGCCGTAGATACCTATATCGGAAATTATAACTCGTTAAAAGGTACGCAAATCAATATAAGTCAAAGTCAAAAGATTTTATTGCAAATAGGCTATTTTTAGCACTTTTACATCTTTTACGTCAGAATTATATTAGTTTTTTTTTAACGAGCTAATGCTGTTGGTCTCTACCGACCTTTACAGCGTCACCTCGCTTAAGGCGCCCAGCCGTCAAAAGTGGGAGGCAACTATCTCAAGGGCACCCCTGGGGTGCGAGCCTCGGCTTGGGCCGTTGCCGGGATAACAGGATCGAGAAGACTACGTCCACTGGAAGAGTGGACCCTATTGAAAGTCGCGACTGTTCTAGCTAACCTACGGGGGGTACGTCGACCTCGCCGGTGGGGTCCGTGTCTGATTGTGTTACGCTGGTATCCTATACCGGTGCCGAAAGCGGTACCTGAGCCAGAAGGGCTAGACTGGTCCGGTGATCCTAGCGCAGCCGATACTACGGCTGCTATAGAATCATCCGGGTCGCTCAAGACGTGTCTCGGGCGACGACGACGGGGTGCGAAAAAAAATGGTCTTTGCGTGTGGGTGCATAGAGATAGTTATAACTCATGTATGATGAATTTTAACGGCGGGTCAATCTACGGGGAAAACCTGTGATCATAAAATGCTTTTGTTTATTTGTGATGCAATAGATCAGTGCACTGAGTTTGTAACCTTCAAAGATCACATTTCGAGTAAAAAATTTCGAAGTTATAAACCATGCCATTTCATATTACCACAGATAATATGATACTATACCATTACCATTAGTCTATCATACAAATAGTTAAAAATAATTTAATAGTTAAAAACAGTTTAAATTGTGAGTTGTGTTTAATAGTTTAAATACGCATTATTTATACATAATGTCATATACAATAAATCAGATTTGATGTTATTAAATATTACAAAACAACAATGTTTCAGTGATTTCCTAGAAATACGAAGTAATAAAAAAAAACACTGATACAGTAAAGTGAACAAATAAAATGAGGTCATTATTAAACCGAAGCGCGGTCAAATGACCGAGTGACGTAGTTATTGTTTTTCATAAACTCTAGCCTTGTGACGTTTCTCAACGTTGTGCCAAGGTAGCCATGTCGCGTAAACCATACTAATTAGTACTAACTATTGGGAATATACCCACAGTTTTAGTTTTATGTACGCAGTACTATTATTTAAGTTAGATTCGGATTATGTCACAATCAGTAAACTTAATAAATATTATGAAGACTCGCGAAGAAAAATATAACATTCATAAGGTCATTTAGCGATGATGACGCGATGGTTCCTTTTATGTTATTAATAACGTGACGAGACAGTCGTTCGCCTGATGTTAAGCGTAACATCCGCAGTTGCAGTGTCACTAGGAACCTTAAATATAAAGTTTCACGTCACACTGCACTGCGCACGTCATCCTGAGAAATCACCGCAGTCTAAAACTACTAGACGGTGTGATAGGGGGGGGGGGGGGGGGGGGTATTTACATACTAACTATGCACATAAACTGTGTTTTTATTGGTTGCAACCGAGTTACGTGATCGCCCAGCAGATCATAAATTCTCATATGCCCAGTAATTTACTTTGCTAAGTATAATGGTACATAAGAGCACATACATAATTATCAAGACAAGCCATCTCTCGTTTGGTGATGCTGTTAATTGTTATGTATAAGTCTTTATTACACAAATGTGTGTAATATGTGTAATAATAATAAATAATATGTGTATTTTTTTTTATCTGCATGTCCACAGACACCTGGGTCCATGCTTTTTGTTAAATTATTTTTATATTCATGAATTAAGCCTATTATTAACATGAACATACATAATACAGGAAGGACAATACAGCCAATAACAAGAACATACATAAACATAAGTACTTATTTCTATTGTGCATACACCACGAGAAAACCAGCTTCCGCAAGCAGCACTAGCACCAACAATAATATGTGTATTGATCAAATTGTAAAAAATAGAAAAAAAATAAAAAAAATATATTTCCAACTTAATAATAATAATAATACAGTTTAGTTACATCATTTTGTTGATGTTAGAAAACCACAGGGAAAACGTATCATGTATGCACGGGATTCACTTATTAGCCGAATCCAGGAAGTTTATGAATATTTAGGCGTGTATAAATACATCTCTGTACTCGTAACCACATAATTAATAGGTCTTTAGGATTTGAAATGTCCAGTACTGCAGAACGGCAATTGCATAGGTAAAGATCAATATACTATAACGATATTTTTATTTATACAATGATCACATACATAGGTCCTAGACCCTAACTAGGATTATGTGGCTAGGGATCTAGGAACTACGAGGACCATGGTCCCACAACACCCAGACTCAGAACAAGTATTCGCGCTTTTTTCTGTGCACGAATAATTGTTCTGCCGCGGGAATCAAACCCGCCGCCTCCGGGTTATGAGCCGACATGCTCAACCAACACATCACAAAAGCTGTCTGTAATATATTATGTAATATATATTATTATGATATAATTACTTTTAGGTTAATTAAAGCCTTGCGCACCCTGTTTTATTTTTGTTGTTTATATACGACACATTTGAGCTATGATTACATTAAAGAGTTCATTTTACAAAAATCCGTCGGTACGGCATTATAGCCTGATATCCTAAAAATATAGATTGTCTACATCTAGCGGTTTGAGCTGTACGTTGTCTGTCAGTTAGTCACTCAGAATAATTCATTTTATTGATTTGTTGACCTTGAAGAGGGTCAATGACCAAGCATGTAACTACAATAAACGCTAGCACTAAGTATCGATATTACAATATGATGTAATGAAACTGATAAGTGCTGCGATTTTATGAACTCTAATCGCTGGTGTTAAGAGATATAGTTTGCTGTTCTAGCAATATTCCTTCGTTACTGCTCTTGTGTATCAATAAACAACAGAACAGTAATGAAAGAATATTGCTATTCAATTGCAATTCTTTAATACTGTTCTGGTGTATATTGATACATAATGATGTGTATTTGATTGCTATCAATGTAGTAGTAGTGTAGTGGCTATCTGATATATATTGTGTAAAGAGAAAATACTGTTGGCTTTACTGCGAAATGGATATATATACAAATTAAAAGAATTAACAAAAGTACAAGTTTCTGTACTAAAATTTTCACTGTCATTAACTGTCACCGCAAGACACTGTCAGAAAAACACTTTTCTCAACGGCGAACAGCGCGGAGGTTGCTACTGCAGCGAGGAGGTTCACCTCGCCGCAGTAGTAGTATAGTTTATCGATATATATTTAAAATATAAAAGATTTTTAATATTAATATGCTCACTATAAGATGTTAGGTTAGCTAATTACGTAATAACTTAAGACAGAAGGTCCCTTAAATAGGGTCTTAAGGTAACCGACTTGGTATTACATGGAACTCACAGCTTTTTACGATGGAAGAACTGAGTTGCGGGACTTGGTTTTTTTTAACAAGTTTTGTTTTTGATGGCATAAGAATATATAACCGGTATTAAGAATTATTTTTATTTTCGGAATTTTACAAAAAAATGATTTAACTCACAGTAACATGCAACCACTTACATTTCCAGTTGCACTGTACTCATCAGGGGTTTTTTTCTACTAATGATTGCAATATTTATATACCACAAGCAGCACCTCGCGGTTTTACCTGCGTTTTAAATGTATTCTATGTGTTTGATCCAGCATATAAGCTCTCCAAATTCAATTCTAAATTTTATTCAAATCCGCCCAGCCGAAGAGGGAGCAAACATTTACACGAAAACTTTAGCCTTTATAATATTAGTATGATTTATTTATCTTCGCCGCTGTTTATTGATATGTCATTTTAAGATAGACCGATTATGAAGAAACAAACATAAGATCCTGCTCAAAACTTCCAAAAGACACATAACAGCAAACGGCATTAACAATAATGAAATTCCATCCAGGAGTTTTTGTAAAGAACTTTCATACAGGCATCTGTCACAGAAAATTTGACAGGCACCCACGTAGATTGCGTCATCAATTTCCATCAGGTGAGATATCAGTGCCTAAATGCTTTGTCTATTAAAAAAAACCTTGTCTAAAGAAACGTTATAATTCTACAGCTCTCTCGGACCCAAGGATAGATGGCCGAGAGTGAGCGAGAGTAAGGTAGGCACTGACCGGTGGGATGAAACTGCACGAATTCCATATCCTCGTTCTGAAGGCCGGCGCGCGCCGCCATGGCGGTACCGTCGCCGGTGCACGTGTGCGCAGACGTACAGCTGAAGTACGACCGGCCAGTACCGCCCGTCGCCAGGATCGTGTTCTTGGCTTGGAACCTGGGAAAAGGAAAGAGACGACTTCTAATTCTAAACGTAGGCGAAGGATGACGCGCCCAGCATGGGGTATTTTGTGCATTTTCTCCCTCCACATCAGCCTATTTACCTTAACCACTCTAAATATTAGAATTAGCAAGTTGAAATGGAAATGGGAAGGCCACATCGAAAACCGATGGGGAATAAAAGGTTTTCGAATTGCGACCATGAACTGTAAGACGCAGCGTAGGCCGGCCCCCAGTAGGTGGACTAATGACCTGGTGAGCGGGAAACGCGGGGAGCTGATGGATGCAGAAGGCATGCTACCACTCAAAGTGGCACTCTTTGGGAGAGGCCTGCATCAAATGCTATATAGCCACGGTCAAAAACACATAGAACACTATTTATCGTGACAGATATTTTTTTTTTATGTTAATGAATGACGTGACGAGATAACCGTTCGCCTGATGTTAAGCGATAAGCCTCCCATATGAGTTGCGGTGTCACTCCGAACTCTAAGTTTCGCGTGACACTGCACTGCGCACGTCATCCTGAGACATCAGCATAATCTAGTAATAAGGTTACTAGACTGAAATCAGGTCATAAAGTCTCATGCAAAGCGGTGGTACCTTTCTAGACGAACTTTGCAGAAAAGTCCTACCACCTAGTTAAATCTATATTACTATAACAGCTGTTGGTCTTCCAAAATGAAATAAATAAATAAAACATAATAATTAATGTAAATTTCACCTGTGCAGAGTTCCATCCTCGAGGTTGATGGCGATGCACCCCTTGCAAACGCCGTCTTCCATCAGCAAATCAAGCGCGAAGTACTCGATGAAATACTCGCAGTCGTAGCGCAGAGACTGTCCGTACAATGTGTGGAGAAGCGAGTGACCGGTTCTGTAAAATTTTTACACATTTAATAGAATATTATTGTTGAGGATGAGCAGCTCCAGTGGGAGTTGAGCAAGCGTAAAACAGTAAAGATCACCATTAAAAGAAATATATAAATTTATTAAAACCAAACTAGAACGCACTATTTCAGCACCATAGTAGTAGTTGTATTCTTATGACATAAAAAGCCCTCTCTCAAAAACCATTTAAAAATAGAGAACAATAAAATAAAACTAAACATATAAAAAGGTTGGTCGGTCGGCAACAATTATTATATTATTCAAGGTATAATCCAGATCAAGGCCCTAGATAAATCTAGACTCTGAAATAGGATATGTGAATGATTAAGGTCCAGAATTACAGAATGAACATAGTACTGTAATACGGGCCTAAGATTCTAGAGTCTAGACTATTGTATCTGCCTACTAAATATTGAGCTTATCTCTTTTCCAGCACCGAACATTGAGTCATAAAGCACACCTGGTGGGAAGCGGTGTCCGTAGCTTATACGCCTATTAGATGTGCCACTAATTTCCATTTACCATAACAACAATTGTTAGCATAAATTTTAAACGGATTTTTGTTTAGGTGGCATTTGCGGAATCATAATTTCTATTTACGACTTGCTTTACTTGTTAAGTACTCATTACAACTTGCATTGAACTGAATATTTCTTCAAATACAAGTATAGATTTAAAATCAACTATTCAAATCTGTAAGCTACTATCGTGAAAATCATGAATTATTGAACTGATTGAACAAATTTCCTTTGAAAAGGATTGCCTCAGACCAAGTAACAAAATCCTGAATTTGGTTCTGCAAATATATCACCTATGCATTAATATTGTATTATTTGTAGAAATAATTTACAGTACTTTGCACTTTAAAATGAATTTCAGTAAGTGATAATGATACATACATAGCGACGTTAATGTATGCAGATTACAGTAGAAGTTACACAACACACAATTAAATAAAAATAGAACTTCGTTTTATTGCAACTACTAGGTACTAAACAATAAAACAATCGTCTAACTTGAACCGTTACGGATTACAAGTTACACAGGAGCTTAGCTTAAGCGCGATTCACGGGATTATATTAAACAAAGAAAACAGCAAAACCTATTTTTATATTAATGAATGGTTTGAACTGCCAATCGTTTACTTGATGTTAAAAAAGCGACACGGCCACCCATAACAGATGCAGTGTCACACGAAACTTAAAAAATAAAGTATCGCGACATCCTGAAACATCAGCACAGTCTAGTAATAGGATTACTAGGACTGTGAGATCAGAACATGAAGTGTCATTTGCCCCGTAATTTCACTAGTTACAGTGCCCTTCAAACCGGAACACAGTAGTGCTTGCACACTACTGCTTGGCGGCAGAATATCTGGCAAAGCGTTTGCAATTAAGTTCAAAAATTTTTGGCAATGTGGAGACTATGGTGGAGACCTATGTTCAGCAGCGGATGTCTTTCGGTTGTTGAAAGACACTGGACCATAAGTCCATTTAAAAATATACCACAACACTTGTCATTGACAGCGCAGCAGTCAAACCCATAAGACCAAAGAAAACTGGACTATAATACATTGAACTTTAGATTTACTCTCACCTGTCAGCGACAGCGCAGCAGCGATGGGCTTGGCCACCCTTGCCAAACTTGAGCGACTGGCCGCCAAAGGCGCGCTGGTAAATGCGACCCTCTGGGGTGCGAGAGAATGGCATGCCGTAGTTATCCAGCTCGATGACAGCATGTGGAGCTTCCCTGGTCATGTAGTGGATGGCATCCTGGTCGACAAGACAGTACTAAGTATATTTAAGGAACAAAGCGATTTACAAGAAAAAACAGTGATGATTGGATTACTCAATGGCCAATTGTGTTGGATAAAACCTGTAAATATAATTAGATACTACTAAAACTATTGCCGTCCTTGTCATTTCCAAAGAGGCCGATTATTAGAATTGTCAAAATAGATTTACACTATTGTCGCCAGTCGAATTAGGCGTCCGTTCGTCCGATAAATATTGGAGTAATAATCCCACCATGGACCATAATTTTTTTCTTCATCAACAAATAGCAATATAAAAAGGAGTAAGCATCGTGAGCCCTGGCACAAAAAAAACAACCAATATTTAAACTACGTCTCGCGCAGTGGCTAAAATGCATGCGTGATGCTGATGACACTCAACCACTGATGAATTTTTTTTTAAATATACCGTGACACTATTATTATACTGAAACTCGTTTGGTCCTTGAAAATTCATATTAATTATGTTATTTTATGAATCAAACTCCAATAATGGCATACAGGCCGATGTTTCTATTGATTCAGGTGCTAATGTTGAAAAAGCGTGCGAAGCGAAATAATAACAAAAAATATTTTACCGAGTAACCCCTCAAGTGGCCTCTAAACGTTACCTATTGTTTTTGACTGGTGTGTTTGTTTCATTATTCACTAGTTAAGCCCCGCGGTATCACCCGCGGATAAAAATTATTTTATTTATTTGCTCATCCCACTGGAACATTTCACATTTCCGGAATAAAATGTAGCCTATAAATCCATTTAGCCGTTTGAGCGTGAAGGAGTAACAAACATACACACATACAAACTTTGCCTTTATAATATTAGTGTGAAGTGATAATCAACGAGATCGAATCTGCATAAGAAACTCCTTTTTTTAAGATCTAAGCATACATTTTTGTGTTTCATGGCCGCGTGGTTCCGGCGGTGTGAGGTCCACCCCATCTCTTCCCATGGGTGACATAAGAATCAGGTAAAAGAATATCCAGAGAATGGGGAGCAGCACTCTCCTCGGTAGAATAAAAAATTCTCCGATTACAAGCGTGATGATTATGGCAAATGATTATGGCCTAATATGATAACCCTTGCTTAATAAGCTTGACCGCTTACTAAATTATTGCATTAGGTTCATATACGGCCTCCGTAAATATAACCACATCTCTGAATTTCGGAAAAAGCTACAATGGTTACCTATTCACTATTGCCGGAATACTCATATTCTCTGTCTTTTATACAATATATTTTTTACGTTTTAAGTTCTTATATCTCACTCACACTCGACATTTCCGCTCCTCAGATACCTTGCAACTTTGGCTTTTGGATTTGGATTTATGTTGGTATACGCAATAAAGAGTTTTTCTATTCTATTATATTGTATACCCCCCTATGATACGCATACAAGTAGCGACTTCCGGCTGTTGATGACGTGATAGAATTTTAGTTTTCATATCAAAAACGGCCTAGTCTTCTTTGATCCCTTAGGCGGTCACGTAACTTTATTGCAACGAACGAACGACCAATTTGTAATGATAATTTGTATGGATTTGACAGTACCAATACGCAACTTATGTGCATAGTTACTAGGAAATTTTCAAATTAGGAATGTAATTTCTCCTGTTGCATTGCAATCAAATTTCTGTGATCACCCTGATTAGACCAAACACTTGAAAAATGTATTCTTTTAAAATCTGTTATAAAAACAGAAGATAAAAAACTTTTCTTGATATTATTAGTAGATAGTATCTTGATAGTAAGTAAAAGTACCTAAGTAGTATCTAATAGATACCATACCACAGTCTACTGTAAAGCTCGATAGAGAGTAACAGCATATCTATTACATACTAGGTACTTTTACTTGCTATTTGTATTTAATATTAATCAAACCAAAGCTGTTACTCTCTATCGATCTTTACAGTAGTTAAGACTGTGGTGTGGTATAAGGGAATGAGGTAAAAGCGTATAGGATAGGCCAAAGTAAACAAATTAACACAAAAATAGAGAAAGACGTAGTAAAGATAAAGCGCTATCTTTGCGGTTATTTTCTATACAAAACCGATAAGAAACAGTCTACGTCGTTGTTGGAAGTATTCCGTGTACAAATAATTTGTTGCAAAACCTGTTCCGCGAGCCAAGTAGCATGCAAAAAGAAAAAGGAGTGACGACATTCGAACAGCGATGTTCGTTTGACAGCAACTTGTAATGTATGCGCATGAGTTAACTATTATCATGTGTATATCTATCTATGTATATCTATCTATATATCAAGGAAATAATAGCATAATTGCCCTTGCAAAATCAATAGCTTGCTATTATATCAAACAAGATCAAACCTACATAAATCGTTATTCACGACCGTCAATGAAAAATCTTGAAGTTTAGAGAATAATATCTTTGGGCTAGATAGAGGTCATTGAAGGACGCGGAGACGGAAGATTGCGTTTTGGGGCTCTATTGCGACTGTACCGAATTATTTCCACTCTTCTAATATAACTATATATCTAAATATTGCCTAATTTGACTGGACTATTAATGGATATTGAGATGAACCAATATTAATCATTGAAAACCCTTCATTTTGCCACTATAAAGTATTTTGTGACTATACAGTTATGATGCTTCTATTCCAGATCTACGGAGAAATTAAATGTATTTGTAGTGTCCGTAGGTCCGATGCTGAATAAATAGGTCTGGATGCGGGGGATGAGACGGAAAAACAGGTCACCTATTATGACTCAGAATATCGAAACAGAAATAACCATTTACGTAAAACGCCGAGTTAAGGTTGTAACGAGCAATCAACCAATTTTAGCTATTAGGACACGGCAGCATTAAGTCGAAAATCGTAAAATATTCAAACATATGCAAAAACATCATACTTATTTGAACAATCTATTCATTGAGGATAAACGCAGTTTGTCAATCAATATTTATATTTGATATCCGTGTAAGTGACAATTATAATGCAAATATGCACAGCAAACTGCAAATTGTCAAATAAAAACACATGGCAAGGACACATAACATAATGCGAAATTATAATATAATCTATACATATAAAATACAAAGTCCTGACTGACTGACATATGTCAACGCACAGCCTAAACCACTGGTCCTAGAGATTTGAAATTTGGAGGGTGTGTTCTTTGTAAAGTGTAGGTATCCACTAAGAAAGGGTTTTTGAAATTCCACCCCTGAGAGGGTGAAATGGGTGGTTGAATAATTTATGAGAAAGTTTCTTCTTCGTTTCCTATAGGCCGCGCGGTCGAAGCTAATAATAATATTGTATAATAATAATACTAGTCAGCAAACACTAGATACTTATTCATGTCTATTGATGGGTTAGATTAATACAGTTGATATAGATTTACATATATATGTATGTCTAATACATCAACATTTATATTGCTCGATAAAAATAATTACACCTTTAGACCCAAATAAAGTGGATTGGCCAATGTTATGTTAGTCGGATGATCTGGAGGAGCAGCATTTTACAAGCGCAAGGCCTAACTTCAGAGCAGAAATTTCTTTAACTCCACTGTATTCACGTTCGTGTTGACTATGAACAATAGCAATTATCTTGAAAATTGTTTAAACTTGCATTCACATTGGCTGAAGTGTCGGCCAATATATTTTATCGTATTGTGGTCACTAGAGTTAGAGGTCTTATATACCTGGATTTTCTATCTCGCTCGCGCATTCCGATATTTTTGAAGATATCAAATGAAAAATTAGCTTATGATAAATCTACCTAATGAGGCTCTCAAAATTAACATCATAAGAGTTCAAAAAAGTTTTCATATATATATAAACTGGATTGAACGAAAACGCTTTGAATCTGTTTTTATTATGTATGAAAACTTGTTTGGATCAATGGGATATTTTGTTGATCCAGGTAACATGGACCCTTAAATAAGAAATCAAACAGCTATGAATTACCTGGTCTCCAAGCCAATCCGAGCCTTTTACAGTGTCATACATGTGCCACAACCAGTTGTCTTCCTCCATATTACCTAAAACAAATGATTACAACAAATGATGCAGCATTATAACCTTTATCATCATTCCCAATATTTTGAATCCCACTGTTGGGTATAGGCCTCTCTTGTACATACTATGTTATACTTACTTAATTGAAAAGTTTCAAAGTAGTTTTAAAATGAGTTGTGTTTAGTGGATCAGAAACTTGTACAAAACAAAAGCAAAAGACAGGTGCAGCCAGTCATGATGAAAAGCAAAAACCGCCTAAGCCTATGTTTTAATATAATTGATTGATTCTGGCGTGACTTCGCGGAAGTTCATCTTAAATACAAAATGAAACAAGAATATCTTGTGTGATTCTATTAAATAAACATTTAAAGTGGAATTACACTAGATATTCTTACTTCATTTTGTACCTATGTTTTAAGTAAATAGTATTATTATAGTCAGATGGGGACATGATTTTGTGGTTATTAATTTTCTGAATGTAGGTATAGTAAATTTGCAACATGCACAATTTCTCTTAAATTCCTTAATAATGCAGTGTAATTTGTGTTTGTAAAAAGTGTTTGTAAGCTAATAACTTGATTCGTTATATCATTATTTACTCATACTTGTGGAAAAAATATTTTTGCATTACTCATTGTTCACTCAAATAGTGAAAGAAAATAAACAATCATATCTTAAATAGCATTACAGTACATTACATCAGTTAAGGTATAAGACTGTTAATAATTATCAAAACAGTCTTATTATTATAATACTTTAATAAAAATATTGCATGTAACCATTGTGTTTAAAATTATACTTAGATTGCTAGATAGTATTGTTATTATTTAATACAAGCTTTGCTTAGTTTGGGGCTAGATAGCATTGTGTGAGATGTCCACACATATTATTATTATTATTATTGACTGAAATAATTTGCATTAAATTACTGACAATGGTGGTTAATTTTTTTTAAATAACTTTATGTTAATTTCAGTTAAAGAGTTTAGTGTAGTGACATTATAATGTAATAGGTATATAATAAATTAGGTAATGCAGCAGATAGGTTATGCTGCCACTGTTTCCATTGTTCTGCAACTGTAAAAACAGGAAACATGGAGGGCTTTTAAACTTACTCTGACCTTCATGAACAACACACAACACACTATTTGGACAATAGCCCTCTTACTAATGAACAGTGCATATTATGGGAAAAGCTGCTCAGTGTTTTCTCTTGTTTTATCATTGCTAATTTCAAACTCTATAGAGAGAAACTAAACACGAAATAACAATTTTTCCGCTACATAATGTATATGAGTATGAGGTTAGGAAAATGCCAGTTTTATGCGTTATAATCAGAGTCAAAAGGAAGAGTGGTATTAACTACTCCTACCTTTTTGAAGGAATGGCCTAACTTCTTGTGTAGGTAAAAGTAATCTTAATTATTATAACTGTTGCTGTATAACAATAATCAGGACCAAGGTTTGATGTGCCTTCCAAACCATGGTAAGCTCAGATATAAATATAATGGTGTATTACATTAGTTTATAGAACATACCCAATGCAGCATTTATGCCGCCCTGTGCTGCAACAGTGTGGGACCTTGTGGGGAATAATTTAGTCACTACTGCTGTTTTGAAGCCTTCCTGCACAAGCCCAAAAGCTGCACGAAGCCCTGCACCACCTGCTCCAATTACTAGAGCATCATGTTTATGATCAATGACCTGATAGGCCTTTGTCATGTTAGGGTTGGATGAGCCATCTTTGGCTGGTGTTGCCCCTCCAACTGATAGGTGGAGGTTTCTGTATAGGTATGTTGCCTGTAACAAGATTTTAAGAAATTCATATACAACTCATTTTTTATACCAAATAGGTGAGCCTATTTGATATCAAAAATGACACTCTATTTTGTTGATGATGTAGTATGTTCGCTTAGCTCATGTGAGGAAGGACATAATTATATTTTAGTCCATTATTACTATTAATATCTACAAGCCCACAGTGGGCATTTTTGAGGTAAACATGGAAAAAACGATGGAGGATATTATAATAATGTTAATAATAATAATTTATAATAATTATTAATCATAATATTTATAATAATTTCATAATCGTAACTTCCCATCAGGTGAGAGTGTGGTCAAATGCTAGACAAGTTTAAAGTAAAAAGAAAAAAATGTTTTCCAGGTATCAAATTTGTACTATGATAATCATTTGATAAATCATTTTAAAATGTATAAAGATTTTTATGCTCTGTCATAATCAGAATAAGACTAAACAATCTAAAGTCAGGATCAAGTCAATTAAAGCTGCCTCAATGAATACTTGTAAACATGATAATGATAAAATAACATAATTATGTATGTGATTTAATAGGAGGTATTTAAATCAAAGCGACCACTCTATCAAGAAAAGATGTTTATAGACTCTTTTCACAAAACAAATATAAATATAATCTTAAAAAACTGGTGAAAATGATGCTAAGGATATAATACTACATAAACATAAATCATTGTCTTTGTTTTTGTGGTGAACTATGGGGCTGATGTAAATGAAATTTTACAGACAGACTAAGATCAACATAGGAGTCTTTTAACTCCAAAGAAAATTGCAATTGCCAAAACTTTATACACAATTGAGGTTTTATTAACAGAAAATTTGAATGATTTAAACATGAATGTAGATCAAATTTTGGTTACATTACATTAAAATTTCTGTATTAGCTCTGTTGCTGAGATCTAACATCTACATAAAGCAAATAATGCATTAATATATTATAAATTAGTGAAAAAGAATCACATGTTGCAGCAGTTTAAATGTGAAATTTGCAATACGACACATGAAATTTATAGCCCAGTCAGTCATGTATATCGAACAGCTACCTTTAGACCATAAAGTGCAGGCTAATTTCGATATTATTTTTGAACTAATTGCTTAAATAATTATGGTCGTACCGCTTGCATCACGAGGTTGGCAAAAAGCAATTTGGTAGCGTTAAGGATTGTCCAAAACATTTTCCGAGCCGCTATTGATTACATAACTAAAAATTATAACAAAATCATATTAAGAATCAACTCACCAAGGAAGCAGGGCTTCGAGAAACGGCTGCTTTCATTAATGCACTCATGATGGAACTCTCTGCCCGCACCCGGAGTACAATAAATATCTAAGAATCAAAATTTACATCCACACCACACCACTATCCAACACCAATCCACTAGTATCTCTACCTAATCTGTGATCCACTATACTTATCCTACTCTGTGCCAATCCCACTCAATTGAATTGACATAACACAATTGAGTGACACTTCATTTTCATTTTCGTTTCGGCTTCTAGTTTTTGTGATGATTCTGCCAATGTCATGAGAGGAAAATTTGTACGATTGTCAGGTCAAACTCCAATTTTGTCAAAGTAGAAATGCCGTCGTTAAAACGAATCCAAAAATGGCGGTTGTGAATTTTGAAGTTTTCCCATTATCCATGTATTTCTGAATTTTAATGTGTAATAAGGGTAGATTATTATCCGTTAAGTGTTCGTAAACGTGCATTAGTGTTGACAAATGGTTCCAAGTTTTAAAACCATACCTTTTCGTTTTCTCTTCAAGGCTTCCTAGAGCCTTCAGTAAAATATCCTTGTTCTTCCCTTCCTTCCTTCCTTCATTCAGTAAAATAGTCTTGAAGAGAAAACGAAAAGGCATAATGAAATAAAATTTGATACATTTACCAACACTCGTGCATTATGCTACATACATACATTATTTGCTACGAGTATGACTTGACTTGATGATTCGGACTGTGACTCGACTTGACACACGCACACACATATATTAGGTCTTTACCTATGAAATTGCCGTTATGTTTGAAAAAAGTTAAAGTATTTTTTTTTCGAACTTATTTATTTCTTTTATTCAAAGTAATCACCCCTGCAATCAATGCATCTTTGCCAATGCTGTGGCAGTTTATGGATGCCCTTCTTGAAAAAATCAGCAGGACGGGAGACAACAAACTCTTCAAAGGCGTTTTGTACTGCCTCTCGGGAATTGAATTTTTTTCCCGCTAAAAAGTTGTCCAAATTTTGGAAAAAGTAATAGTCGGTAGGCGCAAGATCTGGTGAGTATGGCGGATGAAGGAGAGCTTCCAAACCCAACTCATGCAGCTTAGAGACGGTCTGTTGTGCAGTATGGGGTCGCGCGTTGTCGTGAAGTAGCAGTGGAGACGACCGATTGACCAAAGCTGGTTGCAGACGTGCGAGTTTCGCCATCATTGTGGTCAGTTCTTCAATGTACACATCTGCAGTAATGCTCTCGCCGTTTTGTAAAAAGCTATGATGAATCACACCAGCACTAGACCACCAAACTGTGACCATCACCTTTCTAGGGGTC
This sequence comes from Ennomos fuscantarius, assembly GCA_905220475.3. Classification (NCBI taxonomy): domain Eukaryota; kingdom Metazoa; phylum Arthropoda; class Insecta; order Lepidoptera; family Geometridae; genus Ennomos; species Ennomos fuscantarius. Next base: position 8,367,059 of record HG992039.1, read on the forward strand.
ATTTTTCGTTTTGCACGTTGCTTTGGTACCGATCCAGGATCTAACCAACTTGCTGAGCGCTTTCGATTGTCAAAAAGAATCCATTTTTTGTCGCACGTAACATTTCGGTTCAAAATTCCTTCATTTCTGTGCCTGTTAAGCAGCGCAAGGCAAGTCTCGACGCGTACGTTGCGCTGGCGATCGTTAAGTTCGTGGGGCACCCATCTATCAAGCTTTTTTATCTTGCCAATCTGTCGCAAATGGACCAATATTGTTTTGATGCTATCATCAAAAGCTGCTGCCAGCTCAGCTGTAGATTGAGATTCATCAGCTTCCACAATCGCCTTTAATTCATCATTGTTGACCAAAGTTTCCGGACGACCACGAGGTTCATTATTCAAGTCAAAACTCCCAGAACGGAACCGAGAAAACCAATAACGGGTTGTACGTTCGTTTGTACAGTTCTCTCCGTAAACGTCGTTGATGTTACGTGTCGTTTGTGCCGCGTTGGTGCCACGACGGAACTCATATTCCATAATTACACGAAATTTCAAAGTATCCATTATGAGGAAAAATGTTGAAATGTAATGAAAATACAACGCTAATCAATAAACAAAAGACTTATATTGTAAATAGAATGTCATATTTTTAAAACAAAATTAATTTGAATTTAGAATTCATAGCCAATCATAACTTTTTTTTGTTTGAAAAAGTCTGTACTGCAATACGGCAATTTCATAGGTAAAGACCTATTATATACAATATTAATTAACTTGTTCTATTTGATACTGGCTAAATACCCAAAAACGTGGAGCCAAAACAAAAACAAAAAAAACTACTTATCTAATCTGTGGAAAAGATTAAAAAAATTAAAAATTGAAAATGTGATAAATAATTGGAATTTAGAAAAAGATTTGATCAATATATTTTAAGGAAAACGACGCCTATAATTTTTACTTGATTACTAATATAGAATTTGAAGGAAATGGCTGAGATTCATAGCAATGATGGCATTACAGAAGCAGAAAGAATGAGAGGTAAAAAATGGATAACACATTAATACTTAAAGCTTTAGAAAAGCTCATAACATTCTACACTATAAGCTTTTAATTTTTGGCTTTTAGAGGCGGAGCTAGCTAGGGAATTAGAGCATAGTGATTCAAACGAAGAAGACTCTCAAGAGATCTCCTTGGAAATTGAAGAAAAGTTGCTCAAAGACGAGCCTGAATGTAAGGAAGAAATAAAAAAAAATCATCTCTTCTTCTAACATAAACATTATTTAAAAAAAAAAAAACATTTTATGCATTACAGATACAACCTTGGTTAACTATGGGGAGACTGCACCAAGTTCTAACATTGAGAGTGAAATTATTGATGCATATTCAGATAGCTCTCAGAATGTTGAAACTATTCACAGAGCCGATGAGCTTGGTAATATTTACACTGACAACTCTGACACCTTTGTCAGCTCACAACCAGATATCCTCACTGATGTAACTGACAACTATGAGCCATATATGAATGAATACTCATTTGATAATACAAATATAATAGAAAGTCAAATAGATAGTGTTGATGATAAGTTTGAGACAGATACTAAAGATACAACAGTAGTGCCAAACATAAATGACTTTCAGCAAACTGAAGCAACAGATATCAGTAATTATGAATCTCTAATGACAGAGGAAATGTTGATGAATGAAAGAGAAAGAGACAAGAAAAGTAAAAAGGAGTTGGAAGAAGAGGAACGGGAAAAAATGCAGTAAGGAAATCATATGTTTTGACAAATAATTCTGATTTGTTTGCCAAGAGGCAAACAATTGCCACTTTAAAAGCACTACATTCGAACTTCTAAATTACTAATATTGACTTATTGAAACTTAGTTCTGTGCAATACTCTGTATACACTTTTAAGATTATATTACTAATAAATGTTACATAAATTGAATCAATCCTTATAATGATCTTGTGACATTTCTAATCATTGTGAAGTTGATAGGATATTTTAAGCATTAAGCTATTAGTTTAAATTAACCATTTAAAAATAAGGCCCACAAAATTGGTTTAAGCTTTAAGCCAAGCTTTAGAAGTATTTAAAGTCTTTAAAATTATCCCAGACATAATTACCCATCCTAACAACTGGTTTTACTAGAAGTTATGATTGATGTTTGTTTCAGAGTCCTTGTATCAAACTTTACAGAAGAGCAGCTAGACAGATATGAGATGTACAGGCGGGCAGCATTCCCCAAGGCTGCTGTGAAAAGGTTAATGCAGACAATAACAGGGTCTTCAGTTGGACAGAATGTTGTCATTGCCATGTCTGGTATTGCAAAAGTGTTTGTTGGTGAAGTGGTGGAAGAAGGTATTTTTATTTTAATACTTCATTTTTAGAAATACTTTTACTAGGTAGGTAAGCTATATAAAAGAAAAACATCACATATTTCCATTAAGTAATCCATAAAGTACTTATTCTTTTCTTCAACTAAAAACCCAATTTTACATCATTACTGTGATGTGTCAAAATAATCATATGAAAAAAATTGTGTGAATAACTTTAAAAAAAATTTACAACAGGAATGACTGAACAAAATTTAAGTACTTTAGTTTCTCTAATATTAAATTGTTGTAATGACCAAAAAAAAACTTTGAGTGTAGTTCTCCAATTTTCAGAAAGAAGTGAATGTATTAAATATACAACAGGAATATTTGTGAATAGTATAGTGGATATTTTTTTAATGTGTAAGATAAAATAGAGAACTACCCCAGCGTTAGTTATTTATTCAGCTAACATGATGGTGTTAAGTGGGCCTCAGTAGTGAAACTGGCAGAGACAGTTACTTTCAAATGTATTATATTAGTGTGGATACTAAGTAATTTGTATATTTTACAGCACTAGAAGTATTGGAAAAGTCAGGAGAACCGGGCCCATTGCAACCGAAGCATCTCAGAGAAGCTTTACGAAGGCTCCAAATGAGGGGTGCTCTTCCACCTAGAAAGGCTCATAGAGCATTGTTCAGGCTATAAATTTTTATCTAATTTATACCTTCCTTCATGAGATGCTATTAAGACTTCCAAACATAATGAGTATAACAGCAATGAGTCATGTTTGACCAGAAAATCCTTATCCAAATCTTTTATGGGATCCCTAAGATTTTTAATCTGTCAATACACTAACATGTAACAAATACTAGTAATTATAATTAGTCATAAATTTACATATCTAATACAGGGAGTCTGGTGAATATTGAATAACATGGCACTTGCAGAAATGCAATCACAAGAACCTGCTGGCCTTATCGACACTATAACATAGTGTAACTGTAGAAAACTGTAATTGAGTTGTGTAATTATATTATATTATTTTGTAATGTGAATAATAAAGAATTATTGTAGGTATATTAACATCAAAACACAACCTTTATTAAAATGTTAATTTATTACATGATAAAATCGTTATTATTTAAAAACAATATACAACAGTAACTAAGGATTACCATTCATAGTTCAAAAACTTGAAAATAAAATCAGTCTTGTTAAAAATGGCCAACAATGACAAGAGGTGTTAATGGAAAATCCTTGGAAGGGCAATTAAATTATAATAAAAACATTACTAAAATTATTTGCATGGTTTGCAAAACAAAAATATAAACATACATAAAATTACATTCAAAACAGGAGAAAATTGGCACCCATGTTTACTTTATAATCTATGAAGACAATATTATTCTTTAAAGCAAAATGCTTATTTCATTTTTATCACAGATTTTCTGAATTTCCAAGGTTTTCGGCCAGTTTGTCTAATTTCGTAACACAAATAGAGATTTCGAAAATAAAGTAACAGCTTACCAAAGCACTGATTTTTCTAGAGAAGGCACAAATCAATTAATGGTAAAATAGCAATTTGGTAACATGTATCCTATTACAATTAAAATATTTCATAGCTATATGTATATTATATTAAATATTTGGGATAAAAGCTTAAGATATTTATTCTAAGCATTAATGGTCCACAGGCTGTGCGCCAATTCATCTATATAAAAATATATTTCAGTGCCTTTGAGATACAATGTAAAACCAAGGCATATGTAAACGTCATTTACAATTAAATCTCAATACTGTTAGATAAATTAACATTGGTTTATATTATTATTATTATAAGATATTAAATAAACGCATGATTGCATCATTTACAACCATTTTCAATCGACACACAAACCTTTAAATGCAAATCATTTTAAAATAAATTTGCTAATTTCATGCAAAAAAGACGCAACATACACATTTTCTGACATAAGGTCTTGTGACCAGTGTCTTGTTTTGTCAGTTTGCAACTCAACTTAAGTTCATATTCTTGATTCGAATCAAAATTTAATTGCTTACAAGCTGAGTTGCCCTGAAGTCAAAGCCAATAACCAATAACCCTTTACCTGCCTGCATTGTACTTCTATTATCTCACCAGCCCCTGCCAACTTTAAAAACAGTGGATATTTATTTCTGTACTAAGGCCGCGGGTTAACTACATAAAAGACTAGAAATCTCACATGTGCCGGTGTTGGTTAAATTTAAGCCGCCAAGTGTGTTGGCCGAGTAATGGCGGGTTTAGCCGTTAAGCCAACGCTTGGACAGTGGTAGTTGCTTGTTGATCTTAGACCCAACATGCAGTGGGCTTAGATGAGGAGTCGCTTGACGCCGCATTCGATGCAGAACTTGGCAGTGTCGACGGAAAACTTGGTGCCGCACTCGTGGCAGAAGCGCGAGGGGCGTGGAACGAGCGCAGGGGCAGATTCTCGGAGTAGTGTGGGGGCAGAGTCCCGGTGTGGCGCGGGAGCAGAATCCCGGCGGGCATGGTGGAGGGATGCCTCGGAACCGCTAGAGCTGAGCTCGCAGCGCTGCCACGCGGGGCTGCGACGCGAAGACGCACGGGAACTTGCACGCTTCTCTGTGATATAACAGTGCATTTACAAATCAAGGTTAGTTTTTAAGAATATCCCTTATTAATACGCTTGATAAAGCAAATTATAACCTTCTCAATGTATTAAATTCTTTATTGATTGTGTGATTTTAATAAGGTCTGATGAACGATAGACATTGCGACTCATGTAATCAAAGGCATGTAACTAACCTGCATGGTTATTGACGGTATGGTTTTCCACTTCTTTAAACGGTGGACGTATGTCTGGCTTCGGCAGGGGCTCGTCACGTTCAGCCGAGCGTTCCATCGCTAGGAACTCTTCACTGGAGCTATCTCCAGATCTATATATGGTGTCGTCTTTGTGATTGCTAGAATCCGACCCCGCGGGGATTTGTTCCAGGGCCGGTAGGTCGTTGTTCTCTTTAGCTGCACATAACGATAGTTTTGATGGAGATATCCTATTCAGGCTGAAACATAAGTAGATGCTTGTTATTACCTTGGTTGGTTGGTCCCAAACACAAAGATTATAAAATGTAGCATTTATGCAACTGTTTGATTATCAGATTATGTAGTTACCTGACTAACCTGCTATAAGCGGAATCGTTGCTTGGTTTGCCGTTAGGAGTATAGTTTCCATTTGAAACGTTGTCTTTCTTTGGCTTCCGATCGGGTTTCAAACGGCTGTCACGTTTGGCGGTGCCGTTGTGTACAGCCGAGCTATATTTCAAGGTTTCTCTGTTCGAATGACTAGTTTCCTTCTTTTCGGAAGCGTAAAATTTGTCGAAGTCTTTTAAAGATTGCATCAGGTCTTGCTCGAGCTGGTCTGTTTTGTGACGGCTCTTTGTTATTTCCACTTTCGAGCCGCTCTTCTTCTGAATAGAATCGAGGAGGGAAGTGGATCGTTTCACGGAGGAAGGGAAAAGGTTTTCGTTCACGATATTGTTACTGCTAAAATTGAAAGACATAGACTTATTAACTGGTATCATACCGTTCGCTATTTTAGGGGTGGAACTAACACTATTCTTTTCAGAGCTCCTATTGCTATCAACGATCTCTGATTGCTTCACTACTCTAGTCGTAGAACTACAAGTCCGTTTGTTTTCTAATTTGTGCTTAATTATTTCCTCATCAAAAGAAGTCATGAACTCTTCTAGATCAAAATCTTCACAAAGAGACTCATCGTCCCTTACTGAAGTTTTTGAAGTTATGCTCTGTTCGAGTGACGACATGATCTTATCATATTGAGTGCTTAGATCGTCTATAATTGGGGCATTAATTTTGTTAATATTATTATTATGTTCTAGTTTATCTATTTTATGATGTGAATTCGTAATAATACCGTTACGATTTTTAATATTATTATTATTCAAATTACTAGAGCTAAAAGATTCGAATTTAGATGGTAAGTTTTCAGTTGTTAGTAGAGATTCCATGCTGCTGATTATGTCAGGGTTATTTCGGATTGTGTTTACATTTATGGGTAAGTTGTCATTTTCGTTAATGAGCCTTGGATCTATGTAACTACTGTCAGTCATTGATGAATTGTCGTCGGCCAAAATAGAATCAAGATTGACAAAATTTTTCTTTTCATCATCTCTTTTTATCTTATCTAGCTTGACAGGCTGTTTTATGGTTGTTCTTTGGAAGCTATGGTACAGAGACGTGGCTATTTTAGGAATTTTATCTTTTGGTTTAGGCGTGCTATAACTGGATGTCGTGTAACTTGAAAATGATCGGTTTAGATTGCTGTTACGGCTAAAGTATGATTTATTATCCATAGTGCTTATATTTTCTTTACTAGACTTTGTAAAGGTTGTGTTTAATTTCTGACTAGATTTTTTATTATCGTTACGATTAACTCTAAACGAACTGCATCTGCCTCCGAATGAGTTATTATTGTCATTGTTTGTGCTGCCGAAAGACTTCATTCTTTGCAATGTCGGAGTCTTTTGATATGATTTGTTTAATGTGTCTTTCATCATTTTTGTATTGTTGTTATTATATGAAGATATAGTTTTTTCTTTTGTAGTACGAAGGACAGGAAGGGTTCGGTTGAGGTCTTTGGAAGAAATGGATAATTTTTTAGGAATATTGGTATCAGAAGACATTAGTTCTTTCATTTGTCTAGCTGCTGATACAAACGGGTCGTAGTTGTCGTCAAGTCTGCAAAATTATAAAAAAACATATTCATGAGTGGAGCAAAATACATTAATGCTATACCTATATTATATACTAGAATATCTACTAAGATAGTAACGTTCCACAATTATGAAAAGGAATGATTACTATGGTGTGTTATGGTAAGGGGCGAAGAAATTAATCTAACCTTGTATTCTTATTCTCAATACGTGGGAGTTTTACAGGTGGAGCTTCCGAAGATATGGATTGACCATCGCTATTATCATCTGGGTCCATGATAAAAGTCTTATTATCTTGGTTACTTCGATTTTTTTCAGATAACATTTTATATTTCCCGATTGGCTTGTGAAACTTTTGAATCTTTTTTTTATTGCAAGATAATTTTCTTTCAGGCTTGTTGGTTTCATTAATAGATGGTAACTTAAACTTTTCTGGTGAATTCTTCTCGGGTCTCTTTTTTGTTGTTTCAAAAAAAGCCATCTTTTCAGCCATAGTTTTTTGTTCGTAGAATTTTAATTGGTAAACAGTAATATGTTCCATATCGCATACTTTCCTTGAAATGTCATCATTATCATTACAATTTTTAGTATTATTAGGTTCTTGTTGAGATTCACTGACACCATCTCCTGCGGTTTCTAACAGAATTTTCAAATTATTTTTTAGTTCCGTAAATGTATCGGAAAAATTGTACTTCGGTTGTTCCGATGATACGTTTGTATCATCTTCTTTATCTAGAGCCTCTAGCGAATCAGTTTTTGGTGTATGCATTAACATGACTCCATCCATTTCGAATTTTTCTCCTTCGAAATTATGGTTTATCATCATTTTATCAGTTAAATTTATAAATTCTTCTAAATCAGCAGGGTCTTCTGTAAACTTTGTATAAGTTTCGCCGCTCCCGTAACGACATTCAATGTCATTGTGATTATCCTCTGCGTCCGATTTATGGTCTCCAAAATAATTATCGATTTCACAATTGGAAGTTTCATTTTTATAATTGTTTTTGATGATCTCCGGAGACAGATTGAAATTGTCATTTTTTAAATTTTGGTCGGGTTTTTGTTCGTCGTTGTCGTCACTTGATAGTTTATTTGTGAATGATTGCTCTGTGCATGGGATTTGATCACATTGATCGTCTTCAAGTTTAGGTATAATTATTTGTAGATCTATATCATCCGAAACGAAATTCTCCGAATTACTAGCAGTAACTATTGGAGAGTTAAAAAGTGAGAAAGTATCTTTGGAATCCGTAAATTCATACTTTTCTCCTGATTGTCTATCACAAGAGCTGCCAATGGTTGGATTTTTATAAAGAAGTTCTATTTGTGGCTCACCTCCATCAGGCTCCAGTACTTTAGATTTATGTTTATTTTTAGGTTTTCTACCTGAATATTTTTGATCTATATTATCGTGGATAACGCAAGGAACGCAAAGAAGTTCGGTGTTGATACCAATAGATTGGCATTTCCTGTCTGTGTCGAATAATGCATCCTCAAGACTATCTAAGCTCATACTAGTTTCTTTGACTATTTTCCGAGATTCTTTATTTTTTAGTTTCGGTATTTTTTCTTTATTGATCAATTCAAGCTTAACTTCTTTATCTCGAGTAGGATTATTCCTGGGCGTATCTGGTTTCTTCTTAGCGGTTTTGAACTTTGTATTAGATTGTTTTTGTTCTTTTAATGCTTGTAAAACGTTCTGACGTTCAAATTTTTGATCTTTGGCTTTTTTTGAAACCTTCGTTTTTAAAATGCATACTTGGTTTTCTTCTGTGACTATTACAGAGTCATCTAAGTCTTGATTGTCTTCATTTTGATCTATCCCTTTTTTACCTGTAGTCGTTCTAGGAATTGGTATAAAACTTTTTTCTCGTTTCTTTAAAAATGGTTTTGTTTCTTCCTTTTTCTCTTTATTTCTTTCGTTATATTTATGAGCAATAGCCTCAAGTTTTTTCAGCTGTTGTTGTTTCTTTATATCCATTCTACTTTTGTGTTTATGTTGCATTTCAGTTTTTTTGATATTTGGGTCAGTATTACTTTGTTGGACCCCGGATGGTCGAAGATTTTTTGATTTTCTAGGAAAAGGGGAAAGGAAGGGTCTTTATTTTCAGGAAGTTAGTAACAAACAAGGAGATAGGAACGACCAAATATCATCCAAAATAAATAGTACAAACTAACCTACAAAAATCCATCCTTTCCCCTTATTTGCTACATTACCAGAAAACATGAAACTGATACTACCTTTTATTTAAAAAAAACCGTTCTATTACATACCTGGAGCTGCTGAGATCCCTGGCTAGCCTGGCTTGTCTTGCTTTTATGTTTGCGTCGCCCGAAAAGTTATTTTGCGAGTTTCTAGAATTTCTTATCACTGGCACATGTGGGGAAGTATCTTCGTGACAGTCGTTGCTTGATACAGACTCTGAAAGGTAGATTTTTTTTGTTATGCGATGTTACACTATAGAAAAAAGAGAATTGAGATCTCGTTAGATATTACCTGATGCCCTAGTGCGGCCGTGTCTATAGTCACCAAATTCTCTCGGTGGCGAAATGCCGCGAGACGATTCAACCGAAGCCGATCGACTGTTAGACGATTTCTCTCGGGTTTGCGATGACCTTCAATAAGAAATATACATTTAAGTAATAGTTATTATGACTATTTAGATATTAGTGCCGGTATGTTAATTTCCAATTTATTCAATTTGCATGTAATTGTAAGAGCCTTACATAAGAGCTTCAACCCATTTGCTGTGAATGTAATGGCATTTACTTATTGAGACCGATTTGAGAGGCCTAAATATTATGTTCATTGATATGATGATTGGTAAATTTAAAAGTATTCAAGTATTTTACAAGTGAGTTCTTTAATTTGTTTTATTAAAAGCGTATGTGAATAAGTCCACAACAATTTCTTATTGTAAGATTCTGGACAAAAATTGAAAATTAATCATTTTAATGAGGAATTATCCAAAGCAATACTGACTTGCGTCCCCGGACTGGGGGTGCTTTATACTGGGTGCGCGCATTGAGCCTTTGTTTCGCATCAGCGATGTGTGGAGGCGGTTGCGCCGGCGCAGCCGGTAGGATCTTAGCTTTGTCTGCGCACCATTCCACGTGACGCTCGAACGCGCGAACACCGAATGCTCGGTTACAGTGGGGACACTTTTGCAGCTCTGCCATCGGCTGAAATTGGAGTTACACGTCACGTATCTATTTTCTTTGCTTATATCAGTTGCATTAATGCTATGACATTATTTTTTTGTTTAAATTAAATTCTGCTTAGTAGGCTATGAAAAAGATTAGAATAATTTAATTTTAAATCATCTCAATCACAAAAATATGTTTTGATTTGCAAATATAATCAAATTAATACACTTGATTGTAGAAAAATGACAGCTAGCCCATTGTTTTAATTAATTTCGAAATGTGAGCAGTCGTATGAATGGGCTTATTTGCTTACGAAAGGAGCCAGATTGCCTACGCAAGACACATTTGAATTATGTATAAAGAATGGTAATCTTATATGGAAAGGCATGCTAGAGGCACGACAAAATTTAAGTTACAAAATACACACACGTGTTATGTGACACTCTAGGTCTGTAGGCAAAATAATACTGCGACGAAGTTCTAAGATATTCAGTTCAGAGTTTGTTGACGTACCGTACAAACAATATGATTACATTAACGCTAGGAAGACAGATGTGTCTGACGAAGTCGTGACTTGGAGACGTATCTCTCTGTTTTGTGTCCAACCTGTGGAGTTGTCATCCGCCTTATGATGAATTACTTGCATAACCTATTTTAAACTCATGCTGAAAGCATTTTGTATTGCACTTTATATTGTTCTTCTGTAATGGAGGCCATACACGCTCGGCTATGCTCGCGCGCAAACATAACCGAGCGGCATAAAATATCAATTTTGATATTTGCTACTACCAATAACTGTACAGTTTTACCACATACACGCTAGGGCTTGCCTTTTGGTTATGCATGCATGGCTAAAACCATCATGCAAACCCTAACGTGTATGGCCTCCATAACTTAACATATTATTTAAGTAAGTTACAGTTTAAAATAACAGTAATTAATATTGATAATGATTTACCGCTCTTAGACTGCGCTCCGGACACATTCCATCAAACAAGTTTGCCTTTTTAATGAAGAAAGTACCATCACCAAATTGTGAAGAGTGTGGGTCCATTGAAGATGTACAGCATGTTCTGTTGGAATGTGTCCGGAATGCCGGTGACAGAAGGACAAGTGTTCTAGGAACCGAGAATTTGTTTAATTTAGGATTATGCAACAGTATTTTATCGTCTCCCTTGTCAAAAGAAGCCTGTAGTCTGTATGCATTACTTAAAAATCACAGCAGAACATAAGAATGATTGTTGTAAACCGATTGGGCGATGTGGTCGCACAGCGACAAAGCCCTGTTTTTTGTATGTGTAATAAATTTAAAAAAAAAATTGATAATGATGTTTAGGTCATTAACTATGGGCTCGACTACTTTTAATTTTATTGGCACACCACTAGATGTGTTGACATAGGGCTTCAAGTCCACACATAGCACTGAATTTGTGTAGTAACTTGTAAATTAAGTTATAAATTAAAAATTCAAATTTACTATCTACATATTTTTGTGGTTTGTTACCATTTGCTTGTGTGTGATCGGAATAGTGAGATCAGTTTCTTACCTTTGTTATTGCGTTCCTCACAGAATGCACTTTAGGCTTAGGCACGGGCTTAGCAGTGGGCGGCGGACTTTTCTCAAGGAATGGACTGTTCTCTGGAAGGCCGAAGTTCTTTGGCAAGTATTGTTCCAAGTCTGTTCCTGAAATATTTTAATAAGGATGTCGTAATTTTTTCACGATAAATGTTATTGTCAGAAAGCTTTGCGAGTCTTCTATTAGTATTTATTCATTGGAGCTAATTTAGATTGGAAATTCTTGTTCAATTTCTTAGTAGTAGAAGTAACCATTTTATTGATTTTTGATTGAATTTCAAGAGGGTAAAAACTGGGTTAAATAAATTTTGGAAGATACTGCTTCTAGTAGAAATTTTAACTGTGAGGAATATAAAAGAACGAACATCCCTACATTCAGATTCAAAAGTTAATAAAGAGGAATACAATGGAGTTTTCAAAAGAATAGCCCTAGATAAAGGTAAGTTTTTATTATTTCATTCACATGGGGTAAGGATACGCGACACAAGTAAAGAAGCAAGCAGTAAAAATGATATTACAATCTTTGAAAAGTAGGTAGGTACTCATTCTAAATGCCGTCAGTCACGCTCAAATGCAATAAAGAGAAAATTTACTAAGGCAACATTACATTTATTAGTAACAAACATGCTTATGCAATAGAATGGCAAACATTGCGATCCCACATAACGTGAGATACTAGTTTACATTGATTTTTTCCGACAAGAATTGCATTTAGATGAGCTTGCTGTGAATGGTTATTATGACTGGCCTTGGAGTTCTCACAGTTAAACAACTGTAGAAGGCGTTTGCTTATAACAATGTGACCATACGACATCATATGACAACTACGATTACATTTCAATGGAAATTCATTATTTGCACCTATACTATTATCATCTTGTGTGAACTACAGCCATGACATAACGAAGTTGAACTGCCTACGCCTTATTTATACATTAAGGGACGGTTATTAACATAATTTGTAGATAACATAACGAACCGTGTTATTGTACTGTGTAACAAACATCAAGGGAACGTCACTGAACTAACAAGACAAGACACACGTCACACAAGTCACAAACCATGCATTTTAATTTGAAAAGAGATAATTATTGGTGACAGCCACGGAGTTTATTATAATGTTGTATAATGAGCACGTCAGTGGAGGTTTAGTATAGAACTTGTGGGCGTAGGCTGCTAAATGACATACGCAATGCAACAAAAGGTAACCATGTCCTATGTGTATGCAAATGTGAAGACGTTTGGGTAGACGTTGACACAACGGATATAATGGAATTGAAATCCAATGAACGCTGTGTTGGCAAATGCTTTGTCATTGTTTTTATGTTATTAACATGCCGTTCTTCGGAAGCTAAAAAGTTTTATCTAGAGGACTAGCCTAGCGTTGTTCTTATCTCGATTCTCAATAAGAAATTTTGAGTACACAAGGCAACAATTAATTGTAAGTAATATAAAATTATGCAATCACGATCCAATTAGATACTACTTAAATATGTAAGTACTAAGGTCCGTATTACAGAAAGATGCTCAGTCATCGATCGCTGCTCAAGCAGAGACTTCATTCATAAAGTGATCAATTAGCAAATGAAATCTCTGCTTGAGCACCGATCGATGACTGAGCATCGTTCTGTAATACCGACCTAAGTCTTGTACTAAATAGCTGAGCTGACGTCTGTAACGTTAAACAAATATGTTCTGTGACAGTGACAGTCCGTGTTAGTTCGTTCACAAACAGTAGGATAGGTCGATGTTAAATGGACGGCAGTGAATAAGTAAACGGTTCACCCACTCACCGGAATTAGCACCGTTCGCCGCGACCAGCCCTTATTACCCACAAACAACAAATAAATCATCAATATACTTAAATAAACTAACATCATGCTATATGAGAAACACGAAATTGGGTTATGGGAAAACCACGTGGCGATTTAGAAAATGGTTTGGGTGGCATTTGCGTTACGACAGTAATACTTTATAGCGAGTCAACAGTTCCAGTAAACTAATGAAAAAAAAATGCATAAAAATTTTATGAATCCCCGGTCATCCTACGTGTGGAATATTAATAATTTAATATCTATATCTAATAACTAATCATTCACTATTATTTTCTAAATTTCCTTAGGCTTTCCAAATGACCCATTCTATGATTTCTACGGTACCGGATTAACTACTTAATCTACATTTACACAAATATAACTCCAAGACATAAAGCCCTTAGCCCCTTTACAAAACCCGGGGCATGCATATCTTTCTGTGGTAGAGTGGTTGATAGAATAAACTCTAAAACGAGTTCGTAATTAAAAGCAATGATCAAAATCAGAACGGTCTGATTAGTATAGAAACTCAATCTAGGATTCCACCACCAAACAAAGTTTACAAGCATCAAATATCTAAATAAAGAAACTTTATGGGCGATGAAAGTTTCACGGAAATGAGTAGATTGTAAATTAAAATAATTACCTTCACGTCTCTGGCGGGACGAGTCGAACGTCTTCCTTTTCTTGACTGTCATCTTTTCGCATATCTTGACATGTTTGGCGAGAGATAGGGGTACGAATGTTCGGCCGCAAACTTGGCATGGCAATAAGGGTAGTGGGCCTGATGGTTCAGGAGCGACGGGTGCCACGGGGTGTGTGGGGACTGGAGGGGACGGAGGCGGGCCGGCTCGGGTTGGCGGAGGGGTCCTCATCAGAGGCCGGAAGTCATCGTTGTCGACTGAAGCTTCCCCGGCCGGTTCCGGCGACGGAGTGCGGGAAGACTTTGTGGATTGTTGCTGTTGGAGTTGCCGTTTGCCTGCAAACACGAAACACAGTCTCACTACGAGAAGTTCTGGAGGAATATTCATTTTGGAACAGATGAGAGAACAGTGCAAAGAGCCTTTACGAATTGAAAATTTCTTCGAGTCTACTTATTTAGTAGACATTTCTGTGGCAGCAATAACAAGCGTGTTTCAAGCTCTCAACGCCAAGGTCGCTTACATTCCTTCAGCATAACCGTTGAGAATTTTAAAACTAAAACAAGCTCCATTGAGCTTTAACACGTGCAAGGGCGATTAGCGTGTAAACATGGTGACGCAAGGCGGGCGGCCACAACCTCCATATTGATTAGTAAAATTACGGGCTAGGTCACGCGATCTAGGACTAAATGGCTAAAATATTATTCGTAACATTAATCTACAAACAGAATTAGTAGGATTCATAAATTCTGTGAATGAAATTACACCTGGCAACGTTCTGTCTCCCCTTTCAAACGTTCTCAGATTGCCTAACTTTCGAATGATTAGTAGATGAGCATTGAATTAGATATAAGTATTACCTATATACTTAAAAATGGGGTAGGGTATTACAATTCGCACATTGACTACGTTTTCATTTCTTCATGCAAAGTGCTCACAATTCACATAGCATGGCCGCACTGTATACTTATTTGGTTTGATGATAAATATGCAATGGACCTTATACCTACCATCGATACTTATTACATTCCTATATATTCTCACTTATGTAAGTATACAAACTTTACTACGTTTCTTTTTACATTATATAGAACGCGATTGCTAATACTTGCTTCTTTATTCAATGTCTAACTTTACCTTTAACGGCACCATCACCGCTGTGGTAAAATGACCTAGGTTTTCTAGGCCTCTGTGCAACTTCCAATTTAGTCATTCTGGTTAGTGTCGTAAATATTCACTGCCCAATGGCCATTCATCCAATGAAGCTTGAATTTTATTTCGCACTTGAAATAGGGACATGATGTAACCGTAAATTAATTGAATTTGACAAAGACGAACTGAAAGCCGCGTGGGTGGTCAATAATAGCCGGTCAGTCAGGGGGATTCTTGACCTCGCATTGTAAAAGGATGAGACTATTAAAAATTAAAACTGATTACTTAGTTTATAACATAAACATTATAATTAAAGCTATAAAACGTGTAGGTAAGTACCTACCTAATTTGTAGCACACATGGTAAGAACACGTTAAGTTTCAAGTTCACCCATGTCCTGCTAATTAATTCTAAATGGACGTTGAACGACCGCTTCCTCTTCACAGCCGTATTCGTAAACCATTAATATTCCGGTTACAGTGACACCTTCCTCGCTTATGAAATGTTATTTACCTATATACTACACAATTATTGAGCTTTCGTCGCGACTCCTAGAAACCAGACAAGTGACCTTGAATACCTATATAAAAAAAAATAATTAGATGTATATTAGAATACAGCTACCTACACTTGAGTACTCTTGAATGATCTTGGGATAGGACTGAACTGAAGTTTTACGGCCAATAAATCGTAACATGCCGATAATCCGAGCGGGGAACATAAAGAGCGGGTGGCTGAACTCAAAGCTGTGCAAGTGCGCAGGCGCATCCCATCCCGATCGGGGGCATCGAGTGACGAGCGTGTCTCGCCTACTAATTGTCTTTAGTCAAACGGGGTGAAACGGTTCTCTAGTTTAAAATAAGAACATCTCGATACTCAATCTCACCAGTATAACGACACAATTCCGATCATTCCGGATTCAGTTTTTGCAGAACAAACACGTTCGCGAAGTAAATGGCTGAATAATAAACACGCTGCAACTTTTATACTGCGCAGTCAATCACGTGATCAATTTAGTTTTTTATCTAGGTGTTCTTTTAGCCCGTCCGATATTCACTACTAATTTGGCATGCATGTCTCATCCTAGGATTTTTACCAATTTGTTTTTCCGAGAAGATGTTTCTGTTTGCTGTTACCAATTTCAAACAGCGTTTTTAATCCTTATGCGGGACACGGTGCATCTCACGTGCGTCGAACGCAAATTTTTATAAGTTTACTTCGTAGAATTCGTATCTTGTAAATATAGATAGATGAACTATTTATTGTACACACCAAATAATAAAAAAAAAATACAAAGAAATAAAAACAGTCAATTATATAAAGTGTAACAATGGGCGACCTTATCGCTAAAAGCGATCTCTTCCAGGCAACCTTTGGATGGAGAGAATTTGACGAAGTGGTAAAGGACGGGGTGCACATAACTATTTCGTTCATATAAAGGACATAATTATAATACTTAACTTTTTAAAATATAGAAGAGATACATATATATACTGTATGCTCTTAACGTACATTTTTCGACAGCCTCTGTGGTGTGGTTATTGAGCAGGTCGGCTCATAGCTGATCGTTGGACTTTATTATTTATTATTTAACAGGCTCAACTTATGTGTATTGTGTTAACAAGCGAGCCGCTGTCTGCTGGCATCGAAACGGAGACGGAACATATCAAAGGCACAGCACAAGTAATAAGCGGAGAGTAACTAATGGATCAATTCATTCAGAATGTACACCTGATGCTCTGCTTTGATTAGATTATAGAAATGAATTCGAAATGGTAGGAATGCGAAAAAAATAAAATGGCAATCAATCAAACACCTGGCAACTAGTTACATAACCATACCTACATATAAAACATCCTGTCTCCAGCCCATGAGTCGTACTAAAATTATTTATTGTTGGTTTACTTTTAAAAGTACCTAATTTTGGAGTGTATGTGTGTATAATTAGGCTACGATGGGGTTGGCATACACATTGTTTAAAAGCCACTTAATAATATAATAGATTTAAAATAACAACTTATCAAATCACACTAATATTATAAAAGCGAAAGTTTGTATGTGTGTGTATGTGTGTTTGTGTGTATGTATTATGTATGTTTGTTACTTCTTCACGCTCAAACGGCTGAATGGATTTGGATGAAATTCGGTGCCAATAGCTTATACACTGGATTAACGTATAGGCTACATTTTATCCCGGAAAAGTGAAATGTTCACGTGGGATGAGCAAATAATTAAAATACTTTTTATCCGCGGGTGAAACCGCGGGGTGCAACTAGTGAAATTATAATCAAAAACAGTAACAAGCTTTAGGTATTAGGTATTAATTCATTAGTCAGTTTTTTGTTTCAAAGTCAAATAATGTATTGTTAATAGTCAATCTTTATCTTATAACGAAAAACAAACAACAACAAAAATATTGTTCTGAATAAATAAAACGACTAAGTGATTAACCACTAACAAATATTACTAGAAAATACATATCATTTCTCTCTCATCTTATGAAATCTTTCTAGAAAGTATTTACATTTCGTCACGCCCAAATACACTGACTTGCGCAGCAAAAAAGTTTATAATTGCAGCCGCAAGCAAGCCGCGTCGACCTGAATATCTTCCACCCGCGTGTCTTGAAGGAACCCAGCCTCGATATAATTGAACTGGAAATGCGATTTATCTGATAACAGACGGATTTATCAATGAGTCACTGTAATTCTTCAACGAGAATTTTAAGTCAATGTCGTCTTCTTTATCGGTGGATTTCAAAATTCAGTAGATATATGTAGTATTTTTTACTAAGATCCGGCTGTATATACACACATATGAAACAAGTATGATTATAACCATGTGGATGGATAACATTAATTAAACGGTTAAATATATGCTTTTAAATGTGTTTATACTTTACGATGATTTCGGAGAAAGGGCGAATAAAGTTCATAGTTAACATGATAGCCTTATCATTATTAAATAAACATGCAACACAATATATTAACATATTTTTTCCAAACTAAAATGTAAGTTGACTTTACGGTCTAAAAAATAACTATCTGCAAAATCAGTAAGCGATAAATAATTGTTACAGTTTACAAGACACATTTATTGGAGGGTGCCAACAATCATGTGATATGCAGAGGGTGAGGGTGACACAGTGCGATTCCGTTCCTGGCACCTGAACTCCACTTTCTTGAGGCGTCTTGGGGGAAACTTTGCTTTACAACGCTTTGTTGTACCTAAATCGAAAAACAATCTTCAATTTTTTCCAATCTTAAATTTACTAGGTGGTAGGACTTTACTGCAAAGTTCGTCTAGGTAGGTACCACCGCTTTGCTAGTTATTCTGCCGCCAAGCAGTAGTGCGCAAGCACTGTTTTGTGTTCCGGTTTGAAGGGTACTGTAGCTAGTGAAATTACTGGGCAAATGAGACTATGATCTGATCTCACAGTCTAGTAATCTTACTAGATTGTGCTGATGTCTCTGGATGACGTGCGCAGTGCAGTGTCACGCGAACTTCTATACTTTAGAGTTCCGAGTGACACTGCAGCTGATATGGGCAGCCGTGTCGTTTAACATCAGGCGAACGGCTAGCTCGTCACGTCCTTCCTTAACATAAAAAAAAAGTAAAATGTGTCAAGTGTTTTATGAGTACCTAAGTAACTATGGTAAGTAATCATTACATCCAATTTCTTATTGATTTATTTGGAAGGATGAAAATCCTAGTAAACCTACACACATTTTTGCGATCCCCAATCTCGCACATGAATATGTGTAATTACATGCTGTCGACTAAAAAGTTACGTATGGAGTGAATATTACTTCTTCTGTAATATTACTTCGGACTACAAACAGTATTTACAATGTGGCCATGAGAGCTAATTATTCAAAGATAGTTTTAAACGGTTGCATACGTGGCGTTAAACATTCGTAAAATTCGTGTTCCATGATCGTAATACTCATAATATCTGCAACCTTAATGCTTGGCTCTAAGAACATTCTTGGGAGCCAGAAGTTTATAAACTGACTACTAAGAATAACGATAAGTAGTTAAATATAAATGAAGACGAACAAGGCGTTAGGATGACGTGATGAATTAGCACGCCCATTTGAGTGAAGACGAAGTAATTACAAACAAACATGCTACAAATAGCAATCCATTTAACCATATTACATCAGGTTTTTGTTACAGCAGACGTTACCACATAAAATAGATACGGTAATACCCTTTTTAACACGCTTGCTTCTCGTTTAGCTACACAAAAGGGTATAAAATGATGTTAGTGTAGGATCAGTCTATTAATATTCTGTGGGCTCATCAAACCGGATACTTAAGCGGCAAGGAAAAAAAACATTAAATTTATACATGAGGTGACCGTTTTGTTTGACTTGTTAGCAACACTTAAAAATACTCAAAAATAACTCTGGTTTATTTTTTTAATTACCTAATTCCATTATTTATTAATTTAAAAAATTACCGTATCATGTTCGCGAAATATTTGAAATACGCGTAACTAACGTAAATAATTATTAGCTAAAGTTAAGATTATCATTAGAAATGAAAGCGTATCTTTATTATGGACTTAAATTATAACAGGCAATTCGCGTGAAGAATGTTGGTAATAATACACAAAATTACTTCCGAATTGAACAAAATTGAAGGGTTGAGAATAAAAAGGGATTAACTGACAAATTGACAGTTTCGAGAAAATTGACTTAAAACGTCAACGGCGTCATTTTAATGTAGAGTGCTTATAAGGTAATAGAAAAGGTTAATGTAAGTTTCAGTTGCTTGAAAATGTTTTAATTCTATTTAAAATACTAAATATAGTACTAATTCATACAATTACTGTAACAATATAATATAATAAAATAAATATAACAATGTTTATATGCTAAGCGAACTGTATTCCTGTGACAGATAAACCATTTTTAGACTCAAAATCTCGAGATTTAAGCCTCATTTCAGTATTTTGAGAATGTATTATTGAAGATAATTTCACGCTGAATATCCAACGATACCCATAAGTCATTTTGTAAAAAAAATCCCTAAGTTAAACCCTTTTTATTCTCACCCCTTCAATTATGTTGCCGACGATTACATACCGTAATAATCCCTAATATGCAACTTGTATTCCAAATATATAAGCTTGAACTTTGACAAGCGAAGATAATCGATAACCGTTTGTAAATTACACTCACACTTCATAATTACGTGGTAAAAGCGCCATGCGAGACAGATTTCCATTTTCCGATTTCAAGACAAGTTGCTTGACAATGATGTGAAAGGGGCACTGAAAACAACGACATGTCTCAATCTGCCAATCTTCGTTACGAAACTTTTGTATAGCGATATAGTAGATTTAAACCATCCGGTTTAACAATATCTGATGAACATGTATTGTCGATCAATCTCATTCAACACACGAAGCTGTCTGGCAACTCTAACGAAAGCGACCGAAAGTCTGCAAATGAAATTAAGCTCGGAGACTTGAACTTAGAGCATGACTATCTCACACTTTCATACAAAAAGTTACAGTGAAGTAATGCGTCCGTGAGAACTCGTATGCAAACAAGCGATAGGCATTGACATCATGCGAGAGTTTACTTACATCGTTCACGCCTTTTGTGTAAATAGAGGTCACTTCGAAGTGCACGAAATGCACTATTCGTGAGAATATGGCTAGAATTTACATCACCTGTCTGACCACCAGCTACTCCCGAGTATATAATACTTTCCAATAATGAGAACAGCTTAGCAGATTTGTGAAAAGGCAATTAAATGCATCGGAAAATAGTGAAGAAAATAATTAAAACATTAAATTAATTGCAGATTGTGAAAGTAAAATAGATCATATTTCAAAGTCTTGCACTAGTGAACAAATAGAAAATACGATCGTAAGACGACGATGAAACGTAATATCGATATCTCAAATATCTCGATGAATTTATTTTTAAGTGACGAATAATTCGAAGTGGAGTAATCGTTTTTCTTATGGTTGAAAAATGTCAAGTTGACCTATAACAGAACATATGCAGTCGTCAATATTACACCACTTATCCACTTAAAATTAGCCACTAGGTATTATCTAATGTGTCGCCCAGCACTCAGTGACGTTTAGAAATATCTTTAAGCAAAATTTCTACATTTTGCATATAAATAATAGATGTTTTTGCATAAAAGAACTCGTAAGAATAGTTCTTGTAAGAAGTTAATATTTACCAGCTAATAGAATTCCACAAAATTGAGCTCAGTAGAAGATGAGTTGTAAAAATATTATGTGAATGAACCCTGACATTTAACCCGCATGTTCATAACCGCAATGATAAAAACAATAAAGTCATTAATGCTACAACCAGTCATTACGAACCAAGTCACCGCAAATAACAAAAGTCAGGTTGCCAGTAGGCAATTATTATTCAGTACTAGCTACGATGGGTTTTTCTATCTTAATAGGTTTATTGTGAGTCTTATCAACCCGCATGTAAGAACAAGTTGTGATAACGTTAATTCTAAAGCAGAACAACCAAGACAGCAATTTTAAAGTCATGTCCGCGATGAAATCTACACGCCGGAGATAATTTTGTTCCCACGAATCAACTTTGTTTTACTGAACGTAATGAAGGTACTTATTATGAAATTTAGCAAATAGAGATGTCCGTTTTAATGATGGCAAGTGACAGATGTGATGAATGATCGCAGAGAAACGAGTGATGATGAAGACTCATCAACAGTAAAGGTTAATGATGACAAAGGCTTAACACGCAACTATATCCGCATTGTAAAAAGATTATAACCTTGATCACAACTCACACAAGTTTGTATACTATGATGCGTAATCTATGTGCCACATTTGAATAAAGAAACAATAATATTTGAAGAAACTAAAATACCAGTATCCGATAACAACCGTTCACTAGACCACCACAATGTAGGAATGTAAAATTAATAATTAATTACCTCTTAGTCGCCAAATCTTTATCCCACAAAACTTAACCATATTTTACTATGGGATTTAACGGCTTTAAAATTCAACAAAACAAGTAACATGCTGAACTCTATCTTAAACACTGACCGAACTGAAAACGTATAACTATGTAAAAGCGAGTGCGAATACATATTCAATAGGTACCTCGAGTTCAAACCGCGTGCTTATCAGTCGTATACTTATTTTGCTTCTTGTAGCTGAGCGTCTATAGAGTATGTTACTAGTTTATCTTGCAGTGTTAACAAATCATAATACATCAATGCAGCAATTATTGCAATGTCAAAATGTTATTCATACAATGTGACGGAATATCCAAACAATATTCGTTCCTATCGGCAATAAGTAGTAATAAATGATGACATTGAGATCTGTTGTTTACGGTATTATAGATAGCTAGTTGTGCCCCGCGGTTTCCCCCGCGGATAAAAAGTATCATATGCGTTAATCCAGCGTATAAGCTATCTGCATTCCTAATTTCATAAAAATTGTAAAAAACACACACGCGCGCGCGCGCACACAGTCACCCCACCCCTTCAGTTTTAAACCTTTCGCATTTATATTAGTAGGATCATGTTACTAGTTACTACCTAATAAATTTTCCGTAGTCTGTGGTAGTCACAAATAACGTCACTATATTTGGTAATACATATTTCACGAACATTTTAGTGTTAGCGATTACGCCTGTTCGATAAAATTATTTTCAAGGCTCTGTCGCCTTTTCAATGCCGTTAATGTTTCTTTAATAACAGTAATTTGTCACTGCGGCTATTGTATACTTTCTTGGCTGTAATTTTATTCAAAAGTATTTAACTTCGATAAACAGCGTTAATAACTTGTATTGTTATCACGAGGTAATATTACCTAAAATTGATTGAAAAGAGTTCATTGAAAAAGGTGCTGTCTGTGCGAACATAACGTACTCTATATTATTAAAATTTCAATACTGGAAACACACATATAAAATGATAATTAAAATAAAAAATCATCCATTAATTCTTCAAAGCATAATTGAAGGGTTGAGAATAAAAAGGGTTTAACTGTCAAATTGACAGTTTCGAGAAAATTGGCTTTAAACGTCAACGGCGTCATTTTAATGTAGAGTGCTTATAAGGTAATAGAAAAGGTTTATGTAAGTTTCAGTTGATTGAAAATGTTTTATTTCTATTTAAAATTACTAAATATAGTACTAATTCATACAATTACTGTAAAAATATAATATAATAAAATAAATAAAGTAATGTTTTTATGCTAAGCAAACTGTATTCCTGTGACAGATAAACCATTTTTAGACTCAAAATCTCGAGATTCGGTATTTTGAGAATGTATTATTGAAGATAATTTCACGCTGAATCCAACGATACCCATAAGTCATTTGGTCAAAAAAATCAGTTAAATCCTTTTTATTCTCACCCCTTCAATTATGTTATTACAATTTTTAAATTGTATGTAGAGAACACGGTAGTAATAAACAAAAAGAATGTGCAGACTAAATGATGACCGTTACGTTACGACCTTATTTAAAAAAGTACCGCCCATCTCACTAATAAAATACAACCTTTCACAGAATCCCTTTGGAGCGATCCCTTGTATAAGCAAGCAGCTGTTCGCAAAAACTGAAATAAAAAACATCACACTCAGCTGCGCAGCGTGAATGTATGCCATATCTATTTAATGCAAACAGTCTTAATAGTAGATTGTTATATATGGGGCTAAAAATTATAGAGTAGCGAGGCGGTAAATGGAAACCAAGTTATATAGGTCCAAGTCCGCACTAAGCGTTTTGCTGACTCATTTATAGTCCGAACGGCCAAGGAATGGAATGCTCTCCCAAAAACAGTGTTTCCTTCAGGATATAACCTAGGTCTTTTTAAGTCAAGAGTGAATAGGCATCTCATGGGCAAGCGTGCTCCACCTTAGACAACTTCTTCGCTTACCATCAGGTGAGTTGTTGCCCATTTTATCATAAAAAAAAAAAAAAAAAAAAAAATGTACCTAGTTTCTTATATCTATATATATATAAATGAATCTCTATTTCCCTTGGTCATCGCATTACGCGTGAAGAAATGGAACTTTTTCGCTACTTATTTTTTTATAGGAGAAGGTTCTTATGAAAGAAAAAAATTAATAAAGTTCAGAAATTTTTCACCACGCGTGTGAAACCGTGGGACGCAGCTAGTTAAAAATAAATGTAAAACATTTATGTATTGTCCTTATGGGTAGTTAGTTGTTCGTAACCAAATAGTATATAAACCGCTACGCTGTAACTTTGATTATGTTCTAAACGGTTGAAATTTGAAAAAATCTTCTTCTATAAGCGAATCCATTCGTTTTTCTTTCCTCCAATTCCTAAATAAACCTTTCATAAGTGGTATTTAAATAGGTAACTATATAAGCATCTGCTTTGTGACTTTGACGGCAACAGATTGAAAAAAAATCTTTTCCATTCTATTCCATTTGCAATTCTCCATTCTCGCTATATGACATTTCCACAATTGTAAAATAAATTACGGTCACCAACCCAATTTGTAATTAGAGAAAAATTCTTCGCGGCAATGCCTTTTTAAGCGATTTTTTTTTTCCGTAGCCGCAACTCATGAACGCAATCGACCAAAGAGATCGTCGATTTTAGTTCCTTATCAATAAAATGTTTTGTTTTTAAACAGTGATAAGTCACTCGAAAATTTATAATTATTCTATATTTATGAAGACTTTCATTTTTTTATAGGGTCGATGGTAACAGGCAAAAATGAAAACAAAATTAGTTTAACGCCTAGAGCAGAGGATAATAAGCTACTTTAACCCCGCTCTTACTGTTTGAAAAGAAGTCAAATGAAATGTAGACCCGGTTATTCGGAAATATTATCCCGATTTCTGTGAAAAAATACTACTAAACTTTGACAGTTCCTAAGTTCGCACTTATCCTTCATGACAGCTACAGCAATATATTTGGGTACGTCCGAGACGAATAAGTGCAAACTTAGGATGTGTTCAAACTTTAATACAGTACGAGACGGAGTTTAGTCATTTATGTATTTATTTATAAATTACATATATTTATCACACTATCACACTAATATTATAAAGGCGAAAGTTTGTATGTGTGTATGTTTGTTACTCCTTCACGTTCAAACGGCTGAATGGATTTGGATGAAATTCGGTACCAAGATAGCTTATACACTGGAATAGCATACAGGCTACATTTTATCCCGGAAAAGTGAAATGTTCCCGTGGGATGAGCAAATAATTAAAATACTTTTTATCCGCGGGTGAAACCGCGGGGCGCAACTAGTTCTTAATTAAACTGTTCATATTAATTTAAAATAAATTAGTATCTAAGTTTATTTTGAATTAATATTTATCGTTAATTTGATTAGGTAACTATTTTGATCCAAGTTTATTAATTCTCTGGTTACTGTGAATCAATTATATATGTGGTTATTGTGTGCCGCGCAGTAAATATGTATATTTACTTACGTTGTATACAACAATTACAATAGAGAGAAATGTGAATCAATTGAGATCGCCGTTGCTTAATTAAGAGAGAATGCACTGATTGACCGATTCATTATAATTCTAAATGAAAGTAGAAACTAAGATAAATAGATTTTTTTATGAGTTGTAACAAAAACCTCTCCTCAGGTGTAAGAAAATTTGATTACCTCATCTTTTAAGTACCTATTAAGTATAATAATAATAAATATAATAATAAAAACGAAATTATATTAAAGTTATAAGAAACGAAATAAGTGATTTAAGTAATTCTGTATTAAGTAATCACATTTCGATATTAATACGTGCATAAATCAAAATTTATCGTGCAATCGTGACTGAATTTCTCAACAATACAATTGTTAGTCTGCAAGTTAAAAAAACTTGCTCGAACAATTGAATAAAATTGTGCACAAAAGAGTAGAGAAAAAAATTACCTTTCTTGGAACCGAATATGGACTTGAGTTTGGATATGGTACTCTTCTTCATTTTTTGGTAGTAAATATCTACTGCTTCCTAAATTGACGCACAAGTGTTGTAGACATCAGTTCACAACTGACAGAAATACACTCGACACTACGTCCTCAAGTTTTTCAGGCGATCTCTCGGCTTTTTGCTCCTTTTGCCGCTCTTATTTCCGTGCTACGAAAATAGTCCCAACGCAACACTTGCACACCGGCGCAGACGCATCACGTATGCTACGATAAGCACCAAATTAAACAAAACTCACTTTTAATTGACCGGTATTGATCACAAAATATAGGAAAAACACAACTAATATTTCCACTCATCAACACCAAAACATAAGAGAACACTGTTGGATTTTCAGCATTGAGCACTCCTCTATTTACCACGTTTGGCTATCTACTGGCTTATCATTATCATTGTGCAAGCCGACGTCAACATGATAACAAAGTGTCAAAAAATTACAAACACCACCAATTACGAGCACGAGTTTACGGCGGACAGTCGTGGAGAATACTGAAGTTAAATATTTACAATTCCGTTCGTAAACGAGATAACATGTCACGATGGAGTGATGAATTCAAAAACGGCCCGAGCGGCGGTTACACAACTCGTGAACTCGCAGGCAACGGTTTATTATCAACAATAATATAGCGTACGTCGTTACGAGCTTAAATCTTAAAGGCGGCAACCATCACGCTGACGCCTATCCCTAACCGTGCTGCGAACACAACTAACACGCAGTGGCGCACGCGCACCGCACGGGAATAATAGAGAGCTGACCGGTATACGCTGAACTGGAACAAAAATTGACACAATTATGAACTCCCTTCCGTTAACCGAATCCAGTTTCCGACTAAACTCAATCAAACGTAGCAACGAACCGAGCTCGTAAAGGCAACATTCGGAGAGCACCAATGTCGCGGTGGTGACAACACCGGAGATACGGCATCCGCTGGCTCCTTTTAAAAATGGAATTTAACGTATGGCACTTTCGAGAAACGAGCCGATTCAAATCGGGATAATGGGCCGGGCACGAATATATCACTAGGGGTGCGAGAGGAA
Source organism: Ennomos fuscantarius (assembly GCA_905220475.3). Classification (NCBI taxonomy): domain Eukaryota; kingdom Metazoa; phylum Arthropoda; class Insecta; order Lepidoptera; family Geometridae; genus Ennomos; species Ennomos fuscantarius. The sequence goes on from HG992039.1 coordinate 8,394,413, forward strand.
TAAAATCATATAAAGCCCGCCTTGGGGTGAATGGGACAAAATGTAGTATAAAAAACTGTGCAGGATTTCGAGGCTTGTGTACATTCTTGAGGCATGCCCTTCAACCGTGGGAAACTATAATTCACCGAATCTTCCGCAGCGTAATTATTATTTATAACAGTATTGATACGGGAGTACGGTTTCAATTTGCCTTTTGTAACTTTATCTCCCTAAAGACAGTTTTCGTGTAAGCGGTTCATTACCATTAAATGTGACAGTGCCGTCAACGGAAACATAACGCATCCTCTCTGGTACGACTAATTTAGTCCTGTTGAAAATTACTTCCTAATTCTCAACCGCGGCTGAAAAACAAAATACCTAGTATAAACTACCTACTTTAATGCCCGAACTTTTTAAAGGCACAGAGCAAATTCAATACAGAAGCGATTGACAGTATTTTACATTTTTGACTCTCAATTTTTATTGGTTCTATTAAAAGCTAGTGGAAAAATAAGAGTCACGTATTTTTATATTTCGTTTATAATGCATTCATTCATTTTGTAGATATTTTGTAAAATTGTAGGTAGATTGTGGCTAAATTAAGATTTTTAGCTAGAAAGCCAGAGAGCTATAAGCCTGTGATGAGGAGGCGATATCATAATCGTCAATGATTTTTATTAATAACATGAAAAACTGAATATAAAAATCTGATTATGAATATATTTTTTTCTATATTAACTTACTATAGGATAATCTCAAAATGGTCTTTCTAATATGTGGTATGGTATGGTAGGTAATGTTTATGCATATCGTCGATTTCGTAAACCATGAAGGTTCACCAGTTGCATCGTGAAATATGTGAAGTTGATGAACAAATAGTGTGTCTTGACATCTTGCCTTGTAACACGGTGGTAAGTGTTATTTGTTAAGATTTGCTTCATACAAGTTCGAAAATCTTAGAGCGACTGATGAAATCCCAACTTAAATTACCAGAAAGTATGAAGACGTTTTAGCTCAAATTTTATAGACAATACAATTTCAAGTATAATATTTATTGAACTTACCAGTTGACTACATAATTATGTAGAGTTAATGTACGATACGAAAGTTAACTGAGGTTAACGAGGAATTCATATCCATGTCACTGAGTACAATATCATATTGCGAGCTGGAAGAAAGGGTCAGCTAATGTACATTACTAAAGAGAGAAAGGGAGGAGAGTCATGAAATTCATAGGCAATTTGCTGATGTGCAGTGCAGCATCAAATGCAGGTATGTACTCAGGAGTGTATATCTAATCAATATATTTAATAAAAATGTAACTAAGATGAAATTTGTAATAACTTATAGAAGATAAAGGGTAAGTAGAGTCTTAAAAGGTAGGCAACGCATTGGCAGCGCCCCCGGTGTTGCAGGTGTCTATAGGCGACGGTAACTGCTTACCATCAGGCGGGCCGTCAGCTTGTTTGTCAGTTTATGTTATAAAATAAAAGATAATTTAGAAAACTCATTATTTGGAGGTACTTTTAAGTGATAAATCCTAAAATTTAGTTTTTATTTCTTTTTGGTTCAACTGTCCGTTTAAAAGAACATTTTTTGATAAAGGCTTCTGCACCGTACCACTTCTGGATAGATGACGGTTAAATAACAAATAATGTGTTTGTAAAAGGGAACGAGAAGAAGTAAAGAAGAAGGGGAAAGTGTAGAGAAGGGGCAAATAGATTGGGATGGTGAAGAGGGGCAAGGGCGATTAAGGCGTAAAATTTATTAACCCATGCAAAGCCGGGGCGGGCGGATCCGCTATTACAAAATAAGATGTGTTATAGAAACTTCTTAGTGAGGATGGATTATCTAATAAAAAAAGTCGCCTTAACACACCAACAAAGATTTAAATACGAATGGTTTAATTGTGACTTATACTGCTAAGATATATAAAGATAAGAAGGTACTTAAAATCTGCGGAGGGTTTCCGAATTGTTTTTATACCTAATTTGTTATTACGTCTTGCATTCCAGTTTCAGGTATAGCAGGAGCATCATTGAACCCTATTTCCTCCTAGCTGCGGTCCTGACCGCAAGCGATGGCGCGCGACCGACCGTTCTCCAGGCACACGCTTGGATGCGCATCCCGAGTTAGGCTCAATACTGTTTCCCTGGCCTGACTTATGTAGAAACTTATTACATATGGCACGCATTAGCGCTGGAGTCGTTGCCCCTTCATCTGACTTGGGCACATTTGCGATGACACATTCAATCAATTTCTTTGCGATGCACTTATGGACAAAGACACGTCACCCTAAACAGCTATGCAGAAATTTATCTGCGATGCACTTATGGACAAACACACGTCATCCTAAACTGCTATGTATAATGTACTGTTATGAATTACACCGCAGCCTACAATCGGTAGTTTCTGCTATGCCGCAATCGAGCAAAAAGGCGAATTTGATATCCAACGCGATACACGACCTAGCCGAGATCAATATATTGTTTGGGGACATAACAGTACATAGACAGTAATTTCTGTGTGTTCAAGAGACTAGTTTTTATGTTCATGAATGATGTAACGAGCTAGTCGTTTACCTGATGTTAAACGAAACGACCGCCCATAACAGAACAATGTCACTCGTAACTCTATAATAAAAAGTTTCGCGCGACACTGCGTTGCTCACATCATCCTGAGACATCAGCACATTCTGGTAATAAGATTACTTGACGGTGAGATCCGATCTTAAAGTCTCAATTTCCTAGTAATTTTACTAGATACAATGCTCTTTAAACCGGAACACAGTATTGCTTGCGCACTACTGCTTGGCAGAATAATTGGCAAAGCGGTGGTACCTACCTAGATGAACTTTGCAGAAAAGCGCTACAGCTTAGTAAAATTAAAAGCTATTGTAATCTTGCGTTGCGTTTGTCTGTCCCCAAAATATCAATCGTTTATTGATATCACTACATGCACTAAAATAAATGTAGATCATAAACCGCATCATCACTTAGACCACAGATAATATTACTATACTAGTATCAATGCCTGCCGTCAAGTTTTTTTTTATGCTAATGAATGTCGTGCCGAGCTAACCGTTCACCTGATGTTTAAGCCTGCCCACATCAGTTGCAGTGTCACTGGGAACTCTAAAGTATAGTTTCATGTGACACTGCATTGCGCACGTCATCCTGAGACATCAGCACAATCTAGTCAGATTAGACTTTGAGTTCAGGTCATAAAGTCTCATTTTCCCAGTAATTTCACTAGCTACAGTGCCCTTCAAACCGAAACACAGCAGTGCTTGCACATTACTGCTTGGCGGCATAATAACTGGCAAAGCGGTGGTACCTACCCAGACGAACTTTGCAGAAAAGTTCTACCATCTAGTAAGTGTGACGTGAGACAGTAGTCAAATACTTTGCTTTGATAAATGATGTCGTAGATTTATTCTGAATATCGTGAACTCGGAAATATATATCAGCACAATGATCCATCAAATCAGAACAAGTTACATTATAAAACAGTCATTCATGGCACAATATGACGTCACTGTCGCAGCACAAAAAGCGATACAATGGTCGGTCCATATTAAGCAGACCCGCCACCGGCTGGTGCATGAACCCAATTTTGAGAGATGTGAAACCAAAGGCGTGGTTTCGAATTTACTAAAACCTGTTTATGACCCATTACTGTCCTCAAAACAAGGAACAGATGTAATTGAGTCACCGGCTCTGGTCCAGCCGAAGAGACAATAGTATCTCATTTCATAATGAATCCGAGGCAGCCGCAACATGCTTCCTTTCGGATCGGTTAGAATGTTATGTAAGAACGAAGAAATAACCGTTGAGTAAATATCTTTAATCATTTTATGATAATGTATTAATTATGATGAGCGAATTTATTTGAAAGTTAAAAAAGTCTGATGAATAATCAATGTCAATATTTTCGTTTACTTTTGTAGCAAAAGCCACAGGTGTTTAAAATCAATAACAGCGTGTGTGGGCAGCGTGGGCGATACTGAAGGTTCATCATACAATCACTACAAATACCAATCTTTGTTAGTAAAAGTAATACAATGGTGTCTAATCTGTTGGCACAAACTAGACTTAACTTAACTAAAATTAGGTTTAGTCGTGTCAAACGACGTTCGCTAATCTGTTGTCGCATTTTTAAACTTAATTTTAGTTGGATTCTCTAAAATTAATTTTAGTTACTCAACTTAGTTTAAGTGGTATTTTGCTAATCTGTTGTACCAAATTTACGTCAAACTACACCTAATATTAGAAACGTCAAACTAAAATTAGTTGGCTTCTAAATTGGTGTACATTAAAACTATTTACGAAATATAACAATCATTTAGGGCTTGTGCCAATACCAGAAATTATCAGGTTGGAATATGTGGTTTCAGCTCTTATGGATTCATCAGAAAGGTAACATTTATAAAACCTACCTACACTTAAAGAAATCATTTAAACCATATTAACTACCAGTTTATTTCAGAAATTACCAAGAAAGGATAAGGCTGGAAGGTTTAAGGGATAATTCAAATCTTTTTGACTTAGCCGAGGAGAAATTTAAAAAACAGTTTCGCCTTCCCACAACTTGTCTGATATATTTAATTGACACTTTAAATGATCCACAGTTAGATGAAAAGTTCCTTCCATAAAACATATAAAAGTTTGTATGTGTTTGTATACCTACTTGTTACTCATATTTCAAATTTCGTTCTATTATTATCCCTTATATGTCCCTTTACAGACTTTAGCCTTACTACAATTTTTTTTTACAGGCTGCTGAAATCGTCTTGGCCAACCAAGACAATTTTTTAGGTCTAAGTAAACCAGCAGTAGTTAGCAGATACCTGGAACTTGTCAATAATGCAATATTAGAAAACTTAACTTCAATACATGCAAAATTTCCTACAACGCACACTGAAAAAGAATCAGCAAAGGCAGAGTAAGCGTTTAATTTCTGTTTACAGTTATTTGTCATAAGTACCTATCTATGTTCAGGGCCTACAAAAACCAATAATTAGTAGGTAGCAATATAAAGTGTTATTTGTTTCAGATTTCTGGCCTTATATAACATGCCCAACACTCTAGGTGCTATAGATGTCACACACATTGCAATAGTGAAACCACCACTTGGTCATCCTACTGCACCTGGAAACCTTTTTTACAATAGAAAAGGGTTTTACAGCATTAATTGCCATATTGTGAGAATTTATTTATATTTGTACCTACTACATCACGCATTATACTAAATAAGAATTTTTCTGTTATGTAATATAGGTACTTATTTAAGTAGCTACCTAGCTACTTTATAAAACAATACTTAATCACTTATGCATCCTCTTAGGTATGCAGTGCAAAAGGTAAAATCGTGGCATTAAACCCTAATTTCCCTGGGTCCACACATGATGCAGCCATCTGGAGGGCATCACAAGTCCAAGAATTTCTACAAAATGAGTTTGTGCATGGAGAAAGAAACCAGTGACTTTTGGGTAACTTTGTATTTATTACTCACTTGTTTTTTTTTAAATCATAAGGCATACATAGATTTACTTTAAACTTTATTTAACTACAGGTAACAAGGGGTACCTTCTGCAACCAGGGCTCCTGACTCCTGTTATGGCACCACCCTCTACAAATGAAACCACCTGCGAGTGCCATTGCAGGGCAAGAAATATTGTTGAGATGTGCATTGGCCGATAAAAACCAAATTTAGATGCTTTCATAGACATCGCTGCCTGCATTATGAACCAACAAAGCCAGCTAAAATTATATTATGCTGTTGCACTATATTTAATATTTTTATTGATGCTGGTAAGTGAATATGAGCAGATTGTTATTAAAATACATTTATAATCAATGTGGGGTTCAAAAGTTATTACACTAAAATTAATATTTATTTTTGCAGATTTGGATGAACTCGATTGAGAGCAAGATTGAGATGAATATCATTAAATTGATTTCCTTGAGGAGGGAAGAGAGATACGCCAATTTGTCATAAATAACTATTTTACATAAAATAAACCATTCAAATAATACACAAGGTTTTATTTCTTAATATTTTAATAATAAATTATCATCATTAGGTATAACACTTCAACAATAAAAATAATCAACAATTAACAAAATACAAATATTTTTTTAAGGGACTCTAAACAACTACAACTTAGCGAGGTACAAATGAGAGCAGTTGGTGCATGCTCTCAATGAAAATGGAAGTAGTAGATGGTAAAACCATGATAAGTCAAATTTACTGTGTGGTGTAATCATCTTGTTGGAAGAGTACACGCAGGCTCACTGAACGAATAGCAGCTGCTAATATTTCAGCAGCCTGCACTATGCTCTCCCTTAATAGCCTACCATTTTCATTGAGGGCTTGCACTAAATTGTTATTCACTGCAGACCGGGGAGGCCTTTGCACTCTACATCGAACACAGCGGGTGCACATGGGTCTCCAAGCTTCCGCTCCCATGTCTGCTTGAGGTTCAGCCTCCTCAGAGGGTGGCATGTCTGGTAGGTGTGGCTCTGGCAAAGATTGACTCACAGAGGCAGGCTGGATTCCCTGTAAAAAGAAAGTGTAAGTATAAATTATGCAACTACACAATTTTAAGTTTGGTGCCTGCCACACAGACTTAGAAATCTGGTTTAGGTAAGTACATTAAAATGTAAAACTGTGAATGAATACCTAATAAGTATATAATCATGCCTAAATGTGGTACAATTGTATACCTATTAACATAGCATCATAAATTGTTAATATACCCATATTATAAAAAGTCTCATCCCCGCAGTCATAAAACTTTAAATAAAATTTGTTGGTAACAACACAGGAGGAACACCAGAATAGTAGTGTGCAGGAGAGGAGACCTATATCAAACAGTGGGTTGACACAAGCCAAGATAATTAAAAATGTACCTATAACTGCGGTTAACACTTTTAGAGCCCACTATGTGGCTTAATAAGCCTTTATTCAATATTAAATCAGCATTCATGCAGTTTGTCTTTAAAAATAATGTAGATAACTAGGTAATTAATCAAGTTATTACCATTTCCATCTGGCAGAATTCTTCAACAGAGGCAGACCCATCTATGTCTAGAATTTTCACTTCCATATCAGTCAGGTCTGCCTCTGCCGGTCCTCCGCCTGTGGCGCGTATAGATGTTCGCACCTTGCGAGCCTTAGCCTTCACCTTTCCCACCCACAAATTCTATACCTGTAAATAATGAAGTTATTATTAAAAGAAAATTCACATACATGTACATTTTTTTAAAAATTGGTGTCTTGCATAAACTTACATGCTGCCACTGCTGTGCAGTCCTGCTGTGGCCAAGTTCAAAACTCTCCGACCCATGTCTGATTTCCAAAAAAAGTAGACTTCCTGTAATTAAAGGTTTGTGCAGTTATTATTTATGAATGACTTTACTGTTTATATGTAAAGTTTACATAATGAAATCATTGTTCAAGAGGGCTTTAAAGATTTATGCGTAGGTATGAAAAAAAATAACTAGTATCATTCTTACCTCTCACCATTTCTAAATTATTATGTAGCCACTCGACTAGCAGCTCCTGCTAGCGTTTGTTCATTCGCTTTCTATTTTCCATAATGGAAAACATAATATAATAGCATTCTGTGTGGAATTTTCACTAATTTCACATTTAATTTTAAAACGTAGTGGTTATATGCTCTTTGAATTTCACAATAAATATTTTTGTCACTTGATTTTTCCACAGATAACAACAAAAATGCGCTCACGCCACAGATAGTAATAGCGTACAGTTCATGCTTTTCAACCAAAAAATTAACAAAATATGTTCTGAAGTTATTTATTTTAATTGTTTAATATTTTCACATACTTTTAATAAATTAAAACAGGGCTGTTTATAATATATTTGTCATTCACCAATGATTCCGTTCGTTCTTCACCCAGATAGAAACAACACTATCAATTCAATTTAGTAACTGTCAAAATCGAACTTAGTCCTGTCAATACGATTTTTAAATTTAATTCGACGTGACAACAGATTAGCTTTTATGAATCTCTAAATTAAAATTAGATATTTTTTAGTTTGGTTTAGTTTAGAGAGTGGTACAACAGATTCGACACCAATATCTGACACTATAACAAACCAGCCTGTACATTAATTTCAAATACACCAATGTAAAAGTCTTAAAGTAGAGAAAAAAATAACTACGTTGTTGGTCTCTATCAGCCGTTACAAGTTGTAAAATGACAATGTTATACACGTGCTATCAAAATATTTATAACGAGCTTGTGCCCGCAGCTTCGCCCGCGGCGTGGCCTATGGGACAATAATTCAACCACCCATTTCACCCTCTAAAGGTGGAATTTCGAAAAATCCTTTCTTAGCGGATGCCTACGTCATAACATCTACCTGCATGCCAAATTTCAGCCCGATCCGTCCAGTAGTTTGGGCTGTGCGTCGATAGATCACTATGTCAGTCACCTTTGAGTTATTTATATTTAAGATAATAATGATAATAACAACGCCCAACGATCACATACATAGATCCTGGACCCTAACTAGGATTCCCTGTCTCTAGGGACTCAGGAACTACGAGGACCATGGTCCCACAACACCCAGACTCAGAACAACTATTTGTGCTTTTTTTCTATGCACAAATACTTGCCCTGCCGGGAGAATCGAACCCGCCGCCTTTGGGTTATGAGCCGATCTGCTCAACAACCACACCACAGAGGCTGTGTCATTTATATTTATATGTTTTCTGTTCTCGTATGTAAATGAGATAAATAGTTAAAATAGCAGCTGCGCACCTATATGAATTAATAAATGAATCGCCCGAATATTTGCGCAATACATTATACGGTAAACCGGTTGAAGTTATAGGTACCTTTGTGTTTCTTTATACCTTCCAACATAAAAAAAAACTCGTACTCACTTCTGTAAAATATACAATTTAGGGTATCAATATAACTATGCATTAATATACTCTACCTACAGGACATTCTATTTTAGAAAATGTTTACAGTGAATCCACAGCTTTAATATAACAGGTACAGTGTATGAAAGTACCACTAGAAATGAAATGACGATAAATAAACGCCTGTGAAACGAAGACAAATAGAAACAAGCCGTATTTACAGTGCTTTCTTGAGCTGATGACTTGCATCCGTGCAGATAATGTACAAGACGTGACTTCAATTTGCTTACCTACCATCCTTGTAAAACTCCATTGAGGAACTAACGGTTAGCTAAGAGATCCATACTTCAAAATAAAATATGAATGAAAACGTTTAATAATGGTCAAAGAGAATATAATTGACTATGAATACATGTAAATACTTCTGTCAGATCATCAAAACACATCGGAACCCACGCTACAACTACAAATGTAGTAAACGAAGTCAGACAAAAAAGTATGGATGTGGCCCCATTTTGAAATAAATAGGATGATAAAGCTTTTTCAATGATGTCATATCTAAGCCGCAGATACGAACTTTCCAAACACAAAACATCCATATTACGTCTTGTCAGAGAGCCTATAAGAATATAATTATTTATTTCTTACGGTTACGGGATGTACAACATAGGTGACTATAACAGGTTTCAATATACTACTTGGTACGAGCAGTAAAGAGTATAGAATGGAAGCATCCCATCCGTCTATCTTATCTCAACAGTCCTAAATAATTGAAGCTAAATAAGGCATACGCTAAGGGCCTCATATGCCCACTCGGTGGCTCCAAGCATCGCCATGATTTACTATCAGTAGGTTAGGTACGGCCCTGATACCGAATACAGCTAAAAATACTGTAGAAGCGTGCTAAGCCAGGAATACAGGTCAAAAGAAGAATCCATGATTGATGATGCCAATTTCCTATTGATCGTTTATAATGCTGCAGTACGTAGGTTTATTTGTGTTAGTGGCTCGGTATACGTACGGGAATGAATTACGCAACATAATGGGATGGGATTGATGGTTATTCGGCAAGAGTTATTAGAGCTAATGTGTTTGATTTAAAAATACTTAAAAGTAGAGAAAAATTGATTTTTGCGACAGTGGAGTGTGTGTGATAATAGATATCTTGATACTTTCAAGAAAAAGTATACTGAACGTAACGTACGTAAAATCAGTCTCATTTGTTTCAGCAATTATAATAATTGCTTTCCCCCTTTATCATAGAGAATGAGGACGATGGATGATACAAAATGATAATGTTCAATTATGATGTAGTACAAGTTCCAATAAAGAACTCTATAAATATTTATGTAGATCATAATGGCACACAGCTGGATGCAATGTTCGTATAAATTGATCAATTGGTACATAGACGTAATAAAAGAGAAAAATAACATTATAGCCAGTTAGAATTTCAATCATATATGTAGGGGAATTAAGTATATTAGAGTCAAAGGTCTTTGTCACTAAGACAAACACAAACAATTACATGAATATATAAAAACGTAACCAATGGCTTCAGGAACAATTTCTATGAAGAATTAAGGATGAGAGGTAAAAGCACGTCGTTTGGCTAAACAAACAAAGAAACGATTTTTGATACAACGGCACCACAGCATTGCTTCTACAAAAAGCTAACGGAAAATATTGAAACTCAATAAACAAGTAGTCAGATAAGTAGAGTAGGTACCTAGTGTCGATGATGCTAGTTTTTGCGATCACTGCGGTTTTTATAAAATATGTAGGAAGACCATAAAAACCGGACATGAATTTATTACAGCATTCGACCATAGGTGGGCGACCAATACGCAGCTCATACAAAAGCTCACTAAACCCACGACGATCATGAGAACGAACGTGCAATCCTCTAGACTTTGTACTAGAAAACTGACAAGTATTTTCTAGTACAAAAATATACTATTTATACAACGAGCAGAAACTAACATGATCACCACATTCATAAAGCACTTGACTGTGTGAATTGAATAGATATCGTTATCGAAACACTTTCACGTTATGAAATTAAAATTACGAAGTCATGATTTAAATTTATCGCTATTTATTACATCCAAAAAGGAACAAACCTCTTGGATGTAACTTAACTATAGCGTTGTGGAGACTGTGGCCAATAAATCTGACAGAAGTTTACCGATCACAGCTGATAATGATCTATGCTTTTAATTTCTAATAACACCTTAAATACCTTGTAAAATTAGAAAAGTAAAAGTCAGAGATGCAGTGATAATGGTTACACAAGCGGAATAAAGTCGCGATTGATAAATAATACGGCGTTATATATTGACTGTGATATGTTAGGTAATAAAATAAATATGGACGTACAAGATAAGGATGTTAGGTTTTGAATATTGCAACGAATGTAAAAAAAAATCAGTGGATCTATTTAGGTAAGTATAATCTTGAAATATTTAGTCAGTGTGATTGTGGCTTTACGAAGCTTTGATATTAAATATAAAATATACTTTAAATACTAATATACAACCTCATTTTCAAAAACTAATAATTCATTTTTTTGTTGCACAACAATATGGTCTCAGACTTGTTTGTAGATCCGTGAAAAAAAAATCAATCAAGTTAACAAATCATTAAATTCTATTAATGAATCAAGAGAATAATGTTATCTAAATAAATATACGTACGTACGTATGTTTATATATAATTCTGTTCAGGAATGCCTAAATTACGATATTATTATTATTATTTTTTTTACTTTAAACTTGTCTAGCATTTGACCGCGCTCTCACCTGGTGGGAAGTGACGATGCGATCAAAGATGTAGCATGCATGCATGTATTTTCTAAATACTATATTAGGCAAATAATAATAGGCCTTCAACAATACATATATAAATTAGAAATGACTCAACGAGAAACGTGCTCATTGATGACATTGTTATGATCATTAGTATCTTTAGTGAGTTCATTAAAATCTCTGCGCTAATCAGGAAAATGTTGCTTATTTACACTCATTGAATAAAAAAGAAAACGTACACACCAAAACCGCTAACTTTGATAAATGAACTTAGCACTGTAGCTTTACTACAAGAGAATATTAATAAAATAAGCATATAAGTTTAGAAATTAAAATTATAAAAATACGCTTGCATTCACAAACAATACAAAAGATACAACACACCAAGAACAACAAACAACACTAGTCCTGTGTTGTTGTAGGGAGTTGAATTTTAGAGTCAGAATTTTGTAACAATGACGTGGAAGCAAATCAACTTTCGTTTATCTTCCTTCAGACAGTGAACGGAGCAATAATTGATAGATAGTCGAAAGTTGCGCAACACTCTAGTATCTAAACTTTTACGGGTTTACGTAAACCGTGAAGTTGGTCAAGATAAAGCTAATAAAATTGAAGCTAGAGTGGTTGAAACAGCAAGTAAACAATTAGCAAGTCCAGCAACTAGCTGTAAAGCAGTTGATATTTCGAGTTATAGTAATATACTAGCAGGTACTATTACTTATTCTGAGGTTAAAGCAGATAACAGAAAGTAAATTAGGCGCCTATTATAGTTCTGAAGGCTTACTGAATAATGAACACAGTTATTTGCAGATACAAACAAATATCCAATAAAAAGGAAATTTATTTTTAATTTGGTAACAATGGAAGGACGAATCGAAAAATATAACAGTGGATTTAATTGCATTGTAATTTAAGCTGGCATGCAAATTAAAGGTGCGAATTAAACTTCAAGGCAGTTCACACAGCTTGATAAAAATATGAAATGATGTAGATATAACAATATAGTCTAAATATGCCGCTTTTAGAATCTAGAAATACCTATTCAATGAGATTAGAAAGCCCCCTTCATTTGACAATACCTGATCAATGTAGATGTTCCAGCCTAATTTACTAGAAAAATAAATACGCCAAATGAAATAGATCTTCTATATTAATTAGCTACTTTTACAAACCTAACGGGAAATGCCATGGTCTGTGTGCAGAGGGGCAAAATCGAGTAGTTCCCAGAAATCAGTTTGTTATCGTGGTTAGACTATTGCGAATGTACTGTTTTTCATTATTCCTAATAGGATCTATAAATACAAGCATCATAGTAACTCAAAGAATAACGGACCTAAATAATTATTCAACACTTTTTAGAGCTCCGATAGTTGCCGCCGCATGATCAAGTTGAATTTTGATAGCAACTACGGCTGTTACGTTGCGCTTGGCATGCAGTTTCTATTTTCCTATTCTAGACGAAGAACGGAGTGCAGTTTTTGTTAGATAAGATAGTGCTAGCGGTCAAATTATGATGAAGAAGAACATACATACGACATGAACAGCTGAGGGAGTTTTAAATTATAAATGAATGATAATATGAATTATGCCAGTTTGGTTTTATTTGAGTTATGAGAAGAGGGGAAAATAATTTGAAAATCATTCAAATTTTAATTTGAAATGGAAACGGCTGACGTCCCGCTTGCGGTGTTTTTGCCGCGGAAAGCCTTTAGCTGATCAAGCTAAAAAAATCCTTACAAAGCTAATCGTTATCATATCTAGATTACATAGATACATTAGGTTATGCATAAAACAACCAAATCTCAAACAGAAAATGAATGTCAAGCACCACGCGAACCTAAGTACACTGGGAGCTTTCCTGCCACAACCTGCCTACCTAACGTACCTAAATTGGTTGCAATGGGAACTAGGTATATAGGTTTAAGGCGCGCGCTGTTGTTAAATATTTGGTTAATTATAGTATAGAACTGCTAACAGCGACAATTATTGGCACAAGGACGCTATCCAGCATGACGTAGGTTTATTGATATTTCTCACCGAATTTGACTGCGGATAATATTCCAAGATATTTCAATAGATTTAGGGTTCATAGCGTTGAAATACACAAACGGCAATCAATATTTTATTTTATATTTAAAGTTACCAGATTTTTACATTAGTGGTAAGTTTGAATCAAACCGAATCTTCGATGACCGCTCGGTACGATTCCTAATTTTAATGGGCCTGGGTAGCGAAGTAGGCACCCAGTATAATCAAAGACTTGGTACTAATTTAGAAGCAGCTATTATTGTATCTACCTACCAACCAACAATCACATATTTAGATCTCGCTAAATCAAGAATAGCCGTGCCTCTGTTTTGTTTACTTATCCTGCGTGTGTCCAAGGCACTCGTATGACGTAACTTGGCCTATTGCGCGGTATTGCATTATTTATCCATATAACATCAGCGTGGCGATACGGCTTGGTCGACTTGCCGAGTTTGCCGTGCTCACCTTATTTTGAATGTGAACAATGTTGATTGGTATTTCATGTCCAACTGTGTGCAGTGTATGATTGTTCTACGTAAATTGGCACCATAATATTTTACGAAGTGTTAGCAGCTATTGATGTTTGTATTAGTGCCTATATATTATACCTACCGGTCCGTTGATTCAAGGAGGAAAACTATAGATCTAAGCAATGACAAAGAGATCATTTATGGAACGATGGAGAATTTGAAATTGTTATGTTTTTAAATTGGTACTTAAATTTGGTTATATACTTATATAACCAAATTTAAATAAAATAAATATTTATATATCTAAGTACTTACTTAAATATATAAATATTTAGCATAGCAACTGATATATAGGTATATACAATATCTTTATGTAGTATGCCTAGGTAGGTATACCACATACTAACCTAATATGCATAAAAATAATAACACAGAAGATTTAAATATACCTACACATATTTTGTACTTAATTGTAACTACTGTAATAATTATCCTATTACATAATTTCTAATAATTTATGTAACTAAACAAGTCCCCAATAACAAATCAAACCAAATTTGTTAAGTAAAAAGTTAAGTAGCACAAGGGCAATATAGACCATAATAATACTACAACAGAATAACTACCTGCACTCCTATCTACTTAATTTATTGAGCGGCTCAACAAAATAGATTGAGTAAGTATATATTAAAATAATTATGATAAGCAACTAATTACCATAAAATTTTCAATTAAATATCATGTAATAGTGTTATTTAACTTTCTATGCTTATTAATAGCATTGTTATCTTGGTTAGATTAGTATTCTAGCATGCGAATATTAATCTAAAAATTAGTGCGTATTTATTTTTTATCTTAACAAAATCTTTAATTTAAAAATTATTTGTAATTTATATAAATATTTTTAGCTTAGGCATTTCCCATATTATTTCCGGCGAAAGAGGCCTGGACCGCATAATACGGGCTCTGAGCCTAGTGTGGGGACCCAGGTTTTTCTAACCTAATGTAATGTACTTATTTGCCTTTATCCAAATAAATGTGTTTTTCATTTTTTTTTTTTTTTCATTTGCCATGAAGTAATATAATTGCGATGTATTTGTATGTTCCTGGTGGTCATACATTTTTTTAATCTTGAAGCACTTAAGTATGGGATTTGCTTCTTATGGTACTCGGTAAGTTGTTGAGGATCTAATTTAACACCATCAGTTAAACTGAAAATGCTAAGACCTATTCTTGAAATAACATGCAAATACAAAATGTACACATACATCCAAAATGTATTGAAAACATACATGTATAATGATTTTCAAACAACTTAAACAAGGAGGTTGTCCTCAATTAGGTTGTATACTTTTTTTGTTTGTTATTTAACTCAGAAATCCGTCATTTATAAACCAATTTAGAATATTTTCATTTAATAGGACATACTTTCAAAGTGGTGCCATAGAAATTTCACTAAAATTGGTTCAGTAGTTTTCAAATCTAAAAATAATAGGGGAAAAATATGCCATCCAGGCAGTTTTCATTCTCAGTATGAAATTAAGGCTACTGTTAAAAGGATATTATCTCGTTGAAAAAGCTATGACTGAATTAATAATATTATGGTCTACTCGCGTTGGAGTACCTAATTATTAAAACTCTTTAGCAATTACACAATAATGTTATAAAATATAAACGCTGTTTGATTTAGTAACAATTAACAGATTACAGAAAAGCGAAATAATCGAGCTCATATCAATCACAGGATCCTCAATCAAAGGCCCTTCGAAGTTCGAAGAAAATCTGTGCTAGTTTTTGAATTTTAATATTTAGGCGCGCAAATAAGCCGTCTGTTTCTAATCACGAATAGATTTCAAATTTAAAAAAATGCAATTTATTACACTTACCTTCAATAATCTCCATGTCGATTCCGGCCAAAAAAATTATAAAGTTCTTCCTAAAATATAACGTTTCTATGACGACGCATGACAGCAAAACTTTAGACTATACCGAATCCGAAAGATTAAAAACATCGTATCCTGGATTCCTATTGGCTGATAGGCGTGGCTGCTGTTGGATGTCATTGGACATCACCTATTGTCATTTGCCAACAAATGTCAATGTCAGGTACGTCTATTTTCTAAAATATAGATATATAATTTTCCTTGCTTGACATTGGCAGAATTATCGGTAAAGAGCGATAGAAAGCTATTAAACGAAGAGAAGAAGACATTTTCATAATCAAAAGTAGTATAACTAGTATAAAGCCCTTAGATATCTTCTCTGTCTACGATAAAGCCTCTCAAACTCTCAAGGACTGAGGATTATAACCTTCTTTTATAAAGGCAAGGAAGTTTTATAGTATATTCTATACTATCTGGGATAAACACTTCGGATGGAAACACAATTGGAGGGAGGTATGTCACAAGAGCCCTTTGTCGTTGTCAGTAGCGTGACAATAAAATAAAAGTTATTCGAAACATTTTAATTATTTTGTGTTTCCAGTTGTGAATGATTAAAAAATGTGGTTTGTAAAATAGTGAACTAGCTGCGCCCTATGGTTTCATCCCTTCAATCTCATAAAAACCATGTTTAAGAATTCCACGTCACTCTACGGCTGCCGGCTCTCCAAATATATCAATAAAAAATTCAAGGCTCAATTATAATTCATTTCACTTATTAATAAATAGAAAACAATAACAAATAAGGGACCCCATTATAAAGCATTCTATGACTACGTCTGAGGTATAAACGGCTCTGTCTCTATTATACTGTCTGTCCATCTGAATCCCTTACAGCCTTATAATATAACTCCTAAAGTTATTAGCGTACACGCATGAAATTTTGGACAATGATAGTTTAATATATGTAAATGAAATTGTCAAGGTTAATTTTTTTTGTAAATAACATTAAAATGTAATAAAGGAGATAAAAATTTATTTCTTTTCATATCTTTCATGCGCTATCTAGTTTAATAGGTAATTTAAAGGTGATAATTTCAGTATTCATTATAAACTAATCCCCATTTAAACTCATTCACAACTCAATATTACAAAGACCTTTGCATGTACACAGTTTTTAAACAATAAAGTAAATTCTGATTCTGATTCAAAATAATAAAAAAATCTCAAATAACTTCTATTTTGTGGCCGCTCATTGATAAAGACAGTAGGCCATCACAGTGCTATCTCCCTCAGATTGTTTGCTTTCAAAGTGCACATTCCAGTACGTTGACTATGAAATTTCTTTGACGTGCGCAACGTCTTACCACAGACTACTAGCTTTGCGTCAACTCTAGCGCGACTCTACAGTACAAACGTAGTGGTTATAAGTTATAAGCTCTTTGGACTGTACGTGCTACGTATTGTACAATACGTCTATCGACGGCATCGACACTATCGACAGACACGTCTGTCAACTGTCAGTGACGTCAGTCGTCAAGTCAAAGTTGTTTCGTTTCATTTTGGTTTCGAATTTGTAGATTTCACGTATTTTTACAGTACAATCGGTGCTTTCGAGTTTTTTTGTATTACTTAGGTATTTGAACAAGCGACATTACCATGGGTCTTACTATATCTAGTGTTTTTACTAAGCTCTTCGGCAAAAAACAGATGCGTATTCTTATGGGTATGTAAGGAAAACATGACAGCTCATCGCTTTATGATTGCGTATAATTTAGTTTTTTGACTGTATTTTTGTGTTCTAATGACAATATTTTGTACTTATGCGTTTTGTTTGCAGTCGGGCTAGACGCCGCGGGGAAAACAACCATACTTTACAAGTTAAAGTTAGGTGAAATTGTGACCACGATTCCTACGATTGGGTTCAACGTGGAGACTGTGGAGTACAAGAATATTAGCTTCACGGTGTGGGACGTAGGTGGCCAAGACAAGATTAGGCCACTGTGGCGCCACTACTACCAAAACACACAAGGACTTATCTTTGTGGTTGACTCTAGTGACACAAAGAGAATAGCAGAAGCTGAAAATGAATTAGCTAACATGGTAGGTTTAACTTAAATCTGACGAGTGACTAACAATAAAATTGTAGTGCTCAGTAAATTAGATGTTGATAATTAGTGCTTACAATGGTATTATTGGTATGATGCTGTACTACTACTATCTGTTCAAGTATAATATCCCTTGTTTTTTTATAGTAGTAGTAGAAGATAATATGTAAATATTGAATGAGAGATAACTCACTGGATGCATCTCTCACCATGCATTACCAAAAGTATTCTACAAACAAATTGCTTAGTAACAGTGCAGATCACAATGAAAATAATATATTCATTTAACTTAAATTGTTCCAGTTGAAAGAAGATGAGCTAAATGATGCAGTAATACTGGTGTTTGCAAACAAGCAAGATATGCCAAATGCTATGACCGCATCTGAGCTTACAAATGCTCTTAACTTAAATAACATGAGGAATCGCCGTGTAAGTATAAAGTGTCCATCCTCTCTGATACACCCCTGAATTACTTCAATAGCCATCTTCAAACAAGAACTAGTATTTCAGATTGATACCAGTTGCTATTTATTAGCTTTCTTATAATATTCTTTAAAATTTCCAGTGGTACATCCAAGCTACATGTGCAACACAAGGCCAAGGGCTCTATGAAGGCCTGGACTGGCTCTCCAATGAGTTGGCTAAGAAGTGAGAGATAATGTAAGCTACAGTCGTTGGGAACAGAACATTCCGGTAATGACTGAACACTCCCAACTTGTGAACCTGTTCATCATACTGAACATGAAAGACTTTGGATACATTTTATGCTATAAACTATACATTTTTTTTATTAGGATATAGGCTTTTTTCATGATGCCTTGCTAGAAATGTTTAGATAACTGGTTGGTTCATCATAGTTGACACATAAATCCATAAATAATCTACAGATCTAAAATTTTTCGACTGTTTTTGTCTCACTAATGGGAGCACTTGATGAGCCAGAGTGGAATGAGACATTGAAATGTGGTTAGTTCATTGATTGATTATAAGTCCATAGTTATTTCAATTATGGAAATCTGTCAAATCATTCAATGAAATACCTCTACTTCAATCCACCAAAATTTAGTGCTTACATATTTTAAAGAGACTGTAGTGGAGAGTATATAAGTACTCTGTGGTCCCAAACATTGTTTATGAAAACAGGGTGTTGGTGAAAAAAGCCCTTAAATATAATTAATATAAATATTTAATCATTAAAAGCATATTTTGTTGATGTGAGGCCAATATAGTGCACAGTAACTTTAGTTTTAATGATGCAATACACATGTTCCCGCGGCCGACTTGGGCATTCTACTCTAGGTATCATAGTAGTTTTTTTGCATGCTCTCAGAGAGTATCTTGTTATTTTGAAAAAAGCTAAACCAAGAGCTTTCATTAAAAATACTGTGCACTATTTTACTGTCTTACTTTGTATGTTGCACAATAAATTTATTATTTAATTAATTAGTTTCATCAGAATAGCTCTTGGTAACATTCAAAAGTCCAATGTAATCTCTACATTAAACAATGCATCCTATTCCTAACCCTACTACTACTTAACATGTGTAGCGGAGAAATAGTTATATTGTATTGTTTCTTTCTAAAGATGGAGTTTTTGTTGTTTTATGCTCTTTTATTTTATGAAGAATTTTGTGAAACAGTGTTGTTGCGGATTCAAGATTATTGTTACTACACTTTTTAAATGTTTCATTTATATACGAGTTCTATTTAAGAGTAGAACTTACTGTAAAAGTATTCATATATCATTATTTTACTTTGTCATCAGCTCAATACCTTCCCACTATTGGGACATGGGCCTTCTATTTTATAGCTGAAAAATATGATATAACGAGTTAAATTGAGACAGTAACGGAGCACTGAGTGTTTAATGACATAAACAGCTAAATTATTCCTTCTAAAATTATAATTAAGGTGTATTTATCATTATTTTTAAATTTGCATTTAGTCTTTAAGTTTATTGCATTTTGTATTTGTGGATATCATATTATTTAAAATTAGTACTGATGTATTAATTTGTCTTGTATTATTGTCACTAAAAATATAGTACTTAGAATCTAGGTACTTTACGAATGTCTGACCTTTAATTAATATCTACAATTCTTAAAACATTGCAGTGCATGTTAAAACAGACCATTTTTTCTTGGGTGTCTATATTATTAGGCCCAAAGACACAAAACCTAAAAATGTAAAGTGCTGCTGTGAAGTTACTAATATTTTGTACTTACATACTAACTTGAAACAATCGTTATGCAATAACATGTATGTAAATAATGTAAGTTTTCTTATTGGCCAAATAGTAATTTTAAATAGCCCGTGTCATGTGCGCTTCAACATTATGCTTCGCAATACGATAAACTATTTATATAGTGTCAATAAAGGATAAGTGTAAATAAAATTACTTTTAATTTTAATTCCCTGTATTTACGGAATAATAAGTAAATAAGCAAGTTGGAATCACTAAAGATCACGTGAAGTGACAAATATATAGGCGACCGATTCTGAGGTGAATATCGAATAAATGCGTGGAATTCATAATTTTCTATGAGTCCATAAAAACCGATATAAAATAAAAATAAACAAAGCATCACTTAAGGGTAGTGTTGGTTGGTAGTGGAGAAGAATTAACGTGAGTTTAGACATTCTGCGAGAATATTTATCAATTATTAAAAGAATCGAAGTTAATTTTAAATTACCAAATAAGAGAACAATGCAGTAGGAAAACAGAATTGTAAGGATTATTCTATATTGAGATAGATTCGTGACTCCAGTTAGCTTTCCTTTTCTCTACAAAACTCTTGATTCCTTCTTGTCCATCGCCAGCGTTAATATTTCCGACCATCACATCTTCACCTAGCTTGTAAGCATCGAATAAGCCGAGCTCAATTTGCTTGTAATAGAACTGTTTGCCCAAAGCGATAACGCTGCGGCTTTTAAGTTTAATCTTTTCAATAATTTTAACTACTTCTGCATCTAATTCATTTGCGGAAACTATTTTAGTGACAAGGCCGCTTTCGTATGCTTCTTTCGCAGATAAAGGTTCACCTGTAACAATGTATCAAATAAAGTACCTAGAATCTGTAGGTACGTCATAGTCGTATCTAAAGTCCACGCGTGCCACTGTTATTTGTTAACGCTATTTTTTTACTTTTCCTTATCATGTGTGACGCTCGTCGCCGTCCTAACCATTCATTCTTTTCACCTATATTTTTCCCTCTCCCTTCTTTTCTACAGAACGAGTACAGTGACTTTATCTTCGTGACCGGCTATATTTTATCGCACGTATATACGTATAGACCACGTTATAATTAACTACATACGCACATAGCCATATTATCTTGACATCCTTTGTGGTGTGGTGGTTGAGCAGGTCGGCTCATAACCCGGAGGTGGCGGCTTCGATTCCCGCGGCAGGACAAGTATTTATGCACAGAAAATAAAAGTGCAAATACTTAGATAGTAGATGAGTTTTAGCTCCACGGACTGTACACAAGGTGCGAGGAAAGAGACTGTAGATAGAAAGAGACTGTAGAAGTACATACCTGTAAAAAGCATATAAGTTGCTCTTGACTTAGGCACGGATCTTCCAACAGCTATACCAGGTGTTGAGCAAAATATCCCAAAGTTGGCTCTACAAGCAAAAATGCTACTGTTATACATGCCATTAATCTTTATAAGTAAGGATGGGAGTACTTGTTTACCCTGGTGTTGAGAATTTGCTGATATCCGAGCATACGATCATGTCGCAAGTAGCTGCTAGCTGACAACCGGCGGCTGTAGCGAATCCATTTACCTACGGCCAAATTAAACATAAATCACTTTACTAATAAGCACTGCATAACAGTAGAAAAGTTTCGCGGTGTTTTCACTTGTTTTATCTCTGCCTACTTATTTCAAACTCCATAGACAGAAAAAAACCACAAAACAACTAAGTATTCTTTCGCTACACAATATTTTTTCACAATATGTAATGTGAAAAAATATTGTATGTGCTCAAAAAACAAATGCGACATATTTACATAGGTACCTACATATAAATAGGCCGATTCTAGTATCGAAGTAAAAAATATCGAGTGGAAACTACGTAAGATCAAGAATGGACCTTTATTTTAATAGATAAATTAAGCAGAAAGCAATAAAAAGAACACTTAATCTAACAAGTCACTACCAGCAGGCAATGTGTCCAATGTGCTTGCAGCATTGCCACGTTAAATCGCAATGTTCAATATTTGGCATAGTAGAGGCCAGCATTTTGGTCCCGTGTTGCTTCCACAAGACGTTTGACGGAGGTTCTTCAAAAATTTGGCGAGCACTCGGTCCCCAAGTATGGATGATTATTATAAATATTAATTAATAAATAAATATTAAAACTACGTAGGTCAGGATAATTTTGTAAAGGCGTCATAATAGTAGGATTATTTTTACGAATACTTGAAATATGATATTAATTAAGAACATTACATAACATTAGAAACCTTTTACAGCAACTTGTTTAGATTTACTTAAGCCTGTAGTCTGCGACCGTGGGAACTTCTGATCGAATCGATTGAATTAAATAGTTTCAAGAGACGAGAAGTATATGAATCAATTATTTTTACGTCACATACTAATTCAGGTTAGGTACTAAAGTATTTATTAATTTCAAACCTCCACGTAATTTACGTAACACGTAACGACAGATATGTTACGACAAAAACACATCGATTGCCTTAAAATAGCAGACGAATCTCTTAACACATTCATAAAATCATAACAAATTGTCGAAGTCTTTACCTTAGCAATAACAGGTACTGGACTTAGCACAATGGACTTCATTAGTTCAGTTGCTTTACTAAATACCATCTTGTGCTGGCCGATACCTGCGCTTGATTGCTGAAAAAAGCAATAATTTTACTATAACAATATAATTAAATCTATACATATAAAATTCTGAGTGACTGACTGACTTATAATTATATCAACGCACAGTCTAAGCCGCTGGTCCTAGAGACTTGAAATTTGGAGGGTGTTCTTTGTAAAGTGTAGGCACTAAGAAAGGGTTTTTCGAAATTACACCTCTTAAGAGGATGAAATGGGTGGTAGAATTATCTATGAAAAAATTTCTTCTTCGTTTCCTATAGGCCACGCGGGCGAAGCCGGGGGCAGAAGCTAGTAAAATATATAAATCAAGTGGAAGAACGATAGAGACATGGCAGATACTACATGCACTACTGGAATTGAATAATAGGACGAATTCTGAGAAAAATGAATTATTCCCTTTTTGAGACACAGAGTGGCCAGAAGCCGCTACGTTAAACCTTTCGAAACCCGACTCACCCAGGAGCCAATCAACAAATTATAATAATATTTTGTATAAAATGTACAACGCAACAGCAACATCTTATCGCACTATACTATAAACCAGAAAGCACACCTCCCTCATGTGGAGCAGTTTTCGCGTAGAAGCGCGCTTTGCTGCATTTTTGAAGTAAAACTTCTTTACGCACGCTTGACTTGGGGGTAAGCTGGTGAGGCGAACGGAATCGAGAGGGAGATATACGATAGAAAGAAAGAGTTACGTTTCGAATATTATTGAAGGGGCAAGAGAGATGAAGCTAAAGAAGTTTTACTTCGGTCGTGTGGACTAAAGCACACTCGTTTTTTCTTTAAGTCGCCGGTTTTGAGAAGTTACACGACAGACTCTCTCTAATATGTTTTTCGGGGAATCAATATTTGGTTTAGGAATCGTAAAGAAAACCATAGATAGGATAAACCAACTTACTAATTCCTTCAAATTATGTCCAGCTGAAAATACATTCCCCTTGGCCGATAACACTATGGCTCTTAAAGAGACATCATCTTTGTTTGAATTTATTGCTTCTATTAAATGGCTCATCATATCCAATGATAGAGAATTCCTAAAAGAAATAACTAAGTTTGTAAAGGCGATATAATAATAATAATAACGCCCAACGATCACATAAATAGATCCTGGACCCTTCCGTGTCTAGGGACCCAGGAATTACGTGGATCATGTTCCCACAACACCCAGACCCAGAACAAGTATTTGAGCTTTTTTTCTGTGCACAAATACTTAGTGTTGTCCTGCCGCGAGAATCAAATCCACCGCCTTCGGATTATGAGCCGACCTGCTCAACCACCCCACCACAGAGGCTGTCAAGCCTGTGATATGAATGTGCTAACTGAATGTTTGGTAAAAATACCATCTTTATTCTGCGATTGATCCTAATTGAAGGGGTGAGAACAAAAAGGGCTTAACTGATTTTTTTTTTCATAAAATGACTTATGGGTATCGTTGGATTCAGCGTGAAATTATCTACAATAATACATTCTCAAAATACCGAAATGAGGCTTAAATCTCGAGAATTTAAGTGTAAAAACGGTTTATCTGTCACAGGAATACAGTTCGCTTAGCATAAAAACATTATTATATTTATTTTATTATGTTATATTCTTACAGTAATTTTACGAATTTGGTCTATATTTTATATTAGAAGACATACATTTTCAAGCAACTGAAACGTGCATAAACCTTTTCTATTACCTTATAAGCACTCTACATTAAAATGAAGCCGTTGACGTTTATTTTATTATTTAATTTAATTATTAATAAATATACCCGAAAATATAAAATGTAACAATACTATTGCCCGCGACTTAACACGCCTAAGTACCTACCTACTATACCCCTATCCGGGGCCTAGTAAGCATACTTAACACTGTGTAGTGTAGGCCATGTCTGCACACAAATAATAATAATAATAACGCCCAACGATCACATACAGTACATAGAATAATGTACATTGTTATTGTTGAATTAACTGGGTATGCACTATCATTACAATGAATAAGCCTATTCTTTTAATTTTAATTATCAAAGAGTATTATGAGATGTAGGCACGTAATCAAACGAGGGTTCGTTATAAAATAATTTAAAGTGCACATTTCACTTCGAGCATTTATGGTCGTATTACGGAACGATGCTCAGTCATCGATCCGTGCTCAAGCAGAGATTTCATTCACTAATTGATGACTTTATGAATGAAACATATGCTTGAGCAACGATCGATGACTGAGCATCGTTCTGTAATACGGACCTACGACATTTGACGACGAAGCACTGGCATAAAAAATCATAACTGTGTTGCCATACATTTTTAACCAGTGATTAAGAGTCAAATCGTGGGTTTGACTGAAAATGTATAAAAACACCTGTAGCTCCTAAACTATGAAAATTGCAGAACATAAATACATTAGACATAGCCTCTGCGGTGTGGTGGTTGAGCAGGTTGGCTCATAACCCAGAGGTGGTGGGTTCGATTTCCGCGACAGGACAAGTATTTGTGCACGGAAAAACCTGGTAACCTGGTACAGGGTTATTAGATACAGGAAATCCTAGTTAGGGTACAGGATCTATGTATGTGATCGATGGGCGTTATTATTATTATATTTACAAAGAGGGTGATTCGTAAGTTCCTGAGGGTGATCTACCTCAGGCTTTTGCTTTACAATAATTCCCGGGACACTAACAGCCTTATTAATAAACACGAATTAGCTTTAGACTAGTTACACCATCTTTTGTCTCTTTCGATCCAGCTAAATATTCCAGTAGCAAAATAAGGACAAAAGCTGAAGTAACTAACCCGACTAATACCCGTTTATTAATAAGGCTGTATTTGTTTACCCAAAATTATATACGTACAAAGTTTGCCTGTATATAAACTCCAAAATCGATTTGTAACTGTATACCTAGCTACCAGCTACTTAAAAATATATTCATAGACAAGATATGTATACTTACTTAGTTTTTTCATGATTTAAAATGATTTCTCTTGTGCCATCATTTTCACTCGTAATCAAATATTCGTTGTGAACACCGCGGCTCATTAGCAGAAATGGTCTTGCAAAGTTTCTCTGGAATTATAAATCATATGCATCTAGAAAACTAAACCTATTATTATTCATGATCAATTTATTAGGTACGTAGGTAGTTATTTAAGTATCAGAAATAATATGAAAGTAATTCGTAAACGTAGTAAACGTCGTAAAGTTTTTTAGATTCACCGGTAAACATAACCTTATTGAACTGTATTGACTTGCCTGAATTGAATTTAACATTGTAAATAGCCTGTTCTAAGTATTTTTGTAATAATATTAACCACGCTCTAAAAATAACAACTAGATATAACAAAATATACAATAAATATGTAGATAAGTAAAAACTTTAATCAAAACAAGAAAACAAGTGTTATCTCAGCTGTCATTGTACTGCAGCTGTTGATATGACCAAGGTTGCCATGTCCATAAAATTAAATGTATCTTAATACTGTTTTGTTATAGGTACTCATTATTATTTAGCAAGTACACTAATAATAAGCCTTTAAATAAGTGACAAATGGAAGCAAACCTATATTTACCTTAATTTTTCCATGATATCATTGACATATCCATTTTGATAATATTGTAGTGTTGGTAATACTTACCTACTAGTATAAATTGAATTTGTTAGCAAGAAATCACCAAACGTTCGTAAAAAACAACTTAAATTCATACAATACATACTCATAAGTCGAAATATTTTAGTATTATTTTTTAATATTTAGAAAGGTTTGAGAAATCAAACAACGGAATCACTACAGATGAGATCATTTTATTAAATAAAGAATAGATAAGTAGTTTAATAGCATGACGACATCGAAGCATTTTAATACACAATCTACGCCAGTAGGTTATGTAGTAATTAGAAAAATGATTCTACCTTTAAAAATAAAATAAACACACCCCTAAAGAAACCTAAAACTATACTCAGCGGTTTAAACGCTGCCTACTATTTAATTATGTTAGTTTGCCCTAAGGGAGTGCAATATGTAGGCTTAGAAGAAACAGTTTTTAAAAAACCACATTTTACCACGAACTTTTTTTTAAGGATTATAATAAATATTATTGTTTGAGATTTAAAATATTCAAGATTATCCACGATTCATCTCTACGTATCTTTTTAGAACGATTATAACATTTATTTTGAAATTATAATCAAAGGCTATACGAAATTATCCATATTTCATCTTCAATAATACTCTAAAGCTTAGTTTAATCTTAGTTATATTAAGAACAACGAGGGCTGCTATACGAAGCTCTCCACATTACATCTCTAGTTATATTATAAATTGAAGTCAAAACTAAATTATCCACATTTCATCACACTAATATTATAAAGACGAAAGTTTGTATGTGTGTATGTTTGTTACTCCTTTATTTAGATGAAATTCGGTACCAAGATAGCTTATACACTAGATTAACATATCGGCTACATTTTATCCCGGAAAAGTGATATTTTCCCGTGGGATGAGTAAATAATTAAAATACTTTTTATCCGCGGGGCGCAACTAGTCTCTTAATAATATTTTAAGAAAATTTATATTTATAAGTATCACATATATTCCACATCTCACGCCAAACTTAAAAAAAAAATCCTATGATTTAGACTTACATCAAATCATCCACATTTCATCTTTACCTCTAGTTATAATTATAGATCGCTTACAAACATCTTTAATTATTCACTTTTCATACCCAATTATTTAGATCACCTAAGTATATATACACCTAATCCTCTCTAATTATTAAAAAAAAGCCACAAATACCAAGTATTTGAAATTATCCACATTTCACCTATAACTTTAGAAGGTTTATTTTATAATTACCGTTATATTATATCCACATTTCATCTCAGTTATAATTTTAATAAGATTACATTTTTTTTTTTATTCGTCCAAACATTTAACGATATTAGAAACCTTATAATCAAGGTTACATCAACACTTTACTGTCTTCTCTAATTATTTAGGAAAAAACCACACAAGCTTGATGGAGTTATCCACATTTCATCTTGAATAGAAATATCATATTAAAAACTACACCACATATCATCGCTATTAATACTAAAAGAAAAAAGAAAAGTTATATCAAGGACATATGCCTGTCCGTACTAAAGTTTGTGATAGCTCCTAAGTTCGCACCTCTATATGACATACCTACGGTCATGCATTTGCGTATGTCACAGAGGAATAAGTGGGAACTTAGCTTTCACATTTTAGTACAGATGGGCATTACAGTTTTTCTTACACTAGCCTCCTTTGAGAAATAATATAATAGTTTACGAAGTCAGAAATAACCACATTTTATCCCTAAATATTTTTATTAGAAAACTTATCAACATTATTCAACATCGTATAAAAAATACAAATTATTCTTTAACAAAACATTATAGATAATTTCTGCAACATTTACTTACGACTTCGTATATAAACTCTATAAAAGGAGTAACAAACATACACACATACAAACTTACGTCTTTATAATATTAGTGTGATGAAATGTGGATAATTTAGTTTTGACTTCAATTTATAATATAACTAGAGATGTAATGTGGAGAGCTTCGTATAGTAGCCCTCGTTGTTCTTAATATAACTAAGATTAAACTAAGCTTTAGAGTATTATTGAAGATGAAATATGGATAATTTCGTATAGCCTTTGATTATAATTTCAAAATAAATGTTATAATCGTTCTAAAAGGATACGTAGAGATGAATCGTGGATAATCTTGAATATTTTAAATCTCAAACAATAATATTTATTACAATCCTTTAAAAAAAAGTTACGAGGTAAAATGTGGTTTTTTAAAAACTGTTTCTTCTAAGCCTACATATTGCACTCTCTTAGGGCAAACTAACAATTAAATAGTAGGCAGCGTTTAAACAGCTGAGTATAGTTTTAGGTTTCTTTAGGGGTGTGTTTATTTTATTTTCTTGTCATCGATATATTGAGTGTGTTCCTCCGTCCGATAAATAACCTTAATTATTCCAAGACAAACTTTCATTAGAATGGAAAGGTTCGAAACGACAGTCTTCATCATCGTCATCAATCAAGTACTGCGTGCCCTCGTCTTCTGCAGTTATGAGGTCGATTACAGCACTGCAACAAAATATATAATATTTTCCATGAAGAGATAATAAATAAAGAATAAAATGAATTAAGCCTTTTTTAATATGTTTTGGCTCCACATTTTTGTGTTTTTAGCCAGTGTCAAGTAATTGATAATTTATCAAGTTATCTATATTTCACGCAAATATGTGTCAAGTCACAGTCGAAGTCATAGTCTAGTCAAAGTCATACTCCTAGTAAAGTGGTGGCAACTTTACTTGAAGCTTCTATGGAGCTTTGGAAACAACACGAAAAGAAACGTTTCACCATCATTATACCATTTTCCCACACTCACGCCTGTAATCCAGCACTTAACGAATAGAATGCCACCAATTTTATACACTAACACTGAAAATAACACAAGTTTAGGAAAATAATACAATGCGGTGACGCAATCTTTTTCGCTTTCCCGCCTAAACTCGGAAACTAGTTAACGGTGGCTAAAACTCACGAATTACAGTCGAATAACTCAATCAAGGTGTTTGGCCAATATAGATGCCCATCATCGAGGAGTACGCTAGGCGGCGGTGGCGGTTCTGCGCTGACTGTTGTAGTTATGAATACGACTCACGTGAGTTTTTATAGAATTAAGCCTTTTTCCCTGGCTCCAGCAGCTCCGCAGATGCCTTGGCCGAGAAAAGACAATCGGGAAGGCTACGTCCACTGGAGTAGCTCAGCTAAGTGGTATAAAATACGTACCATAGAACCTGTTCATCAAATTCAGAGTTTGGTCTCGACAGCTCAGCTGCTGAGTGCGAGATTTTAGACGTAAGTACTTGATCCAGTAACGATCTCAGTTGAAACAGCAACTGTGCCGTCTCTGTCTTGCAGCATACCTTCATTGAAGATATCGAGATGAAACATTCATCTAGATTATCAGCTGCAAAGAAATGAATTTGTGAAAGTGTGTAGTTTTGTTTCTCTTTCTGTAAAATCAGATAATCGCAGTTCAACCGCTTTAAATTTTAATTTCGCTACTAATATGTTTACATCACATTATGAACTCCTGGACACCAGTTCATGGTAAATGACTAGGAAATGCAATCTCGATCTCGCGAGATCCCGATCCCAAAACCTCGCCTCATTTATCGAGATCCATCTCGAAGCATAAAATGAATGATCTCGGCCAATATTGACTAGATCGAACACTAAGCACTATTTGTTTTTTAAGAAACTATTTCCAAAATCAATCTCAATTGGGTTAGGAGAGATCACCCGTAATAACTCATAATTTAGGACTGGTTTTGGAAACAGCAATTTTTGTAAATTTTTTATATCAATATCTTTGTTAAGTACTTTCTTTATAAATTTTACGAATCTGAATTTTTGTGTTCGATAACATAAGTAAGAAATAAAAAAAATAAAGAATTTTTAAAAATATTTCTTGTTGTATCTTACTTGCATCATAATCACAACTACTAAGCAGTTTCAATCATGTTCCAGGTATCTAATTAAAACAATACTTTTTGAAATCCATTCGTGATCTCGCCGAAATCGAATTTCTGATCCCTCGAAATCTCGACTTAGCGATCGCGTCTCAAGATTGAATTATTAGGTCTTTACCTATGAAATTGCCGTTTTGTTTGAAAAAAGTTAAAGTATTTTTTTTTCGAACTTATTTATTTCTTTTATTCAAAGTAATCACCCCTGCAATCAATGCATCTTTGCCAACGCTGTGACAGTTTATGGATGCCCTTCTTGAAAAAATCAGCGGGACGGGAGACAACAAACTCTTCAAAGGCGTTTTGTACTGCCTCTCGGGAATTGAATTTTTTTCCCGCTAAAAAGTTGTCCAAATTTTGGAAAAAGTAATAGTCGGTAGGCGCAAGATCTGGTGAGTATGGCGGATGAGGGAGAGCATCCAAACCCAACTCATGCAGCTTAGAGACGGTCTGTTGTGCAGTATGGGGTCGCGCGTTGTCGTGAAGTAGCAGTGGAGACGACCGATTGACCAAAGCTGGTTGCAGACGTGCGAGTTTCGCCATCATTGTGGTCAGTTCTTCAATGTACACATCTGCAGTAATGCTCTCGCAGTTTTGTAAAAAGCTATGATGAATCACACCAGCACTAGACCACCAAACTGTGACCATCACCTTTCTAGGGATCATTTTTCGTTTTGCACATTGCTTTGGTACCGAACCAGGATCTAACCAACTTGCTGAGCGCTTTCGATTGTCAAAAAGAATCCATTTTTCGTCGCACGTAACAATTCGGTTCAAAATTCCTTCATTTCTGTGCCTGTTAAGCAGCGCAAGGCAAGTCTCGACGCGTACGTTGCGCTGGCGATCGTTAAGTTCGTGGGGCACCCATCTATCAAGCTTTTTTATCTTGCCAATCTGTCGCAAATGGACCAATATTGTTTTGATGCTAACATCAAAAGCTTGAGATTTGAGATTGAGAGATTTTGAGATTCATCAGCTTCCACAATCGCCTTTAATTCATCATTGTTGACCAAAGTTTCCAGACGACCACGAGGTTCATTTTTCAAGTCAAAATTCCCAGAACGGAACCGAGCAAACCAATAACGGGTTGTACGTTCGTTTGTACAGTTCTCTCCGTAAACGTCGTTGATGTTACGTCTCGTTTGTGCCGCGTTGGTGCCACGACGGAACTCATATTCCATAATTACACGAAATTTCAAAGTATCCATTATGAGGAAAAATGTTGAAATGCAATGAAAATACAACGCTAATCAATAAGCAAAAGACTTATATTGTAAATAGAATGTCATATTTTTAAAACAAAATGAATTTGAATTTAGAATTCATAGCCAATCAAAACTTTTTTTTGTTTGAAAATGTCTGTAATGCAATACGGCAATTTCATAGGTAAAGACCTATTATATATAACTGACACAAGAAGTTGATACATCACTTACCTTTGGTGAAATTAAGGTCGCCAAAGAACAAAAGCGGCAGAGTGTAGACGCATGTAACGTCCAATAGGTACAGATCCGTCGATTTTTGTTTCAACCAGTAGACTAGCCAGTTCGCTCCAGAATTCACACATATAGGCTGACTGCCCCTGTACGGGGGTTTGGTATGCATTACACTGCTCGGGTGCATTGATACCGGGCCATCTTCAGGGGTGTACGCTTTTATTTGCATCGCTTTGTTTAATTTTGGATTCCTTTCGTTGAGCCATCTAAAAATTTCGTAAGTGGTTAAGCTTAGGATGGTTATTAATGATTAAGTTTACTTGAAGCCTTCTCATATTAATTTTTCTCCTCCCCACTAGTGGGACAATGTTGGTGGGGAGAAAGGAAATAACCCAAATTAACCTACTAAGAGTTGAACATTTGTTTGAGTTACTTACACTCAACGGCTGAACCAATTTGATTGAAACTATGTAAGCAGATCGCTTGTCATTTTAATTCAGGAAAATTAAAACGACCCGGAAATTGAAGTAAACTGCACCTCTAGATCACAAAATACAAATTACGCCAGACCTCTTCTTAATAAGATTAATTTCGGGATGAGTTCACGTTTTTCATTATATTATTTCTCTGGCGTAAAACCTCCAAATTAGATTTTTTTTACGAATAGTGTAAACAGCCATCTTTGGAAGATTTACAGATAGGTATATAATCACCATGTTTCCATCATCATCATGCTTGATCATGATAACAAGGTATAACAGATTCCTAATATTTGAAAACAACCCCAAAATCTACAAACACAACTACTTTCTACTCGCTGTCAGCGATAAGACCGCCTACTGTTACTGTACGTAGTTCGTAAGTATATAATCTTGTTTATATATTTCATTGGTAAGACAATAAAGAGTTCTCTATTTTCTATTCGATTCTACTTTGTCAACATTAACTGACAGCCTCTGTGGTGTGGTGATTGAGTAGGTCGGCTCATAGCCCGGAGGAGGCGAGTTCGATTCCCGCGCCAGGACTTGTATTAGTGCACAGAAAAAAATCACACCTCGTAGTTCCTGGTTCCCAATTAGGGTCCAGGGTGTATGTATGTGATTATTTTTTAAACTTACTTTACAGTGGCGATATTAGGATACAGAGCGGCGGCAATAATAGCCTTGAAAAGGCTCAAGTTATTCATATTCCTGTTCTCCCATTCAGACCGGATATCGGACGTGCGCAAGAACCCCATTTGCTTTAGGTTTTCAGCAAACTGTCTCTTCATGTCGGATAGCATTTGCATTGTGTTGTGAGACAGAAATGTTTGATAGGCGAAATGCCGCCTCTCGCTGCTATGGCAGTTCTCCCATCGGATTATAGCTTCTGACATAGCGACGTGGTCGCTCGGCTCACCCATTGCAAAGTCACGCTTCGCTTCGTCTACTTGCCGCTCTTTGCCTGGTGCAATTACAATATAATGATTACAATTTTTTTATGTTTTAGCTCCACACTTTTGTGTATTTAGCCAGTGTCAAATAATTGATAATTTATCATGTAAATGATATTTCACGCAAATATGTGTCATTTCACAGCCGATATCATCAAGTCCAGTCATAGTCAAGTCATAGTGTAGTCAAAGTCATACTCCTAGTAAAGTGGTGGGAACTTTACTTGAAGCTTCTATGGAGTTTTGGAAACAACACGAAAAGAAACGTTTCACCATCATTATACCACTTTCCCACACTCATGCCTGTAATCCAGCACTTAACGAATAGAATGCCACCAATTTTATGCACTAACACTGAAACTAACACAAGTTTTGGAAAATTATACAATGCGGTGACGAAATCTTTTTCGCGTTCCCGCCAAAACTCCATTACAATTTTTATTTAACTGTTTAAAATGTTTAATGAATGAATTAACGAATGAATAAATAAATGAATGAATTAATATTTATTCGTGACAAAAAGCAATGGCTTAAAAATTAAATGTAACAAAGAATAAAATCATTTGCCCGTAGCCACGAATCGGTCCCAACTCAGCATATTTATTTGAATGGTGTTTGTGTTGTAAGTTGTAAGTCAAGATCATGTTGGATGCGCTTTGATATCGTTTAATACCTGTTTATTATCAACCGACTTCAAAAAAGAAGGTTCTCAAATCGAAGGTTTTTTTTAAATGTTTAATTACCTCAGTACTTTCGACTGGGTGAACCTATATTGAAGATTCTTTTTTTATTTGAATCTCCTTGTATCTACTGGACTGTTAGTGCTTAGTGAGAGACGACGCTCTACTAATTAACCGAAACTAACCGATTATCTCCCTGTTTGACTCGATGTGCATTTATCACGTGAATCATAGTTATTTTTTTAAATATAAAATTTTTGGTTTCTCTACCATACTGCCTATGTTATGGCTATGGAATGGAATGACCTGCCAGCGTCTGCGTTTCCTGCGAAATATGACCCGGACCTGTTCAAGAGAAGAGTGAATAGGTATTCATTTACTTGGCTAGCATGCTACACCTTCGATCGCATCGTCACTTCCCATCAGGCAAGAGCGTGGTCAAATGCTAGACAAGTTTGAAGTAAACAATAAAAATAATGTGCTACCGATGAATAAAGGAAGTATATCACTTATTTACTATTTACTTGCGAGTCCTCCGCACTCTGATAAGTAGGCTTATAACAGGCACGCATTACTCTACAACATACAAAATGTGTTTAATTGGTTTACTTACCGATAACAAGTTGAAAGGGCTCCTTGTACCCCCAGACGGCCGCGACGCTGGCTGCTCGGTCGAGGCAGCCGAACAGTGCGCCCAGCAGCAACAGCTTGCCGGCCGCGGGGTGTACTGGCAACCTCGCGAGGTGCCACCCGAGGGGCGTCAGGGTTTCATTCTCATCTAGAGCACCGATTCTTGAAGCAATGACATTTAATTACGAAAAAGGAGGAGGTTCTGTGTAGGACTGTAAATATTTTTTTATTGGATGTTCACCGATTTCTCAGACATTTATGAACGATATGTTTGTTTATTTTTTAAGAACCTTGCACTATCGTCACATGTAAATTTGATGACGATCTTCGGAGATAAACAACGGAACTACTAATTTAGAAGTCAAAATAACTGGAAAAAATGACTGTCATCCAAGGCGGTTGAAGTCGGTTTAACCCTTTATTTATTAATATTAAGTATTTAAAACTGCTATAAATCCTTTATGTTTGAATTATTGCTTGGTCCAGGTACCTATTGTGATTAATAGGTGCTTTAAGTAAAATATAAAATCCCTGATTGACAATGATCTATACATATACAATTCGTCATACATATATTTATCAACGCACAGCCTAAACCGCTGGTCCTAGAGACTTGAGATTTGGAGGGTGTGTTCTTTGTAAAGTGTAGGTATCCACTAAGAAAGGCTTTTCGAAATTTCACGCCTAAGAGGGTGAAATGGGTTGATTGAATTATCTATGAAAAAAAATCTTCGTTTCCTATAGGCCACGCGGGCGAAGCCGCGGGCAGAATCTAGTGCTTTATAAGAATCATGCCAATAAAACCTAAAAACTGCATCATAATGGATCTATCAGCTTGTAGCTATATACAGATACATTAGCATCAAAGAACAATAGAAAATTGACTGCCTCTCACTACTCACTGCTGCAAATGCTTGATAGCAGACTGAATGGTCTTTTCTGCAGGAACAGCCGGCATCATTTTCAACGCTTCCTCTGCCTTGCCCAACCTTAGTTTCTTGATGCACAGCACCTCTTCAAGTAGGTTGCTCCTTTGCAACTCTGGTAACAAGCGATCTTCCAAGTGTTCCGCTCGGTACGACGTTATAAGGTGGTAGCATATACCTGGTTGGCATCGCCCGGCGCGACCGCGCCTGTGAAATAACGTATGAAGTAAAGTCAAGCAAACCCATTCCAGTAGACTGGATAATTACAAGGTATATGGTTGTATTTAGTGCAAGAATTGATCTATATATTTGGGGACTTTATTTAAAAAAAAGATCAAAAGTTATACTTTTAATCCTTGAAAATAATTCAAATCTTTGAGTTATAGGCCCGTATTACAGAACTACGATCATCGGTCGCGAATCAGGGCTATTTCGTTCACAATATGATAATTTTTTTGAAAGATATCTTGACTTGAGTGTGGATCAACGTCTGAACCACATTCTTTAATACCGGTACTTTAGTACCTTAATTTCTTACCTCTGCCTCAAATTCGCTTTGGAAATCCACTCAACCTGCAGAGTAGATATATTCCTTTCAACATTCAGCCCCTTGTACTTCATTTTCCCGCAATCAACAACATAAACTACGTCATCAATAGTAATGGAAGTTTCCGCAATATTGGTAGCTAAGATGATTTTCCTCACGTTACTTGGAGGCTTGATGAACACTTTGTTTTGGTCTACAGTGGACAGTTGCGAATGAAGTGCGTGCACTTCGTGTGTTAATTTTGAGAACGCTCGACTCTCGTTCATAAGTCTCAATAGCTTGCTGATATCGTTGTAACCGGGTAGGAACACCAGTATAGCACCTGGCTGGTCTCGGCAGATATATTTAAGCAGTTCAATAATAAGTTCAAAGTTTATTTCTTCAATCCTTTGGTCTTGTATTTGTGCTAAGACGGTAGGATCCATTTTCCCTTTGCATTCCTCTAGCCATGGTGCTGGAAAATATTATGATTTATTGGTAAACAAGTTTACAGGTCATTTAGGTTTAAATGTACATTTACATGGTGTATTGGTATACAACGACATTAGGAACTATGATTAATTATTTATGATAAGTACCACGACAAAACAGACCAAGACATTACTCATTAGATTTGGATTTTTTTTTAAATAAAATTACATTAAAACTTTTATATAATAAAATAATAAATTATAAATGTCAAAAATACATAATAATATAAAAAGTCGTAGTCAAACATCATTTTATCGTCAATAGTCAAAACTGTAAAAAGTTTGCTCAATAAGCCTGCGTTTCTGTCTAGCTTGAACATAGGTACATAGGAAAACAAATGACCACTTTTTTCTAGTAATTATATAAAGATATATCATCAATATGACTTACCTAAGTTAGCCCTATACCTCATTTTTCTTTCAGCGTCAGCCACGGCACCCTTGTTTTTCCTTGCATGCTTCTGCCAAAGCTTTTGATTATCCAGGAAGCTAATGCTAGGTGGGAGCTGGTACTTAGTTAATTGTAGAATATCCTCCATGTAAAGATCCTTCACTGGGTAAGCTAGGCCTTCAATGTGGATCATTGGGCAGTTGTCATAGTACTTGCTGAGGGAGTCGGCATCAATGGTTGCACTCATGAGAATCAGTTTGAGATCTTTGCGTTTCTGAAGCACCTTGAAAAAAAAAAGATATCAAAAAGATGGTGATATACGAACGAAAATCGTACAATTGCAAGCCGCTAACGCTAACCCTCCGCTAAAAAATACGCGTCTTGAAATCCATTAATCTACATTGGCATAGCCTGAGAACTGTGCCTATGAATATGGAACAATAACGTATTAACCACATAAACATAGACTTTGGTAAAATAGTATTTGACTGCATAGCATTAGTACCTGTTTCAGCATGCACATGGCCAAGTCAATCTGACAGTCCCGTTCGTGAACCTCATCCAATATGATGTGGCTATACGAGCTTAGAGCCTGGTTCTGTTCCAACTCAACCAGCAGTACACCAGTTGTGCAAAACATTATGCTGCCGCGCGCTCTGCATTGTATGCTGTTTAGGAAAAATAATACCATGGACATGTTATGAGGGATGAAGTGCATATGACCATGGAAGGCTTTAGGCTTTAGCAGCCTTATTAACAAACACGAACTAGTTTTAGACTAGTTACACCATCTTTTGTCTCTTTCGATCCAGCTAAATATTCCGCAAAATAAGAACAAAAGCTGAAGTAACTAATCCGAGACTAATACCCGTTTATTAATAAGGCTGTAAAATTTTAGACGAAACACTCTGCATACATTCAAATAAATAGCTACCCTTGCCACAACGCAATAAAGTGCAATTCAACACGCACAGGACTGAGAGCCTTATACCATTTTCAACTACTATAGTCTCTCTCTAATGCAAATATTTTATTATACTTTTATTTTAAGTTTTTGCACATTT
Source organism: Ennomos fuscantarius (assembly GCA_905220475.3). Lineage (NCBI taxonomy): Eukaryota > Metazoa > Arthropoda > Insecta > Lepidoptera > Geometridae > Ennomos > Ennomos fuscantarius. Next base: position 8,432,585 of record HG992039.1, read on the forward strand.
TGCGAATGCCGTTCTTTAAAAATATCTGTCCTAAAAAAAGTTTTCTTTTATCTAAAATGGTTACAGAGCCTTGGACTTAATTTTATTTTATTGTATTATTTGGTCAACCAACAATTATTTTTACAAAAAAAATATGAGAACAGGACAATAAATACTTCTAAGAAAAATACAGGTTATCACTTTTAGAATGTATAGGAATATAGGTATAAGGAATTATAAAATAATTTATTGCTTAAATCTCACATTAACTACTTGTTACCAACACAAATAGCTACTTTTAATTTTTTATTAATGGAAATAAAACATTTATTGCTAATGCTTGAAATTATTCCGTACTACAACAAATATATAAACAAGGTAAGCCTTGTTTATGTATTTGTGTTGGACAGACAAAGACAAAAAACAGCAGTTTAACACTAGTTTAAAGCTTGTTTAAATCTTTTGTGGTTAAACCGTATACCGACATGAAGTTAAGAAAGCTGTTGTGTAGTTTACTTGGCTATCATGCTACACCTTCGATCGCATCGTCACTTCCCATCAGGTGAGAGCGCGATCAAATGCTAGACAAGTTTGAAGTAAAAAAAAAAAAAAGTTGTAATCAGGGAGGTAACGGAGGTGGTTTTATCAGAACCGAAGTCAGATTCGGAGGTTTCAAATTTGGTTTGTCGGAGTCGGAATCAGAACCGAACCGAAGTCGGAAGGGGAGACAGGAGAAAGATGTGCTAATTAAGGGCAGGTCTAATAATGATAATAAATACTAACGCTAAACGATCACACACATAGATCCTGGACCCTAACTATAGGATTCCCTGTGTCTAAGGACCCAGGAACTACGAGGACCATGGTCCCGCAACACCCAGACTCAGAACAAGTATTTGTGCTTTTATTTCTGTGCAGAAATACTTGTACTGCCGCGGGAATCGAACCCGCCGCCTCCGGGTTATGAGCCGACCTGCTCAACCACCACACCACAGAGGCTGTCAAATATTATTAGAAACTATGAGTTAGGACAATAAAGTATTTTATGTAAGACTCTTTGCTGTGGATGTGAATTGTGAACTCCATGCTTTCGCTACATTGTCATAGAGTTGTCACTTGAAGAAAAATGGTCTGATATTTTTCGTGTGCTACCGATGAATTTTATTTAGCTATAATATAACAATATACGGTTTGTGGTGCATAAATAACTGCATTTCTTTAAAATCCTAACAGGTTATGGGCCCAGACTTTCATAACTCTGTTCAGGTGTTGCAGTTATTCGGCTTGCAGAAAAGAAAAACCGTCTTTTGTTTTTTCTGTTGAAGAGGAGTTCTCGTTGAGGGTGAAGTCTGGTGGAGGGAAACAGCAGACGGATACAACGGTTCTTCAACGGAGGGGATAGCTGAGGAGCTGAGCGGAGACAATGGATCAGCTAGGAGGATCATCGGTAGGGGTTATTGGGAGAAGTGAACTGGAAGGTTCCAGAAATTGGAGTACGTGGAAGTTCCAGACAATGGTTTTATTGAGAAGCATGGGTTTGCTTGATATTGTCGATGGAAGCAGAACAAAGCCTGTTGATTTCAAAGAACAGAGTGCTTGGGAAGTTAAGGATGCTAAAGTACAGTCTTTATTGGTGATGCGGATGAAGGAGGACGTCATGTTGCATATTATTACTTGCACTACTTCGGCGGAGATGTGGAGAAAGCTTTTAAGTGTTTATGAGCAAAAATCTGATACCAGTATACACTTAGTACAGCAGAGATTTTTCCAGTATAAATTCGAAGAAGGGATAGCGATGTCAGTGTTTTTATCCAAAATACAAGAGATGCAAAACCAAATGAAGCAGATGGGTGAAGAAGTTTCTGAAAAGCTTGTAATGACTAAAGTACTTATGTCACTGCCAGATGAGTACAAGCATTTTGTGTCGGCGTGGGAATCGGCACCAGATGAAAAGCAAACATTTGATAATTTGGTTGCTAGGCTTCTTGTTGAGGAAGAGAGGATGAAATCAAAGAGTTATCAAAAAGAGGATGATAATTTAGCTTTGTGCACGGCGAAACAGAACAAGAGTAATGAAGTTCAAGGGAGAAAATGTTTTAAGTGTGGGTGTGCAGGGCACTATGCGAGAGAATGTCGGAGTAATAAAGACGTTCGGAGGTGCTACGGATGCAATGAAACCGGTCATTTAAAATATCAGTGTCCAAAACTTAAAAATAGTTCGAGTGGTGAGAGTCACAAGAGTTGCCTTGCTTTACCAGCAGTTTTATCGAAAAGTGCGATGATAGCTGAGAGTGGGAGAGTCAGTGGGCAATCCAGCAAGTGGATCATCGATAGTGGAGCAAGTGAGCACATGACATATGAACGTAACTTGTTTACATCGTTACGTCAAATTCAAACGTCACATCAATTTGTTGTCATTGGAGATGGCCGTCGGTTAGAAGTAAAGGGAGTTGGAGAAATAAAATTCAAAGGGAATGTTCTGAGCAATGTTTTATATGTTCCAGAGTTAAAGCATAACTTATTTTCGCTAAACAGAGTAACGAGCAAGGGATATTCAGTGGAATTAACGAGAGAAAAATGTTTAATAAAGAATAACAATGTTGTATGCACAATAGGGTTCAAAGAAAACAATGTTTACGTTTTGAATTTCACAAAAAACTATCATCAAAACGCAGCGGTGGCTTTAGTTGAGCGTCAAGAGCGGTTATGTAATGTATTATTTATATCATCTGAGAACGAAAATGAGGAATATTCGAGAGATATGGTGAAACCAAAACAAAAAGAGGAAGAACGGGTACAGTTAGAGCAAGAAAATGTACAGTTGGAAACGGAGCGTATACAGTCAGAGTCAGCACAGCAAATACAGCCAGAGCAGAAAGTATCCGACAGTAAAGATAATGATATTACAGAAAAGTTGAAAAAGAAAAAGAGAGTAATGTTTTCTGAGAATTTGACGTTACAGGAAGAATCTATGGATTATGAGAAAACTACAGGAAAAAGCACTATAGATAGTAGGCAGAAAACAAGACTTAATAAAGAAATAAGAGAAAAAATAATTCATAGAAAGAGAAAGAAAGGGGAAGGAGGAAGAAGTGATTATAATAAAGAGTTTCCAGCCAGCGATTTGGCTCTGTGAACTGAATGTGTGAATATTTTTGTGTAATTTGTGTCATTTTTAAATAGTTTGTTGTTAATAGGTGTGTTTATGTTTACTTTATAGTGTAGTTTAAAATGGGCAGGGTTGTTAATTGCTTATTGTTTTGTATGTGGGTGTTATTTTTTCTTATTAGGGTTGTTTAGTCATTTATGTTAACTGAACCTAAGGAGTGTTAGGTAGAGCTGTTTTGTTTATGTATTGACTTTGTTATGTGTAGTCATGGGTTAGGTTGTCATTTGTTTGGTTGTGTTGTTATTTTGGTTTGTGTGCTGTGCTTTATGTTTTGTTGGTTATATGTAGTGAGAGTATAGATGGTGCTTAGGTTTATAAGAGTTTGTAAAATATTTTATTGAGGGGAGGTATTAGAAACTATGAGTTAGGACAATAAAGTATTTTATGTAAGACTCTTTGCTGTGGATGTGAATTGTGAACTCCATGCTTTCGCTACATTGTTGTGGCGTGCTGGCCCACGAAAAAGTTTCTATACCAATCTCATAGATAAACTTTCCAGCTAGTTGCTAGGGGCAACGAATGTTGTTGATAGAGACTTGACATTAGAGAAAATTTTATTTTCCGCATTTTGGTTTTTGTAAATATCTTTTTAATTAATATATCTTATACAAAGTCAATCGGCATATCATTAATTCAGCAAACCTATGGACCTCCTTCTATTACAACAAAAGTGTATCGAACTTCGCTTTACTGGTGACCTGTTTTGAACCGAAAGTCCACGTTTGCAGTAAATGTGTGTGATTTTGATTTTGTTGCTGATTGCGATAATTCTGATACTGATTCACATAAAGATGTCGCTCTCAACCGATAAGAACGAAGATATTTGTCGTGTGGGCGTGCGCATTCCGCCGTTTTGGCCTGAAAAGCCGGCCATTTGGTTCGCGCAGATCGAGGGCCAATTCGCGATATCGAACATTACTACGGACAATACGAAGTTTTTCTACGTTATCGGCCAACTAGACCCGCAGTATGCTTCTGAGGTGGAAGATATAATCATCAACCCGCCCGACACCAACAGGTATGAAAAATTGAAGTCGGAACTTATCAAACGACTGTCCGCGTCACGAGAAAAGAAGGTCAAGCAATTACTTATGCACGCAGAACTTGGAGACCGTAAGCCATCTCAGTTTCTAAGACATTTGCAACATTTGGCTGGACCTGGAGTTCCCGAAGATTTTCTACGTACTATCTGGACCAGTCGCTTACCAAGTAGCACGCAAACGATAATCGCTTCGCAGATGACGTCTTCGCTGGAAGCGCTCGCAGATCTCGCTGACCGCATCCATGACGTTGTTTCGCCTACAGCGCACGTAGCATCAACATCAAGTGCCATACCAGGAAGCTCTTTAGACGCCATGAACCAACAGATTGCTGAACTTACCAAACAAGTGCAAGCTCTAACTGCGCAGGTGAACCGGCATTCACGTGCACCGAATCGTTCAAACAAGAAAACGCGCGGTCGTTCTAGCTCCACACGATCACAGTCGAACTATAGAAAATTTCCTGTGTGCTGGTATCATAGTAAGTTCGGCAATGAAGCAAGTAAGTGCGTAAAACCATGCGACTACCATGCGGGAAACGCGAACAGCAGTCGGTAATGGCGACGACCGATTGCCAAACTTCCGGTCGCCTATTTGTCACGGACGGCGCTACGAAGATGCAGTTTCTCATCGATACTGGCAGTGACGTATGTGTCTTGCCCCGATCAGCACTCAAGGAACGTCGTGAGAAAACAAATTATGAGCTGTGTGCGGCAAACGGTACACCCATTTCTACTTACGGCTACGCTCATTTAGTGCTGAACCTAGGCTTGCGCCGTGACTTTACTTGGCGATTCATCGTAGCGGACGTTACAAAGGCCATAATAGGTGTGGATTTTTTATCATTTTACAACCTCATCGTGGATTGTCGAAATCAACGTTTAATCGACAACACTACAAGCCTTACGTCCCCAGCTTCACCTGCACAGTCAACTGGGAACATTTCATCGGTAAAAGTTATTTCTGGAAATTCCGTATATCACAACATACTAAGCGAATACCCTGAAATTACTCGACCTTCCGGTGTCCACCGTGTTCCGAAGCATAATACCATGCATCATATACAGACTACTGCAGGACCGCCAATTAGCAGCACACCACGAAGACTAGCACCGGATAAATTAAAAATCGCAAAAGACGAATTTGCAGATATGTTGAGGAACGGAACAGCCAGACCTTCAAAGTCACCATGGTCATCACCACTTCATCTTGCGCCTAAAAAAGATAACGGCTGGCGTCCATGCGGTGACTACAGAATGCTCAACGCTAGAACCGTACCAGACAGCTATCCCATTCGACACATACATGACTTTGCACATTGTCTCTCCGGCTGTCAAGTATACTCGGTTATCGATCTCGTAAAAGCTTATAATCAAATTCCTGTCTGCCCTGAGGATATTCCAAAGACCGCAATCACGACGCCGTTTGGTTTATACGAATTTCCGTTCATGACGTTCGGACTACGTAATGCCAGCCAAACGTTTCAACGATTTGTGGACGAGATGCTTAGGGGCCTTGAAGAGTTCTGCTTCCCGTTTCTGGACGATTTTTTGATCTTCTCACCTGATGAAGAATCACACAAGAAGCACCTTCATCTGCTCTTCAACAGACTCAAGGAATACGGCATGGTAATCAACACGAACAAGTGCATATTCGGTGTATCAGAGGTAACGTTTTTAGGACACAGCATCTCAGCAGCTGGCACTAAGCCGTTACCATCGAAGGTAGAAGCAGTTGCGAATTACCCTCCACCGAAAACCGTTAGAGAACTGCGAAGATTCCTAGGAATGGTGAACTTTTACAGAAGGTTTATTCCTGACGCAGCGCGGCATCAAGCGCCTCTGAATGCACTGCTCACAGGATCAGTTAAAGGTTCACATCCCGTGCATTTATCAGAAGAAGCTACTAAAGCATTCATCACCTGCAAGGAAAGTCTCTGCCAAGCAGCACTACTCGCTCATCCAGACTGCCAAGCGAAGCTCGCTATAGTCACCGATGCTTCAGACACAGCAATGGGCGCAGCTTTACAACAGCATAAAGACGGCATGTGGGAACCTTTAGCATTTTTCTCTCGAAAGTTTTCACCATGTCAACAGAAATACTCGCCTTACGATAGGGAACTTCTCGCCATCTACGAAGCAATAAAATACTTTCGTCACATGGTGGAGGCGAGAGACTTTATTATTTACACTGACCATAAGCCCATAACTTTCGCATTTCATTCACGAAAAGAAAAGTGCTCACCAAGACAGTTCAGACATCTGGATTTTATTTCACAGTTTTCTACAGATATCAGGCATATTTCAGGAAAGGATAACGTTGTGGCTGACAGTTTATCACGCATCGAAGAGATTACTCAGCCCATCGATCTATCCAAGCTTGCTCAAGCACAAAGCACAGATCCTGAACTAGAACAACTTTTGGATAGCGATACTTCTCTGCGCTTGACAAAAATCAAACTGCCTGGATCTCACACAGAAATCTATTGTGACAAGAGCAGCAATGTGGCCAGACCTTATGTGACCAAAGACATGCGACGGCAAGTGTTCGAAAACTTGCATTCTTTTAGCCACCCTGGCACAAATGCGACGACGAAACTAATATCGGAACGCTATGTATGGCCTAGTATGCGAAAAGATTGTAGAGAGTGGACTCGTTCCTGCCTAGCATGCCAACGATCAAAAATAACACGTCATGTCTCATCTCCGTTAGCATCATTCAGCTTACCTCGAGCCAGATTCATGAAAATCCACATAGATTTGATCGGACCTTTACCTCTCTCACAAGGGTATCGTTACTGTCTCACATGTGTAGATCGCTTCACACGATGGCCCGAGGCTATACCATTACAGGAGATAACAGCTGAAACAGTGGCAAAAGCTTTAGTTCACGGATGGATATCCAGATTCGGCTGCCCTGAAGATATCGTCACTGATCGTGGTCGACAGTTTGAATCAGAACTTTTTAAGCATCTGTCCCACATCATCGGATTTCAACGCAGACGAACTACAGCCTACCATCCAGCATGCAATGGACTTGTCGAAAGATTCCACAGACAGCTTAAAGCCGCTATTACATGTCATGCGACCAGCAGCTGGCTTGAAACACTTCCACTTGTACTACTGGGAATCCGGGCGGCATTTAAGGAAGACTTACAAGCGACTCCAGCTGAGCTCGTATATGGAGAGACACTACGACTCCCAGGGGACATTTTTTGTCAATCGGCTGATGGCACAGAGGACTTGACAGTATACACTGAAAGACTGCGCACATTCGCCAAAAATTTGTTGCCATTACCAACTTCTCACCATGGGAATAACCGCTCCATATTCATTTTCAAAGATTTAGCAACAGCATCCCACGTCTTTCTAAGAGATGACACCTCGCACCCATCTTTTCAAGCAGCTTACACAGGGCCGCATGAGGTGATAGAACGAGGGGATAAAGTTTTCAAGCTCCGCATAAAAGGCAAAGAAGTCACTGTCTCAGTGGACCGCATTAAACCTGCCTACATACTTCGTGAGTTGGACCATTCTCCCGCCGTGGCAGCACCTGAGACCCGAGACGCTCCAGTGACCACCACTCGATCAGGCCGAACAGTGCGTTTTCCAGAATATTATCGCCCGTAGGACGGTCTCTGGAGGGGGGTGATGTGGCGTGCTGGCCCACGAAAAAGTTTCTATACCAATCTCATAGATAAACTTTCCAGCTAGTTGCTAGGGGCAACGAATGTTGTTGATAGAGACTTGACATTAGAGAAAATTTTATTTTCCGCATTTTGGTTTTTGTAAATATCTTTTTAATTAATATATCTTATACAAAGTCAATCGGCATATCATTAATTCAGCAAACCTATGGACCTCCTTCTATTACAACAAAAGTGTATCGAACTTCGCTTTATTGTCATAGAGTTGTCACTTGAAGAAAAATGGTCTGATATTTTTCGTGTGCTACCGATGAATTTTATTTAGCTATAATATAACAATATACGGTTTGTGGTGCATAAATAACTGCATTTCTTTAAAATCCTAACAAATATAAAATATTACAAACATTAATTAGCCTTTTTAATTGCTAATTTCTTAGTGAACCATTTCCATCGCCGTGCTTCCAACTCCGGATCGAAAGTATCGGGACCGAAGTCGAAGGTATAATATCAATCGGAAGTTCCGACTTTTCGGAGTCGGAACTGAAGCTCCGTAACATCCCTGGTTTTAATAGAAAAAAAAGCTTACGATTCAAGTCGAATGGCGTATCCTACTGAGGTGCCAGGTCGCTCCCCTCTTTCCTCCGCCACCCTAGATGCTAATGACGACGCAGCGATACGCCTCGGCTCAGTGACCAGTATCTTAACATTTGCTCCTCTGCCATTACTGATTGCCTCATCCAAAATTAGTTGAGGTACCTAAAACAACATTGACAAATGTAAGGAGATTGAACCTTATAGACAACATGGTTATTTAGTGTAAATAATACATTAAAACACTGTCTTTTAAAATATGGCATGAGCATGAGGGCTACTTCCGCATTCAACATTCACACACACATTAATATATTCCACACATTATTTATTACATCATACTTACCTTATCTATATACAATATTATTATTTATTCACATTCAGGCATCTCCATACACTTATATCTAACCCCATATTTATTTTTTTGGCGGGAAAACGAAAAGATCTCGTCGCCGCATTGTATTGTTTTCTAAAACTTGTGTTATTTTCAGTGTTAGTGCATAAAATTTGTGGCATTTTATTCGTTAAGTTCTGGATTACAGGCATGAGTGTGGGAAAGTAATATAATGATGGTGAAACATTTCTTTTCGTGTTGTTACCAAAACTACATAGAAGCTTCTGGAAAAGTTGCCACCACTTTACTAGGAGTATGACTTGACTAGACTAGACTATGACTTGGACTTTGACTTGACACATATCTGCGTGAAATATCATTAACTTGATAAATTATCAATTACTTGACACTGGCTAAATACACAAAAGTGTGGAACCAAAACATAAAAAACTCTATATTTCTATGATATAACCCACCTATTAACAGTAATTTAAAAAAAATCGTTTAATGCCTACTATAACAGTTGCTTTATTTTTAAGGACCCATCCATCCATACTTTACTAATCATTATAAATTAACTCTGTCTATCTCTCTGTATCTGTGTAAACTTAAGTTCACACGTGCAAAGCCGCGGGCAGAAGTTGAAGCAGAAGCAGCAGAAGAATTGAAAATGTAGTATTTTTCTACCTGTGTTGATTTCCCGCACCCAGTTTCCCCGCTGATCACAATCACTTGATTTCCATTGATAACGTTAAGGAGTTGCTTTGCTTTTTTGTAAGTTGGCAAAGTTTCACGGAATTTCATCATTTTTTTATACTGTTCATTTTTGGTTAGCATATTATGGTGCTGTTCTTTCAAGGTATCATTCAGTTTCTCTATTTGTTGATTTTTTAATGTTATTTCAATACCTTTAGACATGCATTCGTTTAACTTATCTTGGAAAGTACCAGTAATGATATCATCATATCCATATTTATATTCATAGCTTGTTGGTGCTTTGTTATCACGAAATAGGGGATTATCAGCGGTAGATGAGCTAGGTCTACTACTCATATAGTTGTTAGATACAAAAATCCCTGCTGTCTCATCAGGCACCGATGTTGTAGCTGCATTTTCTGGAGTTTTAATATCTTCCTCAATATCTTCATCAGATATTTCAATTGCTTCCGCTTCTTCACTTTTAATGAAAACTACATCATCATCTTTTTTGTGTATATTGGTGATGGTATGAGCCAGTATATCGGCAACAGGGGTATTTATGGGAATAAAATCCAAGTTCTTTAGTGGTGCAACGAATTCAAGTGTTTTTGCTGGTGGTATATAAATGTTTTCGGACCTGGCTATTTTTTCTATCTTTTCAAGGCATTTGTATATTCCAACAATTACAGTCTCCGGAATCTTGAGTTGTATCTGAAAGACAAAAAGCAATAAAGTTAAAAACATAAAGGACTTTTAGTTAAATACAGCCATAAGGCTCATAGGGCTGAGACTTTAAATATCATGCACATGCTGCACTACCTACTTATTTTCAGGACAGAGCAGGAGAGCAGGTTATTATAATAGGTCTTTACCTATGAAATTGCCGTATTGCAGCACAGACTTTTTCAAACAAAAAAAGTTTTGATTGGCTATGAATTCTAAATTCAAATTAATTTTGTTTTAAAAATATGACATTCTATTTACAATATAAGTCTTTTGTTTATTGATTAGCGTTGTACTTAACGATCGCCAGCGCAACGTACGCGTCGAGACTTGCCTTGCGCTGCTTAACAGGCACAGAAATGAAGGAATTTTGAACCGAATTGTTACGTGCTACGAAAAATGGATTCTTTTTGACAATCGAAAGCGCTCAGCAAGTTGGTTAGATCCTGGTTCGGTACCAAAGCAATGTGCAAAACGAAAAATGACCCCTAGAAAGGTGATGGTCACAGTTTGGTGGTCTAGTGCTGGTGTGATTCATCATAGCTTTTTACAAAACGGCGAGAGCATTACTGCAGTTGTGTACATTGAAGAACTGACCACAATGATGGCGAAACTCGCACGTCTGCAACCAGCTTTGGTCGTCTCCACTGCTACTTCACGACAACGCGCGACCCCATACTGCACAACAGACCGTCTCTAAGCTGCATGAGTTGGGTTTGGAAGCTCTCCCTCATCCGCCATACTCACCAGATCTTGCGCCTACCGACTATTACTTTTTCCAAAATTTGGACAACTTTTTAGCGGGAAAAAAATTCAATTCCCGAGAGGCAGTACAAAACGCCTTTGAAGAGTTTGTTGTCTCCCGTCCTGCTGATTTTTTCAAGAAGGGCATCCATAAACTGCCACAGCGTTGGCAAAGATGCATTGATTGCAGGGGTGATTACTTTGAATAAAAGAAATAAATAAGTTCGAAAAAAAAAATACTTTAACTTTTTTCAAACAAAACGGCAATTTCATAGGTAAAGACCTAATATATTCAAAGTCTTTCATTATACATTTTATTTTGGATAAAATGTCTGTGAATTCTGATGAAAGTAGTATGTCCAAAAGTTGAAGTCTATTAATTTGATGAAAAAAATCAGTACCTAAAACTGTTAATGTACCTAACTTTCCTCACTGTCTTCAAAATACAAATATAATTTTACCATAGCTATATGGAAAATGCTTTTTTGAGTTTATACAAAACCTTATAATATGATTTGGCAAGTTATTTTGGGAAATAGTTCCAGATATGAGAGAAGGTTGAATGAGAACAATTAGTATTCTAACAAATCAATGTTATTTTGTAAGTATTATGTAGATGTACATTTTTCAATATTTCACAAAGGCAGCTCCTTTTCTAATAAGAATTTCTTAAGAACAAACCTAACTGCATATGAAAAGGTACAATTGTCTGTTTGTTGGCCTGGCTTTAATAGCAAAATGGGTGCCAATAAGTAAAATATTCAATATAAATGTTAACAATTCAAAATTTGATTAGAATAAGGCCAAATTAACTTGTGATTTATTTAAACAACAAACCCTTGAAAAAACATTGCTTTGTTGTTGATCTATATAATAATAGTAATAAAACTAATAATAAAACTAATAGTAGTTGTATAAATAGAGATTTCATTCAGTAATTATTGATCATTTCGGGAAATAAATCTCATCATGAACACTGATTCATGATTAAGCATAGTTTTGTAAAATGGGTCTAAGAAATCAAACAGTACATGAGTGAGATGTTAGGTAGAAGCTGACAATCATAATAATTATGTTATTTTTAAAATAGCAGACATAGATAAGATAGATAAACTCTTTATTACACCATATAATAACAAAAATATCAAATAATACAATGAAACACAAGTAGTGGGGAACAATGGGCAACAATGACATACCTACCATTTTATTTTTAATATAATATAATGAGATTCCCTCTATCTAGGGACCCAGGAACTATTAGGACCATAGTTCCACTACTCCCAGAAACAGAACAAGTATTTGTACTTTTATTGTGTGCACAAATACTTATCCTGATGTGGGAATCAAACCCGCCACTCTCTGGGTTATAAGCCGACCTGCTCAACTAGCACACCACAAAGGTTGTCAGAACCTATGCATAAACATACTACAGGTAATAACAAAAAACAGCTTAACTTTAGATTAGCACCATATAAGTTAGAGGTTCATATTTTTTCATGTAAGGGCCTTAGGTCCGTATTATAGAACAATGCTCAGTCATTGATCATTGCTCAAGCAGAGATTTCATTCATAAAGTGATCAATTAGTGAATGAAATCTCTGCTTGATCACCGATCAATGACTGAGCATCGTTCTGTAATACGGACCTTAGTATGTTAAGGTTCAAGTTGTGGAAACTTGCTAACTTGAAAAATACATTTTTGAATAGTTTAAAATTCACCTGTGCAGTACTGATACTGCACAGGTGAATTTTGTACTGTACTGAGTTAGTAGTGATAAGTTAGAAGACTAGTAAGAGGGCTCCCGACTTTGTCTCCATGGTTATTTTTTTAATACACATTAAAACTAGGTTTCAATTTAGTACCCCAAAAACCTTAAACATCAAAGCACAAAGAAGTCAAATCTAAAACTATACATTTCCCAGACTAGGGAGTTGGTGGAAGAGCTCTTCCCCTCACTCCCATCTCCTAATTCTCTATCGGGCTTCAATAGAATTACAAAAAAATTGTAACTTCGCAAGTTTTCCTTATTAAGACTCAAAGAGGTGTTCTCCCCTTGGTGGTGGGTAATGGTGTTTATCTTATGTCTACCTAAAGTCGAGATATAATGATGGATTGAGAATGTATTAAAATAAAGTTTCTATATATTCAATAGTTACAAATAAAAATAGCATACCTATTGGTCATCTCTTTTAGCATACAAGTACATTAATTATACCCCCTTTCTAACAAACCCTGTGAAGCAGAGGAATAAATAACAGGCACTAATAAAACTAAAACAGACATACCCATGATATTTCTTCTATCTTAATTTTTTTGTCCTTTTGTAGGTTCTTGTAATAAAGCCCAATCTCTCTACCTCTTAAGCCGGGTGGTCTTGGTGGAGCTTGCTGCGAAGAGGCATTTCTAAGCAAGGGTCTCGGTAGTCTCGGTTTTTTAGCGCGCGGCATTCTTCTTCTACCTATCTGTGCTAATAATATTTAGTAATAATTATTAAGCTTAGTCACATTTTGGGTAGAAAAGAAGATTTACAGCACAGCGAACAAAAATCGAAATAAAAAAGAAAAAATGTACCTATTACATTTATAATAATGCTTAAGGGTTGCCAGATATCAGCTAAAATATCAATTCGTCTAATATTTTCCTACACAGCAGTCTATGGTCCGTATTACAGAACGATGCTAAGTCATCAAACGGTTCTCAAGCAGAGATTTCATTAATAAAGTGATCAATTAGTGAACGAAATCTCTGCTCGAGCACCGATCGATGACTGAGCATCGTTCTGTAATACGGACCTTAATCACCTGATTTAAAAAAAAGTAACCAGATTCCTCGAACATTTTTAGCTAAGTAGCCTATATTTAGCCTAAAACTTTCACATGATAAACAACAGCTTATAGTAGTGGTGGGTCGTTGACGCCTTTACAGTCGACGCAACAAGACCGTTTATCGTCAACTATAGACTAATTGATAAAACAGTTCAACATTCGACTAGTTTATGTCGTAGACGCTTAGACAGGCCGTCTACGACGGTTTGTGCGACGGACGAGCGAACCAATAGATATGCCGTTCATGCGTAAACATGTTTATCAGTGAACTATAAACTAGTCTATTCGTTCACGGCAGAGAAACAGTTGAAATAAACTGTTCGTTTATTCAACGATCACTAATAGCTTATAGTATTCTTCTGTGTGCCAAATCCACCACACCACCTAGGCTGTCAGTTTGTTATTTATTTTATTTATTATTTAGGTTTAACTTACCGGTTGCTTCAGCAGCGCAACTTTGAAAGCATAACTACATCTTGGGAACATGACGATGGAGAAGTTTTTGTCTCATACAAACCCTATTTATAAAATGTTAGCTATCAGTTATATGAGTAGTTTTTTTTTAGTTTTATGTTTTATTATTTAGTGGTTATATGCTCTTTGGCCGTTAAAAACAAGAAAGCAACAGATAAAAAAAGTGTACGAAATGCCAAAGAGCATATTACTCTTTGACCTCTACGCGGAATGCGCAACGTAGTGGTTGTGGCTATATGCTCTTTGGAATGCGCTCTATGCGCTTAAGCGCTATTGTTCATGTTCATGTTGTCGCCAACATAAAATTGTTGAAATTATGTTTTTATTTTCTTTTCAAAGTCTAAGAGTTGACGAACTGTGATTAAAGAAATGTTTAAAAACGTAAGAATTTCATACTGTGCTTTCACAATATAGTAATTATTAGTATGAATAATTTCAGCCAGGCTCTAATCGAATCTAAAATATTTCAGGATTACCGTTCACTGCTCTGTAGAGGTCGCAAAAAAAAGATATTTTCTCTGTTAGTAGCTTTTATTCTACTTCTAAATGCTATGTTCTATGTTATTATAGAACTTTATAATGTGAAAAAAAAGCATAAAGAACCTTGGTACAAGAAGTAAGTCATACCTTTAATTTATATCCTACCTTCAGACCTTAGGAGTTGTTCATATTTACCTTGATATCCCGCTTGGAGTGGATCGTTTCTTGCTACCATCTAGCCAAGCATTCCAGTCCTAGGTCTTTGAAGTTGTAATAATGGAGTGTGGTCCTGGGTTGCAGGCACATCTGTTCTAGTGGTACTGATGTTGGGTGTGAGGATGATGATGAAGCGTTTCAGATTTCTAGAGACGGGACAGAGGATATGTATTTTTTATAATGTTCGCTTTTTACCGTCAATGTGTGGTCACCTTGCATACCTGGATTTGCTCATCAAATCTACACTATGTCTTAGATTATATTAATAACAATTTTTGCCATTCTTGCACAGAGATTGTGAAAATACTATATACCCCTCTCAGAAAAAGAAAGTTAATGGTCAGTGCTCCATTTCCTACTCTTCCTACGCTCTGACCTTTAATTAGTACATACTAATACAAAACTGAAACAAAAATTGAAAAAAAAAAATTTATTTTTTAGTCTTCATTTTGATAAGAACTCGTATGTGGATAATACTGGTATGCGAGTTATTGTGGGTCATTATGTTGGTGGCAACAAAGGAGGAAACTTATCCGAAGGTAATTTTTCAATGGGTTTATCAGTAATTTAATTTATTTCAAAATCAAATATTAGTTGTGTTCTAATATCGAATTGTTGTTGCGCGTACAAAAGTCGCTATGTGATATCTAGTTATTTTCCATTTTAGATGCAGTTTTAATTGTTGTTTCAATACTATTAAATACTCACAAGGATACATTAATCGAATGTGCACAATCACTCTGGCCAGGTTGACAGCTCCAGACTAACCGTTTATCAATGTACCCTCACATAGGTACATAACATGCCTTCCCCTTGAGATAGGTCCACAACACTTTCACATAATATGTCTATTTACTTTTATTAACACTATTCACACAACATTCATTATATAATTCTGATTAATCATAACTTAAAACTATGGGTATTATTCATATGAGTTTTTTAGTTCAAAATGAATATTCTTCCTCCGTATCAGTACCTAGATCTTCATCTTCAGATTCTAGGCTTCCTCCCCTTCCCACTCTTACTTTCTTTGATTCAGATGTAGGAGGGGATATAGATAATGCTCGCTTGCTCCTTGTGACTTCTGTGTTATCTGGGATTACCATATCTTGTGGCCCTGATACTCCAATTATATCTGCCCATTTCCGGGGTGAGGGTATTACTATGCGGTTATCTTCATTGTTTTCTCTTTCCTTCACCTCCTGTTCCACCACCCCACAGCTGTGCATCTGGTTAATGTGTCTCAGCAACAGTCGTCCATTCCACTGTACCAAGTATCTGCAGACTCCTACTCGCTTTTGTACCACTCCTCTCAACCAACGAGGTCCCTTACCATAATTCCGCACATAAACATACTGACCAATATCAAAAGAACGCACTTTTATTTTTTCATTCTTTTCCACTGGACTCAATTCATCATCTGTCCTATATGACAATGGGTTCAAGTAATCAAATTTAGTCCGGAATCGCCTGTTATTCAGAAGTTCAGCGGGTGTCTTTTCATTTACCGTATTAGGTGTCGCACGTAGCCCATACAACATTGTAGGAAGGCGTATATGCCAAGGTTCTGATGTAATCTTTTTTAACTTATTCTTGACTGTCTGTACCGTGCGTTCAGCTTGTCCATTTGATGCTGGGTGGTATGGAGCTACCAATACTTGTCTGATACCACAGCTCTTTAAATATTTCTTAAACTCCTCTGATACAAAGCTTCTGCCATTGTCACTTACAATGGAATCTGGTAATCCTTGTTCCGAAAAAATCTCTCTCAAAGTTCTAATCAAAGTTGCACTACTCAGGTCATTGACTATCTTAACTTCGGGCCATTTTGAGTATGCATCTATCAGGATCAAAAAAGTTTTCCCCTGGAATGGTCCTGCATAATCTATGTGTAGCCTGGACCAAGCTTTGTCGGGTTTTATCCAATGGTGGCTAACTTGAGTTGGCATATTTCTGTTCTCTGAACATGTGGTACAACTTTTTACCATCTCCTCTATGTGTTTATCCATTGTAGGCCACCAAAAATAGCTCCTAGCTAATGCTTTAGTGATCACTATTCCATCATGATTCCTGTGTAACTCTTCCAGAATGTGTGGTCTCATCTTTTCTGGAACCACCACTCTATTACCCCATAATATGCAGTTACAATGAACTGACAATTCATCTCTTCTCTGCCAAAACATCTGATAATCTTTATCTACTTTTGTGGGCCACCCATTCCTTATCCAATACAAAACTTTACTCAGTACATTATCTCTCTTTGTAAATTTTGCAACCTCTACAGCTGTAAATTCCAGTTCCACTGGTGTTTCTTCAATCAGTAGGACTCCAGAGTACTCTTCTTCCGTTGCTGATTCTTCTGAGGGCCACCGACTCAAGGCATCTGCATTTCCCAACTTCTTCCCCTCCACATACTCAATATCATAATCGTAGGAGTTCAACAACAGTGCCCATCTAAGCATCCTTGGCGAAATAATGTTTGGGATTGGCTTTCCAGGTCCAAATATTCCCAAAAGCGGTCTATGGTCTGTCCTGATCACCACCTTTCTCCCACTAATATATTGGTGAAATTTCTTCAGTCCAAAAATTATTGCTGCAGCTTCTTTGTCTATTTGAGCATAGTTCCTTTCATGCACATTCATTGTTCGGGATGCAAACATTACTGGTCTTATAGTGCCATCATCCATTTCATGCTCCAACACTGCTCCAAGTCCAAACTGTGAAGCATCACAAGACATTATTAATTTCCTTTTGCAATCGTAGTGTGTCAGAGTATCATCACTAGATAGCATCGTTTTTAAGGCTCTGAAAGCTGCCTGATGTTCTCTATTCCATTTCCATTTAGCCTGTTTCTCTAACAACCTGTATAAAGGCTCAGCTATCGTAGCTTTATGCGGCAGAAATCTGTCATAAAAATTAAGGAGTCCTAAAAATGCCTGTAGTTCTTTCACGTTTTTTGGGGCTGGGGTCTTCTCTATTGCATCGATCTTCTCTTTAGTGGGATGTATTCCGGATTCATCTATTATAAATCCCAGAAATTGAACCCTTGATACCGCAAACTTGCATTTATCCCTGTTTACCCTCAAGCCTGCTTCTTTTAATCTCTGTAACACCATCTCTAACCTTTTGTTATGAGTATTTACATCATTCCCACATATGACTATATCGTCTAACAGAATAGCTATCCCTTGGATGCCTGCGAGCAGAGAGGTCATCAGCCTTTGAAAAATTCCAGGACAAGCTTTAACACCAAAAGCCAAACGCTTTACTTTATACAACCCTTTTGGTGTATTTAATGTCAGCATGTTAGCTGTTGTGTCGTCTACTAGCACCTGAGTATACGCTTGTTCTAAATCAATTTTTGAGAATATCACCCCCCCTTGCAGTTCCACAAAAGCCTCATTGAGTGTGGGTAACGGATAAGTATCCGTATTTGTGACTGAATTCACTGTGGATCTATAATCCCCACACAAACGCACTTTCCCATTTGGTTTTAATACTGGAACAATTGGGGTTGCCCATTCTGAGTGTGCTGTCGGCTCCAGTACATCCTCACTAACTAATCTGTCTATTTCCTTAATAACCCTTTCTCTTATAGCAAACGGAATTGGTCTGCTTTTTAAAAATTTGGCCACAGTTCCTTCATTTGGTGTAATATTTACCACAGGCCCTGTATACTTCCCCAACCCTGGCTCAAAAACCTGTTTATATTGATTGACCAATTGTTTTATCTGTGTTTTATCACTGGACGTTATTTTTATATTATTTATACCTTGTATTGCAATCCCTAAATCAGGGAACCAATTCCTACCAACCAAGCTTGTGCCCCTACCTTTTGTTATCAGAATTTTCAGGTTCTTGTTAATACCTTTGTATTTAACTTCTACTGGAGCTTGTCCCAATAATGTCAGCTTCCCCTCAGTATATGATTTCAATCCAACATCTGTTCTTTCCAACTGTGGCATTTTACCCTTCCAAATAAATCTAGCTGTGTCCTCATTGATAATGGTGTATGGGCAGCCTGAATCCACTTCCATCAGTAGTTCTGTATCATTCAGCAACACTTCAACTTGGAAAGGATTCACCTTATCTTGTCTAATACTGTTGATGCCTACCTCATACAACCCATTACAGCTGGAACTACTTTTTTTATCAACTTGTTTTGACTTCATAAAACAAGCTGCTTCTATATGCCCTACTTTCCCACAATGGTGGCACTTACTCCACCTAAATCGACACTCTCCTTTATGCTGTCGGCCACAGCGGAAACAATTATTTAACCTATCATTTTCATTTGTTACTTTCTTGCTAAAGTTGCTAGTCACTTTGTTAATTTCCATTGGCACAACCATGTCTTGTGTTGACTGTGCCATGTTGCTTGTGCTTGGCCCCGACTGAATGATGCAATTTGCATCATTATTAGCTGTTTCATGTGATAATGCAATGTCACACGCCTGCTCGAATGTTAATTGACTTTGTTGTAACAGTTTCTTCTGGATATCCTTATCCATTATCCCACAAACCAACCTATCGCGTAAGGTGCGATTCAGATCCGAAAAATTACAATTTATACTTAATTTTCGCAATTGAGCGACATAGTCCCTCATCATCTCACCTTCTTCTTGATTCCTAGTATGAAATTTATACGATTCCACGATTTCATTTGGTTTTGGATGAAAATGACCATCTAAAGCACTTTTGATCTGTGCAAAAGTAACCTCACTTATTTTCAGTGGAGAAATCAAGGAAATAGTTAAGTCATACAATTCAGGGCCACATACTGCAAGTAAATTCGCCTTCTTCTTTGTATCCTCTGCAATTTCACTAGCTTCCAGGCAGTAGCAAAACCTTTCGATGTAATTCCGCCAACACCCGCGTGCAATGTCGAACTCGTTAAATTTAATACCCATAGTTCCTAACTGTTCAATTATCACTTTTAACTATATATTTCCACTTTTAAACCGTTTTCTCTCGTCGCCACTATTAAATACTCACAAGGATACATTAATCGAATGTGCACAATCACTCTGGCCAGGTTGACAGCTCCAGACTAACCGTTTATCAATGTACCCTCACATAGGTACATAACAAATACAAACATACTGTAAAAAGAGCTATGTGATAAATACAATATTTAAAGAGTTACGAAATCTAGCTATGAGTTATTCATATATCAAAACTCTCGAGAAATATAACACACAGCGACTTTTGCATGCGCAATGACGAAATACATGTTAACTAATAAATAAATAAATATTAATATTTTACTCTTATTACCTTTATTTATTAGGTATTTCATTCTTGTTTTCAGAAGTGATAAATTCTAATAATTATTCACCCGTCCCGGGTGCAGGTGAGCTTGGAAGGCCAGTGCAGTTGTCACAGAGAGAACTTATAACAGCTCGGGAATTGTATTCATTGCATTCATACAACATACTTGTTAGTGATAGAATATCAATCAACAGGAGTCTTCCAGATATGAGAAGTGACAGGTCTGTCAGTTTACCTTACAGCAATGTTTATAAAACACTGAAAAGAAAATACTAAGCAGTCAAATAAACTAATCCAATCAGCACACATATTCCCAACCTAGATGGAAAGTTTCGAACCGAAATCTACATTCTTCTTTGAGTATGGATGGGCTTTTAAAGGAGAGTAATAACCTAATTAAGCAATCCATGCAGATTTAATAAATTTAGGCATTTATCAGCTTTTTCCGATTATATTCAATTGGAAAAAGCCATTTGTTGACTATTGTCAACAACCATACCTATTCTGCATCCATCATAATGTATCATAGTTGAGTTGTAGATTGTCTTGTTATTAACAGAATTGCATGATTTCATTTTTATTTCAGTTGTAGAAGCGTAGAGTATGATTTAGAGAATCTCCCGACAGCCACTGTGATTATAGTTTTCCACAACGAAGCATGGTCTACACTCATGAGGACAGTTATGTCTGTTATTTTAAGGTCAGCAGACACCTTGTTGAAGCAAGTAAGTTGTTATCCACTTTAGTACCTAATTTCATAAATAAATAGCAATAAAAATTGCGGACATTTCACACAGCTCCGTCTAGCCCCAAACTAATCAATGCTTGTACTACAATACTTTATATATATTGGCAACACACACTGTTTGAAAATATTTGTTTTTATCTGCGGTATTTTGGACGAAAAGATAGTCGAAGCTTCCCGAATGTTGCCCAGCGATTTAGATTCTTTGTGCGACCTCTTTGTCGAAGTTGGACCTACCAGTATAGGTGGAATGTAATGGTAGACAAGACGAAAATAATGTGTAATATCCAATTGGATATTACATACGTATATACATATATATTTTACGCATTATTTTCGTCTTGTCCATGTTCATCTTAAGACCAACATGTTGGAAAAGTACTAAGGTCGATGAGTATTAGGCCAAGGTACTCGAGCGATTCCGCCATCATGACTATATCATTGTCATTGAAGGTTAGGTGCGTTAGATATACTCGCCATTTATGTTGATGCCAGATCCTCTTTAGTACAAGAGCGCTTGTGAACAGTTTCGGAGAAATAACGTCTCCCTGTCTCACGCCTCTTTGCAATGGGATCTATTCCGTGCTCGGGTACTGTAGTCACACTGACAGGTGGCTTTGCTGTACACACACTTCAAAACTTCGATATTCCTGTAGTAAATTTGGCATCGATGTAAGTAGTTTCGCCAAAGTCTCGATTGAATCGAAGGCTTTCTCACAGTCCAAAAACACCAGCATGATAGCCCTTCCATGCCGCAGAAATCTACATAATATTTACGCCCTATGTCTATAGTACCAAAAATTCTATCTTGCATTTTAAAATTACTATGCTTTTTTTTTTAAATTTATTATTGTTTATGTCTATTCATTTTATTGAGATTAGAGAATTGTATCTTTACAGATAATCCTGGTTGACGACGCAAGCGACCGTCGCTACTTAGGCAAAGAGCTAGATGACGCGGTGTCTAAACTCGACAGGGTACAAATACTCAGAAGTACAAGCAGGAAGGGATTGGTAGGAGCTCGACTCGTTGGTGCAAGATCTGCTATTGGCGATGTACTTGTGTTTTTGGATGCTCACTGTGAGGTTAGTAACGTCACGTCATTTATATTTGACAGCCTCTATGGTGTTGTGTTTGAGCAGGTCAGCTCAATACCAGGAGGCGGCGGGTTCGATTCCCGCGACAGGACATTTGTGCAAAGAAAAAAGCGCAAATACTTGTCGTGTATCAGTGTGTTGTGGAACTATGGTCCTCGTAGATTCTAGGTCCCTAGATACAGGGAATCCTCGTTAGGATCCAGGATCTATTATATATAGTTATTATTAAGGTTGCAAGAGAATACAATTAATTCATAGAAATCCAAAGAATGCTACCAAATTTGGTCCTTGGCTCTCTATTGAACCAGTGGCTATTTACAGGTTATTACTTTTAATTTCAAGAGACTTTATAGTCTTGATCTATTGATATTGTACCATATTGCCGGCCTTTTGTTAGTTACTGGTGCAACATTTCAGGTAACAGATGGCTGGTTGGAACCTTTGCTAGACCGAGCAGGCAGTGACGACGTATTCATATGTCCTCACATAGACCTGCTTTCGGAGGATACTCTAGCTTACACAAAAAGCATCGACGCACATTGGGGCGCATTCAGCTGGCAACTGCACTTCCGATGGCTAATGCCAAGCAGGGAAGTGATGACTAATAAAGCTGAGAACCCTTCTAAACCTTACCCTACCCCGGCAATGGCCGGTGGACTATTCGCGGTGAGAAAAAGCTTATTCTGGCGATTGGGTGGCTACGATGAAGGTATGTTGATATGGGGAGCGGAAAATTTAGAATTGTCATGGAGAGCGTGGCAATGCGGCGCTAGAGTCGAAATCACGCCGTGCTCGCGAGTCGGACACATATTCCGAAGACACAGTCCGTACAAATACCCTGGCGGTGTAGCCAAGGTTTTAAACTCGAATTTAGCTCGCGCTGCCACCGTTTGGATGGACGAGTGGGCAGATTTCTTCTTCAAATTTAATCCCACAGTAGCGGCGATAAGAGACCAGCAGCTGGTTAGTGATAGAGTAGCCTTGCGCAGCAGTTTGAATTGTAAAAGTTTCAAGTGGTACTTGGAGACCGTTTGGCCTCAGCATTTCTTTCCGACGAATGAGAGATGGTTCGGCAGAATTAAGAGTGAAAGGGGAGCGTGTCTAGGCATCGTTTCTGCGACTCCTGGCTTGGGAGGGCCGGCGTCCGGCATTCACTGTGGGTACGACTTAGATTTGCAACGGTTATTAGTGTATACTCCTGAGGGTAGAATCATGGCTGACGAAGGCTTGTGCCTGGAGCAAGGCAACGGTCGTGCCGTATGGAAGAGCTGCACCGACAGCGATAAGCAGATCTGGGTTCAAAAGGGTCCGAGGTTAAAAAATAACAACCTCTGCCTTACTTTAGTGTCTAGTGATAAACACAAGGATGGTGTGGACGATGTACTGACTGCTAAGAGGTGTGTCAATTCCGATGGACAGATCTGGCATTTTGAACGCGTGCCTTGGAGGTAACCCTGTGATATTAAGTATGTATAGTACAAAGGTATGGTTGTTACATACAATTTATAGATAGGTAGATTAGAATAGTTAATGGAATTGTTATAAAATAATAATATACGCAAAATCTTGACAAGATGCGTTTTGGCTAGACTAAAACTTACCAGGACAGCTTAATATTATGTAAAGGCAAACAAATTACTGACTAAAAGGCTTGAGTTGTTGAACAGCTCTGTCTCGCTCGTAAAGTTCATGTGTTAAGATAAAATTATTGGTAGTATAATTGAAAAATCTATTTAGTTCAATATCAAAATAAAAAAGTTTGTTAGATGGGTGAAATAATTTTTCGAAAATATTAATGTGCGAGTGAAAGAGAATTTTCCAACAAGATCAAAGCCTTAGTAATTTTGGTAAAACAATCTTTGTGGACTTTCCTTTAATTCTAATTCCCCCCATTCTAAAAACAATTTTACTGATTTTCTATTATAAATATGAAACAATTCATAATTATTTTGGAGATTATTTGGTTCAGTTTAGTATAGAAATCATTTATGTACTAGGTAAATAGTATCGTTACTAGCACTGGCAACATGGTATACTGGCTACCTAAGGCCCGATTTACAGATCGATGCTTAATCGTCAATCGGTGTTCCAGTCGAGATTTCATTCATAAAGTGTTTGCATATAACAAACTCCGTGGTGATAATTTTTTGAATGGGATCTCCGCTTGGGTACTGATTCACGATTGAGTGTCATTCTGTACGGGCCTGAGAGTGGTTCACCTAATTTATCAGTTAAAGGCTGATCAAATAATTTTGAATGTTCGATATTATTTTTATCCTTTAGTTGGTGAAATCTACCATAGGCCATAGCAAATAAGTTTTATCAACCATTTTTTTCTTTTGAGAAAAGAGAGGTTTTACTATTTTCTGCTATTTTTAAATGCTATCTGGCGTATTTGAATGACCGCACGTAAAGTACGAAGTGAAATTAAAAAGTTTTCCCACCACGAGTAAAAATAATGACCTATAAAAACTATGAAATTGCGAACGCCGGTCTAATCTACCATCTACAATAATTGTAGCAAAAAAAAATAGCTTAACAGATAAGAACTGGAACAGATAATTATAGTGTTTATTTGTGTTATATAGAAGTCAAATATTAATCGCGTCTTCCTGGTTTTAATTGAGTATTATATTATGAAAATCTTTAATCAATGATACAAAATTAGTATGTAGGTAATTCGTGTTTTTACGTTTATGTCTGTAAGTACTTATTTATATAATTAAGTGCGAGGATACATCGGAGATTTATACAATATCGTCAATGTTGCTATATTTTAGTCATATTTGGAAACTGTGATGTGAATTGATATTATTTTGGCATATGCTTTACGATTTTGTCAGTGTACATTTAAATTTATTTTTACCAAGTTTTATAAATATTTTTTTTAGCAGTTATGAGATCTACCATACCAGTACCATAGATTGTGATGTTTTTAATTTTTTACTATTTAGGTACCGTATTTATCTTCTATATGAATAAAAGATTCGTCTCGATTGACGTGACTCACAGAAAAAGTACAGCCGAAACCGCTGTGACTTGATATTTAGATGTCTTCCCGCCTTGGCGATATAAGTTTTAAGAAAAAGTTTTTGAAAATTCAATCCAAAAGCTTCTAGTTATTATTGTAGTTTTTGAACTTTATTACTACCAAAAGTAGTGTAGTTATTTTACAAAAAAATTAGTATAATTTTTTAAAATAATTTGTCACTGAAATATGTACAACGTTACTTTTAGTATAAAAGGTCTTTACCTATGAAATTCCCGTTCTGCAGTACTGGCCATTTCAAATCAAAATATTTTTTGACTATATAATCTGGTTTCAATGATAAAAAGCTTAGTTAACTATACCAAGTAAAACAATAGGCGGTTTATCACTTAGAGCGATCTCTCCAGACAACCTACTATGAGTGTAAATTATTTTTTTATCTTTCTTAATAAATATAAGTTATTACTCAGCTAAATAAGTTTGGCAAATATATTTGGCAGCTATATTTCCATATAAAAATTTGCCTGCTTTTATTTTTTATTAAGCTTTCTTGTAGGTTGAGATTTTTCATGTAAGTATTTACTTAAATATTCGAATTATTAACGTTAGTTGTAATACTCTACATTCCACTTAAGACTTGTGTCTGCATTTAACTAATTTCTAGTCTTCTACTTTGGATAATCTTTTTACTACTAATGTACTTTAAGCTTACTAATTATGTACCTAGTTGTAAATAAGGTATTTTTTGTATTATACTTTTTGTTTTATATAGGTACTCCATCAGTAAATTAATGCCGATGGCATGTTCTCTTAAAAAGTTGATAAAACACGAGTTAAAGAGCATTATTACATCGAAAGTGAAAACTAATAACGTTTGTTAAACAGGGTTCGAAAGGATAATTATCAATGATGATAATTATGATAAATGAATAAATTTGTGTGGACAATTCAAAAAGCGCCATCTAGCCCCAAACTAAGCAAAGCTTGTACTATGAGAACCAGATAACGGATACAATTCTTATATACAATACTTATATGCTTTTGGTTTGTAAATACATACATAGAATACAATATAAACACCCAGACTCAGAACAAACATCGAACTCACAACCTGCAGTTCAAAAGACAGGGATACTACCAACTGATCTATCGGGCCAGTCAAAACTAATTATCGTCATAACTACAGATGTATAATTATCGATTGATAATAACAAAAAATTGCGTTGTGAAGTTGAACTGTATTCGAACGTGTATTTCCGCACTTCGTATATCCGAACGCACGAAGTGTTAACGTGCCGCGCCCGCGCCGCCGTGGGGATTCCCCTTACCATAAACATTCAGTTCGGACTTATGCAAAGTTGAGTGAATACGAGTTCATTGTTTTGTTCAATATATTGTTTATTGCGCTGAATTTGAAAAATGTCTCGTGAGAAATATCCAATATGGTCATACTTTATTTCCGCGCAAATACTAGTTGTGAGTTTGGGTGTTGTGCGGCATGGTCCTCGTAGTTCCTGGGTCCCTAAAGACAGGGTATGCTAGTTAGGGTCCAGGATCGATGTATGTATATTAATTTTATCTTCTGTCCTTTTCGTTAGCATTCCAACACTATATTTAAAAAAGCAATATGTATCTATTGTTATTTACGATTTGTCTATTATTAATTCGAGCATTTTTAACGTTGATGCTTTAATGATAGAGGGTAGAGAAGCATCCATCCATTCTCCTTCTCATATGCTTATAAAGTCAGTGTGAGACAAGTGAATTATGTTCGAGAATAATTGGTACTAACCTTTTAAATTGCTTTGTATACTTTTTGTGTATTATATTAAAAGAAACTCACTTGTCTATTCTGTAAATGAAATTGTGAATGGGACATTTGTATATTAAGTACCTACATTGTAAAAAGAGGTGACTTTCTGAAAATTGCTATATCCAATGTACAACGTCGAATGCGAAAATCTATACAGTAGTAGTAAAAACTGTAATTTTGTATGAGCGTCATTCGTGTACCGTCCGGTGCAGATTCCTTTCAATTTATAAGTATATATATATATATAATTATGTCCATGTCATACCCACAGAACTGTTCCATCTACAAGCATAAATGTTAATAAAACTGAGAATGAGAGATTGAATAAATCACTATATAATTATGTACTCGAAAGTGGTCTGCTGCACACAATTTGCTATGCGAAAAAAGAGCTATCATATCAAACGTTTGAGCGCAGTACCAGTTTATGAATAATCTATGTTAGGTCGACCCCATCTTCCCCCTTTTAATTAAATCTCTACAAATGTCTACGACAAAGTAATTTAAACAATTTGTTATAATTGTGGTCTCACGTACTTTTTATAACAAAAAAATTAAAACATACAAAACTAAAAAATAAACATGTCACTATTAAACTTGTGTATCATTCCATTCCACAAAAGTAGTTTCCATTTTTTTCACTTTCTCTTCACCTAAGTACAAAGTACAAAATGTAAGCTGCCAACAAAGTATGGAGAGGTATTTTATAGCTTCGTGTAGTAGAGTTGCAGTTGTTTCCTCTGCAAATAAAGCACCTCGCATCGCTATGCCCTCTTGCTCTTTCAACGGCGACTAGACCGAGACAGACAGAGTCTACCTGTGCTCGGGGTATGCAGCCCTTTATGACGTCGACGGTGTTGCCAACTGAAATGTAGTACGTTTATGAGAAGTCTTGTTTTATGTGTAGGTATTGAGCTCAAGGCTCAAAGTTATTAATTAGTTTAGCCACAAGGAAAATTTTACGTTCTTTTAAAAAGGAAACTAAATTTTTGTCGCATGTTTAACATTACCTTATAGGTTTAGGTGTTGGAAAGTTTATCAGGAGATCTTTACTTATAAGTACACTTAACATGGAGATTTGCCCGCGATGCTACAGATGTGCGCTGCTCCGTAGCTTTATTTAGGTTCAGAGAAAGCCTAGAACGCGGCAACGCCTTAAATACAAAACGAACCATTGCTGTTATAAATTGAGCAGGAGTTTTGGTGCTTACTCGCTCCCACTGCTGGGGCATGGGCCTTCTTTCGCGGAGAGAGAGAGTATAAGTCATATCTTGCTGTATTGACCAAGCAAGTTTTATAAAATTATATTCCGCACATAGCTAGAGAGTTTTGTCAAGCGGGATTCAAACTATGATGCGTCAGATCGAAAAGAGCATGAACTGAATACATTGAATGAGCAGCAATGGTTAAACTAACACAGTCCGTAGAGGATTTTAAACACTGTTTTGAACAAGAGTCATATACAGCGATGATTGTCTATTTAAATTTTTTTTTACAGGGGCTGCTATCATTTCACCACTTCAGAGCGGTAAAATATCGTTGAAATCACTTCGGATGTAAGTAAATAACTTACAAGATTTATCATCCGGAGTGGCTACCATCTTCAAGCATTTGTATTCTATAGGCACCTTTGAGTCGGTTGAAGGTGGGGGATGTCCATAGTTGTGCACCCATTGAGCGGTCACCCAGTTACTGGGGTGACATTCTACGGGCCTCCCCGGATTGTACCAGGTTTCCTGAGGATGGCAGCCCAGACATCTGTGGTAGAAACAGCTTTCTGGAACCGCTGCAATTAGATGATGACCAACACTATTTAGGGCGGAAAAAAGGTCGTAGTTTGAAGGAAAATACTCTAAATACGGACTTATTTTCTGTGACGCATCTATCCTACGTCGTGTTTAGTCCTAATAGGATCATTCGTCGTGAATTGTACTGCTGATAAACCGGTTGCAACGTAGACCTTATATAAATTATGAATATGGTCTATCAATCCACGCGTGAAGATCGCTCAAAGATCGGCCGACGACACCGAGAAAGTGGTTGATAGGCGTCTGACATAATTGCGCATGTCTAGTGTGTGTGCGTGCCTATTGTAAGTAATCCTATACGTTGGTTGAGGTAGTCAGTCAGTGCACATCCTGATATGTAACAAATGAATATTTGATTAATTCGATCTTGCAGAGATTAAATCTGTTTAACAAAATATTTTTTGCTATTTGGACGTAAATAGATCACCGAAAACAATACTATAGTTACTGTGAAGTAACTAGCATTTGCTAGTTACTCAAAAAAATTATTTATTATTATTTATCTATTTTCTGTGACGTTAGTTTAGCACATTGCACTAAGATTTTGGGCTGGGAACAGCTTTGAATTTAGAACAATTTTCGTTATGGTTCTCAAGGTCCAGAAAATTTCGTGACCTGTCAGAAAGTGGATACCCTCACTTTCAATAATTAAGCTGCACGCCAAGCGATTCAAAACGACGCGTGATGGCCTACAAGTGGTGCGAAACCCGAGAAAATGATGTATGATTGCGGCGTTTAAAACAAACGTAAACTGCAGCTACCTCCAGTGCTTTGCCATTACACGGCGGGCGCGTCCATCTAGCCTTCGGTGAGCGAATGCATTTGATGCACGATTGGATTGGATATGCAATGTGCAGCCATGAAAGTACCGTAGCCATGTGCGGGTAGTTGGCGATTGAGACTAATGACTAGCTGAATGGTTATGTCAATCGGTCGACGTCGCATCGCATCGCCAGCGACGACACTGTGAAAGTGGTTTTGGTACTTGATATTATTATTTGGCATGAATGAAGTTTTGGGTGACGAAGGCGCAGGATGCTGAGTCTTCAATAAAATCCGATGTTCGGTGTATAGGGTGTATATTCCTGCTCTTCGAGCCACCACAAGTTATACAATTTAATTATATTATAATAAAGGCGTCGAGCAACAGATGCTCGCGCGACGGTCGGAAGTAGAGAGAGATAATGCCGTGAGTGAAGAGAGTGAATGAATATTGTGTGAATCATTATAGATACACATGAGAAACAGAGACACAGACACAGATAATAACAAATCTTAATTCTAAACAATAAATGTGGCGCTTAATCGCCGCCACAAATAAATGTGGCTCGTTTAATCGCCGCCACAAAGTTAAGTAGCAATCTATTGAAGATTACATGGTTAAATATTTTATAAATGTAATTAACAGCTCAAGTCCAATTGTGTGTGTACAACAATGCTGCCACCTTGGGGGTCAGTGTTACTCTTGATCTTGAACCATCTGGGAATGTAATAGTTGCTTATTCAGCTTTAAATATCGATGTTGATTGAATGTACTGTCTTAGTACGTTAAATTATGTCAATATTTGTATGGTATTAGTTACTGCAAGTTTTAATTGCGCAAGTATTACTGGCACAACTCGCGGTGCCCTCAACACGGCTACTCATGACTTATCTAAACGAAACACTGACCTAAATTCATAACAAGTGATGATCAACATAAATCCCCTGCCCACGCATTTTCTGCCACTGCGCTCGTGGCGACATAACTAGACGAGCAGCTGACAATGTAAATACTATTGTCAACAGAATAAATAAATATTTATCCAGAGGCGAGATGAGTCGGTATTCCATTGTATAGTTCAGTGAGGAGGCAGCCGCGCGGGCGGCCGATACCCATTCATAACAATTCTAAAACGACGTGATGTAACAAAACTTCTTTGTTATTAGATAATATAACTTACCGAATGGCAGTAACCCTGCGACGCTCAAAATAAACACCAACATTTTCATAACTTTAATTCTAAATATAGCGCAATCAGCAACGTGTGTCGTCAACGTAGTTTTTATCACACTAAGTTTCTACACGGATCGGTTTTATCTTTTAACAGGTGGGTCTTATCATTGAGCACTAAATTATTTTGACGTTTCCAGTGGAAAACAAAGATATCACTATGGAGTAGAATTTTACTGTATGGTTGTTGGGTTAGAGACGAAAATAAGATGCGGTAGCTGGTAAACACACGTCATTTCAGTTGGATGCCACTGCCCGAGTATTTACGACTAAAATCTTGGCACGAGTATAAACTAGTACAAACAAAATAGGTAAAATTTGAAATAGGTAATTTTATTTGTTGTTTTCTGAGACGAAATAAGGTCCACTCAAACCGACTAAGGAAACTTCGCGAGTGAACGCGTGCGATTATCCATTCTGCAGCATGTAGACATGTCACCAAACTATATTTGAACAAATAATTAATACCAGTTTTTTTGTAAAAGATTCGTGTAATTTTGCTTGTGCTAATATTTATTTAGATTATATCCTGTTTAAATGGACTACATTTGGTGGTATGCCTATGGTGCCGATCAGCTTACTTGCTTATCTTATGGCTTATTTCTATAAGTAAGTATATCTTACTTCCATACCCATTGCATTCGGCGTTAATGTTATATTATAATAATACGTACTAAGATAGAGTAGGGACAATAATATTGGACAAGTACTTACTAGGTGGTAGGACTTTTCTGCAAAGTTCGTCTAGGTAGGTAGTACCTACTAGGTACCACCGCTTTGCCAGTTATTCTGCCGCCAAGCAGTAGTGTGAAAGTACTACTGTGTTCCGGTTTGAAGGGCACTGGAGCTAGTGAAATAACTGGGCAATTGAGATTTTATAATCTGTTCTCAAATTCGAGTAATCTTATTACGAGACTGTGCTGATGTCTCAGGATGATGTGCTCAGTGCTGCAGTCATGCAAAACTTTACATGTTGGAGTTCCGAGTGACACTGTTCTGTTATGGGTAGCCGTGTCGCTTAACATCAGGTGAACGACTAGCTCGTCACATCATTCAATAACGTTGCCACAAGTTGATGACGTCTTTTGGTCATTTATTTAGCTGTATACAGGGAGTAACAAAAACCCTGTTAAATAAATGAAGTATGTGTACAGATCATTACAAGTAGTCATATAAAAATGTCTAACAATACCTAAGTTATACGTATCTGAAGTTACAGGCAGTATCTAAATACAAAAAAATAATACCATTTCCCAAAAATGTTTGTGCCACAAGCCGTGCCTATTTTTAAATAGCTAAGTAACTAAGGTAAAAGTAGACGCGGAACCGACAAACGGGGGCCGCCTTTGTCGGCTCTTTTGTAGGATGCCGCTCCTGCACCTGTGTGCCTACGGGGAAATGGGGTGCGCGGGCGGTGCGGCATAGGCGCGGCGCGGCCCGCGGCTTACGCTCAGTCGCACGTGCTCTCTCATGCAATTTAGTCGTTTCCAGTTTGACCGTCGCGAATTTAGTGTCGAGTGTGATGTCGTATTCTAACGACGAATACTACAATATGTTAATGTGCCTTGGTAGAAGTCACAATAATTATGCGGCAGCACGTAGAGAATACGAGCATAATTTTTCTATTTCGCGTGGAATTGAGTTACCGTCATTAATGGCATTCCAGCGATTGCACTTACGTGTTTACAACACCGGTAGTGTAACGGGCCGTGATCAGCAAAGATTTGATGCTGGAAGACCACGAGTATTACATGATGCTGAAGAACAGGTGCTCGATATGTTTGTGCAAGACCCAACACGTAGCACACGCAGCATGGCAAGAGAAATTGGAATTAATCACATGCGTGTATGGAGGGCATTGAAGGAAGACGGTCAGCACCCGTTTCATTATCAACGAGTGCAATCATTGTTGCCCAGTGATTATGAGCCCAGAGTGGCATTTTGTCAGTGGCTTCTCGACCGAGTGGCAGATGACGCAGAGTTTTTGAGTCGTATTTTATTAACCGACGAATGCTCGTTCGTCCGATCTGGCGTTTTTAACTGCCATAATGAGCACGTATGGGCTGTGGAAAATCCAATCCGCCAAATCAGCATTTTGATTGATTGACTGAACATGAAAATCGCCTGCCGACAGATGTGTTTTTGAAAGCTCTTTTAAGAGCTAAAAATTACGTACTTATCTTGTTTCTTGACAATACAAAATCACACGTGAATTCGATTGTTTAGAGTGTGGCAGAAAGGCGCGCAGCACTTGTGTGCCTACCACTATTGGTCAAAGAGATCTTTTACGTCATTAAGTTCAGTCTCGCAATCCTACAACGTTGTGGTATGTGGTATAGGGCACATAATCGTATGAAAAACGCTTAAAAAGTAATCTGTGGAATAAATAGCTTCTAGTTCCGTCGCAGTAGGTATGCAAGTTGAATAGACTTAGCGTACCATGGCGGGCGGTGCGGGGTGCGGGCAGGCAGCAGGCTGCGTCGGTGGTGCAAGTACCTATGTTGTCAATATCTGAGGTCGTAAACATTTTTAGTAACGGCATAAAAGGTTTTAATAAAAAGCACACGTAAGTTTTGTATGTCTCGTATTGAAATAGAACTAGTATTACTACAACCTTGAGTTGACACTGGATACGCAGCTCGCGGATATAACAGGGTTTTTGTTACTCCCTGTATAAGTATGAGTATGTATATGTGGGCAGAAAGGGTTGTGAGTAGGTTGCAACCTATATAACTATAGGCCTTCAGCATGTCCACACCGCGCCGTGTCTGGAACAAGAATGATCCGTAGTACACCGAACGGTCCCTTTTTATAGCCAGATGGTTGGGGGAGCAATGATAGTTGCCGATGTTGCCACTGTAGTATATTTAAATGCCACCATAGGGTAAATTACGGTACTGCCTGCTGCGCATAGAGTTTATAACTGGACGTCGCCGCCGTCATATAATTACTTATTGTTATATCTACTAATATTTACGTGGCCATGCATATATATTATTAGAATAAAGATACTTTTATGGGTATATAGTAGGTATTATAGCTTAGTAATACTTAAATAACCTACTTAAATTAAATATCGTTTACCCACAGCATTCGCCCTATCTATGTAGCGTTTACTGTCCTCTTCTATTTCCTAACAGAGGGTTTTCTTGGCAGCTTAATTCTATGTCTTCTATCGTTCAAGAGGTTGGTAGATATAAGTACTATACGTATACGATAATTGTGTATTTTAGGAAAGAATGGAATATCCTGCCAGCGTCTGTGTTTCTGGCGAAATATGACCCGGGCGTGTTCAAGAGAAGAGTGAATAGGTATTTACTTGGCTAGCATGCTACAACTGCTACACCTTCGAATGCATCGTCACTTCCCATCAGGTGAGAGCGCGGTCAAATGCTAGAAAAAGAAAACATACCAACCTTGTCTATTTGATAAACTAAAGCATTGGTACACATAAACAGCACAATATTCAAAATATTACAAGAGAAATGGCGGCACGCTTCATCGATCGAGAGAGGTGTCATGTCACATCCTAACTCAGATCTGAGGCCAAATAGGGCTGACCGCAGGCGTGTGACAATGTTAGAAATCTCTCCTAACCTTCGTAACTTCAACCTTATGGCTTATAAGTTAGAGTTTAGTAAAATTTGGGGGCTATCAAGGTGTGAGATGCAAAGAAACGGGCTGTATAGTCACACGCCGCGACATCGTGTCGGCATGCAGTAGTATGGATGTCTTCGATAGATAAGGCAGATCCTAAGATCGATAGCGCCTGCAAAGTATGCTTTGCCGGCAAAATGTGGTATTCAGGTATATCTATTGCTTTGAGATGCTTTTTGACAGAATGTGAACAGAGAAATCTTTTTCAGAAGCGTTTTGTGCTGCGATATAACAATAATAATATTAAACATTCAACGATCACATACATGAATCTAAGGAACCAGGAACTACGAAGATCATGGTCCTACACCACCAACCAGACAGAAGAAATATTTGCGCTTTTTTCCTGTGCCGAATACTTGTCCCGTCACGAGAAAAGAATCCGCTGCCTCCGAGACCCTACCAAGTATTTGCGTTTGCAGAGAAAACGAAAAGGCATAGTTTTAAAACTTGAGACCATTTGGCAACACTTCAATGTACGTTCACGAACATTTAACGGATAACATACCATCTCATCACACATTAAAACTCAATAAAACACTGGTTATAAAAAAATTCAAAATACATAATCGCCATTTTCGGGTTCTTTTCAACGACTCTATCTTCTTCTCATAAAGGCTCTGTCTTGGGTGCGTGACTGACTGATTAAATGAGAGACAATGTCATAAACCCAATGCGTTCCCACTGCTAGGATACAGGTTCTAGTCACAGCGAGAGAGATTCATGACCTTTTGAATTTTGTGATTCTTGAACATGTCGGTTTCATAAGATGCTTTACTTCACCATTGTACAAATGCAAGTGCAAATTCCGCACGTAACTTAAAATTACTATGCTACTATATATAGATCCTATCTTTAACCAGTGGCTTCGCCCGCGTAGTTCTTGAAATAATATGTATTTCTCTGAACAGAGCTGATTGAGCTTATAAGTATGATGACGAAGGCAAAATATGTTTACGACTTAGTTCACTTTAATAATAAAGTTACAGTTTGTTCTAGTCAGTAACTTTAGTAGGTACATGGTGACCGCTTAAAAACCGCCGAATTCTACCACTTCCAACTAACTGCTGCTACAGGTCAACTCCGCAGGCCGCTTGCAACCCAGCAAACAGAGCAACTACGAAAAAAAACAACTGTCACCTTCGCTTATTCTTAATGCTCTCGTGAGCCGAAGTAATAATGAAATCCCACCCGGGTAAAAAGTTTTTTCATTATTAGTACCTACATGCTACAGTCTACAGTGTTACTAAATGCAATCCAAATTAATGAGTGATTATATTATCTCAAATGAACCATTAATTTTTCCGGGTTGGGAAGTATATGTTAGTATATGCTACAGCATCTAATTGTATTCATTTTAATATTTAGAAAGCGATAATATTGTACTGCAGGAACAGCCTTAAAGTGTAACAATTCTATTTTCGTGTTAGTACATGTGTGCTTAGAGCCTCTAGTTTTACTTAATTTCATCAAAAATTTGAGCATTTGCGTGTACAGGGAGTAACAAAAACCCTGTTATATCCGCGAGCTGCGTATCCAGTGTCAACTCAAGGTTGTAGTAATACTAGTTCTATTTCAATACGAGACATACAAAACTTACGTGTGCTTTTTATTAAAACCTTTTATGCCGTTACTAAAAATGTTTACGACCTCAGATATTGACAACATAGGTACTTGCACCACCGACGCAGCCTGCTGCCTGTTGCCCGCACCCCGCACCGCCCGCCATGGTACGCTAAGTCTATTCAACCGCATACCTACTGCGACGGAACTAGAAGCTATTCCACAGATTACTTTTTATGCGTTTTTCATACGATTATGTGCCCTATACCACATACCACAACGTTGTAGGATTGCGAGACCGTAACTTAATGACGTAAAAGATCTCTTTGACCAATAGTGGTAGGCACACAAGTGCTGCGCGCCTTTCTGCCACACTCTAAACAATCGAATTCACGTGTGATTTTGTATTGTCAAGAAACAAGATAGGTACGTAATTTTTAGCTCTTAAAAGAGCTTTCAAAAACACATCTGCCGGTAGGCGATTTTCATGTTCAGTCAATCAATCAAAATGCTGATTTGGCGGCCCCGAAGATGTTGTTCAATGTGCCGACCTTGGACTTCGATACATTTTTGACAACGTGTCACAATACTTCCGCGTACACGTTGCAGTATCAACGCGTCCGATTTTATGCTTTCAAATGCAGCAACTATGCGTGAGCGCATTTCGCCTTCGTTGTCGCAGGTCTTTTTAAAGACCGACTCTTTCACGTGACCCCAGAGATAAAAATCAAGAGGCGTGAGATCTGGCGAACGCGCTGGCCACGGTGTAGTGGAGCCTCGTCCGATCCATCTTTCTCCGTATTCTTGAGTGAGGTAATCCCTAACATTGCGAGCGAAATGCGGTGGAGCGCCGTCGTGCTGGAACCACATCGTTCTCATAAGAGACAAGTTTAGGTCGTCGAGTTCGTCACTAAGTTCGTTGCGTAAAAACTGCAGATAATTAGCTCCATTCATGGTATTGTTCAAGAAATGAGGCCCAATAATCCTATCACCGAGTATGCCAGCCCAAACGTTTATTCGCCAACGATGCTGAAAATGGCTCTCTCTTATTGCCAGGGGATTTTCCACAGCCCATACGTGCTCATTATGGCAGTTAAAAACGCCAGTTCTGACGAACGAGCATTCGTCGGTAAATAAAATACGACTCAAAAACTCTGCGTCATCTGTCACTCGGTCGAGAAGCCACTGACAAAATGCCACTCTGGGCTCATAATCACTGGGCAACAATGATTGCACTCGTTGATAATGAAACGGATGCTGACCGTCTTCCTTCAATGTCCTCCATACACGCATGTGATTAATTCCAATTTCTCTTGCCATGCTGCGTGTGCTACGTGTTGGGTCTTGCACAAACATATCGAGCACCTGTTCTTCAGCGTCATGTAATACTCGTGGTCTTCCAGCATCAAATCTTTGCTGATCACGGCCCGTTACACTACCGGTGTTGTAAACACGTAAGTGCAATCGCTGGAATGCCATTAATGACGGTAACTCAATTCCACGCGGAATAGAAAAATTATGCTCGTATTCTCTACGTGCTGCCGCATAATTATTGTGATTTCTACCAAGGCACATTAACATATTGTAGTATTCGTCGTTAGAATACGACATCACACTCGACACTAAATTCGCGACGGTCAAACTGGAAACGACTAAATTGCATGAGAGAGCACGTGCGACTGAGTGTAAGCCGCGGGCCGCGCCGCGCCTATGCCGAGTGATACCGCGCCGCCCGCGCACCCCATTTCCCCGTAGGCACACAGGTGCAGGAGCGGCATCCTACAAAAGAGCCGACAAAGGCGGCCCCCGTTTGTCGGTTCCGCGTTTACTTTTACCTTAGTTACTTAGCTATTTAAAAATAGGCACGGCTTGTGGCACAAACATTTTTGGGAAATGGTATTATTTTTTTGTATTTAGATACTGCGTGTAACTTCAGATACGTATAACTTAGGTATTGTTAGACATTTTTATATGACTACTTGTAATGATCTGTACACATACTTCATTTATTTAACAGGGTTTTTGTTACTCCCTGTATAGTTTTCGAAGCCTTATTTGGCACTGTTGAGAGATTGATTTTGCTGCAGGGTCAAGCGGGATTCTAACCTATGTGCAATGGTTTGAAAATCGCACGGGCTATAATTCCTGAGCCCTCACCCCCTGTCATTCGTCACAGAAACTGCAACATCATAGATGAAATATTTGAATATTTTCTGCGGTAATTGTTAATTTAACACATCTCGAGATCGTATCAACGATCAAGATACAGCTTCGCGAGTTCGCACAACCTTGTATTTGACTTATCATTTTCCGATCTCACCACTCCGCCGTTTTTGAACTTTTTGGGCACAATAATTTGAAGTCGGTGTAGGTACTTTCACTAAAGGGAACCAATTAATTTTTCGTCGATACATTAAGCGTTCGATAAATTTCTCGAGAAACGCCGCGTTGAACGTCGATAAGGACGGTCCGACTTCATCCACATTAAAAAGGTTTTATTTATCTTGGACAATTTGTTAATGCCACTCACCGAGCCTTCCGGTAGCCGAGTAAATTGAATCCTCTGGTTTTTGAAGATTTATTATAGTCATTTGATTGAGCTACCGTCTTCAGATTAGCGGCTCTATTGATGATGCGTCGCGAACTTAATTTTGTTTTTAGGGAGATAAGACTTTATTACGGTCCGTTTCTACTAAATCTGTTTTAATTACAGTAATTAATATATACGTCGTGAACGATCCAGAAACCTGACTTGGTATTGTGAGTTCTAAGTCGGTCATTATTTAGGTACTCAACAAGCTCGTAGAGTAAAGACGCGACAGCTAACAAAGGCGTGGTATCTGCTTGGTATCTCTTCCGCGAGAAAATCCAAGGGATTTGCCTAGAAAGTGTGCTATCTGCATACATTTTATTACCTACAATTACAACAAGATTACGAGGGACGTGGTAGGTTTGTCCGAGTTGCGACACAGTGACCCGGGTCCGATACGATCGAAGGACGACGCTGTCGCGACTCCGACGCGGGGCCGATCCGGCGGCGACGCGACGCGGCCGATCGCGTGAGATATGCCCGCACACGTCCAAGCTTTGCCCTCACGATCCTGCAACGTTATTTTAATTTATCTCATTCTTTTGAAATGTTTGCACTTCGATTCTTTGAGGTGCAAACTTGCACAGGGTATTTATCTGAATAATACTGAGAATATGAAATCCTGCCATTAGCCCATCTTAACCTAAGGCCATATTTATTATTAATATTATACACTTACACATGTATGTAGCAAAAAAAATCTATACATATACGAGATTCTAGGATTTTTTTTGAGTATATTGAAGTAGGCTAAAAATATCAGTTTCAATGTTCTTGTCTGTTTGATACATTCATAAATAATAAACTGCTGAAAAAAGTTGGGCAAAATGTTTCATCAAAACCTGTTCAGCCAAAAAGAAGATATAGTCATTATTAAGCAAGGGATTAACGTGACAAATGAGATTCTCTAGTATGCTTGACAGTCATTGGTGCAGGAGTGGGAATGGAACCAGGGTCAGATACCACACGACTGAAGTAAAACTTCTTTAGTTTAGCTCCATCTATCCATCTTGACAATTGTAAATTGTCATTTTACCGGACATGCCAATATAAAAATATACAGTTTTAACTTTGTTATGTTGACAATGGTGATCTACGTAAACCACCTTTAACTTCCATCCACCTCGCATTCACCAGTTTACTCCCCAAGTTAAGCGTGCGTAAAGAAGTTTTACTTCAAGAATCGCTGTAGCTATCTCCACGTGGACAATGTCGCGAGTGGTAGCTAGTACAAAATTATTCCACAAGTAGAGTTTTGGCGGGAAAACGAAAAAGATCGCGTCGCCGCTTTGTATTATTTTCCAAAAATTGTGTTATTTTCAGTGTTAGTGCATAAAATTGGCGGCATTTTATTTGTTAAGTGCTGGATTACAGGCATGAGTGTGGGAAAGTGGTATAATGATGGTGAAACGTTTCTTTTCGTGTTATTTCCAAAACTCCATAGAAGCTTCAAGTAAAGTTGCCTCACCACTTTACTAGGAGTATGACTGACTAGACTATGACTTGACTTGATGACTTCGTCTGTGACTTGACACATATTTGCGTAAATATCATTAACTTGAAAAATTATCAATTTCTTGACACTGGTTAAATACACAAAAGTGTGGAG
Source organism: Ennomos fuscantarius (assembly GCA_905220475.3). Taxonomy (NCBI): domain Eukaryota; kingdom Metazoa; phylum Arthropoda; class Insecta; order Lepidoptera; family Geometridae; genus Ennomos; species Ennomos fuscantarius. The sequence goes on from HG992039.1 coordinate 8,472,651, forward strand.
CCAAAACATAAATAAAAAAAATAAAATGAAAATCTACAAATATAAATATATAAATTAATATTTAATTAATTATAAATTCAATACATATCTTTGACGATCGACGACTGACGATCACATCCATTATCTACATATTCTTGCACGAATTTTCTGTAAGTAAAAGCAATAAAATATTACAAAATATTCCCCAAATCTATCAAAATAATGTCGTGTCTGAAACCAATTGGCCAAAACCTGCGTGAAATAAAAACATTACAAAGACATTACAGAATCGGCATCGAACAATCTTCGCGTGACTTTGGACACTGAAAATGTCAATGGGATTTCGGACACGAAATTGCATAATGATATACTCTAGTTGTTCATTATTGAAGTGAAAACTTCTTTAGGCGCGTTGAGCACTTTTTAGGTGATCCAAACTCATGGAACTCGCGTCATCGTCACCGAACGCTTTCCTTGAGCATACGTCACAAGTTACTCAGTTTTCACTTACGTATGTGTGTTATGTACACTGTGTATATATACATTTATGTGCACTTTTTGGGTGAACAAAAAACGTGACACTCGAGTCATCGTCACCGCACGCTTCTCATGAGCATAAGTTCACTTCTATCGGTAGTCCTCAAAGACTGCCCCGCACACTTTTTCGGGTACTTTGTGAAAACGAAACACTTCTATTGTAAACTCATATTTGTGTCCTTCTTATTGCAATTATTTAATTCACTGTTCTCCAACCAGGATTAAAATAATTTGGATCTTTCATGTAGACTGTTTGATGTTTAAACCGATGTATTGTGAACATGAAACAGACTATGTATTTATAAAATTATTTTTAAAAACAAACAAAAACACTTCACAGCTTCGATTGTAGGTACTACGGGCTACATGGATACCCTGTTTTGAATTGATTAGTTCAATCTAACCTATTAAATAATAGATCAGAATCAGATAGAGAATAGAAGAATATCTAACTTTTAAGAAAACAGGAACATGTTTAGGAAACATGTTTATTACATTCCGATGCGCGGAGATGCCCGCGCTGCCTTTGCTACGTAAATTTTACGAAGGTATATACTATATAGAATAAATAAGACTGTTCGCTTTGATGTGGTTTATAACTTATGATTTAATTTGATTATATTTTAGCGTTGAATACCAACTGATAACAAAATGAGATATGGCCCTGGAGATATTATAAAACACGTAGTTTCTAAGCTAATAAATATAATTAAGAATAGTATCAACATTATGTGATAAGTTTACTGTAAATATCTAACCTGCAGCTCACCGGCTTTTAGTTTTAATATAAAATTACATTTCTCTGTAAGTGAATTTGTAAATTCTTATGAGAAATAAATTATTTAACCGTAACTGTTAACTGTTAAATCTAGTAACTTGGTATGAAGAATACAAAAATAGAATTAAGAAATTATGACTACTACTCTATGCTCTGTACTTAAGTTATTTTATTTTGTTACACCTTAGATGAATTAACATCCAAGACTGACACTTCAATCTCTTTGAATACGGTTTGATGATGATGATGCAAAATAGAGCATTTTAGAAATGTAGGTAAGTCCCTAAACATCATCATTATCCTGTGATTTCTGCAGTGGGTTTTCACCGTAACGATTTATCATCGTGTAAATATAAACCAAGAGGCTCTATGCCAACGCTATATCTACAGCTTTCAACGCCTTTAAATTTACAACGTCAATTAAACGTTCACACCACACCGATCATTTTACATTGTTTGGTGAATTTATAAAATTATCACCGCCTATATGGCGCGTTCGTTATAATCATAATTTAAATTTTAAACGCGTTACATAAAAACCGTGTTAAAAAACGATGAGTGCTAAATTGAATTCGGGGAGCGGGCAAATAAGAAAGAATTGGAAAAAGAAAAGAAAGGCGCGAAAATTGGTTGAAGAACCGTTTAAAGTATCGTTAAGGCTGGTCCGGAATGAAAATATTGTAATCGCATCGTCGAAGTGATCAGCTGTACTTTACGAGCTGTGGAAAGCGGATACAATATTATTTTCAGATCGGGGTTGCCATGTGCATGTGTTTGAAATATCACCATTAAATAAAGCAGAGATTTTAGATTTTGCAATAGTTGAGATGGGCTAGGTTAGCCTTCCTCTCTCTTTAGTTTAACTGCTTTCCAAGTACACATTATTTATTAAAAAACGCTATTGAAAAAGCTAGAAATCTCTTAACATCTGTTGGGATATTTTTTGTGCATTACATCATAGAAACTACTCTTTTAGAGTGTAATATATTCCTTCATAAACAAAATAAAACCCATCGAATTCATTTTCAATGTAGACTACGTGTAGCGTTTAAGTACCTAGAATTACTTTTGTATCATTTTTGTGTCAAAAACTTTTTGTATCAACAAAAGTGGTTTATTAGGTAGGTACTTAATGTTACATAAAGCTTCTCTTAAACCGTGTATATAAGAAGGCACTTCATAATCTAAAATATAAGTAAATCACACATTTCAATTTATTTCGTCATTATCGAGCACGTATAATATATAATAACGTAAATAATATATAATTAGTGAAACTATTATACTATTAAGTATTCTGTGATAAAATTTAAGCCTAGAGTCTAAAGCCTAAACCTAGAATTTACACAAATTCCCGACTTTTTAAAAGTTTTGGCAACAATGGCAACATTGATTCGAAACGTTGATTTAGTTCATTACAAGACCGTATTCGGAATCTTTGGGGGTGTAACCGAACGCCTCACGCGTCGGCGCGAGGTGTATCGCCTTTCAATTTACTATGCCTACTTGTAATTTTGTGTACCATAATTTACTCTCGCAAGGAATCGGATTATTATTAGATTGAAATGCATAATTGAAGGGGTGAGAACAAAAAGGGTTTAACTGATTTTTTTCACAAAATGACTTTGGGTATCGTTGGATTCAGCGTGAAATTATCTACAATAATACATTCTCCAAATACCGAAATGAGGCTGAAATCTCGAGATTTTGAGTCTAAAAACGGTTTATCTGTCACAGGAATACAGTTCGCTTAGCATAAAACATTATTATATTTGTTTAATTATATTATATTTTTACAGTAATTGTATGAATTAGTACTATATTTAGTATTTTAAAATAGAATTAAAACATTCTCAAGCAACTGAAACTTACATAAACCTTTTCTATTACCTTATAAGCACTCTACATAATGACGCCATTGAAGTTTAAAGTAAATTTTCTCGAAACTATTAATTTTACAGTTAAACCCTTTTTATTCTCAACCCTTCAATTATGAGCAATACAAATATTTAATATCCTTAGCCTTTAGGTACTTCAAAGTTATTCGCCTTTATGTAAGAATGAATTATATCTACGGTGGGTCCGAGATTGTCATAAAAGTGTCAATTGGTCAAGAAATTGCCAATTGGACCAGAAAGCTGCAATAATGGCTGTAATTTGGAATAATTAATGCTAATGAACCCATTAAAATTGATTAAATGTGGATGCAGTATTCAGGTAGGAGGAATATCCCCCCTCTATTCGCTAAATAAGATTTTAAATTTTGAAAATACTGTGACCTAACTAATATAATACAATATCTGCAATGGGATACCTGGTACCTCCACCAAGGGTTAAGTTTCTGGTAGATACAAAATGAACTAATAATATCTAGTGTAATTCCGCTAAATTCAAGTACTTAAGATAATTGATAGAATCAGGCGTGACTTCGCGGAAGTTCATCTTAGATACAAAATGAAATAATAATATCTAGTGTAATTCCGCTAAATTCAAGTACTTAGATTATCTATATTGGGGTAAAGGATTATTGTAGGTAAATTAATGAAAAAACCTGAAAAAACCTAAAAATCATGAAATTACTATAACAAATTAAATAAATATTATTATTATCAATTTTATATTAATTATTATTATTTTTACAGATATAAAATTAATTATTACTATTATAATTATAATAAATAAAACTAAGCTTTAAAATATTAAATTATATAAATATTATACAATTAATTATTATTATTACAAATAGAAACCAATACAGATACCCTCCCCTAAAAATCCTGAAATTACAATAACAAATTTAAAAAATATTATTATTGTGAAATTTATATTAATTATTTCTATTTTTATTGATATAAAATTAATTATTACTATTATTATTATAACAAATAAAACTGAAATTTAAAATATACAATTATATAAATATTATACAATTAATTATTATTATTATTACAAATAAACACCAATACAGATAACCCTCGACACGTGTTTCGCCTCTTCACGAGGCATCCTCAGGACCGTGTTGACTCGCCGAAGGCTCGCTCGAGAGTGACTGGGTGTTGCAAGTCAGTCGCTTTATATACCATTTCGTACCCTACCCCCACTAAAAATGCGAAGTAATGGTGACGAAACAATATTAGTTTGGTCATTCAATAGTGTATAAGATGGGTTATTATATTTTAAGATTTCTAATTGTTCCAACACACATAATCTGAAGCTTTTATCACAAACATGTAAAACATCAAATTTATTATTATCGCCTAAAGAATGGCCTGTATCAATTAGATGCTTCGCAAAATGTGACCTGTCTGGGTGGTTATTCCTATAAGCAGAAATGTGTTCTTTATATCTAGTTTCAAAGTTACGGCCGGTTTGCCCTACATAAACTCCGTTACAATCGTCACAAATTAACCTGTAAACACCGGATTTTTTAGACTTATTTAACCTATCTTTACCGTTACATAGTTGACGTATATTTTGTGTTGTACGAAAAGCAACGTGTACATTGTTTTTCCTAAGCACTCTAGCTATTTTATCTGAGATTGGACCTATGTAACTTAAACTACCCACATATTTTTTAGTATTGTTTGATGGGCATGCACATAGTAGTGAACGAACCCTATTTCTTTGTTTATTTTTGATAAGATTATCTATCATTTGTTTATTGTAACCATTAGAAATCGCAATTTGGTATATTATATTAAGTTCTTTGATGTAGTTTGCCGGAGAAAGTGGTATTGTTACTAATCTATGTACATAACTACGGAACGCTGCTAGTTTATGCTGAAAAGGGTGACATGAAGAAGATGGTATGGTTATGTCAGTATGCGTGGGCTTATGATAAATTTGGAAATCTAAACTGTTGTTAACCCTAGTTATGGACAAATCTAAAAAGTTAAGGGTCTTATTATCCTCTATTTCTAACTCAAACTGTATTTTGGGGTGTACATTATTTATTTTATTAAGAAATACATCAATTTGTCGTCGCGTACCTGTCCAACATATTATGACATCATCAACGTATCTGTAATAAAACAAGATTTTGGGTTCGTTCACTATATGTTTACACTCAAAATTGTCCATAAAAATTTCTGCCATGAATGGACTTAATGGTGATCCCATCGCTAATCCTGTTTTCTGACGGTAAAACTGATTATTAAAACTAAAATAATTTTGTTCCATACAAATTTTGGTTAAGTCTAAAAGCTCATTTATCTCGCCAGGTTGTAAACGACGTCTTTCAAAATGATTACCTAAAATTTGCAAGGACTCCTCATAAGGAACATTAGTAAATAAGCTTTTTACGTCTAAAGACATTAACCTGGCAGTGGGAGGAATATGAACATTTTTAACTTTATCGATTAAATCTAAACTGTTTTTTAAACTGTACTGAGGAATAAAAGATGACTTAGTCTTAAGCAAAATATTTAAATGTTTAGCTAGGTTATAGGCGGGGGCACCGACGTGTGAAACTACGGGGCGTATGGGAACATTTTCTTTATGAATTTTAGGCAATCCATATAAAAAAGGTGGACGTGGATTCATTGGAACTATACGCTTACAAGTGTCTGGGGAGACAAAAGATGTAGTTTTAATTGCATTTTTTAAATCTAATGTGTATTTAGCTGTAGGATCATAATTTAAGGGCTCAAAATCTTCCCCTTGTATAACATCATTAATTTTTTGATTATAAGTACCTTTGTCTAAAATTACAATAGAATTGCCTTTGTCTACTTTTGAAAGTACTAAATCATTTTGATTTAAACGGTCACTCAATGATCTACAAATTTGTGATTCTATGTATGGGGAATTATGTGAGGTATTTAATACATCTTTTATTTGAGATGCAACTTGATGTTTTACGGACACATCCTGTTTACCCTTTACGCAAGCTATTTCAGAGTCAACCGCTAGCGACTCAAGGGATTTTTGTGATAATCCGGGATTAATATTATATTTTAACCCTTTCTCTAAGAGAGACATTTCTGAAGGTGGAAATTGAACATTGGTCAAGTTTTTAACACGTGGGAAAAATACATGGGTATTATTAGAATTCTGATCCTCTAAGTTGGTATCATTATTATTACTATGAGTCTGTCTGTTTGTTAGTCGCTCTAATTTCTTAGTCTGGGTTATAAATTTGTCGTGAGCTAACCTGGAGGCTAAATCCCTGGCTTTGCTATCCAATAAATCAAATTCAACATTATGTAAGCTGTAACTTAATTCTGTGTATAGTACTTTAAGATGAAGTTTAAGATTATCTCTAACTGAAAACCAATGTCTAGACTCCTCATCTAACCATGTCGCTTTTGCTTTAGTAATTTCTATTAATTTTTAGTAATTTCAATTACTTACAAAATATTAATTTTAATTAATTTATAGTAATTTCATGATTTTTAGGTTTTTTCAGGTTTTTTCATTAATTTACCTACAATAATCCTTTACCCCAATATAGATAATCTAAGTACTTGAATTTAGCGGAATTACACTAGATATTATTATTTCATTTTGTATTCAAGTACTTAGATTATCTATATTGGGGTAAAGGATTATTGTAGGTAAATTAATGAAAAAACCTGAAAAAACCTAAAAATCATGAAATTACTATAACAAATTAAATAAATATTATTATTATCAATTTTATATTAATTATTATTATTTTTACAGATATAAAATTAATTATTACTATTATAATTATAATAAATAAAACTAAGCTTTAAAATATTAAATTATATAAATATTATACAATTAATTATTATTATTACAAATAGAAACCAATACAGATACCCTCCCCTAAAAATCCTGAAATTACAATAACAAATTTAAAAAATATTATTATTGTGAAATTTATATTAATTATTTCTATTTTTATTGATATAAAATTAATTATTACTATTATTATTATAACAAATAAAACTGAAATTTAAAATATACAATTACGTTAAATAGGCATCCTCGTGAAGATGCCTCGTGAAGAGGCGAAACACGTGTCGAGGGTTATCTGTATTGGTGTTTATTTGTAATAATAATAATAATTAATTGTATAATAGTTATATAATTGTATATTTTAAATTTCAGTTTTATTTGTTATAATAAAAATAGTAATAATTAATTTTATATCAATAAAAATAGAAATAATTAATATAAATTTCACAATAATAATATTTTTTAAATTTGTTATTGTAATTTCAGGATTTTTAGGGGAGGGTATCTGTATTGGTTTCTATTTGTAATAATAATAATTAATTGTATAATATTTATATAATTTAATATTTTAAAGCTTAGTTTTATTTATTATAATTATAATAGTAATAATTAATTTTATATCTGTAAAAATAATAATAATTAATATAAAATTGATAATAATAATATTTATTTAATTTGTTATAGTAATTTCATGATTTTTAGGTTTTTTCAGGTTTTTTCATTAATTTACCTACAATAATCCTTTACCCCAATATAGATAATCTAAGTACTTGAATTTAGCGGAATTACACTAGATATTATTATTTCATTTTGTATCTAAGATGAACTTCCGCGAAGTCACGCCTGATTCTATCAATTAAGTTTCTGCTATTCTGGTATCAGATGTAATATAAATGAAATATCGAAAGCATGAGATATTTTAATAAAGCAGATTTGAGAACTATGCATTTAACGCTAAATAATCCATGAGATGTGATCACGTGACGGGTCAATGACTAACGCCAGCTCTGCTGAATAGTAGGTAGGTACAATTTCTACGAGAGAACTAATTTATTAATGGTAACTACTCAATATATGATTTCTCAGTATTTGAGTAGACCAACGGAAATTTTAAATAAAATACGCAAGTATAAGTATCATATTCTTGTAAGACTTTCATCATAGTCCCCCAAAGCACTGGGTACGCACCTACCAACAAGCAGTAAGTAACTTCAATACAGCAGAAGGGTTTTAAAGTGCCATTTATTGCGTCGTGCTGAGATGTTAAAGATAGAGAAGGAGGCTTTTTACGACTTATTTATAGTTTAATTTTAGAAAATTTACTCCATCGTGTTGTAAAGCTTCTAGGTAAAGCAGACTTTCTAAAAATGAAAATTAGTAGTAATACCGAAGGTATTTCCTATTGGACATTTTGTTTAAACTAACGACAATATAAAGGATATAACTAGTGGTGGTATATTATAAGTTAGTGGATAAGTTAAAGTAAACGCTCGAACTACGGTAAATTCTAAAATCTTCAAGTATTTAAAATCATATATAATGTACCAAACTCTTGTAGTAACAGTCTGATATTATATTTTGCAATCATTGTTAATTTCGATCTTTTGCTAGCATGTCTTAGGTTCTTCGGCCTTTGAGATATTTGCTAGAGGTATAAGTATTATTTTTTGCTCACTCATGGCCTGAGTAAGTGAGTGAGTTAATAAAAAAGAATGATGAAAAGTTAGCCAGCCAAGTGTAATATTACAAATTTACGACTAAAAATTTTCAAACCAATTGAAAATATTTCTTTTAAAGTAAATAATACATGGTACAACAATCAGTAAATACAAAATTAAGCTAGGAATATAACCCCATTTGGGGACCTTGCCAAAAATAGCTAAATTAAGAAATGTCAGCATAAGTAGGTCGAAGTGTGACGGCAGTTGGATCACGTACGTGCTCATTGTGGAATGTAATATAGATGATGGAAATGATTGGGGCTGGCCCAAAATAACGGCAATCATCCGTGGTCAGACGTGATTCGGCGGCCGAAGTGTCAAGGATCTTTGGAATTGATTATTGTACCTAAGTTGTATTTCACTTTTAGGCGCTACTAGTTTTTTTTGTTAAAGCATTGTCCCGTGGTATTTCTACGGAATCAGAAATTGCTAATAGTAACCCCATTTGTGATTTGCAAAGGGAATTTATTTTTAAAGCTAACGACTACAATCATGTCAACTACTACTAAATGCATCTATAGTCACAATGATATATATGCCTATAGACAATCGAAACTCCAGCCAAAACCCCCTTTAGTTGTAATAGGTCATGCAAAATTTTGATCATGCCAGCAAACAAGAATGGGGCAACAAATGTTTCTTACGGTTGTATATTTATTTGTTTTGTCACAGTGATAAGTATCAAACTAAGATAGAAAATCATTTTGTAATTACAATCAGTTAGGTATCTATGAATTTTTAGAGAATATATTAAATTAAATTATGAGCCGTTATAAGTCAAATACATGTAGGAATTATGAGTGATTTGGAACGTATTGTGAGAAAAAAGGACGGATGATTGGAAGGATGAATGATTCCATACATCCTTCCTTTTTTCTCATTGAAAATGGATGATTTTGCATTCGCATTAAGAGTGAAACAGACAGCGAATAGAGAATAGAAGACGACTGAATCACGTGAAGACGGACAGTTTTTACAAAGAGTTGAAGTTTTATGAAATAAATCCAAGGTTTACTGTGAATTCTTTGTATTTGCTTCCTGGCCCCAACGCAGAAAAATCCTAAGTACATACATTATATTAAAAGTAGGTATAATTAAACTTTAGTCAAATGAAATCTGTCAAATGGTTAGTTAGACATTATTTCAACTCACTGCTTCATTAAACAACATTTGGGGGATTAAAATAAATGCAACACCTACTCAATCATCTCAATGATTGAATATAGATGATTGAGATCATGTGTTATCGATACAGATCAATGGAGAGTCCATGATGATGACTTCTGTCAACGTTTTAATCTGATACACAATCTGTCAGTGGTGAGCACCAAACAAGCTGTGATCACGGAACTTTGATTGCAATGTAACAGGAGATATATTGGTTTTTGATTTGACAGTTTCCACTATGTTCATCAACTGCGTATTGAAACTGTCAAACTCAAACAAATTTTGTGTTTCTATTTGGTGACTTGCAATCAAGTCACGTGATCGCCTTGCTGGTTAATATATTGGTTAAATATAACTCCATATTTAACCAATATTATTTAATTGGATGATTAGTAGGTATTATAATTACTACAAAAACGGAAGATGCAGCGCAGGCCAGCTCTCTACTACCTATATAATAGTAATATTAAGAATTATGTGCCTCTAATAGGTTGTTTTATGACCTGTAGAGCAATTATGTATTTTTAGTTTCAATTATTTTCATTATGATATCAATCATAGTTTTGCGTTCATGCATTCTGTTGTAATGAAAGTCGATAAAAGGTCCATTACAATAGATACAAGTTTTGACGTAAACAAACTCTTTCAGTCAAAAATGTCAAAATCGCGGGAGCCGTTGGATGCAAGTAGGTGGCGGCTGAAGGTGTCTTACAGTGAACGTCTTCAGGCTTATGACTTTTTTTGTGCTGGCTAGTGCTGTCCGTCTCTACCGACCTTTATTTACTTATGAGGCTTATGATTATGATGGCTTATGATGATGATGATGATGATGATGAGTAGGTATTACAATATTTTTGCATTTCAATTTACAGCGTTGAAAGTTAATAGAAACGCAAAATAATTACCGTCGTAATAAAAAAATATCGTAAAAATATAATACCTAATTTAGTAGTTAGTCACCATTATTAAATCAACTTGCTGCTGAGCTGCGTATAATTTATTATAATTTAATGGTTATTGTATTTTTATTATGTCATTAGCAGTTATTGTTATTGCATTTTCTCTTATTACGAAAGAAATTCAAAGGTTTTTTACTTTAGCTCGCAATTTTATTTAAACGCACAATGACTTAAATTTAATTACTTACTTGTTTCTTTAGTATACATAATTAAAAAACTCCAGTTGATTTAATATGAATAAATTTGGTGCTTTCATTAACTCAATGAAATATTATAACTAAACAATTATAGGTAGTTACAGATTTATTCACCAGTTCACTTCAAATAAAAAGCGCTTAAATTGATTTTTGTGCACAAAGCACAATGACTCTTGATAATTTTTAAAATTAAATACTTAATAATTTATTCAATACTAGTTGCGCCCCGTAGTTTTACCTGCGGATAAAAGTATCATATGTGTTTATCAAGCGTATAAGCTATCTGCATTCCAAGTTTCATTAAAATCCATCCAGTAGTTTTTGCTTGAAAGAGGAACAAATATTAATGTGTATTAAAAAAAACATGTTCCCCACTAAATTTTAAAATTCTATATTATATATTATAGGATATTGCACCGAGGTCAATCCTCTTCGAAATTAAAACCAACTTTGTTATAAAAAAATGCCATAGAATTGCTAATTTTATATTAAACAAAGTTTTAATTGCCGGTAGCGCTGATATAAAAGAAAGTTTTTGTGCAGCGAATCTGTACTTTATCCTTGTTAACTTGGGCGTTGATGTTTTTAGCTTCTCAGATTGCATATCTGATAGGGTCATTTGCATAATATTTCGATTAAAAGATGATATTGTAATATTTTTCTACAAGCGGTGATGCCCCCAGCAATGCCGATTAAAATGTAAGCTTGCGTGCATTCACCAATTAAGATGGGTGTGTGTTACACCGAAATGCCGCAACAAACATATCTACTCATTTTATTTATGTCAAAAGCTGCTTGCTGTAAAAAATATTCACGATAGGCATAAATACTTATTACTATCCTGTAATTATGGATAATTTGAAAACCTGGTTAAAAGCTCATTTTGTTCTAACTGGTAAAGTAAAGTTACATTAAAAAAGTATGAAGTAAAAGTAAATATTTTAACCGAAATTGCCAAGAGTGTTTACTGACCTTTTTTATAATATTATAATAAAAAAACGCCCAATAATCACATACATAGATCCTGAACCATAACTAGGATTCCCTGTGTCTAAAGACCTAGGAACTATGAGGACTATGGTCCCACAGCACCTAGACTCAGAACAAGTATATGCGCTTTTTTTCTGTGCAAATATACTTGTCCTTCCGAGGGAATCGAACCCATCACCTCTGGGTTATGAGCCAACCTGCTCAACCACCGCACCACACAAGCTGTCAGGTCACTATTGGTTGGACTGTATAATTATTATTTTGAATCTTTCCATAGAGTCCAGTGGACTTCTCGATCCCGTTCTCCCGGTAACGGTGCCCTTTATTTAGTTCCCTCCTACATATGATGGCTGAATGCCTTATGCGTACCCACGCATAAGGCATCCAGCCATCACCATAAAAGTTGGTAGAGACCAACAACACTACAACGTTAAAAAAAAACTGATCTTGTCAGACTAAATTTACCTTTAGTGAGCATAATATATAACCCCCTTAGGGGTTGAATTTCGGGAAATCCTTTCTTATCGGATGCCTACGTCATACAAAGAACTTACCCTTCAAGTTTCAGGTCTCTACGATCAGTGGTTTAGTCTATGCGTTGATCTGTCAGTCAGTCATTCAGGACAAAGCTTTTTATAGGCATAGATGTTTTAGTTGAGTCGCTACGGTGTGATATGCAGCTCATTCAGTCAGTTATTTAGGGTTGTCAAATTATCGTTGTCAAATTACCCTTTTATCGGGTCAATCGTCCCGTGCTTTTAGCCGCTATTAATCATGGTTAAGGCGCGCATGGACGCCTATCATCGATCATTTATTGGTGGAAACAATAATATAGCCCTGGACCATCTTTGTTGTGCCGACTGTGCCATCGTAATCAAGAGTGATAAATAACGTAAATTTACGATGTAATTGCTGGAGATTTAGACAGGTTTGGACAAATTATTCTGGTCAGTGGTCATGTCTATCTTATATTGGCCCATGCTAGGTTATAAAATAGCGGTAGAATTGAACTAAAATTGAAGGGTTGAGAATAAAAAGGGTTTAACTGTCAAATTGATAGTTTCGAGAAAATTGACTTTAAACTTCAACAGCCTCATTTTAATGTAGAGTGCTTATAATGTAATAGAAAAGGTTTATGTAAGTTTCAGTTGCTTGAATATGTATTAATTCTATTTTAAAATACTAAATATAGTACTAATTCATACAATTACTGTAAAAATATAATGTAATAAAATAAATATAATAATGTTTTTATGCTAAGCGGACTGTATTCCTTTGAAAGATAAACCGTTTTTAGACTATAAAACTCGAGATTTAAGCCTCATTTCGATATTTTGAGAATGTATTATTGTAGATAATTTCACGCTGAATCCAACGATACCCATAAGTCATTTTGTGAAAAAAATCAGTTAAACCCTTTTTGTTCTCACCCTTTCAATTGTGAACGAGAGTATAAGGCAACACGAATAAAATAGATTTCTGTAAGCTTTTATGTTGCGTGAATTTCAGAGTAAGCATTTATTTACCTTCTGGACTTGAAGTCACCAACAGGACTACCACGAGCTATAAATATAGGCATATCTCTTCTCTTGAGAAATCATTTGATCAATGAAAATGCAACGATGTTGGATAAAGGAATCACATACCTCCTGCCACAGAGAGGTGACGTTCGTTCGTTCACATGGAAATAATTCCTTTGATATCATACTACTATTGCTATGTTCAAGTTTGAGTTCTAAGTCCCTGTAGCTAGTGAAATTACTGGTGCTATTACCTAACTAATATTATGAGACTTATGACCTGACCTTAAAACAGCCTAAAAATAAGATCACGGGCGGACAGAAGTGTCATACAAGACTATAATTTAGAGGTCAAATGTCCGTCTGTATACTAAAGTTTGACAGCTCGCCCTTTGAAAGTTCGCACTTATTCTTCTGTGACATACCCAAACGCGTTGCAGTAGATAAGTCCCTCTCAGACCTAAGTGCGAACTTACGAGACTTTAGTTACAGACGGGGCATTAGTTGCTTTGCGACTGTTATAAACAGCGTTGACGCTTAACAACAGGCACACGACTTGCTCGTTACGTCATTCATTTGCTTACATAATTAAAAAACAAAAAAAAGAGTGTGCTTTAGACCACACGGCTGAAGTAAAACTTCTTTAGTTTAGCTCCATCTATCATCCGGTATAACTTTGTTTTGCTTTGTTTAATGTTATTAAGAATTGTAAATTATAATTTTCTGAGTACACCAACATAAAAATACAAATTTTTAACTTTGTTATGTTGGCAATGAATCTACGTGAATCAACTTCCGTTCGCCTCGTTACGCATTTACCAGCTTCATCCCCAACTCAAGCGTGCGTAAAGAAGTGTAACTTCAATACAAAAAATAAACAAAAATAACAGTGAATTTACACTACAACACTCATCGGTCTCAACATGTGTTTGTGTGTGTGTGTGTGTGTAAATATGTTAAATAAAATGATATTGTAAATAACTCTTAAGTTTAAAATAAACTACCATAAGCATAGTCGGAAAGTAAATCAGGGATTAAGTAACGCTTCCATTGCGGCTTTTAATCTAGCCAAACAATGACCATTAGCCAATATTCAAATTCGCATTCGAAAGGGCATCTCAGTGCTCGATATTCACGGAGAATAAAGGAGTCGGCTCTGCTGTTATCTATGGAATTCTGCGCTGGCGCGGTGAGTCACGCGGCCACACCTGACGATACCAGCCCCTGTCGAATTCCAGACGCGATTCATTTGCCCATTCCCCTTTAATTGATGTATTTAGCACAGAAATGGTTCCAGTTTTTGATGATTGTGTGTGTTTTGGAATTCATCATTCATGTAACTTACGGTAAAAGTTGAGATCTACAGCCCATGATATGCATATTATTACATATAGCCCATGCATATTATAAATCGTTGTCATCTTGGTTGTTTGTTTGTTCTAGATACAATCACGGAATGTTTTATCAATTTTTTTTAAATGATAAAATGGGCATGCGTTTGACAACAACTCACCTGTTGGTAAGTGACGAAGTTGTCTAAGGTGGAGCACACTTGCCCATGAGATGCCCATTCACTCTTGACTTAATAACTTAATTTAATAATTTACAACAAACGTAAAAAAGTGAAATCTCTCGGATTAGGTACGTAGATAATTTTTGATATATATAACACAGGTTTACTGTTAAAAACACATGAAATGGTTAAAGTACTTTGTTCTGGGTTCTTTGCAATCATAGCTGTTAGTCTCAGAGACAGGAACCTGAAAACTCATAGCATTTATTTTCTGTAGTTTTACAGTTATAAAATTAAATTTAACCTTAAACATATTACTAAACTAAACTAGACCTAAATAACTGAACCATACCTAAAAAAGTATTTAGGTCATAAGGTTATAGGTACAGCATCGAAACGTCATGATAAATTATTTTGCATTTCCCCGACACTGGCTCCTAAGCTTTACGCACGGTTCTGAAATGAGTTTTGTGGTTAAACAATCGAACCTATCCGGGTATAGTGTTGTTCGATGCTTCATTTCACACTACATTTGTTCTTTCTCGGACACTTTCGGTGTTATAGAAAGATTGGATTCAATCGGCGCAATAGCTTCGTACCTACTTAGTCTTGTGAGCGTGACGACGCGTTCTAGGTTGTGGCATGAAAGTTTCTTTACTATGGACTACATATAATAGGACCACTCAGAGCCATATAAAACCACAAATAAAGATATTTTATGGAATACATTTTTTACATATATTCATTTAGTAAATATTTATTTATTCATTACTATTTATTATAAAACATAACAATACAGAACAGTCTAATGCGTTACATTTTACCATTATTTAACTTACTTATTTATATTTATATATTTTCTGTTGAATAAAGTTAAAGAAAACGTTTGTTAATCTAGCTAAAAAAAATCTTACTTTCTAAAGATAGGTTTTAAGAAAATTGCTAAGGTATTTTTATTTTGCATTTATAACCACTTATTTAACTATGATTGTTATTTACACATAAAGTAATGAATCAATAAAAAAAGGTTAACCTACACATTACATGTAGATACATAAAAAAACAATAAGCATACCTTTAAAAAAAAAACGAGTGTGCTTTAGACCACACGACTGAAGTAAAACTTCATTAATTTAGCTCTATCTATATGCTACAGAACCCAACCTTTTGAATATATCAGTTTACTTTTGGAGTCAGCCACGAAGAGTATTTATTTGATATTCCCAGCTTAACTGGTGATCTATTGTGATGCCTGAGAAACTATTTTAGTTTAGCTCCATCTATCGGACGGTATGACTTTGTTTTTGATTTGTTAATTGATAATGTCGCCATTTTGACAATTGAAGGGTTGAGAATAAAAAGGGTTTAACTGACAAATTGATAGTTTCGAGAAAATTGACTTTAAACTTCAACGGCTTCATTTTAATGTAGAGTGCTTATAAGGTAATAGAAAAGGTTTATGTAAGTTCAGTTGCTTGAAAATGTATTAATTTTATTTATAACTACTAAATATAGTTCTAATTCATACAATTACTGTAAAAATATAATATAAATACAATAATGCTTTTATGCTAAGCGAACTGTATTCTTGTGACAGATAAACCGGTGTTATACTCAAAATCTCGAGATTTAAGCCTCATTTCGGTATTTTGAGAATGTATTATTGAAGATAATTTCACGCTGAATCCAACGATACCCATAAGTCATGTGAAAAAAATCAGATAAACCCTTTTTGTTCTCACCCCTTCAATTGTAAATTGTCATTTTACCGGACATACCAACATAATAATACATTTTTTAAATTTTGTTATGTTGACATTGAAAATCTACGTGAATAACTTCAACTTTCGTTCGCCTCGCATTCACCAACTTACTCCCCAAGTCAAGCGTGCGTAAAGAAGTTATACTTCAAAAATAAAATACCTAATATGTAGCAGTTGTAATACACAAAAAGTAATGATATAACACTTTTTTTATGTTTTGGCTCCACACTTTGGTGTATTTAGCCAGTGTCAAGTAATTAATAATTTATGAAGTTAATGATATTTTACGCAAATATGCGTCAAGTCACAGTCGAAGTCATCAAATCAAGTCAAAGTTATACTCCTAGTGAAGTGGTGGCAACTTTACTTAAAGCTTCTATGGAGTTTTGGAAACAACACGAAAATAAACGTTTCACCATCATTATACCATTTTCCCACGCTCACGCCTGTAATCCAGCACTTAACAAATAGAATGCCACCAATTTTATGCACTAACACTGGAAATAACACAAGTTTTGGAAAATAATACAATGCGGTGACGCAATCTTTTTCGCATTCCCGCCAAAACTCGATGTAACACTTATCCAATATCTATAAACTAATCAGTCCTATTCACAATATGTGAGATGAAATTTTAATTACGTTTCTGAGAGATAGTTTGTAATCATAATAATAAGACCCACCAGGTCAAAAATGGTAACTTCAACAACTAGGTAGGTGGGGTAAGCCTTCGCGGTTACGTGATGTAATCACTTTAAATATATTTCTGAACTGCAAATTTGTATGATTACAGGTTCATCTGATTTACCATGAACATAATTTCGTAATTACAACATCATCCTTTTATTGTCCAGTTAAATTATTTCTTCGAATTTCTTTTAGTAATCATTTCTGACAGCCTCTGTGGTGTGGTGGTTGAGCAGGTCGGCCTCATAATCCGAAGGCAACGGGTTCGATTCCCGTGGCACAGAAAAAAGCGCAAATACTTGTTTTGTGTCTGGGTGTTGTAGGACCGTGGTCTTCGTAGTTCCTAGGTCCCATACAGAGAATCCTATTTAGGGTCCAGGATCTGTGTAGGTTATCATTGGACGTTATTATTATTTCATTGTAAGCCAAAAGATTAAGTTATTACTCGAATTTAAGTTGTTAAGAAGTACATGTATGTACATATTCGTATAGATTTAAACGCAGAGATAAGTTTTTTTTTTGTTTTGGTATGGCTCCACACTTTTGTGTATTTAGCCAGTGTCAAGTAATTGATAATTTTTCGAGTTAAGTAATATATATGTATGTCAAGTCAAGTCACAGTCCAAGTCATGAAGTCAAGTCATAGTCTAGTCTAGTCAAGTCATACTCCTAGTAAAGTGGTGGCCATTTTACCAGAAGCTTCTATGGAGTTTTGGAAACAACACGAAAAGATACGTTTGACCATCATTATGCCACTTTCCCACACTCATGCCTGTAATCCAGCACTTAACGAATAAAATGCCACCAATTTTATGCACTAACACTGAAAATAACACAAGTTTTGAAAAATAATACAATGCGGTGACAAGCTTTTTCGTTTTCCCGCCAAAACTCTCCAGAGATAAGTTAGTATTATGAGTAAATCAGATGTTATCAGGTTGGTAACAGGTATCAGGTGGCATCTTGATCATGGCTCGTCATAAACAAGGAACAGCTCGCCCGTTCCATTGACTCGGGAAGAGTAAAGACATCAGTGTCAATATGATTAATTACTGTAAAACTTTTAAGCCTTTTATATTTTTTAAGCATTGATTGATGACTTCAATTTGAGGATTTCATGTTTATCTCAGTTTTTTAAATATACTTATGACTTTAAGATGTAGCAACTTTTTAAAAAGAGATTGTTAAGTCAAAGTTCAATTGTTTACTTTGTATTCAACACTTCCTACATGATTCACGTACGCTTTGTCTGCTCACTTTGACTATCACCTTGATTTGCTTCCTGAAATTCAATTTTAATTGTTTATTTAGGATTAGAAAATCTCACACGTAAAACCAGACCTCTATCTTACTTGATTTTTTTACCGGCAAATTGCCTTTATTTTCGACTAAATACTACAATGAGATAATAACTAATACTGAACACTATCTACTACAAAAAAAGAACAAAAAACATTTGGACTATATACGGGCCGCGATGACTGTAGACAGTACAAATGCTCCAGACCACTATCAGTAGGTAGCTCAAAAGTTTTTTTGTAGTAGGTAGTGTAGTATTTATTAGTTGTGTATTATTGTAGTAGTTAGTTAAAAGATAAAGGCCCATTGCCCCTTAAAAAGTTAGTTAAGCTATCGATGTTGTAAAATGTAGATACAATAAAATTATTACTTAGTTGATAAGTACCTTTACTAAGTAGTACTAGAAAAAGCGAATATATTTGACACTAGCTTCTTTCTGACCGCGGCTGCGCTCGCGTGGCCTATAGGAAACGAAGAAGATTTTTTTTAAAGATTATTCGGTTGGTTGGTTAGGTGGTTACCCATTTCACTCTCTTAGGGGTGGAATTTCGAAAAACCATTTCTTAGTGGATACCTACACTTTACAAGGAACACACCCTCCAAATTTCAGTCTCTAGGACCAGCGATTTAGGCTGTGCGTTGATTATAAGTCAGTCAGTTAGGGCTTTGAATTTTATATTTATTGATTAAATTCTGAAAATATGTACATACCTCATTCAATTGTTTCCTATTTATGAAATTTGTTAGAACTCAATCAGCTTTCCTTTCCGGCATAAACAGCGAAATAAATCTGCATTTGAATCTTGTGGAGTTTATACGAATATAGTGTATAGGATAGGGTATGAAAATGAGCTGTAACAATGGAGACGTCTTGGTGGCCCTATCAGACCGAACCGATTGTTCACCGGGCTATCGGCTCGCGTAATGATGTCGACTGTCATCGATTACGGGTCACTCGTGCGGTAGGGCTTCGTTGGATTGGCATGATGCATCGACTTTAGAAATAGCTGAAGATTTATGAAAATCCTGCTGGCATGCATTTGAACACGACCGGAATAAAAATGACGGTAAAAAAAGGCATTAGTAACATACCGACGTGAATGTGGAAAGAAGACTATAAAAAACACGATGATCTAAGAACTTTTCTGAAATGAATTTTAGTGAATTATTAAATTGTATCAAATATTAATTTTCTACAAACAATATAATTTCAGAGCCTTTAAATTGATTCTAAAACTACGTTATTTAAAATACACACTCTAAATATCGTTACGCATCCCGATACCACTCAGTTTTAAGACAAAGAAAAGTATCTAAAAATATATAAAAAGGTCTGATCGCCGTTTGCCGTCTTTATGATTGCGAAAAATGCCAACCAGTTGTCTATTGCTTATATCAAACAAGATATAATTAAATTAAAAATATGTAAAAGTTCTCGACATAAAAAATTGTCTGCCATTTTATGGTGGTGGCCGTCTTGGACCAATTTTTATAAAACATAGCTAAGAACACTCACGACTAATTCTCCTTTCAAACGAAAAAAAATAACATAATCAAAATCGGTTCGTCCGTTCGGGAGCTGCGATGCCACAGAGAGAGACACACAGATAAGTCAAACTTATAGCACCCCACCGTTTTGACATCGTGGGCTAATTAGATTTCTATAAACATAAACCGTCACGTATCCTGACATTTTTTCTATTGGGATAGGCTAGAATAACATTATTAGTCGAGTTTTAGCGCTGGAATGAATGCAATATAATGTCTTATAGTTCAAGGTTATAGTGACCGTTTTACTATCTAGTCATGATTTTTTAAACCATATTTTCTATTAAGACATCCACTACAGATCTCTCAGACTACTTTAAGTTCCGCAGTCTTTGAGGAATTTCTAAGATTTCCAACGCATTGCCAAAGCCTATTACAATCTGACCAGATGACCTGTGATATATTTAACGCGCGATAGAGGTAGGGCGTGGCAACTAGCGACGCGTGCGCAACTAGACTCATAAAAGGGGTCCCCCCCTTGAAGGGACAGCGCAAAACTTCAGTGGTTTAAAATAAGCGCTTGTAGCGAGAAGAGAACGATTAGAATCACATTAGAGAAGTGTCCGAATTGGTGATGCTTCTATCACCAATGCGGACATTTCGAAAGAAAGAAAAAGAGTTTATTGAGCACATTATTACACTTTACTTACTGCCATTTTCCCTTCTTTGACTGTAAACGTAGTCTATTCTTTTATTAGGTATATATTGTGAGGAGAAGACTGTCGATAGGACAACATCCGTGTCTTGTTAAACTAAATTTAATTTTAAGTTTAAAAGTTTTTTACGAGCAAGGAAAATATTGCACTTATGTCATTAATAATCTTTTCCTACATCAGTTTCCCAATATATTTCCATTCAATATTAATCTATTGAAAATCACTAGAGCCTTACGAGAGGATATACGTTAGATAGATAGATAGATAAAACTCTTTATTGAAACACCACATTGTAGGAACAATTTGCAGGCACAAACTTAACTCAGAATGAGCGGTCTTATCGCTTAAAGCGATCTCTTCCAGACAACCCAAGTTAGCTTTGGCTGTAAAAAATTAAACAAAGCTAGGTAGTTGACTGTAAAAAGAAAGTTGAAGTTTGCATTAGCTAACGCCGAAGCTTGTGTTATGTACAGAGGAAATTGTGCCGGCATGGCCAGTCGTGCCGCCATCTGCTGCTATTGATAAATCATCGACTGGCCACGCGCGCCCCCGGCAGCAGCCAGCGAGCTGCGCAACCGAAATACACGGCTCCGAAGATTTAAGCCATGATGTATTTTATGAGCACTTTTCATTTTTGATTTAGCTAGCACACAATTCAGAACCTATTGCATAAGTAACTACGTTACATAAGCAAGCGCACAGTTGTGGATATGGATATCCTGTGTACGTTAAGTTCAATATCGCAAACTTTAAATTATTGCCACTGAATAGTTACTTCCAGGCTCTGTGGTGTAGTGGTTGACCAGTTCAGCTCATAACCCGGACGCGGCGGGTTTGATTCCCGTGAGAGGACAAGTATTTAAGTACGAAAAAAAGCGCAAATACTTGTTCTGTGTTTGGGTGTTGTGGGACTATGGTCCCTGTAGTTCTTGGGTCCCTAGATACAGGGAATCCTAGTTTAAGTCCAGGATCTATGTATGTGATCATTGGGCGTTATTATCTATTTAATTAATATTAATTGAAAGCCTTGAAAAATTGTTGTTTCACTTTCTAAAGAGAATATCTTATAATGGAATTATTCTGTTATGCTTTTTTGGGCTTTTTCAAGTTGATGTTGTAAATGTAGCATTTCGTTCAAAAATATATACGAAATGATTCCTTTACGAGCCACAATATACAATCTACTGTTACCGGCGTTATCGCCTGGAATGTTCACACGTGCGTAGGCGAGTGACAGCCCCTGTCTTAATTAAGCCCTTGTTTTACCTATATTGTACTTGGTAATTGAATAAGTAGTCCCTGATTCATTGTCAAGAAGGTTCGCGAAGAATTACCTATTGATTATATTGACTCATTTGGATAAAGATTGATGAGCATGGTCAGTATTACAGAGCTTGATGAACGATGAGTTTGCTCTTGGTCTCTCGAAACATATTCACTGATGCATTTGATCGCGATTTGTCTCTGTGGTGTGGTGGTTGAGCAGGTCAGGTCATAAACTGAAGGTGGCGGGTTCGATTCCCGCGGCAGGACAAGTATTTGTGCACCGAAAAAAAAGCACAAATACTTGTTCTGAGTCTGGGTGTTGTGGGACCATGGTCCTCGTAGTTCCTGGGTCCCTAGACACAAGGAATCCTAGTTAGGGTCTAGGATCTATGTATGTGATCGCTGGGCGTTATTATTATTATTATTTTTATTATTTGATCTGTGACGATTGAACCTATTCACTCGTTTGGATATTTGAAGTGCCGACCAGTAACAAAAGTGCAAGCTCGATGAGCTATGACTATGGTCACGTTTTTTTTGAACCGTGTTTCTAGACAAATAAATTTCTAAGTAAATATTGTGGAAATTTCACACATAGCCCCGAACTAAGCAAACTTTGTATTATGGGAACCGGATACTACATACATATCATTACATACATTTTGTACTTTATTTGTTAAAATACATACATAGAATACAAGATCCAGACACAGAACAAGCACCGATATTCATCACACAAATGTTTATTATGGGTGGGAATCGAACCTACAACCAACAGTTTAGAAGGCAGAGCTACCACCAACTGAGCTATCAGGACAGTCAGATATTTTCACATCTGCATCATCAGCTGTAAGGATGTGTACTGATGATAAAAGAGTTCTTTCATTTATATAGGAATTTATCATAATACCTCTGAACCTCCATATCAATTATCATATAATCATCACCTGATATGAAAAAAGATAGCCCAGTTATTACGCTAATAAAATTAGCATGCATTGTCAGTGACCCAACATTGCAAGTTTACTCGCCAGTGGATCCCGCTGTAGGTAAGTTTGTCCGATGTCGGCTCGATAAAGGTTAAAGGTATTTAGTTCACAGTGGTAATCGGAATTAATTCATCGTTTAATGTGGCCAGATCGTGCGTTACTGATCCTGATTAAAACATCACGCAATGATAATAGGCCTTTGTGAGCCGATTAGATTTTGTCTTGTAGAATAAATATAAAATGCGGAGCTCATACAAGGACCTCTGTTTGATTGTATTTGTTAAAAATTTATAAGAGAGAGAGTCATGAAGAGAGGGTAATTATAATTACATAATTATCCACTCAGCCCTAAGACCCACCAGCAAGAGGTAATCATACCCTATATAGTACAAAATGAACTGATGAATTCACCTCTTATCATTAGAAGCTAAGGCTTATTTTGGGTTAAGACGTTATCCTGTACTTGCTAAAAATATACATTTTTTTAGTAATTTAGTAATTTATTTAATTGCCAATAAGTAAATAACAATCTTATGCTAGTGGCTTATATTCGGTATAGTTTTCAACTAAATATCATATTTTTAAAAAAGAAAACATGTTAAAAAAAAAGCAGTTGGTAACTATTTAAACATAGGTAGGTAAGTTACAAACATAAGATATCTAAGCACTTTAGCATCCGTACTAGGTTACCCTGTGTTACGTTTGCTAAGCTTCCGAAAATTGTTTTAGTAACAGTATTATAACTGAGTAGTAATAAAAACTAACTAACATCAAATTATTTATATAAACAAATTATTCATAGGAAGTAGGGAGTGATCACGGAACTTTGATTGCAAGGCAACTAGAGAAGTTTCGATCCTAATTAGTCTTTCAATTCAACAGATAGCAAATTATTTGTGTAGTCTAAATTTATCAAGGAAGTTTTTAGTATCACATCACACTATCATCACATCACACTTCACACTAATATTATAAAGGTGAAGGTTTGTATGTGTGTATGTGTGTTTGTGTGTTGTGTGTATGTTTGTTACTCCTTAACGCTCAAACGGTTGAATGGATTTGGATGAAATTTGGTACCAAAATAGCTTATACAGTAGATTAACATATAGGCTACATTTTATCCCGGAAAAGTGAAATTTTCCAGTGGGATGAGTAACTAATTAAAATACTTTTATCCGCGGGTATAACCGCGGGGCGCAACTAGTAGAATATATTACAGAAATTTCTTGACATTTATACATGTATACACTCTATTTTCTTAATCCACAGATTAAATAATGAACCACGAATAGAGGAATTAGTTTTCTCAGTCCAAAGCTTTACAAACATGTCTTTCAGTCACCGATCAGATAAATTCAAGCGACAAACATCGCAGGTAATAAACCTCTCTGCTAGATTTGCTGACTCTTTCTGTATCTTCGGAGCGGTCATAAAAAGAGGCATATCGACAACTGATACCATCGCTTTAGTGAATTACCGTTCCTGCAGACTATTATTTACTGGGATACCTGCAACTAGGATCGCTAGAAATGAATATAATAATAATAATAACGCCCAACGATCACATACATAGGTCCTGAACCCTAACTAGGATTCCCTGTGTCTAGGGACCCAGGAACTACGAGGACCATGGTCCCACAACACCCAGACTCAGAACAAGTATTTGCACTTTTTTTTTCTGTGCACAAATACTTGTCCTGCCGCGGGAATCGAACCCGCTACCTCCGGGTTATGAGCCGACCTGCTCAATCACCACACCACAGAGGCTGTCAAATAGCAAAGCGAATAGCGAATAGCAGTAGTTAGCCTATCCTTTAAAATATTGATAAATAACCGACGTATAAGCAATGTTGCGTATATATGATACAAAATACACGTGGTGTTAAGCTTAAAGTTATATAGTGTTAAGTACCACGATCTCTATTCCTTCCAGACTTAACGTTCGAAAACTATACACATATAACCAGACCATTGAAAAATTACTCGTCTCTGAATAGTGAAACAAGGTAATTTTTTCATCTGAAATTGTTATGTAAAAACTATTCATTACTTATTGTTTGTTAAATAAAAAAGCAACGCTATATTATGTTCTAATAATAATATAACTGGCAAAGTGTTTTTATTCATTAAACTAAAAACTACACTACACTACTACTAAACAATACCTACTAAAAAAAGCCGCGCTACCTATAAACAGTCCAAATGCTCCAGCCCACTACCAGTAGGTAGGGCTGGCAGCATTGCCCTGTTGATTGTTGTAATTATTTAATACAACATATTAATAGTGATGTTTAGAGGACAGCAGTTATAACCCTCCGTCAACTTGGGCCACTTTCTAACTGGTCCATTTCCGAAATTATCCTCTTCCCAAGTTATCTTCATCATAACGCATCACAGAATAAATAATGTCTTATGTCGTCTATCCTAAAACAATGCAAGCAATCATATGAATTCCAAAGCTATGATAAGCAACAGTCGATACCGTTATAATAAAAATAGCAGTAACAAAAATCATTGCTGAATTTTCTACTGATACAGATCCGAGATAGTACCACATCTTGAGACCCATAGATCCTTAACCGCCGTTATTCCTTAGCTCCGCAGAGACTAATGGGCTATCAGTGCTATAATTCAGGGCCGGCTCATTGTCCGGACCTATCTGTAGCGTTGACAAATTTATTAATGTTCTACACTGTAACGGTGCTTATTAATGTTTAAGCCGTAGCTAATTTGATGGGCTGGCGTGACAGCGGAGTGTAAAATCGCATTGCAGATTTAGGTGGTATAAGCTGCAAGGTAATAAAAGCATTTGGTTTATAAATTGGAAATGCAGTAGTTCCTTGTTCCCTATACATACAGGGAAAATACAGTCCAGGATCTATGTATGGGATCGATGGACGTTATTATTATTATTGTAGCTACGCAAGTTTGGTTAAATATGGCTATGAATGGATGTATAGAAATCTACTATAAAGATATGTATGTTATGTCTTGAAGCGAAGTGAAACTACATAGTTTAGTTCAGGGAACAATATGGAAACTTTAAGCGTACCTATTAAAAAGCGTTTGTGCAAATATTACTGTTACAGTTTGATAAGAAAACTGTATTACTACGAGTATTCTAAACTTAAATAGACCTCCTCTACTCTCGATATTACAAACGTAATAGCTACATAAACTAAGCTCGTAGCTGTATTATTGCAGTACTATCGGCATTAAATAATACGAAGCTATCTTCTCGCACAGCGCATAAAAGAATGCCACCGCGGATACCGATCTTTAATTTACTGTTTGCTTGATGTAACAGCATTTGCATGCGGCTAAACAAGGCTGAAACCAATCAAGGCGTTCTTATCTTACTTTCTATTTCATACGTCAAGCATCCGTTACACAACCACCTGTCGATGCCGACTGCCGCGCTCCATTAATGTATTCCTCTATTTAATTCATAATCAATATCAGATGCCTTAACAACTCGTAACGCAAGGCCATCGAAAGTAATTAATCCGGTGGACCACCTTGGAGACAAGTTGGACGTAAGGTTTCAACCAAGGACGCGGTGCGGTCCTTAAGATGATACCAATTTTGTGGTTATGTGGAAAAATTACAGTGTAAAGTTTCGAGAATTTGATGCTCGCTAAGGGTCGAAACCACTGAGGTCGTGCGAAGTAAAATGAGACTTGTAAATATCATAATACAGATTATCTTTTAGGTGCACTACTTTAAAGCATACTGTAAACTGGTGATGTTGACTGAAGCCCAAAGCCTGAATTCCTGCCAAGCAACACCAAGCATTTAGCAGTTAGCAGCTTAGTAGAATCGCTGTATAGAATCACACGAGACTAAAAAAATAATCTATCTATCTTATCGTCTGTTAATTTAATTTAATTTTTAATTTTCTCTCTTCTTTGGGCGCGTTGAGCTCTTTTTGGGTGAACAAAAAGCATGAAACTTGCGTCATCGTCACCACACGCTTCCCATGAGCTATGTCACGTTTTTCATCGCATCAAGTTTTCACTTCTATCGGCAGTCCTTAAGACTGCCAATAGAAGTGAAAACTTGAAGTGAAGACTTGAAAACTAGAAGTGAAGAACTGCCTCGCACATTTTTATTTATTTTTATTTTATATTTTCCTTCCAATTGAGCGCCAATATACATTTAGCTAATTAATTCTTAACCTCAATTTTAATAAGGGTGCTAGCTTCCTGTACCTTTTTTTCTCGCATCGTGTTTTATTGTTATATATATATAAGCCCTTATATATAAGCCCATTTATAGTCTTTTAAAATGTTAAACTTGCGAAAAAGCCTTCAGTGAAAAGTCAGTGTAAATTAGTAGACAAAAATCACTACGGTACCATTGAGCGTGTGGTGAGGATTTGTAAATAAAAACTTAATCTATTTGTTCGGTTCTGGCCAGAGACCCAGAGACGTGTTGAGCTCGCTTTCATTTCCAAGACACAAGACATCACCAAACCGTTCCACTTACGGGCTCCATTTCGCTTAACAACAATGCGTATCGATCAAAATCGAAAGTGCAAGGTGACGATACGCGTGCGAGCACAAAAACCGATGAGTTCACCTCAACTCACCAGTTTCACAATCACAACTACAACTTCACAAAGACAACAATTAACCGAGAACTAGGAAATAGTTTGTCATCATAACAGGCAAAAAATGTTCACGAAGTTTATCTTGCGTGAAATTGGCATGATTTTTTTTTACGATACGAGCAATTTTTTTTCAAAGAGTATATAACAATTTCTGACTTTGTACGGTACCAAGTAGTACCGGTACGGAGGAGATGATAGATACTTTTTTATGTTAGTGAATGATGTGACGAGCTAGTCGTTCGCCTGGTGTTAAGCACCACGGCCGCCCATAACAGAACAGTGTCACTCTAGAGTTCCGAGTTTCGTGCGACACTGCGCTACTCAATTGTCCAATAATTCTACTAGCTACAGTGCCCTTCAAACCGGAACACAGTAGTTTTTGCACACTACTGCTTGGCGGCAGAATAACGGGCAAAGCGGTGGTGCCTACCTAGACGAACTTTGCAACAATGTCCTACCATCTAGTAAAATTACATTTACATACTATGATTAGTTACATTGAGCTATGCTCACACAGTACTTCATTTTCAGCTAACTATGCCTCACAGCTGTACCCGCTTTGATCAATTACCACACTATCTCACCGCGGAACCACAATTTTTTTCGGAATAAAGTACACTCCAGGACCTACACAAAAACACATCATTCAGATTCGACACTGAGCGGTAACAAATACACATAGTATAATAAAATTAATATACTTACATCGCGTATTCTATGCTATACCATACAACTATCTGAAAAATTGACATTAATCTAAACTAATACTAAAGAGAAAAGATTTGATTGTTTGTTTGCATTGAATAGGCTCTGAAACAACCGGACCGATATGAAATATTCTTTCACCTTTAGAATCCTACATTATCTCTGATGAAAATGTAGGATTCTAAAGATGATATTATCTCTGATGATAATTTAAATATACGATAGCATACATATATAAAATACCCGTGCGAAGCCGGGGCGGGCTGCTAATATTATATGTTTTTTTTTTAAATCAAATAAACAAAATAAAAAACAAAACAAAGAATTTACTGAATAATTGTACTTTTATTGTAACTATTATATTTTTCTCACAGTTAAAAATGAATAAATATGACAAGTAGGTACAAGCGTTTCCTCGGAAAGATAGCCGAGTAACCGATCACCTTGTACAGGGTCACACAGGCTTTAGGGTCATTTCAACTGGAGTAGGTATTTGGGAGTGACGGGTGCTGCCACAAAGACGAAGCAAGGTCAAGTCGTCCGAAAGTGAACCAGTAACGACATTTTTTTTAATCGATTCGTCATGTTTCGGAAGAGCTATAAAAAGTCAAGTACCTATGAAACAGTTCCTGAAGCACTAATTTGGGCTAGATACAATCACTGTCATTATTATTCCGTTGGAATTATCTATTGAGCCTAATGTATTTTTATAAGTCGAGCTGTGTGATCTCGGATGAGCTTGATATATTTGACAGGTCAATATCTCAGATAGGAAATTTTAAATCTTGATTAAGAAGTCATCAAAATTACGAGCAGTTCAAAGTTAATAAAAAAGCACTACTTAAATGGGTGCCCAGATTTTCCGCCCCACTTCGTCACTGATTTTGAATTTGAAAGTATTTCGAGATCAATAAAAAACTGAACAAATGACATCAAATGAACAAGTAATTGATTGTTTATTGCAAGATTTATCGCAATGCAATCTTGAATGAGCAAAAACTTGTCTACGCCCACCTTTTGGCCTTCAAAACAATGCACTCTTTCGGTTTGGTATGAGAGCGGGCGTAAAAAATAAATGACCACTAAATATGTATTTGTATTTTATTATTTGACTTAATTAAAATTATAAATTATTGATGTGTAATTTTTTTGGTTTTATCATATTCTTTTTTGACTAGATTACAAATAAATATTTATTTACTAATGAATATTTATTAGGACCAATTAATGCATTTATTATAATACTAGTTGCACCCCGCGGTTTCACCCGCGGATAAAAAGTATTTTAATTATTTGCTCATCCCACGGGAACATTTCACTTTTTCGGGATATAATGTAGCTTATATGTTTATCCAGTGTCTAAGCTATCTTAGTACCGAATTTCATCCAAATCCATTCAGCCGTTTGAGCGTGAAGGAGTAACAAACATACACACACATACACACAAACACGCATACAAACTTTCGCCTTTATAATATTAGTGTGATGTGATGTGATTATAACCTGACGTCAGTGCCAGTGGAGCAGTTGTATTAGCAGCTCAGAGCCAACACAAGGGGCTAGGATGGGGAAATGCTCTATAATATAGATATAATATAGAGTGTATATACTCCAACCGTAACGTCACTGCAGGACTGTTGTACACCGTGTTTTGAAAAGAGTTTTTAGCTTACAGTAACAATCATGATCAACGAATTGGATACAGAAAGTGACAGACTAAACAGCGATTTCGGTTTTGAATAAATACTCAGCATTTACAACTAAAATAAATACTCGCTGAACGGAGTTTAAAATAATCTACCAAAATCATAAGTCATTCTCTACCGTTTAGAAAATTGTATAGTAGTTCTGATTGCTTGTTAATTATAATGGGTGAATATTCCGGACTCCTACATGCATATTAGTTTAATTTATGTATTAGATTAATATGTCTTAGATCTTATCGAAAACATTTAACGAAGGTGAACCGAATGGAGTCAGCACGTGCTTGATTGAAATATTTGATATTATTCGCAATAATCATCTTACTTTTATGCCTGTTATTATAGTACTCATGAGTTATAGCTTTTTTTATTTGAGAACGGTTTTCACTTTTTGAATGTTGCGTCTAATTGTTATGTTTAATATTGATGCAGGTTGTTAAATCATAAATCAATGTTTGGTAAGTTTGGCATTTACAGAAACATAAATTGGTATTGCTATTGCTAATATCCATTTCATATAATCCAGCCCGACCGACTATATAATAGGACTATAGGACAACCTATCCAATTTTCCCATACAAAATCACACCGAAATAGGGCGTACAGTTATTTGAGAAATTGAAAATTTTCCAATTTTTTATTCCAGTTTTACTTTCCTAAAATCCTTTCCTTTCCTGTTCCTTTTTCTTTCCTATTCTCTTATTCCTTCCAATTTTTGTTTACCCTAAGACTACTCAACGCGCCTAAAGAAGTTTTCACTTCAAAACATAACATTTTATACGACAATATCGTAACGTGAATGCTTGACGGGTTTCATTAAAATATCTGTAGATTTAGTAAACCTTATCTATATATTTATTAATAATTTTGCACAGAATCTGTAGGTACATTGAAATACTTATTGCAACAAAATAACTTGTAGTAGGTACAAAATTAAATGTATGTTAATTGCAACCTACTCCACTTGGAAATATGCGCCAGCCATCAATTCCATATAATTACTATTATAAAATATGACAAAGCTAATATTCCTGCGCCTAGATGCTTGACTGCCTGTTGATAAGAAACTGTCGAAGTTTATTCCTATTCGTCAGCAACATTGTTTAGAATACAGATAAAACACTGTTTGCCGCACAGAAAATGAACAGACAAGGCCAAACAAGAAATAAACGAGGCATATAAAATGATGGTACTTGTGTAAAAAACAAACTGCCAAAATCACGCCCCAGTATCGCATACACAGGCGATCTGGCGGCATTCGTTTTCAACCCACATTTTCCACCCACAAATCAAGAGTAATAACAATTAATTTCGTTTCCACCGCGCATAGTTCTTGAAATTCGTGGTCAACTGGTAGAATGTCCTCCAGTAGAATGTCACTTTTTTTGGAAAAACGTTGGATGTCTAAGCTTTAAAATGAATTCCGTTAGAAAACTTTATTATTGCTGGTGATAAATTTAAAGTTTGACTATTGCTTTTGCTGTATTTTTAAATGCCCCCTCTCTCGTCAGTTGTTTTGTGGACAGAGAAACGATTGATTTGCGATCAATAGAATAGAATAGAATAGATATTTATTCATGACATGACAATAGCGACTTGATTTAATTATAATTGAGAGTTGGTCCACGTACCGTCATGCACGAGCAGCTAGGACCTTGAGGGTTGATCCTTTACGCCAAGATGTGACTTGCACAACACCACGCCGCTATTTTTGATACCGGTCTTGTCATGCTCGTTATGATGACTTTACAACTTTTTTATTGACTTTACGATTTATAATAAAAACCTTCAATATACAAACGGCCTCAATATACGGCTCAATCTGGCAAATTTTTCGTATTTTATGAATTCATTCTCGCATTTGGCAGATGGCATTTTGCGGTTCACATGTTATTAAAAATTTTAATAACATGTGAATGTAACACTAAATTGTGACATTGATGTTACATTATTTCCAGCCAATTGTTGCATTGTTCTCTGGGTTTTTGGTATCAAACGAGTATAAAAGAAAATCGATGCGACCGCAACGCACCTGACCGTCTGGGCTGCTGTAATTTAGTAAGTTTTTTACTGGTCAGTGGTCAGCTTAATGATTCTTCTATTGCAGTAACAACGTTAATGGCTTGCAGTATTCAACAGGCTTGTTATTCTTTTGTTTGTGTTGATAAAAATTTTGGACCAGCGAACTAGGCCATAAGAATTTATTTGGTAAGAAAAATCGACTCATAAGAAAAGTTGTTCTAAAGGAACGCCGTAGACGGCTTCCTCTGTAAGTCTTAAATCATTATGTTTTGCGTATGTAATTTCTTCTATAATACTGATCTTGTATTGGTGTTTTGTCTTCCTTTAACGAAGGCAACAAGATTTAATCAATAGGCATTTTGTAGGCACTTACGATATGACAATGTCGCTGAAACATGATACTACAGAGATCAACGACATCAAATCCTGAAGGATGCGAGACCGCCACCGTGGCTTGTAAATCACGGTGCTTTATTACGACAGTAGCCAATAAACCTATTTGTCCACGAACAGATTCACATAATCGACGGTACTTGACAGATATGGTCCCTTAAATCGTAGGATTATTTTCTTTTGTAACGTACTTTTATACAAAAATCAACCTTTTGATATACTGATACGGCTTCATGTCGATGGATAATGTGTAGAGACATGTGACGTTTTGTTAGTGTAGTGGGCGTATCATGATGGTAATTTTACGAGAGAGTCGCCTAGCGAATGACGAATGACGAATAGGTAATAAGCATTTTGATAAAACGTTAATCGCAAGTTAACTGAAAGAAATTTTTCAGTTTCAGTAAATTATTGTTATGAGTAAGTACACAATTAATTTATGTTATTATTTTAATATAAGTAAATACTGTTTGGTCTAAAGCTTCTTCATTTTCATAAATTATACGCGTGGTATCAATTTTATGTATAATAATTTAAATACCTATCATTGAGTACTTAGCGTAGGATGGTCTTAAGAAAATGCAATATTTATTTTTGGAACGAAGTTCCTTATATATTTAGATACTTTATTATGCCAACGTGAAGGCAGTAAAAAAATTCTAAAAATCCTTATCTGCGCAAGCGCACATACATCCCAGTCACGATGGCATCGTGACCTGACAAATCGAGATGAATTGCATTCTTTACTGGCTCCTTACTCTCGCTAATGTGGCTGGAACACTGCCTTTTAATGCAACTATGTATTGGAATAAATCTTAGGTCTGTGTTACTAGAAACTAGGTAAGAAGCTTTAGATAACAGAAAGTATATGGATATGGTACACATAATGTTTTTCGAAATCACGATCTTAATTGTTGTAGATTGCTTTAACATGATCTAATATTATTTTTTACTACACATCACGCTTTGGTACCGCTTATTTCAAAAGCAAGGGATTTTGACTAATTGGCATATTTGAATCTATACCAATTATTGATATCGGCTCGTATCAATCAAGGTTTAATACAGTATTATCATTTCTGCCAATATTATAATTAACATTATTCTACAACTCTAAATTATTTTTGTTTTAAATAGCTTAGATATTTTTCATATGATGTTTTAGGTTTTTTTTAACGGGCTAATGCTGTTGGTCTCTACCAAACTTTACAGTGTCACCGGGTGAAAGGGCAAGCGCTTAAGACACCCAGCCATCAAAAGTGGGAGGCAACTAGCACAAGGGTACCCCTGGGGTGTGAGCCTAGGCTTGGGTCGCTGCCTATAATGTATAAGGGGATCGAGAAGACTACGTTCACTGGAAGAGTATTGCTTTTGCCCTATTGAAAGTAGGATGTTTTAAGTATGTTGCTCAGTTAATTAAGGCAAGTTTTAAAACTGATATTTCCTTTTCTTAGTGAAAAATTCTTAAGCTTTATATCTAAAAATCACTTAATTAAAATTATCACTTGATCTTCCTTCCACTGCAATAGTTAATCAGCTGTATGTCGTATCATGTGACATTCTCATCTCAAAGATGCTTCTCGTTAACATGCAGTTAATCAAAATAAATTGTTGAATCAGCTAAGTTATCGTGTTGCCATCTTGCTTGTATTTTCGGAAACGTTGACGGTTGTCGAATTTAATCCTTTTCAATGTCAGATATTCTCAGCGAAGATTAAAATTTATAAAGCATCATACACACGCAACATTAAAGTAGTTCTTTATACACGCTTGACTTGGGGAGTAAGCTGGCGAAGCAAACCGAAGCATACACCAGCTTACTCCCCAAGTTAAGCAAGTAAACAAGTTTTACTTCAATAATATTAGAAACTATGAGCAAATAAAGTATTTTATGTAAGAGTCTTTGCTGTGGATGTGAATTGTGAACTCAATGCTTTCGCTACATTGTCTTGATAGTTGTCACTAGAAGAAAAATAGTCTGATATTTTTCTCGTGCTACTGTGTGATTTTTATGTAGCTATAAAACTAACAATATACGTTAATTGTGGTTAAATAACTGCATTTCTTTAAAAGTCCTAACAAATAAATTTTTCCATGAAATACGCTTATAGTCATGTTATGTTTTTTGGATGTGTACCAGCCTTAAAGTGAAAGCGGGTGGCAAATGCGGAGTTCCATCAGAATATCAATCAAAATCAAATCAGATATTTTAATCCGCACGCGGTCAGACATAATGTACTTTTGCCTTAATTAAGGACGTCGGCACTCAAGTCGTGCAGTGTATAGGATTAACGGGCTGTTGAGCAATGAACTGTTACGCCCTTTATGAGAATTCACTGCGCATTTTTATGAGTGACCGGTGACAGAGGGTCGTGAAGAAGGTCAGCAAGTGTTGATAGAGGCTCAAAGGTTCCAGCTACTTTTACTTCAGTAAATTCCCATACAAGTAGAACCAGATTGCTGTGCAATTAATATTTTTAGAACTATTTCCTTACACACGATTTATTTCTTCAATTTGCGAATGGATGTAGGTAAAAATAAACCAAGGTGGGAATTCGGTTCAGTTGACCAACCCACATCATACCTAATACCTAAAGTTTCACAGTTCGTTTTTCATAAAGTATAAGTAAAATTTTGTAAGAACTTAGAGGTTTCTCATCTGATATGAGTGAGAAAGAGAACTTCTTTTTTTAAGTTCATATATTGTAATGGGCTTGCTAAGTTGCTACATAATATTTGACAATAAGCCCTTTTTAATTTTGTATGCTTAGTAAAATAACTTAATTTTAAGTACTTAATACAATTTTGACTTTTATAAGTTCTAAAAATAGCCTAGAGTTTTGACTTTGAATCAAAGTTTGTAAAATTTAGCATCTCTAACATCAAAGAAAAAATACTGTCGGGATATGTTTAGTTTATCTATGTTTATTTATGTTTATTTTCATGGAACCATTTGATAAATAATTTTTAGTTTGTCTGCACTGCATTTGTTTTCTTGAACGGGAACGTGAACAAACTGCTTGGAAACGTTTATGAAAATGTAAGTAGGTAAGAATATATAATATATAATATCTTTATTACTAAGAAAAAAAACAAACAGAACCTTAATTAAATATACCATTAGGTTGGTTTAGTAAGGAACTGTTTATTATTTGGTCAATAGTTCATATATAAAATAGAGCAGTCATGTTGTAAACACGGTTGTTTTTCATATTTTTAGAATTATTCTCCGCAATTAATGCTTTATAGGCACATAAATAAGGGTTAAATCCACACAGCGTCGCGTTGACAGTGGTTAATACCACCCAAATTGGCATAGTTAGAGATCCTCGCATCCCAACCGGAGTCGCGTCTCCGTGGGAGACTCGAATTCTCACCACGTCTGTTTGGTCGAATTATCACTGGGAGGCCTCAATTAATTACTCTGGAAGTAGAGGAGCCATAAAGTCAGAAAAACTAATTCTTTAAAGAAATTCATTACTCGACTGGAACATTATTTCCTGCACGTATTTAGTTAGTTACTGTGTTAATAATACCTCAAAGAGGCTTAATCAGTCCTATCTACTATTGTCTTTTTTTTTTGTTTTTGGTTTGGCTCCACACTTTTGTGTATTTAGCCAGTGTCAAGTAATTGATAATTTTTCAAGTTAATAGGTATTAGATATATGTGTCAAGTGAAGTCACAGTCCAAGTCATCAAGTCAAGTCATAATCTAGTCTAGTCTAGTCAAGTCATACTCCTAGTAAAGTGGTGGCATCTTTACCAAAAGCTTCTGAGTTTTGGAAACAACACGAAAAGGAAACGTTTCACCATCATTATACCACTTTCCCACACTCATGCCTGTAATCCAACACTTAACGAATAAAATGCCACTAATATTATACACTTTTCAGTGTTAACTGAAAATAACACAAGTTTTGGAAAATAATTATTAATTTATCTAGGTGGTAGGACTTTATTGCAAAGTTCGTCTAGGTAGGTACCACCGCATTGCCAGTTATTCTACCGCCAAGCAGTAGTGCGCAAGCACTGCTGTGTTCCGGTTTGAAGGGCACTGTAGCTAGTGAAATTACTGGGCAAATGAGACTTTATGATCTGATCTCACAGTTTAGTAATCTTATTACTAGATTGTGCTGATGTCTCAGGATGACGTGCGCAGTGCAGTGTCACGCGAACCTCTATACTTTAGAGTTCCGAGTGACACTGCAGCTGGTATGGGCAGCCGTGTCGTTTAACATCAGGCGAACGACTAGATCGTCACGTCATAAAAAAAAAAAATAATAATACTGAATTAACTTTTTCGTTTTCCCGCCAAAAAACTACTACGTATTGTCTTTACTCTATGCCACCGGAACCATGTTGTTGATGTCACTTATGTCATTCTTATGTAAATAAATTAAATGTGGTTTATATTGGTCGTTGAAAAAAATCCGACAACGGCGGTTGTGAATTTTGAACTTTTTTCCATTACCCGTGTATTTTTGAATTTTGATGTGTAATAAGGGTGGATTGTTATTCGTTAAGTGTTCGTGAACAAATGGCAAATGGTTCCAAGTTTAAAAATCATGCCTTTTCGTTTTCTCTTCAAGGCTTCCTAGAGCCTTCAGTAAAATATCCACCATTTTACTGTGGCATTTTGACTGACAAAATAAGACTTTGACATGACATAACCGTACAAAGTTCCTCACTTGACATTGGCAGAATTATCGCTAAAAAGCCATTAAACGAAGAGAAGAAGTAGTTTATCTTACAATTACCACCTTTTCACGATTTAGTTATCGTAGTGGAGTAGATTTTAATGGCATCGAACAAAACTAAGGCAGACAACGATCGTCTTTGTTTTTAAATTGTGATGTTTTCTTGCTTTGTTAAATGTAAGGGATGTTAATTAAGTAAAAACGAGTGTGCTTTAGACCACACGACTCAAGTTAAACTTTTTTAGCTCCATCTATCGGCCGATATAACTTTGTTTTTGCTTTGTTTAATGTTAATGTCGCTATCTTGACAATTATAAATTGTCATTTTACCAGACATACCAACATAATAATACAAATTTTTAATTTTGTTATGTTGAGAATGGAGATCTACGTGAACCAACTTCAACTCTTATTCCACAAGTCAAGAATTTCGCTTCAATAAACAAATTGGTTTCTCATATTTAACAGAACAAAGCTAACTTGATTTCTAACAATGATCTATATGAGTTTAATAATATAAAGTGACCATAGTAGTTAAATTACCTGTAAATAAGCAAAAACGAATGCATGGTAACCCTACATAACATACTGACATTAACTGCACTCGGCTTTTTTCACTTTTACGGAAATAATGAAGCCCCGCTGCGAGCCGAGGCAATTTGCGTGATAAATTGGAGCAGAGCAATATTCCAACGGACCTTGGGTACATTTTCGTCCGCGTCGCGACCGAGAATTATTTCACCATTATGTAACCGGCCCGGTTCTGTAACGGTTCCATTTTGAGTCAGTGCGTTAGCTTCACGCAAGCACTTGATCACACGCACATACATAAGCAGATTTAATGGGAGTAACAATTTGCATCAGTGACTGATTTTCGTAGAAACACAATATTCGTTTTACGTCTAGAATTAACATGTTTACGTCGTATAATTTATGAATACTAACTACATAATTTGTTTTGAAGTAAAATGTCTTAACGCACGCTTGATTTGGGGAGTAAGCTGGTGAATGCGTGACGAGAGTGAGAGAGAGAGAGAGAGAGAGAGAGTTACGTCTCATATAGAAGTTTTACTTCGTGTGGTCTAATCTAAAGCACGTTCGATTTTTGCTATGTGTGTATCATGACTGCAAGTTATGTATTTTGTTTTGCCATGCAGCTATGATGAGACAAGCACCTCCTTTTACAGATAAAATAGAATTAAATAAATTCTATATTGAAACACCACATGATAAATAAATAAAAAGTGAACAAACTTCAACAAAGTGTAACAATGGGCCAGTCTTATTGCTCAGACCGATCTCTTCCAGACAACCTCACGGAAAAGAATATGCAGTAATATATGAACGGTTGTTTTAATACAAAGAAAGTACACACGAAACTAAGATCTTACGTACTGTCTAGTCTTTGTATATTAGCTCGGTCACACAACGTAATTATTAGAGCCGCACTTGTCTTGTTCTCGTCACGAGAACATAATCAACGTTGGCAATAACTTTTATTTAATCTGTGGTTTCGTTTTCATAAATTCGGCCATTTTGCGTAACACAATAACCAACCAGTGATATAGCACGTAATGCATCGTAACTGTGAAATTGTTCGCGTCCGCACGTCATTGGTCACCAATTCACAATTCAAAATTGGAAGACATGTAGTCATACCGCGGCCATGATCAGCTGGCGCGCCTTGGAACAAGCCTAATATGTTCATTATTGGATTTGGTTTAATTGCTAGTTTATTTTAATTATTTGCATTACTACGTACAGGTTGGTAGTAACCGTACATATTTTCAAATCTCAACTAAGATTTTTGTAGTGCATTATAGAATTTGATTGATAGTAAATCTCTTTCAGTGAGAGAAATTAGTGTTTTTGTCTGCCGAATAACTGCCCAGCAATTTGGTAGAATGTTAATGGTAGAATGTTAATTTAAAATATGATGGTATTCTGTAATTTTAATATGAAAACTATCGTGAGTATGACACATTTTATAAAATAAATAACGGCTAAATTCAAGTCAATTAAAAAGTCGAAAATTACTCCGACCAGGTTTCGGACATATTCGATGTCCTTCTTTTGGGAGCCAGTAACTAACACGCGGTAGCTTTCTGTAAAAAAAAAAACAGTCCCCTCATTTTAGAACATTAATTGAAATGTTTTCTGGTACTCTGATTTTGGCTTATTAAAGTGCTACAAATTACTTATTTGCAATTATTTTCATGTTATTTTTTAATTATACGTTTACTATATATAAAAAATAGGGTTATTTGATTGCTTGATTAGTAAATGTATAAAGTTATATTCCTTCTAATATTATAAAGTGAAAGTTGTGTTTGTATATTTGTTTTTTACGGCTGAAGCGGCTGAACAGAATTTGAACGTAAAATATTTGTAAGTTTTTTAAATCCTGTGTAATTGAGTATCTGTGAAGATAGAATATTTTTTACAATTCTGCAACTGAGGTACCAAGCAGTTTGTAAGCGAAAACTGACTTTGAGTCAAAGGCGTTCCCTGATCGTAAATAATTCATTCAATTTCACATGC
Organism: Ennomos fuscantarius; assembly: GCA_905220475.3. Classification (NCBI taxonomy): domain Eukaryota; kingdom Metazoa; phylum Arthropoda; class Insecta; order Lepidoptera; family Geometridae; genus Ennomos; species Ennomos fuscantarius. The sequence continues at coordinate 8,512,596 of HG992039.1, forward strand.
TTAGGTTGTGTTTAGATGTGACAGAAGATATTTGTGGGTGGAAGCCGATGCAATGTCGTAACGTAAGGTGTCACTTATTAGCTGTGAGATTTTCAAGGGCGATGTGCCGTCGGACTTGTTTATAATACGCCTTATAAATATAAGGCTTTAGATACAACGCAATACATTTTTAAGATGCGCTAACGTTGGATTGTTTGCTGTTTATTTTGTGTATTCAGTTCTCGTATCAAATAATTTAGCAAAAAATGTTTTAGTGAAGAACTTGAATTTAACAATGTTTAACAATTGAATGCTGCACACATGGTGTGCGTCCGACATAATTATCTTGTTTTAAACACTGATTTTATCGTTTTTTTTGGCTAGTTTCATAATTCATCTATTCCAAGTTTTTGCTATGATAAAAATATTCACGAGAATCATTGTGCTCAATACGTGTTGATCATTTGCAGCTTAAAGAAAAAAGATTTAATGTTTTAAACATATGTCTATCATATCTATCCATTATATCTTTTTTTTTCTATATATCCATATAGATAGAATAGATTTACCTACAAATAGAATAAACATAACAAGTAACAAACGCAAAGCGTAAAAAATCGACTTCAGACTTATATGATTTTCCCATGGATGCCAATGTCAGAACTAGACCAAAATTAAATAAAATTACACGGGAAGCTTTCAAATAAAAATAATCATCAAAATCGGTTCACCCAGTCAAAAGTTCTCAGGAAACATATACAAAAATATAAAAAAAAACGAATTGAGAAGCTTCTCCTCTTTTGAAGTCGGTTAAAAATAAAACGCCTTCACAATAATAATAATAATAATAACGTCCAACGATCACATACATAAATCCTGGACCCTAACTAGGATTCCCTGTGTCTAGGGACCCAGAAACTAAGAGGACCATGGTCCCACAACACCCAGACTTAGAACAAGTATTCGCGCTTTTTTTTACTGTGCACAAATACTTGTACTGCGGCGGGTATCAAATCCGCCACCTCCGGGTTATGAGCCGACCTGCTGAACCACCACACCACAGTGGCTGTCGATAGTTTTGTATTGAATGAAAGCAGTGTGCAAAACGAAAACACGCACTGCTTTCATTCATTCAAATTCAGTGTATTTTTATGTTAAAACTTACCCAAGTTTTAACATAAAAATACACTGTTCTTGTAAACACAGCCTAACAGTTGTTGATGTCTGTCTAGGGAGGTACCACATGTTCAATGTTGTAAATATCGATGTATAAAAAATGACTGAACATACTTGCTTATACGCACATCATGCCGGCTTACTGGGTTTTTGTATATGTATAGATATGGATATGATAGCTAGTGCCTAAGGCGCAGGCGCCTAAACCTCCCATGCATGTAGTTTTTGCGGTCACATTTCGTAGGTCTAGTTACCAAAAGCATCGTATTTGGTAAACAAATCTATGTATAAATATTATAGGCTGCTTGTAATAGCTGTATAATTTTATCTAGTAGGTTCACTTGCATTTCTATCTATAACAAAAAATCAAATAATTATATATTTGTGGACATTTCACACAGCGCCATCTAGCCCAAAACTAAGCAAAGCTTGTACTATGGGGACCATGATAACTGATAAAATCCACAGATACTTTTTATTTCTACATACTTACATAAAATACAATATAACACCCAGACATAGAAAAAGCATCAAAACATGTTCATCACATAAAAGTTTGTCTTGGATGGGAATTGAATCCAAACCAACTGAGTTTTCGGGCCAGTCAAAGTTCTATTGGTTATTATTTTGATTACTATCCGTCGTATTGATTTATGCATTGGCTTCATGGAGTCGTTCACGATAAAACAAAATAAATGGACTCAGCCCTTTGTTTGTCCGTCTGTTGACGCCGGTAGCTGTTCTCTCCCACACGTCGGGTAATATCTTACATCAGTACTCAAGAAATCGTAAAGGGCTTTTAACGATTACTTTATCTTTTTAAGCAAAATGTAGTTGAAAAAATCAAAATGAGAACAAGGTTCAACGTTTACAAGCCAAAGGCAGTAATTTCCTTTAAACACGCAACTTTAATTTTGTGTCATTATTGTTGGTGCGAAATCGGATCGTCCATCGCTTGTGAATCTACCGCAACTAAAGCTTCCAAATCCAATGTTGCCCAATATAAAACAAAAGCCGCTGATTAAGTGATTATTAAGCTCAAAAAAACGCGTAAAAATAACCGAGAGAATTATTTTGCAGTTCACTATGTGAGTTGAATTAAACAGTTCCGAAAAAAGGGCATGTTGCAAAACCTTGGAGAAAGGTAGCCTCTTTTAATAAAGGCGATCGGTGAACGGACTTATTTAAGTCGCAATAAAAGGAATGCTTTAATGATGCTGACGCCGGTATTAATATTGGGCGAGTGGTCGGTCCTCGAGTAAATGTAGTTATAAATTACGGTTTTGGTGCTGGGTTCGCGACTCCGTGCTTGCCCTTACTGGTAGATTTCCATGCCTGTCAACCGTACGCACTGCAATGCTGCTTTTGTAATTTATTATTTAGTAATATCGACAATTGATTTATATATTGTCGGCTATGTCTAAGTGTATACTAGGATTAAATGAATGTCACAGTTCCAGCTTAGCATAACATTATAACATTTACAAGCTTACAAAAATATGATTAATCTTGCTTGCTTAGTGAATTAAAAAATAATTATATATTAAATATGTTGTGTACATGCCTATAATAATAATAACGCCCAACGATCACATACATCGATCCTGGACCTTAACTACGAGTAGGATTCCCTGTATCCAGGACCCCAGAAATGGTTCCACAACACTCAGACCCAGAACAAGTATTAAGCCTTTTTTTTCTGTGTAAAGATACTTGTCCTGCCATGGGAATCTAACCCGCCGCCTCCGGGCTAAGCGCCGACCTGCTCAACCACACCACCACAGAGGCTATCTATAGGTAGATAGACATGTATAGGGGTAAATAGATGTTTTTACAAGATAAAAGGAAGTGATACAAACATACCGAATATAGACTAAAGCACTCAAAATAATAATTTCAGTACTTAATGCCAGAAGGTAGACCAGGTACAAGATAATACCATAAGGCGTATATCTTAAGAATTTTTTAACGCTCTAATGCATACTTCAATGTATATATACTTCACTACGTTGGCAATCTTTGACAATTTTGTTGAAAAATCAATGCTTCAATTTTCTTTATATCCAGTATTTACTAGGTGGTAGGACTTTTCTGCAAAGTTCGTCTAGGTAGGTACCACCGCTTTGTCAGTTATTCTGCCGCCAAGCAATAGTGTGCAAGTACTTCTGTGTTCCGGTTTGAAGGGCACTGTAGCTAGTGAAATTACTGGGCAAATGAGACTTTATGATCTGACCTCACAGTCGAGTCATCTTATTATTACACTTATACTGTGCTGATGTCTCAGAATTATGTGCGCAGTGGAGTGTCACGCGAAATTTTATATTTTGAAGTTTTGAGTGACACTGTTCTGTTATGGGCGTGTCGCTTAACATCAGGTGAATGACTAGCTCGTCACATCATTCACTAACATAAAAAAAAATTACGATAACATTCAAACCGACCTCATTTATAAAGTCGCAAGAATGAGTGTTTCATTAAAACATATTCAAACTTTAAAACTGCATTTACCTGAATACCTAAAGCTGTTTATGCGTTTATAATAGCCATAATAAATAAAGGAAGATTGTCTTGTCGTAAATACTGAAGAGGCGACGCGACAGTCAACCGCCTGCTGGGCAAACGGTGCGAGTGTGAAATAATTAACATCTGCGGTTTCTTTATTTATTGTACTTACACGTTTTATGGGATAATAATAAACGTCTGTAAACGTAAAGTGGTTTTCACAAAACTGTTATGGAAATCATCATTTATTTTATTATATTATATATTTTAGGTTATCAATGATCACCATTCTCATTCATTTCAAAATTTAAATGTGGCTAGAATTATATTTTGCTAATTTTGCGTCATTAATGGCATAACAATAAATAAATAAATAAATACGTGTGGCATTCCACACAGCGCCATTTAGCCCCAAACTAAGCAAAGCTTGTACTATGGGAACCAGATAACTGAAACGTACAATAGTTATGTACTTTTTTGTTTGTAAATACATACATAGAATACAATATAACACCCAGACACAGAACAAAGACCGATGTTCATCACACAAATGTTTGTCCTGGGTGGGAATCAAACCCACAAACTGCAGTTCAGAAAGCAAGGATACTACTCACTGAGCTATCGGGTCAGTCGTGATGATAGAAGATACAATATTATTTATAACGATTCATCAAACAAAAATCAGTGAAATAGTCTACCTTCATACTAAAAGCGATCTCTATCAGATGCACATAATAATACTAGTAAGTATTTATGCTTTTATCACAGACCAGGCCGAATAGCTCAGTTGGTAGTAGCTCTGCCTTCTAAACTGTAGGTTGTGTGGCAGGACAAACATTTGTGTAATGAATATAGGTGTTTGTTCTGTGTTTGGGTATTATATTGTATTCTACGTATGTATTTACAAAAAAAAGCATATAAGTGTTGTATCGGTTATCTGGTTTCCAGAGAACAAGCTTTGCTAAGTTTGAGAATAGATGTCACTGTGTCAAATGTATTTAAGTATATATTTATTTATGTTAACGAATTATATTACAAACCAATTGTTATTGTTTTTATTCATTTATGAATAATTACTGACTCAAAATTGTAATATAGTCGTACTATCTGTCAGGAAAAAAAAAATGCATTTCATTCATAAACATTGTGAAAGATGATGGCACTAAAACCTCGCAAGTGCTTATGTATCAACATTTTATTTTATAAATAGGTGATACAGATTTTACAATCGCGATGACATTCAAAAAGTTTTACAGACGTCGCTAAAATGCACCTTATATACCAATAATATTACCGCCAGTACCAACCTATACCTACTTATATGTATATAGTTTTATAGGGCATGCGAATCAAAGTATCTACTTATTATCTAAGTAAGGTGAGGAAGTCAGTAGTTGGCTCGGTTGATGATTGTTGACTAAGCTCAGTTTACACTGACATTTAATTTATCTAAGTATATCTATGGTGTCGGTTCTGTGTCGCATTCTCTAAAATTAAAGTAAACTCAAAGTATGGCGATACTCTTCTGATAAAGGGGAAATGAAAAAGACGGAAATATGTTAATTTCGTTTAGCTTTAGAGTATGCGACACAGAATCGACACCTATATCTATACTAATATAGTAAAGAGGAAAGATTTGTATGTATAGTAAGTTTGTAACGAATTGGATCAAAAAGTACTGGACCGATTTTAAAAATTCTTTCACCATTTGAATGCTACATTATCACTGATTAATATAAGCTATTTTAATTGCAAGAACAAATTTTTATGCCAAAATGTTTAAAAAATAAATTTCCACCCGTGTGAAGGCAGGACGGGCCGCTAGTTGATTTATAAATGAGTTCGATCATTTATGCCTATTTGTTCTCTCTTGTTGTTCTCCAATAAATCAACATACTCGGTTGACTCTAGATTACGAACGGATATGAATGCTTCTATTTTGACAGCTTCTGTGCTGTGGTGATTGAGCAGGTCGGCTCATAGCCCAGCGGGTTCGATTCCCGCGGCAGGGCTAATATTTGTGCATTAAAAAAGTGCGAATACTTGTTCTGAGTTTGGGTGTTGTAGGACCACGGTGCTCGTAGTTCCTGGGTTCCTAGATTTTTTTTTATGTTATTGAATGATGTGACGAGCTAGTCGTTCACCTGATGTTAAGCGCCACGGCCGCCCATAGCAGAACAGTGTCACTCGGAACCCTAAAACATAGAATTTCAAACGACACTGCACTGCGCACATCATCCTGAGACATCAGCACAGTCTGGTAATAAGATTACTCGACTGTGAGATCAGAACATAAAGTCTCAATTGCCCAGTAATTTCAAATTTAGATACAGGGAATCCTAGTTAGGCTCCAGTATCTATGTATGTAACCATTAAGCGTATTATTATTATTTCAGTTCACGTTACTCTGTATAAGTTTCTGACAGAATATTTCCTAATCCTAGAGTCGTAATAACCCTGATAGATCTGCAGCAAAACCTTCAGTCTGACTGTGGATCCCTTTCAAAATTTTTCTATCGTTATGAGATGAGTCCTCATTTTTTAAATTAAAATCAAAGCTTAGCTCAACGTGACGCATAAAGCCACAAATTAGAGGAGACTTATGTTCTGCAGTGGCCATCTTCCAGCTCATGATGATGACGTAAAAAAGCTGCGAGCGCGAGTGCGTAACAAATCGTTTGTTATTTCTAAAAATATTTTTTTCAGTACAAACCTTACAAAGATGGAAGCCTACCAAAAGCAATCGAGATGGCGCTCTTGCATAATACTAAATATTCTCACAGACGTCCAATGTGAACTAGTCGTTATTGAATGCCAATTTTGTGTGAACTACAGTGTTTCCTGTCATTATTAGATCAGGCTGTCCGAGTGTAGGCTTGCAATTTATTAGTTCATAGCAATACCATATGAGTAACTTTAATATTTGTAATAAGCAGTTACTCTAGCTTATGACTGAGATGTCTAAATATGAATTTAATACTATGTAATCGAATAAGAAAAACGAACATGTTACGTAGTTGTTAAAGAAAAAAAGAAACAGCCGGCTCTTATTTGGCACAACGAATCAGCATTGCAATTCAACGGGGCAATGCTGCCAGCATGTTGGGTACGCTACCTACTGGTAGTGGGCATTTGGACTGTCTATAGGTCATCGCAGCCAGTATACAGTCCAATTTTTTTGTAGTATGTAGTGATTAGTATTAGTTATTATATCATTGTTGTATTTAATTGTTAATGAAGGTTAAACATTGCTGTTTTGTAAGTTTGTATATAATATATTATAATAAACATTATTCCCACGTACTATAAATAAGAATCTAAATAAGTTTATACCTCAATTTCGTTTTTATCATATTAACATTATAAAGGAGACATTTTGTATTCAAAATGTTACCCTATATACAAGCTTTTATCTATGGTTGTACTCCCCAGGTTTAATTACTCTCATGACCTTTATATAAAGCATACAATTAAATAATTATTAGTTAAAACTTTTGTCCTAGTGCCATTTGGGGACAAAATCTGAATGCTTGGCATGCAAATTACTTCCAATATAAACCTCAGACTAACTTTATAGTTAGTCTGGAGTTTAGACTGTTTTTGCTTTAGACTTTATAGTCTAAAGCAAAATATAAAGCTGTTTTGGAAGATCTTTAATAAGATCAGGCATTCCTTTACTTCATTATAAATGCTGAACCTCTACGAAGCTCAGGTACGCTCATGTATGGAGTACTGTAGCCATCTATGGGACGGCTCAGCTAAATACCAACTTATTGCTCTAGGTTTTATAGACATACGTGCCAGAAGAATGATTAACGGTGAAGCATCCGTCGAGTAGCAAGTCTTTCAGTGTTTTAGCTCATCTACTTCGGTGAACGTACTGAGGAAATTTTTTCATTCCACCACCTCCAAAAATCGTTTTTTTTAGTTTCGGAATGGATTCCGAAGTACAAGCCTTGTTCAACTACCACCTGTGTATTAAGCGTTTCGCTAATTCATTTATCATTCGAGCAGCAAAAGAGTAGAAAGAGCTCTCGGCATCACACTTCTCTGCTACATACAATCTGCGTGCAAGCGTCGTCGTCCGTATCTTCACTTCTCATCAGGTGAAATGTAGTCAAACGCCATTTAATGTAAAAAAGAACAAATTCTAAAACAATGGTATATCATAGTGGGGTTATATTTGACGAAAATATATTGTGTTTTTTTTTTCATTAATATTGTAACTAGATATAATTTATTATGACTAGATATTATTTAGAATTCTTCTGACAATTTGCTGCTACAAGTATGACCTAATTAATTCACGCAGGGAATTTACAAGCATGATTTAATTAAGTTCATGTAACGTCTGTGATGAAATTTATCATTACACATGCATAGTAATTAAACTTTCATAATACCTATTAACGGAGAATGCTTGAGATTAATTAGAAATAGTTGCCGAGATCGTCGAGATAACTTTGCATTGTTTATGTCTTGGCCGACGTCAGGTAGACAGTAGACACACCCAGTGGCTAAACTGTAATAATTACTTGCGTATATCAGATTTAAATCTTAAAATGCTAAGTCATGTTAAAGTTTAAATTTCAAATGGCATTTCGATGGTACTGTGCTAATAATCGTTGTGTGGTGCTTTGTGAGAATAGGATTACCCCATATCTTTCCATGGGTGCCGTAAAGGCCGGCTAAGAGGATATCCAGATAATGCAGTAGCATTATGGCAAACTCCTCTGAAAATCGTCTAAAGAGGTAATTTATGGGGGAGTTCTGTGCTGTCTTCAGGCTGTTGATATGTGTTGTGTATGCTAGTGATATTTACGTGTAACTTAATTAATCCTTACTAATATTATAAACGTAAAAATTTGTATGTATAGATGTTTGTAACACTTTCACGCAAAAACTACTGAATGAATTTTAATGAAACTTAGAATACAGATAGCTTATATGCTGGATTAATACATAGAATATTTTTTATGTTCGGGTGAAACCGCGGGGTGTAGCTAGTAATTTTGTAAGTCAACGAGGCGCCCATAGTTTCGCCCGTAATTTTCCCGTTTCCCCATGGAAACTACTAATTTTCCAGGATAATATATAGGAACTTTTATCGCAGTAGAGTAAGCAGTCAGTGTGCTAAATTTCATTTCAAAGATTTAGAAATTTTTACGTGAAAGCCGCACAAACAAAACGAACCAACAAACACCTAGACAAGCACGATCCACTTTATATAGGTAATTAATAAAAGTAATGATTAAAAGGGATACAATGTCGAAGGAAACTGCACAATGATGCTTTTGGTCAGATTCAGAAACTTGCACGAGAAGGCACGACTTATTTCTTAACAACTTTGTCATATTTTTTACACTCAAAGTCATCCATCCATTCCCTAATAGTGCGTGGTGCTACGGCTCTTAAAACCATATGCTTATTATACGTTATACTTTGATTACCTATATGTAAATAAACAAGGGGTTTATATATACAAGGTGGCATTTAATTCGTTGTTTTTCTTTAATGTATGTATTCAGTCCATGCTATAGAATGCTCCCATATAACTTAATAAAAATAGTACTTATGAAATAAAACATAAATCTAGGTATTATCAAATTTAAATTCTAAGGAAAATCCTTGTGACGTTGAACAAAGCGTTTTATTGCCTACGAAACATTTACAAAGCACTCAGCTGGTGCCCGCGCTGTGTGTACCGTTAAATAGACATTTCGGCTGTCATGCAGTTATTTTAAGAGGCACTTAATACTAAAACAATTTTTTTAAATTGGATCTTGTACTAATATTCTATAGCATCGTCTAAGTCATCGTCTAATCGTATCAACGTCATCGTCGTCGTGAATTAAATGCCACCTTGTATATTCATACTTCGATAAGGCTGTTGAGGTAAACATTAACGTTTGTGGTTTGTTACCCTTTAAAACGTTAAATCTTTTACCTAACTATATACTTATCGACAAAACAATAGCTGGATATTGATATCTAGAAGGTACTAGAGAATGAACTTAATTTTGCAACAGAGGTCTATTGAGTGCCGCTGTAATTAGAGCTCCGTCCGGACGGTTACAGCATCCTGATTCTAACACTTATATATCTCATCGTAAAACGTCTTATAACCTTCCTGAACGCTACGCTAAACTAGTTTTAAACTTTAGGCACTTATAGAATCATATTGGATGATGAGCCGAAGATACATACCAAGGTGGGTGTAAGTAATCTTCACTCCTATGCTTAACACAAAGGGTGGAAAACAATCTGAAGTACACGTCAAAATAAGATTAAAATTCTCTACCAAAAGGGTTGTATTTCTACAGCAAGAGTTGAATGTATCATCTTTATATTCAAGAGAGTGTAAGTATAGTTCTTAGCCAGTTTCGCAAGTTCTTCGGCATCGCAACGAATCCATATCGTCTAATTATAAGGCACGGTAGCTAGTAGGCATCTATTGAACTGACGCGCCCCAGAATCAATTGTGCAGCTCATCCATGCAGGTTAGTATGCAACACGTTAACAGTTTTGAAAAGCTTCTACGTTTTGTTATTGTTCAGTTATTCAATAGAAATGTTCGAATACATTACTATAGACTTACGAGAGCAGTGAAAATATTTTGCCCGAAGAAATTACACTATTTCTATATTTTAAAATGACTACATAATGAATTGAAGATTTTTTTTTTTTTTCGTACTCGTGGCTCTGTAAGCGGCTCATAAATAATAAAATGACCTATATATTTCCTAATATTGATATAAGTTTATTGTACTAACACATATGGGTGGAAAACCTGAAATAATAGTACATTATGATACAAGTGTGCAGAATTGATCATTGCACTCGAGGCAGTGTTATGCGCGCAAGCCGCATGTGAGCACGATAAGGGAGCCGAGAGTGTAATGATCAATGCACGCTCATACGATGTTTTTCATTAGACTTTTTTTTTGGTATGTATCCACACTTTTGTGTATTTAGCCAGTGTCAAGTAATTGATAATTTCTAGAGTTAAGTAATATATATGTCAAGTCAAGTCACAGTCCAAGTCATCAAGTCAAGTCGTAGTCTAGTCAAGTGATGCTCCTAGCTAAAGCGGTGTACTTGAAGCTTCTATGGAGTTTTGGAAACCACACTAAAAGAAACGCTTCACCATCATTATACCACTTTCCCACAGGCATGGCTGTAGTCCAGCACTTAACGAATAAAATGCCACCAATTTTATGCACTAACACTGAAAATGACACAATGCGCTGACGCGTTCTTTTTCGTGTTCCCGCCAAAACTCTATTCATCACACTTGCGATTAACTATTGTGAAAAATGACGCGGGGAAGTTTTCACGCGCCGTACACCTGTTGAAGATTATATACATTATCTCTGGCAACCGTGCTAGCGATGCGCGTGCAAGGCTTGAACCACAGATTAGAGTAAAATCCGTGTTGGTGACGCGAACAAAATCGACATGCAGCTGATATTAAAATATCTAGAAAATATAAAACAAATATGTAATAAGGCGAATAAACATGTTCGTATTAAGAATATAAACTTTAATGTGACTAAGTTTATAAAATTAAATATTTATTTAGGAGCAATTTATTTATTCGTGATAATGTGTGCCTACTATAGGCGCATAAAAAGTCTTTGTAAAAATAATACTAAATAACCGGCTATACCAGTGCCGAAAGCGGTACCTGAGCCAGAAGGGCTAGACTGGTCCTGTGATCCTAGCGCAGCCGATACCACGGCTGCTATAAGATCATTCGGGTCGCTCAAGACGTGTCTCGGGCGGCGACGACGGGGTGAAAAAGCACCCCTGTGTAATATCTTGGATTAAGAGCCTAAAAGGGATGTCATGATAGCTGCTTTACGAGCAACTGTGATGAGAAGTATTCTGTTATACAGAGCGCTGCGCTGTCATGCATAATTTTAAAACCAAATGTTTATTTATCAAATTGAAACAAACATCCTGTTTAGCTAATTAATACAGTTCCTTTAGCTTTTAATTCCCGTTAATTTCGAGTGTTAGTGACAATACCCCAAGCTGCCATTACTACCTTATTAGGCAATGTCTAGTCAACTCTGCAAGGATGTTAGAAACATATCATTATAGAATATATTATGAAGCAGATAATTCAACCGATTAGCCGTAAATTATTTGAGCGGACAGGATGCTGGCAACAAGCTTCTAAATGGAAGACAAATTATTCATAAGATTTTCGACTTGTAGAGATTAAGATCGATCGAGGTCGTTATGTAATTGCGATAGATTGAAACATTGAGAAAAATTCAACCCTGGTAATAAATCGATAATCACTGCTACAGTAATGTACCTACGTATATAATTATACCTGTTTACTTAGTACCTATATATACGCAGCTATACGCAGTTCCTCTACCGGTGATATTCCACTCCCAATGTATCAAAAATAATATCGCATTGTTCATTCATAATCAATTACATGTCACATGTTTAAAATTTTCCATTTCCAAAAATAAATAGCCACCAAGCAGTATTCTAAATAAGGGCAAAATAACTCGGTCAGTTGCCCATTCGAGGCTGAACACACTCACATCCTCAGCAATAAAAACTTTATTATATAGTATTTGTTACGAGACCTCGTGAATTATGAACTCGGCTTCTTTTATCGAGGTTTTATGATACGAGGCGTCATCTTTTAATAATGTCAGAGCAATTTTTCCGTAAAAACAACTGTTTACATATTTTTTTTGTATACGATTTTTTTTTGTGTACTCGATTTACAAAATGTTTGAAACTTAATGCGTCAGTCACTTTTAAATGAAAAACCAGTAAGGGCATCGGAGGTATTTATTTGAGGCCTTTATAATGGCCTAATTTATGGTATAATTAAAAAAAATCGTCTCTTTCAGCATAGACAACATTCGCGAGCAGAAAACATTATTCTTTTATTTAAAAAAGATCTAGCGACAATCAGAAAAGGATCTTCGATCGATGTATCTTGTTGTATCTTCTTTATAATTTCCTTTTATAAGGTGTTGAATTTCTTTTTCGTGTAGGAATACTTATTATCAATATCAGCTAGCTTGCTGGTTCAGTCTTTTAAAAAACGGGGTCAAAATTTTTACTTTCAAAAATATAAATACTTATGTTTTATCTTCTGTGTGTATTTTGGTGTGCAATAGAGTATTCTTCTGTCCTATAGAGCAGTGAGGTCCTTACTGCATTAAGTTACACAGATTGTTCCTGTCCTGTGAGCAGTGAGACGTCACTGCATAGTGAGACAGTAACGAACTGGTGCTCCGGTTAAGGAAAGCGCATTATGTTGCCTTTTGACATCATTAAGGGTACAGCCGGTCCCGGCAACCTCAGTGGATATGTCGCAGGAATTATAAGCGAGTTTGTTTATTGTTTAATGAACTCTGGTCTTGTTATGCGAAGACGTGGGCTGTGTGTGAAAACTTTGGATCTCTTGAATCTTGATCTCGATGGTGAAATGAGGTGACGAGTTTACGAAGGGTACTTATTTTTCAGAAAATTTATTTCCTCTTGTTGGTAATTTGCGTTTTAAGATGATAAAGTTATAATAATATTAAAAATATCCTGAGCCCATACTAGTTTTCATCTCGTCTGTGTAGAACGTACACCACGCTGGCAGTGTTGATTGGTGGATAAATTTTGATTCTTGTACATGCCGGTTTCCTTACGGTGTTTAATTTCACTTACATCACTATTTAAGATTTAGTAAAAAACAATACATTCTTAATATTCAAGAATGGATTTGGGGAGATTTTTAACGCTGAAATGGGCATGCGTTTAATAATATCTCACCTGGCGGAAGTGATGATGTTGTCTAAAGTGGATGGAGTACATTTGGCCATGAGATGCTATCTTGTATTATCTTGCTTGTTGCTCATATCACTTTTTACTAGAAGAAACTCTAGACTGTATCTACCTAAAAGAAAATGTTAATACTGGAAAAGCATTCGATTACTTGGCCGTACATGAAGAATGACTCTGCAAAACGCAAGGAGTTGTAGAAAGACAATATAGCTTACCTAGAGAGCCGATGGTATTTTTAAGTGCCTACGAGTACGTGCACCAACCCTTTTATGAGGCAAAGGTGTAAGCGGAACTGGCAATCCCTTGATTTCAATATGTTCCTACATTTTCTAACGCTCTAAAAATAAAAATAAACATGCTCTTGGTATTTTGTATTCTTGGATAGATCTACTTTACCAATTTCACATAAATTACGACAGTTAATATCTGCGAACATAGTGATTAAGATTCACTTAATCTTCATGAAAATATGTAGCGCAAGTCAAAATTAAAGTGTCGATGTAAATTGAGGAGATTATCGGAATTATTTTAAACACCTCTGAGGCTAGACTTAATCCCTTTTAGTTGTGTGACAAGAAAATTATGTTCAAGTATTAGAAGCTGCCTTACAGAAACATAGGCAATTATTGAGGAGACTTTAATGGCAGATTTCATTTTTTACAAAGTACTATGTTAGCTATTTCTACATCATTATCATCTGCATTCAGAAATCCATATACGAATAGTTGCTGATACATAATTTAACATTTGAATTAATTTTTATCGTGCATAAATACATAACTCATCATTCGGGATGTTTAGTCGTTGCATTGCTACTACCCTAGTAATTTCTTTTACTTGATTTTTATTACTAGTTTTTTTAGTACTATATAATATAATACTTTACATCCCGATAAATGAAAGTTGTTGTGGTAAAAGAGAGAGATAAATTTGACCACATCGTCATTTTTCATCATGAGATCTTGGTCATAGCTTTTACAGCAATATTGTGGACTTTTTTTTTTATTTTTATTGTTAGATAGGCTTGCGTTTGACCACTATCGCACCTGATGGTAAGTAACGACTAAACCGAGGGGTACCCCTAGTTTATCTACGCATAGCTCAGCAGTCTAAACTCAGTGTATCTTACCGCAGCAGTCTAAAAGCATTTGCTTGTAGAGTTAATCCTGAAGATTGATGAGACGCGACGGCTGTACGACGGAAGAGTATACTGGAGATAGTACATGCTGATGACCCATCTGTTAGCTCCTGACCATTATGAATTAGCGCCCGCCATTGTACTGTTGGCATATTAGGACATTAAAATATGACTTTTTGCTATTTGATAGATACAATAAAATTAGAACTCTTTTTTATTTATACAAGCTGGGAAAAAGTTATGTTATGGTAAGTTATAATACCGGTTTTGCTCTTATTTCTAAGCACTAATAATATAATAATAATATCGCCCAACGATTACATACATAAATGACTCTAACTAGAATTCCCTGTATTTAGGGACCCAGAAACTATGTGGATCATGTCCCACAACAGCCAGACATATAAAAATTATTGTTTTTTTTTTTCTGTGCACAATTATTTGTCCTACCGCGGGAATCGAACTTTGCCACCTCCGGGCTATGAGCTGACCTGCTGAACCACTAAAACTACAGAGACGGACAAATAGATATAATGTCAAATAGGTAGTCTACTAGATCCTGTATTTTTAAGCCATGTTGAATTTTAGAAAAAAGTTAAGTCAGCTTAAAATGTTATTTATTCAAGTTTATCTCAATCGACTTTATTGCCCACTTAATTATTATACTATAGTTTCTAAATATCTAGTAATTTACATGATTTCCCATTAAGAAATCTTCTCTTAAACTAAGTAACTTATGAAATTAAAACTAAAAAGGTTTTAAAGAAATGGTAACTATAAACTATCCTGGAGGTCCCATTATTTTGCTTCACTTCATGTTTACAGTCACAGATATTTAATGTTTTGTTTACAGAGTAGTCTAAATTAAGTTTGTCTGGATAGAATATTTTTCGAAAATTCCCGTAAATCATAGAATGCGGGAAAAACTAGACGCTCTATTTTGTATGGAGTTTTTGTATTAATTCTCTTTGTATGACATTTTAGACAAAACCTGACCAATTTTAAAATTGCTAAATACCGAAAATCTGGACTCGTTAATTGTGGGACGTAAAGCAGTTGCCATTGATAATACTTGCTTAGTTTGGAGCTAGATGACGTGGTGTAAAATGTCTACAAATATTTATTTATTTATTAAACATGACGTATTATCTATTATGTATTATCAATATTGCTGGATCACTGAATAAACTATATAGATATTCCTTTACAACAAAAATATAGATTAATTAAAATATAATATCCTACTATTGAATATAAAATTCTAATCGGAAAGTTCTAAATGTGTTTTTAGTTTTTTTTTCCTTTAGTCAAGACTAAAGCGATTTTGTGCATCCTAATTTAACTTATGCAATGTTTCCTCCTCTTCTATTGCCAAGACATTATTTCTTACGTAACACTATTTGCTCGCAACATTTGTTACTTTTATATTGACCATGATTCAAACAGTAAGGAAGTTTAACAAAAGCTTTATTTAATTAAACAGACCTTTAGGTGGGTATACTGCCTGTTAATTTACTGCAGCAATTTATACGATCGTTTAGTAGGGCTGTCAGTGTTGACCATAGCGCCGCGAAAAATAGTTTTCAAATCAAACAGAGGGTATAAAAAAAAATTATGGGACATGGGAGGTGATGGGTTCGATTCCCGCAGCAGGACAAGTATTTGCGCACAGAAAAAAAATTGCAACTACTTGTTTTGAGTCTGGATGTTGTGGGACCATGGTCTTCGTAGTTCTTGGATCCCTAGACACAGGAAATCCTCGTTAGGGTCCAGAATCTATGTATGTGTTCGTTAGGCGTTATTATTATTATTATTAAGTTATGATATTAAAACATTTTTCATGTTTTTATATTAATATTGTAATACTTATAGGATTACATATTTATTTTTTACTACCTGCGCCCCGCGGCTTTACCCGCGTGGTAAAATTTTTCTAAACATTCCTAATATTTTCTTTCATAAGAATCTTTTCCTGACAATAATAAATACAATAAAAAAAGAGTTAGCGAAAAATTTCCATCCGTACATGCGCGCTGCAATGACCAAATGAAATAGAGGATAATTTTTATACATAAAAATTTTTGAATTATCATAGTAATAGTTTTCAGGTACAAACGTAGTATTTCTTAGTTTGAGTTGTAAGTAGCTTTATATAGACATGGCCTTATGACAATCAACAAGTTCAAGATGTTTCAAAATAGTTACTAAATGTTTGACTATGATACCATTGGCCCGATAGCTTAGTTGATAGTGACCCTGCCTTCTGAACTGTAGGTCGTGGATTCGATTCCCACCCAGGACCAACAATTGACTGATCAACGTTTATTCGATGTCTGTATGTTAAATTGTATTCTATGTACGTGTCGGCAGGAACGGGTAGGTTGCAACCTATATAACTATAGGCCTTCAGCATGTCCACACCGCGCCGTAACAAGAATGATCCGTAGCACACCAATCGATCCCTTTATATAGCCAGATGGGTGGGGCAGCGACGACAGTTGCCGGTGTTGCCACTGTAATTAATTTAAATGCTGCCACAGGGTAAATTAAGGGTACTGCCCGCTGCACATAGAGTTTATAACAGGACGTAGTCGCCATCATACATATATAAAGATTTAATAACTAATACTAAAAACTACCTACTACAAAAAAATAAACATTTGGACTATATATTATATTATATATTATGTACATATATATTACACATAAGAAGTATCTAAGTATTATATGAGTTACTTAGTTTACATAGTACGTGCTATGATTTTAGTATGGGGTTAGATGGCGTTGTATGAAATGCCCACAAATATTTATTTATATAGACAAAATGCTAATAAAACTTCAGAAACATTTTAACTGTTTTTCTAGTGACAACCCTAACATCATTATGCCTCGAGTAGTGAAATTTTGTACCAGATTGATGAGAGGCACGTGTCTGTAGTGTTATGAAACAAGAGTAGGTACATAGAATAAATATCACTCGATGGTAGGCAGTTATAAAACAATTAGCTTACTCACTGCCCGGCGTGCACTTGCTAAAAGATACGGCATTTTACTACTGAGCAATTAAAATACCAATACTACAGCTTACATTACATTTTAGAAGCTAGCAAATTGTACGTATTTTCTAACTCAACTTTATTTGGATAAATCTAATCAGGAGCCGTGCCGTTTGTGGGCAACGTTTTTGCTACTCTGAATAATAAATAATAATAATAACGACCAACATAGATCCTAGACCCTAACTAGGATTTCCTGTGTCTAGGGACCCAGAAACTACGAGGACCATGCTCCCACAACACCCAGACTCGGAACAAGTATTTGCGCTTTTTTCTGTGCACAAATAATTAAACTGCCGCGGGAATCGAACCCGCTGCCTCCGGGTTATGAGCCGACATGCTCAGCTACCACACCACAAAGGCTGTCAAATATAATAAGAATAAATTAGAAAAATAGTCGGGTATTTACATCAGATATGAATGTTTATTACATGTACGAGTATGTTTACAAAAAAAATTCGACTGATTAGTTAATACTGAAGATAAAATAAAAGTACATTTGTATGATGCACTCACGAAGATTTCTGTCTCTTTCATAAAACTTGTAGGACTTATGCTTATAATGTTAATCTTTGAGCGCAAACAATAAACCTATGCGAGATTACTAACCGTAGAACATCCTGTAAGTTAAGGGAACAATTAAAAATAATATTCCTAGAGATGGCGCAAAACTCTACTATCGACATAACCATAAAATTAATGTTATATCAATCAATAATTACTTAAAAAAAGAGAAAACAAACTGGACGAGACCGAGCGAACTTGATCTCCTTTGCTGTTTAATGGTTCCGTGGTATCATTACGCTACGCTATTCAATCTTTGTAACTCATCTTCTTTATGCATCCATTATATTTTCATATCAATAGTAATATAAATTTATGTTCTCAAGCGGGATACAATGAGGTTGGTATTCATCTGAAATGTTTAGTGTAGATTTGTCGTTTTGGAATGAGACCACAACGCGTGCCTAGCTCGTGCCAATTTGTGAATAGCGCCGGACGCCTCGGGCAGCTTTCTTTCCTTCATTGCTAAACTTGTTAGTTGAATATCACTATGCATTGTAGAGATTATTACCACGCCGATGTCATCGATATCGATATTTTAATATCATCGATAAACGTTAGTTTCGGGCCACACTGCTTTACTGACATTTAATAAGTACTATTGTTTCTAAAATCCACGTACCTATTTCAATTATAATAGCCTCAACTATTAAAGGCATTGCTCCAATTATGCAAATAGTTTCCAGGACAGTGATTTAACAAGACTCGTTCATCTCCGCATCTCTGATACAAATCTTATATGTTTACATGATTCGATTAGAAAGCCAGGCCACGGTGACGTACGAGCTAAGGGATGCAGAAACATGCAATTGTAGGTCTAGATAGATTCTAATGATCGTTATTGAGGCTTAATTAGATTTTCAATTCATATCTATGTAATATTGCTTTCTATGGGTTTGATAAAGATTTATGAGGTATCGATAGATCGTAGCGTTTCGGTCGATAAATCATTCGTTGGTGTGAGGCATCACTAGAGAGAGACTCACGCGACGGCCACTGCCGGCGGCTACGCCTGCTTCGGTCTACCGTCGGATGGCTCATTAGAATGATTGATGTTGTGTTTGAATGCATAAATATGCGCCTACCAGCCGCACACCGTAGCTTAGTCACGAGCCTCCGACATGCGTGTAATGACACAAGCACGTGACCTGTCGCCATACTGATGATGGAACCGAGATGGTTCTTGTTTTTTGTCGTTGAATTGATGACCAGTCTATGTACGTTGTAGGCTTATCAAGCAATCAGATGCTCCATTAAAACACATGACAATGATATATAAACAAATAATCAAGTAATTTAGGCTATCCGCCCAAGATGCCGTGTCGAGTTTGGATTACGATCGTAAACCCGACTCTATAAGTAACCATTGGGCCTATCGACTTTTATAATCATTGACTTAATGATTCTTCTAATCATTGACTGAAAACATTTTTACAGTACTACAAAATTGGAACGCCGTAATTGGCTCAGATGTAGAATTAAAGGCTGATACGGAAAAATAACGTAATGTAGCTGCGTGGGTGCGCAAATGAACACTCGCATTATTATGCGCTTGTAAATTATAGTCAAATGAGCGTGATAATAATGTAATATTAAATTATTTTTGGTCAAAATAAATTGTTGAATGATGATTTAAAAAGTACGAACTCTACGCAATAATACAAAGCGCTATGCATACTAATATGCAATAGGCAAATACTACCAAAAAAACAAGTGTGCTTTAGACCACACGACTGAAGTAAAACTTCTTTAGCTCCATCTAGCGGCTGGTATAACTTTGTTTAATGTTAATGTCGCCATCTTGACAATTGTAAATTATCATTTTACCGGACCAACATAATAATATAAATTTTAAGTAATTTTTAACTTTGTTATATTGACAATGGAGATCTACGTTAACTAACAACTTTCAACTTCCGTTCGCCTCGTCACACATTAACCAGCTTACTCCCGCAGTCAAGCGTGCGTAAAGAAGTTTTAATTCATAAAGGCTTGCTTTATCCAAACTAAGAATTATACAATTACCTATTTAAACAGCTAAATGCTAATAAGTATAGCTAAACAAATACCATTGCATGAAAGGGAATTAGTTTGGACAATTACACGAGATAGTCGTGTGAGATATCGTTGAAATTAAGAGATGTGTGTCCCTCTCGTGACGTGCAGCCGCGTGCTTGCTTTCTTGAGGCTTCTGTAAGTGTATTTATGCCTGTCAACTGGCCATCTTGATGGCACGATGTTAGGGAGCTACGATTATGTAATCAAGCCATTAAGCATTTAGATGATCGTGCTGGACGTAGAGAAATATGCATTTGTGTCTTTCGTTCCTCGTTGGAGACTGTCACAAATGACAGCATGCTTAGAAGGAGTACTTTAAATACTCTTTCTTTTTGTCTCTATCAAATAATTTAAAGTTTATGAAAGAAGAGTTGGCTGCCTTAGCTAAAGATTTTACATAGATATATCTTTATAGAATGTATTATTTATAGAATATATATATCTTTATAGAATTATTGTGCTATGGACAAATCACACAAATTAATTCTATTGTATACAAGTTTTTTTTAATTGTATTTGGGCCAGCGTTTGAGACTACATCAAACCTTATTACAAAAAATTAATGAAAAAATATTCGAAGGTATTGAAACATTTTGGATATTCAGATCGTATTTACTGTATTTACTATTATAACTACTCATCAATTTTACACTTAGTCACTCACTCACTTTTACTTGTCACTCAATTTTATAAGTAGTTATAATATGAAATATTATAATATTATATATGCCAGAATTACCATACTGCTAGCATTCTAGGCACTTTTCCCCCCACCAACGGGTTATTATGAGTATTTTAGTTTTATCTATTTTAAGTTTTTAGGATATTTTTATTTTATTAAAACGTCTTTGCCGACTTATAAAATATTTCATAAACTCATTACAAAACTCATATAATAATTATATTAAGTTAGAGAAGTTACACGTCAACATTCCCAACATCAATGTTGCCCAATCCATATCGAGCTATCTCAATCATGCGATCGATAGAACTATCATATTTCCCATCCTAAAAACTAACTCGCGACCAGTTCCACATAAAGAACACACACATAGAACGCACAGAATCAATCCTCATTTATGATACATTTATTGCTTGGATATAAATCTGTGGAGCTAGCAAAAACACGCTCGGTGTTTCGTTGCGACATCAAAATCGCAACTCGTCATATGAATAATACATAAATATGATAAAATATATGATAAATATGACGTATGTTCGTGTCGTGGATGTAGCGGGAGTATTAGTTATGCATCGGGTTCGGTTACAGTAAGCTCTTTAGGAAATTCACTCGCTAGTGTTGCGATGTTTTATTCAGTACCATTTTACATATTGTTATCGTGCGATTGTACAATAGGTCTTGGCTTCCGCGATGGACTCTTTATAAGATAGCTCTGTCTGTAAAATAGAATGTAAAACTTTTATTATTACTCTATAATTGTAGTTAAAAAGAGGTTATAAATAAAACAGAATTTAGATCACCTTCTTCAGGAAGCGTATCCAAAAAGCTGGCAACATTACCTTGTAAATAGCTAGTCTGATTCATTGGCTGAGATATGCGCCAGCCTTTTGGTCAATATAGCTTTTTCTCAAATCATTATCTAAATATAGTTTTTTTGCTGCATTACCACAGACACCTGGGTCCGTGCTCTTTGTTAAATTAGTTTACATTTATTACTTTACCTTATTTATAATAATGAACATAAATACATTACGGGACTAATATAGTTTAGTTTTATTTATTAAAGTGTTCTATAAAGTAGATACTACTTCAACCGTCATATTTGAGCGTATCATATCTTCTCTTACTTGTTTAGGGTCGGTAGGTATCTGCTATATATACCATTTAGTTTCGTCCTTCATTCCTAAACTTACTCGAAAAGAATTAAATAGATAGTTTTCCTCAAAGTCCTATAAGAGGATATATGAAGACCAAAAAACAAGTGAATTTTATTTTATTGTTTTGACTCCTGAAGTAAATGGTTCTCACTAGTTCGGGAGTCTATGGGCTCATTAACTAATATACCCTTTTTATGTCAATAAATGATTATACAAGAAAAAATATCTTTGTATTTTACGAAAACTGTGTTTACATGAGTGATATTTTTATTAAGTATTATACTTATAGAATAGAATTAATAATTATTTCCTATGTACCTGTGTTCTTTGTTTATATTTGATGTGTATTTTTTATATGATTAAATGAATATTGTAACACTCCAATCGAGAGCTTCCACGACATGAAACTAGATGGCGTTCTCAACCCTTAAAACACGCAAGCGTTTCATTCATGAAGTATCACGGGCCACCTCCAAGTAATAATTTTTGTTGTACTCGTCGTCCAGGATTATAGCTGCATGAAGGTGCTTCCACCTTGTTGGGACACCATCTGAACGCCTTAATACCTGCTTCATACGAGTCACCCAATCGACCGTTTCAACCTCGTTGGGACGGCCGATCTAGTATTAGTAATACGGTCTACTCTGTTGTAATACGTTCTAATAAAACAAGCGTTCTCTCTCGAAACTCCTCTCTCTCATTTGATTCCCCGTGCGCCCTCTCTTACAATATGACTATGACTGAAAATACACGAGGGTCTTCACATTAAAAACTGGCTATAAAAGGCTGTATAAACTAGAGAGCACAGCGTAGAAAAAAAAAAACAAAAAGTAGTGGTAGTGGCTGAATTTAGCCGAGATCTCATCATAATTTGGAATTTTGGTTTTACTGTAACTGCTGCAACTTGTTGTGGATATTGTTCCTAGATGAACTCGTTCATTGTAAAAATAAATGAAAAATTACGATGAGAAAATAATAATATAATATGTGTTGACATTTCACACAGCGCCATCTAGCCCCAAACTAAGGAAAGCTTGTACTATGGGAATCAGATAACTGATACAATACTTAGATAGTTTTTGTTTGTAAATACATACATAGAATACAATATAACACCCAGACACACAACAAACACCTATGTTCATCACACAAATGTCTGTCCTGAGTGGAAATCGAACCCACAACCCACAGTTCAGAAGGCAGAGTTAGTACCAATTGAGCTATCGGGCCAGTCAAAAATAAGCAGAAGATAAGATGATTAAAGATATACTACTAAAGTGAGACAGTGCTCAGTTATAACCACCAGTTGAAAAAGAAGAATATTATCTTTGATTTCTACTTCATCTATGTTGCTCTAAAAATCTATGTTGCTCTCGACGCAACAATATTGCTTTTCATAATCGATTTTTACCAAATCGTATCCAATTATAATTACATAAGTGATTCTTGCAAAATGAATCAATTGCAATGCTATACGCAGTTCGGCAACGGTGGCAAATTGCTTTTCTGGCACAGAATAGAATAGTTCATACAATGGCCCACGACAGGGTGACGGTATATTAAAGAACAGTACATTATCTATACCGTTTTTCTCAAAGAGTATTTTACCTCTCAGGCACAATTGCAAATTCAATAATGGCACTTAAAACTGTGCATATTAGACATTCAATACGTTTTGTGTTGTCCCACATCACATCACACTATAATAATATTATAAAGGCGAAAGTTTGAATGTGTGTTTGTGTGTATGTGTGTATGTTTGTTACTCCTTCACGCTCAAACGGCTGAATGTAATTGGATGAAATCCCGGAAAAGTGAAATTTTCCCGTGGGATGAGTAAATTATTAAAATACTTTTTATCTGCGGGTGAAACCGCGGGGCGCAACTTGTCAAGTATAATTCCTATGAGATATCGGTGTGAAAAGTTCTATGAGAGGATATACGAAGATCAAAAAACAACTGAATTTTATTTTATTTCTTTGGCTCCTGACGTACACAGTGTTCTCACTAGTTCGGGAGTCTATGAACTCAAATTTCTAAGTTCCAGTGGTTTTATAATTGCTTTAGACGACTCTGTAAAGCTACGTAGAAAGAAATAAAGAAATTAAAAATTTGCTTCTCTAAAAATTGCGTAGTGGTTTTGTACAAAGATTATTTACTGACTAGTATGATAGGTACCGGCGTGCATTATGCACAGTTGATAGTTTCTGCAGAGAATAGAAACTGATCAATGTGGTTGCAGATGGTTTCTTTTAAAACCACAACCATGAGTTTCGTGTGAAATCACACTTAGGTATCTATTTATTACAATGTAAATACAACATTGTATTATATTTACTTAGATGTTGTTGTTGCGAAATAGATGTATGCATAGTTATAAAGTATTTAATAGCAATCTGTTTTTAGCCAAGCAAAGTTATACTGATATTTTTTTTACTGTTAGAATAAGTTACGATTCGTTTCCCCATGTTAATAATTTTGGGATCACACATGAGAATATTTTTGTAAAAGTGCGAAATCCCTGTTCCAGTGATTTTTAAATATGAATGATAAATGAATCAAAAATCAGCAAAATGCTTCCAAGAAGTTGATAGTTATTGAATCAAGAACATGGAAAAGGTAATTTTAATATATACTAGCGTCTTCTACCCTCTGCACTTAATATAAAAGAGATTATGTTACCGCATCTTTAAATAAAAAAAAGCCTTTATTGTCCTTATTTAAAAAAAAACTTATATTGTAACGTGAACTAAAACTAATTTAAATTATAAATGCATGTTTAGGTTTACAATAAAACAAAACTATTGGAATGGCTACGATATGGACAAGACACCCTTGCCCAAAGGTTATCCATTTAAACATTAATTACTCTAAGGCCTGTCCAAGTGTCCACGTTTCTTCCGTCTGCCATTAAATTGTCGGTATCGCGGCAATGTCCGCAGAATTACTATCGGAATTCGACACTCGATCGTCAAATGCTAGGATTACAAACACGCGTGAAGTTGAAAAACACCTATAAGCGACGTCAGGATATGGCTCAGACAATCTTATTAGTAGGAAAAAGAAACAATTTTTATCGTAAGGTGGTGTATATAATTTTCAAAGAACAAATCAATCAATTCTTCAGTAACAATTTAAACTAAATTCATTAAAAATATTACAAAAAGGCGCGTCGCCTACAACAGACATGGTTCAACGTTTTGAAGATTAGCCCAAATAATACGTAGTTAGTTGTGACTCGCTTGAATTGAACAAAAGTGGTATTTAGTACAGAGCGCTACTGTATTTCGGAGTAAGCCGTGTGTTCCACTTGTTTTTATAAAAGCAGCAGTTGTAAAACCAAGCCTACAGATTGCTAAAAATTCTTAGGCAAGAGCCTAAACGAGAATAAAAAGGGAAGATACGTTAACCGTTTTTTTTTCATCAGACTATATAGCATTTGACCGCATCTGTCAACTGAGGAAGTGATGATGCGATTTCCATTCACTCTTCTCTTGAACACGCTTGGATTAAGGAAACAGTTGGTTAAGCACAAGCCGTGAATCTGTTTATCCAGTGGGGTAATGATGAAAGGAGAATAAGCATCAAGGCCTGTAAGATACCTACCGATCACTTTACATTGATAAATTATTAGAAACTAAGCAAAAGGATCACTATTCCCAAATTTTTAAAACAAAATTTAATTTCGTGTGCATAAACAAATTAAACTACAGAAATTTGACCTTTCAAATTATTAAAGTGGCTGGATACAATTTTGATTAAATGAGTAATACGTTAGTCAGTTAATTAGCCAGAAGACGTCCGCTACTGACATAGGCTTCCTGCATTAGTGGTAAGGGGTTGCCATAGTCACCACGCTTGGCAGACCTCTTGGTTATAGCATTGTAAAATGATGCAGACCGAGCTCTTACGGCACCTATGAAAAGAAAAAGGTGGTCCTATTGTCACGCCAGGACAACACAGTGAAAACATTTGTAAAGGCAGCAAAATGGTACGGCAAATATCGAGAGTGGCCCCAGCATCACTAAAGTCACACGGCGGGGTGTTTTGTGGCTAAGTTATAATTATTTATGACTGGTTTTGATTCAGGAATTTATAGAAATAAGTTCATAGGAATGCATGATCCAGATCACTCAAAGCCAAGTTGTATATATGAGAAAAGGCATGCAGTACTTAGTTTTATTATCGGGGAGTTATGAGAGCTATGTGAGGTTGTGGTACAGCGCTTACTATGTAACGGCATTATGATCAACTGTTTATGAATATTGAATAGCAATAAAAAATCTCGATATTGGATTTTAATTTTATGTTTAGTGCTGGCCGTATACGCTAATATTAAATTTAAAATATACCAACAATTATTCTCTTTTCAAACAGCAGACGTTTAGGTTTTGTTTTTTTTTTAACAGTAAGATTGTGAACAGGAACGTATACGGTTTTAGGTATATCATTTGTATCTTCCTTATACTCGTACCATAGAATTTGATACAAAAAAAACTCTAGTGCTCACCCCGAGCAGAGAATGTCAAGTATGAATCAACAACATCGTAAGAACTGGTACGGGGATTGATTTTATCAAAGGCAAAAAATCACTAATACATAGTGTCTTGACAATATTTAAAAGTATTAATATTTTCGAAGGTTTATCACTTTGATGACTTGAGATAGGTAAATATGATATAAAGGCTAACAAAATATTATATATAAAAAATAAACATTGACAAACAAATGTGTTTACAATCATATTATAATGATATTAAGATAAACTACAAAAACAAATTTAACTACCACATATTGCGATGTGCACCAAAAAATAAAAACGAATCCAACCGTTACTTTTTATATATATACTCATTATATTTTGTATACTTGTAGTTGTAGTACTTACTGTGTTCATTGTAGGTGTAATAGGCATTTACCTACTCGCTGTTCGCTGACGATAGATCAGTGAAACCGAGCACGTAACGTTGACCAAATGAAAAACTGTATCACCGTAGAAAATAGCGGGATGTTATGGAGAGTGAAAACGAGCCGTGGGCAACTGGATCGGCCACTCCACCAAGAGCTCAACCACATCACTGTATTTTAACAACAAATTGTAGACAGGGAGGTCTAGTAGAACTGGCCGCTATTCATGTTTATCAAAGTGTATCAATATGTCTATTATTTCGATACGTGAGTGAAGCCCCAAGCAATCCAAGGGTGTTATTCAGCCAGCAATCGATGTAAGTAATTTTGTTTACTTTGTAAACCTACATAGCATTCACACAGAAATCTAAGGAATGCATATCAAAGGAAACTTGATTATAAGTTAATACTAGGAGTGATATATTTGCTAATTAATAGGGAAGTTAATGTTTTAATTGCACGTTCATTACTGCTTGCATTGTATGATGGAGCTTTTTTTTTTTTAATGTTTTGGCTCCACACTTTTGTGTATTTAGCCAGTGTCAAGTAATTGATAATTCATCAAGTTAATAATATTTCACGCAAATACGTGTCAAGTCACAGTCGAAGTCGTCAAGTCAAGTCATAGTCTAGTCAAAGTCATACTCCTAGTAAAGTGGTGGCAACTTTACTCGAAGTTTCTATGGAGTTTTGGAAACAACACGAAAAGAAACGTTTCACCATAATTAGGTATACCATTTTCCCATACTCACGCCTGTAATCCAGCAGTTAACGAATAGAATGCCACCAATTTTATGCACTAACACTGAAAATAACACAAGTTTTGGAAAATAATACAATGCGGTGACGCAATCTTTTTCGCTTTCCCCCCAAAACTCCTTTTGTTTATTTGCTGGCTCGCCCTTCCGTATGGGTTATACGTTAGGTAATATGTGCTTTACGGCTACTTTTACATACCTATGTTTAATAATAATAACAACGCCCAACGATCACATACATAGATCCTGGACCCTAACTAGGATTCCCTGTGTCTAGGCACCCAGGAACTACAAGGACCATGGACCCACAACACCCAGACACATACAAATACTTGTCCTGTCGTGGGAATCGAACCCGCCAGCTCCGGGTTATAAGCCAACCTGCTCAACTGCCACACCACAGAAACTGTCAAATACATTATCTGGGCCCGTATCGTGAGCTCTTAGCGCTAGCCTGAACTGAATCGCTTTGACTTTCGTCTTGCTCTCTCAGCTAGAGAAAAAGTGAGACAAAAGTCAAAGCGATTGAGTTTAAACTCGCGCTAAAAGTTCACGGTACGGGCCCAGCTCAAATAGCTATTTTTAATCTATCAGTAACGTCAAAACCTCTGCAAAAAGTGTACAATTTAGCCGCCACCGTTAGTCCCGTATCTTGTAAGAAACGAAGCCTTCAGGTAATTTAAACATTTTTAACGCTGCAGGGCTAACCACAGAAGAAGAAAGGTTGATAATATCCACTAGCGGGATTTTTAGGTTCATAAATTACGCCATACGTAAGAGGGGGTATATCACCTTTTTACCATGTGATAAAATGCAGTAAAAGAATATACCTACAGTAAACTTGTCAAAAATTTTATACTTCTACCGAACAACCTTACAAAGCAGTCTATCGGATATATAATAGGTATATTATGTATGGCTTATAATAACAATAAATTGTCCAATGTTTATTTCAACTTGGATGGATAAGTGATTCAGTCAAAAATCTCGACCAGTGGATTAATATGAAAATCTCGACCGGTGGATTAACATCCACTGATCGAGATTTTCGACTGAATCTCTCATCCAAAAAAGTTGTAATAAATCCACTGGTCGAGATTTTTAACTATTTCTATCTGTGTGCTAGCCTAGTAGTTGTAATTATGAAAACTACTTACGTGTGTAACTATTCGAAAATCTTACAAAAATAAAATAAACAATTAGCCTCCAAAGCCACCCGTACCAACGTGAATAATGTTTTATTTTATACGTCCAAGAAACGCGGGGCATCCGTGTCTTCCGAGCCTCATTAAGGTGGCATCTGCTCTCGTTTCGCAACTTACCGTCCATCCTACCAGTTTGGATTCCCGTTACACTTCTGAAACAAGGCGTGCGTGTAGCCGGCCAAATAAATTGAATAAAGTCAAGATAAATTCAAGAATTTGTTACCCTTTTGATTCCCGTCGCTTAAAGAGTTTTATAAACCAATCGAATCAATTACAATTATTATTACTGTGTGGAGTATGATCATAAAGACCTATAAATATCAAACTAATGGAAAGTAGGTAGGTACTCGGACAGATTTAATTTTTTTAGGTATGTACTCTCAAGGGTTGGGTACGGCTCATTAATCTGTCCATCAGATTTCGTAAAATATTTTTTTTTAATGTTAGTGAATAATGTGACGAGCTAGTCGGTCACCTGATGTTAAGCGACACGGCTGCCCATAACAGAACAGTGTCACTCGGAACTCCAAAATATAAAGTTTCGCGTGACAATGCACTGCGCACATCATCCTGAGACATCAGCACAGTCTGGTAATAAGATTACTCGACTGTGAGATCAGATCATAAAGTCCCATTTGCCCAGTAATTTCATTAGCTACAGTGCCTTTCAAACCGGAACACAGTAGTGCTTGCTTAGTAAGATAGTAAGACAGTAGTAGTAGTAGTAGTAGTAGATTAGTAGGATAGTGAGATTAGTGTTGTTCATGGGATTAGTAGGATTAGTAGGATAGTAGGAGAGTAGGGTTAGTGGTATATATGGGATTTATGGGATTCTTAGGATTAGTAGGATAGTAGAATAGTAGGGTAGAAAGGTTAGTAGAATAGTAGGATTAGCGAAATTAGTTGAATGAATGGGATTAGTGGGATTACTAGGGTATTAGGAAGTGAAATACAATTGAAATATTTATATCCTTTAATTATGCCCTTTTTCAAACATTATTATAGGGATAACTTTAGCATCTAATAGCATCCAACCATCTAATAGAATTGCAAACGGATGCGTCGCGTTTTACGAAAGTGACATTATGCAGTACGTGACCTGCAGCCAAGTGATTGGATCCAAGCCTAAAATGGTGTTCGGCAACGTAGCAGCATTAAAACCGCAAATGCCTCATTTTTTATGCGAAATATAATCACTAATAAGCTGTTCGCAAGTTTGCAGATTAGTTTTAGACGTCGCATTAAAAAGTCGAAGGTAATAATGGACCGAAACGGAAAACTGGCCGCGCCCGCGTTGAATTTATAATTCTCTGATTGAGGACTCGATCAGTCGGTACATCTAGATGGCGGTGGCGGGGTTCCGTACAAAATGAAATGTTGAAGCTGATGTTCATGCCAAAGAGTATAATGAATACACTACTGTTCCTATTGATGTTAACGACATTTTTGTTATTTTAATACAACCATAAATAAAAACGGCAAAAAAAAGTTGAAATAATTTTTGTCATTGTAAAAGTAATAGGCGATATAATGTCAAAACAATGTCAAGCCAAGTCAAAGCGGTACCTGATCCAGAAGGGCTAGACTGATCCGGTGATCCTAGCGCAGCCGAGACTACGGCTACTATTGGATCGTCCGGGTCACTCAAGACGTGTCGCGGGCGGCGACGACGGTGTGAGGGCTGACATAAATAGACTAAATAAATGCGTACATTTATTTTGGATCAATAAACTACAGATTACTTTATTTGATAAATGAGATTTTTTTTCAGTTGGTTACTTTAAAATAACTACGGTGTGGCAAAAATACTTACCAACTGTTTAAAAAAAAAAATATATAAAAAAAACTGTTTCATAATAAACCATGATAAATAGGACTACGTTGGCACAATGGATCCAGTTTCAATCTAAAACACGCACGTATTAATATTGTAAGTCGCTTTATAGTTTTCAATGGAACCCTAGTTTTGAAGACCGGTTGACGGCTCAGCGTCAGGTACTCTGCTTACAGCATATATAATTTAGTAATACTGGATGATATTATGCACAATAGTGGCGACTCTTATCGTCACAGCTACCGTGTAATTACCGATGTTTGCGCACTTATTATCGATACCGCCCTACTTCGGTAGCCCTGATGAGTTAAATAATGCATTTATAACTAGGACCATATGAGATAGACTGCAAAACTTCCCGCTACACGTGTTCCTCACGTTTTCGCTGGCATGATTCTGGATGAATGGCATCAGAATACATTTATAACAAATAACGTTTTTATACATAGCTGATGTTAAAATTGACGACTAAATTAGCAAATTCCTTTTCTGATCACATCAGTACACGACGCTAATTTGACGTCATTCTCACGAAACGTGTCTATCTCTTGTCAGACTAATCAAATGAATATGGTGGCTGCAATGTTATCGTAAATACCTACATAACGTTTTTATCCAATTTATGATGCTCGAATATCAAGTACCATCAAAATTAACCTGAAGCTGTGGAGTGTAGGCAAAATGAACCGTAATGGAATTCTTTCGAGCATATTCTAAACTCAGACTAGTATAATGTAGACTCAACGCTCACAATAGGAAATTGAAGCCAAAAGGAATACACAACCAAAAATACGACCATATTGGCCGAATCCGTTTTGGTTTCTAGAAAATCAGGAGCTTACGTGTTATCGTTAGTCTGTAATTAGACAGATTTCGTGCCTATTAGACGTTATTTCTTGCAGCTAGTTTATTTAGTAAAATGGTATGATTTTTCTTATTTCTTATTTCTTTTTCTCATTTAAAAAAGCGTGGAACTGAGAGACTTTGTTTCTCCGTAACTGTTCACAAACGCATTGGAGAACGTTTTCAAGCTCTTGGGCTGGAAAGGATCCGGCATCTGCATAAATGGCGAGTACATCGCTAACCTTCGTTTTGTCGATAATATAGTCATAATGGCAGTCGCTCGAGGATCTTAGCAACATGCTCAACGACTATGTGAGACGAGATATGTCTACCTAAGACCAATTAAGTAAGTCTTCGAAACTTCGACAAAGAGGTTGCATGAATAATCCAACTCGACTGGGCAGCGTTCGGGAAGTTTTGACCTATCTTTTCGTATAAAATACCACAGAGCCTGTACCGCAATCAGTGTGTGTTGCCAGAGCACTGAGACGTAGTTTCTTACTGTTGGTCTTATTGTGTATGTGATCATTGGGCGTTATTATTATTATTAGTAAGCTCAAGGTCAAGCAAAGTTGAGAGTTATGCTCGGTGTTTACCTGCGAGATAAGATCCGAAATAAGGAGAACTGCTGGAAAACTAAAGTGACCGATATACTTAGTACTTAGAATTAACAACTTAAGTGGCGCTCTGTGGAGGAGGCTGTTCAGGAGTGGACTTCTTCCGGCTGTTGATCATGTGACGATGATTTATTTTTGCCTTTCTTTTTTCGTTCCAAACGCTGAGTCTATATTATTATTGTTCTTTTAATCTGAGACCCCAAATTATTCCGATAATTATAGAGATGCCGCCTCGGGCATCGTCGGGCGCCTAATTTGTTTATTACGATTTATGGACGTAAAATCTTTTAATAAGCTTTATCAATCGAGTTATCACATCATTTAAATGTATCATACTCTGAGATTTGAGACATGAATATGAGTTTTTAATCTACCTCTTGAGAATAAGATAAACTACATAAGAATTTATATAAATTTTCTATATATTTTAACCTACGTCCCTATTTTATAAGTTCTTTATTTACTTACTTTAAATGTTTATTAGAAGATCATTGGTTCATCTTTTGGCACAGGAACTCTTTAATTTTCCGGGATGAAAAGAATCTTATATTCTGTACTTATCTATACAATGATACGAAATAATTTTTATATGGTTAGTACAACTATCTCGCTAAGTCTCCTTAATTTTTAATTTCCTAATGCACATTATTTTATCGATTTATTAAAGCGTATATCGGCCGACCATCAACTCGCCAGGTGGTGGCGGTGGTATGGGTGGTGATGCAAACATTTTATTACTTTAAGTTGCTTTGTCCGTTACTATTTTTGCATTGATTTTGTAAGAAGAATTTTATTATAAAGAAGAATTTAAATCAGGTTCATGCGTGCAAACCGGTGCATAACTACCAAATCCATAAATGTCAGGTAACATACGAAGGTATACCTATTTTCACGAGTGATTTTCGTTACATAAGAACGATCGCGTGTCGAAGGTGTCGGTGTTAAACATAAGGTACAAGTTCCTTTTGACGTTAACAGTTTCAGACACTAATTGTGGAAAATACTTCTTTAACAACGTGCATTTTATTTACTTTAACATTTCTCGGCAGAAAGATGATTAGTCAATAAAAAAAAATTTACAATTATTTTTTACGGTCTTGCAAAGTTATCATTATTATTGACTATTATTATACATTATTATATATAGTATTATTATTATACATTATTATTTATATTATTATTGACCCGGGCGTGTTCAAGAGAAGAGTGAATAGGTATTTACTTGGCTAGCATGCTACACCTTCGATCGCATCGTCACTTCCCATCAGGTGAGAGCGTGGTCAAATGCTAGACAAGTTTGAAGTAAAAAAAAAAAATCATTCAGGCTCTATTTATTCAGGCAGCCGATCAAAATAGCGTTCTCTACTTTGATCGCCTACTTGCGTTCTGCATGCAACGGGTCCCCACGGTTTTGAGCATGGGGTTATCACGGAATTTTGGTTGAAAAATTTCATTCTCAATTTGAAAATTTTCCATAGAAACTATGCATATTGAATAATATAAGATGCATATTTAAACTTTCATATCCATACAAATTTGTGTTGGGAAAACGAAAAGGATCGCGTCACCGCATTGTATTATTTTCCGAAACTTTTGTTATTTTCAGTGTTAGTGCATAAAATTGGTGGCTTTTATTCGTTAAGTGCTGGATTACAGGCATGAGTGTGGGAAAGTGGTATAATGATGGTGAAACGTTTCTTTTCGTGTTGTTTCCAACACTACATAGAAGCTTCTGGTAAAGTTGCCAAGACTTTACTAGGAGTATGACCTGACTAGACTAGACTATGATTTGACTTGAGGACTTGGACTGTGACTTAACTTGACACGCACACACACACATATATGTATTGTTAGTAAAGCCTTTTTCGTATAGTATTTAAATTCAAATAATTTATGTTCTATGTCCTTTTGATACCTGCCTTTTGTACGTCACTTGAATATAAAACTTTACAGCATATACCAGGTTGTTTTATATTTTATCTTTTATTCTCTAATATTTACATATTATATTATTCTCGCCACTTCCACATTCTCTCACGAGAAACGTAACCCTAATAATGGTTATGGGCCCAGAACGGAAGGCGAAAAATATAATATTGTAGTGAGTGTCATTGCTGAAAAATAATTTTCTATATAAAGATTGTGCTGAAGGAAACATTGAGAGCTGAGGTAATTTTATTGAATAGTTAAAATGGCTACAACAAGAATTATTGAAGTTTTAACCAGAGAAAATTACGAGAGCTGGCGAGTACAAGCAGAGGCTTTACTGATCAAGAATGATGCGTTTGGGTATGTGGATGGTAGTAAACAAAAACCAATGGAGGAAAGAGCAGCGCAGGCGTGGATTGTTGGAGATTCCAAGGCAAGAGCTGACTTAATCCTGAGTATGTCTCCTGGTGAGTTACGGCATGTAAGAGGGTGCAAAACGTCCAGAGAGGTATGGTTAAAGCTAGAATCCATATATGCATCAAAAGGACCAGCGAAAAAGGCTACTTTGTTGAAAAGGTTGACGATGATGAGATTCACCGAGCCTGGCGACTTTTATGATCATATTTCAACATTTTTTGATATAAAGGATAAACTGAGTGCAATGGATGTGGAGATTCATGATGACCTATTTTCGATAATGTTGCTCTATAGTCTTCCTACAGAGTTTGACAATTTCCGATGTGCAATAGAGTCTCGAGACGAAATTCCGAATCCTGAAACTCTAAAGATCAAAATCGTTGAAGAATACTGTTCGAGGCACAACTCTGAAGAAAAATCAATTATCGCAAAAGAGAATTTAAGAAAAAAGAAGTTTAATAAACAACGGGAAACATTCAAGTTTAAATGTTTCAAATGCCATAAAGTTGGACATAAAGCATCAGAATGCACGGAAAACAAAGAAAAAGATTCTGCAAAGTACGTTGTTGATAGTGATACATGTAAAACATCTTTTGATACCAGTTTTGATTTTTTTAATTATGTTACAGATCAATGTAATGGTGTGTACAACGGGAAAGGAAACTGGATCTTAGATAGCGGGTGTACATCACATCTATGTAAGGACGTAAACAAGTTTGTGGAGGGTTTGTTACCGTCATGGAGTCAATTAAATTTAGCTTCCAACTTGACCACAAAAGTTGAAGGTGAAGGTATGGTCACGCTGTCTGCATGTAAAGGTGAATCCAAAACAAATGTTCAATTGCCAGACACATTGTACGTTCCTGATCTGCGATGTAACCTAATTTCAGTGGCAAGGATTACAGATAAAGGTTGTACTGTAATGTTTACTAAGGATGAGGCCATAGTGAAAAATTGCCATGGGGAAATTGTCGTAGTTGCGGATCGTAAGAGTAATTTATATTACGTTAGGGAACAGAATGAATCTGCATCAGTGGTATCAGAGGAAAATGTGTGGTTGTGGCATAAACGAATGGGACACTTGAATGCAAGGGATTTATTGAGAGTTTTGACCAAAGCTGGTATAAAAACTCAGAGGATAAATGAGCGTGAGCTGTATGATTGTGACGTGTGTGCGAGAGGGACGACTTTAAGAAAGAACTATGCAAAGAGTTTGAACTAAAAGACTTTGGACAGGCCGAATATATTCTAGGTATTGACATTGTCAGAGACAAAGGTGTCATTACGTTGTCACAAACTAAATATATTTGGAAATTATTACAAGATTTTGGAATGGAAAAATGTAAAGAATGTTGCAATTCCATTGTGTCCGAATGAAAAATTAATATACTCTAAAAGTGAAATTAATGCGCCTGTTGTGAATAATACACAAGGATACAGGGAGCTCATAGGAAGCTTGATGTACTTGGCAACAGGAAGTCGACCAGATATAATGAATTGTGTGGTAAAGTTAGCACAATTCAATGAAAATCCGAATGAAATGAGTTGGAATTTCGCAAAGCGTGTGTTGCGATATTTGAAGAGAACACAGAATTACGGTCTTTCGTTTAAAAAGACTGGCGGTGCGTGCGTTTCGTGGAAATCACAGAAACAAAGGTGTGTTTCTACTTCGTCTTGTGAGTCAGAATACGTGAGCCTATCACAATGTATGAAAGAAGCGGTTTATCTGAATAGTCTGCTTACTGAAATTGGGTTACTCAGGTATGCTAGAATTACTTTATATGCAGACAATCAGGGTGCTATTGCGCTAGCTAAGGATCCAGTTCTCCATTCTCGTTGTAAGCACATAGATATAAGATACCATTTTATTAGAGATGTGTTAAAGAATAATAAGGACATTTCTTTACGATACATTTCTACAAATGATATATGACGGCTGATATATTAACGAAAGCCTTGCCTAGATGTAAACATTATAAATGCATGATAGGATTAGGGCTTCAAGATAATATATGTATAACTTAAGGGGGTATGTTGACTAGGCCTTGAGAGCATAAATTAAGGGGGCGTGTTAGTAAAGCCTTTTTCGTATAGTATTTAAATTCAAATAATTTATGTTCTATGTCCTTTTGATACCTGCCTTTTGTACGTCACTTGAATATAAAACTTTACAGCATATACCAGGTTGTTTTATATTTTATCTTTTATTCTCTAATATTTACATATTATATTATTCTCGCCACTTCCACATTCTCTCACGAGAAACGTAACCCTAATATGTATAATATGAATTATCTTGAGAAATTAAAAATTACTTGACACTGGCTAAATACACAAAGTTTGGAGCCAAAACAAAAAAAAGTGTTTCTATCGGCTGCAGTCAAGTTACGTGATCGCCTAGCAGGTCATCAGTCACTTACTATTAATGCAATTTATTTCAATTTGATTGATCAAAAAAGCGATCATTAAATAAGCAGAGCATTCCACCTCATTCAGGAGGGCAAACAAAATATAGCAGTTAAATAACAAATATTGGAAGAAAGCTTCACAAATCTTAAACTTCAATTAGAAATACAACAATCTATGATGGCTTACTCATAGTGAGAGGATACAATTGAAGGAGTCAGTGAAACGCGACGTTGCGTCACTCGTTTTTTTGACAAGAGTGGGTGCTCTAGGCCTGTTTCCTCATCGACCTTGCTTTCCGTTAATTAGCCACGTCGCTGGGCACAGGTGATGGATCGGTCACCTGTTCGGATCGTAGACGCTTGATAAATGGAAGCGACTGATCAGCGTTCAACAAATATCTCTCTTCTTCTTCTTATTTAAGAGTCCAGCTCTTGTCGGTGCAGTAATCGCCATCGTTCTCGGTCTTCGGCCAACTTTTGAACCTCCCTGTACATGACATCTATTTTTTCTTTTATTTTACCTGTATAAGCCCTTCTAGGTCTCCCTCTTCCTCTCTTCCCTTCTATCTTTCCTTCTATGATGCTTTTCATAAGATTGTCATGTCGTATAAGGTGGCCAAACATTTTTCCTCTTCTCGCTTCTAAATATCTCTAACAGTATCAAAATAAGTTACTGTTCTTTTATTTTCAAACTCAAGTGACATAGTGGTATGTAACATGAGTTTGAAAATAGAAGACTAAATAAGAACAGGCAAGAGCTTTGGAAGGATTATTCAAAACTGTTCACACAGTTGATGGCCTCTGTGGTGTCGTGGTTGAGCAGGTCGGCTCATAGCCAGGAGGTGGTGGGTTCAATTCCTGCGACATGACACGTATTTGTGCACATAAAAAAAGCGCAAATACTTGTTCTGTGTTTTGGTGTTGTGGGACCATGATCCTCGTCCCTCATGGGTCTCTAGATACAGTTAATCCTAGTTAGGGTCCAGGATCTAATTATGTCATCGTTATTATTATTATTACAGTGCAATAGGGTATAGAAATTCACCTTATGTTTTATTTATACACAGATATCATTTTTAACTTTTTTATTTTAGTGTTATGTTTGGACTTCATTGCATTCGGCTGGTGTACGTGTAATTTGTTTGGATCTGTTTACTATTGTCGATTCGAAGATAACCATTTACAATTTGTTGTTCTCATTTAAGCAATTTGATTTATTTTTATTTTGCTATAGCGTGATATCAGGTTTTTTTTTTCTTTTCTTTTTTTTATGTTAAGGAATGACGTGACGAGCTAGCCGTTCGCCTGGTGTTAAACGACACGGCTGCCCATATCAGCTGCAGTGTCACTCGGAACTCTAAAGTATAGAGGTTCGCGTGACACTGCACTGCGCACGTCATCCAGAGACATCATCACAATCTAGTAATAAGATTATTAAACTGTGAGATCAGTTCATTAAGTCTCATTTGCCCAGTAATTTCACTAGCTACAGTGCCCTTCAAACCGGAACACAGCAGTGCTTGCGCACTACTGCTTGGCGGCAGAATAACTGGCAAAGCGGTGGTACCTACCTAGACGAACTTTGCAGTAAAGTCCTACCACCTAGTATAAAAAAAATACAGGTTAAGGAAAATGGGACATAAAACTTTATAATGTGTGTATAATAAGAAAATGATTTACTTGGATCCATAAAAATGGGAGCTCTAACACAGTGAAATAATGATAAATAGTTTAAAATGTGTCGATAAAATTTACATTTTTAAATTTCGAAAAGCATAACTTTATTTTAAATTCTATAAACGAGTAGGTATTTTAATTGGCATAAGGAAATAATGACCTCTATATATTTTAAACTCCTGATTATGTTAATAACGAAATTCTGTTACGTCATTTTTAATTAACTTCGCCATTTTTGATCATATTTTATTGTCGTTTCCATATCCGAGAACATATTTTATATCTTGAGTACATGTCACCGCAGCGTTCTCAAAATCACGCCACTGACCACAGACAGGTCGATTTCAATGGTTAAATCTTATCTACTCGATTGTACTCGGCAGGAAAGTGCTCTAAGGCGATATTACAAAATTGTGCTGACCGATTTTTGTTGATGTTTGGACAAAAGTTTCGTCTTTTACATTGTATAGCACGCCTTTAGCCTAGACTATATTAACTCATATCATACATGTTGGGGGCGCTCTTGTTGTATGTGTAAAGATACCATGTATGTTGTTAAATTTTACGTTAATTATTATCTATACATATAAAATTCAAAGTTCTGACTGACTGACTTTACTTCAACGCATAGCGTAAACCGCTGGTCCTAGAGACTTGAAATTTGGAGGGTGTGTTCTTTGTATTGTGTAGGTATCCAGTAAAAAAGGATTTTTCAAAACTCTACCGCCAAGAGGTTGAAATGAGTAGTTGAATTATCTATTAAAAAAATCTTCGTCGTTTCCTATTCCACGCGGGTGAAGCTAGTCACACTAATATTATAAAGGCGAAAGTTTGTATGTGTGTATGTTTGTTATTTCCTCACGCTCAAACAGCTGAATGGTTTTGGATGAAATTCGATACCATGATAATAACATATAGGCTACATTTTATCCCGGAAAAGTGAAATGTTCCCGTGAGATGAGCAAATAATTAAAATACTTTTTATCCGCGGGTGAAACCGCGGGGCGCAACTAGTGTTAAATAAAGTGAAACGATGTAGTCTGAGCAACTGTTTATTGCCAACTCACTTATAAAATATAAATGTTACAGGGATGTGCTCGGGTGCCCGATACCGCCTATTCAGCTAAACGTTTTATACTTATTTAAGGAATAATGTACGTAGCTCGTATATGCTCTCGACAGACTAGAAAACAAAACTAAAC
The DNA here is from genome assembly GCA_905220475.3 of Ennomos fuscantarius. Lineage (NCBI taxonomy): Eukaryota > Metazoa > Arthropoda > Insecta > Lepidoptera > Geometridae > Ennomos > Ennomos fuscantarius. The sequence continues at coordinate 8,552,522 of HG992039.1, forward strand.
ACTACGGCTAGCTCTTCGATACCGATCGGAGAGCTAGCCGTGTAGACCGTGTTGCGGTACGAGCGAAGTTTGACGCTATCGATGTCTTCAGCCGCTGTGTTGTCCATAAGAACTATTCCTGATCATTTGATGAGCAGATCATTTGCACTGGTCCAACGCTACTTTTTTCTTGGCTACAATTAAAAGATAGACGGGCGGTCTTTCGATTATGGATCTTATTGTTCCAAGGTTTAAAGTAAGGTTTGACAGTGAAACAACACTACTACACGTCTTATTTTTATTTAGCATCAGATGAACGACTAGCTCGTCACGTAATTAATTTAAATCAATATTGTAGTACATAGTTAATTTTAGTTTAGACTTAATTTAGTTTTATACACTTATTATTTTTATTATTATGTCCATTAATTTCATTCACAATTCTAACTTGCCCATTTACCATAGTATACAGTATACGGTACAATGAGAATATAAATTGAAGTTTATGTTAATATTGTTGTACACAAGTGAAGGTAGGGCTCGACGTTATCAAAGCACGCTACGCCTAGATTTTGTAATGTCCTATCGCGGCTATTACAGTTCACTTTTACTATACCTAACCTTTCATATTGTAATGCGCTTAGTAATAATGTTTAATTAAATACAGTTACACATTCAAATCTGGGCTCACGTTCAAGATATTTACAGATTTTTCGAAGTGCATAAAGTACTTGCAGATATTTTTGACATTGAAAAAAAAAAAAACAGAAATAGTGGTGTCAAGTCAACCAGAAATAAATGGATCGAGTGAAAACTAAGACCCATCTATTTGAACAAGCGACCATGCTTGACATTCTTAGATCGACACCATTTTTATATTACACGCAATCACTATTCCAATTATGTGCAAAAGTGTATCACAAAAACAGTGTAACGAAAGCGACCGCAAAAGCCTAGAATCAGCAAAGGTTGTTTTTCAATAAGCAATAAATATTGCGTTGCAACGGTGGCAGGCGCACGCGCCGCTCGGTAACAAGCTGCCCGCGCCGTGCCATCGTTGCGCAACTGCCCCACCCTGCTGTGGCACTTCTAGCCGCTAGCTGGCCCAAGGCACGAGCTGTTTATTGTAAACAGTAATTAAATTCAAAATGTAAAGAACCCTACTTGGTGGGTGGAATTTAAGGTGGACTTTTCTGGAAATTTTGTCTAGGTAAGTATCACCGCTTTGCCAGTTGGCAGCATGCAGTATAGGGCACTATAATTAGTGAAATTACTGGGAAAATAAGACTTTATAACCTAATCTCACAGTCTAGTAATCTTACTGCTGGGCTATGTTGATGTCTCAGGATGACGAGCGTAGTGCAGTGTCACGCGAAACCCATATTTTAGAGTTTCGAATGATATTGCAACTTATATGGGCAGTCGAGTCGCTTAACATCAGGCGAACGACTTGCTCATCACGTCATTACTTAACATAAAAAAACACCGATGCAATGTTAAAAATAATAATTCGCCATTTTGTGGTGGTGACCATCTTGGATTTGAAATTGGTCATAATGTATTATAGTATTTTACTAATCAAGATCTTTCATTTGATATAATGAGAAGTTGTAAAAAAAAATCCGCCATTTTGTGGCGACGGTAGTCATCTTCGACAGGTTTTCATAAAACATAGCTAAGAGCACTCCCGACTAATTCACCTTTCAAATAATAAAAAAAAATATCGGTTGATCCATTCGGGAGCTACAATGCCACAGACAGATACACACAGTCACGTTAAACTTATAAGACCCCGTCGTTTTTACGTCGGGCGTTAATAAAACCAGAAGCACCTCTTAAACTTCTGTCTATTCTTTAATATACATCGTAGCTTTTCACTTTCCACCACGACTGATCAGTTTTTTGGCTCAGCTCTCTGACTCACGCGGCCATCCAATCACACGCCAAACAGTGCTACTCAGAGAAAACGTTTCATCCAATTTAATTTAAAAATAAATTAATTAATTCACAACTTTTTTGATTATGATCATAAGCACACTGTAGTCTAATTGTTGTGGGAGAAATTTAAATTAAAAAAAAACGAGTATAAGTAAAGTTTTTTTTAATAGGTTTGCGTAAATGACGTCTACTGCTCTTAATTTTCTGCTGATATCGCTTCAATACAGTAACTTATGCCAGCTCCTAAGTGATACCGTTCTTGTCCAACTTTAGTATTCACAATAGAAACCTACTACACTATTAAACGTTAAACTATGCACTTTCCACATCTATTCCGTACCTAGTATTACGTGTCTAACAAAAACCATTCTCTAACTGGTCATCTATTGTCGATGACAAAAAAAAATAGATCACAATATGTCCTTCAATATGTCTTACCTTTCTAATTCTCGGTGTTACAATAACAAAAACGAGATTCTGTGCGCAGATAACGTCTTATTCATTAAGTTTGATAATTATTTCGGTTTGGGCGGGTTGAATATAACCTAATTTATTTTATTGATGGCCAAAGGTCAGTTGAATTGTTGTGTAGGCCTTCGATTGATAGTATCTGGCCAGTAGCAAGTACGCAGTAGATTGTATAACATGCAGTAGGTTTTTTTTTTGTTTTGGTATAGCTCCACACTTTTGTGTATTTAGCCAGTGTCAAGTAATTGATAATTTTTCGAGTTAAGTAACATATATGTATGTCAAGTTAAGTCAAGTCACAGTCCAAGTCATCAAGTCAAGTCATAGTCTAATCTAGTCAAGTCATACTCCTAGTAAAGTGGTGGCCACTTTACCAGAAGCTTCTACGGAGTTTTGGAAACAACACGAAAATATACGTTTCACCATCACTATACCACTTTCCCACACTCATGCCTGTAATCCAGCACTTAACGAATAAAATGCCACCAATTTTATGCACTAACACTGAAAATAACACAAGTTTTGGAAAATAATACAATGCGGTGACACGATCTTTAAGTTTTCCCGCCAAAACTTCTGCAGTAGGTTTCGGTAATTTTTGATTGATATTAACTCTGTGCTCATCTGGGCAGAGGAGTTTATGTTATCTGTGTAGGTGACAGATCTTTATCGGATGTCCTATTATTTATAATTTGACACTTTTATTTCCTCCTGCAGTACATGATTTAGTGGCAAATTATTCCATAAATGATATTTATAGGTGTGACAAATGTTAGATATACTTAGTAAGAGTGGGATGAACGCTTTTAATTAAGTTTAATATGAATTATTGTTTAAATCTATACTAATTTGCAAGACTATTTTGGCTATAACGTACGAAAAAAATAGGTACCAAAGATGACAATATTTAAATTGAGTTTTTAGGAATTGCTGGTTTTTGTTATTTTGGTTACTTGATAGTGGAATAATATCAAACAACTCAACTAATGGTTGCGTAATAATAGTTTTTTTTAGTAATTTGAGTATGATATTTTTTTTTCTAAAAATAGCAATTATTATAATATTTAGCTATATCTTAACTCTTTAAAGGGACAGTGGTAGACGACTAAGGAGTTATGACTATATTTTTGTATAGACTAAGCCGCCGTGGCAGCATTTATAGAATACTAGCTTCTGCCCGCGGCTTCGCCCGCGTGGCCTCTAGAAAACGAAGAAGAAATTTTAAAGATACATCAACCACCCATTTCACCCTTTTAAGGGGGGAATTTGGAAAAACCCTTTCTTAGTGAATATCTACACCTTACAAAGAGCACACCCTCTAAATTTCAAGTCTCTAGGGCCAGCGGTTTAGGCTGTGCTTTGATATATAAGTCAGACAGTCAGTCAGAACTTTAATATGTATAGATAATTATTTTACACTTTAAAGCTGCGTGGCAAGCTGTGAATTGCAATTTTAAGATATGCTGCGAGTGCAGTTTACGCGCCCGCGGCCGCAGCGCACAACCAACCGTAATTTTCATCACGCGTTATTTTAAACTACCTATCTTAAAGTAACATTTGAATATATTAGTTCATTTATAATCATCACTACTAGGTGGTAAGACTTTTCTACAAAGTTCGTCTAGGTAGGTACCACCGCTTTACCAGTTATTCTGCTGCCAAGCTGTAGTGCGCAAGCACTACTGTGTTCCGGATTGAAGGGCACTGTAGCTAGTGAAATTACTGGGCATATAAGACTTTATGACTTGATCTTGCAGTCTAGTAATAATTAATCTAAATATATATAACTCAAAGGTGACTGACTAATTGACTGACTGACATAGTGACCTATCAACGCACAGCCCAAGCCACTGGACGGATCGGGCTGAAATTTTGCATGCAGGTAGATGTTATGACGTAGGCATCCGTTAAGAAAGGATTTTTCGGAATTCCACCCTTAAGAGGGTGAAATGGGTGGTTGAATTATTGTCCCATAGGCCACGCCGCGGGCGAAGCTGCGGGCAGAAGCTCGTCTTATAATAAGATTGTGCTGATGTCTCAGGATGACTTGCGTAGTGCACTTGAAACTCTATACTTTAGAGTTCCGAGTGACATTGCAACTGATATGGGCAGCCGTATCGCTTAACATCATGCGAATGGTTAGCTCCTCACGTCACTCCTTAACATAAACACCCAAGCTCTGGCATCAAAGAATTGTACAGAACCTAATGATACATTACACTAAACATTGAATGTAGATTTTCTTAAAGCAACGGGCAGAAGCTCGTCTTATAATAAGATTGTGCTGATGTCTCAGGATGACTTGCGTAGTGCACGTGAAACTCTATACTTTAGAGTTCCGAGTGACATTGCAACTGATATGGGCAGCCGTATCGCTTAACATCATGCGAATGGTTAGCTCCTCACGTCACTCCTTAACATAAACACCCAAGCTCTGGCATCAAGGAATTGTACAGAACCTATTAATACATTACACTAAACATTGAATGTAGATTTTCTTAAAGCAACGTCTGCATCTATCAATTTCAAGTAAGTTTGAGAGGTCGAAATAGCCAATATTAGCCTATTAGCACAAAACACCGTCCAATATGGCGGTCAGATAGTTCTGGGCGGTTTCGCTTGTCGCAAATTAATGGTAATAAAGCACAATCATATCGCAGTTCGTGAGCGCAGGCGCAGCCTCCGGGTACTACGATTACAAGATGGCGCTGAAAGACCTCAGTTATTCCTATACTGGAAATGTTTCGAACAAGAAACTGTTCTGTTCGAAACGTTAATAACTGGTATAAATGGTTCACAGTTGAGTTGAAGAGTGGTGGAATCTTTCATATGTCTGTTTTCCCAGTGCATTGAAGTAGTGTTCATCAAAGAGCTTAAATCAGAAGATTTTGTCTAGTATGTATTGTATTTACACTATACGGAAGTATTAATTATCACAAAGGTATTATCTAGGCAAAAGAAAACCAATGGCGCAATGCTTATAATTTGTACAATGTCCCAAGAAATTATGCCCAGCTGCATCGTCACTTACTGTCAGGTGAGAAGTAGGGGAAAGCAGGTACCTACTTTCTAAAATTAAAACAAAACGAATTGGAAGGAAGTGGTCGGACCTTAAGAGATAACGAAATGACCCATTGTATAATTAGCAGTTTACACTGCGTGCACCTCCAGTCATCTCGGAGCTTATACAAGTATATTTAAGTAGCGACACCATATTTTGAAGGAAAATGAAGAAACACATGAATACAGAATTAAAGTTTATAAAGTTTACTCAACTTTTTTTCTATAACAATATCACATAGATATAAAAAAAAAATAACGCCCAACTATCACATACATACAGCCTGGCCTTTAAATGGGATTCCCTGTGTCTAAGGACCTAGGAAATACAAGGACCATGGTCCCACAACCCCCATACTCAGAACAAGTATTTGAGCTTTTTTCTGTGCAAACTTGTCCTGCCGCGAGAATCGAACCTGCCGCCTCCGGGCTATGAGCAGACCTGCGCAACCACTACACCACAAAGGCTGTCAAAGACACCATAGATATGTGCTTTTTACAAGACGATAATTGTAAACGACGCACCATGCATCATCACAGCGGCTGTATAAGTATATGCCCTATTTGTTTGATAGCATGGCGTGTGTTAATGTAAAAAAATATATCTATTGTTTCCAAGCAGGATTTAATACTGGATTTTGAATATTAATGTTTTATAAGGAAATATAAGTTTATTGAACTGTGAATTCCCAAACGTTATTATTTTATTAATCGCTGCATCCCCATAGTGACTAAAGACTAATGCAAGAACAGGTTGAGACTTTTTTAGGTTTGATTTTATTTAGCATGTCAGGGTGTTTATTGAAATCAGCCATTAAGTATTCTTTTGGAGTTCTTCTTGACAGCTTCATAGTATAGGTTCTAGAGGTATGAGCACAGAGCAGGCAAAAAAATATTTTCGTGTCCCGATAGAAACGACTTTTTTACTTAATTTCATACAAATCAAGCGTAACTACAACTATTACACGGCTAAAACTCACGAGATACAGTCGAATAACTCCACCGATGTTCGGGCAATAAAGATGCCCATCCTCAAGAAGTACGCGCGGCGGCGGTGGCGGCTCGGCGCTGACTCGACTGTATCTCGTGAGTTTTAGCCGTGTAATAGTTGTAGTTATGAGTACTACTCACGTCAGTTTCCATAAATCAAGCGTGTCACTCTTAAAGTAGAATAAAACCTTATGGTTTACCTGCGCACATGACATGAATGTATAAAATTCTATCATTAGTTTTTGCGCTCGGCGCCTATTGCTCGGCACGATTATTGTTACAACTTTCACCTGTATCAGGGTGCGACATAATTTGTTTTCCTGCTCCGTGAGTATTGAGGATGAAAGTAAAAGCGAAAATTCAGTTTATTATTATTTATTTCACGATGTCAAGGTAATCGGTGACCTTTGAACGACTAAAGGTATCAAAAGTATAAAAGATTACACGTTACAATCTCTATTCTTATCAATACCAGTGATAAGTTAAGTAGCATCTCTTAAGCAAGGTTTTGGTACTATTTGATGTTAGCATGGCAAGGTAGTGGAACCAAAAGACGGCTGTTATAAAAACATACTTTACTAGTTACAATAGTCGGTCCCTCATTACTGAGGATCGTGGTCACTGGATCTATCTAAATTAACGAAAACTATAACTAAGGTTTAGGTACAACCTTTGTTATACAAATAACCTTAAATCTTTGTTTACAATATTATGGTAAAAACTTTTAATCTATAGTTTAGGCATGTGTCATTCACATTTTATAAAGACATACGTTTGACAGTGACCGTTCAAATAAGAAGTTTCGAACTTTATAAAAACGGAATACGGGTACTGCATTTTAAGTAAATGGTGTAGGTTAATTTTTTAGGATTTTTAATTTTTTTTTATCCCCATATTAGCCATCTTTTGGTCCATAAGATAATTAACATAAAGGTAACATTGGTGAAAAAAAAATTAAAGTATTGTGACAGAAGTACAAGTTCATTATGACAAGGGTCTTGTGAAGACATACAACTATAGGCTATAACCTTATTTTCATATTTAAGAGAGCTTTGCTTCAATCTATCTGATAAACTTTGAAAATGTTAATATATTATAAGGTAAAATCAACTTTACACTAGCAACAATGATAGAGATCTATATATACTTACAGGAACGTTTATCTAAGTTCTTTGAGAGATAACATATGTCGCAGAATACATCCGATTGCATACAGGCCAGCAATAAATTAAATCACAGATTTAAAATTTTCTTAATTTAAAATCTTTTGGAAAATTGTTTTACAAACGTTGTGTTAACTTCTACACATATCAGGTGTTAAAATCTAAACAATCTCAATATAACAGCTATTTTGCGTAATATTTGAAACTTAACAAAGGGCTTATCCCGAAATTATTGTGAGCTAAGCCCGAAAACGATATAATTTACGCAAAATATGAAAATAAACATAAAATTTCGATTCATTACATAATTTTTAAACAACCTTTCTAACATTTAATATAAGAAAATATTTATAATAATCATCAATAAGCAACAAGTTATATTTTTATTGGTAACCGGCGTTTCCTCTCAGACTAATAATACTAATTATTATTATTCAAATAAAGCAAAAATGTACATACAAAATATTACAAGGAAATACTTACATTCATACATTATTTTTAATTAACGTAGCGGTTTATCCTAAAGTAGCGAACACTCTGGACCTTAACAATAATTTTGTAATAATGACAAGGAATATATTTTAATAAAATCTATATCTTCTTCTTCATCGGTAGTAAATATTCGGTACACTAAAATCTTCAATATTTACATTTAGTACATTAAATTGTGATATCACTTTATTTATACAAAATAATATAAAACTAATAGCCGACTTGGTGGCAAATCATGAAAGCAGTAATTTGTTCAATCCCATTGCGTTAAAGAACATTTATTATACGGTAACAAGAAAATCTATTGTAGTCAAGAAGTAGGATTATGATTTTTGCTTTCAATAAAATAACAAACACACTTTGAAAACGATTTGTACCATTTGACAGAAAATTTCAGGCGCACCATACGTATACTTATATTAATTCATTGACACGACACAAATTCAAACGTACCATGTCCACTAAACACACAGAGCCATTTGGATGTTTCGACCAGATTATTGTAAAGGAGAATGTGGTCTGACAGGTCACACTATCAAGTATGGTCCGCGGGACTCGCGGTGGTGGCGGCGGCAGCGCGGCGCGCCGGCGCGACACGCCCCATAAAAGATCTGATTTCTTCAAAGTACGTCTCGTCTGGAGACCTTCTACGTCCATCATCTCCGTTTTCCGCCTCATGCTTCTTCAAATGCCGGTCCAGGTTCGTCTGTTGTCCGAAGCAACGATCGCAGTAACGACACCGGAACGGCCTCTCCTTGTTGTGTATATTCCTCACATGCCGTTGTAAGTTTGATGATATAGAAAACGAGCGCTCACAATATTTGCAACGATATGGTTGTTCTCCTGTGTGAGTCCGTAAATGTCTAGTTAGGTTCGCACTGCGAGGGAACGCTTTTCCACAGTATGAACAGGTATAGCGGTCTCGCGCTCGCGGCACCCCAGGGTTTTGGGGCACGGGTGGGGCACGAGGAGCCCCCGGGGCGAGTAACGTCGCCGCAGCAGCAGGAAGGAATGGGTAGCGGCCGAACGAGGCCGGCAAAGCAAGCGGCAGTCTTCTGCAGAACTGTAGCAGCGCTGGGTGCGCTGGATGCGCTGGATGCGTATGGTGCGTGGGATGTGGGGGTGGTGAAGGTATTATAAGGTTGCAGTTCTCATCTTCGAGGCGCTGAGGGCGCTTGTGCGTGACTCGCAAGTCGAGGGGCTCGTCTGCTCGCGGAGAGCCGAGGGGGCTGGGATGCTCGATGGGTGACGTCGGGGGGGACGCGAGGCGGCGCGGCGCCGCGTGCTTTTCGCGCATGGCGAAAGCCGCGCACGCGCTCATCGGGCTCGTGCGCCACCGACCTGAAACAATACAGACATCCTATGTTAACAAAACAGTTCCAAAAGTAATTTATGTTCGATCTTCTGAAAATGTCTCTCCGTAACAATTACTCATTGCGTTTAATCGCACAGACATTTAGCCGCAATAGAGTATTGATCTTTGCCCCCATCAGTGCACCAGTATGCTAAACCTCTGGTCGGTTGTGCAACGCGCGGCGGGGGTGGCCGACCGAGCGACCTGATCGATCGGCTCCTACGCGTCGCACGCCCACGGCTTGCGACATCGAAACTGGAGCACTCGCTACCGAAACCGACGGCTTTTTTTAGCAAATTATTAACGAACCTTATTAGGCCAAAGAAATATTGCATCCGAAGTTGCCGTGAGCTTTTGTGGAAGTTGAAAAGAGACCGGAAAACTTTTGTAATCGAGATGTGAGAAACAAGTGCGCGTTGAAGTCTTTTATATCGAAATAATATGTTGTTAAGAATATGTATGTAGGTATATCTCATATCTAATTTGACCCGGCTGACCCCTCACCAGTGAGAAAGTTTGGAATTAAAATTACCAAAGGCTCCACTGTTTTAATTACTGGGGATTATCTATGCAAACGTTCGTGCAATATTGGTAGACAACAATAACTAACACCTGTAGAACAATGACTACCATAGATTCCCTTTCGCCTCACAATGTTGCTGCCCACGTAATGCTGGAACAGATAGGCGTTATTACAAAAATAATATCCGATAATCGTGGCCGATAAATTGGACGACTTCATTTCGATGATCGATCGACGACGCGCATCACCCACGTTTCCTCACGCTACTGGGACCATGCGCCGGGCAGATCGCCTACAGTATAATAATGTTACAGTACGTTACATCTAAGAAAGTGCACCGTCTTATAATTAGATTACTGATTTAGTTTGTGTATTATTTGTTTGTATATGGTGTTTGTATACGGTGCATCCACTATTTGACAAGCGGCAGATGCAGCGCAAATCATAATTTATTATTATAAAAGCCAGATTTTATAACACTTTTACGACTGTTTTATTACATTGTTAGTTCAAATCTTGAAAAAGTTCACAAAACAATAAGCTCAATGGTCCGTAAATGCGTATTTGTTGATACGAATCACCGTAAATGGGGATTTTAATGACAAAAGAAAGAAACACCTTTTGTTTTTCATGCTTTATAGAGTACGTGTGATATAGCCTCAAGTCCGTTTGATGAAGCTTAGTTACTGTATTCAAATTACGTATACATTATAGAACCTTAGGCTTCTAGTAAAAAAGCTTGGTTACTTTCGTCACCCATTGTGCTTGAACAGAATTACAATATCATTACAGCTTATTTAGGGTGATAAATCGAGTCCATTTTTATATTACATCGGTACTGCCATGCCTTTGTCTTACAATTTATCTATGGACGTAGGCGATAAGAAGATTAATGTCAGCGGGACTTAAGTTGCAGGAAGTCTTAACTAAAAGGTCTTGTAGCTTTAGATACAGCCGTCTGTGTTCGTTAGTAGTTAATAATTCCTCGATGTCCGACTTCGACTTCGATACATTTTATTATTTGCATATTGCACTATATTTTGAGAGAGAATTAAAGAGACGTGATCAAAAAAACCTAACAATAAAATGTAGTTATCGTAAACAGCATTATTTTAAATGAAAAACCACCATCCTTGCATTACTACTTTATTCCTTTCCATGCAAGGTTGTCTGGAAGATATCGATCTGAGAAATAAGAGTGCTGATTGTTACTCTTTGGTTAAGCTTTTTCATTTTTCAATTATATGTGACGTCATGTTTCAATAAAGAGTAAGAAGAACATAAGATAAGTCAAGATATATGATAGATATCTTAGTATATTATTTTTTATAAGAATGAGGCAGCTAAATATTGTAGTACCTACTATTATTTAATGTTATGTCCTTTTTTTCTTTAGCCTAGCACTAAAACCTATACATCTATACTACATTTTGGGCTATTTCTATATACTCAAAGTGGTAAGCAAAAGGATAAAAGCAGGGATTAAAGCGCACATCTCTTAAGTGCTTTTACAAATTTGTTCGCTCACGCCTACGAGAGCACGCGCTAATTTGCGCCAAAAGCAGCGAGCATAAATCCATTGAACAGGGCCCGCTATCGACGTCCGAGCGCCGTATTTGGATAGATCGTGTGCCGGGACCAGAGTATGATTTGTGGACCTTTCAGCCTAGGAGCGGACACTTTGTGCTTAAATTAGATTGCATTCGAGAGGTGACAGGGTCGGAAGGTCACGTACGAACTACGAAGACTAAAGGTTTGCTACATGTCCAAGAAGTTTTATTTCATTTTCTGTGAACAAACGAATATTCTAAGATATAATTGTTTGGTTTTACCTTTTAATACCTTTTTTTGGAAACAAATAAATTGGCTTTCTAAAATGATACAAATGTATAGAGACAGTTTTTTGTGACCTTAGCAAATTAGCATAAAGTGAATGACTAAGTATTAATTAAAGATAGGTATGATGAATTATCATGTAACAAATGAGGATGAGTGATGAGTAGAGTTTAGGGCTATTTTCTTTTTTTCACACTAAATGGAGCATTTTTTATACTATAGAAAATGCCAAAGTGACCAGTAAAACCAAGTAAACCAAAAGTAAACCTGTCAGTGATTTCCAGTACATTTTACCAAATATTCTATGATAACAAGAAATTTCCAGTGATAGATTTAGGTTGGTACCTACCTTACCGGTGTAAGTCTACACCGATTTTCAGTAATGCTCTACTTATATTCTATAAATGCTACTTTAACGAAAAGTTCTGCTCATTTATTGGTGGATTCGGACTCACCGCAATTGTATTAACACGCAAGTCAACATCACAAGTAACTGAACAATTATCATTTCAATAATATCCATTACAGGTCCATCAATCCATCTATAGAGTACCTAATAATTTTCTAAACACTGTCCTGATCGCTAACTTTTAGATTCTAACCTGTAAACTAGACACGATTACGTACTTCATCATGCGACAAAGTAATATTCAAATGAATCTGTTTTTAAAGCAACAGCATCAATTTACGTAATCAGTGTCGTTGGATTTAATGATAACATGTGACAATTTATGACTTCAATTGCTACGTAACATATACATATAGGTACATACATTAGAGAAGAATTGGTCACCGGCGTCTTTTTAGAGAGTAAATACCAACCGGCAAAAATTGTCCATAAGTCAGAAATAATTCGTTCTATAAAGGTTACACAGGAATTTAAAAAAAACGCGAAATGCGTTTTAGAAAAGAGCTTATATTATTCGGCAACTTCAGTACTAATTAGCCGGCTAGTCAGCGATAAACTGTAGCCAGGTCATTTCTAATTATTGTTTAACCAAGTGCCTTTGTAAGGTTTCATAACATGGTTTATTGTCATGCTTTTGTCATAGAGCTGAGCTGACTATTTTTACTGTTACTGGATATATGGGTCTTAATCATCTGCATTATTATAATGACCTACGCGTGTGTTGTGTCACATCTTTTTTGTGGGACTTGACGGAATCCTCACAAAAAATGGGTATACCTAAAACAAAGAATATAATCGTGATATGTTGCAGTAAGTACTATATTTTTTATTCATTACAAATTTGTTTGGTTTTTTGTACTGATACAATTACCAACTTTTTAAAATAGCAACAAAAAAGTACTACGCGTGTGAAAGAAAAAAGTATGTCAAAATTTGCGACGGTAAGGTACCAGCAGGGCATAAGCGAAAGAGAACTAATTAGGTATAGACAGAATCGTGGCTATAAGCCCCGGCCAGAGTACAGTTGCATGCTTTAATAGCAATACGGCCAGAACACATTAGGTCGCGCATCTCGCAGTCACGATTCACTAATTACTCGTAATTAACGATGTTCGGATGCGGCGTGACGCGCGCGCGGTAGGCGGAGCAAACAACGTTATGTATGTTAATGTAAATACCTTGGCCAATGAGCGCCGTCACGCCGCGCCGCCTTGTGATATATTAGCATTTGAATCGCTTATTCGTTCGAGTGTAGCCCCTCTAAACGAACCGTCCACTTTTGTAGGATTTCACGCATTCCGAATAGGCGCGACGACGCGGCCGCCTTGCCTTCGTCCCACAACGTTATGTAAACATATCAATAATAATTTATGAGCGTTGTGTAATGCAGCGTCACTTAGATATCAGTGTATTTTTGTTATAAAGTTTGTTAAACATCTCGGTGGGTTTGGTATGCATGGAATAGTGTTGCCACTTCAGTCCAAAGTAGTAGATTATCATTATCTACATAATTAGCGTAAGATGAAAAATCGTAAATGGCATCCGAAATAGTTAATAAGCTTATTAATAGGTGTGACTAGCTATATTTAATTTTTTTTTAAATATAATGCAAGCAATGAATGAAACAATCATGAACATCTTAAAAAACAATTTTGGAAAAGAAAGTTAATATATTAAAGTTGTAATTGAAACTGACTATTTTACTTTATTTTAGGTTCAGTAAGAACTTATCATATTTGTATCAGAAGAAGATGTATATACATATCTTACCCATTACATTATAATGTTTCTTCTACCAATAAAAAGTGTTGCGCTTGGCTAACAATCCATAGCCAATGCACCGATTTGTATACTCGCGTGATTACTCGGTACAATGAATGTCACTCCCACAAAACGACTACAAGCAAATCGCAAACAATCAGTAACCATAATGTCTTCATTTCACAACAATATCTCAATAATTCCTGAATAAAAAAAGCGTGAACCAAACCACAATGGGTCTAGAGCGGAGATTGCACCACCATCGCTGTTGCCACCGCATATCGATAGATTAGTAAAAACTAGACTGCTTCCACTCGCAACACTGCGTAGTCACGAAGCCGGTCCTTCGCAATGCTACTATGAAATGAGTAATAAAATTATCGCAGGCCGTCTCGAAAAAAAAGACTACAGCTATTCGCCCGTAAAAGTGACGCAAACGAATTCCTATAATAATTGTTACAAAACGAGTAACAGCTTTGATTTGATTCTTTTTGTGATAAGAGATAGATTAAAATATGTATTAAGTCAACATGAACTTATTAGCAAAACTCTTGCTCAAGCACTTGTAAAGCCAATATCGATATCGTCCGTCGCAGGGTTAATATAGTAGGCACTATTAATCCTCGTGTTGCTGTCTCATACGATCGCCTTCGGAACAGATTCACACGCACCGCCAGCTTTTTTAGACGATCAGATCGACGATCACGATCTTTGATTTATTTCACATCACTATTTTAGGAAACATGTCGTCGCGCTACACGTATTATGGCAAGATATGAAATTACTCGGCGATGAACTCAAAACGAGAACTACAAGTAAATGGTTTGTGATGTTAGATGGATCGATTATGTCCGTGGACGTATCATAGACTCGCATAATGCAGCGCAACGGCGCAGAACCAACTATAAAACCTCCCTGTTAAGCGCACATTACTTACACCTATATCTGGGCATGTTATTTAAAGCTTCTTCATTGAATATTATTTATCTGTGCGAGTTCGTTATTTATGAGATTTTTATTTAATATTTATGTGTTCTAATATGGTTGTAGTCGACACAATTTAGAAAATGATGAGGAAAAAAGACTAAAATTTTCATTTATATCCAATTTGACGATCTAGTGAGCAAAGCTTTTAAATTGGATTTAATGTGCACGCACCATTTGAGGCCGACGAGCAGTTGTGATTGTAAACTGCAAGATCATTATTATTCAGATAACGTTGTCTTCGACCGATAAACTATTGGTACCAGCCATATCCAAAAACTTACGTATTCAAAGCATGCGCCGATACTCGAGCTGCGATGCGGAATAATTATCTAATCCATTATCGCGCCTGCTCTCATGGACCAATCAGAAGGGAATTCGACGCATTTTAGTCAGTATTTTATGTAAGTAGTAGAAATAGCAGGCCAATTTTGACCAATAGCAGATTGTATTGGCCCGCATGCGCACAGGTCTAAGACGATAATGTTGCTCGTAAAATGTGCGATTGTATGTGGGAACGGGGGCGACGCACGTTGTGGGAACCGTCAGAAATCAGGACTTTTTTTCTGACCGTATGCCACGTATCGCATGTATGCAGCTTATTTGCTGCCTATTAATATGTGAGCGGCGTCCGCAATTATATTTATTGGCGCCGATTTGGAGCAATTACGAAGAACAAGATTTATCGAGTTGTCCTCGGATGATAAGTGGACAGCAAGCTTAGAGCACTTTTAGTCATACAAATAAAAAAGCGTGGAGAGCGAATTAGTCGTAGATTTTAACAAATAAAGGCAAACTACTTGACAACCTGCGACGGCAGTCTTGTCCACAGAAAACTACTTAACTACTAACTCTCTTGTCTAAGCTAAGACATAATTTATCTTGTCTTGGTTTAAATCGTGATTCTTTTTTTTATTAAAAAGAATCTTTTCGCACGCACACTAACAGACCTCACTGAGAACTGAACCCTTATCCTATTGCAGATACATATGATGTATATGTGTGTGTGACGTACAAATTAATTTATCTACCGAGATCTACGTAATATTTGATATCCAGAAAAATTAAGAATTTCCATGTGTAAACTGGCAAATTGACCGTGAAGCTACAGGGTGCCCGCAATATGAAAAACTTACCAGCCATTTTTCGCTAGAAACACTCATCTGATTTTATTTCAAACTTCATTTGCTATGACTCAAAAATCTCGGGTATGGTGTTAGGTAGGTATATTTTTAGTCGCGTTAAGTACTTGAAAGATATTCCCAAAGAACTGCAAATTATTATGAAGCCTAAAGCAGTATTAAATAATTTAATACAGTATTTAATCGTATAGGATTCCATTTTATATCTAATCGCTGTCAGAGGCTTGACCTGCTTCTAGCTAATTACTAACATCTAATAAAATAGGATCGCTAAGAGCACGCGCCACTTGCACCGTTTTGATTTTATGCAGTCACCAGCTAGGGGATCACGGAATTGATTGCAACCAATAGAAACACAATTCATATGGATTTTACAGTTTCAAATCATAGTTTACGTTCATAGATAAGTTGGAAATTTTTAAACTGAGAATGAATTTTTTCTGTTGCATTGCAATGAATGTTCTGTGATCACCTCACAGAAGTGTGTCATAAGCCTATCGCTATTTTATATCTAATATGGGTATTTACTTAAATATTAATGAGAGTATTGTCACTTGTGTAAATTATTTTAATGCTTAGTTTTTTGTACGGCTTTGATTATGTTTATTGCATTATATGACTGCGAGTTATATATAATAATCAAAAAATTATCATTATCATTTGTAGGTCTAATTTGATAACCTATTTTGAAGTTAAATTTATTTACGCACGCCTAACTTGGGGATTAAGCTCGTGAATACGTAAAGTTGTTGGTTCACCTAGATCCATTGTCAACATAACAAAGTCAAAAATTATTTTAAATTTGTATTATTATGTTGGTATTTCTGGTAAAATGACAATTCACAATTATTGTCAAGATGGCGACATTCACACACAAAGCGAAAACAAAGTTATACGGGCCGATAGATGGAGCTAAACTAAAAAAGTTTTACTTAAACCGTGTGTTACTAAAGCACACTCGTTTTTTTAATAAATCAAGCTGTAGTCCCACTCTGACCACAATTTCAAAACGGAATAATGCGTTTTCATTACGTATTCCTACTATAATCTCAACGAAATCCTATACAGAGACGCGAGCAGATAACAAAACAGGCCGTTCTGTTATTTATGGCCTACCATTAGAGTGTACTTTAAATTTGCATTGGAGATTCGGATTTGCGGTGACACGTCCAGTATTAAAATGATGTATCGTTGTTTGATTGCAGCTACAGGAAGTCTAGAACATCCATTCAGGGACGCGTTACACAGGTTGGTAATATGAAGCAAGGAATCGGGTTCCGCAGACCAGCCAATAATATACACATTATCCCTAACAACAATAAACGATATAAAGGAATAGTTATTTCGTGTTTTGTCTTTGTCTATTGAATTAAAAATGGACAAAGATAAAACAAGAGAAAACAGTGAGCAGGTATTTTGCAATATTTATTAGTAGGGTCATAAAATTGATTAGTTCATAAATCCCTATTAATTATTTATTGAGATATTTTAATACTTTATGAACAAAACTAGCATAAAGCTGTACTTTATATAAGATTTGAAACTTTCATGGCCACTAACTATCGATAATGGGACTTAATGCTAACAAATTTTACTACCCGGCAACCAAAGTATGCAGAAAAAGAAGAAAGTTGGGCCTGTAGGAAGTGAAAAATTGAGTGCACTTAGCATTAAATCGATCAAAAATGTTTCTAATTTTGAAAAACAACGCTTATATACCAAAGTAGTAAAATAATAATAATAATCTAAACTAACCTTATTTATATACACAAGAATAATGTGAGAATAAAAGTAACGAAATCTGGATCAAATCACAAAAGCTAAGTACCTACAACGTTAATAAACAAACCAACAATACTAAGAATAAGCAAACATCATCTAAACGCGAAAGTGGCGTTTATCTTACCTGACGTTAACGATTATTTACGTTTATAACAAGAATCAAACGGCCGATGTCGTTTAAAGTAACGTTTAGCTATTTCTCATAATCGGCACGGTTACTGTAAATTAAGCTTCGGTAATATCATACCTATTTAACTGTGCAAACGTTATATTTACATGAAATAAATAAACTGATATATTAATAAAAAATAAATAACAAAAACTGCGAAAATAAAAATGTTTGTGGAATATTTGTGGATGTGAACAATTGCGCTGTAATTTTTTTTATGTTTTTTATTTGCGGGTTTACAGCTATCGTAAAAAAAGTAATAATTAAATAAAATTGAAGAGCCAATTAAAAGCCTCCGTAATTAATTATGGAAATAGAATAACATGCAATTATAACTACGTAAGTTAAATATTTACAGATTGCTGAATGACGCCCCCCCCCCCAATAGCGTATTTAGCTCAATAGCATCATTGATTCAACAATGGGTGTAGGATTAAAGTGGTTTTAAAACCCCCAATCATCACTTTCCTGTGTAGACACGGACTCCCCAAAGCGCCATCTGGTTCCAAAGCTTGTACATTGGAACCAGATATCTGATAGGATACCTATTGTAAAGATAAAACGCGTCTATTCGCGCACAAAAATTATTACTCAAAATTATGTTTTGATAATAGACTCGTTTTATCTTTACAATATGAGTTCAAGTCGCGAAAGTATAAAAAGTGTTAGGATACCTATTGCCTATATATTTTTTTGGAAATATATACGTGAGATTCAATATAATACTTGATAAAAGAAAGCAATTTCAAGCCAGTAATTAGAAAATAGAAATAGTTTTATGATCAAGGAAAAGCTTCATGCATAAACCAATCATCTAATTTAATTAGCGAGGAAAATTATTAAACGACGGCTTACAATACAACTACATGTTGTTTGGAAAAAGTATTCTGCCACATACCTTACGATGTTTTAGAACAGAATAAATAGTATGGATAATTGGTAAAAACTCTCGTTATGACAATTTCTGTGGTGTGGAGGTTAACCAGGTCGGCTCTCGGAGGCGGAGGATTCAATTCCTGCGACGAGACGAGTATTTGGCACAAGATAAAAATCGTAAATATTTTTTCTGTGTCTGGATGTTGTGGGACCATGTTCCTCGTAGTTCCTAAGTCCAGGGATACAGGGAATCTCGGTAAGGGTCCAGGAGATATGTGATCGTTGGGCGTCATTACTATTATTTTATTTTTCTTCATCCACTGTATTTACGAGGCACAAAAACGTTGTAACTGTTATATAATCAGTTAGGTTGAGGCGTATGTTGATAAAAAGAATGGTTTTTTGTTTTAATTACTCCGGTCTCCATTAATTTGAGCAGGGTAGTGGGACAACGGAAACAATTTTGCATTCTTTTTTTATGTTAAGGAATGACGTGACGAGCTAGCAGTTCGCCTGATGTTAAACGACACGGCTGCCCATACCAGCTGCAGTGTCACTCAGAACTCTAAAGTATAGAGGTTCGCGTGACACTGCACTGCGCACGTCATCCAGAGACATCAGCACAATCTAGTAATAAGATTACTAAACTGTGAGATCAGATCATAAAGTCTCATTTGCCCAGTAATTTCACTAGCTACAGTGAAATCCAAATCCTACACACATCGTGACGTATTCCTGGATGACCGGTCAAGGACGTTCGTTTATCAGTAAAAATAGGACACTTTCACAAGACGTCCTTACTGTTTATTCTGCACTAATAAGATCTTCGTGTCGCCAACGCAGCGTCTCGCACGTAGGTGGTCACGGTTTTATCAATGGTACAATACCATTCGACCAGACCGGACCGCTCCGTTGAATTTTATTATGCTTCCCCTTAATAAATTCAGAATAGCGGATAACAGGAATGTATGGGAACATGCTTGGAACACGTGCATAAGTGATTAGAACTGATGTTTTTACTTGTTAGTAAAAGACTATTATTTAGAGATGGGTTGTCATGATGATATAGCGAATAGTGCTTTAGTGCCAATGAGTTAAGGCACTTTTCGCTAAATAGTTGTAGCATAGCTGACATAGAATCGTGGAAAAATATTTTGAATGAAATAAGGGAAATGAAGGAGTATAAGTAAAAGTAATATTTACAATACAAAAGTTCTTTATTGTACACCGAAAAAACAGTTACAGATGATGAAATTTAAAGCCATAGTACAATGGGCGGACTTATTGCCAAAAGCGATTTCTTCCAGTCAACCTTTGGATGGAAATAATTATCGAAGAGATAAGGGTTGGTGGTGTAAAAAAATTAAGTAAAAAGAAGATAAATAAAAATTAATAAAAATAAATGAAGATTATAGATACGTACATTAAATAAACAATAAATCAAATCTACCTGATTCATCTATACTGGATGATATATAAGTATAAATACATACATAATAATAGATAATAATACATAAATTATACATACTTTCATAATAACAAAATGAATTTATTGTCAGTATTTGAAATTCGATTTACATTTTTAGTTACGATAGTTTTCTTTGTTTTTTTTGTATGATTTATAAAGTATTTGTATATTTATAGTATTCCAGTTAATAATTTTAAACTGCTTTTTAAGGAGGCTGCGTTAATATTTACCTCTTGGTGGTTAGATATTACACATCGCTATTAACAACTTGTTTGATTAGTAGCTGGTAGGTAGACTATGATGCAAAATAAAATTGGCTTGTTTGTATTAAGCCAATATAATATGATTAGCGCATGCCACATAAAGAAATAATTTCTTGAAACTAGTTACCGCTGGGCCTTTATAGCGCCATTAAAATTTGATTACAAAAAAATAATGATAGCTTCGAAAAATAAATATTAATACTTTTAAATTGCTTTAATAGCATATGAAGTGTAGATCTCGTTTTGATGAGAGTTTGACGCATGCGGTAGTTGGTTGTTCTCAGAATGTCGAAAGTCAAATCTTGAGTGAGAATTAACATTTCGCGTGAGCCTCATTTAATTTTAATTTTTATCTCGACGCAGTTTCTGAGAATCCGTCTCCTTACAAGACAAGTTTCAACTAACAAAGCCATGCAAGCGGCAAAATGAGTCCATGAAAGTTTTATTTTTTTATCTCTTCATTTTATTTACTCTCTTATTTCTATATTTTACATTCGTTTTCGTTAATTTTAGAATTGAAGTTTTATATAACTGATTATGAATATCAGCACTCACTTAAATTAAGTCAGTCTGGTTTCATAATAGCATTCATTCGATGTATGTGATCGTTGGGCGTTATTATTATTTTAGAATAAGCATTGCAATTCAACGGGGCAATGCTGTCAGCATGTTGGGTACGCTACCTACTGGTAGTGGGCTGGAGCATTTGGACTGTCTATAGGTCATTGCGGCCAGTATATAGTCCAAATGTTTTTTTTTTGTAGTAGTAGTAGTAGGCAGTTTTTAGTGTTAGTTATTAAATCATTGTTGTATTTAGAAAGTAAAGGCAATTTGCCGTATTAAAAAAATTATTATTATTAATATTATAAACGTAATTTCTTTAAAACGTATGGGAAAAAAGGCACACGCTTTTTTTTCCATCGATATCATTTAACTTAAAATTTGACATATTGTTGTTTTCTTTGTTATATAAATAATGATAGTAAAATAATAATAATAACGCCCTACGATCACATACATAGATCCTGGACCCTAACTAGGATTCCCTGTGTAGAAACTCAAGAACTACGAGGACTATGGCCCCTCAACACCCAGACTCAGAAGAAGTATTTGCGCTTTTTTTCTGTGCACAAGCACTTGTCTTTCCGCGGGAATTGAACCCACCATCTCCGGGTTATGAGTCGAACTACTCAACCACTACACAGCACAGGCTGTCGATATAAATTATTACTATGTGAACCTAATTTTAATATTCTCTTACCCGAACTTCTAAATACTTGCTTATCTTACACCAAAAATTCCATCATCGTATCGTCATATGACATTATCTTCTTAAGGAACAATGCAAGACGGGTAATCCATTAGCCAAATATGTATATCGATTTGTCTGTATCGAGATATTGGTATTGCGAAAATAAAAGCGGACACTACAAATGTTCTCTTCACTATATACACAAATACTCTACGTCCGAAATGTTGCGTACTATGTTATTACGAGATGAACGTAAAACGCCTACTATGATAAAATTAGTAGGTATATTTGACAAGTGAAAGTGTACAGCGGATCTTGTCTTTACTTTTAGATTTTGTCTTGTGTGTTTAAGCTTACTGAGTGATTTATAGTGGCTACAAAATTCTAAATGTTTGTTTTTTAGATAACAAGAGGGGCGAACGCAAGATTTGTAAAGTGTTGTGTGACAGCACATGCTGAAGTTACCCCCGTTGCCCTGTGACATGAATATTATGTTGTACTATCTAAGCCTTAATCTTGTATTATTATTTGTGTCAGCAGTGGCAATAAATAGTTTTTTTTAATCGTAAGATTGATTACGGCTAAACTCACGTCAGTTACCCCTCTGGGTCTAGGCTGAAAATCTGGCGCTGGATGTCTCTGATGACCAGCAATATGCTGATCCGACGCCCATTCGATACTTGTTTATTTCTATTCATTATGTACATATTATCTATATAAATTTAACCTGTTTTTGTACTTTTATTTAATTTTAGACAAGTATTGAATAATTTTTTTCTGTTCTATTCTATTCTAGTTAAAAAGTCGAAATTACTCCGACCGGGTTTCTAAGGTTACCTTATTTCTAAGGGACAGTTTACTACCCTTGCGGAAGAGAGGATGGAGACGGCCTAAGACAAAGGCAGACCTATCGCGCATTCGCTTAATATGGTCTTCAAAGCTGAGTTTAGTGTCAATGGCAATCGCAGGTATTTTGCATACACGGAACGCTATTTAGTACCTAATCTATATAAATAGCGTTGTGTGGATACTCTAGAGCTTTAGGTAGTCCTGTAATAGTACCAATACTTTTTTTTATGTTACGAAATGATATGACGAGCTAGTCGCTCACCTGATGTTAAGGGACACGACTGCCCATATCAGTTTCAGTGACACTTGAAACTCTAAAGTATAGTTTCGCGTGACACTGCACTGTGCACGTCATTCTGAGACATCAACACAGTCTCGCAATAAGATTACTATATACTATAGCTTTTGCGATGGAAATATGGACGAAGGTAACTTTACCTTTAATGTATGATATTGGCTTGGCCTGGCCTGATAGCTCAGTTTGTAGTATGAATAGGATCAGCCTTCCGAACTATAAGTTGTGGATTCGATTCCCACCCAGGACAAACATTAGTGTTTTCTGTGTCTGAGTGTTGTATTGTAATCAATGTATGTATTTACAAACAAAAAGTATATAAGTACTGTATCTGGTTCCCATAGTACAAGCTTTAATTAGTTTGGGACTAGATGGCGTAAATAAAAAAAGAACCTTTATTATACATTAATATACTTTATAACTAAATTATAAATAAGTAATACCTCTACCTATTCATAATGTAGTTATGGCGATAAATAATATAACAGCTTAAGATCTACATTTCATTGTGCATGCCTCTTCTTATTGTAAGTACTACGTCTGACTGTTTTAAACGCTCAGTAAAAATATTTATATCTCTATTAGAAATATATCCGAGACGTCTTAAAAAATGGTATCTATATAAATCGCATATCGCGACCTTCCACATGTTCTAGTTATAACGTATTATTAACTTCCAAGTTATGTTAATCAAGTAGTTAGCATTGTTGTTGAGGATCCAGTGCCGCTTTGACCCTATTAAGGTACTATCGATGCATGTACAGGTTATTAAGTACATACTAACAATGTAGGTAATATTGCACCTACACGTGTAATGTCTGTCCCTACATGACGTAATATGTACTGATCTACATTAACTAAATGGCGGTAATAAATATACACAGATAGTAAAGCTGCTTTGCCGAGTCGAAACAAGTGCCAACGTTTGGCCAAGTCTTGGCTAACACGAGTCCATAACACATTTATGACTAGACAATGAAGTGAAGCTGTTGAAAGGTTGTTGGTTGCTACCCTCCAATCATTAACCAAGCATGATACAAATGCTAAAATTTTTACATTTATTAAACCAATCAGGGGAGCATTGAGCGCATTTGGCTTTGCTTGGCTAACATCAGAAACAGCTTTATAAATCAAATACTATGAACTTTTTACATTTTTTTTAATTATTAAAGTGTAGAGTATTCTACAGTATATTAAGGATATATTACCTGTTTTTTGATTAACTGGAAAACATCGATAGTAAGCATCTAATGTCGACTTTCAACTTTTGTTACAAGGGCGTGGAAATGACAACGTTTAAAATCTTTTTCAACCACTCGCTCATTAAAAGTTGAAAAATAATAGACGCGTATTTTTTAGTTTGATTTTAATGCATTAGTAAAATTATATTCTTTTTAAATTTCAGATAATATGAGACAAAATTAAAATTAAGATAGTCATGATAGAAGTCAGATGGAACAAAAATAAAAAGTGTTAGGATGAAGTTTTTTTTGTTAAGACATTCATAAAAATGAGGCTTCACACGTCTGTATTGTATAACTCAATTTTTTTAATAATAAGTTGATAATGATAACATACGGTAATACGATATTCTTATATGAGCCTTTTATAGAATAATCTCGAATTTCGGTACTGTAAAGGACGGCAAGCCTGCAAACATGCGGCCTGAACATGTGGCCCGCGAGCAAGGGCAATAATGGATAGAAATGGACGGGATGGACGCTGCCATTGTTCGCGGGCATAGCGATGCACGTGTTTGGGTTGCGGAGCGGCTTAGATCTAAGCTTTGTTATAGGAATAAGTTTATGTTATAGAGAACAATAGTCTATTTAGAACTAAATGTATAAGAACGAAACAATAAAGGGCAGTCGGCAGTCAGCAGTCGCCAGTCAGCGTTGGCAGTCGTCAGTTGAGAGTCGAGCGTTGAGCATTGAACGAGAACGTGTTGTTTTATTTCATACAGTCCACTTATTTATTTGACCAGAATTGCGAGCACGATCGCCTCCGCAAAATCTGGTCCTTCGAGCCGGATCCCTGAACCATTGAACCGATCGTCATGGTATCGACAAGGAACCGGAAGAGCAAGAGCGACGCAGAAGAACGAAACGAACGACAACTGTGTCACGTGGAACAGGAACAACAACAAAGACTGTCAAAGGAGCCATCGGCTTCGCTTTCCACGACCGGGAGCGAAGATATGGCGGCCGGAACGTCACGTGGTATTTTTGACACGGCTACAACGCAAGAACGAGCAGAACTGCGAGCACGATCGCCTCCGCAATCGCATCGAACAACGAATTCCACACTACAGCTGCGGCTAGCGGAATTAGAAGCAGCGGAGAAGCTCGCGGTAATTAAACGGCAAGAGCTTGCCATGGAAGCGGATCTCGTGAAGAAACGATTGGCTGCTCAAGTAGCTACGATCGAAGACAACAAAAGTCTATGCGAGGTACCAATCGCCGACGAACTCCAAAGAGTCGATGCCTGGCTCAAGAACACGTCCACAGTACGGGGGGAGCGCGACGAACCACCGCGTGCCACGAACCTAGGAGAACGGAAAGCGCACTTCGATCGACGCGGACGTTCTCCGACTCCGGACAGATCCAGAGGCATCGACACGCAGTTGGCCGAGGCGTTAGAGAAAATGGCACGTCCACATCGCCGATACAACTGTGATCTGCCCATCTTCAGCGGATCACCGAACGAGTGGCTTCCTTTCAAAGCCGCTGTGCGGGACTCTACGAGCATTTACAAAATCCCGCCGACGGAGAATCTACTACGCCTGAGAAATTGCCTGAAAGGTGAAGCGCGTGACGCCGTGGCCGCGCTACTATACACGGCCACCGATCCAGACGTCGTCATGCGCACTCTAGAGCAGAGTTTCGGAAGGCCGGAGGTAATTATCGACCGTGTGCTAGAAGATCTGAAGAAAATGCCTAAGCCCAGTCTGTCCGCTACAGATCTCAATAGCTTCGCGGTAAAAGTACAGAACGTGGTGTGTGTCCTGCAGAACATAGATCGACGTGGATATCTGCACACGCCACAATTGTCACGAGAAGTCCTTGAAAAGCTAAGCCCGCATATCAAGAGCAAGTGGTGCGAATACGCGTATGAGCACTGCACGACGAACGAACCTGAGATAGTGATGTTGTCTCGCTTCCTAATGCGCGAGGCAGACATCGCGTTGCGTTTTACATACGCACCGACCACTAACGCGGCGGCAAATCGAGAAATTAAGAACGCACCTTCTCCACCTACCACGCAAAAAAGCGCAGTGTACAACACGAACGAAGCGGAGGAAACGAACCAGTGTCCGAACTGCAACGACACGCACGTGTTATTTCAGTGCCCTAGTTACCGAGCGTTGAACGTGGACCAAAGATGGAACGTGATTCGCGATAAGGGCCTTTGTTTCAAGTGCGTGGAGAAGAAACATCGCCGTTTCCAGTGTAAGGCGAAATTGTGCGGCGTGAACGGTTGTCGTCGGCCTCACCATTCGTCACTACACGAAGAGCAAAATGAGCAAAGCACTACCGAGCCAGCGAAGCAACAAGCGGAGTCGAAGACGGGCCACGACGCAGTCGTACTATCGGTAGCATCTCACAACGCTACCGGGAATCGTGAGATTATGCTGAAAGTATGCCCTGTCGTCGTTTCCGGGCCCCGAGGAGAGGTAGCGACATATGCGTTGCTTGATGAAGGCGCAACGATTACTTTGATCGATGAAGATTTGGCGAGAAGCATCGGTGCAGATGGCCCCACTCAACCTCTACACATGAGTGGAGTGAACATGTCCCAAGAAGAGGTGACTAGCAGACTCGTCAAGGTGGACATACGGGGCAAGAAGGAGAGCGCAATGTACGAGCTGAAAGCGCGCACCATACGCGACCTGAGGCTTCGAGAACAGTCGGTGTCACGATCGCTATTACAACACCGACATCTACGAGACCTGCTAGAGAGCGAGGTGTGCTACGATCTGGCACGCCCGCGCATTCTAGTAGGTACTGATCATTGGGAGATGATCGTTTCCCGAGAGCTACGCATCGGCGGCCCCGAGCAACCGGCCGCATCGAGAACACAACTCGGCTGGGTGGTGCACGGAACCGCACCGCGCAGCGCGATTGACAAGAGCGAGAGCGTGCTCCACGTGTACGTTTCCGATCAACTTGTGTGCGAGAGCGAGACGCACGATCGACGGCTACGTGATGTAGTCAAAGCGCATTTTCGGGTTGACGCACTGGGTGTCACGCCCAAGCCACGTGTGAGCGACGCCAATAAACGGGCGAAGAAAACGATTGACGGTGGCTATGAAGTCGGCCTGCCATGGCGACACGATGACGTCACCTTATCGCCGAGCTACGCTAAAGCCGCGAACCATCTCAAGAACAATGAGAAAAAGATGGACGCCTGCCCCGAGTTCGCCAGCGAGTATTCGACCCAAAACGAGAACTTACTCGCTAAGGGCTATGCGTCACCGTGTAATGGCACGAAAATACAAGAGCTACTAGAAGTTCATAAAGTTGCTGGCTTCACGTTACGCGATTGGAGCGTTAACGAACCGAACGTGCTGAGCGACGTGCCGAGTAATTTGCGAGCGAACGAGCCTACTCAACTGGGGGGAGCGGGCCTAGAAAGCAAAACACTTGGGCTCTACTGGAACGCTAAAAAAGACGAACTATGTTTCAACACGACAATGCACCGTGTAACGAGCGACGTGCGCAATCTAAACCGAGCATCCACGAAACGGGAAGCGCTAAGTGCGGTCATGTCGATTTATGACCCAATCGGCGTCCTAAGTTTATGGCGCCTACAAACACATTGGGACGATCCGATTCCTGAAAAAGAGCCAGAGCACTTCGCCGCGTGGTATAAACAACTCAACGAGATTATCAGTTTACGTCTACGTCGGTGCTACGCGCTAGAACCAAACAAAGTCGTAGAACTCCACGTCTTGTGCGATGTGAGCGAGCAGGCATACGCGACAATAGCCTACTGGAGGACTACGCATCGTGACGAACGAGTGACCGTCACTTTGGTCGCTGCTAAGGCGAAAGTGGTGCCGCTATGCACACAGGTCATTCCGTGCCTCGAACTACAGGCATCGGTGATTGGAGAGCGACTCGCGGAAACTGTAAAGAAGAAACATCGCATCGAAGTTGCGAGAACGATCTGTTGGACCAACCCAGCGACCGTAGTCCATTGGATCATGAATTATGCGCGGCGTTATACGCCATTTGTCGTGCATCAACCGGGCGAGATCGCGAAGCGCACTCATAGAGGTGAGTGGCGCTGGCTACCGACGGAACACAACGTAGCCGGCGACGCGACTAGGCTCGACCGTACGCCCATCACAGCTGAGGACCGTTACTTCTTACTGGATCCCGAAGAAGAGTGGCCGTTGCAACAAGTGCATACGGAAGGCCATGAAGTGCTGCATACGAACGAGCGGAACGAGCCAAGACACCAATGGGTACCCGATCCGAACCACTTATCGACGTTCAAGAGATTGGTTCGAGCGACAGCGTGTGCGCTGGCATTTATCAACGTATGCCGGCGTCGAGTGACGCGCGTGAAACTAGAACACATCGAGCGCGCTGAAAAAGATATACTACAAGTACGAGTTCCCAGAGAAGCATCGAGCGCACCCATCGAGATGAAGCGGCCAGTGATCGTAGATGGACGTTATCCCGTGACCATGCTTGTCGTGATAAAAGAACACTGTGCCGCCGGTCATGTGAATCGAGAGCGCGTGGGCGCTCTATATAGTATACGAAACGTAAGGCTGAGTACTGCGTCGACGGGTGACCTACCGCGAGATGCGATGTGTATGCGAGTACTTGCCCATGCTGTACGAGGGCTGCGGTTCGTCGACGTCATGATCGTCGTCGACAACATAAGTCCACGGAACGTCTGGCCGGTATGGGTTATCGAGCGAACCTACCCGGCCCAGACGGCGGCGTGCGAACCAGAACGGGCACATTCCGGCGGCCGACCAGCCAGCTAGCCGTCTTGGTGAAGGAGGAGGCTGCGCAAGCTACGCCGGGGGGAGAGCTGTAAAGGACGGCAAGCCTGCAAACATGCGGCCTGAACATGTGGCCCGCGAGCAAGGGCAATAATGGATAGAAATGGACGGGATGGACGCTGCCATTGTTCGCGGGCATAGCGATGCACGTGTTTGGGTTGCGGAGCGGCTTAGATCTAAGCTTTGTTATAGGAATAAGTTTATGTTATAGAGAACAATAGTCTATTTAGAACTAAATGTATAAGAACGAAACAATAAAGGGCAGTCGGCAGTCAGCAGTCGCCAGTCAGCGTTGGCAGTCGTCAGTTGAGAGTCGAGCGTTGAGCATTGAACGAGAACGTGTTGTTTTATTTCATACAGTCCACTTATTTATTTGACCAGAATTGCGAGCACGATCGCCTCCGCAAAATCTTACCTTGCAAAGCATGAAACGTTGTCCGCCTTTTACGTCGCAGACCGAACAATCAGGATCAATGTTCCTTGCACATTTCAAACATCATTATATTTGCATACCTATTACATTACCTGCAATATTGACTACCACACCATATACCATATAGAAAGTCAATGGTAAAAAGCATATATATCATCTCCACATAATATTAACAATAACGAATCACCTCGGCATCACACATCGTGATCGTGACGAGATCTCGGGCAAGGCTGTCTCCTCCCCTCAATGTAGCAAGTTCGCTCATAACTTCTGTATCACTGAGCTACTATATGTGTGCGATGTGTGTTATTAGACTTTATTAGTTGTATACCCAAACTATGTCTGAGTTTTCGAAGTAAAACTTCTTTACACACGCTTGACTTGGGAAGTAAACTGGTGAATGTGAGGCGAACGGAACTTGAAGTTTGTTCACGTAGATCTCCATTGTCAATATAAAAAAGCTAAAAATTTGTATTTTAGTAGTACGTCTTGTAAAATGATAATTTACAATTGCCAAGATGGTGACATTAACATTAAACAATGGCCGATAGATGGAACTAAACTAAAAAAGATTTACTTCAGTCGTGTGGTCTAAAGCACACTCGTTTTTTTATTATTGAATGACGTGATAGAAAGTGACGGCACGATCTACGATAGTACATGCTTGTCTAGATTTTCGTAACACCGAGTGTTTTACGGTCATCCCTAAATACACCAATGGTTGTCACCCGACGCTATTAAGATTGATAGAGACCAAAATCATTAGACCGACAATGGCTCAAATTGTTTGATCCTTCTAGAATTTGTTTTAATTTTATACTTGGTAGCTGATGTTAAAGATTATAAATATTGATAATGTGTATACATATAAAATTTAAAGTCCTGACTGACTGACTTATATATCAACGTACAGCCTAAACCGCTGGTCCTAGAGATTTTAAATTTGGAGAGTGTGTTTTTTGTAAAGTGCAGGTATCCACTAAGAAAGGGTTTTTCAAAATTCCACCTCTGAGAGGGTGAAATGGGTGGTTAAATTATCTATAAAAAAAACTTCTTCGTTTCCTATAGGCCACGCGGGCGAAGCCACGGGCAGAAGCTAGTGCATAATAATTGGCCTAATATTTGGCCACACACTGGTTTATATTACATCGTCCACCCAGTGACACTGTAAATGTTGATATAGCCCAACACAATTAGACCGTTAAAAAAGCCTATATTATATTGTACACAAGTCGTTAACCAGCCTACCAAGATGTGCATTTGTTCCAAAAACTCCTCTAGGTTCTATATAACATTATCTATTGTATGAATAACACGAGACCACCTGTTCAAATAGTTGCGTGGCTTTATAACTAACGATCAGTTATACGGATAACATGTGTGTAATGACACCCGGGCAGTTATGAAACGCTCAGAGCTCTGCGCATGCGTCGCTGATTACAGTTATTTGTCCAGCTCGATTCTGTATCAGAGTGGTCAAGATCCAAGGCGAGATTAAACATATGGTATTTTGACATACATCTCATAAGGTTTATAAAATAAAAAAATAAAAGGTTTTCTATTAAAGACGCTGCAGATTTGTTTTAGCTATAATTTAAATATTTAAAAGTCAGTATTGGCATCAAAATATAAAGATTTAGGCTTCAAAAGTATAATAGTCATAATAATAAATAGTATATGACTACCGGTAGATTAACCTTGCTCATTGCCAGCGGGACTCTAGGTTTAGGTTTTAGGTTTTTTAAAGTACTCTTTTGTAGTTTTTATAGTAATGTTATAAAAATTTATCACAAAACTGATCCTAAGATATGTAATTAATAATGAACAAAAAATGTCATAAGAAAATGAAGACTCTTCTTATTGAGTTTTGCCTTTTTGCCTTTCAAGGGTAAGCCAATAACATCATTTTAGTGCCATAACGTCACTTTAGTGTCATTACGTCATTTTAGTGCAATAACGTCATTACATATCGACATTTTTCATAACTTAAATATTTGCGTTGAATTCGAACTTCAAACAGATCCGAAAAAATAAATATCACATCAAAATTATTATGCAGGAAACTATTATTATTATTATTTTTGTTTAATGTAATAAATATGTAATCAATATTAATTAATAAATGTAAATATATTTTTTTTTCAGGAAACGTATTGATATTTAAAAGTTAATGTTAAATTACCGATCAGTGTTTACGTAAACAACTATGATGTCATCTTCAACAACTTTAATTATCCATTAACAAGTACGGTTGACCTTTTTATTGATTATCTTGTTTATTGACTTATTTTTATCCTAATATTGCGTGGTTCCTACTGTGGTTTTTATTCTGGTGTACATTAAAGAATTTTTGTATTGTATTGTTTATCACTCTAGTTGATTTCATTACAATTTTCCTGCATTTTACAACTAGTATTAACAACTAGTTGCGCCCCGCAGTTTCACCCGCGGAATAAAAGTATTTTAATTATTAGCTCATCCCACAGGAAAAAATCACTTTTCCGGAATAAAATGTAGCCTATATATCAATCCAGTGCATAAGCTATCTTGGTACCGAATTTCATCCAAATCCGTTCAGCCGTTTGAGCGTGAAGGAGTAACAAACATACACACATACACACAAACACCCATACAAACTTTCGCCTTTATAAAATTAGTGTGATTAACACACATTCGAGATCGTAGTTGTGTTCGGAGCATGAGAAATGTATGTAAATGGCTCAATATAGGAGTATCAGCAGACGCTGGCGTAATCACTGACCATTAGTGCATCTGTAGCAATGACTTCTGCGTGTGACGTCACAGTAGTTTAATTTTAATTAGGAGGCATCTGAAGCCATGTGATAATTTTTCTTTTATAGTATAGAATTAAGTTATTGTTATGTTAAATATATGGGGGTGAACCCATTTGGGACTGGAATATATAAATCTCTTTTGGTGTTGCGGATGACTGCTTGGTTTTGATGATGATGCATCCGTGGATGGAAGTCAAACGTCTTGATAAGAATATGTGTACTGATTTGTGTATAGATTACAGTCAAAGTATATAAAAAATTTAAAATAATATGCAGCTACAGTGTCTCATATATGACCATCGTGTACTATTTTCATGTTGAGTAATACCTACAGGAGTATTTTGTGTTAACTATATACAATTGAAAGTTGTAAGCGAAACGGAAGTCGAAGTGTATGGCCTTTTTTAGTTTTGTTTTTGTATCTTAGATAACAAGGACAATAGAAGATGACATGGAGAAAAAATCTGTTTAGGTTTTTATGTAAACTTTAAATTTTTTATTTGATTTTCGACGCATTAAACACCTTCGCTTAGACCTATATATATAACACCACTGCCAATAAACGCCATGACATTGGCTTACAGGAATCAATTTCGTAATATAGGTGTTAAATTGATTGAAGTAGGAATCAATTTAATTTATTAATATTTTATACTTCTTTCGACATATAAAATTAATTATTTTGAGATAAGAGCAGACTTTCAATGTAATTTAAGGACGTTTGGTTTCAAAAATAGAAATATATATAAGCGAGGGAGCTCATACCTTTTACATTAATACTTAAAGTTAAAAATTGTTTAAGGGCACTATGCCCTTTGAGTTGTGAGCATTTCTTGATCTTGGAAGGAAAAATCAAGATTTTTGGCGTAGAGTCGTCTGTATGAAGTCCTTAATGGACTGTTCTGGCAGTCTCACTTGAGATCCAGTTCTTAATCCAGATCTCAGAATAAATAACAGTACAATGGCGTAGCATAGCGCCACGTTAGTCTGTATTAGTCAGTATAATGTGAAATGTGGTCATACCAAAGAATAGAGAAAAAACAATTGACCCAAAGGTCAAACCTTTCTGATACTACGACTACGAGGTCAAACACCACAAAAAACTTCAAAAATTGAGGATATACACTTTTTGTTGAACAGGGTACTCTTTGACATAAACCAAAGAGTAACAGAAAGTAACATTGAAACAATATCTTATTACAATATTAAAGAGCCATCGATTTGTTTATAGACTGCAAATATCGCTAGACAACCTAATTACTAATTAGGAAAAATACATATATAAAATTAGATCAGAACTTTTTGGTAAAATTATTACTTCATGTCATTTCACAACAAAAGAAAATTAACATTGCTTGTATGCATTTATTAACTATGCTGATAGACTTGAATGACTTTGTACTTATCATATTAAAGTCTATAAGTGCATAATTATGCAACAATAACACCTGTTCAGAGCTAACCAAAGAATTACAAGCCATTGACCTTCCAGAATAGCGTGTAGTCTGACACTAGGCTGTCATTAGGGCCGCTCCGTTCCATTCAGATACCATTCAGTGTGAGCGAGGCTTAATATCTATGGCTATGCTTACATTGGAGGTCAAGATCTTTATTCGTTGATACTGTAATGACCTAATGACAGATGACTTATGGATATAAGCTCTAATAAAGCTACGCCAATCTGCGATTTGTGGAGAGTCATTTGTTTATTCGGTTTACTCTTCACTCAACTTGTTATATATTTTTATCATTATTTTTTCTCATTGGTGAAAAATGTGGATAGTAAAAGAAAACCACTAGTTTATTGGTATGATTTTACTTTTTATTTCTATATGTGCGTTTTAAAATTTTTGTCTGTTGTTTAGATATTATACATTAAACTCTCATCTTATTTTAGAATAAGTATATACATTTATTCAAGAACAAATTAGGGATAATTTTTAAAACTATGCATTAGCAAAACTTAATCAAGAAGCCGCTACCAGTAGGCAACGTACTCAAAATGCTGGCGCCGTAGCCCCGTTGAATGGCAATACTTAGTCTTTGGGCAAAAATCTTAGAAAAATAAATATAAATATTACTAATTGTTAATAAGATATTAATAAACTCACCAACTCTATTTATCAATATTTCAATAGAAATGAAGTTGCACAATTCCTAAAATATCTCTTTTAAAGTCGTAATTAATGGTACAGACAGTTGAACAAGGCTTCAGTCTAGGTAGTCTAGACTTCTGTGACTAATGTGCTACAAATAAAAACACTTAAAGGTTTTAGAACCGGTTTACCATCCGAAATGTCTTTCATATGCAGACTGCATTTATAAAAGTGACACTATAATAGGTGTGATATATTGAAAATTAACAATGATAGTTGACAATAGACTGCCCACGATAGCAACCTTGGCATTCTGTGAAATGTGTCATGATTTCAGTGCATGATATTAGTAAAAAAAGAAAGAAGCAGAACTAAAACTTTAGAGTGTCTGCTCTAATTAAACGATTTCGACAATTAATTTTTCGTATAGAGCAAGTGCAAGTCAACTTTACGACCGGGTCATCTAAGACACATGGAGTTTGGATATTGGGCTAGTGCTGTTGGTTTCTGCCGACCTTTACAACGTCACCTCATATAAGGCGCCCAGCCATCAAAGACAGTTATAAGTTGTACCTCATGTGACCATTTGTAAATTTAATATTACAGTGAGCTCCCTGCTGGTCAGGGGCCTTATGTCTGGTGGAGATCGTAATCGTGTTCTCTCTTGCTCGCACTCGTGGACTTGTTAATTGGCGCGTGCAGGATGGCAGGCGAAGCCGATTCCCAGAACCGTTACGCGGTAGGGGTACAGTATCAAACCGAAATTTAAACGAATGGAGTCTAAAGAAACATTAATTTCTATAACCCAACTTAAGATTTAGTTTAAAAGTTATCACAAGCTTAAAAAGATATGAAATAATGACTCAACACTGCATTATTTATGTAAGAAAAGGCCGATGCTGAGTCTTAAAAGGTAGGCAACGCATCGGCCGCGTTGCAAGTGTCTATAGGTGATGGTAGCTGCTTACTTAAGGCGGGCAGCCAGCTTGTTTGTCTGTTTATATTAGATTGAAAAAATATTTAATAAACTGAGAATTATTATCAAAGCACAGTTGCACTGTAGTGAACAGAGTTAATTAACACGTTTGACATTGGATAACTGTTTTTATTAGCGATTTGATTTAAAAAGTATTAAATAGAAACGATAACTATTTAATAAAACTTTGTATGACTGGTTGTTACAACACGCATTTTATAGTGTTAAAGAATTCCAAATGTACTGTAACAAAAATATTATTTAATATTTGCACACTTGCATGCAGGTTGAACACAAAATGTCTAATTATTTTAAGTAACTTATGTTAACATCTCTTGTAAATTGTGTTCTAGCAAATAACCATTTGATTGATTGATTGATTGATAACTAATGCTTTGTACTATTTTGGTGGATTTACTTTTTTTTTTCTTACCGAAATGTTTTTGTGTGAATAAAATTTATCCTTCTGGTAGGTAGATTGTACGGTATGTTTTTTAATATAAGTGCAGACGATATATGATATCGATGAACATCAAGCATCGAGCATTCAATACAAAGACATATTAGTTCCGCGTGTGAACTGTCAAACGAAATGTCATTGATGTGACAAAGTAGTTCTAGATTCTCGTTTCGTAATGTTTTATGTGTTTCAATTGTACAGACACAGACATATTAGCGAATGTTGCTTTGAATTTTGGTACCGAGTTATTTATCGAATACCTATTAATGTAGAAAGTTGAATTATCAGCTTTGATAGTGCAAACTGTTTCAATTACTTGCGGATGTGACCGAAATTTTTGCCTTCATCACTTTCTTCCTACCCTTCATCGTCTCCCGTGTTTGAAATTTTAAGCTGCCTCGGTATTACTTAGGTGAAAGTGTCGTATTTAGTACACATGCTAGCTAATTTACGATTGATGCACCGATGGACAGGTTTGTTAAATTCTA
Source organism: Ennomos fuscantarius (assembly GCA_905220475.3). NCBI lineage: Eukaryota > Metazoa > Arthropoda > Insecta > Lepidoptera > Geometridae > Ennomos > Ennomos fuscantarius. The sequence goes on from HG992039.1 coordinate 8,588,845, forward strand.
GCAATAGATCGTTTAGCCTCTATAGTGTAGTAGTTGAGCAGGTTGGCTCATAGCCGGGAGGCGGTGGGTTTGATGCCCACGACAGGACAAGTATTTGTGTAAAAAAAAGCGCAAAGAATTCTGAGTCTGGTGTTTTGGGACCATGGTCCTCCTAGTTCCTGGGTTTCTAGTTAGGGTCCAGGATCTATATATGTGGTCGTTGGGCGCTATTTATTATCTATTATTTATTTATGATTTATTGTTATTGAGCAATATCTCTCAGCTTCAACGCCGGCCCACGTGCTTGTAGTGTTGACTAGAGAAGCCGTTTCATTGTTTATGGCCCATTATTACCGCTGACGACTTGCGAACGACGTGTTTTGATACATTCGATCCTAATATGAGTCCATGTTGAGAAATAGATACTCATTTGTGGGAAGCTTGAATTATTTTAAAACCTTTGTTTAATCGGGCGTATGGTCTTTCAGTCTTCTGCTCAACTAAGATACCTATATAGAATATAATAGAATATAAGATAGTCACACTTGGTCACATCACAAATCAGTCATACTCGGAACGTTATCATGTAAAGTTAACAAGTTGTATGTTCTCATAAAAAGATCATGATGCCGTCATGCACATTAGGAAAGTGCTATAAACATTAGCAAAAAAAAACAAGACTCACGGAATCGCTTTCGCTAATCGCTCGATAGTATTACATAAAAGTAAAAAAAAAATTATAAAAGTTTATTTTAAGTTATATTATTTATTATTTCCATCCGTTGTCTTAGGATGACCAATTTGCCTGAAAATAAAATATAAATATAATTGAGACACCGTGTGGGGCCTTACTTCTCATGGTATTGGCTCTACTTTATTGTTGCGAATGCTGTAATATTTGTGGAGCCCTTGATTTTCTAGCAAAAAAGCTGGTTTTGTTTTATTTTTGTGTGTTTACCATTTTTGACACTTGGCGACTAAGTAATATTAGTTTTGTCACATTTTTGATAGACATTGACAATGTCAATCTTGCTCTATCAAAAATCAGATCACATCAAAAATCTTCGTCTCGCTCACATCAGATATTTCTATCCTTATTCTTCTATTGTCCTCGCTTCGTCTTTTTACTTCCAGTCGCCCCGAGTCCCACCGAGGTAGTAGTACGTCATCTTTGTCACTCATAGGGAGATATACAGTTCGATGAGCATTTACCGCCGACGTAAGTAGCCAACATAAGTTATTCAAAACGTAAACATAGTTCAATACAAATATAGAGCTGATTGTCAACTGAAGTAATCACCGTTTCGCCCTTATAAGGGTGAAATGGAGAACTTATACAAATCGGGTCAAATTAAATCGTACTCGCAATCAGAAATTTACCGTGATCCCATTGAATAGACTATCAATATCCACAGTATATTACGGCACGAGGCCCAAATTGGTACAACTGAAGAAGCAGTCATTTGCACTCGAGATCGCGAGATCAATGCGATTCTGGAGTGGATATGCCGCATATGGACCTCATTAAGCAGGAATAAAAAACGGTATTGAAACTGCATTGGCGTTTAAATAGCTTTTTAATTAATCAGCGTAATGTATAGCCTGTTTTACAGTCACGCGGTAAACGTAGTCTGTATTTTACGTAAACAAATGTAGCAATAATATATAATATTCCGGTAAGCGTATTTAATTCTTCTCCATGCAGAAATACTGCAGTAGAAAATCTCGGTTAAAGGTTTCGAGTATGAGTTCATACTTAATGGTAACAGAATTTGTGTCTCTTTATAATAATAATGAAATAATAACGCCCAACGATCACATACATAGATCCTGGAGCCTAACTAGGATTCCCTATGTCTAGGGACCCAGGAACTACGAGGACGATGGTCCCACAACACCCAGACTAAGAACAAGTACTTGCGCTTTTTTCTGTGCACAAATACTTGTCCTGCCGCGACAATCGAACCTGCTGCCTCTGGGTTATGAGCCAACCTGCTCAACCACCACACCACAGAGGCTGTTTTTAAGATTAGAGTGAATAGGCTCCTCATAGGCCAACATAGATCTTCGACTGCATCGACGCTTAAAATCAAGTAAGGTGCGGTCAAATGTTCCGTATGACCATAATTTCAAAAAATATAAGGAATTGGGGTCCTGGGTACAGTAATAATGTCAACCTTTAAGACTCAACAAAAGCTTTCAGTACGCGACACGTTGAAGTCTAGTAATTGCAACCTTTGGCAGTCAATAGAACCTGACAACGTGTCCTTTGGGTTAGTTTCGCAATCCCTTTTGGATTTCCCCTTTAAACGACGCCACTACAAACATCTGTGCATATATAGGTAGTTGCGTACCTAAATAATAAGAATGTAACACGTCTTCAATTCAAGTCACTGCTGCTATTCGAAGTAACTTGATTGGCCAAAAGGCGTCGTTTCGAACCCTTCGCAAGTTACGTGGATGAATACTTTCGAAACCTTCGATAATCCTGAATTGCCCTCGGTATTGTGCAATGAGTCACTCAATGTCAGCTTAATTGGCTGAGAATGACTTATATTTTTATAATATGGTCAACTGCAGTAATATAAAACAAGATTCGTAAAATGAGGGCTCTCAAGAATATTAATATTATATCCATGTATTCTTTAATTTAAAATTGTTTTAATAACGTGCATATTTGAATGGTTCATGTCCCATAAAAAGATACATTACAATTATTTTGTTGCAAATTCATTAATATGGAATATGCAGTTTAAGTTGTTCACTGTTTTGTGTTTATTATTCATTATACTTTTGCTTTTTTATTGCATTCCATCATTTTGAATTATTCATACATTCAAATAAAAAAAAATGGCAATAATCATAAATTAGTTTTATTATATTACAAAATCTTTAGATTGTGCAATATACTACAGTGTAGGTACTAAAAGCCTTCCATTAAAGATAAACAGCAAACAGTTTCGAATAAACTAAACTCGGACAATTAAGGTCCTAGGAATGAATAGCTTGAAACTCCAAGTACTCACTTCTTAACAGAATTGGTATCTATTAGAAATCATCGCTGTAATAATGGGCTTTCGCGGATCTTACTCTTCGCCCCTAATGTCAGTTTTCACGATGGAAACTCGATAGCTACTGTGTAATGGTTTATTAAGTTATTAAACTGCGTGCGTTACATTTTGGATTGATTCTAGGTTTTGTTTTTAAGTAAGAGTAATTATTCAGTGTTATAAAAATGTCAAAATCATGGAATATCTTGTATTGCATGCCTAAAAGTGCTTGGTAAAGAAATGCAACAAAAGAAAGTAGTGAATACAGTTTATAGCCAACACCTTTACTAACAATGTTTTGAGACGCAGTATTTACCATTAGGGCATGTATACACGATGAATTCCGTCAGTGCGGCGTCGACGTAACGGACACATGACTGACTGCAGCCTCCGAGACGAAGCGGGAGGGGTGCTGCGACGATAAAACGTTACGGCTGCGTCAAAGCAACGCAACTAATGATAATGGGTCAAAACTTTTATGTAACGATGACGCAACGCGCCGTGTTGACCAACCCTTATGTTTTGAACCGCTTCTTTCTATTTTTTATTTACTGTCAGGTTGTCATTCATTGACCATCTAGAGGAAGGTACCAAAATATCATTCTTAACTCAGTCAGTGACCAGTTTTTGAAATCCAAGAATTCACAAAATAGTGTTATCGATATCGGCCCAACAGATAAAATTAGTGCTTTCCCCGATCAGTTTCAGAAAATGTTTTTATCGTAAATCCTTAGTACTTTGACATTTTCTTTGTAAACTGGGCAGCTCGATATAGCAGTCCACAATAGTGCGGGGGCGGCTTGAGACGAAATTACAGTCCACGATTTGCTACTTATCGGAAGCGGCATAAATATTTACACGTTACTCGTAGTTCAGTTTTATTGACTGACTGGCCTGATAGCTCAGTTGGTAGTAGTTCTGCCTTCCAAAATATAGGTTGTGCGTTCAATTCTCACCCAGGACCAACATTTGTATGATGAACATAAGTGTTTGTTCTTTGTCTGGGTGTTATATTATGTTCTATGTATGTATTCACAAAAAAGTATCTAAGTATTCTATACGTTATCTGGTTTCCATAGTACAAGCTTTGCTTAAAATATTTATTTGCTAATTAAATTCAGTAGGTACTTTATGAATTCCCATTCATAATCGTAACACAATTACTGACAACAAACGAAAAAACACTAAGCTTACTAATTTGCTAGATTATGATATTCCCGCCATGCTCAATACCCAGACAAAAGTTATTCATTGCAGAAAATAAAACACTATGCATTTTTTAAAATAAATTGAATGTAAAAAGACAGATTTATGTTTTAGTAATTTTATGTTTTTATGAAGCTAAATGCTCCTTAGTAAAATAAAATCATTATAATCATTTTACATTAACTTTCCTTTTTGTAGTTTAGCATTTAATTCTATTTCATATTTACACCCTCATTCAATTATATCACTATTTTCTCCTAAAGTGCACTATTCCAAACAAAATCTAGTAGCCAACTGACTAATTAGCTTTAAATCTTAAATTGACAGCGGGTGCCTGCTATCAATAAATCTAGTTTCTTTTATTGCCATCACTAAAATATCCGGCTACTGGTATCCCTTATCAAAACAGTAATCTATTAAATGATTGGTTTATCACGAGGCATGTAGCTCTGCCATATAATGAGGGTATCAAATAGACCGCTAACTTTGGATCGAATGGTTCTGTAATGTATCTAATTAATATTTTAAACCGGCTGTCTTCCTGTTTGAGTAAATTAAAATTGTTTCGGTTAAGTGTGTTGAATTTGGGCATGTTAGTGTTCCGTGGCTTTGATATCTTCACCACCATGATTTGTTTTTCTAATTCTCTAAATATGTACCTATCATCCTGCCAGGATTCTCTGAGGTGTTTCCACTGAGCGAGAACATTGTACACTGCTAGGATTCTCTGAGGTGTTTCCACTAAGCGAGAAGATTGTACACTGCCATTATTCTCTGAGTTGTTTCCACTAAGCGAGAACATTGTACACTGCCAGGATTCTCTGAGGTGTTTCCACTAAGCGAGAACATTGTACACTGCCAGGATTCTCTTAGGTGTTTCCACTAAGCGAGAACATTGTACACTGCCAGGATTCTCTGAGGTGTTTCCACTAAGCGAGAACACTGTACACTGCCAGGATTCTTTTAGGTGTTTCCACTGACCGAGAACATTGTGGACTGCCAGGATTCTCTGAGGTGTTTCCGCTGAGTACAACATGGGGCACTTCTGACGACGGGTAAATATAGAATTAAAAAGTAGGCGACGGTAACTGTTTACCATCAGGTACGCCGTCAGCTTGTTTGTCTATCTATTTTATGGAAAGGTAACTACTATAGTGGTAACAAACGTACATGCAAACACGCAAACTTTCGTATCTATAATATTACTAGAGCTGCTTCCCGCGGCTTCGCAATAAACTGTAATTCGCGGGGTGAAGTACAGTTTATTGCGACAATTAATATCATATATTTCCATTACCAAGGTTTAAACTTTCTGTACACCGAATTCCATCAAGATATGTTCAAACGTTTAGTCGTGAAAAGGTAACAAACAGACAGAGGGACCGACCAGATTACTTTGTAATTTATAATATTAATGTACTTATACAATTAATAGGATTATTTTATTTAAATTTGTGTAACTATTGTTTGAATTAAGCCATCAACTATTTCAGTTTTTGCTATAGGTAGAAAACAAACGTACAACCCTCTTGATGAGAAGAGATCACCTATGGACCTATGGACATCTGTAACACTAAATGTGTCACAAAAGCGTTGCTTACCCTGTAATCTCACTGAACTACGAATATTATTATATACTACGAAGTATTAAAACGGGTCTCATAAGTATGGGTTTTATTTAAAGAGTTTCTTAAAGCCGAAACGGAATACCAAAAAATAAAGTAGCCCACAAGACTAGTTACGAAGTAATCGTTTAAAAGCTCCTCGTTACGCACAGCGGATGTAAAGTGGAGCATTTATTATTACAGACGATTTATTGTGGAGGATGTTCTTTTTGAGACACCACTAGATAAGAGAGGAAATCATTTAGTTGACTTGATACTGAATGTGGATGCTAACTGTGGCTCTTATTATTAATTTACGTAAATCTTCTAAATATATATAACTCAAAGGTGACTGACTGACATAGTGATCAAACATAAGGTGACATAGTAATCGTTCTATCAACGCACAGCCCAAACAACTGGACGGATCGGGCTGAAATTTGACATGTAGGTTGATGTTATGACGTAGGCATCCTCTAAGAAATAATTTTTTGAAATTCCACCCTTAAGAGGTTGAAATGGGTGGTTGAATAATATAATACCCGAGATAGTGGCACAAAACTTACAAGGATTTTTCCGACGTGTGATTGTAACAACCCGTGATCAAAATTCTGGTCTCTATTTAGCCCAAGGGATAAACATTACTATTCAACGAGGCAATGCCGCCAGCATTTTGGGCACGTTGCCTAATGGAAGGGGCTTTTTAGATTAAGTTTACCTACTGCATTTTTATTTTATTTTATTCGAGTTAGTTTAGGCGTATATGAATATTATATTAATATAATTATTTCTTGAAAATCATAAAATTACGCACAAGTTGAGTATATACATCATTATATAATTATCAGTTTATTTATTTACATTAAAGAATATAAATGTAATAAAAGTTTTGATTTTAGTTCTTGCCTCACGATCACATAAAACTCTAATTTTTTACCGGTTTGAGTGCAAAAAAACAGACGTAGATTTTTCAATTAATTTTTCTAAATATATTTGGTATGTAGTTGTAAAAATAAATTATGTAAACGAAGATAAGACCAGTGAGAGAAATGGTTTCTTAGGCTTGCAATTTTTTTCCGTCTGCGTCAAGCGAGGAGTAAATTACTAGCGCTATTTCTTACAAAAACGTTTAACGTCTTTATCCTTCATTACTATCTAACCGAATCCAGGTCTTTAGTCACTGAAGTAGTTAGAAGACTTTCTCTCATGGTCCTGAACCTCGTAGAGGAGCCATTACGCCTTGCGCGGCGCAACCTCGCACCTGCTTTACATACTCATCTGGTCCGTCCAACAGTGCACTAATTCAAAGAGATGTGACACAGTCGATGGTTTTAGGACGATATATTTATATTTATAGGTGTTGTCCTGTAAATTTTATTTTTGAAATGTAGCGTAATTAAAACTTATAAATTATTAAAATATATTATATTACAACGAAGTAAGTAAATGCTTTGTCTTATTGCCTTTTCTCTTAATTTTTTATATTAAAATTATAATATTGATTTATGAACAAATATAAAATGTTAACTGTTCAAGTAACTTGTTGGTTGATTAAGCTAATACCAAACCATATAAAAGTGGTTAATTTTGAAAGGAAAAATTCTAATCTAATTAAAATAATAATAATATAATTAATATTGACGCGTTGCGTTTGGCACAACGAATAAGCATTGCAATTCAACGGGGCAATGCTGCCAACATGTTGGGTACGCTGCCTACTGGTAGTGGGCTGGAGCATTTGGACTGTCTATAGGTCATCGCGGCTAGTATATAGTTCAAATATATTTTTTTTGTAGTAGTAGTAGTAGGTAGTTTTTAGTATTAGTTATTAAATCATTGTAGTATTTAGAAAATAAAGGCAATTTGCTGTGTTAAAAAAATCTAATTATATAATTTGAAATGAAATGAGCGGCCACCATGACTTTATCATTGTTATGTATGGATACAGATTTATCGACTATCGATAAAACCGCTTGCGAGATCTCAGTCGTAAAACTAGTATGGGATATTTAATACGATATGCACCGAAGACGTCCGTGGCCATTAACGGTGAATCCACTCTTTATTTAGTCACAATCTCCAGCACTTGCATTACACACCTCTACTAACAGCCTTGCATACTTGCTACACAAGAAAGAAACGTAGATACTAAGCATTCTGACACAGCACGAGACGCCACTTTTTGCGTGAAATAACGACCATCGATATATGCAATTATACGATCAACATTGCTAATTTGAATTCAACTTTAATTGGCACATCATTTGTAAACTTTTTGCTTACTTAATTGCTGATTGAAATTAGACCAATAGCATGCAAATTCGCCGTTATCGACTATAACGTAATTGAAATCATTAAATCGAACTCGAAATTCCTACTCGGAAGTGTTTCGGACCACACGCAAGGAAATCATTAGTTTCCGCCCAGTTTATATAGATCTCTTTTTGTACGAAAATTTATATGATTTAGCAAATTATTCGCGTGAGTGTTTTAAGGGTCACGTTATGGTAGTCGTGACTTGCGATGTTATTTCAGGGGGTTGGCACAATATGCCAGTTTTTGTAAAAACTTCGTTGTATCAATAACAATATGTAACCATGAACTGGAAGACGCAGCGTATGCCGGCCCCTTAGTGAATCGACGATCTGCAAGGCGATCACGAAACACGATTGCAACCAATAGAACCACAAATTTGTATGGATTTGACAGTTTAAATACGCATTTGTATAGAAATCTCTCCTGTTGCATTGCAATCAAAATTTCGTGATAACTCCCCCTAGTCAAAACTGCGGGGAGTCAATGGATGCAGGAGGCAAGCAGCCGCTCAAAGTAGCGTTCTATGGGGGAGGCCTATGTTCAGCAGTGGACGTCTTTAGGCTATTATATAAAGTTGTTCTTCGCAAATTTTCAACCGTATCAATCCAGACGCTGACACTTTTATATTTCAAAAGTGGATTCTTAAATTGAAGCGCATGAATTGCTTTTGAGGAAGTTAGAGACATGGGAGTAGGAAAGAGAACTTTGCTCGACAACATAGAAGTCAGAAGAGGAAAGATGTTCTGCCATTTACTACGTTATGACGAATTTATAGAATCCATGATGGATTCTATAAATTGAAATTATTGGAAGGAAAACCAAAAAGAAAGGAAATATATATATATAATATCATATCAAGAGCTGAACATACTGAAGACCGTGAAGAATGGAAGAATCTCCACAGACAAGAGTTTAACTCTTAAATAAAAGAAGAACTGATTTCAAATATTATTTTATAAAATATTAAGTTTTATCAAAATATATTCTTTCTCACTGAACGTAAAATCTAAGACTCACTAGTATCATTCGATACAATAATGCAATATATGAATGATGGGCACGAATCGATTTGTCGACATAATTCGATTTAACAGGATACAATCGATAATTACGATTGGCTAGTATCGATATTTTACCGATATATATTATCGTAGATGCCCGGCTCGACTGGTTTAAGAGAAACCAGCCAGAGGTATGCAACCATCCGGGGCGGTTAACAATTCATTATAAAACGACCGTTAAAAACGCGTATAAATTCTCATTCATTAATTCACGCTAATCGATATCCTTAATTTATGATTAACGTTACAATTATTTGCCTTTTAATTTATGAATGGGCGTGCGGATACGCTTTTTGCAGATCTGTAATCGGTTATACGATGCCGCGAAACTTTTAAATAATATTTAGTAGCTTTTGAAAAATTCCTCTTATTACGATTCAAGCTATTCATAAGTACTTACCATTGAAACTAAAAAAGCCGTTAAGGTACAGATACGTTGCGCTATCTTACCAATATGACATTGCTTCCATTGATGTTGTATTGAGGCCGAAAAACATTCAAAAAATTACCTGAAACAGAAATAATTACTATAAGAAATAAGATAATGAAATAATATTTACAAAATGCAGTCGGTATTCTTTAAATGCATATAACGCGTCAATGAAAATGTGATACGACGCGCATTGTGACAATTTTTTTCTGCCTTTGTGGTGTGATGGTTGATCAGGTTGGCTCATTACCCAGAGGTGGCGAGTTCGATTCCCACGACAGGACAAGTATTTGTCCACAGAAAAAAAGCACAATTATTTGTTCTGTGCCTGGGTGTTGTGGGACCATGGTCCTCTTAGTTCTTGGGTCCCTAGATAAAGGGAATCCTAGTTAGGGTCCAGGATCTAAGTATGTGATCGTTGGGTGTTATTATTATTAATTTTCGAAGTTAATAATTTGATATGTATAATATGTCAAAATTGTCATTTGTTTTCACATTAATTTGCTGTAAGAAAATGGTATTGTAGCTAACTAAAATATTTTTTTTAATGAATTTAGTAAAATGTTGTGCACCCCTAAAGATTTCACCGGCGCGCGCGCACGTTCGACGCTCGTCGCGCGGAATTTAGATACTTCGCTCTTGTTACAGGGACATCTGCGGCGCATGCGGCACATGAACGCGTTTTCTCCTCACCACTACAATATAACATACAGACAGTATTTAAACTTAGCACTTTTTTTACTTTTTTCAATGTTGTTTAATGCCTCAATGCCTTTACCAGAATTGCAACGTTACCCGGTCAATGTAAGGTTTTTGAAGTAAAACTTCTTTACGCACGCTTGACTTGGGGTTAAGCTGGTAAGGCGTACAGAAGTTGAGAGGGAGATAAACTTATATCTTCTTCTCTACATGAAGATAGAAAGAAAGAGTTATATTTCGTATTACTGTGCAAGAGAGATGAAAAAGATTTACTAGAGAAGCTAAAGAAGTTTAACTTCAGTCATGTGGTCCAAAGCGCATTCTTTTTTTAATAGAAATCACATCACATTATCAGCAGGTATGCGGTCACATAGACTGAACACTGAACACAACATAGATCTCTTCCTTAAAATGCACGCTTATTATTGGGTTGCCATAATGCTTGGCAGAGAAAGAGCCCATTCCCTCGATATTTCCTTTGCCGGTTCTAGCGGCACCTGTTGGAAGAGATTGGATGGTCTTATCGCACACGGCGAGTCGTCAGTATGTTAATATCGCTTGTTCGTAAATATATTACAATCAACACGCTGAATATAAAAATATAGAAGTTGTCAATTTCTTGCTTTCTACATTAAAATTGATCTTAGTTCTTCTAGTGAAAACTATCGTGAGTGTGACGTGGGTTACGTATTGACGCCCGCGAAAGGCGCCGCGGCTTGCGTTAGTAAGCTCTGAGAATAATGATATCAAATATGTCCGAAACCTGTAAAACTGCTAAAAATAGCCTATTTGCAATAAATCTTTTGACTTTGACTTTGACCTGGTCGGAGTAATTTTGACTTTTTAACTGACGTGAGTTTAGTAGTTAATAATTTCACAAAATTAAAGCTGATTGTTACTATTATCCAATTTAGGGAAGAAAGCATAACGGCGCAATATAAGATTTTGCATTACACATCTACTACAAGGTTTTTAGGTTTTTAAGCAATTTATTACGAACATTAACGACTGTTGCACACCGCGTCACCTGCTTACGTAAGCCTAATTACACGAGACGCTTTATTCAAATCATTTGAAATCAGGTGGACGTGGTCGGTCGTCCATGGAAAACTGGATATGAATCGAAAGCATTGGGCTTGCAAAGACTTGTTAGAGAGTTATGTGCTAAACACTAGAATTTATTAGAGCTGTTATTACGAGTTCCTTAATATAGAACTATCTGTAAATTTACACGAGAATTTATTTAAAAAATACCTACGTCCGCCTTTATTAAGTCTATTAAAATATACCTTAGCTAAGCAACACTTTACATTAGTGTCAACTTGGCAGACCAAATAATGAATGCTTATTGGTTCCCTGTTGATCATCCGCTGCATGACATGGGGGGTTATAAAGATGCCCTTTTCACCCGTAAGTTTTAATCTTCATAGCTTAGGCATCGCCGTCATCTGGCTCTTTGTGAGAGACTGGGTATTTTGGTGCACTCAAGACAATAAATTAGATATCTTCAAACCCTTAATTTAATTTCATCTTATCATCTTGTTCATTAAATTTTTCAGATAACTCCAAGACTGCCATACCCAGAAAACTAAATGCCCTGTAATAATATTTCTCGACTGGTTCAGTACCTATACTCCATTTTATCATTAGCACTTTCATTGTTTATGTTCATTGTTCATCTATGAAAACGCATTATAACTATATCAACTTAGTTATTAACCGGAAAGCTGAAAAACAAAACGTTCAGATATGAAAAGATCTTGAGTATATCTAGTCCTTGAAGGAAACCTGAATCAAACAGTAATTACCAACGCGATGCGTCAGGACAAGACAAGACAGCTTTTCTTTTCTACCATTAATGCCTGATACCCCCTCAACGTTCTCTAAACACGTTAACGGTTTTTATTACGCCTGTTAAACCACCATTATATAGCACCTATCCACTTTTACGGTTATCTACAACATAATATATTAAATTTTATGAAAATCATATTAAATTAGGAAAATGATTTTACATCTATCGCTTGTTCTTAACTTGCTACATCCACAGTTTGTAGCACCGGACTTAGCTGTATGATGAAATATTTATCGCCTTTTGTTTATGTTTAGTGTGGGTCCTTTATTCCACCTTATTAGAAGTAGATTTGCCTATTTGTTCACTATAGGTTAGATAGTTTTATAGCTTATATAATGTATTTATTTTCTATATAACGAACAATCAAATTTCATCACAGATATAAATAGGAGGAACGGAACAATGCAGACTGTTAAGACATTACTTGTGCTTAATATTAATGAATTTTCAAAATGACCAGTCGTGTTTTTGATACTTCATGTCAGCTAAAATTTGACAGGATATTTTAAGCATTTATTAAATAAAAATAACGTTATTGTGTAAAGCTGTTTAGTTCAAACTTTTTCTTCTTAAAGTTATTACTGAACACAAAAGTGAAAAAATAAAGGTTTATGAACCTTTTATTACCGTTTTGTGTAATCATATTAAAGACCTATAATTTCCAACAAAGTGTCTGCAAAAGTAAAAAGTTGTAGTACAAATTAATTAACCGTCAGTGACCTGACCACCCATTGTTTGTGATTCAGTTGTCTTGTTAACTTTGCGATTACAATACAGCAAGAAAAACAGGATCCCGTCAAAATTTATGTGCGTCATTAAATTCTTTGTCGCCAAGAAAATATGCATCGAACGGCATTTTAACGAAAAATAATGCTTAAATATTTAAAGCAAAACATTATTATTGTTGAGGAGAGCATTCCAGAGGAAATACAAGTGTGTAAATGCCTTATTCATTGCCTCATTACGGGAGTTGTTTTTAGCTCTAATTTAATTGGGTGTATAAATTTTAGTGCTCTCAAAGTGATGGTTTTTGTAGCGACAAGTCACCAATGGGAGAGAGAGGAAGTTAAGGCGGTATTTATGTGTGCTCTAATTTATTCTGCTCAATTTATTTAGATATAGAAAATGCGTAAAAAATTGCTCTTTTAAGTCTGATAGGTTTATCCATTACTCACCAAAAAGAACACAAGAACTAAGTATCTTTTGAACTCTTCTTAAATGTATTATTATTTTTATGAATATACCTACTCTACTCTTAGCAATCAAAAGGACGATTATTAAATGCCGGGATAAAGGTTCTCCAACCAATAAATTATACACTGATGTTAACAAAATACATTATTATTTTCAGTATTTGGTTTATGAAATTCACCGATTTATTTTATACATTTTATAAATTTAATCTAAATATAAACTGGGCTTAAAATATGGCAATTTTAATAAAACACACCAGAAAGTTAAAAGTTCTTGAATGCAGCTGCTATGGGCAGCCGTGTCGTTTAATATCAGGCGAAAGGCTAGCTCGTCACGTCATTTCTTAACATAAAAAAAATGCACAAAAAAAAACTAACTCACAGAATGTTAACTGTCGATGTATTAGAATAAGGATCGGGTTTTTACGTAGGTACAACTGATCTCAACAAAGTTAAGATAAAACTAAAGATTATCTGACAATGTGTCATATATAACATCATCAGATAAAAAAAATTGGATAGCTTACTAATTAAGTATTTAACCACCCTTGTGAGACACCTTATAGGACTATAGTTTCATGAACCTGTAGAAGTATACTACTGCAATTAAAACAGGTCAGGTGAAATTGGCTTCGAATCGTATAGACTGGTCCCATCAATTTAGTTGGACACGCATCCGGCGACAACCGAGTGGACAGGCGGACAAGCGGACGCGATTCAAAACTAATAATATTTCATGCGGCCAATAAACTGAGTTACAACGTGGTACACATTTGCGCAAGACACGTCTCGCCTAGTTCCTAACTAATGAAAACGATGTAGTACTGGCTTTACGATTATAATGTGTGGGGTGAATTATAACCTGCTCTAAAAATTACATTTTAATTATATAACCTGTCTTATAAGGCTTATTGGGTAGAACTACTGGTAAAACATCACTTTAAAGAGTTTATCTATTTTTAATCCTCATTATGCAGTTTACCTACAATCCATGAGTTACGTGTATTATTTTTACAACAGTTCGTTTCTTTTCTTTTTTCGCTACAAATATTACTTGAGAACATTGGAAATTGCAAATAACATTTAAATATTTCAAAGGTAATATGAGATAACTCTTTAACTGCAGGATTTAGATGATAAGTTAGGTATTTTTACGAAATTAATGCCCGTCTTTACTAAAGTCTTCTAAGTTTGCACTTATTCCTCTTTGACATACCTAAATGCATTGCCAGAGGCATGTCATAGAGGGATAAGTATGAACTTAGGAGCTGTCAAACTTTAATACGGACGGGCATAAATGTTGATGAAAGCAAGCATGCCCCATCTTAGATCACGTCATTGCTTAACATCAGGTGAGGCAGTTGTCAAATGCTTTGACTGTAATAAATTAAAAAAAAAATTAAACCTTGCAAATATTGCCGTAACTTAAGATATTAATTCTTGATGCTTTAATTTGGTTTGATGCTACCATCAAAGATTTACACAATTAAATTACGGCTTAGTAATTTAATTTTAATCATATTCACGATTCGCGCGTCCCACGGTAGCTACCGTGTCTATTTGTTCTTAGCTTTACAGCATAAAGAATTCGATTAGAATTTTTATGTGTCTATTTTTTATGGCTGTTATTACCGAAGTACACAATAAATATTCATCAATAAATCAATAGCAGTGAGTTTAGCGTTTTGCTGCATTCTCTTGTTTGAAATATAACCAATTAGCTTCTTTCACTGGCTGTCTTAAACTGGTCCAATTAAAGCACCGAAATAAAAACGGTCGTAAATAGTAGAATAGTGATTTCGATTATAAAAATATTTATGTATCATAAACGCGAAGCACAAATATAATAGCAATATCTCTGATTCTCCGCGCTTGTCGATAATGGACTCGTAAAACTAACCGTTTGTTCATCGTTGTCAATCAAAATATAAAATTATAACGATTTACCAAACGATATAAGCTTTGATTAAAGTAAACTGAAGCAAAGTACGGCGTAATCAGTTTAAAAAACAGCAGTACCGCGCTTTTTTACCTATAAAAGACACCAACGCGCGAGTTTTATTTATGCAGTTTTCTTGTTAACTCTCCATGCTTGTATTAAATGGTAATGAAGTTTTATTTTGAACCAAGTGTAATATTTAGCGACATTCACGACGCATAATTCAATTAAAAATTGTCTGTAATCGGCTGGCGGCATCGTTCAGTAAAGGCCTTTGCAATTAAAACATACATTGTGAAATTCGGTAACGCATTTCGTTATTAACAAGAACGATATCGAACTGATTGAATTTAATAAGACGAAATATTATCAGAGATATATGCTTAGTGATAAATTCAATATTTTACTCAATCGCAAATTAATGAACGCCTTAAAAACGTTTGATTTAAAACATGTAACTTTAATTTTTATCTGACTACCTTGTTATTAATCGTGTAAAAGGTAATAAGAAAATGACAAAATTTTGCCAGGTAAGAGCTATTTCCTTGAGAAGAAATTATTATGAGATTGAAAATATTTTATGATATAATTTTTAGGGATCGAAAAATTTAATATTGTTTGCGTAGTAACAGGACGAGTTTGGTGTCTCAAAATAGCTCCTATGTGTTATATTATGTATTTGTAAACTCAATTTGCCATTAAATTATATCCTCATTTGCTATATAATAAAATTACCATATTATTTAGAAGGTATATCAAACACTTAATTTTTTACGAAAAGTCCTTGATAACGTAAAAAGCTAATGCGTGGGTGTAACCTATTTACTTCAACCCATAATTATCTTGTATAAATACAAATTAAATTATCAAACACACAAAGCCGTAACTTATCTTAAGGACTTGTCTATCAATTAAAGGCATAATTAAGAAGATTTATTTATGTATTTCAATGGAAAATTCAACTTAATCTAATTTTATTATCTTAGGTGGTTCGGTTGAAAACTTTATAACCCGCCGGCTACTTAGATGATGCTCAATAAACATCGATTGTATATGGTCGATAGTCGTAAAATCAAGGAATAGAACTTAATAATATTTGATGTTACCACTACCATTGATTTGAAACTCACCTTCAAATACAACATTCCCAACAAATAATTTTACTTTATTGATAAATCGAATGATGACATCGATTCATACATAAATAGCGCTTTATTTGAAAAGCTTCTAAGCTTATTTTTCTTAAATAATGTATTTTATTGGTCTTCTGTCTCTGATAAATAAATTAATAAACCAACACTAATATGTAATCGTTTTCATTAGCTTTTTGGATTATAAAAAAACTTTGTTTAATTTATTCTAAGTTGTTAAATGTTTTTGAAAAAATCTGTTATGAAGAAGACACACGTGAGATTTTTTTTTCAGCGATTACTTATTTATGAATTTTTCTTTTCCAATCGAGATTTTGTGTTTCAAGAGTGCGTTGTTCAGCGGTAGGTGATCGCAGACGGCATGAGCGCCGGATACTATAACAAGTTTCTAAATTCAAACCAATAAATAAATCAATGAATAAAGTCGTAAATGCGTATGATTGGCATATTATAAATATTTGATAAAAGTGCTCCACTTCTCGGGAATTCTTAATTTATGGTTCGGAGGATCTATTTGGCGTTGTTAATAAATTTTTGGTCGTCCAAAGCGCACGTGAATTTCTTTTATTTAAATTAATATACATTAGATACACAAGAGAACTAAACCAAGAGTCTGTGTTAAAACAGCGTTAAAAAAAATCATTTCAGGTAGTTTCATGAAACAACTACTAGTTTAGTAATGATGATAATAATTTTATCAAATTAACTGAGATCACGGAAAAGAATCGAGTGTGAGGTAAATAGTCTCAGTAAAAGATAAGCAATACATCGGCAGCACCCCTGGTTTTGCCGGTATCTGTAGACGGCTACTACTACTACTACTAGGTGGACCATCAGCTTATTTGTTAGTATGGGCTAACGCACTGTGGACTACGTATTGAAAGGATTATACTAACAACAATGGAAAAGAAGAAGGAAAAATGTTAGACAACCTTATACGATATGATAACTTTATGAAATATATCATAGAAAGAAGGGAAGAGAGGAATATATGCAGAAGGGCTAATACAGATCAAATATAAAAAAAGATAAATGCCATGTCGTCCAGGAAGTCAAAACATTGGCGAACGATGGTGATTAATCCACCGACAAAAGCAGGAAGAAGAAAAGTATTGAACATAAAAAATACATTCTTTCAGGTTTAAATCGTAATTGTAGTACTTAATTTAAGATATTGAGTGCCAACGCTGTTTTTATTATAGTTTGATAATCGCTGTACTAATGAATCAGACTCGATTATTTTACACCAGACCTTAATTATGATATTCACTTAATACTTATGCGCGCGATGAGTAATATGCTGTAATATGAAGAGATCTCAGTATCGTATGCAGATCTTAACATTGAACGATGCGAGTAATTAACCTGACTGCAATCTGGGGCAAGGCGGGTGCTTTGTGGCAGCTTACTCATATCACAGGCGGCCCAAACCCATTGAGATACGCCATTTCGTCAGATTGGTTTAGACAGCCTCTGTGGCGTGGTGGTTGAGAAGTTCGGCTCATAGCCCGGAGGCGGTGGGTTCGATTCCCGCGGCAGTACAAGTATTACTTCACAAATAAAAAGCGTAAATACTTGTTCTATGTCAGGGTGTTGTGGGACCACGGTCCTCGTAGTTCATGAGTCTCTAGATACAGGGAATCCTAGTTAGGATCCAAGATCTGCGTATGTGAATGTAGTAATATACGTTATTATTATTATTTGTAAAGAAGAAATGTCTCAACAGATGCCGCTTCCGATGAATGAGAAGCAGAAAGCTATTGCGGCAGGTGCTTCCAATATTACCTGAATTATAAAAATTGTTACGGTCTTGGCAGGCTTTGACACTCTAATATATCTCGTACCTAAGTGTTGCGGAAAGCTGTATATTTTACTGCATAGCAATTATGTTTAAACAAAATATTGTAATAATAATTCACGTATGAGATACCGATCGGGAATTCAGCCACCGAGTTTTATCTTTACTTTTTAAATCTGTGAAAATATTTGCTGCTAATAAACGGTTTAATGAAAGCGAAATGTTAATGTGGTCGTGAAGAGGTCGTCGCATTTGCGATAAGAAAGTACCTTAACGGGTCATACATTAATTAAAATATTGTATTTATTGTACTGATTGTAGAATGAACTAAAAATAATAATAATTTGTATCAGAATACAGTACCTACTATGAGTAAAATTTTACGAGAGTGTAAGTGTTATTTGGTCAATCCAAAAACTTATAACTTATATCCTTTGTGTGTGGTGTGACAAGATTTTTCTGCAAAGTTCGTCTAGGTAGGTAGGTAGGCTAAGAGGCAAAGCGGTGCCAGTTATTCTGCCACCAAGCAGTGGTGCGCAAGCGCCACTGTGTTCCGGTTTGAAGGACACTGTAGCTAGTAAAATTACTAGGCAAATGAGACTTTATGATCTGATCTCACAGTGGAGTAATCTTATTACCAGACTGTGCTGATGTCTCAGGATGATGTGCGCAGTGCATTGTCACGCGAAACTTTATATTTTGGAGTACCGAGTGACTTCTGTTATGGACGGCCGTGTTGCTTTACATCAGGTGAACGACTAGCTCGTCACATCATCGCACTAAGTTAAAACAAAATATAGTAACTAAATCCATCCAGGCTGAAATGTATGCTTAATTTGTATGACACTTAAATAAAGGCAGGGACGTATAAACAGAAACCCTCATCGCTACACCCATAAAGTTTCAACATTCACCGCCCGAAGGAAAGTGAATTCACAAAAAAACAGCTACTTGCAATAAATTGGATTGTTTACAGGCCGTCCAACGAATTATTTTGGAGCTTTACAACTGTGTTGAAATGGTCTCACTCTTGCGTAAGATGAGACACCACTACCTGACTGATTACATCTCACGTCGCTTCACTACTTCATACATTCTCTTTAATGAACGTAAAATATTGTATGACACTCGTACATTCGTCACTCAAATTCGCACTGCGCTAATTTATTCTATAATTAAATTTTAGCCATAAAAAGCTACGAAAATCGTAACTTAAATCGTAACTTTCACCTCCTAAGCATTTAACATTGATTAATGAAGTTTAGAATAGTTTCTCTTGATGTACATACTTTGATCTTAATTTTGATACAATAAATTCAATCGCTTACAAATCTAACACAAAGAAAACATTCTAGTAAAAAACACGTTATTATATACAAGATTTTGAGAGAAATAGTTATTAAATATAAAATATGTCTGGACATTTCACACAGCGCCATCTAGTCCCAAATTAAGCAAAGCTTGTACTATGAGAACCATATAACTTATACAATACTTAAATACTTTTTTTTTGTAAATATAGGATACAATATTTTTTTTGTATGTTAAGGAATGACGTGACGAGCTAGCCGTTCACCTGATGTTAAACAACACGGCTGCCCATATCAGCTGCAGTGTCACTCGGAGCTCTAAAGTATAGAGTTTCACGTGACACTGCACTACGCACATCATCCTGAGACATCAGCACAATCTAGTAATAAGATTACTTAACTGTGAGATCAGATCATAAAGTCTCATTTGCCCAGTAATTTCACTAGCTACAGTGCCCTTCAAACCGGAACACAGCAGTGCTTGCGCACTACTGCTTGGCGGCAGAATAACTGGCAAAGCGGTGGTACCTACCTAGACGAACTTTGCAGGAAAGTCCTACCACCTAGTAAAAATATAACACCCAGACGCAGAATAAACATCGATGTAAGTTACACAAATGTTTGTCCTGGGTAGGAATCGAACCCATAACAATACAGTGAGCTATCAGGCCAGTCAATAGTAGGTATTTATTATTTAATTTAAACTTTCCTGTCCACGTATCTGTTACCTTTTCACGACTAAACAGTTCAATTAATCATGATGCAATTTAGTTCGGAGATAGGTTGGCTCAGAAAAGATAAGCCTTTTTTTATCACGATAGATAATAATTTTTGTAGATTGGTTTATACCCTTTATATTACTATTATTTATTTATTATTATTATTTATATATACTTTATATTATATTTATATTATTATTGGTTTATACACTTTATATTACTAGCAGTTACTCTTCTGTCTTTGCACATCTTGTCTTCTCAAGTAAAGTATAGCCAGCGGTGCAGGTAAATAAAAAACGTACAGTCATTTGTTTCTGCGTTTCCTGCGAGCCAGTCTAACTAATGTGTAACAAGTGCACAACGAATGGGAAACGCTTTGATGATTCCTTTAGGCTGTTGTGCTGTTTGTTAGAGTTGAAAGCTATTTAGACTTAAACATAGCTTTGTAGTTACCGATATCACTGTAGATACCGATACTATGATCTGCGGGTATATATCACATCACATTTATATTATAAAGGCGAAAGTTTGTATGCGTGTATGTGTGTATGTGTGTTTGTGTGTATGTGTGTATGTTTGTTACTCCTTCATGCTCAAACGGTTGAATGGATATGGATGAAATTTGGTACCAAGATAGCTTATACACTGGATTAACATATAAGCTATATTTTATCCCGGAAAAGTGAAATTTTCCCGTGGGATGAGTAAATCATTAAAATACTTTTATCCACGGGTGAAACCACGTGGCGCAACTAGTAACAAATATGTGGTGAGTAGTGATGGTGGGAAGCATTCCAGCTTATAGTTTGTTTGTTTCAAACGTACCTGCCTTGTCTACTTTGTCATGGATATATTTGCTTCATCACTGCTCTTAGCCACCGACTACGACAACTGTCTTTGGTTACTATATATGCCTACCTGACGGTTCTCGAAATAGTGGTAGGTATTATGTCTGCCTAATAAATGTATATCTCTGTAATTTAGAATGTGTTTATAACACTTTTTTCATATACAATTAGATATTCACTTTAATGCGATAGTTAGGAATCAGTAACTAAATATCTTAAGTAACATCTCTCTGTTCGGTTTTCGTTATATTTCTTATCAATCTGTGGTCAGCGTTGTTGGTACATTAACTGCTTACATTCTAAGACTTATACCATTTCAAGATTATTGTTTTTGTGTACTGTTTATTGATCCTAAAAAAAAAACAAACACGTAAAAATCTAAAAGTTGCTGATATCTATTTTAAGGAATTTTATAATGGGCAACTTCTAAAACATGTTATGCAAAATTAAATAGAACAATATCAGTCTCAAAACTTAAGAGAGAAATAAATTAAAATGAGTACAAAACCCTATAGCGGCGGCTCCTATTAACACGATTTCTTACACTCTGTCAGTATTCTATTAGCATTTACCTAAAGCTACATCAGGCAGCGGGCGGTGAAAGTATGCAAGCAGGGCACGAGGAACAACGGTGCATTCTACGACACTGCCCTCTGTCCACTCCGTTACAGAATTAGATCGTGATACAATACACTCGCGAGCCCGTCTTTTGTAAAACAATGATGTTTCAATGCTTAGACAAAAACTTTACGTAAAACGTAACAAACGAAGATCGATGAAGGATAGTTGTTTCGATAGATTGATCATAACAAGCGTAAAAAACAAATGCAAAGCGTAAAAAACTGACTTGACAGTTACACGGTTTTCTCATGGATGCCATTGTCAGAACTGGACCAAATTGAAATGGGACACAGAAAGCACCATCTTTCAAATAAGAATCATCAAACTCAGTTAACCCAGTCGATAGATCTGAAATCGAATTGAGAACCTCCTGCTTTTTTGAAGTCAGTTAAAAACAAAATAATATTGGAACAGAAACTGTGGCCGTGAACAAAATAGCTGTTAGGTTTTTGTAGCGAAGGACGTCCGAATGCAAAACAATTTTGATCTTATAAATAGTCTATTTATATTTCGTATATTTTTTATACACCAACTAATACATAACAACGCACCTTAAAAAACTTACAAAAAATGGTAGAAGAAAGGCGGCCTTATCACATTAAGCGATTTTTATATTCCATAAGACCAGAGAGATTAAGTAATACAGCAAGTTTCATCGACTGTATTAAGCTAAGGTAATCACGGTAGGGATGGAAAATTAGTGATGTCCAAAAATACCATCTTAGAAATAATAAATTTGACAGCTTCTGTGGTGTGGTGATTGAGCAAGTCGGCTGTATTTCAAGGGAGAAGTACATATATTTTCCGATCGAGATACAAATGAGATTCTAAAGAAGTCTTAAAGCGTAGCAATAAATTAATAAATTTAAACGCATTTGAGCCTGTTTATTTAACCGCCACCAATATCAACCTGCTTATTCATACTGGGTAGGCATTGTACCGCAAATTGCAGCGATATTTCGTAACAACTATAACATCAGTAGACTACAATGGCCGGACAACAGGGAAATGCTGGTATCAGGTTATCTATGGTCAATGTGGGACATGATTATGTAGCTAGCTCTACTTTGTGTTTGTTTTTACTGGTTTTCTCAGATCATATTGCCCCACTGGATAGAGGCTTTTCAGTCGCCGACCAATTTTTGAGGACTATAATATAACGTATCTACATAAGCACAAGTAGCCAACTCGACCTTCCATCGCCGCCCCAAACTCTCTGAGGGACCGAATCAAAAGCTACTGCTCCGCGAACATCTCGACAAACGCAAAATGCCCCTTGATCTGCAAAGCTTCTTGATTTACGTCAGCGATTTAAGTTTTATTGATTTGTTTGTCGCAAGATTATCTTTGCATAGCTTAAATCTGAAATATTTTTTTTTACATTTACAAAACAATATTTTTGTTATAAAATCTAATAAAAAAAATAGCAGCTGAATAGTTGTCCAATTTTTGGAAATAATAAATAGCTGTTTTATGTCAGTATAAAATATAAGGAACAGTAACAAACAAAACAAATATCGAATGAGAAATAGAAAACCGATTTCATATCGATAAATATTCTCCAATAAGTGAGCCCAATCGTTTTTAGTACATAAAATGTACCAATTGTACTTATAAATGGTTGTGTGATCATAACTAGTGAAGATTATGTGTGGTTGAATGAAGACAGTAAATGTATCAGTTTGATAATATCGCAATAAAACGATGTCTTTATGTTTCAACGTGTTTTCGTAAGAAAACCAGAAACAAAATTTCAGAAGACACATTTTTATATTATTAATGAAGTAGTAGGTAGGTAGGTAATATAAAATCGTAAATTAGTTATGCCCACACATTTTAGTTTACTAGCGGATAAAAAAACATCCTATCAGTTAATCCAGTGTATAAGCTATTCCGATCCAAATTTCATTCAAAACCGTTCAGCTGTTGCGACGTGAAGGAGAACAAACACATACACTCACACACACACTCACACAAACTTTCACATTTATAATATTAGTGTAATTAGTGTGATAATACATCACATGATGAACTTAAAGATTTGAAGCTTTTTTTATTTTTTATTTTTTTTTATCTGCATTTCCACGTACATCTGTGTTCGTGCTTTTTGTTAAATTATTTTTATATTTATGAATTAAGCCTATTATTAACGTGAACATATACAATACAGGAAGCAAGATTTGAAGTTTTAAAAGTTTTATTTAATTCAAACCTACAAAAACCAAAAGATGGATTTTAACGAAACAACGATCGATAATTATTGTTACAAAATAAAATCACCACGAATAGAGATGACTGTCTCAATAAGACGTCTTATCGATAAATTCAACGTCAGTTAACATTTTCTCAGTCAGGAACATTAGTTGAAATTCGATAGGTTTCGATTCCATACCCATTGCAATGTTTACAGGCCGGTATGTCTGAATGTATGATCCTGCGTGCTAATGAAGTTAAATACCTACTGCGACGTCGTAAACTAAGATTTGAGGTCAATCTGTTGATACGTAATGGAAATGGTCGATATCAGCACAGATGTGTGTAAATAAGCTCGATGCAGGAGCTTTTATCCCTTAATTTTGGAAATTAAAAACAGCAAAAGTCATGTCAATTAAAAGATAAAATTACTACGTGATTCAAAAGGTTTTCTCTGAAATAACGTTAATATGTTTGTATTGATAAGTATTATATGTGTCAACTAGCTGACAAAAAAATATCATTTGGACTGTCTACAGGTTGGTAGGTATTGGTCATCGCGGCTAGTATATAGTCCAGTTTTTTTGTAGTAAGTAGTGTTTAGTATTAGTTGTTATATGATTGTAGTATTTAATTGAAAAATAACGCAAATTGCCAAAGTTTGATAGCCCACGGTTCTTCGTACGATTATATAAATGTGTTAAGTCAATACACCATAACTGTACGCGCATTAACGGCCAATGATCAACAGGCAACCAATGAGCGTTCAGTATTTGGTGTGTCAAGTTAAAACGAATTTAACAAGCTTACGAGAAAAATTTTGCTTAGTTAAGTTGTATTTTAGTGGGCTTTAGTATAGACGACCTTGAGAATATTCCTAAAAAACGAGTGTGCTTTAGACCACACGTCTGAAGTAAATCTTCTATAGCTCCATCTCTCTTGCCCCTGCAGTATCATACGAAACGTAACTCTTTCTTTCTATCTTCACGTAGAGAGAGAGAGAGGGTTCCGTTCGCCTCACCAGCTTACCCCCGAGTCAAGCGTGCGTAAAAAAGCTTTACTTCAAAATCACAAAAAAGCTGATTCAGCGTTGTAAAGTTGTCTTATTACATTCTTCACAAGTGTATGCTCTTTTTCGGCGCAGAGTTACGACCTGCAAACGTTCCCGACCATTGTTGTATAAGGTGTGTTGATCGGGATGATAAATGGGCCGACATGCACGCAAAAGAGTATTAAGACTTTAAGAAACATTCGATTTGATTTATTACTTCATCGGGAATTTTAGGGTCACTTTCGGAACTCCCTCTCACGATTGCCTGGAGGTAGTAAATGAAGACATCGTATTGAATGTGCGCGTAAATCAAACTGTGCGGCTAGTTGAAAGAAATTTCGGTGCGATAAAAGATAAAAATTCTTCATTGAATCCGAAATTGCTTTTAAGTTATTATTGATCCAATTAACCGAGTAACCGCGTTGTCAAAAGACGTTCTCCTATACGACTATTTATATATTTAATATTATAGGAAACTATAATATAGTATTATGTAGTATGGACTATTATAGCTCATTGATGATTAATTAATAATGGACTAGAAGATCCTTATTTTCATTTTTTATATATTAATAACGCCCAACGATCACATACATAGATCATGGACTCTAACTAGGATTCTCCGTGTCTAAGGACCCAGGAACTATGAGGACCATGGTCCCATAACACCCAGACTCAGAACAATTATTTTTTCTATGCACAAGTACTTGTCCTACCGCGGGAATCGAACCAGCCGCCTCCGAGCTATGAACTTACCTGCTCAACCACCACACCACAGAGGCTGTTTTTATGACGTTTAAGACTATGTTTTATAATATATGCATGATGTTTGAAATGCACTCAAAAGAAACAAATGAACCTGTTCAAAACACGCATTGGATGCGCCTACGCATACCTGTTGTCCATCGGTGACAAAACGACGTGGCTACTACAATTACACGTTACGAGCTCCATCAGCCGTAGGTGTAAGGAACATTCATACAATTATGTTCTACCAAATGGTATCAACTCAACCTAAAGAGGCTGATGTAGGAGGCTACTTACATTGACTGTAATCATTTGTTGAGTGAAAATTTTACATATTAGTAGGTGGGACTTGTCCTGCAAGAGTTTATTTAGCTAGGTGCCATCGTTTGGCCAGAGTTTCTGCAGCTCAGCTATCAAAACACTACGTTCTAGCTTAAAGGGCATTGCAGATAGTGAAATTACAGTCTATAAATTTTATTACTAGACCCTGCTGATGTAATAACATACATAGATCCTGGACCCTAACTAGGATTCCCTGTGTCTAGGGCTCCAGGAACTACAAAGACCATGCTCCCACAACATCCAGACGCAGAACATGTATTTGCGCTTTTTTTCGGTGCGCAAATACTTGTTCAGCCGCGGGAATCGAACCCGGCGCCTTCGGGTTATGAGCCGATCTTGTCAACCACCGCACCACAGAGGCTGTCGTTTAATGTAATCAACCCGTCCAACTTGATGGTTGCAACAATGTAAACGGAACGGACCAAATTAAAGAGTTTATCTGGTGTTTAATCACTAAAGACCTTCAAAAGTATATATATAAATGTATAATAACAGTCTGATTTTGCTTTTATTTCCAAAGATGCCTCGATTATTAAGATATGAACTTCACACGCAAAAGGAAAATTACAATGAGTCAACGTGTGACTCAGTAGTAATGGTCTCACTTGACTTCCTAGGTCATTGATATTTCCCTGTAAATGTAGAATGCTGGTCATCCCAGTGTTGATGAAATTTGTAGATAGAGTCGATTGCCCTTGGTTGTTCAGAGAATACGGAGGAAGGAAAGTGTAGATACAAATTCTTCTTAATAAAATTGCGTGTAAGCTGTTATATTCTGATAAAATTAAAAGTTATTTTATCCCCACACACGTTTCTACCATCCAGCAATCTTTCTACAGAGCTACCAAATCCAGCACCTGAGACCTGCCACTAATCTTATGGGAAGATGTCCGTAGGCTACGGCGACGTCTCATCAGGTATGCTTATTTTTACTATAAAAATGATCTTTGAATAAAAACATGCTTTTTAAATATGAAATGAATTATAGCAGTGTTTTATTAAATAAATAAATAAAATTAATAAATAACGCCCACCGATCACACGCATAGATCCTGGATCTTAACTAGGATTCCCTATGTCTAGGGACCCAGGAACTACGAGGACCATGGTCCCACTACACCCAGACTTAGAACAAGTATTTGCGCTTTTTTTTCTGTGCACAAATACATGTTGTGCCGCGGGAATCGAACCCATTGCCTCTGGGTTATGAGCTGACCTGCTCAACCATCACACCACACACCACAGAGAGAAACTGTAGCAAAGCATTCATAAAATGATTGTTGAGAGCGGGAGCGGTCTACGCTGCAACGATTTCTTGATATCTTATATGCAAAAGAACTATGCATTCACATCGCTTTGCACGTGATATGGTGAGTGAACTGTATGAACAGCAAATAGAATAGTTCACAGTTCATTTATTTATAGTCTGCCCATTAAAATCACGGTTGTTTAATTCAATAACCATAGTAAGTCACATTATTTTATGAGGTGACCGAGGCCTCATAAGTTGTCATGCTTACCTCGTAAAGTCACATTGGCACGACCGGCAATTCCCGTTCTCGCTTTGTAACTCAATACTTATAATCGGCTCATTGGACAGATCGGTATCGATTTAAAATCGATGCTATCGTGTACTCGATTAAGCTTAACTCTTCCTATTTGCGGGCGTTTACCTCTGCATCGTGAACTCGTTTGATTTTTTATGTTAATGAGTGGTAAACCAACTAACGTATATCAAACTCTATATAAGACACTAGGGTCCCACCGTAATTTTACCCGTAATTTTATCCGTAATTTTCGTCAGTTTTTCCGCGGAATCTTACTTTCCGGGATAAAACTATTTACGTTAACTTTAAGTGATAAAGCGGATTTAATATGATTAATTTGACAAGTTTTAAAGTTTCACATCTAACGGATGGTTAAATCTAAAATTGTATTTTGATGAAATTCTGTGCGCAAATATATAAGTATATTACCTATATTGACAAGAACTATATGTGCTATAAAAAGACTAAGTAAAATAACCATGAATAGAAATAACTTTACAATCAATTTGTAATAACTGTTCAGCTAGAGCCCTCATAGTTCATAATCAGCTAAATGCTTACTTAGGCACAATTTATATGTAGAGTTGCTGTTGGTTCAAGTCATAAGTGATACTACAAGCAAGGATTAAAGAAGTATTTTGAGCATAGTTTGTTCACGTTATATGCCATATAAGAATTGAAACGATCTGATGCTTTAGGTAGCTTAAAATAAATTGCTAGATGCAATAGGGCAATTGTTATATCTTTGCTTTTGTTTTGGGTATCATTATTGTTGGGTGTTCTGTTGTGACGAAACAAACAAACATTTAATTGATCTGCCTTAAAGTGTGTTCAAATGAAATAAGATTTTATACTTATCATAATATTACTTAACTAATACATGTGACAATAATATTCAGCTTTAATTTTTTTTATAAAATTACTTTGTTTTTTATAATAATAGTGCCAATGTGCTTAAATGTTTTTATGGCCTAGTCCAGTTTGATACCCCAAAACAATTCACTGCACTGCATTTTTTAAATGGAATTCCGTTTTGAGACCTATTTTTTTCTATAATAGAACTAATATTTTGCGTCACACACACAATTTGTGCATTATGACAAGTGGCGATATTAGTTTCTTTTTCATAATAATTGTTAAATATTTTTCTCGAATTACCCGCTATAAGTTCATAGCTCGTCACCCAAAAACGAGGTTATTGTGTCCATATGAATTACGGAACAGTAAATCTAGACTGCGGTCTAAGCTGAAACTGATGCGGCACTACATCAATGCGGTAACCGTCTTACTGTCCAGTGGAACGCCAGCTTTGTTGCGAGAGCGCGCCGTTATAGTGCGCAGGGTTCTTTACACACATTTTTTTTTCATATTGCCTTTTATTAATATTAAATAAATAAATATATGTGAACCTTTCACTCAGCGGAATTTACTCGTAGCCCCAAACTAAGCAAAGCTTGTACTATGGGTACCAGATAACTGATACAATATTTATATAATTTTTGTTTATAAATACATCCATAGAATACAATATAACATCCAGACACAAACATCGATGTTCATCACGCAAATGTTTATCCTGTGTAGAAATCATACCCACATTCTACAGCATCCGCGGTACCTCTTAGTTGCTAATGTAAAATATAATTTACATATACTTATAATTCTTTCCACATATTGTTAACTCCAGTATTAACTTTCCGTCCTCCATCACATTGTAGCTGTATTTAGTATATCTATCTATATATATAAAACTCAAAGGTGACTGACTGACATAGTGATCTATCAACGCACAGCCCAAAGCACTGGACGGATCGGGCTGAAATTTGGCATGCAGGTAGATGTTATGACGTAGGCATCCGCTAAGAAAGGATTTTTCGAAATTCTACCCTTAAGAGGGTGAAATGGGTGGTTGAATTATTTTCTCATAGGCCATGCCGCGGGCGAAGCTGCGGGCAGAAGCTCGTCAGTTCATAAAAAGCACGTATCCTTAAATCACCTTTAAAATGACTGGCCGGATAGCTCAGTTGGTAGTAACCCTGCCTTCTGAGCAGATGGTTGTGGGTTCGATTCCTTCTCAGGACAAACATATTTTGTGTGATGAACATCGATGTTTGTTCTGTGTCTTGTTGTTATATTGTGTATTCTATGTATGTATTTACAAACAAAAAGTATCTAAGTATTGTATCAGTTATCTGGTTCCCATAATACAAGCTTTGCTTAGTTCGGGGCTAGAGGCCGCTGTGTAAAATATCCACGCATATTATTATTATCATTATAAAATTGAAGTAGGTAAGGTTGAGCAAGCAATGCAAAATTCAAGCTTAAATATCAATCCTGAACCAATAATTAATTTTAATAATCTTAAACCGATAAATCTAAAATTAAACTAAATTCGACACTGTAATCATCACGAATTTGCAAATAGATTCTTTTCCTCATTAACAATTTTGCATGGACATTAGACTAATCAAAAATAAATAATAGCGCTCCACAGACTACATAAATAACATCGTGGAATCCCCGTCGCCTCAGGCATAGTTCTCAATTACCCAGCTTCTTCAGTTATATTCTGGTAGATTTATTTACGTTCTGACGAATAATTAGATGCAAGTTGATTAGTCTGTGTTGATCAGTAAGCTGTATCGACTTGGCCGCGGGCATCATTCTTAATTATCAGGTTTTATATTGGTCTTCACCTATGAAATTTTTATGAAATTCTATATTTTTTATCTCTTTTAATCAAAGTAATCACCCATGCAATCGATGCATCTTTGCCAGCGCAATGGCAGTTTATTGATGCCCTTCTTAAAGAAGTCAGCTGGACGGGAGGCAACGAATTCTACAAAGGCATTTTGTTTTCGGGTCTTGAATTTTTTCCGGCCAAGAAGTTATTCAAGTTCTGGAAAATGTAGAAGTCTTTTTTTTCTCTGTATTACCTGGGTCCATGCTCTTTGTTAAATAATTATTAATTTTTTACTTAATTGTTTTATTTGCATCTTAGCGATCATGTAACTTGATTACACCAATAGAAACACAAAAATGTATGAAATTTACAGTTTCAATATGCAGCGTTTATGCGCATAGTTACTATGGAATTAATTAAATTCGGAATGAAATTTTTCCTGATGCATTGCAATCAAACACTCTACTACAGAACGGCAATTTCAAGACCTATTACTTTTTTAGGTCGTCTTTTATATAACTCACATTTAGAAGAATCTTCAACTAATATAATTTAATAAATCTATTTTCTATCACAATAAATAAAATTAGTTTCAAGTACTAAATAATTTAAAAAAATCAATTTATGTATAGCTTACTACTTAAAAAATCAATTTATGTATACTTACACGTGATAAAAGTACTGTTGGCTCATTTAGAAGCCACTTAGTGATTTGCAAGCTAATTTTATTTGCAACACAATACAACATAATCATATTTATATATCCTCGCCTTATAATTACATACCTCGTCGCATTAAAAAGTCATATTATGTACTAAGAAATGTAATAGAAGGCAATTAATTTGGGAGATACGGTTATAAGGTAGCCTGTTGCATTGTACAGTGCAATGGCACACGTTTATAAAACTAGTAAGTATACCGTCAAGCCTGAATGGAAATGAAAAGGCTTGATTGACCCCTTTCATAATGAGAGAATGAACATGACGACAGATAGATTGATATAAACGCAATTACAAAACCTATCAAAGATGTTGCAATGATATAACGTTTCGTAAACATTTGACTATTATTTGTTTTGCTTATTTACCATCGTATTCAGAATATTAGGTCTTCGTTCACGCACGAATCGTTCCGAATGAGAGAATGAATGAACGATTGAATGAACTTCAAAAGATTATAGAGATGGATGGTATTCGTGCCACATTGGAAGGTCGTTAGAGGTGGATGGGCTATTCTGCAAGATTACTAACTTTTATGATTTTACTTATTAGGTTTTAGATATTTAGTCTCATTAAATTTATCTTTTTGTTTTAACTACAGTTAGTTACTGGCTTATTTGAAAAATGAAAATATATTTTAAAATAAGAGTGTGCTTTAAACCACACGACTGAAGTAAAACTTCTTTAGTTTAGCTCCAACTATCGGTCGGCATAACTTTTGCTTTGTTTAATGCTAATGTCACCATCTTGATAATTGCAAATTGTCATTTTACCGGACATAACAACATAATAATACAAATTTATAACTTTGTTATGTTGACAATGGAGATGTACCAACTTCAACTTTCGTTCGCTTTGAATTCACAGATTACTCCCCAAGTCAAGCGTGCCTAAAGAATTTTTACTTCAAACCGTGTCTAGCTTTTAAATAAAGAATGAAGCCCCTTCCATATTTTGCAGGTGTACAGCAAGAAGGTACATCGGGATGTATATCGGGATGTATAGTGGTAGTGAGTAATTTAGTAATTAGGTGGTTTAGCTTATTGGGGGTGAAGGGGAATATAGTATAAACTCGCTACCATTATTTGATAAATTTTTTTTTTTTTTTTTTTTTTTACTTCAATCTTGTCTAGCATTTGACCACGCTCTCACCTGATGGGAAGTGACGATGCGATCGAAGGTGTAGCATGCTAGCCAAGTAAATACCTATTCACTCTTCTCTTGAACACGCCTGGGTCATATTTCGCCGGAAACAGACGCTGGCAGGGCATTCCATTCCTTAGCAGTTCTAATTAAGAAAGTTGAGTCAAATCGCTTGGTACGAATGGGTGGTATTTCGACCACGAAAGGATGGCGCTTAGCCGAGCGTCTAGTAGTCCGGTAGTGGAATGGTGATGGGAGAATGAGATCATGCAGTTCTTGAGCGCATTCACCGTGGTGTATTCTGTAAAAGACCGACAGACTTGCCACCTTACGTCGATGTGCAAGGCTCAGGAGCCTTTTACCAACCAAAGTGTCGTCGTTAATGAGCCTTTTGGCACGCCGTTCAATCGAGTCCAGAGCCTCAAGCTGGTACTTGGCAGAGCCGTCCCACAGGTGGCAGCAGTACTCCATACACGATCGGACCTGTGCTTGATACAGATTTAGAAGCTGTCCAGGTGTGAAGTACCGCCTTACCTTGGACAATGTGCCGAGTTTTTTTGAAGCTACTTTAGCTTTGGACTCGATGTAGGATCCAAAGTTTAGGTTTGACGTGAGATCAACACTCAAAAGCTCAAGATGGTTTCCTAAACTTACAGATACACCACGGAATGAAGGAGCCAGATGGAGTGGGCTCTTTTTAGCAGTGAATAAACACGCCTGTGTTTTTGCAGCATTGAACCTAACCAAGTTAGCATCGCCCCAATCGGACACGGCTTTCAAAGCCAGGTTCATGCGCTCAACCATAGCCTCTCTCTCAATCCGGACGTCGTCACCACTGGCACAGGCACTGGATGTGTATCTTTCAACAACAGTACTATCATCTGCATACCCAAAGGTACCGGGCTTTAGCAGATCATTGATGTGGAGTAAGAATAGTGTTGCTGAAAGAACTGACCCCTGAGGTACACCAGCATTAATAGCTAATTGATCGGAGGAGCAGCCATCAAGAACTACTCTTAGCGATCGTTCCCTCAAAAAGTCTGATATACAAGTGCACAGACCAACAGGTAGTCCGTAAGATGGAAGCTTATTCAGAAGTCCGTCATGCCAGACCCGATCAAATGCCTTAGAGACGTCTAGAGATACAGCAAGTGCCTCTCCATGCATCTCTAAGGCTTCGCTCAATATGTGAGTGGCATACGCGAGAAGATCCCCAGTGGACCGGTTTCGGCGAAATCCGTATTGCCGGTCACTGAGGAGATCATTGTCTTCAAGGTATGCCAAGAGCTTGTTGTTAATTATACGCTCCATACTCTTACAGAGAATGGAGGTAATTGAGATGGGTCGATAGTTGGCAGGATCAGCACGACTGCCCTTCTTAGGTACAGGTTGTACGTTGGCTAGCTTCCAACTCATAGGGACTATTCCGGTGTCTAGAGAGAGGCGAAATAGGCGTGTTAGAATGGGAGACAACTCGGGTGCACAGCTCTTAAGTACAATTGCTGGTATACCATCGGGACCACTCGCTTTGTTCACGTCTAGACTGCGTAATGTTTTTAGTACTTCCTTCTGACGTATGCGTATTTCCGGCATGAAAACACCGCATTGTGGAAGGCAGGGAGGTACCTCATTAGCAGAATCTAGACGCGAAGCTTCTGCAAAGAGAGTGGCAAACAAGTTTGCTTTTTTTTTGCAGTGTGAGCCAGCGATCCGTCTGGTTTCAATAATGGAGGCAGTGAGGATCGACAGAAGTTCGCTTCAACCGATTTGGCTAGGGACCAAAAAGCCTTACTACCAGCTGGGTAGGAAGCAAGTTTAGTCCCTATTCGACCAATATGATTGAAACGAGCCTTAGATCCATTAAAAGCAGTATAAAATACAAAGAGTGCGATTTAATGTATAAATTTAAAATCAATACTAAAGCAGAATTCTCCTCTAGATCATTAACAGCGTGCGCGTGCGCAGCGCGTGCGTCTCTCGATGCGCCATTAAATTCGAAATAGTATACATTACTAACTATACTGGTTAATATTCTATCTGATAACTAGCATAGGGTTTGCATGTTGGGTTTCTAGAAAGCAAAGAAGTAAATCGGATTAAAATAAAGAGAAGCAATAGGAACTTAACCTAGTTAGTGCCGCAGTAGATTAAAAAATAAAATCGAATATCATCGATTTATTTGTGCAAGGATTTATTTGTAAGTATAAGCGTTTCCACTTGTGCAGGGCAATATATATACACCTATGATTTAGAGTTAACAATCATACTTAAAGCGAAGGGGCATTATCACACTATCACACTTCACATCACACTAATATTATAAAGGCGAAAGTTTGTATGTGTGTATGTTTGTTACTCCTTCACGATCAAATAGCCGAATGGATTTGCATGAAATTCGGTACCAAGATAGCTTATACACTGGATTAACATAGTGGCTACATTTTATCCCGGAAAAGTGAAATGTTGCCGTGGTAAGAGAAAAGAAACTAATTAAAACACTTTTTATCAACGGGTGAAACTGCGGGGCGCAACTAGTATAATATAAAGAACATATGATAAACTTTATTTTTTGTGTAATAAGCTTCTATTTACTTTTGCGTTTATATAATGAAAAGACTAAGAAACGGTGGCAGACCCTAGCACAAACTAACACGAGCTTATTTTAAACAAACTATTACTCCAGTCTACAATGTTGTGCAAATGTTAATACAATGTCATAGGTGCTAATTTGCCATAGCATTATCTATCTACTATTCATAACGAGCTTGTTTAAAGTGTTGTCTTTTTCATATCTTTATTTACCTGTTTTAGCGCCGTGCTTTTGAGTTGAAGTTTTTAACCTTAATTTTATTCGGTTAGTTCATCTTAAATACAAAATAAAACCAGAATATATAATGTCTCAGATCAGGTTAAATGTAGCTATTATCTGTTTATTTACTGGCCCGTTAGCTAAGTTGGTAGTATCCCTGCCTTTTGAACTGCAGGTTGTGTTATAAAATTCAAAGTCCTGACTCACTGACTGACTTATTATATATCAATGCACAGCATAAAGCGTTGGTCCAAGGCTTGAAATTTGGAGGGTGTGTTTTTTGTAAAGTGTAGATAAAATAAATATATAAATAAATATTTGTGGACATTTTACACAGCGCCATCTAGCCCCAAACTAAGCAAAGCTTGTACTATGGGAACCAGATAACTGATACAATACTTAGATACTTTTTGTTTGTAAATACATACATAGAATACAATATGACACCCAGACACAGAACAAACACCTATGTTCATCTCACAAATGTTTGTCCTGGGTGGGAATCGAACCCACAACCCACAGTTCAGAAGGCAGGGTTACTACCAGCTGAGCTATCGGGCCAGTAAATAAACAGATAATAGCTACACTAAGAAAGGGTTTTTCGAAATTCCACCCCTAAGAGGGAGAAATGGGTGGATGGATTATCGCTGAGAAATTTTTGCTTGACGCTTTTGTTTCTGCATTTGATAGTCTATCTAGTCATAAGTCTCCCATTCATCATCAAACACAAGCCTTAATGCATATTACAGCCCTATAACCTCAATATTGGCGTGTAATTTGGCGAGTATTTTCATCGCGCCTCCCGCCCACGCGCGCCATCAATCTTGCGCGCGCGCCGGTCCATTACCACATGACATTCTAATGCCTTCGTTTCGCAACAGGGCAACATTTGACCGTCTAGCATTGTTTTGACTGTCCTTTGTTCTATTTGAGAATGTACTATTTTTATATTGTATGCAACCAGTGTTGCTTTTTGTTCAGGTGTGTATTTAGTATCTACGTAGGCCGGCTGCCCACTGGGTGGACCAACGACCAGTGATCGCAAAACTTTGATTGCAATGCAACAAGAGAAATTTATACTAACTATGCACAAAAGCTGCGCCAAATTCATAAATTTTGTGTTTCAACCGCTGCAATCAAGTAACATGATCGCCTTACTAGTTCAGTCCACGGGGAGTGGATGTAAGAAGTCGCTTAAAGTGTCTCTCTAATAGGGAAGGCCAATGTTCAGCAGTTCAACAACAGCAACTTCGGGCTGTTGATGATGATGATGGGTGGACCCGCTGGGCGATCACGTAACTCGATTGCAACATATAGAAACACAAATTTGTATGGATTTGACAGTTTTAATATGCAGTTTGAATATATTTATTACATTAAACATAAGTATTTTATAATCAGTAATACAAAACTAAACTAGACCTGAAAAACTAAATTATACCTAAGAACTTAAAATATAAAAAAATAAAACTAAACATTTAAAATAGCCCGTTGGTGGAGGGCAATGTGCCCAGAATGCTGGCAGCATTACCACGTTGAATGGGCAATTCTTATTTATTGTGCAAAATAAATGCCAGCATTCCGGTCACCTGATGCTTCCACCAAACGTTTGGCCAAGTCCCTATATGTTTCCATGGCAGCCGGCCCAATTATTATTATTATACCAATTATATGCAGTTTATGTGCATAGTTATAGTATGGAAACATGTCTTGGTGCATTGCAATCAAAGTTTCGTGATCACCCCCCAGACCTATATCTATACAGATTATTTAAATGCCACCACGCAATGAATAATGGGAAAGTATCCTAAATAATAGTATTATAAGTACACTATACATTTATACATAGAAAAAAATGGTTGCCATCGATAATGTGCTCCTTTTATGCATCTGAATCACAATTATATAAATATGTTTTTGATAATAATTTACTATTGCCACTTTGAATGTATTGATGTGCTCAATAAACTATTTTTCTTTTATTATTATTTACAGTAAAATAAAATACAAGGTAGTTTATACTTTAAATACATAGTTGAATGATGTAGTCGATTTCTACATGGCCATTTGCCAGGATAATTTATTATCTAAACTTTCGCTTCTTTTGTTCTTTGTTCCATTTCAAGATGGTTGGCAGGGCTTAGATAATAGGCAAGAAGACGTTGTCTTTTGTTCTCAGTAAAAAAAATCAGTACTGTTATCTATAGAAAATATTGTAGAGGAACACTAACAAATAAGTACTTATGAATACTTTTAAAATGTACCTATAACGTAGTATATTAGAGGCAACCCTAACCTAAATACTTCTAACAAATATTCAAAGTTCCAATTTGCGGTAATGAAGTTGAGTCTAAGTCTGACATAAATTTATGAATATGTATTATTATTTAAATTATGGCTTTAGTCAAATTAGAGATAAATTTAGGACTAAGGAACTTACTATAATTTTACGCATGCGAAACTTTAGATGCGTGTTCATAGTAATATCATCATACTGTATTTTTCAATGTACGCTAAATTTTGAATAACTAAAAAATCTCTGAGCTGATGTGGCATTGAAGACTTGTGACCAAAATCACTATTTCGTTAAAATAGGAATTTATTTTATTTATTATTTAACACCATTTTAACCTTGGTGGCAGCGTCAATAAGAATTATAAATCAGGAATTATTATAAAAATCGAACTAGATTCGGTTGATGTAAAAAGTTAGATGCTAAAAACATACTCAGTACTATTATAGTTCGTCTAGGTAGGTACCACCGCTTTGCCAGTT
Organism: Ennomos fuscantarius; assembly: GCA_905220475.3. Taxonomy (NCBI): domain Eukaryota; kingdom Metazoa; phylum Arthropoda; class Insecta; order Lepidoptera; family Geometridae; genus Ennomos; species Ennomos fuscantarius. The sequence continues at coordinate 8,626,633 of HG992039.1, forward strand.
ATTCTGCCGCCAAGCAGTAGTGTGCAAGCACTACTGTGTTCTGGTTTGAAGGGCACTGTAGCTAGCGAAATTACTGTGCAAAGGAGACTTTATGATCTGATCTCACAGTCGAGTAATTTTATACTTGACACTAAAAACAATAATATGTATAGTACGTAGCATTGCATTTAGGAAAATACTGTATCTATAAAATCAAACATTTTCAAAATGACAAAACTGTAAGTGCCAACAAGCTTAGGTCCATAGTGAACTAAAGACTGAACTAAACTAAATTAATAAAGCGCATATTTGATTGGACTTTATTAAACATTCTAGTTTGTTATACAACTGATATAACTTAATAGTCGAAGGCCAAAGAAAGAAGGCGGATTTCCGATCCGGACAAAGGTATTCAAATAACAATTTGCATATAAACCAAGAATGAAGTTTACAACTTTGTAACAGAACCATTTGCAGTAAGTAGGCGTCAATTGCTAAGTTTATTGTCCGCCATTTAACCACTTCTGCCTATCTGTGGTCAATAAATAAAGCTTGTAGCAGCTAGCCGTGAACTATTGGTATCTAGGTAGGGATATGTCACAGGATCGAATTATTGTAAACTGTGGGTAGGGGAAAGATTTTTGGCGATAAGATTTGGTTGTCACCACAAATTAATATAGTAATAATAATAATAGTAACACCCAACGATTACATACATATCATGGACCGTAACTAGGATTCCCTGTGTCTAAGAGCACAGAACTACGAGGACCATGGTCCCACAACACTTAAACACAGAAGTATTTGCGCTTTTTTTTCTGTGCTCAAATACTTGTTCTGTAGTGGGAATCGTACCCTCCAGGTTAAGAGCTAACCTGCCCAACCACCACGCAACAAAGGCTGTGAAATTGGGAGTATTTTTTAGTATACCATTTTCCTAGATCAGGCAGTAAACAAAATTTTAATTTGATGTAAAAATTGCTTGTTAGATTCTATGAAGAATGTATAGAATCGTGACTAAAAAACAACGTCGAATCGTAGAGTTATCGAAACGCTAGATCGGTACAGAGCATTAAAGCGACTTTAAAACAAAAAAAAATCGGTTGAAGTTCAGTGCTGCCATTAATTCAGTATTTTGTAGCCTTGGGTAGTTTTATTACGTTTTGCAATTTTCTTACATATAGCTTATAATATATAGGTGAAAAAAATAAGCTACTATGAGTTCCATAAGCTTAATTTAACAATCAACAAAAACTACTTTAATATTTTCCCAAGGGCAAGAGTTTAAAATGCGGGTAAATCTGCGGGTCTCTCTAGTAATTGATAAAATGACAGAATGGCAACCCTGACAGTTATTTTGGACGAGTCAGGCTCCTTGTACAGCTGAAACGCACTCATACACTGTGTTACGATAGTATCTGCATGCAAATTGTTGCGAATTTTGTAACGTAAGGCGGCTGAGCGCGATACATCATAGAAATGTGGACGTTCTGCCCACGCCTGGCTAATGCTGAACTTAAATGCATTATAGCGCGATAGTAGCGGATGTGATATTACGAAAACTGTCTTAGAACTCATGCATTACTTCATATTTACATACTAGCTCGTAATGTTTGAAATAGTACTAGTACTAGATACCACTGCTTTGCCAGTTATTCTGCCGCCAAACAGTAGTGCGCAAGCACTACTGTGTGCCGGTTTGAAAGGCGTTGTAGCTAGTGAAATTACTGGGCAATTGATACTTTATGATCTATCTCAGAGTCGAGTAATCTTATTACCAGACTGTGCTGATGTTTCAGGATGATGTGCGCAGTGCAGTGTCGCGCAAAATTTTTACATTTTAGAGTTCCGAGTGACACTGTTTTGTTATGGGCGGCCGCTTCACTTAGCATCAGGTGAGCGACTAGCATGTCACATAATTCATTTTTAAAAAAATACCTTCTAAATCAAGAAGGAAGCTCACAGTTAAATGCGCTCAGCACGTTGCGTCACGAATTCCGGCACACAGCCACTCTTTACGATGCCCAGTGTCGAGCTCTAGAGAAAACAAATGTCCATTTCTAGTGAAAACAATTATGTTATGACGGAACGTTGCCGCAATTATCGTGGTAAATCAGCGAATTTATCACCAATATTTCACATAAACTAATTTAACTTAAATTAGCTGGCAAATCCAATGAATTGTTGATATTTAATGTCTGTTGCGCTATGGAAGTTATTCGAACAGCACGATACCATTAAATATTCATGGCGTCTGATGTGCACGCAGGATGATCTTGATAAATTAACCGTAGAAGTCTACAGAACCGATTCGTCGAGTAGAAAACGGCGCCGTAACGCGAAACGCCGTATTAGAATGAAATATTTCTAAACAAGTGTTCACGGGCATAATTGAATATAGATTTAAAGCCAAGATTGTCCTCCATTCAGATTTTATCGCAGATCTAGATCGTTAACTATTTGGAAGCAATTTGAGAGCCGGGAATGTCTTAGTTTATCTAGTGGGGCTGCGGTCATCTAACAACTATGTTTTCCGTCGCGGACGTTGCAAAATATGCATACAAATATTTGCAAATGGGTAGGCCATAAACATGTACAGATAAGAGTTGGAATGCTTTAGATATTTGACTGTCAGTCGATACTGTCGTGCTTGTTTGTAGCGGTAAAATTACTCAATTTGATACATGATTCTGAGAAGTGCTATATAGCTAAGTCACAATGTAAGCGTATCGTTATCAAATAGCGTTGTGAAATTTTTTATATACTTCATAGATCAAACGTGTTTTTTTTTTCTTTTTACGTTTTGGCTCCACACTTTTGTGTATTCAGCCAGTGTCAAGTAATTGATAATTTATCAAGTTATCGATATTTCACGCAAATGTGTCAAGTCACAGTCGAAGTCATCAAGTCAAGTCATAGTCAAGTCAGTCTAGTCAATCATACTCCTAGTAAAGTGGTGGCAACTTTACCAGAAGCTTCTATGGAGTTTTGGAAACAACACGAAAAGAAACGTTTCACCATCATTATACCATTTTCCCACACTCACGCCTGTAATCCAGCACTTAACGAATAAAATGCCACCAATTTTATGCACTAACACTGAAAATAACACAAGTTTTGGAAAATAATACAATGCGGTGACGCAATCTTTTTCGCTTTCCCGCCAAAACTCCAAACATATTTTATGGTACATCAATCAATCGTCCTCAATCATCAATATTAAGAAAAGCTTTGTTCTGAGTGACCGAGCGATTGGTTTACAGACAATGTACAGCCTAAACGGCTACGGACGATGAGACTTAATATTTGGAAGGTGTCGTCTTCATAGGAAATATCATTAAAAGATACACCACGCGTTACTTGTACGTTAATAAAATAAATGGTTTAAGAAAATAATAATAATAATAATAATAATAATAATAACGCCCAACGATCACATACATAGATCCTGAACCCTAACTAAGGTTCCCTGTGTCTAGGGGACCCAGGATCTACGAAGTCCCACAACACCCAGACTCAGAACAAGCTTTTTTTCTGTGCACAAATACTTGTCCTGCCGCGGGAATCGAACCCGCCGCCTCCGGGTTATGAGCCGACCTACCCAACCACTACAGAGGCTATCAATAATGCTATAGACATTGACTTAAAAATACCCCCGCAGTGAACACCCCAGCTATGATTCAAATTCTATATTTAGTCTGACAATACATACGTTGTCATTGCAGAACTAATGGCAAACCGCATTATGACACGGATCGCTGAGGGCGATGCGGCCCGCTTTGTTCAAATACTCTGCGGGCCTGTGGTATAGACTATGCGTAACTTGAAAACTAGGGATGCTCCTATTGAATCATTTTATTTTTCTGTCTTTTATCAAATTCTATAGGCGACTGTTGAGCATTTCGATGGACTTAGATAAGTTAAATCAACATAGACATGTTATTTATGACATGCAAGAAGAAATAATATATTAAAAACATAACATAAAACATAAAAATATGTATATATTGGTGTCGATTCTGTGTCACATACTCTAAAGCTAAACTAAATTAACATATATCCGTCTTTTTCATTTCCCCTTTATAAGAAGAGTACCGCCATACTTTAAGTTTACTTTAGTTTTAGAGAATGCGACACAGAATCGACACTATTGTTACATGATAATATATATCCTAAAACTGAATATGTAATAAGGTTCTGATTCGACCGATTTCATTTCTATACAATTTGTGCAGTCCATTTATAACGGGAGTGGACTAGTTATAATCTGGAAAGCTTATCGGAAGCTGCACCCCTGAGGTTGCGCGTGCGCCGATCCTCGTCACTTCCTCAGTCAGCCGCGCGCCGTCGCTGGGGGCGGTCGTGCCATCGCGTAATAGGTTCACCGGTCCCGTTCCACGCCGTCATTTGCTACGGGAACTCTAATAAAACCGATTGGGTGCAGGCGTGGTTAGTTCACAAAGTATGAAATATGCAGACTGGTTTAATGGTTACTTCATGTTACAAGCTTAATCTGTTTTTTTTTAAATGAACTCGTATCCGGTAGAAAAAACAATGCACAAGAAAGATGTATTGATAAGATTGGATGAGATTAAAACGATAAATTCATATATTACACATAGTTTCTACTGTATTTTTATCAGAGTAATATACACTTTATAAGTTACGTTAGTAAGGTATTCCAAACAATGCACTAGACTTAAGAAATGCTTACATTTATTCACATATTCCATCATTAGCGTCTTAGTTATAAGCTTTAACATTATGGCAATACATTAATTATCCCATAATCATTAATTTAGGTACATTAATTAATTTTCCATCATTTGTCACGCTGCGGTAGGTGAGAACTGAGTAATAATTTGTTGTGTAATGTAATTCCTGAGTAATTAAAATGTTATGTGACATTGTTAATTGTCTCAAGAAAGTAAATCTAAAATGGTTTTGGTTTATTTTTTAGTATTACTTAAACGCTAGCATATCAATAAAACCCTATTATGTATTGTACGTATCGTAGAAATTAATTTTAGCAAATAAACCCCATTTGATTATAGTTGAATGTTTTATATTTTAAGCGGACTGTGTGATACATTTTATTACTTAGGTACCTAGGTTTTATAATGATCACTGCACCTATATTTTTTTAACGGGCAAATTATGTTGGGCCCCAGCTCTCAAAAGTGGGACTCAACTAGTTTAAGGGCACCCTTGGGGTGTAAGCCTTGGCTTGGGCAATTGCCAGTAGAACAGGATCAAAAAGACTACGTCTACTGGAAGAATGGACCCTATGGAAAGTGAAATTATTACACCTTCTAGTTATTTGTGATTTCTTTTCGAAGCTAGAACTAACGAGGTCCTCATTAACTTTTTAAGACAATCGAAAGTGACTTCGCTAACACATAAAAACACAGCTGTGGCTGGAGCAGACAAATGGTCCGATGGCGCGTAACGTCCGTCAAGTGAAAACTTACAAATAACCACCCATTAGTTGCCGCGAGCGTCGAACGCTGCAACCAACAATTTCACTCTGATTTATATCATCTACACGGCATTCGACTACGAGAAAATGTGGGAAAATCTTCACGCAACTGGCAATTTGATAAGGCGAATCATCTCTGGATCGAAAACGACAGTTTCCGATGCGACCGGTTCCAGAGAAAACTCGATCGATCGGGAAAAGTCGTTGAATCACCCATCCTTCTAGATGATGCATCGTAAATACCGAGAGCGTGCTACTATTAAAGTTGTAGCACTAATTAACGTAGAACTTAGTATATCGATTAATCGAGCTATTCTCAAAATATTTACTTTCATTTGTATTTCCGCTGTTTACTACCCTACGATAAACTTCTTTCTAAATTTGAAGAAAGTTTATTTATAAGTTTTCGGTCGTAAGTCATTCTAACAGTTCGTTACAGTTTTTAGCTTCTACTAAATACCATGCTATTTTTAGCCACATATTTTCTAAAGAGTTCAACCATAGTTAAACTTGCTACTTTACAACATCGCCTTAAAAAGTTGATGAAGCAAGGAACACTAAACCTACTAAAATTACAATGATTAATCGTCAAAAACAAGAAATTTTGAGATGAGTCACGGTAATAACCATAAGACAGTCCCAGACGACGGCCACCATAAAAATAACAGTTTTAAATGGTGTGAATGTCGAGTTGTCACATCAAAAATGTCATACGGCACGTAACGTATTCCTCGATTACGTGGTGTTCACTCTTAATTACTTTAGTATGTCTACGACTGACAGTCAGTGTCAAAGGTGCTTCAAGATTTTAAAATTCTCACGAATTTGATGATTTCAAAGTCAAATGTCTTTGACCATACGTGACACAAGACTAAATGTTGCTCGGTTAATAATAAGTTTATTTTCGTAAAAAAAAATTGTAAATGGCAAAGTTATACGAAAGTGTTATGACAGGCTGATGGATATAAGGTTGACCGCTCAAACCATCATTTGCTTTAAAGAAGTAGACAAAAATTCCATATTCATCTATACGACAAGCTATCTATTAAAACTTGCGGGTAATCTTTTGATATATGTATTTGCTTCTATGGTAATAAAATAAAAGAGCTAAACAAATTGAAAGAGTAGTAGTTCCAATGAAATTTATGCAAAATTTGATAACGAATATCGACGACCTAGATCGGCTATCATCGGAGAAGTTCGGCGATTTCTTTGAAGACCAACATTAATTTCTTAATCCTAATTGAATTTGTTTGTTCCGAGTCTTGGTTGCGATAACGCAAGCCATCGCTCGGGGCGGTCACTCGCTGATCGATTGCAGCAAGAAATCGCTATCGAAGGTTAGATAGATGGGTTTCTATTATTGATTAGGCCTTTTGTGCTTTGTCCTTTAAACGTGAAGTAACAGGCTTATCAGTATCTACCGCTAATGGAATAAAGTGCGGTTCGTAGTAACGCTGATATAGATGTAAAATGAATACCGGAAGATTCTCACACGCATTTAATTTGCCTCTTTCCCACGATATTAACGCTTAAGTACTTCAAATGTATTTCGATGTTAACACTCTCTGGCGTTTTATAATCATTGCGGTGTAGTCGGCCGACACCATTGATGGACATTTCCGATTTTTGCAATGAACGCTTAAAAAGTTGTATTTTGCAGAATTCGGCCTACTTTTGGTAATCTGTATCAATTTTTAATGCTTCCTCCATGCTATGGAATTGAGGAAGGGTTTTATGTCTGGCAGACTCATAAAATTTGACAATCGTAAATTGAATATCAAATTGAATGAAAAATATTTTTTGATAGGTTCCGCTCTATATTTTTTTTCAAAGGAACACAAGTTAACATACTGACAATAAACAAAATAGATAGACGTGAGTATGAAAAAGCAAATTAATTTGAATATAATAAACATTTATAATTATATACCTTTCAAAATGCATAAGGTAAGTATTAAGCCCAGATAAATAAGCACTACATCTGCAACTTCCGTCATCAATCTAAATTATTGTTACTTGGCGCCGTAATATCTGCTTATCTAAACTCCTGTTCCGTCAACTTCAAAATGGCAATATTAGCTTAGACTATTATATTATACTAGTTGTGCCCCGCGGTTTCACCCACGGATTAAAAGTATTTCAATTATTTGCTCATCCCATGGGAACATTTCAGTTTTCCGGGATAAAATGTAGCCTATATATTAATCCAGTGTATAAGCTATCTTGGTACCGAATTTCACCCAAATCCATTCAGCCGTTTGAGCATGAAGGAGTAACAAACATACACACAAACACACATAAAAACTTTCGCCTGTATAATATTAGTGTGATTATTTTGGTATTTTCTTGAGACATTTGTAATGCTGTTAACAGCATATATATATATAACATATAACAGCATTATATTAAGCGATTTAGGTTTAAACAGGACTTAGTTTATGTCCATTGTAATATTGACACCTGTGTCGTAACAGAGATTTAACGTCAGGTGTCATCCGTCAAAACTCTTGCAGCTTGCAAGGGCCGATCATGTCGTCATCAACGACACCGACATCGACATCGAGGAAGCGAAAGCGAATCAATCGCCTTTATCAATACTGTGCGTGACCGAGGCCGCAGTTAGGAAAGGGAAAATGGGACGAAGGCGCTACGAAAAATAGAAGAATGAGCCGGCAGCGGCAGCGCGCTTCGCTGATCGTTTTTGTAACTCACAACCGCGCCGTGACGCATCGGCAGTCGCGTGCTACTTCGGACGTCACTCGCAGTCACGACTCAGATTAATATGATCATCGGATCGTAAATCTGGGAGCATCGATAAATTGAAATTCTTTCAAAACGGTCACGGCTAATCCGTTGATACTAAACAAAGAAAAGCTCCGAGTTAAATTAGTTTCGAGGACCTTGGCGAATCTAAAGTTCAAGCGGCACGTGCGGCGAGTACCGCTAAAACGTTCTCTATGTGGAGTACTTCTGACATAAAGATAAGCCGTTTGAACCGGAGACCTTTCGATCTAGCATTTTACAATTGCGCCACTGTGAAATTGCGGCTGGTTGGTGGCGTGTGGTGGCCAGTTTTATTTATATTGGTTGTAGTGCGGGAGCGATCACGAGCGAGTAATTGATGCTCCGCGCGCGCGTGCCTCTGCCGGCTGCGCTCGCGCACGCCCGCGTCTGCACTCGCGCTCGTCGCGTACCGCCCGTTATAAGTGATCTAACACGCCGAATGAGTGCACGCTACCATTATGTGGTGCCTGTTTTGTAGATAACTGTGAAACTTCAATTGGGTGATGGATTCATAGACGTTCCTTAAACTTTTTTGTCCGCGCCACTTCAGTGGTGCAATAAGAGTAGTCTACATTTGTACCTAAAAGACTAGTCTTAAATCTGAAATGCTATAAAACATTTTATGGTTTTCAAGATTTCTACTAACGCGTTGTAAATAAGAGAGCTCGAAAAAATGAGAGCGTATAAAATTGCTACAAGTATTCCAAATTTTAATGTCATCTGAATGATTTGAAAATTAAATTTATGATGCCGGCGGAATCTACAGGTTGATTAAGTTGTTTCAAGTTAATTACTCGAAACTAGCTCCGGTTTAGTACTTGCCTACTGTACGTCGCTGAGAAACTATTATAAATACTTGAAATTGTATATATAATTCAGATGTTAAACTTAAATTAGTGCCTACTTATTCGGTAGTGCTATTTTAAAAGCTCCTTTTAGTGTCAAGCCAGGAGCGCCTTTCGTCGGAAACGTTTATGGCGGCTTTCGCGCAAATGGAAGTAAAAGTATCTCGCGATTTCGGTAATTTGTATTATAAGGCAAATCGATAAAAACGAAAATTGATAACATTTTTTTCCAATCACTTTACGCGTGAGTGGTTCGTGATTTAAGGCATCTCGATTTCTGTATCACGGTTTCTTCGTAAGTACATCGAATTTTTGGGACAAACCGTTCACGTAATAATAATTTTTAGATTGTTTATTGTAACTACGAGATTTAACCTAATTTCCAAGTTACGACAATTGGTACTATTATTTTTTATTGTATGCCCTTAAAAGCTTTATCTCTTTAGAAAAATTATCTGTTCGATAGTGTTTACGTTAATTTACGTAGTTTGAAGCTATTTTAATGTAATGTAGGGTAAATTTGGATAATTTTTAGTATACTAGAGGTGCCTTACTGCTTAAACCACAACTTATCCGTTTTTCCGCGGTAACTTAGTTTTAGCAATCTGTATCAACAATTTCAACCAAATTGGTTCAGCCGTTTTGGTGTGAATTACACAAACAAACAGACAATTTGTAACTTTTATGTATATGACGGCGGCTACGTCCAGTTATAAACTCTATGCACAGCGATTGAGCACCGTAATTTACCCTGTGGTGGCATTAAATTTATTACAGTGGCAGCACCGGCAACTGTCATGGCGCCCCTACCTGTTGACTATATAAAGGGATCGATTGGTGTGCTACGGATCATTCTTGTTCCAGACACGGCGCGGTGCGGACATGCTGAAGGCCTATAGTTATATAGGTTGCAACCAACCTACCCACAAACCGTTCCTGTCCACATATATATTAGTAAGCAAGAAATTAAAGTTAATTCATTCAAAAATACCTTGATGTATTTTCGGTGAAAATTTATTAGAATTTTGTAAAAAAAATTACACAAAGAATGTTTGCTGACATTTGTACAAAATAGAGTAAAGCTTCCACTGTAAAGAGATTGAAGGAAATATTTATTTAGTAAGAGGACTATTAAAGTGTGATTATGATGCTAAGTACCGATAACGCCCACATAATTAGAATGGCGAAATCACGACCAAAATGTCAACAGATGAGCTGAGACCAGTTCCATTAACAAAACAGATGTTTAAACAATAGATCTGATTAAACATAGTTTACATTCATAGATCCATTGTTATGGCACGATGCGATAATCATGTTTATATTAGATATAGAATCGGCCATATATATATTAAGCATTGGTTAATGTACCTTTAATTCTATCCTTCCTTCTCCTTCCTTCCTTCTTTAATTGTATCTTACTAATCCTATCCCACTTCCCTACTCTATAGGTAGATCTATCCTATTCCTCTTATATGTTAATTCCTTATGCTACTCTTATTTTAAACTTATTAAAAAATAACCTGTACAGAAGAACATACTCGTAGTTGAGAATTTTCTTAATGTTAATAAAGTAAAGGGTTAATTAGCACCGCAGTATCCAAAAATATAGATTTTAGATTTATTGACAACTAGTTGCGCCCCGCGGTTTTACCCGCGGACAAAAAGTATTTTAATTATTTAATAATGTACTCATCCCACGGGCAAATTTCACCTTTCCGGGATAAAATGTAGCTTATATGTTAATCTAGTGTATAAGCTATCTTGGTACCGAATTTTATCCAAATCCATTCAGCCGTTTGAACGTGAAAAAGTAACAACATACACACATACACACAAACACACATACAAACTTTCGCCTTTATAATATTAGTGTGATAGTGTAATTGTATAGGAACAAATTTGTGTGATAATGTGACCACACCTCACGCAGTTAAAACCGAGGGACATGGCTAGTCATTTCATAAACAATATTTTGACGCTATTTCATCTAACCGTACTTAATTAGACTAGTTCACACTTTGGTACTTAAGTTGTAATCTAAAATTGCCTCCTTGTAAAGGAAATGAGAGGATTCCTAAGCAAATTATACTAAAACAATAAAACAAAATTATGTACTTCCTATAACTTTAAAAGCAGTGAGGTGCCGCGCTTTGATTCCAAGATGGTTAGTTTCCAATACAGTCTTAACACCTGTTTTAATTGAACGTTTACCCGACGGTAAACCGGCCTCATAGAGTTGTAACCACAGAATCGTTTAATCGAATCTCTATATCTACTTTTACTGATGCGATAGAATAATTAGAGCGGCGTAAGTGTGCTCATTTTGTACAAGATATCTCTGCTAATCCGGTACCAGTCGATATACCAAATCTATTACGTATGTACAACCATTCGCGGTTTTGCGATTTCAAAATGCAATTTCTAGTACCCGTTTCAGAGAATGATGCACCGATTGTTTCATATAATGCAATTGATTTTACTAGCGGTAGTATAGAAGATTGAGTAGTAAAAATAAGAACAGACTAATAAAAAACAATAAAGACCTCTATAAAGATGTGAAAACAATAAGAACATTATTGCAAAGCTAAATGACGTAATACACAGCATCAAGCATCTTACTTACTGACGTCAATTGAAAGCTTGTATTGCCAGTAACTAGAATTCGATTTAAAAATTGCTTTACATTTAAAAAATCTACAAATCAAAGTTTACTTATTAACTCGTCTATCTACTCTACATAAAACTTATTTGAAAATCAATGAGACATCTAAATCAATCGTAATCGGTGATTGGAACCGTTGATGATCTGTTGATTGTCTTGTTTTCAACGAAAGCAATCGATTTATTAATCGATTTATCAACGGTAAAAACTTCGAAAATAATGTAATAAAAAGCTTTTAGATTTTGTGTGACATTTGGATGATTGGGCAATTTTATAATAAGTGTTTAAGTGTATTGCGTCAACTGCTCTCAACCTCTTACTTTTATGGTATACTACTTTATTTATACTGGGTCTAGATTATGAGAAAATATGCAATAAATTAGAGTTAATGAATTCAAATATAAATCTGATATAACATTAACTTGGTAAGATAATTGGATGCCCTCTGTCGTGCGGTTGAGCAGCGTTTCATACAAGTATTTACAAAAAAAAGCGCTTAAATCTGGGTGTTGTGGGACCATGGTCCTCGTAGTTCTTGGGTCCTAGACACAGAGAATCCTAGTTAGGGTACATGATCTATATGTGTACGTGATCTTTGGGCGTTTTATCACACTAATATTATAAAGGCGAACGTTTGTATGTGTGTTGTGTGTATGTTTGTTACTCCTTCACGCTCAAACGGCTGAATGGATTTGGCTGATATTCGATACCAAGATAGCTTATACACTGGATTAACATATAGGATACATTTTATCCCGGAAAAGTGAAATTGTCCCGTAGGATGAAATGATATGAAACGAGTTTATTACCAGATAAAAAATCCAAACTTAGGTACTCTAATAAAACTAACTAACTTAAACTAAAAAGATGAGCAAATAATAAAAATACTAAAAATAATAAAATTACTTTTTATCCGCGCGTGAAACCACGGGGCGCAACTAGTTTATAATAAGCAATAATTTTGTACCTAATGTTAAGCCGGCATGGAACAAAAATAGAACATTGCATAATTTTAGTTCCGGAAAATTTACTTCAAGATTTTCTATTTTCCAAATTAAAGATACATCGGAACGCTGCTAATTTGTAAATTTATTCATCCATATCAGCAAATTCCAATTAGAATCTGTTAATTTAAATGTTTTAATATTTTGTAACGATATCACTAAAACTATTAAGAAAATCACCCATTTATCAGATCAAAGGATACACCTTCTGCTATAAAGGCTGCTTCTCAATAAATTCGCACTGCGCCCGCGCAAGTCGCGCCGCATCGTTAAATTAACTATATTACTACCTTCTATTATCTATCTCATTTCCATACTAACGTACTTTAGAGCCGTGATTCGCCTGTTGACGCTTCCAATGACTTTATCTGAAATCTAAAACGTAGTTTTTTATTATAAAATGGGCTTAAATTGGCGGCGATCCGATAGGTAGCGATAAAGTAGTGATTTGCTTGTTTTTATGGTAGTTTCCTTGTATATTTTAGTTTTATGTGTGAGAGCATCAATGAGTCTTTTGACGCTACTTATAATCTAAATATATATAACTTAAAGGTGACTGACTGACATAGTGATCTATCAACGCACAGCCCAAACCACTGGACGGATCGGGCTAAAATTTGGCATGCAGGTAGATGTTATGACGTGGGCACCCGCTAAGAAAGGATTTTTATAAATTCCACCCTTGAGAGGGTGAAATGGGTGGTTGAATTGTTTTCCCATAGGCCACGCCGCGGGCGAAGCTGCGGACAGAAGCTCGTATGCTATAAAGCGGACCTTTGGTGCAAGTAGCTACAAATAAGTATATATAAAAACTGGATGGTTACAGAAAACGTTAGCTCATAAAAGTGTTGACGGTTCTTAAACAGGTCGTTACCTTAAGACAACGTTGGCCTGATTAATAATATATTTATTTGTTGTTGTGTGGTGTGGTGGTTGATTAGACAACCCGAAGGTGGTAGATTCGATTCCCGCAGCAGGACAAGTATTTGTGCCCAGAAAAAGAAACCGCAAATACTTGTGTTGAGACTGAGTGTTTTGGGAGCATCATCGAAGTTCCTGGGCCCTTTATATAGGGAATCCAAGTTAGAATCCAAGTAAGTAATCGTTGGGCGTTATTATAAAATCATTATTACTATTAGGTAAATAAATAATTAAACTAATAAGCAGTTGCCCTAACAAACGCCTCGAGATGATGTACTAGTACGCCTTTAAAATATTTTTGTAAGCCCCAAACTTAGAAGTATTAACTCTGCTTTCCTACACTCTCTCAAATAGGTGAAGGTATTGGAGAAACCAGAAAACCCGTTTATTCGACACGATACCAACTGATGCAAAACCACGTAATATTCAATTGTAGGAAACCGCAAAATAGCGCAGATCCGTTGCTTTCAATGTATCGACATAGCGCTATGAAAGTGGACTAGTGATTCACAACGTTGTCTGATAACCTGAGTCGCGTGCGAGACCCACTCTATAGATACAAAGATACTTAAAGTGTTTAATGTTATTCTAGAAATTTCTACGGAGAAATTTGTATCGACGTATATTTTAGGTCCGTTTCCATGATTACTCAACTGAAACATTGATTAAAGATTGGATCATTATCACCATAGATTAAGTCATAGTAACCCCTATTGGCATCATCAGCTGAATTTGGTAGAAGTAGTATCGCTTGTCAAAAACACAATACATTATTAGGTACTCAGTAGTTATGACTTTTTGTGAAAGCATACAAAGGTGAGCTTTACCTTCTAAAGTAAGGTTGGAACGGCGCGGCGCGGTACGCCGTTTCAATCTTTAGTCCATATAAAGTAGGAGATGCAGCTATTATCATTTCAAGTTATGTGAAAGGGACGGCAATACTTTTAGAACTGTCAAATTAGGTTTAATTTAGGGTTTTGCATAATACTATCAACAAGAACATAGATGATTACAAACTTATTCTCTAAGCCTATAAATTGTACAAGTTTCGTAAGGAATTTATGTAACTTACTTACTTGGTAAAATATTATAATATATAATTTAAACGTATTGTCAATAACTGTCTTAACGTTTGAATTTGTTAAGAAAACCAACCTTGAAGGACTTGCGCACCAAATTAGATATTATATTTTGACGCATAAACAAAAGTAAATAATTTTTTTATACATTTTTATGGTATATTAATGAGACAAAGTGGCTTATGTAATATCGTAAAGTATAAAATTTAAATCCAGTTGCCAGTTGCAAATGGCAAATCTTAAATCATTTTAAAGTGCTTAACTAGATCACATTTTCTGAGAAAACGTGTTTTAAAGGTGATGTTTATTTTTTCTATAATTGAGCGGTTGATATGTAAATATCGATTGGACTATGTAATTACTAGTCATAGCGGTTAAGTAAGCTATGTTTTTCGTCGGCCTTGCGTCGCAAGAAGCTGCGTTTAAAATCAATTATGAAAATTTTATGATCGCTGCGATTGGGAATGGAATTCAAGCGCTTAATGAAAATGTGCAATAGATTTCCTGATTTGAGCATGTTTTGTAATCAAACGGCAATATTAAGTAGATACTAAGTATGACAATTCAAGGAACATCATTTAATTTATTCACCAACATATCGCCTTACTTACAGTACTGTGTATGTATTAGTAAAAAAATACATTACAATTATGTTTTCTTTTTACTATATTTCTCTGTACGTAATTTTATATTAATAACTAGTTGCGCCCCACGGTTTCAACCGCGGATAATTTTTTTTAAATTATTTGCTCATCCCGCTGGAAAATTCCACTTTTCCGGATAAAATGTAGCCTATATGTTAATCCAGTGTATAAGCTATCTTAGTACCGAATATCATCCTAATTCATTCAGCCGTTTGAGTTCGAAAGAGTAGCAAACATACACACATACACACAAACACACATAAAAATTTTCGCGTTTATAATATTAATATATATACAGTGATTGATGTGATTCGGCAGCCTCCGAAGAGCAGGCCGGCTCATATCCCGGAGGTAGCGGGTTCGATATCCGTGACAGGACAAGTGTTTGTGCACAAAAGAAGCGCAAATACTTATTCTGCGTCTGGGTGTTGTGGGACCATAGTCCACGTAGTTCTTGGGTCCTGAGACACAGAGAATCCTAGTTAGGGTCCAGGATCTATGTATGTGATTGTTTGGCGTTATTATTATTACAATCAAAAATTATCAAGTATTCTATCAGTTATATGGTTATGGCTTTGCTTAGTTTGGGGCTAGATGGCGCTGTGTGAAATGTCCACAAATATTTATTTATTTATTGATTATATACTCTCGCATTAAAATATTTGGTAGGATTGTTTATTATGGTAGAGAAAAATACGTTCGATTTTTGAGATCATATGAATCAAATCCAAACTCCGTTTTTCTAGTTAAACAACTTTAAAATCGTTAGGATTCGCATGTTCTACGTTTGTTACCAAACCATTGATGGTATTCCACCTTCATTCAATTATAAATAGCACTACAGATTCAAATCGGAGTTAAAATATCTCGACTATAACAAAATCGCTCCATACCAAGTTCTGACTTAGAAAATGGGTGCAATTCCTCGGGAAATTTCTCTAAGGCGGTCATTTGCCGTGCGATTATATCGGAGCATGTAATGCGTACGTATTCAGTTCCATGTAGAGTCGGAATGGCGTAGAGTAACACGGACATAAAACAATTGAACGCGGTCAATATGTACATTTCTTTTGTAATAATCATAATAAACGACTGGCCTGATAGCTCAGTTGGTAGTATCCCTGCCTTCTGAACTGTGGGTTGTGGGTTCGATTCCCACCCAAGACAAACATTTGTGTGATAAACATCGATGTTTGTTCTGTATCGGGGTTTTATATTGTAATCTATGTATGTATTTACAAACAAAAAATATGTAAGTATTCTATCAGTTATTTGGTTCCCATAATACAAGCTTTACTTAGTTTGAGACTAGATGGCGCTGAGTAAAATGTCCAAAATTGTAAAAAAAAACATATTATTACGATATCTATAGAAAAACACACAATAGAAATTTAAAAAAAATCACTGTAACGTTTCTTGTAGCTTCTTCTTTAGAGGTGTAATCGAAACCTTGGATCGGAGTCTTTTGTTCTGCATTGTGCCAGATTGCTTGTACTAGTAGTGAGAAAGAGAACTTCTTTTTCTTTCAAACTCACGTGTTGTTATGGGTTTGCTATACAATATTTGACAATAAGCACTTTGTAATTTTATATGCTTAGTACAACTACTAATAACTTAATTTTAAGGACTTAATATAATTTTGACTTGTAAAAGTGCTAAAAATAAACTATTTGCAATAAATCCTTTGACTTTTCCTTTTCCTTTGACAATTTTTTTTGGCTACTCATCGTGTTTCCATTAAAACGTACCTACGTCATTGGAAAAGCAATTTCGATGAAAGTTAGAGATGTTTTCGCAGTTCTAACATTATGTCTAAAATGTAATGGGAATAAGACAGTAATAGAAATGTGTGCTCTTTAGATCTTTTCGTGAATGGTGCATATATTATACTCTGGTTGTTACCATAAAAAAAGAAAAAAGGCAAGTCACATTGGTGCATCGTCGTTGTACAAAATTTAAAAATCAAATGAGGAAAGTAGGATCAAAATTGGTACATCCGTTTGGGTGACAGACATAGATTCACTCATTAATCTTATAATATCTTTCTATTTGATCAGGGGTTGAAAAATCACATTAATCTAATTGGGTGACACAGTTTGATAATGGCACAATTGAAGGGTTGAGAATAAAAAGGGTTCAACTGTCAAATTGACAGTTTCGAGAAAATTGACTTTTAACGTCAACGGCTTCATTTTAATGTAGAGTGCTTATAAGGTAATGGAAAAGGTTTATGCAAGTTTCAGTTGCTTGAAAATGTATGATTTCTATTTTAAAATATAAAACATAGACCTAATTCGTAAAATTACTGTAAAAATATAATATAATAATATAAATATAATAACGTTTTTATGCTAAGCGAACTATTTTCCTGTGACAGGTAAATCGTTTTTAGACTCAAAATCTAGAGATTCAAGCCTCAGTTCGGTATTTTGAGAATGTATTTTTGTAGATAATTTCACGCTGAATCCAACGATACCCATAAGTCATTTTGTGAAAAAAATCAGTTAAACCCTTTTTGTTCTCACCCCTTCAATTGTCTTGAGGGTTGTTAATTGCTTCCGTGCACATACGCTGTGTTTTTCTTAGTTATTGTAAAACTAGTTGCGGTTTCACCCACGGATTAAAGTATTTTAATTATTTGCTCATCTCACGGGAAAATTTCACTTTTCCGGGATAAAACGGAGCCTATAATATGTTAATCCAATGTATAAGCTATCTTAGTACCGAATTTCATCCAAATCCATTCAGCCGTTTGAGCATGAAGGAGTAACAAACATACACACATACAAACTTTCACCTTTATAATAATAGGTCTTTACCTATGAAATTGCCGTATTGCAGTACAGACTTTTTCAAACAAAAAAAAGTTTTGATTGGCTATGAATTCTAAATTCAAATTAATTTTGTTTTAAAAATATGACATTCTATTTACAATATGAGTCTTTTGTTTATTGATTAGCGTTGTATTTTCATTACATTTCAACATTTTTCCTCATAATGGATACTTTGAAATTTCGTGTAATTATGGAATATGAGTTCCGTCGTGGCACCAACGCGGCACAAACGACACGTAACATCAACGACGTTTACGAGAGAACTGTACAAACGAACGTACAACCCGTTATTGGTTTGCTCGGTTCCGTTCTGGGAATTTTGACTTGAAAAATGAACCTCGTGGTCGTCCGGAAACTTTGGTCAACAATGATGAATTAAAGGCGATTGTGGAAGCTGATGAATCTCAATCTACAGCTGAGCTGGCAGCAGCTTTTGATGTTAGCATCAAAACAATATTGGTCCATTTGCGACAGATTGGCAAGATAAAAAAGCTTGATAGATGGGTGCCCCACGAACTTAACGATCGCCAGCGCAACGTACGCGTCGAGACTTGCCTTGCGCTGCTTAACAGGCACAGAAATGAAGGAATTTTGAACCGAATTGTTACGAGCGACGAAAAATGGATTCTTTTTGACAATCGAAAGCGCTCAGCAAGTTGGTTAGATCCTGGTTCGGTACCAAAGCAATGTGCAAAACGAAAAATGACCCCTAGAAAGGTGATGGTCACAGTTTGGTGGTCTAGTGCTGGTGTGATTCATCATAGCTTTTTACAAAACGGCGAGAGCATTACTGCAGATGTGTACATTGAAGAACTGACCACAATGATGGCGAAACTCGCACGTCTGCAACCAGCTTTGGTCAATCGGTCGTCTCCACTGCTACTTCACGACAACGCGCGACCCCATACTGCACAACAGACCGTCTCTAAGCTGCATGAGTTGGGTTTGGAAGCTCTCCCTCATCCGCCATACTCACCAGATCTTGCGCCTACCGACTATTACTTTTTCCAAAATTTGGACAACTTTTTAGCGGGAAAAAAATTCAATTCCCGAGAGGCAGTACAAAACGCCTTTGAAGAGTTTGTTGTCTCCCGTCCTGCTGATTTTTTCAAGAAGGGCATCCATAAACTGCCACAGCGTTGGCAAAGATGCATTGATTGCAGGGGTGATTACTTTGAATAAAAGAAATAAATAAGTTCGAAAAAAAAATACTTTAACTTTTTTCAAACAAAACGGCAATTTCATAGGAATAATATGTGATTATGGGCAACTATGAGAAGCAAGTTCTGCATAAAAAATCATAAGTGAATACAAACATACTCTCATTCTATTAAAACCATCTCATAAAACAAGATTTTTCATTATAAAAAAACAGAAATGAAATCTCACTGCATGACGAACATTTTTTATAAGAAATCGCAAGCGGCTAGCCTTGGCTAGTTATGGCAGCATTTTTTATACTGATTTTTCTTCATACCGTTATTGATGGTGTCATTCTAGTTTTCGAAGAGAAAACCACAGTAACATTTCACTACAAGATTTTTAAATTTCAATGTAAAGTGACTACTACCTACCTCGTTTCAGCTTTGAAAGTGTTGAGGTGTCGTTAATTTAGCAATACTAATACTAATAAAAAAATACTTCAGAAATAGATTAAAAAGCCAAATTGATTTTGCAATAAGAACCTGACAAAACATGCGTTGTCATCGAAAACCCCCTGCCGGAGTTTAAATAAAATGGGTGGCGTTTTATTCGTTAAGTGCTGGATTAAAGGCATGAGTGTCGGAAAGTGGTATAATGATGGTGAAACGTTTCGTTTCGTGTTGTTTCCAAAACTCCATAGAAGCTTCTGGTAAAATTGCCATCATTTTACTAGGATTATGACTTGACTAGACTATGACTTAGCTTGATGACTTGGACTGTAACTTGACTTGACTTGAGAAATTATCAAATACTTGACACTGGCTAAATACACACAAGCGTGAAGCCAAAACAAAAAAAATCACTCTGCCTTAGCCACCGTTTTTTTGAGCTTTCTCGAGTTCCCAAACATACTACGCTCTAGTCTCTTCCAGGCATTTTCGATCCGAGACCATGTTAAGAGGTATTACAACGTTGGTACCCCAACCTGTAGTAGCCGACTAATCGCAGCCCCGGGGTCAAACCGTGTAGGAGCCCGACGGCCCACCACGTTTATTATAATAAGCCCTGGTAGCCATTATAAAGTTTGCCCATCGCCCTTTTATACAGCACAGAGAAATTATTTTAGTATTAAATTTATTCTGCCGTAAATGGACAGGACTTGATAGTATTTGAATTATTCGTATTTTGGGTTGCTTTTGTTTGCTTATAAAACAAACTTGCTATTATAAAAATAAAACAGGTCTATTCGCTCACGAAAATTATCAAAACATAATTTTGACCAACCTCAACGTATTGACCAAGTTACATTGACCATGATCACTAGGGGACTCTTGTTATTTAGTACATATGTTTTTCTACGGCTAAATTGATGTATATATTGTTAAGATAAGCTGTTGGTTTTCTTATAAATAAATTAATTAAAGTAGCAAGTTAATTTAGTTTAGGTTAAATACTTTTTGTTTAACTAAAATGTATTCAACTGAAATAAATATTTATTTATATTGAAATCATAATCAAGTCAAAATATTTCAAGCTTAAGTGTTTAGAAATAAGAATCTATTTCGAAGACCAAAAACACATAAGCGCATACATTTTATACTTGAATACGTTAGCCTTCAACGTTTAAAAGAATAATACAAACAAGAGAAGGCTTTTAAGTCCTTGGGAATAAATAAGGTCGATGGCAGCCTTGACGCACACTTCTCAGCCATCATTTTCCATCATAGGATCACAATTGCAACCGTTCACAAACAAGTGCTCATAATGTAACATAATGTCTAGAACATAGATAATGATATTACTTACCTATTAGCGCTTGGACGTGGTAATTATGAATAATCTCATTTGCGGTAGTCAGCTTGGCGGCGGTAGTTGTACACTGCAACAAAACAAAGGAAAATCATTTTTTGAAATAAATATATAAATAATAACGCCCAACAATCACATAAATAGATCCTGGACCTTAACTAGGATTCCCTATGTTTAAGAAGCCAGGAAATAC
Source organism: Ennomos fuscantarius (assembly GCA_905220475.3). NCBI lineage: Eukaryota > Metazoa > Arthropoda > Insecta > Lepidoptera > Geometridae > Ennomos > Ennomos fuscantarius. Next base: position 8,648,015 of record HG992039.1, read on the forward strand.
GAGGACCATGACCACAAGACCCAGACTCAGAACAAGTATTTGTAATTTTTTTTTCGTTGCACGAATACTTGTCCTGCCGCAGGAATCGAACCCGTCGCCTAACCAGGAGGTTATAAGCAGACTTGCTCAACCACACCACAGAGGCTGTCAAAAATAAAACAAATAATTTGTAAATAGTCTTGATACTGTAAAATTTGATCGAGACAACAATTTCAAGTTTTATGCAGATAAAAAAAACACAATCGTAAAAAATGAAGGATTTTATTAATATTGTAAAAAGTAGATCAGAATTCAAATATCGTACTAGTTGATCACGTTGAGTGACCAAATTTTGTGATTAAAAATATATTAGACTACTGCTTCAATGTATATCAGATCAGTAACTAGTAGCGTTAAAAACGAAATATTCAAAGAAATGCCTTCAAATTCAAATTCAAATTTCAAAAGGACAAAATGTGCTTGAATATAAGACACTTCCTACTCTTAAAGAAGACGAAGCAAATAGTCGAAAATAGTATTTCTATCAACCAAAATACTGTATATAGCAGTATCGCAAATAGTGCTTTTTCTGGAGCCGTGATTTGGTGTTTTGCTTACTGCTGTCTCTCAGTACATTGTAATACCATCGGAGATCCAGGCATTAATAAGCCAAAATCAAAAATTAGCCTGACTTTGATGACAAATAAAGCGGCTTGTTTCGACTCATAATGACAGTGATTGACGAAACGAGTAATAACGGTTGTTAACAAATAATAAGGCGAAGTTGCGAGAAGTTAATTTCATCGCCATCCGATTCGTTGTTGCGCAACATGTTTCTCCAGACGTCCCAAAAGTTTGTTATTACGTTGCGACAAATGCTTGCTCGCAATTATTTGTTGTTGCAACATTCATGTCAAATTAGAACCATCGTGAGGACCTGATACTCGTCTCTTCTAGATATCCTCGATCGAGAATTAATTGCATGATCTCTGAACTATATATTGCGCAAGCCACAAAACAAAAGACAAACACAAACTGCCCACGTAAAGCTAATAACAATAATAATAACGCCCAACGATCACATACATAGATTCTGGACCCTAACTAGGATTCCCTGTGTCTAGGGACCTACGAGGATCATGTTCCCACAACACCCAGACTCAGAACAAGTATTTGAGCTTTTTTTTTCGTTACATAAATGCTTTTCCTGCCGCGGAAACTCAACCCATTGCCTCCGGGTTAGGAGCGATTTTCTCAACCACTACACCACAGAGGCTGTCAAAGTTAAACATGCAATCTAAATAGTTAAATCATAACTTTTGCCTAGAGTGTTTTCTCGAGCAAATATTGAAAGATTCGTTTGAAAAATTCCTTAAACTAACCGTTGACCACAGAAAACTGAATTTTCTAAAGAACAAAAGCTGTTTCATTTAGCCCGAAGAATTGCCAAACAAAAAACACTTATCGGTTTAATGATCCATTAAATTATTATTTACAGTTAAGTTTCACAATCTATTAAATAAATGAAACCCTGAATCAATAAGAATTACGTGATGCCTACTCTTAAAGGCAATAAGGCTACAAGGATTTGGTTAACGATCGATTTTATGTCCTCTTAAATAAAACGTTGCAAAAATATTATTGTTTTATGGTCATTTTAATACGTATTATAAAGGCTGTTGAGTAAACCTATGCAAAAATAAACACAGTACATAAAAGGAAATTCATTCAAAATATGCATCATACTCAACTGAAATGATATTTAATCAAAAGCTCTTTTGAGTATGAAATGACACATTCATTGCTACTCTTAATTAAACTGAAAGTTAAAGATAAAAGTTAAAGTTATATAAGAAGAATAAACCAAAGATTACCGCCTATTAAAAAGAAAATAACGTTTAGAAATGGTTCTCTTAGATTAGAAGGTAGGAAGAGACGCTTACTTAATCTATTAGGGAGCTGTCAAAATGACCGTAAAAGTCAACTTCTTGTGATATATATCATAAATTCTAATCTATAATTTAGATTAGAATTTATACTATACACATAGACGGAAAATAATTTCTTTACAGCCGTGGAATCGATTAGCGCAGTTTACGATGCGCATGCGCTGTCTAGTGCCGGCTTTATTGCAGAATAATAATGATGTTGGTAGCAAAACTCAAAGCTATTTTGAATGGATATATCGGATGTTACCAAAGAGGTTAGGAGTTACGATTTCTGTGGATGCTTTACTTGAGTGTTAGAGTTGTCACGTTCATATATTGGACATTTTATATTTTATGTCATGATCGAACGGGTTTTTAGGTTGTGTTAGACGAGACTAGCCTGATAGCTCAGTTGGCAGCAACCCTGCTATAACATGCAAATATAACTTCTATTGCCACATAATAGAGACTAAGGGGTGTATATTGTCAACTGCACAGACACTGATGATTAGGTTACCGAACAGTTCACAAACTAAATAGGCTGATTTTAGGTAAACTGCTGATTATATAAAAACGATTGGAACAATTTCGAAAAAATCCTTCATTTACATGATATTTACTCGCTAACTAATCAGCAAATCAATGGAATAAAAGGACGCCAAGTTGACAACGTCAATATTTTTTCTTAATGCCTGAGATCTAGCCGGTCTTACTAACTCCAAAAAGTTTTGATTTGAAAAAGTAAAACCTAGGGAAAAACTACAAGGTCCATTGTTCTACGGCACCTAGACTCAGAACAAATATTTGCGCTTTTTTTCACAAGCACTTGATACGGAAATCGAACCCGCCGCCTCCGAGTTATGAGCTGACCAGCTCAATCACCACACCACATAGGCTGCTTAGATGAACTTATGTAAGATAATCATAGAATATTATTAGCTACAGATGATTACAGACCATGTACGCGTAATAAATAAAGCAACACTCGTGAGTAGAACTATCAAAAAAAATTTTTGAAGTGGTCTTTATGGATCTAAAGCATCATCAAAGGGTGCAATTACAAGAGTGTGTGTGAGACGATTCTTGGTATACTTGTATTGAGTTCACCCACTGTGTATAGTCTCCAATCCGGTACTGGTTTTATTGCTACTAGTGTTAATATTGAGACTAAACATAAACTAAGATATAATAACTTTCATTTAATTACTACTGTTCATTTAAAATGATGAGATTGAATTTATGAAATGGTGCATCGGCTGCAAACCAATCATAATAAACGATTATTGGAAAGATACTTTATCCGTAACAAGAAGTAGCATATTATAAACTAGTAGCACCTTGCGGTTCCATCCACAATTTATCCGGTGTAGTGTAGTAATTGTTTGGGATGAAAAAAAGGAAATTCCACTTTGTGCTTTAGTTACTTGAGGTGCTTTTTTCATTGACGATTTTAAAATAAACAGGAGGCAATCAATAAAGTTACATCATCATTACCATCAGAATTTTGCGTCCATTTCTGTACATAGAGCTTGCCATAATCAGCACGGTAATACAATTACGCCTAACTGTCACATAATCTTGGGCTCTATGATCTCCTGTATCTAGGGACCCAAGAACTACGAGGACCATGGTAACGACACCCAGACACATAACAAATATTTGCACTTTTTTGTGCACAAACACTTGCCCTGTTGCGGGAATCGAACCCGGTGCCTGTGAGCTATCTCCGACCCCCCGACTTGCTCAACATCCACACCACGGAGGCTATCTGTTCCTGTCTGTGGTATGTAGGATGATGCAGCCTTTACCTTGGAAATGTCCAGTACCCTTACCCTTTAGCTGTCTCTTACGGCACTCGTGGAAAGAGATGAGGTAGACCTATCCTTACTGCTGGACCAAACAACACTAATTATATTCCCAAAAAATTATTTTCCGTAGGAAAACGCCCAGCCAGTTCTATAAAATACAAAAAAGACGGATTTTGTACTCGACACGGAAAGTCATTTTAGCGAAACCTATTTCCACAACGGCATCCAAAAGCTATTTAACCGAAATCTCATATCATTGAAACGCCATATTATCCAATATCTATGCGTGAACTCTCATATTAATTACACATACAGATGACTTATTGCTCAGTATGAAACACTATAATTATACTCTGCCTATTCTTTCTAAAAGCGATGAGTTCATCCTGCCGTCTACTCGCAGTCAATCAATATACAATTCAAAAGCATCATACCATGGTAACGTGTTCAATTTATGACGTATCGAACTGCGGTGGGTCTATTCAAGACGTATTTAAAATTGAAATAGCCGTATAACTTGGTCCATGCTATTGCATAATGTACCATCTATCCGAGCAGTGCAAACAAATACTTGGGATATGATGACTGAGTTTCAAAACAAATGATGAGACGGTTGCTTAACAAGATGGATACGCCGTATGAATGAATTTTTGTGTCGTGGAGCGAAACAAAGGTATTAAACAATTTGTGAGCACCATTAGAGGTTTGGCTATTGAGTACTGCCATGCCGCACCTTCTTCATGCTACACACTGGCTTTGCGTTTGGCACATAACTTCTTAATATGTTTTTACTAATCAACCTATGATTTAAAAGTACATATTAATGGATTTACCCATTGGCGTAATGCTAGGGCTCCATCAATTATATAGGAAGGGATCTTTTTTCAGGTGCGAGTGGAAACGTTACTGATGAATAGCAACAATATCATAACTATAAATACATATCGTAATAATAATATTTATTATAAGTTGTAACATTGCATTGAAAAGTCTGTAATGATGCTACAATTCTGTTCATGAATAAAAATAAAATATTTATTTGCCAGCGAACCAAGGCAGTGCTCCGCTACGTGCTAAGAGCTGGGCTGGCTTAGATAGATGCTGGTAGGGGGAAATGAACTATACAGTATACACCTCATGCAGGACGTCAGTGCAGGCCTTACCGCCTTAGAATAGAATTAAAATTAGAATTAGTATGTACGTACTTCTAACTCATATAGGTAGAGTTGGGAATGAAAAATAGATATATAGATAGAGAACTCTTTATTGTTCCACCAATGAAATATAAAAATATAAAAAAAAACTTATAAACTAGTGTTACAATGGGCGGTCTTATCGCTGAAAGCGATTTCTTCTAGACAACCTTTGGATGGACAGTATCAAATGCAAAAGAGTAGACGGTGGTCAGTTATAAAAAGTACCTAAAACTAAATGAATAGTAAATTCCCTAGACGAGGGGTTTGAGAAATAAAGGAATGATAAGAAACGCTTAGAAGCAAGAGCCATACACCAAAGTGGCATTTTAACCAAAAATATGATTAGCAGTAAGAAATAATCGACTGATGGTAAAATATCACACTAAACTTCATTAATCATGAATGCCGTCTCATATTTGAATTGAAAGAACTGTGATTAAAAATGTCCAGTCGTTAACATTTTTAATGTTGCCTTAACTTGACGCCTGTGTGTATCATACGTAACATATCAGATACAATAGCGAGCAATGCCGATATACAAAGCGATGGGAGTCTTCATTATCAATCCTCGCTGAAGATTGATGTGACACAGTGGGGCAACAAACGAAGAACTAGGTTAAGGCTCCAATGAAGTAAGGAGTTATTCAATTACTTTTAGTACAATATGATAGGTCATGTATCAGAATCGATTAAATAATTATATTTTGGCTGTATTGTTCATATATTGCAATCATTTGAAACGTATATTTAAAAAAACTATCAAGACAAGAATATCTATTCTACAAAGTAGTGTCACAGACATTTGATAGGCAACGGAAATAATCTTCCTCTAAAGAACCTACAGTATCAAAGTATACCAAACAGAAAATACTAGAATTATTGAACCTCTTCTCAGCCTCTGCTTATAACCTGGAGGCAGCGGGTTAGATTCCCGCGACAAGAATAATAATAATAACGCCTAACGATCAAAAAATAATAAAAAGAAAACTTAATCTAACAAACCACCACCAGTAGGCAACTTGCCCAAAATGCTGGCAATGGTAATGTTCAATCTTTGACTGAATTAGAGGCCAGCATTTTGGTCACGTGTTGCTTTGTCTATAATTGTCTATAATGATATTGAAGTTTCAAAGGTATAAAAACACAAATTACAATTTCATTCAATGAATTCCACAGCCTCAACCTTACGCAATATTCCACTATGTGCCAGATAAACAAGGCCGGCCCAAAAAATGGAGTGGCTAGTTTAAACTAAATATTATGGCTACCACATAGATTATAGATGATACAGCACGCAATTGCGCTTGGAGAACAGTGGTTCGGTCGAAATAACAATAATTAAGATGTTGGCCGTCTCGACCGAGGTAATTCACTCAGTATGGATAATATGGATATACTGCTACAATTGAGAGCAATTGCTGTACGTGTGCATGAGTGTTTGTTTGTTTACAAAGTCGTGTTTTGTTTTGACATTAAGGGTGGATTCGACCAAACTTGGATTTATACACGAGTAACTATACCAGAACAAATCTATTCCACGATATTTTACTCGAGTAATTCATTCTTCGTTTTTCCACGCAATACTAAGTTTAGCTACGCTTAGAATTACTATACGCGAATAGCGGAATAAATGATGAACGAATCTATTACCCAGTTAACAATTGTTGTTCTTCAACGACACGGTATTCAAGCTTATGTCATATCAACTCGCTTTTGTCGTATTATAGTGTAGGAAAGTAAATGACAAAATACATGGTCGGACGTCTTTTTTTATCTTTGTCTATTTTGAATTAAAATATTCTCGGAATAACTCTGTTATTCCACCAAGAACGGTAGTATAGTAATAATACTCGAATAGACTTGCTATTCTTAGAATTGTAGATGGTAAAATGTGAAATTGATTTACTCTCGAACAAATGGCGATTTATTCTAATAAAATTTACTCTCGTTTGGTCGAATCCACCCTAAGCCGTGAATACGTTTTGTTTAAAAATTTGAGTATTATTTGATGTAATGTGCGTTAAATGAAAATCATGACTTCGTACCTAAATGGATACAGCGAATTATTCCTCGTAGATAAACTTTCTTCGTTGGATATATTTTCCTCGTAGAGAAGCTTATGGAAACATATTAGATTATGTTTCTTTAACATACATTATTTTAAAATTCTGAATAATTATTCTTTTACATACACTCTTGGGTATAGTTGTGCCTTAAAGAGTGCTATTGTACAATATACACTAATATTATAAACTCGATGGTTAATTCATCTCTCTGTTTCTTACTGTTTCACACCTTAACAGCTGTAAGTATTGCGAGGATGAGACATTTTGAACTCAATAAATTGAGTATTGTATATTGTGATAAACTGCTTAATCATTGTCACTTACCTTAGGTGAAATATTGTGAAGCATTATCTTGTATGACGTTAAAAACTACAGTACAATCAATACTTGAGTAGCAGATTAACAAGTATTCGAAAGGTAGGCTTAAAGTTTATAACTAAATAGTTATGGTAATTTTATACAGATTAGAAGATCTAGTTTTAGCTTTGTTTCCAGATATCAGAGTTAACAAAGAAGTGATTCATATGTTCAGCTTGTCTCATCCGAGAAACACGCTAATAGTTACCGGGGGGTTTTGGCGGAAAAGCGAAAAAGATCGCGTCACCGCATTGTATCATTGTACCAAAACTGGTGTTATTTTATTCGTTAAGTGGCGAATTACAAGCATGAGTGTGGAAAAGTGGTATAATGATGATGAAACGTTTTTTTTTTCGTGTTGTTTCCAAAACTCCATAGAAGCTTCTGGTAAAGTTGCCACCACTTTACTAGGAGTATGACTTGACTAGACTAGATTATGACATAACTTGATGACTTGACTTGACACATTATATAATACTAATTAACTTGAGAAATTATCGATAACTTGGCACTGGCTAAATACACATAAGTGTGGAGCCAAAACAAAAAAAAAAGTTACCGAGAAAAAATATAAAGATGTGTCTTCACTGTGATGATATTATGAATGACTTTCGGGGACATTGCAGCACACATTTACGATCCACGATTAAAGAGAAGGGTCCTTTCCGTATTTTACCTTCGTTTTTTACAACTTTCGAAAGTGATTTCTTCAGTTATTACACAACGTGTCGTCTCCTTTACGAGATTTTAATGATCAGATTTATACTCTTTATATGGATTGTCGCTTAATTTTTGCATTGACAGATATATAAAATGTTCGAGTTAGCCGTAAAGGTCCCGTTTTACTTAAGTTTTTATTGTTTGAGGATATTTTTGGTTGATCGGGTTAATGCAGTCATAGTAAAAATGTTAATTGCACTTTTTAAAGCGAAACGAGAAATAATTTCAATTTCCGCGTCACATTGCGAGATTTATTAAACTTGTGAGACCTGAGACGCAGTTAAGCGGGATGCAAATGAAATAAATTAGCAAAAAATCCTTCAAACCACAACCGAGGTTGACGTTTTTGTAACATTTAAGTAAAACACAGACTAAGTTTCCATGGAAATGTTAGTCATTTATAATTGGACTGTTTTTCCGTATGTAGCCTGTATGTGGGTTATAAGGAAGTGCATTTGAGGCATAGATCATGACAGCGCGCGCCAGGAATCATCGCAATTTTATTGCAGACATTCGCACTTAGCTGTCTCAGTACGGTTTGCAAAAAAAAAAAACTATTTTATTTACAATTTTATTTTGCTAAGTTACTGAGAATTTATTGTGAAAATATTTAAATAAAACAGTAGCAGGCTAAGCCTAGATTAGCTGGATTCTAACATACTAAGCTGACCAATGGTTGTAAAAAGATTGTAAAATAAAAATAGATGAGTTCTATAAAAAAAATGTACATGAATAACTAGTAAGGTTAACACAAAACAAGTGAATTAAATGATAACTTCAGATAGAAGATAACCCTACTTGACTGACACCAAATAAAACGGGACGTGTAGTACAATCCATTAAAAACTCTTATTTGAAATGTATCCTTCTTCAACTCTTTCTTTTACATTCAAGATAAAAGAGACGGATAATGTAGATTTCAAATTGAACCTTTCCGATGGATTGTAATTCAGACTGCCGTAACTTTTTTTTGGGCACCCAGTCGTTAAAATTGAGGGGCAATGACCTCAAGGGGTGCGAGCCTCGGCTTGGGCCGTTGCCTAGATAAGAGGATCGAGAAGACTACGTCCAATGAAAGAGTGAACTCTATTGAATGTTCGGACTGCCGGACTGGAATATGGTAATAATGAGCATGCAATATGTCACTGAATTTTTATAGTGTATATAGGTGCTTCGTGTCCTTTTTTTTCTATTTATTATTTTTTAATTCAGATAATATGGTTATTCGCCTGTCCGTACTCGGTCGACATTCGAACCTGTACCTACTTTAGGCAGGTGCTAAAATGTTCTTGGTTATTACTCGGTAGCACATTATGTGACACTTTTTTAACAAGTGTAGCCACCAGTTTTTCTTTTATTGCTGTGACCGAATAAAAATTCTTCTTTTCATATTTCCGCAAAATAATATATCAAGCCACATTATTAAAGTGGTTATTTGACTTGAATAATTACTGTTGCCTGCTCCACACACTTGAGTAACTACCTCTACTATTAAATAGCGGTATTAAATAAATTCAAATCACATTAATATTATAAAGGCGGAAGTATGTGTGTATGTTTGTTACTTCTTCACGCTCAAACGGCTAACTCGATTTGGATGAAGTTCGGTACAAAGATAGCTTATACATTGGATTAACATATAGGCTACATTTTATTCCGGAAAAGTGAAATTTTGATGTGATGAGCAAAATACTTTTTATCTGCGGGTAAAAAAATCCGTGGGACGCAACTAGTATTAAATAAATATTTGTGGACATTTCACACAGCGCCAATACCCTGATAAATATTCATTTAGATACTTTTTGTTTGTAAATATATACAGAAAGTACAATATAACATCCAAACAGAAAACCAACATCGATGTTCACCCCACAAAATTTTATCTTGGGTGGGAATCAAACCCACAACCTACAGCTCAGAAGGCAGAGTTACTACCAACTGAGCTATAAGGTATCAGGTTTTATGTACTTAGTACCTACGTTGTTGTTAAAATATGAAGCATTTAAAGAAATGCAAATATGCTGATCACGATCCTGCAGCTTCTTATTATGCGCATGAATAATTTGTTAACAATAATGATTTATATTAGGTCTTTACCTATGAAATTGCCGTTTTGTTTGAAAAAAGTTAAAGTATTTTTTTTTCGAACTTATTTATTTCTTTTATTCAAAGTAATCACCCCTGCAATCAATGCATCTTTGCCAACGCTGTGGCAGTTTATGGATGCCCTTCTTGAAAAAATCAGCAGGACGGGAGACAACAAACTCTTCAAAGGCGTTTTGTACTGCCTTTCGGGAATTGAATTTTTTTCCCGCTAAAAAGTTGTCCAAATTTTGGAAAAAGTAATAGTCGGTAGGCGCAAGATCTGGTGAGTATGGCGAATGAGGGAGAGCTTCCAAACCTAACTCATGCAGCTTAGAGACGGTCTGTTGTGCAGTATGGGGTCGCGCGTTGTCGTGAAGTAGCAGTGGAGACGACCGATTGACCAAAGCTGGTTGCAGACGTGCGAGTTTCGCCATCATTGTGGTCAATTCTTCAATGTACACATCTGCAGTAATGCTCTCGCCGTTTTGTAAAAAGCTATGATGAATCACACCAGCACTAGACCACCAAACTGTGACCATCACCTTTCTAGGGGTCATTTTTCGTTTTGCACATTGCTTTGGTACCGAACCAGGATCTAACCAACTTGCTGAGCGCTTTCGATTGTCAAAAAGAATCCATTTTTCGTCGCACGTAACAATTCGGTTCAAAATTCCTTCATTTCTGTGCCTGTTAAGCAGCGCAAGGCAAGTCTCGACGCGTACGTTGCGCTGGCGATCGTTAAGTTCGTGGGGCACCCATCTATCAAGCTTTTTTATCTTGCCAATCTGTCGCAAATGGACCAATATTGTTTTGATGCTAATATCAAAAGCTGCTGCCAGCTCAGCTGTAGATTGAGATTCATCAGCTTCCACAATCGCCTTTAATTCATCATTGTTGACCAAAGTTTCCGGACGACCACGAGGTTCATTTTTCAAGTCAAAATTGCCAGAACGGAACCGAGCAAACCAATAACGGGTTGTACGTTCGTTTGTACAGTTCTCTCCGTAAACGTCGTTGATGTTACGTGTCGTTTGTGCCGCGTTGGTGCCACGACGGAACTCATATTCCATAATTACACGAAATTTCAAAGTATCCATTATGAGGAAAAATGTTGAAATGTAATGAAAATACAACGCTAATCAATAAACAAAAGACTTATATTGTAAATAGAATGTCATATTTTTAAAACAAAATTAATTTGAATTTAGAATTCATAGCCAATCAAAACTTTTTTTTGTTTGAAAAAGTCTGTACTGCAATACGGCAATTTCATAGGTAAAGACCTATTATTATGATAAAGCATCCGAAGAATCCAACTTAGATCCTTTGACTATAGACTATAAGTTCAATACAAGTACAAGTTTTTATATCGAATTCTCAGACTATGCCAGCGAACTTAAAAATATTTGTGCTTTAAAAAGAAATAGGTACAGTGATATCTCTTGGTTACATAAATAATATTTTTACTATTTCATATAACTTAGTCTAGCAGTAGTGCTTGCACACTACTGCTAGACTAAGTTTTTTTTGAGGGCACTCCCTTCAAACCGGAACATAGTAGCTAGTAAAATTACTGGGCAATTGAGACTTTATAGAAACTTATGCTTTAAAAAAAACAGGCACTATGACATTTCTTGGATACATAAATAATGTTTTTGCTATTTCATATGAATTCTTCCTAGACTGAGTTGCATGTGTATAAAACGACGAGAAACGCAAGATAAGAAAGAAAGAAGAGAGCAAAAGAGAGATGGAAAACTTTTATCAGGCCATTCTCAGTAACTGATTAGCCCTTCTAAAATAGTCTACACTGTGTAGACACACAACACAAATTAAAATGTTAAAGAAATACGTCGTTTAAAGCTACACCATAAAGCTTACTTAAGCAGAATTATTTTAATTCAATTCTCGTGGCTATTACTAAGCACCATTATTATAAGTCTGGACAACTAAACGTGTTTACATTTACCATAAGTTGTGGAGTAACATCCGCCAGCCGTCACTCGGAAACAAATTAATTCGTTACTACTCTCCTAAAGAAAATACATCTTCTTGCGTTAAACAAAAACTCGGATACAAGCACATCACTCATTCATTCATTAACATCAATTGCTTTCCATGAAAGGGATTTATTCCAATGTTCACAAAAACTTGCTTCGTAATAAAGACATCAACGGTAGCCCGCCGAGCTAATGCATTTAAACATTTTTTGTCCCTTGTTTCCATTACTATATAAATAAAGTTGTATCTGTCTTCAAAATATAAAATTCGGATGACTCGGATATTTGCTCGCGGCGCGCGGCATCTTTCTATGTACCCGTAACTGTACAGGAATATTATTTTTGCCGTCAAATAAAAATTACTATTTAAATATTGTCATTATGATCTGACCTTAGCAGCCCACTAAGTGCGGCAGTCCATTACTGTCGTCCTCGCACTTTACGAGTGGCCATCTTTATGCTTAAGGCCCGGTTTTGCTACGGCAATCTGTACAGTACGGCAAATTGACGTGCAAACGTCAATTTGTAAAGACGATGCTGGCGTTGAACTCTTTTCTTTGAATAATATTCACTAGGTCAAAATCTCACAGTTACTATACAATAGACATAATAGACATTTTTAGAATTTTTGCGATGTACTCGCAAAAATTCTAAAAATGCATATGCCTTATTTTTATCATAACCATCATCATCTAGAAGATGTCCACTGCTGAACAAAAGCTATTTTGACCAGTTTACCTGCCTTTGCATTATGTCTACATGTGATGAATAGAATCAGGCTGATAAAGATTTTCATCACCTGATTACTTGGATATAAAACGTTTCGGAATTGAAACTTATTTACCATTTTAAATTAAACGTAATTAGGATCAAATTGCCATGTAATTGCGTGATAAATTAGACCCCCAACAGTTCCCGTCATAAAACTTACGAAAAGCATCCGGCAACCAGGCGCCCTCCAGTCTAGGTAACGGAAACCTCTGTAGGTACAAAATCCATTGATTGCAATAGTACCTACATATGACTTTTCGAAATGTTTAGACCATTCAAATGTACGTGGAATAAAATCAACGCGCTTGTAACTGTAGACATTAAATCGGGCTCATCTCCGTTATTAGTCAGAAACTGGTCTGGCTTCCTATGGCCGCAGGATGTTGCTCCATATTCGCCATTCATTAACTTAATGGCTTTGGGCTTGCGATGATTTTTATTACGAAACGATCTGAATACTCCACAGAAAAAAAGACGATCGATTGCTGCGAATCGATTTTTAATGAAACATTTCGAATTGGCTGCATAGCGTGATGACTTATTATGAGTTCGGTTTTGACTTTTTGTATCGGACATCCTTTATTTCGTGTTGTAACTATTTGGCGGTTCAGTTAAACCTGTTTGTTATTTGATTAAATACAGATTCGGTTGTTAATCGATGGTGGATCATTCGGTATACTAGTCGTAGACGTATTTAACATGCTTATCTCTGATTGTTAACATAAGATGCTTCAAACGATCCGCTGTATTTTTAATCTCACGCAAATACAAGCTTAATCTGTATCAACATAAGAGGTAACTTAGCATGATCAGTGTTAGATATAATCGTGTCTACAGTAGCCGAAATCAAGGGTCAGGGAGGTCAAGCGTGATCGAAAACTGATATTAAAGATTGTAACGAGTGACGTACGCGTGAATGAGATATTAGTGGCGCAAGCGGGTGATGAAACATGGTACACTACTGGATATAACTTTAGACAAATATGATAAATAATTAATACCTACACTTAAAAGTACATTTTAAATTGATCGTTGACCTTTAAATACTATCCTATCTTTACTCTCTCTTTACTTGGTGTGACTTTCATGCCTAATGAACTCCACCAATTTGGGTGGATAATTTTAATTCCAAAAAAAATTGAGGTCTCCGGGTAAATTGCGGGTAAAACCGCCAAAGGCCGCCAAACCTAAGCGAGTTTTTAGTGACGTTAAACAAACAGTCCATAAAAATACTTAATCCTTATGTTTCTTCATACGTTAACACTTTAATATGGCGTGAAGTACACGGTGATAAAACAATAGACGCTCCCAGACCTTGCGCCTTGTATTTGGACTTGCTATTATGATGTTCGCTGGAGGCTTGATTGCATTGACATTGCATTTTGAAACGTACGAAATTATAAACCAATGATTTAAAACGCCTTATATTAGACAACAGGCTCTCAGTAAATTTATATGTACCTAACGTAATCAATTAAATTATTATTTATTTAGGTAATCCAACAGCATGAATGACACAATATACAGTAACAAATTTACAAACAGTTACAGGCCAGGATTACACAAAGTAACTACTAATATACAACAAAAAATGTGTTTTAGAAGCTTATAGTATACACAAATAGCACGAATGGTGTGTTTGTGTGGGTGTAGTTTTTTTTAAATATTTTTTATTAATTTTGAAATGTTCTCTTGTGAGGCTAAAGAAGCAAGCAGCGTGCTCAAAGTCGCGCTTCATTGGGGAGGCCTATGTTAATAATAATAATAATCATAACGCCCAATGATCACATACAGAAATTCTACACCCTAGGACTCCCTGTATCTAGGTATGTTCAACAGTGGACGTCTTCTGATTGATGATGACGATAATGAGACAATTCAAAGTAGTCTAAAATTTTTTATTTAAGTATTTCGTCAACGCGTTATTAAAAGATTACCAATAATTCAAACTCTGCCTAAATCTACTATATAAAAATAAGTCGGGTTTTCCTTCCTGATGCTATAACTCCAGAACGCACGAATCGATTTCCACGGTTTTGCATTCGTTGGAAAGGTCTCGGGCTCCGTGAGGTTTATAGCAAAGAAAATTTAGGAAAAATTCAGGACAAACCAACATTTTAAGTAGATGGCGCCGGTGCGTGATACATTGTTTTTCGTATATTATAAAATGTTTAATAAATAAACGTCCACCCGAGCGAAGCCGGGACGGGCCGCTAGTGATAAATATAGTTTCCCCCGGTTTGTCCCGGTTTCCTCAGAAACTGGTGAAGCATAGACTATTACAGTATTTTGTTACTTTTATTTTATTAATAACTAGCCATTTTTGTCACAAAATTATTGGCAAACACATATGTTATGTATATTGAACAAAAAATCGCTAAAGCCGAGTTGCTGGATACATTAATTTAAACCAGAGTTCAACCCACTAAAATGCTTTAAAATACGTCGCATTTTGTTTAAGCAGTACCGCCTCGATACTTTCTATATCACTTAATTATTTAAGAGCAGCCAATAATTTAAATAAGTTGACCTTTCGGTGAAAATTTCAGTAATCCGAACGGCGCTGAAGTGAAAGCTGGTTATACGATACTGCATTAACCGTACATCTGCTTACTTCACGTAACGTCAAACGAGCCATTAAAATTATCAGTTGCAAACGTCAACTCTAATCTGTTTAAAGTTGAGGCTTCGTTGCACTGCTTGCGGTAAAACGTTGTTCGGTTTTGCGATGTGTCGACGCACTGGAGCGTGGAAGAACAGATACGAAGAGCGTTATACAATAATTATTCTTGAATTATTGGACTTATTTTCAGGTTTTTGTATGATGAACTCAAACTTGACACATGACCAGCGTAAATTAAAAAATAATGACGCTTTGATTGCAAGTATTAAGACAAGGTGGTAGCTTTACCGCCGGGGCGAGATGGTTAATAACGTCTCCATCTCGCCCCATCCCGGCGGCGGTCGGATCACGGGGGGTTTTAGTGGGTTCGAGTCCCACATACCCCCTACCACCACCTCCGTGGTGGCAGGGAAGTGCTAGGGCATTTCCCCCCCTCAAAAAAAAGGTGGTAGCTTTAACACTTTTTAAACTTTCGCGACTTGAACTCATACTGTAAAAATAAAACGGGTCTATTCGCGTACAAAAATTATCAAAATATTATTTTGAATGATCCGTTTTATCTTTACAATATATGGTGGTAGCTAACTTTTGAAAGCTATTCATTGCAATTTTATCAACTTTAACTATTTTCTGCGACGTAATTTTCGTAGTAGTAGGCTCGGTCTTTGAACTTGCTATTACTTCCCTTTTGCAACTTTTATTTCCAAAAAAACTTAATCCAGACTTTAAAAAAATTACCCAATCACTTAAGCCACATTCTCAAGTTTTGCGCTCATTTACCAATTGGCAAGAATATCCGTCATGATTTTACCAAACAAACAAAAAGGAACGCCTAAGTATCAAGTTATTTTTATCTCTCTAATAAGTTAGTATGAATTAGTTTTATTTATAAAAGCTTTCGTTTCGGTTTATATATGTATGCCCCGGCCTTATGTTAAGCACCACAATAAATATACAAGGGTCTTTGAAGTCACCGCACCCTTTAAATTAAAGCTTCGCTCATTTAGGGGCCAATTAAGCGCGAAAAGTATCGCGTACAAGAAAAACTCAATGTTAAGTTTAAGCTCATCAAAATATTTCACTTTCGTTGCTGCTACAAAGTCCTTGCGGTTGGCGAGCAAGTTTATAACGAGCTTGCTCGCTGGCAGATTCTTTATTTTGTTGGATTATTTTGATTTACATAACATATTTTGTTGGCTGATATGGCCAAGTAAAGTAAACCACACATGATCCAATCATTTCCTCGATACTGACTATCGTTCGTCGTTGGTTATTATAATCGGTGATAAAAATATAAGCGCAAATATAAAGGCTTTAGTTTGTCAGATGACATTTCATTTGGAACGATTCAGCCAACGTGTGAGTGGTATCGTGTTTAGTACACGTTTTGGCATATGGTTGGATTTGGCCGTGACTCGGCCAACAAAAGATGGCTTAACAGTCTTTGTAGCACTGTAAATACTACGGCTTCCCAGCGTCTTTGTTTTAGTTTCTTCTTAAGTTTTCTGATTCTTTGTCACCATTTTAGATTCTCTGTTGAATGTGAGTAGGCCAATCAACACAAAAAACCCGTTAGTAAAGGGTATTTATAAGGTTTATAATTGATGTAATTCTCCCTTTATCCTCTCGGCTAGCTTGCCAACGAGCAAGCTAACTTCTTCTACCATGAATCACTTGCTTAACATCTTACATGATACGAGCTATTAAAGAGTTTTTGTCATTTTAATTGTGATAATTATTGCCTGTTAAGTAAACTATTCGAAACTTCTTTTAAGGTGTCTCTACTAATGACGTCTGTGGGTTTTGGCATTGATTAATTAAAAGAAATAAATATGTACCTTAAGAAATGTTTAGCTATTTCTACAGGACTTTAAAGTTTTTTTTTAATTTAAGCAATGGCCGTTGCGATTTTCGTAGTAGCTACTAAATTTAATGCTGAAATCAATGGTAATTCAATATAGCCATTGCTTAATAACCATTTTAGGTACCTAATGCATTCATTAGGCTCCCATTCATTATGGGAGCACTATGTCAAACCTACCATGGTTTTTATGTGCGACTTTTGTATACTGTATTGTAAAAATTTATTATAAATCGAAAAAAAGTAACCCGGATCTTATTATAATAGTGAGGCAATTTAAAATTTCCTTCACCGTTCTTACGATTCTTTATTTATTTAAATACTCTATTTACCGTCTATGTAACTTTAAAACCTGTAACTTATGAGCTGTTAACCCAAGACATATCTTGCAATATTTTACAACAGACTAGCATAATGTTAAAAACTCCTACATGGAAATCTCATCTGTGTCCGCAAATTTCTTTAATTTGACTATAAGATGCCTTAAATTACATTTCGAATTACTGTTTCGATGGCTGGGTAATCTCGAGAATGCATTAAAACCGTCGTGGGTGGTTTTTAAAAGATCTCAGAAGTAAATATTTCCTTAAGAGAGGTACTGTCAGAAACCTTGATTATCGTAAACAGAATTTGTAAGTATTGTTTAAATATAAAAAGAAAATTGAATCCTATTTATTATATATATTCCTACTAATATTAATGTTCAATTGAAAAATTATCTGCCTGTTTATATGATTGTCTTCCCAAAATAAGTGAAATAATTTGGACACAAATAACACGAGATAGGTACTCTTTTGGGTATTTTTTTTAAATTTATATTTTCGAAAAACGCGTAATGTTATTCAGAAACTGCGGCATGCCTCTAGTTAAGAAAAATGTATTGTAACTATGAACTTTTTAGACCAATATAGTGGAAAATAGAGATCTTTGAAAGAAGAGATTTGGCATAGGGTTAAATAATAGATAATAATAAATTGAGCAGGTTAGCCAATAACTCGGAGGTGGCGGATTCGATTTCCGCTACAGGATAATTGCTTGTGCACAAAAAAAGCGTAAATACTTGTTCTGTATCTTTCTGCTGTGGGACCATGGTCCTCGTAGTTCCTGGGTCCTTAGACACAGGTAATCCTAATTAGGGTCCAGGATTTATGTGATCGTTGGGTGTTATTATTATTATTAATAAGTATAGGCACAATTATATAGGACCTGTCTATTAATTTTTAATTATTATAACAAACTATAGCTATTTGCGGATCCAAATACCCGTGTGAAGAGACAACCGATTCGATTCGATCGCGATACCTCATAATTATACCACAACATCTTTGCCGTTGTAAAAAATTCAAATCATTTTTACGTTCACACCGATAGAGTTGAAAATTGAATATGGTGTACGCAAAGATATGCTGGTAAAGTTACGTGTCTCATCTCCAGCAGATCAAGCATCTTAATGCGTGTGGCGTGAGAATTAATTTCGTAGTGTAATGACCTTCAAGTCACATTTAATCTGTGACATCTTTGTGGGAAAAAGTCAACAAATATGAGTACTTTGATCTAATTTAGCTGTTTATTTATGTATCCTAATATTTTTATTGGTACGTGTGGTTTCGAAACTGTCTTAGAAAATTAAATTAAGAAATGTCATAATAAGTTGTATTTCTTCCAAGTAAGATCGGGATTTTCATTGTTTTGATTTTATGATATTTTATATATTTTATTGCTGAAGTGAACGTCATTTTGTTATTTTATTTTATACTAGTTGCGCCCCGCGGCTTCACCGACGGATAAAAAGTATTTCAAGTATTTGCTCATCCCACGGGAAAATGTCACTTTTCCGGGATAAAATGTAGCCTATATGTTAATCCAGTTCATAAGCTATTTTGGTACTGAATTTCATCCGAATCCATTCAGCCATTTGAGCGTGAAGGAGTAACAAACATACACACAAACACAAATACAAACTTTCGCCTTTATAATATTAGTGTGATTAGTGTGATATTAAATTAATTTAGTTTTTGTGTCTAGTTCCGTTAGTAGAATAATAATTTATCTATATATCTGTTACTTAAGTTTGCAAATACAAAAAACGTTAAAAAACGTTTAATCATAAAGATCAGGATCTGAATACTCATCCTTCCGTCCATTTAGCTGGGACATGCTTTTATTAAGCTATCATGACAAGCGATCTCGTCTCTAAATTTATTCTTGACATTTACTACTAACAACATTTAACGGCACCAATATTTTAATATTTCCTATACATATCTTATTTTTTAACAAATTACTAAAGGATAAAATCAATCAGATAAAATTTACCGCACATTTCATCTAACACTTCCCATCCAAGATCTACTGGACAAACCAGTCTAAGTTCTCACGCGGGTACACCAAAAAATATACCTAGGTACAATTTAACGATTTTTTTTTATCTTACTGAATGATTTGACGAGCTAGCCGTTCACCGGATGTTAAGCGCCACGGCTGCCCATAACAGAACAGTGTCAATCGGAACCCCAAAATAGAGTTTCGAGCAACACTGAACTGCGCACATCATCCTGAGACATCAGCACAGTCTGGTAATAAGATTACTTTAATGTGAGATACAGTGCCCTTCAAACCGGAACACAGTAGTGCTTGCGCACTACTGCTTGGCGGCAGAATAACTGGCAAAGCGGTGGTACCTACCTAGACGAACTTTGCAACAAAGTCCTACTACCTAGTTGATGTCACAGAACTATTATCATAGGGCGTATAATACAGGTTAGTTGTAGTCCGAAGGTATATGATCAACTAGTTTCGCACCGCGGTTTCACTCGCGGATAAAAAATATTTTAATTATTGGCACATCCCACGGGAAAATTTTCTTTTTCCGGAAAATGTAGCCTATATGTTAATCCAGTGTATAAGCTATCTTGGTACCGATTTTCATCCAAATCCATTCATCTGTTTGAGCGTCAAGGAGTAACAAACATACACACATACATACAAACACACATACAAACTTTCGCCGTTATAATATTTGGTTGATAATCATTTATTTCCATAACATCTCGCATAATATTTATAAATTCTGATCGAACATCAAAAATGGCTAATTTGATATAAATTATTTGAATTTAATATTGTTGGAGTTTTCAGATTATTTTCAAGACTTCTGGCCTTATTAAAACCTCATTGATCTGCAATAATCTGTATTATAAATTAACTATAGTCTCGAGTTTATTAATTTTTGAATGTTTTCTAAACTTTCGACGAAAACAAGTCACAGTCAGCAGGGCAACACTGATGTTACTGGGATAGCTTTTAACACCGGTAAAACTGTAGTTTTACCGACATGTTTCTTTAAATATCTAATCCTTATCTACACATATAAAATTCAAAGTCCTGACTGACTGAACGACTGACTTATATATCAACGCACAGCCTAAACCGCTAGTCCTAAAGACTTGAAATTTGGAGGGTTTGTTCTTTGTAAAGTGTAGGTATCCAATAAGAAAGGGTTTTTAGAAATTCCATCCCTAAGAGGGTGAAATGTGTGGTTGAATTATCTATGAAAAATTTTCTTCTTCGTTTCATAGAGACCACGCGAGTGAAGCCGCGCGCACAAGCTATTCGCTAATATAGAGTTAGATGATGGCAAGCTATAAAATAAAATAATTACTATTACAAGCACTATTTTCTCTCGGTGGACACTCGTTTTTATAACCACTAGAAGTCAAAGCGAAACCCAATATAGTTGACGCAATAAAAACCGCCTGCGTGTGGTCGACTTGTTCGCATATTCGATCTTCCAGTAATTAACAACCTCAATGATTATGGATGTTCATTATAACGCAAACAGACACATAATTGACTTTGTTCAAAATCATTCTGAAATGAACAATGTTATGTAAAATGTATATGATATTGTTTAAAACTTTTGCTCGTTATGTTCGCAGATTCACTTACAACTGCAATAGAAGTGTTTCCAGGTAACGGGTAAGTAAATAAAAAAATGTTTTAAGGTACTAATGCTATCAATCAGTCGCCTTTATGAATTTCAATAGTAATAAAGATTATTTTAGTCCTAAGATGATCAAAGCCTTCTCTATCCGACAAAATCGAACCATTAAGTACCTATAGAGTAATTAAAATTCTTATTAGGCCGTATTATTTTACGATGTGTTATACGACCCATAAAAGTTATTATAACTAGTTTTAGTTTAATAAAATATATACGCCTCTATTTCCCATATCCTTCTTAACGCTACGATTTTCTTATTAGAGAGTTAATTAAGGCGTTAAGGCAGGTTGATTTGTGTGATTTTCGGTATCTATGTACTCGAGTCGTTAAATTTAAAGTGTGAGATTTCTTTGCAGTATTTAATTAATGGACCTTAAAACAAACATTGGGCTATGTTTGAGAGTATAGTCAAGCAATTTGTAAAAAATTACTTTGGATTATTTGACATTAAGTATTTAAACTGATTTGACGTGTAAAATGTGCTCATACATTGTACTATAGTGCTCTATAAAACTTTCCAAATAGGAAAAGTAATACGAGAGCTAAGACAGTTAAAAAATAGGAACAGAGATACTAATGCTAGATGCATCAGCCGATAGCATGTAGAGTTCTAGGTTACATCGGTGTCATATCAAACATTCTGTCATGTGCAAGTCACGCATCATACTCTGCCCGAAAAAGCAACGCAAGAGATGTCAGTTTGGATATAGGACGATAAAAATTGCTCTGAATTTATAGTACCTGTTTAGCAGATTTTGGTACACAAAGTGGGCAGATATAGCGGTAGTTATGGCTTAATATGCTTAGCAAGGATGCTTGAACGGTTGTAATTCACTAAAGGATTTGATTTTCGCAAATATATCTTTATAACATACAAATAGGGGTGAGCAACTCAAAGTCACAAGCAGTTATAAAAACGTGCCGCGACTAAAAGTTATTTACGAAATTTAAGATTTTTTTTTGAAATCTTATTGTATGATGATAGTATAAAAAATAATGCAAAATCTATATATCTAAAGAATAGCTTTCATATCTATAAAGAAAGCTTAGGATGCCATAATTCCGTAATGTAAATACAATGTGGTTATAGTCAGACCACATCTCAATAGAAGTCTACAGATAGGCTTCAAAATCCGGGATGTGGGTATAACCTTAAATTGTATCAAGAAAGCTGACCCAACTTCATCCAAGTATGGACTGACTACTCTACAATATTTATCAAATAAAAAATGCACTAACATGTCTACTTTTCACTAACATTCCATATATAGTGCTATATAAACCCTAAACATGGTACTTTGACGGGAAATCTTGACATTCTATAGGTTCATTCTCGAAGTACATACAATCGGTTATTATAAATATGTTATAATAATAGAAAGAAAAGGCAAGTAGCTGATCGTGTTAGAAGCGACAAGTAACTGTAAAATTACAAGCCCAAGTGGTAATAAGCACCGTATTTATCCACTCCTATACTTTTAATGTGTTTGTTCTGGTATCTTAAAATCAGAACACCTTATGCCCATATGTTACTGTTTAGGTACAGACTTCTCATAGGCACATAGACAGATTTTTTTTTATTTTTGTGATTTTTTGACATGCCGGCTAACTCACGATGTGTCCCTTTATCATTGTAAAAGTGTGTGCTTTCGAACGTAAATGACAAGTCTAGAGTGAACCGGTATCGTCTAAAAGTATGATCCATCGTCAATCTGGGTCTAGGCTGAAAATTAGCGCTGGATGTCTCCGATGACTAGCAATATGTTGGGCCGACGCCCATTCGATACTTCTTTTTTATTCGTTATATACATATTATGTAATAACATAACTTGTTTTTGTACTTTAGGCAAGTATTTAATAAATGTCTTTCTATTCTATTCTATTTTATTCTATTCAACCGTTTCGTCAATTACCATCAGGTGAGCCAGTGGTCAAATGTTAGCATATGTAAGAAAAAAAAACAGTGGTTTTTTCTGGATCCCATTTAATTGAACCCACAGGGTGAATCACTTTGAAAGTTGAACAGGCTAACGCTGAGCTACACTCAATACAAAAAAGCAGTTTAGAAATCTGAACTTGTGTATCCTTTTAATTTGACTGTTTTGCTACGCGTAATAGAATAAAATAAAATAAAATATACTATGTAATAGAGACTTGAGATGCCAGCGAAGCGAAAGTAAGAGTGAGAACGGTCGGCGATCCAAAGATAACAATAGGCCAGTCTCGTTATCAGGTGTTCCAAAGCTACAAATCATAGATAGCTGCCAAGGCCGGCGGCATGAAGAATTTTCGCTCGACCAAAATGCGTGAGCTAAATTCTAAATTACGAAACTCAGATCAGATAACGCGTAACGGTTGAACGAGAGACGGAATCTTTGATGCAGCACTGGTAATATGATATCAGATGCAGAGGGTAATATTATGCAGATAAATACATTTATAATTTGTCACGTATACTCAGGAGGCGTCTAAATCTTCAACGCCGATGACTTGAATGTAAGGCTGGGTTGCACTATATTTTCTTGAAGTAACTGCTGCAGTCAAAATTGACTGTAACCAAAAATTATCAAAATACATAAAAAAAATCTGTAAAATATTTTTGTCAATACATGTAAAATGCTCTACATTTATTCAAATGTTTGACAGCCGTTTGTCGTTTACCAAACCAATCTTACGTAGTTAAATCACCATTAAATTATGTATTTTTTGACAACTAACTAAATACATTTTTGCTTAAATAGAATTTTGACTGCAGATTTTACTACTAAGTTAACTCTAGATGGTGAAACCTAGTTTATTCTAAGAATATGTGCGATAACTGTCTTAACAAAAAGTATGTCTGCAGAAGGTACGATTGTATTTTCAAACGATTAGTGATCGTTTATTCAGTGTTGCCGACAAAGGCATAGACAACACACCCATAAGAATAGTTTCGAAACTAGCTCGAAACTAGATCATGCTCCTGACATACGCTGCAAAAACTTGTGCACGCTACTACAATATTAAGCAACAGTATGAAGTTATAATTGGTGGATGATGAAGCAATATCGTGTCGTTAGGATCAATATCAGAGCACAATAATGATTCAACAAGGCTCAAGACCCGAGGTGAAGGTTCTATCCCTTGACCACTCCCAACAACCTTGCTTTCGACGCAGATCAAGAGATAAAGGCAAAGGCAAAGGCAGGACTGAATCGTTGCCATTGAACATGATTGAAATTGCGATGAAACGTTCAATCAGATTTCTTCCTATGACTCACATTTTTTACGCTACCTTGCATTCTGAAAGGGAACTTGTATATTGAATAGCTTGTCACAGTTCCGCAAAATGACGTTAAGTTACTTGTATAACAGAAACGTAAGAAAATAATTGGGGCTATAAACCAATCATACACCCACAGCCCGTCCAAAATTTGACAAGTCCCATCGAATCAAAAGTTATGAATGAATCATTCAATACAATTCAAGGCCGAGGTGCTAAAGGGATTAAGGTTAATGGCTGTCTCTGATATGCGTGTGCGTCGATTTTATCGATCCATTAGGACTCCCCAATAATCCTTCTAAGAGAGATGAGAAACTGGCTTTATATCTGTGGATCGGCCGCACAGATGTTCTGTTACGTGTATTTTGTTCGTTCAAGAACAACACATGATTGTAACGGCTGCGAAGCGCACGCGCATTTCGATAGCATCTCGGCGCTCGAGGGGGCGTTACGAAAACCACTTACCTATCCGATGCCATCGCCGAACCACACTTATTATTTTGGCTACTCCATATTCAAATTATAATTGTAATCTTAATAATATTTTATTTTTGATGTTGCGTTCGATTGGATATTCTGAAAGTGTTCAAAGGAATGCTAGATTAATTCGTTATGTCTGGCACGGTCGTGACTCTGATTTGACATTTATATGGTCAGATGAGAATGGTATGTAACTACGTTGAGTTATACAACACATAAAAAATGTGCAGAACACTTTATTACACTTTCTTGCAATACTGACATACGCAATGTTTTAATTTATAGTTATGTTAAGATATTGAAAGAACACATTTTTGTGTTAAATAAATAAATATTTGTGGACATTACACACAGCGCCATTAAACTAAGCAAAGATAATCAGAACCAGAACTGATAACTGATTTTTGTTTGTAAATACATACATAGAATACAATATAACACCAAGACACAGAACAAACATCGATGTTCGTCGCACAAATGTTTGTCCTGGTTGGGAATCGAACCCATAACCTACAGTACAGAAGGCAGGGTTACTACCAGCTGAGCTATCGGGTCAGTCAAGTCTTATCAATGATAGACTTATTAATTTATTAGAAAAAGCATCTTACGAAGTTACTAGAATAAGATGACATACACGTTTATTACTCATTAATGATGCATGCGTCAAAAGTAATAGAGTCGCATAAGCTCCTTAAATACATAGTACTATATATACTTAAATACATTAAATACATCCTAGCGCTGTCATAAATTTCCATAGTAACAAAAGCTTGTTAATACTACCTCATTATCGCTTAAGTTATGAGTACATAAAAGGTGTTCAATTCGCTTTACTATTGACTGATACTTGACAGATATTTATGTCCTAACCGAATAACATGTCCGTCGTAAACATTCTGATAGTAAATCTTTACTATTGGCTGTTTGACCTCGAATTTTCTTATGATTTTAAAATTAATTGAGTAGTATTCTTGAAGTTGCATTACTTATAAATATCGAATAAAGTTGTCATTAAAATAATTACGTTTATAACATCAAAATATTTTTATGATTAGTATAATTATAATTCAATTGAACGAGACCGATTTTATAATTCTAATAATATTTTTTTAATCTGTTGTTAGTAAATTGCGTACGTTTCTGAATATGTTTGGTGTACGAAGATTTATTACGTTTAATATCCTGGTCATAATTCAATACGATTGATTCAATAAATGCGAAGCTCCAGTATTTTAAAAATGTGTTTATTTCTATGATGTTACCGATACTCACTAGCAGTAAAAAATTCATATAAATACTATCTCCAGAACTAACGTTATACTTATTACAGATGATATTTGAATGAAAAAAAGATTAGCAAAAATTGGTGCCAAACCAACATAGGATACTTTTATCCCGAAAGCTAGGAATTTTAACTGGAGAACTCACAATGTACGGATGAGAGGATATTAACGCATAAACACAAACGAACATGTAATGTGTCTTTTTATCCATATTTAGTTACGTTGTTTGTAATTGTTTTCATTGATAAAAATCTATTCAGTTTTATACATTATAGGGAAAATATAAGGCGTAAATACTCTTTGAAATTACTACAAAAACAGAACCAACATTCAAAAAATTTTCAAAGACTAAAATCAAATTGCCACATATAAATAAATAAAATAAATTTATTTTTCTAAATAAGCAGTGCGATGACACGCGAAATCGTGAAGCGTTCCACATTTTTTAGAAACCTGGAAACTACGAGGACCTCACAACACTTTTGCGCTATTTTGTTAATAAATAATTAAATAAAGCCATAACTAAAGCCATGACTTTCATGAGCCATGACGCAATTAAAAGTTTGTGTGAAATATAATTAAATAGCAGTGCGTAAGTTTTCTATAAATTATATATACGAGTATAACTAGATATTTCGACAGGCTGACATACGGAGGACAAAAACATTTACACAACTCTGACCTCTGTAATTAATACAAAGGCAAGGCAATATTTCCGTTTTTCACATACCACCTTTATCTTGACTATCTGGACCGTTTATGCAACAATGGAACCATTATTGTTATGTGGAACCGTCGATCGTACTGATGTTTTCTTTATTTCGACTTCAAGGTGATGTTTTGACAGTGTAATTGGTTCGAGACTGCCACTCGTTAATCTTGCGCTACACGATAGTAATTAATTTCTTTTGGTTTTGGCGCTTTGTGGTATGTTTTTGCTATTTAAAAAAACGTTTATAATAAGAGAGAGTATAAGCATTTTATGCTTAATCTTACTGGTCAAGTTTACGCTCCGTCAAACCTAACATCTCCATAAATGTACAGATAATATTCCTCAATAGTTATTATCCATAAAACGACCTATAGTCACGCGTTATTTATACCATTATAGTACTAAACTGCACCTACAATTATTACTAGCATTATTTGGTGCATAGGACACACCCAGACTTGTTATCGACCTACCTTATGCCTCGTTTAGACTACTTGAAGAGATCACTATTTAAAGACAAGGTTTTTGATTAAACCATTTTGGTGACCTCATTTAAATAAAATGCAATTTGGAACATTCTAGTATATAAAAATCAGAAAAATATAGAGCTACTCTAAATTATTGCGTATATTATTTAAAATAATAGCACACTAGATTCAGATGAGATTGTAGTCATGATAAATTTTGTTTATGATTTAAGTTATGATGACCTTAGGCAAAAATTTAAATATGGTTTTCAAAGTTATGTTGTAATTACTAAAATAGCCTTTAAGGTTGGCAATAAAGCTTAATAAGGAAATATTGCATTCATAAATTCGTCTACATTACACATGAGCTCATCTGATACTTTTGCATCCATTAGCTAAATGCCCGGAAAAAATATATTTAAAAATTCTAATATAGATTTTTTTATTTCTTGGTAACTTCATAGGTACTATATACGTTTTCAATACTTTGTTGAATGCAAAGGCAAAGGAAGCATAATGGCTTAACTTTAATTCAGTTACTAAACCGAGTATAAACATTTTCGAGTGACTGGCTTAAACGCTAGATTAAGAGTAAAGCATATGATTTAGTTACTGGTTCAAGTACTACTAAATTGGGGGTGAACATCGTCGAGTTGCTGGCGCCAGCGCTAGACTTTATGGTAAGCGTCTGTGTCACCGACTCCAACGCGAACCTAATCCTAGCCCATTGCGACAGCGCACAGCCTCATTGTATGTTAAGCGGGCACTTCATCTTTCAAGTCTCGTGCCGATTTATTGGTGGACGCGCCCCTATAGTGACATGGCAGTTTGATACAAATCTAAATAATAATAATAACGCCCAACGATCACATCCATAGATGCTGAACCCTAACTAGGATTCCTTGTGTCTAGGGAATCAGGAACTACGAGGACCATGGTCCCACATCACTTAAACGCTGAACAAGTACTCGCGCTCACTACGTACTTTTTTAGCTTTATTCAAATACATGTCCTGCCGCGGGAATCGAACCCGCCGCCTCCTGTTTATGAGCAGACTTGCTCAACAACCATACCACAGAGGCTGTCAAAATGTCTAAATATAAACTAGGTTTACCTACTATACTAATTTGACTATATGCGTAAGGGTAGTACATACAGATTATATTGGACTAATTGACCAAGCGTGCGTGAAACGTCTTGGTTTCAGCTTGGGCAAAAATGATTTCGTATATCCGGCTCTTCTCCTTTACATTTCCAGACGGTACATCTACGTTGTTGTAAATATCAATAAGACAATGCCAAAGCTTAATAGGTGTGTATTTTATTTACTCTTTGAATTATAAATACCAACGTAGTCTCGTTGCACAGTTTCAATTCAAAAGTCGCCATTAACTTACTCCAGCGAGAGTTGGGCTTACCTGAAATAAAAGAAGAACAGCTTTATAAATTAATCTCATTCTATTCCATTGCTTAAAATCCTAGCGAAATCTAAATCTTAAACAGGGATTTTTTATTGTAACAATAAAGAACTTTAAAATAATAAAAATGTAGCAGCAATTTGTTCGATAAAGGAGCTATTAAGCTATTGGATGTTATTACGACAAGGTACAAAAAGCAAAGATGCACGACTGCTTTACAAGGCACGCGCACCTAGACGCGAGAGCACCTTTGACCCGCGCCATTGACACGTGCTGCCGGCGTTCTGATTGGTTGAAACCAGCACTTCGAAGTACACACGTTTTATAATTTATTAATACCCAGAGGCAAATACGGTGAGTCTTTGAGGTGAACTTTTATTAAGATTTGAGGGGCATTGGATTAATAACTGATGGTGATTAGATCGAAATATGTTAAAATAGCTGTCAAAATATCGTTTATTAATTATCAGCATGCATTGACGATTAAATACTTATTTAATATGACTGAGTAAATTTTGGATACTTAGCTAATAATTTTATAAAATGGCGTTAGTCAAGAGTCAAACTTTTAAATTCGTAGGATAAACACTAATGGAAGCAACTAAGTAAGTACTAGTGTGGTTAGAATATTTGTTTACGAAGTGTGTTATCATCGAATAAAGTATTTAATTTAAATCTTTATATAGTTGCAAAAGTTCAGCAGTCGTTTTTTAATTAAGTTTACTACCCTGTCAAGTTTGATTCAATAAAAGTTGCTGATATCTGATAATAAGCGATGGCATATAAGTAAGCTTTATTCAACTCGACGAAAGGAGCACCTTTACTCGGCACAAAGTTCAATGTCACCCGCATCGTTCGACAAAAGCTCATTCAATATTTTTTTTGCATTGTCTGTAATATCATCTTTTATTTTGTATCAAGAGATAAACGATCTCTTTTGTATTTTGGTGTCCGAATTAATTTGATTATGAGTTGTAATAAAACGCCTCAAGCGTTATTATTTAGGTCACATTGGTTTTGACCAATTCGTTTCGATTTACTTGAACAATTGAAATCGAATCGAATTGTTTGTTGCCAAAACATTTTAATAATATCGAGACGTTTATGAGTGCATTATGTTTGCCGTTGCGTGACTGTTTTCTGAATGCAATATATATTCTATAACAGAGTACAAACTTTGAACAAAAGGCACTAAAATTGTTTTTGACATTCAAGTTACCATATTCTTTATATGGAGTAAGAAAGAAATATTAAACATGATTGACGATTAATTTTAAGTGAAATCTTATCAAAAGAAGCAATTTTGCTAACAGGGATATTTGTCAAAGATTGGATTTACTCTCTTATAATACTAATGATTATACAAACAAGTCAAGCATTTTATATAGCTTCGAAAACTCTAAAAGTAAGAATTTCCCGTACTGCTGAGTACCGATCAGATATATGTACCGCAATATCGTAGGAAATGCGATCACGTACGGCCTTCGACCGCTGCGACAACGGATCGAATGGTACCAGCATTGTTCTATGACATTTCAGCCTTGCTAATGACAAGCAATTTCGATTTTGAAACGTACACATTCGTTGTGATATTGTCCCTCAATTTCCGAATTGCTCGCACAATTTGTTTTTCTCTACCGTATATTTCAATTTTGTTATTAGTCTCCCTTTCAAACACCACATAATTCTAGCTTATGACGATCCAGAATACTAACAATAGCCAATCAATCGCAACCAGGAGAGTAGAGGAGAGCACGCTAAAAAGCTAGTAACTAAATATACACGAAAGTAGTACCTATCTATACATTAAGAAATAGGTATTATATTGTATATTTTGTTA
The DNA here is from genome assembly GCA_905220475.3 of Ennomos fuscantarius. Classification (NCBI taxonomy): domain Eukaryota; kingdom Metazoa; phylum Arthropoda; class Insecta; order Lepidoptera; family Geometridae; genus Ennomos; species Ennomos fuscantarius. Next base: position 8,678,874 of record HG992039.1, read on the forward strand.
TGAATCACAAATACGATGTGGTTAGAATTGGATGAGGCTCGCTTAACAAATAAGAAATCCTCTTTACCAGTCAATAATTGCTATACTAGGTATTACTATCCAAGATTATTTGAAGGGTAACGTCTTACAAACAAACAGTACTAAGCCTACGTTATCTTCGGATCACGCGACGTCAAGCGAGCTGCCAAACCAGCTGTCGAGCGGGCTGTCAAGCTATCGATGATGTGACAGCGGCAGTGGGAGATGTCAACGGCATCCGAAGCCGAGGACGCATTGACGCCTTTTAGATGAGCTTATGATAATGGAAGTGCCAGAGTATTATTTCAAAAGGTATGACTCAATTTGTGCTGGGATAGAAAAATAATACATTGAAGAGGGACTATGGAAAAAGTTAACCTTAATATTCTCTGTGAAATTAGTATTTGATTAGTATCTCTTTTCCTCATCCCTGCGCGATAGTCATTTGTTTGAGATATTTTTAAGACAATACAAACGAGGTTATATCTTAAAAATATAATGTAATGGAATTGGAAATGGCATTGGAATGGAACTCGTTGATATTAATTGAAAGTACTGTACGTGAATCTTCTTGTAATATGTTTTAGAACTTTAAATACTTTCCAAAAGAAGGAAATCATCATTCAGTTTTGACGTAATATTCTCTATATCAGTGTAGATCCGCCCAAGTGATTAGTTTCTTACTGTATAAAGTGGTTCAAGAGTAAATTATAAGTAGAGTTAATTAACATCGCCTAAATACAATATTAATAAGATTCAAAATTGTGTATGTTTAACAAACGCTAACGTACTTTAAATAAATCATTTTCCTTAAATATTTGTAATAAAATATTTTTGTTTAATGGCATCTCATTTCCCACTATGCTTCTCAAATGTTCAAACATTTAAGAAGCATTTTAATGCATTCTTTAATTTAAATTTTAAAAGACAAATAGAGCACTTAACAACATAAAAGATGTACAAGTACAACGGATGCATCAACAACATTACACCATTTATATTCACCATTGAGCAACAAATACCGTTCACCGATAAATAGTAGTGCCGATATCCGTTACGTTAATTCAAGTCTAATTAACCCTTTAATATCTGACCGCATCTCAATCAGAAGCATTAGAGGCACAGCAAGCGAGCAACTTTTAGTGGCTGCCACTTTTTTTTTTATGTTAGTTAATGATGTGACGAGCTAGTCGTTCACCTGATGTTAAGTGCCACGGCCGCCCATAACATAACAGTGTCACTCGGAACCCGAAAACATAGAGTTTCGAGCGACACTGCGCTGCGTACATCATCCTGAGACATCAGCATAGTCTGGTAATAGGATTACTCGACTGTGAGATCAGATCATAAAGTCTCAATTGCCCAGTAATTTCACTAGCTATAGTGCCCTTCAAACCGGAACACAGTAGTGCTTGCACACTACTGCTTGGCGGCAGAATAACTGGCAAAGCGGTGGTACCTACCTAGACGAACTTTGCAACAAAGTCCTACCACCTAGTAAAACAGACTGTGTATTACAGATTGTGGTTTAAGTACTATCATAATTAGATAGATAGTAAATGCTTTACTGCACAAACAACAAACGTACCTACATAGGTGAACTTAATGCTAATGAATGCATTATCTTTGAATATAGATTGTCTAAATAAACATATAATAACACTAACATAAATTTAGCTTTCTTGTATCCCTATTCACATACATAACTATTTAATTATACAATAATACTTAATTAATGATAGATACCGCGCGCTGTTATAGGTTTAAGGGTTATAAAATAAAAGTGCCTACTAATCATAGTTGATAATTACGAGTAAAAATAAAGTATAAATAAAAATAAGTAATAAATTATTGTAGACAAATCGCCATTTAGCCTCAAATAATAATTATGTAATCTTATCTTATCTTATATATAAATATATACTCGTATAACTCAAAAGTGACTGACTGATTGACTGACTAACATAGTGATCTATCAACGCACAGCCCAAACCACTAGACGGATCGGGCTGAAATTTGGCAGGCAGATAGATGTTATGACGTAGGCATCCGCTAAGAAAGGATTTTTTGAAATTCCATCCTTAAAAGGGTGAAATGGGTGGTTGAATTATTTTCCCATAGGCTACGCCGTGGGCGAAGCTGCGGGCAAAAGCTCGTTCGAATATAAGTTTCAAGAGAAAGTGTTATAATGCATTACTTGAATAAGTGAAATTTTAGTGAATTAGTGAGTAAGAATTGAAATCCATTCACTACAAGCTATTAATTTTACGGCAATTTTTTCAGTATCGCTCTAAAGTCATTTTTAAGTTCATAAAAATTATCTAAATTGCTCGTATACTGACGCTCTTAATAAAAGGAAGCCAATAATACTCTGAAGATCAGTTTAGTTCAGTAGCAGCTTCCGATATTAGGTGTTAAGAAATAATTATTCTTGGTCACGCCTTCTCCGATTGGTTTTCGTAAGCTATCATAAATCTACATCGAGCCCTGAACATGTGTTTCTCATTAGAAATATAAGTTGATGGGCGTATAGTTGCTACATGTAAGTGATGTAAATGGTAGTTAACAAGGTGTTTGGTAGCCCTAAATAATTTGCACACACACTTTTATGTATTAGATGGGAATATTACTATTTTATCCTTTGAATAAGTATCATATATTATTGACTGGCCTGACAGCTCAGTTGGTAGTAGCCCTGCCTTCTGAACTGTGGGTTGTGGGTTCGATTCCCACTCAGGACAAACATTTGTGTGATGGACATAGGTGTTTGTTCTGAGTCTGGGTGTCATATTGTATTCTATGTATGTATTTACAAACAAAAAAGTATCTAAGTATTGTTTCAGTTATCTGGTTCTCATAGCACAAGCTTTGCTTAGTTTGGGGCTAGATGGCATTGTGTGAGATGTCCACACATATTATATTATTATTATTATAATTTAAGGATGAGCAAGAAACGCTTATAGATCTTTTTAAATTGAATTAGGTTCAAGGCAAAAGTGCTGTAAGCTATGATTTATAAGTGATTGATTTAGAATAGATAGAAGCAGATTAAAAATGTGATGTAAAGGATATATTACAAGCTGTAATGCTCAACGTTAGCCTAAGGCAAGTGGTAGTGCGTAATACAAAGATAACTAGTTTTTCTACAATATTCAAACGAACTCGCAACGAAATTGCTTCGCATTGTTAATATGATGATACCCAAATTAATATCATCGTAATTAGAGGTTGGGTTACATTTTATTAGGTAATTATTACCTATTCGCGGCCAACAGTTGGTAATAAAACATCGATATTCTTTAACGATTGCTCTAAATGCCACTTGACTTTAAGCTTTGATTATAGGATGCATCGAAATGTGGTTACTGGTTCGTTTTTATTTTGACTACGGTAATGATATCCTCTATTGCTTTATGCAGGAATATGCGAGGACATAGTGATTTGTTTTAAAAAACGGAAGCTGACTCATGAATTGATTCGTGTGAACAAAATGCATGAGGCATTGGTATACCACGTACGTGCAATGTTCGTTCTATATTTATTTATAATGTTGGTAAAGACTTTTTATCATCATCATCTTCAGCCTGAAGATATACACTGCTAAACATAGGCCGCCCCGCGGTTTTGACCAGTTCGTTGATCGACCTAGTTGATAGATAGACGGATAGAGAACTCAATGAAATATAACAGTATCAAGAAAAAATTATAAACTAGTGTTACAACGGTGTTAAACGGTGTCTTATCGCTGAAAATGATCTTTTCCAGACAACCTTTGAATAGAAGTATCAAATGCAAAAGAGTAGACAGATGGTGTATGACAATTTAAAAGAAATCTAGTACGTCGCGTCTTTGGTATGATCACCACTCAAGAATCTTTCTTTTTAGGGATAGCCAAAAGGAATAACGACTTATCTCTAGCCTTACCTTATGGGAATAAAATAAAGTGAAACTGTACTAAAAATGATCTTCAATTATACTCTGAAATAGAGGTCTTCTGAATTTACTACGTTAAAAGTATTCTACCAGTTTTATGATAAGCTAATACGACAATTGGCGTAAAGATACCCCTGAGAGACTAGAACAAAACATACCCACTACTAAGCAGATTGTAAAAACCGGTATATCCATCTTCTAATCGTCTGTTATCTTAAACCACTGTTTAACCGGCTCGGCGGCTATCTTCATCTACACGTGGGAACTCACACGGCTCCGATTGTGTGACGAACAAAACGGAATGTCAAGATGCATGGTTGTGTAAGACTATTATACTGCAACCTGACATTCGTACTGTACGCGTGTTCTTGAAGTTGTAGGTTTTAGGTACCATTCTCTTTATTGTCCACTATTTTGTGGTTTTAGAGAAATTTAGAGTGGAGTAAACTATTTTACTCCACTCTAAAACCACAAACTAACCACTAAACCACCACTAACCACTAAACACAACTATTTTGTGGTTTTAGAGAAATTTAGAGTGTAGTAAATTATTTTACTTCACTCTAAAACCACAAAATAGTGGACAATAAAAAGAACGGTACCTAAAACCTACAACTTCAAGAACACGCGTACGCGTATGAAGTAAAACAGTTTACTCCACTCTTAATTTCTCTAAAACCACAAAATAGTGGACAGTACAGGGTAGTTCAGTATACGCACTCTTTATTGTGCATAATTTTGTGGTGCCAGATAATATTAGTAATTAAAACGTAGTTCGGTTCAGGTAAAATTCAGTATACGTAAAGAGTATTTGAAATATATATGTCTCTACTCTTTTTTTTAAAGCCCTACAATCATATACATAGATTCTGGACCATAACTAGGATTCCCTGTGTTTAGACACCCAGAAACTACGAGGACCATGATCCCGCAGTATCCAGACACAGAACAAGTATTTGCGCTTTTTTTATCTGTGCACAAATATTTGTCCTGCCGTGAGGATCGAACCCACCGCTTCCAGGCTATGAGCCGACACGCTCAACCAGCACACCACAGAGGCTGTCAATACTGTAAATAATGTTAATGTTTAGGTGGTAGGACTTTACTGCAAAGTTCGTCTAGGTAGGTACCACCACTTTGCCAGTTATTCTGCCGCCAAGCAGTAGTGCGCAAGCACTGCTGTGTTCCGGTTTGAAGGGCACTGTAGCTAGTGAAATTACTGGGAAAATGAGACTTTTTGATCTGATCTCACAGTTTAGTAATCTTATTACTAGATTGTGCTGATGTCTCTGGATGACGTGCGCAGTGCAGTGTCACGCGAACCTCTATACATTAGAGTTCCGAGTGACACTGCAGCTGATATGGGCAGCCGTGTCGTTTGACATCAGGCGAACAGCTAGCTCGTCACGTCATTCCTTAACATAAAAAATAATAATAATAATATAGTAATGTTGTTACAAGAATAATAATGTTATGGTCAATGGTCTATGGTTAAATATTTTTTATAAGAGCTTTAATGACGTTACTCAAATCAAAAACTCTGTGTCTAACGTCGACTGTTAAGCGAGTGCTAAAAGCTTCATACAAGCTCTTCCTTAGTTTTTCTAGTTTTTAGTTATAACGACCCTCAAGCAGAAGCGGATGGCAGCACTTACGGCTTGCACTCCTAGATAAATAAAATAGTAATAATAAATTAGTAAAAAAATAGAAAAACAATATAAATGGTAACTGAGCTGCATGATTAGTATGAATCGGGAAATGTGCCTTTCTTTTCTTTTATTTTGTGTTTAAGATGAATTGTTTTACTATTTTAGGAATGCAACTCCTATAATAAAGGCAACAAGGTAGTAAAGACTGTAAGACAAAGAAAAATGCAGACCACCTTTTGTATGTAATAATGTAAATAAATGTAGGCTCATTAGAAAGCGTGTCATAAAATTGTCCATAATACGAGTTCGTAATTTAATGCCGATTCATCACCCAACGTATAATTTGACAACACACGCACAAGCCACGCGTCCACAAATTGTGTTAGTGACACAAAATCTCTTTTAGATTACACTAATTTGTCAATTAACTTGTAGTCCATTCATGTAGCCGTGTGTGGGAAACGTTATGAAATTGAAAATGATCATATTTCTTTTAAAAGACACTACGCGATTGCACAAAGATTCACCTAGTTTTCGTCGTTAACTATTCATTATTATGTGCCGTGGGATATTTTTTGTATTGCTATTGTTATATTTGTGATTGGCGCATTCCACAGGACTTGGTCCGACGGCATGTTGTTCGATTCTGTGACCTGCGGCATACAATGGAGTTAATGAAACGTAGTATGCGTATTTATTTTTATATTGAGTATAATATTAAAATTAAATAGTTATTTTTGACAGGCCACAATTAGAGCCTAATTATTATAACTCTACTTGGAGGTGATCTTCTCTGTCATTCCGCATGGGATATTAACCCTAGCCCTATCTTGAGCGGAGAGCGGCCTTGGGTCATTCGAACAGCTCTTCCAGTTATGATGATTTTAATAATGATGATGATCGCTCTTTGTGGTCTTCAACATCAGATGGAGAATAGTCTAAACCGCTATACCTAGAATCGTGACAATCTAAACAGTGTCTTCCTTTTAAGGCGTAGGTGTGAACTAGAAAATTATTTAAGACCCTGTGAACGTCTTAGGAAATTAAGTATGAAGACAATAATAATCTTATTGAACGCTACGCCAGATAAATATACCTATTGCTCCTACATATTTCGTGCAAGTATATTCTAACAGTTGCTCTAGTTTTGTTTGAAGGCTGTATGGTAATTTTGGCGGACGTCTGCGCAGTTGCTCCACGTGCAGACTGAATGATAGGTCACTATTAATTTGTACTATTTATTTACATTTTCAGTGTTCTAACTAGAGATTAAATTGTTTTTCAAGAGTTTTAATTTCTAAAAGTTTTTATTAGATGTACTTATATTAGTGTATATACCCTTTTACATACATGATTTGCATTTTATTGCGACTTTATGAGTCGCAATAAAACCCTACTTTTAGTTTTTCATTGTGACATTGCTTTAATGTTTTATTTTTGATTTCTAACTTTAGCAGCGAGCTAAGTCAGATTAATATCTAAAGCGATAAGCTCCTAAAATACGGCGTTGGTAATCAAGAAAACTATGCATAAATGAATCTCTAAGCTCTATAAGTTATCGATGGGTGGATTGAATATTAAAACTGTATCAGCTAAGTGCTAGCCGATGAATTAAACTGTCAATGAAGTTTTAATTTAATTTTAATACAATTTAAATAAAGTTCATTTTACAATTTTATTTTATACTTCGATATGTATGGATAAAATCAATAGGTGCCATGAGATACCCAGTTTTATACGAGTGCAACTCGCTTAGTATAATAATAGCTTTGCTACATAGCAATTGTTTAACCAAAAGCAATCATTTCAGTTGAATCTTTGGACTATGTAGCTATATAGCAAGCTGTAATGGCAAAAAGTAGGTCAAATTGATCGCAGAACAGGGAAAAAAGCTGGAGAAGAAAGGTTCTCGCGTAGCGGCTATGAAACAGAAGATTTATTCATCTTACTCTAGAAAAACCGACCACTTGGTGAAAACTACGGGACAACGTTAAATTCAAGAATCAAGTAGCGTTCCAATATGGGGAAGGCAGCAGCTATGAATATCTTTCGGCTGATCGTGAATATTATACATTTTTTGGTGTTCTACGAAGAAGCTTGTGATGTACCAATATACTCCAAAATATTGCATATATAAATGAACTGACCACAGTCGTTACTAATTATAATGTTATGACATCTGCTTTAACAACGTGCCATTACGCAGGCCTTTAATTACAATTAGCGTAGTCAACAGGACGTTTTCGTAATTGAAAATCGAAATTAAATTCATTTGAATATGTTTAGTTTACAGAATTACACATAATAACTACGTACAAATTGACAGGTTGATGTTTAAATAATTTATTGGTCGTTTGAAGTAAATAATATGCTAGTAATGCTGATTAAAGAATGACATATTTGACAATTGAAATGCATGAGCTACAACTATTTTTGTAATAAATTAAAATTAGGTATGTTTTGAAGCTATTTAAGAAGGTAGATTTTACTGCATACTAAAAAATTACAGAAAACATTTGAAAACATTTGTAGACTGTTCTTTCTCAATCAGTTAAGAAAAGTTCAGCATGCTCTGCTGAGACTTTTTTGAACGGTAAAATGCTGTTGCGGTCTATATCGACCTTTACAGCGTCACCGGGCTCTGCCGTGAGGCGCCGCGTGCCAGGTGTATAAGCAGGCTCTCTCTTTCTTTCTCTTTACTTTCTCTTTCGGTTGCACTAAACTGCAAGCAGAAAATACTTCGAGTGTACTTATTTTCTATTTTTAATGTTTTACCCTATGCATATATACAAAACGGAGTAATAAAAAAATCATTACTGTAAGGGCAAGAGAAATGGAGCTAAAAAGTTTTACTTCAATGGAGCACACTCGTTTTTTTGTATTAGGTAGTATTGGTAGTAGCATTTAGTTGTCAGTTTGAATAAACGAAATAACGTAATTAACTAATTAAACAGTTATTTTTTTAACGCCTGTTAAAAAAAACGCGTAACCCCAAAAATACAACTTGCAATAAATTACAAAAACTAAAGCATGAATTTTCAATTAATTAAGTGACTCCCGTGCGTAGCTAACACGATCCCGTTCGGATTGAGATTATTACCAAATCGCCTGTAAACTATTAGCTTTGTAATAATTGGTTTCGGCAATTATACGGATTCTATCTTTGTGACGCAACGACCAATTCTGCAAATTTTGAACGGTGATGGGAGAATTGTACTTAATGTTACAGATCACGGCATTGACTTGTAAGCTTGTATAGTTGTGGGGTAAATTATTACAAAAACAATCTAGCAGTTTATTAGATATATAGATAGATAAATTCTTTATTGTATATATACTAATCACACTAAATTATAGAGGCGAAAGTGTGTATGTGTGTATGTTTGTTACTCCGTCACGCTGAAATAGCTGAATGGATTTGGATGAAATTCGGTAGCAAGGTAGCTTATACACTGGATTAACATATAGGCTACATTTTAAAATGAAATGTTCCCGTGGGACGAGCAAATAATTAAAATATTTTTTATCCGCAGGTGAAACCGCGGGGCGCCACTAGTAATATAATAATAACGCCCAAATATCACAAACATAGTACAAGCCATAGTAAATCTTAATAAAATATCATGAAATAAAATGTAAAAAAATCAATCGATATGTATTTTATAGAAAGCTTTTTGTGCGAGACTGTACTTATTAATCAACGTTTCTTTTACTTTTATTTCTAGTTACAACGCGGGTTCTAGCAGTTTTTGTTCAAAATCGTGACAATCATTGAAAAGAGTACTGCCGCGATGCAATATTAAAAGTGAAATCCAGTTAGAAGTAAATCAATTTAATGATACTTAAGTATATAGTTGTAATCAGATTACTACAAAATAGTAGTTGTATTAATTCAGTATTAAAATAATATAGATATAATTTTATTTTCACAGTAAAATCAATCAGCATCAGCAATGATCTCACTACGTCATTTGAAAATGTGACCTATTAAAATGGAACTCTAAACTCACAGAATAAATAAATAAAGATTAAAAATAAAACCCCGAGCTTGGAGATCTTGAAAAGCACCATCTTTACGCAAAACAATTAGTTAAATCTTGATTCAAATCATCCCGCAAACAAACAAGTAATAACCGTAACTTGGCCATAAAACGCGTGAACCCAAAACATTGTAGCGTCAAATTAGCCAATCATAGCTAGCATCTAACAAAAAGCACTAGTGTTGGCATTCATGTGCGAACGCGTTCGCTGAAACAATAGGATTCCCAGAGTATAGTAAAATATAGCGACAATGGATCGCAGTGACCGAACTTTGGTTAAACGATCGACTGAAACTATTGGAATGAAATTAATGGCACTATTTGATGTGTAATTAAAGTAATTTTTTTTTGAGGGCGGGGAAATGTCCTCGCACTTCCTTGCCACCACGTAGGTGGTGGCAGGGGGTATGTGGGACTCGAACCCACTAACCCTCCCGTGAGCCCTCGTCCGCCTTACCGGGGCAAGAAGGGGTCGCGACTGCAGTCCAGCCAACTAATTAAAGTTAATTGGGGCAACCCAATAAACTGCAATACCTGCATAAATTAGATCGTTTGATCATAGTTTATTATATCATAAAATGGCTGAAGGTGATAGCACTATGCTTAGGCTGGAAGCTGAAGTGAGACTGATTCTTTACTTTCAAAGCAAAAACAATCATGTAAAGCATGACATGGAACACGCACACACACACACACACACACACACACTTTCCTTCACTTTGTTCCACTAGTAGAACAATCTGGTTGGGATGAAAGGGAATAAACCTCACTGTCAAAACCTTACGTACTGTTTGCATCAATACACTTTGCCATAGTAAACTTGAGTTACGCAACGAAGACGCATGTCATGAGATAACGAAAGAGATCTTTTTGTTAACGTGTGAGCGAACACTATGGGCGCAGGTAACCAGGTCTCTAGGTTAGAATGACGCTACTTGTTAATGATGTACTAATCATGTTAATTGGGAAAGTGAAAAGATACATCATACTTGATTGAACAGTACGTAACTGGCCAGTTAGAAAAAAAGATGAGGTACAACTAGGTTCTCATGCGAACGGCATAGGGTTAAACTTTTGAAAAAGGAAAACACCGTTATTGTATCTAATCTTAGAGCAGTCACAGACAGAGTAATTTTCAAGCTACCCACTATTACTACCTAATTTGTCGTCCATATGTATATGTGTGAGCGTAGTTGAGCGTATTCATAGAAATGAAAATCATTGTTTTGAGTCCCAGTGATTTATTATCATCTATCGTATTATAATTTACCATCAGATGAATAAGTTTAGTGGTAAAAAAATCTTATAAAAATACACTTATAAGAAAATGCTTAAAGGAATACCTAGGAAACATCATGTGTATAGACTATCGAGGCTTTACGTATCTTAAAGATATGGATTTGAACGCCTCGACGCACGCATCGCATCGAGTGGTATGTTTCCTTAAAATATTCATTCATATTTGACAGCCTCTATGGTGTGGTTGTTGAGCAGGTCGGCTCATAACCCGGAGGCGGTGAGTTCGATTCCCGCGGCAGGACAAGTATTTGTGCACAGAAAAGCGCAGTTACTTGTTCTGAGTCTAGGTGTTCCATGGTCCTCGTAGTTCTTGGTTCCCTAGACACAGGGAATCCTAGTTAGGGTCCAGGATCTATGTATGTGATCGTTGGGCGTTATTATTATTTTTAAAGACCAGATTTTGGTAAAAAAAATCTATCAGTTTTTATATCATCTATAGATTGTTTAACCTTTCTATACGACACAACACGTCTGCTAATAAATTTCTTCAATGAAATATACCTATCGTGTAGAACATTTTCACGCACATAAAGCACATCTGTCATACCCATGGACGTGTCAAGGGAAAAGCGAGATGATCTCACGGCACACGCTAAAGCCGATTTAGATTTATCTAGACCAGTTCGTACGACCTATGTGGGCGTTACGATTTCAACTGCGCCGAGAAGGGCAGCCTTTTGAAACCTACGTGCTGATGAGGATAACTGCGAATGTAGGAAAGGTGCAGTTTTAAGTCCTAGAATATACTTATTCCAAGAATTAATGCGTAATTTTATATGTTTTAAAAGGCAGTAATATTAGTTAGGAAAACCAACGACCTGGGGAGCGATCATGGAACCGGGGGGATTATGGAACCGGGGGATTATGGAACCGGGAGGATTATGGAACCGGGGGATTATGGAACCGGGGGGATTATGGAACCGGGGGGATTATGGAACCGGGGGGTTATGGAACCGGGAGATTATGGAACCGGGGGGATTATGGAACCGGGGGGATTATGGAAATCATTGTTTCGTAGAGACTAGCTGCTTTTTCCACAGAAATTAATCCCTTACGTAGATAGAAAGGATTTATAAGTTTAAAGTGTGTATCTGTGTATCTGTCTGTCATGAATAAACCGTTTTTGATAAAGTACTTTTTATTTGTTTGGTGACGTGATTCGGAGTGTTCTTAGTTATTAGAAATGGTACGTTATTTTAGGGGCTATATTTAATTTTATAAGTTTTCTTGTTATTTTAAAAGTAGACGTTGTTTAATGTAAAGTAGTTTTCTATGATTTGATCACATCACAATTTTTAAGGCCTTGTAGAACCATTTACATTTAAAGACTAAACGTCGTATAACATAATTAATACCCAACCGCATAACCTTAGTTTAATATGGTATTTAATTAACAGTAATTAAAATATAACCACACAAATATTATGCACTTATAAGGAGAAGAAGGATGCTATGTATTCTTTGTCTAAATTCCCGATATAGAAACTTGTACTAATATGCAAATATGTATATTTCATTGATTAACTGCATATTTTTATCTCAATGCAAGAGAAATCATTTTACGGTCAATTTTAATTTGATATACTAGAAAATCGCCCTGGTGGCTCATATTTTTTTAATAATAGAGGATCGATTCAAAATTGAAATATTTTATTATTTTACAATCCCTGTGACTTTTTGATACCGTTTGCATGCAGAAAATCAAAACTTCAATTGCTTTCAAACAAACCGTCGATAAATTCGAAATCCATTAATGATTTACCTTATCATTATCTCGTTTGTTTTTATTTTAGTACATCCTCTAATAACGATATGCATTAATTCTAGCCTTGAGGCATCCTTAACTACCTTTGGCGACGTTGAGTGTAGACGGCCAAACGGACATCCGCTCACAGAGAAAGGTGCTCTTAATTGTTTCACTGAATATATTGTATGTACTTTTTGTTGTTTTATTATTTAACTTTTGATGTGATCGAAATAGCATTTGAGTTAATATTCTATTTGGTTAAGAGTGATATGAGATTGCAAGAAAAAGGAATATATTAATACAACAATAAGTTTGGTTGTCTTTCATCGAAATAGAATCGAATCATCGAAAATAGGGTGACGTTTTACTATTTGCCTGTGTGTTTATCACACTAATATTATAAAGGCAAAAGTTTGTATGTGTGTATGTGTGTTTGTGTGTATGTTTGTTACTCCTTCACGCTCAAACAGATGAACGGATTTGGATAAAATTCAGTACCAATAGCTTATATACTATATTATTCAGGTGCGATAGTAGTGAAACGCAAGCCAATCTAACAATAAAAAAAGGCTATTTTTATCCCGGAAAAGTGAAATTTTCCCGTGGATGAGTAAATAATTAAATTATTGATATAGTTTTCATCCGCGAGTGAAACCGTGGGGCACAACTAGGAGCTCATAAATGGATGGACAGATTTTAATGCAGTTTTTAATTAGAAATGTTAACTCTAAATGAATATTATTAGCCTTCGTCATCGTCACCATCAAGTGTATGATTTTCATTACAACTTACTTTTCTAAGAAAACTGATTTAATTGGAATGATGATCTAATTGTCATAATTTTCATTGATCATAGTTAAAATTGGAAAGTTTCTAATTGAACCTTACAAGAAAAAAGCTCCGTTGTCGGATAAATTATTGAAGGGCTGTTATAATCATTGATTATCTAGATAATATCTCCAAAATATGATTAAAATCGTTCTGAAAGAAATTTGTCAATTATGATTTATAGGCGAAGACAAATAATATCCTAAAATAGAGTAAGTTGTAAGTGTCATGATCGGCATTGGAAACAGCATCGATTGCGCGAGAATGACCTCAGCCATTCGATTCGACTGCACATTATGAAAATGAATCTAAAAATTATGCGACGTCTGTCTATGCCACCGTCTGTGCATTTTTTACAATCTGAATTTCATCGGAGCGATGTACTTGAATGCAGAATTTATGGAATTTCCTTGAATTTAGATCAGGTTTCTGTATCTACGTTCAGCGTAACTATTCGATGGCGCGATTGATTTTCGCCGCTGTTTGGTCGGTTGCTTAGACGATAAGATTCAAAATGCTATTTTAGAATAAGTGATTGTTCACCCCCCAAAATAGAATGTATTTTTCCATCTGCATTCAGTGATTCATGTGTCTACTGCAGTAGACGAATACAATTGTACTTTAGCAGCGACAGATATTTTTTGAGGTTGAACGCTCGTTTTTCATGTCGAAACTGCAACTTTAATGGTGACTTGTCTGTTTTAATTATAACTGGAAAAAACCAGTTAGTACTAAACTTGTTACGAGATAAAATGATAAGTTTAACTTACCACTACTTGTATTTGGAGCACATGCAGCTGATACAGTTATTATTTTAAAATACTGCATATAACATCAATTTATTCTATTTCTGTACGACCTCGATTGGTTTTGAATTTTACAATTCAATAACGTAATCATCAATATAGATAAAAAAACAACAATAAAGACACTGGAGTGACCTAATTCTAAACACAAATAAATTAAAGTAAAAGTAAACTCTACTAAAAATTATCTATTTTTCTAGTTTGTATTCTAGCGATACAAGGAAATATTTCTGAAATTAGACTACATACGACAGACCAGATAGAATGTTTGTTAATTACTTTCTATATTTCCTGGTATAGTATTAGCTACCTGTGCTCTACATAAATTTCAATTTTAAATGTAACAAAATCATTCTACGTACATGCTTCATTTTAGCCCATATCAGTTGCAGTGACATTTGAAACTCTATATCATTTCGCGTGACACTGTACTGCGCACGTCATTTTGAGACATCAGCAACACAGTCTAGCAATAAGATTACTAGACTATAAGATTAGGTCATAAAGTCTCATTTGCCCAGTAATTTCACTGGCTACAGTGCCCTTCAAACCGGAACACAGTAGTGCGCAAGCACTACTGTTTGGCGGCAGAATAACTGGCAAAGCGGTGGTACCTACCTAGACGAACTTTGCAGAAAAGTCCTACCACCTAGTATAATTATTGTATAATATTTATTATTGTGTTTTAGATTAATGTAAAGGATATAAGTAAAACAAAGTCTACATAAATAGTTAACAGCCATTGCTGTAACAACAGTGCAAAGATATACAATAAATAATCCGCGTGTCATTTCAACATGCCCTATCTCCTTTGAGTGGGATCACTCTCAACGCTAACGGGCGGGTAGGTGTGACATCGAAATGCGAGGTTTCAAAACGAGCCGAGACTGTCGCCAGCATTTGCATATAATTGCCAGCTAGTTTCTAATTATTGGCACTGAGTGTGAGTAACGTTAGAGATGGTAGGAAATTATATTGTACATTTAGAAACTTGATTTCGCTATTTTTAGATTTATGTTAGTCCAAATCAAAATACTTAGTATATTGTAGGGTACTGTACTAAACATATACAATTATAAAATGCCACTACGCTTTTATCCTAATTCGCTGGTAGGGTAACTAATGGTTTTGGTATATGTAATAATTTATTACGATATTAATTTCCCAATATAATTTATGAACTATGAAAATAATTTAATGAACAAATGCTACTTGTTTCTTTCCCATCATTTAGATCCTATAAAACGCTGACGCATGTCAATCAGTAACCTCAAACTACAGGTTTAGACTGTATTGTAAATTTCATAGCGAAATTTAGCTATCCCTTCATAATCGATCGGAAAAGTTAAGCAAAGTTCTCAGTGATTACTACTTGGATGGGTGACCGCTACAAAAGTGGTATCTATAATTGAGCGCTACCGTGCTTCGGAGAGCACGTTAAGCCGTCGGTCTTGGCTGTGATTGTACGACAACAGCCGTTAAGCCTTCGGGTGGCTTAAACTCTCCTTGACTGTTCACTTGCCTACACAAAATGAAAGAAAGTATCATATCACATCTCACTAATATTATAAAGGCGAAAGTTTGTATGTGTATTTGTGTGTATGTTTGTTACTCCTTCACGCTCAAATGGCTGAATAGATTTAGATGAAATTCGGTGTCAAGATAGCTTATACACTGGATTACCATATAGGCTACATTTTATTCCGGAAAAGAGAAATTTTCCCGTGGGATGAGCAAATAATTAAAATACTTATTATCCGCGGATGAAACCGCGGGACGCAACTAGTTTTGTCATATTTTTAAATCTCATAATAACTTTTTATATGGAAAACTTTAGCTTATGCAGTACATGTAGCACTAAAAGTAATGGAATTGAAACCCTAGAAGCAAAAAACACTTTAAATCCATGCTGAAACATGAAAAAGCTGCAACTGATGTGGCAGCCGTGACGCTTAACATCATATGAATGACTAGCTTGTCATATCATTGCTTATTACAAAAAAAATACAAATCTATTATTTAAATTAATGTGTCTAGATATAAAAATAAAAATATAATATGTAAATAAATATTACCAAGTACTTATAAAAAATACAATACAAAGTTACTATTTCAATTTTTGCAGTATAAAATTAACTGTGTTGACCGTTTTTAAATTCAGATTCAGACAAACGCAATGTTAATAAAACTAAAACAAACCTATCCTAAATAACCCATGAGTGCTTTTATCGCTTAGCGATTTCTTCGAGACAACCCAAAAATATAGGAAAAGGAACAACAAAAAAGTTAACTACGTATTGAAACTGTCAAACTCATACATATTTGTGTGAATATCTTTTTCAATCAAGTTTCGTAATCGCCTGGCACATATTCACTAAATTTACATCGGATCAAACCGCAACGTCATACACAATAAAATATAAGAAACCACGTAATTCGGTCCAAAAATCTTAGAGGAACAGGTCAGCATAAATAAAAAATACATTCAGAACGTAGAACCTATTTTTTTAGTGGGTCAATAAGCATTAAGCTAATAAAAAGGCTAAAAGTTAAGAGCGTAACTGGCGCAAAAACTAATTTTCAAAGAATATACACGTAGGAACTGCTTACGTAGAAATTAAAACGTGTACTGCAGATGTAGATAAAACCGGACTTGTCGCAACTGATCGATATTAAAACGGACAGGTCTCACTGTTACCGAATACTGCCTATTCTGTATCAGTGAAAGCGAAACTTTTAATTACTTTTTTTATAACAGAGATGACACAGCGCTTTGGTTTGTTAAATGCAATCTGCAGTTGAAGAAGTTGAATGTGATTGCCTTTCGCATAACAAATGAACAAATGTCTGATTAGGTTTTATGCGGAAAGTACAAAAAGGGTTAAACCGATTTTAATCGCTTTAATTTCATACTGGTTGATTTAACAACCAAAACTTCTGAATTGGTTTTGATAGAATTTCTATGGTTCTGAAAGTATACCCAATCAAATGTTTTTTTTTTATCGGTTTATAAACGACAGAGTTGAGGAACAAAATACAACCAAATTGAGAACCTCCTTTTTTGGATTCAGTTAAAAATGTGTAGAATACTTAAACAAATATTAAAACATAGTGAAATTTATTTTATTATACATAAGCATCATAATTTATTTTATTATACATAAGCAATACAGTTTCATTATTTATTAACTTAAAGTTTTATGTATTTGCAGAAATCACTTTTGCATTACGATATTAGAATTTGTTGAATGAAGTAAATTGTCACATAATTTACGAAAATGAATTGTTTATAGTGATTAAATGGTGTTCCAAAAGATGTAAATGGCTCGATTTCATTTATGTAGCAATGCTATACTTAAATTATGTTTATAAGCAAATAGTTGAGCTATAATTGATATTGATATATATTGAGATACATATTTTATTGAAGATCAACTTAAATGTACAACCAATTAACGAACACTTACTAATTTACTATTAATAATATTTAGACAAAAATATATTTTTATAATCAAAAACCCTACCTTAATCGTATATTAAATATTAACCTATTTATTATTGAATGTAAATGCAACTTAATATATCTACAAAAATATTATTGTTATTAAATAAAAGTTTTATAATTAGTTAAAAGACAAGCAAGCTCCATCTTATACCACGTCAATGCTTAACATCAGGCAAGGCAGTGATCAAATGCTTTCCCTATATACAATAAAAAAAGCTATTCACTGATTAAACATTCCAAAACATATTTAAATTTAAATTAACATGGTGAAAAGGATGCAGCATATATGGAGCATCAAACATATGTGAAAAATATAAAAATACTTTACCACTTTTAAAATATCAACAAAAGTATCCTAAATGTATAAAATATTCATCTTTATAGGCCTACCTTCCTCACCAAATGATGTAAGGTAAGATAAGCGCAAATTCAAGAACTGACGGTTGAGCCATTTTTTTTGTAGTAGCCCGATGGGTATGTCTTTTAAGGATTTTATACATGTGAGAAATACACTTTACGATTTTATACACGTTTAAAAATCAACACAGCTCCACTTTTAGAGCAGAATTAAAAATTTTAAACAATATGTAAGTTTTTACAAGAACTTGAAGTAGTTTGTAGACCAATAAATGGCTGACCATTTAAGGTAAGTATATATTATTAATATTTATGTTATAATCGTTTTTGGAGTTATTAAGACATTTATGGATGTTTTATGAATTGTTAAAAGTTTTTACGTTGTTAGGGTGTTGTAGCTTTTTAAAAAATCTTGTTTTAATTCAACGGTTCTATAAATTACTGTTTGTGCTAACTATTTTGGTGGTTATGAAATATTTATTGTACGGCATTCGAAAGTTAGCGTTGGAATAAAAAAAATCATTTAATCTGACATTCCTTGGATTAAATTCAAAATAGCTATTCATATCAATGTAAGTAATAATAACCTTTTTTTACAAATCAATAATAATTTAATTATGTAATTTTTATTTCTTTAATTAACTGTACCATGTAACATTTAACTCGCACTGATTCATATATTTCTACATCATGGGGACGCAAACGATATATGAAAGGGAAAAGTCACTATTAATATTTATTAACTAAAGTAATTATAGTCCAATTCAACATAAAAAGTTGAAGACCACAGCAACGCTGAATAAAATTAATCTCAAGCTGAATAAGCAGCATTACTCAGGCCTACTCAGGCACAATAGCCAAACTCGAGCAAAAAACGTTGCCGACGGCGCGGGCGGCAGCAACGACGGGCGGTTTTGTACCGCCTTACTTTCTGGTTTACTGGGTCGAATAATCTTGTTTATTTTTTTATTTATTCTATTCGTCACAATGAGTGAAAATACCAGTGAAAACGAACCTTCACTTTTATTTATTTGTGGGCTAGGGCAGGAAAGGCTTCTCTCCTCTTATTTATATAATAAATTTATTTTATAGTAGTGATATTAAGCTATGTAAGCCAAGCAACTTAAGTTGAGAATGTTTCTATGTATATTAAAAAATATACAATTTTATTTCTCAATTATTTGTTTTTCATTCATTTTTTATTTCACTATCATTTTTACATAAATAAAATCTGATACCATAAATCACCACCACAGATGCAAACATTTAAATATAAATGTTTAAAAAAACTCAAATATATTCAAATTTATGTTAAACAGCTGTTTAAAAACTAATAATCAATGTAAATGTGTCCAATAAATTAGGATTAAAAACGTGAGGTCTGTAAAAATTATGTTTTCTGAATGAATTGTTAACAGTGATTATTGTTTTTTAATTTAGTTAGATAGTTTGTGTCAATAAATTTTCGATTTGGTGTTCAAAATAGAGATTTAGCGTTTTTGTAGACGACAGTTTTAATATTTACTAATAATTTATTTTAATTAAATATTTTTCCGAGCACATCGTTTTATTAAATTCATGATCACCATGATAATTAATATTTGATAATAAAATGTAAACTAATTATGAAATAATTATAAGGTAATTTATGTGAATTAATCTACACGTCATTTCAACGATTTTTAATTTTAGGAGAAATGTATAATTGAGAATTAAAGAAAACATATCTGATAGCACTCTCCAGCTAATTGTATATTGTAGAATAGTCACGGGTAAAAACACTTCATAAAAATAAAAATTGTTCACATACCTGTTATGTTTGATTAAAAAGTGAATTTTTTCTTGTCCTTTGAACCAATCGGCATTAAGTTCCAATCAATAAAGCACAAAATAAAAAAGTTTAATTAAAATAATCCTCTTATTACAACTCTTACACAGTATTGGTTTCACTTTCAACACACTTTACTACGTCCATAAAAAAATTAATCACTATTAAAAAGTTAAACGCGTTCAGTTATTCTCACTGAGCACTGAAGAAAATATCCATTCCATCACTTGGGGGGTTGAATTGTTGTTTTTTTTTTTTACCGAGTCCGCGCGAGCTTTAAGCTGCGGAGCGTCGTGTTGTGCGCGTGCGCAGGTCTCCGTGGCATCGCGTTATCAGCGCGAGCGGCGCGCCGCGCGACAACAACAGAACTTGAGAGTCGATCTCAATAATAACAAGAAAAGAAAACGGTCCAGTTTCAGTGAGGCTTCCGGATGGGTCGCGAGCGCATTGGCCGCACTGCTCGCACTCGCGCTCTCTTTGTCTAACGGGACCCGCAATGATAGCGGCAGTCGCACTAGCGATACCGCCCTACGCGCCCGTTAAAGCCTTCGAGACTGCGTATTGCGTATGGTACCTTTTCCCGCCGTTTGGACGCGTATGAACCGTGCCTTTAATTTGGTCGCTTTTTCGCTGGATTTATTGGCCTTGTTTTGATAAAAGTAAATGTCATGCGATATATTTTTGAATGTAATATCATTTGACAAATGAGTTTTTGATAAAAATAGAAGAACTCTAACTACGACTAACTGTTTTCTTCAAATTAGCGAACTTTGGGCTTAAATGAGAAAGGAAAGGACATGGCAGTAATTAAAATATGCTGATCGCGCGTTGAAGTCTTTTGTACGCGTTAATATTTACGTGGCATTTTAACCGTAGTGGCAGAGCTTACACATTGCCTGAATTTTAATTTGTATTTAGTTTTGCAATTTTTCAATCATGACTTGCGTAATTAATTTTAATATTTTCACGTTTGTTATCCGCAACGCGATCATCAATTTTGGAGATAAACTTATCTTATACATAATAAATAATAAATTTTTGAATCAAAAAGGCTGTGAACAAACAGTGAAGCCTGAGGCTTCCAGTAGCATCAGAGCCCTTGCCTTATTAAAATGCAATAAAACTTATGACATTTAATCGTTTTTCGCGAGAATCGGATAAAAAAATCTCGGTAATCACACAACACACATTGTAAAGGCGTTTACTAAACAATTTTCTCTACCATTTTAAAGTTTACTTTGATTTAAAGAAAGGTCAGGTTATTTGAAGGTGATCAAATATAAAATAAATTGATTAGAAAAATACTTTTTCGGTTTACAATGTTAAGTATTTTAGCGATTTCATCCTCCCTACAATTATGCTCCTTAGTAAGAACCGCTTTTGCTCGCATTGCTCTCGGTTCTTTGAACCCGTGTGTCCTACCACTGTTAAAAAACTTTTCAAAAATTACTCAGTTCATTATGTTAAAATCAACACCGCAGTAACTCTTCATTACAGGCACGGCCTCGGGATAAATCGGCGAAAACATTCGCCGCGACAATTTATATAGTTTTAATCTTTCGAGCTCGGATCGACTAGCAACCGCTTATTAACTGGTTCGAGTACCCGTAGTAACCGGGGGGTCGGTAATATAGCAAGGTGCGAATTTCAGCGTGCACTTTGAGCGATTTTCTGGGAAGTTGTAATTGTGGTACTCGTATGTACTCGTATTGTTCCAGATTATTTTAACTTTTACCGATAAGTGCAATCTTCGACATTACTGATAATGAGATGAAATACTTCTGTAATTTCCTAGAATTATACGCGAGCGTGGGCTAAGAACTTCGTTTCCCTGTAGGTCCATCGACGTCGCAAAAAGTACCCTAAGTGTTGCCATGATTCACGCTGTAATTTACACCGATGACTGCGGCTTTTTATTTCGGGCAACAGTAAACGCCTCACAAAAATTGAATATCCTTTATATGTCAAGTTACGTGTTTAAATTTTCTGTTTCTTTTTACATTGTATGGTACTCTATTCGCCTCGGTCAGGGTATCGTGTGAAATTGCAGCAGACTGGATCAATTCAAGGCCGCGAAAGATTCACGGTATTGTCTTATTATGTGATATTTATTATTCTTCGTGCGTATTATGAGCCTGGAGACCTCAATTAAGGTAATTAAATAAAGACAATATGTCAACACTGAGGCGTTTTGCATTGCGCTGTAATTGGCATTTTAATTTGAAAGTGGGGTATAAAAGTCATATAAAGATACGTTGAGAAAAAGAGAATGTAGGTAGAGCTGGTCGTTTTAGGCAGGGTTTGTAATTTTTAATTGGCATTGTATAATGTATACATGATTAATTATTGAAAATTTTTTTCATTATAATTATTAATACTTAATTATTTTATGTATTTCTGCCTAAAAGTAGATTGATAAGCAATTAATATATGTTGTAAAAATTTATGTATTTTACGAGCTTCTGCCCGCAGCTTCGCCCGCGGTGTGGCCTGTGGGAAAATAATTCAACCACCCATTTCACCCTCTTAAGGGTGGAATTTCGAAAAATCTTTTCTTAGCGGATGCCTAGGTACAAGATCACTATATTAGTCAGTCAATCAGTCAGTCACCTTTGAGTTATATATCTAGATTAAAGTGTGTTTAATAATAATAATACACATAGACTATTACATATAATACTTAAATACTTTGATAGAGAACCTTTCTGAACCTTTATTTATCTATCTGGCCTAAGAACACCTTAAAATCTACCAAATTTTTTTTTTGCTCTACCCAAATACATGTTTCGCCACGAGAATCAAACCCGTGCCTTGAGTTTGTGAGGTAATCTGTTTAACCACCAAATCTGGCTGTATACTGTATTTCTTTATCATATCTGTGATAATATTTTTTTAGAACTTCATGATTATTTTAGAGAACAACCTACAAAAGCGATTACTTATTAGTATGAGTATTACATCTCTCGAAAATTTTGTTCTGGCAAATAAATATTTGATTTGATTTGATCTAAAAAATCTGTATTTTAGTTAATTACGGCATAACAATTAAAAATATGTCTTACACAAATATCTATCAAAATATGATCAGATTTAAAAACAGAATCACCCATTAAATGGCGATCCTTTTTGGATAATTAAAGAACTCAGATCAAAAGTGAAATGTCAAATATAATTGAAGAAATTGTAATTATGGCAATTTAAAATCTGGCAACTCTGTATGTTGACACAATAAATCATATTGCACATTGGCCCTCGATATCATATTGAGTTTACTTGCAGTTTCAGTTTAAATGACTTCTATCTTGTTTATGAGTTTGCGTAACTTAGTGGGCACTGCAATAAAAATATTCTTAAAAAAAACATAACTAATTTATCATTAATTTATCACTTACTTGTTATGATTTGTTTTCTTTCTTTTAAGTGTACCTATTATGTATATTTAATACATATAATTTAGTCTACCCTTATCCTTAAGTTTTTATACAAATTGGAAGAGACTGAATCCCACGACATAGTTCATCCTAGTGTTGGATCCAGGGATCAACTTACGTGTTATTTTTGGTGTTTCAATAAATGAATTATCATTATTATTATAATTATTAAAAATAAGGGAGTTGAATAAAAGTGCCCGTAGAGGCTAAACTATAATAATAAGCTAACATACATTGTGGTGATTTTGGTGAGCCCACTCTTGGCATTAATTCCCAAGACAGAGCCTGTATATAATAATATTTTATGTGTGTGTGTGTGTGTGTAGTTTGAGCAAAAAATGTTAAACAAATAATCGTTCCCTTAGGTCAGTATTTTATTCCACAGCAATAATTAATTAATATTTTAACGTCAGTACATATAGTGCCGTAGCGGTCGTGAATTGTTTTAACTCTACAAATTCAACTATTTCAAAGATTGTAACTACCATATACTATGTAATGTTCTTGTTATTTCTATTTCTAGCGACTACGTGCAAAATCTGAATGTCCAAGCACACAATAAAGTGGCATTTATTACCGTAACGCAAAATGAAATAACCAAAGTATCATTACGCCTAAACTGTAACAAATCACTCTCAAACCACGCGGCCTTCCAAAATAGAAAACCAATTCAATTCTTAACTCATACTCATTTATCGATTACGCAAATAAAAATTTAACCAGTAGTTAGTACCGGACACTGACGTTAGCTTTTTACCTTTTGTTTTTAAAGAATTATTACGACGCATCTAAATCATTACAGCCCGTCAATCAGACGATACTATCGCAAAAAAACTGAGAGGTAAAATGAATGAATGAACGCTGGTGTATGTTAGATTGAAAACTGCGCTAAGATAACTATTAAAAAAATAGCCACAACCACGATTTATAAAATTTGTATTTATCATAAATAAAAAATGCATAAAACGTATTGAATTAATCGAATTAAGATATTGATATAAAAAAAAACTGTAACTCCGATGAAAGAGTCCTGATTCCCACAGCACGGGTTTCGAGCCTAGTGGGAGCCAGGTGTTCCAATCTCTACCATTATGTAATTTTGCCTTTTGTCAAATAAATGTTTTTTCATTTTTCATTTTTTTCATATCCAAGTTCTTTTAATGCAAATAAAAGGCTTATTAAATTACCTTTACACAACTTATAATATACTTGCACGTCGTTTAATATGTAGCTCGAGCAACTAATTATTATGAGCACTCAAAGCCAGACCGGTGCGTAATAGTGAACTAAGCGATAGTAGCGATCACCGGCCATTTGAGCTAGGCGTGGTCGAGAGACCTTACAAAACGGATGTAGCAGCCTCGCTCGCCCCTGATCCAGATCGACGGCTGATGATAACCGCATCTAAAATAAGAAAAAAAATATTTGAGCGAAAAGGTCATACTACCGCTGCGTCGAAATTAAACTCCAAAATAATAATCATTATAAAGAGTGCAACAGGTTTGGTATTTTGACAGGCCGAATGTTGAATCTCGGGTACTTTTCGTTGGCAAGCTTTTCTTCCGAATAATATGATAATTTATGTGCTGCGAGAGGCTTCGGAGATGCCCTCGTTAAGTTTTATAGCTTAATTTTGTTCGACGAAACGATGCCGCGGGACCCTTGTCCTCTTTAATTGAACAGGAATTTGATATGGTCAATGAAGTATATCGTCATGGAAACGAGTGGTCGCAGAAGCAAACTATTAAATGGCGTATTTTATAATACTTTAGGACTTATTATCCACGTATAAAATTCAAAGTCCTGACTGACTGACTTTTATATCAAGGTACAGCCTAAACCAATGGTCCGAGAGACTTGAAATTTGGAGAGCGTGTTCTTTGTAAAGTGTAGGTATCCAATAATAGAGTTTTTCGAAATTCCACCCCTAAAAGGGTGAAATCGGTGGTTAAATTATCTATAAATAAAATCTTCTTCGTTTCCTATAAGCCACGCGGGCGAGGCTACTGGAAGAAGCTAGTCTTTATTGTAAGATACTTTATTTATTACTCAACTTGTACGTAAAGAATATTTTGCGTTAACGGAGGCGATACTGGCAAAACATGGAACGCTTGACCGTGAATTCAATTTAATTGTACAAGACTTTGACATTAAAAACTACAATCATCATTTAAATAACCATGATTGTCTTTTGAAAGCATCTTTTTAATTTCCTGTTTTTTTTATTTTTGAAATTTAAATCTCGCTGGTTGGTTGAATTCTTAAGAAATATATTTATATTTTTACACATACCTTATGTGATGATTACACTTGAAAATCCAGCCCAATAATAGCAACCAATACAGGTTAGGTTTAGGTTTCATCTATTGAAAATTCCTTACATTTTTTAACGTGTAAGCTAGTGTGAAATAAACCTAACTTTGTCAGTGAGGCTGCCATCCTCCAATCATAGTTTACATAAGGAAAATGTGACAGCTACATTCAAATTTATTATCCGGATATCAATAACAAGCATTAGCGTAATATTATTGAGCTTATCAACGTCTGAATAATGATTACTCGAACGCCTGACACGCGACGAAGGACGGTGAGACACACAGAACCAAGTAGTTTTCCTCTCGAGACTTTTTACAATATCACACTATCACACTAATATAATAAAGGCGAAAGTGTGTATGTGTGCACGTGTGTTTGTGTGTATGTGTGTATGTTTGTTACTCCTTCACGCTCAAACGGCTGAATGGATTTGGATGAAATTCGGTACCAAGATAGCTTACAAACTGGATTAGCATATAGGCTACATATTATCCCGGACAAGTGAAATTTTCCCGTGGGATGAGCAAATAATTAAAATACCTTTTATCCGCGGGTGAAACCGCGGGGCGCATCTAGTGATTTATAATGGACTAGCAGCCCAACCCGGCTTCACTCGGGTATTTTGTATAGCTACTATGTCGCCCATGTTCATCAGGAATAATTTAGGATTATTTGACTGACTGACCCGATAGCTCAGTTAGTAGTAACCCCGCTTTCTGAACTGTGGGTTGTGGGTTCGGTTCCTACCCAGGATAAACATTTGTGTAATGACTATCGATATTTGTACCATGTCTGAGTGTTATATTGTATTCCATGTATGTATTTACAAACAAAAAGTATCTAAGTATTGTATCAGTTATCTGGTTCCTATAGTACAAGCTTTGCTTAGTTTGGGGCCAGATGGTGCTGTGTGAAATGTCCACAAAATATATTTATTTATTTAATTGTGAAATATTTTTTTCAATCGTACCTGTAGTTTCAGAGCCTGTTTAATGGAAGCAAAAATCAAATCTTTCCTCTTTATAGTATTAGTTTAGATTTATCACAGTCGTTTCTTTTGAAAGATGTAAGCTAGTGATTATAAAGTTAGTAAAAACTGAGATGCATTATAATTTTGCTGCAATTCATACTTTAGCGCTATAGGTCGACTATATGTCTATATTTATATACTATTTATCGACCCTTTTTGATTTGTGTTATCTATGATTAATTACTAAGATGTTTTACCTACTGGTTATTGTTTTATTCGAAAAAGAAACAAGTTTTTATGTAATATTTTTTAATATTTTACTTAAGTCCGATTTACGTTAAGTTGAAATTTTCCCTATTATAACAATGAAAGTAAACATCGCGAGGAAGCCGGCATGTCTAAAACACCCACACTCAGAACTAGAATTTGTGTTTTTTTTCCTGTGCCCGAATACTTGTCCTGCCGCGGATACGAACTTACCGCCTCCAGGATATGAACCGATCTGCTCAACCAACACAACACAGAGGCTATCACACTAATATTATAAAAGCGAAAGTTTGTATGTGTGCATGTGTGTTTGTGTATGTGTCTATGTGTGTTTGTGTGTATGTGTATTTGTGTGTATGTTTGTTCCTCCTTCACGCGCAAACGGCTGAATGGATTTTGATGAAATTCGGTACCAAGATAGCTCAAACACTGGATTAACATATAGGCTGCATTTTATCAAATATTTAAAAAACTTTATATCCGCGGGTGAAACCGCGGGGCGTAACTAGTCATTATATAATCTCAGGTGAATAACAAAAACCTAAAGATTTTCCTTCAGTGACATTTTTTATTTACCTGTCAATAAATTATACCTAAAGATATCCGTTATCGGTTCGCCGTAGCTTACACATTAATTATTAAATCAGAACAATTCCTGAACATAACGGATCTAATCCGAGGTTTAGGTATATTCCGACAAAACAAGGCGGACACAATAAATGTAATTAATGAGATCATTGCATCAAGCGTTATGCTAATTAGTTATCGGTACGACTGACTGGTCAAAATATGTGTGGGTGGTTATCATGTACAGTGGACATAGTTTTTACTATTCCGGATTATATGCCTCTGTGGTGCGGTTGTTAAGCAGGTCAGCTCGTAGCCCGGAGGCGGCGGGTTCGATTCCCGCGGCACGACAAGTATTTGTGCACTAAATTAGCACAAATACTTGTGTGTTTGGGTATTTTGGGACCACGGTCCTCGTCCTGGCTCCTGATCCTTTATCTTGATCCTATATCCTGGGTCCCTTGATACAGGGAATCCTATTTAGGGTCCAGGATCTATGTATAATAATAACGCTCAACGATCACTACTTACATCCTGGACCCTAACGAGGATTCCCTGTGTCTAGGAGCCCAGGAAGACCATGGTTCCGCAGCACCCAGACTCAGAACAAGTAATTTGCGCATTTTTTCTGTGCACAGATACTTGTCCGGGCGCGGGAGTTGAACCAGCCGCCTCCGGGTTATGAGCCATATTGAGTCGCAGCGCAGTGCTGTCGCACAGTAGTGAGTCGCACCACAGTATCTTGTACCAGTACCGTAAACCAGTGGCTCAGAATATAAGTCTGACTGGCCCGATAGCTCAGTTGGTAGTAGCAATCGAACTAATACTAATAGCAGAATCGAACCCCCACAACCACAGTTCAGAAGGCAGCTTCTGAACTGTGGGGTTCGATTCCCACTCAGGACAAACATTTGTGTGATGAACATAGGTGTTTGTTCTGTGTCTGGGTGTCATATTGTATTCTATGTATGTATTTACAAACAAAAAAGTATCTAAGTATTGTATCAGTTATCTAGCTCCCATAGTACAACCTTTGCTTAGTTTGGCGTTGTGTGAGATGTCCACACATATTATTATTATTATAAGTGCGAACTATTCTCAGACTATGTGATTTATAAAGGTTTACTTTCTTAGTGATACATCCATAAGATATATTAATTTTGTAGTGTAATGACCACTAAGAAAAAGAAATCATTACAAAGTCAGTAAGCAACAAAGTATAAATCATTCGTAATTTTTTCCCTAAAAGTCCATCCATCTGTCGATACAGTAATTGCTTTTAGTACAAAAATGCGAAGAAATTAAGTGCTTTTATCGCTGACTGAAATAAGTTAACACGATTGATGGAACGTCGTTGAAAGTCAAAATAATTGCACAAAAGTAAGAACTTCATTTATAATTTTAAATTATTGAAAACGCATGATGTATTCATCGTAGGTTCGTAAACTGTCGAATTTAGATAGTTCTGTTACAAAAATCTTTTGTAGTTTGTTTTCCCTTTTTTTAGATATCTAAAACCTAAATCACTGTATAAATCTCACACTAACAATGGAGATAGCGTTATGTTTGGTATGACGCTACAAAATTAACAAAACACCGTTTTAAAATGGATATATTTGTAAATTCAATACCAATTACTTAACTCGCCCAATAGCTTAGTTGGTAGTAGTCCTGCCTTCTAAGCTGTAGGTTGTGGTTTCAATTTCCACCTAGGACAATCATTTGTGTGATGAACGTTGATGTTTGTTTTGTGTCTGGGTGTTATATTTATTTTATTTATGACTGTATTTACAAACCAAAAGTATATAAGTATCGTATCAGTTATCTGGTTTCCATAGTACAAGCTTTGCTAAGTTTTGGGCTAGATCGCGCTGTGTGAAATGTCTACGTATATATATACAAGGTGGAATTTAATTCCTTAAATATAACATAAATATACTCAGACCATGCTGTAGAATGTTCATAGAATGACCAATTTAAAAAAAATGGTTTTGTTTTAGTATTGAGTGCCTCCTAAAATAACTGCATGACAGCCAAAAGGCCTATTTAACGGTAGGATTTCTCTCCAACAAAATGTTAATTAAATAGCATAAAGTAGAAGTCCTAGGCGAGAAACCGTATTTCCATGCGCGCACTATTAGCCCGAGCTAGTGATAACGGCACAACGTTATCACCGCACCCGGGAGTGCGCAGTCGCCACATTCACCGCTGCTATACTGCAGCTTAACCATATTTGATACTTGATCTCATTTTTTTGAAAAAATATTATTTTGGAGTTTTAAGAGGGACTGTCACTATTAGGGCTTGTCGTTTAGCATGAGATAAATGAAACTAGTCAAGTCATTTGCAAATAAAAATTTGTAATTTGAAATGTCACTTTTAAAAAAAATGATAATAAGAATAAAAAATTAGTGACATTTTGCCAATATGCGTTGTGAGTGTGCTGAAATTTCGCCGAAGTGCTTTTATTATCTTTTCAAATGAAGTTTCAAGTACTGATATTATGTGTTTTCATTATCAAGTTATCATTAATTAAAACTAGCATGATGCAAAATAGCATGATTCTGATACTATGTTCATTGTGAGAAAAATCTTTCATTCCATTCTAAGCAGTCATTGCTTTACAACGCTCTACGCACTCAGTGCCTTAGGATGACTATGAATTAAAACTTATACCTACTTCAATTGATCGTCAAGCTTTCATTAAAAGCATGCAGAACAAATAATATAAATAACGGCTAAAGCTCACGTCAATTAAAAGTCGAAATTACTCCGACCAGGTTTCGGACATATTCGATGTCCTTCTTCTGCACGTAACGTGCTGACGCTCGCGAAAGCCGCCGCGGCTTGCGTTAGTAACTGGCTCCCAGAAGAAGGACATCGAATATGTCCGAAACCTGGTCAGAGTAATTTCGACTTTTAATTGACGTGAGTTTTAGCAGTTATTTATCTTACAAAATAAGTCATACTCACGATTGTTTTCAAACTAAAAAAGAACAAATAATACACAACAAAATACAGAGCAACGCAATAGTTTACCATCTACCAAGGTAAGAAGGTCACTCTAATGATAAATCTAATTAAATCGAATAATCACTAACCCGTCATTATTAAACGCGTACCCTAAATCTAGAATATTTTCTTGTTACAAACTAAAACGAACTTTAATAACTTAATTAGCAGTTAAAAATAATTCCAAAGCAAATATCAACATCGTTGTATTGAGCTACAGCAGAGATCATGCGATGCTGGAGTCAAGGAGAGCGGCCGGGCGACCACGCCCTTGCACCCCGCACCTCACCCCCGCCAGAAATGCTTCGTACAGTACAGTTAAGAAGAAAAGTGAATTGACTTTCTTAATGAAGGAATTAATTATTTTACAATTTGTACGTAATTTTCAAACTTGTGATATTAGTTTCGATAGATGATAACTTACAGCTGACCGAAAGTCGCATTGTAAAGGCGCTTCGCGTTCTCAACAAATAATAGGTCTTTACCTATGAAATTGCCGTATTGCAGTACAGACTTTTTCAAACAAAAAAAAGTTTTGATTGGCTATGAATTCTAAATTCAAATTAATTTTGTTTTAAAAATATGACATTCTATTTACAATATGAGTCTTTTGTTTATTGATTAGCGTTGTATTTTCATTACATTTCAAAATTTTTCCTCATAATGGATACTTTGAAATTTCGTGTAATTATGGAATATGAGTTCCGTCGTGGCACCAACGCGGCACAAACGACACGTAACATCAACGACGTTTACGAGAGAACTGTACAAACGAACGTACAACCCGTTATTGGTTTGCTCGGTTCCGTTCTGGGAATTTTGACTTGAAAAATGAACCTCGTGGTCGTCCGGAAACTTTGGTCAACAATGATGAATTAAAGGCGATTGTGGAAGCTGATGAATCTCAATCTACAGCTGAGCTGGCAGCAGCTTTTGATGTTAGCATCAAAACAATATTGGTCCATTTGCGACAGATTGGCAAGATAAAAAAGCTTGATAGATGGGTGCCCCACGAACTTAACGATCGCCAGCGCAACGTACGCGTCGAGACTTGCCTTGCGCTGCTTAACAGGCACAGAAATGAAGGAATTTTGAACTGAATTGTTACGTGCGACGAAAAATGGATTCTTTTTGACAATCGAAAGCGCTCAGCAAGTTGGTTAGATCCTGGTTCGGTACCAAAGCAATGTGCAAAACGAAAAATGACCCCTAGAAAGGTGATGGTCACAGTTTGGTGGTCTAGTGCTGGTGTGATTCATCATAGCTTTTTACAAAACGGCGAGAGCATTACTGCAGATGTGAACATTGAAGAACTGACCACAATTACTAGGTGGTAGGACTTTTCTGCAAAGTTCGTCTAGGTAGGTACCACCGCTTTGCCAGTTATTCTGCCGCCAAGCAGTAGTGTGCAAGCACTACTGTGTTCCGGTTTGAAGGGCAATGTAGCTAGTGAAATTACTGGGCAAATGAGACTTATGATCTGATCTCACAGTCGAGTAAACTTATCACCAGACTGTGTTGATGTCTCAGGATGATGTGCGCAATGCAGCAGTCATGCGAAACTTTACATGTTGGAGTTCCGAGTGACACTGTTCTGTTATGGGCGGCCGTGTCACTTAACATCAGGTGAACGACTAGCTCGTCACATCAATCAATAACATAATAATAAAATGATGGTGAAACTCTCACGTCTGCAACCAGCTTTGGTCAATCGGTCGTCTCCACTGCTACTTCACGAAAACGCGCGACCCCATACTGCACAACAGACCGTCTCTAAGCTGCATGAGTTGGGTTTGGAAGCTCTCCCTCATCCGCCATACTCACCAGATCTTGCGCCTACCGACTATTACTTTTTCCAAAATTTGGACAACTTTTTAGCGGGAAAAAAATTCAATTCCTGAGAGGCAGTACTAAACGCCTTTGAAGAGTTTGTTGTCTCCCGTCCTGCTGATTTTTTCAAGAAGGGCATCCATAAACTGCCACAGCGTTGGCAAAGATGCATTGATTGCAGGGGTGATTACTTTGAATAAAAGAAATAAATAAGTTCGAAAAAAAAATACTTTAACTTTTTTCAAACAAAACGGCAATTTCATAGGTAAAGACCTAATATTAAAAGAAATAATTTAATACACGTAGGCAAAAGTTATGTAACTTTCAAAACCTTTTGAACTGTGACCAACTGACTATCACCAACTTCATCTAGAAATATTTTTATTATTGCGAAAAATAATTATAAAACTACTAGTTGCGCCCCGCGGTTTCACCCGCGGATAAAAAGTATTTTAATTACTGACTCATGCCACAGGGCAATTTCACTTTTCCGGGATAAAATGTAGCCTATTATGTTAATCTAGTGTATAAGTTATCTTGGTGCCGAATTTCAACCAAATCCATTAAGCCGTTTGAGCGTGAAGGAGTAACACACTTACACATATACACACAAACACACATACACACATACAAACTTTCGTCTTTATAATATTAGTGTGATGTGATAATATAAACTATGACATTTAAATAAATACTAGCCTCATTTAACTTTAATGTTTTATTTCATGTTATTAAAATATTGCTCATAATTATCAGCAGGCGCCGTAACTAGTACTCAAACTAAGACAAGGTTTCAGCGGTATAAAAGAGCAGTGCGCGAGGGATGTCATTTCCTTGTATTTTAGTTACATCAAGTAACATGAAATACAGTTGCGAGAGGATTCTATGCAACTCAAACAATGTGATGTCACAAAAAAAATGTGTGCAAGCTGTGTGTGTGCCGAAATGAAAAAGTGTAATATATTCTCACCCTTATAACTTTGGAAATACTTTATGTGTAGAAGTGAATCAAATACCATCTAAATGTTCATGATCTAAGTAAAACCAGCCATAAAAAAATCTGACTAGTGAGTGTTTCATATTGACAACACTTCAGTCGGGTATCGGTTACCGCAGGAAGGTTAAACTTAAAGTATAATGAGTAGGTACTCATTATACTTTAAGTAACTCATTCGTTTAACCAGTAACATTTTTGAACGTGTCTGTACGAACATCGATGGTTTCAATTGTTGGTCATTACGAATCATGGTGTATAATGTATTATTAAAGGCAGTAAAGGCTAGTTTATCACAAATATTTCCAATTATAAATGCGCTTCTGTGAGGCAGTAGCCTACTGTTGTTGTTATATGATATAAATCAAGAATAATAGGAAATTATGGTTTGTATAAGATAAATAAATAAATAAAAATAAATATTAGCCCCAAACTAAGCAAAGCTTGTACTATGGAAACCAGGTAACTGATACAATACTTAGATACTTTTTGTTTGTAAATACATACATAAAATACAATATAACCCCCAGACACAGAGCAAACATCGATGTTCATCACACAAATGTTTGTCCTGGGTGGGAATCGAACCCACAAACTGCAATTCAGAAGGCAGGGATACTACCAACTGAGCCAGATTCAGTAATTATTTTTGTAAAAAGGTATTGTTGCTTTTTGTTACACCATAAAGCAATACGAGCAACAAACGAAAATTGGGGTAAGTGGGGTTTCTTGACGCTATTACTATAATAGTGGCTTTTGTTTTTTATTTGGATCTATGAGGGTCGGGATTTCATCGTGGTTTCCAAAGATTATAATCTTATTAACAGAGCACCAAGTTGATGAGACTTGTGATCAAAATGCTGGCACTACAAACCAGCATTGCAATTTAACGGGGCAATGCTGCCAGCGTGTTAGGTACGCTATATCTACTGGTAATAAGATCCAATTTACAAGCAAGTATGATGAAAAAGAACAAAGGACTTTGATTTTAAAAAAAATTACTTTAAATTTGAAATAACAGATAGATATTAATATCTATTTTGTTATCTAATACTTTGTGAAGAAGCTCAGAATGTACGTTAAGACAACAAAACAATGGACTATTAAAAATACGAACATTAATATATTAAGATATTGGCAACCTCTGTGGTGTGGTGGTTGAGCAGGTCGGCTCAAAACCCGGAGTCGGCAGGTTTGATTCCCAGAAAAAAAGCGCAAATACTTGTACTGAGTCTTGGTGTTGTAGGACCATGGTCCTCGTAGTTCCTGGGTCCCGAGACACAGGGAACCCTAGTTAGAGTCCAGGATCTATGTATGTGATCGTTGGGTGTTATTATTATTATCATTATTATTATGAAATATTATAATCTGATCCACACACCATCAGATGTGGGGATCAGATTGTAAAGTTTCTTGTAGCTTCTTCTTTACAGTTGTAATCGAAGCTTCGGATCGGAGTTTTCTGTTCTGCACTGTGCCAGATTGCTTGCACCAGTAGTGAGAAAGAGAACTGCTTTTTTTTTCAAACTCATATATTGTAATGGGCCTGCTATATATTATTTGACAATAAGCACTTTGTAATTTTATATGCTTAGTGTAAGTAAAAGTAAAATTAAGTAAATAGGTACCACATCTATTTGTTAGGCACGGATCCGACAATTTTATTAAGATTTTAGCATTAATACTACACTTAAGTAGCACAGGATGTTTATTTAAAAACATAATAATATACTAGCTATTACGCAAAAGCCATCCAAAAATAATAAATTTCCAACTCTAACCATTGGGTGTAATTTATAATATTTACTCAATAAGCTTACGACCATCTATTCTATGAGATATCTGTTCGTTAATTTTATTATTGCCTCATTTGTCGGATTATTAGTCTGTAAGCTAGGATTAAGCATACGAAATTATGCGTAAAACGCGGAAACTTATTTATGTATATTTTTATTAATAAAACGGTTAAAATTTAAGCGTTAAATTTAACATCGTATATATTTTATTATTAATTTATCAAAATGTAGATAATTAGCAGCATAAAGTATTTACACGATATATTTTTTTTTACCGGCAGATTACCTTTATTTTCAACTATATACTATATAATGATATAATAATAATATAATAATTTACGAATCAGCATTGCAATTCGACGGAGCAATGCTGCCAGCATGTTGGGCACACTACCTACTGGTAGTGGGCTGGAGCATTCCGACTGTTTATAGGTTATCACGGCCAGTATACAGGGAGTAACAAAAACCCTGTTATATCCGCGAGCTGCGTATCCAGTGTCAACTCAAGGTTGTAGTAATACTAGTTCTATTTCAATACGAGACATACAAAACTTACGTGTGCTTTTTATTAAAACCTTTTATGCCGTTACTAAAAATGTTTACGACCTCAGATATTGACAACATAGGTACTTGCACCACCGACGCAGCCTGCTGCCTGCCCGCACCCCGCACCGCCCGCCATGGTACGCTAAGTCTATTCAACTTGCATACCTACTGCGACGGAACTAGAAGCTATTTATTCCACAGATTACTTTTTAAGCGTTTTTCATACGATTATGTGCCCTATACCACATACCACAACGTTGTAGGATTGCGAGACTGAACTTAATGACGTAAAAGATCTCTTTGACCAATAGTGGTAGGCACACAAGTGCTGCGCGCCTTTCTGCCACACTCTAAACAATCGAATTCACGTGTGATTTTGTATTGTCAAGAAACAAGATAAGTACGTAATTTTTAGCTCTTAAAAGAGCTTTCAAAAACACATCTGTCGGCAGGCGATTTTCATGTTCAGTCAATCAATCAAAATGCTGATTTGGCGGATTGGATTTTCCACAGCCCATACGTGCTCATTATGGCAGTTAAAAACGCCAGATCGGACGAACGAGCATTCGTCGGTTAATAAAATACGACTCAAAAACTCTGCGTCATCTGCCACTCGGTCGAGAAGCCACTGACAAAATGCCACTCTGGGCTCATAATCACTGGGCAACAATGATTGCACTCGTTGATAATGAAACGGGTGCTGACCGTCTTCCTTCAATGCCCTCCATACACGCATGTGATTAATTCCAATTTCTCTTGCCATGCTGCGTGTGCTACGTGTTGGGTCTTGCACAAACATATCGAGCACCTGTTCTTCAGCATCATGTAATACTCGTGGTCTTCCAGCATCAAATCTTTGCTGATCACGGCCCGTTACACTACCGGTGTTGTAAACACGTAAGTGCAATCGCTGGAATGCCATTAATGACGGTAACTCAATTCCACGCGAAATAGAAAAATTATGCTCGTATTCTCTACGTGCTGCCGCATAATTATTGTGACTTCTACCAAGGCACATTAACATATTGTAGTATTCGTCGTTAGAATACGACATCACACTCGACACTAAATTCGCGACGGTCAAACTGGAAACGACTAAATTGCATGAGAGAGCACGTGCGACTGAGCGTAAGCCGCGGGCCGCGCCGCGCCTATGCCGCACCGCCCGCGCACCCCATTTCCCCGTAGGCACACAGGTGCAGGAGCGGCATCCTACAAAAGAGCCGACAAAGGCGGCCCCCGTTTGTCGGTTCCGCGTCTACTTTTACCTTAGTTACTTAGCTATTTAAAAATAGGCACGGCTTGTGGCACAAACATTTTTGGGAAATGGTATTATTTTTTTGTATTTAGATACTGCCTGTAACTTCAGATACGTATAACTTAGGTATTGTTAGACATTTTTATATGACTACTTGTAATGATCTGTACACATACTTCATTTATTTAACAGGGTTTTTGTTACTCCCTGTATAATTCAATTTTTTTTTGTAGTAGGTAGTATTTAGTATTAGTTATTATATCATCAAAGCATAAATGTTTAATGTTAAGGTAAAAAAAATGAATTTTTAACGGGATTTTAACCTGCAGATCTCATTGACCTGCAGACGACTGCTTTATATCATAAATCGCTTAATAATATTCACTAATAAAAGTACCGAAAATGCAGTCACTGAATAATATAGTTTTAGTTACTTTGTTATTGTTAATGTTTAAATAGCGATGTAGGAAATTAACAAATATGTTTACATTTAAATTTATTTAAGTAATAATTTTAATATTAAATTTTGCTTGAGACCCTCACCGTATGTCTCGCAGTTTATATCAAAGGTGGGTAGCGTTTATCAATAAAATGGAATATTTTATGCGAATCGTAGGCGTTTACAAGACTGATGCTCAAGTACCGGCTCCCGGAACGATACGCGTTTACCATTACTATTGTCATTATCAATAAAGTTCACTATTATACTTTGACGCTATAAATATAAGTGAAACGTTTCGAAATCCATTACCCGATTTCATTACGAAATGGTCTAAAATAAAACAACAGCCAGTCAGCGCTTAGTGACACGTTCCGCGTCAAATATTTGGAGCTATGTGACAGAGACATAAATTGGTTTCAACGGTACGTACTCTAACGATATGACACGAAACTCTGGCCAATAACTCTATCTACATAAGGGCTATATTCATTGAAATTATACAAATTTCGCAAACGATAAATAATTGTCAACCATGACGCGTACAAGCGATACATATTTCCAGAAATAACGTTAGTCAGGGTTTACAAGCTATCTATTACCTTATACAGCTTGATAATAATATAATATATTATGTGATACATCATATTTTTATATATCATAGATCATGGTTCATGTCATGGTGCTTCCGCGTTAGGGTGTTTCCATTATGGATGGTTTACTATTTGCCCTTGATACCTACTTACATATAAACGACAATAATCAGATATTGTCTAATTATAAATCTGCTGGAGCGACGACGTGATCAAAACTCCAGCAAATTAGGTTCTAGAGACTTGTACAAAAACCTTGAATAAAAAAAATAGGAATCTTGCGTTCGAAAGCTGACGTCTTGCTGCTGATGATAACGATTTATCAACTTATTGTGTCATTATACTGGATAATATTATCGAAACTGACGTGAGTAGTATTCATAACTACTACTAGTACACGACTAACACTTACGAGATACAGTCGAATAACTCGAATGGTGTTCGGGCAATATATGCCCATCCTGTCATTAGCTGAAGCCACCACCGCGGCCGTGCACAGTCCATGAGGATGGGCATCTATATTGCCCGAACACCGGTCGAGTTATTCGACTGTATCTCGTGAGTGTTAGCCGTGTACTAATTGTAGTTATTATACAGAATGTGTTAGTATGACGGAGACGGAGAGCAGCAAACAAAAAAGATATGTATTTTAAATAAATTGTATTGTAATAATGCTAAGGTATGTGTTAGCTTAGTGTATCAAAGCGTGGAATCGTCCGCCGCAACAGTCACTATCATCCACCGCCACTATGACCGCTCTGGCTTCTATGTGTTGTGATCTTAAAACTAAAACTAAGTCTTCAATATTGCCTACTTTTCACGCCACATTAAAGCGAAGTTAGATACACTTTTGTTGTAATAGAAGGAGGTCCATGGGTTTGCTGAATTAATGATATGCCGATTGACTTTGTATACGATATATTAATTAAAAAGATATTTACAAAAACCAAATGCGGAAAATAAAATTTTCTCTAATGTGAAGTCTATATCAACAACATTCGTTGCCCCTAGCAACTAGCTGGAAAAGTTCTCTATTAAACTGGTATGTAAACTTTTTCGTGGGCTAGCACACCACATCACCCCCCTCCAGAGACCGTCCTACGGGCGATAATATTCTGGAAAACGCACTGTTCGTCCTGATCGAGTGGTGGTCACTGGAGCGTCTCGGGTCTCAGGTGCTGCCACGGCGGGAGAATGGTCCAACTCACGAAGTATGTAGGCAGGTTTAATGCGGTCGACTGATACAGTGACTTCTTTGCCTTTTATGCGGAGCTTGAAAACTTTATCCCCTCGTTTTATCACCTCATGTGGGCCTGTATAAGCTGCTTGAAAAGATGGGTGCGAGGTGTCATCTCTTAGAAAGACGTGGGATGATGTTGCTAAATCTTTGAAAATGAATATAGAGCGGTTATTCCCATGATGAGAAGTTGGTAATGGCAACAAATTTTTGGCGAATGTGCGCAGTCTTTCAGTGTATACTGTCAAGTCCTCTGTGCCATCAGCCGATTGACAAAAAATGTCACCTGGGAGTCGTAGTGTCTCTCCATATACGAGCTCAGCTGGAGTCGCTTGTAAGTCTTCCTTAAATGCCGCCCGGATTCCCAGTAGTACAAGTGGAAGTGTTTCAAGCCAGCTGCTCGTCGCATGACATGTAATGGCGGCTTTAAGCTGTCTGTGGAATCTTTCGACGAGTCCATTGCATGCTGGATGGTAGGCTGTAGTTCGTCTGCGTTGAAATCCGATGATGTGGGACAGATGCTTAAAAAGTTCTGATTCAAACTGTCGACCACGATCAGTGACGATATCTTCAGGGCAGCCGAATCTGGATATCCATCCGTGAACTAAAGCTTTTGCCACTGTTTCAGCTGTTATCTCCTGTAATGGTATAGCCTCGGGCCATCGTGTGAAGCGATCTACACATGTGAGACAGTAACGATACCCTTGTGAGAGAGGTAAAGGTCCGATCAAATCTATGTGGATTTTCATGAATCTGGCTCGAGGTAAGCTGAATGATGCTAATGGAGATGAGACATGACGTGTTATTTTTGATCGTTGGCATGCTAGGCAGGAACGAGTCCACTCTCTACAATCTTTTCGCATACTAGGCCATACATAGCGTTCCGATATCAGTTTCGTCGTCGCATTTATGCCAGGGTGGCTAAAAGAATGCAAGTTTTCGAACACTTGCCGTCGCATGTCTTTGGTCACATAAGGTCTGGCCACATTGCTGCTCTTGTCACAATAGATTTCTGTGTGAGATCCAGGCAGTTTGATTTTTGTCAAGCGCAGAGAAGTATCGCTATCCAAAAGTTGTTCTAGTTCAGGATCTGTGCTTTGTGCTTGAGCAAGCTTGGATAGATCGATGGGCTGAGTAATCTCTTCGATGCGTGATAAACTGTCAGCCACAACGTTATCCTTTCCTGAAATATGCCTGATATCTGTGGAAAACTGTGAAATAAAATCCAGATGTCTGAACTGTCTTGGTGAGCACTTTTCTTTTCGTGAATGAAATGCGAAAGTTATGGGCTTATGGTCAGTATAAATAATGAAATCTCTCGCCTCCACCATGTGACGAAAGTATTTTATTGCTTCGTAGATGGCGAGAAGTTCCCTGTCGTAAGGCGAGTATTTCTGTTGACATGGCGAAAGTTTTCGAGAGAAAAATGCTAAAGGTTCCCACAGGCCGTCTCTATGCTGTTGTAAAGCTGCGCCCATTGCTGTGTCTGAAGCATCGGTGACTATAGCGAGCTTCGCTTGGCAGTCTGGATGAGCGAGTAGTGCTGCTTGGCAGAGACTTTCCTTGCAGGTGATGAATGCTTTAGTAGCTTCTTCTGATAAATGCACGGGATGTGAACCTTTAACTGATCCTGTGAGCAGTGCATTCAGAGGCGCTTGATGCCGCACTGCATCAGGAATAAACCTTCTGTAAAAGTTCACCATTCCTAGGAATCTTCGCAGTTCTCTGACGGTTTTCGGTGGTGGGTAATTCGCAACCGCTTCTACCTTCGATGGTAATGGTTTAGTCCCAGCTGCTGAGATGCTGTGTCCTAAAAACGTTACCTCTGATACACCGAATATGCACTTGTTCGTGTTGATAACCATGCCGTATTCCTTTAGTTTGTTGAAGAGCAGATGAAGGTGCTTCTTGTGTGATTCTTGATCAGGTGAGAAGATCAAAAAATCGTCCAGAAACGGGAAGCAGAACTCTTCAAGGCCCCTAAGCATCTCGTCCACAAATCGTTGAAACGTTTGGCTGGCATTACGTAGTCCGAACGTCATGAACGGGAATTCGTATAAACCAAACGGCGTCGTGATTGCGGTCTTCGGAATATCCTCAGGGCAGACAGGAATTTGATTATAAGCTTTTACGAGATCGATAACCGAGTATACTTGACAGCCGGAGAGACAATGTGCAAAGTCATGTATGTGCCGAATGGGATAGCTGTCTGGTACGGTTCTAGCGTTGAGCATTCTGTAGTCACCGCATGGACGCCAGCCGTTATATTTTTTAGGCGCAAGATGAAGTGGTGATGACCATGGTGACTTTGAAGGTCTGGCTGTTCCGTTCCTCAACATATCTGCAAATTCGTCTTTTGCGATTTTTAATTTATCCGGTGCTAGTCTTCGTGGTGTGCTGCTAATTGGCGGTCCTGCAGTAGTCTGTATATGATGCATGGTATTATGCTTCGGAACACGGTGGACACCGGAAGGTCGAGTAATCTCAGGGTATTCGCTTAGTATGTTATGATATACGGAATTTCCAGAAATAACTTTTACCGATGAAATGTTCCCAGTTGACTGTGCAGGTGAAGCTGGGGACGTAAGGCTTGTGGTGTTGTCGATTAAACGTTGATTTCGACAATCCACGATGAGGTTGTAAAATGATAAAAAATCTACACCTATTATGGCCTTTGTAACGTCCGCTACGATGAATCGCCAAGTAAAGTCACGGCGCAAGCCTAGGTTCAGCACTAAATGAGCGTAGCCGTAAGTAGAAATGGGTGTACCGTTTGCCGCACACAGCTCATAATTTGTTTT
This sequence comes from Ennomos fuscantarius, assembly GCA_905220475.3. Taxonomy (NCBI): domain Eukaryota; kingdom Metazoa; phylum Arthropoda; class Insecta; order Lepidoptera; family Geometridae; genus Ennomos; species Ennomos fuscantarius. The sequence goes on from HG992039.1 coordinate 8,720,941, forward strand.
CTCACGACGTTCCTTGAGTGCCGATCGGGGGAAGACACATACGTCACTGCCAGTATCGATGAGAAACTGCATCTTCGTAGCGCCGTCCGTGACAAATAGGCGACCGGAAGTTTGGCAATCGGTCGTCGCCATTACCGACTGCTGTTCGCGTTTCCCGCATGGTAGTCGCATGGTTTTACGCACTTACTTGCTTCATTGCCGAACTTACTATGATACCAGCACACAGGAAATTTTCTATAGTTCGACTGTGATCGTGTGGAGCTAGAACGACCGCGCGTTTTCTTGTTTGAACGATTCGGTGCACGTGAATGCCGGTTCACCTGCGCAGTTAGAGCTTGCACTTGTTTGGTAAGTTCAGCAATCTGTTGGTTCATGGCGTCTAAAGAGCTTCCTGGCATGACACTTGATGTTGATGCTACGTGCGCTGTAGGCGAAACAACGTCATGGATGCGGTCAGCGAGATCTGCGAGCGCTTCCAGTGAAGACATCATCTGCGAAGCGATTATCGTTTGCGTGCTACTTGGTAGGCGACTGGTCCATATAGTACGTAGAAAATCTTCGGGAACTCCAGGTCCAGCCAAATGTTGCAAATGTCTTAGAAACTGAGATGGCTTACGGTCTCCAAGTTCTGCGTGCATAAGTAATTGCTTGACCTTCTTTTCTCGTGACGCGGACAGTCGTTTGATAAGTTCCGACTTCAATTTTTCATACCTGTTGGTGTCGGGCGGGTTGATGATTATATCTTCCACCTCAGAAGCATACTGTGGGTCTAGTTGGCCGATAACGTAGAAAAACTTCGTATTGTCCGTAGTAATGTTCGATATCGCGAATTGGCCCTCGATCTGCGCGAACCAAATGGCCGGCTTTTCAGGCCAAAACGGCGGAATGCGCACGCCCACACGACAAATATCTTCGTTCTTATCGGTTGAGAGCGACATCTTTATGTGAATCAGTATCAGAATTATCGCAATCAGCAACAAAATCAAAATCACACACATTTACTGCAAACGTGGACTTTCGGTTCAAAACAGGTCACCAGTAAAGCGAAGTTAGATACACTTTTGTTGTAATAGAAGGAGGTCCATGGGTTTGCTGAATTAATGATATGCCGATTGACTTTGTATACGATATATTAATTAAAAAGATATTTACAAAAACCAAATGCGGAAAATAAAATTTTCTCTAATGTGAAGTCTATATCAACAACATTCGTTGCCCCTAGCAACTAGCTGGAAAAGTTCTCTATTAAACTGGTATGTAAACTTTTTCGTGGGCTAGCACACCACAACATCATTCTATATATATTCTTCTTTACAAGTGATATAAAACTACACCGATATTATACCTAGTTCGCCGTTTGCAATTACACCTTTAGCAATTCAATAGGCTGATTATTATGTATCCATTAAAATTATTATATATTCTAGCATATTCAGATATAACTAAGGAAGACACCGAGATCTGGATCAGGTAATACGGAAGCTTTATATGTAAATACCGCACCCGAGTCAGATAATGCTAATATTTTTATTATAATGGAACCTTCAGGTGACAATTTAATCGGCTCGAAGACTTGTTTGTGTCTGGTGTGACGAGCTAGTCTTTCACCTGATGTTAAGTAAGATGGCTACCAATAACAGATGCAGTGTCACTCAGAACTCTAAAATATAAAGTGCCGCACATTATCCTGAGACATCAACACTGTCTAGTAATAAGATTACTTATTCATAGTCCAAGTCAAAGGATATTATTGCAACTTTTTTGCACTTACATGTCAAAACGAGCTTCTGCCCGCAGCTTCGCCCGCGGCGTAAAATAATTCAATCACCCATTTCACCCTCTTAGGGGTGGAATTTCGAAAAATCTTTTATTAACGGATGCCTACGTCATAACATCTACCTGCATGCAAAATTTCAGCCCGATCCATCCATTGGTTTGGGCTGTGCGTTGATAGATCACTATGTGAGTCAGTCAATCAGTCAGTCACCTTTGAGTTATATATGACGGCGGCTACGTCCAGTTATAAACTCTATGCACAGCGATTGAGCACCGTAATTTACCCTGTGGTGGCATTAAATTTATTACAGTGGCAGCACCGGCAACTGTCATGGCGCCCCTACCTGTCTGACTATATAAAGGGATCGATTGGTGTGCTACGGATCATTCTTGTTCCAGACACGGCGCGGTGCGGACATGCTGAAGGCCTATTGTTATATAGGTTGCAACCTTCCTACCCACAACACGATCCTGCCGATATCAGAAGTGGGATTGCCCATTTTTACATCACTCTTCAAGCAACGCGAAACGTGACGTGAATGATGACGTGACGGCGGGTGATACTAACTACTAATATCAAATTTAGTTGCAGGGTTAACCCGGACCAGTGAAAAAAAAAGAGAATAAAAGTTATGGTAAAAAAAGTAATGTTTCGTGAGAGTAAAAAAAGAGAAAAAAAAGTGAAAAAAAAGAGAAAAAAAAGAAAGAAAAGAGAATGTAAAAATGATGACGAAAAATGTGTCTGAATGCTAAAGGGATAATCTATCCGGTCTAGCACTAATTGATATGAGTTGGAATAACGATTATTGTTTGCTAAAGGGATATCTATCCGGTCTAGCACTATCCGGTCCATTTTTTATAAATGAAGGGATAAGGCAATGTTGGAATGATGATTTTTGGTTGCTAAAGGGATATCTATCCGGTCTAGCACTATCCGGTCCATTTTTATAAATGAAGGGATAAGGTATTAGTTTGTTGATTTTTGGTTGCTAAAGGGATATCTATCCGGTCTAGCACCATCCAGTCCACTTTTTGTAAATGAATGGATACTGATGGTCCTGAAGGGTTAACCCTTCAATTACAACTCTTTGTAAATGGCCTTTGTGGAGAGGAGACCAGGGTTAACCCTGACGATGACTGGCAGGTTAAAATGCTTTTGACTAATCAAATTGAAACCTGATCTTTTGACATTGACTCCAAGTTTAACTCAATTTAATTGTCAGGATGAACGAGCAATAACACTGATACTCATGTCCCTCACCAGGTACAAAGTGAAGCTAAGCGTACGAGGACGTACGCACGTCAGTATGGCCGTGACGGCGGCTACGTCCAGTTATAAACTCTATGCACAGCGATTGAGCACCGTAATTTACCCTGTGGTGGCATTAAATTTATTACAGTGGCAGCACCGGCAACTGTCATGGCGCCCCTACCTGTCTGACTATATAAAGGGATCGATTGGTGTGCTACGGATCATTCTTGTTCCAGACACGGCGCGGTGCGGACATGCTGAAGGCCTATTGTTATATAGGTTGCAACCTTCCTACCCACAACACGATCCTGCCGATATATATATTTAGTTGCGACTGCTTAAACATATAAATTTAAGTTATTGCCCTAAGTATATAAAATTACAAAGTGCAAAATGTGTTTAGTTAAAACCCTCTTCGTTAAATCATTATCATAATACGGCACTCATGAGGCACTTGATTTAATTTACATTTCAAAGTAAGTCACATCGCAGATGCATATTGAGTTATGCTAAACTCATCATGTTATCATCTCAGAACTGATTATTACCAAGTGTTTACACCTACTTTGAATCTTATTCAGCATATTCAATGGATTTATTTAAAGCTGAACGTTTTGAATATACAGTAAGTGATATGTTCAGCTGGAAGACGTCCACTGCTGAACACAGGCTTCCTGACACTTATGACGCTTATCATAAAGATTTGGCTCGTTCATTAAAAACCTATGAGGATTTTGACTTAGCGTATGTAACTTTCATGTCAGTTATTAGCTTTGTACCCGAGTTACTGATTTGTGTTATCTATCTATACCTAAAGGTTCCTCAATATTCTCAGAACATAAATCAAGTAATTGGAGGCTTTGTAATCAATAAATTTCAGAAGTAAATAGGTATAATAATTATCACCTCACCCCACGTTTCCATAGTATGTGGAACAAAAAGCTTCTTTTCCTCGGGTCAGCATCCGAGGAAAAGAAGCCAGATGGCTTCTTTGGCTTTGTTTTTTCTCTCCTATGGCTTTGACAGATGGCCATATCATCCTCTCTCTTAATTTTGTGATTTTTGGGAATAGGTACTCTCCTCGTCACGATTATAAATATTATAGTCTTTCTTGACCATTATTTATCAATGGCAATTTATATGTAACTTGAATTAAGCATTATGTTATTGATGATGGACCAGCATGGGATTATAACTTGGAATCGGGATCTTCTCTGGGGCAAAAGAAATTCTAATTATAACACCATTAACAGGAGCAAACGTATCACGTTATTATAAATATAATTAAAAAATTAATAATTTAAAAATTTCAATAAACATAAAACACAAACAAAAATCATGAAAAAATACACTTCCAGTCACTCACAAGTATACACCACTCTCGTATTTCCAAATGCTTACCCGATACGCATGAGACGCGTATTCCGTAAGCACCAAGGCCACGTGCCGTATCGTCGGTGTTGGATGTCGCGCGATCGACTTACCCATCCATAGGGCGCGGAATGTCAATGCACTGTGTAACTGATCTAAAGATGATTAATATTATAGACACTAATTTATCTACAGTTGTTATCTAGATCTAACGTTAACATCTAGTTTTACGTTACCTATTGTCACCAAGATGAAGTTGGCAAAGTGGTATACGTTAGAAGCAAAGCAATTGGTCTTTTGGGACTGGATGGGACCTGGAGGTCGATGGTTAGATAATAATAATTATTATAATAATATGTGTGGACATCTCACATAACGCCATCTAGTCCCAAACTAAGCAAAGCTTGTACAATAGGAACCAGATAACTTATACAATACTTGGATACTTTTTGTTTGTAAGTACATACATAGAATACAATATAACATCCAGACACAGAACAAATACCTATGCTTATCACACAAATGTTTGTCCTGGGTGGGAATCAAAACCACAACCCAAAGTTCAGAAGTCAGGGTTACTACTAACCGAGCTGTCGGGCCAGTTAAGATTGTTATTCCTTGTTGAAATGTTTTTAGTCAGAGCTGTCGATTTGGTCTTTACCAACTTTTACAATATCGATGGACAAGTGGTGAAAACGTATAGTAGAGCTTGATAGAGCTTGATAGGTAGAGCTTGATAGAGTTTGCAATATTTTGGCAAGAAGCACTTTTTTATTTATTTGCTTAGACTTTAATATAAAATGCTATTATTTGACTTGATGTTGACTTAAATAAACTGTAAAAATAGATAGAGGAATTGGTATTTACAACTAAGTTAATAAATGACACTTTCATAAAGACTGAGGTGCGATTTTTCAATGGCTGAATAAGTCTTATTCAACTAATAAATTATAATCTAACTAAAATAAAAGTACCATTATTACTACAGTGTTCAGAATACAAAATTATCATTTTAATTTTTACTTTATTACTGAATATTACTAAAACTTTTATTTTATTACTGAATATTTGTGAGTGCAGAAAATAATAGTCTGAATAGTTGATTCGGATGCACGAAAGTAATATGTTATAATTTTTCACCCGTAACGCAATAAACCATTAAATTCATTCAAGTCAATATGTGAAGAATAGCACTATAAAAATATCCATAACTTCATACTAACACAGATTATTGGAATGCGATTATTGCAACCGTCCTTCGGAAATACTTTTGTCGACAATTGTAACGGAACATTGACGCAACTATCTTCGCATGTCACCGAGCACTAAGCTAAGCTTACACGTAAGTTTTTTCTTTAAATCGTGGAGAAATCCACATTGTGTCGGATTTACAGCATTTAAGAAGAGAGTATACATTGTCCATACAAAAAGCACTAACGGTTATAAACGGTTAACCCATAAATGTTATGATTATGATGATTTTTTTGTGTTTTCAACTGAATAATAATAACAAACGCAAAACTAAAAAAACGACATCAGACTTAATTGAAATAGGACCACACGGAAAACACCTTTCAAATCATAATAAAAACATCAAAATCGTCGTCGAAAGTTATGAAGTAACAGGCAATAAAAATACAGACGTATTGAGAACCTCTTCTTTTTTAAGTCGGTTTAATCTAGCCTAGTACGGCTTTTTTTTGAGTTTTTGTAATGTATGTTGTAGATAAAGCCACCTCAAGTGACGAGTATTTGCGTTTTAATTATGGCGAAGAAAAGTAGTTCTATTTAAAATACAAAACATACATACATTTAAAAAAAAGAGTGTGCTCTAGATCACAAGACTGAAGTTAAATTTCTTTAGCTCCATCTATCGGCCACTATAACTTTGTTTTTATTTTGTTTAATGTTAAAAATTAAATTGCTATTTTACCGGGCACACCAACATAATAATACAATTTTTTTTTAACAACTTTCGTTAGCCTCGTAACGCATTCACCAGCCCACACCCCAAAACAAAGGTGCATAAAGTAATTTTACTTCAAAAAAAAAAATGCAAACTTAATTATCTATTCAACTGATTGACACTCAAATCAAAAGGTTTTGTTAATATTTAGAGGGTGCAAATCATTTTCCTCGGAAACGCTTAGATATACTTAAATTCACTGACGGGTTCTATTGTCTCTATCACACGTGCAGATATCAGAGCGACGACAATAACATTTTCAAATACCAGGACGGTCCTCTTAATGGGATGCTGATACGAAGAACGATTGCACGGTATTGCACAGAGAGTGGGCGGCGACACGCAAGTATCTCGGGCCATGCAAATGTTTGGTGTACACAACAACTTGGCCGATAGTGCATTTGGAATCCTGTTTGATTTGTGTGGGCATTGTTGGCCCTTTGTGAGTGGTAGTTAATAAAATGTCTGTATATTTGTATTTTTGTTTATTTTTATTGAAAATATGTACTTTTAACGTACGAATTTTCAACAGAGGCGGCATTAACAGAGTTTTATCTCAAGAATGAAAAAAAAAAAGGAACGTTAAGTTTTAGAAGCATAAATAAATCAATAAATATTTGTAGACATTTCACACAGTACCATTTAGCTCCCAACTAAGTAAAGTAAACTATGGAAGTCAAATACAATACTTAGATACTTTTGTTTGTAAATTCATACTTAGAATATAATATACCATCCACACACAGAACACAAATGTATGTCCTGGATGGATATCGAACCCACAACCTACAGTTCACAAGGCAGGGTTACTACCGTGAGCTATCAGGCCAGTAATTATTTTAATAATAGTATAATGCCTTTTTATACTACTTTTTACTGTATTATTAATCATTAGCACATTATTTAAACTTATCTTCCTTATTTTAAAAGTCGGTCACATAGTATTAGAGTTCATATATAGGTAGGTAAGTGAAAGATATTTGACGCAAACACAATTTCACGTTTCGGAAGGAGTACTCTAAGCCCATGCCGATGGCGACGACTACGAGTGCTATATGCTAGTACTAAAATTCAAGCTTGGGGCTTGTTATACCGCTAATGCGCGCACATCGGGAAAATCGCTTGCACTGAATAGTATGGCCCATCTACAGTGGTCATATATTTTTTTCATACTTTGCTATATTTTACTGTAACGAAACAATTGTTTCGATGGATAGAAAAAAAAAAAAAACAAAAAGTAAGACTGTTGTGTAGACCTACTATTATATTGATCATCAGCAACGCAACGTAGCATGCTTTTCATTAATAGTGTGCTTGCATTTATAATAATAATAAAAATATACCCTAATGATCACATTCATAGATCCTGGAACTTAATTAGGATTTCCTGTGTCTAGGGAACCAAGAACTACGAGGAACATGGACCCACAACACCTGGGTACTATCCCTGAGAGGCTGGACTCAGAACATTTGCTTTTTTGTTTTTCTTTTTCTGTGCACAAATACTTTTCTTACCGCGGGAATTAAACTCACCGCCTTCGAGCAACGAGCTGACTTACTCAACTACCATACTACAGACGCTGTATTAGTTTTTTTTTTTTTTTTTTTTTTTTTTTAATAACCCCCAACGATCACATACATAGATCCTGGACCCTAACTAGGATTCCCTGTGTCTAGGGACCCAGGAACTACGAGGACCATGGTCCCACAACACCCAGACTCAGAACAAGTATTTGCACTTTTTTTTCTGTGTACAAATACTTGTCCTGCCACGGGAATCGAACCCGCCACCTCTGGGATATGAGCCGACCTGCTCAACCACCACACCACAGAGGCTGTCAAAGTTCAAAGTGCAAAACAAGATTTAGCTTGATTTAACCGAAATTTCCTGATAATTATCATATATAATTGTCAAAACAATCATGGCTTTCTTCTCTCTCTCTCTCTCTCTCTCTCTTTCTCTCCCTCTCTCTCTGTTTATGAATCTCTTCGAGCATATACCAATGAAAAATGATTGGTAAAACGTGTATTTTTTTCAGATACTGCCTTGCACTCTCGTTTACACGCGCAAGCGCAACACAAACGAAACACACGAAACACAACCCTAAAATGACAGCATCAGTTTGCAGTATACCACTGAAACCACTGTAGATGCAACCAGGGCCATGACGCCCGCAGACGTGCTTGACATTACGTCGAAAACATTGCCGATTCCTGCTTCATGTTTACTGCGAACGGTCGAGCCTGTGCCATCGGTGCTTCGGGTGAAATTTATAGAGCAACGGCCAATCTGTGGGTTGAATGTTTGGTAATAACGAACTAGGCCATTGTGTATAAATGCAGACACTGTGTTTGTAAAATCTAATGGTTTTGATCAAACAAAGCTCAAAACATGTTTGAAATAAATAGATAAGTTTGATACAGGGTTCTGTATTGTCATTCTGAAGTTTACAATAATTAAAAAATGCGACCTTATCAATAAACCTATACAATATATATAAAGCAATCTCTTCCAAGCAACCTTTAAGATGGGGAAAATCTAACGAAATGGTAAAAAATTTCGTGTACATAATCGACTAGTTTGTACTTAGGGCAATTATACATGTAATAGTTTGAGATTAATTACAATATAAAACACTTTATTAAAACCAATAATAAACATGTAACAATGTGGAGTGAACGACTAGCTCGTTACTTATAACAGTTAAAATGAAACGGCTATTTAGGAGTCAGGTAGAAAAAAATAGACATGTTTTCGTTGAATCGTTGAATGCAGTGCCACGTAGCGGGGGCGAAGAGAAGGAGGTTTTCCGATGGAAAGTGATATAAAGTTGGAATGGGAGTGATAAAGAAAACCAAATCGAGCCATCCAATAGTGGGGAGTGGAAGGGTTGAACAGTTTTGTTATAAAAAAGGGACAGGATATGAGTATTCCAGCAAAGACGTATTGGAAGCCTTGCCTTGACTTAGAACGAAATTTCCTATGTCCTATTACATTGCGGTTTTTTTTAAGTTTCTCTATATAATCCTTTCAATTAGCAAGTAAACTAAAGTCTAAAGTCGTGCTGTATATTGCTTTACGCAATACAGATATTTCTTAATCTTAAGTTACTCAACATGCAATAAAACTGCATTACAAAATCTAAATATATATAGCTCAGGGGTGACTGACTGGCTGACTGACTTACATAGTGATCTATCAACGCACACTCAAAACCACTGGACGGATCGGGCTGAAAATTAGCTTGCAGGTAGATGTTATGACGCAGGCATCTGCTAAGAAAGGATTGTTCAAAATTCCACCCTTAAGAGGGTGAAATGGGTGGTTGAATTATTTTCTCATAGGCCACGCCGCGGGCGAAGCTGCGGGCAGAAGCTCGTATGTACATATATTACAATCACCAAGAAAAAACCATATCGTGTCTCAAAAAACAGCATGCATATGAAATACTCCGTTTTCGATACCTCGTTAGTTGACTTCCCCAAAGGAATACATCAGGCGGCAGGAAGCTGCTCCGAAGACCTGCTGACAACGCGCTAACGGGAGCACGCAGATTTGCAGGTGAACTACACGCCGATAGAAAAGTGTTATCTTTATATTCCTTAAATTAAATTTTTGTGCTTTTTTATTATTATGCAGCTTTACCACAGACTCCTGGGTCCGTGCTCTTATTTAATATACTACTCACATATTTGTTAGTTGTGTTATTGTTATAATTTTTTAACAAAATCAGTACAGGAGGTATTTATATATACATTTTTCTCCTTTTTTCTTAAATATTTGGACACTATATAAATATCGGGAATATTAAGTATTTTATTTCTATTTGCGTAAACACGATGAGCAGACAACTCCCGTAATATTTATGCTTAAATCATTTATTTAACGTCTCGTTTTGATTTATGTTGTGTTGACTATAGACTATTTTAGAGTGGCTAATCACTTACTGCTAACGTTCAGGGGAGTGATCACGAAACATTGATTGCAATGAAATAGGAGAAATTTCATTCCTAATTTATAAAATTCCATAGTAACAATACACGTAAGCTGCGCATTGAAACTGTCAAATCCATACCAAATTGGTTTCTATTGGTTGCTTTCAAGTTACATAATCGCCATATAGCTAAGTGTCAAATACGTCTATGTAATGTAATGTTAATTTACCTGATAGGATCAAAGAGAATGATATAATATTACAAGAGAATAGGTAATTATATGATGATTTCATTCTCAAAACGATTACTAAAATTTTAATCACATACCATTTGACTGGCCCGATAGCTCAGTTAGTAGTAACCCTGCCTTCTGAACTGTGGGTTGTGGGTTAGATTCCCACCCAGGACAAACATTTGTGTGATGAACATAGGTGTTTGTTCTGTGTCTGGGTGTTATATCGTATTATAAATATATACAATATTTACAAACACTACTTTACAAAGTATTTAAGTATTGTATCAGTTATCTGGTTCCCATAATACGAGCTTTGCTTAGTTTGGGGCTAGATGGCGTTGTGTGAGATGTCCGAACATATTATTATTATTATTATTATTATTTCATCAGCCTTACGGCTCTTCTCTGTTGAACGTAGGCTTCCCCCATAAAACCACCTTTGACCCTTTTTATAGATCTACAATTACTAGGCAGAAGTTATTGTTAGTTGAAGTATTGTTGTTATTGTACTGAAGAGAATGCCACTGCCGGAACGGAAGTTAAGAGAAAGATATAAGTTAGTGAAAATAGAAAGAGAGAAAATTACGTTTCGTATTTTACTGTAGGGGCAAGAGAGGCGGTTTGTACTGGTTCACCATTGTCAACAAACCAAAGTTTAAAGTGTTATTTTGTTGGTGTCATAAAATGTAAATTTACAATTTTCAAGGCGATATTAACATTGAACAAAGCATAAACAAAGTTATACCAGCCTGAACAAAGCATAAAAAGTTTTACTTCATTCATGTTGTCTAAAGCACACTCTTTTTTTATTTCTTTTTTGTTTCACTTTTGCTCACATCTGTATCAAGTTCCACCGACGTATTTAATGGCGGGAAGTGGACACAAATTGAAATGGGTCCGTCAATCGGACGGACGTCTCCGCCAGTCTTGGCCAGTGAAAGTGAGATATTATCTACGCGGTTGCTCCATCTAGAATTATGATGTCGTTGGATACGCTTAATTTGTAATTAGTGCGCGTTGCGTCTTAAAGTGGCGATGTGAGAATTTCTAGTCGTTTTAATTCAGGTTAGCAGTTAGTATAGATCAAGTGTTAGTTGGATGACCTTACGAGACAAAAAGTAAAATGTGGACCTCACAAAGATCATGGCTTTTTAAATTTCACCAACTATTAAAAAGTTAATAAAGGGATAAAAACTGCAACACATTAATTGGTATGCATTTATTACTGAAACATTTAAATAAGGAAACGATACTGTTATCCTAAAGCACTTTATATCCTCATTCCATATTCCACGAAATTCACAATTGATCTTACTTTCTCTATCGATATTTCCTCAATCTTAAAATAAAAGTCAAATTAAATACAGAAATAGTATAATCATATCTTAAAGTCTATTTGAGTTCCTTTATTGTTATGTTTACTTTTACTAATGGTTGAAATCAATTGGATAATACAAAGTTTGCTTTTACCGCTGGTTAAAGACCATGCTGGAGCTAATGTTAAGTTTATATAAAATTAAAATAAAAAAAACACTTATCTGCTGCAAACGTTTCTTTAATTTACTGATCGGTGAAGTTGCTATTACAAACGTAATTATAAGTTTGCGGTACTTCACTGCGGAACATACAAATTTATTTTAATGCTCGTCTCTCCTTACTTTACTTTTAGTCTCCACCTTAGGAAATATATTCCGGCTGCTTCAATTAGTAAAAAGTTAATTTCCAAAGTACCACCATCAACCATTTCGCCTTATAACTCGGTCGCTGCTCAATACCTTTTCCCAAAAAAGTTACAATATTGTTTGATTTGCACGCTTACTGATACTTTTTAATCTTGCTGAATGGGCACATAACAGAAAGAAGCATTCGTAAAAAAATATTGACAATTACTAATTTTGCTGAGTGACAAATAAAAGACGAGAAGCACTCGTAAAACACTTATTGACATTTTTTAATCTTGCTGAATGACACATAACGGAAGAGAAGCACTCGTAAAACACATATTGACATTTTTTAACTCTTGCTGATTGATACATAAGGGAAAAAAAGCATTTGTAAAAAGTTATTGACACTTTTCAATCTTGCTGAATGACACATAATGGAAGAGAAGCACTCGTAAAATAAGTATGCGAATTTAATTTGTATTTTAAATCAAATAAACTGGCAAAGGAAGAAAATAGACGTTCATTGATACTAGATACTACTCCATGTTACGTTACTACGCACCTGTCCCGGAGAGGCATAAATAATTTCATCTTTATGTAGATTTATGGCCTGCCCGTTCTACCGTTGTCTGCATGTCTGTCCGTCTGAACACTTGATTTAGATGTCCTACAAGTTTCCTTTAGCATTTCTGTAGCACGATAAAATACTTACTGTTATCATAGTTTCTACATACGATTTTAGCTCTGACTAGATGAAACCTTGAAGCGATATGATTGCATTGCGTTTTCCTGTTGAAATCCTTAATACTTATTTAAAGTTTTAGTTTTTAATTATTTTAAGGTCTATATCTAGTTTAGTTTTGTATTAACGATTATGAGAAACCTTTTGCACAAACTAAAAAAAAGAATAATTACGGTATGAAATGTAACTATGCCCATAAATTTGGTGCAATAAATTTAACGTGAAAGCAAGACAAACAAACAAATAAATATACAAACAGATTATGTTTCGCTTTTATTTATTACGGATATTCATTTATTTCTGTACGTTTTCTTAACCGATAAAAAGGGAGGATTTAAAATAACTAACTATTTAATAGAAATTATATCATATATATATATATATCTGGAAGAGATCACTGTCAGCGATAAGACCGCCCACTGTAAACACTAGTTTATAAGGTTTTCTTGATACTTTTATATTTCTTTAGTGGAACAATAAAGAGTTCTCTATCTCTATCATTCAGGTATTCAATGTGAAAATAAATGCTAGATTACTCCCTTATTTGAGGTGTTTTATATTACATATAAGTACCTATCATTATTTTATGACAATTTGGAGACAGCGGGTAAAATGTTAATTTGTACCTTACATCATGATCATGCCATCAGTAGATACAAAGCTCTGGGATGCATGGCTACTTCAGTTTGATATCACAGGATCCATTTAAATCCCCAATAACGTGAATTTGAATCTTATAAGTAGGGTAATTTAGGCACCACCAAAATTATAACTATTCGCACAAATGTTGCAAGCAAATTAATTATGCAAACATGAAGAAATAACATTTTTATAATTCATGTACAATTAGGATCTTAAATACGGTTATGCGAAATTTACAACCTATTATCGACACTATTTATACTATTATCTAGTCTTAATGTACCAACTTACGCATCTAAGGTTGTGTGCTTGTTGATAGCTTTAGCGAAAGGGTAAATAAAAATTTTATATTAATAATAAACCCTTTGCTCGTTTATGAAAAAATAAATTATTAGAATAGTTCATTGGTTTACACTGTACACATTAATTATACAATCAAAAACTACATATTTAGAAAAAAAAATAACAATGTCATCATGAGTAAGTTCATTTCTCGAGATCATTTCTGTCATACACTTTCAAGATGAGAAGTTAGTGAGAGTACTCTCTGATGTTGATCCGCTGTGCTAAACACTGGGCACTTCAAACAACAGATAAATAGAGTTTTAATAGGTAAGCAATGCATCGGCAGCGCCCCTAATGTTGCAGGTGTTTGTAGGCGCTGGTAACTTCCTATCATCAGGTGGGACGTCAGTTTATTCGTCTGTCATGTCATATAAACTGTTCAAAATATCTGTTGATTAATAATTACGGATACTATATTTCAAGTTTTGTTTAAGACGCCAATCTTTCTCATGCATCATCATCATCAGCCTGAAGAAGCTCTTCTTCCCATAGAGCGCCACTTTTTTGGGCTGCTGGCGCCCGCATCCGTCTGCTTCCCGCAGTTCTACCCATGCCCATGCCATGTCATCGGTCTCCTTAGTGGGGCGCCGGCCTTTGCTGTGTCTTTAGGTTCGTAGTCACCATTCAAGAAGGGGAGAACTAAAATGTGCACCGTGCATTTGTCCGGGACTTAGGAGTGATTATTGCTCATCATTTTTATTTTTTCATTTCCACAGACACCTGGATCCGTGCTTTATGTTAAATTATTCTTATACTTATAAATTTAGCTAATTATTAACATGAACATATACAATAAAATGTATATTATTGCTCATCTCATCCAATAAAGGTTGTGTAACGTACTCTGTTATTCTCTACCAAACGAACAACAACCTAAAAACCGATGAAAAACGCACTTATTATCTAGTAAATAGCAACTAAACCAAAATATATTGGTGCTCGTTTGTGAGTACCTAGGATTTGATTATAATGCGTATTAATTTGGTACCAGGTGAAAAACATTTACAAAGATGTCTTTACTTTGGCATCACGAGTTATAAGAACAGCCAAAGCAGCAAGTTTCTTAAAAAATATTGAACTCAATCTCCCAATCTAGTATTGTCTTTATTTTCAGTTCATCTAATGCATTCTGGTCTTAATAGAGTATTTATATTCACTAGCTAGCAAGTTTCGTGTTTCTCAATTCAATAAACCAGCACCCTTCTAAGAAGTTGTCCCATTTGTCCAGTTCAATCACAGCAACACGCCGAAACGACTATAGCATCCACTCTTAAACACTCCAATAAAATACATAATGTCCATTTACATGTATAATTAATATGTAAGTAGTTTTCTTTTATGACTGATCTAGGAAAAGTAGATACGTCAAATAGGTTACCTATAGGTTCATTAGATTAACTGTATAAAGACTTTATCCCCTCTTACTATAAAAATGATCTATCAATGAATGGTCCCATTATTGGCAAGAAAATACAGATGTTTAGAATTTAACTCTTATTTATGTGGAGGCGGCGGGTTCAATTCCCGCGGCAGTACAAGTATTTGTGCACAGAAAAAAAAAGCGCAAATACTTGTTATGAGTCTGGGTGTTGTTCATGGTTCTCGTAGTTCTTGGGGGGACCCAGACACAGGGTATCCTAGTTAGGGTCCAGGATCTATGTATGTGATCGTTGGGCGTTATTATTATTATATTGCTTTACAATTCAATGACAGATGACGCAGACTTATTGAAGTAAAAGTTCTTTACGCACGCTTGATTTGAGGAGTAAGCTGAAGAATGCGTACGAGAGAAATTGATCTAGCGTGACGAAAAGGAGTTAAGGTGAAGATATAAGTTAGTGAAGATCTAAAATGAGAGAGTTACGTTTTGTATAGAAATTTTACTTCAGTCATGTGATCTAAAGCACACTCATTTTTTTATTAGAAAAATGGTTCTATCTATTGAAGAAAGTATATCGGATGTATAAGTATAAACGATAATAATAATAACGCCCAACGATTACATACATAGATCCTGGACCCTAACTAAGATTCCCTGTGTCTAGGGACCCAGGAACTACGAGGACCATGGTCCCACAACACCCAGACTCAGAAAAAGTATTTGCGCTTTTTTCTGTGCCTAAATATTTGTCCTGCTATGGAAATCGAACCCGCCGCCTCCGGGTTATGAGCCTACCTGCTCAACCACCACTCCACAGAGGCTGACTGTGTAATAATGATAAAGTATGATTGCGTCATCATTTTCCATCAGGTAAGACAGTAATCAAATGCTTTATCTAACAACAATAAAAAAGTAAATATTATGGTTTATAGTAGTATCGCGCGTCCTTAGCTTAATGAATAGACTATTATTTTATGTAAAAGAAAAGTTTGAATCCCGTCCGTGATTCACATTTTTTCTTTATATAAAAATGTATCTTACAAAAATATTTTTTGCAATAGTGAACTGTGTGTGTGAATATTTTTTGCAATAGTGAGCCTTGCTGAACATTCTACTACTGTTGTTATAATTTTCTGCCTACTTTCATAATGACTATGGCAGGTTAGAAAGATTTAAGTAAAACGTTATACAAACAATTGTAGCTTTTTAAAATTACGTTGACTATCCATATCATTCAAAATGCTAATTAAATTTGAATTTTCAAGTGCAAGCACGTTTGATTCAATTTTGAATTGTGATTATCTCAATTATATGTAACCGTGCAAACAAAATCTAACTGCATAAACGCAGTAATTACAATTTCTTAAACCCGTAATAGTTTCGTAAACAACCATTAAAAGCATGCAACTTACAATCACACAATCTGGACAGAAAACAGAGCGTTCGTTGTACAGTTTAGCAGCGAGAGGGCGCGCGTGCGCAGGTCAGGCCAAGGCGTGCAAAAATTACTCGTTGTGGCGCCTCAGCGAAATGTAAATTAGCGGGAATAGGTCGTGGTTCAGAGGTAGAGTTACAGGTGCTATACGTACTGGTAACAGTTCGCTCTCGGACTATGTACGGTAAGTAGAGCATTAACGGGAATTAGCTAAACAAATTGGTGATTTTCACTTCAATTTATTTTATATTTTATTTAGATGTCATTTGTAATTACTACAACTTTTATGGCCATTATTCGAAGTATATCACAAGATAATTATTATCGTTTGGATAATATTTTCTCCAATAATCTGTAAAACGTGCCCGACAATTGAATAAAATAATTGTCTATAGTTTCAAATGATAATTTACAAAAATCTATAAAAAAAAGACAAATAATGAACGTATTTATGTGCCCCTTTAACTATAGATACGTAAGTAATAAGTGAAGCGTTACTTAATTAGCTTAGGGGGTAAATGCAGATACGTCGTACATATTACTAAAAAAACCCTCTTCCAGAAAAAAACTAAACTAAAATGTATTGCAGTAAGCAGTAAGTCTAGCAGTAAGCAGATGCTGGTGGAGAAGGGAATAGTCATCACATGGTATACACCATCGGCTATTTAACTTTATCAATCAATTTGCTAAACAAAGCAAACCTGAAACCCTTAGCACGCCTCCTCTAACTGACAGTTACGAAAGAATGGCACGCGCTCCAAACAGAAGTGTCTGTTGCCCGAAGCTGGTCGTGACGAGCCTCCGAGCGAGCCCGTAATCTACCCGTTGCGTACACTTAGCGACTCTTTATAGACCTTTTAAGGCAGAAAATTTTAGATCATCATCGACACGCTTATAATTAAGATTGTTAGAGATAGACCGTTCGTGAGGTATGTGGGTGGTTCCGCTTCCGACATGGTGGTCTGTTTTGGGCGCTGGTACCCTCTTAATGAGATTAATGGTAATCTGAATAATCAAGTGAAGGAATGTGTGTTGACATCTATCAACACACATTGAGAATAAAGGTCAAATTAGAAATCGTGGCAACCCCACAGAAGCTATAAAAAAGTTGAAGTTTAAGGTCTTAAAAAAGAATTCTTAAAGAAGCACTGAGACTTTTTTCGTTTCAGTGTTTTTTTTAAGATGTTCTGTGCATTGGTGCTCCGAAAATCGTTGCTTTTATGGTAAACTTAATTGATCAACAGCAAACAGCATAATATGTATATCTAAATAAAATATAGGTCTAAAGTCAAGCACAAGTTATCTATAATTTGGCTCCGAACTATCACAGAGCTAGTTGGGGCCGTTAGTTTGTTGCAGTGGCAACGTGTGTGGCATCTGCAGATACTTTGAATAATATACGTCTCTGGACGCTCCTCATATCTCAACGGGGAAGTACTTTGCATGCGGCTACTACCTATCTTTTGGAACAATCTGGAAACGGGAGCATAGCACTTTAAGACATCTTATGCAAACT
This sequence comes from Ennomos fuscantarius, assembly GCA_905220475.3. NCBI lineage: Eukaryota > Metazoa > Arthropoda > Insecta > Lepidoptera > Geometridae > Ennomos > Ennomos fuscantarius. The sequence continues at coordinate 8,739,202 of HG992039.1, forward strand.
GTGGCATTCAAGCAATTTTCAACTTTGATTAAAAATAGAGTAGTGTTGATTTCCTTTGCGGTTGCTGTGAACTTGAAACAGATTGATTAAGGAAAGTTGGTAGCAAACGCATCATTTATCGTAAATTCGTAATTATTGATGGTGAGTCTCGAAGAGAATCTCTGCAAAGTTTAATGTCACATATTAAATGTACGCTTGTTTGCCATCGGTGAATGCGAAGGTGTTTACATTAACGACACGTTATTACAGGTTGTATAATTTATGCTGTAGAAAAAAACGAAAATTCATAAATTATAACTCAATTCGATGAAGTTTCATGCAAATTGAATTCAGGTATTCAGATCGTGAGATTTAAAAAAAGATTTTTTTATTTCGCTTCTTCATTTACGTGCAGATTATAACAAATATGAACCTATAAGAAAAGTACTTTGTGTAAATATTGCACAAGAAATAACATTGTTCTAATGTATCAAATTTTAACAACCGCTACATTTTTCATAGCTTTAACAGTTCGCGCCTTTTTAAATTGCAGACTGAGCTCTTTTTACATTAAAAAAACGTTTTTGTCCGCACCCAATTTTGTTATTAATATTTCCGTACAACATTAATTTCTTCAAATATATCATGGGTTATTTTTGAACTACCTACGATTAAATCATTTTTATCCACGGTGAAATGTACGCAAACGCAAAACCATTTACTTCACTTGTGTGGTCTAAAGCACACTCGTTTTATTTTATTTTATTAGTAAATAAAATGTGGTAGATTTGTGTAACATCCTGTATTCAGTGACAGGGGTGCCTCAGCAATCGTAACAACACATCAGCATTAGCGCGCGAGGTGTCGCTTCGCCTGACCCTGCCTAATGAAGCGATGGCGCTGTGGTGACATCTGCCTCCGCGATCTTTGCTCAGGCGTTTAGCTAAGCTTAAAGTCAATTGCTTCTAAACCTTTTTACTTGAATTTGAAGTGAAATACTTGACTTGGGGTGTAAGGAGGCGAACCGATATTGAAAGTTGTTGGTAAATGTGGATCTCCATTGTAAACATAACAACGTTAAAAATTTGTATTATTATGTGGGTATGTCCGGTAAAACGACAATTTACAATTATTGTCAAGATGGCGACATTAATATTAAACAAAGCAAAAACAAACTTATACGGGCCAATAGATGGAGCTAAACTAAAGAAGTGTTATAACTTCAGTCGTGTCTAAAGAACAATTGTTTTTTTTTTAAACAAAGATCCGTTTTTATAAGTATTAATCATTGATTTTCTTTGGGACTTTTTAGTTTATTTTAAATTATGAATAACACGTACAGAAAATGGTGGGTCAGTAAAAATGATGTCAGATATTGCAATAGCATATTAGCTCTTCCATTATCAAATAAAGCCATACTGTTATAAAGGCTCGTAGCAATAAGCCTAAAATTATAGCAAATATTATGATTTTTTATAGGCGATGTGGTCGCTCGGCCACTAAAGCCATTAAATAAATTTTAAATAATTGAAAGATTCAATTTATTAACTCGAATTTTTTGAGTATTCTAGTTCTATTTATATTGGTAAGTATTGATATTTTAGATATCAGATCCTTGAATAATATTATACATTTAATTTCTTATTTGTGATTACATGAATATTCCAAATTGAAGGTAGAAGCGAATAAATCTAATGCGGTTTATTTTCAATCGTATAGCAGAGGTCAAGCCAATAAGACACTACTGATGCATTCAACGAGAGAAAATTTGAACAAAGAATTTTTTTGATTAAATAAATTTGTTAATTTGACAGTTATGCAACAAAGTATGTTTTAGTTGACCTATGAAACTATGAGAGGAACAAAATGACTAAAACACAAAAAACTCAATAAAGGCAAATTGTATCGTCATTTGTAAGCGAAAATATTTATATACTAACAACATAAATACAATAATATAATAATAACAATTTTTCCGCAGTAAACATATTTGATAAAAATATGGCGGCTCACTGTTTACGTGTCTCTGAAACGCTTTATTTTTCTTCTCTATGGGGTAAATTTTCAAAAACTCTTTCTTTTACCTTCTCTTTGCCATAAAGGACTCAGTCAATCAGTACCAAGGCTTTTATAGATTGTTTAAGTAAAACTTCTTTACGCACGCTTGACTTTGGGGAGTAAGCTGGTGAATGCTGGACGAGAGAGCTCCGGAAATTGATCGGGCGAAGCGAACGGAAGTTGAGAGGGAGAAAGTCTAGTGAACATAGAAAGAGAGAAAATTATCAATCGTGTGGTCTAAAGCACACTCGTTTTTGTTTTACTCATGTTGTTAAACCTCAATACATGAAAACCATAAACAAGTCAATTTACACAACTACAGTTTAGCCTTAAACCATACAAATTAGAGTACTGTGCGCGAGAATAGGCTGTTTAGGCCACTTGGCATTCTATTTTGGCCGCGCGGTGCTATTGACACCATGTTGGTCTAGCCACTGGCTGGCCGGGCCCATTAGGTATCACTTCCTTAACAAAAGAGGCTTGGTGCCTCCCATTCCAACAATTGTATGAGCTATTTACCTTATCTGTAGTGTACCGCAATCAAAACAGCTTCCAATGCCGAGAGCGGTCGAACGGTTTTGATATTTAATCGCTTCTAATTGCTGTTTTTTTACATTCTGGAAAAACAATATTAAATAATACAGTAATATTAAATGATATTATTATAATATATAAAATTAAAAAAAAATAAAATAATATATTTCGTATTTACATATTATTTTTTTGATATTAATGATAATTGTTCATACTCACATTCCCATGCTTGGACGCAGGCCTTTTCTCATGAAGAGAGATATATATGGTCTACGGGCCGTGGAGTAATAGTTGATCTCGTTTTACTCTATGTTTTACGCTACAATTGGAGTATAACAGAAGAAGACTATTGACTCCATCGCTTGTGCTACGACTGCTGGGCAAATGTGGATTGGTGGGCAACACAGCCAAGTACTCCAATATAATTCTTAAAAATGATGGTTTCACTATGTTTTCCTACACCCGTCTAAAAAGCCGAGTGTGTGTGTCTGAAATCTCACAAATGTAAACATGTATTTAGTATCAGATTATTATAAAAATAATGTACTAAGTAAGTACAAATAGATTGAAAAAGTCTACAGAAAACTTCGCTATGGTATATGTCTATCTCTTATGGATATCCCACAATAATTTTTTTTGTCATTTACTTCTTACTACAAATAATGGCTAATTTTCGAAGCGATTTTAATCAATACAGCATTAATACTTATCTGATTAAATACCTTAAATACATTGTTGATTTAATATATATCTATATGGCCCTTTACAGCATATGATTTAAATGAAGATATTACAGATTTAAAAATTGCGGGACGTAGCGTTTGCGGCGGTTTCGGCCGGCCGGGGCGGGAGCGTGCCTATAAATAGCGCGTCCGTTCAGTGAATGACATAGGCTATATATTTTATACCCGTGCAAAGCCGGAGCGGGCCGCTAGTAAAAGATAATTCCGAATGAGTATCAAAATGTCTAGGTCACAGTACAGGGCAGGTAGAGTGCAGAACCACAAGTAAGCACGTTATAACAGCTATAGGGGACGCGTGATGTGACCATACTGGGTGTGCTGATAGTACGAGCCATTCCGGGCCGGTACTGTTTTGGTTGCAGTAAATCATTGCCAACTGTTTTTAGTCATTGTGATTATCGGGGATGTTTTAAGGCCTATCACGCACATTTGAGAATTCGTCTTGTACAATATACTAACTCTTTATTGCATACCACATGCTTAATTAATTTTACTTAATAACTTATAGTAGGTTATACAATGGGCGGCCTTATCACTAAAAGCGATTTCTTCCAGGCAACCTTTGGATGGATAGTATTTGACTATATATGGGAGTAGACGGTGGTGTACAAATGTGATCATAAAAATCATAAAACAAACATATTTTTTTATTAAAAACACAATAGAAACGAAAAGCGTACTTTTATATAATAGCGAACCTGTTGTAGAAATACTTAGGCCGTCATTTGGTAGTTATGTGCCTCTTATGATCGACGCTGTAACTCCTTATTTATCTCTCCCAATAATCATTATTAAAAAGTATAATCGCTTCTAATTTTTCCATTCGCTTTAGATCTTCTTAAAAACTCTAAATCCATTGTTCTTGTCGTTAGGCTGTTTCCTACTAAACCAATCCCGAATAATAACTAATAGAGTAATACAATCTACAGTTCAGAAAGCAGGGCTACTACCAACTGAGCTACCGTCCCAGTCAATGATGGTATAATAGCGAGCGTGGAAAAGAATAGACAAGGAATTAGGAAAACTATTGTTAAGTCACTAACATCTAGGTATGAAAGATTTAGGTGCCTACTTATTTAAAGGATATTGACCTTAGTTGCATTATAGTATATATATGTTTAGTTTTATTTTGGTTTAATAAAACTAAAATTAAATTAAAAACTATACATCAGCAAAACTTAATCTAAGAAGCCGCTACCAGTAGGCAACGTGCCCAAAATGCTGGTGGCATTACCCCGTTGAATGGCAATGCTTGGTCTTTGGGCTAAATAGAGACCAGCATTTTGGTCACGTGTTGCCTCGATCAGTCGTTTAAGTTTATGTCCGTGAATGTATGTAGCTCCTCCTTTTTATAACAGTATTCAAATATGGATATTTATCACATTCAAACGTATCTAAAAGATAAATGATTCATTTTAGCCAAAATCAATGTGTTTTTTCTTTCAAGTACCGCGTACTTAATGCTACAGTTTTTGAACAAAGTCAGAAGCGAAACCTTATTCAGTAATTTTGTAGGGTCGTATCGTTGTTGGCGGGCCTTATAGCTCCTAACATTCTTATTACTATATAGTATATTATATGAAATGAAATTAAATGATATTTATTTTCGGAAATAAAAATAGGTGACCACTCAACCATCGTAGCAATTTTAAGAAATTTAAAGCTACATTGAATATACATACTTATATAAACTTGGATTTATATGTTTCGATATTAAAACTTTGTACTTTTGGAACTTTAACAGTTTATAGATGTAGGTGAAACTTGACTCACATACATATGACAGTATTAATTGATACACTATTAGTGGTATAACATAATTCGTGTAGGTATAAATGTCTGAGCACTAACTCCTAACTAAGTTAACCTGTGTTTAGGATGTGAGGTCCCCCACATCTAAGTCCCCCACTCTAAGATATTATTTATTAGCGTGTAACCACTGCTAAATTTATAAGTGTAAGTACAATTGAGGCCATGAGAGCCAAATGGCCTATTTGCATTTTTTTTCAATTTTCATATTTTTATTGGAGTCTGCTCTAAATGGTAAAAGCTATAGCGCAATAAATAAATCCACCAATAAAAGGCTTCCAATAAATAGGGATTAAAATAGGATGAAAGAAGAAGTGAGAAAATGGATCCTCCCTTTTATTATAATGTACATAGAGTACAATACAATAAAGGTATTTAAAAATGCAGTTAGGCCACTTTGGCTCTCATGGCCTCAATTTCTCTAAATGTTTCTTACGATTTGTGAATATATTCTCTGTACTCATATTACTCTGTCTATATTCGCCTACTCTTTTTCAGTGATCTATAAATAGATCGAGTTCGGTCACGACGCTGAGCACCTCCAACCGTTTTGGATGCACCTTATGCCCATAAGTTGTAACTGATAAACTAAATAACGTACTAATCTGGTCTGATATTGCACCCGTTTTAAAATCTCGCCTTTTATAGGCATATGATAATGAGGCTGCTGGGAAGTTTAAGGATAAGAGTGAATCATAAAATGTACTGGTATGAGATTAGATTCTCCTCTCTTTACCGCAATGTGTTAATATCTAAGTACCAATATACTTAGTTTCATGCGGCTAAGTTTTTGTTTTTTTTTCGAAAACCTGTTATTTACGCAAGATGACTTAAATCAATAATAACGCCCAACGATCACATACATAGATTCTGACTCTAACTAGGATTCTTTGTGTTTAGGGACACAAGAACTACGAGGACCATGGTCTCACAACAAGTATTTACGCTTTAAATAAACCCTATATAGATATAAATAAAATTTACTCAAAGTCATTGTAAGTTTTATTTTTTTTTGCTAAGATAATGCGAGAGCAGTTAAGCATCAAGCATTCGTTTAATACCTATTATCTTCTCCAGCAGTCGTTGTCATGGTTTAATAATGAATGTTTGAAATGTTTTGAATAATACCAATTTTACTTCGATAATCACAAAAAAATATTAAATTATTTAATAAATTAAAATATTTATTACTCATCAGGATGATTCAGATTCAGATTTTTTATTGACCTCATAATAGTGGTTTGTTTATACATTTGGTACGTCAGTTACAATAAATAGTTAACGACTTTTAGAACCTTACACTATTCTATGTATCAAAGGTCCGTATTACAAAACGACGCTCAGTCATCGATCGATGCTCAAGCAGAGATTTCATTCACTAATTAATCACTTTATGAATGAAACCTCTGCTTGAGCACCGATCGATGACTGAGCATCGCTCTATAATAATAATAACCTAAAAGTCTTAACTATTTGATGTCGGATTGCAAAAAAATTGATAAACGAACAATAAAAAAACGAACCACTGTCGTACGTTTTGTAAAATAAATAACGGCTAAAACTGTCTATCGAATAACAGCCACGATATTTTTGTTTTTATTCAAAGCAGCTATACCGAACATAATAGCGAAAAATCCTATACGAGCTTAAGTTATAATAGCATATCTTAAATCTTTATTTAATTTAACATTTAGACCTCCTAACGACTGGGTATCATATACCGGACAATCTCACGATTGTCGCAGAGCCCGCCTGATAACAATGCAAGTTACATTTAGAAATAACGACATCTATCGAGATCCACGAGAACAATAATTTCTGCACCGTAATAAACTTTATCGATTCTCTTATTAAATTTTATATTTCTGTACATACACGACGTAGTTTGTGGTGGGTTGCGGTACGCTATCCCTAATACGTCAAAAAGTATTGCTTGTTAGAGTGTCGAAGCGTTGCTTAGCAAAAGATTTATGAATGAAAAATATGCACCCAACTCGTCTCGGCTTAACGGTGAACTATTTCCTGCGCTTTTCTTTATCATCCACCTTCAACAATCAAACCATGATCATGCCCTATACAGTGATAGACTTTGTATTTTAGGTATATAATATCAGTTTTCCTCGCTGTCAAACTGATCATCTACTAATACCTACTACTACTATTAAAATCATACCTACTAACAAAATATACTATGTATTATGTAAATATACTATATGCTTATACAATAATAATAATATAATAATCACAGCCTCTGCGGTGTGGTGGTAGAGTAAGTCAGCTTATAACCCAGAGGCGGCGGGTTTGATTCCTACCCTACTAGGACAAACATTTGTGTGATGAACTACGATATTCGTTCTGTGTCTGGGTGCTATATTTTGTATTATATGCATGTATTATTTCTAAGTATTCAGTTCTGACGGCAGTTGTAATATAATTTAGATTTAGCTGCATTTTTTTATCGCATTAATAATACTAATACAGTGCATCATCTGCAGTGCTATTATATTTAAATAGACGTTAGATGCATATTTTTTGTCTAGCCTTGAACTTTGCCTCCAATTCCACTACGGAAGAAACATTTATTAACCATGATAAATAAATGAACTCATTATTATAAGACTTCTGATTTAAGATAAAAATTTAGAGATAATAAAACACTGCTACGGTGATATATCTTTATTATGACAGCTTCTGTGGTGTGGTGCTTAAGCAGGTTGGCTCATAGCCCGGAGGCGGCGAGTTCTATTCCTGCGACAGGACATACTTGTCCTTGTGCAGAAAAAGGGCAAATTCTTGTTCTGAGTCTGTGTGTTGTGAGGCCATAGTCCTTGTAGTGCCTGGTGTTTTATAAAATAACGAGCTTCTGCCCGCAGCTTCGCCCGCGGCGCGGCTTATGGGAAAATAATTCAACCACCCATTTCACCCTTTTAAGGGTGGAATTTCGAAAAATCTATCTACCTGCATGCAAAATTTCAGGCCGATCCATCCAATGGTTTGGGCTGTGCGTTGATAGATCACTATGTCAGTCAGTCACCTTTGAGTTATATATTATAAAATAATGACTGTTATTAGGTAAACTACTACTTTATTGTTTTTAATATCCCGCCACCATCTTGACAAACATTAATGCCTTTACGCGCCCGTCGCGCCATCTATCCTGTTCTGCCTGATATACAACACCCGGGTCTCTAGATACAGGGAAACCTAAAAACCAAAAAAAACCAAATTGTTACATTGGTATATTTTTTCCATGAAACAGGGTGATATGACAGTGGCAACTATCAGTGACGATAAATATCAGTTAAATTTGTTTCCATGTAATTATACTATTAAATCTTCTGCGTTGTAATTCGCAAAAGAAATAACAATGATATATTTTACTGTCCAATATCCGGCACAATAATGGGTAGACATAAAGCAGTACGTCAATTTTTATTACGCATTAGTCAACATTACCTGAGATAATTTCTTGTAAGCGGTTTTGATTTGTTAATCCTGCTGATTGATCCAACAAATCGAAGTTTTATTACGCATGCTAAAAATAAACTAATAATTGTTTGCTAAAGCGTACAATAAAATAATACTTACTACCGCATTGTTCAAGTCTGTTTGACGATATTGATCAACCTTCAAAGAGTTTGGGTATTTAAGCATTGACTTAAATGTAATTCCCACGTCTGCTTATAGTGTATCTATATCAATTTAATAGCTTATGTCAAACTTAGCAATGTCATAAATTCTTATCAACCAACTTAAAAAAAGGAGGAGCTTATCAATTCCGTTGTATTTTTCTTCCTTTTTATGTTCGTTATTTCATAGCTCTAATATTTGTGAACTTTAACATATTCTGGTTTTATTTGAAACATTTTCAGAATCCTTCTTTTATCTCTTAGATCTCTTCTCAGATCCTCTATCCTCTTAAAAATGTCATCAAAACGAGACTAGTAGCATGGTTTTTAAATCAAAATGACTGGATAATTACTTAGATACCGTCCAAGTAGTTCTCAGCATTATCTGAATGAATGATTTATGATTCATTCATTCATTCAGTTCTCAGCATGAAAGGCAAATGAAGTCGGTACAACCACATTTCAAAAGGATTATTTTAATTATCATTACGTATAGTAATATTACGTATTTATGCGTATAGTAATATTGTTTGTGCTACGATTACTTGCAGATCTATGTGTATGATATCATCAAAAAAAAAAACACAGCAGAGTAACTTGTATACTCAATTCAGAAAAAAATATTGCACTTATTCGTTTTATTGCTTTCATTTTGCGACATTGCTGCGATAAGAGCAAAATATTGTGAAATTGGATTTACTATGTTTGCAGTTACTTTACTGCTTATATTGAATTCCTTTAGCTATTGCAAAAGTTATAATTTAAGAAGTAATTTTTATATATATCAATTCTGCATTTAGTTGTTGTTAGTTGTTAGTTAGTTGTTTTTACCGAATTGTGAACAGTCACTCTTATTTTCAGCAATCCCAAATGGCATGGAGAATAATGAAGTCGAAAAAATAATAAGCAGTTACGTAAAACCGCTATCAGGTAATATAATCTTAACAATACGTACTCATACAATTTTGATGGACCTTTGCTATAATCAGCTTAAAAAAATCTCAAACGGGAAGTTATGCCAAGTCAGAATTCACCATGAATACGGCTTCGAAAGACAAGAAGCATGCACGTCATGCATAAGAGTGAGTGAGACGGTAAATGGTAATGTACTTAAAAGATACGATATGATAATGGATAGTGGTGATTTCCTTATTGACATCTTGTTTCTTAAAACTTTTAATTAAGCATTTGCTGTGCTTACAATAGAGGCAGATGCTACAGTGCTCAAAGGCAATGGCTACCAAGAAAAACTTCAAAAATAAATAACACAATCATTACTACTATGTGAAATGCAAGTAGCAAAATTTTTACGTAACACACCCTAAATCTTTATAGATGTTGAAATCATTTCAAGTATCTGCGTACATTTTAATTTTTAATTAACCGTTTTACACTGGTACATTTCAATTAACAAGTTGTTAATTGGCCCCACTCTCATTATAATAAGTTACGAGCTTGTCAGTGTTATCAAATCAGATATTTTACGTAATGAAATATAATATATACTGAGTTGAAATGGGCAGTCTACATCACTTGTAAAACTGACAACCGATGAGGAAAAAAGGTTCTCGAGTAGTGAATATGAACTGGAAGGGCCAGCATAGGACGGCCCACTTGGTGGATGACGATCTGGTCAAAACCACAAGGAGCCTATAGATGCATAGATGCAAGAGGCAACCAGCCAAAATGGCGCACTGTAGGTATAGGTAGGCCTATGTCAACTAGTGGAATTCTTCTGTTTATGATGATGGTGATATACTGATAAATAATAATAATAATGCTGCTGAATATTCATTTGATATTTTTCTGATATGTGATGCTGAAGCACGCATAAACATGCAATGGCTTTGTTTGTATGAGGAAACTAGAACAACTTAAAACTGAAAAGATATATAAATATAGATAGATATATAAATAAATTTGTGTAGACATTTCACACAGCTCCATCTGGCCCTAAACTAACAAAGCAAAGCTTGTACTATGAAAACAGTTAACTGATAGAATATACTTTTTCGTCCCTTAGTCCAATCTTTGTATTTGATCAGTCATCTTCTGCCAGCCAATATGTCTGCAAGATTTCCTACACTACTAATTTACATAGGAATTTAATTATCATTTTCATTATTAATCTTTGGTATTTTTATGGTTTATTCTAGCAAAATTTCCTCATCACGAGCTAGAAGTTCAAATTGAGTTTCATGAATCAGCCCTGAGACAACCAAATACAAAGGGACGTCTATACGTTTACAAGCCACCAAAAGGACGCCATTGTATGTATTACTAGTATTTAATACCAAAAGTAATAGATATCCGATAGCTGTGTATATACGTAACTACAACTATTACACGGCTAACACTCGAATAACGAGACACGAGATATAGTCGAATAAACCGACTATATCTCGTGAGTGTTAGCCGTGTAATAGTTGTAGTTATGAGTACTACTCACGTCAGTTTGTATAATATTGTATATATACGCTAAATCATTATCAACCATCAATTGCTAGGCTAGCTTTAAGTTCCTTAAGAGCGCTGGATTAAGTAGTTGCTAATAGTTCTATATCTAACAGCTTTCTGAATTAGATCGTTGATCTGTCAAAAAAAGACATTGGAACACGTTTTATTTCAAACCATGGTAATCAAAAAAATTTGACTTTCCAATTCTATAACTTTTCAAATGGCTTATGTTGACAGCAATGTAAGTATTAATAAGCTCTTTTTTGCGAAATTCCTCACGTCTATCTACCTATGTATGTATAAAAAAATTGTTGCAGTTCGTAGCGGTTCAGAGAAAATAATGGGTGAGATCATAAAATACATGCTCAGCTTGTTCATATTTATATCTAAATTACATGTAGAACTTTATCTGGAATTTTATCTACACCCATTCCTAAAAATTTATCTAGAACTTAGTCTGTAGCATGTTCTAGAAATTCGTCTAGAAATGCATTTAGAAATTCATCTAAAACTATAGCTCTACATAATGCAGAACTTCATGTCAAACTTTATGCGCTTAATCATCATCTATAAATAAATTCACTTATATTTTTTTAAATAGTCTCATATTAAACCAGTTTTCATACAATTCGAAATAGAAAGAACTGTGTCACAACAAAAATTGTCTAATCTTTTAGCTAACCCCACAGCTCCTCCACCGCAAATATCACCTGAGCCAAAAATGCTGTCCACTTCAGCTGCACTCCACCATACTGTAACTTTAGTTCCCCAAGATAAGCGTAAGTTTTTTTAAATGAATGTGGGAAACTGGTTGAGGTCCGTGGTAATGAAAGGGTACGGGCTTGAAACAGCAAATTCCGGCTATATTTCTCCAACAATTTAATTAATTTTACACCGCAGACAAATCAAACTCACACCTCAATTCACTCACATCTTCCCTCTCTCACTCCGTTCACAAATTATTAAGCCTTTACATTTTATCCGTTCTTAAATTTCATAACATTCTCATATCGTATTTGCAATTTTAATCCTACATGAATATGCGACATTTAGTTAACATGTGGTGTTCCCGCTTTTGTTTCAAATTTGTCTTTTATATCAAAATTAATCTGTTTCACCCCCAAGGCGGCAATACAGCTGTAATTCAATAAACTAAAAATAATTTCATTAATCTTTACCTTATCATTTTCCTTTAGACAGGGCTGGGTTAGAGTTTAAAACTACCAAAGTGAACTCGGGGTAGATAAGCTATAGTAAGGAATGTAATTATAAAAGTGAATTGTAGACTGTTTATTTTATTTTGCACTTAAATATACTACCAAGAACAATATAGGATAAAAACTTTTTTCCTATAAATAAAGAGTTTTCGCGAAAAAACTTCGCGACGATACCATGGTGCACACTTGTAGATCTAGGCTGTAAAATGTATATATTTGGATTATTTAATAATAAAATATGTTCAAAATGTATTTAGTTCTAGAACATTCAGCACCAGTTCCAAGGACAGAAACAACAACAATAAGAAGACCCGTATATAAGGAAGATCTCGATAAAGCCATCGAAGACTTGGAAAAGAAATTGAGCCAAACCACCAGTAAGAGTAATTTGTTTGGCAATTGCAAAAAACAACTAAATTTTATTAATTATCAGTTCGTTCTCTGGTCTCAAAAAAATTAATATATTTCATAGATTTGTATGCGTATTCATATAAATTAGTTGCTATACAGAGCAAAGAATCTCAAAATATAATCAAATTCCACGACATTAACTCGCTTTCTTGTAAGCCTTAGTTTTCACAGCCTCTGTGGTGTGGTGGTTGAGCAGGTTGGCTCATAACACGCAGGTGGCGGGTTCGATTCCCGCGGCAGAACAAGTATTTATGCAAAGGAAAAGAAAGAGTAAATATTTTTAATATTAGTCTGGGGGTTGCGAAACCGTGGTCCTCGTAGTTCCTGGGTCCCTAGATTTAGGGATTCCTAGTTAGGGTCCAGGATCTATGTATGTGATCGTTGGGCATTATTATTGTTGTTTATTTTATGTTTTGTTTCTCTCTATCAAATTTAAAATCAGCAAAGATAAAACAAGAGAAACACTATATAGCTATTCCACTGTTGCATAGTGTTTATTAGTAAGGGGGTTGGTGTGTAAGATCCATATTTTAATCAAGATTAATAAAATATTTTTTTAAAAATTTTCTGCAATAAATTAATATTTTATACTTATAATTATTTATTTTATATTCTTTCCTCTTTTTGTCAATTTTAAAGAAGACAACGCTCTAGAAAACACAACTTTGTGCACTAACATTAGTCCAATATTATTATTAATAACATTATTGTTATATTATGATATATTATGTACGTATATCTACAGTGTTTTTGTATATGAAAACCACCGTCCATATATTACTGCGTTATTCCTTTCCGTGCAAGGTTGTCTGGAAGAGATCGCTCTGAGCGATAAGACCGCCCATTGTTACACTTTGGTTAAGTTTGTTCACTTTTTTAATTATTTAAGATGTGGTGTTTCAATAAAGAGTTTATCTATCTATCTATCTATCTATTATTTATATTTTCAGAGCAAACATCGGTACAAGCCTTTGAACAACAGGGTCAAATAGTTATATCTAACCCTGGTCCTGTGCATGTAAATAACAAAAACATCGACAAAATTATCGACCTCCTGAAAAAAGGTACATATATAGAATAGACAATCTATCTTATCTTCTTTGTAATCATAGTTATCTGCCTTTTTACACTGTTATTCACGTTACAAGAAACTGAAAAAAAAAAACAATGCAATAATGCGCAAGAATTTAAAATCTGAAGACTAAAGACTATTATAATAGTGATTAATCCAAACATATTTATTTTTTCAGGAATTCAATTTCAAAACCATGTCCTACCGCCATTTGATGAAAAAATGGAATGGGTGCAAGTAAAAATTCCAAAAACTAGATAAAATATCGTCAACATGTGTTGCATTAAATTATTATTTAGTCTAAGTAATAATTTTGCGATAGTTTCATTTTATTGTCATTTTAGTCTAATAATCCATTAAGTGTACTATAATAGTCCTATAGTCTAATAATCCCAGTCTAATAATCAATTAAATGTAGTCTTATAGTCCTAAGATTATTAAATAGATAATAATCGTTGTCGAATAACCCTAATCTTGCTGCGGCGCTATTTACTGGCTGATGAATATTTGCCAAAACCAATTAAGTCAAAACCTGCATTTCAAATATGCGTAAAATCGGTCAAGTGGTTGTCAAAATATGGTCGTTATGTCTGAGTTCAGGAACACAATTGGTGTAATAAATCATGTCTTAGTGGAGTGTGTCAGGACCCAGTCTGTGAGAGCACATATGAAATGAAATAAACTTTATTCCTGACGCACAATATCGCATAGGTAATATAAATACAAAGACAATAGAAACATAAATATACACAATCACACACAATAATATGCGATACTGCGCGATGTCAGGAATAGGTCCCGGCTCAGCATACAACTGAGGCTGCAAACAACAACCTCGGTTACTGATTTTCAGCCGGCACCCATTATATGCACCCATTATATGCTAGCACAGCTTGGGTTAAATTTTTCGGATGTTTTTCCACCGACAGCTTTTGCACTGAGTGGGGCTGCCAAAATACTTTTCATCATGATAAAAGACATATTTGGTTTACTGGCCTGATAGCTCCACTGGTAGTAGCCCTGCCTTCTGAACTGTGGGTTGTGGGTTTGATTCCCACCAAGAACACACGTTTGTGTGATGAACATCGAGGTTTTTCTGTATCTGGGTGTTATATTGTATACATTTACATACAAAAAAGTATATAAATATTATATCAGTTATCTAGTTCCCATAATACAAGCTTTGCTTAGTTTAAGGCTAGATGGCGCCGCATGAATTGTCCACTCATATTTAAAAAAAAAATGGTTGTAAATAATGAGCTGAAATAATAGCTATGCGACTATAGCTCCCTAAAATTATAGATTTAAAAACAGTAACACAACCTTTGTAAAAAAGTTTGTGGTCGCTAGATCTAATATTCGCAGAATTATAAGGTATAATAATAGACTTGTTTGTCCTGTACGAAAGTGAATTTGAAGGACACAAAATCGCATTAGTAGCTGTTGCGGTCCTGTCAAAATTCGCATCACTTAATCAAGCGAGCAAACAATGCCAATCAATTACTGGCACTAGACCAATTATTTTAAAACGCTATTTGACCTCTGCACAGAGGCAACGTACAAAAATTAACTAGCTCTTATTTATGAGCCTCGCTCGAAGATAATTCCGTAATATTATTAACTCATCGAGCGGCGATGACGTGAAATGAGTGCCGTATTTATAGACTGATCAAAGCTCCGGATAATCGCATAGAATCGCTTTTTATTGAATTTTATCAGCTATCTCTTTGCACTGATATTGCTGCTGTATGAAACTTTTCATCGCAGTGAAAACCAAGATTAGTCAATAAAAATACTATTTTATTCAACTACATGTCATAACTACTAGCGTTTTGTCAATCGCTTAAAACGCCACCAAGAATTCATAGCAGAACACATCTCAGTGTTCTGCGTGAAAATTAAGACGTAAAAACATCTGTATTTACGTATTAATTTGAATCACCTAAGAATGTGATGAGGTGATAATAGTTGAGCCTTTTGTCAATGGCTTAAAAGAAAGACATGCAGAAGACTCAGATGAATGAGTAACTTGACGAGGTGAGGTTTGGTAAAGACTGATGCTGAAATGCACTTTCATTTGTTTTTACTGTTCAAAAACCATTTCATAAGCACAGTTTTAATTATAAAAGCTTCTTTATTTGGCTGACGTGATAGCTCAGTTGGTAGTATCCCTGCCTTCTGACCTGTGAGTTGTGGGTTCGATTCCCACTCAGGACAAACATTTGTGTGATAAACATAGATGTTTGTTCTGTGTTTGGGTGTTATATTGTATTTTATGTATGTATATATTAACAAAAAGTATATAAGTACCGTATTAGTTATCTGGTTCCCATAGTAAGCTTTGCTTAATGTGGGACTAGATGGCGCTGTGTAAAATGTCCACATATTTTATTATTATAAAGATAAAACGGGTCTATTCGCGCACAAAAATTATCAAAGCATTATTTTGACTAACCTCGACGTTTTGAGCAAGTTACATTGGACGTGGTCACGAGGGGACTACGTCGAGGTTCTCAAAATAATGTTTTGATAATTTTTGTGCGCGAATAGACCCGTTTTACCTTTACAATATGAGTTCAAGTCGCGAAAGTTTAAAAAATGTAATTTTTTATTATTATTTCAAAGCACTATAACTAAGGCCAAAGTTATGCAATCCAGATGAATAGTACAGTAAGCTTGCCTGTGACCTCCCAGCCGCAGATCTGTATCAGATATCGGTCGAATGCTTGCACTACAATTAAACCGTTCAACGAAGGACGTTTGTGGTGTACTAGTCTTTCTTTCTCTCCTTTATTATATTGTATTATATTTTCTTTTAATATAACAGAGTTGAGTTTAGAGCCAATAACTAATCAGAGCTTTATGTTAGCAAAGTTGAGATGTATTGCAATAGTCACCCTGTCATAGATAGATAGATAAAACTCTTTACCAACACCACGTTATAGGAACAATTGACAATCACAAACTTAAAACTAAGTACCACAATGGATAGTTTTATCGCTTAGCGATCTCTTCGAGACAACCCGAAAATATAGGGAACGGAACAATAAAAAATATGGAGGGTTTTCAGGTATTATACTTCTTCTGTTGTCTTATTTAATTTACTATAGTAGTTTTTTTTTATTAGAAGTAGTAGTGAATGATGTAACGAGCTAGTCGTTCACCTGATGTTTAGCGACACGGCCACCCATAACAGAACAGTTCACTCGAAACTCCAAAATATAGTTTCGCGTGACAAGCGTCCTGAGACAGCAGCACAGTCTAAAAATAAGATTACTCTACTATTAGATAATAAAGTCTCTATTGCTCAGTAATTTCACTAACTACAGTGCCCTTCAAACCGGAACACAGTAGTGCTTGCGAACCACTGCTTTGCGGCAGAATACCTAGCAAAGCGGTGTTACCTAACTAGATGAAGTTTGCAGAAAAGTCCTACCACTAAGTATATTATATAAAAAATATAAATATACTTAAACGTATATAACCCTAAGCTAAAAAACCATGTTGCATGCGTTACTTTAGATCGGTATAATTAGCACCGTGTTATTTGAAATAATACAACAAAACAAGTCACAAATCTGACCACTTACAAAATGACTACTCGGGTTAGTGAATGCACTAGCCCGTGCTAAGTTTAGGCGCGGTCCCACCGAGCGGTCTGTAACGACGCAATGATTTTGATACTTTATGTTGTTAAATAGAACATTACTAGCGAGTAACTGGACTGGAATATAGGAAACGGTGCGCGTGCGACCTCCTGAAGCTGGGTGTGGCACAGCAACGCGGTCAAGTGATAAGAAAATAATTTGATACTGATCTTAGAGTTTGATGGCATAAGTAAGTTTACATAAATAATATATTAGGGTATAAGGGCTATATATAATATAAGGGTTGTCTGGAAGAGATCGCTTTAAGCAATAAGGCCGCCCATTGTGATACGTAATTCTTAAGTTTGTACCTGTAAATTGTTCCTCAAAAGGTGTTTCAATAAAGAGTTTTATCTATCTATCTATGTTAATAAGTAAAAAATCTAATAGAGTTAATTATGTATCCAAATAATAAGCTCATGGTAATTATTTTTAAGAAGCAATAATAATTGATAGACTCAGGTGTGTGAAGGCATCTTAAATTATAAATTAAAAAAAATATATCTTGTGTGATTCCGCTAAAAATAAATATTTGTATTTCTACAATAAATTTAATTTAATTTAACCTTTGTTGACTTAAGTACTTGTAATTGTTTGGCTGGATAATCAGGCGCACAGTTTTTGTTCATAAATATATTGTTATATAGTTTTGACAGCCTCTGTGGTGTGTTGGTTGAGCAAGTCGGCTCATAACCCGGAGGCGACAGGTTTGATTCCCGCGGCAGGACAAGTATTTTTGCACAGAAAAATAACGGCAAATACTTGTTCTGAGTCTGAGTGTCGTGAGATCATGGTCCTCGTAGTTCCTGGGTTCTTAGAGACAGGGAACCTGTGGGTCCAGGATTTATGTATGTGATCGTTGGGCGTTATTATTATTATGGTTATTATTTTTATTATTATAGTTCTCCGACATTCCATGGGTTAAAACAGTAATGAATAACGTTGTAGCTCGCGTTAGAGTAATGGTGATTAATGATATAAATAGCTATGTGGAAGTAAAGTCACATAACTTCCGTCTTTCTACTGCACTATATTGTATCAGCTATTTTTTATAAATTATTTGAGAAAATATTTCATTACATTTCCTTAATTTACGTGTATGTAAAACTAGCTGTAAGTTTTCATTTGAGAACAAAATAAATAAATAAAATTTACGAAAATGCCTACTTAACTATTTTATTATAACAAAGGCCTCATTTATAACTGCCTATCATGAGGCACTAAATTACCACCGCCCGTAATAACATGAACCCTGCACCAATACGCCAGCAATCTTGGCATTACCTGACGAAATTACGGGGTCATCCATCCAGGCACTAATTGAGACAGTTTAGTTCAAGACACTGGCCGGTAGACAGGCATCCGTAAATTGGACGTTTATGGTGAAAGTCGGTCCATCAGCCCTATACATGGAGTCGAAGATCACTGTGGTTCCTGTCATGTTGGCTCGCCTTATTCCGGGGTGTTGTTTGAAACCAGTCATAGTAAAAAAAAGGTTTGTCACAGCGTGGCTTTAATTTTGTCATAATTGACTGTCCCCACAGCGTAATTGGTAGTGCCTCTGCCTTCTGAACTGTAGATTTTGGGGTCGTATCCCTCCCAGTACAAACATATAAATGTGACGAACATCGATATTTCTTGTGTCTGGGAGTTATATTGGATCTTCATGTGTTTACATACAAAAATTATAATGTAATTATTTTACCAATTATCTGGTCCCCATAATACAACGAGCTTTGTTTAGTTTGGAGCAAAAGTAATATTGATCAAACCATCATTCAAATAAAAAAAGAAAAAGTCAAAATCAGTTCAACAGTTCCAGAGCTGCCATGCTACAGATAAACACAGTTACTCACACATGTGTAAAAGTATACGTGCATACATAAACTTATAACACACCTATGATTGGCTGGAGATTAAAAAAGCGAGTATGCTTTAGACCACACGACTGAAGTAAAACTTCTTTAGCTTAGTTTCATCTATCGGCCGATATAACTTTGCTTTTGCTTTGTTTAATGTTAATGTCGCCATCTTGACAATTGTAAAATTCTCATTTGACTGGACATACCAATATGATAATACAAATGTTTAACTATTTTATGTTGACAATGGAGATCTACGTGAACCAACAACCTCCAACTTCCGTTCACCACGCCAGCTTACTCCCCAACTCAAGCATGCGTAAAGAAGTTTTACTTCAAAAACTCTATACTGGATTCACATAATAGAGGAAAATATCCATTAATTCACATTGATAAGAAAAGTCAATTTATTATTTAACTCGTTATTTTATCATCAATCGCAAATGCACACTAATAAATAAATCTGTAACTATATTGTCCTGATTTACATAACGAGATATTATTTGTCTCTGCAATGCAAAGTAATTGATATTAATTTAATTATAATTTAAGTAACTGTTAGACTTGTTTTTATCATTATAAACTATAGAATGAAGGAAGTTATATCTATAACAGGAAAGAAAATATTATGCAAATTAATCGCAATTCTACGTTGCCATCTATTTTGTGAGTTGATATTTGATAATCATAAGTGGGTGCTAATGTTAAACCAATTTTGGATAATTTTATAGATTTTTTTTATGACTTCAATGACAGGTTACGTTTTTGGTTGCATATTTATTGGGCCTCGATATATAATACTAGTCTCTGCCCACGGTTTCGCCCGCGTGGCCTATAAGAAACGAAGAAGAAAATTTGTCGTAGATGATTCAACCACTCATTTCACTCTTTGAAGGGTGTTAATTCGAAATAACTTTTCTTAATGGTTCTTACACTTTACAAAAAACACACCCTTCAAATTTCAAGTCTCTAGAACCAGTTTAGGTGTGCGTTGATATATAAGTCAGTAATTCAGTCAGTCAGTCAGGACTTTGAATTTCATATGTATAGATATAATTTTATAAAAATATATATAACGGTCTTTAAAAAAATGGCGTATATTTTATAATATTGCATTTTTGATTTTATAATACTTATCTAAATATAATAATACTAGCTGACCCAACGAATTCCGTTCCGCCTAACAGTTAATGAGTGTGCATGTTTAGGATTTTTTTTTAGTTTTTATCCTATTCCGGGCGAAGATATATCCAAAAACACAAAAATCATAAAAATAGGTCCAGCTGTTCTTAAGTTATAAGTGGTGTAACTAATACGACTTTGTTTTATATAGAGTTTTATTCTATAAGTTAAAAAAGGGAACTGTTATAGACCACAAAAGCTTTTCTTGTAATTAAGTATTGTAATAAGTATTGGTACAGAATGTTATGCCATTTGTGTGGTTTAATTACAGTGGTCATTATTTGCGCTACAGTAATGAATAAATAATAAATTGTAGCTCTTCGGCTAAAAGAAAAAAAAATTATAGTCAATAATAATTATTATTATTATTAATACATATATGTGGACATTTCACACAGCGCCTAATCTACTCCCAAACTAAACAAAGTTTGTACTATGGGTACTAGATAGCCGATATATACCTATTTGTTTGTAAGAGAGAACAAACATCGATGTTCATCACACAAATGTTTTTCCTGGGTAAGAACTATAAGAACTGTAGTTCAGAAGGCAAGCAACTGAGCTATCGGGTCAAGTCACATGGTCACAGTGGAGGCAGTATAACTTAATAGTTCAATTCAAGCACAAATTCTGGTTCTAACTACCTATCAAACTAATTTTATAAAGGCGAAAGTTTGTATGTGTGTTTGTGTGTATGTTTGTTACTCCTTCACGCTCAAACGGCTGAATAGATTTGGATGAAATTCGGTACGAAGATAGCTTATACACTAGATTAACATATAGGCTACCTTTTATCCCGGAAAAGCGAAATTTTCCCGTGGTATGAGCAAATAATTAAAATACTTATATCCGCGGGTGAAGCTGCGGGACGCAACTAGTACACTAATAAGAATTTCTCAATACGAACAGTTTAAACTTTGCAGTGTCTCTGTCATCTGATATATGCGCTCGCTTTATCCAGAACCGCGCCGTCTAGTGTAAACTATGCGCTAGCCTTTTTAGGAATGCTTATACATAATATTCATTGCTGTCTTTATAATTTGTTTACACGACATTAAAAGTCAAAGCGATTGTGTAAGTACTAATATATTGTGTGTGTGTGTTTATTTATTTGTGTGTTGATTCGCATTGATTTATTATTATTGTTATTTTTATTTATATGAGAATGCAAAATTGTGAACAGGTACGGACTGTGTTTTAAAAAGTTAATGTGTTATTTTTAGACAAAATAATTGTTTTATAGTGACAATAATGTGACCTAGATATTCTAGATTAAGATCAACCAACGGAGACCAAAGTAGAGTAAAAATACCTTAGACATGATCCTGTTTAGGTATGTAGATTAAATATATTTTTAGAGACCGTCTCTAAGCTCTTAGTTACAAAGTAACACAATATAAGTTTTCCATTTCGTGCGGTTTTTCTAAATCTTCAAAAATGTTCATGCAATTAAGACACACCCATCACACCAAATCAATAATTAAAACAGTTTTAAATCTATTTACGTTTTATTACTCTATATTTTAATACTTACACAACAAAAGTAATCATTTGCAGTTCGGACCAAATAATAAATTAAATGTTTAATTAAATAACAGTATTTATTAATTTTATATGCATAATTTGCAGTGCAAATAAAGTTTTTACTGTACCCATTTAAAAATTAAAGTTCATAAAACAAATAAAATTGGTAATAATTAAGCAGAAATACATCTTGTACATCAGTTTGGTAATTGGTTTGATCACAGATACATAAATTGTAAATAGCTTTGACCTTTGCAACGAGTGCCAAGGCTCGATGAAATTAGCAATTGTCTATGACGGTGTATATATCATTTGGGGAACTTCCATTACCTGCTTTTCCAAAAGTATACACGGTGGAATTTAATTCGTTCTATTCCTTAAATGTATGTACCCAGTCCACGCTATAGAACGCTCCTATATAACTAAATACCAAAAGTACTTATGAAATAAAACGTAAATATAGGTATTATCAAATTACTGCGAATTCAAATCTAAAGAATAGCCTTGCGACATTGAACTATTACCTATGAAACAGTTACAAAGCACTCAGTCGGTGCCCGCGCTGCGTGTAGTGTTAAATGGACGTTTCGGCTGTTATTCAGTTATTTCAGGAAGCATTGAAAATAAATAATAATTGGACCTTGTACGATTATTCTATAGCTGAGTACATACATTTAAGAAAAATAACGAATTAAATTCCACCGTGTATAGACATTAGAATTATTCAAATTTCGTCTCTGCACGAGCAGTCGCGCTGAATGTAGTCTAAGAGATTTCAGGTAACTTCAGGACCTTTAATATTATTCAACTATTTAAAACTGTCATGTTTTAGCATGTTTAAGTATAGTCGATTAAAAAGTAATAGAAATAAAGGCAAAGGGTAAATAGATTAATTAATTATCTCAAAATAACTGAAATGCCAATATTGATCCAGTAAGTCATTTTCGGACGAGAACGGTAGTTCCCGTCGTACGTCGTTGTAGGTCGTATTTAATCCATTCTAAGTATTTATTTGGACAGTAATCTGTCTAAATAAATACTACAATGGAATAAATAATTTGTATTAATTTGAAGACTGGCTATTATTCATTTAAATTTCTCATTTTAGTTTAAAATTAATATTTTATTTTGTTGGGCTTGTGTCTAATTACACTGGCCCTGTAAGTACAATTCTGCCTTTACCCATGCCACTTTATCACAGAAAATATTCTCAAGAATTATATAAAAGTTAAAGTTGTATAAAACTTTCTTATTGCGATATAGTATAAAAATGCTAGCACTTAGGTGGTCGTGTCGCAACTATGTTATTACTCTAACTCGTTACTTTATAAACGAGTATAAAATTACTAGACTTCACGCTGGGGTCAATTAAAACGCACGCTTTTTTATTGTGTTTAGTCTAACTAGTAGTTATATTTTACCAGGCGTTTACACGGACCAATTACGGGCGATTAATTTACATGTGATTTTAATTTAATTTTATGTTACGTAAACTGGAATTTTAATTTAATTTTATGTTACGTAAACTGCAATTTGAATTAGCGTCATCAAAGTTGTATTTGACAATATGCAGTCCCTGCATAGAGTCGTTTTTGATAATATGCATATTGGCAAAAAGGACTCTAGTTCATTTAGTTTCTTCGTTCGTATTGTGCGGCACCAGGATGCTGTCAAGAACTAGAAAAAAAACTATATTTTAGCTAAAAAGCAACCCAAAAGTTGATACTAATCTGCGTAACCAAAAAATGGTTACTTAAAATAATTCATTAGTTCAATTTATTATCATACAGCTAAAAATGTTTGTGTCGCTTGCAGTTATCAAATCCGGTTCTTTGTCTTTATAGCGACTAGTTTTGCGATTTTCTGAAGATAAGTACCATTATTATTGTGTAATGATTGAACTGGGGCATTTAGACATATTAAAATCAATGTTAAACTGTCAACTTCTTTTGATACTTTGTGGCTATGAACAAAACTAAAACAATGTTTTCTTTTATGGGTTTGTTGATATTTTGTTTTAAATAACTATTCTATTAATGATTAATTTTGTGATAATCTGTTCTATGATTTTAAATTTATTTATTAAATGGGTGTCATATTTTTTTCTGTTGTCACTACCAAAACCATACAGGATCGAAATAGAGAACAAAAATTGGCAAAATATTCTTAAAAAAATGAAAAACAACAATTAATATAGAATGTATTTAAGGGTTCTTGAAAATTCAATCTTTCTAGGGCCAATATAGGGCTTAAAGATTGTAGGCATGAAAAACGTGGATGACACCGCTGGCTGTCTCTTTTAATAAAAGAATACAATTAGAATGCACCACCTTTTAAATATAGTGATAAGAAACGTTTTATCCTAAATATCTCCCTACTACGACAAGGTTCTAAACAGCTTACATAATAACATGTCTACACCGTTTTTGTCTTATTGTTTATATTGTTTAAGATAAAATTAACTGATTGTTGTTCTTTTTGACTGTTTTTGTGGTAGTTACAATTACTGGTTGTGTGCTTGAGTTCACGACTTTAATTATGCTATAATTAGATGCAGTTAGATTTAATACTTAGTTTAACAATAAACAAGCATAGTCATCTTGCAACTAATTCCTGGGATATGCAATTTATACCGTTATAGTTATGAAAGTGTTTTTTGTAGACTCAATAGAAGCTTTTGTCTTGGAACAACTTGGCAATATATCTTGGACGTAATGCTGTGTAATTTTGTCATCTTGCTAAATGACTACATTTGAATGAAAATGAAGATCAGTCTTATTATCTCCTTTTGAAGAACGAAGTGAATCAATGGGTGGGTTTTTAACATTGGTAATTTTTGTCATAGCCAGCAAGCCGTACACCATTGTCTTAAAACAAACCAGCACGATCGCTTCCCTGACTGCGTAACCTATTTTAGCCTCTGTGGTGTGGTGGTTGAGCAGATCGGCTCATAACCCGGAGGCGGCGGGTTTGATTCCCGTGGCAGGACAAGTATTTGTGCATAGAAAAAAAGGGCAAATACTTGTTCTGAGTCTGGGTGTTGTGGTACCATGGTTCCAGGGTCGGGAAACAGGGAATCCTAGTCATGGTTCAGGATCTATGTATGTGATCGTTGGACGTTATTATTATTATTACAATATGGCTTGGGACGTGATCAATAGCAGATGTTATGGCCTATCGCGCCGTTTTGTTCCAACATCTACATTTTAAAATTATTATTAAATCATTCTATCTATACGTAAGGTTATAGAAGTGTTACAATCACTAAGAATGGCGTAGAAATGTTAACACTTCTGGGTTAAAGGCCAAATTGAAAGAAAGGCTTGTAAGAAAATTGGAAATAAATTGACGTGCTTATTATGTTTGTATGAACAAGTGCATCTTACATAGATGCACTTGTTATAGTGCATCTATGTAGCCGCTAAATTGCCCTTACTAAATACCTACTATCTCGTTCAAACTTCTCTGGTTGCTGTTTGGAGTTTTAAAATACTTTTTTGACTTTTTTATGTGAATGAATGACGTGAAGAGCTAGTCGTTCATCTGATGTTAAGTGACACGGTCGCACATAATAGTTGCAGTTTCACTCGGAACTCTACTCTAATGTAAAGTTACAAGACACTGCATAAAGCACGCATTCCTGAGTACAGATCATATAGTCTCATTGCCCAGTAATTTCACTGTCTACAATGCCCTACCAACTGGAACACAGTAGTGTTTGTTCACTACTGCTTGGTGGCAGAATAACTGGTAAAGCGGAAGTACCTACCTAGACGAACTTTGCAAAAAATCCCTAGTCACACAAATTAAACGTAACGAGCGGTCAGGGTGAATTTACTAGAAAAACAATGAACAAAATGTTTACAAGTTGTAGCGTACCTTCACCACCATTCTAAACCATCTTCATCTATATATATATATATATATATATAAATATATTTTAAAAATAAATAAAAAAATGAATATTGGGACAGATGACCGTCAGGGAAGACAAAGAGGAAAAAGTCTGGTACGTGAATGAGGCTGTTTTTTGGGATCCCAGATTTGGTAGAAAGAGCAATCAGGAAGATCTAGAAGCTGATAACTTATCGCTAAATCTGATAATCGTTGGACACCGGTAAAGGTACCCTACACTGATAAGGTGGTCTACCTGATAAAGGCGTGGCCGAGAAAGTGAGGATTTGTGAAGGGAATTTTTGAAATGTAGGCACCAAAATATATTCACACAAGACAAGAGATTTTCACGAATTTGCAAAACCAACCAACTTCAATTTCCGTTCAAGTCAAGATGCGTAGAGAAGTTTTACCTTAAAAAATGCAGTTAGAGTGTAACAAAATCAGATATGTTAAAGTTTTCAAATCTTTCAAGCCTGCCTCGTTCCACCAGGCGGCTGACGTCAGCTTATCGCGATCTAACCCGGAGCGCTGTTCTAACATAATAAAAAGAGGCATAGATTAATACAACAATAACAAGAGGCGTGGTCGTCGGGGTAACATGATGCGGAGATATCACGACCTCCGCTCTCCGACCTCGCTCCCGAGTGAATCAGACTTTCCGTGTTTAATTAGATCATGAATGTTGGTATGGACTATAGAATAGCCGCAAGACGTATCACGTTTTATACAATTGGTTAGCTTTGCCCGGGAGCTATCTCACTCAATTGCTACCCACTTTTTTGCACTTTATTTGCTACCTGATTTTTTTAGTTGTATTTTTTATACGAGATGATAACCTAACTTAATGTTTGTCAGAAATATTTATACCAGGCGTTATCCTGAGTAGCTAAATGACTATGAGACAACGTTTAGTGGACAGCCCAAAGCACTGCGCCTAGGGACTTGAAATTTGGAGGGGTCTTCCATTTATGTGTCGGTGAGCATAGAATGGCTTTTGAAAATTTATCCATCTTGTATATTTTATTGATGTGACAATAGAAAGTTATATATATCTTTAGTACCCCTATGTAATCAAAGTAACAAAAAAAGAGAAAAACGAACTCTACTTACTGTGAAATGGTCATAAAATTACAATTTAGTCTAGATTGAAACATGGATAATGCTGTATTTTTAATCCAGAATATGTACTATGTATATGTACTACTGAATATGGTATTAAAGCGTTTATTAAAGTGTGGTTAGCGCTACCAATTTAAATACTTTAGGTGAAATCTTGACCACATAGTTTATGTGCCTATAAATTTTTCTTGGAACAACTTGGAACTGACACAAATATTTCCGCCATTCTACCACAAACTAACAATTACAACAATGAATATAAAAGGCGATAATAATTATATAACAATAATTTATTAAGTTAGTTCATAAATGTCTTTTAGCCGGTGAAAGATTACCTACTCAAAACTGAGGTCAACCATTCTCTTTGCGGTTTTGTCGCGAATCAGGTTCCACATGGGTAAAATGCTAACTAATTTTTCTTTTTATTTATGTATATTTTTCATATATGTATTAACAGTTAATACCAAACGTGCATGTTGTCATTTTATAACATGGTCCCACAACACTCAAACAGAAAACATTACATTATTAGTAGTTGAGCCTATTTTTTCCCGTGCAAAAATACTTAACCTGTCACGGAATCGAACCCACCGGCTCTGGGCTATGAGCCAACCTGGTCAACCACCACACCAAAGAGGCTGTACAATAAGTAATTATAGGTAAAAAAATATTGCGCTATCGTGTTGTTTCTTATTTGAGACAAAAATATAAATCTTTTACTTTAAACTTTGCTCTGATTTAAATCAACCTTGTACGAAATTGCAATTAAAAAAGCTGTAGTAAAAAAGTGAATTTGGCTAAATTTACCTTTGCAATGTATATTTAAAGTGTCAGCGGTAAAAAAATAAAGGTCACATTAATTTCCTTGTAAAGTTATTACAATATAATGCCCGTTTTGACAGCTAAGAAAGTCTATAAATGTAACTTATAACTTACATAAAACAATTTTTCCCGGCCGATCCAACTTTAAAAAAAAAACCACTCCTTCATGCATCAATAGATCAGCGGATCGACATGATTTTTTGCATAACTATTGTTGAAAGGCCTGGAGAATGACAAAATACTTTTTGTCCCAGAAATGTTATGCTTAACGCTTAATTAATTAAGCTTAACGCTATAGTCCACGTGGGTAAGGCCACAGGCAGAAGTTATCCTCTACCTGGTCCTGGACTTAGTCGGAGTAATTTCGACTTTTAGTTTACGTGAGTTTAGCCGTTATTTATCTTACAAAATGTGTCATGCTCACGATAGTTTTCAAACAAAAATATCTTTTATAAATCACCAAGGTTGCCAAAGCCACTAAATATTTTGATTGGTTTTGATCGATAGCTTACCGCTCTTTTCAAAGTAATCAGTTCGGACCCAATTCAAGTTGACTGCAGCAAACGTTTCTTGGTTGAGCTACTATGTCACGAGCAAAGAGTTTCAAATGTCCACGTCATTAGCCTAATTATTTTTCCTTTGCTGGGACACAGGCCTTTTTTCACATAGAGATAGTGTAAGTCATAATCCAACACGCTAGCCAAGTGCAGGTTGGTGGATGCTACCCTGTCGCCTGTCTTCACGCCTGTGTTGTAAGAGTGAGTGCAAATTTAACAGATAGCTTAAAAGTCACTGGTGCAGGGCTGAGGGTTTAAACCTGGGTTGGTTAGTATAAAACTCGCATGGGCTACCACTGATTGCTTGTGCTGCAAAGGCTACATATTGCCTTTTTGTAAAATGATTAACGGGTAAGCTCACGTAAATTTAAAGTCGAAATTACTCTGACCAGGTTTCAGACATATTCACATGAAGTTCACGTTAAGTTACGTGCTGACTTGCATTAGTAACTGGCTCCCAGAAAAAGGACATTGAATATGTCCCAATCCTGGTCGGAGTAATTTCGACTTTAATATGACATGAGTTTAGCCTTTATTAATTTTACAAAATACATATTGCTTTTCTAAGTATTGTGCTTTTATGTTAGTTAAATCTAAGTTTTGTTCAGCGAGTCCACAAGCTCTATAATTCTTTAGGTACAATACAACACGAGTGCGATTGTTTATCTACCTCTCATTTTCACTGGCGGCCGACGTCTGAAGGTCAGATCGAAATTAAAAGTGTTTTAGTATCTGATTACAGACGCTTATTACCTACAACGTTCTTAGCTAAGCGTCCGAGCACAGCTTCCTGCCTAAAAAAATATTACAAATGTTGTTACAGTCCATTTATTACTTGCTGTCTTCCAACCTACCTTCAACATATTTATTTTTTACATTGCATTACAAAAGGACTGCATTTGACAAGCGCCTAATTCTGTTTAATAGCTCAAGAGGCAAATTATAATATAGATGGGTTAATTATTTGTATCGGATTATTCAGCGTTTCATACCTAATTATTAATAATTATTAATGTCCCAAATTCTAGCATTATTCACATCATTATTTTTCCAAAATTGAGTATGAGTTTTATTTTGTGAATCATTTTTGGGGTTTGATTGACTGTGATTTACACAAAATAGATTTTGAGTTTATCTTCTAATTTACGTCTAAAAACTTTGGACTAGAAACAGCAGACAAAACTTACCAAAGAAACAAATATAGAAAGCTAATGATCAAAAAATTATTCATATAAAAATATATGAAAACCAAAATCAATCACTCATTCTATTATGAACCCAATCAATAAAATCAACCATGCTACTTTTTTGCGTTTCTCTCCAAATTTTAGTATTGGACGCTCTTTTACACTTGCACTTTTTTACCCTTTATTAGATAAGAGTAGATAGAGAATATTAGAAAATAAATTCATACTTTCATCCGCCTAAAAAAATTACAAAACCAAAATTCATATCGTGATATAAGCGTAACGAAATCTAAAATTGCATTTAAGGTACGCAATGTCCACTGCGTTAGTATATAAAAAGGAAGGAGTAATAAAGGTTATTTTGCTTTACCAGCGAAGCGTGACAGGTAAATCTCAACAATGTTTCTTATTATAGTATGAAGATAACAAAAAATGGTGTTTGAAATGGTGTTATAACACTAGCACGGTCAAAAGAAAATAGCCTCAAAATCTGTGTGCCTTTGGTAAACAGCTGAATGCTAACGACTTATGAAATAATTATTTGGTTGAATAAATTTCACGAATGTATTCAAGTTGTGCCAATTGTTAATGTACTACTAGTGGCGCCTTGCGGTTTCACCCGCGGATAAAAGTATTTTAATTATTAACTCATCTCACGGGAAAATTTTACTTTTCACGGATAAAATGTAGCCTATATGTTAATCTAGTGTGTAGGCTATCTTAGTCATGAATTTCATCTAAATCCGTTCAGCCGATTGAGCGTGAAGGAGTAACATACATACACACAATATAAAGTTTGTACTTTAGCCTTTATAATATTAGTGTGATTAGTGGGGTTGTTTGATTAAATAAATTTCATGAATGTGTTCCAAGTTGTGCCAATTGTCTATGTTACTATCTATTATGAGCTGTATTCGAGTTCGTGAATTACGCCTTTCTTTATTGTGTAGCAATAGAGTTTACATTTGCATGTATTTGAAAGAATACTAATAATTGATTATAAATGAAATCCTGGCTCCTACTTGGTTATCATCAGGCCGCTTCAAAATACCATAGAAAGCCCGTGTTATCAGAATGTTCCATGCCAAATCAGGTCGATCGTACCACAGTTTTCTTAAAATCGTTTCTAAGGTCCGTAATACAGAACAATGCTTAGTTATCGATCGGTGCTCAAGCAGCGATTTCATTCACTAATTGATCGCTTTATGAATGAAATCTCTGCTGAGCACTGATCGATGACTGAGCATCGTTCTGTAATACGACCCTAAGAATGATGAAAAATGGTGAATGATGTAACGTACAAATAGATAAATAAAGTAATTGTAAATATAAATACTAAGCTTAGAATACTAAAAATAATTAAAAGAAAACTGACAGAATTCTGCAATATCTATGAGTTCAGTATTGTTATGAGCCAGTCAATAAGAAGCAACATGCTCACTCAATACGGAACCAATCTTCTCGATGTCGGTGCAGTACAAGCGGTCTTGTCCGCTCCACATAGTGAAGCGGCAAGAGCGCTGTATAAAATGGTATATCATTTAATGAAAGTCTGACATACGGATTGTAGACAATGGTGCCGGCATAGTCGCGAAGCGACTCAAGACAACTAAAAAAACTAAGATTAAAAAAAAAAAGTTTTGTTATAATACATTTTCTAATGTTCATTTACAAGACATCAACGCGCAGCTCCGATTATTGGTCAAGGTTATAGATATCAGTGAATGTGTATGATGATAAGAAACGAGAGGCTTTTATGTTATTAAATGGCGTAAAGAGCTAGTTGTTCATGTGATGCTAAGTGTTACGGCTGCCAATAACAGTTGCAGGGTCACTAAAAACTAAAAGGTTTATGTTGAGGTATTTTTATAAATTTAAATTAGTCGAAGATAACTGAGTGGTTTTTGCAGAATAAATGTTTGTATTTTTCAAAATTATCATTTGTTTTAATCTAAAAAAAATGATCATTTTTAATAATATTCATTCAAAAGACATTCATGTCGTTTTTTTAAAGAATAATAACATTATTTTTGCACAAAGTAAATTACAAGTCTCAATTCTTATGAGTACTATGACTATGTGAAAACCGCTAAATATGAGCAAAAACTCCATATTCAGTTACAACAAAAATATATTTTGATAAATATGTGATGCAGAAGAAATAAATGGTCGATATATTTCTAATTGTATATTAAGCGATTTCAGCGTCAAAGTCCTCTTTTTTCTAATGGCTTCGACAACGATAATAATTATGTACCGATATTGGAGTTCTTGACATTTCACACAGCATCATTTAGCCTCAAACTAAGCAAATCTTGTACTATGGGAATTAATCTATTCTATTTAGATTTTTTTTATAATATCTTATCTTTTTGAAATATACTTTACCTAAAAACGTGTGGTTTAGACCACACGACTGAAGTAAAACTTCTTTAAATCCATCTATCGGTTGGAATAACATTGTTTTTGCTAATTATTATTTTACCTGACACATCTACATAATAATACAACTTTTTCAGAGTTTTGGCGGGAAAGCGAAAAAGATTGCAAAGATGCATATTATTTTCCAAAACTTGTGTTATTTTCAGTGTTAGTGCATAAAATTGGTGGCATTTTATTCGTTAAGTGCTGGATTACAGGCGTGAGTGTGGGAAAATGGTATAATGATGGTGAAACGTTTCTTTTCGTGTTGTTTCCAAAACTCCATAGAAGCTTCTAGTAAAGTTGCCACCACTTTACTAGGAGTAGGACTTTGACTAGACTGACTTGACTATAACTTGATTTGATGACTTCGACTGTGACTTGACACATATTTGCGTGAAATATCGATAACTTGATAAATTATCAATTACTTGACAATGGCTAAATACACAGAAGAGTAGAGCCAAAACTTAAAAAAAAAAAAAAATACAACTTTTAAGTAATTTTTAACTTTGTTATTTATTTATTTTTGGGAAGACCAACAGCTTTTCTTACATCGTAGAATCATGTTATGCATTTGGAAGCCAATAAAAAAAAAAAAATTATATTGGCTTTGGAGATCTACGTTAACCAACAACTTTTAACCTTCGTTCGGTTCATCACGCATTCACCAGCTTACTCCCCAAGTCAAGCGTGCGTAAAGAAGTTGTACTTCAAAAACCCTGTCTCTGATTTCAACTTACGCAACTTTTTACATAATCCAGCAAAAACGCAATGGGTGTTACAGACGATGTGACCGTTGATTCGCACGCGTATCGTGACGTGTGTCCATACTATCGCGCCGTCCGATGCGGATCTAAGCAATTTGTGGGCTGGCTCGTGCGCGGGCGCAGATAAACTATACATTCGCTGTCGCCACACTACAGATGTAGTCAGTAAGACTGGTCATACAGAAAATGCTATTTTAATGTGATGTATAAATTATCTCTTTCTAAATGTCTACTCTAATAAACAGTGATAAACTACCCTAGATTTAGGAAAAAACTGAATCTGAACACAGGTCGTCCTAGTGTGGGATTCAGGGTTCAGCATTATTTTTGTTATTAGCTTATTTAGTCCATAATATCCTTAGATGCATAATTCTGTGTGCTTTATCTTATGTGAACAAATAAATTTATTATTATAATTATTATTATTAAATGACAGCGTAAGCCAACTGATACCACAGCCCTTGTTTAAAAGTGGTGCCACTTAACTGTCTTCTCAATACAGGCAGTGACTATCATGCTGTCACTGCCTGTATTGAGAAGACAGTAAAGTGGGACCACTATGAAACAAGGGCTTTGGTACCAGTGTGGTACTAATGTGAAAAAAAAAATTAACAATATAATCTAAAGCCATAATGTTTTTACTATAAATAAAACAATTAAATATTTATGGTATACGCGCGAAAAAAGTAAAATAAGGAACGTAATTTTATTTTAATTTTGTCTGTTTTTTATACATGTTATATGGAAATTTCAGTACTATCTTGCTCTTTTTCTGTATTTTAAGGTGTGTGTATTAAATAAAGTCGCCGTAATATTAAGATCCTTACTGTAACAATCTGTCTGCACATATTTTAAGCACTGCTCTCTTGTTGCATTGTACGCCAAATTATTGCACATGCTGCTGTGTAAGTAAAATTAAACCTTAACTTGTAGTCAATACGGGTCAGTGACAAATGAATCGTTTATTTTGATTAAAATTTATTTTAGTTGAATAATATTATAATTTGGAGTCACAGCTACACGACCTCACCTGCGTTGAGTTCTAAAGAGTTATTTTACAGGGACTCCGTTTTATTGGTCATCTAAATTATAGTTAAACTCCTTGTTGCAGTATGCCATGTTTTCAACCAATCACCAACGTGGATTTAAACGCTTCAACATACATATTTATAGGAAACACTTAACTTTATCGCTATAACTTTAACTTGTAATCTATATGAAAATACACGAACGAGCAACGTTTTTCTGGCCTATTCTTATTACTCCCAAAACTTTAAGTGCAATGAATATGGCAAAACCCTATTAGAAGGTGTTTTATTTTGAGAAATAATTATACAATTTCTTTACTTGGTATATTGACTGACCCGATAGCTCATTTGGTAGTGACCCTTCTGAGCTATAGGTCCTGGGTTCAATTCCCACCCAGGACAAACATATTTGTGCTGAACATCAATGTTTGTTTTTTATATTGTGTTCTATGTATATATTTACAAACAATAAGTATATAAGTCTTCTATCAGTTATCTGGCTCCCTAGTACAAGCTTTGCTTAGTTTGGGGCTAAATGGCGCGGTGTGAAATGTCCACAAATATTATATTTGTTTATTTATTATTATTATTATTTAAATGTAAGTACTTGCTATAAACCATGTGGCCTTTTTTGTTTTTAGTTTGGCTCCACACTTTTGTGTATTTAGCCAATGTCAAGTAATTGATAATTTTTCAAGTTATTAGATATTGTGTCAAGTCAAGTGTCAGTCCAAGTCATCAAGTTCACCATCGTTATACCACTTTCCCGTACTTATGCCTGTAATCCAGCACTTAACGAAAAAAATGCCACCAATTTTAAGCACTAACACTGAAAATAACACAAGTTTTGGAAAGTAATACAATGCGGTGACGTAATCTTTTTCGTTTTCCCGCCAAAACTCCATATAGCCTTTAAGCCTACAGTATGTTTTTAAAAGTCAATCGATACTTTTTCAGTCGACGAAGTCATCGTAATGGTCCGGGATCAACAAAAAACAGCTTTGTCAATATTAGGAAGTAATTAAGGCACCTTTGACAGGCCAATTAACTGTCGATGGGCTTTGTAGTGTAAGGCAATCGATGCGTCAATATGTTCATTAAATGACAACGACATTGTATTACCTTGTCTCTATAACTCCAAACCCAAAACTGCTGTGTCACCAAATAAAAGAATACTATTCTTTGCTGTGACAAAGCACGAAAGTGTTGGCATATTTATTAGGGTTGTATGTACAAAGGATTGATATAAATACAGTAACTTGACACTTGCAATGTACTATGTCACTTTTAAAGTGATGTGTGTAAACACGTGTAAAGTAGTTACTTACTCACAGTAATTATTATTATACAAGGTGGAATTTAATTCGTTCTTTTCCTTTAATGTATGTATTCAGTCCATGCTACAGAATGGTCCCATATAACTAAATAAAAGAAGTACTCATGAAATAAAACTTAAATCTAGGTATTATCAAATTTAAATTCTAAAGAAAAGCCTTGCGACATTCAACAAAGCAGGCGTTTTATTGCCTATGAAACATTTACAAAGCACAGCTGGTGCCCGCGCTGTGTGTACCGTTAAATAGACATGTCGGCTGTCATGCATTTATTTTAGGAGGCACTAAATACTAAAACAAAACTTTTTTTTTAACCTTGTATTCTATAGCATGGTCAGAGTACATAAATTTAAGGAAAAGAATGAATTTAATTCCACCGTGTATAGTGTGGTTAGTTCATAGGCCGTGTTCTTTTAGGGTATATTTAAATATATCTTAGGCTACCTTTTAAGTCTTATATTAATAGGTGACGGAGATATGAGATAACAAACATATAAAACGACAGCCAAATTGACTACCTCTTCCTTTTTCAAAGTCTCTTAAAAACGGGGAAATTTAAAAAAAACACAAATTTTATAAAACAGAAAATAAAAAAGTACTGAATTAATGTAACGATTAAATGATAGCCGTCACACCTTCTCGAGACACACATTAGGGCCGGCGCCGCGGCTAATTCGGCTGAGCAGCTAAAACGGCGCAAATATAGTAATCTCGGTAGCGGTTACATATTTGAGCCGTTTGGTGTTGAGACCCTGGGTTCCTGGGGGGCCGGGAGCTCATCGCGTTTTCAAAAGTTTATCAGAGCGTCTGGTCGACGCAACGCGTGACCAAAATGCTGGCACTTATTTGGCACAACGAATAAGCATTGCAATTCAACGGGGCAATGCTGCCAGCATGTTGGGTACGCTACCTTCTGGTAGTGGGCTGGAGCATTTGGACTGTCTATAGGTCATTGCGGCCAGTATATAGTCCAAATGTTTTTTTTTTGTAGTAGTAGTAGTAGGTAGTTTTTAGTATTAGTTATTAAATCATTGTAGTATTTAAATGATAGCCAAAAAGATATTCTGTTTAAATATACCCTGAAAGAATACGGTCTACGAACTAGAGGCAGTCAAATGTTAATATTATGTTATATGGTACGTTTTCGTTCTGTATATTATATATATATATTCTGTATATTCACAATCGAAATCTCATCATCTAACGTATCGATATACGAAATCGATTTTTATCAATTACGCAATCGTTACGTTCGGTATTGTAATTACCGGCTGCCTTCCGTGTGCGACGCGAACAATGAAATCGAAAACGAATGTTTCGATACCAAAATATTTAGATCTCGGTCAATCTTTTTTGTAGCATGCAATTTGATGACTTTATTGTTAGTTATTTATAAGGTCGCGGCTGGTTCCGCTTGTATATATATTAAGTGTTGATTTGCATCGCCGGAATATTACAGAGGTTAATTTACTGTACTCACAGAACAAGAAGCAATGAAAAATATATGACTGAAAACTATCACATTTCACACTAATATTATAAAGGCGAAAGTTTGTATGTGTGTATGTGTGTTTGTGTGTATGTTTGTTACTCCTTTACGCTCAAACGGCTGCATGAATTTGGATTAATTTCGGTACCAAGATAGCTTATACACTAGATTAACATATAGGCTGTATTTTATCCCGAAAAAGTGAAATTTTCCCGTGGGATGAGTAAATAATTAAAATACTATTTATGCGCGGGTGAAACCGCGGAGCGCAACTAGTACTTTATAAAATGTATTGTCTAAAAATAAATCCTTACGCGTGTGCGACCTCATTTAAAACAGATATAGTTCTTGTTAAAATTGTGAAATCACTCCATATAAAACGTTTATTTGCGCACCGCACACACCCAAAACAAAGGGCTCCTAAGCCGTTACAAGTGTTTGATCATAAAATTGATTTATTAAATATTCGACTATTTATTAAATGCTTTATCTAAATTATACTACATTAGGTAATTCAGTGGATGTATTACTGAACCCTACAAGTATGGCGGGGATGCAAAGCAACATCTGATATGTTATTTCTTAACCATCAAAAACATACTGGGTATTTGTGATGAAAGTAAGTAACACTTTTAGTGTAAACACTTTTTTTTCTCCACAAGAGCACGGACCCAAGAGTCTGTGGTAAAGCAGCATAAAAAAATATACACTTAAATCCTAAAAGTGGTTTTATATTCTTAAATATTTATTTTCTGTTTGGATACAAAAATATGACTTTAAAATAAGAGCATTAAATGCTATGATAATATGACTGTGCTGATATCAATCCCCTTCAGCCGCCTACGAACTGGAGGCTCATAACCACATAAAAAAATTCTAGAAGTCAACTTAAGAGCAAAAAATATAGGGACGGGATAATAACCAAAATATCATAAATTTAAATGATTGTAAATAATAGGTCTTTACCTATGAAATTGCCGTATTGCAGTACAGACTTTTTCAAACAAAAAAAAGTTTTGATTGGCTATGAATTCTAAATTCAAATTAATTTTGTTTTAAAAATATGACATTCTATTTACAATATGAGTCTTTTGTTTATTGATTAGCGTTGTATTTTCATTACATTTCAACATTTTTCCTCATAATGGATACTTTGAAATTTCGTGTAATTATGGAATATGAGTTCCGTCGTGGCACCAACGCGGCACAAACGACACGTAACATCAACGACGTTTACGGAGAGAACTGTACAAACGAACGTACAACCCGTTATTGGTTTGCTCGGTTCCGTTCTGGGAATTTTGACTTGAAAAATGAACCTCGTGGTCGTCCGGAAACTTTGGTCAACAATGATGAATTAAAGGCGATTGTGGAAGCTGATGAATCTCAATCTACAGCTGAGCTGGCAGCAGCTTTTGATGTTAGCATCAAAACAATATTGGTCCATTTGCGACAGATTGGCAAGATAAAAAAGCTTGATAGATGGGTGCCCCACGAACTTAACGATCGCCAGCGCAACGTACGCGTCGAGACTTGCCTTGCGCTGCTTAACAGGCACAGAAATGAAGGAATTTTGAATCGAATTGTTACGTGCGACGAAAAATGGATTCTTTATGACAATCGAAAGCGCTCAGCAAGTTGGTTAGATCCTGGTTCGGTACCAAAGCAATGTGCAAAACGAAAAATGACCCCTAGAAAGGTGATGGTCACAGTTTGGTGGTCTAGTGCTGGTGTGATTCATCATAGCTTTTTACAAAACGGCGAGAGCATTACTGCAGATGTGTACATTGAAGAACTGACCACAATGATGGCGAAACTCGCACGTCTGCAACCAGCTTTGGTCAATCAGTCGTCTCCACTGCTACTTCACGACAACGCGCGACCCCATACTGCACAACAGACCGTCTCTAAGCTGCATGAGTTGGGTTTGGAAGCTCTCCCTCATCCGCCATACTCACCAGATCTTGCGCCTACCGACTATTACTTTTTCCAAAATTTGGACAACTTTTTAGCGGGAAAAAAATTCAATTCCCGAGAGGCAGTACAAAACGCCTTTGAAGAGTTTGTTGTCTCCCGTCCTGCTGATTTTTTCAAGAAGGGCATCCATAAACTGCCAGGGGTGATTACTTTGAATAAAAGAAATAAATAAGTTCGAAAAAAAATACTTTAACTTTTTTCAAACAAAACGGCAATTTCATAGGTAAAGACCTAATATTTATGCAAGCGTTGAGAATTCAACGAAATTCGACCTCATTTTAAATTATGACCTCATTTAGAGAACCTTAAAGGCAGCTCTATCATCAGAAGGGGCGTAACAAGAACGATCGCGCGTGCTATCAACTATTAGTTACACAACATCAGGGTAATAGCAATTACAACAGCTGGCTATTGTTGTAGTGACCGATCGGCCTCACAGCCGCGACCTTCGAGCGACGCGAATGCACGATTTTTTTGACCATTGCTCTGTTCTTGTATAGAGCTGATAAAACCATTGTTATTAGATGAAAACGTCGTTTAAAATCAGGAGAAATTTATACAAAAGCCTATCTAGTAAACAAAAAAAAAACAATAACAATAACAATACTTTATCAAGATAATTACGCTTCTTGATAATTTCGGATAATTATCCCACTATTTATTGTCTTCGTACTAATAAAGTATGACTGTATTAGATTTTTCTCACAAGGCATTTTTCAAATCCAACGCAATAAACAATATACTTAATTACTTAACTTTACTCGTATTTACATAAATTTGAACTGAATTTTTATGGTAAGGGGAATCCCCACGGCGCGCGGCGGCGCGGGCGCAGCACGTTGACACTTCGTACGTTCGGATCTACGCAAATCCGGAAATACACGGTCGAATACAGTTCACTATCACAACGCAATTTTCGGTGATTATCAATGTATTATCAAAGTATAATCCACCTGTAATTATTAAGATAATTATCATGATAATTATCCTTTCAAACCCCGATTGCAGAAACATTCATTCAATAATTTTTTTTGGGTAATTTGGTAAAGAGTACTTCATTGAAATACCAATATAGCCATATCTACGGCTAATGAGTAATTGAAATTTGGTTTAAACTGTTAAAGTACTCCTAAGAATGTGTCCATCAATACTTTTCTTTATGAATATATATTAAGGGGAAGACACTCTGTTCAAGAGACTATTCAAATAATAATATATGAGATTTTTTTTTGTAGTTAGTTGTGTTTGATTATAGTGAAGTTATTCTATATTTTCTTAACTGACGTGTAAAGTTACGCAATTTGCGCTTCGTCACCATTACAAACGTGGTCTTACAACTTAGGTACTTACAATTGGGCCACTGTCGTCAGACAATAGTTGCTAAGTCGAATCTGAAACCTTCGTGTGGGAAATTCTGTCGAAAGGGTTAAACACATAATTTCTTGCCTTCACAAAAAAATTATGAATTATAAGAAAAATAAGACAACAACTATCATAAATATAAATATACCTATAGCATTTGGATTACATGTCATAGTAAGTTGCGATAAGGTTGCACATTGTAATACACGTTTTAGATGTTAACACAGCCTATGTATGTACCAGTATGGTATATTAATACCTATGCATCAAATCAAGTAATACTTATTGTAACTGAAAACTATATCCCACATCGTAATTGAATAACTGAGATTGGAATGGATCATAAGGAACATAAGAGAGTAAAATTTTTGAAATTGTATAAAAATTGTACATTGACATGACGTCGTTCACCTGATGTTAAAATACACAGCTGCCCATAGCTTATAAAAAAAAATCAGTTGCAGTGTCCCTCGGAACTCCAAAGTATAGAGTTTTGCGTGACACTGCACTGTGCACATCATCTTGAGACATCAGCACTGTCTAATAACAAAACTACAGCTAGACTGTGATATTATGTCTTAAGTCTTATTTTCCCAGTATTTTCACTAGCTACAGCACTTTTCAACCCGGAATTACTGCTTGGTGGCAGAATAACTGACAAAGTGGTACCTAGACGAACTTTACAGGAAAGTCCTACCACCTAGTAAGCTTATTAATTCAGCGGTATTATCACCTCTATGCCGATACCAACCCCGTACTTCATGATTACTCGTTCTGATATTGACACTCATTAGTCTATTTATTAATACTGTAGATTAGTTATCTTAAATAGAATTACGTTCTGTTAATAACGATAGTGATACCGTGTTTAACATGCATTGGGCACGCAATGGATTGGCGTCTTGCGGAAGTCTTGTTGGGAGTGAGTGAATGTTTAGAATATATGCATCTGAGTCCGACTTCTTTGTAACTGATGCTAACCTGGTACTCCGTTAGCAAATTATACCTTATCAGTACTAATAAAAGGTGCGTTTTTGGAACTGAATGTTAAGTTAAGTTTAAGTAAAAAAGTAACGATACATGTTTTCAATTCTTTTTGAGAATTATTCAAACGCATCTAATATTTATTTATACTTTAACACATAATAATGTACAAGGAGGACTTAATGCTATAAAGCATTATTTACCAGTCAACCTGGATGTACAAGAAAAAGAATGGTAGCGGTAAATATTGTTGCTCTTTTGGGAATACCTTTTATTTTGTAATAATTTTATCACAGATTATAAGATGCTACATTTATTAAGTTTTCAATTTAACTTGTTTTGAACACAATCTGAAGTTGTTATAGAAATTTAAACTTCTTATTTTGTTACCGCACTAATCCATGTCTAACTTGCATGATGGCTACTTTATAATTAGTGGGGTCAAAATGAATAAAGATGAAGATAATCCAACAAATTTGTTATTTAAAAATTAAGTTTTCATTCTCAATAAACAACGTCAATGATTATAACTCGTACCATTAAAATTAAAGTGTCATAAAAAATCTAAAAGAAGACGATATTTCTACTGAATGAGAAAACTCATTCTTATCGTACAATCCACATAGTATTAGAAAAATCCATTACCTTTTGCCAGAAAAGATTAATTACTAACATAAAGTTTAAGCTCTAAAATGTGCTTGCAGTAACCAGCTGCAGTCCAAATGTACTTAAACAAGGTCCACTATAGAAAACGTGTTATCCGCATATTTAATTTTGAAAATCGTTAAGATTATAGAGCAATTGCGTTTAGAATGCATAATTCATGAACTCGTCTAATTAAAGGAATTTTCTGATAAGATTACTTATTAGACTTGGTTAAGTAATGACTTACTTATATGTTAAACTTACTGCGCTTACATAAGCAAATTTAAAAATTATTAATATCGGTGTTTATTAATGCAATGCAGTAAGAATATGGTTACGTCTATGTATACACTTGCTTGATATAATATACCTATCTATGGTCGTAGCATCCTCCGTCCATCATCATCACCATCACCATCATTATCACCCTCATCACCTTCATCACCACCACCATCATCAACATCATCACCACCACCACCACTACCACTACCATCATCATCATCATAATCACCATAATCACCATCATAATCACCCTCATCATCATCATCAACATCATAACCTTCATCACCATCATCATCATCATCATCATCACCACCACCACCACCACCACCATCATCATCATAATTACCATAATCACCATCATCATCACCATCATCATCGCCATTATCAACATCATCACCATCACCGTCATCATCACCATCATCATCATCATCCACAGCCGGAAGACATTCACTGCTGAACATAGGCCTCTCCCACAGAGCGCCACTGTGAGTGGCTGCTTGCCTTGTGCATCCATCAACTACCCGCGTCCACGCGCCAATTAACAAGTCCACGGGTGCGAGCAAGAGAGGCGAAATAAAGGCGAAAGTTTGTATGTGTGTATGTTTGTTACTCCTTCACGCTCAAACGGCTGAATGGATTTGGATGAAATTCGATACCAAGATTATTATATATTATTATATAGATATGCTTATGCTTATACACTGGTTTAACATATAGGGTACATTTTATCCCGGAAAATGATATTTTTCGGTGGGATGAGCAAATAATTAAAATACCTTTTATCCGCAGGTGAAACCAGGCGCCACTAGTAATCACATATAACTTGTCTCTGCTACCCACGATGTGAAATAATTCTGAACAGCGTGAGAATTTCTTAAAATAAAACGCAACGAATAAAGAAAACCGAGCTTTATGCGTATTATAAGCATTATCATATCTCACCTTCAATAAATAAAATACAGGACGTAATCTGAAAGTTGTATTATAAAAATCCGTGAGAACTTTACAAA
Organism: Ennomos fuscantarius; assembly: GCA_905220475.3. Taxonomy (NCBI): domain Eukaryota; kingdom Metazoa; phylum Arthropoda; class Insecta; order Lepidoptera; family Geometridae; genus Ennomos; species Ennomos fuscantarius. Next base: position 8,782,210 of record HG992039.1, read on the forward strand.
AAATACTTAATTACGCAATTTTTATGTGTCTCGGGTTAAGTTATTACTTTATTTAAGTCTCCTTAGTGAAAGTAACCATGTCATGTCATATAAAATCAGTTCAATCTTCGCATTTCCGCTCGGCTTTGTTTTAAAGACACATCATATCATCATATTATCAGTCGGAAGACGTCCAAAGCTGAACATAGGTCTTCTCCATAAAACGCCACTTTGGACGCTTATTATAGGTGGGTTTGCCATAGCAATAAATAATAATAATAACATAGCCATCACGCTCGGCCGGAATATTAGTGATCGCAGAAAAATTTAATGTACTGAGAATAAAATAAATAAAATAAATAAAATAAATAAGCCTTTATTTAAAAAAATGATACATGTATTACAACTTGAACTAAAACATATTGAAATTGTAAATTAATGTTACTTATATAAATATTTTTTTTTATTTGGGCACCCATGTATAGATATAGGGCTCTTCCATGCAATGCCATATAATGTAATAATATAAGTACAACATCTATCAACTAACCTTCATACTCCATAAAGCCGTTATTCTTAACTCGAGCAGAATTGTACGGAAATTTTTATCACTGCAAGATTAATAAAAAAAAAATTAGTTACAGTACGTCAATACGCTGATAAAATGTATTTATTGTAATACATTTTATCAGCGTATTGACGTACTTGTTAATTTAACATAATTCTGGGATTTCTTTACCCCCAAGCATTATGTCCCAAGGAAATGCTCATTCTGGAAATAACGCGATGACTAAGATACATCTTATATATATAAATAACTAGCAAACCCGGCGAACTCCGTTTCGCCACCAGATGGCTTCGTTTTACGTAACAGTAGCTGTCAAACAATGTATCACGCACCGGCGCCATCTACTTAAAATGTTGGTTTGTCCTGAATTTTTCCTGAATTTTCTTTGCTATAAACCTCACGGAGCCCGAGACCTTTCCAACGAATGCAAAACCGTGGAAATCGGTTCGTGCGTTCTGGAGTTATAGCGTCAGAAAGGAAAACCCGACTTATTTTTATATTGTAGAAAGATGATTCTTAAAATACATTCATCACCTTAAAGAAGATTTTAAATAAATTGTACATATGATTAATGTTCAATCACGAGCTTCAGTCTAAAAACTCAAAAAGACTTGCAGCAAGTTTTTAAGAAGATAAACAGTATTTCTATCACAGTGTAATAAAAAATGATCTTGAGTCTGGTAAAATGTGAACTCCTCCGTAGTTCCAAAGTGCAAATTCGAATATCCAAAATCCAACCTACATTGAAAATCACCAATTTCTTTTAACATTTTTTAACGTTAATATTATGACCCGCATAAATATTATTTCCAAATTTCTACGTTACATCTTATTAAACACATTAAATTATGGAAGCCTGTTTCTCCCTCTACATAAACGTTTCGGACTTTGACCACAAAATACACAATAGTTAGCATTGGAATGCTTATAAAGACAAAAGATTATCCGTCTATATCACAAAAGTATTACGCATACCATTAATAGTAACGCAAATATAATAACATGTCTTCGGGCACGCATGAGTATTAACTCGGCTTGCTTAACAGTAAGTGTGGCCTCGCTCTCAATATCAAATAATTTGGCGACCTCGCAGTCGGTCTTTTAATTATTATCTTAGAGGATCGAACAGTTGACAACTGAATCTCAATTGAGTGACGAGGTCAGGCTTCGGTGACCACAGTTGAATGACTTGAATGTGAGATGTATTTACGAAATGATGGTACAACGGCTAAAAATAAAGCTTAGATTTTTGATGTCTATTCAATTGCAATTAAATAAGGATTACTAAATATATATGACATTATTTAGAACCGTTTATCATAATTCAAATAAAATATATATGAAAGCTCAATCCCAAAGTACTTAAACAAGCCTTAAACTAGTCTTAAACTGCTGTTTTGAAAACTCCGTTTATATTCCACTCCATATATTTTAATTGTAAATTACGTGTTTCAAATAAGTAGTGACGCTTTTGGAATTATTAAAATTACATAATTGAATTAGATTTGAATTTTTTCTAGCATGAAAATTTGGGTTGAATTTTGTCAAGCAAAACAAGCTTCTCCAAAACCCAACCATGAGTACTAACCAAGTGAGGATTTACCAGTGAATTCCATAGGAATCACTGGTAAAACCTCGCTTCAATATGTGTTTTTAGATGAGCGAAATGGTGGTATGTGGCAATGCGCGTTGGATAAAAAAAATAAAATATCGCCAAAGTTCATGCGTCAATTCAGAACATTTAATTAATATCCAGCTCAATAACAAAGCTTATTGAAAGTCAGCTAGTTTTGTGGCAGAATTATTACTGAGTAGAAATAATCTAAGTAGCGTAATAATTCTATACTAAAGCCTATTTAAATACAACGTAGATAAGCAACACTTTCCCCGGATCTTATGCGGTTGTTAAATTCATGTCAACTTGGACGACCAATTATTGAGGGGGCTAGACGGAAAAAATTCAGACCAAAAGTTGTAACGACACTTTTTGCTATAGTTGTAAGCCGTGCGGCGTGCGCGTGTTTCTCTGTCTCTCTCTCTCTATCTCTCTCTCTATCTCTCTCTCTCTCTCTCTCTCTCTCTCTCTCTCTCTCTCTATCTCTCTCTATCTCTCTCTCTCTCTATCTCTATCTCTCTCTCATAGAAAGCAAGCCAGTTATTCGTTTCGTCTTTCTATTTCGCATTGAACAGTGTGATGTCGCGACGATTATTATTGTTGAGTGTATACAGGTTTATTGTACATAATAAATAAAAGGAACTTCGTTCCATCCGGTTGTCCCTTAACATCCCCAAAGTTTTTTTTTTTATCAACGTTTGTTATAGAAGCTAAGAGCGAACTTAGGAAGTATCAAACTTAAGTACAGACCGGCAAGAATTTTAATGACATAACCACGCCTCCTTGCCAACAATGCCACTTTGCTATACAAGGATGCGTGTTACCAAGAATGTGGAAAAAAACGAAAGTGCTCTTGGCCATGCTAAATGCTACAAATAATTAACGTAGACATGTCTGGAGCAAGGCCACTGGTTGGCATTTCAGTTTTTGTCAGTTTTCACTCTTGTTCCAATTTTAATGACCCGCGGATTTAGGGTTCCTTCATTTAACAATGGAACTATCACATTTGTTATCAATAGTTCAAGAAATGTAACTCTTTGCATGTCCCTGTAACTTTGCCATTGATTAATTAAAATTATTAATAAAGTAATTTATTGGATATAAATTTTATAAAAAGAAAAGTATGAAGACCTATCAACAAAAGTTTTATCATCTAATATCAGGTCCACGAAATCGATCTGGAATTTTTGTACCGTTTAGTAATTTTTTTTTTTTTAAATACCTGACCACGATAATTATAATAATTATTATTATTATACACCTTTTGCCTCATAATATAGATCAATAATAGGTTTGAATGTTTATTACACTAATTTATTATTATTTATATTTCCATTTTGTACGGAACTTACTACCATAAAAAGCACTCTATGTAATTTACTGGTTATTAAATTTTAATGTTATTTATAGTCACAGAATAATCGATAATAAAATTAAAAGTGTAGTGAATTATGCAATGCTCAGTCAATTATTGACAGCCTCCGTGGTGTGGTGGTTGAGCAGGTTGGCTCACAACCCGGAGGCAGCGGGTTCGATTCCCGCGGCATGACAAGTATTTGTGCATAGAAAAAAAAGCGCAAATACTTGTTCTGAGTCTGTGTGTTGTTCGACCATGGTCCTCATAGTACCTGGATCCCTAGATACAGGGAATCCTTAGGGTCTATGTATGTGATCGTTGGGCGTTATTATTGTTATTATTACTAATTATGATCATTTGAACTTATTCGCCATTATTCAGCAAATAAGGTTTTTAATAAATATCATACGGTCAGCAACATAAATTACCTTTTATCACTGACATTACAAACTGTGAATAATTTTTTTTTACTGACAACCTGTTAATCTAATTAAATAATTAAAATCCTGCTTCGAAATAAGCGTATCAATTTATTGATATGAAAACTATGCAAACCTTACACTTAAGTATAAGTACTAATAAAATATTTAGCTTAAATTTGAACTTTATTACTGATGAGTGTAAGACTATACTTTAATGTATAAACTATTTCTGCGAACTCTAGGCAGTTAACAAGACAAAAAGTTTGCATTATTTAGATTTCCCAGAAGTTAGGAATTTGTCCTTGCCGCGCTGAAGGCACACTTCCCCATCGCACTGCATCAAACTGATCCTAAGTTTGACATGTGGAATGCTAAGATAGGGCGCCGGTCGTGGCCTGACATGACACAAGCGTGACTTCAAAACCTCACCGACCAACTTCTACTGACCCACCAAAATGTTAGAACCACCCTTCACAAAACAATAGTTTCTCAAACAGAGGAGGCCGCGGAAGGTAGTTTTAGTCTGGTTATAACATAATCCTATCCGTTGTCATCTCAATGCCGTCTAAAGCACGAAGATTCGAATTTTTTCTCCTCGTCTATTAATGATAATTAATTGTATGTTGTTAATACGTGGATGTGTCAATCGTATCGTATTTACGTTTACTTTATTAGGCCAGAAGGATTGTTTTGAAGTGTTATGCAAATTAATAGATTTGTGGGTAGTTTAACAATGGCTTTAAAAAGTGACATCTGTCGCATTAGACAATAAACTTACAGAGTAGAATAGAGTATCAACTAAAACAGCTCAGTTTTAAGGGCTAATATTTTAATAGTTCGATCACATTCTATTGGAGTTTTGGCGGGAAAACGAAAAAGATCGGGTCACCGCATTTTATTATTTTCCAAAACTTGTGTTATTTTCAGTGTTAGTGCATAAAATTGGTGGCATTTTATTCGTTAAGTGCTGGATTACAGGCATGAGTGTGGGAAAGTGGTATAATGATGGTGAAACGTTTCTTTTCGTGTTGTTTCCAAAACTCCATAGAAGCTTCTGGTAAAGTGGCCACCACTTTACTAGATGACTTGGACTGTAACTTGACTTGATTTGACATACATATATATTACTTATCTCGAAAAATTATCAATTACTTGACACTGGCTAAATATTTCAAAATGTGGAGCCATACCAAAACAAAAAAAAACATTCTATTGCTGGATTTTTGAAGTGGTAACCTTCTTTAGGCTCATTGAGCACTTTTTGGGTAAAAATATTATGGAACTCGAGTCATCGTCACCGAACGCTTTCCATGAGCTGTGTCACAGGTTACTTAGTTTTCTGTCTCCAAAGACAGCCCCGCACATTATTTGTTACGAAGAAAATATCTAACCATTTCAATTAATATATTACATATAATTGTATTTCTTAATACTTTACCCACAATAGTTTGCATTTGACTCAATTTTTAGGTGATATATTTATTTGTTTTGGCGACCAAATCTAAATATATATATAACTCAAAGGTGACTGACAGAGTGATCTATCAACGCACAGCCTAAACCACTAGACGGATCGAGCTGAAATTTGGCATGCAGGTAGATGTTATGACGTAGGCATCCGCTAAGAAAGGATATTTCGAAATTCCACCCTTAAAAGGGTGAAATGGGTGGTTGAATTATTTTCCCATAGGCCACGCCACGGGCGAAGCTGCGGACAGAAGCTCGTATTAATATATAATAAACACCTAGTCTACATTAATCAAAAGCACGCAAATCACCAAAAATATCATACTAAAGCAGGTAAGCCAAAATCGTAAATCGCAATTATAAATCCAGGACCTCCCAACACACAGAAAATGGTATTCAACCTACACACACAATAAAATCAAAGTACAAGGCGTAGCCAGTGATTTACAGGACTATCTTTATTGTCCAAACGTTAATTTATAATATTTATATAACTACCGCTGACGTTAATAGCCAATATCTCGCTTGGGTCATTTAGTTCGGTATGCATAGATAACAATGAACCAATTAACCAAACCTGAGCAAAGATTATAAGTATTCAAGCTAACAAAGAATACAAGCAAATGTAATCTAAATATATATAACTCAAAGGTGACTGACTGATATATTGATCTATCTACGCACAGCCCAAACCACTGGACGGATCGGGCTGAAATTTGGCATGCATTGCATGACGTAGACATCCGCTAAGAAAGAGTTTTTCGAAATTCCATCCTTAAGAGGGTGAAATGGGTGGCTGAATTATTTTCCCGTAGGCCACGCCGCGGGCGAAGCTGCGGGCAGAAGCTCGTGTAATATAAGATTAATTTCGAAAAATTCGCAAGCAGGATACATGCATTGTTAATTTGCTTGCGTTTTCTCACTTTAAAAGCACCTAGATGTCTAGTCCTAATGACCCTCATCCGTTTACTACCATGCCCTCAACATTGTTAAAAATTTGTGAAATTTTGATCAATGTTGAGTAAAATTCTATCTAGTCGGAATTACGCGTTATATTAAAATGTTAATGTAAAAAAGTTGCTAAATGGAGTTCGATTTGATTTAACTTAATCTAATCAGTTTCGCATTAATATAGCTTTTAAGAATTCGAGCAGTAATCACTACTCTATTATAATAATCTCTTCTATTGTTATAAAAGTGATATGTTACCTGTTTATTTGTGTTTTAGTTTATTTTTTTGAATTTCATCATCATACAATAACGGCTGAATCGATTTAGACAAAATTTTGCACAGGAATTGCTTACACACCGGGTTCAATATCTAACAGTTTTTATCTCAGAAAATTAATAGTACTCGTGGAAATATGGGAAGGTTGCTAGTAAAACTGGAGGCTGTAGTTACATATAAAATTGAAACATCTGATTGAACAAGCTGAACAGATTTGATAGAAATTTTACCTCAGGAATAGAAATTTAACGAACAAGTTGATTGCTCTCCCAAAACCAACATAGAAACAAAAACTGGATAATCAGAAAATAATACATAATTTTACAGTTGATACACTTTTAATGTAAAGATTTTTTTAATCCCAAGTGACATTATTTTAAATTCTACAATAATTACAAGAACTATTTTTAGACCGCATTTCAAGTTTAAATACTGCTACTAGCTAATAATTATCGCTTTCCACACCTAGAACGTAAAATATAACCTTCGATTGCTAAAGTTAAGGGGTGCTCAGGTCTAAGTAAACTGGTCAATGCTACCTCTAAAGTCGTGACTACCTGGATGTATGCAAATAATTATGATTGATGTGTATATTCAGCCAAATTGCGAAGCCTTGACGTGGGTACGTCCTTGTTCTCGGTGTGTCCACGTCACGAGAGCAATAACTACAACAAAACCTACGTCTTCTTTCTAAAAAAATGTGTGGGGTCTTTGAGGACTGCCTTAGAACTGAAGATTAAGGCTGGTATTACAGAACGATGCTCAGTCATCGATATTGATCGATGACTGAGCATCGTTCTGTAATACGGACCTAAGAAACTTGTGACATGCTCATTTCCTATGAGCGGGTGGTGGCGATGACGCGAGTTTCACGCTTTTTGTTCACCCAAAAAATACACACATACAGAGTATACATATAGCTCATAGAAAGCGTTCGGTGGCAAAGACGCGAGTTCTATGATTTTTGTTCGCCCAAAAAGAGTTCAACGGGCCTAAAGAAGTTTTCTCTTCAACAAGGGTATAATTTAGATTCTAACAAAGGCAGTTTAATCATCACCAGCCCACTCTAGTCCTCAGCTGGATATAGGCCTTAGGCCAAACTACTTTAAAAAGTAAAAATTCATCGTGATGGAATTCTGCCTTTACTTATAATAACTTTATACATGGGGCCTATGGGGCCCTGGTTTAGGCCTAGTTAACGCGGTTATTAAGTTTTTATCAAAGAAACAGTTTTTATAACGTAACACAACCGCATTCACTTTGGTTTTCAATATTCCAAAAACCAATTATCCTTCGCAGGTAATTATTATTTTCTGATGAGCAAAACCACATTCAAGAAAATTTCCAAGCACACGAAGCAAAAACAATCCTTCGTGCGTCATCGACTTACGGATAACGATTAACGACGCATAGCATTGCACTAACGACGCAAGCAGGATGCGAACTCTTCGCTACTTCCAACTAGCCTCGCCCCGTGGTTTCACCCGCTGGTAAAAAGTAGCCTATGTGTTAATCCACTGTATGTATACTATATTCCAAAAAAAAAACTAATATAAAATAAAAACTAAAATTTAAATTTAAATTTCTAACTTTGTTCCGCCTTAGAGGCAATCAATATTAAGATTTTAGATTTTATTAAGTTCAATTTTTTTATTAGGAAATACATATTAAAAACTTACGTATTTTAATGATTATTTATCGTTCATTTATTTTGGTGCATAGGTTTGTGAAATAAGAAGAAAAAAAAACTGAATAAAAAGAATCCTATGTCCGTCTCCTAGTTCTAAGCTACTTTCCCACTAGTTTTCAGCTAAATCCATTCAGCCGTTCTTGAGTCATAAAAAGTTTACCTACTGCGATTTTCTTTTATATATATAGATTATTTTCGTGACCGGTCAGACGTCCTTCAAGGAGAGGTGAAAGTACACTGGAAAACCCATTCATTAAAGAGCAGGACGTAAAAGTATTTGCCGGATTTGTTATAGGAAATTCCTTTCTAGGAAACAAGCCATTTATGGACTAAAAATAAGTTAATACACAATTATTGTCACAATAACGCTATAACATATTACCAGCATTCTCGAAATGACCCTTTCATTTCATAAGGTTTATGTTTAATACCTTTTGCGAAATGCTGAATAATCGCTAAGTAATACCTTTTTTACGTTAAAGAAAGACAAAGGATGTTGATATTAAAATTTAAGACGTTTAGCACATTTTTGTAGCTTTAAATGTTTACGTTTTACTGTTATAAATTATTTTATTTTTATTATGTTTTATTAAATGAAACTTTTATACATTGTATTATTTACTAGTTGTGCCCCGCGGTTTTACCCGCGGATAAAAAGTATTTTAATCATTTGCTCATCCTACGGGAAAATTTCACTTTTCCGGGATAAAATGTAGCCTATATGTTAATCCAGTGTATAGGCTATCTTGGTACTGAATTTCATCCAAATTCATTTAGCCGTTTGCGCGTGAAGGAGTAACAAACATACACACAAACACACATACAAACTTACGCCTTTATATTATTAGTGTGAAGTGGTAATGAACAGCTATTTTTCTTATCTTCACTTTAGATCGAATAGTCACAATAATTCTGTCCAATGGATTATAGAACGTATCGTTGCTCGTTAGGTCTATACCATTATTTATTCTGTGGTATCGTCTAATCAAAAATCTAATCGAAAATGATTAGCTAGGCGATCGCTAAACTTCGCAACAGCTTAAATGCAACAGATGGAAACTCAAAATAGTATGGATTTGACAGTTTCAATACTTTTTTTTTTTTTTTTTTTTTTTTTTTAAGATTTGGCTCCACACTTTTGTGTATTTAGCCAGTGTCAAGTTATTGATAATTTATCAAGTGATCGATATTTCACGCAAATATGTGTCAAGTCACAGTCGAAGTCATCAAGTCAAGCCATAGTCAAGTCAGTCTAGTCAAAGTCATACTCCTAGTAAAGTGGTGGCAACTTTACTTGAAGCTTCTATGGAGTTTTGGAAACAACACGAAAAGAAACGTTTCACCATCATTATACCATTTTCCCACACTCACGCCTGTAATCCAGCACTTAACGAATAAAATGCCACCAATTTTATGCACTAACACTGAAAATAACATAAGTTTTGGAAAATAATACAATGCGGCGACGCGATCTTTTTCGTTTTCCCGCCAAAAGTCCGTTTCAATACTTAGACCATGTGCATAATTGCTATGAAAATTTTCAAATTGGGAAATTTCACCCGATGCAGTACTATAAAAGTTTCGTGATCACCCCGATCTCAACGAGTTTAATAATGCCGTGCGATCGTCGTCGAATCATTTTGAACATTTAGCTAATTTTAAATTTAGAAGGCTGATTCAAATTTTTCCTTGACTTAATCAATCATTTAACGACTATTTATGTACGAGTACACTAATCAATTAAACATATCTCTCTGATATACCCAAGTAGCAACTAATTTGTCAGTACCTAACAACATTTTATAAATAACCTGACACAAAATTGTCATAATTCAATCATATAACGCCAGCCTTAATTAATTAAAAATTTCCTGTTTCATATATATTATATTAATGCCCGTTCAAAGTGTCAGAGATACATAAAAATAATTAAGGTACTAGTGTAAAAACCTTCAGTGTGTTAGATCGTATCTGATAGTGGCTTTATCTAATAAATCATTAGATAAACATGCACCTGTTTGTATTGTATGTTTCGAAATAATTAAAAATCTTAAATAGCTTGTGAAGGAGGTAACTGTGCCCCGCAGCTTTGCATGCATAATATGCATTTGATTACATTCACATACAATTTTATCGTAATCGTCAAATGTTTAAACGGTTGGCCACCATAGCTTTTATGCAACAGTGGTGTTATCTGTGATATTTTTTATTTAATATTAGCAGTTAATTTGTGTTATCCTATTTGACCTTCTTAAAATTTATATTTATTCTGATGAAAGCTGTTGGAATATCAACATTTAAAAAAACGAGTGTGTTTTAGACCACACGACTGAAATAAAACTTCTTTGGCTCCATCTATCGGCCGGTATAACTTTGTTTTTGCTTTTGTTAAATGTTAATGTCGCCATCTTGATAATTTTAAATTACCAACTAAATTTTACAATTTTTGAACTTTGTTATGTTGACAATGGAGATCTACGTGAACCAACTTCAATTCAGTTAAGTTCAATTAAGATTTGCATGAAAAGTAAAAAATTAAAAACGATTTTTTATTCCGGTACTATGCTAAGTCATTTCATGATTTTTAGCTCAATTTATTACTCTATATTCTTCCGAATTACATTCATAAATAAACACACCCTCCTTTACAAGAGTATAATAACATAATAACTCAACAGATGGTATCAAAACAGATAGTACATAAAGGCAACATTGTTATTACTAATTGCTGCACCCGGAGATTCCCGCCCTAGCCCTGCAGCGATCATTGAAGTTATGATGTTTCCCAATGGTATATTGTTGTGGGAAACTTGATGGCATCGCTGCTTATGGGTTTCAAAAATGAAAAATAACACTATCAAACCAGTTATTAAAACAAAATTAATATAGATTATTTATGTATATGTGTGTTTTATATATATTTATATGTATATTATGTATGTTTATGATAGCGTTATTTTTTAAACCTTCTTCCAAATCACTATACTTTTCCGTGTAAGGTTGTCTGAAAGAAATCGCTCTGATCAATAAGGCCACCCAATCTAATACTTTGTTTGAGTTTTTTCACTTTTTAATTATTTGTGACGTGGTGTTTCAATAAATACTTTATCTATCTGTCTATTTATCATTTATTTTTGTTCTATCGGATCAGATCATCAGCCCATTTATGTTCCCACTGCTACAACATGGGCTTTTTCTAACTGGGAGATATAGGTATAGGCCCTTGCCTACGCTAAATATAATTATATATGTATTTAATAGTCTATGTTTAACCAGTGAAATGCATAAGATAATCTATAAAGAAAACCGTACACTTACCATGTGAATATTTTTTTATGTGAAAATTTATGACATTGAAAATGGGGTAAATATTAATTGTATTTAATCAAAAACGTAAACTTGGACAATAATACGGTATTTTTCTAAAAAATTGTACAATTAAATAATAAATAAATAAATAAATATCTGTGGACATTTCACACAACGCCATCTAGTCCCAAACTAAGCAAAGCTTGTACTATGGGAACCAGATAACTGATACAATACTTAGATACTTTTTGTTTGTAAATACATACATAGAATACAATATAACACCCAGACACGGAACAAACATCGATGTTCATCACACAAATGTTTGTCCTGGGTGGGAATCGAACCCACAACCCACAGTTCAGAAGGCAGGGTTACTACCAACTGAGCTATCGGGCCCGTCAATTAGTTCGATTTTGTTATAAGCCGGAAGATCTTTAAGCTGTAGGTAAACAAATTTTTCGTTGAAATAGTAAATTGTAATAGTAACTTTCACATAAAAGGTTGTTCCAACAACTATTGCATTACAAATATCAAACTTATTATGTACGTTTTTCGTTCAGATTCAATTACATTATTACCGTCTAAAGTGGACGGTGACCACTGACGTACGTGCATACACTTTTGCAATTCACAATAACAATTGTACAAAACTATTTCATCATCAGAAAATCTAGAGTATTACCTAAAAATTATTTAAAGTTTGACGCGTCTAGATCGGTTCAATATTAATCGATATACTGTTCTAGTTGCACTGAACTTCATATTAGAACAGTTAAAAAATCAAAACATTATTAAAGAACAAAAGTAAATTACGACAAAAACTTATTCTACCAGAGCCCAAACTAGAAATGTATAGAAAAGGATCACATTATATGTTAATAAAGATTTACAATAAAATACCCAAAACTATACCTAACCGAAACTAAAGACACAATTTTGCATAGTAAACTAAAAAAAATAATTATTTTTTTTTATTTCTCTTTAGATGATTATTTTATTATTATATCATTTTTTTTATGAAAATCAAGAAAAACTGTAAAATATATTTTAAAATATTTTTTACATCAGTTTTTGTAAAAAAGTTTGTCAGTCAGATTTTGATTACACTCTGATAAGAGACAATGCGATCAAAGGTGTAGCATGATTATTAAGTAGGTCTCTAAAATTCATAACATTTGATCACATTTGGCGCAAATACTGGTTCTGAGTCTGGGTGTTGTGGGATGGTCCTCGTTACTGGGTCCCTAGATACAGGGAATCTTAGTTAGGGTCCAGGATCTATGTATGTGATCGTTGGGCGTTATAATTATTATTTTATTTAGGCGAAACCGACGCAGGTGGCAGGGCGTTCCAGTTTCAGGCTTTACTTAATTCCTAATATTTTTGAAACGTACACTTCATTTCTACTACTCCTTAAAACGTATGAACGTTCTGAATTTATTCGTTTTTTAATACCTTTTAAAATTGTTCAATACTATAAAATAAATAAGATTTTTTTGAAAAGCAAAAAGGCGACAAGATGTAGATAGAAAATGCTTTATTTCACAAACAACAAATGTAGATACATAGGCGAACTTAATGCTACAGAGCATTATCTTCCAGTTAACCTGGGTGTAATGTGGAATTTTTTTTTGGGCAGTGCAATGCAGCTTAAATATAGATTGTCTAAATAAACATATAAAAACACTAACATAAATTTAACTATCTTGTGTTCCTAGTCACATACATTACAACTTAATTACTACTAATTTTACATGTATAAACTAAGAGTTATGTATCGCAGCAAAAGACGAAAAGTACATTTATAAAGAATTCTACATTTTCATAGATCTTACCAGTCTATTGCTGTAACAATCCTCAGACACGACCCGCCGTTACTTATTTACAAGATTATGTCATTCGCTAATTTTACGCGTAATTTGTAACTAGACTTTTAAAATTCGTGCTCTATTTGCTTCGATCTGATGAAAAGTTACGCATAACTTTGGGTAAGTTTAGCTGCTGTAATAACAGTGATTCAATTGTACTAATCTTTGTTGAAAAAATACTGTAAAGTGATGAAAGATGAAATAGAAAGATAAATAAATCAATTAGGAACACAGCATGAGTATGATCTTGGCAGCAGAATAACTGGCAAAGCGGTGGTACCTAGATGAACTTTGCAGAAAAGTCCTACCATCAAGTAACTTAGTAGTCGATAGTCTTCTAAAACTAAATAAATATATATCATCGCTCCATCTTACTATTCGCCGTCTCCACTACAGAACAAGGAAAAAAAACCATTCTTTACTAGGTTACTTTTCTGCAACGTAAAGTAGGTGGGTACCACCGCTTTGCCAGTTATTCCGCCGCCAAGCAGTAGTGCGCAAGCACTACTGTGTTCTGGTTTGAAGGGCACTGTAGCTAGTGAAATTACTGGGCAAATGAAACTTTATGACCTAATCTTACAATCTAGTAATCTTATTGCTAGACTGTGCTGGTGTCTCAGAATGACGTGCGCAGCACAGTGTCACGCAAAACTATATTTTAAAGATTCAAGTGTCACTGCAACTGATATGGGCAGTCGTGTCGCTTAGCATCAGGCGAGCGACTAGCTCGTCATAGGTTGGTAAAGATAGGTACAATGGGCGGTCTTATCGCTAAGAGCGATCTCTTTCAGAAAACCTTTGGATGGACAGAGATATGAGACACTACGAACTTACTTATACTAATTAATATTTATCTTCACTATGTTTTTTTATTCACTTCTCTATTATATTTTACGGAATGATAATTTCGTAACATAAAAAAAAATAGAACACGTCTATCCCAGCGTTTATCGGTTCTTCCCATTGCCACTTCAGCTTGCTAATTAAGCTATGTCGGTAACCTTGCCTTTTCTCGAGCTTTCGCGCTAGATGATTCATGATGACTCTTGAAAACAGCTTGTCAAAGAATTACTTTACTGTAATAGGCTTACAACATTTTAATGTCAAGCTAATAACAAATAGATTTGTTCAAAATAGCTAGTGTACGCACAAGCGGACCTTTGACTCCGCGTCTCGGACCTAAGACGAATAGCTGAAGTATTTCTTGCGTAGCTCAACGGTACACTTCCAGATAAAAGTAAGTAAGCGTACAGGAATATATTATGTATAAAGTGTTACAGGAATATATTCAGTATAAAGTGTTATATTGAATATATTCCTGTATGCTTACTGAATACATAGGTCTTGCTTAATACTAGTCGTTGACTTTTTCATTACTAAAGTTACTTTTAAGTTTTTCTAGTGTTTTATAGTGTTTTATTTCTGACCGTGAGGTGACCGGCAGAATAGAATAGTCCCTACCTCTTTCTTACCGAGGTGTCGTAAAAGGCGACTAAGGTAAAATGACGATAAAAATCTTACACCCGTCAACCGACAGATGGCGGGATAACCATCTCCAGACAGGCGTAACCAATAAAATACAACTGGCCGGTGACGGGCAGCAGCGTCTCCGGTACAAAAAGTTGCACTCTGCGATCGCCAACCCGCATGCCCAGCGTGGCGATTATGGGCAAATCCTCCCTATGATAAGTACGCAAATACCACGGCCCCTAGTTCCCGGCCGCCCTGCTATTCCTGACCATGGTGGCGGTTATGGTAACGGCAGGGCAGGGGGTGCTAAGAATCCCCGGGCTACGGTAGGCCACCAAACCCAACTGACCTTGGCAACGTACAATGGACGCACGCTTCGACTTGAAGTCGTTGTTGAAGTCTCTAGTGTGTCGACAAGGGTCGCGTACCTCATTATAAAGTTAACCAAGAGGTACAACCTCAAGGTTATCCAGGTCTACGCACCGACTTCGACACATTTGGATGATGAGGTAGAAGGTATTTATGAAGACATATCCAAAGCCTTACATAATACCTCTAAGGCTCACTTCAACGTTGTCATGGGAGACTTCAACGCTAAAGTGGGAGTACAGACTTGCAGCGAATCGACAATAGGACCTCACGGTTTTGGCAGTAGAAACCAAAGGGGCCAAATGCTTGTCAACTTCCTAGAGAAGGAGGGACTCTTTTTGATGAACTCCTTCTACAGGAAACAGCCTCAAAGGAAGTGGACGTGGCAGAGCCCCGATGGCATAACGAAAAATGAGATCGACTTCATTATAGCGGACAAACGGCATATATTCAGAGATGTCTCAGTGATCACTAGGTTCAACACCGGGAGTGATCACAGACTTGTACGAGGCACTCTGAATATCGATTTCAAGCTGGAACGAGCTCGTTTAATGAAGTCCACGCTCCGACCAAACATGGTCCAAACCGTGGTAGGGTCTGAGACATTCCAGTTAAAACTGGAAAATCGATTCGCTGCCTTGGAAACCACAGATGACGTAGACCAGAAACTCGACCAAGTGGTGGATGTCCTCAGGGAAGAAGGCGCGAAGTTTTGTGCAAAGCAGCGTACTGGCAAAAGGTCTAAACTTTCGAGAGATACTCTGCAGCTTATAGAAGAACGACGTATAAACCCCGAGTCTACTTCGTCAGAACATCAGCGGGCACTCAATAAGACAATTAAAAAGCTGGTACGACGTGACCTCCGATCTTACAATACGCTCGAAATTGAAAAAGCTATAGAGCAGAATCGGGGGTCAAAAGTGTTCGTCCAGCAACTTGGAAGAAGCCACCTGACGAAGCTGACTACGTCCACGGGGACAGTCATCTCTTCAAAGCCGGAGATCCTTTCGGAAGTTAAAGATTTTTACAGCCAACTCTACGCATCACATGCTTCTCGACCTGACTCCGATTCAGAGGACTGTAGAGCCACTTTAACACGTCACTACACAGAAGAGCTGCCTGAAGTCAGCCAGGACGAGATCGTGATGGCTCTTAAACAGCTTAAAAATGGAAAAGCCTCAGGTGAGGACGGAGTTACGACTGAGCTCTTAAAAGCTGGAGGTGCTCCAGTACTTAGTGAGCTGCAAGAGCTTTTTAACTCTGTCCTCTTTACTGGGAGAACTCCGAAGGCATGGAATAGAAGCGTGGTCGTTTTATTTTTCAAAAAGGGTGATAAAACCCTATTGAAGAATTACCGACCCATATCGCTTCTGAGCCATGTCTACAAGCTGTTCTCCAGAGTCATCACGAATCGTCTAGCGCGAAGGCTTGACGAGTTTCAACCTCCGGAACAGGCCGGGTTTCGTAGCGGGTATAGTACCATAGACCACATCCACACAGTGCGGCAGATTGTACAGAAGACCCAAGAGTACAATCGACCCCTGTGCTTAGCGTTTGTGGACTATGAGAAAGCCTTTGACTCTATCGAAACCTGGTCTGTTCTGGACTCCTTACAGCGATGCCAGGTTGATTGGCGATACATCGAAGTGCTGAGATGCTTGTATGATGCCGCAACAATGACCGTCCAGTTACAAAACCAGGCGTCTGAACATATCCAACTGCGTCGCGGAGTGCGACAAGGGGATGTTATATCCCCGAAACTGTTCACAAACGCTTTGGAGGATATGTTTAAGACGCTGGACTGGAAGGGTTGTGGCATCAATATAAATGGCGAGTATATCTCTCACTTGCGATTTGCAGACGACATCGTCATAATGGCTGAATCGCTGGAGGAGCTACAGCGAATGCTGAACGGCCTAGCTGATTCTTCTCTACGCATCGGTCTACGGATGAACTTGGATAAAACCAAGGTCATGTTCAACGAGCACGTTGTTCCGGGACCGATTGAAGTTGTTAGGAAATACGTTTACCTAGGGCAGACGCTCCAACTAGGTAAAAACAATTTCGAGAGTGAAGCCAAAAGAAGGATACAGCTGGGCTGGGCAGCATTTGGGAAGCTTCGTCGAGTCTTCTCATCGCCCATACCGCAGAGTCTTAAGACGAAAGTCTTCAACCAGTGCGTCCTACCAGTCATGACCTACGGAGCCGAAACGTGGACACTCACGGTAGGACTAGTCCATCAATTCAAGGTCGCTCAGCGAGCTATGGAAAGAGCTATGTTAGGGGTATCTCTGCGGGATCGAATCCGAAACGAAGTCATTCGCCAGAGAACTAAAGTTACCGACATAGCTCAGCGAATTAGCAAGCTGAAGTGGCAATGGGCTGGTCATATCTGCCGAAGAACCGATAACCGTTGGGGTCGACGTGTTCTGGAGTGGAGACCGCGAATCGGCAGACGTAGTGTAGGACGACCTGTGGCAAGGTGGAGCGATGACATACGCAAGGTAGCTGGCAGTACCTGGAAAAATAGAGCCGAAGACCGGGCTCAGTGGCGTGCCTTGGGAGAGGCTTATGTCCAGCAGTGGACTAATGTAAGCTGATGATGATGATGATGAGTGTTTTCCCTTTTTAAGTCACTTTCCTATCCGTATTTCTGTTTGATACAAAATTTACAAACAATTTTAAATGAACTTGTTTTTTTTAAATCAATGCTAGAGATTCAAAAACATTTAGTTGAGAACTCAATGATCATGCGTAAATGAACTTTTTTTTAGCGTGGCAGTTAAAAGAAATTTTAATGCATTGTCTCTGCTGTCAGTAATAAATATGCAACGTGTATTTTTTTTTAATTACTCAACATAAGCGTTAAATACAATTTAGTGCAAAATACACAATACAATACAAAACCCTTTATTTACAACAAACACGTTTAAAACACGTAGAAATAAGAATTACATAATAACAAAGGTACAATGGGCGGTCTTAGCGCTAAAAGCGATCCCTTTCAGACAACCTTTCGATGGACAGAGATATGAGACACTACGAACTTACGTATATTATTTAATATTTACCTTCATAAATACTGCCACTAAAAGCAGTAGTCTAATTTATGGCTTGAGGACTATATCAGTATGTGACTGTATAGTAATTAATTTAAATTAGTATTAGTTTGACTATAAATTATACTGAATACGTCATAAGTTCATGTACCAATTATTTTGTCCACACTTGTACTTTAAACTACCATTACTCTTATTAGACAATGTCTGCCGACCCGAGCGCTCTACGGAATTCTCGGAATTCCAAATAACGTTTACTAATTACGCAAATCAAACCAGATAATTGAGATATTAAGCATAATTAAAGTATAATATCGATGACGATTCATTAAACAATAGTAATAAATCAACATTCCTGGTATAATTAAAAAAATGCAGTAAAACTGACAGTTTCAATTACTGTTATTGCGGAATATGACGCCGTGTATTCCATATTAAGCATACCAAGAAGTAATGATGATCTATGTCATATTCCAATCAATGAGGAAATATTACACCCACACTTTTATGACTGCATGAGTAAGAAAAAACAGCCCAAGTTGGCATAGAATTTATGTCTTGATAAAGTCCTTGTGGCAGTCTGTTTATTGTCATAATATAATGTGACGACGTACATTGACTCGACAGCCGTAATTTTGTTGAATATTTTTTTATAGTTTTAAGCCGATTTCAATATTAACATAGACTTAGAATATACTAGCATTTTTTTAAATGGTATAATGGGCAAGCGTTTGACAACAACTCACCTGATGGTAAGTGACGAAAATGTCAATGTAAAATGGTGGAGCACGCTTGCCCAATAGGTTATACCCAGGAGGAGACACTGTTGTTGAAAGAGCATTCCATTCCTTGGCCGTTCGGACTATAAATGACTCAGCAAAACGCTTAGTGATTTGATTTGAAGAACTGATTTTGGTAAAATTACTATGGCATGATGAAAGTAGGTATACCGTTACAAATAAATTTCCAAATCGGTTAATAATTGACAGAGTCCTGAACAAACATAAAAAGAAAACATCACCGATTTGTAACCTCCTAAATTTTTGAAGTTGAAAAAACTTAAAACAATGTTATGACATATGCGCAATCCCGGTACACCTAAACAAGCCAAGATTTCTACATCAATACCATTTCGAGTGAATGAATAAACTAATAATTAAAGCACTCGAATGCTCTTAGATTAATGAGTCTCAGACGCAGGAAATGCTAGAATCGACCGATAAGGATACGGCGAGCGTCATCGTTATCAACGTCTGGTACTAACCTAACCCGTTCACGGCACCTCTCGACAGAAGGCTTAATAAAGTACCAGAGATGTAAATGGAACACTGAGCTCGCTCGAGGCTAGGGCGGGGCCCGGACAACACTTTCATATTATTACCACAGTGCAGGGGCAGTGTAGAAGGTCTCTAAAAGCAGACCGATTTGGTTTACAATAATTACAGAAGTGATGCGAAGAAACGTTTTTGACGAACTCGCAGTCGCGCAGAACTCATTATTCCTGCTTACGTGTCCGGTCTATAAATACAAGCATTATTGAAACCAGTTGAAAGTAAAGTATTTAAGGCCCTGTTATAGCATTTTTTGACTGGGTCTCCAAAGAGCCCTGTTTAAAGTTGAAAATCGCAGATCATAGTTTGATGTCAAACTGGGTCTACGCATGAAAATGTGTTAATTATGCGGATTATTTTTGGATTGTGAAATATAGACATCAAATAGATATTTTTTCTGGCATTTTTTTAGAACATCAATCTGTCTATTTAATTTGTAAAAATGTGTTATTATCGCTGAAAGTTTGGAGAAATACCGTAAAATATTTTTTTGTGTCATTAGGACGATTTTATTTTAGAAGAAATAAAGAACTTATTTATGTTTTGTTCGATCGTTCCTGTTATTCGTTTTATTTTTGTGTACACAATTTTCTTATATGATTATGTTGATCCGTCACGTCACGTCAGTGACGTCAAAAAAGTCCTTTTTTTGATTTTGCGTTTACACCGCGCCTTAACTTTATAAATGACTGATAAAGATAAGTTATTAACCGACTTTTAAAAAGGAGGAGGTTCTCAATTTGACTGTATATTTGTGCTTGTTACCTCAGAACTTTCAACTGGGTCACCCGATTTTCATGATTCGTTTTTTATTTGAAAGCTGATCCAGTTCTGACAATGGCATATATGAGAAAATCATCTGAGTCTGAAGTAGGTTTTTTACGCTTTACGTTTGTTACTTGTTTGTATTTATATGTAACACATTGAGATATATATGTACTACTAGTTGCGCCCCGCGGTTTCACCCGCGGATAAAAGGTATTTTAATTATTTGCTCATCCCACAGGAAAATTTCACTTTTCCGGGATAAAATGTAGCCTATGTGTTAATCTAGTGTATAAGTTATCTTGGTGCCGAATTTCAACCAAATCCATTCAGCCGTTTGAGCGTGAAGGAGTAACAAACATACACACAAACACACAGACACACATACAAACTTACACCTTTATAATATTAGTGTGATTCCGATTAACATTTATCAACATCTGGGGAAAACAGTGCCAGTAAATGGCATAATTTAACTGCTTATAAGTTCCCAAAAATGGGGTATAACATAGATATACTGATCTAGTGTACTGTTTCCCGTGTTATTACGACCACATCGCACGCACACTAGCAAGCCGCACCAACACACGCGCAGGCACACTGCGATTAGATCGCTCGGGACTTGCGCGCGCGCACGCGATCTGACCACTTTCAATGATTCGTTAGCGAAATCATTAGGAGATGTAATGTCGGCGCATTGTAATACGTGTTTATGGTTATTTAAATGATTTATTTTTATTGATTGTTTTTGCCTTGTTGTGAGACAGAAAATAATGATGGTTGTATGAATAAGGCTACCATTATAGTCTGTTATTGCGAAGGTGATCGCTGCCGTGTTATTTGAGCGTTTGGTAATGGAGTATGTTACGAGAAAATGAGTTGTCATGTAGGTTAAGTCTGAACATTCATCATTTGAGATCCGGGCGGGCGGTGCCGCGTGTGTATACAAGTTTCGACGTCACTGGTTGCAGTTGTGACTGATGTATGCAAATTCGCAAGTCAATAAGTACAAACGATTTTAGCTACTTGTGCTTTATGTTCACAGCTGAATCTTTATGATTAATTTCTTGTATAATGAAGTGAAGGATAAATTTATTATGGTTTTTGCAGTAAAACTTCTTTACGCACGCTTGATTTGGGGAGTAAGCTGGTGAGGCGAACGAAATTCGAAAGTTGTTGGTCAACGTAGATCTCCATTGTCAACATAACAAAGTTAAAAATTACTTAAAATTTGTATTAATATGTTGGTACGTCCGTTAAAATGACAGTTTATAATTATCAAGATGGCTACATGAACATAAAGCAAAAACAAAGTTATACCAGCCGTTAGATGGAGCTAAACTAAAGAAGTTTTACTTCAGTAGTGTGGTCTAAAGCACACTCTTTCTTTTTAAAATCGTATGAGGATTAAATAATAATAACGCCCAACGATCACATACATAGATCCTGGACCCTAACTAGGATTCCTTATGTCTAGGGACCCAGGAACTACGAGGACCGTGGAATAATAAGAAAATTGATTTAAACTTTACAAAAATCGATTATAATGCGTTATCGCTTAATTTTGAGAATCAATGATATGATGCTTGTGATACAGTCAGGGAATTATACTTCGACATTTTGGTCAAAGTAAAATATCTCATTACAGGCAATAACACAAAGAAAATGAAAAATTATTGCAAAATCGTATGATCAAAAGGCCGAAAGGCTGAAAGGCCGAACCTTGAAAGAGCCCACGTCCGAACAATCATTAACAACGATTGTCTCAAATACTGGGTTATAAAATTTTACAATTGTAAATGCCCCGAAACGAGCGAGATCCGATCTTGATTGCTTTATCAAGTCTGGGCGAAGGCAAGAGGGCTTACAATTTCTTTTGATGCATAATTTAGCGCTTAATTGTAAGTAAAAGGTAGCATTATGATATGCATTGATTGAGTTACATAGATGTGCAACAAAAAGTAACCAAGCTTTTAATAATTAAATTAAATTAAATTCCGATAGCAAAAACTGCCCAACGATCACATACATCAATCTTGGACCATAACTAGAATTTTCTGTATCTAAAAATCCAATAAATACGAGGACCATGGTCCCATGGATTTAGTAGGATATGATTTGCGTTGTAATCATAAAAGTCAAGGATCAAAATATGTTTCTTTTATTTCCAACTGTAAAACGGAACATTGCGATGTGGACCGCTAACTGTAATTCATCAAAACAGCACGCAACCTCTTTTATAATTAATCCGGGCAATAATTACCGTAAAGTGCATTGCGGACGAAACACGGGCGTCATATAAAGACTGGCAATATCGCCTTTCTTTCTCGGAGATTCAGGTGTTGGTGATGCAGCTGTCTTCTTCACCCGACACCACTCATTAAGTTCGCATGTCCATCCGTTGGCGAAATTATTGCAATTATTTAAATTCACACCTTTGATACCCGAAAAAGCCTTTTTTACATTTTAATGTTTCGTAAGCGCAAGGAAATGACGTCTCATTCGAAAGGTATAATTAGGGACAACCTTGAGGCTCAGGGTTGTGCTGGATTTATGCACTTCTGACATTGTGATGTTGACGCGATAATTATGAGATGTTTCGACATAAGTATATGAGCCGGGCACTCCCGTAATTATCTGATATTTGTATTTGTTTTATTTACCGCCTATAAATGGGATTTGATAGTACAACTTTAGTTGTGAAAGCTCATGCAGCTGCGCACTAAATCCGATTGTTGGACTGTACAGCGTTTGTGCATTGGAGTCATCCATAGAGATGTGCATTACTCATAGATATTGAACTTATATGGAACAGACAATAGAAAGCCGATTACAATGCTTAATTCCAGCTAGATGACCAATGTTGCCACTTATTTGGTGCAAGATTGGATTTTATGAAACAATAGCGTTTCGCTACCAACAATACAATACAATGCAATAATACTTTATTGAACACCAACTAATACATAACAATACACCTTAAATTTTTTTCCAAAAAATTACGGCCTTATCACATTATATATATTCTTCCAGGCTACCATAGTAACTTTATTGTGCAAACAGCTAATGAATTTAAGAGTTTGCCGGCGTTCTTGTTTCCAGTTAATTATAGCCTTATTTCAAGTCAAGAGTGAACAAGAATCTTCTAGATAAAAGAAGCACATTCCATCTTAAACAACGTCACTGCTTAACATCAGGCAAGGTAGTGGTCAAACGCGTTGCCTATATCCAATGACATAATGATTCATAAAATCTTCCATAACTTAATAACCATGGATATTCATTATTAAACCAATTTATGAGCTTTTGAAGTGTAGTCGTTTTTTTTCCTTAGCATCGCCAAAAAGATACCGCCAGGTGTCATGGGGAATCACAACTCTCAGTGACCCCACCCTGTGATGTGTTGTTTACTTTTTATTGAGTATTCTGTGATCCACAAGCTCTGGTTGGTAATTGCAAAATTGATTTTAGTCACATTTTAAAGCTATTATTCAAATTTGAGTGAGAGAGTTGGGATATAAGGTAGTGTCGCCGAAGATGGCCCGGCTCCTAAGATAGCCCACTTTAAAAAAAATACAGTTATGATTAAACGAAACATTTTAAATTTCGCGGGTTTATGCTACTAGTACCATAGACAATAATGCAAGTGTGTTTTAATTATTATTATTACAACTTCCATTATGTTTTTTCTATACTTTATTTATCTGCAAGATTTCACGAGGTTTTGAAATTAAGTGGGCCTTCATTGGCTCCTGTACCTTACGATACGTTACGGATTAAGTTGTATGTTTTATTTTTATTATTGGTTTACGATACACAACAATTTTAACAATTTTTTTTGAAGCAAACCTTTTTACGAACGCTTGACTTAGGGGTAAGCTGGTGAGGCGAACGGAACTTGTATCTCCCTTTCTACGTGAAGATAGAAAGAAAGAGTTTTTCATATATTACTGTAGCGGCAAGAGAGACTGGGCTAAAGAAGTTTTACTTTACTCGTGTGATCTAAAACACACTCGTTTTTTGTTTAATTATAAATCTTTATTGTCGTTTTGCATCCTTGATTTAGAAAATATAGATATAGATGCAATATTTTGAACTCTCCATGATATTTCCTTCATACGCCGATAACTTAATTTCCTTAAATTCAGCGTTAAGCATTCCAGCACAAAATCGTGCTAATAATAAATTAATCCTGCTAAGACACGGTTAGCTTCCGCGTACCCTTTAAGACACCGACTCCTGTTATATTTATACCCTGCGGGCTCTACAAGCCTTTCTGAGCGGACATCATGTAGTCCAGCCGACGCTATCAATTGCCTTGGAAACACCCAGGCCATGCCTCGTTCTATTATGCACCTAGATACACATTGCCGCTGATAAAACCATGTTACGTTAGAGTATAGATGCAATGAACTAGGTACTAGGCTGGGTAAACTATAAAGATTTGATATCATTGCTATGACTGATATTAGCATTCGTAAATATTTTGTTTTGTTTGTGTTTTGTTTTTTTTTTTTTAATATTGTCCTCTGATCATTATTCCACCTTTATTTACTCAGCGTTTCTAGTCTCCTAGTACTTCATACTTTAAATATTTATTATATAATATATTCTTCTTCTTTTATCTCAAAAACCCAACATTTAGTGAACTGTAATTTTGCTTATCTGCATTTCTGATAGCCTATCAATTTAAAAACTTACCGCGATGTAACCAACTGGAATAGAAAATTATTTAGGGCTCAAAGTATTTCATTTGAAAAATAAATAGAAGTTTGTGGTGTCGTGTCCGTATTTGATAGCCACGTATAGTTAAGTTATTCTCTTGTTTTCAATTGAATTCAAAAAATGAGAAGGTTCTCGGGACGGGAGGAGCGGATTTAATTGAATGGTTTATTTTATTTTTTGTTCATTACCTCATCATTTAGGGATCGATTTGGAAAACAAGTTATACTTTTAGAGTGATCCCACTCACATGTGGTGGTTGAGCAGGTCAGTGCATAATCTAGAGGGAATCCTGCGGCAGGCAAAGTGTTTGTGCACGAGCACGTGCACAAGCGTAAATACCTGTTCTGAGTCTGGGTCTCGTGGGACCATAATCTTCGTAGTTCCTAGGTCCTTAGTACAGGGAATCCTAGTTAGGGTGCAAGATCTATGTGTGTGATCGTTGGGTGTTATTGTTATTATTATTAGTACAGAAACACAAGCAACTCATACAAATTTTCTCCCAATAAGCTATAAATCAAGTTGAAGATTACATTGAGCTTTTCGAATAATACAGGAATCTACGGATCCTAATAAATATATCACTAGAATAATATCAGTGATTGTCATCTATACAAATGGCTTTATCGTGTTTGGCCCTCCTCACTGAATACATCTGGAGGGCATTGCTTGCCTCTTAGAGGAATGGCTTGCCTAATGATAATCATTCATAATTCTTCTTCTTCTTTGTAAGGCTTTCTTCAACTTCAACTCTTTGTTAATGACCTTTGTGGAAAGGTTACCACAATTTTGCCAATAAGGCTTTCTATCACATTTGACGATAATTCTGCCAATGTCAAGTGAGGAAGTTTTGTACAGTAATGTCATGTCAAAGTCTTATTTTGTCAAAGTCAAAATGCCAAAGTAAAATGGTGGGTATTTTATTAAAGGCTCTAGGAAAACCTTGAAAAAATAACTTAGAAACATTTGCCAGCACTCGTGCACGTTTACGAATACTTAACAGAAAATAATCTACCCTGATTACTAATTAAAATTCAAAAATACACGGGGTGTGGAAAAAAAATGCACAACCTCTATTTTCAGATTCTTTTCAACGAACTTCTATCAGGCCTACATTATTATTTCTAACTAGTTGCGCCCCGCGGTTTCACCCGCGGATAAAAAGTATTTTAATTATTTGCGATGAGCACGGGAAAAATTCACTTTTAAAATAAAATGTAGCCTATATATTAATCCAGTGTATAAGCTATCTTGGTACCGAATTTCATCCAAATCCATTTAGTCGTTTGATCGTGAAGGAGTAACAAACATACACACATACACACAAACACGCATACAAACTTTCGCTTTTATTATGTGGCGTGCTAGCCCACGAAAAAGTTTACATATCAGTTTAATAGAGAACTTTTCCAGCTAGTTGCTAGGGGCAACGAATGTTGTTGATAGAGACTACATATTAGAGAAAATTTTATTTTCCGCATTTTGGTTTTTGTAAATATCTTTTTAATTAATATATCTTATACAAAGTCAATCGGCATATCATTAATTCAGCAAACCTATGGACCTCCTTCTATTACAACAAAAGTGTATCTAATTTCGCTTAACTGGTGACCTGTTTTGAACCGAAAGTCCACGTTTGCAGTAAATGTGTGTGATTTTGATTTTGTTGCTGATTGCGATAATTCTGATACTGATTCACATAAAGATGTCGCTCTCAACCGATAAGAACGAAGATATTTGTCGTGTGGGCGTGCGCATTCCGCCGTTTTGGCCTGAAAAGCCGGCCATTTGGTTCGCGCAGATCGAGGGCCAATTCGCGATATCGAACATTACTACGGACAATACGAAGTTTTTCTACGTTATCGGCCAACTAGACCCGCAGTATGCTTCTGAGGTGGAAGATATAATCATCAACCCGCCCGACACCAACAGGTATGAAAAATTGAAGTCGGAACTTATCAAACGACTGTCCGCGTCACGAGAAAAGAAGGTCAAGCAATTACTTATGCACGCAGAACTTGGAGACCGTAAGCCATCTCAGTTTCTAAGACATTTGCAACATTTGGCTGGACCTGGAGTTCCCGAAGATTTTCTACGTACTATCTGGACCAGTCGCTTACCAAGTAGCACGCAAACGATAATCGCTTCGCAGATGACGTCTTCACTGGAAGCGCTCGCAGATCTCGCTGACCGCATCCATGACGTTGTTTCGCCTACAGCGCACGTAGCATCAACATCAAGTGTCATGCCAGGAAGCTCTTTAGACGCCATGAACCAACAGATTGCTGAACTTACCAAACAAGTGCAAGCTCTAACTGCGCAGGTGAACCGGCATTCACGTGCACCGAATCGTTCAAACAAGAAAACGCGCGGTCGTTCTAGCTCCACACGATCACAGTCGAACTATAGAAAATTTCCTGTGTGCTGGTATCATAATAAGTTCGGCAATGAAGCAAGTAAGTGCGTAAAACCGTGCGACTACCATGCGGGAAACGCGAACAGCAGTCGGTAATGGCGACGACCGATTGCCAAACTTCCGGTCGCCTATTTGTCACGGACGGCGCTACGAAGATGCAGTTTCTCATCGATACTGGCAGTGACGTATGTGTCTTCCCCCGATCGGCACTCAAGGAACGTCGTGAGAAAACAAATTATGAGCTGTGTGCGGCAAACGGTACACCCATTTCTACTTACGGCTACGCTCATTTAGTGCTGAACCTAGGCTTGCGCCGTGACTTCACTTGGCGATTCATCGTAGCGGACGTTACAAAGGCCATAATAGGTGTAGATTTTTTATCATTTTACAACCTCATCGTGGATTGTCGAAATCAACGTTTAATCGACAACACTACAAGCCTTACGTCCCCAGCTTCACCTGCACAGTCAACTGGGAACATTTCATCGGTAAAAGTTATTTCTGGAAATTCCGTATATCATAACATACTAAGCGAATACCCTGAGATTACTCGACCTTCCGGTGTCCACCGTGTTCCGAAGCATAATACCATGCATCATATACAAACTACTGCAGGGCCGCCAATAAGCAGCACACCACGAAGACTAGCACCGGATAAATTAAAAATTGCAAAAGACGAGTTTGCAGATATGTTGAGGAACGGAACAGCCAGACCTTCAAAGTCACCATGGTCATCACCACTTCATCTTGCGCCTAAAAAAGATAACGGCTGGCGTCCATGCGGTGACTACAGAATGCTCAACGCTAGAACCGTACCAGACAGCTATCCCATTCGACACATACATGACTTTGCACATTGTCTCTCCGGCTGTCAAGTATACTCGGTTATCGATCTCGTAAAAGCTTATAATCAAATTCCTGTCTGCCCTGAGGATATTCCGAAGACCGCAATCACGACGCCGTTTGGTTTATACGAATTTCCGTTCATGACGTTCGGACTACGTAATGCCAGTCAAACGTTTCAACGATTTGTGGACGAGATGCTTAGGGGCCTTGAGGAGTTCTGCTTCCCGTTTCTGGACGATTTTTTGATCTTCTCACCTGATCAGGAATCACACAAGAAGCACCTTCATCTGCTCTTCAACAGACTCAAGGAATACGGCATGGTAATCAACACGAACAAGTGCATATTCGGTGTATCAGAGGTAACGTTTTTAGGACACAGCATCTCAGCAGCTGGCACTAAGCCGTTACCATCAAAGGTAGAAGCGGTTGCGAATTACCCACCACCAAAAACCGTCAGAGAACTGCGAAGATTCCTAGGAATGGTGAACTTTTACAGAAGGTTTATTCCTGACGCAGCGCGGCATCAAGCGCCTCTGAATGCACTGCTCACAGGATCAGTTAAAGGTTCACATCCCGTGCATTTATCAGAAGAAGCTACTAAAGCATTCATCACCTGCAAGGAAAGTCTCTGCCAAGCAGCACTACTCGCTCATCCAGACTGCCAAGCGAAGCTCGCTATAGTCACCGATGCTTCAGACACAGCAATGGGCGCAGCTTTACAACAGCATAAAGACGGCATGTGGGAACCTTTAGCATTTTTCTCTCGAAAGTTTTCACCATGTCAACAGAAATACTCGCCTTACGATAGGGAACTTCTCGCCATCTACGAAGCAATAAAATACTTTCGTCACATGGTGGAGGCGAGAGACTTTATTATTTACACTGACCATAAGCCCATAACTTTCGCATTTCATTCACGAAAAGAAAAGTGCTCACCAAGACAGTTCAGACATCTGGATTTTATTTCACAGTTTTCTACAGATATCAGGCATATTTCAGGAAAGGATAACGTTGTGGCTGACAGTTTATCACGCATCGAAGAGATTACTCAGCCCATCGATCTATCCAAGCTTGCTCAAGCACAAAGCACAGATCCTGAACTAGAACAACTTTTGGATAGCGATACTTCTCTGCGCTTGACAAAAATCAAACTGCCTGGATCTCACACAGAAATCTATTGTGACAAGAGCAGCAATGTGGCCAGACCTTATGTGACCAAAGACATGCGACGGCAAGTGTTCGAAAACTTGCATTCTTTTAGCCACCCTGGCATAAATGCGACGACGAAACTGATATCGGAACGCTATGTATGGCCTAGTATGCGAAAAGATTGTAGAGAGTGGACTCGTTCCTGCCTAGCATGCCAACGATCAAAAATAACACGTCATGTCTCATCTCCATTAGCATCATTCAGCTTACCTCGAGCCAGATTCATGAAAATCCACATAGATTTGATCGGACCTTTACCTCTTTCACAAGGGTATCGTTACTGTCTCACATGTGTAGATCGCTTCACACGATGGCCCGAAGCTATACCATTACAGAAGATAACAGCTGAAACAGTGGCAAAAGCTTTAGTTCACGGATGGATATCCAGATTCGGCTGCCCTGAAGATATCGTCACTGATCGTGGTCGACAGTTTGAATCAGAACTTTTTAAGCATCTGTCCCACATCATCGGATTTCAACGCAGACGAACTACAGCCTACCATCCAGCATGCAATGGACTTGTCGAAAGATTCCACAGACAGCTTAAAGCCGCTATTACATGTCATGCGACCAGCAGCTGGCTTGAAACACTTCCACTTGTACTACTGGGAATCCGGGCGGCATTTAAGGAAGACTTACAAGCGACTCCAGCTGAACTCGTATATGGAGAGACACTACGACTCCCAGGTGACATTTTTTGTCAATCGGCTGATGGTACAGAGGACTTGACAGTATACACTGAAAGACTGCGCACATTCGCCAAAAATTTGTTGCCATTACCAACTTCTCACCATGGGAATAACCGCTCCATATTCATTTTCAAAGATTTAGCAACAGCATCCCACGTCTTTCTAAGAGATGACACCTCGCACCCATCTTTTCAAGCAGCTTATACAGGCCCACATGAGGTGATAAAACGAGGGGATAAAGTTTTCAAGCTCCGCATAAAAGGCAAAGAAGTCACTGTCTCAGTGGACCGCATTAAACCTGCCTACATACTTCGTGAGTTGGACCATTCTCCCGTCGTGGCAGCACCTGAGACCCGAGACGCTCCAGTGACCACCACTCGATCAGGACGAACAGTGCGTTTTCCAGAATATTATCGCCCGTAGGACGGTCTCTGGAGGGGGGTGATGTGGCGTGCTAGCCCACGAAAAAGTTTACATATCAGTTTAATAGAGAACTTTTCCAGCTAGTTGCTAGGGGCAACGAATGTTGTTGATAGAGACTACATATTAGAGAAAATTTTATTTTCCGCATTTTGGTTTTTGTAAATATCTTTTTAATTAATATATCTTATACAAAGTCAATCGGCATATCATTAATTCAGCAAACCTATGGACCTCCTTCTATTACAACAAAAGTGTATCTAATTTCGCTTAATTATATTAGTGTGATAGGAATTTGACATGGGTTTTCCTACATTACTCTAGTTTACTCGTAATGTTTTGTCATAATGCTTTGTCAGCAAATAATTAATACACAATTTAGAACGAATTATGAATTGATTTGATGACCCACTGCTGTGAGGTTTTATGGCTTTATCAACATACAAAATAAAAGACCGTCTGGGGTAATTTGGGATAAACTGAGGGGTCATATGGAAATAATAAACCATGGTCTGGGTGTAATAAAGAATGTTTAAATTATTCTAGTTAATAAATATTCTATTTAAATGTATAAACGGAGTGAGAGAGCTTTAAATTACACAAATTAAAAGTCACGCTATACCATTATAAAATTGATTAAATCAGAATTATATTTTTCTGCGTTCATATTATTTTTAATGGATTATTTTCAAAATAATTAATCGGATCACAGCATGTCACAGCCTTAACTCGTATTAAATAGATGGCTACCCTCCCTTTCACTGGCCAACAGTGCCGCATTCATAGTCCAAGCGATTATTCCTAATAGTAACTCATTATGAGCCATTAACAAACAATCATTGTACTTCTTTTAAATGCTTGGTACTCGTTAAAACCGTGGAACTTTGTCTCAATAAGAAATTTAAGGTTTAAAATTAAACTCAAAGAAATGTCAATTTTTCACATTATGACACGGTGCAAACGTGTCTAAGTATTCGACTGTGGTTGTTTTTTTATACCTTGTTGTTAGCTCAGCTACAGTATTGACTAATAAATATTATGAATGTAGGCTTGATGAGGTACATCTTGGACTTTAAAAATTGAAGTGTATGTTACATAATAGTAATTGTTAGAGCCGTTTGTGCCACTTCGAATATGTCGTCAGCATCCGCATAGAATTTATGATCGAATCATTTTTTTAAGGTTTCAAATCTATACATATAAAATCAAAAAGTCCTGACTGAATGGCTGACTTATATATCAATGCACAGCCTAAATCACTGGTCCTAGAAACTTGTAATTTGAAGGGTGTGTTCTTTGTAACATGTAGGTATCAACTAAGAAAGGGTTTTTCGAAATTCCACCCCCAAGAGGTTGCAATGGGTGGTTGAATTATATATTAGCACATAAAATTATTTAAAAGATATTTATGTTTGCATATGAAAAGAAATCACGTTATAATTACTTTTTTATGGTCAAATGCGCTTGCGTTTGTTAACAACTCACCTGATGGTAAGTAATTAATAGTAAGCACTTCAGTAATTCTCATATTATCTACAGAAAAGAATTATTATATACACACTTACTTCATTATTATCATACCTAAGTCCTCTTGAGCACATACGATTTTTGATCCAAAACCTAGGTTTAATTTGCCGTGTGTGGGCTTGGTCGTCAATATTGTATGGGATCACTGTGGAAGCTTGCTTGCAAACGGCGGCGCAACGATATGGCTCCAGTGCTGCTACCGTATGCAGTGTGTCTACCCCTGGGCGGATCGCATATATGCATAGCGTGATTTTCATCAGTGTTGTATCGCATTCCATGCGAGTGTGGCGACGGTACTGAACGTTTTCATGGTGGCAATTTTGCCACAGTTTTCATAATTTTTTTTTGAGTAAAATTAAATTAATAATGGTACTAAAAACATTGATTCAAGAAAGGACTAAACTATCGATAATTGTAAAAATAAGTGGCAAAAAGTTTTATCCCGTTAAGTTTCCTATATATGTAAAATCGATGCTATATATAAGCGATGGTAATCTATTTCTTAGAAATTCTTCTTCTTCTTCTATTGGCCAGAAAAAACGCAACTGAGCGGCCAGGGGCTCAGTTGCGATGAGACAGCTCTCATCCGGTGGTTTTGCCGTATACTATAAAAGGTTGCACGGTTTCTAAGCCGTACGGCTAACGCCGAACGTGCCGTGAACAAGAGGTCCTATCAATGTTTAATTGCAGCAAAGTATACATAAAACACTTAAACTTACGCTCTATCTATCTTATTCTATAAAAGAAACAAATGCGGTATTTTGAAATAGGACGACTTTTCGATGGTTGTTAAAGTTTATCAAACTATTAAGTTATAAACCGATTAAAACAAAACAAATTCGTTTTATCAGTAGTTATTTGTTTTATTACATTCACGTTTTATTTTCACTGCGTTTATTTTTATTTAATAAATAGTTTTTATCTGATTATTGTAACCGCACATTAGTAAATATTTGTGTTAGTTTGTAGTAGATCAACCAAGATCTGCAAAAACGCAACAATGCAAATGAATCATTAAACCTCCAGAATTGTAAGTCACGACCCTTCATACCATTCGTATCGAAAGGATCGGCCGTTCAAGCGCCCGAAGGCCACCTATCGAACCGACCAGCTGCCATCTATGTATAGCTACACTGATAACAGATAACGTTGTCACCGAGGGCGGTGGCCGGCCCGTAAATATCTTTCGTGATATACGACGGCAAAATGAAGCGACACGAAGCTTGCGAAATTAGAGCGTTTGGTTGCCGCCCGCGCGTGCCTTATCCAACTGATACTTAATCTGTGCGGTTGCATAGTTGCTAGCAAAAAGCCTATTAAACTGCGCTATCTTTTGTATACGTCCAGCCTCTGTAGTGTGGTGGTTGAACTGGTCAGCTTATAGCCCGAAGGCAGCGGGTTCCATTCCCACAGCAGGACATATATTTGTGCACAGAAAAAAAGCGCAAATACTTGTTCTGTGTCTGGCTGTTGTGGGACCATGGTCCTTATAGTTTCTGGGTCTAGACACAGGAAATCTTACACATTTAATACCTCAGTTGTGATGTGATGGTTGGGGGTTTTTTTAAATGTGTCCGATATGATAAGCAAGAGCTAAAAATGTACATAGAAAATCAAAAGCGTTGCGATTATAAGATAAGAAGTAAGTTATATGTAAATTAGATCAAGGTAGTTCATTTATTAAGCTCCCATTAAACTGTTTAACTGATTGAATTAAAAAGTACTGGGCTATCATAATCGTAATGATTTGTGATCGTGTCGAATAACATAATTTTATATGCCACAACCTGCCCCCCGCGGTTTCACCCGCATGGAGAAAATGTTCTAATTTTCCGCTCAAATTTCTTATTTTTTTGTTTACAAAAAAATATATATTATATATATATATTATCATAAAAACCTTCTGGCTATAATAAACACAACAAAAAAACAATTAGCGAAAATGTTCCATCTCGTTCACGCATGATGCTATGACTAAGGGAAATGAAGATTCAATCTTATATATTAAGATTATGGAAAATGTACAATAAAACCAAAAAAAGTTTAGTCACTCTACTACACTAGTCGATTACTTGATAAACAAATTATCGTTCTGACCTTTGTCAGGTGTGATCAAACCTGACACTCAATTGATTATATCATTCGGTGTTTTGTTTGGTGTTTCACTCATTTTAAAGGTTGCCATTTATCGAAGCAATTAAAAAAAGAAATTATTTGAAATGTTCAGTAATTAGCTATTTCATTTGAGAATGGAGGTCACTTTGCCCCTTCACCAGGTACCTATTTATGTGGATTATGGAACCACGGTCAGGTACACTGCCATGTTATCACTCAAAACTTATCAGTCATAAAAGCAATATTCGTCAATATATCAATTTTATAGTGACATTCATATTTTATAGTCTACATTTGCATAAATTGTTTCAGCACTGTCAAAAAACTTTTAATTTATGATCAGTTTGAATCCATCGAGAATGTTCAATCAAGTATTATGTACCTTGTACTTTGCATTGCACAATAACACTGACGTACTTAATCGTAATAAAAACGCATTAGATTACTTTAATTAAGGCATATCAGTTAAATGTTTTTGTTGTGACATGGTACCTAAGACAATTGACTACTTTTATGCACGTGACTTATCTTTTCTAGTGGGTCTTTTCCTTAACGATTGCATGAGCCCACTAACGACTTTGTATTAATATTTAACAGGACAAGTTACGAATACGCGGTATCAGGTTTTTGATATAATTGACATCTCTTCTCGTAAAAACTAGATCGCCTAGACTTAAGATAAGAAGTAGATATCTGTGAGGTGATAAGATGAAAAAACATCGTGTGAAAAGGAGGTTGGTCTAGACCACTTTGCGTGTTACAAATGATATTGATATATTTTTCTTAGATTGGGACTTTTATAATTAGCTACCAGCTGTCTTTGAGATCTATTAAGTCCCATTTTGAGTTGATTCTAATCTAGTTACGATTCTAACCTTATTATCTAACTGTAGTAGTAACTGCGCTCCGCAGTTTTTCCTCGCAGATAAAAAGTACCTTATTATTTTTTCTTTCAGAAACAACAGCTTCTGATTTAAAAAAAATCACACAGATTGCCTACAGTATACACATCAACATAATAGTTATTGTACCATACGTACCATTTTAACTTTTGCCCGCGGATAAATTCGTGGGCTGTCAATAAATACTTACCAAACAAGTGACAAAACAGCCCTTTCTCCAAACCATTACCGACCATAAAGCTTACTAAACCATCGAACACTAAATATCTTTAATAAACGATGAAGATAAACGACCCAGTACACAAATTAAACACCCACGTTGATCGATTGGCCCTCTTCATTTTTGTTCCATGCACCTTTATTAATCATGCCATCGGTGATCTTGTGAAATTTATTACCTCGGAGTGAATCTGCCTTAAGATTTATCAACGGGATGTGTGGGCCTAAAAAGAAGGGATTAGGCTATACTGGATGTGATTAAAATTGAAAGCGTCTACATACGATGTGATCCGTCACTCAATTCGTTGGCTCAATCTGTTACATGGGAGCCGCAACACGCGTTCACTCGATGCAATATGCTTGTTTTTTTTTTAATAATGCTTTTAGTCTATAGTCTATACCTTTACAACGTCACCGGGCTGGAAGCCAGGTGCTTAAGGCTTCCCCCAGCCGTCAAAACTGGGAGCAACCACTAGTTCAAGGGCATCCTTGGGGTATGAGCCTCGGTTTAGGCCGTTGCTGGGATAGGGGATCGAGAAGACTACGTCCACTGGATGAGTGAGTGAACTCTATGGAAATTCACGACCGTTTTAGCTAGCCTACGGGGAGTACGTTGACCTCACCGGTGGGGTCGGTATCTGATTGAGTTACGCTGGTATTGTTTACCGATGTTGAAAGCGGTATCTGAGAAGAAGGTTAAAACTAGTCCAGTGATATAGCAGCTACGGCTGCTATAGGATCGTCCACCCGGACCCCGCTCAAGACTTATCTCGGGCGACGACGACGGGGTGTAATGCAATTTGCTGGATGGGTGACGAAGATTTTATGGTGTAAGGTGGTGCCGGTCTGTGACGCTGGACTTAACCTCACAGTACCTATTCTCAAAACCGCAGTGACAGTTATAGTTTTGGCAATCCTCTTTATCACATTAACAAACTAAAAGAAACTTACATTTTAATAATAGCCTTTTACCACATCTAGTTACCTTAAAAGATACATCAACGTAAGCACCGTATAACAGAGATGACCGGCCGTGACAATTAGCCTACACGTATTAATAGTCAACTATCAGCCTTATGTCCGGCTTTCTAGCTGTAATTCAATTTGGCTGACATGCTGGCGCTACATCTACTTTTAGACTTTTAGGGTCTTTAGGGTTCGCCTTTTAAGTAGTATTTCTATCGTATTAATAACTTTTAACTTTATAAAACACCTGACGGAATGACTCTGGTTCCCTGGAAGATGGGACGGCCCTTAGTGTGGGATGCTACTTGCGTCGACACTATGGCGCCGTCACATCTTCCCGAGACACACGTTAGGGCCGGCGCCGCGGCTAATTCGGCTGAGCAGCTAAAACGGCGCAAATATACTAATCTCGGTAGCGGTTACATATTTGAGCCGTTTGGTGTTGAGACCCTGGGTCCTTGGGGGCCGGGAGCTCATCGCGTTTTCAAAAGTTTATCAGAGCGTCTGGTCGACGTGACGCGTGACCAAAATGCTGGCACTTATTTGGCACAACGAATAAGCATTGCAATTCAACGGGGCAATGCTGCCAGCATGTTGGGTACGCTACCTTCTGGTAGTGGGCTTGAGCATTTGGACTGTCATCGCGGCCAGTATATAGTCCAAATGTTTCTTTTTTTTTTAAGTAGGTAGTTTTTAGTATTAGTTATTAAATCATTGTAGTATTTAGAAAATAAAGGCAATTTGCCGTGTTAAATTTTTTTTTTATGAATTTACACTTTATAGAAACATCTAACTCAAAGTTTATGTGGTGTAGTGTTTGATGAGGTTGACTCATACCCTTGAGGTGGCAGGTTTTATTCCCGCGATAGAACAAATATTTGTGCACAGAATAAAAAGCACAAATAATTCTTCTGTATCTGGGCGTTTTGGGACCACGGTCTTTGTAGTTCCTGGGTCCCTAGATTCTCTAATCTTAGTTAGACCCAGATAAGTTGAATGATTATGGAGCAAGTAAATATTAATGTATTATGAAAATTAACAAATGGTTATAATACTAATATAATAACCCCCAACGAATACCTGCGTATCCGTCGAGCGTAACTAAAATTCCTTGTATGTAAGGACCCAGAAACTACAAGGGCCATGGTCCCACAATACCGAGACTCAGAACAAATATTTGTAGTATATAACGTTTTTTTTTTCTGTGCACTAACACTTGACTCGCCGCGGGAATTGAACCCATTACCTCCGAAGTAAGATATGTATGTAAGTTATTATAATATTCGTTAGTGATATAGGTGTGGAGCCAGCATTTTTGTAATGACATCTAATGATGGATTGCCGTTCGGTTAGGAATGCGTGTCCTATGTTATTAGTATTTCGTAATTTGGTGAAATTAAACGCTGTTAGCAGAAGTAGGGACGTATTATTCAAATAAGTATTTAAAGTTTCTAGGTTGACATGACAAGTAGGTATGTACAAACTTTAGATTGAAGGGTTATATAAGCATAATATTACATTGTAAAATTGATATAAAAATATAATAAATGTATGTAGGATTTTTCTGCGTAAGGGCCAGGAAGAAAACACTGATTTCGCAGCACAACTTGGATCAAATTTAAATTTAAATTCTTTAAAACCATACTGTCCGTCTTAACGTCATTCAATCTTCTTGACTCAAAAGTCTTGCATTCTCTTCCCGCTATCTCTGTCTTCATGCATTTATTCATTCTTCCGATCATCCGTCCTTTTTTCTCACAATACGTTCCAGAACATTCATAATTCTTACATGTATTTATTTTTAAGGTGTGACCGATGGGACTCGTCGTATGGATTTGAAAAACTGTGACAAAACACAACAGGCCTGTGATCGAATGGACGACTGGACTATGGAATGGATAACATATGTAACCAGTTTGTTTGTTTAAAAAGTATTGCACATGACGGTGGCTACGTCCAGTTATAAACTCTATGCACAGCGATTGAGCACCGTAATTTACCCTGTGGTGGCATTAAATTTATTACAGTGGCAGCACCGGCAACTGTCATGGCGCCCCTACCTGTCTGACTATATAAAGGGATCGATTGGTGTGCTACGCAGCATTCTTGTTGCAGACACGGCGCGGTGTGGACATGCTGAAGGCCTATAGTTATATAGGTTGCAACCTACCCACAACACGTTCCTGTCTACATCAGAAGTGGGATTGCCCATTTTCACATCACTCTTCAAGCAACGCCGAAAATATGATGACGTGACGGCGGGTGACACTAATATCAAATTTAATTGCAGGGTTAACCCGGACCAGTGAAAAAAAAATGGAAAAAAGTAATGAATCGTTTTTTCGAGAAAAAAAAAAGAGAATGTAAAAATAATGACAAGAAAAATGTGTCTGAATGCTAAAGGGATAATCTATCCGGACTAGCACTAATGGTCCATAAAAAAAAATGTTGGTTGCTAAAGGGATATCTATCCGGTCTAGCACTAATTGGTCCATTAAAAAAAATGTAGGAATGATGATTTTTGGTTGCTAAAGGGATATCTATCCGGTTAGCATTATTCGGTCCATTTTTTATAAATGAAGGTATACTAATGGTCCTGAAGGGTTAACCCTGACGATGACTGGAAGGTTAAAATACTTTTGACTAATCAAATTGAAACCTGATCTTTTGACTTTGACTCCAAGTTTAACTCAATTTAATTGCCAGGATGAACGAGCAATAACACTGATACTCATGTCCCTCACCAGGTACAAAGTGAAGCTAAGCGTACGAGGACGTACGCACGTCAGTATGGCCGTGACGGCGGCTACGTCCAGTTATAAACTCTATGCACAGCGATTGAGCACCGTAATTTACCCTGTGGTGGCATTAAATTTATTACAGTGGCAGCACCGGCAACTGTCATGGCGCCCCTACCTGTCTGACTATATAAAGGGATCGATTGGTGTGCTACGCAGCATTCTTGTTGCAGACACGGCGCGGTGTGGACATGCTGAAGGCCTATAGTTATATAGGTTGCAACCTACCCACAACACGTTCCTGCCCACACACATGTAGTTTTGAAACATTGGTGCTTAGGAAGGAAATAATCAGCTCGTACCGAACACACGGGAAGATATGAGGCGGTTCTATTCACAAACCGGGACGACGCGGCTAATGTGCGTAAATGAGCCTATTGGTTAAATGATTACTGAAAATGAAGATGCTTTATAAATAAGAAGAACTTAAATAATCCTATGTAGTGCATACTTAATAAGCCAGGAAAAATCCAGATCCAATTTATTTTCAAGGTGGCGCTTGAGGCTCAGAATTTTGTGATTTTATGGTCAGCAAGTGACCCTATCTTATTAAAAAAATTAATCGTAAATATAGCGCGAGGCTAAATTCTATTTTTACTGGCCTATTAAAATAATACAAGGTCTTAACAGATACAATAATAAAAGTGTTATTAGACCATGGATACATTTCATAATTGTAGGTATGAATTTAGGTTAAGTAAATTATAAACACTTGCAAAGTAGAAGGCTACCTGTAGAATACAACTTCTACAGGTATTGACAGGTATTACAATACCTGTAGAAGTTGTGCAAAAAATGCAGATTTCACTTACAAATTGAAATGGAAGAGGGTAGATAATGATTTAATAGTTCTTCCAACATGATCATCATTCATTCTTCTAAGGTTTATCCACATCTGCTGGCTGCATAAGTCTTCTAGAATAAGTTGCTA
This sequence comes from Ennomos fuscantarius, assembly GCA_905220475.3. Lineage (NCBI taxonomy): Eukaryota > Metazoa > Arthropoda > Insecta > Lepidoptera > Geometridae > Ennomos > Ennomos fuscantarius. Next base: position 8,822,470 of record HG992039.1, read on the forward strand.
TTCGCATATTCCTTTCAGCCTTTCAGCTCATTGCGGTTTTTATTTATTTATTTTAAACAAGGTTTATTCTTACAGAATATCCACCCGTATACCTTAGGTTTAGGTAATTAAACAAATCTAATTACAATGGTTGGTACGGATCGTAAAGATTTATGGCATCGTCAGATTCTGGTTGAGCTAATTAAAATCTGGTTACAGCCTGCCACAATACGTTACCAGTGGAGAACAATTGCCAACACAGACCTTCGTTTCTGGTACATTCCATAATAATATGAAACAAGTCCTTCAATTTGTATATACATTACAATTTTGCGTATTTGTTTTGCTCATCACATAACATGTTATTGAGATGAACATGTCCTGATCTAATCCTCCGCAGCCATGCTAATGGCTCTGGTCTAGTTTGGTGAATATTATTTCATAAAAAGCTATAATCTCACAAGTCAGTAGTACCGTTACAGCCCCCGAATAATATACCTATTTATATGATGATTAAATACAATAAAGATGCAGTTAGATTAAGATAATAGTGAAGTTAGTATTGTAATGGGGGCTCGCGCAGATCGCAGAGGCTATCTGATGGACCGAACCATATCGGATGCCACTGGTCTCGAATCTGCTATACAAGTTCGCAAACACTTTACAACTTTGTCGCAATTACTAAAACGTAATCTTTTAGGATGTGTGAATAAAAGGCGTTAATATGTACTTTGACGTGGCACTAAAATTTTTATATAGTAAGATGCTAGTTCAGTATCAGGCGGTGTATTGAGCACGGATTGTATGGAAACAATAATATTACTGTTATTAAAGTTTAATAGTTCCTGTGGATTTCTATTTATTTAAGCACACAATGTTGCAAGAGAAGAGAGGTAAAATGTAGCACATCTTTAACGCCATTATCTTGCAGTTTTACGGGCTTGATCTGGGAACAAACTGTTACGATATGTTCATATTAGTATTAGTAGTTCATATTAGCATAGTCTTATGGCTCATATTCTCAATTGTCAATATTGAGTCATGTAACTCTCATAGACATTTGCGATAAAGTTAAGTAACATTAACTGCGGTGATCACTTAGATGAGTAACCACTACCTAGTATAGTTAATCTACTATATAAAAATAAGTCGGGATTTCCTTCCTGACGCTATAACTCCAGAACGCACGAACCGATTTCCACGGTTTTGCATTCGTTGGAAAGGTCTCGGGCTCCGTGAGGTTTATAGCAAAGAAAATTCAGGAAAAATTCAGGACAAACCAACATTTTAAGTCGATGGCGCTGGTGCGTGATACATTATTTTTGTATATTATAAAATGTTTAATAAATAAACGTCCACCCGAGCGAAGCCGGAACGGGCCGCTAGTGTATTTATAAGTAATATGAAGGACACGTCCCGGTTGGTAAAAAAATCAGATGCTAAGCTAAGATAGTAAGTCTTGGGATGGCTTGAGAATTCTAAAGGCAGAGCTAACTATGTAGTTAGCTCTGCCTTGTGCAAGTGCATGTGCTGCACGAAAAGAACGAAATTAAAATCTGAATTTTAAAGTAAGTTGCAAAATTAGCCTTTAGGACACTTAGTTAGTCTGTTCTCTCAAACAAAGACTTTAGAAAATTATCCACCGCCCAAAGCTCATGAAGATCTTATTACCCCCATACATAACTCTGGTTACAACATAATCGTGGACGGACGCTAACGATATCTTCACAGCGTTATATTAACGATACCGGCAGAGAGCACAATACGTTTATGTCGACACCGACACAGGAGGAAACAGTGAGGGATTTATCAAAGCCAGGAGCAAGGTTTCCAGCGTATTTATGTGCATAAGGAGTAGCCAAAGATGGCGGAAAACTGGAGACAATGAGATGTGGTGTCGAATCTTGAGTCAATGTGTCGGCGCTTGGTGTCGCCGCTTGAAACTCGTGGGAATCGAAAAGAAGGATGTTAGAAGATTTTTGTTTCTATTTTATGTATAAATTGAGACATACTAATCTATAATGACCGCCCATTATTACATTTCATATAAATAATTGTTTTTTCTTTGTAATTTTTATTATTTGGTGTAAGACCATCTTGTAAATAGTACATCAGATGACTGTGTACGACCTTTTTAATATGGTGGTAACTCGTGATACATTTATGTCGCACGTATTTAAATCGTGGTAAATTATATTAAAACGAATAATGAGTTTTCATGCGAGTTGCTCATTTTTACATTTAATTAAAACGGAATTTGAACTGTAGAATTTCTAGATTGAAGCAGTACATAAACCAAGTAATAATGGCGGTCGACAGATGGCGCCAGTGGAGGGAATACTGCTTCACTCTAGAAGTCGATAAGTCTACCCTATGTTTAACAATCGGTCAGTGTTGACCTAACCACCAAGCGATAAACAAGTCGTGTCCGCTCCTTGGTCTGTGTTGATAAAGAGTGTTTAATATAAAGTTGTTAATATACAAGTGATTTGGACGTACAGTTTGTTTTCTTGGTCCGTAAGGGATAACATTGGTGTGTACAATGAAGAGTTCATCTATCTATCTAATGAATGAAACTGATGGGTTTTAGTTATGAGAAAAGGCTAACTTAACGGCAATAAATCGTGGATGATCATTATCATCATAAGCTAGGATACGTCCACGGCTGAACATAACTATATAAACGTCCCCTATAAAGCGCCACTTTGAATGGCTTCTCGTAGTTTTGACGGTCCTCAGTGCAACTGTACAGTGCAGTGCACTGCAAATGATGAAAATGATGCAGATGAAAATAAAAGTCCTAAATCGTCCCAAAACTTCGTCATATCTCCCAACTTTCCAGCTCATGGGAGAAACAGATGTGCGCTGCGGGATGCCGGGGCCAAGTTGCCCACGCGACGATTGTGCGGTGGCTCGCCTTTTGATTTAATAACCAACTTTAACTTTTGTAAGGGGATTGTTCGGAATGTGCACCTAATGGATTAATGTATCCTCAGATTCTGAGTTACAATATTGCTTGGTTTGTAGTCGTAGTCTGTGCTAAGAACGAATATTGCCGTCTTGTAAAAGTTGGCATTCGTGAATACAGTTTGACGAAATTTGTAGGTAGATATGCGTAATGTTGTGTCTATCATAATGTGGTTTCTATAACATTTGCAATACCTACTATTTTCCTACCGGTTAACCCTCTTTTAGGAAAGACAGTAGAAAATTTTTGTTTTTCTCTATAATATGTCTTGTTCATGTTTGTTCTTGTTTATTGAATTTTTGTCTACATCATGTAAGTTTCATTATTTGTAATGTTGTACAATTATTATTGATATGTTAAGTATTTCCTGGCGTTCGTGGTACCACAAATGGGTTCCGACTGAAAATCAGTTATTAAGGTCGTAGCACCTTGATTGTATGCTGAGTGTATGTGTATGTATGTATGTATATATCTGTATGCCCATTCGTGACACCAGTATTTTGGTGTTATTTATTTGTTATCAGTTGTGTGTCTTTGTGTACCTCAGTAATTTCTTCGTGCTGTGAACTGAGTTGGAGATATTGTAGAAGTAGTAGATTTATGCTTAAAAATGATATATATGAATATATCTCTATCTTTATCTCTATATAAATGGTTTTTCTTTCTTTCAAAACACCAGTTTAACAATATTTTTGTATTTTTTTAGTAATATCCGGATATGAGATGATTATTGATTGTCATATTTCATCCTTTTAGAGAATGGCTTATTCTGATAATACTCATACTAAGTCCAGCTGCTAACAACGAGGTAACTTGCCTTTTTTACATTTGATAGGCTCGCATTTGATTACTGCCTAATCTGATGGTAAGTGACAACGCTGTCGATGATGGTACATGCTGACTAGATACCGTTTTACTCTTGCCTGGAAAACTCTCAGATTAAATTTTTCAGAAAACCTTTGCTGTCCTCGCAATAAATGTTGAGGCGAAACGCTTTGTTCCTATTGGAGGAAGGCCCACCATGTACGGTTAACTGTAGTATTAAATTCTTGTTCTAACATATAACCCCGGCTAGTACCGGCAACTGATAACCTCTTGTATAAGCAATTACAATGCGCTCCACCTTTGTCCTACTCAAGTCCAACCGAATAGGATTCAGTATAAGTTAGTATGTTATATAGAGACGTATATATGCTTGTTATTGCAGAAAACTCTTAAGACTATTAAAAATAAAAGGCTTGTGATAGTAGCTCATGTAAAGTTGTTCTGATTATAATGTTTGTAACTGAAGAACAATTATTCCTATCCTAGATTTTTAATTTCCACTGCATTAGTAGGCTGCATCTGATACAGGTTGGGGACATAATTAACTCGTTAAAATAATCAAGATATTATACTTTCTAAAAAAATATACCAATGGTGCTGGTTTTATAAATAACGCCACGGCTGCTTAGTCAGTTATAAAAATGTAGTGCTAAAGATTTTAGCAGTCCCATGTGATCATATGAGACAAGCAGCAGTCACAGGCAGCAGCAAGGGTCAACAAAGAGGACGTCTTTCAGTTCAGTTGAGGAGCGCCTAAGCCACATTTTTTAAGCATAAATCTACTACTTCTACAGTAACTTTAATCCAGTTCAAAGCACGATGGAATTACTGAGGTACACAAAGATAAATCCAAAGCATGTCAGGAAGCTGGTGCACGCAAATGCATCCGCTAAAACACAGGGCATTCTTGTTGGCGAATATGGCTCTTCCCAGCTATTCGCCATTGAGATGTTACACGCACTGCGCCCTGACATGCGTACAGTCTAAAGCCGCGCCAAGCTCTAACCAGCCCAGCTATTTCAATAGAATGTTCCTGATGTTCACAAAGACTGCACACGCCAAATGCGATACGAAATTCTATTAGTTTTACTTAATGCATTACAATACATTCAGTACGGGCTGAGTTGGCCGCTACATTATGTCAACTATTTCTCACATTTTATTAATCAATTCACAAGACAAATATATTACCAGTTTCAACACCCTGATGTCATCTGTTTAATTGATTTACGACTAAAAGTGTTCACACCTTTGTTGTTAAGTTGTAAAGGTGTTAATTACTCTATCAAACGCTAGATCTACCGATAACCGTACAGCTTTATACATTAGTGCGGCTATACGCGTTGTACTAGTGAGTCGGCCTAAATGTCAAATGTCAAAACTTATATTTTTTTTATTTATAAACAATGCGTTGTCAGATTGAATTGCGTGTCGAATTTAACGCATGATACTAATCTACATACAGTCACCTTTCGCACCGTAAACAAGTCGCATCTTTGTGTTGCATCACAACATAATATCATCAATCAAAAACTACAAGAGCCGTATGCTGATTTTATTCAAATCCAAGTGTGATTGCCGCGCTCACCCACGTGACAGTTTTCGCATTCAAAACTCACCTTTGAATCCAAGGCGTCAAACAATAAAACAACATCGAGTCGACATAGTTCTAAGGTCGAAAATCGTGTCATACTATGCTGTCGCTAAAGTGACACTATCTGGTATGACTGAAATGCATTAGCTTATTTTGCATACAAAGCCATTATAAATATTTCTTATGGCTAAGTCCTTTCAAACACGGCGGTTTTAAAGCTCTAACGGATGACACGCGTCGATACATCCGACTGTATTTATGCGTTAAAGTGGATGTAAATGTATGTAAAATAGAATCATCCCCGTATGAAATGTATTTCTTTGAGAGAAAAGAGACAATGAATTACTATTCAATAGAGGATCCCGCATCTTCGGTAGTTTGTTGACAATACAAAACGTTTCAACCCACGCAACAGTAACAATTGTCTGGACATAAATCATTCATACACATTAAGTATACATTTAACAATCCACGTGAAATGAGACAGATGATGATATATTTTGTCAAAAGTGCTAACACCAATAAACAATATAATAAATAGATATTCGTGTAAGAAATAAAGATCCAACACCAATAAAAAAAATGCAACAGCAGACCTTTTCAAATAGGAAGTCACTTAGGACAGGTCGATAGAAAGCATTTTTGGGTCGATATCATAATCGATAAATAAACTTTTAAAAAAAAACGTGCTTTATACCATCTTCAAGTAGAGGAAGATATAAGCACATCTCCACCTCAACTTCCTTTCGCCTCATCAGCTTACCCCAAAGTCAAGCGTGCGTAAAGAAGATTCTTTCATTAATCGTTAATTGGTATTAAAAATCGAATAAAGGCTCATTAAAATAGTTTTGTGATTTCATAAACTTCACAAACTTACTACAGAAAAGGATTATAGTTTACGTAGTAACTTATTTAGTAATCTGTCCAATAGTTCGTGATTCCTTTTATAACCCTGTATAATTAGCATAAAGTCGTACCCTAAATCAGGTTGCTAGATAAAGAACGAGGCGTATTCGCGTCTAAACGGTTGATATTTAAATAGGGTAGGAGCGGGCGGAACACTTGTTCGATTTGACAGGTGATAGCCGCGAGCCGGTGAAATATTGCCGTTCGACGGGACCCGATAACTGCAGCTGGCGATCGTGTGGACCGCACCACTGTGCACTGGTAAGTACCAGTCAGTAACTTATGGGTAAGGTGTTGATAAAAGCTACAATTAAGGTCCATTTTTGCTAGAGCTGTGCTATAATAATAACGCCCAACAATCACATACTTACGTTTTCGGACTTCGGTCGTAACATATACATATACATATACACGGTGGAATTTACGCCGTTCCTTTCTTTAAATGTATGTACGCAGACCATGCTATCGAATAATCGTATAAGGTGCATTTTTTTAAATACTTCCTAATCTAACTGGATAACAGACAAAATTTCTATTTAACTCTACATTCACCACCAGCTGGGCGCTTTGTAAATGTTTCGTATGTAATAAAACATCTGCTTTATTCAATTTCGCAAGGCTTTTTTTTAGAATTTGAATACGCAGTAATTTGATAGCACCTAGATTTAAGTTTTATTTCATAAGTACTTTTGGTATTTGGTAATATAGGAGCGTTCTATAGCATGGAATACATGCATTAAAGGAAAAGAACGAATTAAATTCCGCCGTGTATATACATATATATCCTGAACTTTAACTAGGATTCCCTATGTCTAGGGACCTAGGTACTATGAGGACCGTGGTCCCACAACACCTAGACTCAGAACAAGTATTTGCGCTTTATCTCTGTGTGCAAATACTTGTCCTGCCGCGGGAATCGAATCCGCTGCCTCCGGGCTATGAGCCAACCTGCCCAACCACCACACCACACCACAGAGGCTATAGTAATCTAGTTACAAGGCTATACCTTAACAACTCTTGTAAAACAGACTACCAGTATTAATTGTAGCCTGTCTGCATCAACTCGTCTTGATTCATTATATTACCAATACAAAATGGCCCGTAATGTCGTATCTGATCATTGATAAGGCTCGTAATTAGAAGAGCTAGTTACATAATAGGTGGCATTACCAAGTGTAGTGCGTAATTGTGCTTCGTTGATCATGATTGTGGAACAAAAGGGCTACTTAGGGCTGTGTTAAACTAAGCCCGGGTCGGAACTTGCGGTTTTGTAACCACACCATTAACAGTATTTATAATTTAAGACCCCCCCAATGTTTGGATGGTATTTGCTGACTACTACAATAATATAACAACTACTACTGAAACACTACTTACTATTAATAAAATACATTTGAACTATACAATATGAATAGCCATGAAGACCTTTTTTTTGACCCGGTAAAAACCCTTGTGGGATGTGTATATATGTGGGAGTCTCCGTCCAAAGTGGACGGCATACCAATTAAAAATCCAGGGTTCTCCATCCCGCTATAGTAGTGCTGACGAGCCACAAAGACTTAGTCCAAATACTCCAGCCCACTACCAATATTTATTTATTTGAACCAATTAAAAAACGAGTGTACTTTAGACTACACTACTGAAGTAAAACTTCAGCTCAATCTATTGGCCAATAATGTTTTTGCTTTGCTTAATGCTCACCATTATGTGTAAGTGTAAGAAACATTCATCATCTTACTCCCCAAGACAAGCGGGCGTGAAAAAATTTACTTCAAAAATATCCGATACCTTTGTATCGGATATTTTTGCATATACTGCTGCCTTTTTTTTCTTTTAGATGAGTACTTTAACTCGTTATTATTATTTTTTAGTCATCAAGTCAAGTCATAGTCTAGTCAATTCATACTCTAATAAAGTAGTGGCAACTTTACCAGAAGCTTCTATGGAGTTTTGTAAGCGAAAAGAAGCGTTTCACATAGGTACCACTTTCCCACACTCATGCCTGTAATCCAGCACTTAACGAATAAAATGCCACCAATTTTATGTACTAACACTGAAAATACCACAAGCTTTTGAAAAGAATACAATGCGGTTACGCGATCTTTTTCGTTTTCCCAGCAGAACTCACCTCTCTATTTAACATGTCTAAATATTTACTATTCCAGGGCTATAATTAAGTAACACAAAGTTAGTATTAACCGGCAGTGAAAGCACATTCGTCCTACACAGCATTCGTCGCTAATAACACGGGCGACATAAGGCTAAGTTGGGCTCGCAACGCAATCACACTCATTTGAATACAGCGCTCTATAATTTAATTTGTAATTGAAGTGATTCATAAATGAAGATGTAATGAACTGTTACCTACTTCACTTTTACGAATAAGTTAAAAAAGAATAAGTCTCGTTCCAATTATTTCTTTTAGGCGATTGTCAAATTAAATTGAGCGGTAACACGGTTGAGTGGAGTCGTTGGGTTGAGGTGTCATCTCGAACACTGCTAAAAAATGAAGGCTCATTTCAACTTTCTTCATAACTTCTTAGACAATAACAATTATAAACGTTCGTATATTGAACATCAATAGCTGTACTCAATACTATGAAAATTGAAGTTAATTAAGTAAGCTTGGTGTAAAGTAATTTGGTTTAAATTAATACGCTTTAGTTCGTTGACGTTTTTTCTATGTTTTTATATTAAAATGATTTTGTTTGCCTTTACCAACCTTTACAAAGTCACCAGTATGCACATATCACCCAAACGTCAAAAATGGAAAGGGACTAGCTTGAGATCACCATGGAAGTGCAAGGGTCGTTGGCGGGGGAAGAAGATTGAAAAGATTCCGTCCCCTGAAACAGTAGTCCTGTGGAAAATTACAAATCGTAACTGTTCTAGTTCTAACGATAGGTACGTCGACTTCATGTCAGTGTCTGATTGTATTCGGCTGTTATCCTATACCAGTGCCGAAAACAGTGCCTAAGACAGAAAGAGCCTGGTCTGATACGACGGCTGCGATAGGCCGCTTCTTTGCTGGACGACACAAAATGACACGATACGACTGAACGACACAAAATGACACGTTACGACTGAACGACAGGAATGGACGCTTAATTCTATGAAATAGTCGACAACGCTGTCACACTGAACTGTCCAGCCAAGCCAGCATGTCGTCGACGACTCTCTTATTGATCCAGCATATCGTATTGATTCAGCATGCTATTTTGTACTGAATCGCCATTTTGATGCCAGTCTCGTTGAAGATCCAGTTGCTGTATCGCTTCGTATGTCGTGTCAGTGTCGGGTTGCATGACGAAAAGGCCAAAATGATCGTCGACTCACTCAAGACGTGTCTGCGTACCGATGATGGGAGACCTAATCAAACTCAACTAACTAAAGTACTATGCTAACAAAATTATATAAGATGTATGGTGTTGTTTTAAGTCATGTGTACTTATGCTGCTATTGATTATCTACTATACAACCGAAAACCCTGCTAAAGTATGCGTAGACAGTAGACAATAAGGCTTACAGTGGCAGTAACTAAGATGCTACACTTTCGCAACGATCCCGTACACTTCCTTTTTAGAGCAGCTTTTGTAACAACAGGTCTGACGGCGTCGTCTGTTCTGGATTAGAGCTGGATTTCCCCCTTTCTTATGTTCCGCCGCACACAATTTGTTGGTGACATGACGCGTTTTCGCAACATATCTGTAGAATGGACCACTTTAGATAAACTTGTATTTGCTGTTTTGTTGCAAGATTTATGAAGATTAATTCTCGTTTAATAATTGGATCTGGAGAAATTGTATGCATACGTACTTATCTACAATTTTACGCATTGCTCATATGAGTTAAAAAATAATGTCGTTATATGATTAAATTTGTTTATTTATGTTTTTTCAAATAACAATTCAAGGGGTGAGAATAAAAAGGGTTTAACTGTCAAATTAATAGTTTCGAGAAAATTGACCTTAAACTTCAACGGCCTCATTTTAATGTAGAGTGCGTATTAAGTAATAGAAAAGGCTTATGTAAGTTTCAGTTGCTTGAAATGTATTCATTCTATTTTAAAATACAAAATATATTACTAATTCCTACAATTACTGTAAAAATATAATATTATAATAAATATCAAAATGTTTTTATGTTAAGCGAACTGTATTCCTGTGTCAGATAAACCGTATTTAGACTAAAAATCTCGAGATTTAAGCCTAATATCGGTATTTTGAGATTGTATTATTGTAGATAATTTCACGCTGAATCCAACGATACCCATAAGATATATTGTGAAAAAAAAAGTTAAAGCCTTTTTGATCTCATCCCTTCAACTGTGTACTATATTACATTAAAATCAAATGAATTGTTCATGAAGTGAATTCACCTCTCAAATAAATATTATGTATTACGCATGGCAGAATGTTATAATTACTTATTATATACTTAGTTTTTATGTTAATGTTTATTTGTTGAAACCACAAACTTATTATTAATTGCACTTGAATGAATCACGACACCTCAAGCTATGTTTGTTTAATAAAGCTATATTTTCTCTCAATATAGAAATACTTCTATGACACAATGACATGACTTGTCAGTTGTTATTGCTTTTATTGTAAACGTCACATCCAACGTTTTGTCATATATTTCAATTTGACACATCGCGATATCGCATACGCATGTTTTTTCTTAGTATTAATGTTGCTGTGTACGGTTGTCTGTGATCTGGTCTTGCCTTTTCCGTTTATGACCCACAAGGCATGAAACAATTTTTAGGGATCAGTTTGAAACGATGAAAACGCAATGTTAAATTTGGATCAAATTTAATTAATGTGTGAAAGAAAAATGCTAACTAAAAATAAACTCCAAAGAAAAAACATGCACAAACTGTGTTTATAACTAAGTATACAATGTAAGTACTTCTCGTACGTACATTTTGCATTTCTTTTCGTTGTGCGGTGTTTTTTCATAAGGCAAAATAATAATTATGTAACTTACGTGACGGAAAGCAACTAATTTAAGCTCATCATTATGGATGTTTCTAATTACTTCATGGGGTGAAGAAAGTATTTTTCATGATGTTCATATCAGATGGAAGAACTAGACCAATCCAGAGTTACAACACAAAGTCATTAGACAGTCTCTGTGGTACGGTGGTTAAGTAGGTAAGCTCATTACCACGAGGCGGCCGGCTCAATTCCCGCGACAGGACAAGTATTTGTGTACAAAAAAAAAGCGCTAATACTTGTTCTGAGTCTGGATGTTGTTGGACCATGGTCTTCTACCCGGGTCACTAGAGACATGGAATCCAAGTTAGGGTCCAGGATCGACGTAAGTATTACTAGTGGGTGTAATTTTAAATTTTAAACTTCACATATGTATTTTTTTTAATGTGCAGTTTTTTTATGTTTTATTAAATATACCATACGCAAATATTGTCGAATTGTATACAAGCACTATATATATTGTTGCTGTCACTGTAGAAATTTCGGGAATATAGTATGTGTTGTTCAGGAAACTTATACGGAACCCAAACTGATTTGATGTCTTTACGCTTAACGATATATTTCTATTTTAGTGAGTATGAAAGGCGTATTCGTAGATTTTATTTATTTTTTGTGCGGGCGATTCATGTGACATGTCCTGTTTTTCATCTGCCCATAAAGTGTGGAGACTCATGTACATAATTATTGATGAATGTAGTTCTTGGAACACTTTATGGCGTTTAGTGGACTGAATAAGACCCGTAAGAATACCAATGGCCAAGTACCGCAATTTTTTACCTAGAATCCAAAGATTATGGAAATAAAGATAAGCAATACTTCAACGGCGATTGAGATGTATGCAATGCACGACGGTTATATAATCCAGACTTTTAAAACTGAGATATTGTTGTCTCATTTCTCAGAGTCCTATCCATCCAATTTTATTTAAATATGACATAATTTATTTATTTATTTGAACACCAACATAACAAACACCAATTCATGCTTCAGTAATTAAATTAATAATAATATATAGCTAAGTGTCGATATAATTATAGGTGAAGACAGCTTGCGAACTTTCTATTAGAAAGAATTTTTTGATGTGAGCGAGTACAAAATTATAGGAAGATAACATAAAATCAATTTTGTAAAATTTTTACAATAGACATAGGTGAACATTATAGGCAATATTAACATAAAAAGTCAAAAATTTGCATGCAGATTAGGAATGCCTAAACAAATACATTAACAATCAAAACATAGATAAAAATTTAGGTAAGAATGGTAAAATAATTAAATTGATCTCCATATTAACTAATTTTGACCTGTACAAATAATATAAATTTTTGTTATTAATATTAGAAAATTTAGCATAAATATAAAATTAAATCAACTTTTTAAAACAATAAAATAAATACGTAACTAAGAAATTAACTTATAAAAATATTAAATTAAACACTAAAACATTACATTTCCAATAAAATGAATACCAATATATTGACACAAAAAATCTAGTCATAAATATAAAACATTTATTCAAATAGACAGGGACTTTCTGAAGCTGCTATGTAAGCTGCTAAAGCTAATTATGTATGAATGTATCTTTCTAGCACTGACACTAATTCTATGGTATACTAATACCTAGTAGATGATTTTTTAGCATGTACTTTTTGATATAAAATTATCTAAATATTAAAGGAACAACTCTTGAAATAAGTTCATAAAGACATCTCGTAGTGAAAAAATTATTTAAACAACAATAAAATGAAAAAAATTACGAGTGAGCTTTAAGACAAAATGGCTGAAGCAAAACTTCTATAGTTTAGCCTCATCTATCGCCCGATATAACTTTTAAATGTTTTTGCTTTGTTTAATGTTAATGTTGCCATCCATTTTACCAGAAATACCAACATAACAGAACAAATTTTTAACTTTGTTATGTTGACAATGGGAGATCTACGTTAACCAACAACGTTCAACTTCCGTTCGCTTCGCCAGCTTACTCCCCAAGTCAAGCGTGCGTAAAGAAGTTTTACTTAAAAACAAGAAAAAATATGATGGAAAGTGCGTGGCGATCAGTTGTAAATAGCACTTTTTGTAACGGTCACCCATTCAAGAACTTAGTGACTGCAGCAAAATCGAATAAGAACGTTTAGTCGACCTACTCTCTAAATTTTACCTAAACGAAAATTTTGTTCGCCTATTGACCGTTACCAGCCAGTGTTACGTCTAATAGCTCCAATCCATTACCAAGCTAATAATGCCCATAATATTGCACTCTACATCCCGATAACCAAAGATATAATGGAACAAGAAAAGGCACCCAATCGGGAAGAGTATTCCCCATATATGCACATAGTAAACAACGTAAACTTTCAAAACTAGTCGTCTTATATCAGCGATCACAAGCCCAAAATGGAATTTCTGGTACTTATTAGATAGCTGCGTATCGACCACTGGATTAATTTAAGGACCTTATTCCTAAGTTCAGCAACCTGTTCTCTCAATCTGTCAATCAGTGTAGAGTTAACAAGAACTCGTAAATATCTATCGAGTAACGCATGTAATCGGTTTACCCAATTAGAATCGATTACAAGCAGCATGGCCAGTGCACGCGTTGTGACATCTTTCACATTGTGCGCATAACTAACGCGCTTTAAATATTGTAAGGAATTAAGTAATGTAGCATCAGACCTAGATTAAAGTAAAATATGCCGCCTGACATGCTTAGGATCCTATGTAAATAGCTAACTCACTTCGTGGCGTCACTGTATAACATCGCATATCAATGAATGCGATACTTCACTGCCGTGTCAATGCAGCATCCTTTTAAACTGGTAACATTAGTAATTTTCTTAATAATCAATATTTTTTTTAAGCGGTCGACATATCCGTTAGAAGCGAAGGTGAATTCCTAAAATCTAAGCTGCGCTCCAACATTGGCTTATGACGATATCTTGCCTTATCCGTATTACTTGATGACAAACACGTCTTCGTGATGAAATAGATTTCACAGAACACATTACACATACCCTATTCCTCAACAGAGAGAATCTAGATGTAAAAAATCTGTACCAAACATTTTATGGAGTAAGTTTTTCAATGTTTGTGCGTAATTGCAACGCGCCTCTGCCATTTCGAGATACTTTGATTAGCTAAAGGAAAATGAACTCTAATTAATAAGTGATTGATTTGATCGAACTTAAATCCTAGTGCAGATATGCTTGGTTTTATTTTTTTAAGCAAAAAATATGTTATGAAGGAATTAGGTTTCAGATAGGGTTCTGTTTAATTTTTATAACTATTAATTATTTATACTACAGCTCTCAGGCTATACAAAGAACCATTTATTATTTATCAAATGTGAAACTTTTACTTAATGCTAGTTTTTTTTTAGTTTTTAGTTAATCAGCTATATACCATGGATTTTATTTATATGCTAGTTGTGGTTTATTTATTATGAAACTCATTAACATTCATCTACAATACATAAAATGACATTAAATTCTTATAAAATACAAACATGATACTATTATATCAGCTATAGTCTATCCGTTTAACTGAGTGATCGTGTCACCGTTTTTTCTCATCTCCACGGAATCCTATAAGAGTGTTAACTAGTTTCCGTTACAGATAATTAAGAATCCGTTTTTTGCATAATGTTCAAGAATTAATTAAGTCCAAGACATGGTATGGTATGACACGTTTTGTAATGTATCCTTTGCCATAAGGAGTTTAAATATAGAATGTAATAGAATGTACATTTATGTGCTTAAATTATTGCTTTAGGCAGCAATAGAAACTATTTTGTTTTCATCAAAAACATTTTGCGTTAGAAGGTAAAGAAAACAGTATGAACAAAATTGCTTCATCAACAATACATACCTATACTATAATATATTACCAAAAGGAAATAACTCTTCTTTCTTAGCTTCGATAAGGTGTTTTTTATGTTGCAGTGACATAATGAAATGATAGACGTTATCTTGATGGACAGAATGTCAGTCAAGTGGAAGCTGAATCAGTCTTTTTGTAATACGTGAGGTATTTCGAAAATGTCACTTTCGCTTATGGACAGCTGTAATTTTGAAAGTGTAAGTGCATTTTGTGTTACAACAGTACTAAGTTGCAGAGGTGTTTTTAAGTGGAGTGGAGTGCAAAATATAATCCTGAAATATACAAAAATTTATCTCTATTTCCCTTGGTAATCGCATCACGGGTGAACGGATACTACATTTTCGCTAATTTTTTTTTGTGTTTATTATTTTTAGGAGAAGGTTCTTATGCTTAGCTTAATAATAATACTAAGTTACATACCTAAGTCTGCCAGCCTATTACTTACCTGTACGTTACCGTTTCTACCCGCATTTCAAAATATTATTTTGTATTTTCACTTGCAAGTGAATATGATTCTTGAAGTGAAAATAAATATCTTAAACCTAACCTAAAGAATATGTATTTTTCTGTCATAATAATTCACAATTACACACATTCAGTGCACGGCCGTAGCTAGGGGGGGGGATTTTGGGGCAATGCCCTACCTTGAAATCACAATCACACCTACCTTAAAAATACCAAAAGGTATATTATTATAATTAAATTGTTTGTTCATAGTTTGAGATAAAAAAAAAACTTAGATCCATACTCATGTTCTGTCACAGAAATTATTTGTCTACGAATACCTATTGATAGTGATTGATTTAGGAGCCCGTGCTTTAAGGGCAGATAAATTATGACAAAAATTACTTATCCCTACCTTGCTTGCCTTGCTGCCATACCTCAAATTTGACTCTAGGTACGGTCCTGTTTCAGTGTCTTACAGTACTCCGCAAAACTTAGAGGCAGAGCTTGAGGTTAAAGACATATTTATTTTTCATAAGAAAATATTTCACCTACATGAGTACTATTTAACATTATGTACAGAATAATTACTGTTGTTGTACAAAACAGATCTTCTTAAATAATAGTTAAGTTATATTTTAATAGTAGGGTAGCTAGACAAAACTGCTCATTTTACGTATGATTTTGTTCGGCAAGGGAGCTTAGACACAATAAATTTAATTTCAGCTATAATTATATTATAGCTGAAAACGCCACTTCGGACTATCAACAGGGGGTGGGGGTTGACACAAAGGAGAATACTGCTCCTTGTTGAAATACCTATATCTTTTCTGCCAGCCTTTAAGCTATCTTGTCTACAACTACACACTAACGGACCAATACGGAACCACTTGCAGTGTTTGGTTAGTACCAATTGTTTATTTTCAATTATTGGTAATTGATTCCGTAGTTAAGCAGTGAAGAGGTAATAATAATGGCGACAGACAGGCAGATAAGCAATTTTTTATAACATTAAGATTAAAATACAATTTACAGTATATATATCCTCATAAGATGTTATTTTAGAACAATGCAACTATAATATCCACGTGTAACAATAAGGACCTATCTCATCAAGCCAGTTCACGTTTTGATAGGTTTACTGATCCACTTTGACCTTCGGACTTGGCTATCAACTTACCGGCAAACTCACCTCTTTTATGCAACAATGTTGCTTCCTTCCACAGTGCCTTCAAAAAATATTAAAACAGACAGTTCGTATGAAAAATTTAATCAAGTATCTACATCAAAATTTCTAATAAATCTATTATTATAATTATTATTATTCAAATTTTTATATCTTATATTTTTACTACGCTAATAAGTATCAAGCACGTGCTCTGGTCAGAAAAATCATGGGGGTTAGAAAATATATCTATTATTATCATTTTGAATATTTAGTTTTTTACGTTTATTATAAAAGGATGAATTCCAATGCTATTTCTAGATGCAGATGTCAATAGACAGTGGTAAAATTGGCACTATTTTTACATAACTTGATTTATTAAAAGAATATGATAAAACTTTAATAATAGCACCCGAACATAAGATCAAAAAATGTGTAATTTGAGTATTTTTTACCACTGACTAAGGAGTCTGCGGTAAAGCAGCATTAAAAAAATCTATATATAAAAAAGAAAGTCGTGTTAGTTATACTATTTACTACTCAAGAAAGGTTGAACCTATTTGGCTGAAAATAAAAATTGGGGAGGTAGCTTAGAACCAGAAAAGGCAGGAAAGGCAGGCAAGAAAGACGTACAATTAGAAATAAGTACTTATGTTTATGTGTTATTGGCTGTATTGTCCTCCCTGTATTATATATATGTTCATGTTAATAATAGGCTTAATTAATAAATATAAAAGGCTATAAAAGGCCAAAAGGCTCATTGACGACGACACTTTGGTTGGTGAAAGGCTCCAGAGCCTTGCACATCGACGTAAGGTGGCAAGTCTGTCAGTTTTTTACAGATTACACCACGGTGAATGCGCTCAAGAACTGCATGATCTAATTCTCCCATCACCATTCCACTACCGGACTACTAGACGCTCGGCTAAGCGCCATCCTTTTGTGGTCGAAATACCACCCATTCGTACCAAGCGATTTGACTCAACGTTCTTAATTAGAACGGCTAAGGAATGGAATGCCCTGCCAGCGTCTGTGTTTCCGGCGAAATATGACCCGGGCGTGTTCAAGAGAAGAGTGAATAGGTATTTACTTGGCTAGCATGCTACACCTTCGATCGCATCGTCACTTCCCATCAGGTGAGAGCGTGGTCAAATGCTAGACAAGTTTGAAGTAAAAAAAAAAAAAAAAAATATAAAAAAAATAATCTAACAAAAAGCACGGAGCCACGAAATGCAGTATAAAAAAAAGAACCAGGAATGGCTCATAGGGTCATAATATTTTATACCGTTCGACCGTGTTTTACTAATTCACCCGTGCAATGCCGGGGTGGGCAACTAGTTGTGTATAAAGTAGTTCAACTGATATTCACTATGTTCACAAACTCTACGCTGGCTATCTACGCATTCAGCTCCCACACAGACCACAGGTGGCTATGGCTATGATAAGCAATAATTACCTAATAACTTTGCTGAAACTGTGATAATTAGAGTTTAGGAATGTCAAAGTCAAAGTCAAATCATTTATTGCAAATAGACTTTATCACTTTATAGTTTAGAGTTCCGAGTAGCACTGCTACGGGGCGGCCGAGATGCTTAACATCAGGTGAACGATTGTCACGTTATTTTACTTAAATTTCAATAATTTCATACTGAAAACTTTGACAGCCTCTGTGGTGTGGTGGTTGAGCAGGTCGTCTCATAACCCGGAGGCGGCGGGTACGATTCCCGCGGCAGGACAAGTATTTGTGCACAGAACAAAAAGCGCAAATACTTGTTTTGAGTCTGGATGTTGTGGGACCATGGTCCACGTAGTTCCTGGGTCCCTAGACACATGATCTATGTATGTAATCGTTGAGCGTTATTATTATTATTATTTAGATGATATTATAACATGTTTTTCATTCATTGAGATTTAGAAACCAAATTACTGAACGGATTTTGATAATATTTCTATGGGACCAATTATGAAAGTTATATCATTTCAGATAAAACAATTGAAATCACTTTCTAAAAAGTGGGATGACATAACAAACATACAGAAGAAAGAAAAAAAACAACTAAATTGAAAACTTCCTCTTTTTTGAAGTCGGTTGAAAAGTGGGATATGATGAACAGAGTTGTACGAACAAACGTCCCAGTGTTGCAAGAAATAAAAAAATAAAAGCATTCCTAAATTACAGCTACAAGTTGCTACTTTGCACCAACCCCGCTCGCGTGCCGATCTTGCAACACTGCACCGCGCCCACCCAGTGATGTGCGTGCTATCGAACTATATCGATACAACATCGATACACTATCGATTACGACTCGACACACTTCCGCGACAATGTTGATTTGTAATGGCACAGTTTAGTTTTGTTTCCTTGATTCAATTATTTCATGTTATCTGTCTCCGTTTTGAATCACTTTGTACAGAACATAATCGATCTTTGAAACAACGCTAAATAAAATTAAATAAATAAATACGTGTGGACATTTCACACAGCGCCATCTAGCCCCAAATTAAGCAAAGCTTCTACTATGGGAACCAGATAACTGATAGAATACTTATATACTTTTTTGTTTGTAAATATATACATAGAATACAATATAACAGACACAGAACAAACATCGATGTTCATCACACAAAGTATAGTAGTAGTTCCTGAATCCATAGATGCAAGGAATCCTAGTTAGGAAGTCAGAGGTCCAGGTTCTATTATGAGGTATGATCGTTGGGCGTTATTAATGATAATTTCCTATCATTGGTCGTCTTTGTTAGTATTGAATAATACTTTGACAATACTTTACAATTTCTTGGCGTTATATGTTAAATGTAATTGAGTTTGTTCTTGCTTAATAAATAAATAAAAACTGTTCAAACAGAATTAATTACTCCAAAATCATCTCAAATGAGTTTATTCAAAAGTAAAAGACATCAAAGAGCCATGGATATGTCTTGTCATTTCGTTCCAATAATAGTTTATGTGAATTACCGTCGAAGCAACTAAGCAATAAACAAAAATTGGTATGTTTTAGATATAATGAAAAAAAAAATGTGTTAGTAATAATAATAATAATAAATATTTGTGGACATTTCACACAGCGCCATCTAGCCCCAAACTAAGCAAAGCTTGTAGTATGAGAACCAGATAACTGATACAATACTTAGATACTTTTTGTTTGTAAATACATACATAGAATACAATATAACACCCATACACAGAACAAACACCTATGTTCATCACACAAATGTTTGTCCTGGGTGGGAATCGAACCCACAACCCACAGTTCAGAAGGCAGGGTTACTACCAACTGAGCTATCGGGGCAGTCAAAATAATTAAATGAAATGAACAGAGATTTGTTTAAAGATAAAGATGTTACAAAATTGATGTCCAGATATGTTTTACCTTCAATGAGGCAATATTATTTGACTGGCCCAAAGCTCAGTTGGTAGTAACTCTGTCTTCTGAGCTATAGGTTCGATTCCCACCCAGGACAAACATTTGTGTGATAAATATCTTGTTATATTGTATTCTATGTATATATTTACAAACAAAAAATATCAAAGTATTCTATCAGTTATGTGGTTCCAATAGCTATGCTCTGATTTCACGTTGGGTTGAGACTTTTTGTTAAGAAGTTTATTTCCGTGGTGAGTTGGGATGGAGCCTGTTTTATACTGACATTAACTATAAACATCATGCCATGTAAAGATAATAATCATCGGTAGGGTACAATCCATCACTAACCTGTCAAAGGTATTATATTAGGTCTTTACCTATGAAATTGCCGTTTTGTTTGAAAAAAGTTAAAGTATTTTTTTTTCGAACTTATTTATTTCTTTTATTCAAAGTAATCACCCCTGCAATCAATGCATCTTTGTCAACGCTGTGGCAGTTTATGGATGCCCTTCTTGAAAAAATCAGTAGGACGGGAGACAACAAACTCTTCAAAGGCGTTTTGTACTGCCTCTCGGGAATTGAATTTTTTTCCCGCTAAAAAGTTGTCCAAATTTTGGAAAAAGTAATAGTCGGTAGGCGCAAGATCTGGTGAGTATGGCGGATGAGGGAGAGCTTCCAAACCCAACTCATGCAGCTTAGAGACGGTCTGTTGTGCAGTATGGGGTCGCGCGTTGTCGTGAAGTAGCAGTGGAGAGGACCGATTGACCAAAGCTGGTTGCAGACGTGCGAGTTTCGCCATCATTGTGGTCAGTTCTTCAATGTACACATCTGCAGTAATGCTCTCGCCGTTTTGTAAAAAGCTATGATGAATCACACCAGCAATAGACCACCAAACTGTGACCACCACCTTTCTAGGGGTCATTTTTCGTTTTGCACATTGCTTTGGTACCGAACCAGGATCTAACCAACTTGTTGAGCGCTTTCGATTGTCAAAAAGAATCCATTTTTCGTCGCACGTAACAATTCGGTTCAAAATTCCTTCATTTCTGTGCCTGTTAAGCAGCGCAAGGCAAGTCTCGACGCCTACGTTGCGCTGGCGATCGTCAAGTTCGTGGGGCACCCATCTATCAAGCTTTTTTATCTTGCCAATCTGTCGCAAATGGACCAATATTGTTTTGATGCTAACATCAAAAGCTGCTGCCAGCTCAGCTGTAGATTGAGATTCATCAGCTTCCACAATCGCCTTTAATTCATCATTGTTGACCGAAGTTTCCGAACGACCACGAGGTTCATTTTTCAAGTCAAAATTCCCAGAACGGAACCGAGCAAACCAAATAACGGGTTGTACGTTCGTTTGTACAGTTCTCTCCGTAAACGTCGTTGATGTTACGTGTCGTTTGTGCCGCGTTGGTGCCACGACGGAACTCATATTCCATAATTACACGAAATTTCAAAGTATCCATTATGAGGAAAAATGTTGAAATGTAATGAAAATACAACGCTAATCAATAAACAAAAGACTTATATTGTAAATAGAATGTCATATTTTTAAAACAAAATTAATTTGAATTTAGAATTCATAGCCAATCAAAACTTTTTTTTGTTTGAAAAAGTCTGTACTGCAATACGGCAATTTCATAGGTAAAGACCTATTATATTTATGAATTAATACAGTACCTTGTATGTTTTCAATGTTTTACTTAACCTTAATGCGTGAGAATGAATTTTAATTAATAAATTAATATCCGGTTGTAAAGTACCAGCGTAATTAACGAATTTACACCAATTAATTACAGAGTGATAACAATTATTTTGAATTTGATCTTATCGTAAAACCTTAAAAAGTATTCACGGGCTTAAACAAAGTGAAACTTCAAATTACCAATTCTTTTGTGCAAATTCATGTTATTGGCAGATGAATTTGTCTAGAAAACTCATTCATTTTCAACAGACTTTTTTATAGAATACTAGCGACCCGCCCCGGCTTTGCACGGGTGCTTTTATGTGTTTGGCTCTAAACTTTTGTGTATTTAGCCAGTGTCAAGAAATTGTTAATATTTTAAGTTAATTAATATCATATAATGTGTCAAGTCAAGTCAAAGTCCAAGTCAAAGTCATAGTCATCAAGCTAAGTCATAGTCTAGTCTAGTCAAGTCATACTCCTAGTAAAGTAGTGGCAACTTTACCAGAAGCTTCTATGGAGTTTTGGAAACAACACGAAAAGGAAACGTTTCACCATCATGATATCACTTCCCACACTTATGCCGGTAATTCAGCACTTAACGAATAAAATGCCACCAATTTTATGCACTAACACTGAAATTAACACAAGTTTTGTAAAATAATACAATGCGGCGACGCGATCTTTTTCGTATCTCCGCCCAAACTCCCACGGGTATTTTATATGTATATTTTATCGCCTATATCTTCATCAGGGATTGGGATTCTAATGGTGAAATATTTTTTCAAATCGGTCCAGTAGTTTCAGATACTATTCAATGCAGATCAATAATCAAATCTTTCCTCTTTATATTAGTTAAGAAAAGCAAAGCATTTGACCGCTATCTCACAGAATGTTCAATGAGTACACAGTGTAATGTGGTATATGCTTACCTGGACGAGATTTACCTCTTGACTAAAAGTCTATCCTAGAACACAATCGGCTGTCTATACAATCATGCTAAAATTTAAAGCATAATTACTGACTACAATACGGAAGGGTGGCAACCGGAGAGAACAAGCGATCAACTTAATAAGTCAATGTTAAAACAGCTCTTATTAAATGACGGTTATCTAGTTGTCCATCATATACATTGGATATCCCAGCCTATATCCGCCATGTCATACAACACACAATCATACGTCATAACAAACTGATTGGTCATATCAGATGGTAATTAAAACGGATGCAGCTTATAAAATTATCAATTCTGATTTATCTAATCGTCAGTGGGTGGGAGACTGCGGTATTAATAAAACTGAACAAAACAAAAACTGTTATTCAATTACGATATAAGATATACTTCTTCTGTCTATTTTATTCCATTATCTTATTTTACTAGGTAGTAGGACTTTTCTGAAAAGTTGGTCTAGGTAGGTACCACCGCTTTGCCAATCATTCTGCCGCCAAGGCAAGGGCACTGTAGCTAGTGAAATTACTGGGCAATTGAGACTTTATGATCTAACCTCACAGTTGAGTAATTTTATTACCAGACTGTGCTTATGTCAGGATGATGTGCGCAGTGCGAAATTTTATATTTTGGAGTGAGTTAGAGTTCCGAGTGACACTATTCTGTTATGGGTGGCCGTATCGCTTTAACATCAGGTGAACGACTAGCTCGTAATTTTTTTTAACTCAATGTTAATAGAGCATTTGACTCTTGCATTCAACGGTTCATACCACGGCATTACGCAGGTCGTTAATGACTACTTCATTAACGAAATAATTATAAGGCTTTTGACAATACTTTTTACCTATTGAAATGGAAGTATTAAACAGTTTTGTGGTTTCATGGTCGTTACTCATTAGCTGGGCATGGACAATGGGCATGTCCAAAACCTTTGGTGGTCGCATATAACCGTTCAAATGAGTTCTTTACAGAGGTATAATTGACACATTATTAGCGAGGGAGCTTGTTCACGTGCTCTATTTTTTGCTCGAAACTTCTCAATTCCGTTCCCAGAAAAACCTCAAGTCAATAACATAAATACTTGAAAGGTTACATTAAATAATTGACCTGTCAAATAAAAGCTACCGAATGTGCTCCGGCTACAAAAATCTGAAACAGAAAATGCGACTTTGGAACCGAGAAATTAACGTTTAGTGTTGCTTGCTTTGACTACTTTTTTGTTTCACTAATGATCTTGCAATGGAACTGAATCAATAACCTACTCATTTTGTCACATTGCTTACATTAAAATATTTCAAGTTCTCTTTCTCATGATATGATTGAAAAACTCGTGTCATCGGTAACATAATGAAGTTCTTAGCGTAGATGGTAAGACAGTCAGAAGATTTATTACCTTCATAATGACCGTGGTTTCATAAAAAGTGTATAAAATCATTTCTTGTCATAACTCCATTGGGAGAGTCGCACGCGAAGTTCTGTTGCAGACTCATATACTGTTATTAAAATACTTGAACGTGAAAAACGCCTCATTAATTGCAGGTTCTCGGGTGGTGACCACAATCGGAAGACTAGGAGTTTTCTGCAAAGTTCGTCTAGTTAGGTACCAACGCTTTGCCAGTTATTCTGCCTGTGTTCCAGTAGCTAGTGAAATTACTGGGCTAATGAGACTTTATGACCTGATCTCACAGTCGAGTAATCTTATTACCAGACTGTGTTGATGTCTCGGGTCGGGACGTTGTGCGCAGTGCAGTGTAACGTGAAACATTATATTTTGGAGTTCCGAATGACACTGTTCTGTTATGGGCGGCTGTTTCGCGTAACATCAAGCGAACGACTTGCTTGTCATATTATTCACTAACATAAAAAAATAGCATGTCGTAGGTTGGCCCCTCACTAGGTAGGCCAACCAAATGTTCAGTAGCGCTCTGTGGGGGAAACCTATCTTCCAGCACTGGACGTCTTTATGCTGATGATAATTAATCGTATCAAAAGAATGAATTCATTACATAATGCAGTACTGTAGAGCATTGAGTTTTATGATAAAATGTTACCAAATTGAATTGAGTTAAAGAAAGAACTTTGACCAATTCAATGTGTCTCACAAATACTGCCAATCTAAAGATAACATTCATCCGACCACTATAGAACTAACTTTCTTTTATAGGGAACGCGAAAATAATGTGAAGTGAACTTTACCGGTAGTTAGTTACGTGGATGGATGGATATGTGGAGAATTAAACAAATTATACATAGTTAGCTGTAAGCTACCGCTGTAATGGAGGTCCATGCGTAATTGTGATTTTTGATTTAGATCGCTAATTCTACACTAACATGTTTTATTTTTTTGCGATATCACTTGACCTATCTGGAAGAGATCAGTTTAAGCGATAAGACCGCCAATTGTGACACTTAGCTTTAAGTTTCTGACTGTGGATTACTCTTTATAGTGTTTTAATGTAGATTTTTGTTCTAAGTAGATAGCACCTTGGCAATTAATATATGTTATACAACTTGTAAGCTTAATAGTGTTAGGTTAAGCGTCTTGGTAGCTGAGTATGGCAGTGGGTTTTATGGGAATATGAAGCAAATCACTTTATATTAAGCAATAGTTAATATATTTGCGACCGGCACGTCCGCCGTATTTTCTGAGACACACTTGACATTAGACAATTGCTAATCAAAGAGAATTATAGAGGTTGCCACAGACAATAGAAACTTTATTGCAAACCTACATATGAAAACTCTTACACGCCCCCTCAATAAAGTTTCTCGAAACTTTTAAAATAAACTAAACATTAAACAACCCTTCTGATATTGTTGTGTGACAACCCTGACACTTAGCACTCAACTAAATAATAAACTTTCCAACAAATCATTACTCTATAACACACTAACATATATACCAAGAGTCCTCCATTTTGTAAACACGCACAACCAAAATATCTTTAAAATTGAACACTCCATAAAAATAATTACAAACTTATACAAATCAGTCAAACACTAAACTATCCCTAAATCCTAAAATTATCAACATTAAAATTATATATATATAACATATCATTTTCACATGAATACACAAGTTTTAAATCAATTGTGCTTCTGACGTTCTCGTATCTCAATACTCTTTTAATAGCACAAATTCTCATCAGCACAATTCTGAAAATAATTGGAACTTATTCTCCATTAGGGCACATTTTCTTTTTAAATTTCATATTCCAGTATTTAAGCGATTTTTCTTTATCAATTTCGCCATTCAGAAAATCACTACGAACAAACATGTGATGTACTGGTACATTTAATTTTATCGCCAATACACTCAACTCTTTCTCCATAGCTTTCTTCCATTTTTCCGAGTTCTTACTATTTATGCCCTTCTCGTAAGTTGCTGGTTTTATCATCATACATAAGAAATTTGTATCATAATCACTATGCCATACCGGCCTTCTTATTTCTCTCTTTTCCTTCTCTCTACTCGCACTAACCACTTTTCCAACATCTTTCTGATCTTTAGTGACAATTTCTTCTTCTGGTACTTCATATTCATCATCTGATGATTTTTCTGAACATTTTTCTAATTCTTTCACTTCGAAACATTCTCTGTAACACTCTCGTAATAAGTTTGATGAATTTCCTTTCTTTTCCTCTTTAAAAACTACATCTCGCTTTACATCGACTCTTATGGTTCCCGGTGTAAAAATCCTATATCCTTTGCTTTCAGTTGCACCTGAATCTCCATATCCCACAAATAAACCTTTTTCACATTTTGAATCCCATTTCTTTCTTCTTACATCAGGTACGTGTACATACACTTCTGTACCAAACACTTTCAACTGGTTTATGTTGTATGACTTTTGAAACCATATTTCATAAGGTGTCTTCTCCGGTACACAACTTTTTCCTGTTCTGTTTATTATGTATGTAGCAGTATTGACAGCTTCTGCCCATAATCTCTTACTAAGGCCTTTTGCCATCAACATTGTTCTTGCTGACTCCACAATAGTACGATTATCTCTTTCAACCTTACCGTTTTGTTCTGGTGTATATGCCACTGATGTTTGATGTCTTATTCCTTTTTCTTCTAAAAACTTCTTTATATTTTTGTTTATAAATTCTGTTCCGTTATCTGTCCTTATCATTTTAACCTTGTTTCCGGTATCCTTTTCTGCCATTTTCACAAACATTTTAATTTTATCAAATACTTCATCCTTCTTTTGCAGAAAATATACATGTCTATACCTTGAGAAATCATCTTTCATCAATAAGAAATACTTTGAACCTCCCAACGAAGTATTTTCCATAGGTCCACACACATCCATATGTATCAACTCGCATGTTTGGGTAGTTCTCGTCGTACTCTCTGGTAACGGAAATTTATGCATCTTGCCTTCAAGACACGCTTCACACTGTTCCTTTTCGTCTTCATATTTTATATTATTTTTATCCAATACTGACTTCACATATTTATAATTCTGGTGGCCTAATTTCTGATGCCAAACGTCTAAACTTTCTTTTTCCATACTCACTGCAGCCACATCTTTTACTGCAAACTTCATCAGATATAATTTGCCTTTTCGTATACCCACCGCTTTAACATTATTTCCTTTCATAATCTCGCAATTTTCACTATTAAATTGCATTTGGTAACCTTTATCTATGACACTTCTTACCGAAAACAAATTTACTGTCAGTTTCGGGACAAACAATACATTTGACAAAGAGGTATTAATCCATTTCCTTCCATCATGCGATAATAACTCTATAGTGCCTTCTCCTTCGACGCTCAATTCATTGCCATCACCAATCACTATACTGCGTGAATGTTTTATCTCTTTGTACTCGGTAAAGAGCTCCTTCTGAAAGCACATGTGTTCACTGGCACCTGTGTCTACCACCCATTGGTCATTCTCACACATCGACGCCACAAAAGCATTTGACTGACTTTCTGTATTTTTATTACCTCTTTCTTTGTTCAAACGCACTCTGCACTCCTTAATTAAGTGCCCTGCCTTTTTGCAGTAATGGCATGTTATATTACTTTTGCAGTTATTTTTGAAATGACCCACCTTTCCACATGCAAAACACTTCTTATCTTTCGGCATTGTTTTAGCAGCCAGCGCAACCGAAGAACATTGCCCTGCGCCTGTCACTCTCTCTTCTTCCACCAATAAACGTGCAGTTAATTCATCCAAAGTCTGCTTATCCTCTGGGACTGACTCCCATGCTGCGACGAAATGCTTATATTTTTCAGGTAATGACAACAACACTTTCGTCACCAACATCTTATCAGAAATAATTTCCCCCAATTGTCCAATTTGGCCTCGTAACTCTTCCAGTTTTGATAAAAATGTAATTATATCATCACCGTCACATGTGAGCAAGAAAAACTTTTGCTGTTCATTATGAAGAGATGTGCTAGACTTTTTCTCATAAATCGAATGCAACTTATCCCACATTTCTTTAGCCGTTTTTTTATTCAACAAATGCACCAGGACTGATTCCTCTGTATTCATAACTAGGAGGCATTGGGCTTTCTGGTCCTTTTTGACCCACTGATCGTCATTTATTTTATTTGTTTCCAACACGTCATACAAATCCATTGCTTGGAACATAATTTTTACTTGAAATTTCCAGACATTCCAGTTACTAGCGCCTGCTAGCTTTACTCCTGTATTTACTTTATCCATTCTGGCTGGTCTCCTTCTCGACTTGCCTTCTCAACCGAACTTTCTAGTTCCCTCGTGGTTCACTTTTTTTACTTCATATACCTACCTAATTCCTCATAAAACACACGATGCCTCTGGGCCCATAACCTGTTAGGTTAAGCGTCTTGGTAGCTGAGTATGGCAGTGGGTTTTATGGGAATATGAAGCAAACCACTTTATATTAAGCAATAGTTAATATATTTGCGACCGGCACGTCCGCCGTATTTTCTGAGACACACTTGACATTAGACAATTGCTAATCAAAGAGAATTATAGAGGTTGCCACAGACAATAGAAACTTTATTGCAAACCTACATATGAAAACTCTTACAAATAGCAGTAAGTGACCTGACCTTTACAGAAGCGCTAGTCTTTGTTTACTCAGTTTATTCCATGCTAGCTGACACAGCGTAACGTGCAGCGCTTGAAAGGAGCGGCTAATAAGACACATTTCTCGTATACGGGACACTGGCGCCGCGCCGCTGAAAGGACGCACAATGGATCGAGTTTAATAAAGTAAGGTTTACATGAAGAACCCCGTAACAGAACGAGTATTTCTGCACAGGAAAAAAGTGCATGTGCTTGTTCTGATCCCACCAACCAGTCAGTATATAATCTTCATAACTTTAATTTCATCTTCTTCTTCGCTTAATGATTTTCTTTCACTCGAGATAATTCTACACATGTCAAGTAAGGAATTTTTGTACGGTTATGTCATGTCGAAGTCTCATTATGTCAAAGTCAAATGGTGGATATTTTACTGAAGACTCCCTAGAGTTTTCAGTAAAATATCCAGGCTCCCTAAAGCCTTGAAGAGAAAATCAAAACTGGTAACCATTTGCCAACACTCGTGCACGCTTACAAATAGTTAGCGGATAATAAGCCACCCTAAGCACACATTAAAACTGAAAAATACGCGGGTTATGGACAAAAATGCAAAATTCACAACCATCGGATTCTCATCAACGACCATAATTTTATATTGTTAGCTTCATATATTTTTCAGACATTTCCAATAATGACACCAAATGCGCGTGCTGTCATTTGATGGAGATGGAGTTCTAAAGATAAAATATGTAGAATACCAGTACATAATTAAATCTCAATGAACTGTTTTGCTGGCATCACTTATTTCTATCCTTGTCCTTCTATTCTCCTCTCACCGTCTTCTCGCTTTCAGTATAGATGGCCGAGTCAAGCTGCGACCCACGTTTGTCAAATTTTTAATTCGGTGGTAAAGTTGCATCTTAACATTTTGCTATATTTATTTGGACCTTACGATTTAATCTTCACCATAATCTGTCAACTCTTCTGTATTACTTTTGTCATTATTAAAAAAAGAATACATATATATTTTTCATGCATTTCCTTCCCTTAAACTGCAGTGTGCACCGAGTTTTACAACAAGCGTGGGCAGTATGCTGACCATTCTTACATTAAGAACGCCGATAGGTGACTGCATGTCGCGATAGTGTCGCCAGCTGCCGGAGACAACACCTTATTGAGACTCTCCTCGCAAATGGTGTGTGGCCACATTACTGTTCGTATTGGTAGGATTGTTGCTCTTCCTGTGAGCACTTATTATCTGTCAATTTATAACTGCACAGAATAAAGGTAAACGTTTATGGGTTTTTGAAACTAGAGATCGCCGGCTTCTGTGTACACTGTTTTGTGATAGGATTAAACTAGGATGGGTGATTTATTGATTTGCGTGAGTGCTTTGATTATGTCAAAATAATAATACAGTGACAGAAAACTGATAAGCAATGCTGAATCGGAGAGAGGAACATGATCGCTAAAGCTGGTTTCCTACGGTGCGTGGTACTGCGCATGACATCACGTACGGCCGACGACCACAAATAAAAATATCCATAGTATACAAAAATCTTGGAACATAAAAGGATTTACGGATGATTTATGTATCCCAAATTTATTAGAATTAGTATCAAGCGGAATAGAGACAGTCTAATTCCTGGAACACCTGCGTAAGATCCCTACTTGATTTAAGTTGCATAAACATATTTCTCAAACAATCTTGTAAGAACATTTAACTAACTAGACTTCCTTTGAACTACATAATCTTTAACCATCAGCTGCACTTTATCTTGGCAAGAGGCGTGTCTTAGGACCCCGTCGCCCACTTAGTCCACTATTACAGGGTATCAAAGGGCCGAAGCAGGCCTCTCGATAATAAACGTGATTGCACTATCGCGTCCTTGCTGCGTCCTTGCTTTCACTGATAACGCCGCTCCAATTAAGTTATATAATAGCGTAAATTATTCTGTAGTTTATAAAATCTATCATCGATATAATTTGTCATAAGGAAGTTTTATGAAGTGGTTTTAATAATGAGGTCATATATATGCTCTTATCTGCTCACATGCCGCACTGTTATAATTATAGAACTATCACAAAGTGCTAGATCATATACCATACCTATCATACCTTAAGCGCCTGCCCTCCCACCCGGTGACGCTGTAAAGGTCGTTAGAGACCAAAATGATTAACTCGTTCAAAAAAATAAAATAAAATAAGAATTTTGGAGAATCCATATCTGATGCAATAAATGAATACCTTATTACCTTTGTCTGTCAGTTTGTCACAGTCTGTAGTTATCTTAACTTTTAATAAATTAACCCGAAATTTTTATTACATGATAAAAGGTCACTTGCTTCCATGGTCTGATTTTTGACATTAACAACGTTTTAAAACATAAATGAGATCTGATTATTGACCTTTGTATACTCGAAAGTAGTTCGAGTTACATCGTGTATTCGATTACTGTAATGTTAAACGTTTTATTTATGCCTTATCTTACAAAATTTGTGACCATTTGAGCTGCTTTTTGATGTAAAACTTCTTTACGCATGACTTCTTCTTGACTTGGGGAGTAAGCTGATGAATCGTAATGCGTAATGAAGTGAATGGAAGTTGAATGTTGATGGTTCAGATAGATCTCCATTGTCAACATAACAAAGTTAAAAATTACTAAAAAAATTATTATTATATTGGTATGTCCGATAACATTAACATTAAACAAAGCAAATTATAGATGGAGCTAAAGAAGTTTTACTTCAGTCGTGTGGTCTTAGCACTCATTTTTTACTTATTTGCTTAATATTACATCCTGCCATTCATCAACAGCCTGAAAACGTCTACTGCTGAATATAAGCCTCTCCACAGAGCACCACTTTGAGCAGCTACTTATCTTCTGTATCCATAGGCTTCCCACACTTTTGACGCGTCTTCCGGATCGTGGTCGCCACTCGAGAACCTTACTTAACCTTAATACACTATTCTTATGCTATTGCTAGCTTTTCTTCCCATCGTAAGCTCAGGCAGGAATTAAAATAAAAGAATACCAAGGTTGTACTGATTTTATTTCTCAATGTGTTACAATAATTAAACTTGAATTCAAATTAATGAAGTGTCCATAACGTTAGGCATATTGTTTATATTTAGTGATGCTAAACCCTTAATAAATAAAAGTGCTGGAGTGATATGAATAAGTAATTAGAAATTTTCTTTCAAAGTATTGCATTGCTTCTCAAATACATTTTCATACAAGTTATTATAGAATTACAATAGATACAATGAAGCATTGAAAACATTATGTTACAGTAAAGTTATTTGACTACAGTATTATTATATTAACTACGAATACTTAACAATAATGTAGATTTAACAACTGTGAATATTTTAGCAAAAATTCATTGAATTCTGAATGTAACTTACATGTAATAGTTGCATTTCATCCTTACAATATTATAGTACATCTAATTGTGTATGTTTACTAATGCAATACCTAAACATTTTGAGCCTGTTTTACTAAAAACACAATGATATGCCTTCCGTTTACACCAGGTACTATTTACAACAACGTATTCAATAACAAAGTTTTTAACAAAATATTTTCGATTCCTTAATTAAAATGCGAGTGTAAAACAGACGAAATTTTTGTGTTTGGAAATTAACATAAAAAATTCGATTTTAAATTTCATTTCGATGACGGTATCTTTTAATTTTTTGCATTAACAGATACATCAAAAATTGTCTTGCATACAATGTATTTGTTTATTTTGCAACTGTCTAACCTAGTAACAATTAATTTTTGTTTATAGATCAATAAACCATTTTACGTTAAATCATA
Source organism: Ennomos fuscantarius (assembly GCA_905220475.3). NCBI lineage: Eukaryota > Metazoa > Arthropoda > Insecta > Lepidoptera > Geometridae > Ennomos > Ennomos fuscantarius. The sequence continues at coordinate 8,855,092 of HG992039.1, forward strand.
ATAAATGTAATTCATACTCGATTAAATTTAATTTTACCTTAACTTTGGTAGTTGACTAAACGACTTTTTTAATATAAATTTTGCTTTCTTTTAAATAAATAATAATATAAAATGATTTTAAAAATTAGCCACCAAAGCTATTAAAATAGAATTAAGCAGGGTAAAAATTTCTAGTTAAATTTTTAAATGCTACGTGACAATGGTTTAAAAAATTACCTTGTAAAGTACCTAATTTTTTACATGTCAATATTAAATAAAACCAAACCAAAAAATTCAAATCAAGCAACATTAAGTTACTGGTATTATATTTACAAGAAAACCAAAAAATACGGTTTACAATGAATGCGGAAAATAACGCAGAACAATTTTATTTCTAGTCATTGTGGAATCGTGTTTATATTACATATTTAAATATTTAACTATCTAACGTGACGTGAGTTATAGAAAGACATTTTATAATAAGTATGTACTTAATTACTGATTCGCAGTTAAGAAATATACTCCTTTTGAGCTCTATGACATGCATAACTGTTCAAAAGTTGCATAAATTCGCGTTCAGTACAACATTTCTAGTCTATTAAACTTAGTTTTCAAATCGAACAAAGTATGACCAAAAATTGTAATACTGTACGAGATATACTTGGGTGAATAATGTTTTCAACAAGAAAGACTTAAAATTACCGGTTTTAATATTGCTATCAATGTATGTCAGAATATACCATTCATACTTACACCTGCTAATAAGACTGAATAATCGCTATTATTGCTATGTGCTGTCCCCACAGCTGAATGAATCCCTATTTACACTGTAACGCTCGACGCCGAAGATGGAGATAGCACAAGCGGAAAATGGATAAGTATTTCATATTTATCAGTACATCATCATAAACGTACACTGGAACAACACGAAAGAAGCGGTCCAAAGCACACCTTGAGCTGCAAAATTAACATGTTACACTACAATATACGCACTGTGATTTGGACCGCTTCGTCTGAGCTCACCAACGCGAGCACATAAACTATATATTTTAGCACTATATGCTAGTAGCTACAAGGTTTGACTTGAGTCTATTAGCACCTAATGCTAAAATAGGCATATGAACACTTTGGTCGAACCCCTATCAAGGAAAGATAGCGGGCGATGTCGAGCAAGCAACAGCCAGCCGTGACTAAACTTTCCTGAAGTTAGTGCTCCTCTCATATCTCATATATCATGTGCATTCAATTGTTCTGCCAGCACAGTTAACTATTCTCGTCTACTCGAAAGGCAGCGTCCAGAGCGGCGGCGGTGGCGCGGCTGGCAGTGGCGGCGGCTATGTGGAAATGGCGAGTGACGGGCGGTGCGCCGCGTGAGGGGGGCGCGGAGATGTCGCCGGTGGAGTCCGAGCCCCTGGCGAGCACGTCACCTTACCCATGAACGACCTGATATCATCGAAGTACGTATCCTCCCTCTCAGTGTCTGCGGAACTTGGAGAATCTCCTCCCTCCGCCTCGTGCTTCTTCAGGTGCCGATCCAGGTTAGTCTGCTGCCCGAAACATCTGTCGCACAGTGGACACCTAAACGGCCTCTCCTTGTTGTGAATATTCCTCACGTGCCGCTGCAAGTTCGAGGAGATAGAAAATGAACGCTCGCAGTACTTACACTTGTAAGGCTGCTCCCCTGTGTGGGTTCGTAAGTGTCGGGTTAGGTTCGCGCTACGAGGGAACACCTTCCCGCAGAACTTGCACGCGTATCGGTCGCGCAGCTTTCCGGTCCCGGCGCTTAGTTCGCGAAACTTTGCATACGCGCTCGGTTGCCTGTCCGGGCCGTCAGTACCGAGCAGAGGGGATAAAAAATTAAACGGACTCGGGACGTAGGGACAGTGCGATGAGTTCAAAAGAGAATCTGTTGAGTGGAAGGTTGAAAACCGTGGGCGGTACATTGCCTCGATGATGTTGTTGTGCTGTGGGTGGACCGGCATCGGGAATGCCAGCGGCGGGGACACGAGCTGCGGAGGCGACTCTTCCCGTTTCGGTTCTACGTTCTCTACATCAACATCAGTGGTGTCATTTTCAGGAGTTTTGTTTCGTTCCACAGGACTCTCAGGAGGAGAATATGATTTGACCGAGTTGCGATAATACCGATCGTCAGCGTCGGCTTCCGATTCCTTTTCGCTTTGTTTGCGAGACACCGACAAGTCCAATGGCTGGTCACCCTGATCTTTTTTGTGTTCTTCCTCAGCTTCCGAATATTCAGAGAGCTTGTCATCGTCGACATCAATTTTGGATAAATCTTTTGGTAGCTCAGGAGATTGCGATTTCGGCTTGTGAACATCATTTTGATTCATTTTCAAATTGAAAGGGAAAGGTGATCTACTCTTTATTTCATCTCTCGGATAATTAAAGGGTGTATGCAGTGGCATAACTGGCGATGGTCTGTTTTGGCAAGATGCTTCCTCAGTGGAAATTGGAGAATGCTTTGAGAATAAGCTTTGCGATTTATTAGGAGTAGCCCTGTCTGTAATGTCACTTTTGTTGGAATCGAACTCCATTTCTTTAGATTTCTTTTGGTCATCGAGAGAAGTTGAGCTGTCAATGCTTTTGACCGACATACGACCTTCTTGTTGCTTGGCAAGTTGTGCGCTAGAAAGCGCAAGGTCATGCTCCATAGCTAGTCGTGCTCCTTGAACGTTGAAGAGCAATGGGTTTAGGAATTCTGGGGGGCAAGCAGCTGCCGCAGCTGAGAATAAAGCTGGATAGTGAGCAAATGTGTTGTAAGGGAGAGGCAAACCCGGTCCCCTGTACATCGAAAAAGGATTAGAATTGTTGGGGTTATTCATCCCGACGTTTTGTAGTGAAGCAATCTGGGGAAGACCCTGGGACATCTGCCCTCGTAAGCCGACGCCAGCTGCAGCAGCAGTGTCGCAGAATCTTTTGTGTTTAGTCAGAGAAGCGTAAGAAGTAAAGGACTGGCCGCATTTTCCACACTCCACCACGGCTCGGCAGGCGACGTGCATCCGTTTGTGGCGGCACAAGTTGGAAAACTGAGTGTATGCCTGGAATGAAAAAAACCCATATTAATAAAAGCAGTTTTTAAATGTTTAATTTGGCTCTAATTTGAATCAGCAATAAAAAAAAACTTTATGAAAAAAAAAAGTACATTAAATATGGCTACTCTCATTTATGATTGCTTACTTTAACACTTGTATACGCTTTATTTTTGGGCTACGTGAGTACGATCGTGTTTCCGAATATCGTTACAAGTTGAAATGGCTTAAAATCCAGGATAGAAGGAATATTAGAATCCTCAGCCTACTTTATTCTATTCTAAATGATCCTAAAGCCCCTATATATTTCAAAAGCTTCTTTAAGTTACAAGAGATAGATACCCACAATCTTAATCTGAGGTCTACTGACTCTCGGTTTCTTGCTATGCCTAAGCACACCACTTCTTTTCGCGACCACTCATTTGGGGTTGCGGCAATACGTCTTTGGAATCAACTACCACCTAAAATAAGAAAAACTACATCTAAAGAGGTGTTAAAAAAGTTAGTTCGGGAACACTATTACAATAATCCTTCTAATTTGGTTTAACCATTTGTCACTATTTATTTATTATATATGTATCTATTCTTGTTATGTATATAATTTGTTTAATTTTTTATTTATTTTTATGGTATCTTTGTATCTTTATTATCATATCTCTATTATGTAGTATTTATTTATTACAAAATATACAAGCATTTTTAGTGTTATGATTTTTTAGGAATCCCAAGGGGTTCAGGATGTGATGTATGTGATCGTTGGTCGTTATTATTATTAAAGATACAAAAGAAACTTACCTTGAAGCAGACCTTGCACTGGAATGGCTTGACGCTCGAGTGGATGTGCGTGTGCTGCTTGAGCCCTGAAGAGGTGGAGAAGGTCTTCCCGCACTCGGGGCAGGCGTGGCTGCGGGCGCCCGCGTGCTGCGCGCGGATGTGGCGCTGCAGGTTGGAAGGATCGGTAAATACCTGCAACCACGTCAGGTTTCGCGAACGATGAAATGGTTTGCTCCGATCGTATTGCTAAGCATTGGATGCTGGTTTTAGGGTTGAAAGAATGATGGCCAATTTTATTTTGTACAATAAAAGATATATGTAAGTAATATAGTAATAATAATATAATATGATATGTAATTGTATATATATAATATATATATATAAGAGTACGGACCCAGAAGGTTGTGATAAAGCAGCATTAAAAAAATATCTTTTGTTGTATGATATATTAATTGTTCGCTGTTTTATATTTAACTGTTATTTCTAAAGCGATTTATTCTAACAATTTCCGATTATATAAGTTTTCGATATGGTTGGTAAAATATATGTATGTGATATATATATATATGTGATATTATATATATATCACATTAATCACACTAATATTATAAAGGCGAAAGTTTGTATGTGTGTTTGTGTGTATGTTTGTTACTCCTTCACGCTCAAACGGCTGAATAGATTTGGATGAAATTCAGTACCAAGATAGCTTATACACTGGATTAACATATAGGCTACATTTTATCCCGGAAAAGTGATTTTTTTCCGTGGGATGAGCAAATAATTAAAATACTTCTTATCCGAGGGTGAAACCGCGGGGCGCAACTAGTCGATCATATATGTTTTAAACCTAAATAATTTAATACTTCATCGTAGTTTGAGACAGTGCTCAAATATATGCCTGTCAATCATAAAAAAGATGAAACAATGCTGAACAAATATAATCAATGACATACGGCATATCGTCGTCACCCATACATGGTTGCCATCCCGGCTTGACCTTTATTATGGATTTACTAAGGAGTGGAACTCTTTGCCAGCGTCTGTGATTCCGATTAACTATAATCTAGACGTTTTCAAGAGAAAAGTGAACAAGTTTCTTGTAGGTGAGCGTGATATATCGTCGACTACACTCGCTTAAGGTTAAAGGTGGTTAAATTCAAACTTATCCAGTATTAAAACAATCCCGAGAGATTGAAACAATAGATAGAGTTTACCGATTGTTTTTATTATTATTCATACACAGTCTCCTCACAGCCTCTGTTGTGTGATGGTAGGTTTATAGCCCGGAGGTGACGGGTTCGATTCCTGCTGCAGGACAAGTATTTGTCAACATAAAAAAAAGCGCAAATACTTGTTCTGAGTCTGGGTGCTGTGGGACCATAGTCCTTGTAGTTCCTGGGTGCTTAGACATAATCCTAGTTAGGGCTCAGGATCTATGTATGTGATGGTTGAGCGTTTATCTATCTAAATATATATAACTCAAAGCTGAGTGACTGATTGACTGACTGACATCAACGCACAGCCCAAACCACTGGACGGATCGGGCTGAAATTTGGCATGCAGGTAGATGTTATGACGTAGGCATCCGCTAAGAAAGGATTTTTTGAATTTCTACCCTTGAGAGGGTGAAATGGGTGGTTGAATTACTTTCCCATAGACCACGCCACCGCGGGCGAAGCTGCGGGCAGAAGCTCATTATTAATATTTATATTTATTATTTGTTTATCTATTGTTTTAATCTCTTGGGATTTCATCGGTATTTCGGGGATCCAAATCTAACATACCTTAGGGCAGTTTTCGCAGGGGTATTTTCTGATGTCAGTATGAGTGAGGGCCCGGTGCCGCAGCAGCAAGGTGCGGGAGGAGTAAGCACGGGTGCAGATCTCGCAGGGGAACGCCGATGCTGGCTGCGCGTGCGCTTGGATGAGATGGTGGTCTAGTCTGGAACGGAAAGTATGATTATTAGTAAGCCGGTATTTTTTGCGACTTTTGTCATTATTTTATCATCATCATCATCATCATCATCAGTAAACTTTGATTGCAATGCAACAGGAAAAAATTTCAATCCTAATTAAAAAATTTCCTTGGTACCTATGTTATACACCTTGGGTTGTCTGGAAGAGATTGCTTTAAGAGGTAAGACCGCCCATTGTGACACTTAATTTTTAATGTGTGCTTGTAAATTGTTCCTGTAATGTGGTGTTACAATAAAGAATTTTATCTATCTATCTATTAAACTATGTATTGACTGTCAAACCATTAAAAAAATTGTTCCTTTTTGTGGAAATAAAGTTTGATTTTATTTTTATTTTATTTATTTTAGAAAATTTACAAGATTCCAGGATCGCGTAACAGATTTTTGGCTGGTAAAAAAATAAATGAAAATTTGATGATTTTTCTAATTGGAATTTTGTCTGATGTGGAATTCTTCTGAAAATGTTAATTTTATTAGAAATGTTTTGATTTTTTTGATTAAGTTTAATAATTTTGTCCTCCAAGTAGATTTTTCTAATCAAAAACTCAGATGCACTCGTACAATCAGATTATAGGTATTTCCTTTTGTTCCCGTTTACCTTCTCGATTATCATTAAGTACATAATCATACACCTAGCCTGTAATAAGCCTGTATATTGGACTACCGTGACTATATCGGTTTCATTAAATCTCGCCCGTCTGCACTAAAGTATGATGACAGATCCTAAGTTCGTACTTATCTCCCAAGCCGCCGACTCTCGTACCTACGTTTTTCAAACTAGTGTCCAATCGACACACCAAATACTGTACGCTCATTGGTTGAAAACTACCGATGATCAACAGGCAACCAATGAACGTTCAGTATAATGGTGCGCCAAGTTGACACGAATTTAATAAACGCACGAGAACCCGGGGGGAAGCGTTGCTAAGCTAAGTTGTATTTTAAAAGACTTTAGTGCCGGCGGGTTTGTAGTGTTCCTATAATAGTCATTAAAATAAAGAAATCTAAATTGAAATAATTTTATATTGTACTAGTCGACCCGCCCAGGCTTCACACGGGTGAATTAATAAAACGCGGTCGAACGGGATAAAAAGTATTATATGTCCGTCTCCTGGTTTTAAGCTGCCTCCCCTGTGTTACTTACAATTTTACATAATGTACAAACGTTTGCATATTAAATAAAATAAAATGAAAACAAAATGTTCAATAAGTAAGTACTCGAAAATTTTGTCCGGCGGAGGGCATTGGTATGCCAAAACACAGGTTTTCCTAGTTTGGGTACCAAAGTTTTCCAACCAGGAGTAAACTATGTGTATTTTTTTTTCCCACCAATTTTAAGCCAAATCAGTTAAGCCGTTTTTGAGTTATAAATATAACTAACACGACTTTCTTAGATTAGATTATGAAATCAAATAATCATAATAAATTATTACTTATTATAACAATCATTTTAAGCTAAAATATGTTCCTTATCCCTGAATGTCATTATTTTCTATTCTTACTCAGCCTAGAGATCGTTTACTTAACATTTTATTAGATCTACAAAGATACTCCAAGCAGGCGATAATGCGTATAATGAAATGGCTTAACTAAGTAAACTGGAGGATGGCAGTGGCGTTTTCATTACAGCAATAAATTTACCGACTTCGTTTAATATTCTAATTGTATTTTATCTTGCCACCAACGGCTTTATTGGAAAGTGCGAAGATTACACTAACGAACTAGAATACGCAGCGAGTCTCGCAGGAAGAGACAAAAATAATAACATCTTTATGCATAGAGACTCGCCTACGCACTAATTTATAGTCACTTCGTCTGGGCATATTTCAAACGTGTTAATGTTTCTCATGCGTGCTCGAAACGTATTTTTGCAATAAATTCCATGAGCATACAATTTTATGAGTAATAACATTATTCACAATCAGTACAAAACATGCGCTAGTTGAAACCCTTAATGGAAATGCTAACTAATGTCAACAATTTCTCTGTTTATCTACGTCTTGGCTTCTATCGCCAATGCTATCCATATCTTTCATCAAAGTATGAGTCTCGTTATAGGCAGCAAATCATGTTACCACGGACGGTAACTTACGCCGACATTTGATGGAAAACGTATATCATTTGCAAAAACGGTCTCAACGACTCTCCTTGGCATAACTGGTCCACCACACGCAACCCTCTCTGCCTTAGGCTGTTTTCTAACTTTGCACCTGTTACTTTTTGTTAGTAGATCTAATAAAACTGTTTCAGTTACATTACTGCTTCGTTTGAACCTAAAAGAAGTATATGTAAGTCCCGTGCATCAGTAGGAGTCGATGTAATTGAAAATCTCAGCGGGTCCTCTATGATAACATGACGCGTTTTCACTCTTGCGGACAGCAGACCCGTCGTTATATCTTTTAATTAATCTGAGGTATAAAATCTGCCGACGGTAATGGTTCCGTCGCTTAAACGCTAACCGATAGTAAGTTACGTAGTCGTGACATTATGTTTAGCTTTGAAAGACGATGTAAGAACTTCGTGCTAGATTTTGTCATATATGCACATTGCAAACTGAAATTACCTTGCTTAAATAAAGAGTTATGTAACATTAATATTTTTATCCAGTATATTGTTTTTTTACTATTATGCATAAATATGCACTTACTTATTTTAGATCACGAAATGAAACAACGCCAATTAAAAACTGGATCGTACTTAATCTAATAAAAGTTAGCGATTATGCGGTCGGTATCTTTAAGCAATCAATTTACAACGACACTGTCGCAAATAAATCAACGTAACGGATCAGTATAAATGTGATTAACAAATTAATTGTGCAAGCCTTTTAATCAGCTCAATCGTTTGGTAATTTTGTAATACTTTATTACAAGCGAGATCAAGAAACTGTGGTCGCTATTTAGTGGTGCGTATCGGCGGCACGCGCACTGTCCTTTGCTCACTATGTTAGAAAAATTTACTGCAGTTCCGCTGATCATACTTCTTAATCATATCATTTAAATATATTTACCCTAATTTAATTGCAATCCATAAATTTCAATTCGTATCAAGGTGGTACACCAAATCGGTACTGAACGCTCATTGGTCGCGTAGTTTGGTATTTGGTGTGTTGACTAGATACTTGATATAGGCTATAGAGATAAGTTCGAACTTAGGAGCTATCAAACTTTAATGCAGATGGCCATTAAATATCTCAATATTAATTAAACCAGAAATATATATCTGTAACAGCTAAATTTGATCCATAAATTAAATGTTTCATTATAATCAAATGATTCATTATAAATGACTGGCCCGATAGCTCAGTTGGTAGTATCCCTGCCTTCTGAACTGCAGTCGTGGGTTCGATTCCCACCCAGGACAAACATTTGTGTGATGAACATCGATGTTTGTTCTGTGTCTGGGTGTTTATATAGTATTCTATGTATGTATTTACAAACAAAAAGTATCTAAGTATTGTATCAGTTATCTGGTTCCCATAGTACAAGCTTTGCTTAGTTTGGGGCTAGATGGCGCTGTGTGAAATGTCCACATATATTTATTTATTTATTTATTAATCTTATTGCAAAACTGTTCAGATGAAGAGGTAATAAAATCTACTCTAATAATAGACGTATTCATTATTTGAGTAACTTTTATTACTTCTATCCGATATTACGATATCGTAAGTAAGTATGAGAGAGCTATATACGCCTCCTCTCCCATACTTCTGTCCGATTTCGTACGGCCACATAAAGCGTACAGACTGACCGAAGATACTATTTTACACTACACGTAGCCTGAGGGTTTACTTTTATCTGGACACAGTATCTTCAGCAACGGATAGAGTGTAGAAATTTTTACTATTACAACCGCTACAACATCCATGTAAACGTCCAACGATTGTTACCATTTAATAGATTGTTACGCAAGACAGTAACAAAAGCAATTGAAAGTGCATTTTGACGTTTTTGGTTTTTAATAGCTTACTGCATTGATTTGGAATGAACATACTTGCCGATCAGATCAGAGAACAGCTGTTCAGATGTTTTTAACAATATGATTAAAAATCAAAAAGTATACTGTTCATCTTATTGGATCCTACTTGGGTTAATCCTTTCTAATTAGGCTTATTAGTACACATAATATCAACTAATCGAAATAAAATTTAAATTTTCCTAAGTGTTTTTCGCAGAGTACAGACACTGCTTAATTCGCCTGTAAAAGACGGAAAGGGCCATACGTATGTATGTATGTAGCTGTATAACAATTGGTTCTGGAATCCAAATGATTAATAGATGTTAAAGAAGATATTATAGATTTTTATGCTTGTTTCTGTATAAAAACAATCGACGAACCATTGCTGTATTTTAATTGAACTACAAGTCTTGTTTTTCTATTCTAAGCGTAACAGAACCCGTCAAGGTGAAATATCGGTTTAAATTTTTGTGATTCTCATTTCGCATACTATTTTCTGCGCACGAATTCAGAGATAATAATCAAATATGATTGCATAGGTAATTCGAAATCAGCTACTTGAATTTGCTAGTAATAAGGCCCAGCTCAAATTATTCACGTCTCAATTGAAACAACTTTTTTATCTGTGATTAATTTAGCAACAAATTAGGCGTCTGGTATTCTTAACGATCACGTCAGTGCGTAAAATTACTGGTTCCAAAGTGTTAACTAGCGTCGGCTAATTCCAGACAATCACATCTGGTTCTTATTTAATGGAGCGTGTAAAGGCTAAGAATGGCATTTGAAATAACTAATATACAGTGTTATAGGATTATAGGTCTGTAATGTTATAGGTATAGAATAATTCGAATTCATAATTGCTTCAATCGATCAGATACCGTGTCGAGGTGTGACAGTTGATTATTCGATTTCGATCCGTTTCGTTTCTATTGTGACAGCACTCTAATGAAAGTAAGAGTGGAAGTAAGAGATGAGATAAGAAAGATTACAATGAGTTTCATAATGTAAGGTATACATCGCATGATGCATTATACGCACGAACTATTAGAAACAAGCGTGACATAAATTGAGAGATCAATAATATTGTTTATACGATATGATTGCTCATATGAAGAAATAAAAAGCTATCTATTGAAAGCTTTGTTTCAATCGAAGCCATCAGTCAACGTGGAGATAAATTAATTCAAAAACAATGAGCTAAAACATATAAGAATTTTAAATTGAAAAGCTATTAAATATAACAAACAACCGCAGCCTATGTAATTACTAATCGATCTTTTGATGCCCTAGAAAGGTGAACATTTAAAACAATAGTGATGGTGCGATAATGGCCACGAGGATACTCGTTCAGAACTGTGCATGTCGATAATCTCGATCTCTGCATTATTGACGAGCTCGACGCCGCTTCAATAGAATATGATGGCACACGCCATTATGACCTTCCGTCGCTTATCATAAAGATAATAAATTTGAAGTATATTTCCATTCGTGATGAGACATCATAAATTCATAATATTAGGTCTTTACCTATGAAATTGCCGTTTTGTTTGAAAAAAGTTAAAGTATTTTTTTTTCGAACTTATTTATTTCTTTTATTCAAAGTAATCACCCCTGCAATCAATGCATCTTTGCCAACGCTGTGGCAGTTTATGGATGCCCTTCTTGAAAAAATCAGCTGGACGGGAGACAACAAACTCTTCAAAGGCGTTTTGTACTGCCTCTCGGGAATTGAATTTTTTTCCCGCTAAAAAGTTGTCCAAATTTTGGAAAAAGTAATAGTCAGTAGGCGCAAGATCTGGTGAGTATGGCGGATGAGGGAGAGCTTCCAAACCCAACTCATGCAGCTTAGAGACGGTCTGTTGTGCAGTATGGGGTCGCGCGTTGTCGTGAAGTAGCAGTGGAGACAACCGATTGACCAAAGCTGGTTGCAGACGTGCGAGTTTCGCCATCATTGTGGTCAGTTCTTCAATGGACACATCTGCAGTAATGCTCTCGCCGTTTTGTAAAAAGCTATGATGAATCACACCAGCACTAGACCACCAAACTGTGACCATCACCTTTCTAGGGGTCATTTTTCGTTTTGCACATTGCTTTGGTACCGAACCAGGATCTAACCAACTTGCTGAGCGCTTTCGATTGTCAAAAAGAATCCATTTTTCGTCGCACGTAACAATTCGGTTCAAAATTCCTTCATTTCTGTGCCTGTTAAGCAGCTCAAGGCAAGTCTCGACGCGTACGTTGCGCTGGCGATCGTTAAGTTCGTGGGGCACCCATCTATCAAGCTTTTTTATCTTGCCAATCTGTCGCAAATGGACCAGTATTGTTTTGATGCTAACATCAAAAGCTGCTGCCAGCTCAGCTGTAGATTGAGATTCATCAGCTTCCACAATCGCCTTTAATTCATCATTGTTGACCAAAGTTTCCGGACGACCACGAGGTTCATTTTTCAAGTCAAAATTCCCAGAACGGAACCGAGCAAACCAATAACGGGTTGTACGTTCGTTTGTACAGTTCTCTCCGTAAACGTCGTTGATGTTACGTGTCGTTTGTGCCGCGTTGGTGCCACGACGGAACTCATATTCCATAATTACACGAAATTTCAAAGTATCCATTGTGAGGAAAAATTTTGAAATGTAATGAAAATACAACGCTAATCAAAAAACAAAAGACTTATATTGTAAATAGAATGTCATATTTTTAAAACAAAATTAATTTGAATTTAGAATTCATAGCCAATCAAAACTTTTTTTTGTTTGAAAAAGTCTGTACTGCAATACAGCAATTTCATAGGTAAAGACCTATTATATTATAATTGAGACATCATCACGAATCAAATTATGAATATCATGATTTTAGGTACGAATAGCTATTTATTTAGTACCAGTTTTAGATTTAGTTCGAGTTCATAGTTAAGAGGTTATTGACGTTTGATCATTTTTCAGATGTCGAAGCGCGTCGCGTGCCTCGGGCTGGCTCACAACAAATCATCGACATGCGGCTTATCGATTGGGTACATCACTAGCGTTAAATAAATCTTTACTGGACCGCTCCCCGACCAAATAATATTAATGGCGGGAGACTAATGGTTTCGAAGACGTTTGAAATTGATCGACTTCTACATCTCTCGTCTACCATCTTGAATGGCACTTTTGAAGTGCACACGATGGATTTGAATAAATAACCAAGATTTTTTTGTCAACTAATATAAAAAAATTAAACAAAATTTGACAAGTACATCTAGTAGCAAAGCTCTAAAGGCATAAATAGTAAAGTACCTAATCATTATTAGCGTGTCATTACACTATAAAAAATATAAATAAATAAATATATTGTAGATATATTTATTTATATATTTCATTTAGCCCCAAACTTAGCAAAACATGTACTATGGGAACCAGATTACCAAAGATATATTGATAGGTTACTTAGCTACTTATTGTTTGTAAATACATATATAGAACACATATCAAACATCGATGTTCATCACACAAATGTTTATTCTAGGTGAGAATCGAACACAATCTATGGTTTGGAAAGCAGAGCAACTACCAACTGAGCTATCAGGCCAGTCAAAAAATCATAAATATGGCGTAAGTATTAGAATGTACCTTTTTTATGTTACCAAATGACAAATGTCGAGCTAGTCGCTCGAATGTTATTAAGCGACACGACTGCCCATATCATTTACAGTGACACTTGAAACTCTAAAGAATAGTTTTGCGTGGCACTGCGCATGCCATTCTGAGACATCAGCACAGTCTAGCAATAAGATTACTAGACTATGAGATTACGTCATAAAGTCTCATTTGCCCAGTAATTAATGAAAAAGCGGGTTTCATACTTACACATCAATATTGGGGAAAGGAGCGTCACAGTAAGAGCACCTCGGCTCCGTATCCTCACGTTCCTCGTCTTCAGTCAAGGATGGGTTGCTGATGCCTAACTTCTGCGACTGGAGTTCTGATGGAAAAAAGATAAAAGATTTCGTCAAGAAAGGGCTTATAATAATAATAATAACGCCCAACGATCACATACATAGATCCTGGACCCTTAGTAGGATTCCCTGTGTCTAGGGACCCAAGAACTACGAGAGCCATGGTCCCACAACACCCAGACTCAGAACAAGTATTTGGGCTTTTTTTTCTGTGCACAAATACTTGTCCTGTCGCGGGAATCGAACCCATGGCCTCCGGGTTATGAGCCCACCTGCTCAACCACTACACCACAGAGGCTGTCAGAATAATAAAGAAAAGGCTTAAAATAATAATAATAACGCCCAACGATCACATACATAGATCCTGGACCTTTACTAGGATTCTCTGTGTCTAGGGACACAGGAACTACGAGGATCGTGGTCCCATATACGAGTACGAGTATATAATAGTATTCTAATAATTTGATTCAGAAATATAGTTCTCTGTGGCATGAAGTTTCACTAGAGAAATCGAAAATACCTCGACTAAAGGTTACCAATAAGGGGTTTTAAGGGATCAATTTTATCAAAGAAACTTTGGAGAAGAGAAGAAAAATGATGATTATTGCGTTCCGTGCAAAGATTGACTAAAAAATTGCAACAATAGCTGAAGGAACTTATACTCAGTCGTGAACTAAAATATGACTTTGCTAAATAAAAAGATCAAGTTAGTTAACAAAGCTGCTGTAGTTATTGATTGAAGATCCTTCTACAATTAACTGATAAATCTGTAACAATTCTCTGCAAATAACACATTAATCCCTGTCAGTATAGCAAACAGCATCGACACAGACTTATGCGTCCTGTTGCGAAAGTCTTCGCTTTGATTACGACTTTCTATTGATTTACATGACTCAATATGCAGAAATAACTAACTAGCTTACATGTATTAGGCACATCCTATTGATCTGCTATTACGTTAACTTTAAAAGAAACTTCAGAAACACTCGAGGAAATTTCACTAAATTATGGACTACCATTTGAACTAATAATCCTAAACTGACACAAGAAGAAAACTACGCTGCCATAAAAAATCACATTAAGTTTATAACAATATTTTTATATATATATTCCCGCGTCCCATCCCTGTATTGGCCCATGCCTATATTTTACTGTTAGCGCCAATAAAAAAAAACAATTGAGAATCGGTGATAAGAAAACAAAAAATATAACGCCCCGCGGTTTCACCTTTTTTGAAAAACTTTGATTATTTTTCTTTCATTAAAACATTCTCCTGACAATAATAAACAAAAAAAAATTGCCAAATGTTCCATCGCGTGATGCGATGACCAAGGGAAATAGAGATTATTTTTTATTTATATAAATGAAAAATAGTTATATAAGTGGATCGTGTCGACAATAATTATCTCCAACATAGCTAGCAAGTAATCAATTAACGTGTCTAGGAAAACTCTCATTAAACGTCACATGCAAGACAAACATGTGTAAAGCTATCAGTCAAGTCTTTAGAGATCACGAGCGGGGCGTCGGAAGTACCAGTTATTCCATTGACACATGCTGAATTAATGTTAGTCACGAGAACGCGGCCACGCCTCAGGCATTGTCTAGTCCGTGATAAGGCAAGGCTGAGATAATGTGATATCATCCAGGAAATCAGGCAGTTTAGAAAAGTGGGATGCTTAGAAAAAAAATATGGCGAATTATTATTTAGACCTTTCGTGATGTTGGGAGATGATTTTAATCAATTGTAACACAAATGATGTTTTATGCTTTTTAAAACAGTGCTTTTGTACGAATAGTATATAATAAGAATATAATAATACTATATACATTATTTAAAGTGACGACGAATGTACTTGTATTGAATTTTTCAAGTCTAACTATGTTCTCATGGAAGTGACATTTTTGTCTTATGTGAGAATAAATTTCTTTAAACCTTAACCTTTAATAATATTAATGCTTAACGTAGATTTTTAAACACGTCTTGGTCATGATCATTTCATTACCTATTATAGAAATCAATCAATGTTACAAATAAGATCAACAAAAAGAAAAACAAAAGATAATCTTCAGAATTTTCCACTCACGGTTAAACTTGTCGCGTTATGCAAAGGGCAGCTTTAATATGGCATCAATTAAGTAAGGTGATTCATAACGGAGTTTCCCTTTGCTTCAATTTCAATTGTATTAAAACTGAAATATTTATTACATACAATTAGCACACTAAAATCCTTGAAGATTTAATGACAAATTTTAAAAAAATTCGTTAGTTAATAAAGTTTGATAAAATATTTTTCACCAACGCACTTTTCCTAAATGCACTGTACTTCAAAACTCACTTCGTCAAAAAACAAAAGATGATCAGGATCCACAGAGATGTCACAAAGGAGGTTGTAGTTCAACTGTCCCGTGTCGTATGGTGGTGCTGCCATTACACCCCCACCCTGAGGGTAACATGCCCACTTGACCCAACATTTGCATGTACGATATGACCATCTGTGCGTGACGGGCTATTTGCGGTTTTAGGGAGGTGTTAACTTACTTGATTGACTGTAAAGCGACCGCGAAGGTATTAAACGCTCAAAGGCTTATGTGTAAGAAGTAATTAATCACAATTAGATTTTTTTAAATAAGTTGTTACTTTTGGCACCTTGTTGTCAATTATAAATATATATACACGGTGTAATTGAATTCGCTCTTTTCCTTAAATGTATGTACTTGACCATGCTATAGAATATTCGTACAAGGTTCAATAAAAAAAATGGTTTTTGATCTAGTATTTAATGCCTCCTAAAACTGCATAACAGCAAACATGTCTATTTAACGTTACACACAGCGCTGGAACCGGCTGAGTGCTTTGTAAATGTTTCGTAGGCAATAAAACACCTGCTTTGTTCAATTTCACAAGACTTTTGTTTAGAATTTGAATTTGCAGTAATTTGATAATACCTAGATTTCATAAGTACTTTTTTAATTTAGTTATATGGGAGCGTTCTATAGTATGGACTGAATACATACATTAAAGGAAAAAAAACGATTTAAATTCCACGTTGTATATACTATACAGCCCTAACCACCGCTAGATCGGCTTTAGAAACTGATTAAAAAAATATTTATTTTATTAATGTTTAGGAGATTTAAACAGTACAATATTCAACTTAATATTCTAATATTATTAACACTTAAACCAATAAAGTTTCTACATATTTATAAACCACGAATGAAAGAAATAAAACACCTTGTCTATAATAACTATTTCTCTTATAATATATATTCTTAACTAGGTACTGTTTATATTTAATTGTATTAATATTTTTGTATTTTTTTGAGTGTTGAATAAATGTTTTTCTTTTTTATTTCTTTCTTATGTATTGAAATTAAGTAAAATTATCAAAAAGTTTTCTTTGTTACTGATACGACAATGTTGATATATGACATATTTTTTCACAAACACATGTCTTTAAATTCTCAAACAATTAGACATTATTTAACCTGGGGCGAGCTAAGGGCTGCGCGAGCGTTAAGTTTTCCCACGACGTCAACAGATGGCGTACGCCCGCGTACCGTGACGGTGACTTACCGATCTTTATTAATTTAACCACTGACGGCACCTGTTGGTTCTCATAACGTTTTTTAGAGTTAAGTATTGCTGATTTCAATGTAGATTTCTGAATATGACATTCGTTAGAAACGTCATCGAAGGGAAGCGATGAAAAGGAAAAAACGAGTGTGCTTTAAACCACACGACTGAAGTAAAACTTTTTTAACTTCATCTCTTTTGCCCCTACAGTAATATACGGAACGTAACTCTTTCTTTCTATCTTCACGTAGAGAGGTAGATATAAGTATTTCTCCCTCTTAACTTCCGTTCGCCTCACCAGCTTACTCCTAAGTCAAGCGTGCGTAAAGAAGTTTTACTTCAAAAATCTAAGGATGAGTCGGAGGAGTCCATTGGTGACTATGATATTAAAGAGCCAGCGGGGCATAGACTTAGCAATAACTTGGATCCTGTGCAGTAAGCTTCTACGAACCTACTCGAGATTTACAACCAAAATGAAACGCATTTAAATGACACCAACCCCAAACATTTTAAAGATCATTAAACAAATCTTTGAAATGAATTCGGTTTTGAATGACCTTAAAAAACTTACTCAGTCATTAATTACTTTTAATATTGACAAAAACATGTATTTTTTCCTAGTAAACAATGATAGTAATGTGCATTAATAGCCACATAACCTAAGGATGTGACCTGCTCGAACTCTCAGCTCTCACATCCTGGAGTTGGTATCTTGCCAGCGGCTGCGGCGCAACGCATCAGGTGCGTCTGCGCAGGTTACCGTTACACCCCGCGGGAACGGTCGCGACTGGTATTGGCCGTTGGCGTTTGTTGCATATCTATTTGTTGGGTACTTGATTGAAGTGAGGAAATTCGTATAAGGTTGATTATTTATATTATTAGTTTTAACCGTCTCCTGCATTAAGAATTGAATATCTCGGTCTTAGTTAAAAAGTTAAAATATCTTTTTTAGCGATCGCTTTATTTATTCATAAGTGTCATCATAATCATACTAAATTTATCATTCGAAAAAATTATTGAAAAATGATTACTAATCTATAATAATATTAATAATAATAATAAATAAATATTTGTGGAGATTTCACAAAGTGATATCTAGCCCCAAAATAAGCAAAGCTTGTATTTTAGGAACCAGGTAACTGATACAATACTTAGATACGTTTTTTTTAATAAATACATACATAGAATAAAATATAATATTTAGACACAGAACTAACATCGATGTTCATCACACACATGTTTGTCCTGGGTAGGAATAAAACCCACAACCCAAACTTCAGAAGGCAGGCTTACTACCAACAGATATATCGGGCCAGTCAACTATACTATTACAGCTATACTAGTGCTATATTAAATTTTAATTTTATTTATATTATACAAAAAAGGTAAAAGTAGTAGTATTTAGTAGTAGTTGTTCTATTAATGCAGTAGTTAATTTCAATAAAAGAAGATCATAGATAGGTAACATATTATTATTATTTAAACTACCATAAATATTCAGTTGAAAAAATAATCCCTTATCATAATGTGGAGTCACGATACGGCGATCTATTGTGGGCAAGAAATTATTCAATTTCGCGTAACATCAAGATAGCAGAACGATATAATCTGGGCATAAAAAAAAACCAGACAAATGCGAACCAGATTCTAACCCTTTACCGGGGGCGGCGTTATTAAATTGAAATATTTCCATTTTATTGTCCGTAATATTTATTTGATTGTTAAATAAATAAGCGATGTGGGACGCTGGCATTGTGAACGGGTAATGGGGGTGAGTCCATTGTCGTTAGTTAATTTTTTGATTAATCATCTCGCATTGGGGATTCGTTGCGAGTCTGTGACGTTTCTATTTTCGCGATCGCGTCTGTATTGTGTAACGGTGCGTGACAGGACAATGAGATAATGGCTTATTTAAAAATGGTACGAATTTTGACTATTTCATAATTATTATTAACAAAAATACAGTAGGTTGGTTAAAACAGTTGTTAACATTCCTTAAATTTGCTCCTTAGGTTTGCTCGTGGTGTATGCACAATTAGAAATAAGTACTTATGTTTATGTACGTTCTTGTTATTGGCTGTATTGTCCTTCCTGTATTATGTATGTTTATGTTAATAATAGGCTTAATTCATTAATATAAAAGTAATTAAACAAAAAGCACGGACCCAGGTGTCTGTGGAAATGCAGATTTAAAAAAAAACTTAAAATGACAGTCAATTTATATGGTACACAAAATAGTAAAATTTAACTCCGTGACCCTAAAATCCTCTCCATAGAACAACTCAAATCATAAACTTACACTCAAATCACAACTCAAAAAATATTTATTTATATATTTTATTTATGAGCCCTTTTTACCTACAATTACTACAATTGCTTACTCTTTTTCAAATAATTAAATATAGTTTAGTTTGTATAGTAATCAATGTGTCAATAAATAAATAAATATAAAAAAGAAGAACTCAATAATAGTAGATTAAAAAAAATTAACTAAATTTTTAATATAAAATATATACTGTCGAGCAAATTTTATTTTACCTAATCAAAATAAAACTAAAATGCACGCCAAGATAAGGCAGCGTACACATCCAAACAATAAAGCATGCGCTTCGGACAAAGCAACGTCATCAATTTTAATCTGCGTTCGACAATTGCGCGATGACAAATGTCAACTGGGCCATTCATTACGGCGCGAACGCACGCGTCGAAAAATGCTCGGC
The DNA here is from genome assembly GCA_905220475.3 of Ennomos fuscantarius. NCBI lineage: Eukaryota > Metazoa > Arthropoda > Insecta > Lepidoptera > Geometridae > Ennomos > Ennomos fuscantarius. Next base: position 8,875,058 of record HG992039.1, read on the forward strand.
TAATAAAGGGTTAACTTATTGTTGGTGCGTATGGCGCGAGATGGATTATGATAATTATTAATATTTCTATTGATATTATCTAATATTTTTAATGCATTTCTGTTGTCCATAAACATCGTTAGATTAAGAAATGACATGACAATTTATTCGTTCGCCTAATTTTACACGGCTGTCCATATCAGTTACAGCGTCATCCTGAGACATCAGCACAGTCGAGTGATAAGATTACTAAACTGTGATATTAGGTCATAAAGTTTTATTTGCCCAATTATTTCACTAGCTACAATCACCTTCAAATTGCAATTTACTTGGCGGCTGAATAACGGGCTAAGCGGCGGTACTTACCCGGAGAAACTTTGCAGAAAAGTCCTACCACATAGTACTTAGTACGTGTATGTAGTGACTTAGCAAGGCTTAAATCAATAGCATACTTTTAAAATGGGCACTACATATAATAAAATATTCAAGGAACTTTAAGATTTAACGTAATTAACTTAACGTTTTCTCTAAAGTTATACTAAATTATAATTTTGTTTGCATGGCATTTTTTGGTACAACTTTTTACCTGTAACCGCAAGAATAGCTAGAATGAAGCTTTGGTTATAAAAATTAAATAACTGCCTATCACAACTGTCTTTAGAACATAGGTCTGCCTAATCTTGTGTATTTGTTGTGTAATAAAAACTAGTAGAAGTTTAATAAATGTGTGTCATTTTTAGAACCGCCATATCTCTTTTATCTAGCCTTTATATGACTAAAAGCATTAAGAAAAAGCGTACGCAAAATGCCACATAAATTAATGCATGGAACGTGATCGATCAAAACCGTCATTTTGGAATCGAATGATCGAAATCATTGAATCTTGAATGGAATTAATCCTTTTGGAAAAATATTATAGCATTTATAGGTGGCGGACGATAACGATCCATCAATCATTTCGATTCTTGTGCAATGTGGTACTTGGACATATAATCGAATAGGCCGAGTGTCGATGGGTCGGCAAATCGATTCTAATTAAGGATATTTAAGAGTCATTGTATACGCAATACTGGAATGTCATGCCGCATTATGTTTGCCACAAATAGTCTCAATTTACGGATGTGGGTGACAAGAGTTTATGAAGTTTTCAAAGCATTAACGTTTCGGTTGCAAAAATCGGTTTTACAAACTCTTATATAATTGGCTCAATGATGGTAGCGAAATGTAAGGATATTTAATTGTTATTGCATAAAATTTAAGCGTTATTTTTCGTCAGCAATAATATATTAATATTATTAGGTTTGTATTACATTAATTCTAAATTAACCAAATTAAATACGGAATTAACGACGAAATTACTCACTTAAATTCTAGAGTAGCATGGTACCTACTCTAGAATCAAAATAAAATAGGCATGCTTTTGACTTTTATTGCGGTTCTCATTATTATCTCTGTAATAACCAAATTTAAAATATAATATTATTAGACAGTCCAATTAAGTGCAATTCGAATCGCATAAATCACGCGTTGCCGGCTGCGACGCCGCCGCCGGAAGCTCTACAGGAAGTCCTGAAGACCCTTAAACCATGATGTATTTAGACTAGAACAGACATTGATAGTTGTACATAATCTATACGTATGAAATGAACGTTGTGATAATACTTGTTTCATTTTACAAAGTAAACTACTTGGCTTTTAAGTCAAGCCACCTTAGACAACTTTGTCACTTACCATTAGGTGAGTTATTGCCAAATGCAAGCTCAATTATCAAAAAAAAGCATCTTCAACTTCAATCGCATTGTCACTCACACATCAGGTGAGAGCGTGGACAAATGCTAGCAAATGAAAAAAAAAGCAAGTTTGAAGTAAAAAAAACGTAAGATAACATCCAGCCGTTATCTCAATACTTTTTGAGAGGCCAGATGATAAAGCAAAAAATTTAACTGAAAACCATACTGTGTAAATACTTTTCAGCACACTTTTAATTATTTATAGAACCAACATAAATGCACTTGTGATGAATAATATAACTGATGTATAATTTAGTTTTTATAAAAGCAATAAATAATAAAATGTAAACATTATTCAGCAATTAAATTTTCCATGTTTCACGTTTCAAATTTAAGGGCATGTAATATTTATCTGGAGAAAATCAATGTCACAAGAAAGGTAGAAGGAAGAAAGCCACGAAGTCCATTGCTTTGGTCTGATCCGATCCTTACCACTACACTCGATATCAAAGCTCATAAAGCCTACACGCCGCTCAGGACCAACCAGTGACTCAGGACGGTGAGGTGGCGAAAAATTGACAGGGACAAAATGATTAGTGGAAGAGGTCACAAGGAGAAACAGACGCGCTGCAAAAAATTAGCACTAGAAACGTAATCATAATGTAACGCGACTTGTCACTTCCAGCGTCATAGATCGTCAACACTCCCTCACAAATAGAAGCATATGCGTGATTTTTCAGTCCACGCGGCGCATACGTCGCGATTTATCTAAATTAAATATCACAGGACGCGTGCCACCCGTGTGTCCGCGCCATTGATTGTATGCTTATACAGAATGATACTAATTTCAAGTTTACAATCACATAGTAACATGAGACGCTGAAACTTGTATACGCTAGCTTAGACATAATGCAAAACTTAGTAATCATAAGCAATTAAAAATCTATGCAGTACTGTTTAGATAACTTATCAGAGAGTGAAAAATACGAGCGTGTTTTAGACCACACGACTGAAGTAAAACTTCTTTAGCTCCATCTATTGGCCGGTATAACTTTGTTTTTGCTTCGGGTAAAGTGATTGTCGTCATCTTGGCAATTGTAAATCGTCATTTTACCGGGCATACCAACAGGATAATACAAATTGTAAGTAATTATTAACTTTGTTAATTTGACAATGGAGATTTACGTGAACCAACAACTTTCAACTTCCGTTCGCTTCGTCACGCATTCACCAGCTTACTCTTTAAGTTAAGAATGCGTAAAGAAGGTTTTACTTCAAAATAATGCTGATTAGGATCACTAAATCTTAAGCGTGGACAACTTCAGACACCTTCAGGCAGCCCTAAAGTTCTGACAGGCCACTTGCCTACACGAGAAGAAAAAAGATTATTCTTAGAAAAAATAACATTTTGGTTATTATTCTTTCAGTGAAACATTACTAGCACTGATATGAATAGTTGCAGTCATAACTATGTGCCAACCAAGTCCCCGTTTTAATCATCCTATACACGAAAGTATGATAGGTGCGTGGACGTGACCCTTGCACGAACTATCCAGAGGGCAGGGAGGGCAGGTGACTCCAATTACTGGCACCCTGGCCCTCAGCGGACCGTGACCGCGTCACCGTGATTCAACGATAACTTTACAGGGTATCTCATATGTAGATGTATGACCTAAAACACATATGTGAAAAGAACTTTCTCAAAGAACACTTCGGAACAAAAAGAATTGATTAATATACAAAACGCTTTCTACGAGAAGAATGGCTTTAGTGCCCATACTCTCATGGGTTATATTCTAATGAAAAAATAAAAAGAACCATACGAATAAGTACTGAAGTGATCTCTTCTTAAATATAAACAATCCACGTATCTCCATTGATGGCGCATATGATTTGAGGTCATGAGAGCCAAAGTGGCCTAACTGCATTTTTTTTTTTTCAATTTTCATCTTTTTATAGGAGTTTGCTTTAAATGGTAAAAGCTGTAGCGCAATAAATATATCCACCAATAAAAAGCCTCTAAAAATAGGGATTAAAATACGTTGAAATAAAAAGTGAGAAAATGGCCTCGCTTTTATTATAATACCTTTATTATATTGTATTCTATGTACATTAAAAATGCAGTTAGGCCACTTTGGCTCTCATGGCTTCATTTATGAATTAACTCAAGAGATTTATGAGATTTTAAGGAAATGAATAAATTGCATTCAATGCATGCTAATAAAGGCTGAAGTGAAGCTCTTTCTTCTTTTTCTATCTCATGAAGATCTGATGCAATAGCAGTACTTTCTATTTTATATTATTGGTTTACTAAAAGTTGTTAAATTACTTACCAACAGTTGGAATGACGTCTTGGAGAGGAAGAGGTGTCCTGGGTCCCAACAGCAGTTCTTGACCTGATGGGATCTCGCGAATCACTTTGTACCACACCTGAAAACCACACAAATACAAATCATTGCTAAAGTAATTATAAATTTAAATATGCACAACATTTTAAGTTTCACAGTTTCGTTGACAATTTTACGACATTGAAGGTGATTTTACCAAATTACATTACTTTACTAGCATTTACAAAAAAAAACTACTTTAAATAAAAGTAAAAAAAATATATTGCCATAAATTCTATATTGGTCTCAGAATAAAATCTTGTAATTGGAATGATGACTTGTATTTTTTATGTGTTGGTATCACTTACCAAAAAAGTAATACAAAAGAATTTAGAGAACTATTTTGTATGCACTTCTTTTCAGAAGTCCAGGCTAAAGGAAATGACCGTTGGGCGTCATGAGCAAACATTTTATAGGTACTTTTATTCAGTACGTAAAATCCGAAGGTCAAATGGCTTTCTTTTCAGAATCCATATACTTTAGAATGACGTCTACGTCTTGGCGTTTTTTTCCTTTTAATTATCTTTTTTAACTCTCTAAATAAACTGATTTTAATATTGTTTTATGTGTAATGGCCAAAAAAGGTAATGGAAAACGCTGCAAAGCTTTTATATACATTTTCGGCTTCATATGTCAAAAAAATTCGTGCACCATTCATTCAAACCACACTCATGTATAATCTAACTTAGTAACATAAAAGGCCGACTTATAAAACTTTTAACTATTGATATATGTATTATATTATATATCAATGGCTAAAAGTTCCAAATAAATGTACGTGAGTGTGGTTTTGTATGAGTTATGTGCCTTTTTTTTCGACATAATAAGCTAAAAATTCTACCAAAAGATGAGATATTACTAGAGACATGCCACGGTTTAACATCGGTGTTTCTATACACGATCTGTAACACCTCTTTTCGAATTTCCTAAAATCTTTTCTAAGTAGTTCTGAATACAATATAATATTTCCTTCATTCAAAATCATAGTTCTATTAACCTCAAAAGGGCAAAAATCAAATAGCAGTTAACAGGGGCACAAACACGTGAATCTAATCGTTGCATCTGTTTGCTCCCCTCATATTGACCGGAAGTGGGTCACAGTTGTTCGGAACACCGATTTTCTGCCACCGGAAGTACCCAACGTTCGACATTCAAATTTTATTGGGGTAGTATAAAAAGAATGAGAATCGCGGTGATACGTAATGATCCGCTGATTTGTACGTTATATATAACGTCGTTTTGTAAAAAATAAGTATTACGTACAATTTTGTTTACTTACCGCACTGTTCGGAACTACGTGTTCTAAAACCAAAATTAACCGTTCACAAACTCACAAACATAGATACTTAATTAATAATACCATAGAATAAGAGATCATTATGTAGGTAAGTGTTCGTTAAATTTTAAATTTGGAAACATTGTTATTTGTAGTTAAGAGCGTACTATTAAATAACCTATTAAAATTATGAAACTAACTTATTGTATCAGCTCCAATATATTTAATTATCGTCATTTGTCGTCAGGTGAGACAACAGTCAAATGCAATCCTAATATAAAAAAATCAGAAGAAAATGCCACTATATTGTTAGAATAGGAATAGGTACCTACCTAACAACTATTAACACTCGTATTTAAACGTACCTTTTAATTTAATTCACCATTAAAATATGCCTTCTCCAAAATTAGGATTAAAACGGATAAACTTAATTTACCTAATACTACCTACATAAATACCTACAGACTACAAAATATAGGTAAGTTTTCAGCAGTAGTTTTTTTATGTTACGAAACGACATGACGTGTTAGACGCTGACCTGATGTTAAGCGACATGCCTGCCCATATCAGTTGCAGTGACACTTGAAACTCTAAAGTATAGTTTCACGCGCACGTAATTCTGAGACATCTGCACAGTCTAGCAATAAGATTACTAGACTGTGAGATTAGGTCATAAACCATTTGCCCAGTAATTTCACTAGCTACAGTGCCCTTCAAACCGGAACACAGTAGTGCTTGCGCATTACTGCTTGGTGGCAGAATGACTGGCAAAGCGATGGTACCTACCTAGACGAAATTCATAGAAAGTTCATTTGTTTCTATTAATTCAAATAAAGAAGTGTCCGTACTTGACCAGCCAGCAGCAAATGTTGGACGTTGACGTCATGAGGGTAGTTCGTAGAGCGCACCAGCTTCAACCAATTGGACTTCTCGTTGGTACCATCGAGCCAGCCTCGGTCGCCGTATTTACCGAGGACCTGGAACAAAAATGGTATAACTCAATGAAGAAACTTTGACTAAATACTCGTACTTAGTGTCGCTAAGTGCCGCTGGCGTAGAGTCATAGACTTCAACATTTTCAGTGTGCTTCAGATTACGATGAATAGATTTTTTTTTATCTAGTATTCCATCGGTACTTACAGAAAAAATGATATAATCTATACATATAAAATACAAAGTCCTGACTGACTAACTGACTGACTTATATATCAACGCACAGCCTAAACCGCTGGTCCTAGAGACTTGAAATGTGGAGGGTGTGTTCTTTGTAAAATCTAGGTATCAACTAAGAAAGGGTTTTTGAAATTACATCCCTAAGAGGGTGAAAAGGGTGGTTGAATGATCTATGAAAATTTTTCTTCTTCGTTACTATAGGCCACGCGAGTGAAGCCGCGGGCAGCTAGTATTAGTATATGAACCGTTTTTTACTATCTAATGCATTCATTTGTGTGAAATAATAATATCTGAATTGTTAGTGTCATCTACGTTGCAATTTCAAATCCATCCTAACATATTTCTATTTTTTTTTTTTTTTTTTGTGTGTATTTAGCCAGTGTCAAGTAATTGATAATTTTTCAAGTTATCGATATTTCACGCAAATATGTGTCAAGTCACAGTCGAAGTCATCAAGTCAAGTCATAGTCAAGTCAGTTTAGTCAAAGTCACAGTCCTAGTAAAGTGGTGGCAACTTTACTTGAAGCTTCTATGGAGTTTTGGAAACAACACGAAAAGAAACGTTTCACCATCATTATACCATTTTCCCACAATCACCCTGTAATCTAGCACTTAACGAATAAAATGCCACCAATTTTATGCACTAACACTGAAAATAACACAAGTTTTGGAAAATAATACGATGCGGTGACGCAATCTTTTTCGCTTTCCCGCCAAAACTCTTTTTATTATTTATATACGTGTGGTTATTTTTGTGGCTGCGCCATCTAGCAAAATACTTTAGAACTATTTTGAGCTTACGTTTTGTATACACGCGAGCTTTTCATGTAGGCGTTTATTGTTAGTTGTTACTATACGCCACCGCCGTACTTGTTACAGTTTAAAAGCACGCGAAAACTACTAGTATCTAAACTTATGTATGAATAACATTTTGATTATTCAAAACACCATACATTATTATAAAAATAAGAACTACGGTAAAATTGTTCCCATAATAATGTTCCGAAATAATTATTGTGAATAGCGACATCTAGCAAACTTTTACCGCAACGCTAGATATCATTCACACCGGACACTGCGGCTTCACGATAGATGGCGCTATTAGTACACGTCAGAGAAGATGTACCGTGTCGCAGCTTGTCCGGCAATATGTCAAGCCACCCCATTTATAATGGGGATGATAATTTAATTTTTACAATAGCAATATTTCTAGAATGATTTATAGAAATTTCTTTTGCGCATTTTATGTAAGCTGGTTTTACGTACCTACGTTTGTATTAAATTGTAACTAATTAATTAGAAGGCATTTTTACCTAAATATATCATATTTACTCAAGTAAAAATAATAATTGTAACTGTTTCTAGTTTTGTAGTAATTTTTGGTTGTACTGATATTATTCACTCGACTTTAGAGCCTATGAGCCCCGACGGTGTTATTTTAAAGGTCGATAAAGACCAACATAATTAGACCATTAAAATCAAGCCTTTTATTTAAAAACTGTTACTGTTATTGTTTACGCTTTACTTATGATTTTTTTATACTTAGATAGGTGCTAATATTACAATTTGAAAGTGGACATATGGGAGGAACTTTAATTGCAATGCACTGAAGAACTTTCATTCCTACTCTGAAAATTTCCTTAGTAACTATGCATATAAATTATGTATTAAAACTATTATCCATATAAAAGCTGGTGATACAATTGTTTAGTACGCTTTTTTTTATTGAAAGTTTACAAAACTGGGAATATGTTACTTAAGATACTTTAAATAAACTAACCTTAATTACTAAAATCATGCGGTGGACATATTCCCTTCTGGATGTAAACCTAACTTGCTTTCGTTATTGAGTTACGTAAAAAAATGCTAGGATAGAGGATACCTTTTCACCATTCGCACGTTTTGATCTAGGTGGTGTCGGAAAATATTCTCAAAAAAGGAAAATATTCTCAATACGACTCTATTTTTAAAATGTTTGTTGCCTCAGAACTTTCGACTAGGTGAACTGATTTTGATGATTCTTTCTTTATTTTAAAGCTAGTGCTTCCCGTGTAGTCCCATTTGAATTTGATCAAGATCTACTAGTAGTGTTTGAGTTATCATCACTACATAGTATAAAACAAAGTCGCTTTCTCTGTCCCTATGTATGCTTAAATCTTTAAAACTACGCAACGGATTTTAATGCGGTTTTTTTTAACAGATAGAGTGATTGAAGAGGAAGGTTTATATCACATCACATTATTAATAAAGGCGAAAGTTTGTATGTGTGTATGTGTGTATGTTTGTTACTCCTTCATGCTCAAACGGCTCAGTGGATGTGGATGAAATTCGGTGCCAAGATAGCTTATACACTGGATTAACATATAGGTTACATTTTATCTCGGAAAAATGATTTTTTCTCGTGGGATGAGTAAATAATTAAAATACTTTTATCCGCGGGTAAAACCGCGGGGTGCAACTAGTTTGCAATAAATCTTTTGACTTTGACTTTGACTAGTTGTAGTTATGAATATTACTCACGTCAGTTTCTATAATATTATAAGGAATTAATTGACTGTAATTCATAATCATACTAATATTTAGTAGAATTATGATATTATCACTATCTATAAACTCTCCTCGTTATAATTGTCTATCTAATGTCATCAGTAAGCGTCATCAGCACGCCCTCGCAATATTTCAAGCACTAGGGTTGCCACTGTAACAAGTGTCCATTTCGCATCCTTGACCGGCGTTCATCGATGACTGATGGCAAACATGTGCCGGGAGCAGGGCGCAACTCATCGCCCGTGAGAGCGTTAGGGTTGCCTCACGCAAGTTAATTTTTGAAGTAAAACTTCTTTACGCACGCTTGACTTAGTAACATAGCAAGTATAATATAACGAGGCGAATGGAAGTTGAAAATTGTTGATTCATGTAGATTTCCACTGTCAAAATAACAAAGTTTTAAAAAAAATATGTTGGTATGTCCGGTAAAATGTGTTAACAATATAGGATTATTTACACATTACACACATTAAATGTAAAAGAGTTGCTATAGTTAGTCAAGTTATTTACAATATTTATCGTCAAAAGTAGTATTGAATAGTGTAATTGACTTGTGGACGGTTTGTTGACTTGCCACTTGGTGGCGTCGTTGTCGACTGTCATGGCCGAAACTTGTTCCGTCGCCTCTTTAAAAAGGGCAGAACGTTGTTCAGGGGAGTTCATTTGGTCTTCGGCAGCGGAGTGAATAACACGAAACTATTGCCGATATACTGTGAAACAGGAAACATATCTGGAGGTTCTTTATGAATTGTGCAGCAAATGTCTATGAAGTTTAGACATAATAAATGAGAATTAATAATTGACAAAATGGCGACATTGACATTAAATAAAGCAAAAACAAAGTTATACCGGCCAATTATAGATGGAGCTAAAGAAGTTTTACTTCAGTCGTGTGGTCTTAAGCACACTCGTTTTTAAACAGAATAAAGTTTATAAAATGATAATAGTAAAATCTTTTACATTTTAATAAAGATTTGGGATTTAGATCTTAAATGGGAATTTTAGATCGTGTTCTTTGAATTAATTAGTAATATTAAAGCCCATCTGCACTAAAGTTTGACAGCTCTTAAGTTCACACTTACCTCTCTAGGTCGTACTCAAACGCGTAGCAGTAATATTACATCATAGAGGTATAAGTACGAACTTAAGAGCTACCAAAATTTAGTGCAAACGGTAATAATTTTTATGAGTAGGTCACAACTAACTAAAGTAGGTAACAGGTTGCCCTCTCCTCTACATAATGGTGCTACGCCAAAATGAGTACAACATTTGTAAACTCTATCCCTTAATCCAATAAATAGAAGCGCCAACCCTGGCCAAGACGAGGGTTGCCGCTCTAAGATAATTATCTTTTTTACGTATAACGCACCCGCCCAAGTTTTAATAACAGGACAAATGCTGCGTAAAGGCTTGTCGGTGACGCGTAAAGGAGGGTTTCCTTACCATTTGATTAATACCTTACTTGTTACGTCACTTTTATTGTACACCAGATGCTTTTTATATTCCTCGCGTAATTTTTTCTTAGATAAATCGGGGATCGTGTTTTAATTTTACGCTGAATTACGCACCTTGTTTCTTTGACTGTTTTGATTTCATACATTTACTAGAAGCGGCTTTTTGTTTTTTATTAAGTTTTAGTTTCACTCGCTGATTTTCTCGTAGGAGCCCTTAATTTTCCAGGCTATGTTAATTTTGGTCGTGTAAGGGATTTATGTGCCGATTTAAATCCAAATCAGTTGAGCCTTTTTCATGTAACAACCACACAAACAAATATACAACCGTAAAATTATAATAATATGTGTGGATATTTCACACAACGCCACCTAGCCCTAAACTAAGCAAATCTTGTGCTATGGGAACCAGATAACCGATACAATACTTAGATCCTTTTTTGTTTGTAAATACATGCATAGAATACAATATAACACTCAGACACCTATGTTCATCACACAAATGTTTGTCCTGGGTGGGAATCGAACCCACAACCCACAGTTCCCAAGGCAGGGTTAATACCAACTGAGCTATCGGTCCAGTCAAATTAAAATACAAAATAAAAATATTGTTTACATTTTTTAAATATTGTGTAGATAGTCAAACTTTCACTTCGCAGGAAACAGTTTTTAAAAAGACACAAAAATTATTAAAACTAATTTATTTCAATGTCCGATACATTGGAGAGCTTAAAACGAACTGACGCAATAATCATTAGGGCGATCCGTCGAGACGGCTTGTCAGCAGTCATGCATTCCTGACACCGCCAGACGGCCGGTGCAACTCAGCGGTTTCAACGCCTACGCGTTGATGGCAACAAAGTCTTGCCTACTATCGGAATGCATAACTCCTCCCATCGCAGTTTCGAAATTATCGGGTGAATCATTTTGGTGATTGATCCGAAAATTTCGAGCATAATACACGAATTTCTTAAAATATAACAAAACAACTATTATTAGAAGTACATATAAAAGCAGTGTTCCAATGCTGATAACCTTCACGTTTATGACACTTTCATTTTCACTTCGGTTTACACTAACACTATCACTTTTCGTTAACACATGAGACAGTAGTTGGAGGTTGGTCAGGTCTACTCCATCCAGGTTTACAGGGCGAGGTTCTGGCGATGATGTCGTCAACAGCTGTATTTCAGGAAGGTTTATGATTGGTAAGGCAGGTGTAGAAAGTTTCCCTACGTTACCTTGGTGTCTTTTCAATGTAACTCCTTTTATCTGCATTTCACAGTCATCATCAGCTGTGATTATGTATGTTCCTCGTACGTGGTGATGAGTTATTTCGTTGTCGCAGTCTTTAATAATTGTCAGGGTACCTTTAGTGTAAAGCATCCATCTATCTCTTTGTATCTTCTCTATTTTCACATCATCAAATTCCACCGGGATTGTTCGGCACTCAGTGGTGTTAGCAGCAAATTTCATCAGTTCAATGACACAGGTATCCTTTATAAATAAGGGTGAGTAGTCTTCATCACACAAGAATAATGAATCATCGATCTCTCTGCAGGGGTGGAGTAGCGACACAGTTTTCAACCCTTTCATTAAAAGGTAAGGATATTTGGGCAATACCAAGGAAGTTTGGTTGTAGGAATTAGTGACTGGTATGGGAAGGATTCTGTAATATGTGTATTTATCAACTTCAACTAAGGGTATGTCCATTATAAACGTTATTTGATTTTCCTTTGAATAAACCTTCAATTCAATACATTGTTCTAGTTTTAAAATATTCTCGAACGTTACAGGGAATGCAAGTCTATTCTTAAGTTCAATAATTTTTAATAATGATAACAATTCATTAGTATCTATCATAGATTGATGCAATGTTCCTAACTTGCTAAATGCTACAGCTGTTTCTATTTCATCCAGTCTGATATAGAGCGTTTCGAAATTATCCAAAAAGAGATTATATATGTAAATTAATTTAAATTTATCTAAGGATGATTTGGTATCATTCAATTGTTGTCTGATCTCCAAAACTTCTTTTTCCAACTGGATAAAATTATATTTTGTTGAATTTAAAACGTTCACAAAGGATTCCATCATCTCAGCGACCACTGTCATTTTCCTATTAACCGCGTTCTGGCTTGTCTTAACATCCCTAATCACCATATCGTATCTTACGGCGTCGTCATTATCTAAATTACCAGTGATAATTTTTATAAGAGAACCGAGAGGGTTTAGAATCCCACGTTTCGATCTTTTTGATGGTAAGAGCTGATTTAACTTTTCTATTGTCATATTTTGAATATAGTCAGCTTGCATTTTTATGTCATAAATATCAGGTTCAATTAATTTCCTGTTAACATACTTGTTTACGTGTGCATTTAGATCGGCGTAACGGTTGCTATTAAATTCTAAGTCCTCTCGTATCAAACTTAAATCTAGAATCTTAACTAATGTCCACTTATCGTTACTAACAAAGGCTTGTCCTTCCTTTATTGGAAGTATGCCAGGATTTCGTTCAATTGGTTGAAGTAGAAGGCCCGGGGTCTTGGGCACGAACATCAGGAGCAGCACGAATCTGTGAAGGGCGTTTTATGTCCTTAATAGGAGCCTTGGTGTCGTGTCCATGAAACTTTACTGGTACTATATTCCTAGACGGCTGCCCTATAACCTGAGCCTTTTCGTAACGAGCTTTGTCTTTACTTCTCCTAACATTTACACCTTTAATGAATACGGTATCTCCCGGTTTTATGTCAAATTCCTTTTCGCCTCCACGTTTCTCTATGATCTTTTCTTTACGGTTTATAGCTTTATTAGTCAAGTGTTCGTATAGATATTTAGTTCGGTTTTTATGATCTTGTAGGAGCTTTTGTGTGTAACTTTTGTTAAATTCAACATCAAATGTACTTAACGAGTCAGTGTGGCCAAACACAACTTCGAAAGGTGTGAACCCGGTTGTAGAGTGTATCGTTTGGTTGTAAGCCATGATCGCGTACGTCATTACGGAAGCAGCGTCAGTTATTTTATGCTCATATTTAGCTAGGCGGTATATTTCTAACAGGGTGGAGTGGAGACGTTCAATAAGTCCCATGGAATTGGGATTGTGTGGGGTGCCGATGTGCAGGTCAATCTTGTAAAAGTCTAAGGTCTCTTTCATAAGGGTGTTGTTGAATTCGGTTCCAGAGTCTGAGCTTACTTTTCGCGGAACCCCGTACATAGAAAAATATTTAATGAGAGCTCTTATTACCTCGGGCGTGGATTTATTGTTAATTTCGATTGCTTGACCAAGTTTACTAAAGGCATCAATAATAGTTAGATATGATCGGCCTTCTAATGTAAAAATATCTATAAAAATCTCTTGGAATGGTCTGTCTTGGGTTTGTGTAAGTTGTAATTCTGGTTTTAATGGTTTTCGTCCATATTTCATGGCTTTGCAGGCTTCACAAGAATTTATTATGGTTGCTACAGTCAGATCCATGTTATTCCAGAAATACGAACGTTTTAAATGTGTCACTGTTTCTTTTATGCCTCTGTGGCATGTTTTACCAATATGGTATTTCATCACAACATCTCGCTGCTCGCTTTCATCCTCCATATACACTACTCTTCGCTTACACTCATACAATCTTACTGTACCCTTTTTAAATAACTTAATGTTCGCTTCTGCAAATTGTTTTCGGTGTAATTCGTCTTCAAAATATATAAAATGCTTAATTTTAGGTTTTATATATTCTTTCAGGAAGTCTTTTACTAGATCTGGTCTATTCAGGGGTAAGTGGACCTCTAAAATTCTCTGTTTTGGCCTTGACAAATCTTTTACAGTTATTTCATCCCTATACCACGTATGGATAAGTATTTGATTGGGCTTTGTATCTATTGCCTCGTCTAAGATAGGAATACCATCTGTATCAATATCGTACGCAGAATGTTCTGTGAATGTTTTCTGAGGGCTTTCAGATGCTGACATTGTACTACTTGTAGAAGATGACGCGGATATGGTTTGTTCAGTATCTGACAAGTCAATGGTTTTCTCTACGTCTGATAAGAGAACGGTTTTCTCCGAATCTGATGAAACCTCAGCAGAAGCCTCAGCGGAAGCCTCAACTACGTCACTTGTTTCTGGCCTATCTTGTAACCTTTCTATTTCTCTCACTAACTCTGTAAGGTGTTCTTGTAGACGCTCTTCCCTATCTACGTTAACCTGCATGGAACCTTCGTTGTCTCTTTCTAGTGCGTTGACTTTCAAACGGGAAAGTGCATCTGCAACACAATTTTGCTTACCATTTTTGTACACTATGTCATAGTCAAATTCTGATAGGCGTAATTTCCACCTAGTTAGTTTGCTGTTAGGTTCTTTAATCGAGTTTAACCATGCCAGGGGTCTATGATCGGTATAAATGGTGAACTTCCTACCATACAAGTATGGCCTAAAAGTTTTGACGGCCCAGACAATTGCCAGAAGTTCCTTTTCTATTGTACTATATCGGGTCTCAGCATCATTAAGGGTCCTACTGGCATAGGCTATCGGTTTGTCTGCTCCAATGGGGCCCTGAGAGAGCACTGCTCCTAGCGCAAAGTTTGAAGCGTCGGTGGTAAGCACGAAAGGCTCTGAAAAATTGGGGAATCGTAAAACTGGGGCGTTAACTAAAAGTTCTTTACACCGTTCAAAAGCGGATATATATTCGTCAGTAATTTCAATTTTGTTCCTTTTCTTTAGACAGCTTGTGAGTGGCTGAGTTACCTTGGCAAAATCTTTAATGAACTTACGATAGTAGCCTACCAAGCCCAGAAAACTTTTAATTTCGGTGGCTGTTTTCGGAATCGGGAAATTTAAAACCGCCTGAATCTTATCATCGTTGGGCTTGAGCCCTTCTTTGGTTATCATGTGACCTAAATATAACACTTCCTTCCTGAAAAATTCACACTTATCCAAAGTTACCTTCAAATTCGTTTCTCTCAATCGGTCAAATACCATGCGCAACTTCTCCTCATGTTCTTGCAAACTTGACGAGTAAATGATAATATCGTCCAAATAAACTAGACAATGCAATCCCTGTAGGCCTCTTAGCACGTTGTCCATAGCACGCTGGAACGTTGCTGGGGCAGTCTTAAGTCCGAAGGGCATACGAGTGAATTCGAAGTGCCCTGATTGCGTTGTGAACGCCGTTTTGTGCCTATCCTCTTCCTCAACCTCTATTTGATGAAAGCCGCTCGCCAAATCTATCGTGCTGAAGTAAACGGATTTACCCAGCTTATCGAATAGGTCTGATATATTAGGCAAAGGATATCTGTCATCCGTGGTTATCTCATTCAGTCGCCTATAGTCTATTACCATCCGATATTTTCTTTCACCAGTTGCATCCAGTTTCTTTGGGACCAAATGAACCGGCGCACTCCAGGGGGAATGTGATTCTCGTATAACGTCGCTATCAAGAAGTTTATCGATTTGATTTTGTATTTCAGCGTTTTGTGCTGGTGGATGTCTGTACGGCCTAACATATATAGGATCTTCATTTTTCGTCCTGATCTGATGCTTTACACGATTAGTGAACGTAAGTGGTATACCTTCACAGTAGAAGATATCTCGATATTCATAGCACAACTTCGTAATACATTCACGCTCTTCTTCATTCGTATGGTCTAATCGTAATTTTTTCAAATTTTCTTTCAGTAACTCATCCACTTCACATTCATTCATGTCTCTTGTTACGTTTACTACACATTCTTTCTGTTCATACTTGTCCACTTTAAGGGGCTTAGAGAGCGTCAATGTTACTCTATCCTCTGATAAGTTCTGTATTACTGTGTATGCGTATGAATCGACACATTTTACAATAGCACTCGGCATTCTAACTCCACGACCAAAATCAGCATAACCCAAAATAGCATCTCCATTCTCTAAGTTAGTCGGTACTCGAACACGCATGTCTGACCTTGGCTCTAGAGTTAACTCATATGGTGGGTTATATATAATTGGAATATCTGTATTTCGTGTGTGCAAAACCTGATGTTTCATGTCTATCAAGGCACCTAATTGTTTTAAAAGATCTGACCCTATCAGCCCATCGTACTTACTATCAACGTCATAGACATAAAATTTGTGTTTGGCTGTGCTTTTGAATGTTTTCAAAAGTGGTATGTATATGGATTCATCATGTTGGCTACGAGCATGTGTACTTATGACTTCGAAAGGTTCGTGTATTTTGTAATCGGCAAAATACTCATCTGCCTTGGCAGGGCTAATAAATGATCTTGTACTTCCGGTGTCTATCATGAAACGAGCTTTAATTTCTGGAATTTCTATGTATGGGAGTTTTGAAAGTGAGTCACAATTTATAGTGATTACTTCGGGCGGATACTGGAGGCCTGTACACGAAAATTTTCGATAGCACTAGGCTCTTGGTAATTACAAATTTCGTCTGTCTCGTCATAATTTTGGTATTGTGGTACGTCTAAATTATGTGTGTAGTTATCATCGCAGTAAGCGAACTCTTGATCATAGCATTGATCAGGCGATGCTTCAACAAGTTCATTATTATAGAATAAATTATCATTTTCTGCCGAAGCGCTTATCATATTTTGTTTCAACGGGCGAGCTGTGCGCATAGAGACATCGGTATTCCCAATCGGTTTTATATTTTGGTTGGGAATTCCAAATTTAAAGTTCTGTTGAGGTTGACCAAAGCCTGGTGGCGCTTGTCTAGCGAAGTTATTATTAAACGGTGGCCTAAAGCCTTGACCTTGATTAGGAGGAATACCAAAGCTGAAATTAGGTGGTTGTCTCGGCATGCCAAATCTGAAATTCTGAGGGCCAGGGTTCTGGCTGAATCTAAATCCGCTATTATTTGGTTGGTTCTGGATACCAAACCTGTGACCTTGAGGCTGCTGTGGTATGCCAAATTTAAAATTCTGACTGGGCGTTTGGTTGGCAAACTTATTTTGATGAACTTGGGGGCTGCCAAATTTAAAGTTAGCAGTAGGGTTCGGTAGTAAAGCAGGGTTAAGCATTGGCTGCACCCTCAACGCCTGAGGACCAGGGTTTTGGCGTAATTTATTTTTTGCATTATACTGATTCATAAAATTAACCTCTTCAGTCACGATACTCAGCGCTGTTTCTAAATTACCGCATTGTTTAAGCCGCACTATACGAATCAAATCTTCGGTGAGATTGTATAAGAATACGTTTAAGGCCATATTATTATACACTATCATTTTAGCACACTTTACGCCTTCATCAGTAAGTAAATTGACCTTTGCGAATAATGTACTACGGGTCTGCTGTATACGATGGCAAAAATCGATATAAGACTCGCCAGGTTTTATTTTCATTTGTTCTAGCTCGATAGCTATGCACTCCTCAGAGCGAGGGTCGCCGAAATGTTGGATCAGAACATCTCGAAGAACATCCCAGGAGTTGATGTCTTCACGCTCACTTAAGAGAGTCGCAGCTCTTCCACTAAGTCTACTTGTAATCGCATGAAATACATAAGCCTGTTGCACAGTACTCGTAACTTCTGAGAACGCATGATAAATATACTGAGCTTTCTTAAGGAATAAGTTTAACAAACCCTGATCACCGTCAAACTTAGGTATAATACACAATAAATCTTTAGGTATTATTCTAACTTGCTCCATTTTAATAAAATTATATTCACTGCGATAGTAATACACTTAATAATAAAACTATAAGTATTATAACGACGAAGCTGGTACGTTATAAAAGAAAATCAAATAACGATTATTTGGCTCTAACCAACAAAAATAAATGGGAACTGAGAGGAATGTGAAAAGGTTTACTCACAGTGCGCTCGAACTCATCCTTCTGCTGGGGTTAGACAGGTTTCCTTGAAGATGTCGACGATATTTCTTTGGTTCGTGGATATCCGCGAAAGTGCTAAACGGCACGGCAAATCACTGTGACACAAACTGATTTCGGAGTTTTTCGGTGTGGCAGCAGCTACTGCGCGCGAATATCCTACCGGCTGCGCCAGTCAAACTTTCACTTCGCAGGAAACAGTTTTTAAAAAGACACAAAAATTATTAAAACTAATTTATTTCAATGTCCGATACATTGGAGAGCTTAAAACGAACTGACGCAATAATCATTAGGGCGATCCGTCGAGACGGCTTGTCAGCAGTCATGCATTCCTGACACCGCCAGACGGCCGGTGCAACTCAGCGGTTTCAACGCCTACGCGTTGATGGCAACAAAGTCTTGCCTACTATCGGAATGCATAACTAGATAATTATGTACATCGTTATAAACCATTGAGTTGTTAAGTAATATTTGTTCGGAAATAATAGATCATGGTTAAGTCTAATTGAACGGTGTGGTAGTAAATAAAGAACCCCCTATCGGAAAGGTACACATCTTCGTGAAATATCGGTTATTATGGAGCATTATGACTCAATCGAATGTACGAAGGGAGTTTGAAGTGTCTGTAGTAAATTGTAGGTTTGAATGGAACTACCCTCGTTTTGATAGCAGTGTTGTTAAGTCGCCTCGTAGCCCGTTGTTTTATTTAATGCTTGTAAAACGGAGCCGTGTAGCTATTAGGGTTAGGTCATAGCTTTATGGCTGTAGATAACTTTATGTGAATATTTAGTCTGCTTTCTTTCTTTATTCGTTTCTCAGTACATAGCCATTATAAATATATAAAGCGTTGTGTAAATGTGTAATGGATCGGTGTTGTTGTTGTTACTGGTCTGATAGCTGGTTTGACATTGTAGGTTCAATTGCCACACGGGACATTTGTGTGGTGAACATAATTGTTCGTTCTGTGTCTGGGTGTTATACTGTATTGTATGTATACAGGGAGTAACAAAAACCCTGTTAAATAAATGAAGTATGTGTACAGATAATTACAAGTAGTCATATAAAAATGTCTAACAATACCTAAGTTATACGTATCTGAAGTTACAGGCAGTATCTAAATACAAAAAAACAATACCATTTCCCAAAAATGTTTGTGCCACAAGCCGTGCCTATTTTTAAATAGCTAAGTAACTAAGGTAAAAGTAAACGCGGAACCGACAAACGGGGGCCGCCTTTGTCGGCTCTTTTGTAGGATGCCGCTCCTGCACCTGTGTGCCTACGGGGAAATGGGGTGCGCGGGCGGTGCGGCATAGGCGCGGCGCGGCCCGCGGCTTACGCTCAGTCGCACGTGCTCTCTCATGCAATTTAGTCGTTTCCAGTTTGACCGTCGCGAATTTAGTGTCGAGTGTGATGTCGTATTCTAACGACGAATACTACAATATGTTAATGTGCCTTGGTAGAAGTCACAATAATTATGCGGCAGCACGTAGAGAATACGAGCATAATTTTTCTATTTCGCGTGGAATTGAGTTACCGTCATTAATGGCATTCCAGCGATTGCACTTACGTGTTTACAACACCGGTAGTGTAACGGGCCGTGATCAGCAAAGATTTGATGCTGGAAGACCACGAGTATTACATGATGCTGAAGAACAGGTGCTCGATATGTTTGTGCAAGACCCAACACGTAGCACACGCAGCATGGCAAGAGAAATTGGAATTAATCACATGCGTGTATGGAGGGCATTGAAGGAAGACGGTCAGCACCCGTTTCATTATCAACGAGTGCAATCATTGTTGCCCAGTGATTATGAGCCCAGAGTGGCAGATGACGCAGAGTTTTTGAGTCGTATTTTATTAACCGACGAATGCTCGTTCGTCCGAACTGGCGTTTTTAACTGCCATAATGAGCACGTATGGGCTGTGGAAAATCCAATCCGCCAAATCAGCATTTTGATTGATTGACTGAACATGAAAATCGCCTGCCGACAGATGTGTTTTTGAAAGCTCTTTTAAGAGCTAAAAATTACGTACTTATCTTGTTTCTTGACAATACAAAATCACACGTGAATTCGATTGTTTAGAGTGTGGCAGAAAGGCGCGCAGCACTTGTGTGCCTACCACTATTGGTCAAAGAGATCTTTTACGTCATTAAGTTCAGTCTCGCAATCCTACAACGTTGTGGTATGTGGTATAGGGCACATAATCGTATGAAAAACGCTTAAAAAGTAATCTGTGGAATAAATAGCTTCTAGTTCCGTCGCAGTAGGTATGCAAGTTGAATAGACTTAGCGTACCATGGCGGGCGGTGCGGGGTGCGGGCAGGCAGCAGGCTGCGTCGGTGGTGCAAGTACCTATGTTGTCAATATCTGAGGTCGTAAACATTTTTAGTAACGGCATAAAAGGTTTTAATAAAAAGCACACGTAAGTTTTGTATGTCTCGTATTGAAATAGAACTAGTATTACTACAACCTTGAGTTGACACTGGATACGCAGCTCGCGGATATAACAGGGTTTTTGTTACTCCCTGTATATTTACAAACAAAAAAGTATCTACCGTTTCCATCAGCTATCTGGTTCCGATAGTACAAGCTTTGCTTAGTTTGGGGCTAAATGGCTCTGTGTGAAATGTTCTCAAATATTTATTTATTTATTAATTTTAATTTTAAAATACTTTAGAATCTTAAACACATATGTATTTTTTTTTAAATTGCGTTATTGGTATAAAAAACTGCATATTAATATTATAGGACAAAAAAAGAAAAGTCTTTAGAGACGTTATCATTTTAATTATGATTAGGTAGAGCCAAACCAAAACTTAGTACATCTTCTTCTTATATATAAAAATGAATCTCTATTTCCCTTGGTCATCGCATCACGCGTGAACGGATGGAACATTTTCGCAAGTCCTGTTTTTGTTGTGTTTATTACCGTCAGGAGAAGGTTCTTATTAAAGAAAAAAACTAATGAAGTTAAAAAATGTTCACCACACGGTTGAAACCACGGGGCACAGCTAGTATTTTAATATTTTGTTTATACGACCTGTAATTATTAGGTTTAACTCAAATTTAAAAGTAAGAAACTGTAACTTTCAAGCATTTTAAGAATATAGGTATACAGTGTACAGTGTAACTAAAGTATAAAGCAACTGCGGAAATTTTATAAAAACGTTGGTCGCAATTTAAACATTTTGCGGCCAGATTCGTATTTTGCGCTCACGAGAGATCGCAATTTCCCCGTATACTCGGAAAAGCTACAAATGTAGAGTCGTTGCCGTCAGAAAATTACATTTAAAAAATAGTGTTGTCAGCGATTGGCATATCGATGTTCTTAATTTTATATTAGTCGACACTAAGGTCCGTATTATAGAACGATGCTCAAGCAGAGATTTCATTCAGTAATTGATCAATTTATGAATGAAATCTCTGCTTGAGTACCGATCGATGACTGAGCATCGTTCTGTAATACGGACCTAAGTAACAGAATAAACAAGTACCCTAAAGTACTATTTAATTTTCTGGCCTTATTTCTAAACTAACCCAAAAAGGAGCTTTCTGATCCAAAATTTCCAGTTGACAATATTAAAAATTGAAATATATTGAAGCTATTAAAATTTTCTGTAATAATTATAGCCATATGTAAATAACGGTACATTCTGCAGATTTTGTGTATTGATAGGTACTTACTCGTGAATTGTAAGCCAATATAATATTTTACGAAGCCTAATTCGACATTGGATTTATTGTTTTTATCGATAGTTTGAAATAGTGCTAAGAATCACAAATGCATGCATACGTTGCATTTGGTATAGGTATTTATTAGATTAAAAATGTAAGCGATTATTAGATAAGATCATGTTATCATTATAACTATTTTACTATTTTTCCTTTGGATGAGCAGGTTCGCTCATGAGCCAGAGACGGCGGGTTCGATTCCCGCGAAAGGATAAAATTTGTGCACAGAAAGAAAAACATGTTTATTCTTGTTTTGGGTCTCTAGATACAGAGAATCCTAGTTAGAGTCTAGGATCTATGTACATGATCATTGGGCGTTATTTATTTAATATGAATTTTATCGAAAGTTTTACCCCATCTCTTCGACTAACTGAAGAGCGTTCCTTCACTCGCGTTATTGTAGACTTGAAAGTAAACAGTAATGCATCTTTGAGTAAATAAACATTTGCATCAATGACTATAACAATCTTTATAAGTTAAACATAGCTCTTACCTACCGATAATGATTAATTATTCTCCGCTATGATTGTAATGAGGTCATCAGTAAAATGCGGTGCAATATAGCATCCTTCGTGGTGTGGTTTGAGCAGGTCGGCTCATAACCTGGAGGCGGTTGGTTCGATTCCTGCGCCAGGACAAGTATTTGTGCACAGAAAAAAGAGCTCAAATACTTGTTCTGAGTCTGGGTGTTGTGGGACCATGGTCTTCGTAGTTCCTGGGTCCCTAGACATAGGGAATCCTAGTTACGGTTTGGAATCTAAGTATGTAATTGTTGGGTGCTATTATTATTATTAATTTATTATTATCGGTATTTCATAAGCACTAACGTCAACAAAAGGACTGTTGTGAAGTGACGACGAATGTGCTTGTATTGAAATTTTTAAGTTATATTATTATAATTATAATTCTTTATTGCACTAAAAAACAGTACAAACGGAGGACTTAATGCTAAAGCATTTTCTACCAGTCATCCACTCGTAGTTTGAGAAAGAGGGATGTAGGCGTGCATTAAAATTTGTATGAGTAGTATTTGCAAAAAAAAAAAATTAAAACAAGTGATTATAGACATAAAAAGAATGAATACATAAAATTAAACTATGTTTTCATAGAAGTGGCTTTTTGTCGTATTTGAGAATAAATTTCTTTAAGCCTCTCCTTAATCACTCAAACCCAATCCATCCACGTCTTGTCGAAGCTCTTAAGTTTGACAACCGTGACAATATTTTTAAACTCTTCCGTCATCGCCTTGATTACTGAAGCTTCACAACCGTAAGTACCTACTCAAGGATACTAAAACAAAAACGCTTTGTTGAGCTACTGTTCTATCTGTCTACGGTAGTCGCGGTGATCACGCGTCGTTGCGCGAATCATACGATTCGGTTCACAAGATAACAATTTGCGAGCGGTTATTTACCAAGCCGCACGCCTGCGCCAAATTGGACTACGCTATGTTATTCTACGTATTAGGTATACGTTAAATAATGTTACTGGATATACAGTGTTTAAAATTAAATAGTGCGCTGAATTGGAGTCAGTGAAGTCATGGTGAGTTATGCTTTTAAGTGATAAAACCGCCCATTTTAACCTACATAGAAAATTTCCAGTTTTTTATTTCCTCTGTGGTGTTATGGTTGAGCAGGTCAGCTCATAACCCGGAGGCAGCCATTCCCGTTGCAGGACAAGTATTTGTGCACAGAAAAAAAAGCGCAAATACTTGTTCTGAGTCTGGGTATTGTGGGACCACGGTCCTCGTAGTTCCTGGGTACCTAGACACAGGGAATCCTAGTTAGGGTCCAGGATCTACGTATGTGATCGTTGGGCGTTATTATTATTTTTATTTCTATTTCATTATCTTGGTGTCAATAAAGAGAGTTTATCTATGAAATTAAACTTAAAATAACAATTTTTTATTTGTCATATAGTACGCGAATGAATCTTTAACACCTATAAGCGTACTAACTGCACTTCATCTATTAAACATGATTTGGGGACGATAATAACATTCTAAGTTTTTTTTTTTTTACTTCAAACTTGTCTAGCATTTGACCCCGCTCTCACCTGATGGGAAGAGACGACGCGATCGAAGGTGTAGCATGCTAGCCAAGTAAATACCTATTTACTCTTCTCTTGAACACGCCCGGGTCATATTTCGCCGGAAACACAGACGCTGGCAAGGCATTCCATTCCTTAGCCGTTCTAATTAAGAACGTTGAGTCAAATCGCTTGGTACGAATGGGTGGTGTTTCTACCACGAAAGGATGGCGCTTAGCCGAATTTATTTATTTCTTATTTGAATCCCATGCCCGTTATATTTTATTCGCGTATTTCAAATAAAGGTTGGTTTTTATTTTTCAGCAATAGATATACAAAATCAACAATTTATAATAATGAGATTGGATTTTTAATTACTTGAATTGCCTCTCAGCTAGCAAATTACTAAGGCTAATTACTGAATTGGGAAGCTTCCGATTCGATGAATAGAAACATTAACATAGCGTGTCGAAATTGGTTCGGTACACAGATTTACAAATAATTTGTCTGAAAGATAAAAAGTAGTGTACTGTTAAAAAACGAAACAATCAATTAACCCTAAAACTTTCGAATAATTTATCTATTCTTAATTTAAGAAATTTTGCTTTTCCGAAAAAAACTTTTCATACTAAAAAGGTACACCAACTAAAGTCTGAAACTTTTTTATTAATAAATCTAACATGTCAGCGCCTGACTACAAACGTTTCCTAAACTTGTCTGCTTTATCAGTTCAAGGAAAAGCATGGCTTCCGGCACCTATCTACCGGCTGAGCCGTTCGTAAAACCACATTTTTATTTCTATTTTATTTCCAAGCTTTTACCGGCTTTTTTCTTTAGCCTTCCTTTGTTTTTCCGATACGATTAGATACTGTCTTATTTTGTGGAGGATATTTCCGATGTACTTCCGATCTGCTTTATTTATTGTAGGTAGAGTTTGTCTTACATATTATCAGCCTCTGTGGTGTGGTGGTTGAGCAGGCGGCTCATAGCCCGGAGGCGGTGGGTTCGGTTGTTTTGAGCAGGGTGTAGTGAGACCATGGTCCTCGTAATTCTTGGCTCCCTAGACACAGGGAATCCTAGTTAGGGTTCAGCATATAGATGCTGAACCCTAACTAGGATTCCCTGTGTCTATGTGCGAAAATGTGTGGATGTGATCGATGAGCGTTAATTATTATATAAAATTACATCTTATACCAAAAATACATAGTCGGATTTTTATTCCTTTGGAGAAAAATGGGGAATAATCTCAATTATGTTGCTCTTTTATGTTTCTTACCTCCAAACTCTATTATATATTACTGGTTTGAATTTTTTTATTTATATAGATTGACTTTCAAATCGATCACATAGAAGTTTCATCAAAATTGGTTCAGTAGTTTGATTTTTTAATCAGTTGGTGTTTTAATAGATGATATCATCCAAGTGTTTCTAGGATGAAATTAAAACATCTTTTTTTTAAGGAACATTAAAAAGCCAGATTTATCTTGCTTTATTACTGTAGCTGTAATGTTACTGTAATAAACATGATTCTAGTTTGAGTTTCAAAGGATCATTACAGGACTTTTTCTCTCTTTTTTCTTCCTTTTTTTCGCTTCCGCAGTAGTATAGTTGAATCCATTACACATCCTTGCATTTTAACCAAACAATTTATCAAGGATTATCCTTTACACGTCACCAGCTCTTTTCGCCGCCGCCAGTTATATCTCTCATCATAAATTAACCATGAACTCAATGCTAAACCGTTCATCTTTGTCACATTATCACGAACAAATGATTGGGAAATTAGGAACACCTTACACGGTCACGTTTTGACCATTAAACGGAGACAAAACGACCTAATTCCTGACACGTAGAAATATTCACGAACTGTTGCTATCATTGCGCAAAAAAATACTGGAGCTCGTGAACTTATTATAATAACGCGTAAAATGAACTTTATGTTGTAAGCAGTAAGAGTGATGGTTTTTGTGGTTAGGATTGTAGGTGGATTTTGATCTAGTATCAAAAGCACCCTATTGATTGACACAAAGAACGGACTATCGTTTGTTAAATGATCGGTGAACAATCGACACAGCTTCCAATTGTGTATTTTGGTTTGTTTTGCTCTAACAATAAGATTGTAAGGGACATTTTGTGTAAAATAATATCGCGTGATTCGTAAACGTATGGATATTTTGATGCATATTTGGTATCGGAAAATACGAAAACTTAGATACTATTAAGGACAATATTTTTTTATTTTCGAGCATTTATAATAATAATAATAACGCCCAACGATCACATCACTAACCCCAAGTCTAGGTCTAGGTCTAGTCTAGTATGGGAAGGGTCCAGACCCTAACTAGGATCTAGGATTCCCTGTGTCTAGGGACCCAGGAACTACAAAGACCATGGTTCCACAACACCCAGATTAAGAACAAGTATTCGCGTTTTTTTTTCTGTGCACAATTACATGTCCTGCCACGGGAATCGAACCCGCCACCTCCGGATGATGAACCGACTTGCTCAAGCAGCACAACACAGAGGCTTTTTTTTTCCTTTTCTTTATTTATTCACATTTGTAATTTTACATGCACATAGCTAAAATATTAGGTTCTGTAGGTTACAGTTGTATGCTAGATTGTGGAGTAGAAAAATCTGCGATTTGATACAGATTTTAATACTGCAATCTAGAGAGAGAATAGAGGTGTAATGTTACCTACTTATTTATACAGTCATAGTCTCATCTATAAATAAGTAATGTATGTGTAACTTAGGAGCTAGTGACTTATAATTTGTTACAATTTGTTTGAGCAAATACATACTTTTTCCTAACTTATTTTCTAACAGCAGTGCCCTTTTGGCAAGGTATATTTTTGCTTATATTTTATCAAAATTAAGTATTTTATATTTGGCTTTTATTTTATTTACAATTTAATTGAAGATACAAAAAATATTAAGGATCGATAGAAGAGCAATCTCTTTGGGAACCATCGCGAATCAGCGAAGAACGGCTCACATCTGTACGCGTTAAAACGGATTAACCAGAAGATTGCACCGTGAAAAAAACAGCCTGTGTTCAGTGACAAAGACACCGCTGCTTCGACACGGTGACAATTGGTGGGATTCAGGATTATTCGGTTATTTTAAAGGTTTTTTTACTATTTGCTGCCGTTTTAGCGACGAATGTAGAGCAGTTACGTAACTCTTTAAAAAAGGTTGTCAACTCCTGCACCTACCAAAATTGTTTCAAAATGTTGACGATCTCTTGATACTAGAATCACATCGAATTCATTGTGTGAAAAACAATTACTAGGTTTGTAATGAAAACAACGTCCTCATTGAATATAGAACTGCATTATTCTGTACCACTGTGCAGCGTCAAACTTGGCATCTGACGCATCAACAACAGCTTCTGCCCAAGGTGTAAATAACACTTAACCTAACTCAATAACTGGTGCTATATCGCGTTGCTTTCGGGGTATTTCGTTATTTTGTCTACACGGATGCTGGCGATGGTACAACCAACCATTTTAACTAGGACCACAGCTCTTAGCGCCCTTCCTCTGCACTGTATCTTTTTGCGTATCTTCGGAGGGGTGAGGCGGATCCAGATATTCTGGTATACAAGCCAACATTGTGGTACGAACGTGCCGTGGCTTCGACTCCACCGGCTATTATTGTTCTGGCCAGCTCAGATGAAATATTGCCCCACTGTGCACGCCTGCACGGTTTTGCGAATTTCTTCGGAAAATATTGGAGCAAATAAGACGCTGTAAAGACGATTTGTGACTTTGCAATGAAAAGAAAGAAGGTAAAATTACACACCTCTAAAACATAGTACATAATTATTAAACCTTTATGGATTAGGTATCTAGTAATTATATAACGTAATTTGATACTCTCAAATAAGTCTTGAAAATAAAGGTTTAGCTGCAACACAAACATTTTTGAGTGATCAAACCGCACTGCATTTAAAAAAAACCATACAAACCGGTAAAATTAACTAAGATACATTCACGGCATGCACCCTTAATATCATTGCTATCCCTCAAACACCGAGGGGAGCCTGGGGCAAAGTGACAATGACGATACCGTGGAGATAAATTTCTATCACGCCAGGATTAGCACCCATTGTGCGCCGGTGTAAGATTAACTGATAATTGTCTACTCGTTAATAATAACACAAAATGTTTGCGCTCCCTGTCTTAGGGTGGCTGACAACATTGCCTATCATTTTCTGACGTATTTTGATAGATATAGGCACTTAAAAAAACAAAAGATTTCAGATTAGAAAGATTCATCGGATAGATTGTAACGTTATAACTATTAGATACAGTTTTGGCGGGAAAACGAAACGATTGCGTCACTGCATTGTATTATTTTCAAAAACTTGTGTTATTTTCAGTGTTAGTGCATAAAATTGGTGACATTTTATTCGTTAAGTGCTGGATTACATGAGTTTGGGAAAGTGGTATAATTATGGTGTAACGTTTCTTTTCGTGGTTTTTCCAAAACTCCATGGAAGCTTCTGGTAAAGTTGTCACCACTTTACTACGAGTATGACTTGACTAGACTAGACTAGATTATGACTTGACTTCATGACTTGGACTGTGACTTGACTTGACACATATAATTATATATTAATTAACTGGCAAAAATTATCAATTACTTGACACTGGCTAAATACACAAAAGTAAGCGATTTCTTCCAGGCTGCCTTATGTATAATTTAAATGGTTTTATATATATTAAGATATATCTAAACATATATATAACTCAAAGGTGACTGAATGACTGACTGACATAGTGATCTATAAACGCACAGCCCAAACCACTGGACGGATCTGAAATTTAGCATGCAGGTAGATGTTATGACGTAGGCATCCACTAAGAAACGATTTTTCGAAATTCGACCCTTAAGAGGGTGAAATGGGTGGTTGAATTATTTTTCCATAGGCCACGCCGCGGGCGAAGCTGCGGGCAGAAGCTAGTATATAATATAATTCAAATATTTTTCTATATTAAGAACGCGTATATCAAAAACCTTTAGTTTATTCCATTATTTTTGCCCCTGAATGTACACAACGGGATGCGGTAGGCCCATCTGCGCGCTCTTTGTAAACGGAGATCATACGCGTATCGTATAAATATTATCAACGGTGGCTATAAATACAGTAACAATAATATTTTTTTATTGTTACTATTGCAACAATATCGCCCATGTGGGGTATGACAGCCGCCTACCGTAATGAAGATGTAATGGGGCCGCGATCACTAATCCTTTTCTAAAGGGGGTGATCATGAGCTGAAAAGATGTCACACGAATATGACAGATATTTTGACAGTAATGCAACGGACTCGACGCCAGTGATGAATGGCTTAAATTAGCGATTCAATTTTAAAATTGAAAAGGATTTAAAACAGTATTTTTTTGTATAGTACTTCTTTAAATGCCTTATAGTTTGTGCTAAAAACAATATTTCTACAATACTATATTATATTTTACAATACTATATTATAATACTATATTATATTATAGCTCAACGTTATATGTGCAAAAGCTATGACGATAATTTTATATTTTTAGTAACAATTTAGCACAGTTTGGCAACTAAAAGATACCCCAAAATTATTCATAAAATATGAATTATGTAAATGACAAACATCACAAACGAACGCGCAGCTATTAAATAAACAAAATTTACATCGAGCCGACCGCCTCGCAATGAAAAATCAATAGCTATAAATGATTCATCAGGCAATATCCATTGAATTCACACAAAATATCATACCATTTTTAATTCATGCACTGAATATTGAAATCGTAATTAGCTCATTCCATTATCAATGTGCCAATTTTTATGTCTCCCTTTGCAATAATGCAAATGAAAATCTATAAATTCCTTTTTGATTGACATTTGACGTGTTATGGGTTTGGCAAACTAGTTTGGTTCATTATAAATTCATTTGAGATGATCCTGCACATTTTCTTAAAATAAATACATATATGTGTTATGGTTTAATAATTGATGTGAATACAAGTAGAGTAGCATCACTTGAAAAGGTCACTGATTAAAATTCGCAGTGTCAACCGTTTTTTAAGATCTGTGAGAAAAATATTTGCACATTTTTCGAGTAGCAATTGAATAATGTAAAGTTTTATTATCAAATCCCACATTGAAAGGGAAGAGATGCATTTGAAGATTTCGAAGTGATTTCAATCGAATCTCGCCAATCAAGTCTTCATTTTAAAGTATGAAAACCGTGACATCTCTCATTGTCGAGTTTACCGTTGGCCCCGTCTTTTTACTTAAAAAAGTGTAAATTTCTTTAAAAAAATTGTTGACGGGGGTCACGCCTAAACCGAAATTAGGGGTTTCGCGTAAAACCTTTTCTTTGCACTTTGACACGGGGTGCTTATAAAGAAATCTTTGATTACCCGGATCATTTTTTTCACCGATGATTTTATTGAGATATATCGACATTTGGGAAACGGTGGTTTCATAATGTAACCGTATCTGATTCAACAATAAGCACACCCTTTAAGTTTACGGGAACATGTGAACTTTTTAAACTCAACCCTTTTAGCGTATTGAAATAAATATTTGTCGTTGAATCATCTTTCGCAGTAAATTTATCTGTATCATTATTAAGCTACATTGTTAATAGGTATAGCAATGTGGAAAGTATCAAAGGATCTTTGTGGTCACTGAGTCGGAAGTTGGTCGGTCAGCGCTCGTTCTAATGACGTCCCACAATTGGCACTTTTACCCTGCTGTCACGTACAGCTGAAAGATCAAGCGACTTATTTGCTCCTTGAAATAAAATAAATTGGGTACAAAAATTTGAAAACGGTGTTACTAACGCAGAAGTTTCAAAAATGTGTTCTCTAAAACAACCAGTGTGAATTGATAGACAGTTACAACGGTGTTTCCAACGCAGAAGTTTCAAAATTTTTTATTCTCTAAAACAGCCAGTATGAATTGAAAGACAGTTAAAACGGTCTTACCAACGCAGAAGTTTCAAATTTTTTTATTCTCTACAACAGCCAGTGTGAATTTAAAGTCAGGATGATTTCTGTTTGGAACCACAAAATAGCTTCTATTTTAGTTAATCGTAATTTTCGAAACCATTTCAAAATCATCGTGTTCTTAGATAACAGAAATATCGCTGAACGTTGCTAAAATTCATTTTGACTCTACGGCATAGATAAAACTGATAACACTATCTGCACAAAGCTATTCAGATAGTTGCATACACAAAACCATTCAGTTCACCACCAAGCCACAGCGGAACTACATGTCCGGATTTTGTACAAGAGTGGTTTGATTGCAACATAATACCCACAATTTGGCATAATGGCTATCTATACTTGACATTCGATGCGCATCTATGGCCTTTATTTCTTTATTATGATGTCCGAATTGTTTCCGGTCCTTTACCAATTGTAAGAGCAATATATTTTACTGTTATTTTTAGTGAAATTTCAATATATGTTGATAAAGAAGAGGCTCTACTTTACCAAAGTACTTTGCCATTATAAAAAATTACCAAATTTAAAAGTTTTTTCAAATACTGGTGTGTTGGATTTTTTTAAAGGATCTTCTACAAAGAGGGTCTAGTACATTGGCTAAATCATTAGTAACTATTTTGCTATTAAAACATGACTGATGATTATAATTGATTGATCTATTGTTTTGTTAAATTAATTTTATGCCCATAACCGTGACTATGATTTAATGTAGATATGATAATCGTGTGTATCATCATGCATTGTTTAATTATTATCTATTGTATTATCGCTTTAGTTTATTAATAACTGGGCCCTTATCATCGTTTATCTGTATGATATGAATGTAATCTTCCAAGTATTCACAAAAACGTATTCCTACTACGCGGTAAAAATATTCTAAATAAGTTACAAAATTTGAATATTTCTTAGAATAAATTATTGTTTCAAAATGACCATAGTTTGATTGGTTGTGCATTTTTATTAATAATTATCTTTTTTTAATTCTGCAGGTGGTGGACATATTTTTCTTTTAAATTAGCTAATAATGGCTAAACTCACGTCAATTAACCTGGTCGGAGTTATTTCGACTTTTAACTGACGTGAGTTTAGCCGTTATTCATCTTACAAAATGTGTCATACTCACGATAGTTTTCAAACTAAAATTCCCTAATAATGCCTCAAAAGTATAAAATTATCACAAAATTTTAGAGCTTGATATTTTTACTGTTTTAAAACACCACTACTAATAGATAATACATAATGAATAAAGCTGTATTGTCATTAAATTAGCTAGAATGGTTGTTTAGTCCCAAATCACGGTTTCCCTGAAAATAAAATAATAGTAATTGGTACTTAAATTGCGTACCTAAATTACGGATGAAACCACGGGCATGCGTCCAGTAATAAATAAATGACGATGACTGTGTTCAAGTAACCAAAGATGCTCCTTAGAAGATCCTCACCAGTCTTTCACGAATTTGCAAGAAATCCAATACTCTATCCGAATTCGCACAACACACAACAATCAACATCCGTTTCCGTGCAGATAGCTGCGCCCCTCCCCACAGATGCAATGCAATGAATTCTATTGAGATGATCTCATTCATGAGGATATCTCAGCCATCTTTTCTGAAGTAATAAGACCTAGTATTGATTGAAATGTCATTTGATTAAGGAGAAATTCGTAAGATTTGGTCAGAGATAGCATTGATTTTTTTTATAGAAAATGTCTTAAAAGTATCTGAATTCAAAATATTGAATCTTTTATCTTCTCAATAAAATAAAATTTTATATTATGTGATTGCATCACATTGTCTTGGAAATAAGGATTTTGTTTAAACATACTTTATATATTTACATGAGGTCCTATTTCTCACCTATATTTTATGTACAATAAATTACATTCACGTAGCTAAATATATTGTGTGACGTAATTTAAGAATGATATTCCGTTAGCCTTTGAAATAAGCCATAGGTATATGCCGTATTGCCCGATATTCAAAGCTCGCAGTGTATTTCCACCAGTTGTCTCACTTAACAAATTAGTTTTTTAAGTTAAGGATTACGACTTAAAAATGACTGTTCAGTTCATAAAATCGACAGTTTACTGCATCCGTGGTTGACATGCTTCAAATTTTCAATATAATTTATTTCATTTTTTGTCACACTTCTCTTGATCACTGGATGCTAAAGACAAGTGGTTCATTCATAACACTGACTGCTTAACCCAAACACGACCCGAGCCTTGTCATCTTTTCACCACTATATTTAATAATTAAAAAGCTTAACTTACAAGTTCAAAGTCATTCCAGTCGGCGACATGCTACGTAATAATGTTCCGGATATGCTGGGTACATACTGCATACATCAATCCTAGAGTTTTAGATGTTGTTTAGGTAAGTTATAAGAGAATATACAGAGGGAGAGAGAGAGAGAGAGAGGAGAGAGAGACAGAGATGAGAGAATATTGTTGCCAAATTATAGCAACCTCATAAAGACAACTTCTGAACATTATAACAAACCACTTTTGGTCTACGACTCTTACAATGTTACCACAAATACATAATCAAGGCTTATACAGACGTCAAACGTATGTTTAATACAAAACGGCAGTTTAACGCTATTTTAAGGTTTGTATCTTTTGCGGTTAATTCGTTACTGTTTATATTTTTAATAAATACAAAAAATAAATTATGAAGTTCGCGGAAGTTGCGTTGTAGGTTTTTATTTACTATGAAACAGAGTGTAAAAGTATTACTGTATAGGTACTATTACCTAATGAAAAACAAAAGTTATGAGAAAAGTTATAAAATGAAAGCGGTAACGTATATTTGAAGTAACGCTTTAGGTTTTTTAACTAAGTCTGTATAAAATTAACGACTTACCTCCCAGGCGTATCTCTGCTCTACAGGCTGCTTCTCCCACTTTCCAACAAAAGGTCCATATTTCATTCCTCTAGTGATGTTCACTCTTGAAAATATCCCTCCATTCTTGAAGATCAGTTCCGTCGGTAGTAACAAATCCGGGTCATCGTCGTCTCTTGAATCATCTTTATCCTTTGGACTTTTATCGAAGCCTTGGTTAGGTAAGTCTAAAGGTCTGGGTAGGTATCTTCCGTAATCGGGGTAGTTCGATGGTAAATATGTGTCCGGTAGACCAAAGTCTACGGTGCCATAGTATTCTTTGACATCAGTTCCGGGAGGCATGATCTCCTGTTTTATTTGAACTAGGGTGGGCGCTGATTCTGAAGTGGCGGAGTCAGTAGGACTCGGCGGTGGGCTGCCAGACTCTTGACTATCGCCTGCTGTGGACAAAGATAGACTGTCGTCAATACAATATTATGCACATGATATAATATATCGCAGATACACTAAATCTAGCACGGAAGTATTATGACTCAAGTTGTATCATAGATTAGGATGATTTAGATAAAACCTTTTAGTGTGGAACCGTTCTATTTTTAAATAGATACATCGTATTAAAAATTCATTTTTATCTATGAAGGATGCCTACGTAATAAGTACATTATCTTTTTTTATTTTATTTATAATAATCACTTCCTAGACGTTATATTTTTTATACCATGGAAGAAATTACAAGTACTAAAGGTAAATTTCAACTTCGTATATTAAAATTTTCAGTGGAACTAATATACGATATGATAATTGAAGGGTTGAGAATAAAAAGGATTTAACTGACAAATTGACTTTAAACGTCAACGGCGTCATTTTAATGTAGAGTGCTTATAAGGTAATAGAAAAGGTTTATGTAAGTTTCAGTTGCTTGAAAATGTTTTAATTCTATTTAAAATTACTAAATATAGTACTAATTCATACAATTACTGTAAAAATATAATATAATAAAATAAATATAGTAATGTTTTTATGCTAAGCAAACTGTATTCCTGTGACAGATAAACCATTTTTAGACTCAAAATCTCGAGATTTAAGCTTCATTTTGGTATTTTGAGAATGTATTATTGAAGATAATTTCACGCTGAATCCAACGATATACATAAGTCATTTTGTCCCCTTCAATTATGATAACAACACGGTTTATATGGTATAGATTTATATCGACGATTATACAAGGTGGAATTTAATTCACTCTTTTCCTTAAATGTATGTACTCAGACCATGCTATAGAATGTTCGTACAAGGACCAATAAAAAAAAATTAGGTTTTGTTTTAGTAGTAAGTGCCTCCTAAAATAACTGCATGACGGCCGAAATGTCTATTTAACGGTACACACAGCGCGGGCACCAGCTGAGTGCTTTGTAAATGTTTTGTAGGCAATAAAACACCTGCTTGTTCAATGTCGCAAGGCTTTTTTTTTAGAATTTAAATTTGATAATACTACTTAATTTATGTTTTATTTTTTTATTTAGTTATATGGGAGCATTCTATAGCATGGATTGAATACATTAAATGAAAGGAATGAATTAAATTCCACCTTGTATAAGGTATAGTCGTTAGTGATAAAACTCTTAAAAAGTCAAACATCTAATTTGATATCATGAAACAAAACTTTCTTTTGTTGGAATACAATTTATGGTAAATAAGACTTTATTTTGTTCAGCAATGTTTGTTGCTGACTGTACCTAATAGGTATTAAAGATTGCAATCTGAACTATTAACACACCTGATCTGTCTGGTACATTTTTTTCTGCGAATAAAAGAGCATAAAATGAAGACGCGGCATTATTGCTCGTTTCCGGAGCGCACAATGAGCTTCCGTTTGTCTCTTGTGTCTAGAAGCATCCTTAGTGAATGCAAATCCATATATGATATGTCTGTGTGCGTTTGCTTTTTGTTTTTTAAAGTTGATATGCAGCAAGGAGGATGTGCGGTCTGGCCTGGTAGCTCAGTTAGCAGTTACTCTGCCTTCTGAACTGTAGGTTATGGTTTCGATTCCCACCCAGGACAAACATTTTTGTGATGAACATAGGTATTTGTTCTGTGTCTGAGTGTTATAGTGTATCAGTTATCGGATTTCCATAGTACAAATTTACTTAGTTTGGGGCTAGATGGCGTGTGAAATATCCATAAATATTAATTTATTAGTCTGTTAGTCAGAAAAAAAAAATATAGGATCTGGTGGCAGTTCGAACGAATTTCGTTAAACTAAAAATTTAACTAAAAATTAATTACAGCATAGATGGTTTGGCAAAAAAAATCATCACAGCTCATTAACTCCCGTTGTTATATGTCTTTTTTCCAAAAATGTCTTACAAGAGTTGTCTTTTTCTAAGAAGGTCGAATGATAGATAGATAGATAGAAAAAAAAATATTGCACAAAAAACAACAATATGTACCTTACATAGGAGAACTTAGTGCTATCGAGCATTATCTTCCAGTTAACCCTAGTGTATTGTGGAAAGATTAAGCGGTAGTGCAATAACAATGATGATCCTGAAAACTTAATCATCTTCTTACTCTAATTTTCAGTAAGTAATTATATATTAGTGAGTTATTGTTAGTTTTTCTACCATCTCTACTATCCGTTTCTAATTTTTCATGTGTAATAGTTAGCCCAAATATTATATTTGAAGTGATTTTTCACTATTCTATTTTGCTTTAGCATATCTTCCTTTGTGATAGATAAGGACTTTAACGTATGAAATTAACAACATTAATCATATCTAAGGACTTTAACGTATGAAATTAACAACATTAATCATATCTAATATTTTGATATAATTAATAAGTAGATTACTTACAAAGCATATATATTGGCCATGCCATCACGTTTGGAATGATTTATTCAAATATTAAAAAATAAATATAGCCATGTCTCCTTTGTGAAAATTAGTCTAATAAGTTGACTTTGTCGACCGCCTCTGTAGTGCGGTAGTTGAGCAGGTCGGCTCATAGCCCGGTGGCGGCGGGTTCGATTCCCGCTGCAGTACAATATTTGTGCACAGAAAAAAAGCGCAAATACTAGTTTTGAGTCTGAGTGTTGTGAGACCATGGTCTTCTAGACATAGGGAATCCTAGTTAGGGTCCAGAATCTATGCATGTGATCGTTGTGCGTTATTATTATTATTCATTAATAAACTAAAATAGCACATTCAAAATTATCCTAAAAGAATAATTTCTAATGAATATATCAAACTGTAAATTATTGTTTCATTCAAAGGTTCAACATTCATGATTAGTCATACAATTTATATCAAAAAACAAACATGACCATGTTTAACGAAGGAAACAAATTCGTTTAACAAACGCGCACGCGTGTCATCAATAACTACCCCAGGCAAATACAGCTGAAAGAGACACTCCATAAATCATACAACCCCATTACTACTAATATACTTGTTAAAACAACCCCATATCTTGTCTATAAGTCTTCTTTAGCGCGTGGCAGAAAAAAAAACGCTATAAAATTAGACGCTCAATAAAGCTGTTTGAAAAAGGAATGATAACTGCTTAGCATAACAAAAGTGCAGTTCCGATTCACAATGGCCAGGATGTGCGTGAATTTATCTATAGAATCCTTTTTGAATGAAGAACAACGCGCCTTTTCACGTGTTGCTATATGAGATCACCTGTCGCTAACTTTGCTTTTTTATTAATGGCCAGTTTGGTCGGCGATAAGAAAGTTGTTTTTTTCTTTTTTGATGTTACATTGATTGTGTATTTGGCCAGGTGGTTAATGCTAGAAATCATATTGTTTTTATCCTAGTTTACTATACATGTAACACACATTTTTAATTTATACTAAACTAGCTTCTGCTCGTGTCTTCGCCCGCGTGGCCTATATTGCCTCTGTTATTTGGGATTATGGGAAAACTGTGAGTGATGAAATTTTAATTGATGAATATGTTGTGTATAAATTTTCGAGTTACCAGGGAAGAAATTTTTTAGATAATAGATCATTCATTCACCTGTTTCACACTGCTAGGGGTGGAATTTCGAAAAAATCTTTCTTAGTAGACACTTACACTTTACAAAGAACATACCCTCCAAATTTCAAGTCTCTAGGACCAGCGGCTAAGGCTGTGCGTTGATATATAAGTCAGTCAGTCAGTCAGCAGTCAGTCTTCACTATCTTATAGATTTGTAACTCTAAACTTTTTAACTATGGTACCTATACTACATTCTTTGAAGATATTGCAACAAGGCACATTTTGAAATTACACTTAAAGGCGTGTAAAATGATAATTTGGAATTTAAATGAACCATCTCAATGGCTATGGGACGCTTTTGGCCGAGGCTGCGTGCGTGGACAATGCGGACGAGCCGTCGTTAAATCTCCGGTTTCCGAAGAAATTCGCGCCAGATTTAAAATAAGAACGCACAATAACTGCGTGGAGCTGACTGAGTAATGCTGTCAAAATAAAATTATTATTCTATCTTTATTACGTCTGAGTATTTAGCCACTCAACTACAGAAAAGATTAGATATTTTATAATGTTCACGTCACAGCAAGATAACAAACACAGATAATATTTCTGAAGTTGTTTTATTTATGTGTGCATTAGCATCGTCGAAATATTAGTTGATAATTCTTGGAGTTTTTTTTATTACATTAAACATATAAGTATTTTATAATCGTTAATACAAAACTAAACTAGACCTAAAAAACTAAATTATACCTAAGAACTTAATATATAAAAAAAAATAAAACTAAAAAATTAAAATAGCCCGTTGGAGGGCAATGTGCCCAGAATGTTGGCAGCATTACCACGTTGAATGGCAATGCTTATTTATTGTGCAAAATAAAAGCCAGCATTCTGGTCACCTGATGCTTCCACCAAACGTTTGGCCAATATTTGCATGATTTTTAACTACAAGATAAACAAAATATGATTATAGACGATTCCAGTTTCCATGTTCCGAGACCTCACTGCTAGCCGATTTCCCAAGTTAGCCACGACGACTGACAATAAGCGTTTTACGTCCTGTCACTGAGACTCCACGGGCCAGCTCATGTTAAATCATAAAACTCTTAACAAAACCCATAACATTCAAAACGTAACTCTATAACAATACTTTTAAGGTTGGAGCTTAATTGTAAGTTATGCTAACCAGGCGTTAAGTTTCCTCGTCTTGTCAAGATTTCAGTCGGAATTCATTTTGTTGGACAATACCACATTCGAGGAAACTTAGACTTTCTAACACTTATTACTTTAGTGAGTTTAATGCTTGTTTAGTTATAAAATAATAATAATAAAAATATAAGTCGACATTTCGCACAAGCACCATCTAGCCCCAAACTAAGCAAAGCTTGTACTATGGGAATCAGATAACTGATACAATACTCATATATTTTTGTTGCTAAATAGAAATCGTATTCTATGCATGTATTTACATAACACTCAGACACAGAGCAAAGATTGGTGTTTATCACACAAATGTTTGTCCTGGGTAGGAATTGAACCCGCGAACTACAGCTTAGAAGGCAGGGCTACTACCAGCTGCGAACGGGTAGGGAACCGCCGAACAGCTAGACAGACGCCCGCCGGATATACGGAATCATATTTTTTTATGTGAGTGAATGATGTGACGAGCTTTTCGTTCACCTGATGTTAAGCGACACGACCGCTCACAACAGAAGTGTCACTCGGATCTCCAAAATATATAGTTTCATGTGACTGCGCACATCATCCTGAGACATCAGCGCAGTCTGATATCACGACATTTTGGTACATTTACCTCAAGTTAGAGCTTGATGAATAGACTGTAGACTAGTACCTACCTGTTCACTTCCTAAATTTCCGGGAGGAATTTCAAGCTAATCAAAACTTGGTCAAAATTTTACAAAGTCAAAGCAGGCCTTAACAACCAACACAAAAAATGGTGATCATTTTCGCACCCGCTTGCTGTAAACAAGGTCCTTACGAACATCTTTAAACTAAACAAATAAGCTTATTAAAGTCAACAGGGTTGATACCCGACGGCATTCGTCAAAAGTTCGCGCCGTTAAAAAAACATCTCCGCATCGGAATCCTTTTTGCGGTTGAATAACTAATCTTTTATTGTTTTGATTGCATAGTAACTGTTATGTTGGGTCCTTTTCGCACACCCTTGACATATTCATAGATAACACTAAAGTGAGGGAGCAAAAAAACTAAGAACCTACTGGTAGAGGTTGCATCTTGAAACGATTTAAGATCTCTATCTGGTTTATTAATATTTAGCAGCGAAAATAACAACGGCCTACATATTTTTTTGAAACATAAACATTTTTACACTCGCTAAATTCATACCTGTTACAATATAACCTCTTTAATTTTAACATATTGATGTTTGTCAGAAGTAGCATGTTTTGTAGGATTCGACAAGTCCAAAAGTCGAAAAATCAATTGGACTTCTATATTTTGAACATTGCGATTCTTGATTTTATAACCTTTACAACTTGATCATTTGAAATTGATTCATTCTATAGTTCAAAAGGATGTGTTTATCAAATATGTGCGTGAACCAAGTCTTTTTACGATGTTTCTCTATTTAGCCCAAAGACTAAGCATTACCATTCAACGGGACAATGCTGCCAGCATTTTGGGCACGTTGCTTATTGGTAGTGGCTTCTTAGTTTAAGTTTTGCTAATGCATAGTTTTTAATTTAATTTAAATTTTCTATTTAGGTATAATAAGGTTAATATTATGATAGAGTATTCATTACATTTTTACGTTTGAAAATTATAAAACTATATGGTACTGAAAGATGTATACGGGCTTCCTTGTAAGGCCTTGCTTAATTACCTCATCTCTATCCCAAAATGTTTACTACCATTTATTTACATTAATAAAACTAGCATAGCTTACTTATTATCTCGAAAAATAAAAATAAAACAACAGTAAAACGGGTAAAATTAGAGTGCAGGCATACGACGCATAGTGTATTATAGTGTACAGTGCTTTTCTCTCGCCTCCTTGCGGATAAGATTCCCGGAATCCCAAATTTTAAATACATTAATTTAATGTATATAAAATAACTAAAACCTAAACCTTGTTATTGTTTATTTTATGCAAAAGCTTATCATTAATGATAATATGACCGAAAGCGCATACCTTCGGCTATATTATCATCTACCATGATCCCCGATAATTCAACTTTCATTGCAACTCAGAAGAAATTTTGTTCATGATTTGAAATTAATTTTCGATAAACTACAACAAACTTATATTTCTATCGATTGCAATGAATAGTGATCGGATAGCAGGTGAAATATGCACAAACATTTCTCTTTATGTAAAAAAAAAACCAATCGTATTATGACTTCAAATTACACTAACTGGATTGCCTTATAAAACTATAAGAAAAACTGGTGGTTTATTAAACAAAAGCTTTGCTTTATTCAATAAACCTACTCACACACATACACGCGTACAGAAGAATTATAATAATTAATTAATACCATAATAATTGTTTACCGCTAATAATTGTAAGAACATGGGAAAAGTCCCATGCTATTACAATTATTAGCCAGTATTAACTTTGAGCAGTAAAACGAGGAGTAGAACAAATGATAATTTTGCTTGCCCGCATTCCTCATTACCATATGCTTGAATCTGCTATGGTCCGTTTTCGAGCACCCGAAACATTCAAAACTGCAATCTTTTCGTATTGGAATACTTTTAGAGTATTAAACCAGAAGCGAAAATATTCTAGATCACGGTTAAACCCTTATTAGGTACCGTTAAAGAAAACAAAAGACACCCATAAGTCATTTGGTCAAAAAAATCAGTTAAATACTTTTTATTCTCACCCTTGAGTTTCACACTATTAATTCGCCACACGCTTTTCTATACGACGCTTAAAACATGTTTTTTTAAGATTTAAGTATAGGTAGAGGTTTATAAACCAAATAATATTGAAGCTAAATTACGCATGTGAATGCGATATTCTGACCAAAGCTGATCACTTGACACACAAGAAAAAGATTCCCAACACATATTCAAATCACACTTAACCGACACAATAACTACAGGATGTACTAAATGTATATACTTACCAGACATCTTCATTTTCATACCCATATCAATATTCAACATGTTAAAAAGTTCAATGGTTCATCTATCACAAATTTCATGAGTTTGTATTTTATACTCAGCGTGAATCCTGAATCACTCTATGTGATTCAGTTGATTTAGCTTAAATCATGAATTTGACCTAATCTATTATAACTTAGATTTATTTTACAAAGTAATTTGTCATGTTAAACACAAATATTAATCAACACTTCACTATCTTAATGTAATTTGATATCCAATATTGTCACAATTGAAATTCGAATTAGTTAGGATTGTACGCGCGGTGTCGAATTGGACTATACGCGTACGTTTGGTGCGTGATAATGCTGCACCAAGTCGCAGATATGTGCGACGGCCGCGACGAACGGTGCCAGAGTAACGAGAGGAAGCGAGAGCAAGCTCATCCCTAGAATCCCGAATCACATACCCTCGCTTGCCCACCCCCCTTGCCCCCCGCTACGCGCCCCGCCTGTATCTTTGTGTTACACCCCTCTCTCTCCCACAAACGTTTCGGGGTCGCTCAAACAAGGTTACGGTCTGAAAATACTCTGCTGAGCTTTTTCAATGGAAAAATCCTACAAATATTTGGCATAAAAACTCAAAATTATATCGTTTGTTATTCTTTTGAGCTTTTGGACAGGTTTCGCTCTCTGAAACATTTTAATGTCTTTTTATATACGTTGTATGTTAAAAGGCTTTTTTGATTTTATTTTCAAAGTAATATTTTCAACATTTCTATTTGTACCTTCTTAGGTTGGTTTTTT
This sequence comes from Ennomos fuscantarius, assembly GCA_905220475.3. Lineage (NCBI taxonomy): Eukaryota > Metazoa > Arthropoda > Insecta > Lepidoptera > Geometridae > Ennomos > Ennomos fuscantarius. The sequence continues at coordinate 8,917,915 of HG992039.1, forward strand.
GATGAGTAGTCTGATTCTGAATTTAAAGCTATACCTACTGTAGAAGTAATTTCAAAAATCTTCAAGTCACGTCTAAATGCTTTTTTATTTTTTTATCATAACCAATTCCTATTTTATTCCCGTAATATTTAAGCAACTGAAAAGACTCTACATTAGATATTTCTTTATCTTTAACTAAGATTTTTCTCAGTACTGATGATTTTTATGAACAATAAATACAAACCCCCTTTTAATGAATGGCATCGCTTCAGCACTTTAATCGTTAACCAGTAATAATACTATTACAATATTTTACACCGTGAGCCTACAAACAATGGGCTTATAGTTATCGACACCGTTCATAACAAATCACTTGAGTGACGTAGCCAGGTAACAAAGACCTCTGACATTTCACCTGGACTCTCTTTTGATTTCAATTTTACTACTGAAACATCGGGATGAAGGGTATCAAACTGAGTTGGTTTCGATATGGGATCGGGCGCCGATTAAGAAAATAACCAGATTGTATGGCCAGCAATTTTAAAACCTTATCGCATCGGATTCAAAATGTACAGTAGTTCCATTCGGACATTTCATAACAAACTTTAATTTATTTGAAGTTCACGATAAAAAGATTTATTTGTTTGCATTATAGCACGCGTTGGTAGCTCTTGTTAGCTATAACACCTCAATAATTACCACAGTAATGCTGACTGTGCATTAATTTATTACATTTACAAGACTCAATATTTTTTTTAAATAATTCATACAAAAAGGCAACCAAAAAATATTATAAGTACTTCTCATCTCAATCTATCAGTATTATATTTCAAAGCATTTTTAAGGACAATAACAACCTAAGTGCCAACATAGACATATAAAAACCGAAGAACATTTAAAGCTGCGTTATAATTTCAGTATTATATACATTCGAAGTCTGAAATCAGCTGCCGTTCAGTGCGCCAAGCGAGACGGCAGATAAACTAGATAACGCTCGAGATCTGTACTTGGCGATACGATTGGGCGGCGCGGGGACGGGGCGTGGCCTGGAGACGGATGCACCAATGGGATGTTCCTTAATTATCTTCGTATTTGTCTGTCAGCGGATTCTGTAGTGATGTGTGCAGGTGATTCAAGCGTCTAGTAGCCGAATGGCCGAAAGTTCTCGTAGCAGCCTGTGCAGCTACAGTACAGGCGTAGATTTACGTATTCTAAGTGTATCTGATCCGTTTTAGTTACTTTATTCGAATCTTGTATTTTCGAACGATCTCAATCCTAATTGAAGGGGTGAGAATAAAAAGGATTTAACTGATTTTTTGACCAAATGACTTATGGGTATCGTTTTATTCAGCGTGAAATTATCTTCAATAAAACATTCTCAAAATACCGAAATGAGGCTTAAATCTCGAGATTTTGAGTCTAAAAATGGTTTATCTGTCACAGGAATACAGTACGCTTAGCATAAAAACATTACTTTATTTCTTTTATTATATTATATTTTTACAGTAATTGTATGAATCAGTACTATATTTAGTAATTTTAAATAGAAATAAAACATTTTCAAGCAACTGAAACTTACATAAACCTTTTCTATTACCTTATAAGCACTCTACATAAAAATTACGCCGTTGACGTTTAAAGTCAATTTTCTCGAAACTGTCAATTTGTCAGTTAAATCCTTTTTATTCTCAACCCTTCAATTATTTGACAACTAGGTGGTAGGACTTTACTGCAAAGTTCGTCTAGGTAGGTACCACCGCTTTGCCAGTTATTCTGCCGCCAAGCAGTAGTGCGCAAGCACTGCTGTGTTCCGGTTTGAAGGGCACTGTAGCTAGTGAAATTACTGGGCAAATGAGACTTTATGACCTGATCTCTCAGTTTAGTAATCTTATTACTTAGATTGTGCTGATATCTCAGGATGACGTGCGCAGTGCAGTGTCACGCGAAACTCTATACTTTAGAGTTCCGAGTAACACTGTAGTTGATATGGGCAGCCGTGTCGTTTAACATCAGGCGAAAGGCTAGCTCGTCACGTCATTCTTTAAAAAAAAATACATAATATTCAAACAAAATAATACATAAAAAAGTAAACGCCTTTTTGTTCGCATACAAAAGCTTCTTAGCTATTTTCTAGAATCAATACAGCTCTTTTTTTAATTTATAGACATTTGATTTACAAAGAAATATCTAGAAACTAGTACTTTTTAAAGGTATAATAAAAAGTACAGATATACTAACTGACTGAATATTAACTGATAACAAAATCGATTAAGCCAGCAGCGGCTTCGTGAAGGTGACAACTAGAATCGATTAGCGACAGACACGTCTGATAAATTGAATTATACATCGCAGCTATAATCGATTTCATGAATGTGTGTTCTATCGATTGAAACTTGACTTCTGAAAGAAGAGAAAATTGCAATAGAAGAATAGTTAGTTACTACTTTGGTTACATTAGAAGTATCGACCAATTGTGATAATTCTTATTGTAACGGCTTGCTTTTCATTCTTATAATAATTCAATTGAGATTTGCTCACAATTTTGCACATTTCTCTTCGGTTAGGGTCACTCAATGATAACGTCATATGTCAACTTCGATTTGACGTCATTGATATGACAATCCAACGTGACATTGACATTTCATGTCGGAAAGTTATGGTTGTTGTTAAGTTTTTGAGACTGACTTGTGCCGGAGCACCGTTTAGCCAGCCACAGGTTAAGAAAAATGAATTTATTTTATTTATTTTTATTTTATTTGCGACTATAGTTGCGAGTCAATCACAATTAATTTATTATAAGAACGAAAAACAAGCCGTTACATTATTTTATTTGAAAGCTGGTGCTTTTCGTGTAGTCCCATTCTAATTTGGTCCAGTTTTGATAATAGCATCCATGAGAAAACCATACAAATATCAAGTCGGTTTTTACGCTTTGCGTTTGATATTGTTGAGTAGCATTGAAGTTTAATGAAATAGTGAATATTTTTACAGATATTAAAGTTTTATGAGTCACTAGCTGCCGCCCGCAGCTTCGCTCACGTGGACTTTTAGAAGATCTATCGTATATCGAGTATCTTTTATCCTTTTCTAGAGTAAACTATCTACATACATCAAGATCTCTTGGGCTATTTATTCGGAAAAAGGTGACTAGTAGTAAACATAGTTACTATCGAGTTTATATTAAACGAGCTTCTGCCCGCAGCTTCACCCGCGGCGTGGCCTATGGGAAAAAAATAATTCAACGACCCATTTCACCTTCTTAAGGGTGGAATTTCGAAAAATCCACAGCTGATGCCTACGTCATAACAAAAATTTCAGCCCGATCCGTCCAGTGGTTTGGGCTATGCGTTGATAGATCACTATGTCAGTCAGTCAATCAGTCAGTCACCTTTGAGTAGTTTGTCTTACTTTTTTTACAGTTTGTCGGTAGAAGATGCTGATGCCTTTGAGTGCCCTGATGGCTGTTAGACTGACGACTTAATCGTTGATTCTTGATCTCAAGTGCCTTCGAGTGCCCTGATGGGTGCTAGACCAGGAAATTATAAGCATTTATTATAGAATTTACTTAATTTGGTTGATTGTTGATCTCAAATGCCAAATAATTGTTTGTTATTTTTATATTATGACTGTTAAAGTAATAGGCCTTTTTACCCTACCATAGTAAATTAAGGCCTACTGGCATGGTTTTAAAAAAGTTTTAATTTTGTGTTCGTTTAGAGTAGAAGTTACCATTTTATGTTTAAATTTTGTAGTCTATAAGAGAAATGACTGATTATAAATAAAATCTGTTGATCAACTACGATATTTTTCATTTTATTTAAAATCTCTCTTAGCTAGGCCTTAATACCCGCAGGTACCTTATATATATTTAGATAGATAGTGTGAATGAATCGAAAAGAATTACTGTCTATAATAGTTTATTACATTACTAAATTGGTTCTTACATATAAAATAGGTACATAACAATGGAATCGGCACTCACTATTTTCTCTCGTTTTATCTTTGCCCATTTTGAACTCAATAGACAGAGACAAAACACAAAATAACTATTCCTCCGCTACACAATGTTTATTGGTAAGGCGAATTTGTTGTTCTTATATAGCATTATCTCTGATAATTTTCCAAAAAGTATATTTGACAGTCTCTGTGTGGTGGTTGAGCGGGTCGGCTCATAACCCGGAGTTCATGGGTTTGATTCCTACGGCAAGGCAAATAATTGTGCACAGAAAAAAACCAGCGCAAATACTTAAGCGACACCGCCGCAGAACAGTGTCACTCGGATCCTATAAAACATAGTTTCGGGTGACCTTGCACTGCGCACATCATCCTGAGACATCAGCACAAACTGATAATAAGATTACTCGATTATGAAATCAGATCATAAAGTCTCAATTGCCCAGTTATTTCGCTAGCTATAGTGCTCTTCAAACCGGTGCTTGCGCACTACTGCTTGGCGGCAGAATAACTGTCAAAGCGTTGGTACCTACCTAGACAAACTTTTCAGAAAAGTCCGACAACCTCATTATTATAAAGTAACTAGAAATTTTACTGACTAAATTACAATAACTACATCAGTTACCACGATTTAAAATGTAAATACACTTGCATTCTAACGTTTTAAAGATGTTATACGTTCCTTCTGTCCCAAATCTAAATTCCGGCCATGCATGAGAATTTATATCATTTAATATAGCGGCTATGAATTTCTAAAGAACGCCGTGCAGCGCAAAAGAAATTCACAAAAATCTTTGTAAACTCAAATTTATTGTTAGGAAAACGAGTGTTTACGATGTCGCGGGGTTTTGATGGAGCATTTTGTAACTACAAGTATAGGTGCATATGTTTTTAATTTTCTTGTATTTAGATTAGTTTAAGTAAAACTTCTTTACGCACGCTTGACTTGGAAAGTAAGCTGGTGAATGCGAGGCGAACGGAAGTTGAAGTTGGTTCATTTGCAGCACAATTATTATAAGCAACTTCCAGACATATTTCAAAACCATTGCAAAGAAACAAATCTTAATATTTTATTTCACATTTTTTTTAAAGAAAACAACTGTCTCACTCAACTTTTATATTTACAACTAATTGTTTATAACACCATTTCAAAGCTCAATAGAACAAAATAACTTTAGGCAAGAATTTACTAACAACTTTAAAAACGATTCACAATATATCTGTGAACGTTTTATGGTATTAAATCCGTCGCCAAAGGCTGATTGGTAGACCTAACTAATAAAGCAATAAAGCTAAACTATAAAGCATAATGTATTTTGGAAGATTTCTATCACATCGCCTTATGTACAAAAATTCTCTCAACACATAAAAGACATAAAAGTTAGACACATAAAAGCGTTCACAATAGGAGTATTGCAAACACGAAGCACCATAGAAATTTACTATCGAAACAAACTCCCGGACGTAAAAGAAATCTCGCACTGAATTCCGAATGACTTCTCTACGTGACTGGTACCCTCACGTGACGAAGCTTCTGTGGTAACAGGGTGAGAGCGCAGTAGAGTTCAGTATGCTAGGGCCAAATTTTATGAAAACAGTTAATAAACTATTCTCAAAAAACTATCCTCTAAGAGTATGGGCCATATAACAGGTTGGCTAGATCCTATAGATGATGGGCCATAATAACTGGTTGGCAAAAAACGCGCTACTTCCTCTGGAATCCACTAGCTCTCAAGAGACTACACGGTACTTACTATTCAATTCCGATCCCTTATACTGGGGACACAGTTAGTACCAACAAAACCTATTTCACTAAAATCCCCTAGCCAACTTTCCCGTTATTCCATTAGAGTACAATTTATTTGTTGTGATAAAAACGACAAAATCAATTATTTACCACAAAAAATTTCATAATACATTTAGAAAAAACAAGTCAGGGCTATTAAATAATAAATAAATATAATGGATTTTTAAGGACAAAATCAATTACAATTACCACAAATTCCTACTCATATTATAAACGTGAACGTTTGTATGTATGGATGTTTGTTACCCTTTCACGCACAAACAGCTGGACGGATTTGGATAAAATTTAGTATATAGATAGCTTATACAGGGGATTAACAAATAAGCTACTTTTATCCACGGGTAAAACCGTGGAGCGCAGCTGGTATTTCTTAATACAACAAGAAAAAACAAAAAGTTAGTAAATAATAATAAAAAATACAGTGGGCTGTTACAACAATGTCAAATTAGTGAAATAGTCAGTGTAATAATGTAATTTTAATAATGTAATCTTCTAATGTAATTTTTAATGTAAAATTTTCAACTTTCTCAACATATGTAATTTTTTCTTTCATAAGAACCTTGTCCTGACAATAATAAACACAACGAAAAATTGCGAAAATGTTGATGACCAAAGGAGACAGATATTCATTTATATATATATAGATAGATAAAAGATGATTAGAAAATCCGGATCTGCTGATTTTTATATAAATTTATAAGAAGCGTAAAAATAGGTACTGGCACCAAGAAACCTCAGTGTCGGTTGGGTGACAGGGCGACAGTTTTATTCGCAAACTGCCCTACACCTCCCTTTTGTAGGGAGACACTCCCTCAAGGAAAGAGGGAAAACTTGACCGAAGTTTTTCCCGCTGCGGTTATTTATTGTTGGCGAAAAAGAATCTTTCTCCGTTGTTGTTCCTTTGGAAGCGGATTCAGTGAGAATTAGTAATAAAACCTCGCGTAAGAGCAATTTACAATTAACGTGTAACAGCACCTTCGCAATTTCAAAGTTTAAATAGGTACTGCAGTTTCTAAAATCATTTGTTTTCTTATTCGCCTTGACTTGATTTCTTGATGATAGCTTCTGTACCTTCAGACTGTCGCAATATTACCAGTGTACTAAAATGGAGAATAATCTGAGAAATTTGTAGGTACGATGTAAAAATAATAACATAATAATAATAACAGCCAACGATCACATACTTCCTGGACCCTAACTAAGTTTCCTTGTGTCTATGGACCCAGAAACTACGAGGACCATGGTCCAACAACACACAGATTTAGAACAAGTATTTGCGCTTTTTTTCTGTGTATAATTACTGGTGCTGTCACGGGAATCGAACCCGCCGCCGCCGGGTTGTGAGCCGAACTGCTCAGCACACCACAGAGGCTGTTAACATGTGATGGCAGACACAAAAGTTGGGAGAATCAAACTCTGGCCTCCAAGCCTAAGGATTTTTATTTACAACAAATAAACATAAAATAATCAAAGCTAATACAAATATTGATTGCAATCTACATTTTAAAAAAATCTGTTGTCGTTTTGTACCTAGTATGTCAGCCCTATCACCTTACATCATGGGGTTAATAAGGGCCAATTTGATATTGAGAGAATGTCTTGTAGATTATTCTAGGTGGTCGTCAATATGGACTCTTTTCGCAGTAAATGTTTTGTTATTTTGCAAATAATGTTGCAGTCATTCTATCTAAAAGTAGCACCAACTATAAAACTTTAAAGTCCCTCCAACGAATTCAGGCGAAGCGGGCGGGAGGCATTGTGATTGCTCCACTTTATCGCGTTGATAAAACGCCTCCACTGTCCATTGCCTTTGAAAGGACTGCTGATAGAAAAGTTTAAAATGTCCTTTTCAAAGTGCTTTCTTTTGTCGATTGAAGAAAGAGATTATCGGAGAGATGTGATCCTGTTTTCAATACTATTGTAATGTAGATTCGTAAGTACTTATCGGTCATAGTTCAGCTAAGTCACACGATACATTGACCAGCCAAAACCATAAAGCTGTATGGTGTATTCTTTTTTCAGGTAACTATTAGATTTGAAGATGATTTCAAAACAAATCATTTAAAAAGGTGATAAAAAAATAAAAAAATCATTTAAGAATGTGCTGATTGTATCATGTAATTAAACACAAATTTCAGTGAGTTCGTTGAATATTTGACCTGTTTAGTGTTATTGATTGCTACTTACTGTTATTTAATTATCTTCGTAAAACTGATTTACAAAACTTTGACAGCTTCTAAGTTCGCACTTATCTCCTTAGCTCCCGGTTTCTCATAAGTTTGTCAAACTCATGTCATGTCAACATGCCAAATACTGTACGCTCATTGGTTGAGACAGCCGATGATTAACAAGCCACCAATGAGCATTCAGTATTTGGTCTACTAAGTCGACACACATTTAAAAGCACCTAATAATTTCATCAACACTTGCACTGCTAAAAATAGGCCTCGGGTTTTGGCGGGAAAGCGAAAAAGATTGCGTCACCGCATTGTATTATTTTCTAAAACTTGTGTTATTTTCAGTGTTAGTGCATAAAATTGGTGGCATTCTATTTGTTAAGTGCTGGATTACAGGCGTGAGTGTGGGAAAATGGTATAATGATAGTGAAAAATTTCTTTTCGTGTTGTTTCCAAAACTCCATAGAAGCTTCAAGTAAAGTTGCCACCACTTTACTAGGAGTATGACTTTGACTAGACTGACTTGACTAGATGATTTGACACATATTTGCGTGAAATATCGTTAACTTGATAAATTATCAATTACTTAACACTGGCTAAATACACAAATGTTTGGGGCCAAAACATAAAAAAAATAGGCCTCGCCAATAAAAGGCCACTTTGAACGGTTACTAGTCTCTTGCATCCGACGGTACGCGCTTAAAGTTCTGAACGATAATCATCATTTTTTTATTCGGCTTTTATCCAGTACAGTCAGACGTATCACATTCAAAAGTCAGCTTTACCTAACACAATGTCTAACTAAAACATGCTTCAGGACTTACAGGTAGCAGTCTAGCCGTCATGCAAGAAACAATTCCATCATGCCTCTAGACATTATTAACTTGCTTCGCTTCCGTTTTTGTTGTTCCAACCCGTCATTTAACTTAATTGGAACTGAGACTCATTGTTTCTAAGTGGCAGGTAGTTTTTTTTATCTCAACTGCAAAACTGGTCTCAATCTGTAATAACTATAATATATTGTACAGATAAGCTTGACATGAGGATTTGTTAGACGCAAGTAGCCGTTAAAAGCGACCTTCTGTGGGGAAGGCATGTCAAGTGTATGGAGATAATGAGGTATCTGGGGGGTGATCACGAAACTTTGATTGCAATGCAACAGGAAAAATGTCCATACTGACTGTGCACATCAACTGCGTATTGAAACTGTCAAATCCATACAAATTTGTGTTTCTGTAGGTTGCGATCGAGCTATGTGATCGCCCATCTGGTGACACAAACTGACATACAAACATAAAGTAATATATTTTACTCAGAAGTTTGTTGTAAACAGCGAAATGTGAACTAGTTGTAAATGATTGGAAAAAATCAAATCAGCTGAAATAAATGGAACCACAATTTGCGGAGTATAAGATTTAAACGCATTTTAATGATTAAAAAAACTAATCACACTAACCACATCACACTAATATTATAAAAGCGAAAGTTTGTATGTGTGTTTGTGTGTATGTTTGTTACTCCTTCGCGCTCAAACGGCTGAATGGATTTGGATGAAATTCATTACCAAGACAGCTTATACACTGGATTATCATATAGGCTACATTTTATCCCGGAAAAGTGAATTTTTTTTGGGATGACCAAATATTTAAAATACTTTTATCCGCGGGTGAAACTGCGGGGCACAACTAGTTTCTTTATAAATTAAAGATTTTATGGTGACTAACAGACGGATGCCAAACCACTGGACGTGTTTGATATTTAATGGCGTAGTAATAAACTATTTGAGTTTTTGAAAATTGATTCCTTATAGGGCCAAATGCAGGGGCTTTTAAAGATGAATGTATGTAGCATCACGTTAAAGCTGGGGGCAGCTTCTGGTCAATAATAATTACGTACACGTCTAAATCTCGATACATCGCAGTAACTTTACCCCATATACATTAACCTATCAAATCTCATATCTCGCGCGCACTTACAGCTATAGAGCTACTTTCTGTGCTATTTTATTGCGTCCATAAATTGTATAGAGTCGCCCCAGGAGGCGCAACCGTAGTGGCTATCGCGTTTTCGATTTAGAACTCTCCTCACTCAAAAGTGAAACGAGCCCCTTTAACAATCTAAATTCAACGTTTTAAAAGCATTTTCTTCTAGTTTGCGTTTGAAATAGGTTTATCGAGCGCAAAGATGAGGTAGAAGCCGAGTCAAAACTGGTTTTCAAAGATACCTTTGGAATGAACCTATTGGTGTTGATGATCCAGCTATCTTGATTGGCTGAAAAATTAGTCACATCCAATTGAGATGCCTAGATTTCAATCTGTCGATAATTTCTATCCAATGATAGCTTATTTAAAAACCGACGTAAATTAAGCTTTTACACTACAAGACGCTCGGACAAATCATGGACAGCAATCCTCAGAAAATGTAGAGTTCGTATGTCAAATGACGCTCATTTATTAAGCACATACTGATTCACTCAAATGTCATGCAATTTTTTTAAATATGTAAAACTACAAATCAAAAGATTAAAAAGATCAATACTCAAACTCATCAGGTGACCAGAATGCTAGCTTTTATTTTGCACAAAAAGTATTGCCCCTCAACGTGGTAATGTTGCCAGCATTCTGGACAGTTTTCCCTCCACCAACGGGTTATTCTTTTTTTAGTTTTCCCCTTTTTTAATTTTTTAGAGTTAAGCTTGTTTTTATGTAAATTGAAAAAACTCAATACTATAAAATTTTAAAGCACTTACGTGCTTAGAAGAATAACGCTCAGAGTGAGTTTCTCCCGATATTTCGTTCACTTTTGAATCAAAAACACTATCAATGTATGCGCAAGTGGCACGTCAGTACACTCTCTCTCTATGATTTGACCTTGGGTACTGACGCCCCGTGAGCCGTTTGGTGTCCGCCCAGACTCCAACGAAATTGCATCAAACCGCTGGGGCCTCCTGCGATTCTGAGCGTTATATTTCTATGCTTACGTGAATACATTTAAATTAATATTTTATGATTTTGTTAAGTAAGGGTCTGTCTCGGTTAAGAAGTTATAGTAAAGTTTTGTGTTTGTGTTACTTCACTCGGTATTTAATGTTTTTTCTTCCTAAGAACTCATAATTGTTTCTAAGAACTGGTCTCTAGATCGACGCGGTTGCTCAGCGACAAGAATATAAAGAAAAGTTTCGTTTTGTTTTCTACGAAACTTTTTGATGAAAACCCAAAAACTGTTTTGAAATCCGAGTAACTTGATTGAATAGCGGGTGTATATTATTGTGTAACTAATATTTTAATTATGTAATGTTGTTATTACTTAATGATCTTTTTATGGTTACCTTACCTTACTAAGTTTTATGTTATGTCACTGCTATAGGTTACCTTAATTTTTTTCATTGCAATATAAAACAGAAAGTATGAAAAAGTTGTGTTAAGTATAAATGATTTAGAATTAAATTAATGCCATCTATATTATTAACAAAACCAATATTTCAACTACAACACCTCCCCCCCTCCCACACACGTTCTCCCACACACCTTCTCCCACACACCTTCACCCACACACCTTCTCACACACACTTGATCATCTTGACTAATCCAATAAAGAACACAGGCCTCTCATACGGAGAAAGTACAGGATATCACCCACCATGCCGGCCAAGTGCTTACTGGTGTGTGACATTACGTTCTCAATTTTGGTCATTCTTGATCCATTTCAGTTTTTATGATGATATCCTTCACCGTTATAAGAAGTTAGTCCAAATTTCGCACACAACTTGAAAAGTAATAGTTGCAGGGCTGAGTAGGATATGAACCTGGGCATGTAGGATAGAAAAACGCACGGGTCTATCGTTGAGCTTCAATTGCTCTTGAGCCACACTCACTACTATTTCTACAGATACACTTCGTAAATAAGATTCTCTCACTCAAACAAGATGGGTATCTTTCAAATAACCTAAGTGAGGGTCACAAATTAGTGTACCTTAATTCATCTAGGTGATTTACTCCGGATGAAACTAAGTGTACAGACTTCTCAATCTTCCCAAACTTCTCATTCCCCAGTGACTTCAGACTTTTAAATACTCCAGGCTAATCGAGGTGCGCGTTGGGGTTAAGGGTATCATGTCAAATTAAGTAATCGCAGTGTAATTGTATCAGCGATCAGAAAACAAGGGCGGCTCATCAATCAACCCACCCCTGCATGACGCCCTGCAGTTGGTGGCTCTGTCACAAGCGACAGCGGGAAACCATGAGGGTAGGTGATAAATTATGGTACCTACATTTTGTTAATTATGTATTTTTCGATTTGCTTGTAGAGTGATGTATAGGTACACGATAATATATTTGAAGGCTGCTCTTTTTAAGTATTTCTGATTTCCTTTAAAGACCTTGAAGTATTCCGTGGATTTTGAGGTAATTGCAAAACAGTCCGCAGACAGCGACTCCAGCACGGTTTTTTTATTTATAAGCTTAGCTGTAATTCATTTTAGATTTAGACGCTTAGTTTATTTTAGTTTAGATTTAATTTAGTTTAAGTAATTATGTTTTATTTTTAAGGTATTTTAAATTTGGATTGCGGTGAATCATTCAATAGGCTAAGAGAAAAAGTCTAACTCTTCTCTTTGAGTTCTTTTTGAGATTGCTTTACATGCATTTATTTTTAGCAGCGTGTGCTTTTCTACTTTTAAATCACAATTAAAATTATGTTTATTATAACATAAATTACATACCTACCAATCATACTAACACAACAGTAAAAAATGAACTAGATCTTTTCATACAATTGGGTTGTCTGGAGGAGATTAGTTTAAGCGATAAGACCGTCCTTTGCGATATATAGTTATAAGATTGTAAATTACTGATTTTTCTTGTAATTTTTATATTTTTAATAAAGAGTTTATCTATCTATCAATCAAAAAAGACTCGAACTGAATGTGTTTAATAAAGTAATTGAAATTTTCGCTCTCTCTTGAGACTTGCGCCACATTTCCGTGAGGCAACTACACCACTATCCTCTCTTTAGGCTTAGTAGTTGGGAAGTTGGGATCTCACTAATACAACTTGTGGTTACGCTGAGATAGCTTTATTTTAGGGGAAGGTGTTGAATGTAGAGGCGTTTGTAAATTATGTTCTCAAATTCAGTATAATAAAGTAGAAAGCCCATTAAAAAATAGATTTTAAAAAAGCAGCGGTCTTTGCATTCCTCCACTCACTATTATTAACTGATGAGTAAAGTTAAGCACGTTAATTACGATCACTATTTAGATGGGTGACGGCCTACCAAAAATGGTATTTATATCAAAACGCTATACCCTATCTGCATATATAAAAATGAATCTATTTTCCTTGGTCATAGCATCACGGGTGAACGAATAGAACATTTTTGCTAATTCTTTTTTATTATCAGGATAAGGTTCTTATGAAAGAAAAAGTTAGAAAGTATGGGAAATTTTCACCACGTGGGTGAAACCGCGGGATCGTTAATACACACGCACAGCTAATACCTTAATAGATTCGAACACCCTCAGTACTAAATGATGTCATAAGTTAAACCAAATCCGAAGCCTTGAGTGGCTTAAAATTTCTGACACAAAGACTAGAGATGGACGGAGACATAAAAAATACATTGCAAGAATTACGAAAACAGCTTCTGTTGAGGGAACATGAAGTGCTTACCATAAATAAAATAATCTCAACGTATAAAATCCAAGGGGTGCTACTAAGCGTATTCGATTTGATAACAGCGATCGCTCTCATTGACTCTGGCATAAGGGGCCTTCGCCAAATTATACAGTAGGACTCAGTAGGACCGGCAATTACTCGCAAACGACAACAGATAGATTTGTATGACAATGATCAAGTTTTTGTTGTAACTTGATATTATGAGGTATTGGCGAGTTTATTGTGAGAACCGATAATTGCTATCGCGAATTTTTTACAACAACTTTAATGTCAAAGTATCTAAACAATTCAAGAATAAGGAACAAAATGGAAAAACAGTATCTTTATTCACTAAAAGATATGTAAAAGGTAAAGATAATAAAGAAAGATAAAAGGTACTCCTACCTAAGTGGTTCTAAATAGTTAAACTAAACAATATTCCTATTAAATTATGATTATGAGACTAAAAAGGGGAAAATTAATTCCTCTTTAAATAGGAATCTGGAGAGGATTTAAACGGCAAAATTAATGGCAAATTATATTATTATTTATTATTCACTAAAAAAATGATTAAAATCGATCCAGTAGTTTTGATTTATTCATTACGGCCCGTGGCCCGCACGCGTTAAATTTAGAGTAAGACAATTCTTAAAAATGCTATTGTGGGATATCCATAAGAGATAGACATATACCATACCGGAGTTTTCTGTAGACCTTTTCAATGTGTACAATACTTAGTACATTATTTTGATAAATCTTGTAGGGTTCAGCCTGCGTTTGCAATGTAAGCGGAAAAAATGTAATTATTTACGACATCACATTAGAAATTTCAAAAATAACAGTTTTCACTCAAAAACTTCTCCGCTATTTAATGGATGTTATTATACATATAAACCTTCCTCTTCAATCACTCTATCTATTAAAAAAACAGCATCAAAATCCATTGCGTAGTTTTCAAGATTTAAGCATACATAGGGACAGAGAAAGCGACTTTGTTTTATACTATGTAGTGATAACTATGGTGATATTATGGTACCTTCACAAAAAACAAATATCTAAGAAGTCAAAGCTAAAGTAGAAAGTAACTCTTATCTTTGCTTTATTGCTGAAGGTTCAAATTAATAAAACACTCATCAAAGTGTCATCAAAATGATGTCAGGATGTCACACTATCTTTCAGATATCGGACTCCCCACATTGTAATGGCTATTGCCACAACATACAAAGTGCAACAGTAAGGGCAAAACATATGGACATTTTATATTTTGATGGCACAATTTGTACGTGCATTACAATCGGTGATTAGATAGCATTTTTGAAGCGGCTTTGTCTACTTTGTACCTGTTTTTAGTGATGCAAAAATCGACTAAAAACCAAATAACGGTCTGGCCATCTATATAGAAACTTTTTTATCAACGCTTTCGTGTTCGTTTTATACTTTTGCGCTCTAATAATTATACTAAACGCGACCACGGTTGTACCGATTAAACTCTTTTTACTAGAATCTAGTGGGGAAAAGGAGGTTTATTGTGTGTGTTTATGCTAGGGTTATCCATGAAAGTTTTATTACGGTTACGGTACGGTACGGTACCCTCTTTTGATCTAAGTAGCAATCTATGGGCAAAATTCCATTCAAATCTGTGGTTCTGTGGTTCAAACGCCGTTTTGGCGTTAAAGCTACGCAATTGGACGTTCCATGTTTATAATTTTTTATGGTACTTATAACAAATCATAGAAAATACATTTGACATTTAAAAAACAACACGGTTTAGAAAATACAAACGGAAATGGAAATACATACAATGAATTAATGTATAGAAGAAATATTGACATGTAATCATATTAATACTTTTTTTTAACTTGCCCCAAAAATATTTAACTCAAATTCCTGTCAATACCTGAGTAAGAATACTATCTTGCAATAAATGTACAAATAGCTGTTTCGTTCATACTGTTTTTCATTATTTTAACAACAGAATAAGTACCAGTCTGCATGGCCTTCAACGACCTAACATATAACTCTTAGAAATGAATTGATAGCGGCATTTTTAAAGGGCAAGCTGACCCTAACACCTCGCATCCGAGACAATTCATAGAATATCGGAATGTTTGTCACTTTACAATGTTACTGAGTTTTAGATACCATTTCTGTGAAATTTCGATATGCTATTGCGGAATAGGCGTTGAAATTTACGAAACCGCTTTAATTTTTTTTAATCGAGTATAAGAAGCAGAATGTTCCTAAATTAATGCAGTTTTATTTTGCTTTCCACTGATTTAGATACACTCACACTAATATTATAAAGCGAAAGTTTGTATGTGTGTATGTGTGTGTATTTGTTACTCCTGCACGCTCAAACGGATTTGGATGAAATTCGGTAGCAAGATAGCTTATACACTGGATTAACATATTGGCTACATTTTATCCCGTAAACGAGAAATATTCTCGTGGGATGAGCAGATAATTAAAATACTTTTTATCCGCGGGTGAAACCGCGGGGCGCAACTAGTACAGAATAAATTAGATATACTTTTTTATTATCATACCTTGTAGAAAAAATACGTTATTAAAAACACTTGACTGTGGTTATCACTTTTATTTAATATAAATACATTTTTTTTAAATTATTTGTACTATAGCAAAAGCTCGTTATTAAAAAAACTTGACTGTGGTTATTACTAATAGTCATTTGATATACATTTTATTTATTATATCCTACAGCATCAGCATGTTATCAATAAAAGCTTGACTGTGGTTATTCTTAAAAGTAATTCAATATTATTTTTTTTGGTACGTAATAATGTGACGAGCTTGTCGTTCGCCTGGTTTTAAGCGCCACGGCCGCCCATAACAGAACAGTGTCACTCGGAACTAAAACACAGAGTTTCGAGCGACACTGCACTGCGCACATCATTCTGAGACATCAGCACAGTCAAGTAATAAGATTACTCAACTGTGAGATCAGATCATAAAGTCTCAATGCCCAGTAATTTCACTAGCTACAGTGCCTTTCAAACCGGAACATAGTAGTGCTTGCACACTACTGGTTGGCGGCAGAATAACTGGCAAAGCGGTGGTACCTACCTAGACGATTATCATATCTCACGAAACTGCGATTAGAGCATAAATTCTTGCAAAAATGCTTACCAAAACTTAAATGACTCAACGAGCAGCCGTGTAAATTGGCCTACAAAACAAGGAAACGTTTATTGTCTGATCAACCTAGATTAAAAGGTTCTCTAGCAATCTTATGCAACTATGTAATCTTTTCACACCATTGCTTTTCTTTTAGCGTTTTTAACCGACTTCAAAAAAGGAAGAGTTTCCCAATTCAACTGTTTTTTTATATATTCTTTATTTATAAGCTGGTGCTTGCCGTGTGGTTCCATTTGGTCCAGTTCTGATAATGGCATCCGTGGGAAAACCATATAAATACAAAATGAAATAAGAATATTTAGTGTAACTTCCGCGAAATCACGCCTGATTCTATCAATTAAAACCACATAAGTCTGAAATCGGTTTTTTACGCTTTGCGTTTGTTATTATTATTATCAAGGCCCATAGATAAATTGCAAATTAGGTATGTTTTAGTTTTAACTTTAGAGCTTAAATTCTTCAAACATTTTTTTTCTTTTTTTATGTTTTGGCTTCACACATTTGCGTGTTTAGCCAGTGTCAAGTAATTGATAATTTATCAAGTTAAAGATATTTCACGCAAATATGTGTCAAGTCATAGTCGAAGTCATCAAATCATACTCCTAGTAAAGTGGTGGCAACTTTACTTGAAGCTTCTATGGAGTTTTGGAAACAACACGAAAAGAAACGTTTCACCATCATTATACCATTTTCCCACACTCACGCCTGTAATCCAGCACTTAACGAATAGAATGCCACCAATTTTATGCACTAACACTGAAACTAACACAACTGAAAATAACACAAATTTTGGAAAATAATACAATGCGGTGACGCAATCTTTCTCACTTTCCCGCCAAATACCTTCAAATATTTTTGAATCATCCTCTCAAAAAGTACAGAAGCTACAAACGAGGCTAACTCCCAGACCTTGCCAGAATCAGCCGTTGCAAAAACGCGTGTAAACGGCGTGCAATCCGGTCGGCGATCAATCGCCTCCCGCTGGCTGATTTAATTCGCGCGACACAAACCCTTTGACGCATTCACCGATGACAGATCGCAGTCGGGCGCCTCTCGCCTCGCTGACGTTTCTATTATCATAAACGAGTTTGGGAAAACAAGCTGTGAACCGTAGATGTGTCCATTGTCTTTAATAAACGGTTTCTTATGATTAAGATAAATTGAGACTATAAAATCTTCTTATTCTTCAGATCTCTGTGTAAAGATGAAGATTTTGTAGTAAGGTTAAAGTGAGGGTTTTGTAGTGTAAAGACACTTGAAGGAGATTATAGATTTAATGCAAAGGAAATGTTTTAATGACGAATAGGATGATGGAAGATGTACGGTGAGATTTTTCCTTTATATTAATAATATAATAAATACATACTCTTAGATCCTGGACCCTAACTAGGATTCCCTGTATCAAGGAACCATGGCCCCACAACACCCAGACTCAGAACAAGTAAACACTTGTTCTTTTTTCTGTATTAGTCTTGCCGCGGGAATCAAACCGCTGCTTTTGACCTGAGTCGACCTGCTCAACCACAATACCAAAGAGGCCATCAACATTAATATGTATTTATTAATGAGGCAGCGCAGGCTATACTGCTGTAAATCATAAATCTTGAAAGTAGTTGTAATATTGTGGGAAAACTGAAACTTTCTGATATCATCGTAACGACAAATTTAATGTAAATATACTGTTTTCTCAGTTGACGACTTGATAAATGTAAGACATTAAGTAGATTTTTTTAAATTTTGAGTTTACCAGTACCAGTAGTTTAAAAAAAGTTTTTAAATTTTTACTTTGAATTTGGAGTTAGTCTTGTTTGTTTTTAAAATCTAACTAGGACTAACTAATGTCGATGGATTTGGAGGAATCATAGTTTTATTTTGAACACCAAATCCATTTAGGGAACACTTGGCCTGACCTACTTTTCATCTGACATGAAATTCTATCTAGTGATTAGGTATCATTTAAGCGAAAATTAAGTCTCTGCAAGCATTTTATCTAATATACGAGTAGAAATAGACAATATCTAAGTAATTTTTTTTTTGTTTGGGCGGGAAAACGGAAAAGGTCGCGTCGCCGCATTGTATTATTTTCCAAAACTTGTGTTATTTTCAGTGTTAGTGTATAAAATTGGTGACATTTTATAAGTTAAGTGCTGAATTACAGGCATGAGTATGGGAAAGTGGTATAATGATTGTGAAACGTTTCTTTTCGTGTGGTTTCCAAAACTCCATAGAAGCTTCTGGTAAAGCTGCCACCACTTTACTAGGAGTATGACTTGGACTGTGACTTGACTTGACTTGACACATTATATGATATTATTATCAATGACTTGACACTGGCTAAATACACAAAAGTGTGGCGCCAAAACCAAACCAACAAGTAATTTTTTTTTAAATTGTAATTATCAAAGCATTTGACCACTGCCTCACCTGATGTTAAGCAATGACTTGGTTTAAGATGGGGCATGCTTGCTTATATGATAAATGTTCATTCTTGACTTGTAAACTCCTAGTTATAGTTAACTGGAAACAATGACGATATAGAAGTACATTCTCTAATAATATAAAAGCTTTTAGTTAAGAAAATGGTTTTGTTCAACAGAACTAAGTCAGCAACAAACCGCATGGCCTACTGTTTGACTTATAAAGCGATCTATGAGTAATTGTAGGTATTATCAAAACGGTAAAAAATACAATTCTATTTAATCAAAATTCCCCGGACTTCCTGAAATATCAGTTCATGTTACGTCACGCCTATTCCAAACTAATATGCCTAATAAGTGGGTATGCTTAATGGTTATAGGATTATCCTATGACGTTATTAACAGTGTTTGAAGTATTTAGTGCATTTTATAATGTGCTTTTTTAGCGTTTATCGCATTCCGTTAAGATTCAGTTTTGTGGCGTTCCCGAAATGCCCACAAGGCTATCCTAATTGGTGAGGTTGGACTGATAGGTGTTTCTGGATATTTTATAAAAGACTTCACGTTCAGCCCATCATCATTTCAGTATCGGCTAGTGCATATATATTGAGGATTATTTATATTTATATATTACTAGGGAGTGCAAATAAAGTCTCTACATTTCCATTCAACGTGGTAATGCTGCCAGCATTCTGGGAGATTCCCCTCCAACGAGTTATTTAATTTTTTTTATTTGTTTTAAGGTTTTTTGGCCTAGTTTAATTAAATCCCTACACTCAAATAAAGAAAAGAGATTTAAATAGAGAATTACACACCTTAAATACGGTTTGGAATTAATAAGACGTCATGCAACATCTTAAACTTTATCTAAAATTTATATTTTGGGCAACTAGAAGGAAAATAATAAAGCATTCTAAAAGACCTTACATTTACTAGCAAATGCTGGTAAATCTTAATAATAGGTCTTTACCTATGAAATTGCCGTATTGCAGTACAGACTTTTACAAACAAAAAAAGTTTTGATTGGCTATGAATTCTAAATTCAAATTAATTTTGTTTTAAAAATATGACATTCTATTTACAATATAAGTCTTTTGTTTATTGATTAGCGTTGTATTTTCATTACATTTCAACATTTTTCCTCATAATGGATACTTTGAAATTTCGTGTAATTATGGAATATGAGTTCCGTCGTGGCACCAACGCGGCACAAACGACACGTAACATCAACGACGTTTACGGAGAGAACTGTACAAACGAACGTACAACCCGTTATTGGTTTGCTCGGTTCCGTTCTGGGAATTTTGACTTGAAAAATGAACCTCGTGGTCTTGATGAACTTTGGTCAACAATGATGAATTAAAGGCGATTGTGGAAGCTGATGAATCTCAATCTACAGCTGAGCTGGCAGCAGCTTTTGATGTTAGCGTCAAAACAATATTGGTCCATTTACGACAGATTGGCAATATAAAAAAGCTTGATAGATGTTGCCCCACGAACGTAACGATCGGCAGCGCAACGTACGCGTCGAGACTTGCCTTGCGCTGCTTAACAGGCACAGAAATGAAGGAATTTTGAACCGAATTGTTACGTGCGACGAAAAATGGATTCTTTTTGACAATCGAAAGCGCTCAGCAAGTTGGTTAGATCCTGGTTCGGTACCAAAGCAATGTGCAAAACTAAAAATGACCCCTAGAAAGGTGATGGTCACAGTTTGGTGGTCTAGTGCTGGTGTGATTCATCATAGCTTTTTACAAAACGGCGAGAGCATTACTGCAGATGTGTACATTGAAGAACTGACCACAATGATGGCGAAACTCGCACGTCTGCAACCAGCTTTGGTCAATCGGTCGTCTCCACTGCTACTTCACGACAACGCGCGACCCCATACTGCACAACAGACCGTCTCTAAGCTGCATGAGTTGGGTTTGGAAGCTCTCCCTCAAAGGCCATACTCACCAGATCTTGCGCCTACCGACTATTACTTTTTCCAAAATTTGGACAACTTTTTAGCGGAAAAAAAATTCAATTCCCGAGAGGCAGTACAAAACGCCTTAGAAGAGTTTGTTGTCTCCCGTCCTGCTGATTTTTTCAAGAAGGGCATCCATAAACTGCCACAGCGTTGGCAAAGATGCATTGATTGCAGGGGTGATTACTTTGAATAAAAGAAATAAATAAGTTCGAAAAAAAAATATTTTAACTTTTTTCAAACAAAACGGCAATTTCATATGTAAAGACCTAATATTTACAAGTATTGTAACGGTTTACTACCTATAGAATACGTTAGAATTTTCAAATACGGGCTTTTAAAGTAACGTATTTTTATTCACATTCACAGTCATTCAAGTTCACAATTTATTAGTATCATGCTGATCTAATGTTGAATATATAATTTTTTTTTATATTCTTAATAACACACTCTCAGTCTCTGAGAAGAGCATAATTAAATAAATTATTATTTGAATTTGGAAATTCTCGTAGTTGATAACGTCATACTTGGTTTCCAATAATTTGCGGCCGTAGACTCAACATTATAAAAAGTCACACATTATGTCAGTCACTGTCAGTAATGTCTCATTTACAGCATATGTTTTTTTTGTCTCTTTTTGGTTCATAGACTCAGGAATTTCTTCTATTTAGCTGCGAGTGACGTCATCATAAAGATGAAAGGCGTTCAATTAAAGCCTGAAATAATAATAAGTGTTAACAATGTTTGATTTTTAGGTTATAGGTATTGTTCATTAAGCCTCCAAATGGTTTTGTAATTCAACAAATTATAAAAAATTCAGTCCCCATTTGCTTATATTCACCAAAACATTATATCAGTTAAATAATTGAAGGGTTGAGAATAAAAAGGGTATAACTGTCAAATTGATAGTTTCGAGAAAATTGACTTTAAACTTCAACGGCTTCATTTTAATGTAGAGTGCTTATAAGGTAATAGAAAAGGTTTATGTGAGTTTCAGTTGCTTGAAAATATTTTAATTCTATTTTAAAATACTAAATATAGTACTAATTCATACAATTACTGTAAAAATATAATATAATAAAATAATTATAATAATATTTTTATGCTAAGCAAACTGTATTCCTATGACAGATAAACCGTTTTTAGACTCGAAATCTCGATATTTAAGCCTCATTTCGGTTTTTAGAGCATGTATTATTGTAGATAATTTCACGCTGAATCCAACGATACCCATAAGTCATGTTGTGAAAAAAATCAGTTAAACCCTTTTTGTTCTCACCCCTTCAATTAGAAGTTTAATACATTGAAATTAAGTCATTAAATAAGAATTTAATAAAATGTAGTACATAGCTACATTACTTACCTACTTATTATATTCTTGTAGTAAAAATCCTATACAATTTGCCTAATGCTGCTGTAAATACCAAGCTTTATGAGTACCGTAGAAGTTTGTTGCAAATGTTTCATGAAAAAACGGACCGAAATAATATAGTAGATAAGGTTGATATTCCTTTGGCTTGTAATGTTATCTAAATTAATGATACACAACACACAGCTATTTTATCATATTAAGGAAACCCGTTTCACATTACACGAATAATAATTATTATTAGCTATAATTTTAAAAAGCTTGCTTTAATAGTGTGGTCTTTTAAGTGTAATCCGCACTTAAAACACAGAAACACACATATTTTCTCAGTCATGTAACCATAGCTCAGTTGGCAGAGCGTTTAATCCGTTGAGTTGAAAAGTGAGGAATCAAATCTTACTGGCTTAAAAAAAATAAGTTTCCCAATTATATTTTCTTTCTGTTGCCAATTGTTCATATTCATAGGAAAATAATGAATATGTAAATTATAATTAAAAAATCGTAATTAAACTTTCATAGCCGAAATGCCTAATGCCTAACAATTAAATTATAATTATGTCTTAAAATATATCTGCATTAGGCGTGGTTTTTCAATAATCAGATAAAAGCTATTTATTGGATGAAACAAAATACAATAAAAATAAAATAAACAATTTTGTACAGTGAATACTGCAATAATAATGGTACTTTTATTTTAGTCGGATTATAATTTTTTAGTAGTTTAGTCAGATGTAATTTGTTAGTTAAAAAAATCGCAAATCGCACCTTAATAAATAAAATCTCTGCAGATATTGTAAAAACATTAGAAAATCCATAAAGTGAAAAACCCCCAAATTATCATCAATCACTTTCCCAACAAATATAAGAAATAGATTAGGAAGTTACGATTCCTTCCCCAGTCGAGTGTCACCCATCAAACACCTAAATAATTACCTATTCGATAAAATATTGGCATTCCCTCCCTCTCGGAGGGCCACAACTGTCGATGTCACCTTAATTTACGACTCTCAATTATAAATTTTACATTCTGCTCGCGACATCCTTTCAAAATGAAATAGTCCTTAAAACCAATCAGTAAGGTAGGTTTTAGTACCTTTCTGACAATAGAACGGCTGACTGTCATAGCAAGAAAAATCAATGTTGCAATAGAAAAGTGATCATGTTTTGGATCATTGATTTCGATTTCATTTCTTATTATTTTAAAAGCTTTATTTACCTTTATTTATATGTATAGAGTGTATATTCAATAGAACAGCGTGCCAAAATGCTGGAGAACGTCAATGTGCTAGCCATTCATACGATTTTATTTAGAGAAAACTTGTCCTGGGCGTCTGAAAATAAGTGCTGTTATCGGAATGCCTGCATCATAGATTATTATGACATGTTTTTTATTTCAGAAACTATGAATTTCGATTATGTAGCTTCATTAAACCAACGAATTGGATACAGCGTTTATCATTTGGTCATTAAAACTGAAAATGTATAGATAAAATCCAATGGCATTTATGTAAAACGAGATAAATAGTGTTTAATGTTAGACACCACTTCCCGTAATTAAAACTGTTTGTTACAGTTAAATGATAAAAACGATCATTAAACATATACCTACCTAATAAAGCTTGGTTTTAGGGGCACTGCGATATAATTTAAAAAAAATTGACGATTAGGGGTGGCATAGGTTCTTTTGCTGGTTTATATTTAAAACTTATACTTCTAAAATGCTTACAAGAATCAACTTCCCTCAACCAATGCAAATTATTTTAAGTGTGCGTAAAGGAAAATCCTCGTTAGGTCAGGTCATTCTTTTTTAATCGGATAAATGTTAGTTTCTCTACATACGGGTAGTGGGCTTGAGCATTTGGACTATTTAAAATATAAATAAACAAACACTATAAATAACTATAATACATACAGTATATCATAAGTATAATAATATAACATACATAATACATATAAAAATAAATACATATTCATATTATTTTCTATTATTTAGAAGTGAAACGTTGTCTCTTTTTTACTTGTACGTGTTTACTTTCACGTCAAATGGCTGTAAATATTTGGACGCGTCTCTAATTGCTTGGACTAAACTAAATAACATTTTATCTTTAAAAAGGGGAATTTCGGGCAATATTCACACTGAAAAACCCACCACAAGCCTGTAAGTACCTACCTATCAAGATAGCCAAATACGAGGACTGCAGCTGAAACTAAAACAATGGCAACCCTATCAGTTGCCACGTTTCCTCTTAGCTGACCTCTGACACTAGATACGAATCATCCTACTAATTAAATATTTTATAGTGTAGTGTTATTTAAAGGCAACATTTTTAATTAGACTACCAGCTTGTGTACACACGCAATAGATGCTTAATTAATACCTACCTTTGACCAATTAGTTTTATCTATTAAAGAATAATGTAACATGATGTCCTGTTGTTGTCAACTACTTTTGAATGTAATTCATATTTTATAGTTAACAAGATTATAACATGTCTTAATTGAACGTAATAGGTAGTAGGGATCGGTAGACATTTGTGAACTTTTTTCGACAAATATAATAGCTCCAAATATTCTTGAAAATCAGTAACCGAGGTTGTTGTTTGCAGCCTCAGTTGTATGCTGAGCCGGGACCTATCCTGACATCGCGCAGTATCGCATATTATTGTGTGCGATTGTGTATATTTATGTTTCTATTGTCTTTGTATTTAACGGTGGCTACGTCCAGTTATAAACTCTATGCGCAGCGGGCAGTACCGTAATTTACCCTGTGGCAGCATTTAAATTTATTACAGTGGCAACACCGGCAACTGTCTTCGCTGCCCCACCCATTTGGCTATATAAAGGGATCGATTGGTGTGCTACGGATCATTCTTGTTCCGTACACGGCGCGGCGTGGACATGCTGAAGGCCTATAGTTATATAGGTTGCAACCTACGCAGAACCCGTTCTGCCGACATCAGAAGTGGGATGGCCCATTCCTACATCACTATATCGATACACCCCGTCGTCGCCGCCCGAGACACGTCTTGAGCGACCCGGATGATCCTATAGCAGCCGTAGTATCGGCTGCGCTAAGATCACCGGACCAGTTAGCCCTTCTGGCTCAGGTACCGCTTTCGGCACCGGTATAGGATACCAGCGTAACACAATCAGACACCGACCCCGCCGGCGAGGTCGATGTACCCCCCGTAGGTTAGCTAGAACGGTCGCGACTTTCAATAGGGTCCATTCTTCCAGTGGACGTAGTCTTCTCGATCCTCTTATCCCGGCAACGGCCCAAGCCGAGGCTCGCACCCCAGGGGTGCCCTTGAGCTAGTTGCCTCCCACTTTTGACGGCTGGGCGCCTTAAGCGAGGTGACGCTGTAAAGGTCGATAGAGACGAACAGCATTAGCTCGTTCAAAAAAAAAAAAGTGCTACGGAGCATTCTTGTTCCGGACACGGCGCTGTGTGGACATGCTGAAGGCCTATAGTTATATGGGTTGCAACCTACGCACAACCCGTTCCTGTCTACATATTTATATTTCCTATACGATATTGTGCGTCAGGAATAAAGTTTATTTCATTTAATTTTATAACATTATATATTTCATTTCATTTCTTTCATTTCATTTAATAAGCCCGAATAATGGAGGATCTTATTCGGAGGCTAACCTCGCATATGATTAATAAATTACCTATCTTTATGCTGATATGTTGTGTTGCTGCTGTTGATATGTTGTGGAATAATCAGAAAGATTGATTGGTAATGATGATACTCGCCAATGGGCGTATGTTGCAATTTGTGGTCATAATTGATAACAATTTCAATTATAAACCATTTCAAAACAGACACGAGCAGACTCCATCAAAACACAAAGATGTGATTAAACTGCCAGATACGTTCTATAAAATAAAAATCTTTTGACAAGGGTCCGCCATTAATTTTGGCGACAATGTGATAAATAATGAGTGAGAGGTGTGACGAGGGCGGCATCCCTCTAAAATCAAGGACTGAATGACTTAAAAAGTGCGGTACTTACATAATGGTAACGCTGGGCCGTCAATGTCAAATATTAGCGGTAAGAATTAACTTTCATCATCTTACATGTGAGCTTTTGTATCAAATTACTGACAAGACTGTAAATTTTATACTTATACTTTTAGCTGTGACAGTTTTAAACCAATTATGAAAACCAAAACCTCATCGACCAATTTATGGAGTTCCCTAAAATTTTAAATAACAAGAGCGAAAAAATACCGCTTTCTCTATATACCGTCTAAATACAACAAATGTTGGTCCTGGTTTAAATTTCGTCTAAAATGTTCCTTTGATGGCTGGATTTGAAGTTTTGACAGGTCACATCCTAATTTTCTTTCTGACGCGAGAGTGTTATCCCCTCAGCGGTTGCCACTTTCCAATAACAGATTTTCTTTGTGGCAGTATTTCAATCTGAAGCGACGTTTGCTTTGAAAATTTTCTGGCAAATTCTAGGAATGTATTTATTATTTTAATTTATACAAATAAATATGTATGGACATTACACACAGCCCCAAACTAGCCCCAAACTAAGCAAAGCTATGGGAACCAGATAACTGATACAATACTTAGATACTTTTTGTTTGTAAATACATACATAGAATACAATTTAACACCCAGACGAGTAACAAACATCGATATTCATCACACAAAATGCTTGTCCAGGGTGGGAAACGAACCCACAACCCACAGTTCAGAAAGCAGGGTTACTACAAACTGAGCTATCGGGTCAGTATATTATGTTAATTATGTCCGTAGGAGAATTAAAGCCGCTGACATAGCTATCAAAATTATCATCATGAGCAATGGCCACGGGCAGGCCATATCACTCGGAAAACTGACAATCAATGGGGAAAAAATAGTGTGCTTTAGACGACACGACTGAAGTAAAACTTCTTTAGCTCCATCTATCGGCCGGTATAACTTAGTGTTTGCTCTGTTTAATGTTAATGTCGGCATCTTGACAATTGTAAATTGTCATTTTACCGGATATATCAACATTGTAATACAAGTTTTTAACTTTAAGTTGACAATGGAGATCGACGTTAACCAACAATTTTTAACTTTCATTCGCTTTGTCATTCACCAGCTTACTCCCCAAGTCCCAAGTCAAGCGTGCGTTAAGATATTGTTTTACTTCAAATAAGGTTCTACAGTGGTGGAGTAATACTACACTGTGAACGTTATCCTGAAGCATCAGCTTGTTACTAGGCTGTTAAAAAGTAGTTAAAATCTCTCAGTAGCTTTAGTGCCATATTATCTAATGTATTATTTTTCCCGTTACTGCCGTAGATAACAAAAAATAATGGTGTTTTAACCATAACTAGAGGAAGATATATAAACTAACTAGTTGTGTCCCACGGTTTCAGCAGCGGAAAAAGTGTTTTAATTATTTGCTAATCCCACGGGAACCTTTCACTTTTCCGGGATAAGATGTAGCCTATATGTTAATCCAGTGTATAAGCTATCTTGGTACCGAATTTCATCCAAATCCATTCAGTCGTTTGAGCGGGAAGAAGTAACAAACATACACATATACACACATACAAACTTTCGCCTTTATAATATTAGTGTGAAGTGTGATTATACTCGTCACCAAAGTATGTATAATAGGTATGGTATTTCAATACGATGTGGATATTATTCGGCATATTTCTTATCATATTTGTATTGATAATCCTGTGGGTGATAACAAGGATTAATCGAGCTACTGGTATGACGTTAAGCTACAATGTAATCGATGAGAAGATCATTCCATATTTTTTACCGATCTTAATAAGACTATTCTTGGCCCATTCCGATTTCCTCCAAAATTGTGACAATAATATTAGAAATAAAAACATTCAACTTGAAAATCTTAACACAGTATAAAAAAAATCTGGTCGGTATCATATATTTATGCTTATATTTTAGTATTTTAAAGTGTTTTCCGTCACGGTTTTCTCACTCAGGTGAATCTGTACAAAGCTATACATGTCCATGCGTTACCATCAAGTTATTCATCAAGAACTTAGTATACTGATACCAATCTAAAATAAATAAGCTACAACAGCATATTTATGATATTTTTAATATGAGTGATTGACGTGACGAGCTAGTCGTTCACCTGATGTTAAGCAACACGGCCGCCTATATTAGGTTCAGCGTCAATGAAAACTTTAAATAATATTATAAAGTCTCGCGAGACACTGAACTGCGCATGTCATCCGCACATAGACAATAAGATTTCTGGAATGCGAGATCAGGGGTGTGATCACAAAACTTTGATTACAAAGCAACGGGAGAAATTCCCATACTAACTACGCACATAAAGTGCGTATTCGAACTGTCAAATCCATACAAATTTGAGTTTCTATTCGTTGCAATCGAGTTATGTGATTGCCCAGCAGGTCATAAAATCTCATTTGCCCAGTAATTTCACTAGCTACATAGCTCAAACCAGAACACAGTGGTACTTGCACGCTACTGCTTGATGACAGAATAGCTGGCGCGGTGGTACGTACCAAATTGAACTATGCAGAAAAGCCCTACCAGCTAGTAAAAGATACGTTAATAAAGCAATAACTCAAACAGATATCGTGTGCACTCGCCACCGGTAAATCATTTAACATGCCTTGGCAAAGGCGCGCGTGATCCATGAAAAATTGCTTGTTTAAATCGCAATTTTTTCATCACCCTACATGGGGATGTACTCACAGTATCATGCGTATTAAGGGGTTCAAAAATTGACATCTAATTTTTAAATTTTTTGTTTACATCCCAAAAAAATAAATATTATCATTATGTTGTATAAAGGCATGTTTTAAAGTTTCTATTGACAAATAGTAATTTTTATTTAAAAAAACACATGGGACCTATGTATTACCGTGGGATGCCACAGTTAAGGTAAAATAAAAAATAAACAATAATATAATTAATACATTCCTCTTGCCAGGGAGCTGTCCAGATGCCTGGTTGAGCTGACGCACGACAAAGGGCTGGCACATACCTCTGCCAACGAATCAGCTATTCCCACATTCCCTCGTTGATTAGCTAGGCTATAATATATATACATACATATTATATATATGTTTCACGTTTGGTAGAAGCATCAGGTGACCAGAATACTGGCTTTATTTTGCACAAAAAATAAGCATTGCCATTCATCGTGGTAATGCTGCCAGCATTCTGGGAACTTTCCTCTCGAGCAACGGTTTATTTTAAATTTTTACAATAGTTTTTATTTATTTTAAGTTCTTAGGTATAGTTTAGTTTTTTAGGTCTAGTTTAGTTTTGTATTAACGATTGTTTGATAACAAAATGAAACAATATCTAAAACTTTGAGCATCAATCTTTGTGCCGCGACGTAAGCGAATCGCGCTCATATATCATGCAGTGCTCATCACGTTTTTAATAAAAACCCGCGTCAGCCAGTTTGTGTTTTACTATTTGTATTATTTTTGTGAACGTACCTCATACGTCTTATTTGGTTAGTTATAAAGTTTAAAATACTGTAATTAACTTTATCATTATTAGACTTATCACTCTTCACAACGCTCAGACTTAATGTATCTTACATTCTTCTTTTTCAGTTATATTATTATTAGATCTATCACTCTTTCTTCACAAAGGTCACAGTTAATGTATCTTTTATTTATTTTCTTTATCTTACAATTTTTTTAATGGAATATCACATTATAGTCACAAAATTTCGAAAATTACAGGGCCAGCAAAGCTAATGTCTACATTTTCAGGTACTGGTTATTCGTTAAAAAAAAGATTAAGTTAAGGAAGGAAAAAAAGGTTATTCAATAAGTTTGAATAAAACAACGAAAGTGCGAATGTGGGCGCAGTGAGTATACTTGAAATTTTTTGGAGTGACGAATCCCGTGGACTGCATTTTTAATGAGGATAAATATAGCTATTAAAATCTCTTAAAAACAACTGTGTACTAAACCTTTATGTACAAATTTAGACATGTATAAATAAACAATTACACATGGAAATTTCACACAGTGCCATTCAGCCCAAAGCAAAGCTTGTATTATGGAAACCAGATAACTAATACAATACTTATATTGTTTTATTTGTAAATACATACATGGAATACAATGTACAGACACAGAACAAACATTGATGTACATCATACAAATGTTTGTCATAGGTGGGAATCGAACCCACCACCTACAGTTCAGAAAGCATGATTAATACCAACTGAGGTATTTATCGTGTATTATAAGAATAAATATTAATATATATATTATAATAATAAATAATAATAATAATAACGCCCAACGATCACATATATAATCCTGGACCCTAACTAGGATTTTCTGTGTCTAGGGACTCAGGAACTATGAGGACCATGGTCCCACAACACCCAGACGTAATAAAAGATTTGCGCTTTTTTTTCTGTGCACACATTCTTGTCCTATCGCGGGAATCAAACCCACCGCCTCTGAGTTATGAGCCGACCTAATCAACCACCTCACCACAAAGGTCGTCATAAATATATATCATCATCATCCTAAAGTCATCCCCTGCTGAACATAGGCCTCAACCAAAGGTTTATAGTCAATTACCTCAACCACAGAGCGCCAGTTTAACAGTTGTTTGCCTCCTACATCTATGGGATCATCCCCGCGGTATCTACACATATAAAACTAGTCTATACATAATTATAAAATTCAAAGTCCTGACTGACTGACTGACTTAAATATCAGCGCACAGCCTAACCCAGAAGTGGTTGGAGGGCGTGTTCTTTTAAAAGTGTAGGTATCCACTAAGAAAGGGTTTTTCGAAATTCCACCCCTAATAGTAATGGGTGGTTGAATTATCTATAAAAAATCTTTTTCGTTTCCTATAAGGCACGCGGGTGAAACCGCGGGGTGATGTTAGTATTATATATATATACACAAGTAAGTAAGTAGGTACTGTACTAAATATTAACGGTATTCCTTAGAGTATTTGTTAATAACCCATAGATGGAGATTTCTTCATCTGCCGGCAAATTATAGTAATTATAAACCACGGGCCCACTTCAGACCTCTCAGGTTGCTGTCCAAATATACGTTGGGGTCCGTTATGGGTCTTGCAATCAAAAGAATTCTATCGTCAGAATCGGACCCCATATCTATTCTTTCGTAACCCCAGGGTAACCACCGCATGCTTTTGAAATTTAAACCTTATGTATTAAAGTTACAATATACATTAGAAAATTGATGTAAAAGTGGAGTGTCTTATAAAGAAATCGTCAATAAACAAAAGTTTAACCTACCCACATTAGTGTTCTACTTCTTAGCTCTGTGTATTCAAAACTAAATATACGGGTTGTTTTATTTCATTTGATAATTAGTCAATTAGTTATAAAATTGTAAAACCTTTTATATACTTAATATATACTTTTACGGTTATGAATATATCAATCTCTTAAAATTTCCTTTGTCGTGTGTGTGTGTGTGTGTGTAACCAATTTACTTTCCATTTGCTTTGCATTTATTTAATAACAGCCTATGTAATCTCTGATTCAGATCGAGGCGGTACATTTTTTTATTTAGTGAAGAAACACTCTGTATTTGGATATACTCTGAGAAACAAAACTCCCAGTCACTTGATAGAGTCCTTGGAGCAATAAAAGAATCCGGACATTTACAGAAGTCACTACCCAGAGTCGAATGCGTTCACATTCAATTGTTTCCACCCCTAGAAGCTTAAACAAAAGCTGGCTGTTAAAAATATTAGCATATATGGAACTGTGAAAGAAAGTTCGCTTTTTTAATTATGACAAGGTTTTAAAATATGTACTTTAATAAAATTCCTACAAGAGATGGCCCGATAAAATCATGCTCCTCTATTGTTCATTATATTATGAAACTGAAAGAATTAAATGTTCGTAAATTTTTGTAAGTAATTATCAAAAGACTTATTACTTAATAATAGGTCTTTACCTATGAAATTGCCGTATTGCAGTACAGACTTTTTCAAACAAAAAAAAGTTTTGATTGGCTATGAATTCTAAATTCAAATTAATTTTGTTTTAAAAATATGACATTCTTTTTACAATATAAGTCTTTTGTTTATTGATTAGCGTTGTATTTTCATTACATTTCAACATTTTTCCTCATAATGGATACTTTGAAATTTCGTGTAATTATGGAATATGAGTTCCGTCGTGGCACCAACGCGGCACAAACGACACGTAACATCAACGACGTTTACGGAGAGAACTGTACAAACGAACGTACAACCCGTTATTGTTTTGCTCGGTTCTGTTCTGGGAATTTTGACTTGAAAAATGAACCTCGTGGTCGTCCGGAAACTTTGGTCAACAATGATGAATTAAAGGCGATTGTGGAAGCTGATGAATCTCAATCTACAGCTAAGCTGGCAGCAGCTTTTGATGTTAGCATCAAAACAATATTGGTCCATTTGCGACAGATTGGCAAGATAAAAAAGCTTGATAGATGGGTGCCCCACGAACATAACGATCGCCAGCGCAACGTACGCGTCGAGACAAGTCTCGACGCGCGTCTCGACTCGCAAGGCAAGCCTTGCGCTGCTTAACAGGCACAGAAATGAAGGAATTTTGAACCGAATTGTTACGTGCAATGAAAAATGGATTCTTTTTGACAATCGAAAGCGCTCAGCAAGTTGGTTAGATCCTGGTTCGGTACCAAAGCAATGTGCAAAACGAAAAATGACCCCTAGAAAGGTGATGGTCACAGTTTGGTGGTCTAGTGCTGGTGTGATTCATCATATCTTTTTACAAAACGGCGAGAGCATTACTGCAGATGTGTACATTGAAGAACTGACCACAATGATGGCGAAACTCGCACGTCTGCAACCAGCTTTGGTCAATCGGTCGTCTCCGCTGCTACTTCACGACAACGCGCGACCCCATACTGCACAACAGACCGTCTCTAAGCTGCATGAGTTGGGTTTGGAAGCTCTCCCTCATCCGCCATACTCACCAGATCTTGCGCCTACCGACTATTACTTTTTCCAAAATTTGGACAACTTTGTAGCGGGAAAAAAATTCAATTCCCGAGAGGCAGTACAAAACGCCTTTGAAGAGTTTGTTGTCTCCCGTCCTGCTGATTTTTTCAAGAAGGGCATCCATAAACTGTCACAGCGTTGGCAAAGATGCATTGATTGCAGGGGTGATTACTTTGAATAAAAGAAATAAATAAGTTCGAAAAAAAAATACTTTAACTTTTTTCAAACAAAACGGCAATTTCATAGGTAAAGACCTATATTACGGTATAACAAGCACATTTTTATTTTAAGAGCTACGCAAAAGTTGTAAAGTTTGATATATAAAATGCTAGAACAATCTATAGACATTAGAAAGAAGAAAAAAAATACATCACTGTAAAGTTTCTTGTAGCTTCTTCTTTACAGTTGTAATCGAAGCTTCGAATCGGAGTTTTCTGTTCTGCATTGTGCCGGATTGCTTGCACCAGTAGTGAGAAAGAGAACTGCTTTTTTTTTCAAAATCATATATTGTAATGAGCTTGCTATATATTATTTGACAATAAGCACTTTGTAATTTTATATGCTTAGTGAAATAACTTAATTTTAAGCACCTAATATAATTTTGACTTGTAAAAGTGCTAAAATTAGCCTATTTGCAATAAATTCTTTGACTTTGACTTTATATATATCTATATATAACTAACCCCTCACGCCTATTACAAAAACGACATTTCACGATCTAAATATGTCACGGTGGGGGTCATGGCGTACGATTACCCTTTCAATTCACTTTTTCTGTAAAGATTTTTTTATCAAAAAAGGTTTTTTTGCCTTTTTTCTAAATTTCGCACGGTTCGTTAAGACGACCCTGGTGTCACAGTTTTTTCGTGACACATTTGAATGTAACGCTAATTTTGGTTTTCTCTGCCCTTTGACATTGACAATAACATTGTTACATCTATCTTTAGAGGGTTGTCTTGGTACCTGTCTTTATGAAGATGTCAAAAAGGGTTTTTCTTGACCTTTTGACATGGTGACAAGGGGTTATTTTTTTGTAAAATGTGTGAAATTGCGTTAGAATCCCATCTTTTTATTAATCAGTAAGGTATTGTTATGTTGGACTTATCTTTTAACAATAATTTATGACTTATTCTTGTCTAACCTTAAGATAAAGTTTTTTAGCATTAATTTTTTGATATTTTTACATGATTGTAAAAGTTAACTTTTGCGTTTCTATCACAAATAATTTTATCTAGTCAAACACTATATAAGGCATTTTATTTTTACGTATAAATTAAGCGGTAATAAAGTATTGATTTCTAACTTAGAGAGGTACGAAAAGACATTGGACGAAGTCTAATAACACCACTTGTACAAATTTTATTTCAGTAAAAATAAAGTTTGGACTAATATAAACATTTTAAAGGAAATAACCAAATCATTTCATTTTTATTTATGTAAAAGATTCGATTCATTTTGCTATCCTACTATTTATAATGTAACTGCTCTCAATCCTTACCTCGTAATGAGAATATTCTGGAGCATAATATATGACCACCTGCTGAGGCCTATAGGTGTCCTTACTCATTCAACTTTAAGAATTCAACGGTTTTTGAATTTGGCAAATTGAATTTTACGACCAACGCGATAAGATTTCGAATAAGTCGATGCTTTGCGTTATTGAATGTGTAGCCACAGGGCGTATCTGCCAAGTCAAGGAAATCACGTGAATAGTTCACAAATCCTTTTAGTGATTATCATTTCAATGACAAAAGTCATGTTATGAGGGGACGGGACAATGGAATGAACAATAATCGGTTCTGAACAAATATTTGAACAGCATCTTAGTCAATATGAATATCATATTAGCTCATGTGGAAATAATAGAAAATTCGTTCAATACAAAGACCTAGCTTTACCATAGATCC
The DNA here is from genome assembly GCA_905220475.3 of Ennomos fuscantarius. Classification (NCBI taxonomy): domain Eukaryota; kingdom Metazoa; phylum Arthropoda; class Insecta; order Lepidoptera; family Geometridae; genus Ennomos; species Ennomos fuscantarius. The sequence continues at coordinate 8,953,292 of HG992039.1, forward strand.
TCTATCAACTATATCAAAGATATATTTAACAATTTTTTTTAAATGTTTGGCACGACTATATATTTTTTGCCTGATGTTAAGTGACTGACGACAGCAGTAGCAGTGCCATTTGGAACCCCAAATTATAAAATTTCATTAGACACTGAACACCTGAGATATCGGCTCAATCTAGTAATCTTATTAATAGTCCAGTAATAAGACTACTGTAAGATTAGAAAGTTTTATATGTCATATTTATTTCACTAGATACAGGGCCTTTCAAATCGGAACACACTACCCTACCCACCTACCTTGGCGATCCCTATTAATACCTATTTTATTACATATTATATACTTGTAAACTACATCTAACAATAAACCACATCATACACACATGAGAACGCCACATAGATTGCCGTTAACAGATCCCTCGTCATAAAGGCACATAGACACTTACGTGTGTACTCCGCACCTCACATGTTCTCAGAAACGTCAGAGGAAGAGAGGCTTTTAAGAGGCCGAGAGAGTGGAGAGCGTTGTCGCGATCGGCTTCGTTGCTCACCCCGACAGTAAAAAATATGAGCATCCCCCCTTATACGTCCCCCCTGCGCGCCATCTTGAAAAACTTTGTCAATTGTAGCCGCAAATCGATCTGTGTCTACGAGCTCTACGGCGTAGCGGGCGTAGGCGTGTATCCGATGAGATGCGGTTATTTTTTCGTGACTTGGGCTTATTGGTTTTTTGTTTTATTTTGGGCTTTTTTTTTATCTTGCCTCCTCGGTGCTCATTTATGAATCGAAATGGTATAATTATGTTTGTGTTGGCAATGTTCTATAATGCTCAATACGGCCACAAATTGTTATAGTCTAATTCTTGTGTGGTTCTAATAATCTGGTTCTTTCAACATTATGGTGACAATTACTTTTAATGTAGATAACCCTTTATATATGAAAAATATCTGACAATTTTGTACTACAAACACTCTTTTCAATACAAATAACACGCGAAGTGTAATTTTTATGAAAAAAGTGATGATTGCATTGCAGTACTTTTTCGTTCGGTGCTCTATGAATCACATTTATGGTTGAAATTCTATATTATGTTAGCAAATTGCTATCCTGGTTTTTTTCTTCAAAGTAGTCTATCAGTAAGGAAATATCGCAAAATTATTTAAATTGAAGGTTAATCAAAAATGTAGCAGCCACAGTACAATTTGGCGCAAAGCCAACAGTGATTAGATAAACCGGAGTATCTGCGGATAGCGAGTCGACTTGCGGCGAGCAAACACCCTAGTACTGTTTACCGGAGGGATATTAGCGCATAAAGGAATAAGTGGAAACTTTGGCGATGTGTTTTTACAACATAAGATTTTTTACCTTCATTGTGCCTAAGTTGTGTTTTTTTTTTCATCTAGTTTAAATATACATTTTCGTTATTGTAATTGTCAGTATTTGAAAAACAAATGACGTCAAATTTATTTATGGTTATCAAAGAAAATAATCAAGAACTACTCATTGATAATTACTTAATTACGAGATAATTTGATTTATATAATCACAATGAAGAGCTTTGCAAAAAAATTAAGTTTCCTTATTCATGTTTATAGTAAAGTCTTAAAAGCAAATAACAATATAATAACTCCGAACAATCACATACATAGATCCAGACCCTAACTAGGTTTTTCTATATCTAGGGATCCAGAAACCACGATGACTATGGGCTGGCCAGCACAGAAGCTGCCTAATGTAAATTAACTCTCATTTATATAGCTAATAAACATTACACAATAATAATATGTACGCATAATACGTGTCATTATGAGTTACCAACATATTTAAAGTCTCATAATGAAAAATCATAGTACTAGAACACGGTTAAAATTTATAACAGGATAACAATATTGTAACCAATATACAATCAATTAATTATTAAAAATTATTATAGACTAATAGTAATCCAATATTATGTTCAAACACGGATACATTTAGCTCTAATAATAATTTGTTATTTTTGTAATATTATAACTATAATTGAGGAAGGTGTATCTGGTGTAGAACTCAATGAAATGTTTCATAATTTTATTTAATTCCATATCTAATTATTGAATATGTGTAGTATGTAAGTAGACCAGTAAAATCAATTGAAATTATAACGTGTATGTGATAATTATACAACAATTTTCGTAATAATGTTGCATCAATAATGTAATAAATAATGTAATAAACATTATCAAATGTTGTGAGACTTAATTAACGAACAACAATTTATTAATAATAACAATATCGGTGAATATTTCACATAACGCTATTTAGCCCCAAACTAAGCAAAGACTTGTACTATGGGAACCAGATAGTTTATGGAATATTAATACAATTTTTATTTGTAAATAGATACTTGTAATACAATATTACACGAACTCATTAGTTAAATTTCATATTTATTATGAATGATCATATCGATGATGAGTGAACCAGTTGTGTTCCGCTAATTTCTACATCAAAATTTGTCTGAATTTAATTTTATTGAAAATACATACATCAAAATACCCAACAGCCACTTTTTGCCCCTAAACCCGAGGCAGGCAATGTACACAAATCCTGTTGTACCGGTACTTGAAATTAATTTCGAATAGCCCCGGGCTATGTGCGGCGAAGAGAAGGTACAGTCCGCATCACCAACCAGTGAATACACTTCTTGTTACCGATATTGGTCGTTTTTTGTCATTTAAATTCATCTAAAATTAAAGCTACGTAGTTATAATTTAACTGGCTTATGATACACTGGTTTTTACATGAAAAAACATCAGCATAACCAACAAAATATTGCTTAGCCGATAAGGCTCTTTGCATGAAATCATTCCGTTATCAAATACATTATAAATATAACACTCACGTGATCTCTGACCAGATTGCTAGTCTTTGATTTCATCATCATCGTGATCAACAGCTTATGCTTGTCTAATCTAGTCTACGTAACTTATTGGCTACTGTCAAAAAAAAGAATATTGTTATAGATGAAACCAAAAACATATAAAAATATCTAACTCTTGAGTTTACTTTAAAAATCTACCTAAATAAGAATTTTTACATTAAATTTTTAGTAAAAGGGAACTTAATCAAACAAACCACTACTAGTAGGCAACGTGCCCAATATGCTGGCAGCATTGCCACGTTGAATGGCAATGCTCAATCTTTGGCCGAAGTAGAGGCCAGCATTTTGGTCACGTGTGGCTTCGACCACGAAAAATAAAAGAAAAAGAAAGGTCTTTAGAATGTTTTAATTAGATGGGAAATGATTATCAAAAATTATTCTCCATCGAAAAAAAAACAGAGTAACACAAATTGACCAAGATAACTCTGATAAGGTGAACGACGAAAACCTTGTTTTGAATCAAGTAGGTATTTAGACGAACTGCTTGCGTGCCGTAAATGAAAAGCCTCATTCTTTTATTCATTCATTTCATCATCATCATTCTCTTCATATATTTTTCATTTGTTTTATAGTTAAAAATATCAGTGCAGACTGTATCACCCCACGAAAGACACGTGTGGTTGCAGTGGCGGCAGAGTAAATAGCTCAAGGGCAGTGCGCGTTTGGATTGAATAAGTCAATTATCTCGGCATGGGAGCATATTGTTTGACATAGTGTTGCGATTAGGTGGGTGCAATGCTATCGATGTTGAGTGGCTAGAATTTTTATCTGATAAGATTAAATTAGGTAAAATAGTGGAAGTAACGCTAACACAATAATAATAATAACGCCCAACGATCGCATACATAGATCCTGGTAACCTAACTAGGATTCCCTGTATCCCAGGAACTATGAGGACCATGGTTCCACAACACCGAGACTCAGAACAAGTATGTATTTGCGCTTTATTCTGTGCACAAATAATTTTCTTTCCGCGGGAATCGAACCCGCCACCTCTGGGTTATGAGCCGACCTGCTCAACCACCATACCACAGAGGCTGTCAAAATTACTATTATAAAAGTCAATTCTATTACGACTATCTATTGGCCAGCTCTATCTTCAGCTGACTGTCCAGTACAAATGCTACAATTATCAATGGTATTTGGCCAGCCGTAAGAGCCAGTTAAGGGAATAACTAGAGAATGGCAGCAGTATTCTCTTCTTTACATTTATATCTTCTGCGATCACCAAGCCGCCCACCAAGCGAGGTGATTATGGCAAAAAAAACCCAGAATGATAAGTGTCGAAGCATCCAAAGTGGCTTTTTCTGGAGGAGGTCACAGATGGAGGATGATGGGTGACACAATACTTACATTCTAGCAGCATTATCATAATGTCAATTTGATTTATCAAAACAAGTACCTACTATTAGTTACTTATATTTATCGTTTTTCAAAGTCAGATATACAAAATGATAAGTATTTTGTTCGTTATCTCATTTTTGTCTACTGTTGAGACAGAAGAAAATTATTCACTAAAATAGAGTGCATGTACGAGTATATCTAAGACAGCGCGTTAAAGTTTGATAAAGATTGTCAGTAAAATAAACACTATATATTATCTCATGTATATATCAATGATTTTAGGTATATTATATGTATTTTATTATTATTTATTTTTATATACTATTAGAGTACTGTGTTGCATTATTTATTATATGGCTGTTTTTATTTATATACTATATTATTTAATTATAAGTATATACTATCTATTTGCACTGCCGTTGTCCATCCAAAAGTTGACTGGAAGAAATCGCTTTTAGCGATAAGACCGCCCATTGTAACTATCTTATTATGTAATTTTCATTACTACGTGTTTATTTTTGGTGTCAATAAAGCATTTTGTATTGTATTTTGTTGGTTTAAAATTCTTCTTCAAGTCTTCGTCTTCTTTACTTTTAAAATTACTTAAAAATAATAGAAATAATTTCTTATTGTTAGTTTACTATAGCTTTTTGGGGTAAATTTTTTTGATTAACTAATAATGATGTAAAAGACATTTTATTTAACTCAAAGTGTCTCGTTACGACACTTGTTTACATCTTGCTATTTAAACGGATTATGGAGGCCGCTTGAGGCGTTCTGAGCTGAAGCTTTAGCAAATAAGCAGCTCCAAATAAAGTGTTCACATAAATCTTACAAGTTTTTTTATTGCAAATGGACGCTCCTACTTTTAAATACTTATATATTTTCACACACAATTAAAGGACAGATGTACGATTAGACTTAAATGGGAATAATATCTGTTTCCCTCCGATGCCGCTTTCGAACGATAAAAGGGGACTAAAACAAAAAGAACAAAAAACGTGGAACAATGGACACAGTTATTGTGAGAGGTTCACGCCCATTATGTTCGAACATGGGAAGAGCGGGAATTTCTGTAATTGAAGCGAATTTATATAATCACTAGAGTTTGTATTTCGTTAATTTATCCTCTTTGACCGAATGTGGGAAAAGTTATCTGGCTATAAATAGGTTAATAGAATATGTATAGGTACTCGTACCTACAGAGATTACACTAAAGATGCTTTCGTTAAAAATCTGGAAAAAAAACACATACTTTTCTTGAAGCTATTTTACAAAAAAAAACCCTTATATTACGTAATAATAAATTTCTCAGTAACCAATAGTTTGCATTTTATTACTTCCTAAATTCATTAATTCAAAAGAAATTTTAAATCGATTTAAATATTATTATATTGATACACAGACATCAACTAACTATTTACCAGTGATTAACGAATATGTTATAAGAGATTTATTACATAACCAACAAATTACATAATAATTATGGTAAAACTTAAAAGGCATAAAGCAAATTTTTAGAAGGGTGTGTGGTAACTTTTATTTTATTATTACATTATTACTATTTTCAATATACAACAAGCATACAAAATACAACATCATTGTACTTACGGTTATGTAAGAGGAAACTATTATGCACACAAATGTTCTGCTCATTTTTATCTTCCGAACATTAGTTCGGTCCGTCGACCGATTATTTCAAATATTCACTGCGTGAAAATTAAAACGCGCCTACTTTTATAAGCATGTTTTATAATAAAAAATAATCTTTTATTACTTACACCAATATAATCAAATCGTTGATAGTAATCATCGCACAATTTGATCCTTTTATCACGTAATCAAATAAACATTAAATAATGGAGCGTAGATAAGATAAACTTTATTAGTTCTTCGGAATCTATAGTTGAGGATCAAAATTGTATTACGTGTGAATAAGGGTAGGGTCTTAAGACCGTGTTACAGAACGACGCTCAATCGTGAATCGATACTCAAGCCGAGATTTCATGTAAAAAATGATCACTAGGCCCGTACTACAGAACGATAATCAGTCGTGAATCGGTACTTAAGCCGAGATCCCATGAACAAAATGATCACTAGGCTCGTACTACAGAACGATGCTCAGTCGTGAATCGGTACTCAAGCCGAGATTCTGTGGACAAAATAATCACTAGGCTCGTACTACAGAACGATGCTCAGTCGTGAATCAGTACTCAAGCCGAGATTCTGTGGACAAAATAATCACTAGGCTCGTACTACAGAACGATGCTCAGTCGTGAATCGGTACTCAAGCCGAGATTCTGTGGACAAAATAATCACTAGGCTCGTACTACAGAACGATGCTCAGTCGTGAATCGGTACTCAAGCCGAGATTCTGTGGACAAAATAATCACTAGGCTCGTACTACAGAACGATGCTCAGTCGTGAATCGGTACTCAAGCCGAGATTCTGTGGACAAAATGATCACTAGGCTCGTACTACAGAACGATGCTCAGTCGTGAATCGGTACTCAAGCCGAGATTCTGTGGACAAAATGATCACTAGGCTCGTACTACAGAACGATGCTCAGTCGTGAATCGGTACTCAAGCCGAGATTCTGTGGACAAAATGATCACTAGGCTCGTACTACAGAACGACGCTCAGTCGTGAATCGGTACTTAAGCCCAGAGTCCATGAATAAAATTATCACTAAGCCCGTATTACAGAACGACGCTCAGTCGTGAATCGGTACTTAAACCGAGATTCCATGAACACAATGATCACTAGGCTGGTACTACAGAACGACGCTCAGTCGTGAATCGGAACTTAAGCCAAGACTCTATGAACAAAATTATCACTAGGCCCGTACTACAGAACGACGCTCAGTCGTAAATCGGTACTCAAACCGAGATTCGATTTACAAAACGATGACTAGGCCCACATTACAGAACGACGCTCAGTTGTGACAAGCTGAGCTTCTATTCACAAAATGATCACTTTTCAACTGTCTTTTTGACTGACAATTGAGCATAGTTCTGTAATACGGGCCTGAAAGATGAGAAGAACATAATGAAAAAACAGCGTTCAATGGAGTTTTGGCGGGAAAACGAAAAAGATCGCGTCGCCGCATTGTATTATTTTCCAAAACTTGTGTTATTTTCAGTGTTAGTGCATAAAATTGGTGGCCTTTTATTCGTTAAGTGCTGGATTACAGGCGTGAGTGTGGGAAAGTGATATAATGATGGTTAAACGTTTCTTTTCGTATTGTTTCCAAAACTCCATAGAAGCTTCAAGTAAAGTTGCCACCACTTTACTAGGAGTATGACTTTGACTAGACTATGACTTGACTATGACTTGACTTGATGACTTCGACTGTGACTTGACACATATTTGCGTGAATTATCATTAACTTGATGAATTATCAATTACTTGACACTGGCTAAATACACAAAAGTGTGAGTCAAACCGTAAAAAAAAACAGCGTCCACAAAATTCACAGGAATGATATTATATACATAAATGCTAAGCCAGCGTGGTACATTACTGGCCAGGCTCATATTACTCTATCTCTTTCTTTCTCTCTGAGAAAAAACATGAGTCCTAATAATGGCTACGTATGCGCTTTTTAGCGATAACACCGCCTGTTGTTACCTACTTATAAGTTTTCCTGTTGTGGATTTCGTTATTTTGGTGTCAATAAAGAGTTTATCTATCTATTGATGCTAATGACATGGAACAAGTGATGGTATCATGATGCTGATATAGGTGATATGATAAGATAAATAAAAAAAGATAGAAAAAACTATTATCCACAAAAAAAAACTTGATGTTATACATACAATAATAAATTTAAATAAATAATATTTCCATAGCTTACATTCTAAATCCAAAGTAATGGCATAACATTTATTGCAGTATAATAACTCAATTACCTACGGGCCCCAAACTAGGCATAGCCTGTATCTTGGGAGCCCCTAAGTACAAACATTGCCAGAACTATTTGATGCATTAATGATTGATGATTTGTATATAACTGGATAGTTACACATGTTGACGGTTTGACTATATAAGCTTGGAATACATAAATTCACTATAGTAAAGAAATGGATACACAGAGACAAAATTAATAATTATTGAGAGAAATATTGATTAAAAAGTAACTCTTAGGAGCTAGTAAAGTTGACGCAATTGTTCTTTAATTGAAATTGTAGTTGCCCAGAACCGAAAAAATCTACAGAAATAGAGAATCTGAAGCCCTCACGGTTACGGTCAAATATAACTATCAGACAATTTCTTTAGACTATTGTATACATACATAAAGTTGTACTAAGTTGTTTCATTTAGTGTTTTGAGTTGAACTTATACTCACATTATATCTTAGTTCTGCTGAATGAATACCAATTAGATCCAATTCCGTCCCTCGTTACAAATCCATCTTAGACTAATGGTGACTTTATTATGCTTTAACTGCTTTATATTTGTAAATTCTATTCCTTACGACTAAATTCTGCTATAAATAAATACGCTTAATTTTATTTTATTTTTCTATAAACCATGTGGTTGTAAAACTGCTATTTAAATACGAATTTATCCATCAATTTTCTCCGTATCAGCGTCTAGGGTTGTCAAAACGTTCGCTCTCCCCCACAATTGACAAAATAGCTCCGACGCACCCGCCAAAACGATAGGAAAAACCATAAAAGGCGAAACACCACTCAACGGCTCTCGACCTAAACGCTTTAACTATGTCCCAACCCCATGTACTCCAGGATTGCTCACTCTACTTGTCTCCAAAAACCCATGAATATTTTATAGGATTTTACGCCCAAATACCAGGGGAGAGGAGTTAGCTTTGCGTGAGGTCGTCGAGATAATGATGGCACTTCAGCCGATGGTTTTGGTATAGCTCCTAATTGGTGCTGGCTCTCAGTAAAACTGTTGCACGTGCTACCCCTATGTACTCAGTATAATGTCTAGGTATCAATTGATCTTGAATGTGCATTTTACAGGGGATCATTATATAACCACTTCTATATACAAAAACATTAAAATTCTCTCGTTTACATAATACACACGGTTCAACCGATTTGTTAACATTATCTTAGCAAGTAATTTCTATAGTTTACGTACGCACAAGAGCTTGCAGACAACGACTACATATTTTAATTAGGTACCGAGACGAATGGCGTCTCGATATTCGCTAGCGCCGAAGCAATCGTAAACCGCGCAAAATGAGCGAAACGAGCAAAAGGAGCGAGCGGAGGCGCTTATTAGTGGACAGAAGTCGGTTTATCGCTCTCGAGCGTGCCTCGTATCGCATTCCGATTGCAAAACCGCGACTTTACGAGCAACCTTTAATGACATAAGGTAACGATCGGGAAGAGAATCGAATCACGACCCATTTTACTATCGCGATTATGGTCAAGAATATTACTGCTATGCCGACAGTTTCTGTTACAGTTGCTGAGTGAGATTATGCAAATAGCAAATATTATAATACTAGTTTCTGCCCGCGGCTTCGCCCACATGGCCTATAGGAAACGAAGCAGATTTTTTAAAATAGATATTTCAACCACCCAATTCACCCTCTTGTGGTATTTCGAAAAACTCTTTCTTAATGGATACCCGTACTTTACAAATTACACCCTCCAAATTTCAAATTTCAAGGGCCAGCAGTTAGGCTGTGCGTTGATATTAAGTCAGTCAGTGAGAACTTTGAATTTTATATGTATAGATAATGTAAGCTCAACTGAAGTAGATTCCAAATATATAACCACAACAACCACATATAACTTGTACAGATAAATTTATTAATATTCTTCGATAGCTTAGTCTTATTCCTTTCGCTGACAAAATCCAAGTGAGTGCAGGCCGCCAGCCTGCCCGTCCGCCATGTTTTCCCTACCACCATTATTGGTGGTGGACACGGTTTATCAGTTGGTCGATGGTACTATGCCAGCGCCCCCTACACCTCCTACTATAATTTATTAATCAATATTAATCTTAATATATGAATCATGTATATTTAAATAAATCAAAAATACAAACTAACTACATAAATATATCTAAAACAAATGGCGACAACAATAAAGCATATATTTACTGACCGAAACATTTAGTGTGGGGCTGAAATGAGCAATTAGTTTTACCAAGTTTGTAGCTGCATAAATCATGAGATTTGTCAATTGATAAATGTTTTATACTAATGGATAAGCAAGAATTTTCTCTTATCTATATATGAAAATGATAAAAATAATCTCTGGTGGTAGCAATTCAAATAAATCATTAACGTAAGTCGTTATAACGAAAATATAAGAGATAACGTTTTTATTATAACGGCGTTATTTAGACCGTTTTATTTAGAGACAAGTATAACAAATCGTAAGTCAAGTATGGAAAGCATATTTTTGACTAAATATCAATTCATTAAACTTTACTTATTTTGGGCTAGATGTCGCTGTCTCTAATGTCAACGAAAATCTATTTATTTCGATTATTTTAGACTTATTACAATATTATCTCAGTACCATTTTAATTCACTATAAGCCACAACAATGTTTGTTTTTTAATCATGTTTCCACAATGTAACTTTTCTTGAATGATTTTGATTTCTTCCAAAATATTCAATTGATACAAATAAGTAGGTAACAAATTCTCTTATCTTCACATAAGCCAATTTATCACTACGTAATTCGTTATATACAGATATACGTAGATATAAGGCGTACGTGATTAATTTATCTTTACTTTGTACACTTAAAAAACTACGTACTTCGACAGTATATGCTGCATGAGTAGCGTATACCTCTTTGGAGCCTCTTCGTTACGTACTTTTATCATTTGCGGGCAGACAGATATTTCACAGCCCTATACTGTACCGCCACGTGACCTATAGTGCAAAGTTCTCATTAGCAACAGGAAAACGTCCTCTGCTGAACATCATCATCAGCCTATAATATTAGTCCATTGCTGTACATAGGCTTCTCCAATAAAACACCGCTTTGGATGCTTACCATAGAGGTTTTCACAATGCTAGGTAGGCGACTTCGTGATCGCCGAAAAGTTTTGACAGCTTCTATGGTGTGGTGGTTGAGCAGAGAGCATATCTAGGAGGCTGCGGTTCAATTCCCGCGTCAGGACAAGTATTTGTGCACAAGAAAAAAAGCGTAAATACTTTTCTGAGTCTGGGTGTTGTGGGACCATGGTCCTCGTAGTTCCTGAGTCCCTTAGATGTCTAGCCTTCCTAGGGTCCAGTTGCTCGCTGGGCGTTAATATAATAATAATAATTTTTTTCTCTGTTATAATATCTTCATCATCATCATCATCATAAAAGTAGGCTGATGCCTACAACAGTCCACTGCTGGACATAGGCCTCTCCCAAAGCACGCCACTGTATAATATCTTACAACTCTTTTATTTATCTGATCCTTTATTATTAAAAATCATACATAAAATCATAATAAGAAAGATGAGCAATACTGATAGCAATTAAAACCATAACAGATATGATACTAATTACCATTAGTATCGATACGATCTGCTATCTCTATTGAAGCTACAAGTTCATCATAACAAAGTGTTTTTATATTAAATTTGTTTACACCACCGACCTCTGAGATAGAGGATAATTCTCTCCATTCAAAAGTTGACTGGAAGAGGTCGCTTTTAGAGACAAGTCCACATATTGTGTATATGCTCTAAGTTTTATCTGTATTTATTTTTATATTTGATATACAATAAAGAATTTTTGTATTTGTATTTATAGTTCATTGATTTCGATAATAATAAATAAATGTAACATGCTTTATAAATAGAACAAACTTTTATTTGAAAACAATTGCTGTTTGCAACAATATTAGTGAGCTGGTCACGTTTTAAACATATATATAATCATATTATAAATTAATGGTCAATATATATATATTGACCTTTAACTTAACGAACAGGGTGGGCATCCAGCTATCAAAAGTGAGAAGCAACGAGCTCAAAGCCGAAGAGTGAATAAGAGTGGACGCTATGGAAAGTTCGAGACTGTTCTAGCTTACTTACTGGAGTACGTATACCTCTTTAAAAGATACCTGAGTCTGAAGGACTAGACTGTTTCGAAGATCTCAGTGCAGCAATAGAATTGCCGAGTACGCCCAAAACATATCTCACGAAGACGATGCTCTGAAGTGAGGAGACTAATTACCCCATCAATACAGTAGGTAATAAAATAGTAGGGCGTTTGCTTGTCATTTATGAAAAAAGAACTCATGTGACATGGGCAGAGTTTCAATTTTTTACTTTAAAAACGAAACTATTACAAAATAATACCCCTAGTAGCTGTACTATTATCTAACTCAATATTTCAAGAACACAAAACTTCAAACGATTGTCACACGTGCAACTAAATATTGGGTTAGTGAAATAGTCATACGATAAGGAACAAAGCAAAAATAATAAAAGTGGTGTATAGATTCTGTAGTAGTATGTAGAAATGAAACGAAACTTTTCCGTGTAATTTTGTAAAATAATGTCCTTGCTATTTTTGTGTGTCTGACGCAATGGCGCTTTTACTTATTCTGCTAGGCAAAATTCACTGTCACAATCATCAGTGCAAACATTGCCTGTTTGTCCATAGTAATAGAGACTTCCGCGTCAGAAACGACGCCCTTGTACTAATAATAATAAAAACCGCCTTTCTTACCAAACACACGAAATTAATCTCAGAGCACGTGATTTAAATAATATCACAATTCTAATGTCACAAATGCACGAAACTAAAACTGTAAATAATTTAGACTCACCATAAAATGGCGGCCAATCCTTAGTTCAACATAGCACAGATACCGTCCTTTTGAATCAAATAAAACTTTTGGAATTGAATCACTGATAATTTTTGTAAAAGAACCAAACGACAGACGCGAACGCCTTTCGGGTCGCGATCCTGTACTCATCACTGAAAAAGAAACCTTGCCACATTCACGTATCTACCAGATAACAATAGATTAGACAAATACAATCGTTTTTGATAAACATAATCGCTGCCGACTTAATCGTTATCGATGGCAAGAGTATTTGTTACGAATGCTCATACTTCCACGACTGGCGTCGTGTCGTTGGCGATGACATGCCAAAATGTAAGAGATAAGTTATTTATTACATTAAACATAAATATTTTATAATCATTAATACGAAACTAAACTAGACCTCAAAAACTACACCTAAGAACTTAAAATAAAAAAAATAAAAAATAAAACTAAAAATTTTAAAATAAGCCTTTGGTGGAAGGGAATGTGCCCAGAATGCTGGCAGCATTACCACGTTGAATGGAAATGCTTATTTTTTGTGCAAAATAAAATCCAGCATTCTGGTCACCTGATGCTTCCACCAAACGTTTGGCCAAGTCCCTATATGTTTCCATGGCAGCCGGCCCCCACGGACCCATTGTCTCCACCCCAAACGGCACAAACATGTAGGCCCTAGAGATAAGTAAGCATAACCAGCAGATAAGACCACGTAATATTTTTACTTCAACCTGTAAATTCATTCAGATGAGTTAGAAAACGTCCATGACTGAACACAGGCCTCTTTCATTAAAGGGTAACTTTCAACGGGTACCATAAAATGGAGTTTTCCTATTCTAACGCCAGAGAAGTTTTAGAGTTCCGAGTAACACGACACTGTTACGGGCGACCGTGTCACATACCATGTCAACTACCTTGTCACATCATTAATCAATATTTTTTTTAAACCGAGGTAGGAGGCAAGTAGCCACTCAAAATGACGCTCTATGGGGCAGCCTATGTTCAGCAGTCAAGGTCACTGTATAAATTAAAAAGTGTTAATATTTTTCTTAGTTCTATCTTCATTTAGTAAATACTATTGAAGATTTAAGACTGTCTAATTCTTTTAGGATTTATTGTGTCCTATACTATTTATTATTTCAAAATACCTCTATTGTCGTGTCCAAATAGTCGTAAGTCGTAAGTAGTAAGTACTAACGAGTCATGAGTACTGTTGTACTTTTACAATAATAATTATGTTAGCGAAACATTATTGTTTTCTACCTTGTAAGTAATGGTTACAGGTAATATCGAGAATCATTGTTTTATGTACCTATTTTAAGTAAGGTATCTAGAACTTAATTAGACATAATTGTGGAGTACAATTATTAATTTTTCATTAAATTCCAAACATCTGGTTCCTCAACAAAAATGTGGTGACATTTTTATTGAAATATTTGAAGATGATTGATCTAGATATATAACCCTAAACAACATCACTATGAATAGTTATTCAGTCTAAGGTTTATACATACGCAAGATTTCTTCATTGGTGCCCTCTCCATTTTCTGCAGAACCTGAAATAAAAATCATTTTTAAGTACATCAATCATCAACAAGATAAGATAATTTTCATTCACATAATAAACAGATATGTTAAAAACATTTTTTTTTAATTATTCAAGCCAAAATTGATGAAATTTTGAATGCAGATAGCTTATACGCTAGATTAACACAGCATATTTTTTTATCTGCGGTTGAAACCGCGGGGCACAACTAGTATGATAGTATGATTATAAAAATACATATCTCTAATGACGCTAACAAAACGCCTTTTAGTTTAAAAGGAAACGGTATCATTCGATTACGAGTTATTGATTAATAAGGAACGATATTGATTAATTAATTACTTGTTTATCTGATAGAGTTTCGAGTTTTGTTGGACACCTGATTATAAAAAATACTATTTTTTTTTAGTTTTATTTTTACCGGACATACCAACATAATAAAACAATTGAAGGTTTGAGAATAAAAAGGGTTTAACTGTCAAATTGGTAGTTTCGAGAAAAATGACTTTAAACTTCAACGTCTTCATTTTTATGTAGAGTGCTTATAAGGTAATAGAAAAGGTTTATGTAAGTTTCAGTTGCTTAAAAATGTTTTAATTCTATTTTAAAATACTAAATATAGTACTAATTCATACAATTACTGTAAAAATATAATATAATAACGTTTTTGTGCTAAGCAAACTGTATTCCTGTGACAGATAAACTGTTTTTAGACTCAAAATCTCGAGATTTAAGCCTCATTTCGGTATGTTGAGAATGCATTATTGTAGATAATTTCACGCTGAATCCAACGATACCCATAAGTCATTTTGTGAAAAAAATCAGTTAAACCCTTTTTGTTCTCAACCCTTCAATTGAGATCAACGAAACCAACTTCTACTTGCAAGGCAAATGCATTCAGCAGCTTACTCCCCAAGTCAAGCGAATGTGTAAAGAAGTTTTACTTCAATAATACTATATGATGGGGGTGATCACAGAATTTGATTGCAATTTCCATTGCAGTATTAATTTGATTGCAATGCAACAGTATTAATTTGATTGCAATGCAACAGTACTTCTTTCATTCCTAATTTGATAATTTCAATAGTAACTTTGCACATAAACTGCGTATTAAAAGTTTTAATTGAAGGGGTGAGAACAAAAAGGGTTTAACTGATTTTCTTCACAAAATGACTTATGGGTATCGTTGGATTCAGCGTGAAATTATCTTCAGTAATACATTCTCAAAATACCGAAATGAGGCTTACATCTCGAGATTTTGAGTCTAAAAACGGTTTATCTGTCACAGGAATACAGTTCGCTTATCATATAAACATTATTATATTTATTTTATTATATTATATTTTTACAGTAATTGTATGAATTAGTACTATATTTAGTATTTAAAATAGAATTAAAACATTTTCAAGCAACTGAAACTTACATAAACCTTTTCTATTACCTTATAAGCACTCTACATTAAAATGACGCCGTTGACGTTTAAAGTCAATTTTCTCGAAACTGTCAATTTGTCAGTTAAACCCTTTTTATTTTCAACCCTTCAATTGAATTGTTTATTAATGTTGCCGTAATAATAATCTTATCGAATCGTCCAAGGGTCTCCAATGTTGTGAATTTATCAAAGTAATGTGTAAATTAAATAATGTTTTAAAAATCACTTATTTATGTAGTGAAAACAGCACCGATATTGAGATAAATAAATAAATAGTTGAATATATGGATAATTGGATATAATAAATAATAATTTGTGGACATTCAGAATCTCAAACTAAGCCAAGTTTGAAATATGGAAACCAAATAACTGATACAATATACGGGTACTTTTTGTTTGTAAATAAATACATAGAATACAGCCTCTAGAGGCAGCCTCTGTGATGTGGTGGTTGAGCAGGTTGTCTCATAGCCCGGAGGTGGCGGGTTCGATTCCCGCGACAGGACGAAAATGTCTCCGATCACAACCGGTTACGAAAAAACTACGAAGTCTTCCATCGGAACTGGTTTAGTACAAGGACGAAAACGTCTTCACTCACAACCGGTTACGAAAAAATTACGAAGTCTTCCGTCACAATTGGTTACAAAAATATTATTATTAAGTCTTCCACCAGAACTGGTTTCGTACAAAAAAGTAAAAGTTTCGATCACAACTGGTTAAAAAATATTATTAAGTCTTCCATCGGGACTGGTTCCATACAAGGACGACAAAGTCTTCGATCACAACTGTTTACCAATAAAGTTACGAAATCTTCCATCGGTTTCCACTGGTTTCGTACAAGGACAAAATGTTCTCGATCACAACCGGCTACGAAAAAAATCACGAAGTCTTCCATCACAACTGGTTACGAAAAAATTACGAAGAAGTCTTCGTTCACAACTTGTTACGATAAAATTAAAAAGTCTTCCATTGGAACTGATTTCGTACAAGGACGAAAAAATCTTCGAACACAGCTGGTTATGATACACCGGTGTTAATTATTATTATCTATCTTTGGAAATGCACGGCCTCAATTATTAGTTTTTCAGCAGTTATCCCTGTAAAATAGGCATGAAATTTGTAGCATTTACCGTGACAAATATTACCATCTTAATTTGTTCGGGTTATATGGCAGCTAAATATGGCTGCCAACTTCACACTTCGGTTTATGATACAACTGCGAACTCTTCGATCGCTGCTGGCTACAAAACTCCGTTACTCAAAACCTCATACAAGTTATCAAATCAAAAGTAGTAAACTAGATCATAATTACACAGCTCTTATATCACCGGCATGTGTAGCGACCCTCTATCAAATCACAACATCTTGTCACTAAAGAAATATAGTACAGTTACTCGCACACCTTTCCAACTACTTACAGAAAATAATGCGAACGGCACGCGACAGGACACCGGAACAAAGACGTTGCACTACAAACCATCATTATGAAGAAAAATAAGTTTTTTAATTCAAAGTACGTTTACAGCCAGCTGCCTCCTACTTCCTCCGCATACAAAACTGTGTAATACAAGATGCGGCATTGTACAGCGGTCTATTTTAGGGCACTTTCATTATGGCACTCGAATTTGGCGCGTGTTCTTATCTGGTTTGTTTGTGTGTGTTGTGCAGGCGGCCTGATACACATATCTGATAACGAATAAGATATGTTTTACGCGTCGATTAATTTTGCGATCGACTTATGGAACATTCTGTATAAATACTACTACCAGATATCTACTGCTCTACTCTACTAGGTGGTAGGACTTTTCTGCAAAGTTCGTCTAGGTAGGTACCACTGCTTTGCCAATTCTGCTGCCAAGCTGCTGCTGCTTGTGCACTACTGTGTTCCGGTTTGATGGGCATTGTAGCTAGTGAAATTACTCGGCAATTGAGACTTTGTGATCTGATCTCGCAGTGGAGTAATCTATATTACCAGACTGTGCTGATGTCTCAGGATGATGTGCGTATTGCAGTGTCGCGTGAAACTTTATGTCTTAGAATTCCAACTGACACTGTTCTGTTATAGTCGGCCGTATCGTTTAACATCAGGTAAACAACTAGCGTTACATCATTCATTTATATATGAAAAATATCTACTCCTCTTTCGTGTAGTGCACTCCTGAAGAAAAGAATTAAATGTGGTTAAAAGTTCACCTTACAGTGATACTGAAACGCAGTTTCCAATCACATTTTGTTTGGAATGTTTTTATAAAATACTAGTTGCGCCCCACGGTTTCACCCGCGGATAAAAAGTATTTTAATTATTTGCTCATTCCACAGAACGATTTCACTTTTACGGGATAAAATGTAGCCTATATGTTAATCCAGTGTATAAGCTATCTTGGTACCGAATTTCATCCCAATCCTTTCAGCCGTTTGAGCGTGAAGGAGTAACAAACATACACACATACATACATACATACAAAGACACATACAAATTCGCCTTTATAATATTAGTGTGATTGGATGAAAAGAGGTTACATTAAAATTTTAGCTGAAAGCCATAAAAAAAAGAATAAACCGCCTTGATGTTAAATGGCCGTCTGCACCTAAAGTTGACAGCCCCTAAGCTTGAACTTATCCTTCAATGACATACTAACTTCAACGCATATGGGTGTGTCCTAAAGAGCTTAGAGCAAATTAAAGAGCTGTCAAAGTTAAGTTCACGCGGGCAGTAGTCTTTATAAATGATGTTGTCTTATACAAAAGGCTTGAAGTCCATATCATAAATCCTCACTTTATTTTTAATAATAACATCAGATATACCGAATATATAATTCTAATATTTTTGTATAAGCTCTTCATAGGATGATTAGCAAAAATTAATCTATTAAATTTAATGTAGCTTATCAAATATTATCCACATAGATTCCAATTAAGTACCCTGAAATCAGTGTTGCCATGCAAATCATTTTTCGGTTTTTGCCACCCTATAAGTTCCATGACCGACCAGACATGACCTTAGCACAGTGGTACAAAGCGCAATGCAAGCGGCGCGTGCGCAACACCGGTAGCGGCACAATGCAGCGGAAGACGCCGCCCCCGGCAGATGGCGCTACCATCTTGAACTGGTTTCTAATGAATATTATTGACCTCAGACATACCCGAAGCTATTATTCGCTTCTATTATTATGAGT
Source organism: Ennomos fuscantarius (assembly GCA_905220475.3). NCBI lineage: Eukaryota > Metazoa > Arthropoda > Insecta > Lepidoptera > Geometridae > Ennomos > Ennomos fuscantarius. The sequence continues at coordinate 8,972,468 of HG992039.1, forward strand.
AGTCTTTGATTGATATGCCACGTGTCTTACTTTTGAATATGCAAGATTTGGGTGATATAATTAATGATAGCGCGTTTACCGGAAGTTGAATACCTATGGCTCGTCGAAAATATGCATTTTTTATTGAATATTGGCGTAGATTGATACTATAGATTTTAAGAGTGAAAACTTGAAAATTGAGGGACGGCCTCTATGGTGTGGTGGTTGAACAGGTCGGCTTATAACCTGGAGGCAGTTGGTTCAATACCCGTGGCAGGACAAGTATTTGTGAACAGGAAGGTAGAATACTTTATTGTATAACAAAATGTATGTATGTATTGTTGTATGTGTTTTACTAGGTGGTAGAATCTTTGTTGCAAAGTTCGTCTAGGTAGGTACCACTGCTTTGCCAGTTATTCTGCCGCCAAGCAGTAGTGTGCAAGCACTACTGTGTTCCGGTTTGAAGGGCACTGTAGCTAGTGAATTACTGGGCAATTGAGACTTTATGATCTGATCTCACAGTTTAGTAATCTTATTACTAGATTGTGCTGATGTCTCTGGATGACGTGCGCAGTGCAGTGTCACGCGAAACTCTATACTTTAGAGTTCCGAGTGACACTGCAACTGATATGGGCAGCCGTGTCGTTTAACATCAGGCGAACGGCTAGCTCGTCACGTCATTCTTTAACATAAAAAAAGCCTCCTATGTGGACTGAACAGCAGCTTCTTATAGTGGCGCTCTGGAGGATAGGCTTATGTCCAGAGTAGACGTCTACAAGCTTATGATAAATAAATAAATATGTGTGGACATTTCACACAACGCCATCTAGTCCCAAACAAAGCAAAGCTTGTACTATGGAAACCAGATACCTAATACAATACTTTTTGTTTGTAAATATATACATAGAATACAATATAACACCCAGACACAGAACAAACACCTACGTTCATCACACAAATGTTTGTCCTGGGTGGGAATCGAACCCACCACCACAGTTCAGAAGGCAGAGCTTACTACCAACTGAGCTATCAGGCCAGTGATGATGAAGTATTGTTGAAGTAAAAATTATTTACGCACGCTTGACTTGGGGAGTAAGCTGGTGAATGCGAGGCGAACGGAAGTTAAAATTGTTTCACGTTGATCTCTATTATCAACATAACAAAGTAAAAAAATTGTATTTTATGTTGGCATGTCCAGTTAAATGACAATTTAAAATTGTCAAGATGGCGCAAATAAAGCAAAAACAAAGCTATACTGGCCGATAGATGGAGCTAAACTAAAGAAGTGTTACTTCAGTCGTGTGGTCTAAAGCACACTCGTTTTTAGTACCTAGTATATAGCTAGTAGGTACTTAGTATGATTGTAGTAATAACTTTGAATAGATATCTCATCTTTTGACAGCATTATTTGTGACCAATATTTTTTTCATTTAAATAAATAAATATGAGTGGACATTTCACACAGCGCCATCTAGCCCCAAACTAAGCAAAGTTTGTACTATGAGAACCAGATAACTGATACAATACTTGGATACTTTTTATTTGTAAATACATACATATAATACAACATAACACCCAGACACAGAACAAACACCTATTTTCATCACATAAATGTTTATCCTGCGTAGGAATCGAACCCACAACCCACAGTTCAGAAGGCAGGGATACTACCAACTGAGCTATCGGGCCAGATTGTAGTAATTACTTTGAATAGATATCTCATCTTTTGACAGCATTATTTGTGACCAATATTTTTTTAATTTGTCAATATTCATGGCATTTGGCTGGCTAATAAACTGTTTTAACCCCTCAACTACCGGTGTCATTGGGACCCGTCCGCGACTCCCTTGTTTGTACTACGCCTAAGCCGATGTAACGCTGTTTGCCCATACGAATTTATGAGAGTCGTTACCGTACTGTCACAAATCTACTTATCTACCAGAACCACGCCTTCAATAATATCAGCTTTGCCGTCACGGACATATGTGAGCTAACTTTATACTATTGCAGTCAGAAAACGCATTTCGAATGCATTAACTTTAGCTGTTCGTAAATGTGTTTTCGAGTTTTTGGCGAGAAAACGAAAAAGATCGCGTCGCCGCATTGTATTATTTTCCAAAACTTGTGTTATTTTCAGTGTTAGTGCATAAAATTGGTGGCATTTTATTCGTTAAGTGCTGGTGTAAAGGCATGAGTGTGGGAAAGTGGTATAATGATGGTGAAACGTTTTTTTCGTGTTGTTTCCAAAACTCCATGGAAGCTTCAAGTAAAATTGCTACCACTTTACTAGGAGTATGACTTTGACTAGACTATGACTTGACTTGATGACTTCGACTGTGACACGACACATGTCTGCGTAAATATCATTAACTTGAAAAATTATCAATTACTTGACACTGGCTAAATACACAAAAGTGCGGAGCCAAAACATAAAAAAATGTGTTTCCTACGGTATTTCAACTAGTGAAATTTTAAGCCCCATTTTATTAATCGGCGGGACGTTCTATCTGAGCTATGTAGTTGAAGAGTTTAGAAATGTAAAAGCAAAGAGAGTAACCATGCATTTCTAAACATTGTACCTATTAAAATTAAACCATGGCGCTAGATCCATAAATAGATAATAGAAAAATGTAGTCAAAATTACAGAATTTGATTTTTGATAGACTGAATTAATCAATTTTAGGTAACTAAGTAACCACAAAATAAATCAGTTATTCAAAGTCCTGACTGACTGACCAACTTATATATCAACGCACAGCCTAAACCGCTGGTCCTAGAGACTTGAAATTTGGAGGGTGTGTTGTTTGTAAAGCGTAGGTATCCACTAAGAAAGGGTTTTTCAAAATTTTACCCCTACGAGGGTGAAATGGTGGATTATCCAAAAATTTCTTCTTCGTTTCCTATAGGCCACGCGGGCGTATACGATCTCCTTTTTTAACAGTACCCACAGGTAAACGAAAGCTAATTATACACCACTTTGCTTGCTGGAACTACCAAAACAAAAGAAGATGGTATTACAAAGCGTCTGAAACAATTGAATTAACCTTGAAAGCTTAACGTTATATGAAATCCTAGGCACCAAAGTCCAACCCGTTTGTATAACGCAAACTTAAGTTTAGATCAAACATAGAACGTCGAAAACTGAAACTATAGGAAAGTAAGACTTCATGTTTACCCACCGTAACACTTACATAACATGAAAACACTAGCACGCACACAGACAAACATCTCATGAGTGTATCAGAGGTATACGGCATTGTCCATTGTGTCGACGCCTTAGCCCATTGTTCCGCTGTATATATACCTAGTTGTGTACCTACGAGCCACATCGATCGCCTTACATGCTTGTATACACTGTTATGACTTGCTTATTGCTTCGGCTAGAAAGTTCTATAGGAAATCTTGCCGTAAATGACCGAACACGACATAGGTGCATGTTTTAAACACGTAGGCTTGTTTATGACGATTAAAAAGTATCTTTCGTTTCCAAACGTTATTCTCGGTATTCGATATTCTAGGCAAGCTTGTTCCATCGTCGACCGCGTCGTCTCTTATCATCAAGTGAGACAGTATTTTTTTGTTAGATAGGCTTGCGTTTGACCACTTTTTTTTTGAGGGGGGAAATGCCCTCGCACTTCACGGGGGTGGTGGCAGGGGTATGTGGGACTCGAACCCACTAAAACCCCCCGTGATTCGACCGCCGCCGGGATGAGGCGAGATGGAGACGCACTGCATTAACCAATTCGCCCCGGCGGGTGGCCCTTCCGGGCCTCTGCGCCAGTGGGTGGGCAACCTTCCACCTCAGTTGCCCACCAGACGTGTGGGGCCATGTAAGTGCAGCGGAGAGTCCCCCGACTCTCTTGCGTTTGACCACTATCGCAACTGATGGTAAGTGACGATGCGGTCTAGGATGTAACACGCTCGCCTAGAAGATACATGTTCACTTTCAATTTAAAGACTCCTCAGTAGTCAAATGCAAGCCTATCTAAGGTTAAAAAAATACTTTGAAAACTATCATGAAAAAGACACATTTTCGTCAATTAAAAAGTCGAAATTACTCCGACTAGGTTAACTAGACTTTCGGTTTAGGTTCGACGTAAGTTACATGCTGACCCTCGCGTAAGCCACCGCGGCTTGCGTTAGTAACTGGCTCCCGGAAGAGTAATTTCGACTTTTTTACTGACGTGAGTTTAGCCGTTATTTATCTTACTAAAATAATACTAACCAAATTGTTAATCTATTAGATATACAAAATATAAAATCCAGTGGATAATGTGAATCAGGAAGTCTTACATCGGTAAATTAAAATCTTAAATAACGTAGCGACACAGCTACGCAACAATGCTTAAAAAATTTAAAAGAGAAACTATATCTAATATATTTAATAATATTCATGGTCATTTTGTATGTGTGTTTGTGTGTATGTTTGTTATTTCCTTCACGCTCAAACGGCTGAATGGATTTATTTATTTATTTATTTATTTATTGCATTATGTAACAAGGAGATACATTTAACACACTAGTTACACAACCCTGCTAGGGCATAGCAAATAAAGAAAAGAAAGTACTAACTAAGTTTACACAATAATAAAATGTTGACTATGGAAATCCCGAAGAATAAATGTAAGTAGAAATATATCATACTCATATATAGTAACTCAGTATGTCTCATCATCGTGAGCTTGATACGTATTTGTCTACTAATTTGGATGAAATACGGTACCAAGATATCTAGATTAAAATATAGGCTACATATGATCCCGGAAAAGTGAAGTTTGCCCGTGGGATGAGCAAATAATTAAAATACTTTTTATCCGTGGGTGAAACCGCTCGGCGCAACTAGTATAAATATAAAATACCCGTGCAAAGCCAGCGTGGGCCACTAGTAATATATATAATTACTGTTGCGCCCCACGGTTTCACCTGCAATAAAAAGTATATTATGTGTCAATCCAGGTGATAAACTATATGTGTTCCAAATTTCATCTAAATCTGTTCAGTAGTTTTTGCGTGAAAGGGTAACAAATATTCATCCATACATCCATATTCGCAAACTTTCATATTTATAATATTAGTAGGAAGTAGGATTACATATACAATGAAAGAGGTCTATTAAACACCTAACATAAACAGAAGCATATCAAATTATGTACCTAGGTATTTCTTAGTTTGAGTTACGGCAATATTTTTCAATACATAACTCGTGAATAAAATGGCCCCTTTGTCACAAAATTTGCAGTTTATCATCGCTAAACACCCCAAACGTAATATGCTTCCGAATATAAATTGTCATATTCTTGTAATTCTAGTAATAACTGCGTGTCGCTGTCAGATGAACTGGATAAACCCATGACTAGGGTGGCCATTTCGGTTTTTTTAACACGCTAATGTTTTTGGTCTCTGTCGACCTTTACAACGTCACTGGGTGGATATTTCGGTAAAAATTTATTTAGTAACGGGTAGTTATTTTACATTCTATTGTATTGTATTTGACAGGCCCGTCAGCTCAGTTGGTAGTATCCCTGCCTTCTGAACTGCAGGTTGTGGGTTCGATTCCCACCCAGGACAAACATTTGTGTGATGTTCGATGTTTGTTTCGTGTCTGGATATTATATTGTATTCTATGTATGTATTTACAAACAAAAAGTATCTAAGTATTGTATCAGTTATTTGGTTCCCATAGTACAAGCTTTGTTTAGTTTGGGGCTAGATGGCGCTGTGTGAAATGTCCGCAGATATTTATTATTTATTTATTATTATTATAACTGCAATGAATAATAATAATAATAATATAATATGTGTGGACATCTCACACAACGCCATCTAGCCCCAAAATAAGCAAAGCTTGTGCTATGGGAACCAGATAACTGATACAATACTTAGATACTTTTTTGTTTGTAAATACATACATACAATATGACACCCAGACACAGAACAAACACCTATGTTCATCACACAAATGTTTGTCCTGAGTGGGAATCGAACCCACAACCCACAGCTCAGAAGGTATGCTATGAATAGTGTATTAGTGTGTGTATAGTATATTATGAATAGTGGAATGTATGCTATACTGATATAGGCATTGGGTTTCTTAAGCTTTTGATATAAGTTGTTAAATCATATGTAAAATACATACCTACATAATACATACGTCATTATTACACTTAGTAAAATAGCCTTGAAAATTGTTGGCATCATTTGGGAGTCAAATGTCAAATTCAATGTCTCTAGTTAACATCAGCGAACTAACCGTTCGCCACTTCATTCATTGGAGTAAAAATTTAAAAAAATCTGAATTTTCATTTATTTGTAGTTATATTTATTTATTTATTTATTTGGCACACAAAACAGAGTATAACCAAAATAACAAAAATAAAAACAATTACACACATTTTGAGCAGGGTTACATTCCAAAGCATGTGTACACATCATGATTAACTAAACAATGAAATAAGTAGTTAGTAAAAAAATTAAATATGTTTTTATGGTATTACCATTTGTATCTTAAATGAAAAATAATCAAACATTCATAGTTTGGAAATGATAGCTAAAACGTCTCTTTTAAATTTTGGTAGTTTTGGTCAAAGATATCAATTGAAGGGGTGAGAATAAAAAGGGTTTAACTGTCAAATTGATAGTTTCGAGAAAATTGACTTTAAACTTCAACGGCCTCATTTTAATGTAGAGTGCGTATTTAGTAATAGAAAAGGTTTATGTAATTTTCAGTTGCTTGAAAATGTATTAGTTCTATTTTAAAATACAAAATATAGTAATTCGTACTACTACTAATTACTAATTTGTACAATTACTGTAAAATTATAATATAATAATGTTTTTATGCTAAGCGATCTGCATTCCTGCGTGAGATAAACCGTTTTTAGACTGAGAATCTCGAAATTTAAGCCTCGTATGGGTATTTAAGAATGTATTATTGTAGATAATTTCACGCTGAATCCAACAATACCCATAAGTCATTTTGTGAAAAAAATCAGTTAAACCCCTTTTAATCTCATCCCTTCAATTGAGCTGTGGTGTTCCTTCAAGATGTCGTTATACTGACGACACATCCTTACCAAAGGGTTGTAGAATGAGGTATTATTATTTAACACCTGAAGTGAAAAAATACTTAAATTATATGAAAATACTTATATGAAATGTACTGCTTCTGCTATAATTCTGGTCACCCTACGCATGGGCGTAAAGCCGCGGATACACATGTATGACTGCGGATGGAATTCGCGTTTCGTCGCCAAATTACATGATTTATTATCTCGATTTTGTAATGTGCTGCGGAGTCTGCGACGGCATTGTAATTTTGTACAGCTCTATTTAGATTTCATAGTGCGGCAACATTGTGTTACAATATTTTCCGCGTGAAACGGTAACATGACTGGATAGCTTATTTAGAGTGTAAATTTGGCACGGGCGGTGGTGACTATTTGTTTTATCTTTTTAAATAGAAATGCTGACGTCTTACCTATATACTGCAGGAAGTCTCAATCTTTTAACAGTATCCTAGGTTTTTGGCGGGAATGCGAAAAAGATTGCGTCACTGCATTGTATTATTTTCCAAAACTTGTGTTATTTTCAGTGTTAGTGGATAAAATTGGTGGCATTCTATTCGTTAAGTGCTGGATTACAGGCGTGAGTGTGGGAAAATGGTATAATGATGGTGAAACGTTTCTTTTCGTGTTGTTTCCAAAACTCTATAGAAGCTTCAAGTAATGTTGCCACCACTTTACTAGGAGTATGACTTTGACTAGACTATGACTTGACTTGATGACTTCGACTGTGACTTGACACATATTTGCGTGAAATATCATTAACTTGATAAATTGTTAATTACTTGACACTGGCTAAATACACAATAGTGTGGAGCCAAAACATAAAAAAATCGTTTCCTATGTTGACTACGGCAATATAAGTAATTTGTGGATAAAATTTTAAAGAAATCTGTTTAGCTTTTGATGTAAAATTCGCCCATACAAATAGACAGTGTTTCACTTATATTAGTAAAGTATATGTTATAATATAGACACTAGGAAGGTAGAGATAAGAATTAAGATAGAATTGAAATTAAATATTAAAAAAAATTGTAAGAATCACTGGTTTATAAGGCAACGTTTTCTTATGGATATTTATGCTATAAATTTTTAATTATTTTGCACAAATATAATGGTAAAAATAATAGACATGACGCGGTATCCGTTTATTTAACAGCTTTAACTTTAATAAAAGAAAGTCACTCTTCAAATATCACGTTTTTTGGGACTCTAGGTCCAGTGATTTGGCCTACGTATTGTGTGCTAGGCAGACAATCACTCGAGACCAAACCTGTTATACATACAATATTACTTAGTTTTTAATTACATGATTGAATGATTGATTTAGTTAGATAGATCAACACTTTATTGTTCACCGTAAAATAAAACAATTTTACAAAAAGAAAAAACTTACATAATTAACCAGTACTAGTACAATAGGCGGTCTTATCGCTTAGAGTGATCTTTTCCAGACAACCTTTCTTTCCTTTTTTTTTTTTAGTTAATTAAATACAAACCCAAATTAACGACTTTTTAAATTTTATTTTTAATACGTTTGACCATTATTGGGTAGTGTGAAATACGTTTATAGCGGAGGGGAAAAGAGGGTAATCTATATTATAAGAATAAACTATATTGTGAAATTGACAATCCGCGTGTCAGCCTGGGCGACCCCTGCATGCCATTTAAGGGTTAACATCATAACACAGAGAAAACACCATGTAACTGTGAAACAGTGACTCATCTCAAACACTAAACTTAAGTACCAACTAATGATAAAATTTCGATAGTTCTAAACTTAAAAGATCCTTTATAATTATATTACAATAAGCTTCTGCCCGCAGCTTCACCCGCGGTGTGGCTTCGCCTATGGGAAAATGATTCAACCACCGATTTGACCCTCTTAAGGGTGAAATTTCGAAAAATCCTTTCTTAGCGGATGCCTACGTCATAACATCTACCTGCATGCAAAATTTCAGCCCGATCCGTCCATTGGTTTGGGCTGTGCGTTGATAGATCACTATGTCAGTCAGTCAATCAGTCAGTCACCTTTGAGTTACATATATTTAGATTCGTTAATCGCGTTTAGTGAATTTGTGCAAATGTTACTCATTAAAATAAAAAAATATGAGTTAGGTAAATTTCGTATATATTAAGCGTTTTAATTCTTTAAAGTGGACACTAAACTGCTTGGCATATTTTGCCAAGTGTAATGGTCGTTTCAAATTACGCACCATTTTTTTTTTTTTTTTTTTTTTATGTTAAGGAACGACGTGACGACCTAGCCGTTCGCCTGATGTTAAACGAGTCGGCTGCCCATATCAGCTGCAGTGTCACTCGGTACTTAAAGTTTAGAGCTTCGCGTGACACTGCACTGCGCACGTCATCCAGAGACATCAGCACAATCTAGTAATAAGATTACTAAACTGTGAGATCAGATCATAAAGTCTCATTTGCCCAGTAATTTCACTAGCTACAGTGCCCTTCAAACCGGAACACAGCAGTGCTTGCGCACTACTGCTTGGCGGCAGAATAACTGGCAAAGCGGTGGTACCTACCTAGACGAACTTTGCAGTAAAGTCCTACCACCTAGTAAGTACTACCACCTAGTACTAATTATTTTATTATCGTGTATTTTAGTATAAATGACAATTATTGACATCTAAGCACTATTTCCTATTGTTCCGCCGCCCAATCTTAGCACCCCTAAGAAAACTGCACTTCCTCTAACACGTTATAAAGCGTCTGCTGTGACATCAAACACGAATTAACTTTCAACTGTATCAGGGTTGTCACTGCCTTGCAGACCAAATATATTTAGTCCATAATGTTGAAAATATCTGTATGGCATCTTATAAAAGTAAGTCAAGTTATTTTCAAAAACTATCACAATGTTTTTTTTTCATTCGAAGTAACAAGGAATTTTTTTGTTTTGTGTATCACTCACACTTTTGTGTAATAGGCCAGTGTCAAGTAATTGATATTTTTTTCAAGGTAATTAATATACATATGTGTCAAGTCACAGTCCAAGTCATCAAGTCAAGTCATAATCTAGTCTAGTCTAGTCAAGTCATACTCCTAGTAAAGTGGTGGCAACTTTACCAGAAGCTTCTATGGAGTTTTGGAAACAACACGAAAAGAAACGTTTCACCATCATTATACCACTTTCCCACACTCGTGCATATAATCCAGCACTTAACGAATAAAATGCCACCAAATGTATGCACTGACACTGAAAATAACACAAGTTTTGTAAAATAATACAATGCGGTGACGCGATCTTTTTCGTTTCTCCGCTAAAACTCCAACAAGGAATTATTTTTTATGCTAGAACTTTGTTTTTGCTTTGTTTAATGTTAATGTTGCCATCTTGATAGTTCTCAATTGTCATTTTCATACCAAAATAATAATACAAATTCAATAATGGATATCTACGTGAACCAAACAAGTAAAGTTCCATTCGCCTCGTAAAGAAGTTTTACTTCGAAAACTTCTATTGCCAACCCTACCAGTGAGCCCTCCCTCTATCAGTGGCAAGACACGAACACGCTCAGTTAAGTGGTCTATCGGACCCTGAGACCCTGTGGCGATTTAATTCACTTCTCACGCGAACGGCGGCGGCGGAGGGTTAAGGGATTAGACCTGCCGCAGTACACAACCAACGTGAACAGTTGAGACATTAAGATAAAATAACATTTAAACATTTTTTTTTTTTATGTTACTGAATGATTTGACGAGCTAGCCGTTCACCTGATGTTAAGCGCCACGGCTGCCCATAACAGAACAATGTCAATCGGAACCCCAAAATAGAGTTTCGAGCAACACTGCACTGCGCACATCATCCTGAGACATCAGCACAGTCTGGTAATAAGATTACTCGACTGTGAGATCAGATCATAAAGTCTCAATTGCCCAGTAATTTCACTAGCTACAGTGCCCTTCAAACCGGAACACAGTAGTGCTTGCGCACTACTGCTTGGCGGCAGAATAACTGGCAAAGCGGTGGTACCTACCTAGACGAACTTTGCAACAAAGTCCTACCACCTAGTGAAATTTGCAAAATAGTGCTAATTGAAGGAAAACTTCTTTATGATGGTTTGACTTGGGGAGTAAGCTGGTGAATGCTTAACGAGGGGAATGGAAGTTGAACTTTCAACTTCGTTGTGGAACATTATCTAATAAAAATTTTATTAGATAATGTTCCACAACGATATTAGAGATTTTAGTAATAATTAAGTACGCAAGCTTAAAAAATCTCGATCGCCCTTGAAGAAACGGTCAAGTAACTGATATCTTTGTTTACGTCAAGCGACGCGCCAAATAGTACGACGCATACGCGGACAATTGTAAATGTCCGTGTGTACATCGTTACTCCGTAAAAACAGTGTGTAGTTGTCTTTATATACGCGGCAAAATACGACTAATAATTAAATTTTTTAATAAAAAAAATACATGGTCAGATAAAAAAGAAAATTCTGAATTTAATTATGTAAAAAAAAGATTTTCTCAAAAATACAGTTATCTTTTTATTCTTTGCTGCCGTCGAAATTATCTATCAATATTTTAAACTCAGAACATAATAACGGCTCTCTTTTTTTTGTTTTTGGTTTGGCTCCACACTTCTGTGTGGCACACTGGCTAACCAGTGTCAAGTATTTGATAATTTCTCAAGTTAATTAATATATAATTATATGTGAGTCAAGTCACAGTTGAAGTCATCAAGTCAAGTCATAGTCTAGTCTAGTCAAGTCATACTCCTAGTATAGTAGTGGCAACTTTACCAGAAGCTTCTATGGAGTTTTGGAAACAACACGAAAAGAAATGTTTTACCATCATTATACCACTTTCCCACACTCATGCCTGTAATCCAGCACTTAGCGAATAAAATGCCACCAATTTTATGCACTAACACTGAAAATAACACAAATTTTGGAAAATAATACAATGCGGCGACGCGATCTGTTTCGTTTTCCCGCCAAAACTCCTTCCCCCGGTTTTTCGTAAACGTGTGTTAAATTTGTGTCAACTTGGCAGACCAAATACTGGCTAAATACACAAAAGTGTGGACACAAAACAAAAACAAAAAAACCCGGGAGAAAGTGTTGCTTAGCTAAGTTGTATTTTAATAGACTTTAGTTCAGTAACAATCTCTAATTCAGAAAAACTATTGTGATAACTCACGTTGTTTCTTATTTGCGACAAGTTAAGTCCAACACGCGCCGCGACAGATATTGTCGATTTATAAGATAGACAGTAAGTAATGATGCTGATGTAATTGTTGGGAGGATTTGACAACTTCTCGCGTAGGGTTCATCTATTCATTCTGAAAGATTAATTTGGCTCTACTGCTTGGTTCCACTATAGTTGGATTCCTTTAATTTATGTTATTTTATTTATTTTACAAAATCCACAGCCCTTAAGTAACAAAGTTTATAATTTACATGCTAAACCTACAGCCAAAATCGGATTTACATTCTATATTTCTATATTTCGGTAACTGGTTAATGCACTCGCGAGCAAAGAATCCTCGTCGTTTAGATTAGGTAGGAAAAATCCTAATATCTCCAAAATTAAGACCGGATAGCATAATGGGATAAACATCGACTTATTGGCTACATTTTGTGGACAAATAACGGCTAAACTCACGTCAGTTAAAAAGTCGAAATTACTCCGACCAGGTTTCGGACGTATTCGATGTCCTTCTTCTGGCTAGGTCTTTTTCTGGTCTGATATACTACATTACTAAAAATTAAATTAGCAAAATGACCAATGAAATCATCAAAATGACCAACCAAGCAAATAGTCTAACTTCCAAATATAAATTAGCATATTAGCAGAATATCAAATGTTTGCATTTATAATATTAGTGCTGATACCGCAAAAGCTATTTTCTAAAAATATGCCACCCTCAACTTTAAATATAAAAAATAAATTCACGATTGCTATTATAAAGATGTCATACATTTCCAGCAGATGGAAATCAGTCACGGGGTTTACCCCTGGCACAGATTAATGCATTTATCTCTTACAATAACCACAGATTGTACCACAGTTACTATGAACATTACGAATCAGGAGAACTCTCATCTATCACATATTATTTTATAGTTGCTACAAATGTTGAATGGGGTTTTAGCGGGAAAGCGAAAAAGATTGCGTCACCGCATTGTATTATTTTCCAAAACTTGTGTTATTTTCAGTGTTAGTACATAAAATTGGTGGCATTCTATTCGTTAAGTGCTGGATTACAGGCGTGAGTGTGGGAAAATGGTATAATGAGGGTCCGTAGAAGCTTTAAGTAAAGTTGCCACCACTTTACTAGGAGTATGACTTTGACTAGACTATGACTTGACTATGACTTGACTTGATGACTTAGACTGCGACTTGACACATATTTGCGTGAAATATCATTAACTTCATAAATTATCAATTACTTGACACTGGCTAAATACACAAAAGTGTAGAGCCAAAACATTGATTAAAAAAATGTTGAATGCAAGTACGGCGCATCACAGATTAGGTGTTAGTGTACACCGTCACAGATCAGACATTAGTTATTGCGTAAGCCCCTGTAGGGGTGAATTCGTGTCGCATTGGTGAATTTAAAACGATATGACATTGGAGACAAATGTGTGAAATGATGTTAAATTATGTTGCACCATTTGTTATAGTTTGTTGGTAATTAATTGGAATTGTAATATTATACTTTATATTAATACGCACTATTAATACGTTTGGTTTTGTTTAAAATTGCAAAAGTTAACCTACAAGTAGTTAAACGTCACTCGAAGATCAAACATCTTAAGATTTCTAATAACTGTATCGAAAGGCGTAGGTAGATCAAATGCATTGGCTGGGTTTATTGCAAAATGCGTAAATGATAATAAATTAATTTTCGGTAATCAGCTATTTTAAAATTTTATTTTTCATTGTCATCTAGCCCCAATCTAAATAAATTCTTTACTGTTATAAATCTACAGATAATTGATAGAATGTTCAGATATTATTTTTAAAATAATTACATACTTAAAATAGTATGCAAGAAGACCCAGACACAGAACAAACATCGATGTTCAAAACAAATATTTATCCTCTCTGTTATCAAATAACAGCTCAAAAGACCAATCTTCGAGCCAGTTAATAATAAACACTTGATAATAAATCCTAATAACATCGTTTACCTACAACAACGACGACGCTCACAATATTACATTAAATGTGACAAAGAAAACAAATCCCCAAGACGAAATATATAACAAAGCCAATTTCAATGGACAAAAGGAAAAGTATGAAGCCATAGGTCGTGTTTCCACTGCAGAGATAAAACAAAGGAGGTATAGAGCTACAGCCACGTTTGATCGCGAGCCCTCGATTTTGTACGGCATCTGAACAAATAATTTACTCAAGACAAGTTCCCATTGTGAGAATAATTTAGACGTAACTAACCAGGTGGGATGAAATGTGTTACTTGGATGGATTCTGCCGTTCTTGTTTTGATTGCGCAAATTTTGTACTTTCCTGGGGCAAAGTATGATGCAATGTTATCACGTTGACTTATGCTGATTACGGTAAGGTCGCTTATGTCCGTTACGAAACAATAACAATGTTATTCTTGGGTGGGTTGGGTCAATGGGTAAGCTTGGTTTTCTTTTTTCTTTCATATTCATTTTAATATATTTTTCGGTCATTTAAATCTTTCTTTATTGCGTATACCAACATAAAATAAAACTAGGCATTACAGTACTATAATAGGTAGCACAATAGGTGGCCTTATCACTAAAAGTGATCTCTTCTAACCTTTGGATAGTATCACAATAGGACAAATCAGCGGTGCGCAAAATGAACAAAAAAAGACTTACATTTAACTAACTTTTGACAGGTTAGCAAATCTTTGCAGGCAATAATTTTTACAAATAGTACGCTATTGGGTATTAACATTTCCAGTAATTAAACTGCAATGTTTAAATATCGTATGGGACTTTAAAGCTTTTATGGAAGTTTATTATAATTACCATTAATAAATACTGTAATATTATTGGAATGTTACGATTGACTGTTTATAATGTGATCAGTTATTATGATTATAATAAAAGATTTTATTCAAAGCAGCCCTGAGCAGCATCATAAGCTAACTAAATAAAAAATGTACGAGTAGTTGCGCAAAACTATATTAGTGTCACGAGCAGAAAATATTCAAGATGTAAAAACGATAAAACGTAAAATCGAAAATATGTTTGGAAATGAGTTAATATTTGTAGGCAATGAAACTTTGCTCCCACATTAAACTTAAAATAACTATTGACGTCGACCAATATCCTTACATTTTAGATTAGAAGAACAATATAGATGCTACACTCTGAACTAGACAATGAATCCGAATAAAGAAGTACGAAATCATACCATTCCGCCGGCATCGTTCTCGAACAGAATTCTTTAGATCAGAGAGATGGCGCCAGCGTATTCATAATATAGGTACCTATTAAAAATCACTTCATTATAAACTAAACTAGTTTAGTTTAATGCATGGGAAATGGTAAGACTTTACGTTTTGGTATTCATTTATTAGGCTTCACCTTATGATTTCAAGTGCGCTGTCTACATCTTGTTCTAATCTTAGCCTTAAAATACTATAAGTTCTTCAAGGGATCGTCAGGCAATGTCGTAAAACGTATAGTTTACGAGCTACGTGATAACCGAGACGAACGCTTGAGTTTGAGAACATGGA
This sequence comes from Ennomos fuscantarius, assembly GCA_905220475.3. NCBI lineage: Eukaryota > Metazoa > Arthropoda > Insecta > Lepidoptera > Geometridae > Ennomos > Ennomos fuscantarius. The sequence goes on from HG992039.1 coordinate 8,988,215, forward strand.
GACAGATCGTGTGTCCCCACTTTATGGGGACAAAAACCTAAGGACGTAAGAATTCATGTTCATTTGAAGTGGTGCACCTAATAAGTTAAAATTATATCTATACATTTGAGATGAAGTGTACCTTCTGAAGTAGGTATTTATGTGGGGGAAATGTATTTTGAAATGAAGTCTAGTAGACATTGTAGTTCGTACTTTTTTCTTCTCCCATTTTTATGAATACAATATGTACCTCTAAAGATTTATATGTGTATACCCAGATATTTACGTACTTTTATATGTATGTCCTAAGAATCGAATATGGGAGATTCGAAACATTGTTTGCTGTAGTAGTTCGAATTTTATTGAGGTCCTTAGAGAATAGGTTACATGACGTCATTTTAGCATGGACTTTAGGTTTTATTAAATTTATTAAATCTTTAACGTTATTAACATTTTATAGGAATCCGTGGAACCCCTTCAAAATATTACAGTTAATAATAATACTGGGGTGCAGCACATGTCATGACCTTACTGACAATAAATAAATATTTCACACAATTGTGCGCCAAATCCCCGAACATTACCGATTTACACATGTCTATGAGGGACTGCACAAATATAGATATGAAATAAATGGCCTCTAACCATTAGTTTTAATGATCCCTGCTATAATAGGCGGAGGAGTTAGCGGCTTTTTTCTTTTGTAATGTTTGCTGTTCGGTTTCATTTTTTTTATGGATTTATAGTTTATTGTTGTAATCTAATATTAGTACTGGTAGAGCAAAACGTTTAAAAGGATTTCTTTATACCAATTTTGCTGAAAAAAATATGCTTTCTAGCATTATCTTTGTCCAAAAATTACTTACTCATAATTTCTTATTTTTTACTTTTTTTATTGTCACGTCTCTGTCTCTCCCACACTATCTTCATGGTGGTGGGGTCAAGAGGTTTTCTTCCACTTAGCTTCAGCATCGAAATTGTTCATATTAGTGTAGATGATCCAAGCATATCATTATTTTATTTTTAGTTGTGTAGAGTGTATAAAGTGTGTAAAAATGAAATTCAAAAACGAATTCCAAATTACCAAAGTGTACGCTTGCAATCCTCAGACATTATTCAAAACATTACTGTTTTGAAGAATGTCTGGTAATTTGGCTGGTCTTCAGTTAAACCCTTTGATAGATGGGTAAGTTGTCAGACGTCTAATTTTATATGCTTAGTGAAATAACTTAATTTTAAGTACCTAATATAATTTTGACTTGTAAAAGTGCTAAAATTAGCCTATTTGCAATAAATCTTTTGACTTTGACTTTGATGACCACAATAAAAACACATATTAATATAATATCAAAATAGTGGGATTTGGTTACCCAAATCCTACTATTGTGATATAACGTATTTCTTATTTTGTACTTATAATAAAAACGTCTATATTTTACTGTATACCTATTATATAACGTTTCAGATTCAATACTGATTTTATTTCTAATCAATTTAATTTTCATCATCATCCGACAGATGGCGGATCAGGCGTTGGCTCAGAATTATTGTTATTAATTAGGAGGGCTCTAGAATACAGTTGAATTAATTAAAGGCCCAATCGAGGCGTGACTTCGTCTTGCCGAACGTCTTTGTTAACATCATGGTTGTTGAATGAAGTAACTGTAGACATGGTAATGCAAAACCCAAAGTATGCGAAGTAGAGATCATCATAGCTGGATTACTATGGGGATAATAATAAGACTTTTTGCCTTCATTATTACTATTAAGATCTCATTAAGAAATTATTTGAAGTGTTATAAATTAACAGACTCTTGTAGTAGTTTTTATTGTAGGTTATTGTTTCATTTTTTAATAGGCTTTTGATTATATGAGCCTCATTATTCCATCTTTATCTTTTAGTTAACTTTTAATCATAAATTTACCTATGAAATTGCCGTTTTGTTTGAAAAAAGTTAAAGTATTTTTTTTTCGAACTTATTTATTTCTTTTATTCAAAGTAATCACCCCTGCAATCAATGCATCTTTGCCAACGCTTTGGCAGTTTATGGATGCCCTTCTTGAAAAAATCAGCAGGACGGGAGACAACAAACTCTTCAAAGGCGTTTTGTACTGCCTCTCGGGAATTGAATTTTTTTCCCGCTAAAAAGTTGTCCAAATTTTGGAAAAAGTAATAGTCGGTAGGCGCAAGATCTGGTGAGTATGGCGGATGAAGGAGAGCTTACAAACCCAACTCATGCAGCTTAGAGACAGTCTGTTGTGCAGTATGGGGTCGCGCGTTGTCGTGAAGTAGCAGTGGAGACAACCGATTGACCAAAGCTGGTTGCAGACGTGCGAGTTTCGCCATCATTGTGGTCAGTTCTTCAATGTACACATCTGCAGTAATGCTCTCGCCGTTTTGTAAAAAGCTATGATGAATCACACCAGCACTAGACCACCAAACTGTGACCATCACCTTTCTAGGGGTCATTTTTCGTTTTGCACATTGCTTTGGTACCGAACCAGGATCTAACCAACTTGCTGAGCGCTTTCGATTGTCAAAAAGAATCCATTTTTCGTCGCACGTAACAATTCGGTTCAAAATTCTTTCATTTCTGTGCCTGTTAGGCAGCGCAAGGCAAGTCTCGACGCGTACGTTGCGCTGGCGATCATTAAGTTCGTGGGGCACCCATCTATCAAGCTTTTTTATCTTGCCAATCTGTCGCAAATGGACCAATATTGTTTTGATGCTAACATCAAAAGCTGCTGCCAGCTCAGCTGTAGATTGAGATTCATCAGCTTCCACAATCGCCTTTAATTCATCATTGTTGACCAAAGTTTCCGGACGACCACGAGGTTCATTTTTCAAGTCAAAATTCCCAGAACGGAACCGAGCAAACCAATAACGGGTTGTACGTTCGTTTGTACAGTTCTCTCCGTAAACGTCGTTGATGTTACGTGTCGTTTGTGCCGCGTTGGTGCCACGACGGAACTCATATTCCATAATTACACGAAATTTCAAAGTATCCATTATGAGGAAAAATGTTGAAATGTAATGAAAATACAACGCTAATCAATAAACAAAAGACTAATATGGTAAATAGAATGTCATATTTTTAAAACAAAATTAATTTGAATTTAGAATTCATAGCCAATCAAAACTTTTTTTTGTTTGAAAAAGTCTGTACTGCAATACGGCAATTTCATAGGTAAAGACCTATTATTTATATTTTTCTTAGATTTAATATTTCAAAATGATTTGATCTATATATGTCAACGTTAGGCGTTATTATTATTACTATTTTATTTATAAAATTCTAGCCTTATTCTATTTTGCCAAATAATTCTAATAAGAACGGACAATGCAAATTGTAACCTCAATATTCCACCTTTAGCTTTTTATTAACTTTTTGACCTTAAATACTAATCATTTGCTTAGGTTTAATGTTTCAATGTTTTTATTAATTTTTTTGTATCTAGGAAAAATTTCTGAATATTTAATTTTTTTTTAATCTTGACATTAGATTTTGCCAAAATTTCTTATTAGTTGGGAAAATGTAACTTGTAACGCTATTGGATTAATTAAATAAGAAAAACTCTCTCTTACTAACTTATTCACACATTAGTATAAAAGCACAGTGATGTTACTTCTTTATTACAGTTTTTTTTTTAGTTTTACTCTATAGAACTTTGTTAATAATAATCCACAAAACCCTACTTATTTCTACAAAATTCATAGGATAAAATCCTATGCTCTTCATTTTCTTGATTTTCCATTCGTAACTCTACATCGCTCGTCACTCCCTCAGCGATAATGGCTCAGGATAATTTTAATCGAGCGCGAATTGCGAAGCGTAATGTCCCGACCACGTGGCGCGCTCCCAAGCACTCCTAACTCACTCAACTACTTACACTCTTAACGACTTTGAGCAATATCTTAGCGAGAAATCTCCTTAGAAGTTCATCAGTTAATTGTGATTTTAGGAATTGGGTTGGAGATTCGTAGCACGTGCTACGAACGCTACGAACGTTGTGCGTAAATTTTACTTGAGTAGAATGTACAATATGTACTAGTACTGAAAGTGTTATACAAACCATCGGTTAATTTATAAATTTGTACGAATTACTGTTCTCACGGTATAGACTGGGTAATTTCTAAGCCGTGAGTAATCACATATATACAGTAATCCGTACGGATTTCTAAATTTACTGACAATTTGTATAACACGTCAGTAGTACATAATGGTACTTATATATCAGATTAGGCACTTTTCCTATCTACATAGTTTTCTCTTGAAAATCTTTCTAATGAACAAGTGAGCATAAAATTATGTACAATATAATTATACCACAATAATGAATGGTAACAAATGTTTAAAAAATATAATATGCATAAAATAGAAACCAATGAAAATAATAATAATGCATAATAAAACACTAGAAAAAGTATGATAAACTACAAATTATTATGGTTAGGCATGTGATAAATTCCTAGTTCGATCCTACTTCTATCAATAGAGCTTAAATAAAAAATGTTACACAGCACTATATAGTCAAATGCGTATATACAAAACTATAGTTTTCATTTAACATTTGATGTATCTGTTATAGGCATTATCTTGAATCTCTCACAGAATCGATCGTCCAATATAATACTCATTAATTTATCATATCACCTAATTCCACTCGAAAACCTTTCTTCGCTACCCATTGTTAATTTTACGAGCGATGTGGCCTACTCATTGCCATTTCAACTTGCTAATTTTAAGAGCTACATGGGTCACTTCAGTCTCATGCGGATCTCCTCATTTTGGATCTTGTCTCACAGGAAAACACCAGCATAGCTCTCTCTTTTGTTTGACTTTGAGCTCACTAATGAAGCCAACAGTAGAGACCACGTCTCAGTATCATAAGTCGTCACTGGCAACACAAACTGATCGAAAATCTTTGTTTTCAGGCTCTGTGGTGTTTTGAACAAAAAGATAAGTTGAAACTTTCCTAAGGCTGCCCAGCCAAGTTGGACCCTTCGTGCTACCTCTTAATCGCAGTTGGACCTACCTAATTGGATAGTTTGTCCTAAGTAGACGTATTCGTTAACCACTTCGAGATCCTGATTATCCTTATGCCTGATATTATATATATAATTTACGCAGCATTAGAAAAACAGTCTTGTAATAAATTTACAACAGTCTACTTCAAACATTTCTGGAAACAGCACCACCGAGTTGAAACTCCTCTGTCAAAGTTATAATTCTAAATCACAACATTTTCATTTCGCCACGTACATAGGCCGTCCCATTAATTTACCAGAAGAACGGAAATTATTTAATTCCTTTCGCAATTAACATCCGACGTCGGTCCGGAGTCGGAACGAAGCCAAGTGTCATCGTAAGTTTCAGAACGCGTCATTAAGGGCATCTGCAGTGCGGTAAATAACGGAAAAAGCTGGGTAATGCGAAATGCAGTTTTGAAGCTAGGGTTCTTTACTAGATTTTTATTATTGTGTGTAATAGCAAAACCTAAAAGACGAAAAGCATTTCATCCCACAATCCCGCATCCATCCGAACTTGCGGACAAGACAAATTATGCTTTCGCTAACCGGTCACAGATAAACATCAAAAACATAACACTTATAATGTTTTTTCTTAAAGCAAAGTAGTAGGATAATCTAATAAGACTAACGCCTATTTGCACTAAATAGCTCAAAATTTCGCACTTACTTTCAGTGAAATAACTTAATTTTAAGTACCTAATATAATTTTGACTTGTAAAAGTGCTAAAATTAGCCTATTTGCAATAAATCTTTTGACTTTGACTTTGACTTTGAATGACGTACCAACTGCAAAGCATTTCGGTACGTCCTAGAGAGATAAGTGCGAACTTAAGAGCTATCAAACTTTAGACGGACATTAATCTATATATCTATGTATTAAACATTAATGTAAAAGATTATTGTTTTAGTATATGGTTTAGTATTTTACTTTTATAACATTCTTGAAGAAAGGTTGGTAAGTAAGTTTCTATACTAATTAGATAATAAACTAAACGGCTCGTAGACTCGATTTATAATGTTTAGCTTATAATGTTTATATTTCACGCGTCATGTACATATAGGCTAAATGTGTTGTGCGTAGGTTGCGACCTATATAAGTATAGGCCTTCAGCATGCGCACCGGGCCGTGTCCGGAGCAAGAATGATCCGTAGTACACCGAGCGCTCCTTTTTTATAGATGGGTGGGGGAGCGATGACAGATACCGGTGTTGCCACTGTAATAAAATTAAATGCTACCACAGGGTAAATTACGGTACTGCCCGCTACGCATAGAGTTTAAAACTGGGCGTTGCCGCCGTCATACATATTTTTTATCAACCTAGATATTATGTCAAACTATACAACAAAACAATGTTTGACCATGCCGTTTTCACAAATGCAGCCTATCAGTTGAACCCTAAAAAAACAGCGTTGGGGAGGGGGGGCGAGATGAGAGATTTTATTTAACAAAGTCTATATTAACCCGATGCAATTAGAGACCGTTAACGAGCAAGCCAGTAATGACTGCGCGGAGACTATTCTGGATCACGGTACAAGGAACGCGACTACGGTTCGAAGCTGAATCAGTTCGAATTAGAAATGGGTATGCAATACTTGCAGAAAGAAACTCATGCATCATATTCCTAAGTTTCCCCTAGGCTTCAAGCCTTTTCTCCACAAGATGGAGTGTAAATCACAACTCACGCTGGCCAAGTGCGGGATGATGGCAGAATCCACATCTTCATCAACATATCGGTATCGTTTTGCCAAAGTGATATGTCATCTACAATAACTCAAAGCCACATTTTACCTAGCATCGCTATAATTTTGTGGGATCAGTTGCAAAAAAAAATATTATATAGGTTTCGTATCGTGGGATTTACTATCCTATATTTTAGCTTAAACTTTCAGTAGTGCAACTTTCTATGTGTAATTTCATTCTATTTAACAGCTAAAATATGAAGAATGAATGAGTGATTTTATTTACAAAAATCTATATATTGAGCAAATTTCCAATAAATCGGTACGTTTCGAAATCTAATAGAAGACAGATACTTTATTAAGTTTTATATATCGTCACTCTTTCGTTATTCTAATCAAAAGTAATTGATATTGATATTTGTGGACATTTCATACAGCGCCATCTAACTAAGTAAAACTATATATAAAACTAAGTAAAGCTTTTACAATGGGCTGGAAGATGTAAGTGATACAATACTGAGATACTTTTTTTTCATCGAATACAATATAACACCTAGACACAGAACAAACCTAAATGTTAGTCATTCAAATGTTTGTCCTGGATGGGAATCAAACCCACAACCTACAGTTCAGAAGGCAGGATTACTACCAACTTAGCTATCGGGCCAGTCAAGTAAGTAGTAATACACAATTGTTTAAATCATTCTCCTCCACCTTCAATAATCTCCATAATCTTCATTACGTCATAACATTTCCAATTCGCTTAACTTCACACGAGCACTTAGATGAATTCTCACCTATTCAATAGAACAATGAAGCTGGGAGCGGGCCACCGAACTTTTATCTTTAATGCCATGTTATGTGACAAACAATAATATTATGCAATACTTGCCCTTTACCGCCGAAGAACTTGAAAGTAGCCTAGTGAAGTTTTCACTCTAGCCGGTCGTCAACAATAAGGTGCGAACAAAACATTCTGATGCTTCGTGATGAGGTAAATACGACTTTAGTAAAAAGGCATCCTAAAGCTGTGTAAAAAGTAAACAAAGAGAAAATTCAATTAAAGAAACATAATCCTCTAACGCTTATAAACGACCCTAATGCCATCTAGGTAAGGTACAATTAACTAATTCAAGGCACTAAACTATTACTGGACGCTACGTTCTTTTTAATGATCGCTTCGACTTTCAGAATACGCCTTTTCGGACTTGACACATTACCAGAGAGTGATGCGAATTCAAAGCTAGCGCTTTTGTATACAATAATCGTTACGTAGGACGTATTTATCGTTTAATTAACCCCCCCAGTCCAGCAGTTATACCCCCAGTTATTGTTTATGTAATCTTGAAACGAAATTGGAGAAGTTAAAAAAATGTGGAATAAGCATTGCTTAGAATGTTAACGATGTTTTCAGATTAGTATTTTCTTTACTGTTATTATTATGATGTTTCTAACACTTCTTCTTAACAATATACTTGTAAAGTTTAAATAACTGAACTATATTTCAAATAACTTTTTACATTACTACATCTATATATTAATATAGAAAGAGTTACATTACTAACCGACTATCACTAGTTGAAATTCAGTAGCAGATAGCGTGAGTCGAATGCAATTGCGGCTAAAATAGATTATTTGCCTATACCGACCGTCTGTCCAAATTGGATTGTTTGCTGCTACCTCTACCGACAATTTGAGGAAACAACGAATCGTTCTTAATTTGAATTCTTGTTGGAATAGATAGCTATCGTTCGAGTGTCATTATGCCAAATTCAGGATAGCGTGAGGCCGGAATCACTGGTTGTATAGATTACCTCCTTCGCCGGAATGTATTACACCAAATTGGAGTGTTGCCATTAATTTAAGTAGCTTTTACAATATTTTGTTTGGTTCAACTTATTTCAATTTTATACCTATAAAACCAGCACATATTTAGTTATTTATAGTGATTTATTTAATTGGAAAATAAACTTAGTAAAGGATGTTTGTGAACATTTTCTAAATATTGTATTTATGGCGAAAAACAAATGATTTTTTTTTTGTTGAAATCATCCATAGTACCATCATCATCACTAGTATACTGATGATTACAATAATTGGCCGTGTTGTCTCAGCGGTGCGAGAATAGTATCAGCCATCTCTTCCCATGAGTGCCGTAAGTGCTGGCTAAAGGAATATCCAGAGAATGGGCTAGGAATATCCAAATAATGATAATGATAAATTTATAGAAAAACCTGAGATTATTAAATAGGCATAAAAAATAAAATAATAAATCCAATAACATAATTATTGTACAAATAATGTTATTAAAATAAACAAGTATATAAAATTTGTATGTAAAATTAAATTGATCACACCAGTTTTGGTATGAATTCTTCGACGCTATATGGCGCCATATCTATCAGTATTTTTTTTTTTTTTTATCTGAACACAGCGTCACTCAACACTAAATTAAAACCTGCGATCACCAGGTTACCTAGCATAGTGAATATTGCAAACAAAAGGGGGGGGAGTCTCTATGATAAGTGACTAAAGTGGCGTTTTATGGGGGAGACCCGTGTTCAGCAACGGATGCCTTCCGGTTGATGTGTAATGTGAACTGATAATATTGGACTTAAAGGCCATTGATACAGATTTATCTTGTAAGAAAACAATCAATAAATTATTTTAGTCCTTTAAATGTTTTAGAACAATTTGTATCACTTGAAATTGAATCATGATATTGTTATTCTTACCTATCAATTACTTGCCTCAACATTATTGATGTTATAGCGAAACGGATCTTTTTGACTCTTAACCTCTTTGAACATCACCGCCTAAACTAGACCTTCCCCACCCTTCTCTAAGCACCTACATCCTTAGTATGAAAGAGGGATAGTAAGAGATGTGGGGGCTCCGGTAACGTTGGTACATTTAGAGGGTGCACTAAATGACATGCGCCATCTGGTGAGAGTTATAAAAACACCCCTCCTGTCGACCAATAGTTGTAAACGGGATAGTTTCTTGTAAGGGTGACTTATCATAGGAGTTTGGAGCTATAATACTTTGGCCTAAAAAGTTGGATGCTTATAGAAAACCTATAGAAAACATCGAAAAATCATGTTTTTTTTTCTTTTTTTTTTATGTTAAGGAATAACGTGGCGAGCTAGCCGTTCGCCTGATGTTAAACGACACGGCTGCCCATATCAGCTGCAGTGTCACTCGGAACTCTAAAGTATAGAGCTTCGCGTGACACTGCACTGCGCACGTCATCCAGAGACATCAGCACAATCTAGTAATAAGATTACTAAACTGTGAGATCAGATCATAAAGTCTCATTTGCCCAGTAATTTCACTAGCTACAGTGCCCTTCAAACCGGAACACAGCAATGCTTGCGCACTACTGCTTGGCAGCAGAATAACTGGCACAGAGGTGGTGCCCACCTAGACGAACTTTGCAGTAAAGTCCTACCACCTAGTAAAATGATACCACCTAGTTAGATGTTAAAAAAAATTGTTAATTATCTATGCTTATTATGCATTTGTTTAATTTTAATGTGTTTACTGCTTAAATTATGTTTCTAAAACCTATAAAAAGCTTATAGAATACATGAAAAATCATGTGATAGAAAATTATTATTTATTTATCCCTCTTTTGTCCACACATATCTAAAATAACACATGTTATGTTTGTTTAATTATTGGTGTGCTTTGATACATTGCTTATGTATTACTAAAATCAACATAGAATACTTTTACACTGAAAAATTAGAGCTTCACGAAGTAAATTGGGTATGTTGCGAGTGAAAATCTTAAGCAGACTCGTAGTTTGCATATATGTAGTCAACCATGAAAGTGATAATTTCGACAATACTTATATTGAAAAACACTTTATAAGTACATAAATAGTAAGAGATTGCCTCGCAAAGATAGTCAAATAAAAGCGACTCTTGCTACGTCGTAATAAAGTCTACAGCAAGATAAGCAAAACTTACAAAATAAACAACCCAAATTGATTTTTAAAACAAACACCCAAAAATCACGGTTAAAAACACAATCACTTTCCACTATCTCCCCTAAAATAATTAAAAGCCAATATTTAATATTTCCATCGCGTGATAACTATCTGCAAGTCAATTAAAGAGTTCAGAATTCTACATAATACTGTCTTATTTCCCGTGGTGTTATCGCCCATTCGATCTGACTACGCGGTCAGAAATTACCCCCCTTTTATGGATATTTCTACCCTCCGGGGGGACACTTGACCCCCCTATCTGGATACATCATCTACCCTTACCAAAGTTATGGACATGTAATTGTTTAATGAACCTGGAATAGACAGTGAGAATACCTCAATATAAGTAACACGCTTTATACTAATGTCATCAATATCAGAATTTTAGTAGTGTCACACTCACACTCATTGCATCATTCATTTCTCCATCTTTATCTTTCTTATCGTATACGTGTTTTTTGGCGTACAATATTATAGTATTATATCCGTAGTAAGATGAGTCCTTTTTTTATGTTTTGTCTCCACACTTTTGTGTATTTAGCCAGTGTCAAGTAATTAATAATTTATCAACTTATCGATATTTCACGCAAATATGTGTCAAGTCACAGTCGAAGTCTTCAAGTCAAGTCAGTCTAGTCAAAGTCATACTCCTAGTAAAGTGGTGGCAACTTTACTTGAAGCTTCTATGGAGTTTTGGAAACAACACGAAAAGAAACGTTTCACCATCATTATACCATTTTCCTACACTCACACCTGTAATCCAGCACTTAACGAATAAAATGCTACCAATTTTATGCACTAACACTGAAAATAACACCAGTTTTGGAAAATAATACAATGCGGTGACGCAATCTTTTTCGCTTTCCCAGATGAGTCCTTATACATGTGTGAACGTATGTGCCATTTTACATGTGTCAATTCACGTTTTTGGTTTGTGTATCGTTTCACGTCATTTCACGTATGTGCTGTTTTACATTTGTCATTTTTAGTTTTTTTATGTTATTGTATAACGTTGACGTTCGTCTAATGTTAAGCGTCACGTCCGCCTATAGCAGTTCCAGTGTCTTCAAAATATAAAGATTGCGAGATACCGCACATCATCCTGCGATATCAGCACACTCTAGTAATAAGCTTCTAGACTGTGAGATCAATAAAGTCTCATTCAGATCGGTAGTTTCACTAGCTACAATGCCCTTCAAACCAGAACACAGTAGTGTTTGCAGACTACAGCTTGTCGGTAGAATTACTGGCAAAGCACTGGCACCTATACTAATTTTGCAAAAAGTCCTACCATCTAGTAATATAATTAACTTATTACTACTATTCTTCTATATTGGGTACAAATTGGATAAACTTATGCTACGACTTTATCTAACTATCATAGATTTTTACGACTAAAACTAAGAATACAATTTTTGTCCGGAGTAGGTTGGTCGACGCCTATATTCGTGCCACTTCCAGTAACCAATTATCGTTATTTTTATACTGTCACTCTTACAATATGCAGTTGATGACTCGCAGTAAGTGGTAAATGGACATTGTAATAAAATTCAGGAGCATGACAAATGTACGTATTTAAGTGGGTACCTAAACAAATACATTTCAGAGATTCATCTTCACGCTGAGCCATTATAACTACATAATAAACAGCTTTTAGACCGAGTGTTATTTCATAACAAACTTTATACACTTTATTGATTTTTGTATTTTCTAATTTGAATGTGTAACGAAAATACTTAAACTAAGTCACCTTTTTAAGGGATATTACTATTCTATAGAATACTATTTGCGCCCCGCGGTTTCACCCGCAATAAAAAGTATCCTATATCCAGGTCATAAACTATTTGTGTTCCAAATTTCATTCAAATCCGTTCAGTAGTTTTTGCAAGAAAGAGTAACAAACATACATTCATACATACTCACAAACTTTCGCATATATCATATTAGTAGGATAGTAAGATAGGAAGGATAGTATGAAAGATAGGATGTTATATTTTAAGTTTAAAAGTTTTCAGTTTTTTCGTTTTCAGTTTTCTACTGGTAGTGGTTTGTTTGATTAAGTTCCCTTTTTATTGTTTTATGTTTATTAAATAATATTATGTTGTATGTTTCAAAAATAAATTAAATAAACTCAGTTTAAATAAATTAAACGTTATTTGGATATTCGAAGATAGGCAGAAAGCGGTTTCATAAAAGTAGGTTACGATAAAGTCGTCATTCAAATAACAATGTCGAAATAATAGAGACTATAATGAGAACAAATAAAAACCAAATGCTCAATAATTATAAGCTTATCGCTAAACACAAACAAGAAACAGCGGTCATTGACCCAATTTTTTTATGGAAAATATGAAAATGAGTTGATTAGCTGAGTCACGGTCCCGTGGAGTTATGGTATCTGTCCTAAAGTGCCCCCTTTCCTTACCCCCGTTGCCATTGTCCACGTAGAAATCATAACCGCTTGGCGTGACTTGAACGAATCTAAGTGAGTCGACAATTTGACCCATAAGAAGGTTTAGATATGAATTTTTATGTAGAACAGCTTTGAAAATATCTTGGATATTGCCTCGAAGTTGAAGAACTAAATATCAATGTTGTTGGGGTAATGTAATGTTAGGCCTGAATAGTTAATTTTATGTATGGAATTTGAATTTGAGTTTTAGATAAAGCAATTGCTTTTGGTAATTAAGTCACTATTACATTTAGATACATTTTTTCATGGAATGAAAAACAAAGTTTTTTTTACATATTACACACATCACACACACATACACACAAACACAAACAACTGGAAGACGTTGATTGCTGAACACAGGTCTTCACCACAAAACGCCACTTTAGACGCTTATTTACGCTTTAGGTTTGCCATAATCATCCAGATTGGCAGGTGGCTTAGTGATGCCAGAATATTTTAGTGAACCGAGGAAAATACTTCTGCCCATTCCTTTGACAGCCTCTGTGGTGTGATGGTTGAGCAGGTTGGCTCATAACCCGGAGGCGACGGGTTCGATTCCCGCTGCAGGACAAGTATTTGTGCACAGAAAAACAGCGCAAATACTTGTTCTGAGTCTGGGTGTTGTAGGACCATGGTCCTCGTAGTTCCTGGGTCCCTAGATACAGGGAATCCTAGTTAGTGTCCAGAATCTATGTATGCGATCGTTGGTCGTTATTATTATTATTATTCTTTGGAATTCCCTCCTCCCTAATTGGTGGCCGCTTAGCCGGCTCTTATGGCACCCACATGAGAGGGTCTTATTCGACACTAAGGGACAACGCGGCCTCTCCTTACAATTCTTAACAATTGACCAGCGCATGCAAGACAGCAAATGTGAGAAATTTGTCAATTGGCCCGCGCACGCAAGACAGCGAATGTCTAACATACCTTCATGCGAGGGCATGGGAGGTCCGAGTAGTTATTCATCACGGCACTTATTATCATGGTATAACGAGCTGCATACATTAACTAACGCTTTACGAGCGCTGCTTGTCTGTTATGCTTCCTTGAATGTAGATTTAACACAACGTACATTTAACTGGGCATGTTATTGTTTTCTGTAAGGTTTCATGGGTAAATAAAAGATAGGTAAAAGTTACAATTTAGCACATTATGCTTTTTGTCATTCATCAGTATAATCGCGCCTTGTTACTAGTTATTACTTACTTTTTTTTTATACTGCATTTCCACAGACACCTGGGTCCGTGCTTTTTGTTAGATTATTTTTTATATTTATTAATTAAGCCTATTATTAACATGAACATATATATATAATACAGGGAGGACAATACAGCCAATAACACGTAAATATAAGTACTTATTTCTAATTGTGCGTACACCACCGAGCAAACTAGCTTCCGCAAGCAGCACTTTTTATTACTTACTATTTATGACCAGTCAGTATGATCACAAGATACCATTATACTATTCCTATACTGTCTCTGAAATTGTTCTTTTTTGTTTAGATTGTAACCTGATACCTAGGTAGTAGGACTTTTCTGCAAAATTTGTCTAGGTAGGTACCACCGCTTTGCCAGTTATTCTGCCGCCAAGCAGTAGTACGCAAGCACTACTGTGTTCCGGTTTGAAGGGCACTGTAGCTAGTGAAATTACTGGGCAATTGAGACTTTATGACCTGATCTCACAGTCTAGTAATCTTATTGCTAGACTGTGCTGATGTCTCAGAATGGCGTGCGCAGTGCAGTGTCACGCGAAACTATACTTTAGAGTTTCAAGTGTCACTGCAACTGATATGGGCAGTTGTGTTGCTTAACATCAGGCGAGCAACTAGCTCGTCACATCATTTCGTAGCATAAAAATAATAATAATAACCAGCGGGCATTCGTGATCATCTCACAAATGTACAACTCTACCAAATGAAGAATGACGATGCTATGGTTTAAGCACAGATTAGATAATAGTTACTACGTAAGTTAAAACATGAAAGCGTACACGAGCTAATCCTTGACAAACGTCCAGCGAACAAAAAGCAAAGTCCATTAATTCAGTTGGGTCACGCGTGCTCCTATCTCGCACACATTTTCTTCATTACCCTGTCCACCTGACTCCGCCTCCAGTTTTTTTACAACGGTCTTTAATATTAGAATATTCGCGTGTGTGCCGACGTAAATCACTGGATTGTCACTGCGGCGGACTTATAATTTTATTGTCGTAAGGCGATGTGACACGACACGAGTGGCACGCGACTATAAGCCTTACATGGCAACACCGTGTATGGATCGGTGGTTTAGGTGGTCTCTAATGAGATGGGACCCTTGATGGCACTAAAAATTTTGATAAAAACCTATTATAATAAATTTACAATTATAATAATATAATAATAATATGTGTGGACATCTTTTTTTTTTTTTTTTTTTTTTTTTTTTTACGTGGAGTTAATGCTCTTACGCACACCCGTGGCTGGGTGGGCCTACGGGTAGCACACAACGCCATCTAGCCTCAAACTAAGTAAAGCTTGTACTATAGGAACCAGATAACTGATACAATACTTAGATACTTTTTGTTTACAAATACATACATAGAATACAATATAACACCCAGACACAGAACAAACACCTATGTTCATCACACAAATGTTTGTCCTGGGTGGGAATCGAACCCACAACCCACAGTTCAGAAGGCAGGGTTACTACCAACTGAGCTATCGGGCCAGTCAAAATTAATATATAAACGTAAAACTAAACTAGACCTAAAAATCTAAATTATACCCAAATACTTAAAATTGATAAAACTAAAATAAACTTATAATAACCCGTTGGGGGATGGAAAAGTGCCCAGTATGCTGGCAGCATTACCACGTTAGATAGTAAATATTTTTTTTAACAATATAATTAACAATAATTATTTAACAATAAACGCCTGCTTTCTCATCACCTGATGCCACACCAAACATTTAATTACTCATAATTTTATTTAAATTATAATTTTCAATTTTTGTCTGATATCATTGCTTTCCGAGACCCTCTTTATCATTGGCAACAACATCGTTAAAATAGGAAGTCTTTAAAATTCTTGAAACTGCAAATTGTTTATCAAATTAAAGGGAGGTTTTGAGGCTTGTATAAGTTTAGATAATGGAAAGACAGACTTAACGATACATCGGCTAAATTTTATTAGAGGTAAAGTAACGCCCCTGTTATGGATCAAACTTTTATTGTCCCGTTCTAATTATTTATTTTCGTATTAGATCTCACCTGAGATTGGGCGTCTAGACCCGATGGGCGTTATTTCGTGCGAGATTAATTGTAATTGTGTGTAATAAAGTGGATGATTAAAATATTTTGATAGCTTGCGCGGCTATGTGGAAGGCGACATGCCTTAAAAACGATGGCGTTTGGAAATTACGGTTCGTGCTTAGATAAGACGTGGAGCTTTTTATAAGACGATTACGGTATTATGTCTGCTTTCATGTCACGCGAAACGCAAATATCAAATATTACACGTTTAAAAAGACATTCATTCATATATTTACCTTATCTAATGAAGGTTCTTTAAATACTCTCAATGGCGCAAGATGTATGTACGTAATTGTTACATGTTATTTTTTAGTCTGCGCTACATCAAACGTAAAGTTTAATAAATATTTCACATCTGGCCCATAAAATAAAAAAAATAAAAAAAATAATAATGCCCTACGATCACATACTTACATCCTGGACCCTAACTAGAATTCTCTGTATCTGTAGACCCAGGAACTACGAGGATCATGGTCCAAAAACTGATAATTACAATAAAATATAGGCACTATAATCCATTTTTCAAACGGTAGCGCTATGTATCAAAAGTAGGTTGTCCAGCCCCTCAGTCGATGTCGTGATCGCCATTATGCGACAGGACTTCGGTCACCGTAATAGGTGTCATTACTGTGTCGTACAGAAATTGCTCCACTATCGCAGTTATCAGGCTTTATAGGTAAAGATTATACGGCATATAAGCATTCTGGGACGACACGCCCATTGCTTATTGTGCATTAGCTATTAACTACGTTTTTTTGATCTTTGGTGTTACTAGAACCTGATACTAGATACTTAATAGTTTATACACTAGTTACGCAATGAAAATTGTAACTTTTCTTGTAAAAAATCAAATGGCAAAGAAGTTGGGGAGTTGGAAGTGAATTGGTAGACGTATGAGAAGTACAATAATTAACGTTTTTCTTCTTACTCTACTCTACAAAAAAATAATGGTGAAGATCAACGGGGATGATTCACAAAAAAAACCGTATCAAAACGGTAATTTGGTTTTTTTTTTTTTTTTTTTTACTTCAAACTTGTCTAGCATTTGACCACGCTCTCACCTGATGGGAAGTGACGATGCGATCGAAGGTGTAGCATGCTAGCCAAGTAAATACCTATTCACTCTTCTCTTGAACACGCCCGGGTCATATTTCGCCGGAAACACAGACGCTGGCAGGGCATTCCATTCCTTAGCCGTTCTAATTAAGAACGTTGAGTCAAATCGCTTGGTACGAATGGGTGGTATTTCGACCACAAAAGGATGGCGCTTAGCCGAGCGTCTAGTAGTCCGGTAGTGGAATGGTGATGGGAGAATTAGATCATGCAGTTCTTGAGCGCATTCACCGTGGTGTAATCTGTAAAAAACCGACAGACTTGCCACCTTACGTCGATGTGCAAGGCTCTGGAGCCTTTCACCAACCAAAGTGTCGTCGTCCATGAGCCTTTTGGCACGCCGTTCAATCGAGTCCAGAGCCTTAAGCTGGTACTTGGCAGACCCGTCCCATAGGTGGCAGCAGTACTCCATACACGATCGGACCTGTGCTTGATACAGATTAAGAAGCTGTCCAGGTGTGAAGTACCGCCTTACCTTGGACAATATGCCGAGTTTTTTTGAAGCTACTTTGGCTTTGGACTCGATGTAGGATCCGAAGTTTAGGTTTGACGTGAGATCAACACCCAAAAGCTCAAGATGGTTTCCTAAACTTACAGATACACCACGGAATGAAGGAGCCCGATGGAGTGGGCTCTTTTTAGCAGTGAATAAACACGCCTGTGTTTTTGCAGCATTGAACCTAACCAAGTTAGCATCGCCCCAATCGGACACGGCTTTCAAAGCCAGGTTCATGCGCTCAACCATAGCCTCTCTCTCAATCCGGACATCGTCACCACTGGCCCGGGCACTGGATGTGTATCTTTCAACAACAGTACTATCATCTGCATACCCAAAGGTACCGGGCTTTAGCAGATCATTGATGTGGAGTAAGAATAGTGTTGCTGAAAGAACTGACCCCTGAGGTACACCAGCATTAATAGCTAATTGATCGGAGGAGCAGCCATCAAGAACTACTCTTAGCGATCGTTCCCTCAAAAAGTCTGATATCCAAGTGCACAGACCAACAGGTAGTCCGTAAGATGGAAGCTTATTCAGAAGTCCGTCATGCCAGACCCGATCAAATGCCTTAGAGACGTCTAGAGATACAGCAAGTGCCTCTCCATGCATCTCTAAATCTTCGCTCAATATGTGAGTGGCATACGCAAGAAGATCCCCAGTGGACCGGTTTCGGCGAAATCCGTATTGCCGGTCACTGAGGAGATCATTGTCTTCTAGGTATGCCAAGAGCTTGTTGTTAATTATACGCTCCATACTCTTACAGAGGATGGAGGTAATTGAGATAGGTCGATAGTTGGCTGGATCAGCACGACTGCCCTTCTTAGGTACAGGTTGTACGTTGGCTAGCTTCCAACTCATAGGGACTATTCCGGTGTCTAGAGAGAGGCGAAATAGGCGTGTTAGAATGGGAGACAACTCGGGTGCACAGCTCTTAAGTACAATTGCTGGTATACCATCGGGACCACTGGCTTTGTTCACGTCTAGACTGCGTAATGTTTTTAGTACTTCCTTCTGACGTATGCGTATTTCCGGCATGAAAACACCGCATTGTGGAAGGCAGGGAGGTACCTCATTAGCAGTATCTAGACGCGAAGCTTCTGCAAAGAGAGTGGCAAACAAGTTTGCTTTTTCTTTTGCAGTGTGAGCCAGCGATCCGTCTGGTTTCAATAATGGAGGCAGTGAAGATCGACAGAAGTTCGCTTCAACCGATTTGGCTAGGGACCAAAAAGCCTTACTACCAGCTGGGTAGGAAGCAAGTTTAGTCCCTATTCGACCAATATGATTGAAACGA
The DNA here is from genome assembly GCA_905220475.3 of Ennomos fuscantarius. NCBI lineage: Eukaryota > Metazoa > Arthropoda > Insecta > Lepidoptera > Geometridae > Ennomos > Ennomos fuscantarius. The sequence goes on from HG992039.1 coordinate 9,007,554, forward strand.
GCCTTCCTTAATTCCTTCTTACAGGCCTTGGCGGCAACGTTAAAGGCTTTCTTCTTAGCTCGAGTGTCCGAGGCCTTGCGTTTTCGAGCGTCAGCCCATGCCAGATATGCCGCATGCTTCTGCGCTTCAGCGCGTGCACAGTCGGCTCCAAACCATGGGCTGGCTTTGCTGGTCACGGGCTTATCGGAAAATGGAATAAAATATTCCATAGCCCGACATACTACCTCAGTAACCGCATTCGCGCAGACCGTCGGATCTCCAGAAGAAAAACACGTTTGCCGCCAAGGATATGAAGCGAAGAAATGTCGCATCTCGTCCCAGTCTGCTAAGTTGTATCTCCAGACACGCCGATTGCTCTTAGGGCTTGGGTCAGGCGGGGAGTATACTGAAACGGACTTGACCAGACAGTGATCGGAGCTACCAATGGGTGAGGATACCGCCACAGAGTATCGGTCTGGTTCAGTCGTGAGCAGAAGGTCGAGGCAGTTAGCAGTGTGGCTATCAATGTCAGGCACTCGCGTTGGCTCTTTAACAATCTGCGTTAAATTGAGCGCCAAAGCGAGCTTACGCGTCTCTCTCCCAGCGTGGTCCGTGATCCGGTGTGGGACTAACCACTCCTGGTGGTGAGCATTAAAGTCCCCCAGAACAACAAGCTGAGCCGAAGGATAGCGTTGCTGAGCCACATCTGCCGTTTCACTAAGATACTCCATTAGAAGAGTTGTTTCCCGGTCACCGCTATGTGATCTGTACACACCAGCATAGAGAATTTTCTCAATGCCGGTGTCCACAAGCACCCAAATCACCGAAAAGTGGGGATGTTCAAGGTTTCGGAGACGCAAACAGCAAATGTCATCACGGACGTAAACGCAGATACCAGCGCGCGGAAGGAAGCGGTTTTCCAAGATGAATCCTGGATAGTCCAGATATGCCGTGTCTGATGGACATCCTATTTGCGTCTCAGTCAAGAAGAGCAAGTGCGGTTTGTTGGTCTCCAGATGATGATGGACCGCTTGCAGATTTGAGTGCAGCCCACGAATATTTGTGAGGTGCACTTTAAGAGTGAGGACGTGCATCTGCCGTTTAAACTTGCTCAATTTATTTGACTTTTTCATGGTTGGGTGAGTTAGGTAGACAAGTAGGAAGTGGACGAGATATTGGGATGCTAACCCTCAGTAGTAGAGAAGCTCCTACGCCAATGGAGAACTTGCCCGGAGACTGCGGGGACGCCCGAACCCCCCTGAAATTGCCCACAAGTTCCTCACTTCCAGTCGCCAACTGGCCCTGTGGACAACCTCAGGATTTTACACAAGCGGTGGGGCAGCCTTTCGTAGTTGGCTAGACTACTACTTGGGCCCCCTACAACTTGCGGTCGGCCAGCAGAGAGCACCGTGCTTCAGATCCCGCTATCCTCCGAAGCAAGGTCTCCGACGCGAAAGCATCTCCATCACCAATACCGGTCTGCATACCCAACACAACTGTCCACATCTACTCGTCAGAACGGCTTCATTAGACATCACGATGGAACACGACGAGTCGCTTGGCATCGTGGTTTTGTCTAATGGGTGGTAACTAAGCCGGCGGCTAAGGCCTTCCACCAGTTATTTGGTTGCTCTTTTGGCACCACCCAGGGGTCACGTGTAGGGAAACTAGGGTTAAAGCCTACGGGCGCGAGCAAACATAAACCCCCAAACAATACTAATAATAATAATAATATTGGTATGGACGTCATTCAAAATTCAACTTTATCACGTGCTCGAATTTTTCCTGAAACGATCCCAAGGACGTCCTTTTTTTCAGAAGTCGTTTAAAAGTGACATTACTGTGCCGCAAAAACCTTCGTTCCATAAACAAGCCGTCATTACCGAAGGCGGTATTAGGTGGAAGCCCGGATTCCCGCACGGAAGCAGGAAAACCCCGCGGCACTGATAAAGAGGTTTAATAACGCTAATGCTGTCATCTAAACATATGTTTTATTGGTAATTAAATAGGTAAGTAGTCATATTCGTACGTAAGTAGTACCTTGGTTTTTTAACACCTCAAGACCATAAATCGTTTGGACAGATGATTATTAATTGTTAATTATTAATAGTTGATTTTTAATTTGAACTAGCTAACTTTGACTATGACTTTGACTTTGATGATTCAAATTGACTTTGAATCATCAAAGTCAAAGTCATAGTCATAGTCAAGTCAAAGTCGGCTCATAGGCCGGAGGCGGTGAGTTCGATTCCAGCGACAAAACGAATATTTGTGCACAGAAAAATATAACCGCAAATACTTGTTCTGAGACTGGGTGTTGTGGGACCATGGTCCTCGTAGTTTCTGAGTCCCTAGACACAGGGAATCCTAGTTAGAGTCCAGGATCTATGTGTACGATTATTTGGGCGTTATTATTATTGTAATTATAAAGCAAGATACTGACGTCGATTCTTTTTTACAAAATCCACTAAACAATTTTAAAAGTTATATATATATATATATATTTCCTTTTTCAACTCACTTCAGAGAGGAGGAAGTTCTTTATTCGATTGTTTTTTTCAGTGATAACTACATCAGGGCTCCGTCATTTATAAACTGATTTGAAAAGTACTTTTAATTTTTTATTTACTCTTTTATTTTTTCCCATTAGTCTCATACAAATTTTATCAAAATCGGTTCAGTTTAGTTTGTCATAATATATATATATATATATATATAGTTTAGTTTAACATAAATTATCGCTATTGAAGCCGCGTTCAGCTCTTTCTCTACACTTAAGCTTAGAAATTACTTCAAACTAACACACGTGCTGTCTGTATTTATACGTTGCACAATTATGTGTGCAAATTGAAAGTTAGTTGCGTAAAGTTTAAAACTACCTCAACACTTAATTACAGCTTATTTACGGTAATAATAGAAAGCAGTTGAATACTCGGCCATCTACTTTGCAAACAGCCTATTAGTAGCAGTATTAAACTATGATGATTTTAAAGTGTTTGGCATATATCTACGGTAAACAAATATATGGTTTCATGCTTGCGATATGAATATAGGCTCGTAATCTTCTATCTTTCTTCTAAATATATATAACTCAAAGGTGACTGACTGACTGACATAGTGATCTATCAACGCACAGCCACACTAACACTGTAAAAAGACTGCACCAGCCCTTTTCTTTGACTTAAGGATATGATATTATAGAAACTGACGTGAGTTGTACTCATAACTACAACTATTACACGGCTAACACTCACGAGATACAGGATGGACATCTATATTGCCCGAACACCGGTCGAGTTATTCGACTGTATCTCATGAGTGTTAGCCGTGTAACAGTTGTAGTTATAAGAATATAAGTGTAAGGATGATGAGAAGTCTAGAGCGGGCTCAATCTTTGATAGAACAAAATAATAGCAGAAAAGAAGTATTCTCAAAAACAACGCGTTTTCAAAATTAATTATATATTAGAGAACGTTTAATAAGCACGTCTAATTATAACTTTATAACCTTCCCTAATTAGGTGAAATGCCCACACATTAACACCTACAAGGTCGGCTCCCGCAGTGACAAATTTCTCCCATAAAGCCTTAAAAAAGCACACGCCTTATTTATTGCCCACCCGACCCGATTCCTTAGATATAATCGGTATTATTATAAAAAAACATGCGGGAAGATCGACCGGTCATAAGTCAAAAGTCACGAAGCTAGATTATACGGCTAATTGACGTAACTACGCCCTGTGGAGCCCTAATAAGCATTTTTGTGACGATATAATAACCTCCCGTTATCAGAATAGTTAACCTATTTGAGGGCTTTCAGGTGAAGAATGTGCGAAACGCAGGTGCTCGATGTTTGAATTTGAAATGATAAAATGTTTTGAGCTTACATAGTTTTCATCGTTTTACGAACGAAATTTATATAAGATACCAAATAGTTGACGAGCATTCCGACTGGTTTTCTGAGCCAGGCTTTTAAGTATTTATAAAACGAAGGCCCTTAATAAAACGAGTGTGATTTAGACCACACGACTAAGTAAAATCTCTTTAGCTCCATACTTATCGACCGGTATAACTTTGTTTTTGCTTTGTTCAATGTTAATGTCGCCATCTTGACAGTTGTGAATTGTCATTGTACCGGACATACCAACATGATAATATTTTTAAAATCTTTTTTATGTTGAATATGGAGATTTCTGAGAACCAACAAGTTTCAACTTCCGTTCGCCAGCCAGCTTACTGCCCAAGTCAAGCGGGCGTAAAGAAGTTTTCCTGAAAGTCTTGGACTTAAAATTGATTTTATACACAAAGCATTTATTTCCTACAAACTAAACAAGCAAGATTTTGCCTTTCATTGGTAAACGAAGAAGCAGTCTAACGTACGCTTACTAACTATAATCAATTCACTGGCACATGGTAGCTGCCTACAAAAGGTAAATGCTCTAAGCAGAAGCGAGCGTAGGTGGCGTGACCAATAAACTCAGTCAAAGCGCTAAGCAATCGAAATCTCCGAAGGAAATAGCGTCGAACAATTAGAGATTTGTTTCGTGAACCTCTGAGGGTTCGTGTGTGTAGGCAGTAACGGACATGTGGTATTTATTGACGTCACGGCCGTGCTGACCACATTCTTGTATTTATGGAATCTAATTCGGTTTTATACGGGTGTGGACTGTATCTTTTTATGTTTTAGGTCTTACAAAAACACAAATTTCACAAGATACAGGTTACGTTACATTATTTAGCAAACTGAGACGCGAAAGTTTCTTCTTGGTATTTTGAACGGTATATTAACTGTCATTCTGCTATTTATTCATCTAGTAGAACAGAAAAAAAAACGATTGTGGCTTAGACCACACGACTGAAGTAAAACTTCTTTAGTTTAACTCCATCTATCGGCCGGTATAATTTTGCTTTTGCTTTGTTTGATGTTAATGTCGCTATCTTGACCATTGTAAATAGTCATTTTACCGGACATACCAACATAATAATACATTTTGTAGACTTTGTTATGTTGACAATGGAGATCCACGTGAACCAACTTCAACTTCCGTTGGCCTTGCATTCACCAGCATATTTACTTTTGTCTTACTGTCCTCTTTATCAAAGCCTTTGTTCTGTTATTACTAGGTTTATTATAACTTATAAGATTCGATATCGTATAGATCGTTATGTGGCACCGTAACAGTGTAATTCAGTTTCATTAGTTGAAGTAACCGATAACCGGTGGCCAATTACTCTGGCTTTATCACCAATTAAATCTTTACGAGGCATCGCCATCATATTGCGGAGGTAGGTATATTGGTGTTGTGTAGGATGCAATCAATGTTAGGAAAAAATGCGTAAATTTATTGAAACCAATTGCTTATTATGTGTATGTATATGCATATGGAAGTGGCCGGTTTGATTTCTGTGACATGACAAGTATTTGTGCACAGAGAAAAAATTGCAATTACTTGTTCTGTGTCTGGGTGTTGTGGAACCATGGTCCTCGTAGTTTCTGGTATACAGGAAATCCTAGTTAATAGTGTGTAATAGTTAGAGTCCAGGATCTATGTATGTGATCGTTGGGTATTTATGATTATTAATTTTATATTTAACAAATAAAATAGAATAACTAAAACAAACTTTAAAATAATAAGTTAGGACATTTGCCTTGACAATATTACTTTATAATAATAGGTATTGGCAGAACCTTGGCATTGCAATTTATAAAATCAGTTCCGTGTAAATAAGCACAAGCGGAGAAATTCCACTAAAATTGTAGTATTTTCATATTATATGCTCATATAATGGATAATGGTAGACGGAGCAGCATTTAATTTCTGGTTTAATAATATGAAGGCAATTTTACAGATTTTGCGATGATATATTTTTCTGTTCAATAAGGTGTTTTAAATGAATAAATAAATAATTGTACACTTTTTATACAACGCTATCTAACCCCAAACTAAGCAAAGCTTGTACCATGGGAACCAGATAACTAATACAATACTTAGATACTTTTTGTTTGCAAATATATACATAGAAAACAATATAACATCCAGACACAGGACAAACATCGATGTTCATCACAAAAATGTTTGTCGTGGGCGGGATTCGAGGCGACAACCTACAGCTCAGAAGGCAGGGTTACTGCCAACTGAGCTACTGAGCCAGTTCATCGATTTCATAGGGTTGACAAAATGCACTATAAAACTAGATCTCTCTATCCCTTTCTCAATTACTACTTTAGTATCAAAACATTAACACGTAACTTTGGCTGATCTGTTTTCGTACGAGATTTAATCCCTCTAGCATTTCGACACAGTAAATATATTTTTTAAACTGAAAACTTCGCGGCCTCATATAATATCATTTTTCTCATTAACGTTTCATGCTTAAGTTGCCAGAATGCGGGTGTTACTGTGCGTGAGCAATTATAAATTTTAACCTAATTATCCTAATCTGATTTCACAAATGAGCGGTTGAAAAATCATCACGACTTTTAGTGTAAACAAAATGGAGTGGAGATTATAGTCTACAAAGTTAGCTTATGCTACAATTATTTTTGACCTTATTGACGGCACGATATCGAAACAACTATTATAATGAAATAGTGTGAAACATTCAAGCTAAAAGACACTAAAGCATTTTGTATCGATTATCAGAGTACATGCGTTAAAAAATATTATTATATATTTAAGACAGTCATAAGAGATAGGAATTTCTATTTAAAATTAAAAAAAATTAGTACCCATATGACAAAACGAAAAAGATGTTAAATGATCGCCAGGCCCGATAGCTCAGTTCCTAGTAACCCTACTTTCTGAACTGTTGGTTGTGGGTTCGATTGCTACCCAGGATAAACGTTTGTGTGATGAACATCGATGTTTATTCTGAGTCTGGGTGTTATATTGTATTCTATGTATGTATATCAAACAAAAATTATCTAAATATAGTACAAGCTTCGCTTAGTTCGGGGCTAGATGGCGCTGTGTGAAATGTCCACAAATATTTTTTATTATTATTTATTAATTATGTCAAATGTACAACAGTCAGAAGGGAATGTGCCGAATGAAATATATCATGGGTAAAGACTACTAGAAATTTATTTTTGGAACCTTTTTACTGAATAAGTATAAATTCCTGAATCAACAGAAGACTGCCGAGAGACTTCAGAATTATTTATTCTACTTTATTATAGGGACTACATAAAACGGACACTGTTATTTCCATCCTTTTCAATATAATAATAAATAATCCTTTATAATCACAAAATACCGAATAGATCCCGTAATCTGTGAAACTGTGATTCCAGTCGCTTACGCATATTAATGTTGCCCTAAAAACCAGGTGAAAGCTAGTTGAGTTAGTCATGTTGTAAGCCATAAATATTTACGTTAAATTATTAAATTATAACCAGAACCAAATTGTATCTGTACACAATCTCAAATATCAGTAATGGTATCCGGGAGCAATAAATCATTTAAAACAAAGACCTCGAAGATGGAACGTGCCCAGTCCGTAAACAAGAAAGATGTTTTGTCTCAGTGTCAAATCGTGAGCATATTATGGCTACCGGAGCTTAACGTGGACCTGTAACAATGTGTACTAATTGGTAGGCTTTTGCAGAACTTTTTGGACACAATGTGCTATTGCCCATCAATTGAGGTTTTCCGAAAAATCCCCAATAATGGTGAAAATCAATGAGAAGTTAGCAACTAACCCATTTCGTTTTGATAGAATCATGCGTGACTTCACGGAAATTTACAAAATGAAATAAAAATATCTAGTATGATTCCGCTATTCCATTTCGTTTTATCAACCCTTCTATTTCACGTAACTATGGTGTGATCTAGTGACTATTCTAGCATCAATTTTTTTTTTAGATCCTCAACCTATTCAATAAAGCTATTCTTCCTTTCTTTTCGTATAGGCCAAGTATGTAGCCATGGTGTCAACATTTTTAGGACGTTCAAAGGTTCTGACATGGCTTATCGACTATTGCTTTATTACAATAGAGACCGACAGCTTAACTTACCCTTTGAAGAATAGATAATAGATAACACAAGTCTACACAAAATATATTTTGAGAGCTTTGGTTTTTTCCCGTAATTTTTATGTTTTTCGCTGTGCAAAATAACCTGACGTTCTGGAATTTTTTGAGTAATTTTTTTAGTTATAGCATGGAAAATAAAGCAGTGACCATAGAAATCTAATGTTCATACAGTTATTGCATGGAAAATACAGCAGTGAACATAGAAATCTAATGTTCATACAGTTATTGCATGGAAAATACAGCAGTGAACATAGAAATCTAATGTTCATACAGTTGTAGCATGGAAAATAAAGCAGTGACCATAGAAATCTAATGTTCATACAGTTATTGCATGGAAAATACAGCAGTGAACATAGAAATCTAATGTTCATACAGTTATTGCATGGAAAATACAGCAGTGAACATAGAAATCTAATGTTCATACAGTTATAGCATGGAAAATAAAGCAGTGACCATAGAAATCTAATGTTCATACAGTTATTGCATGGAAAATACAGCAGTGAACATAGAAATCTAATGTTCATACAGTTATTGCATGGAAAATACAGCAGTGAACATAGAAATCTAATGTTCATACAGTTATTGCATGGAAAATACAGCAGTGAACATAGAAATCTAATGTTCATACAGTTATTGCATGGAAAATACAGCAGTGAACATAGAAATCTAATGTTCATACAGTTATAGCATGGAAAATAAAGCAGTGACCATAGAAATCTAATGTTCATACAGTTATTGCATGGAAAATACAGCAGTGAACATAGAAATCTAATGTTCATACAGTTATTGCATGGAAAATACAGCAGTGAACATAGAAATCTAATGTTCATACAGTTATTGCATGGAAAATACAGCAGTGAACATAGAAATCTAATGTTCATACAGTTATAGCATGGAAAATCGTAATAAAGACCATTTATGTCAAACACGTCTCGTACTCGCCCCGGACTAGACGAGATAAGCGGGTAGAACGGGAAAATGTTGACGTTTTCTAAGATCCATTCTCCTTCCGATAAAACATGAACGAAATAATATTCTATTTATATCGGAAGTATATCGCCAAATGAAAGACTACATGTCTCGCGGATCAGTCCTAATTGTAAAAGAATTAGGGTTGTTATCTCCTTCTTAATCCTTAAATGAAGAGTGGGGAGATCACGGAACTATTATTGCAATGTGATGAGAGAAATTTCATTAATAATTTGAAAATTTCCATGGTAACTATGGACAAAAAAGTATGTAAGGAGTTTTGGCGGGAAAACGAGAAAGATCGCTTCACTGCATTGTATTATTTTCCAAAACTTGTGTTATTTTCAGCGTTAGTGCATAAAATTAGTGGTGTTTTATTCGTTAAGAGCTGGATTACAGGCAGTGTGATGATGATAATAAGTGATGATAATGATGGTGAAACGTTTCTTTTTGTGTTATTTCCAAAACTCCATAGAAGCTTCTGGTAAAGTTGCCACCACTTGCAATTGCCAGGAGTATGACTTAGACTAGACTTGATGACTTGGACTGTGACTTGACACATCTGCGTGAAATATCATTAACTTGAGAAGTTATCAATTACTTGACACTGGCTAAATACACAAAAGTGTGGAGCCAAAATACCAAAGTATGTATTAAGACTGTCAAATCCATAAAATTTTGTTTCTATTTGTTGCAATCAAATATTTTAGGCATGCGTACAAAAAATAACCTCTAGGGTACACAAAGTCTACGAACGTTTTAAACCGTAATAATCTTATTCCACTGCAAGAGTAATCCAATCTCAAGAACTATCAAGTCAACAATGCCCATCCAGCACGATCAATAACGTTATCTTTGATAGATGGTGCGCGTTCGATTCCCGGCTCGGGCGCTCCCATTGTCCGAGAGACGGATGGATGTCGTCTCGCACTTGACGATACAATTGACACTATTACATTGGGATGGATGAGTTTTCCCTTTTAGTATATTTTTCCACAAGTCACAGAATAATTTCTTTATGCCTCCTGTTCCCAATCTTTTATTTCACACGTAAGAACATAAAAATCCATAAATATATATATAATAAATATATAATAGCTCCGAAAAATGTACTCTATATTTTTGTAATATTAACACGCAATTTTTTCACAACCATTTTTTTTAATTTATAATTTCTTGGGTGCCTTAGTTAGCGATTAAAGCTCCCAAAAATTTTATCTATATTTTTTGGGAGCTTCAATCGCTATGTGAATAAAGCTCCCATAAATTATAGATAAAAGAAACTGGTTGTGAAAAAATTGCGTGTTAATATTAAACGTCGTTCGTTATCAATATCTTAAGGTTGATACAATTAGTGCATCAATGCACTACGTTACGGTATAATAATCATAACGCCCAACGATCACATACATATATCCTGGACCCTAACTAGGATTCTCCGTGTTTAGGAACCCAGGAACTACGAGGACCATGGTCATACAACACTCAAACTCAGAATAAGTATTTGCGCTTTTTTTCTGTGCACAAATACTTGTCGTGCTGCGGGAATCGAACTCGCCGCCTCCGGTTATGAGCTAACCTTTCAACCACTACACCACAGAGGCTGTCAAGGTATAAAGTTTAGGTCAGTGGTGTAAAACGATGCAAAATGCAGTTCTGTTGTTTTCACGTAAAAATATGTCATTGTTTTGTATGTTCATTGTCAAATAGCGCTCATAGCGAAGCTCGACTGGCCGTACCTAACGGTAAAGATAAGCAATGTTCGTTGCAGTGGCTACTTGGATGGGTGACTGATACTAAAAGTGGTATTTAAATACAAATGAGTGCTACCGTGCTTCAAATGGCACGCCAAACTGTCGGTCCCGGCTATTGTCGTAAGATAATGTAGTTGTTAAGCCAACTCAGGTCTTAATTTGGGCGGTATCAAAATTCTGACACCAGGGCTGCAGAATTACATTATAACGATTTTATTTTAGAAAAAGTAAAATATTTAGTAATGTTTTGTTCAGTCACTCCTGATTTTTATTTTATTTTCTTTTCACACAATCTTTGTCATATGATTATTTTGTTATGTGTATTATTATTATTATTTATTACGTGTTGCCACTTAGCTGCGGCTATATGGTCGCTGCCACACAGTCCTATAAAAAAATAACGTACATTATGTAGACTTTATTTCGCGTAGGGCTTTTATGTTCCTAATTGAAGTCTAGCTTTCCACATAATTCAGCACGAAGGTTGCCCAAAAGACATATCGAAATAAAAATTGATTGATCGCACCCTTTTATAATAAGGTTCGTGTCTCAAGGTCGTTATGATAATAACGTCGGCGCGACGCGACGCTCGGAAACAAGATAGCATCGCATCGCGCGCACTGGACAATAACCCTTAGCTACATTCATTTATAATGATTAGCATAAAGATAGACCAGTGATATGACTAGGTTTAGTTTTATGTGAAACTTAAGTCTGCCGCAGAGACCTTCCATATTATCCATTTGATAGACGCTCAGATAAACCAAACCTAAAATTGTGATTTTACAGACAGATTAGATAATAATCTATACATATAAAATTCAATGTCCTGATGGACTGACTGACTTATATATCAACGCAGAGCCTAAACCACTGGTCTTAGAAACTTGAAATTTGAAGGTTTTTGTAATGTGTAGGTATCCACATAGAAAGGATTTTTTTAAATTTCACCCCTAAGAGGCTGAAATGGGTGGTTGAATTATCTATGAAAAAATTTCTTCTTCGTTTCCTATAGACAACGCGGGTGAAGCCTCGAGCAGAAGCTAGTTACTACATACTTATGTAATGAAGCGAACAAAGAAGATATCGCAATGAATTAGTTAAATTGTAGCAGTTGTGAGACAACAGTTGTGTTTTTGTGTTGTGTTGTGCGACAAAACCGTGAAATAGTAACTCTACCTTTATTTTTGTTTCTGTACAAAATTGATAATACATAGGTCATATCATCATCATCAGCCAGAAGAGGTCCACGGCTGAACATAGGCCTCCCCATAGAGCGTCCTGCATCCATAAGCTCTCCGCGGTTCTGACCGGCTAGGCGCTCACGTAACTTGATTGCTACCGATAAAAACACAAATTTGTATAGATTTGACCTTTTGAATCCGCAGTTTATGTGCATAGTTAGTATGGGAATTTCTCCTGTTGCATTGCAATCAATGTTTCGTGATCACTCCCCTCCTCACTCTTGCCTTTTTTTGTATATTAAGTAATGACCTGACAAGCTAACCGTTCGCCTGATGTTCAGCAACACGGCTGCCCATATCAGTTGTAGTATCACTCGAAACTCTAGAGTTTCGCGTGACACTGCACTGCGCACGTCATCCTGAGACATAAGCACATCTGGTAATACGATTACTAGACGGCGAGATCGGGTCATAAAGTCTCATTTGCCCAGTAAATTCACTAGCTACAGTGCCCTTCAAACCGAAACACAGCAGTGATTGCGCACTACTGCTTGGCGGCAAAATAACTGGCAAGGAGGTGGTACCTACCTAGATGAACTTTGCAGAAAGCCCTACCACCTAGTAAAACTAGAAATAGTTGACTTAAAAACTGCCAGGTTATAGTTAACTGGAAACAAGGATTTCGGCAAATCGTTCCATTCATTATATAGAGAAACGCTTCGTGCGGGTTGAAGGAATTTCAACCATATACGTATGCCGTGTTTCTGCGCATCTTGTAGTCCACAATATATAATAGTTCTAATAATATATTATTGAATAATCATAACAAAAGCAAGTACCTTTATCAAAGGTTACTTAACATAAATTAGTATCTACTTCAAAACCACGGCTTTGAGAAATAGTCATAACGTAATCCGCAACAATCATGTAACGTGCTGACTTGGTTACGTATTGACTGGCTGAAATTAACCGATAACAGCCAAAAATAGACACCTACTACCCAAGATTTTGTAGAGGTTTGGAAGCTATGTTATAACGATGATCTGTCAAATTCAAATTCTAATTCGAAAGATTTCTTGCAAATAGGCTAATTTTAGCACTTTTAAAAGTCAAAATTATATTAGGTACTTAAAATTAAGTTATTTCACTAATCATATAAAATTACAAAGTGCTTATTGTCAAAAAATATTTAGCAAGAGTTTGAAAAAAAAAGCAGTTCTCTTTCTCACTACTGGTGCAAGCAATCCAGCACAATGCAGAACAGAAAACTCCGATCCGAAGCTTCGATTACAACTGTAAAGAAGAAGTTACAAGAAACTGTACAGTAATGTATTTTTTTTTCTTCTTTATTATGTCTTTTACAATGTATATAATTCTTTACAGTTGAGATAATGAATATGTTACAAAAGTAACCACCACGTCACACCGGTGCAAGAAAAATACCGTGATTATCTTAATAAACATTACAAATAGAAACTGAAATTATAGATAGGAATAGGCAATAGGCAAAGTACCTAAGATTTCAAACCGTTAAGCTTGGGATATTCAGATGCACGTTGCGTCATATCGCAATAATAAAATACGTAATAGTACTTATTACTTACAATAAGTAGAGTAGAGACTAAGAAAATATCCAGGGGCAAATGTTCAGCAGCATTTTCTTCGGTACATTAAAATCTTCTACGATCACCAAAGCGCTTCTCAAGCGTGGTGATTATAGGTATAATCTCCATCATAAGCGTCAAAAGTAGCCTTTTATAGGGCTCAATGTTCAGCAGTGGACGTCTTCTGGATGATGTTGACAAACAATCTGTAATTTCTTATTTAAGGGGTGGATATGATAATAATAATAATAATTATGCCCAACGATCACATACATAGATCCTGGACCCTAACTGGGATCCCCTATGTCTAGGGACCCAGGAACTACAAGCACCATGGTGCCACAACACCCAGACTCAGAACAAGTATTTGCGCTTTTTTTTCTGTCCGCAAATACTCGTCCTGCCGCGGGAATCGAACCCGCCGCCTCCGGGTTATGAGCCGATCTACTCAACCACCACACCACAGAGGCTGTCAAAATAAATCATAAATCCAATATTACTGTCCCATAAAGCGAGAATAAAATTTGTCTTTACTTGAACCTCATGTCTGGTTTGTCATGGACTTTTAAAATGAGGACAATATTTCCTATACAATTTTTTATCAGACGTGTCACTTGCGAAATATATACCGGCAAAGTATGGCATGTTCTTGACATGCAATTCAATAACTATAAAGAAAAGAACTAGCTTGTTACTCTCATTATACCCATTCACGAACAATTGTCCCTAACGACATCTCTCACATGACCTCCAAATAAGTACATTAGTCGGTATTGGTAGCCGTGGGCGTGTATACCCACAATAAAGATCCAAATGTTGAGGAAGTTAATGTCGATATGCCATCGCGTTCCATGGTTTTAGCCCTTATGTCCAAGGTCGAAGGGCTAATAACTATTCATATCATGTTATATTGTCACGAGCTAAACATAAGTGGAGCAACACTAAAAGCTACATTATACATTTTACATACATTGTATTAAAGACTAGGAGCTTCAGAAGAGTTCTGCTGTCTAATATTTGCAGTCTACCTGTTAAAAGGTTACTAAATTATATTCAAACGAGCTCCTGCTCGCAGCTGCGCCTGCGGCGTGCGGCGAATATTTCAACCACCTATTTCACCCTCTTAAGGGTAGAATTACGAAAACTCTTTTCTTAGCGGATGCCTACGTCATAATATCTACCTGCATGCCAAATTTCAGCCCGATCCGTCCAGTGGTTTGGGCTGTGCGTTGATAGATCACTATGTCAGTCAGTCACCTTTGAGTTGTATATATTTGGATTCAGATTTAGATTTTTTTATTGACCTTATAACAATGGTTTGTTACATTTGACACGTCAGTTACAAAAATTAGTGAAAACTCATCGACACTTAAGAAATATAACAAAAAACGCATTACCTACGACTCTATGGTCCAATATCAAATATAAAATTAGTATAATCATTTCATTGATCACTTTTGTCAAATGTCAAATATAAAGATTAGTATAATTATAATTTCTTTACATCACTATTGTCAAAGGTCAAATATTAAAATAAGTATAATATAAGTTAAATTTGTAAATCATCTTGATAACAATGGTAACAATAATCAAATAACTACTTCTTTTTGTACAAAGTACAAAAAGAAGTTACTCGATATCCTCACATAAAAAAGAGCGTTCAGTCAAATTCATTTTCATAAAGTCATTAAGCTTGTAAAATGCTTTCTTGACAAAAAACGGTTAATTTTTTTTTTTAAATCAATGATTGACATGTTTCTCAAAGCAACTGGCAACTTATTGTGCATAATTAGTATTGTATTATTATATAACCAAACCTAAAACTTGAAAAGCTAGCCCAGTCGATATGAAAGACTACACTTTATAGGTAATCACATCATCAGCCGGAAAAAATCCACTGAACATAGGCCTCCCCAATAAAACGTTACTATGTATGCTTATGGGGGGCTATCGTAGGTTTGCTTGCACGCTTGCCGTCTTACCACAAAAGATTTAGACACGCCTTAAACACGCGTTCAACGGATGTTTAATAAATTTCGTACCACAAATTCGTGACTTCGTGAATCCGTGATTGTCAAAATCGTTTCTGTACAGAATGAAACCTCATATAAAAAACACCCACTGAATTAGACTGTGTTTAACTAAATACATTATAAACATGGTTTTGTAGTGACAAAAATAAAATACCCGTTTAAGGAGTATTTACTTTTAGACCTTGTCTAACTAAACAAGTGTTTCAGCGATGTCTAAAATTATTTTTGTGGTAAGACGGTTGGTGTTTCAGTGCAGTATATAATAATGCAGACTGAGCATGCTTCTGCCCATTCCCTGGCTATTCTCTTAGCTGGCTCTTACGGAACTCACGAGATCAGATGTGGTGTCCTATTCTTAAGCCAGGACCACACGGCAAACATATTCAACCACTTTTTTTAGGGAGAACACTACATACATTTGATAGTTCCTGTAATGTGGTGTTTCAATAAAGAGTTTTATCCATCTATCTATCTATCTACTAGCGAAACCTATATATATGGGGGTTTATGTTTGCTCGCGTCCGTAGGCTTTAACCCTAGTTTCCCTACACGTGACCCCTGGGTGGTGCCAAAAGAGCAACCAAATAACTGGTGGAAGGCCTTAGCCGCCGGCTTAGTTACCACCCATTAGACAAAACCACGATGCCAAGCGACTCGTCGTGTTCCATCGTGATGTCTAATGAAGCCGTTCTGACGAGTAGATGTGGACAGTTGTGTTGGGTATGCAGACCGGTATTGGTGATGGAGATGCTTTCGCGTCGGAGACCTTGCTTCGGAGGGTAGCGGGATCCGAAGCACGGTGCTCTCTGCTGGCCGACCGCAAGTTGTAGGGGGCCCAAGTAGTAGTCTAGCCAACTACAAAAGGCTGCCCCACCGCTTGTGTAAAATCCTGAGGTTGTCCACAGGGCCAGTTGGCGACTGGAAGTGAGGAACTTGTGGGCAATTTCAGGGGGGTTCGGGCGTCCCCGCAGTCTCCGCGCAAGTTCTCCATTGGCGTAGGAGCTTCTCTATTACTGAGGGTTAGCATCCCAACATCTCGTCCACTTCCTACTTGTCTACCTAACTCACCCAACTATGAAAAAGTCAAATAAATTGAGCAAGTTTAAACGGCAGATGCACGTCCTCACTCTTAAAGTGCACCTCACAAATATTGGTGGGCTGCACTCAAATCTGCAAGCGGTCCATCATCATCTGGAGACCAACAAACCGCACTTGCTCTTCTTGACTGAGACGCAAATAGGATGTCCATCAGACACGGCATATCTGGACTATCCAGGATTCATCTTGGAAAACCGCTTCCTTCCACGCGCTGGTATCTGCGTTTACGTCCGTGATGACATTTGCTGTTTGCGTCTCCGAAACCTTGAACATCCCCACTTTTCGGTGATTTGGGTGCTTGTGGACACCGGCATTGAGAAAATTCTCTATGCTGGTGTGTACAGATCACATAGCGGTGACCGGGAGACAACTCTTCTAATGGAGTATCTCAGTGAAACGGCAGATGTAGCTCAGCAACGCTATCCTTCGGCTCAGCTTGTTGTTCTGGGGGACTTTAATGCTCACCACCAGGAGTGGTTAGTCCCACACCGGATCACGGACCACGCTGGGAGAGAGACGCGTAAGCTCGCTTTGGCGCTCAATTTAACGCAGATTGTTAAAGAGCCAACGCGAGTGCCTGATATTGATAGCCACACTGCTAACTGCCTCGACCTTCTGCTCACGACTGAACCAGACCGATACTCTGTGGCGGTATCCTCACCCATTGGTAGTTCCGATCACTGTCTGGTCAAGTCCGTTTCAGTATACTCCCCGCCTGACCCAAGCCTTAAGAGCAATCGGCGTGTCTGGAGATACAACTTAGCAGACTGGGACGAGATGCGACATTTCTTCGCTTCATATCCTTGGCGGCAAACATGTTTTTCTTCTGGAGATCCGACGGTCTGCGCGAATGCGGTTACTGAGGTAGTATGTCGGGCTATGGAATATTTTATTCCATTTTCCGATAAGCCCGTGACCAGCAAAGCCAGCCCATGGTTTGGAGCCGAATGTGCACGTGCTGAAGCGCAGAAGCATGCGGCATATCTGGCATGGGCTGACGCTCGAAAACGCAAGGCCTCGGACACTCGAGCTAAGAAGAAAGCCTTTAACGTTGCCGCCAAGGCCTGTAAGAAGGAATTAAGGAAGGCTCGTTTCAATCATATTGGTCGAATAGGGACTAAACTTGCTTCCTACCCAGCTGGTAGTAAGGCTTTTTGGTCCCTAGCCAAATCGGTTGAAGCGAACTTCTGTCGATCTTCACTGCCTCCATTATTGAAACCAGACGGATCGCTGGCTCACACTGCAAAAGAAAAAGCAAACTTGTTTGCCACTCTCTTTGCAGAAGCTTCGCGTCTAGATACTGCTAATGAGGTACCTCCCTGCCTTCCACAATGCGGTGTTTTCATGCCGGAAATACGCATACGTCAGAAGGAAGTACTAAAAACATTACGCAGTCTAGACGTGAACAAAGCCAGTGGTCCCGATGGTATACCAGCAATTGTACTTAAGAGCTGTGCACCCGAGTTGTCTCCCATTCTAACACGCCTATTTCGCCTCTCTCTAGACACCGGAATAGTCCCTATGAGTTGGAAGCTAGCCAACGTACAACCTGTACCTAAGAAGGGCAGTCGTGCTGATCCTGCCAACTATCGACCCATCTCAATTACCTCCATTCTCTGTAAGAGTATGGAGCGTATAATTAACAACAAGCTCTTGGCATACCTTGAAGACAATGATCTCCTCAGTGACCGGCAATACGGATTTCGCCGAAACCGGTCCACTGGGGATCTTCTCGCGTATGCCACTCACATATTGAGCGAAGCCTTAGAGATGCATGGAGAGGCACTTGCTGTATCTCTAGACGTCTCTAAGGCATTTGATCGGGTCTGGCACGACGGTCTTCTGAATAAGCTTCCATCTTACGGACTACCTGCTGGTTTGACCACTTGGATATCAGACTTTTTGAGGGAACGATCGCTTAGAGTAGTTCTTGATGGCTGCTCTTCCGATCAATTAGCTATTAATGCTGGTGTACCTCAGGGGTCAGTTCTTTCAGCAACACTATTCTTACTCCACATCAATGATCTGCTAAAGCCCGGTACCTTTGGGTATGCAGATGATAGTACTGTTGTTGAAAGATACACATCCAGTGCCCGAGCCAGTGGTGACGACGTCCGGATTGAGAGAGAGGCTATGGTTGAGCGCATGAACCTGGCTTTGAAAGCCGTGTCCGATTGGGGCGATGCTAACTTGGTTAGGTTCAATGCTGCAAAAACACAGGCATGTTTATTCACTGCTAAAAAGAGCCCACTCCATCTGGCTCCTTCATTCCGTGGTGTATCTGTAAGTTTAGGAAACCATCTTGAGCTTTTGGGTGTTGATCTCACGTCAAACCTAAACTTTGGATCCTACATCGAGTCCAAAGCCAAAGTAGCTTCAAAAAAACTCGGCATATTGTCCAAGGTAAGGCGGTACTTCACACCTGGACAGCTTCTAAATCTGTATCAAGCACAAGTCCGATCGTGTATGGAGTACTGCTGCCACCTGTGGGACGGGTCTGCCAAGTACCAGCTTGAGGCTCTGGACTCGATTGAACGGCGTGCCAAAAGGCTCATTGACGACGACACTTTGGTTGGTGAAAGGCTCCAGAGCCTTGCACATCGACGTAAGGTGGCAAGTCTGTCGGTTTTTTACAGATTACACCACGGTGAATGCGCTCAAGAACTGCATGATCTAATTCTCCCATCACCATTCCACTACCGGACTACTAGACGCTCGGCTAAGCGCCATCCTTTTGTGGTCGAAATACCACCCATTCGTACCAAGCGATTTGACTCAACGTTCTTAATTAGAACGGCTAAGGAATGGAATGCCCTGCCAGCGTCTGTGTTTCCGGCGAAATATGACCCGGGCGTGTTCAAGAGAAGAGTGAATAGGTATTTACTTGGCTAGCATGCTACACCTTCGATCGCATCGTCACTTCCCATCAGGTGAGAGCGTGGTCAAATGCTAGACAAGTTTGAAGTGAAAAAAAAAAAAAAAAAAAAAAAAAAAAAAAAATATAAATAGTTAACTATTAAAACTAATCAAAAGTTTCTTTGTCATTATTAATATTTACCAGTTATAGTTTATATCTTGTAAACATTAAAAAAGGTGGTTACAAAAGTAGAAAGTGCAACTTTTGAATTTAGCCATATAAAAATACTGCAAATAGTAAATAATATAATATATTATATATAATATATATATTATAAATAATAATATAATATTCTTTTATATTTAATCGAATTTCATAGCAAACATTAAAAAATAGACTATTACAAAAATTTCTTTACAATCTATTTAATTTTTTTCTATTTCATTGTTTTGATTATTGAAACATTTAACATTATTTTCATATCCAAGTTAGATTTGCCATCGCTTTGCCAGTTATTCTGCCGCCAAGCAGTAGTGTGCAAGCAATACTGTGTTCCGGTTTGAAGGGCACTGTAGCTAGTGAAATTACTGGGCAAATGAGACTTAATGATCTGATCTCACAGTCGAGTAATCTTATTACCAGACTGTGCTGATGTCTCAGGGTGATGTGCGCAGTACAGTGTCACGCGAAACTTTATATTTTAGAGTTCCAAATGACACTGTTCTGTTATGGGCAGCCGTGTCGCTTAACATCAGGTGAAGGTCTAGCTCGTCACATAATGATGTCCTATTAAATGTAATAACATAAAAAAATGTGGGTAATGTATAAATAAATGAAAGGAAAATAATCTTTCTTGCATAAAGTAGCTAAGCAAACACATATCGCAATCGGATATTAAAAGCATGAAGCATGAGGGAGGTGAGTCATAGATAAGAACATCTCACTGAGATCATACTCGTTTTCCTTTTCTAGGTATATGACACATGCTGGTAAAGAAAATTAAATCTTTTGTCTTTGGATCTACTATAATCTTGTTTACATAAATACTCAATTTTAGACTTTTGAGTTTTGGCGGGAAAATGAAAAAGACCGCGTCGCCGCATTTTATTGTTTTCCAAAACTTGTATTATTTTCAGTGTTAGTGCATAAAAATGGTGGCATTTTATTCGTTACAACCTTCTGCCCGCAGCTTCGCCCGCGGCGTGGTCTATGGGAAAATAATTCAACCACCCATTTCACCCTTTTAAGGGGGAATTTCGAAAAATCCTTTTTTAGCGGATGCTTGCGTCATAACATTTACCTGCATGCCAAATTTCAGCCCGATCCGTCTAGTGGTTTGGGCTGTGCATTGATAGATCACTATGTCAGTCAGTCAACCAGTCAGTCACCTTTGAGTTATATATATTTAGAAGTACTGAATTACAGGCATGAGTGTGGGAAAGTGGTATAATGATGGTGAAACGTTTCTTTTCGTATTGTTTTCAAAACTCCATAGAAGCTTCTGGTAAAGTTGCCACCACTTTACTAGGAGTATGACTTGACTAGACTATGACGCAACTTGATGACTTGGACTGTGACTTAACTTGACACATTATATTATAGTAATTAACTTGAGAGATTATCAATTATTTGACACTGGCTAAATACACAAATGTGTGGAGCCAAAACAAAAAAAAAGTACTAAATTTTATTCATAAACTATGGTATATTTCATGTGTTTAGTAGTAGTTTTATTCACCATAGAGATCAATAACTTAATATTAATACAAAGATTAATAAGTAATAGTAAAATAATAAAAGTAAAATATTACGATTAATACAAAAAGAATTTTTATCCACTATCCACGTCTCTTCACACACGCTTTAGCACCTAATTTGACCTCGCTAAGGATTGAATTTTCAAAACATTTTTGAAGTAAAATTTTTTTTCGCTAGTCTTGGAAACTAAGCTGGTGAATGCGTTACGGAAATTAATCGACTGCGATGAACGGAAGTTGAGAGGTATAATATAGGTATAGGATATTAGTTAGTGATGATATAAAAAGAGAGTTACGCTTCGTATAGAAGATTTAATTCAGTCGTGTGGTCTAAAACACACTCGTTTTATTTATTTATAAAGAGTATTCTATACTAATAGTCGTCTTTCAATTTTATTCTCAGCCCACAACTTACCCGTTTTACCGCAAAAATTCAATTTCCCTAGTTAAATTTATATACTTAAGTGCGTTTCTAGTATAATCTGTATTACACTTAATGTTATCTAAATTAGTCTCGATTCGACGGAAACAAACAAACAAACTGACAATGGTCATTACGAAAGTAGGAAAGGGACGAACGTTACTTACAAACTAGAGAATGTGGGCCGAAGGAAAATTATAATTAAAGTGAAGTAGAAAACGAGGTCGCTGACGGGCTTCAGTTTAAGGAACCTTTCAAATGCCTTGCGTGGAAACTTAACTTTATGTGTATATAAAACTGGCCTTTTTCTGTTTACTGATGATTCTTAAATGAAATCTGGGGCGTGTTCATAGGTTTTATAGATTTTAAGTGAAATTACGACGCAATTTAGCTTCGTTTGTAGAACGAAGATATGGTGTGTTTTGTGTGTTAAGTTATGAGTGATGTTATGACAAACGGAGGACGTACAGCTTAGCTTTATTAATCTACTTTTCCACCAGTTCTTTGCAGATTCATAATTGTACATATTTTTACTAGGTGGTAGGACTTTTCTGCAAAGTTCATCTAGGTAGGTACCACCGCTTTGCCAGTTATTCTGCCGCCAAGCAGTAGTGTGCAAGCAGTACTGTGTTCCTGTGTTGTGTGGTTTGAAGAGCAATGTAGCTAGTGAAATTACTGGGCAAATGAGACTTTATGATCTGATCTCACAGTCGTGTAATCTTATTATCAGACTGTATTGATGTCTCAGGATGATGTGCGCATTGCAGCAGTCATGCGAACTTTACATATTGGAGTTCCGAGTGACACTGTTCTGTTATGGGCGGCCGTGTCACTTAACATCAGGTGAACGACTAGCTCGTCACATCATTCAATAACATAAAAAAAAAGAGTTACGCCGAATATGAGTTAAAAATCCATTATTAACTATTACATCTTGTAGGTTATGTTTTATGTTCTCCTATCCACTAATGCTTGAATTTGTCATATAATGTTACTTTATGATGTTTATTCGAGATCACAGAGCAGGAAAACAAATCACGCTCGCACACCGGTAGAGAGAAAAGTAATCAAACCGAGCAATAGGCACAAAGCGCATACACTAATGGCTAGATTGGATACATTTCATGTCATCTGCGTAGGTAAACCTTGAGATATTCTAAAAGCTGACTCGCTTGTTTTGTATGAAAATTGTCAAAAAAGCATCTTAATCAGGGGTGAGTGCAGTTTACTTTTGTTTTTATTGTTTGATAGGTTTGCGTTTGACTATCTCACCTGATGGTAAGCGACGATGTGGTCTAGGATGTAAAACGCATGTTCACGCTCGATTCGAAGACTCCAAGTTTTCAAGGTTCTGTGTTCGGAGAAGAAAGTACTAAACTCTCCTCACATAGTATTAACTATTAACTATTACATCTTGTAGAGAGAATAATTATAATATTACTACGTTTTTCTTTCTCAATTACGTATTTACCTGTGTGGAAGTAAAAAAAGAGTTCTTTGTCAGTTACGCATTTACCTATATGGAAGTAAAAATAGACCTCTTCTGTATTAGTTGCAGGTGAAACATAGGTAGCACCTGTATAAAACCTTTATAATTTATACCATGATGAATATGTAACTACAACTATTACACGGCTAAAACTCACGAGATACAGTCGAATAACTCGACCGGTGTTCGGGCAATAAATATGCCCATCCTCAAGGAGTACGTGCGGCGGCGGTGGTGGCGGCTCGGCGCTGACTCACTCCTTGAGGATGGGCATCTTTATTGCCCGAACACCGGTCGAGTTATTCGACTGTATCTCGTGAGTTTTAGCCGTGTAATAGTTGTAGTTATGAGTACTACTCACGTCAGTTTCTATAATATTATGATGAATATGTGTTTATAAAACCACCGGGTTATTATTACCTTACCTGTCAGTACGTTAACTACGTGTAATGCTTGGTTTACACGAAGCTAGTCAGCGTGCGAGTTGCTCTAGCCAGTTACAGTTAAGTATAGACCGTCACTATGTGCCAGCAAATCATACGAGTTATACTGAAATGGATCAAATAACATGAGAAGTCAATTAAAAATTCATCCATACGCGAGTAGCTTAGATTATTGACAGGTAAATAATTTAAGACGAGTATCTACACGCTCCACCCATACGTATACCTGACAAAGAATGTTGTCTCATGATATTTTTTTTTGTTTATCTATGTTGTTTAATTTAAGTTGTTAAATAAAAAAGCCAGTGAGTCTGACTCCACTCTATGCAATGTTTTTCTAACAATTTTCTTATTTCACACCTTGCATTCCGTTTATTGTGTATTGAAACTCAATCTTAATTGTGCCGGAAAACAATTTGCCTGTGAAACACCTAATAGCAGTTTTATTGTGTGTTTAATCATGAACAAGCGCCGGCGTTGTGTAAACATCTGCCAATGGAACATTTGGACTGGTTGGCTGTTCCTGGAAGGCTAGCTTGAGGACCCAATGTCAAAGGTCATTGACAACTAACAAAAACAAAAGCCGAATTTCACTATAATCAAAATATAGATTGAAAATACTCGCTTTTATCAACTGACGTGGTCGTTGAAAAGAATTCATAAATGGCGCTTGTGCATTTTTATTTTTTTCCATAACCCGTGTATTTTTGAATTTTAACTTGTGATAGGGGTGGATTATTGTCCGTGTTTGTGAACGTGCATGAGTGTTGGCAAACGGTTATAAGTTTTTAAATCATGCCTTTTCGTTTTCTCTTCAAGGTTTCCTAGTGCCTTCAGTAAAATATCCACCATTTTATTGTGGTGGTTCCTTACTTTACACTGGCAGAATTATCACTAGAAACTCTAAAAAGCGATAGAAACACACTAAGCGAAAAGAAGAAGAAGAATCAACTGGCGATATATTTTAGGTATTTACACAGTCCTTCTAAGCAGTCTTCAGATCAACGACTTTCATCAAAGTAATTTAATTGAATTTATTTAAAAAAATTTAAATCGCGACCCGCAATATAATGAAATTGAAAAAATTACAGCTTTTTAATCGGTGAGTGCCTTCTCTCAACATGATTGTATATGAAACGAAAACAATAATTTATATTTATTATGTATTTATAAGTTATATTTTATAAGTTAAGACAGTATTATGGAGAATGATGAATGCGCCAGGAGTAATCATAATTTCCTGTGCGATGCATAAAACAAAAGACGGCGTCTTGAGACGTCGTTTCTTAATTTACGAGGGCGTTGTGTGGCTCTCGCCTTTGGGTACTATTGCATATTCTGTGACCAGGTTCGTCATATCCCAGCATCTGCAGGTAAGTTACGACACGCGGCGAAGCACGCACTGCGCACACTTGCGCACGCGCACGCACACCACGGCTCGCCTGCTGTCCACCGGCCGAACAATCGATCGTAAATCACATTCGATAAA
This sequence comes from Ennomos fuscantarius, assembly GCA_905220475.3. Taxonomy (NCBI): domain Eukaryota; kingdom Metazoa; phylum Arthropoda; class Insecta; order Lepidoptera; family Geometridae; genus Ennomos; species Ennomos fuscantarius. The sequence goes on from HG992039.1 coordinate 9,032,665, forward strand.
ATTATAGGAGGGAACACAATGGACGTTGCCGGACAACATCTGCGACGCATAATCTGCCGTCGCACCATCGCAAAGAGTCCGCTTTCACACGACACCTGGCGCTGTCTCCGCGGCGACCCTCCGTCTTCGAGATAAAGTCGACAATCGCACGTGTACAGACAAGAAATGTTTATTTTGAGAAAGTTCTCCTCGTACGATTTTCATCTTTATCGTGTAGAATACTAAGATGATGTTCGATTGCGATCGCCTTGGCCGGCGTAATTGCGAAATTCACGCTCCACGGTGCGGTACAAAAATAAGATTATGGATTCTGCTGAGCTCCAGCGTTATTGTGATTCGAGGATCCGTCGGTAGGTATGTCTGCTGGTTTTACGACTGCTATTCCCGGAGGAATAAACTCGGGTTATTGAATATTGTTCAGGTTATTTATGGAAGACATCGCCATTGTCCGGAAAGCAACTCGAGGCTCGCCAGCTCTGGGTGTTGGTTTTCAGGGCTCTTGTGATCGTTTAAAGCTCGTTTTGTACTTGAAACTTTTTGATTTATACATTGGATGTAAAGAAGAAAAGTTTTAGTGATTTTTTTAAAAGTAGAATCCACATACTTTTCCAATAGTGCCTACATATCTGACCAAACATTGACTAAATCAATAACCAGTCCATACAAAGGGCATTGTTCAGCAAAGATCGTTCAACATAAATATAAGCACCTAAATTGACAAGGTGGTAAGACTTTTCTGAAAAGTTCGTCTAGGTAGGTCCACTGCTTTGCCGGTTATTCTGCCGCCAAGCAATAGTGTGGAAGCCCTACTGTGTTCCGGTTTGAAGGCCGCTGTAGCTAGTGAAATTACTGGGCAATTGAGACTTTTTGATCTAATCACACAGTCGCGTAATCTTATTACAAGACTGTGCTGATGTCTCAGGACGATTTGCGCAATACAGTTTCACGCGAAACTTTATATTTTGATGTTCCAAGTGATACTATTCTGCTATAGGTGGCCGTGTCGCTTAACATCAGGTGAACGGCAAGCTTGTCACACCATTCATCAACATAAATAAAAAGTACATAAAAAACTGGTGCTTGGTATATCGGAGGCTCTGGCTAACTTTACAGCCATCGTAAATATATGGGCAGATATTAAACCAGCTTTACTGGATATTGCAATTATGCTTTGTTGGGGTTATGTTCAAGCTCAAGTATAAGAGTTTATGCATGGATTAGCTTGTCAAGTTCGTCAGTAATACGTGTAAACTACGAAACGAGGAAATGTTATAAACGGAGTGAGGAAAAAATATAAGGTTCTACTAATTTCTCATCATCATCATCATAATTGGTTCTGGTTATGCAAAACATCTCAAAACAGAACTTGTTTAAATAATTTGAATGGAAAGAGTAGGAGTAAATAATAGAAGTGTAGTCTTTGGCCGTATTACAGAACTACTCTCAGTCGTAAATCTCTGCTTAAGACAAGATTTCATTCACAAATTATAAAATAGTGAATAATATCTGTAAGTACTTGAGCATCAATCGATGACGGAGCATAGTGATACAATATGAGCAATATGATAAATAAATCTCTATTTCCTTTGGTCAACGCATCACGCGTGAATGGATAGAACATTTTTGCTAATTATTTTTTTGTTGTGTTTATAATTTTTAGGAGAAAGTTCTTAAGAAAGTTGAGGAGATCATTAGAACTTTTTTACCACGTGGGTGAAATCGTGGGGCTCAGCTTGTATTAAATAAATCGGAGTTCCGAAACTAGTTTTAGATGTTTCTAAGGTTCCGTAAAATTTAGGTTTAATTATCTGATTGTTTTTGTATGATCCAGATTTTATAGCTTCCAGCTATTGAGATCATAACGAGAATCGCTTTATCTACGGTGTATTAAAAGACTTAAAATAAGGGGCCTCTACCATATCTTGTATATGTAAAGATTGATCCTATGTTATGTTCTATGAAGCTACTTAATTATTATTATGTTAAAGTCAAGTAAAAAGATGCCGGAGTTTTTTGTAAGATAAATAACGGCTAAAACTCACGTCAATTAAAAGTCGAAATTAAAAATCGTAATAAAAAATCGAAAAAAAAAAAAAAAATGCCGGAGTGTGTGTTTATTGCCAACTTATAAAATAAAGGTTCCAGGTGTGCACTTGACCACTCAATGCCACCTATTCAGCTAAATTTTTGTACCTACTTAAGCAATAATGTACGTAACTCATATGCAGGACTCTTCTTCAAAGCTCTCTCGAGCTTTTGTGGAAGAGACTTATCCATATAAAATTTTCATTTTGTTACTCTCCAACTAACAATGGAAAGTTTTTTTTTATGTTAATGAATGATATGACGAGCTAGTCGTTCACTTGCTGATAAGCGATACGGCCGTCCATAACAGTACAGTGTCATTCGAAATTAAAATATAGTTTCAAGGAAAAGAGGAAGGAAGGAAAGTGACAATGTAAATTCTCCCAGAAATAATTCACGCAGGCAAAACGGCGGTCTGTAGCATGCATGCTAAAATCTTTTGTTTTATAAATATATCTACCTACTATCCACCATGTTTCACGTAACGCAAACTAAGATAAAAACTTGGTACAATATAAAAAATGCATAAAACTACAGCAATGGCGGACGAGTGTGACGAAACGTAACTATTCATGTGTACCATTTTAATGTCACGATAAAACCTACCAGATATGAACGCTATATCAATATAATCTTTATGTTTAGCTATTCAATATGTGAGCAGTTACTTATATTTGCCAAGATTCAACTCTGTTTTCGCTTAACTATTTGGTGTAATCTTAAACTTGTCTAAATATAATGAAAATTTTATGAAATTTTTGTCTTCCGAATGTTGATATATGTGTGTGTGTGTGTGACGAAAGTTTCGTTTAGCTTTACATTACAATCGATCAAAGAAATCTGAATGAAATAAATCAATGTTTAATTAGTATTCATTGAAGACACCACGCGTGCAAAGTCGTGGGCGATGCACTAGTTAGAAATACAATGACTATATAATTATATCTGCAGTTTTTATAGCTAACATTTTTAATTGTTAATAGACAAAGGATTTGACCACTCTATCTCAGCTGGTGGAAAATGATGGCGCAGTATATGATGCATACTGGCTTAGAAGATACTCTCTTGACTTGAAGACATGGACGTTTCATACGTCCATGCTTGAAGACTCTCATGTTATACATGTCATGTTTGTCATTTTTACCACAATAAAATAAATTAAAAAATAAAAAAAATCTTATGTTCATTGGAATAATTACTACGAGTACGTATATTCTAAATATCTCAACCAAGAATTCTCATAGTTGTACATTTACCGGTACTAAATAGTAAATTATTACCATTTTTAATATCTGTAGGTACCTATAACTTAAAAAAATAATCCTGCAATATCAAAAGCTTAGAAACATAATGAGCGTAGCTTTCAAGAGACGAAATTATCTGCGAAGCAAAGAGATAGCGCTACGAATCGTGCTCATCGTAGGCTATCTCTACGAATCGTAGTAGTATGTAGTACGTGAAGTTGATCGTAGTATGTGAAGTCTGTATAAAAGATTTTTAGATTTCTTGTCCATCTATATGTATATCGTATAAAAATTCATCGCAAAAACTATTGGATGGAATTAGATACCATTTACCGTATGTCATTTTTGAAGCTCACAGGTTTTAATTATAACGGTTTAATCAAAGTGGTTATAGCCAAAAAGGAGTAATAGATATTTTCAGAGGTAATAAACTCGTCCGCACTGAACCACTAACACAGACAGTTGATTGCCGTTACGGATAAAGAAGAAAGTGAGAAGGGATTGGGAAAAGGAGAGAAAAGACAAATGAAGCAGGACAGTGGAGTAGACAGTCCTTTCCCGTAATACCTTAAATACCTTATATGGAGTAAATTCAAAGTCAAATTATTTATGTTATACTTATTTTTTAAGAAGGTAAACATACCTCATTCCTGAGTTACTTATTCCTAAAAATCTTTCACTGAATATTGTTTATTTATTTATACGTTTATTGTATATTTATTTATTTAACCTCGCGCTGTAGCAGCATTCTGAAAAATAGCCCCATTAATTTAAGCATGGAGTTCCTCTCTTTCTGAGAGTAAAAACTTACAAGTCCGTAATAACATGCAGGTTTGCTTTAACTGCTTGTGATGTTAAACCTCCATCGAAATAGATGTCGAAAAATTTCTCGATTACAATCAAATTAATAAAAAAAAATGTCTTATTTTTATTTTCATATACAATATTTCAGAATTCAGAATAACCAATTTAAACAGAGCCTCAAAATTTCTGCTAAAAATCACCTGTACTGAAGCTATATATATTTATTTCAGTATTTTCAGTGAACGTTTTAAATAACAAACACATAAAGGGAACATCCTATATAACGAAAATACATAATGAAAAGCCTCCGTGCTCATCCAATGACAAATGACAGCGGAGGGAACATCCCTCCTATCTCTCGTATAAAGGAAATATAACTGTAAGAGTGCGCGATAAAGTTAAGTTTTGTATAGCAAAGCGAGGAGGATGTCCCTCACTATCTTGTCAAGCGAGGGAGGCGTCGACCAATCGCAACGCGCCACCGGCGCATCGCACTGTCTGTATCTACCTACTGCGCATCCTCATAAACAGCTTTCAAACTATAGAACTCTTCTCTTTACTCGGGTTTTGGCGGGAAAGCGAAAAAGATTGCGTCACTGCATTGTATTATTTTCCAAAACTTGTGTTATTTTCAGTGTTAGTGCATAAAATTGGTGGCATTTTATTTGTTAAGTACTGGATCATAGACATGAGTGTGGGAAAGTGGTATAATGATGGTGAAACGTTTCTTTTCGTGTTGTTTCCAAAACTCCATAGAAGCTTCTGGTAAAGTTGCCACCACTTTACTATGACCACACTTACTTGACTAGATTAGACTATGACTTGACTTGACACATACAACATACATACGTATAATATAAATTAAGTTAATATATACATTAATTTAATTTATATTATATGGTAAATTTAATTAACTTGAAAAATTAATTGCTTGACACTGGCTAAATACACAAAAGTGTGGAGCCAAAACCAAAACAAAAAAAAACTCTTCTTATGTTTCCTTATTTAAACTGGAATCTAATTGTAAACACAACTGGCCAGTAACAACTCTTTTTTTATTCATCTATAAGTTCCACATGTCCATTATTCCTTAAAAAGGTACTCACCTTGCCCATGTAGCCGCCTTGCGACTGCCTTCAACCGCATCGCCTCCACTTTGATAAACGGACAGTCTCCTCAATTACCGCGATCGATGACACAGTGAAAATTGTTCGGAAAAGTTTTATAAATGTTATTGTTTGGGCGCTAGAGGTGGGAAGTTGGGAAGGCGGCAGTGGTGCGCGGGCGGGCGCCGGGAGCGTACGTCCCGTCCCGTGGGATGGGGTAGGTTGGTAAGCCGTGGTCGAAGAGCGCGGCGTGTCACGCGAGCGGCCGGCGGGACACTGCGCTCACGTGCTCTGCCGCTCCGCGACCGCGGGGAAAGCGATTTTCACGCGGGAAATGTTGACCGCGCTGTCTCGCCTCGACCCGCGGCTGCTAACTGTCACTTACCACTTGCACCTACGACATGGCCCTTTCTTGTCGCCTGCCCAGTGCCCACCTACTGAGCACACTTACTGCCTTTACACATCAACGCTTAACCTGAAACACGAATGACTTACGATGTACTTACACTAACTTGCCCTGTTTCCACGATTAGGGCTATTCTAAGGTTCATTAGGTAACGTCACGTGACATGCAGTACTTATAGTTCAGATATAGATTATTAGATAGATTAACTACTTACTTTAAATTCTTACACTGAGAAAAATGACTTCGGTACTTCACTATAAGTTAACATGAAGAATAATATTTTAGTCCGAAGCCTACAATATTATCATGAGCATGACGAAATATAAATCGGTCAAATCCAATTTACGTTTCACCACTACTAGATAAAGGGAATTTAACGATTGATTTTCATTATTGTTTATCATTTAAAAGTTAAGTTACATAATACTAAATTCTCGGTACTAACTTGGTGTTTTATCGAGAAATTCATGACAATTTGAAAGCTTGTCCTGATAGAGACGTAAGCACGTAATATGTACCCCTCTTATTTCTTATTTCTAGCGAAGACAACTTCCAGTTAAGATATTTCAATTGGAATTGAGGAATTATTTCCACGGCTAGTCTTCTGCAATATGTATGATAGCCTCTGCGGTGTGGTGGTTGAACAGGTAGGCTCATAACCCAGAGGCGGCGGGATCGATTCCCATGACAGGATAAGTATTTGTGCACAGAAAAAAAAGCCGCAAATACTTGTTCTGAGTCTGGGTGTTGTGGGACCATGGTCCTCGTAGTTTCTGGGTCCTTCGACACAGGGAATCTTAGTTAGGGTCCAGGATCTATGCGTGATCGTCGTGCATATTATTATTATTATTATTGATATATATGACGCAGTTAGATTTTTAGTATAAAAGTAATAGTCATACATTTACACCTTTCATATTCTCGTTTTCCTATAGAAGCTAATTTTTCGGTATAAAAAGTAACTTAATCTTAACCTCCTAATAATCATCGGCAGCGCCTCTGGTGTTTATAGACAGTAACTGCTTACCATCAGGCGAGCTATCAGCTTGTTTGTCTGTCTATGTTATAAAAAAACTTTAATCTCAACTTTCTCTCTAAATGTATATGTCGGCAGAGACGGGTTCTGCGTAGGTTGCAACCTATATAACTATAGGCCTTCAGCATGTCCACACCGCGCCGTGTCTGGAACAAGAATGATCCGTAGTACACCGAGCGGTCCCTTTTTATAGCCAGATGGTTGGGGGAGCAATGATAGTTGCCGATGTAGTATAACTTGAAATACAATACTTTATAAAACAAACCGTTCAGTCTGAAAGCGAATTTTTGCTGATGTTTTTTCATTGGAATCAAAAATTCAACAATAATAATTTAACTTTTGCTGCTTTATTGGAGAACCAGCGAGCCAACAATTTAACGGACGATTAAACATTAATGACAGCTAAATTGATGGAAAAGTTAAAAGAAGTTTGACGTAAGTAACTAAATATACAGGTTTTAAGCCTATATACAGTTCTACGTAGTCTTCATTATGCCAAACTTCTTTACATTTAAGTTTAACCACTAATGAAAATTTAACTACAAATATAGCAATTAGGTTGATTTAATAAAAAATCGATTTTTACACTAAGAGCATAAAAGACTTAGACTTGTAGCGACACAAATTAAATCTAAGTAAGCACTTTTGTAAAGCGACTGGTCGACTGGTCCAAATCCCATTAGAGACCGCATGTATTTTTTTTTTTATGTTACTGAATGATGTGACGAGCTAGTCATTCACCTGATGTTAAGCGCCACGGCCGCCCATAACAGAACGTGTCGCTCGGAACCCTAAAACATAGAGTTTCAAGCGACACTGCACTGCGCACATCATCCTGAGACATCAGCACAGTCTGGTAATAAGATTACTCGGCTGTGAGATCAGATCATAAAGTCTCAACTGCCCAGTAATTTCACTAGCTACAGTGCCCTTCAAACCGGAACACAGTAGTGCTTGCACACTACTGCTTGGCGGCAGAATAACTGGCAAAGCGGTGGTACCTACCTAGACAAACTTTGCAGTAAAGTTCTACCACCTAGTAAAAAAAAAGTAAAAAAGGATTACAAAAGTGAATAAATAAACAGTCAATTCGGAATTCAGTTTTGGTTTCTCTCCCTTAAATAAATCGCTCTGCTTGGACCGACTAGAATAAGAGGGTCCATCACTGCGACAGACTAAGACTAGTCACACTTGAAGTTTCAGCCTCTGTGGTGTGATGCGTGAGCAGGTTGGCTCATAACCCGGTGGCAGGTTCGATTTGCGCCTCAAGACAAGTATGTGTGCACGGAAAAAAACGCGCAAATATTTGTTCTGAGTCTGGGTGTATATAAAAAAAGTCTGGGTGTTATGGGACCGTAGTCCTCGTAGTTCCTGGGTCCCTAAATACAGGTCCAATCAATCTATCATAATAAATATTACAATCCTAGTTAGGGTCCAGGATCTATGTATGCGATCGATGACTATTATTATTATTATAAGATTTTTTATGCTGCTTTACCACGGACTCCTAGGTCCATGCTCTTTTTTAATGTATTACTTACATATAGTTAGTTGTGTTATTATTATTATTTATTATATACAGGAGATTATTATAAGTTAAGTATATTAAGTTTAATAATTAGCCTTTTTCCAATTGGTTTTTTGACTTTGAATTTTAAGTTCATTTAAGAATCTAATATTTCAGAGGACGAGTATAATGATATACAAATACAAATACGATTATATAATAATATGTGGGCACATTGTATGTGTGGACATCTCACACAACGCCATCTAGCCCCAAACTAAGCAAAGCTTGTACTATGGGAACCAGATAACTGATACAATACTTAGATAGTTTAATAATAATAATAATAATACTTTAATATAATACCTATGAGCTAATAATAAGCTACTTTCAACGATAAATAATAGGTGCCTACTTTTAATAAACCGTCGCATTACGTCACGGCGCAGTACCTAATATCCCAATTCCTATCTGCTTGATAGTTTTTGTTACCATAACCCTATGCCTACACTCTATAGAAAGGGAAGGTTGTCCGCTTGTTCGTTTCTGGGAAAATAATTACTCGTTTCACACTGTTACTTAGGTTATCCCCATCCGATACTACGCTCAATACTAAAGTCAAGTCATCTTATTCATAAAATAATCAGTTGTGAATGAGATCCAAACATGAGCAGCGATTCACAACTGAGCGTAGTTCTTTAATATGGGGCTTAAATTGTTTCGGTTCTAATCACACTAATATTATAAAGGCGAAAGTTTGTGTGTTTATGTGTATGTGAGTATGTTTGTTACTCCTTCGCGCTCAAACGGCTGAATGGATTTGGATGAAATTCGGTACCAAGATAGCTTATACAGTGAATTAATATAGGCTACATTTAATTCTGGAAAAGTAAAATTTTCCCGTGGGATGAGCAAATAATTAATATACTTTTTATCCGCGGGTAAAACCGCGGGGCGCAACTAGTTTAATATAAGCTTGAAAAAATCTAAGGATTCATTATTGTTCAATATTATTTTAAAGAACAATCACGAGCGGTGTTTTACGTGCATCCGTCCATTCCTAAAGTCCCAGTTGTAAAAGGTAAAGGATAAATTTAGACATGGAATAACCTCACGATAACTAGAAACGATATTTCCGGGATTTTCGGACGCGGGTTCATGATTCAAATCATTCCTTCACTATAAAATGAATCATGTAATCTGTTGTTCTTCCAAGTAACCAAATCCAAAGTCATATTTGACTCCATAATTAATCATACCAATTATTACGTAAGTCCAAAATTTGATAAACACACCCAAACATTACTAACTTCGGACTTTGGACTGAACTTAGAAGGATTCCTTGGTTTATTCCATCAGAAATCTCCACCATTACGAAACCATTGTCTACGAATATTCGTAGACGATCAAAACAGCTACGAGCTTAACTTATGACAAGTTTGTTTTACCGCAGCGTTGAGTTCGTAGGCGGCCTCTTACGCCACCCTGTGGGGGTGGGAATGGGGGGCAGAAGCCGTAAATATGATTATCAGGAGGGGAGGCGACGGCGACTAATCATATTCTCTGCAATTTACATAAATATTAGCGTGTTCCGTGACACACGACCTCAAAGTCATTAGAAGCCTTACTTTTAATGAAAGCATAAGGTTGATGGTAGATACCGGCCGAGTCAGGAGTCACTTTGTCTTTTTTATGAGTGATTAATGTACGGAGTGGCAGAGGGAGGTGTTCCATGCATATTCAGAATGGAAACATGCCTCGATGTGCTTGTCGATTCTATGAATGATATAATTAGGTTTGTTTGAATATTTAGCTGAACGAGAGGTTCTTTTTTATTGTAGGTTCACAAAACTCGAAATACACAAATAAACTTAAAATAGTACAAAAGGATACGTGCAGGCGCGTACATCCTTCTAGATACGAACACGGCAAACTTAAAATAACTTTGAGTACCCTTGAAAGATGATAAAAATAAATATGTACTTATATATTAATTGAAGGGTTGAGAATAAAAAGGGTTTAACTGTCAAATTGATCGTTTCGAGAAAATTGACTTTAAACTTCAACGACCTAATTTTAGATTAGATATTATTAGTAGATTGCATATTAAGTAATAGAAAAGGTTTATGTAAGTTTCAGTTGCTTGAAAATGTATTAATTCTATTTTAAAATACTAAATATAGTACTAATTCATACAATTACTGTAAAAATATAATATAATAAAATAATTATAATAATGTTTTTATGCTAAACGAACTGTATTCCTGTGACAGATAAACCGTTTTTAGACTCAAAATCTCGAGATGTATGCCTCATTTCGGTATTTTGAGAATGTATTATTGTAGATAATTTCACGCTGAATCCAACGATACCCATAAGTAATTTTGTGAAACAAATCAGTTAAACCCTTTTTGTTCTCATCCCTTCAATTAATGTAAAATAATAATATTTAAAATACCTCTAAATTGTACAGAGACGCTTACATCGAAGGTGTCTAAATTTTGACATGTTTTGTTATAAGATGAACACATTCGATACAAAGGTGAGTGTTGAGCGTAGTTTGTACGACAAATGGAAATATTTCTATATATATTATATTTCTTATAAACGTTGTTCTAATCTGGAGACGGCTGGAGAACCGGGGATTGTAAACTGATTTTTTTCAAAAACGCAGAGAGTGTCCACAGTACCATTAATTCGCTTCCACAGAAAAAATAATCAGCTACATTTCTTCTCTGTTCATGCGAAGATATCGAAAAATATGCAAACCTAGAGTTTTAAGAGTGAAGACGGCGACAAAGTTTGTGAGAGTTAGAGAGAGTTCTAACGTACGTTGTAGAAGCGAAGAAAATTTGAAGAGTGATCGTTTCTTAAATTAATTCAGTTTGCCAGTTGTATTTTAAAAGCTAAATTACTGGTGGTCTAAACAACACGCATATTATTAGATTGGGTGGTGCGTGGTGGTAGCAAAAACTTCTTTGCCCAACAGACTGAAGCTAATCTGCAGGAAGTTCTAGAGCACGCTGCTTAGAAGAATAAAGTCGGTTGGCCAAGTCATGTCGTGACTGGAGCTTTCCCATATATCTTATATATATAAAAATCAATTGCTGTTCGTTAGTCTCGCTAAAACTCGAGAACGGGTGGCCGATTTAGCTGATTTTGGTTTTAAAATGTTTGCCGTAGTCTAGGGAAGGTTTAAAAGGTGAGATGAGAGAAGTAGAAGAAGTATTCTCTTGGACAGGGTTAGGGTGTAAAACTATTAACCGGTGCGTAGCCGGGGCGAGTCAGTTAGTATCCAATAAATTTGATAGGCGTGTACCGTTCGCCTGATATTAAACGACACGGCTGCTCATATCAGCTGCAGTGTCACTCGGAACTCTAAAGTATAAAGGTTCGCGTGAAACTGCACTGCGCACGTCATCCTGAGACATCAGCACAATCTAGTAATAAGATTACTAAACTGTGAGATCAGATTATAAAGTCTCATTTGCCCAGTAATTTCACTAGCTACAGTGCCCTTCAAACCGGAACACAGCAGTGCTTGCGCACTACTGCTTGGCGGCAGAATAACTGGCAAAGCGGTGGCTATACTGTATATATGTATATAAAAGCTATACTGTATTCGACTGGTCCGATAGCTCAGTTAGTAGTAACCCTGCCTTCAGAACTGTGGGTTCGATTCCTACCCAGGACAAACATTTGTGTGATTTACATCGATGTTTGTTTTGTGTCTGGCTGTTATATTGTATCCTATGTATATATTTACGAACAAAAAGTATTTATGTATTGTATCAGTTATCTGGTTCCCATTGTACAAGCTTTGCTTAGTTTGCGGCAAGATGGCGCTGTATGAAATGTCCACAAATAATAGGTCTTTACCTATGAAATTGCCGTTTTGCAGTACAGACTTTTTCAAACAAAAAAAAGTTTTGATTGGCTATGAATTCTAAATTCAAATTAATTTTGTTTTAAAAATATGACATTCTATTTACAATATAAGTCTTTTGTTTATTGATTAGCGTTGTATTTTCATTACATTTCAACATTTTTCCTCATAATGGATACTTTGAAATTTCGTGTAATTATGGAATATGAGTTCCGTCGTGGCACCAACGCGGCACAAACGACACGTAACATCAACGACGTTTACGGAGAGAACTGTACAAACGAACGTACAACCCGTTATTGGTTTGCTCGGTTCCGTTCTGGGAATTTTGACTTGAAAAATGAACCTCGTGGTCGTCCGGAAACTTTGGTCAACAATGATAAATTAAAGGCGATTGTGGAAGCTGATGAATCTCAATCTACAGCTGAGCTGGCAGCAGCTTTTGATGTTAGCATCAAAACAATATTGGTCCATTTGCGACAGATTGGCAAGATAAAAAAGCTTGATAGATGGGTGCCCCACGAACTTAACGATCGCCAGCGCAACGTACGCGTCGAGACTTGCCTTGCGCTGCTTAACAGGCACAGAAATGAAGGAATTTTGAACCGAATTGTTACGTGCGACGAAAAATGGATTCTTTTTGACAATCGAAAGCGCTCAGCAAGTTGGTTAGATCCTGGTTCGGTACGAAAGCAATGTGCAAAACGAAAAATGACCCCTAGAAAGGTGATGGTCACAGTTTGGTGGTCTAGTGCTGGTGTGATTCATCATAGCTTTTTACAAAACGGCGAGAGCATTACTGCAGATGTGTACATTGAAGAACTGACCACAATGATGGCGAAACTCGCACGTCTGCAACCAGCTTTGGTCAATCGGTCGTCTCCACTGCTACTTCACGACAACGCGCGACCCCATACTGCACAACAGACCGTCTCTAAGCTGCATGAGTTGGGTTTGGAAGCTCTTCCTCATCCGCCATACTCACCAGATCTTGCGCCTACCGACTATTACTTTTTCCAAAATTTGGACAACTTTTTAGCGGGAAAAAAATGCAATTCCCGAGAGGCAGTACAAAACGCCTTTGAAGAGTTTGTTGTCTCCCGTCCTGCTGATTTTTTCAAGAAGGGCATCCATAAACTGCCACAGCGTTGGCAAAGATGCATTGATTGCAGGGGTGATTACTTTGAATAAAAGAAATAAATAAGTTCGAAAAAAAAATACTTTAACTTTTTTCAATCAAAACGGCAATTTCATAGGTAAAGACCTAATATTTATTTATTATAATTAGGTTTTTTTTTAAAATAATTAATCAAGAATGTTGCTTTATTTTTGGAGGAAGGAATATTCCTAGGAGTATCTGAGATTCCTGGGATTCGGAATATTCATTATTACTGGGAGACGGGCATTCTTTACAATTATGATAATTAATATTATACACAATAATGCTATTAAAGGTCTATTCGATAATGTTAAGACAAACCGCAACCAAACAATCAACCTAAATACTAAAATACAAAATGAAACAAGAAAATCTGTGTATTCCGTGTAGTGTAGAATCTTGTTTCGTTTTGTGTTTAATATGAACTTCCGCGAGGTCACGCCTGGGTCAATAAATTAACCCAACTGCTTTTCTGGATAAATTTCAAGGCAAGATAATTGCACCTTTACAACAAACCAAAACACAATACAACCCCCATCCGCCGGGTTCCCCAGACCGCAAGCAATCACGAACAAAAATAAATTATTAATTACTACACCTTAAACGGAAAGCAGACTTTACCCTTCCCATAAATTAGAGGGGCCAGATGTTAACAGACTCCTAACAAACCCCAAATATCTTGTTAAGCCACCCACAGTGTCTCCAACACACACAAACACACGCACACATCCTCGTAATTTACTTTCCATTGACAACCTAAAAACGTGTTCCTGAAAATTGATTTCTGGAAACCGCGCTTGGTGTTTTTGACTTTATCGCTCTGAGTAGCTGTTTCTTCCTTATATTATAGCACATCAAGATGCTCGTACACTTCCGAAATGACTTCCTCTTTTGCTGAAAGTATAGGATTTCCAACCATGATAAAAAGTAACTAGATTGGTTTTCCTTTGCAGGTGGAAGGTTCTTCAGGCCTTTTGAAGGTGTGGTTCGTGTGATATGATATCAAGGCGAGACAGAAAGGGACAGTATAAGCAGGCTCCTCAGCAGACGTTTCGGTTGCCATGGCGACGCATCGATTGCTCCCTTCCCTCCGGACCTCAGTCGCCGTATCCAGGTCATCCGAAGGCATCTGTACCCGATGTTTGTGTTGAGATTTAATTAGGTTGCTTTTCATTTACCTAGACCATGTTTTCTTGGATCACAAGTCTTAATTTTTATATGATTAAGTGGCACCGGTGACGGAAAAGTTTAGGAGTAATAGGCTAGCGATGGTTGACCATAGACATGTCATGCGAAGGGATGAAAGCCATGTCATCAAGAGAATTTTGAATATGAATATTGATGGAAGAAAAGGTAGAGGAAGATCGGAAAAAGTGTGGTTAGACTGTATGAAGAATAATGAAGTAATGAAGATATATGTGCCTAATCCCTCTATCATATACCTATTGACTGACCCGTTAGCTCAGTTGGTAGTATCCCTGCCTTCTGAACTGCAGGTTGTGGGTTCGATTCCCACCCAGGACAAACATTTGTGTGATGAACATCGATGTTGGTTCTGTGTCTGGATGTTATATTGTATTCTATGTATGTATTTACAAACAAAAAGTATCTAAGTATTGTATCAGTTATCTGGTTCTCATAGTACAAGCTTTGCTTAGTTTGGGGCTAGATGACACTGTGTGATATGTCCACAAATATTTATTTATTTATTTATTGCATTTGTGTGCGACCTAGATAGATAAGTGCGAACTTAAGAGGTGTCAAATTTTAATGCAGATAGGCATAAGTGTAATGGCCGTCTTAGTTTGACAACTTTTACTTATCTCTAGAATAAAAAGTCAAGAGCTTTATTCAAATCGGAGCCAGTACGCAGAGACAAGACAAATAGAAAAAAATGACAGCTAGCATGCTCGGTTCATTCATGCACATGTTTCGAATATACTTTTATATTTTACAACCGTCCCGAATCTACAGTCAAGTGGTTATAGGAGGAACTCAATTTCACGCTAAATTAACTGAGGAAGCCTCAGCTTACACACTACAGACTGTGCGCTATCTGTCAAATTGGTAAAAAAGGAGCTATGAGTATTTGGAACCTAGAAATAATTCTAAAAAATTAAGTTTGCATTGTTTTTTCTACAATTTACTGCTTCTTTCTTAAGGGGCCATCCATAAATGACGTCACTGGTTAAAGGGGAGGAAAGAGGTCGACGAAGTGACATCACAATTTTTCAAAATATTATCTTTTATATCTAAGTACTAAAAATTTTTAATTTCATAAATTTCTAAATGTAGCATTGCAAACTATGTGGGGTTGGGAAGCAGATGCATTTTTGTTTTGAATTGAATCGAAGAATAATCTACCGTCGATCGTCATTAAAAGATCCTAATGCTACCTGAACTAGCTACAAAAGCTTAGGAAACTGTCATAATTTTGAGTTTCTAGCTTCAGTATAGTGGACTTAAAGGACTAATATACCTATTAAAGCCGTCCCATGGTTCCCTCGGAATGGAGTTAATTTCTTGCGGGAATTCTTTATTTTTCTTAAAAAATAAATCCTTACTGATATTATAAACGCGAATTTTTGTATGTATGGATGTTTATTACTCTTTCACTCAAAAACTACTGAATGGATTTTAATGATACTTGGAATGTAGATAGCTTATACGCTGGATACTTGTTATCCGCGGGTGAATCCGCGGTGCGCAACTAGTTATCTTAATAACTTGGTCTGTCTATTTTGTTCTTCTGTCTGAGCTAAAAATTAATATGTATATAAGTAGGTACCTACCCAGGTTCTTGCTTCTACAACGCAGCCACATATTTCACTAATACAGATTTGGTATTAAAAAGAAACAATCCAACTCATATTTATCAAAAAATACGTCACCAAATCAATTCATAATCTCACCGTTTCGGCAGACATTAGGTACCCTACTCCCTCAGAAAATTACCTCCATTCCACGTCAAAGGGAGGCCAAAAGGGCCTGAGAAGGCCGGCATACTGCCTCAAGTAGCCCTATTAGGTCCAGGGTCTTGCCTTTGTCAGCTCGCCGCGTTGTGACGTGTCTTTCAGATAAGGGCTGGGTCGACGGTATTTCTCTGAGAGATCAAAGGCGACAGGTAAATGGGAGCGAGGACTCAATTTGGTGGAATGATTTCGTTGTATACGAGTATATGTATATGTAGTTACTTTACACCAATCATGTTCGGGTTGGTTTGGATTCGATGTTGGCGCTATCAAAAATTAATAATAAATACCTACAAAATAGCATGTTTTTTTTTGGCTTCACACTTTTGTGTATATAGCCATATATATAGCCATAGCCAGTGTCAATTAATCGATGAGTTCTGAAGTTATGTAATGTACATATGTGTCAAGCTAAGTCACAGTCCAAGTCATCAAGTCTTGCTCTAGTCTAAGTCAAACTCCTAGTACAGTGGTGGCAACTTACCAGAAGCTTCTATGGAGTTTTGAAAACAACACGAAAAGAAACGTTTCACCATCATTATACCTCTTTCCCATACTCATACCTGTAATCCACTGAACGGATAAAACGCCACCAATTATATGCACGAACGCTGAAAATAACACAAGTTTTGGAAAATAATACTCGTACAATGCGTTGACACGATCTTTCTCGTTTTCCTGCCAAAACTCCGCACAATAGTTACAGGGCTTTTTTAATTTCGTCAAACTTAAGTCACTATCCTTTGAACTATTTATTTAATAAATATGATAAAATTTCATTATATTATATTATTTATAAGCTATAATTTTAATGTGGTACCTACTGCTTGTTTTCCCAAATAAAGTTTATAAAAAATTTGCAATACAAATTGCCAATTTTTCTTTGATTTTAGTATTTTTGTTTAGATCCTACTAAAACATTACGTACACTTAACGACAGATTTGGATATTTTTGTATTCAAATGTTCATAATAGCTGAGAAGGTAATAATAACATAGTAGGTTTTTAGGGAAAAAATATTCAAATTCAGAACACTGATAAAAAATCTATAGAATTTTTATAGACGAGACCACCCTTTTTTTCATGTAATTGCAAATATAGCATGATTTTTTTAAATTGTAGCTGTCAAAGAAAAGTCCTGTAATAAAAGTACAAATAATGCTATTCTTAAGTTTTGACGCTTTTGTACCTAAACATAGTGCTTACTACCGCAGCAAGTTTAATATTAAGTAGTTATGGTTATTACTTAGCTTATTGGCTTCGGCTTTTGGGGTAAGTTTTCATCACAGACATAAATTTAATTGATTAGATTAGAAAAATATAAATACTACATACGCGTACAGCACAACATCATTTTAAAAACATTCAGATTAGGCCCTCTAGTGAGTTTACTTACAACTTCTACAGCAGGTAATTTTATTCATGTGTTACTTAAATATTAGTAGATGGCGTTGGCATCAATAATTGCAGCTTTTAGAAAACGTTCTAAAGTGGCCTCTTGCGAGTTGGTTTAGAACTTCTACTGGTCATTTTTCTTCATATATCTGATTCTTCCCCTAAATTTCAGTAGATGGCGTTTCCATCAAAAATTTAAACGGGCTGCTTTACTGACTAGTGTTGCCTAAACCTAAAGACCGCAAAACTTGATTGAGCTTGGTTTTTACCCGACTATGATAACTGAGGTTATAATTTTTACAGTTTATATACATATATAAACTTACGTGCATATATGACCCTTAGCTATCCTAAGCCTCATCATTTCATTGACTCATTCAGGATAAGGCGTCTGATAACGTTGAATAAGTGGTTCAACATTTTTTTTCTCTGCACCTTAAGATTTCTTCAACTTCAAATATATCGGGATTGAGACATTTTAGGGTACTATGTTACGTCATTTTTTCGTTTCTGTTCTATCCTACACATACATACCTATCATAGTGCGCAGAAACTTTGAGCAAAGAAGAAAATGGCGGTGGCTTGAAGTCTGGTACAAAGGTTCGAACGCCTTCGCCATATTGGTACTAATTTAGTGACTAGAGAGTACATGAAACTAATCTAACCAATCAACGTGATGGATTTGCTATTTGGTGTACTCTCGAACATGACGCTTCAAATTGGCATAAAAATTAAATAACTATGTATAGTATTAGTGTTGTGTTCTAGGTTATTCTTCATCACAAGTCATTAATGTCGTAGTTGGTTTCTATTTATTTAACATTACCAAACGCATGAAAAGTAAATCCACGTCTTGGGTTTATTATTATACAGAATTTAATCGTTAAATGTTGCCAAGCAGCTAAATTTTAAATAATTGAAAACATGAAACCTCCATGCTGACTTTGATAATAAATTGGTACCTACGTATCTAAGTCATCTAGCATCTAGCGTTATCAGTTACTTACATATTACAACAAAACAAGACGTTGCAATTTAGATTGTGCTCTATAATAATTGATTCTTAGGAGCGGGACCAATTTGTCACATCACTATCCACGTCAATAAAATAACAAACTGCTTTACCGACACAGGCGAACCCCGCACCGAGGCGCATGCGCGTCGCACGTTTTTATTTGTTCTCTTTTTCTATTGGTTTGTTTTGTGATTTGTGTCATGTCCCGAATCCCAGCTTGTATAAAATCCATCGCTTGTGAATTTTAGTTTATTTCGCCTTATTTCAATTTTTTTAATAAATGTTTGATGGTAGAATTAGTATTAAACTATTTATAGTATTGTGATGATAAGTGCTGTGAATAAGTATAGTCAGCATCGGCAATCTAAAGCGGCACCGTGGAGTCACGTAAAAGAAGGTAATAAAAAAATGTTTTCGTTGTTTGTAGCATCGCTTCAGCTGGTCAAGTATAAGAAATCGATTGCGTATCGGTTGTTCGCAAGCATTCATAATTTCTATGCATACTATAGTGTAAGCTTATCACATACCCTTGAATGAGAATGTATCGATCTCCTGGAATTATTTTTTCGGAAACTAACGCCGCTGCTATGCACATGGGTCGATAAATTAGAATGTAACCTGACTGCTTTGTGATATCTACCTGCAGACCGAAATGGATACAAAAAAGAAACCTGCTTAATTCAATATTTTCCATTACAATTAATAATTTAGTCTGAAACCTATTCTGTGCACCTGTATATGTATAATACATAATTTTTTAAGTAACTCGAACTAGAACAAAGGTAGATAATTCAAAACATCAGCTAACTTTTCCATGGCATGGCAATTTATAATGTTATAATAAGTAACAGAGTTAGTTTAGATATAGAGAAAAATGCCTCTTTGTATAGCCTCTTAAAAAAGCAATTATTTAATACCCTAACTTCATGTTTCCTTTCCAACTGTAAAAATGCTACTGAGAGAAATTAGGTAGATATTTTATTTATTAAACAAATATATATATTTAATATAAACATATGCATATTTCCACCCATTGCTCTGCGTGAGAAAATCTGACACTGAGATAGTATTGAAATTAAAACCTGTTTATTGAAGTTAATTTTGTCTGAGAATCATAATTATTAAATTCAATACACAAAGGTTTTGCATGGATTGCAAAAATTGAATTTCAGTCTATCCAGTGTGCGGTGTGACCAAATTGGACCAACAAACATTATAAATAAAATAATGTCTATGAAAACAGCGGCTGCTTGAGTTAAATCCTATCCTTCTAATGTTATACGCGCGAAAGTTGGTATGCATTGATGTTTGTAACTTTTTTATGCTCAAACAGCTGGATGGATTTGGATGATATTAAGAACATATTATAGAGGATTAACACATAGGCTACTTTTTATAAAACAGCAGGGTGCAGTCCTCAGTAATCACACTGTTTAATAAACAGTTACATATTTCCAATATACCAGCTGGGCGATCACGTAACTCAATTGCAACCGATACAAACACAAATTTGTATGGATGTGACAGTTTGAATATGCAGTTTATGTGTATAGTTAGTATGAAAATGTCTCCAGTTGCATTGCAATCAAAGTTTCATAATAGCCCCCTAGATGTGTCTCACGTAAATGGACTGTTGCATAATACTTGTCTCTTATTTGTATAAATCCTCTGTGCTAAATACAAAAGTTGCTGGTCTGTGTTGGTTAACAGTTTCATTACTACATATACTATTATGTGCTATTATAATAAGACAAGAATTCTTATAATTAAACAAATATAAGGTATAATAAATATCTACATCTTATCGGACATTGGACCACACTTGAGCTTGAGTGCAACATTAGAAGATAGATAATAATAAGACAATAATATCAACACCACAAAAAAAAATTATCACCTGACATAATAGGAAACCTTCCTTCACAGGGTTTTGTAAGTATATGGTTAATGATAAATTCATTATCAAAAAATATTAAAATACCTACATGTTGTAAAAACACAAAATTAAATTATAATATGATAATGTGTGTGGTTATGTGTGGATTTGTATATGTGATGGTATTTGAAAACTTTTCTAGTATTTTGTATATCCTTCCATAATAAGGAGCAACACTAATTATGATTCTATATTGTATAAATGAACGTTAAAATGGTTTTTGACATTTTATTATTATTTTAACTTAATATTTTTAATTATTTAAATAAATTTATTTTCATTTTTATCTACAACTTTATAATATAATACCTACTTCTCCGTTCATTTCGATGTGATTTGATTGTCAAAGTCCACATACCCCATCATTATCATCGTTCTCATCAACATTACCCACATATAATTATGAGAATACAAATGGCGTTACCGGACGCGCATTTCAAATCAAAAACAAATAACAAAGACACAAACAACATTTCGTGAGACATTACTTATTATAAAATTTATATATTTATTTCATTGAACACAACAATTAGCATCAACTTTCGCCACTATAAAAGTAGAATTTATGCAAGCTAAAAACTTTGATATGACTTGATCATTTGAAAGCTTCCTGCTTACTTACAAATGTTAACGATATAGGATTATTTACACATTACACACATTAAATGTAAAAGAGTTGCTATAGTTAGTCAAGTTATTTACAATATTTATCGTCAAGTAGTATTGAATAGTGTAATTGACTTGTGGACGGTTTGTTGACATGCCACTAGGTGGCGTCGTTGTCGACTGTCATGGCCGAAACTTGTTCCGTCGCCTCTTTAAAAAGGGCAGAACGTTGTTCAGTTGAGTTCAGTTGGTCCTCGGCAGCGGAGTGAATAACACGAAACTATTGCCGCTATACTGTGAAACAGGAAACATATCTGGAGGTTGTTTATTAATTGTGCAGCAAATGTCTATGCTGATAATACAAATGACTTCACAAATGGTCATATTGGATATCGCCCTTTTTTGACGATATTTAAAATCAAAATAAAAAACCGATAATAAAGAGGCTTAACAACTGTAATTCCTGGAAATAATATTTTTTCACATATTTATATTGTATAAGACCTTATTGTATTATTATTATTGCACTGCCATTGCATTCAAAACTGATTGAGTGGATTATTCTTCTGTCAGCCTTATTGTGTTTATTAAAATCCTTATTATGGTTATTATCATTGTCATAGTGTTATGGTATAAATACCTATAAAACTGCTGATTAAATTTATTTGGCTTCATCACAAACTAATACATTAGGAAGTAGGTATTGAATTATATATATTGTAGTAATTGTGGCAAAATGAGAACCCTGTGGCACACCTTAGTGAAGTATTAAATATTAGCTCCTTACAAGCTTCAGAATTTTTCCCTTTATTAATAGAAAGTTATGGTATTGTTATTAAGTATTGATTTTAGGCAGCTACAATAATGAAAATTTAATTAACATCCACACTGTTCCTTTTATACACTATCGAATGCCTGGCAAATACTAAACATTTTTTTGTTAATTCTGTTATTATGTAGCGAAAATATGAATAGCATAATATTCTAATAATTGACTTTAAAGTATTCTATTTGACTTTTTGTGCTTATTGATTATCTAAAAATATAAATTAAAACATTGGATTTGTTATTGACTGGCCCAATAGTTCAGTTAGTTGTATCCCTGCCTTCTGATCTACAGGTTGTGGGTTCGATTCCCACCCATGACCAACATTTGTGTGATGAACATGGATGTTTGTTCTGTGTCTGGGTGTTATATTGTATTCTATGTATGTATTTACAAACAAAAGTACATAAGTATTGTATCATCAGTTATCTGCTTCCCATAGTACAAGCTTTGCTTGGTTTGCGCTGTGTGAAATGTCCACACATTTTTTTTTTACTACTAGATACATAATTGTATTTATGAACAAAATATTTTTACATTGCAGTTTTAAATTTAAAATCACGTTTATTGTTATATTTTGAATGTCCCACAGCGGGTAAACGTAAATTTTAAATAGTCCGCCGACCGAGGCTACAATTACGGACCTACAAATAAGCTTGAACCAACCCACAGGCCACAAGAGAATGCTTTTAAAAGTTGCCATACGTAAACCCAACAACGTTCTCCCAGTGCCGCCACGAAGTATACACGTACCTATAGCATAAAGTAAACGCTTATTATATTCAGCAGTCTACCTGCTCGGGCGGTCCGCACCGGGAGCAACTCAGCAAAAAAGTAAAAAGATAATTTTTCGTTGAGTCGGGGTCCTCGGACGAGAAAGAACAAAGGTTTTACGCTCTTACCTAGTTATAGCTAGTTATTCGGCCTCCCCGCAGGTGTAACTTGTTATCTTTTACCGGGAATTTCTTTTATTTTATTTTTCTCGGGGATATAGAGAAAACGTCTATGGCGTGAAAGTAAGATCGTAAACTGCTTTGTGTTCTGTTTAGACGTTCCCTCGTTATCACCGCTTTAAGAGTTGTCCACCTTTACTGTTAGTAAATTTTTTCTATCGCAATATCTTCAACTGCAATGAAAAAAAGATTCTTGTTGTTAATGATAGTATCTATTTAGAAATTGCTCGTAAAAAAGCTCTTGCAGAAGCCACTTTGTATAAACATTACGTAATTCCAGGGGGGAAAGAATCTTATAAAACTTATAATAATTATTTGTATTATCTACCTAAACTGATTAAATTTGAAATCAAATGCATTAATGTTATCGTGAGTATTATTGTGCATGCACGCATGCTTAGTAATTAGTAACACTAACACGCGAGGTGAATTCGTCTGAATTTTGCCGGTCGATACAAAGTCGTTTTGACCGAAGGCATTGGTTATTAGCGACTGTCGATGTTCATCCGGCTTCGATAAGACCAGTCGTCACGTAAGCGGGTTTTAAATTTTCGATGTTGAGAAAAAACTTGCTTAGTGGCATTCACCTGACGCCCTTGAACCGTTCGACGGTTCAGCACTCAGCTGCTGTGAGCTGGTCTAGGCCTTGAGCCCGTCTAGGCCGTTCAACCTGGTCACCTGAAATAATCAGCAATTGTCAAAGAAAATTATTTTTGTAAACACTGCTCTACGTGACGACGACCGACGACCCCCGCTTCTATTTATACCTCCCTGGGAGACCATTCATCTAAACATGTCCCATGGAGAAATTCTTCGAAACATTTAAAGCGCTTACATTTTCTTTTTAATAACCTGCATACATTTTAGCGCTTGAATATTGTTTAAAATAAACTAAACTCGTGGTATTTATGCAACATGATAATAAATTAAAAAACTAATTGAACAAGTATTATATCCATCAATAACCCTGTCTTCGCCGTACTTCAACATATGCGAGTGGAATAATTATTTTTAACTAGCCATTTAGTTCATCGACGCTGTTAAATATTATTCACATTCACTGCTTTGACTTAAATTGACACTTGTAACATCTAGGCAGCGTAATTTATCGTAATTTGTAGAACAAGTCGTATGGAATGATTATTATAATTAAGTACCATAAGCCATATAAAAAAAATAAAAACGTTACAAAAGAAACAAGAACCTTATGCACGTAAGGAAATTCACCTTTACATACGATATTCATTATAACTACAACTATTTCACGGCTAACACTCACGAGATACAGTCGAATAACTCTATAATATGATATTTATTATTAGGGACAAACTTAAACTTTTTTGATGTGAAATTGTAGATTTCCTTGCTTTGCATTCCGCTGGCCAGCTCTGTTAAACATTATCTAGGCCCTAGGCTTATTAATCACAGCCAACGCTGACAAGACGGATTATTAATGACTAATTATAACAATGACTGGTGAACAATAACTCCACTAGGGTATAGATATTTAATAAGATTCCGCAACACGATTCCTACAGGCCTATCAAGTTGCCGTTCGGACGAAGATTAATTGTTTTCTAGATGAATGGCCTACCTAAGCTTGATACTTGTCTGACGCTAAGGCCGTATTTTGTTCACCAAATTATTTCCTGCATAACAAATATCACTTTCTATTTAATCATTCCTTTAAATTATTATCTGACAAAACTGAAAGTACCACGGTCATTTATAACGTAGCAAGACTGGCAAGGCTAACCAGGATGAGCTTTATGTCCTTACATTTAAATAAAACAAGCATTACCTGAGCAGTTCTCTTAGAATTTCCAGAGGTTGTTGAGCGGCTAGTGTTAATATGTATTCTTGTTAATATAGTTGCGCCATCTACTCACCGCAACCTTGCTTTTGGAGCGCCCGTTTGTTTGACGAGTATGGACATAATTCGCTATTTGTGTAGGTAACCCGAGTGGGTCGTAATGTCGCATTGTTACTACCGAACCCATTAACTAACTCCAAGGATCCGAAGGGTATGCAATTATCGACACACGACTGTTTCTTATGATATCATCAAGCTGGAGTGTGCTTTGGCTTATCTCAGTTATAGCTGGACCGTTTTCAATATACTTTTAATGGTGCCGTCTAACTATCGCAAGCTGTCTCTGGAGTTACGGGATATAAGACTCAAGTTAATAAAGTGCTTTCATAAAATCTTTATAACATTAAACGTAAAAGTTAAACTAGATAATGGAAACTAAAATGCAAACCAGTAGCGAGCGTAAGAAGGCGAGCCCTCTACAATCAGCTCACGTACGGTGTTGTCAACTTTCGCAATCCCACCTCGCGTCACTTAAACAATAAGGAGCCTGAAGGCTAAATAACAGGCGAGGTTGTGAAGCTGTCTACGTGAGGTGCGGAGATGTTTGATACGAATTCTTTTACTTAAACAGGTGATTTAAAAACAGATTACAAAATACTACGCTAGATATTTAGGGTACATGGACTGTGGAGTGCTGCTACAAAATGATTTCAGGGCGCCCATATCACTAAAATAGTTCAAACATATTAGAAGTAGTTTAGTTGTAGGTGTATGTATAAAAATATACATGTTTATTTATGTACTTATCTAAAATTGTGATATCCTTGCTCTGAGCTTCAAACGTCATGTTCAATTGTTATTATTATAGTATCACTAGCTGCGCCTCGCTAAAATGCAGCCACGGGTGAAACCAAATCAAATTTCAGCCAAATCAGTCCAGTCGTTGAGCGTGAAATAGTAAAAAACATACATACACACGTACAAACTTTTGCCTTTATAATATTAGTGTGATTCTGTGATTAACCATTAGAGCCAAGGCTCAGAGTAGTGTCGTGAAACGTTCATTAAAATTATTAAGTTCGTTAAAACCTTAGTCATCATCATCGCCAGTGATTAAGCAGCGGTCATAATATATTAACGTTGGAATTGGGCAATAGTGCAGTAGGAACAAGGTTTTTATGCTCAGGTCAATGCGTCCTCCGCAGGCATCCTTTACTTCAGCCGCGCCGTTCACTCCGTTCACACAGAATTTCACCTTGTCAACTGCATTGTGTATTTCATCAACGTTCTCGGCGTACAAAAGGTCACTGGTTATACCATCTGTAAGTTTTGTACAAGCAGCTACCGTCTTTATCGCCCTGGCAACACCCGCCATTTTGGCATAAGGTTTACGTGTAAGCTGTGCTGTGGCCCAACTGTTTTTTATTCTGTGCCATGTGGATATGATTCATATGACGTTACCGCATTTTATTTTCGGAACCCAAATAACTTCTTACTTTGGAAACATTGGCTATATTCATTCAAACTTGACCGCAATTTACGTTTTTACAATTTTTATTCTCCAACACTAAAATGCCTATTAAGAACAAGAACCGAACTCCGAAATATGAATATGCCTCAGGGACAGGGACGTGCCAAAGATGCTATCTTGTCCTCCCTCGGCTGTTAGAAAATTTCCATCCATCAGTTTTCCTGTTATATATAAATAATAACGCTTAATTTTATCTTACGCAAGATAAAACTGGAAATCGAGCCAATGTGACAGTTACCACATAGGATATTTGGTTGAACGGAAGATTTACCGTTTCCTGGAATATTTCCTGCAATATTTACTTTTAAAATCTTGAAAGCAAAAATGTTTGTTCTGTCCTGAAACGCTTGGACCAACCCGTTAGCTCGAGTCCCACTTTTCGTTTTAATTTAATCTACGATAACCTCATTCGGTTAAGTGTTTGCATTTTACATACAGATAGCAACGCGTGGGAGAGAGTTTAAATCGTTAAATTCTGTGACAAACATTCGATCCCATTGCCATAATGTGCGTTGTTACTCGTCATAAGTAAGTACCGTAAAATTGTTTCAATTTAGTTATTGCTGTGAGAATGGTTTGTGAATTTTTCATTAAACGCTTTGAATCGCATAAATTGGCCTGATTATTATTGCTTTAATACGTTAGTAATGAGGTTTTAACGTGTTGCACGATCAGTTTAGCATCTCGTAGTAAGATAACCTTGACTTACTCCGGGCGGTTCCCAGAAAGGAGCATTTAATTATCAGCACTGATTACGATTGGAAACACCAATTTACATCGTAATTACCCATTTAACATTATCTCCCATTGAATTATGAAATGGCACGACAATTCAAATTTATCTGCTTGTCAGTTATGTGCTACCTCAAATGTCTTTAAGAATTTCAAGTAGGAAATTTTAT
Organism: Ennomos fuscantarius; assembly: GCA_905220475.3. Lineage (NCBI taxonomy): Eukaryota > Metazoa > Arthropoda > Insecta > Lepidoptera > Geometridae > Ennomos > Ennomos fuscantarius. Next base: position 9,059,847 of record HG992039.1, read on the forward strand.
TGTCTGCGCAAACTTCCTCTATTAAAGATTTATTTATATCTTTAGTTTAACCTGTACTAACTGTGATATCGATCTCAACAAAGATACTGAACAGTTTGTCCACCCACTCTTCAATTACACTATTGATCTCTTTTTGATGTACCAATTGTCATACTCAGTCCCTCTATAATTTGGACCTACAAAATATTTGCATTGTGTACATGCATGTTGTATCTCAAGCTTTGAGGAAAGTACTCCTTTGTGGCCAGAACCTTCATTATTTCTGTAAAGCGCATAGTTAAATACGCGATGGCCGATATCAGGATGGTTTATGGCCAATAGCGTGCGAAGGTGTGCGTGTGGACACTGGACATGGTGTATGCGCTATGCGCCAGCCGTTGCAAATTACGATTCGCAAGGCAAATCAACGTTTGATCCTGAACTGTAGGTACCTAGCCCTTACCCTCTACACAAGAGGGGATTCCATTCATTTTCAGTTCACACATTTGTATTTATGATTGTACTAAAATTTCAATAGCAGCTCTTTGCTAGTGGAGTATGAAAGTCTTGAACCATTTCTAATTTCTAAAGAGGGGTTTTCTGAGGAGGAAAATGGTTATTCGGTCAGCGACGGCAAAGAAACCTTTCATGTTTTGATGAATTTCGTGTCACGTCGCGGCACTTGGTGGGGTGGCTAGGGTACGCCATCATAGGGCTAGGGCACATGGGTTGCGAGCGCGGGGGCGGGTGCAGGCGGCCGACGCCGCGGCGCTCTCTAGTGTACACGCGGCCACAGCCAGACGTCAGTTCGACATCGAGCGACACACAGACCGTGCGCGCCTCGCGCCCCCGCGCCTCAGATCGCGCACCGATCTCGTGAACATACCCCTAAGGTTCACTCTAGCAATAGCTGGCAACTTTAGAACTCCGGTATAATTGCAGCCTATTTATTTTTCCTACTGATTTATTTCTCAGATTTAATCAAAACTTAACAAAAAATTTAGCATCATCCAAAACTTTATCGACCCTTACGCTATAACAACCCTTATTCACTTCGCTCAGGCAGTTGCTCCCTCTAATTATTGACTCCCCTAAAGTTCGTAGAAAAATCCGGCCGCTCTCGATTTTGCCCTTTTATTGCTTTAATATTTTTATTACTTTGCTCTTTCGATATCGCTTCCCGCTGTTCCGTAATGGTCGCAACGCGCGGACTCTCCGCAGTAGTTGTTTCGACACTATAATTGACACGCCGCTTCCTCGTTCCTCGTTCGTTAATTGGATTGAAGAAAGAGCGAGATTTTTATCCTCTGTTTCACTATCCGGAAAGTTTAGATCGAGGTTGTCGAGGGCGTAATCCTAAGTTGCCAAACGGTTTGCGTCACCGTTATCTATGCCTATTGAGGTCAATTAACAGGCGGTGAACCATGACACTGCGTTGACATTGGCGTATTCGGTTTCCCCAGTGTATGGTGAATGTGATATCGGTGCTTACTGGGTGTGCGGTGCATGCTCGCGTGAGGGCAGCTCCGCAGCGGATGTGCACGCCGCGCCCGCCCTGGGGGTTCGCGCTGGCTGGAATGCCATCTGCTCTTGACCTAACTAGGTAACGTTTTCATTTAAACCTCACGGCGTATTCGTTTATCACGAGCCAAATTCAACTAAACGTGAATACTTAATCATAAAAACCTGGTTTTTTGTGGTTAAATTAGTTATGAAGCAGTCTCAATTATGTCCAGTTCCGTGTTCTACGTCAAATGCTAAACGCTGAATCTTAATAATAATTGCCTCTACTAATACAATTACTATGTGGGAAATAAAAATATTCTAATAATAATAATCCATTCATGTTACTTTACATAAAATCTATTGATAACAATGTTTATATACTTACTCATTCTATTGATAATTTTCGATCCCATCTCAATTGGATATACACTTGTACAGCATCTTTCACAAATGGATCTCTTTCAATCCAACATTATTGACACTCTTTTATTTCTGTCACAATTAATCTATAGGTGTCGTTCATATAAAGCATGACTACACGGTAATTGGTTTGTAGACTGTATCCCTTCAGTTCTTGCTCAAACAGGTCTTGGGCTATATATTTATTGGGGTGTCTTTTAAGCAATTAAATTCAAAACCCTGAAGGATGATACAGATGATGCCCGTACTACCAGGAAATTGCCAATTTTCACTAAAACTTGTAGAATTAGTTTCATTGGTTTTCAAAGTTAAAAGAATATAAATAGATAGATAGAAGACCTGTTTAAATATGGCTTGAAGTGATTCGGTCTACAAACCAATCCCTCTGTAATATAATTATGTCCGATAAATTTATTATTGTACTTGTTGCAATTCGTTTGTACCTTGTAGCTTTTCCGATTTTCATGTATGAAATTTATTTATTGCTGGATTCCAAGACCGTTACAATTTTCACAATAAAGAAACTATTCATCTAATTTACATGCATACTATCCTCTCTATCCACATCACGTGTACATTTCTTTTGGTTACTAATTCTTGAGTTACGAGTACCTTTCCGTTGAAGAGTTGTAGTCGTTTAGAATGAAACCATCGTTGATTGTTCACTTAATATATCATTAACAACAGGTATTTTGAATGACTAATTTAATAACAAAACCACTATACTGATGTCATCGACGCAAGCATTGCTATCCAAATGGAATGTGATCATACAATCGAAACGTATTAATATTTCATTACTCTATGTATATATGGGTCGCTTATAAGTTTTAGTCTGACACCTGTTATACCTGCCAGTATTCGAACACGTGTTTTTTGTTTACAATAATAAGAACTTAAACTAACATTACTTTTATTAATAAAATATGGTTTTTCTTAAATCATTATTATAATAAACTGCTTGACAAGATTTAACATTTCATCAATTTATTATTGTTTTCAAAAGCGTTGACTCGATTTAAACTGATTACATTTTACTTGACGTTATTTACCTTTGTATTACCTGTTTGATCAATAGTTTTGGTATCAAACATTCTGAATGGAATTTAAATTATTTTTAACTTTTAATAAAACACAATGAACTTATTATACTGCACACCGCTGTCGTGGCACAGTATACGAGCTATTTAATTGTAATACCAAACATTTATGTACTACATTCTGCAATAAATAATTTTCTATTTCTATTTCTAATGAAGGTGCACGATAAAGAAATTCCTTTTAACACTAGCGTTTTCATTGGTTGGAGATTATTCTGGCGGCTATAGAACATTTATGGAACGTTTATATTCAGCGATGCGTGCCACCCGCGTCGTTTGACTCAGACTGGGCTGGGCCTCCACAACGCCACAACCGAAATCAGAGGCACCCATGTTTGTGGCGAATCACTCGCATGTCTTGAGAGCAATGCGTCTTTGTATGTGGTTTGTGGTATCATAACTTAAATTCAACGCTTTACACAAGATAACCCAGACGTTGATGTTGATAAGCTTTGTCTACTTCAAATTACTTGAGTGAGTTGCGAGACAGTTGTGACTTAAACATATCTTTAGAATAGCTTCTACAATAGCTAACATTTTATCTAATCCTTAGGGGCATGTAGACGCTCGGCTGCGACCCTTAACTCTTAGAAACTTTAGCGTTTACTTGACACCAGTCTATATGACTCACATATATAATTATATATCTTCTAAGTAACATTCGTTACTGCTATCACATTCTTGCTATTAATTTTCACTATATTGCTATTATTATATTGTTTGAAAGCTATAGTGGATATCAAATTATTGCTGAAGTCAATATTGTTTCGATACTTTCAAAGTTGTATTACGAAGTTAGAGCTGCACGTAAGTAGATTGTATCCGTTGATGTTTAACTAAGACACGTGTTCAATTATGCTATAAGTTATTTTCCCTACACGCGATTAACAAATATTCAAAGGATATTTTTTCTTTGTAATATTGGTATCCACAATGAATTTTTCTTTAAGCACTCGGTAACACGCAACATTTTCTCGAAGTGGTTGGTTTGAAATTGCGTCTTTTATATTTTAAATGGTATATTACCTTTTGATAGATTTGATCAATTTGAAAGATACAAAATATAACTACCTTAGCTACGTATAACGGGACGCACGGTACGGCTGGACTTGACAAACGCCGGGTGAAGAGGAACTAGTAAAAACATACAATTCTCGTGTCATGCTAAATCCGAAAAGAACAGCAGTAATTTCGTTCTCACAGCGGGCTTTGAGCAAATGGAGTAGATCGTGAATACCCAACCAAGGCACGACAAGTGTACCAAATTAAAATTTCTCAGCGAGCTATACTCGTAGAAAGGGCTATGCTTGGCTAGAGATGTATACGCAGGAATCAGGTGGGTGAAGCGCTAAGGCCTTTGTTTATTTTTCCAATTTTTTCTATTTATTTATTATTAACATTTATTTCCAATATCAATTAATTTTCTTTGATGAACGTACTAAAATTATTATTAGAACGTCGCGCCCATATCCTAACCATCGAGTTTTCATATGGCCGAGAAGGCGTTAGCAGTACTGATAATCTGCAATTAACAAACCGCTGATTGGTCTAATGATGTACCGTAATGTCAATCACGGGAATGGCGATCTTCTCGTTTTTATTCTCGTGTAAGCAATACGCTGTTCCAAGTGATAAATAATTTATAGATATAGCGTACAGAATGAGCTGAAGCTGTACTGCGACTTATTTAGCCGCAGACAATCATGTTCAAGACAGACGTTCTTGAGGGGAGACTCCAGTCAGGAAAAGCCTCATGGTCAATATAGTCTTATAATGTAACTTTAGGCCTTGCCTTGATGCGAACAGTATGTAATCAAGTCGTACGCCTGATGGTAAGCGCCACGCCTGCCCATAACTGTTGGAGAACTCTAAATTATAAAGTTTGACACTGCGTTACGTACGCCATCGTGAAGCATAACCACAGTCTAGTATTAAGATTTGTAGGCTGAGATCAGATCATGAATCTCACTTACCCAGTAATTTCAGCTACAGTGACCTTCTAACTGGAACATAGTGTTTAGGTTTCGTATACGAATTGGGTGCTGTGAGATTCCGGTGTAAGAAATTAACCGCTACATCTCTTCCCGCGGTTGCCGTAACAACCGGCTCATAACCAAGGAATGAGCAGCAGTATTCCCCTCGGTGTGCATTATAATCTACTGCAATAGCCAAGACGTCTGGCAAGTATGGTGATTATGGCAATATAGGCCTATACCTCAAAATAGTGAGGGGATTGATAAAGACTTTTCTTTAGACTGATGATGATGATAGGAATTTTGAATAAGTAAATAAATAAATATTTGTGGACATTCCACACAATGCCATGTAGTCCCAAACTAAGCAAAGCTTGTAGTATGGGAACCGGGTAACTGATACAACACAGATACTTTTTGTTTGTAAATACATAGAATACAATATAACATCCAGACAGAACAAACACCTATTTTCATCACACAAATGTTTGTTATGGGTGCGGTGGGTCTAGAAATTTTGTTATTTTATAGAAATATTGTGAGAAATTGTGAATAAATGGGTTCACAATAACAACAGCTATTGCATCTATGGCTCGTTATAGTGCCATTTTAATATACGTTATAAAAGGCATTTGCATGCCTAGAATGTACAATTGTACACAACGGCTAGCGTGTTTGTTTACGCATAATATACCTAAGTACCAAATAACCTTTGTTTATAATGCTATAATAGTAGCATTTTATACCCACTTTACGGGTCATTGTACTTTATTTAGGAGATTATTAATGTATTATGTACCTAGTAGATAATCGAAACGATAATAATTTAAAACATAACATTGATTTAAGTAATTGTACTAGGTATTTGCCTATTTTTATTTTAAGTCCTGCTAAAAACAGACCTTTTAAAATAAATGAGACTAAGTCTTTATTGTACACCAACAACATGAATATACAAAGAAACTTAATCAACTTATAAGCTAGCACAATGTAAGTACATACCTATATGTTTTATATCACACTAATATTATAAAGGCGAAAGTTTGTATGTGTGTATGTTTGTTACTCCTTCACGCTTAAACGGGAATGGATTTGGATGAAATTCGATACCAAGATAGCTTATACACTGGATTAGCATATAAGCTATATTTTATACGGGAAAAGTGAAATGTTCTCGTGGGATGAGCAAATAATTAAAATACTTTATCGGCGGGTGTAACCGCGGGGCGCAACTAGTATTTTAATAATTTAACACCGCAATGGCAAATTATAATCAATTAATCACCATTACGCACAAATCGCACAATAGTGGAACAATAGCTATTGACAGGGATCGTCAATTTTAGCGGATTCTATATTCACCAAAAGTTCTGGTAGACCCTTACCCTACTTTCACAAGCGGAACATTACGCTTCGGAAATGTAGATGCGGTGGCTGTTTAATTTGATTTATTCTCGACCTCTAAGTTTGTGGCTACGGCCAACGCTTCTTGGGAAAAAATAATGAATTATCAAGTTACGAAACTCTCCCAACTTTAAATAGAGGTATCTTTGGTGGTCGTGCCGTATAATATGAATTTGAAATGTAATCAATTTATGATGAAGGTTTGAATGTTCGAAGGTTTATTTGGTGCTTTTAAAACAGAATTTCTTGGTATCAATTTGCAAATAACTCCACATAATGCGGGTGTATGTAGCATAGCTGTAACGGTTCCGCATAGTCAATATATCTTTATTTTTTGAACGCACGTTACCGTCACATCATTTTATTTCTTTATTTATTTAACAAATATAATTGTGCCATGTCAAAACTCTTATATTATTTTTATACCTTTCATTTCAATAAAATTGCCAGTCCTTATACAATTTATGAAATTTACAATTTACTAGCTGCGCCCCGCAGTTTCACCCGGTGGTGATGAAAAACGGTGATAATGATGATGATAAAAAATAGATAACAACCTATTCTCAGACCTAACAAGTGTGAATATAAAATTTCATCAAAATCGGTTCAGTCGTTTCGGAGGAGCATGGTAACAAAGACTGTGACATGAAATTTTTATATTTATGGATTATGCTGAATAAAACTACTTTAATATCTCACAGTTATCATAGTATACATTCTTTAATCTTGACTTAAAAGTATGTAATTTAATCCAATATAATCTTAATAATGAATGCTGGCTTTTATTTTGCACAAAAAGTAAGCATTGCTATACAACGTGGTAATGTTGCCAGCATTCTGGGCACTTTTCCCTTCACCAATTAGTTTTGTGTATTTTAAGATTTTAGGTATCGTTTTATTTTTGGGCCAAGTTTAGTTTATTATTATGTTTATATGTAAATTATAATATTATAGAAACTGACGTGAGTAGTACTCATAACTCGACTGTATCTTTTGTCTCGAGTTTTAGCCGTGTAATAGTTGTAGTTATATGTAAATTGAAGAAACTAAATAAATGATACTTAGTACCTATTATTGTAAGTAGGTATATTACTTCTATTATTTTTATAATTGAGTAAATGTGTAATATTTTTATTAATACGTATTTTATCTAATATTGATTGTACTGCAGCGCTACCATTTTTATTCTTGAACATCCAGGCTGTCCTGTAGATAATGCTTTACAGCATTAAGTCTTGAACATTATTTTGTGCTAAAGTATAAATACATGTATTAATTAGCTTTGAAATATCCACCGTTTCCAGCATGCACGTATTGTAAGTCATTAACAGGCTGACATAGCTAAACTCTTTGGGATCCATAGACAGCATTACCCTATTATAGTATGAACGTTTTTGATGAGGAACACAACATTGAAGCTCTAGGTGACGGCCAGCAGCGGCACTTATGCATACATTACAATTACGAGGCAGAACAAATTGAAACGGTTGTCCATCGTAGAACTACTTAATTCTTATAACTCGTAGGCGGCAGTTCGTTAGGCGTTTCCGCGTTCGTCAGCCTTCTGGCAGCACCGTACTCACACAAGGCCGTGTGAACGTCTTTGTCTCTAATTCGTTGTTGCTACGCTTCAAAATCACCAATGGTAATTAAGTATTTCATAGTATCCTGCGTAGCCTTGACCAAGAGGTTGGTTGAACTATTTTGGCAATGAAAATATACAATTCGACACACAAATAGGCTCCTTATAGAATACTAGCAATGACACCTCTGCGGTGGGTACGATTCTCGCCGCAAAACAAGTGTCTGTGCACAGAAAAATAAATGCAAATACTTGTGCTGAGTCTGGGTGTTGTGGGACCATGGTTCACAGACACAGAGAATTATAGTTCAAAGTCAAAAGATTTTATTGCAAATAGGCTAATTTTAGCACTTTTACAAGTTAGTTTCTAGGGTCTACTATATGTGATTGTTGCGAGTCGTTATTATTCTTATTATAATATTTATATTAAAACCAATGTCTTTGTTTATTTTCTTTATGTGCAAAAAGAGATTACTCCTCTTTGAATTTCGTCAACGTATATATGTCTACTTACATTGTTTTCTCCCAACGTTGGATACTATTCCATCAAACTTTCTGATGTGTCAACATAATCGTTGAGAGATCTTCAACTTTAAATTACTTGCGAGCCATTTTTGCCACAGCCGCTGTTCTACGGGTAATCTAAATCAATCTCAAGCTCAAGTAATCCACGTTGATTTAAATCTAAAGCTTTTTATAATAAACTAAATAATTGTATTAACGGATTTATATACTCTTTGACATTACCGACAGCTGGCTGAGGTCACATATAACTTTCACCACGTATTATTTAAAACTGGGCATTCGACTTCAAATATGCAGCCTTTCAAGATTTTCAAGTGATCTTTTGGATTCCTTTTTGAGAACCTCCATTAACCCAAGCTTTGGAAAAGAAAGCCTCTATAATTTTTTTTTTTTTCTATAAAATTTCATTAAATCTTTATTCTTTAGTAGCTGGACTTTTACAAGCTATATTTTATTAACGGTCTCAGTACACGAAGGTTTTTAATTAACGAAATTGGATTCCCTAACTAGGCAACGCTCTAGATAGGGTCCACTCGAAATAGACGTTACAAAACGGCGTGATGTAAAAATGTAGGTATTTATGCTTAACAATTTTATTTGTTAGCGTCGTTTGCTAGCCGTTCATTCTTCCGTAAATTGTCTCTGTTAGGTGTTGCACCATCACAGTTTTCTCAACTGTAATTTCTGTTCAAGAAACATTTAGAGCAGCGGTCGTTGGGCAGACATTGTGCAATGTCCGTTATGGCGATGCATTTGTTCTCGCGTTTCTGCGCTGACAATGCATATACCTTCCTACGTCATTAAATTTTCAATATTTATGTTATTCCATATTTCCCTTTGCACCGAGACCGCGAAGAATATATTGATTGAACGGTTGATGTTACTGTCGTAAGACGCGAGACTCAATTAAGGGTAATTAAATAAAAGACGCAATAAAACATGACATCAATTGGACTACTTTGCTATTCATTAACAGGTGTACCTACTACCAGGAAATGCAACAAGATCATTGTTATAAGTGTTGTTTAAAAACGTACAGTCGCTTTGTATCGTTCATACCAGGATCACAAGATAACTCTTGCTTGATTGGTGATTATAAGATTTGTAGGATTAATTATAATTATGTTTTCACCAAGTCGCTCATGGGTTCAATGATGCAGCAGTAGTTGTGGGTTAACCGGACGCGGATCGGCCCCCTCGTGCGTTGAACTGCCGGTTATATTTAACTGCGACAACACGTGTGCGTCGGCAACACGACACACGTTGCTCTCCAACTTTGAGACCGATTTGAATCACTCAAATATTTGTGCTCTAAAATCATGCCGAAGCGAGCAGAAGGAAGAGCATCTGCAGACGATCCTATACCAGATTGAACATGTGATGTAACCACGATAATTCCGACTAAAAGCTACTTTCCGTTTCCATTGTACTCGTTATTTTTAAATAGTATTCAGTGCGGCTATACCAGATGGTAAGACTGTTCTGCAAGAGTTCGTAAAGGTAGATAGATACAAGCAATACTGTGCTGTTGTTTGAAGGGCCTGTAGCTAGTGAATTGAAATTACTGGCAAATAAGACTATGACATGATGTCACAGTGTAGAAATAATATTACTAAACTATATTTGCATGCCAGACTATGGTGAAATGCTTAGAACTTAGTAAAGTTGAAACATCTACCAAGTAACAATTTTTCTCAGCAATATAGGGCTCCGAGAGAGCCTATAGTGACTAGCTTTTCCTGTCATTCGTTTACACATCAATTATTACTGTACTGCATCACAATTTAATCGCAACGCGATGAATATCTTAGAAAGCTTTGCTTTGATGTTTAATATATTAAAAATGAAATGTATAACTGTAAACAGAACCATAGGACAACGGAGCCGACTCAACGAGACTCCATAAAGCATAAATCTATTTACTCTGCTGTATAAAACTGTCCAAAGACGAGCACTTTACCAAACTATTCATTCCCATTTCCTATACATCGAAAAAGCTCCGGCAAGTTTTAAAGACTCTTTTTAAATTCGCGTAAAGGAAACGATGCTTTTAAAATTTGCATTCTTTGGTAGTTTTTAGACGCCATTCAGTCCGCCGAAAGTGCATTGTAGCACGACCCTCAAGGGGCTCGAGGAAAGTTTGCGCTTTCCGGCGAGGGAATACGTGTTTTGTAGGGAGCAAGGCAACGCAAGGTGAAGGTATTCTGTAGTCTGTACCTGGAGATTGACAATGGGGTTCAATCAACTCGTTGCGACGCCCACCCACGACATCGTGATTTGTGACGCGCGGCGAGCGATCCGCCATTGTCACTTCCTGAATCGCATGTCGGTTTATACTCTTCTAGGTATTTAATGTAGAAACAATGGCTCTTAACTCTCTTTGTGGTATCTACCTAGCCACTACAGTTTCATGGCTAAATTTCCAGACGTCAGATCCACAAGGGAAGATTAGACTGTCGCTATTGAATAATTTATCTTTGAATAAACATCACAGTCTACCTGGCTACATTTATCGCATGGTAAGCTTAAATGGACTGCCTCTGTGGTGTGGTAGTTGAGCAGTTCGACTCATAGCCCTCAGGACAAGTATTTGTGCACAAAAAAGGGCTAATACTTATTCTGTGTCTGGGTGTTGTGGGACCATGGTCGTCGCAGTTCCTGGGTCCCTAGATACAGGAAATCCTAGTTAAGAGTCCACGATCTATGTATAATGTATATGATCGCTGGGCGTTATTATTATTTGTGACAAAGTATTTTAAAAACACGACAATCTCATTACACTGAAAATGAAAACTTAGCTACACACAATAAATGATACTACTAGATACTCAATGCAACAAACCGCAACAAAAGAACAAGATCAAGTCAGGAGGGAATTGTAAATACATGACTGCTCTTGCTAACTAAATAATTCTGGCTCAATAGTTTCAATGTTTCTAAACTTTCTCTACGTTATCTTAATTATCTAACATAAGCAAGCACAGTCATAATCCTTTGTAGGTTGTCTGTTCTGAGGATTCATGGTAAAATTGAAGTTACAGCGCTTACGTAAAAGAGTACAGTAGCTAAAAACAAACAGATTCGCCATGCGCTAAGTCGCGAAGTTCTAGCGAGCAAAGTAGTCAAAACTAAAGAGGATTGGACCTAAGTCGACGCCAGCGTCGAGCGTCATTTTAAGCAAAGCTATCGATTGGGATGACGACGCCAACTTAACTGTTCGTCTATATGACTCTAGTGACATGTAGATATATCACATAGCATGCTAGACGTGTGTCATACACTCACTAACCAACCACGTTTTGCTACTTTTCTGCAAGTGAGCTAGTTCGGGCTTCGTTCGAATTTGGTTTACTTCTGCCTGTCATTTTCCAACAGTGCTGGATTCGTTTTCAAAATTGGCTTAAAGTTTGATGTTGAATTTCCATAACAGTTCGCCCGCATCGCAAAAAAAAATAGGCACACGAATTCGTAGGAGAGTGAGCGTGGTGCGAACCCGACGCAACCGAGAGTATTGATCGGCGTGCGCGCGCACCCTGCCTGTGTACACTACACAGGCGGTCGCTGAAGCATTCGACGGCACGCCACAACAGCTCGAGAGAACACTCTGTCCTGTCGGAGGACCATTCACAACTGAAGACCTAAACGTAACGAGGGGCTCGTCAGAACATTCCCTTAAATACTATTGAAACCGGCTGTCTTGAGTGGAAATACACTTGTTTAATAAAATAAGTTCCACTAGAACTAAGATCTCCATTAAATGTAATTAGTGCGATCAGCTGTGTGTCGCCTCTCCGCCAGCAGCTCGATATCGCTTATCTGGCATCCTCCGGCGTGATTAATCACCCCGTTAAATCTCCAGACTCTCGCCGCATGGACAAATGTTCCCTTTTGACTTTATAGAGCTAACTTTGCTGTTTTACCATTAGAATTGTTTAGAACAACTGCGCATTTGCACGCTTTGCCTTGAAAAATAGCAACATAAAGTTATTAAGTTGTTTTAATTAATTATTTAAAAGTATTTCCGCATAACAATTAATTACATTGTATATAATAATATTCACTATCACACTTGTAATGCTATATACGTAACTGTTGAGCAATATTTTATATCATTCAAAGATTAACAACATTCTAACAGCTATTCAAGTTTTAATGAAGTGAATGGTGGAGCAGCGTTGATTAAAGCGGATGATATTTAATTAAACAACCGTAACACAAGAGAGAGATCAAAACCCTTGTTCAGCCCTCAAGGACTCGCGATATCGAATTGCCGACTATCTTCATGGATGCTATACCATCCTCAAAGGTCGGATAAACTCTTACGAACGTTTTTGAGAGAAATGAGATACTCTGCAGCTTAGACCTTTTGGGATTAATATTCTGCTTGAACTCTGGAACTACCTTATAGTCATCAATTCTCGTAATCAGCTAGACGTGTCGGTCGCTCGCCTCAGCATCGCTGAAACAAATAAAATTCACGTCGCAAATGAGTACAAAATTATTTTCTCTCTTGGTGTAGTTTTAAGCCTGTTCCAGCTCGTTTTTTTTTGAATAAAACACACCACACCCACACTACTACAACTACACACTAGGGTCCCCCTAGTGTGGACAGCTATTTGATGTAACGAATCGTGACCGGTCCATTAACCTATCAATGTAAGTGATAGGAAACTTCAACATTCAAGTTTCCTGTTCTTTTGACGTTTATCATCATACGATACTCGTGTGATAAATATCACAGGGTTCGGACAGATTTAAATTCAATATCCATGCATAAAAATTTTCAACGACCCTGGATTCTTTCGTACACTTGACTGCTGACCTTGCTCCATTCGCCGGCAAACGTGGCCGTCCATCTATTACCTTACCGCCTCTTCTACTCGTCATAGCCTCGCGAGGTCACCCCAACACAGTTCGGCACATGATTGTTAATTCTCTACCTGAATGTTCCGATGACGCCGATATTGCTACTGCTCAATTCACTGGACGTTGCGCAATCTGCACTAACTTGAACATTTACCACAAACCCAACTAATGGCCGATACTTGACTTTTATTTCCCACAGTGGCGTTTTAATGGCCCTGTTTACCTATAATATTATCATGTCATTATGAATTTACTGATTATAAAGTGACTGTAGCAGTTACCAAGGCGAGTGAGCTCTAGAACTTGACCTCCTTAGGAAAACAAGTTTGAATTTTAGCATTATGCAATTAGTGATACATTTATGTTTTTACGCAAGATAGTTCTAATATTGTCCTTCACGGTCTAGGTCGTGTTACGCTGACATTGAGAACTACGTTACATAACATTGATATTTTCATTCTTATTTATGTATAGTTAGGTAAACATATAAAAGGTCACCAAACGGTTGGCGTCGCCTTCTTGGTTATGAACTGGTTAAAAGCCTGTTTGCCTTTCTAAAGTGTCTGACCATCTTGTCGCGGCGATATCATGAAAATTTCGCTAGAGCTGTGGTGGTGCTGGCTGTGGTGGGGGTACATTAGATAGTTCATTTAATTTACTGCGAAGTTTGGCAATATTAGGATATTATATTTATCGCTGTCGGAGTAATATTATATATTCTGTGGCTGAGGGATAGTATATATTACACTATTCATAGCGGCGATATTGCCGTGACCTGTGGCAAATTGATCTAACCCATACACCCAGCATAAAACGTGTCTGTCGCGCGAACCACTGTTCTGCCGAGTAACATTCAGTTCCAAGATATAGCCACGTATATACGCGTACGTATTATATAGATAATACGTAGATGAGACTTGCTGTCGCTGTAGGCGCCGCAATAACAGAATAGTTTTATCTTCATCTTTCCTTAGCATACATCAGCCGGATTATCTTGTGTAAAATACTACGGTTGTGTCCGTTAAACTTACTCATGTATTTTTAAGTGTTTGCTAGTATTTTAAGTTTACGGAAAGTTTTTCTACAAAGTGAAAATCGCTACAGTTTTAACAATAATGATATCAACTGATCATCATCCTCTGTCTGTTTCAGGTAAATTCTATTCAACTTTGTCTTGACAAGTTCAAATCGTCCTTGATTGTAAGTAATGTTTTATTTTAGAACTGCTATAATATTTTGTGGTCGATAAGATTTTTTCTTACACAATTTGTTGTTTTGATAACTAAGATTCCACGTGAGTCATTATTTTACCCTGCATTCGGCTCAATGGATCCAAAATATAATGCTACGCTTTTTCGTCACGCCCATGGATTGGGTTGAATTATCTGTCAAAAACGCAGTTCTAGAAAAGAAGAATAAAGTTAGCCTTCAGTCTCATGTTCATACACGGCACAGTAACGGCCTCCGCGTCAGGCTCAGGCCATCGTCGTCGAATGCATGGAAAAACCTGAGCAACTGTAACGGCATCCCGCAGATGCAGCTATCTGCAACAACTTGACACACATACTGCGAGTGTAACTAATTCGAGAGATTTGTTTCTCCATCTTCACTGACATCAATCACCACGGCTTTCTAGATCGGAAAAGTTGCTTTTGATGACATGTGTAACTAAATTGACTAGTTCCACGTTGTTCCCTGTAATAATAAAATTAGTTCAAAACACTTAAATATTAAGGGCGATAATTTACTATTACACTATTTAAAAACTATACTGAATAAAGACAGTATATCAGATAAAATATTATTGTTGGAATCGTAAATATATTATGAGTGGTAAATATCAATCATCCACTTTATTAGTTCAAATACCAAGTTAACGTTCCTAAGTTATAAATTATTCTGCCTCCATTACGTCCCAATCAAACCGTGTGCAGGCATGCTCGTGCTTTTACCAGCTCTTTGTTATCTACTTCCGATAAACTAATCGGTATTTTAAATGATATCTCATTTTGTTTACATTATTGAACGTGCATTGTGAGCAGTTTGAGTGGGGCTTTCGCATACACTGTCTACGCTAGATATGGCTAGGTCACACACAATCTTTGTTGCTCGATGATAGCGTATGATTTGGAAAATATTGTACAATTTTTAAGTAACATAAATTCCTTGTATTTTATCATCGTCTTGAATGTTTATAGATTATTATAAAAAAGTCTACCTGTTTTATTTTTTTGAAATGTTTTTCTGTAGCTTATTGACATACATAACGTTCAAAAAAGATTCCAATATTTTGTTCTTACGTAGAAATCATTGAATGTATGAAGCATGTGACTCTATCTACCAAAGAACGTGTCCGAGAGAAGTGTTACTAGCACGTATTAGCCGGGCAATGGTATCGATAAGGCAAACGTCTAACGGAGCTAGTTGCGTGGGGGAAATGGACCGCGCCAAGAGCGTGTGCGCACACCGGTATCATAGATCGTCACCGGTCCCAGTTGCTTTCGGCACGCTGCACCGTGCACGAGTGTTTACAATTTACAATATTTTGATGTTGCAACCGAGTTAATCGTTCGACAATCTACAGCTATGTGCATATCGTTAATCGGAGTGGAACTCAACGTTCGGAACAGTGAACTTCGTTGCAGCTGATAATGGGATCGATTTTCGAGTCGGCAACGCCGCGCTCCATTTGAGGTACCCACTACCCATTTTGATTCGTACTCAATAGCAGGTTAGTTACTAGATTAGTCTACGTATTGACTTTTATATATCATATCGTTACCATTACAAACTGCCAAAGGGTATCTACAGATACTTGCTCTACAATTCTCCGTTATCTCACAGACTGTTATTATATCCTTTGAACCGTTTACAATAATATCGTTACATAAAATAATCTTAATGTTCAAATTTCGTATCAATTGTTAGTCCCTCGGTACATTTATATCTAACTCTGTAATATCTTTCTATCCCGGACCGTCTTTAAAAGCTTCATTAAAACTTATTGCGTTTAAATTATTCCCTTTACGATTTATGAAGGCATTAATTTTGTTTTAAATGCTAATAGTTATGAATGCGAATTTAATGAAGTTAATTTAGAAGATATTCATTGTAAAATAAAATTTACAAATATTTTGATAATTAAACTTAATTAACGTCTAAGTTGTTTTTTTTAAAAACTAAATTAATAAGTTGGTATTTCTGTATAGGTACAGGAGCTATAATATTATCTAGATGATAATATATACGCCATTATTGGTATCTCATTAGGAATAATCCACACCTTAAAAACCAGTTAACGATAATATTATTGTTTACCAAGTTTCGAATCTGCGTCATTGAAAAATCTATAGCATTCATGGATAACTTTTCCGGAACATATTCATAACGTATTAAGGAAGCTATAATATTATTACTGTGAAAATTGCTGATTTCTGAAAGGCTTAACCTTGAATACTCTTATATCGTATATTGGACATGATGTATGTTTTTGACCACAAAGCGCTGAAATGGCTGAATGGATTTTAATGTAAATTGGTATTTTAATACTTTAGATCCCAAAGAGATACCCAGAATTCTTCATCTCGGACCATTTACGGTTCATTGTCTACGCAGCTGAAACCGTAGAGCGCCGCGTGGTGATCGCTTTTATAGTTATTATTTGTTACTCTTGCTGTTTGCGTGTGCAGATATACCTAATTATATACTAAGAACATTTACAGGGTAAGCAGCATCTCCAGTGTTATAGATCCATAGGCTACGGTGACAGCTTCCCATCAGGCGGGCCGTATGCTTGTTTGCTCCCTTTAACATTAAGAAAGACTTATTCTAAAACATATTTAATACACAACGGTGGTCTTATCATAATCCTGTAAGTCTCAACACAAGATACTAATAACGGCTAAACTAGCAGCAATTAAAAGTCGAAATTACTCCGACCAGGTTGACTAGCCGCCGCGGCTTGCGTTACTCTGGCTCCCAGAAAAAGGTCATCGAATATGTAAACCTGGTCGGAGTAATTCCGACCTTTTTAATTGACGTGATCTTAGCCGTTATTAATTTTCAAAATGTATCACACCCATGATAGTTTTCAAATTAAAATAATATAAATAATGGCACTTACGAGATTGCCGCTGCTGCCCCTTAAACATCCATACGTGGAATCGAAAAGTTGAAATATTGTACGTATTTAAATTTGCACATTCTAATATAACACATAGGTTATGTAGATCGTCTGCGTTATCATTATCAATGACCTCTTGTCATTTATTGTTGGTACCAGCACAAGATATAAGTCTTCCAGAAATACGCACGAGCTGTTACGCTTATCGGGCTATCGCGCGGATGTGGCATGTCGTAGACGTATGTGACATGTGACCCCACTCGGATCGCAGTGATGTTTCCTCTTGATTTGAAACCCAATTGACGCTCAAAATGGAACTGGCATATCGTGCAACTGCTCTGATAAACTAAAAGAGTAAGTGGCATCACATATTCCACTACAAGCGTTAGTTTTGCCTTTTAATATGAAATACACATTCAAGTTACAATAACCTCGTGATTATGAAAGAATATGTAACAGACCTTGCTATCGGCCGATAGTCTTAATAAATATTTCGAATGTGACGCATAATAAATGGCACACACTCTTACAAGATTATCCTTCACTTTAAGCAAATATTTGCCACTGTTGGTTGTGGTGGGGCTAGATCATGTATGGAACACAGTGAAGTAAGCCGAGTGAGCGCCTTATTGTCGGGTAAAGTTAAACACAGTAAGGCACTGAAAGTGGTAAACCTTGGTATTATCGAGTTGGTAAGAGTACATGCTTAATAAACCCTGCTAAAAGCCGCTCCAAGCGAATCGAGCAAATATTTATGCCGTCGACTCCTTACTTAGGGCTGTAATATTAACGTGTGACTCTGCTGATAAAGTCCAGTTTCGTAAATCGACTTTGAAATCATGTATGTTATTATTTCCATCTATTTTGTCAACCTATACTGGCCCGCTGCAGGGCAAAGGTCTCCCCCATTTCTTTCCACGTGTCCTTATCTTCAGCAATGTGAACGCAATTGGGTTCAAAGGAGTGTAAATTGTCGCGCCACTCTTTCAAGGCAGGCTACGAGGTTGCTGGCCGTTTGTATGCTCCCAATAAGTACTGATTTTCACCCATGTTGCTAGGTACATGAGAATTACGTGCCCAGATCCATTTTACTGTTTTATAGACTACTTTTTTTTTTCTATATTTTTATATCTCATTTTTTATTAAATGTGCTCAATCGCTACACTCTGTATAATTTAAAAAAGATGGCCTTATAGGTCATATTTCATTGTAAAGTATGAAAGAGCAAAAATCTTGATATAATATAATCGAGTCGCTTAATTGTTTTCGTTGCAAATGTTGCTCTTGCCACTCGCAGACACAAAATTAACATAACAAAAAGCGGTTCCCTTGTATGTTAATCACTTTTTGAGCGTACGTCAGAGAAACAAGGTTCGTCATAAATTAACTTCTCTGGAGTTAAATAAAAATGTGCAGCAGTAGGTACCTAAATTCAGCACACGGTGGCTATCAAAACGACACAAAGTTCCTTGTAATGAGGGCACGTACACTCTCTGACAAGAAACAAATACTGCAGGTGTGTCCCGGCCGGCGGCGCCAGAGAGATTTTGCACCACTCTGTACGTGTATTATTCGACTGTTTCGTTTTTCCAACGTCCTTTGCTAAACAAAGAGAAATTTGTGGCGATGGTGGCGGTGTTTGGCGCTTCTCTGCTGTACATAAATCTCCGTTTTAGTTGAATATAGCTATTTATATCTGGTTACAGGTAATAACTTTTATTGTTTCTTTGATAATATTACGATGTTCATAATACATTATTATAAGGTTATTCACGAACAGCTATTATTTAAGTATGTAGTACCTTATATATCATCCAGATGATCAACGGAAGCCTAGTTGAACCTCGGAATATATCTATTTAAATCAAATTAACTAACTAATAATTAGCTAAAATATTGGTTATATATTATGGTTAAAACATTAAGTAATGACTGTATATAATTTACAAGGCTTAATTGTTCATTTGATAAGAAGATTTACATAATCGTTTTGTACGGTTTTGTACCGAAGTGCCTTCTACGATTTCAAGGCAAATGCTTACAGATATTCGATCTTGGTATCAAGGCAACGATACCACGTAGCAGCACAAGTAGATTTCTACACACTTAAGGTGAATAGGTAATATCTAGATAATAAATTAATGATATATATATTGAATCTATCGTGTTTTCATATTAACATTGTTGTCTTGTTCATGTGTGATGTGTGAACAATTGAGTTATTTGTATACCTAATACAAGCTTTACATTTTTTTAACTGTTTTAACTATGGTAGCCTCTGTGGTGTGGTGGTTGAGTGGGTCGGCTGATGACCCGGAGGTGCCGGGTTCGATTCCCACGTCAGACAAGCATTTGTGCACAGCAAAAAAGCGGAAATACTTGTTCTGAGTCTGTCTGTTGTAGGACCATGGTCCTCGTAGTTCCTGGGTCCAGACACGGAATCCTAGTTAGGGTCCAGAATCTATGTATGTGATCGTTGGGTGTTATTATTATTATTAATATTATTATTGACTATCACTGTATTTTTTAAACGTTTCCAGTGCTAGTCATTAAGATTTATCTGACACTATTGTTTGGCTTTCTCATAATTATAGTTCCTTCTAGCATTATAGTCCGTCTCATAGTAGCTAATCATGTTATGCAATCAACTACTTTATGCATGGCATGCTCATAGTGTGTAAATACCGTAGTGTATAAAACCGTTAAGTTCTCCCTTGTACGTGGATTAACTCCTTTCTGACCCGGCTCATTATACTCAGTAAATTTTGCATGATATCAAAGTCTTGTTAAACACCAACTTTTGATGTTACACGAGACCTCTCAGACGGGAAACTCTGAACTACACCGCATAACCCTTTATGATACATTATGGTTTCAAGACTTCAAGTTTAACAACGGATTACGTTGGCAACCAACTTAAACCATGAGATCATATAAGTATAACGTTCATGTTAAATATTTTGTGAATTGCTGTTTTAACCTAATTTTTTGAGAATTGTTTTATATACGAAATCCTTCCAAAAGCAATTTTCGTCAGAATGAGACACTAGTGTCTATAACCTAACTGTTCAAATGAGCATCAATCACATTAAAACCATAATTTCTCTAGCCCTGTACAATCATAGTTCAATGAATATATTTAACGAGCTTCTGCCCGCAGCTTCGCCCGCGGCGTGGCTTATGGGAAAATAATTCAACCACCTATTTCACCCTCTTAAGGGTGGAATTGCGAAGAATTCTTTCTTAGCGGATGCCTACGTCATAACATCTACCTGCATGCCAAATTTCAGCCCGATCCGTCCAGTGGTTTGGGCTGTGCGTTGATAGATCTCTATGTCAGTCAGTCACCTTTGATTTATATATATTTAGATAGATTATACGTTGTTATCGTTTTCCGGTATATCATTGTAATGAAACAGCTTGCATCCTCCGTTGAAAGTTTAAGGGATACACTGCAACTGTGCTTACTCGCGTATTTGATGAAAACCTAACACAGCTCTCGATAAAAATACAAAATAGTGCTCTTGGTGTTCAAACAAGCATAGCTTCGTTAGTGAGCGCGGCTTTTGGCAAATCCTCTATCGGCAGCTGTGAAGTTCGTTCGGCGAACAAATGAGGACATAGCGCTATGGTTAACCAACTTGCCCGTACATTGTAGTAACACGAAATGCAGATTCAGTGCTTTTTGGAGTGTCCATTCCTTAACCACTCGCAAGCATTGTTAACATAATACATAAATGACATACGAGTATCATGGCGGGCAGTTTATAGAGCACAGAAAGGCCTTAGGTATTAGGACTTTTTACTAGGTGGTAGGACTTTTCTGCAAAGTTCATCTAGGTAGGTACCACCGCTTTACCAGTTATTCTGCCGCCAAGCAGTAGTGTGCAAGCACTGCTGTGTTCCGGTTTGAAGGGCACTGTAGCTAGTGAAATTACTGGGCAAATGAGATTTTATGACCTGATCACATAGTCTAGTAATTTTATTACTAGATTGTGCTGATGTCTCAGGATGACGTGCGCAGTGCAGTGTCACGCGAAACTATACATTAGAGTTCCGAGTGACACTGCAACGGATATGAGCACCCGTGTCGCTTAACATCAGGCGAACGGTTAGCTCTTCACGTCATACATTAACATAAAAAAAAGGTAAAGGTACCTACTTATATCATAATTATGAGAAGCTCAGTAGCAGTGTCTATCAATTTTATTTATGGTAACTATAATAGAGATACTTATGTTTAGAGTTTAATATACTAGCTAAAAGCAGTTTACAAAAACACTCTTTTTATATAATTAATACAATACAATACAATAATACTTTATTGAACACCAACTAATACATAACAACGCACCTTAAAAAAACTTACAAAAAATGGTAGAACAAAGGGCGGCCTTATCACTTTAACAATTAATTGTCTGGCTGGTATTAAATTATTTTTAAGTAACAAGCGTTGCGTTTTCAATGATGTCAAATAGTAGTTATACAGGTAGGCATGACGGCATGAGCAATCATGTGCATTTTGAATAAATATTGTAGGAAGTTATTCTATACTCAAGGTCTAGATGGTTCCTTGGATTCAATCTTTTGCCTAAATAAACTAGCATATTTATTTTAACCAGCACGTCACCACTTCGGGTTTGACGTCCGATATTTGTTTATATAGTTTTGAATATAGCGGATTTAAAGCCATTATCGTGCGAATTTGTCAACAAAGTTTTTGCTTATTCGCAACGACCTTTGTTGCGTAAGATACATCGGTTCCTCTTCCTAGTCGCCTACTTCGCGTCACAATCACAATGCCTTCGCCCGACTTCCGTCCGTTGGCCGATTGTTAGTTTCCATCACTTTACGTAAAAACATCACTAATAGTTTAATATCCGTCTGTATTAAAGTCTATTAAAATACAACTTAGCTAAGCAACACTTTCCTTCGGGTCCTTGTATACGTGTGTTTAATTCGTGTCATATTAAATACCGAACGCGCATGGGTTGCCTATCGTCTGTCTCAACTCAACCAATGAGCGACAGTAGGTTGTTTGTTTAACTTGACACATGACCAAAGCACAAGAAACTGGGGGCTAGGGATATAAGTGGGAACTTAGGAGCTGTCAAGCGTTAGTACAAACGGGTTACAGAGTTTAGACAGAGTTTGTTCAGGTGATAGAGTTTAGTACAGACTACGATTTGTTTATACGTTGGGCATTTAAGTTATTACTGTAAACTTGTCAATAAAATATTGTTTATTTAGTTGTAGCGCCGCCGATAATGTTGTTATTAATTTAAAACAAATATTGTACGTTTGCTTTGTTTGTGATTTGACGGTGCACAACCATTCATATATTTTGTCAACATGATATTATCGCGCTCATAATTATCTTTCTTGAATATATTTAGCGTAGGTGCTTATTTTTATTCAATTTCTTATGATATAAATAATAGCTATATTACCTATGAAATTATCGTGCTGCGGTACTGGACAATTGAAATATTTTTTGACTTCCCACTAACTCTATGATCGCCAGTGCGAAGTACGCGTCGAGACGTGCCTTGCACTGCTCAACAGGCACACAAACGAAGGAATTTTAAACCGCATTGTTACCTGCGACAAAATTGATTCTGTTTGACAATCGCAAGCGAACTCCCTGGAAAAGTGATGGTCACTGTTTGGTTGGTCTAGCGCCGGTGAAAAAAAAATGTGGTGGTGTGGTGGAAAAACTTAAGACAACGATGGAGATGCTTGCACGTCTCCAACCAGCTTTACACAATCGCTCGTCTCCGCTGCTTCTCCACGACAATGCACGATCTCCAAGGCACAGCGACGGTCTCGCAAGTTTCCAAGAGCCAGGGTTGGCGGCTCTCCGTCATGGGCCGTACTCACCAGACCTTGCGCCACTTTTATGTTTTAAGGATTCGGATAACTTCTTGGCAGGAAAAAATTCCATACCCGAGAGGCAGTACAAAATACCTTTGAAGAATCTGTTGCCTCCCGTACTGCTGACTTCTTTAAGAAGGGTATCAAAACTGCAATGGCAAATATGCGTCGATTGCATGGATGATTATATTGGTAAATATTTAAAAATATATAGAAAAAAAATACGGTTACTTATTTACTTTGATAAATAAAATATAAATATAAAAAACGGCAATTTCATAGGTAATATAATATAATAGGTCTTTACCTATGAAATTGCCGTATTGCAGTACAGACTTTTTCAAACAAAAAAAAGTTTTGATTGGCTATGAATTCTAAATTCAAATTAATTTTGTTTTAAATATATGACATTTTATTTACAATATAAGTCTTTTGTTTATTGATTAGCGTTGTATTTTCATTACATTTCAACATTTTTCCTCATAATGGATACTTCGAAATTTCGTGTAATTATGGAATGTGAGTTCCGTCGTGGCACCAACGCGGCACAAACGACACGTAACATCAACGACGTTTACGGAGAGAACTGTACAAACGAACGTACAACCCGTTATTGGTTTGCTCGGTTCCGTCCTGGGAATTTTGACTTGAAAAATGAACCTCGTGGTCGTCCGGAAACTTTGGTCAACAATGATGAATTAAAGGCGATTATGGAAGCTGATGAATCTCAATCTACAGCTGAGCTGGCAGCAGCTTTTGATGTTAGCATCAAAACAATATTGGTCCATTTGCGACAGATTGGCAAGATAAAAAAGCTTGATAGATGGGTGCCCCACGAACTTAACGATCGCCAGCGCAACGTACGCGTCGAGACTTGCCTTGCGCTGCTTAACAGGCACAGAAATTAAGGAATTTTGAACCGAATTGTTACGTGCGACGAAAAATGGATTCTTTTTGACAATCGAAAGCGCTCAGCAAGTTGGTTAGATCCTGGTTCGGTACCAAAGCAATGTGCAAAACGAAAAATGACCCCTAGAAAGGTGATGGTCACAGTTTGGTGGTCTAGTGCTGGTGTGATTCATCATAGCTTTTTACAAAACGGCGAGAGCATTACTGCAGATGTGTACATTGAAGAACTGACCACAATGATGGCGAAACTCGCACGTCTGCAACCAGCTTTGGTCAATCGGTCGTCTCCACTGCTACTTCACGACAACGCGCGACCCCATACTTCACAATAGACCGTCTCCAAGCTGCATGAGTTGGGTTTGGAAGCTCTCCCTCATCCGCCATACTCACCAGATCTTGCGCCTACCGACTATTACTTTTTCCAAAATTTGGATAACTTTTTAGCGGGAAAAAAATTCAATTCCCGAGAGGCAGTACAAAACGCCTTTGAAGAGTTTGTTGTCTCCCGTCCTGCTGATTTTTTCAAGAAGGGCATCCATAAACTGCCACAGCGTTGGCAAAGATGCATTGATTGCAGGGGTGATTACTTTGAATAAAAGAAATAAATAAGTTCGAAAAAAAATACTTTAACTTTTTTCCAAACAAAACGGCAATTTCATAGGTAAAGACCTAATACAATCATTCAAGTGGAAGCGTGGATCTAATCAAGATTTAAAACTCGACGTAATTTTTACATTCAATGCGCTGAGTTCTGTAGTTGATGTATTTATTAGAATGGAGAATGAATAAAAAAGCAACGTACATGCCATGCACCTTCATTACAATAGTATAAAGCTTATATTTAATGCGTCGAGATAGGAACCCTTGTTTATGTACATAATAGTCCTATAAAGGATTAAAATTACGAGCACTTTTTGATACAAACACAAAATACATAATTTTACTACCGAAATAGATGAAAACGTGAAAATGTTAAATTCGTTTCAGCGATTTATTACTATTCGTGATTGCATACAAATATGAGCGGGAGGCGGCACCCGAAAAATGTATTACTTTTTATCTAGTAGGAATTCAGCATTTCAGCAATGGTTGCTGACTTTCATTTTGCTGAAAAGCGCAATTTTCTCCATTCAGTATGGCCGCCTAGTGAAATCGTTATCGTCTGCTGTGCGCTGCGGCGGCCATTTCCTAATGGCGGCTTTGCGTGCATTTAGCTTTATAGTATCCGTACTATGAAAAGAAAAAAACTACTTTTGCCTATAAGGGAAAGACATCCATATTCAACTTAAAACACATCCTCACTATGGACTACTGAATATATTGCTATTTTCAACTAGGCAGAGAAATAACTGAGCATAATTGAAGGGACAAACAAAAAGGGTTTAACTGATTTTTTTCACAAAATGACTTATGGGTATCGTTGGATTCAGCGTGAAATTATCTACAATAATACATTCTCAAAAATACCGAAATGAGGTATAAATCTCGAGATTTTGAGTCTAAAAACGGTTTATCTGTCACAGGAATACAGTTCGCTTAGCATAAAAACATTATTATATTATATTTTTACTGTAATTGTATGAATTAGTACTAAATTTAGTATTTTAAAATAGAATTAAAACATTTTCAAGCAACTGAAACATACATAAACCTTTTCTATTACCTTACAAGCACTGTACATTAAAATGACGCCGTTAAAGTTTAAAGTCAATTTTCTCGAAACTATCATTTTGACAGTTATACCCTTTTTATTCTCAACCCCTTAATTATAATTAAATATTAGGCTTCCTGACCTGCTGTCTCCGTATGCCGTGCGCATTAGTATAGTGTCAATATAACTTTTGTATTAAAATATTATTATAGTTTGCTCTGCGGAGTTCATCTGTTGGATTTGAATGAAGGAACCCTGAATGTTCGGCACGGCTCTGCACTTGACAGTTTCATTGATTACTTCTACGTACTTAAACTATGTAAGGAGTAAGTGACGTAGTTACACCATTCGAATACATTTGTATTCAATAATTAATCCTCGTAACAATCTGAGCTTGAATACCGACGCGTTAACTATTCACTTCTGCATTGGCTGCATTGCATTTGCAACTAGACTTCAGACTATCACATTTATAAGTAATGCAGCCTCTGTGATGTAGTGGTTGAGCAGGTCGGTTCATAACCCGGAGGCGGCGGGTTCGATTCCCGCGGTAGGACAGGTATTTGTGCACACAAAAAAGCTCAAATACTTGTTCTGAGTCTGGGTGTTGGGGACCATGGTCCTCGTAGTTCTTGACGCAGGGAATCCTAGTTAGGGTCCAGGATTTATGTATGTGATCGTTGGGCGTTATTATTATTATTACTGTTATATGATTACCATTTTATCTACTTATTGTATTTATTAATTAATATATTTTACTTTTATATTTTCTACATGGTGTTCGATAAGAGTCGCATCGTTTTTCGATGCTAATCATTTTTCACTACACGTTTTTCACAGCGTCATCGTTAGCAATTGCCAGCGTGCCACACGGCGTTGTTATAAATTTACCATGAATTGAATATTTTCACGAAGAAACTGAAACGCTTAACTTAAAATAAATGAGAAAACTAGATAATTGATATTAAAAAAGCATTTTAATCTGGATAATGAACATTTCGTTCGGGAGATGATCCCCGTTCAAAACGCGAACGCGCCGCGCCTTTCAGTTTCTGACTTGTGCACAATAAACTAAATTACACCGAGAACAACGGGAGCAGAGGCGGGGCAACAATGATATTTCGGTAGCGAGGAAAAAACAAGCGGGTCGTTTTCTGGATCCCGTGGGAATTCACATCCCGTCTCGTTTTGTCCGCCGCGCCGCAGGAAAGGCTCCAAGTGCCCGGGAAATGCTCAGGAATTCAGGATACGCTGTTACTATTATACGTGATATTTACAGCGTCCCGACGCTGAAACATTTCGGCGAGTTATTATTGTGTAAATCATATTTATCTCGCAAGTGGTAACATTCTGATATGGAAGCATACCACAGCCTGGTATTAAGATTCTGTCTAATAGTGACCAAAGATTATACATATAAAATAAAGCTTGAATGAAACTCGGAACAGAATGAAGATTAGATAAATGCATGACAAAATTGACATCAGTTGTGACATAGACATGATGTGAAACAGTAATAGTAACAACATAACTGCTGATTAAAAAAAAACGCCAAATCACTGATAACGGCTTACCCGATTTTTTATATCGTTTTTCACTTAGCCTAAATGGTATAAATTGAGTGATATCGGCCAAGACGTTTAAAGTACCTAATTTCATTTTGTCTTGTATATATGCTAAAAATAGCCTAATGGGGAAGATTGCCAAAAACTTTTCCAACAGAGGGCGCTGTGTGTTTGTTACCTGTCAAGCTATCTTGATAAAATCATATCGCTACGTTATTGATTTTCTAAGCAATTAATAGTTTTTTGTCGGCTATTTCATAGTTTTGAGGATGTATTCTACCTGGCGTCTTGTCCAGTTGAAGGAAGAGTTGAAGAAAAGAGGTGCATCGTTGCAAGGAAAGAAAGCCGACTTAGTCGAAAGGTACAGATTACTTACCATGTTACTAAAGTATTAGCTGTTCTAAGGATAATATCATGGTTAAATTAGTGGTAATTTATTCTAAAATAAACGTAACTCTTCACATGTTAGCTAGCTTAATTGATAATTTCATAATAATTAGATAAACAAAATGTGAGGTTAAGTACTAAACATTTGAAGTCAAAACATTTTTATCTTTACAGATTGAAAGCCTACGATAGAAATTTTAACTTTGATAGTGTGTGTCAGAACAGCCCGGAGTCCCAGATGGAATTGCCAGAGCAGGAAATATTTCGGGATGTGAACAGCACTTCGTTATTACCACCAATACGAAAAGAACATATACATCTATATTTCAACAGGTAAGATCTGAAACTTACACCTTTTAAATGATAATATTGTTATGTATCATGATGTAAAATGGTATTTGTTTTTACTTTTATAGATTCAACAAGAAAACTGATGATGGTTATCAATTGTATGAATCAAGGTATCTCCTTGTTTTGAGGTCATGTACAAGGGGGGCAGATACCTTTTTGAAAGGTGTCTGTAAAGCTTCTATGAAAAAACTACAATATGAAGTTAACATAAAACTACATAATGATGGCAATATTGATCAAACAACGTGTGAATGTGCTGTTGGTAGCGGTAAAGAAGCACATTGTAAACATGTGGCTGTAGTATTATTTGCAGCTGAACAAATGCACAGAGAAGGAAATATGTTACTATATATTGTATGTACACAAGAACTGCAAAGTTTTCATAGACCAAAGAAGGTTTTCTCAGCTTCACCATTAAAAGCGGAGAAATTACCATCTAAAAGACAGCTGTCAAATATAATTTTTCACCCCTATCCAATAAATAATATTGATAAGGAAAATTATAATGCAAGAGTTCGGAATATTTGCATAGGGGCGACAACAAGTACAATGCCTATGAAGCAAAGGTATGCTCCAGCAAATCCCTATGGTATATTCAATGATCATGACTACAACCAAGAAGACGCAAGAGACATTCTATGCCAAAAATTACTTTTAAGTAATATAACAGATGATGAAATATTAAACATAGAAAATCAAACCAGATGCCAGTCGAATAACCCCTTATGGCATGAAGCTCGACGAAACCGTATAACAGCAAGCCGTTTTCACACGGTTTGCCATTTGACATCACAAAGACAACAAAAATTTGCAGAACAATTGTTAGTTCCAAACACTTTTAAGTCACGTGCAACCACTCATGGACTAATAAATGAAGCAGCAGCAATAAAAGCCTACACAGAGAAATTTCACAATCTGGATATCAGAGAATGTGGCCTTTTTATATCTAAAAGACACCCATTCCTTGGGGCATCACCTGATGGTTTGTTAGGTAAAGAAACCATAATTGAAGTGAAGTGTCCGTATGCAAGTAGGAACCAAATGATTACAAAATCTACAGTACCATATCTGTATGAAGTAAATGGAGAATTATTTTTAAAAACTACTTGCATTTATTATTATCAAATACAGGGACAATTGTACTGTGCAGAAAAAAAATTCTGTAACTTAATTATTTATACTTACAAAGATGTGAAAGTTATATATATTTCAAGAGATAAAAGCTTTATTAATAATATGGTGGGAAAGCTTGTTAACTTTTATGAAAGTCATTTCAAGAAGGCGTTGTTTGACAAATATATATACAGGAATTATAAATAAAAATGAACATAGTTGAATTCAAAACATTTATTTTGTTTTTACTATACCCTCCCGAAAATTACATAGCATTACACACACAAAAAATATTCTGGAAGCTAATGGTACATAGTAAGCATTTAAATCAGTTTTTAATATAATGAATGTTTTACTTAACCCAATTAACCGTTCAATATGTACACGTTGGCTTGCTAGCTGTCTATCATGTTTAACTCTAGCCCCAGAAAGTTGTGACTTCCCTTTAAGAAAGGCAGGAATATTTACTCCAATATTCTTACTTGCAAATATGTCTTGCACATTGAAACCCCTGTCAGCCATAATGCTGTCTCCGCTATTACACTTATCTAGCAAATCACTTCGCTCAATCATTTGCCTATCAGATGTGGAACCCCCATAACCCTCTGAGCAGTAACTGAACAAACCACCTGGAGTAGCACCAACTAAAAACTTCATTGTGTTTTTGTTTTTATATGAACTAAAGGTGGCTTGCTGTGACACAGGATTTTTGGGTTTGGCTATAGGGATTTCAGTTCCATCAATGATTATCCTTGTGTTATTATGATACTTTTTAAACTGTGAAGGCATATAATAGTCCACTAGCTCCCGCTCAGGCCATATATCAATCAATGACCACATATCATAAGCAAAATTGAGCCAAGTTATAAAAATATTTGCTATCACAGTTTTACTAACGCCAAAAAACATAGACAGTTCAAAATCACATTTGTTCCTTCTTAATTTCATTAGCATTATAAGGAATTGATCTTCAATTGCTATATTTATTACTTGACTACCTTTATACTGCAAATGATTTGCCATTGGACACAATGTGCTCAAAACCAGTTTGAATTTTTCATAATTTTCTAAGCCAGTATAGTAGTGAACCGATTCATCATTTACTAAGAATTCATCTAGTGAAAACATTCTAAACAAAGTGGGCGTTTGGGTAGCTTGGCTTTGACTACTACCAGGAGAATTGTCTTCCTCAACTACAACTTCTTCTTCTTTCTGAGAAACAACAACTTCTTGAACATATTCCTGGACATCTGGAATTTTAGAACGAATGGGCCCAGGTCCATTTGAGTTGGATGTGCTCGGTATTAAACAACGCCGTGTGTTCCTTTCTTGCAATCTCTGAGTCCGAGCTGAGGTGCCAGCTTGTGAAGATTCGTTCCAAACAAATACAGAGGGCACAGCAGACTTCTTCAAGAATTTGCGCTGGAGTGGAAAACCTTAAACAATGTAGAATTTTTTGTATATTTAAACTCGGCAAATAACAATAATATATCTAGTAAGATACGTTTATATAGTAGGTAACCAACCTGTCGTCTTAGAAGTGGTCTCATAGTCAGTTTCTTTGAAGTGTTTTCTACATAACCTCGAAAAATCGCTCGATTTATAATT
Organism: Ennomos fuscantarius; assembly: GCA_905220475.3. Lineage (NCBI taxonomy): Eukaryota > Metazoa > Arthropoda > Insecta > Lepidoptera > Geometridae > Ennomos > Ennomos fuscantarius. The sequence continues at coordinate 9,090,783 of HG992039.1, forward strand.
CGGTCTTCTCAGTGCCTTTTCCCACTTTTTCTTTAATGATATATTACTTGGGAATTTGTGTACACCAATTTCTTCACATCCAAAAGCTACACAACGACCCATATTTTACGTATGACTGAAAAATAACATAAAAATAAACTATTTCTATGCGAATTGACAGTTCATAAGTAACAAACATTTAGCGCCCTCTAGTCGGTACTAATTGACAGTTGTCTTCACCATTGCAGTAAAATCCTATGACTTTGACTTTGACGGCCGACTACCAGAGACAGGTGAAGGAACTTACGTCATACCCTTCGATTTCAAATGCGTTTAGTCAGGTAGACTCCCCAACAACAGCCGTAACTTCTTCAAAATATAACATTTTAAATCTTCCGTTGCGATACGATTATGCAATACTTTTGCTAGGGAGCATTATTAAAATGTCGCTAATGGCATCCAGCACTTCTCCACCGGTGCTAATGCGAGTTGTGTACTGTTCTTTTGTCCAGGCAAAGGGAAACGCAATTTGCATATTCCCGACTGCTTAAAACTCGCGTGTTGCACTCGCTTAGCGCTGTAATCGAGTATTTAAAATAAAAATAAGCTGGTTATTTATATTTTATACGAAAATATATAAATAGAATAGTATCCAAGATGTTTCATGCCCTCGACCAAGGGTCATGCGGACCTACTTACGTTGAGTTAATTATTGTTGTACCACGAGCTCTGGTGAAAGTTGGGCCACTTAAAATTACTCATATTTGAACAAACAATATTCACATGTAAATTAGGACGAATGCATAACTTTGGTTCAAAGTTTCTCTTAGATTTGGAAAGCACATATTGTAGCCGTACTTTCCAATTAAGATAATTATTAGGTCATATATATAACACCGACAACTTACGAAACTCCGAAGAAACTAATTGAAATTCAAATGATGTCATGGCGTTTTCTGTGATGTTTCCGAATTAATTCCAATTTCTAGCTGAACCTTTGAAGTTGATATTGTTGTTATGTCACGCAACTTCAATCTCATCTCATCTTAACACGATGAGAACATTTCAAGCAATAAAGGCCTTATTGCTATGAATCATAAAAGTATATAATTAATGATATTTGAAAATACAGATATTTATTCAGGGCGTCCGTCGGTCCACTAGTTTCTGAGTAGTTTACTACTACGTGTTACGTGGGTTTTTCTGCCTAATATGTATAAAATAACGAATGAGAATTCATTACAGACTTATACTTAACTAATACTTATGTATAAATCTGTAATGAATTCTCATTAGGTTCGAGTTCTATCGAACCTGCGAGGAGAGTGGCGGCTAAGCACCCCCCCGACCAGGCGTACCTGCGCGTGCGCCGCGATGCGCACCTCCGCCGCGGAAACAGCAGGTAGCTCGCGGCGCACTCCGTCAAGTTTAGTTCAGTGCGCGCGTTCTCTCGCCGCCGGTGGTAGTGTACGTAGTGCGCGCTCGCACACGCGCGGTCCGCGAGCATGGTGCCCACGCTTCGCTGGTGAACTGGTGATCGCAGTGTACTGGATGACATACGAAATGTCCTGTGACAGAAGAACTAGGGCCGCCCGTTTCCTCGAGCTGCGGTGAGTTTGTCGGAAACATGCGCTTCCTGCCGAGACCGATCCTTTGTTGAATCCTCGCAGTGACGTGTGTCCGTCTCTTTTCAACGCGTTCTATCTACCTGTTAAGGCAAACCGTCCAGTGCTGCTAGTGTCTTAGTGTGTATTGTGTTATATCTCTCGTGGTTTTATGATCTTCAAATGTTTAGAGATTACAATGTATACACTGTGATATTGTCTACGGAAATGCTTTTGTAGGGATTATGACAATACTGCTGCTTCTTTTGAATTTCAACGCGTAATGCAAAGACTTGAGGATATTGTATTTTTCGAAAAACGTTGGGTTTTAAATACGTAGTGATTAGTTTTGTGACCTTGGCAGGCTATGCTACAAAATCGACGACACAATCGCACGTAATATGTACTAATTGGCGATCACGATTTTCTCTAGAATTAAAGGTTCCAAATTTCATATAAGATTATATGGTATTAATTACAAGGGCCTCGTAAAGCTTAACTGGAATTTTCCTGAAGATAAAATGAAAGTTATATAGAAGAAAGTTATATGTTTTAAAAGTGTTTAATATCTTGAGAATGAGAAACATTTCATTGTCTTACCAATCACTCATACTCAGCTTCATCCGCTTCTTACGTTTATTTCATGCGTATTTAAAAATTGTAGTCAGTTGCAAACTTGCGGGAGCTGTTTGTTGAATTTGGAATAAAGGCTGTAAAACAAGAGTGGCGTGGCCCAGGCGCAGATGTGGGGCGCGGGCATACTCCCCGCCTCGCCTCCCGGCCTTGAAAGGCTCTTGACCAGGCCAGCGCCGATGTCGTATTTATTGCAACCTCCAAGATCCGTACCGACGAGGTTATTGACGCCACGCGCCTTGATACCTTCGCTCAATTACTATTCACCATGGGGATCCTACCACCGACTGCAATTCAGCCAGCAAATGCTCGCGTTCTCCTTGAAGCGATTGTTCTCACGTCGATCTTATTATAATGATTAACTACAATAGTTATTACGTCATTGCTAAGCGAGTTTCCGCCTTCAAAGTTTGGTAGTTAACGATGTGAGTCACGCAACCGACATGGTCCATAATAAATCTGCAATTTATGAAGTATTGTATATATGTTTAAACAAAACATAAAACTTAGGTGCAATGTCCTCTGCGGGGTCTTGTCAAACTTTTACCGCAAACGTAGGCGTCTTGGGCTCATGATCTGAGATGACTTTAAAGACACTAGCGATATAAATAGGTGCACTCGTCAAGCAAGCATTGGCGTAGGATCGATGCCCAGTATTCCTAGGTGAAGGACGGTTGTTCAGTACTTCGCCCTTTGCTTATAGCTACTCATTAAAGGCGCATTATGTATGTGGTATTTACATTTTCTTAATTTTTTGCGACTGATGTACATCAGTCGCAAATATGAATAGTCTGAGTATACCTCAGACTATTCATATAAAATTTTATAACTACACATACTAAAGAATACTAAGTACATAATAAAGAACGAATTAATTGTAGTAGACTGTATAGCGTGTTTCTGTGAAGATTTATTACTAAACTGATTTGAATAAACTACAATAACGCTTTTCTCTACGGAATTCATCATCCGGTCCATGCTAGTCAATTTTATTCATAACATTGGTGACCTCATTACCTACATAGGTATTTTTGAATATTCACCTAAATACGGCAAGCACACAGTGTTGTATATTGAATCAGCTGTATAGTGCCATATGGCGTCGAGAGATGCACATTTCATAAAGCGAATGAGGCCGGCATATGTTGCCGCTTTCACTCTACATCACATTCAAAGTTCCGTAGTAAGTGCATTGTTCTACTATACACTGTAAATACTACACTTTTATTGAATAACTTTAGTTTAGCATTTACAAGTTTACCTAAGCTTGATAACAGACACGACTCTGGTCATTTGCAATTTGTCAGCAACTTTAATGTCCTGTCATATTGTTTGTTTACGTACGAGAATATCACTAAGTCATGTTTATAGGAAACTCGCATGTTCCATACGCTCGCTTGTTGGAATTGTAATTATTAAATAAGGAAAATTATGAATCAATTTAATTAGGTATACTATCAGATGCGCCAACAAAATGCATAGTAAATTAAAGTTTATAATAAAAGCTGCATGCGGCAACACGCGCGCACCCACGTCGATGGTGTTGCCGTGGGGGTAGTTTTTGCCGACAGCAGCTGGTTACCCCACTAGTGAGTCACGTCCTGTCTGCTCCACTGTAGGTCGGGGTGCGTGTCATTGACCCCACTAGCAGCCCCACACATACGCACACCGCACAATTTACCCATTGCCCTTTGTGCTCTCCATTATTTATAGCTTTTTGTTCAAACAGATATATCCCCATTCTTTTTAATTCGGCACGCTTTGCAACTATCCTTTCATACTTGGACAAGTGTTCAACCTCTGTCATTACTGTATTCATAGCACTAAAACAGTTTCCCAAATATTCCCCATCAGTAGTTGGCTCTCTGACCTCTGTAGGTAGGCCCTCTTATAGCTAACATAGATAGTATAGTAAGATATAAATTACCTTTCTTGCCTAACCGCGGCACGTTTTGAGGTTTATCCGTAGTTTGATTGTTTGCAAAGTTTTCCTCTTAAAGTGCAAAGACACTTAGGTGAAATACCCCGATCTCTAGTGGGTTACTTCCTCGGATCGTAAGTGAAAATATCTTACGCTGATAATTTTTTTTCGATATCATATTTACCTGCATATTTAAAATTGTGTATATCATTAAAAAAAAAAAACATTTCACTACTTACCAAATTTATAATTTTCTCTTATCTCAATGTCATTAAAAAAGCCTAAAATTAACATTATTTTGACACAACTCAGGAATAATGTAATGACATTGAAGCTATGGTCGATACCCGCAAGGCGTTTGATCCGGCCTCCACTGACATCGTTGCGCTTCGTGCCCCATACCGGTTCTGAGCCAGCCGAGACGCATCGCATTGTTGATCCTTCTACACAAAAACAAAACGAAACAATTTATTTTTTGTTCCTGACTCGTAGCTGCTTCACGAGTCCTTGCCTCGCGCTATCCTTATTTCGTGTCTCGTTTCCATTTCGGTTCAGTTTTAAAACGTTCTTTTGAAATCATTTAATTTCTTAAAGAGTCAAGAGTAGCTTGAAATCCTTATAATTTACTTCACAGTGATGCTCGCAGAAGTGGAAATATTCGTGCTTATTACAAATAAAATATGATATGGTGTATGATGCCTATGTTATGTGTATGTTTTGGTATCTGGTTTTCTCATAAGGTTCTTGTAGGTATAAATGATTCAAATTTGCCGTGTCGTGTCCTAAACGATGGAGAACTTGGCAGGGTGCACCTATGTTAGGATTGGGAAGCCGTTCAGCAAATTCTCATACGCCATAAATATCACTTTAAACAATTATCGTCCAAATGGCTTCGAACATAAATTGTCCTGTTACAAATGTTATACCAAACAAGCGCTTGGACCCATTGCATACATGCGGCTTCTCTCTGCCCTTTTATATTTGCTTTTGCTAGGTAACTAGACGAGAAATACTGAAATAGGGCTAATATAGGCTAACACTTTTGTTCTCAGGGTATTGATATCAAAAATCTCTGGGAAATATTGATGGAAAAATACATCCTTGAAGAGTGTCAAACAAAATGAACCTTCCTTCGACTTGCTTCTATATGATGCCTTTGCTCCATAACATTTTTTACGACTGTAGTTACGAATATGCGATCAATTTTATTTCAAATGACTATTCTAGTAAAACATTTTGTACGTTCTTCCCTTTTAAAAGTGGAAGTGTGTAGTATACTCAAAACACACAGAATCTAGTTCGGAGTGCCGATGCCGCTTTGTTTGCGCACGGCACTTCAGAAGCTTTACACCCAGTCTCGTATAATGTATGTGCCAAAAACGTTTTTAAACTTTAGCCAATCCTTTGAGAAACGTGGGAAACTATTCGCACATTACGAAGAAATTGGAAAATAAGAGCTAACGGTTAACGTTGCAAAATATGTATCCACGATACACTGGGATTTTTACACTGATCAAACTTAACATATTAATGTATATTTTGTATTCATGTGAAATCTGTGATTGCATCATATGCAATATAAGAAGTAATTTCATGAGTATCGCATTTAGTTAAATATACCTCATTGTTCATTACTCTCATTAGATATTTATATTAGACTTCAGATGAAGAGATATTACACAAGGAAGATATTGTCACGATTCTTCGGTTCCTCAGCCGCGTATTCATTGAGCGGCGCTAAAGGCATTTAGAGGTGGAGTAGAGGGTGCGCTTATCTCCGAGGGGGTGGGTTGGAGGGGCGTGGGGGTGATGGGGCGAAGGGTGGCTTTGTTCACGAGCCGGCCTCTCAGTCTCTCCAACCACTTAGAAGATTGCTCGGCTTTGTCTTCGCGCGATACTTCTTTATACCCTGAGTCTCGCCTCCAATTTGGATTTTAGATTTATTTACACCAATCTTGATTTAGTTCGCACGATTGAACGCTTTATTTTGAATGTTCTCGCGCCCTGATCGGATTAATTGGATATATTCTCAGCCTGTATCCCTCGCAGCACTCGCTGGATCGTATGCGCGTGGAATGAAAATGTTTAACGTTTAATGGAGCTGTTTGTTTCATTAAATAGCGATGCGCAGCCGTAGGTAATACATGCGACGTTTAAAGCCGGTGGAGCAGCTTGCACGAAGGCCGTCTTTAAATCGTTTTTGCCTTCGCCATGTTGTTTAAGTGAACTCCGCTGCATCGTGCATTCATCCATCAATTCTGTGCAAAATTGCTTATATCCAATGACCCAGTTGTTTTTGGTTATCATTACATTGCTTCCTTATTAAGCCGGAGTGATCGTCTCGTCCGGCCCTTGCGCTATCGTTCTACTGAATGATTTTCTCCCCAAATTATCCTTATTAATTTTCTATCCACAAGCAATTGATATCACATAAGTATAATTAGTTGGTAATGACATTAACAATGGTTTAGCTCAATATTCTAATTCTATGACATAAAAATTACACAATACGTAACAATAACGAATGGAATTAGTTTGAAAGAATCTTAGTAGATATCTATGTAAGTATATTATTAAAAGGATTTGTCCTAAGTAAGTGACTGACTGACTGATTAACAGGCAACGACTACTTACCGCCCAAACAGTTGTCTATGGACTAGAAGGAGGGCTGGAGGGTAGTTTATTATTTATTAGTTTATAAGCACAGGGGTAATTTTAAAATTCAAATGTTAATGATTGTAGGTAAATCACGTATAAAACCGCGGGTTGCCTCTAGTTTTCTTATTAATTTGATTTTTGTAAAGTACCCAGTAAATGTTTGTTTGACTACTTTGTCTGGTTTATGGCCATTAAATCTCAATTGCCGTATTAGGCGTTTTTCTCCAATGTGCCTATGCAGGCTGCTGGCAGGTGTGGCAGTACTGGCGGCGAAAGCAGCGCTCCCTTGACACGCCACGGCGCGCGCGCATTGCTGTCAAGGTTCGCTGCCGCTGTACGCAGACCATACCTTTATTACAGACTTCAAGTAATTCCTCTATCAAATCAATTTCATTATTATCTAGCTGGTCTGATCCCAGTTGCCCTCCCAAACAAAATATTTATTTTTTCTTAATAAAACTAGCGAACCTTGTGAAGTTTAATGTAGTGAAGTAATTATGCGAGTATCTCGTCCGAAGATGATTGTTTAATGTAATGTGTTTTGTTTAGGTGCTTTGGTAGCTACGTCACTACGTTACGTTATGACCACTAGATAATTTTACAATTACACGTTTTAACAACTGGGTCCTTGACATTTTGACACTTGGACATTTTAAATTTTAACATTTGGCCTAACATCCTCCGGAGACGGTATTTTACGTGAATATCATTATTTTTAAACACGTTATCTAATATTGGGGAGTTATTAATAAACTGATTCATCTGACTGGTCGCTATTAATCTGCATTGATAATTCAAATGACCTGTAGCAGAGATTCAAAAACTACAAAATACATTTATTACCTGGACTGGGCTATATAATGACATCATTATAGCAAATAACGCGTATTCATAACAACACGAAGGAAGCTATCATTGAATATGTGGTATGTGGATACCTGCGACCGTGGCACACACAATAGATTCATTATAATATACAGCCAATGCATCCTTGACACACGGAGTGGTTGCAGTGAGCCGTGCATGCGCTGGCGCACCGCTTGTTATGTAATCATCACCCACCAGTATGTCATTATTCAACGCCTCTTATATCATACCACCTGACAAAATAAACACTATCATAACTCTTGGAATTGATGGAATCTGTTACATCCACATACCGGTAAGTTACCGGCAGTTTTCACCTTGTCTTAAGAGTCGAAGATCGTAATTACGTTGCAATTTTTCAGCGGATTACGTGGATAGAAGGCGTGCGAAAAATTGTTAACGTTCGGGGCCAGGGAAACTGCTAAGTGGGTTTTTCCTTGACACGGAGGCCCTGTTGCAACGCGGCAATCGACACAAGGTTAGCGGACAACGTCGACACGCCCTACCGATTATTTAATTGTTATTTAAACCAAAGACAAACAGTCCACCATTGTCGAAGACTGGACGAGAAAACTTAATCAAATTTTAAACACAAAAACTGACACAAGATATAAAATCAATGTCATGGGAGCTATCCGTTCGAGCAAGTCGTACTTTTGATGTACTGCAACCAAGGATTATTTATTTAATATAAAAAAATGTTTAGTGCACTGTGACATGAGTACTGTCTAAAATCTCCATGTACTTACTAAATGCATATGTATCTTGCTTTATTCAGACTTATATCCAGCTAAAGATAAAATATCAAACTGCTTAAGTACACCATACCCACCAGGCTTATCTCCTCGCAAAGAGATTACCAACTTTAACTATCAATTTTGACAACTTTGGTGAGTTTGAATTTGGCGCGTGATAAAGGGTTTATAGCAATTTAGTGACGATTTAACATTGATACAAAACCAAGAATTATTTGTAACTTGTTCCTTTGTAAAAGATCTACAACGTGGTTTATTTCAAACCCAAAGTTATATTGACGATATAAATGAATGCAGAATTAACGATAAGTATGGCTCGGTGACACGTCGTCGTGTTCTTTCGCAAGATGACCCTTATAATCGAAGCCGGGTCGCTTTCTACCATCTGAAGAATATTTTAATTTAAACCTGTACTTGTGTTACAAAGCTTTCCATTTCAGTGCTTCACTGTATTATTTTCGCCAATTTCGAGTGGAATGATTTCAATTAAGTATTTCTGTCTCATTTTTGTCCTCATTTCTCCAATCAGGCTCGCGTTTGGCATCGCGCCGTTTTAAATTCAGTTAAATAATAAATGTACATGCTGTGATCCAATTAACAATTAATCCTACCCCCGCAGTCTGCGCGGTATTCAATTCAAATTCGGCTGAACGTTTCCATTTTGTTTGTAGATGGCGTTCTTGTTTGCTTCAAAAATTAAACGTTAGCAATCAGGATTTTTTTTTACAACCTTGACCGTCTATTAAACGTCATAGTTTGTTACGAAACATTATTCAGAAGGCTTTATAGTCGGTTTTATAAGTCTAGGATTAAGTAAACTAATGTAACTTTCAAACAGGGGCCTTACCACGTAAGTCTAGTAGAGATCCTAATCGTGTTCTCTCTTGCTCGCACTCGTGGACTTGTCAATTGGCGCGTGCAGGATGGCAGGTGAAGCCGATTCCCAGAACGGTTACGCGGTAGGGGTGCTGGAATATTTATTTTCACTTCTGCATTAATCTGTTTTATGTATTTGAATAGGTGATAATTTTTTTAAATAGGATTTTGTCAAAGGATTTTATTGCAAACTAGCTGCGCTCTGCGGATTCACCCCGGCGGTGAAAACTTTCTTTCTTAATATTTTATAAGAACCTTCTCCTGAAAATAATAAACAAAATGAAAAAATATTTAGCGAAAATGTTCTATCCGTTCCCCCGCGATGCGATGACCAAGGGAAATAGAGATTAATTTTTATATATTAAGATTATGCTATTTTTAGCACTTTAGCTAATGTTAAAACTAAGTTATTGTGCAGCAAGTAGTGTATTATACAGCAAGCCCATTAGGTACAAAATGTGTTTTAAAAAAAGAATTTCTCTTTACCCACTACTGATACAAGCTTACTTACTTTCTTTGACTTATTGACTTACTTTATTTTTTACTTTGTTTGCTTCGGTTACACCTGTAAAGAAGAAGCTACAATAATCGTTACAGTTATATATTTTTTTTCTTATGTTTTACAAGGTAGTATACATAATATAGTACACTTTAATAACATTGATTTATGATAATCATCTGACTGGGTTATGTTACAAAATATTTATCGATTTCCAATAATTGTTTAGCTGTTCCAATAAAGCGATATCCTGTATCTCAGACAGGGTTATTAATTTCGCCATTTTGTCTTTGTACACAGTTTATTGTTGAAGTCCTCTCTGCCAACTTGTAGAGTTTACGCACATGATTGACTAAATTCTGCACGCACTGTGTAAAGGAATACCTATCCAATTACATTATTAACTCGGTACCTGTAACATTGTGCTTAACTGTATAATGCCGTTTAATTACGCTTCGCTTCGACGGATTCCTTTTTGTTATCCTTAGAATCGTGTATGGTTATCACAATTGCTTACGGGCGCTGTAGATTTACTCCTGTTTAAAGGTAATTATTCAATTAAATGAGATAGATGTACTTCTTATTTGTACCTGCCAATCCGGCGTAAACGGTGAAACTGTGTATTGTATTTGAGAACAATTCAAGAGACTGACACGCTGTAATAGATTATACAAATGTAGGTAATACAAGATAGTTGCAGCTAACACAAATAATTCTTAATAAACCTAATAAGCTCATGGCATGGCTGCATTAGTGAATGAACTGTCATCTGTCAAACATTGTTGGAATGCAGGGAATTTTTTCCTCCCCCAAATTTTTTGAGTACCTATCTTTAGCGCAGACAACGTACTAACGTTTACCTACAATAGTGACACAGAACACACGTCATCCGGCTAGTTCATTGTTCGGGCGCGTTGGCACAAGCTAATGCTGTCGGCCTAGCAACGTTGCCACTTCCAACGTTCCATTCACCTCTCACCGAGCGTGAACGGTTATGTTGCATACAGCCGCACCCGGGTCTAATGCTCAAAACATCGTATTATATACTGTCTTCCTGATATAATCCGCGTTAGTTTTTTTCTGCAGCAAAGCGCATTTGTTCCAAAATAACAGTAACAGTGGACCAAGTTCAAAATTACAAGACTACCAAAAATGTGAAACACTTATACTTTTGATCGAACGGGCTCATAGCACAGTTGGTTTTTTAGCTCTGCATTCTGTAGATTGTGGCATTGATTCTCATACATGAGAATAAATTGTATAATACCAATCTATGTTATGGCTGGATGATATAATGTTACGAGCTTCTGCCCGCAGCTTTGCCCGCGAAGTGGTCTATGGGAAAATAATTCAACCACCCATTTCACCCTCTTAAAGGTGGAATTTCGAAACATCCTTTCTAAGCGGATGCCTACGTCATAACATCTACCTGCATGCCAAATTTCAGCCCGATCCATTCAGTGGTTTGGGCTGTGCGTTGATAGATCACTATGTCAGTCAGTCACTCAATCACCTTTGAGTTATATATACTTAGATTTAATTAAGTCACAAACAAACAAATACATAAATATCTACGATTCCAGTTCCCACAAAACAAAGCTATGTCAGCTCTCATTACAATGACATCACTCGCTGTAGCAGACACGATTTTACTTAGAAGTCGTTTGTAAACCCCACAACATATTCTGTGTAAATCAATATGTAGCTTGCAGTGATATAATTATGCCAATTTAGCTACGTTATTACAGCTAAAAGTTAATTTTCCTGTTTTGATTTAGCGGACAAATTAGTTTTGAGCACACCTCACACACACACTATGCGGTTAATGTATTCACAACCCATACTCTGTAAATCAGAGCGTTTGAAGTTTTGTGGGCAAGAAGCTAAAAGCTAGAGTTGTAAACAAAGTCTGTTATTTCTTATTTCTGGTGAACACATCAGAAATAGGAAAATTGATCAATACATATCAGACCAAACTGCTAGCCGCGTCATTCCTGTTCTTGATTGGCACTATAATGGGTATCATACAATCCACGTGAATAGATGATGGTAAGACGTCACTATAAACGCGATCACGTGGACATATTTGTTTACCAACCGCGTGGCGCTTGAACTTGCCGGATTAGTTTCCACTATCGGACAAATATGACAAGATAACGCAACATTATTGACAGACACTAAATATTATATAGTGTTTGATAAAAAAAACTGCTTACTTTGTATATTTTATATCAAATCAGCTTTTTAGCTGTTTTCAGCTATGGTTGAATACCCAAGGGTGGACCCAGAGATGGTTTCGCCTGAATACAAACCTTTCATTTCGAGGAATAAAAGCCTAGATAATCTCGAGGGAAATCTATGGATGTCTAAGTTTTTACCTAGGATACGAAAATTGTAAAAACCGATAAAAATATCTGTCTTCTACAGTTATTTATTAGTGTCGCCGACTGTCTAGGCAAGAGGCGACGCAACGTGAGGGGACGCATTCACTGCCTTTCACTTCCCGCTTTAGTCGCGCGTTCGTTCTAGGCAACACGGGAAGGTAGCAGCTGGCCTTGTAGCCTGTGTGCCTTCTAGACATCCTTTCTCATTTTTACATAGATTAATATCAGAGTCCGCTGTACGCGGTTATGTTACGAATGTGTTCCATGATTGCCTCAAATAAGACGAAACTACTTTCATGTCAAGGCGCAATTTTACGGAATTCTGAATTTTGGAGCAAAGAATCAGTCGAAGTCATCCGTTTTAAAAACCACCAACATGATTCATTTGATTAATCAATTAAGCTCAATGATACGGCCGGCCGTTCACTCGAATTTCATTGCTGCTATCATTTGGAAGCGCCTTTGCGTTTGCGCTACTCTTAAACAAAGCTGGGCAGCAGCGGTAGCAGCGTACACGCAATTAAGGAATTACCTAGCTATTACATGACATCACGGCCAAGGAAAAAATAAACAGCAATTAAATAAGAAGCCGTCATAGAACATTCGCATGTGTACTGGTGTTGAGGGCCGCGGTAACCTTGGCTTTTGAGCGGCGACTTTCACGGTTAGACGGTCGAGCATTACATAAGATGGTACTCCGCGGACGCCGCCGCCGCCGCCCGGCATCTGCCGTGACGACACCGATGCCCATGCCACTCACTAACTCAAACCGGTTCCTCGAACTCTGCAATTGCTGTTATTGGCGTTATAAATCGAATCTGTTTACAGATCGTTAGATGTTAATCTAATACCGATCGTTACCGACTGGACAGTGTTAGTGTTGCATAACTTTTAACAGCACACTTGTATAACTTTATAACAATCGTAAATGACTTCCGATTCAAGTGGTAGCTGTCGTGAACTTGAACCTGAGTTGCGTTTCTGCGAATTATCTCATGTATTTCCAGGAACAGTCGGTTTTCTGTTTCACGTACACATATTTTGGATTTTTTTTTCGGCATTCTCACACGACATTTCGTTAGGATTAGTACTCAGTAGATACTAGCAACAGCATAGGGAATTTAGCTTAGCTTGAGCTTTCGGTGAAGGAAAGTATCGTGATATTATGGTAGTAGAGCATTTTCTAGAGCTAGTCTCCATCAAGTTAATAATTAGCCGCCAAACTCTTTTTAAGCAGCTCCCAAACTAGGTGCAGCGTGGCGCTTGGATTGGCCAAATTCAGACTGATCTTTGACGTCAAATTCCCATCATTTTCTATAAAAATATGGGTAAATAACGTGACGTCAATGTAAAATAAGTTAAATAAAAAATCAGATAATTGTGCCCCAATTAAAATTTACATCAGTCAAACGTTGAAAAAGTTTCCTTTGAATCTCCTTACTCAATGTCCTTGTTGTGATTTCCAGGTACAAGAGCGGGGTGCGCTCAGTGAGGGGCGGGGGCGGCGGCGCAGACGAGGCGCGGCGCAGCGGCCTCAAGGCGCTGCCGAAGCGCGCCCGCACTCGCTGCAGGGGCATGAACATGGGGCAAAAGCTCTCCGGCGGTGTGAAGTCGGTGTCGCGCGAGTGCACGGCTCCGTTCAAGGCGGTGGTGGCGCGCGAGCTGGCGCCCGAGCCGCCGCGCCCGGCGCGCCTCGACGCGCTGCTAGACGCGCCGCCCGCGCACCCGGACCTCCAGCTGAAGCATGCCTGGAACCCGGACGATAGGTCGGTACTCGGAACCATGCACTATTACTGTTTACACTGGAAACATACTCATGCGACGTGAGCAGCGATAGCAAGGCATCGTAGACGGGACGATGATCATCTAGGTGGTAGGACTGTTCTGAACAGTTCGTCTAGCAGGCACCAACGTTTTGATCACTACTGTGTTCCGGTTCGAAGGGCACTAATAGCTAGTGAAATTACCGGGCAAATGAGGTTTTAATGATCACGGAACTTTGATTGCAATGCAACAGTAGAAATTTCATTTCTAATTTTAAATTTCCTTAATTACTATGCACATAAACTACGCATTGAAACTGTCAAATCCATACAAATTTGTGTTTCTAATCGTTGCAATCGAGTTCCGTGATGGCCTAGCTGATATCACAATCTAGTAACCTTATTACTATACTGTCTTGATGTCGCAGGATGACGTGCGCAGTGCAGTGTCACGTGAAGCTTTATATTTTATAGTTCCTTGTGGCACGGTGACTGTTATGGTCGGGAGTGACGCTTAATATCAGGCGAACAACCACCTCGTCACCTCATTCATCAACATAAAAAACGAACACGCTTGCTGTTCTCCCTTAAAATAGTTTACCTCAAATTCTTCTCGTTGACCAACTCTTTACATAAAGAAAGGTAACACATACCCACTTACAAGACTGAATCCCATCTCAGTCCATTGACTTGTTGATTTGTCATTGCTAAGCCCGGTGAAAGGAAAACACCGTAAGGAAACCGGCATTATAGTAGGTACCTATGTATGTACCGCAACATTCAAGAGTATGCGACGTCAACCAACCAGCACTTAACCTGGGCCCCGAGTCTACTAACAAAATTGTGATTGAATTGTTCTACGGTGGTTACTTTTTGACAGATTTTCGACTTCTGTCGAAAATCGACAATTGTAAATCAATAGGATCGCAATTTTGTTAGTAGACTTGGGCCCATAGTGGCATGTCAGATTTTATTTCTTTGAACCTCCAGAGAGAAATTATACAATTTAAAAAGATTTTTTTCCGTTTTGAATTGGTTCAATCGATTTGGTTGAAAGAAAAAAAAGATTTGTCCAAAGATCTTTTTTGGCTATTGTAGTATAGGTACTTTACTAGCCAATAGTCATGTACACTTGTACAGTGCACTCCACAGAAAATCATTACACACCATAGTTTTAAACTGAACAAGTTTTCCTTCTAGTCTTCAATGATTTAGAATGGTGTATTTCCCGTGACTCAGGTCAGTTTAGCTGAACAGTGCACGACCTCGTTTTTTCAAGATAATGCTTCCAGAATGAAGGTTCACGCTAATGAATCAGAATTTAATATAACTATTAATTTATATAAACGACTGTTCATAGCTATACTTTTCTTCTACGATATTAAGTTAAAATTTAAGATTGTTCAGCAAAATGTTTGTTCTAATTCAATCAGTTTTTTTTATCGACAGATGGTCAAATGCCTCTCCCAACGTACGCCACTGAGTCCGACCTTCTAATTCAACTGCTGTCAGCCATTTGGCGCAATTCGTCGCTCCACCTATTTGGAATCCCACACTACGTTTACCAAGTTGCGGACAAAACCACGTCTACTTATCGGTTGTCGGTTATTCATTTAATATGGCCACCTTACTGCCACTTCTTCTATTTTGTATGGGCTATTTCTTAACTTGATCGGCAATTTACGCTTAGTATGTTGAACTAAATTTATTAATTTGGCAGTCTCTGTGGTGTGGTTGTTGAGCAGGTCGACTCATAAACCAGAGGCGGCGGGTTCGATTCCCGCAGCAGGACAAGTATTTGTGCACAGAAAAAAAAAGCAAATACTTGTTCTGAGTCTGGTAACCATGGTCTTTGTAGTTCCTGGGTCCCTAGAGTCCCTGTGGCTAGTACACACAGGGAATCCTAGTTAGCGTCCAGGATTTACGTAAGTGATCGTCGGGCGTTATTATTATTTTTATAAATAATAATAATAATCTTTTTTAATTCCAGATCACTAAACATATTTGTAAAAGAGGAGGACGCGTTAACGTTCCACCGGCACCCCGTGGCACAAAGCACAGACTGTATCCGAGGTCGCGTGGGATACTCGCGCGGGCTGCACTGCTGGGAGGTGGTGTGGCCCGCGAGACAGCGGGGCACGCACGCGGTGGTCGGCGTCGCCACGAACAGCGCGCCGTTACACTCGGTCGGCTACCAGAGCCTCGTCGGGGCCACCGACCAGAGCTGGGGCTGGGACTTGGGCAGGAATAAGGTGAGCGCAAGCAATTTGTGATGATACCTTTCCTATTTACTACCTTTTGTTTCCTTTCTGTGTTAACCTCTTGTTTAGTTTAGTTTCGACGCTTACTGGCCGGTAAGTGACAATGTGAGGTTGTGTTAGATGGAAAAAGGATTCTGACGTAAAACATCACTGCTAGTTTTGATTAGCCTACCTAAACATACAATCTATTAGAAACTAGTTGACCCGCCCCGGCTTCGCACGAGTCAATTAGTAAAAGGCGGTCGAACGGGATAAAAAGCAACCTACCTCCCGGTTCTAGGCTACCTCCCTTTTCAGCCAAATCGGTTCAGCCGTTCTTGAGTTATAAATAATGTAACAAACACGACTTTCGTTTATATGTGTAGATTTTATGGTCAATCTTGAATGTAAACGTTAACGGCTAAGATTTAACAATTAAATCTTTTGTGGCTTAACCGCCTTAATCTAGTGTTAAACTGCTTTTTTGTAGAGTTAAACACGTTTGACGTCTGTCTAAGCCTTGTTTATGAATTTGTGGTAACACGGTTAACGTTTACCCCCCTTACTAATAAACACTCCACAACAGTGGCATAACCATTCAGTTTTTTATCTTTGCCTCGTCCAAAATAGACTTAGTAAAAGGAGGTTCTAGTAAAAGTTTAACAACAGCATGGACTAGGACGTTTTGTTCCGCAAAAGTGGACAAAACAGGGAATAAATCCTTTATGTATTATTTTTATTTGCCTGTCATGACCTTCTCCAGGGTATAGCGAGTTGGAAGTATGGATAAATACAGAACATACCAATATTTCCAGCCACAGTAAACGGAACTCCAAGTTATTACAATCCAACTGGTCTTCCAGGTGTATCACAACGCGAAGGGCACCGGCGGCAGCGGCGTCACATACCCCGCGCTACTGCGGCCGGACGAACAATTCTTAGTCCCCGATCGGTTGCTTGTAGTCCTCGATATGGATGAGGGGACGCTGGCGTTCTGCGCCGATGGCAGATATCTGGGGGTAGCGGTGCGAGGGTTGAGGGGCAAGACGCTTTACCCCATCGTGTCTGCAGTGTGGGGACACGCGGAGATCACAATGAAATACATCGGCGGATTAGATCGTGAGTACAGTTTTGGTCGGTTTTATTATTTTTAAAGCTGACCTTTCAATTCTAGGATAGATTTAAATGTCTCATTTTCTATCCAAGACAACATCTGAGACCCTCTTGTTGAGATCCTGAACAGTGTTTTTCACAAACTCAACGGACGACTTTATTTCCGATTATGCGAGCTTCAACAGCTTAAGATCAGCAATGTCAAATTATTTGGAAGGTGGTTAGGATTGTCATACAATGTATCACGCGCGAGTTTTGCACCCAGATTTTTAACCGACTCAAAAAAGGAATTAATGAATTCGTTTGTATGTATTTATTCTTCTCTTTTTCTAATGTTGGTTATCCCCATATCTCGCATCATTTATAACTTGGATTCGAAAATTAGTTTTTTAATTTCTAAGAATTGTTCAGATTGGTTCCATAGAAGTATTCAATCTGTAATATCTAAACGCTCCGAGCACGACTGCCGTGTGACAATGTGACAACACTTCAGTTAAAGTATAGTACCATTCGGAAAAAGGGCGGTTCCAAACTCTTGTCCACTAAAACCGTCACTTACGTTTCATACTAAACTCTCGTTGGCAATCACTTTTTTCCCTCGGTGTTACAAACTGTACCTTTGTGAGCAATCAGTATCTTGGCTTAACGTTTGTGTTTTTTTTTTTTGTATGTTTTGGCTCCACACTTTAGTATATTTAGACATTAAACAAAGTGTCAAGTAATTGATATTTTGTAATTGATTGAGATAAATTTATCAAGTTAATATTTCACGCAGATATGTGTCAAGTCACAGTCCAAGTCATCAACTCAAGTCAGAGTCTAGTCTAAGCCATACTCCTTGTAAAGTGGTGGTAACTTTACTAGAAGCTTCTGTGAAGTTTTGGAAACAACACGAATTATACCACTTTCCCACGAAAGTGGTATAATGATGGTGAAACGTTGAATGGATGTGGATCATGCTTGTAATCCAGCACTTAACGAATAAAACCCCACCAATTTTATGCATTAACTATATTCGAGTAACACGACAAACTGGAGCCTTCACTTTTAGTTTATAAATACTTTGCTTCGTTTTAGATAACCAACCGACTCCATCCACAGTTTTTAAAGTACTTTCAATAGCAACACACTGAAAACTGAAAATAACACTAGTTTTCGAATATATAATTATTATATTATATATTCGAAAACTAGTGTTATTTTCAGTTTTAGTGTTATTTATTTATATTCGAATATATAATGTGGTGAAGTAATCTTTCTCGTTTTCCCGCCATAACTCCAACGTTTGTGTTGTAACTTGCAGCGGAGCCGCTGCCGCTGATGGAGCTGTGCCGGCGCGTGATCCGGCAGCGCGTGGGGCGCGGCAGGCTGCGCGCGGCCGCCTCGCGGCTCGCGCTCCCGCCCGCGCTCACCGCCTACCTGCTGTACCGCGCGCCCTAGCCGCCGCCCGCGCCGCGCTCGCCGCCCGCCCCGCCGCCGCGCTGACCGTGCACCGCCGCCCGGACATAACTCCACACCCACTCTATGTCTCTACTTATACAAGTGTTTGGTTGAACAAATCTCATCTACCTGGACATGCTCCACTGTGACGAAAGTTTACTTACATGAGTGTTTGGTTGAACAATTAATATCATCTACCTGGTTTACTTGAAATGCTCTACTGTGACGGAAGTTAATCTACTCAGACACGCTTTATGTTGTGATCGACTGTACATGTGAATTTATACTTTGTGTTTGGTTGAACAAAAACCATCTACCCGGGCATGCTCCTCTGTGACTGTATGAGTGAAGTTATACTTAGAGTGATTGGTATTACAAAGATCATCTACTGGGCGTGTCTCCACTGTGAACAACAACCATCCTATTTGAGGCTTCACACTATTGGGAGAGGTACATGTGAAGTTTGTGTGTCCAATTGAACAAAGATCATCTACCCGGGCATGGATTGTTCGATTAAACAACTACCATACATGACATACAAGCTAATGCTGTATGAAATAAAGCTACGAAAAGGTTTGGTTGAATGAAGATCCATGTACCCAGGCATGCCTTACAGTGATCAGCAGTTACACCTTGTGAAGCTACTACATGAGTTTGATTGAACAACGACCATCTACGAGCGGCCTGAGTATTTTGTTATACCTTTTGAAGTTACTCAAGTTAAAACTCAAAGTTGTTACTCAAGTCAAGTTAAGTTTGAGTGTTCGATTCAACTAATCCGGGAGTGGAGCATTCCCTTCAAGTGGTGTCCGGAAGCAAGTGTTGCAATTGAAAGTACTTTAAAACTGTGGATGGAGTCGGTTGGTTATCTAAAACGAAGCAAAGTATTTATAAACTAAAAGTGAAGGCTCCAGTTTGTCGGGTTACTCGAATATAGTTAGTATGGAGTGGCGGTAGGTGTCGCGGCGAGTGCGAGGCAGTGGCGACCGCGGGTCGGCTTCGATGCCAATCAATAATGGCACCCAGAACACATAACTTATATTTTGTAAGCACGCAGAAATCCATGGACGTAGATGTTTATAGGTGAAATTATTTTTTACACCCCCCTGCAAAGACACGGCACGAATACCTTTTATTTTAACGTTATCTGTGATAATTATATACTTTAATGACAAATTGACATCAGACATTTCCGAACTCAATGCATATTTTTCTTTTCCAATCCATTGACTTGCATTAGTGGCAATTTTAACCGAGTCTCACTTATATGGTGACTTATGCGGTTTTAAAATATTCGATTTTTTTTTATTTGTACAATGCTAACACACAGTGTATCGGAGTGAACGATATGAGAATTAATTTGTAAATGAGACTTGTCAGTAGATGCAGGATGTATGCGAGCCGCAGTGTAAAGCCATATTGATCTCTGATAGTGTGTTCCCTGCCACTCGCTACGAACACAACTAGTCGTGGCAGAGACACACTTTGTTTACTTGTTAATTAAATAATTTAGATGAACAAGTGCAAGTTATGTAACTCACGAGCCTCGGCAATTATTGATAACTATTATTAGAATGTGATTGTTCTTATAACAATACCATTACAGCGGGACGACCGCCTCTAGGCCAGTGTATCGTTGGCAATCTTTACATTACTATTTTATAGCTCATTAAGCGACTGGTTTAATTTTAGTTGAATATCTTTAATTCCTATTGTAAAAACGTGTGAGTGTGTAATGTATATATTTTAATATACGCATCGCATCGACAGAGGGTCCCCGGTGATTATTTAGTGCTGTACATTTTATCGTTTACAAATACATGTTAGAAACTTGCATTGCTATTCGATGTCTTCACATACGTCCGTATTACAGAACGATGCTTGGTCATAGATCGGTTCTCAAGTAGAGATTTCATTCATAAAGTGATCAATTTGTGAATGAAATCTCATCTTTAGCACAGATTCAGGGCTGAGCGTAGTTCCGTAATGCGGGCCATAGTCTTTTTTTGCGACTAGTTAGACTTATCTTATTAGGTACGAATGTAATGAAGCAATGAATATGTAGAATTTTAAAGCACTCTATTTAATAATTTGTCAGCCATTTTGATCCAAATTAGTTGTAACCTAATGAAAAAGTGTAAGTACTTCCATTTTAATAAGATTTTTTCGTATGTAGTTTGTACGGCATAGTAGGAATCCCGTGTGGAGCTCACTATATAACGCAGTCGATATTCACATTTTATCTCCGTTATGAATAAAATAATATTGTATATCTAAAATAAATGTATTTTGTATTCAAAAGTAGACTTGAGAGTAGCGTTGTTTTGTAATTGTTTGCGATGAGTTTTATGTGAATATTGACGTGTGAGAAATACTATTATATTAACTGCCAAATGCGTCGTGTGAGTTGTATGTTGGTGTGCGTGCATCGAGTGTGAGTGAGAGGGATGAACGCGTGTGAGAGGCGCATCGCTGGATGTGCGCTACACGGACATTATGTCTTGTGAAGAGAGTATAATCATGAACTTAAATACACCAAGCTCGATGTATTGTTGAACGAATCGTTTACAATAAACCCCTCCACACGACCAATACTTTCTAATTTAACGACGCCCACTTTTTTTATGGTTTCTTTGCTTTATATATCTGTATCCTGCACCACTTTCTATGTCCTAGCATCGGGAGGTTTATTGTAAAGGATTAGAATATAATTATTAGCAAAGTAACAATTTGAAATCTATGAACCGTCAAACTTAGTCCTGTATATATTAAAGATTATAATTTTGCGGTGTTTATGACTTTATTGTAAGTGAAATGCATTTTAGTTTTATAAGTTGTAGGCAATATTTTTAAATGGTCATTTCTAAAGGATAACTGCGTTTGACAGTCGAATCTCTTAGACACGAATGATTAAAAAAAATAGGAAAACGATTGGAATAAATATAACTGGTTAAGAAAATAATAAATGATATGAATTAAAAATACATTGCTTTTTATTTCCTTTCAGTTTTATGTTTAAATACCTATCAAAGTATATTAGGACGGATAACATGACGGTTTTAAAAACCCATGTGATAATATTAATTTAGTTTATTCAGTCTCTTATTATAACAAGCTCTTGATGAATACTAATTAAAAAGTTTTATGTGACATACATGTTTTGCTCAGTTTTAATACTAAAAGATAATTCATAAATAAGTACTACTTACAAAATAGACATTATTGCTAATCACAAAGAGTATGATGATCCACGACCGTGTCGTCGGTTATTATGATGGTGTTTTCGTCCGCGAAGTCTTGAGGTAGGACGATTTGCGCGGTCAACTCGTGGATGCCACCGATAAGCTCCTGAAGGGAAGTCTGGAAAGGAAATCAAACTCTCTGTCACACTCTGTGAAACACACTCTGTCGGTTTTTTACAGATTACACCACGGTGAATCCGCTCAAGAACTGCATGATCTAATTCTCCCATCACCATTCCACTACCGGACTACTAGACGCTCGGCTAAGCGCCATCCTTTTGTGGTCGAAATACCACCCATTCGTACCAAGCGATTTGACTCAACGTTCTTAATTAGAACGGCTAAGGAATGGAATGCCCTGCCAGCGTCTGTGTTTCCGGCGAAATATGACCCGGGCGTGTTCAAGAGAAGAGTGAATAGGTATTTACTTGGCTAGCATGCTACACCTTCGATCGCATCGTCACTTCCCATCAGGTGAGAGCGTGGTCAAATGCTAGACAAGTTTGAAGTAAAAAAAAAAAAAAAAAAAAAAAACTAATCATATTTATAGCTGTTAGTTTGTATTTTTTGGATATAAAGCTAAAACTGACATATCAGATGAAGTTTCACATATAGACACTACTAAGAACAAAACGTTTATTATATCTGGGGAAAATGCCGAAGAAAATCGGGTTGATTGTGAATTCCCTGTGTCTAGGGACCCAGAAATATAAATATAATATAATATAAATGTGTGGACATTTCACACAGCGCCATCTAGCCCCAAACTAAGCAAAGCTTGTACTATGGGAACCAGATGACTGATACAATACTTAGATACTTTTTGTTTGTAAATACATACATAGAATACAATATAACACCCAGACTCGGAACAAACATCGATGTTCATCACACAAATGTTTGTCCTGTGTGGGAATCGAACCCACAACCCACAGTTCAGAAGGCAGGGTTTCTACCAACTGAGCTATCGGGCCAGTCAAACTACGAAGACCATGGTCCCACAACACCCAGACTCGGAACAAGTATTTGCACTTTTTTCTTCTGTGTGAAAATACCTGCTCAACAACCACACCACAGAGGCTGTCTATGTATTGGCTTTCTATAATAGGCTATTTGACTACTATATTTTTATTACATACGTAAATAATATACCTCAAAAAATAGATAACTGTGAAAACAAAACTTGAATATCTCAAAAAATGACTAAGTTACAGGCATTTTAAAATACAGAAATAGAAAGAGACAACTCAAACACGCAGTGACGTCAGTTACCAGTCCTCACAGTAACTCATTACTAAGCTGTGGTAGCTATACATACAATCTCTTTGGCATGTGACGTCACAAGCCATGCCTTCATAGTAGCTGTGAGGAAGCTCAACACGATCTCTGTTTTGCGAGAAAGGGACAGGCGATGAAACTTTAAAAGCGTACTACTCCGTGATTAATTTACCGATTTTACTTATTTTTGCAATGATTACATTAATTTTTAACCTACTTTATGACAATAATATTTACTTGTTCATTTTTAATAGTAGTCAAATAGCCTATTGATAATTTTGTTAAATGAATCCTATTCACGTTATTTTTTATAATATTGTAAAAGGTAACATTGAGCCCTTACCTTGGTCTCCTGGAAATCTGTAAGCATGCTATCCATGTTCAGGTCTTCCCCTTCAAACTGACCCGTGATCACTTTCAGATGGTCCTCGAGTAGGGAAGTGTCAGGCATATCGCTGCTTGATGCATCTCGAAGAACTCTGGAGAAATCAAATACCTTCTTACAACAACATAATTCGCATGCGTAGATATAGAGACAGAGTTACTATCAAATGAGCTATCAGGCCAACCAAAATACCGATCTGAATGTCGTAGATAATTTAAAGTTGTTTAATTGATGATTAAATTGTGTCATCCATATTTTCTCAGTTCCTTTAATTATTCTTCCTTTACAGTGTATTACTGCGAGAGATTATCGTATTAAACTGGTGTTTTTCAAAGATGTATAATCATTTTTTATAAATACTATCTTTTTGAACAAAACATACAATATTTTTTTTATCCGATTCTAACAGTGTGTCACATGACGACGGCAACGTCCAAAACTCTATGCGCAGCTGACAGTACCGTAATTTACCCTGTGGTAGCATTTAAATTTATTACAGTGGCAGCACCGATAACTGTCATCGCTCCCCCACCCATCTGGCTATAAAAAGGGAGTGCTCAGTGTACTACGGATCATTCTTGCTCCGGACACGGCCCTGTGCGCATGCTGAAGGCCTACACATCCCGTTAGCCTGTACACACATACTTGAGTATCCTGCGCCTCGTGAGCTCGGCGCCCGTGAGCACGGTGACGGTGGCGAGCGCGGCGGTGGCGGCGTCCCGCGCGCGCCGCTCCACGCGCGCCCACTCCACCGCCAGGGCCAGCGAGTGCCGCGCGCGCCCCGCCACCACAGCCTTGCTGCCCAGCAGCTGGGCCGTCGGTGATACCGACTGGTACTGCACTGTAATCACGGATAAATAATAATGATGATGATGACAATAATAATGATAATAATATTGAGAATGATAGTAATAATAATGCCCAACGATTACATATGACGGCGGCTACGTCCAGTTATAAACTCTATGCGCAGCGGGCAGTACCGTAATTTACCCTGTGGCAGCATTTAAATTTATTACAGTGGCAACACCGGCATCTGTCGTCCCACTTATCTGGCTATATAAAGGGATCGCTCGGTGTACTACGGATCATTCTTGTTCCAGACACGGCGCGGTGTGGACATGCTGAAGGCCTATAGTTATATAGGTTGCAACCTACGCACAACCCGTTCCTGTCTACACATACATAGATCCTGGACTATTACTAGGATTCTCTTTGTTTAGGGACCCAGGAACTACGAGGACCATGGTCCCACAATACCCAGACTCAGAACAAGTATTTGCGCTTATTTTTACACTGTGCACAAATACTTAATCATAACGCCCAACGATCACATACATCCAGGACAATAACTAGGATTTCCTGTGTTTAGGAACCCAGGAACTATGAGGTCCAACAACATCCAGATTCAGAACAAGTATTTGTGCTTTTTCTGGGAATCGAACCCGCCGCCTTCAACCACCACACCATAGAGGCTGTCAAACTGTCTGGCTGTGTCACTTACATGGCTCGCCCCGATACCAGCTTGCGACTTTGGACACAATTGAGCGGCGTGCTAAGAGGCTTATCAACGATGAGACACTAATTAAAGGGAAAGTTCAAAGCCTTGAGCACAGACGCAAGGTCGCCGGTCTGTCGGTCTTCTATAGGCTACATTTTGGAGAGTGTGCGCATGCCCTTCATCAACTCATTCCTTCATCTCCTTTCCATCATAGAACTACAAGACTTGGTGATTCGTCACACCCTTACGTTGTTAGTGTACCCCAAGTCCGCACTAAGCGTTTTGCTGACTCATTTATAGTCCGAACGGCCAAGGAATGGAATGCTCTCCCAAAAACAGTGTTTCCTTCAGGATATAACCTAGGTCTTTTTAAGTCAAGAGTGAATAGGCATCTCATGGGCAAGCGTGCTCCACCTTAGACAACTTCGTCGCTTACCATCAGGTGAGTTGTTGTCAAACGCATGCCCATTTTATCATAAAAAAAAAAAAAAACTTACGGTTGAAGTGCACGGAAGCGCAAATGAAGGCCGGTGCGGAGCTCTTGTTGTACAACTGCAGCGCGAGCGGCGCGCGGCTCTCGGCGCGCACCAGCGCCGTGTCCCCGTACGTCACTAGTCCCGACCACCGGACGCACTCGCCGCTCGAACACCCGAACAACTTCACCTGGAATATGTTTTTTATGTTTTGGCTCCACACTTTTGTGCATTTAGCCAGTGTCAAGTAATTGATAATTTTTCAAGTTAATGATATTTACGCAAATATGTGTAGTAAGTCGTAGTCATCAAGTCAAGTCATAGTCTACTCAAAGTCATACTCCTAGTAAAGTGGTGGCAACTTTACTTGAAGCTTCTATGGAGTTTTGGAAACAACACGAAAAGAAACGTTTCACCATCATTATACCATTTTCCCACACTCACGCCTGTAATCCAGCACTTAACGAATAGAATGCCAACAATTTTATTCACTAACACTGAAAATAACACAAGTTTTGGAAAATAATACAATGCGACGATGCGATCTTTTTCGTTTTCCCGCCAAAACTCCCAATATGTTATTTTAGTTTTATATACATTATCAAATTACGGTGGTACTCTTCTGATAAAGGGGAAATATTAAAGACGGAAACATATTAATTTCGTTTAGCTTTAGAGTATGCGACACAGAATCGACACCATTATCAGCCTTATTAATAAACACGAAATAGCTTTAGACTAGTTACACCATGTTTTGTCTCTTTCAATCCAGCTAAATATTCCAGTAGCAAAAAAAGGACAAAAGCTGAAGTAACTAACCCAAAACTAATACCCGTATATCATAAGGTTGTGAGTGACTTGTGTAATCCTCTTTGACCTTATTGCAACCTATTTTAGGTTGCATATCCTTTAAACGTATATAAAATGTAACGCTGTAGGATTATCTAAATAAAATAAAAAAATATACTAGTTGCGCCCCGCGGTTTCATCCGCGGATAAAAAGTATTTTAATTATTTGCTCATCCCACAGGAACATTAAATTTTTCCGGGATAAAATGTAGCCTATATGTTAATTCAGTGTATAAGCTATCTTGGTACCGAATTTCATCCAAATCCATTTAGCCGTTTGAGCGTGAAGGAGTAACAAACATACATACATACATGCAACCTTTCATCTTTATGATATTAGTGTGATAGGTCTTCAGAGGTGTATTACCGTAAGAGCCAGCTAAGGGAATGTTTATGGGTAGCAGCTAACTCCTCGGTCTTCATTATGCAACATGCTCTATTGTGTTACCAATGAAATAAACAAGTATTAAGGAAAATAATAATAACAATGAGAGTTTTGGCGGGAAAACGAAAAAGATCGCGTCGCCGCATTGTATTATTTTCCAAAACTTGTGTTATTTTCAGTGTTAGTACATAAAATTGGTGGCATTTTATTCGTTAAGTGCTGGATTACAGGCATAAGTGTAGGAAAGTGGTATAATGATGTGAAACGTTTCTTTTCGCTTGTTAGCTTAGAACCAGGAGACGGACAAAGGATACTTTTTATCCCTTTTTTTATATAAGCGTTTTTACTAAAATACATGAACAATAAAGAATCGTTAAAATTTTAGTTTGAAAACTATGGTGAGTATGATACATTTTGTAAGAAAAATAACGGCTAAAAATCGTTAAAATACAAGTTTTTAATTTGTATTTCTTAATAAAAAAATTGAAATTAATAAAATCAAAAATCTGAAATTATTGCCTCTAAGGCGGAACAGAGTTAATTTTTTTTAATATAGAGAGCTCATGTAGTGGTACACATAGGCTACATTTTATCCGCGGGTGAAACCGCGGGGCGCGGCTAGTTAAACATAAATACAGCAACGAAAACTATTTAAATGGCTTACTTTTCTCGAAAAATTGCTGTTTTTATCAAAAACTAAGTGCAAAGTCGCCGAATGTGGTACGTTAGACACCGGATTGAACAAGATCGGAAGTGGCCTGCACTCGAGCGGCGCAAACGGTAAACAGTACACCCCTCTCGACTCCATCCCCGGCAGATCAATCGAAAACCCTTCTCCGATGATATGACATCTAATATAGATCTTTTTGTTCATAGAATTCTTCAAGCTAAGTTCCTTTCTGCCGGTACGGACAAATGATAAGATGTTGGCATTGGTTCGTATTGGAAAGCATTTAGGTTTCTCTACGCCGCCTGTTACTTCTATTGCTGTCTTGTGGCCGGTTGACACTTCTTCAAAGACTAGTGATCTGAAATGTTAATCAAAATATTAGCTTATGAGTTCTGGCGGGAAAACGAAAAAGATCGCGTCAGCGTGTTGTATTATTTTCCAAAACTTGTGTTATTTTCAATGTTAGTACATAAAATTGGTGGCATTTTATTCGTTAAGTGCTGGATTATAGGCATGAGTGAGGGAAAGTGGTATTGTGATGGTGAAACGTTTCTTTTCGTGTTGTTTCCAAAACTCCATAGAAGCTTCTGGTAAAGTTGCCACCACTTTACTAGGAGTATGACTTGACTAGACTAGACTAGATTATGACTTAACTTGATGACTTAGACTGTGACTTGACACATATATCTAATAATTAACTTGAAAAATTATCAATTCCTTGATACTGGCTAAATACACAAAAGTGTGGAGCCAATAAAAATTGTTGTTACGTATTTTTGAAGTAATACTTTTTGCGCACGCTTGACTTGGGGAGTAAGCTGGTGAATGCCCGACGAGGCGAAATGAAGTTGAAAGTTGTTGGTTCACGTATAGATCTCCATTGTCAACATAACATAGTTAAAAATGTATATTATTTTTAGTATGTCCGGTAAAGTGACAATTTACAATCGTCAAGATGGCGACATTAACATAAAACAAAGTTATACCGGCCGATAGATGGAGCTAATGAAGTTTTACTTCAGTCGTGTGGTCGCATGGGCTTGTTAATTTTATGTGCTTTATGTTTTTATTTGTACCGTCTCACACTATTTGTCCTTTCAGAGCTCCGAAGAATACATCACGTAAAACAGCATCAAAATTCATTCAGAAGTTTATTAATGCTAAATTCTAAGACAGATAGACAAGAATTCTCAAAACGATATTTTTGGGTTTTACTATTCAATATAACTTAAAAAATAGTTTTAACTTAATATTTTTGACAGTCTCAGCGGTGTGGCGATTGAGCAGGTCGGCTCATAGCCCAGAGGCGGCAGGTTCGATTCGGTAAAGTACGGCAAGACAAGTATTTGTGAACAGAAAAAAAAGCGCAAATACTTGTTCCGTGTCTGGGTGTTGTGGGACCACGGTCCTCGTAGTTCCTGGGTCCCTAGACAGGGAATCCTAGTTAAGGTCCAGGATCTATGTATGTGATGATTAAGCGTTATTATCATTACTATTATTTGTATGTTTCACACTTTAATTATAAGATTAATTGATTCAGTGCTATTACATACGCTTTCGCTCATGCAGATATATGTTATTGAAACTTACGCTTCTGCTGCGGTATCTTCAGGGCCTGTGTACCACATAGCGATCTGTCTGAAACCATTCGAACAAATGTCGAACTTAGATGGCGCCACTTTAAACGGAAAGCTGTCGGTCGAGGAATTTGCGCTTTTCAACGTCCAAACACCAGGAACGTATCCCATATTGCAGACGATAATATTGATGGGTTCTGAAAATAGGAAGAGACGAAATATAAAACGAAACGGCCGTTTGGTAAAGGACGCAAACATTCATCACAGTATTGGACCAAACATGCGTGACGAGCCAAAATTTGACCTAGCCTGAGCAAACAATTGCAAATGTGTGTCTCAAACTGTTTGCCCAAGCTATCTCAAAAGTTTTTACCATTAGTCAACTGCAGATTCTTCCCCTGCGTCGGCAGCTTAACGATAAGAGTTGGAATTCCAACGTTGCCAATCAAATCAACCTTTCTCAGCACTGTGTTTACTCCGATCAAATTCACCGTCAGCGCACCATTGAATGTGATAACATTTTCATCTGAAAAATATCCATTTCTATAGAGTTGGTACTATAAAACGACGACGAAAATCCAATTTAATTCAATTCATTACATAAATAGGTAACACAACAAAATAAATAAATATTTGTGGACATTTCACATAGCGCCATCTAGTTCCAAACTAAGCAAAGCTTGTGCTATGGGAACCAGATAACTGATACAATACTTATATATTTTTTGTTTGTAAATAGATACATAGGATACAATATAACATCCAGACACAGAACAAACAACTATCTTCATCTTACAAATGTTTGTCTTGTGGGAATTGAACCCACACCAACACAACAAAAGAGCAAGTATGGCT
This sequence comes from Ennomos fuscantarius, assembly GCA_905220475.3. Classification (NCBI taxonomy): domain Eukaryota; kingdom Metazoa; phylum Arthropoda; class Insecta; order Lepidoptera; family Geometridae; genus Ennomos; species Ennomos fuscantarius. The sequence goes on from HG992039.1 coordinate 9,120,730, forward strand.
CAGTGGCAGCCTGACTGGCACATGCTGCCAGATTGTTCAAACCCTGGCCCTGCACCAATGACTTTTCAAGTTATAAGCGCAATTTGCACTCGCTTTTACAACCGTGAAAGAAAATATCGTAAGGAAACTGGAATGTTCAAGTATCACAAATTAGAGAATGGTGTCATCGTACTTCGACAGCATGGTGGAAAATTTATTTCTTTATTAAGAAACCAACAGCATTAAGATTATACAGATAAGTACATTAAGCAGAATATAAAATACAGCTAATAATGGTGTCGATTTTGTGTTGCATTCTCTAAAACTAAAGTAAACTCAAAGTATGGCGGTACTCTTCTGATAAAGGGGAAACGAAAAAGACGGAAATATGTTAATTTCGTTTAGCTTTAGAGTATGGGACACAGAATCGACACCATTATTAGCTGAATTTTATATTCTGCTTAATGTATTATTAGCAAATATATGTAGTATATGTATTATAGATATGTATTATGTTTATGTAGGTTTCTTTATGATATGTATGTACTGTATATTTATAGGTATATTATGTACGTATATCCACAGTGTTTTTGTTTGTTTTTTTTTTATATATGAAAACCACCGTCCATATATTACTGCGTTATTCCTTTCCGTGCAAGGTTGTCTGGAAGAGATCGCTCTGAGCGATAAGACCGCCCATTGTTACACTTTGGTTAAGTTTGTTCACTTTTTTTAATTATTTAAGATGTGGTGTTTCAATAAAGAGTTTATCTATCTATCTATCTATTATCTTGATAAAATAATAATATCTAAATACATGTTTATAATGAAAGAGACACAGCTAGCATTGAATTACACATGCGCATGTTTAAGGGCCTATTCTCTCCCTGTGAGAGAAGGCCCGTATTCCAGCAGTGGAAAACGACAAAGAATATTAAAACAATGTAGTTTAATTTCTTACCTGTAGGTTGTACCGACAATGTAGGCGCGTTAAATTTGATTGTAACCCTAATCGCATTTCCGTTCGCCAATCTGCAATACTGTTTATTCATTCCTTTTGTTTTCGGCTTCCCTTGTTCATCGTCCGCGGACCCTTTTCGATCTACCAGCACTTTGTTCACTTCGCCCTTCCTTATCTCTTGAACACTTCTTATTGCAAACATATCGTCCCCTTCTACGACTGATAAATCCAATTGAAGATCGACAGGACAATCGCTGATCAGTACAAATGACTTTATTAGAGCAGAGTTCTCTTGAATCGGTGGGAATGTAATTTTGTTAACGCCATCGCTGGACATTGCTTGTATCATTGGCATTTTGCAATTTACTTTTAATGTCTCTTTCTGCTCAATCTCTACTGCCACTGAAGCATCCCTTAGAAGGACAGTGTACGAAAGGGTAGTATCCATTTCTACGTTGGATGTTAGATGAAAGGTGAAGTGTTCAGTTTTCCCAGGTGACAAGAGGAGCGGTAATCGAGGCAGTTCGACGGTGATATCTTTTCCATCGTTAGGTAGACTATCAAATATAATTTTAGCTGTTAGCCAACTATCTGTCAGAGTTGTGACTTTTACATTTACAGCACAGCTTGTGCCTGAAATTGAATAAGAATATTACTATTAAAAGATTAGTTTCTTTTTCTTGTCATGTAAGTGGTTAGTTAGTTTGGTGTCAAAATTTTTAGGTCGCGTCAAGGCATCGGTCTTGCATAAACGGCCGGTACCGACGTCGTGGCCTCCGAAGTAAGGTAGCGCTTAGTTTTTTTATAGCGGTCACCCATCCAAGTAGTGACCGCTGTTTAACTTTACCGATTGATTAGGAACGGCTAGTCCAGCATCGCTATGAGCGCTACTAAAAGGTAGCTAACAAATGGAAATAAAATTGAATTGACTCGGGCGTGACTTTGCGATAGTCCATCGTATGGCACGGTGTGAGACCAAAAACAACAAAAACATTTTCACTTTTTGATGTCACTAATGTGACGAGAATGATTGCGGCAACGAAAAGAAACTAAGGTATGTTTCTTACCGGAAAAACGGATTTAAGCCAGTACCATGTAGGTTTCGAAGAATTTACAGATCAGTTTAAAGTCATAACTTACTTTATGAGCTAAATTCTTACCTACAAATCCATCGATGTCCGAGGTGACTATATCAGCCCATTTCTCTGAAATGTACACATTAATTATATTTTCTTGCTTAATTAAATTTGTTATGGATCTTTTTGGTGAATTTTTCTTTGATTAGTAGATGCCTGGTAATGTACGCTTAGCATATTTTATAGATTAGTTAAGATTAATTAGATTTGAATGCTCTAAAGATTATTTCATACCATGATAATTAGTATAGATAGATGAAAAATACTGCACAAGTACATAGGCGGTATTAATGTTAAGTAGCATTTTCTTCCAGTTAATATATGTGCAGTGTGGAACGAGTGGTAGTGATGGATTATGAAAAGAAAAAAATATTAGCCGAATAAATTTTAATTATGTTATTATTTATAACAGCCCCTGTGGTGTGATGGTTGAGCAGGTCGGCTCATAATCCTGAAGCGGCCAGTTCGATTCCCGCAGCAGGACAAGTATTTGTGCACAGAAGAATAAACGCAAATACTTGTTGTGTCTGGGTGTTGTAGGATCATGGTCCTCGTAGTTCCTGGGTCCCTAATCACAGGGAATCCTAGTTAGGGTTCAGGATCTATGTATGTGATTGTTGGGCGTTATAACTATTATTATTTATCATTAGTTATTGTTAATATCCCAGCGTTTTCTAAAGAAACGACCCACGAACCTTTAGCCAAGCCATCTTGATTACACCGTTTCTGTTGTAAAACCTCCTGCCAATCTACAGATTTATCTAACTCTCTATATTCAATATTTGGGGAAGCTACATGTGTGTTGTTACCATCGCCTGAAAATATCAACTGTGTATTTATTTACCACAAAGAAATAACAAATTACCTGTGGAAAAAATACGAAGGGGCTGTCAAGAAAAATAAGTCTACTAATAAGTACAGTCAACAACCAAACTCTGAACTAATGCAGACATCCTATTTAGTATAATTTACGAGTCATTTACGTTAAAAAGTTTTATATTAAACAATAAAAATAACAATAACAATAAATAAATAACAATATGTTTAGTGATTTTATTACGGACTGTATTCGAGTATGTGCCATAAGGGTTGAGCCACTTCTGTTAGGACTAAATCGCACATCTCCATGCTCTATCCTTTTCTTTCACTTAAGATTGCCATTGCCCAGAAAAAAGATAGCGCTACTGCTAAAACTTCGCTGACGCTGCCGCATGCGATAACACTCACGTTATCCCTCTCGCTCTAGCAAACGACAATTCTGAGTGACAAAAAAGGATACAGCACAAAAAAAAAATAGATATAATTTCACACTGACAGATGTGGCTGAACCCTAAAGCACCAAAGTACTAATGGATATTTAGCACTTTAAAAGTGCGCGTCGTTTTTAATGATCTCAATTAGAAATATAGGTAGCAACTTATAAATTTTACACTTGCTGAAAAATGCAGTCTCGTTTTCGCTTGTAACATTTCACGTCAGCAAGAAGTTGACAAAACTTATAGGTAAATATACATAATTATATAATCTTGAACTTTTGAAACTTTAACAGTTTACAAATGTAGGTATAACTTGGCTCACATACAGGTAACAGTATGAATTAATACACTATTAGTGGTATAACATAATTTGAGTAGGTATAAATGTCTGAGCACTCTCTCCTCCTAAGTATGCTAAAGCTCTTAACTTAAGGTGCACCTATAGCAATTATAAATCTAATTGAGACAATACAACTATAGGTAAATCTTCAGGACTCCGTGACACATACCTTTACTTGAGTGCAGAGGGCTGTCCCCCGACTTGAAGCTGTTGAAATTCTCTTGCACTGTACTGAATGTTGAATGACTCTTACTCGATGGTGATTTCGACCTTGTAGATCGTTTTTTATCATTGTACTCTTCAACTTCTTCCTTATTAGTACAAGTTGTGACAACAACCGATGGTACACCTTTTTCTTGGGATAATTTCAACTTGTCAAGCGATATCACCGTATTTATAGTTCCCGCGCTACTCGCAGTTTCTATTATTCTCGTGTCACGCAGATTCGTAACTAACGGTTCCTCGTTTTTCTTATTCTCTTGCATGTTCATCTGCAGTTCGGTAAGCGGCTGCTTTTTGGGTTGTGGTTTTTTGAAGTTGTTATATTTGAGTATGGCAGATACACTGACGTTTGATTCTTTTCCTGTAAACATGATTTTGGAAGTCAGTAAAACAACTTTAATAAAATTAATTTCAAAGTCAAAAGTTTTATTGCAAATAGGCTAATTTTAGCACTTTTACAAGTCAAAATTATACTAGGTACTTAAAATTAAGTTATTTCACTAAGCATATATTTCATACAACAACTATAATGTAAATTTAATATTATTATAATCTATATAGAACATAACTTACTAATTTTTGACTCATTAATAAAATTACCTTACTAAAACTAAACTATATATAATATATATATTATATGGTATGTATATTTTTTGTGTGTTTAGGTATTATTTGTATATATATTTTACTTAATATTGTAGGACAACTTATTGTAACAGTTTTATGTCATTTTGATTTACCTGCACTGAAGCCCAAAACTCTAAGCTACAGATTCCCCAATACAAAGGTTCTCTGGAAGAGATCACTCTAAACGATAAGACCGCCTATTGTACTAGTACTAGTTAATTGTGTAAATTTTGTTTTTGACATTTTTGTTTACGGTGTACAATAGAGTATTGATCTATCTATCTATATTTCATTATTACTATAACTTACCAAGATAATCAGCAATTTTAGATATACTCAAGGAGTTTTCAGAAGGACAAGCCGAGCCTTCTTCCGTATCCTCAGACATCAGTCTCAGCGATGCATGCATTTGCCTTATCAACGCATCGGTAGGCTTCGAAGATGGAGTCTTAAACGAGTTGCTCACGAACGAAGATGACGCAATGGGTTTCAAAATAGGAACGTTATTCCTCTGAGGTTCAGGTGCTTTGCTTATTGTAGAGAAAGCAGAGTAGTTAAGCTCTGGCGCTTTTTTGTATGTTTCGTTGTTTTTATCGACTTTATTTGTTGTGGAATGGAAACTTTGCTTTTCGTAGTTTTTTACCAAGCCAGGATTGTTCAAATTCAGCTTTACAGGATTCTCCAGCCGTGACTGGCGTACAGGCACACAGTCTAATGATTCGTCTAGTTGGTAAACTTGATGCGACTTCTGCGCCGTTTGGCTTAACGATGTAGTTGACGACACTGAAAACGTTGAAAATATCAATAATTGATTGGTATCATCTTTCAAGAGCTGAAACTTAAATTGCTGCTTTACGCCCTGTTACATCTCAAGGAATAACTTCTAATGACTTGTCAACTTAGTTTACCAATAGATGAGTATTTGAGTGCCAATGTTTAAGCTTTACTTAGTTGGGGACTAGATGGCGCTGTGTGAAATGTCCACCAATATTTAGGTATTTATTTTATTTTTTAACGCTTTAACTCAGGCTATATCTAAAGCAGCAAATGATACATTTCCTTCGAAAAATAGTGCTACAGGTCCTTTCCTCCCATGGTAGGATAATGAATGTTCCCAAGCAGTTCAAAATAGGAAATGCGCAGAAAGAACGTACAATGAAAACATGACTGATCAAAATTTTTAAACTTTGACGGATATAACGGCTAACAGAGAACTTTTATGCGTAACCGCCAGCGTAAAAAATATAATAATAATAATAATATGATTGAAATGTTAACCAAGGTTTGGAAAATATTCCAAACATTATATTTTTCTTACAGACATGCGATGTTATGCGCATATTTGGCTTTGCCACAGAGTAGGAAATAGTAATTTATAATTACTGTCAAATCTCAGTCAACATGTGGAAGCGACTTTATATAGATTTTTGTTTTAAGTCGCAGTAATGTTTGATAATATTTAAACCTTATATTAAGTGATAATATTGGATTGGGATTTGGGAACTGGCTCTCAAGGGATGCTGCCGGAACACAGCGCGGTGCTTGGCGACATTCTTAACTGGGTGGTAGTTAGCCAAACGAGGACCACGAGATATTTAATCGCCATGCTATATTTTATCTCACCAAAATTTGCGGCTCCTTGTGGGATTCGAACCATTCATTATCTTCAAGTAAGATAATGTAAGAGTAAGAATTCCAAGTCATTCATTATCTTCAAGTGTCGCAATGTAATAGAAAATCCATGGACCCTTAATGGAAAGCTTTAACTAGCTTACCTTCAGTAATGCTAGGCATAGCAGAGTGCACAGCTCGGTCTGGGCTATCTGTCTTTTGGAGAATTTTCCCAAAATCAGGACATCTGTTTTGGAAATAGGCACCAACTGACAGATTCGAATTGTTCATCCTAAAAATACGAGAGTGCTTTAGACCACACGACTGATGTAAAACTTCTTTAGCTCCATCTATCGGCCGGTATAACTAACCGTATGTATTTGCTTTGTTTAATGTTAATGTCGCCATCTTGAAAATTTACAATTATCATTTTACCGGACATATGTACCAACATAATAATACTCATATTAAGTAATTTTTAACTTTGTAATATTGACAATGGAGATTTACGTGAACCAACAACTCTTTCAACTTCCGTTCGCCTCGTCAGCGTACTCCCCAAGTCAAACGTTAGTAAAGAAGTTTTATGTAATAAATATATGTTATGGTTAAACGGAATGCAAAGACGAATGCGTGAGAGTTATGAAAATAAAAATCGGCCGTAATGAGAGCAACACGTAACGAAGTTCGCCATCAAAATTATACTTCACGTATGTAGCATTATCAAATAAATAATAGCACAACATTGGTGTCAATTCTGTGTCGCATTCTCTAAAACTAAAGTAAACTTAAAGTATGGCGGTACTCTTCTGATAAAGGGGAAATGAAAAAGACGGAAATGTGTTAATTTCGTTTAGCTTTGGAGTATGCGACACAGAATCGACACCATTGTATTACTAAAAATACATTATCTGCTTAAACGACTAAAGGCATGGACCGCTCGCCGGCGACGTTGCAGGTTGTTCCACTCATTGGCTGTTCGCACTATAAATTGCGTGGCAAAACGCTTAGTGATGGGTTGATGGAATTTCAACCATATACAGGTGCTGTGTTTATAATGTCCGGTGAAAGAAGAGGATGGAGGAATAAGATCGTGTAATTCCTTCGCACACTCTCCAAAATGCAGGTAATACTTACGAAACGCTATCGACGAAATGATTCTGTATGTTAGACGGCAGTATGGGCAATGGCGCTTCTCTCATCACCAGCGACGCCTCATCTGCTGTCAGATCTCTCTGTAATTTTATATTGGAATTATTAGAAAAACTTACAAAAACGACAGCCTCTGTGGTGTGGTGGTTGAGTAGGTAGGCTCATAACCAGGAGGTGGCGGGTTTGATTTCCGTAATAGGACACGTATTTGTGCACAGAAAAAACTGTTCTTGTTCTGTGTCTGGGTGTTGTGGGACCACGGTCCTCGTAGTTCCTGGGTCCCTAGACACAGAATCCTAGTTAGGGTCCAGGATCTATGTAAGTGATGGTTGGGCGTTATTATTATTATTAGCTCTGACTTTAATTTTTAATTGAACTTAGAGCATTTGATATAAATAAACATTTGTGGGCATTTAAAGTAAAAGCAAAGCTTGTAATATGGATACCAGATAATTAATAATTTTGCTTGTACATACATACTTTGAATACAAAATTACACCCAGACACAGAACACACATCGTTTTTCATCACACAAAATCTTTATCTTGGGTGGGAATCAAAACCATAACCTACAGTTCAGAAGGCAGAGTAACTACCAACTGAGCTATCTGGCCACTCTAAGAACATAAGTCAGAACATGTCCACACATAATAAAATAATAATAAGTGGATTCGCCCCCAACTGACCCATTTTACCACAAGAATTCTGAATTATCTGGGATAAAAGGTATTATATGCAGACCCCGGTAAATTGCAAAATTTCAACTAAATCAGTTTTTTGTATATTTTAATTTATCCTATTTATACTCAATTTTAGTTTGAAAACTATATTGAGTAAAACTCATTTTGTAAAATTAATAACGGCTAAACTCACGTCAGTTAAAAAGTCAAAATTACTGCGACCAGTTTCAATGTATACAGGAAATATTTGTACTTACTTTTGAATGGAATGAGTAAGCAGTTGCATTACCAATGGAGTGTCTCATGATTTCGTGGACCTCATCAGTTTGCTTATCCATATCATTTGTGATACTGTTTAGGGCAAGAGAATGCCGCCCCAACTGAACTGGCTTATAGTTAACCTCCTCAGTGCCTGTTGATCTCCCAGTCATCTCTCCAGGGTTGAATGCAGTCTGAAATGAACATTATGGTGTAATAATGATGATTTAAAATTGTCTGACATTTACTAAATTGCGACAATGATGCTACTGCACAAAATACCAAATTAAACTTTAATTTGAAAATCCTTGTTTTTTTAGAGATATATGAAAAGGATGCCAATAATTTAGAACAGTCAAATTAATACTATTTACAGTGGTAGTGCATGAAAGTCTATGCTTATGGTATTGGTATGGACATCATGTAAACTGTATGTACTTACAGATTTGCTTAAAGATTCATTGTCACATCCAGAATCGCCAAATACTGTAACAAATGTATACTGATTTAAGTAACTAATGGCTTTATTTTTGATGCTTTTAGGAAAACATAATAACTGACTTATCTTATTATGATACTATCCATCCAAAGGTTGCTTGGAAGAGATCACTTTTAGTGATAAAGCCACCCATTGTACTATCTATTTTAGTACTGTAATAATAATAATAATAATACGTGTGGACATCTCACACAACACCACCTAGCACCAAACTAAGCAAAGCTTGTGCTATGGGAACCAGATAACTGATACAATACTTAGATACTTTTTGTTTGTAAATACATACATAGAATACAATATCACACTAATGTAATGCCTAGTTTTATTTCATGTTGGTATATGCAAAAGAGTTTTTCTATTCTATTCTATTCTTTTCTATTCTATTAAGCCATAGCATTCAAAGTTGAAGTATCCATTCTAAACAAACATTAGTAGAGGAAAGCAATATTTGCTATGGTCATTACTTGGACCGCTTGCTACAAAACATATTATTTACAACTGAGTTTTACCCAACCATGCATTCTGAGAAATGGTTGGGTAAAACTCAGTTGTAAACGGGTTTTGTCTGCATGTGTTTCTGATGCATGGTTGTGTCCAGGGCACATAAAATTATTATAAGAATTTAATATATTTTTTATGGATTGGATATTAATTTAATTGTTTTTTGGATAAGTAATTTATTTGTTTTAAGTTACTGATATTTCAGTGCTGTTGCAAGCACCATGATCAATCACGGTTGAACACATTGAAATATTGTCATATGAAATTAAGCCATTGATCCAGATGCTTTTTGAAGATAATAATCGTTAAGCCTTTAGTTGTCCACAGATCTGTAAGCACTGGCCTATTTTTATCTTATTTTTACTTTGGGTTTATCTAACTTTCAACTATAATGTCATCAGATAGGAAGCGATGGTGTGATTGCAAGTGAAGCATGTGTACTATTCACTCTTACCTATGTAAAGATGTAAAAATGTAAACGATAACATAAGTGATTTGTTGTACGTAAATTTATTTTATTCATGGGCATATGTGGATGATTGTATTGTATACCTAGTCATTGAACTTGTTTGTATAATAAGTAATATTACCCATTTATAAGATAATTCAATTTTTTAATTATTATGAATGTGTAAAACAGATAACATACTATTTGTTTTCAAGCCAAATAAGAATTAATTTAATGTGTGTATTACCAACACAGTAGGTAATGTAGGTAGGTCTTTTTGTCACATGACAGCCCATACTAACAGAGTCTTACCTTCTACTTGATCCAAGTCCAGAATACCAGATGATGATTCGCAGTTTACTGTTGACTTGCTTATTTGAGCTTGATTGGCTTGAGTGCTGAAACATGTACAGGTAGGTAAAAAGATTGGTTCACCCTTGATTACATGTTACCTTGTCATTAAAAACTTATAATTAAATAATTCAGAATACATGTAGATATATATATATACTCGGCTGCCATTAGTCTTTTTGGTAATCCTCCCAGTAGCCAAATATGACCAATTATGCACAAAGGTATATTTAATAGATAAATATACCTTTGTGCATAATTGGTCATATTTGGCACGTTTGCAGACGGCTTTGCTGCCGCTGCTATTTATATACGGTACCTACTATTGGTGATTTTAAAGTTCCTTATTGATCTGTTTGTTACAGGTTACGACCGCGACCCAAGTTATGACCAACATCTTGAAATCAAATGAATGGAGAAAACGGATTACTTCCTACCGTTTAGCATTGTCTTCATTGAGTAACAGCCGGCGAGTCAAGTTGAAAGATCTATTATCTTCAGCATAGTGCATCAGCCGCTGTATTTTATTCGGTGTTAAAGGATTATCCATTGTTCTTTCCCAATTATTACAATTTTTGAGTCGAGAAATACAATAAACAGCAAACAAAATTATTGTCTTTTATGTTAAATTCGTTATTTTCAAAAGTTCGAATAAGTGTCAGATTGTCAGTCAGCTGATGTAGACAGTCCGTAGAGGAGTAATACACAGACCAAGTAGAGGTTACTAGGGTAGTTGTACTCTGTGGTCTGTAGGTATTACATTTTCTTTTTTTTTAAATTAAGGTTTTGGCTCCACACATTTGTGTATTTAGCCAGTGTTAAGTAGTTAATGATATTCACGTATATATGTGTCAAGTCACAGTCGAAATGATCAAGTCAAGTCACAGTCACAGTCAATCAGTCAAGTCTAGTCAAAGGCATACTCCTTACAGTGTAGCCTTGCGCATTTTAGTTCGCGACAGGGAGCGCTCCTTTTAGTTCGCAGGTCGTCGGTGAACTAGGTCGTTCCTCTAGTTCACTAGTTCGCGGCAGGACCGAGAGCGGGTAAGACGATTGCTCTCAGCGATCTCTTGCCTGTAGGCCTATCATGAATCTCTGTTGCGAACAGTAACTTGATGCTGATCGATTGGAACTGAAACTAGTAGCAGTCAAGAGTATGGGATCACGTAGCGCTTAAATCATCGATTACAATGTGTTTTTATCGATAGCTTACAATGTGAAGTTGCAGCTAACTCGACCGCGTTAAAAAGCTAGATTATAATAGGAAACATGTTTAACTTGGTATACATTTCTATATGGCTGTATTGTGCGGCTTTTTTGTCTATGGTTTTATTCGAAACAATAAAGGTCAACTTCAACTCTTGGTTAATGGCCTTTATGGTAACCATAATTTAGCCAATGTCAACAGTGAACACAGATATATTAGGTTATCTGTGACAGTAAATGTCATTTTTTTATTATGTTTGGCTCCACACCTCCGTGTATTTAGCCAGTGTCAAGTAATTGATAATTTATCAAGTTAATGATATTTCACGCAAATATATGTCAAGTCACAGTCGAAGTCATCAAGTCAAGTCATAGTCTAATCAAAGTCACACTCCTAGTAAAGTGGTGGCCACTTTACTTGAAGCTTCTATGGAGTTTTGGAAACAACGCGAAAAGAAACGTTTCACCATCATTATACCATTTTCTCACACTCACGCCTGTAATCCAGCACTTAACGAATAGGATGCCACCAATTTTATGCACTAACACTGATAATAACACAAGTTTTGGAAAATAATACAATGCCGTGACGCAATCTTTTTCGCGTTCCCGCCCTAACTCCCGAGTAAATGTCATTAGGAATGCCCAAAAAAGTGTTCTGTATCGATATATCGCATTATAACTTTATCGAAATCGTTTGAATCGATACGTGATGTTAATGCTTCCCTTTGTATAGATATATCGGACCGCATCGGTATCGCATGCTTTTCTATCGATATGCAAATACTGCCCTCCTAAAGATATGCATAAATTATGCATAAATGCTTATTTTATAACTTATTCGATTTTATCGAATTTTTGTTTATAATACCGGTTTATAATTTTGTTTATAATAATTATTATTGTCATATCCACTGATATAATTGCAGCATACATAAATAAGATACAGCCTAATCCGCAAAATAGGTGTATGTGTATGTTTATCCTAATTAAATTTATAAAATACTGAAGCAACACACAGTTTATACATGGATATTTCATCATAACTAGTAAAGGAGCTATTTGCTATAATATACACATCGTTTATGAAAGCTCTCTGAGGCAATCGCTGAGAATGCGTTGGTTATGCTTAGTAATTGAATGAAAAATATTTTATGTATACTAATCAAAATAAGTTTTGGGGGTTATTTTGATATAAATAAAATTAAATAGATAAATTGTGCTCCAACATAATAAAGTGAACATTTTTTTAACATCATATAAAGTTAAAATGTTTTGAATATGACGGCGGCTACGTCCAGTTATAAACTCTATGCACAGCGATCGAGCACCGTAATTTACCCTGTGGTGGCATTAAATGTATTACAGTGGCAGCACCGGCAACTGTCATGGCGGCCCTACCTGTCTGGCTATATAAAGGGATCGATTGGTGTGCTACGGATCATTCTTGTTCCAGACACGGCGCGGTGCGGACATGCTGAAGGCCTATAGTTATATAGGTTGCAACCTACCTACGCTGAACCCGTTTCTGCCCACATCAGAAGTGGGATTGCCCATTTCTACATCACTCTTCAAGCAACGCGAAACGTGACGAGACGTGATGTGAATGATGACGTGACGGCGGGTGACACTAATATCAAATTTAGTTGCAGGGTTAACCCAAACCAGTGAAAAAAAAAATGGAAAAAAGTAACGATTCGTTTTTTTCGAGAAAAAAAGAGAATGTAAAAATGATGACAAGAAAAATGTGTCTGAATGCTAAAGGGATAATCTATCCGGACTAGCACTAATGGTCCATAAAAAAAAATGTTGGTTGCTAAAGGGATATCTATCCGGTCTAGCACTAATTGGTCCATTAAAAAAATGTAGGAATGATGATTTTTGGTTGCTATAGGGATATCTATCCGGTTAGCATTATTCGGTCCATTTTTTATAAATGAAGGTATACTAATGGTCCTGAAGGGTTAACCCTGACGATGACTGGAAGGTTAAAATACTTTTGACTAAACAAATTGAAAACTAATGTTTTGACTTTGACTTAGACTCCAAGTTTAACTCAATTTAATTGTCAGGATGAACGAGCAATAACACTGATACTTATGTCCCTCACCAGGTACAAAGTAAAGCTAAGCGTACGAGGACGTACGCACGTCAGTATGGCCGTGACGGCGGCTACGTCCAGTTATAAACTCTATGCACAGCGATCGAGCACCGTAATTTACCCTGTGGTGGCATTAAATGTATTACAGTGGCAGCACCGGCAACTGTCATGGCGGCCCTACCTGTCTGGCTATATAAAGGGATCGATTGGTGTGCTACGGATCATTCTTGTTCCAGACACGGCGCGGTGCGGACATGCTGAAGGCCTATAGTTCTATAGGTTGCAACCTACCTACGCACAACACGTTTCTGCCCACAAATATATTGATTAGTTTAGGCGTGACAGCAAAAAGAAAATAAAAAACTTTAGGCGCGTTTTTCTCAAAACTCGCCAACAGGCGCATGCGTTGGTTATGCTTAGGAGGGCAGAATAAGCGTACATCAATGCAAAGGGGTAACCTTTGAATGTTTTTCAATAGTTTATTAAATAGGAATCTGAGGAATCTGATTTAAAACAACCTTCGAACCAGTTAGGTCATCGCGTTCAGTATAGTCCGAATGTTGTTATTTTTTGTAGTAGGTAGTGATAAGTATTGGTTATTATTCTGTGTCGCGTTCTCTTAAACTAAAGTAAAGAGGTACTCTTCTTATAAAGAGGTAATGAAAAAGACGGAAATATGTTAATTTCGTTTAGCTTTAGAGTATGCGACACAGAATCGACACCACTGTGGTATTTAGTTGAAAGAATAAAGGCAATATGCCGGTTTAAAAAAAGTAAGCGTTACTAGCGGCGCCATTGTAATTATATGAATTTGAACTTGTAGCTTCAACTTAAACGAAATGAAATAGGAAAAGACAATAATAAACTTTCATTGATAATATTTGACTGTATTACAAAGTCTAAAGATATAGGTATTTAAATATTTATTCGAAATTTCTAAACAAGAGTCGGGTGTTCTTGTTCTATAAACATTTTTGTTAACGATATCTTTTATTACGAATAACAATATAATAATAATAATAATAATAATAATAATATTTATTGACATAAAAACATATATATACGCGATACGTTAATGTTATATTTTTATACGAATACGATATATCGAACATATCGTATGGCCCGAATATAGTATTAAATATCGACATATCGTATAGTGCTGTATCGATATTACGATATATCGTATCGGGCATCCCTAAATGTTATTACGTTCATGAAAAATTAGCTGAGTTTTTTTTGGCTGGAAAGCGAAAAAGATTGCGTCACCACATTGTATTATTTTACTAAACTTGTGTTATTTTCAGTGTTAGTGCATAAATTTGGTGGCATTCTATTCGTTTAGTGCTGGATTACAGGCGTGAGTGTGGGAAAATGGTATAATGATGGTGAAACGTTTCTTTTCGTGTTGTTTCCAAAACTCCATAGAAGCTTCAAGTAAAGTTGCCACCACTTCACTAGGAGTATGACTTTGACTAGACTATGACTTGACTTGATGACTTCGACTGTGACTTGACACAATCATATTTGCGTGAAATATCATTAGCTTGATAAATTATCAATTACTTGACACTGGCTAAATACACAAAAGTGTGGAGCCAAAACATTTAAAAAAAATTAGCTGATGAATTGCCGCGAAGTGAAGTGGTGTATATATTTACTAATATTTAGAGTTTATTACTAAATTAACATTGTTTATAGGTAAATACGTGCAATTGCGGTGTTAAAACACTAAAAGAATCTCTTGTATGTATTGGAGACATTGATGAAATCGTCGTCTAATTTTAGAGTTGAAGTTGAATCAGTGAATTGTTGTGTTATATCGAGCAGCTAGTTCTTAAAGCGTGGTAGACTTTGTTTCGCCCCCAAAATGCTTGTGGCGAAGGGGCCAAAAGAACTCCCGACCAGTGGAAACGGGTAATTTACTTTTTTTCTCTATGTACTTGTTTGAAATGTAAACAATATGCATGAACATCACAACTCGATAATCATAATATTACAGCAATGAACATATCTGCCATTTATTTTACACAACTGCTATGTACTGAACCTTAATTAACAGTCTTTCAATCCGTAATGAATATTCAACCGCTAGTAATCAATGGTGTGGCTAAGGATTATTTAGTGTGTAATTTAAAACTCAAATGTATCCAAATACCGATTTATTGATATTGCATTAAAAAGTCAATGTTTTCCCAAGGATTTAAAGTTCAAACTATATGCATACTTACAGGTTCATAGGTTCAGCCATCTAGTCATGTGAGCATAGTTGTATAGCTTTATGGATTATTCATGTAATATTGTGCTACATATCATATGAATAATTTTGTTAATTATTGTACAGAATAGAAATTTTTATTTCAGTAACATCGGCTGAGCCATCCTCCGTCCATCAAGCATGCAGTACCGTTTCAAGTTCTAGAGATTAATCTCCAGTACCCCATTGGAAGGTAACGAAAATCAATTGTGTTATTCATATTATAAAGCAGCTGCAAAACAAAACCAAAAAGTTGAAGCTTGTGGCTGAATTACATGTTTTATCAGCAATAATCAACATCTACCTATTTTCTACATGTACTAAACAAAGTATATGATGTAGCCTGTCGGCATGTATAGGTAATGTGTAACTTCTCAATACTTCTAAACATCTTGATGATAATGATGCAATTTTCTATTGTATGGCGGTTTTGGTGTAGGTTATCAAGTTCATAAACATCAATATAAATCATCATTATAGTTAACTATCTGACTAATATAACATAATTGTCCACCCAAAGATTGCTTTAGATTGATTGATATAGGAGTGATCACTTTTAGTAGTAAGGCCCACTGAAAGTGTGCTGCTATAGTACTCTCATGTAAATTTTAATGTTGATTTATGCAATAACGAGTTACTCTGTTTAATATGTAATTGTATTTCAGGTACATCAGCACAGCTGGGCGTGGAGAATAGGCATTCTGCATTGTACCTGATTGCTAGCACCGGTAGTGGGAATGAGAAATTCTTTTTTCAAACTCATTTATTATAAGCTTGCTGTATTTCATATTAAGCACATTGTAATTTTATATACTTAGAACAATAAATAAATAAATAAAAAGTAGTTATATCAAAAAAGTATAACATTTTGATAAGACTTTTATTTATTTTCATTTAAACTATCTACATGCCAAATAACATCAAGTTCTGTTGAGCCATTTATTATTATATATTTATTATATAATAATTATATATTTATAATTAATAGTAACAAATAGATTAGAGTTACTTTCAAATGTACAATAAATATAAATAAGTATATTTTATGTACATTATATTTGACTGGCCCGATAGCTCGATTGGTAGTAACCCTGGCTTCTGAACTGTGGGTTGTGGATTCAATTGCCACCCAGGACAAACATTTGTGTAATGAACACATAAAAGTGTAATTCTAACTATGAGTATTTTATTCAATCTTGTCTTGCCGCCTATTATCTCTACCAGCAATACTCTGTCATCCGCGTTTCGGATGTTGTCTTGATTTATTGTAAATTATAATCTGACACGCTGCAGTGCCTACAATTTGCTCCACACAAACTTCAATTGGGCTCCTGTCGTGGGCATCACCACCATAGGATGAATCAATGTGGAGGACATCAAGGCGCATTTCACAAATCTGAAAGACAAATGTATGTTATATTATTGTCATATAAAATATAATTCGACAAAAACATAATAGTTATAATTTATTTTTTTGAGACCTAATAAATATTTTTGAAAGCGACATAGATTGCATACTTACTCGGGCATTATATGATCCCTTCTTTTCCACTGAGAAAATGCTTTATATTTTAGGTGGATTTCCAGGGAGTCCAATGTTGATTGGTATATATTATGAAGGTGAGAGGTACCTACGCCTCGCTGGTAGGAGCCATGCCCACAAAACGCCAAACCCGCCAGGATCTACAATTTAGTAACATGATTAGATTACTATATAATTTGGAACGAAACGAAATTTACTTCATTAAATTTGTAGTGTACTGTAGTGTAGTGACACACATTAGGTACATAGGTATTTCAATTTATGGTCATGAATCTAAAAAAAAATCTTAAGTACTTAGTTACCTATGTACCTATATATTTGAATTTTCGGTCAATCATTTAGCTGTTGGGGTTGTTTATTTTTGTTGCCCCTGTTAATCTATCTATGTACGAGTATTATAAATTCTCTACTATAATTAATTGCCATTAAATTTTTATAACCTTACTTTGAGTTCTTCTTGTTCATCTTCTTGATCTATGTGGGAGATGTGTAGCTGCTGGAAGGCAATTTTCGATAGCGAAACTAACGGACAAACTCATTTTAGGATAGCAAAATGAGTTGGATGTTGGGTTTTTTTTTCAATGGGTTGCTGCTATGCCTTCATGTCCGTCTCGTCAGTTTCAGCTGTCTTTTGCGACGATTTTCTTCCGCATTTGCCAACAAAAGTGCCCGCAACATTTCTACCTGAAATACAACAACACTTAATGTTGAGTTATACCGACAAAATATATTTTTCATAACTATGGTGACAAGCTTCCGCACATAAATTACCACACATTATTATCGGTACGTTTTACTTATATGTAGGTAGGTACTTACTTATTTCGTAGGTAATTCACGGGTTGAAGATGCTCAATTTTCAGAATAAGGCACAAAAATCAAATTCAAGTACTAAAAGTAAGAAAAGTTAGGTACTACTCTATATAAGAAACAACCTTTACCCTGTTTCTATGAAAATCGCAATTATTGTTGTCATTTTGTTTCAAAACGCAATTCGTAATCGCAATTTGGCCATGTCGATAAAAATTTTTACGTCAAAAGCTTTAGCAGTTACAATGGATCTTTTGCTGACCTTCATTGCAAAAAATGTCGTGCATGTTCAAAAAACTATGATTGTAACACATTTCATATTGAAACTGATCGAAATCAAAGATACATAATCGACCAGCAGGTCCCGCAAGAGCGACCTATTTAGTTCGCAACAGCCAAAGAGCTGTAGTTATATCTACTACTATGCTCTATTTTGTTTATAAATTGCTTCTGTTGTAATAACTACTAAATAGGTACAATTGCATATTAATTTATTAATTTAATGCCATTGCATGGTATTTAAGAAAAAAACATTTTTTTATTAGTACCTATAGGTACTCAGTCTACTTAGGTAATGATATAAAAATATTATACTACGTAAGTACCTACTAAAAATATGATATACCTAGGTACTTAGTTTCGATGAACATATTAAGTAAGCATTTATTAAAACTATGTAGGTATTCATAATGTTTGTTAAAGAAAAAAAGACTTTAAAATTAACCATCATTTATGTAATCAATATTTAAAATATTCTAAGTAAGAATGATATGTACGACCATCGCTCTCTCCCGCTCGCGACACGCGCCTCGGAGCGCGGCGGCGGCGCGCTGGGGAGCGCGGCTCTCTCGCGCTCGCCGCAAGTCGGTCGGTCAAAGAACGAACGAACTAAAATCAGACGCAACCGACACCTAGTTTGCGTCGTTCGCTCAAAGGAGCGCTCTTTTGAACTAGGTCGTTCGCGACCTACACAAGGCTATTACAGTGGTGGCAACTTTACTTGAAGCTTCTATGGAGTTTTGGAAACAACAGGAAAAGAAACGTTTCACCATCATTATACCACTTTCCCGCACCCATGCCTGTAATCCAGCACTTAACGAATAAAATGCCACCAATTTTATGCACTAACACTGAAAATAACACAAGTTTTGGAAAATCATACAATACGGTGACTGGATCTTTTTCATTTTCCCGCCAAAACTCGATATTTTATTATGAATACTATGGCTATAAGCATATTTAAAATTTGGTAAAAAATAACGTGAGCATTATATAGATCATAAACAGAAAAAGTTATCAATATCTGAAACTTTTTTGAGTTTAGAAGTTTAGTTTTGCATAAAACAAAGATGTTACACTGTACATCTCATTGATTGTGGATTCTGTTTAAGCTTGAACCCTATATCTAACTACTGAAACATCAGCCATAATTATACAAAAAAATAAAAACAGTTTCAAAGCTTTAGGTACATACATATTATATTTCATTTATTGAAAAACATTGTTTGCTTAGATTTACTGTAATATAGTAGTTTTAATATTATACATTGTGAAATGAAAACAAACAAAAGTAATTGGTGACATCATTTAGCTTGTATTTGGTCCTGTTAATGGAAGTATACTGATTTCTTTATTGAGCCTTATTTGCTCATTAATAGCTCTCCATGCATCATCTTTCTCTTTTTTGGTAATAGGCCGTTTCTTTTGCTTGGCTGCTACCATCTTCTTGTAAATATCAATGCATTCAATATCAACTTGGTCAAGTTGTTTCTTCAGGTTCAGCCTAATCATTTCTTGCTTGCACAGCCCAATCAAACTTTTCAGATTTCGGCAATTTTCCTTTCTCACAGCAGTCAATTCAGTTTGACATTTTTTTATTTCAGCCAAAATTTCATCATCAGCTGGATTTGTCAGTGGTGGCAAGTCTTCTGGATCCAAAATACCTTGCTCGACTAGCTCCTTTCGAAGACATTTTTCCAATGTTAAAGAATTCTTGTAGCTGTTCTTAGTATTTGTCAGCGGTTTTACTTTTATATCAGAAACATCATAAGGCATAGCATTTTCTTCCATTAATGCAGACACAAGCCTCTGTGTCAATGGGCCCGTTATCATGTTTTCATTTGTTTTTTCTAACTTTTTACGTATTGTTGAAGCATCAGGAGACATTGATGATTTTTGTTTATTTGGATTTGAAGCATTCTGGTCCTCTGCTAGATGTTCATCAGCCCATACTTCAGAATAATGTCGTCCAAGTGGAGGTATGGGTGGCAGAGTAGTGTTGCTGCTTTGTGCCATTAAAGAATCTAGAAATTTTATGTCATCTAATGTGACTGGCGCACAGTAAGGCTCTACCGAATTCCAAAACTTATATGGAATATTATTCTTTGGCAGGGCCAGTTGAGACAGTTCTAGTTTTACAGAATTATCCGAGTTCAATAGATCATTTTGATAAGCATTAGATCCTGATGAGCTGTTGGAGAAATTTTTGAACTTGGGTACTTTGGGTTGATTGGACAATTTTGAGTCTTTGGATTTAGCCAGCTTGTCTTCTTGGAATTTCCTTTTGACAGGATACTGTAATTGTTTACCCGCAGCTTTCCCTTTCTTCTCCCTTTTAGACTCATTTGTATCAATGCTTTCTATTTCTGACTGGAAGTATCTTACACGAAGCGCTGTGTTGCAGAGCAGTGATTCTAATTCAAGCTGAAGAGCATCGAGCTCGTCCATCCCGATTGTTTCGTCAGCAGATCTGGTCGCCACAGCCGTGAAGCGAGGCAAGTGCATAGCATTGTCTTGTATTTTAATGTATGGTATGGGACACGTCTCCACTTTAATTTTTCCTGCTGAAACAGCCCCGGGAATTTTAGCAGGCTTCGTATACGGAGAAATTCCAGGACTTGAAGGTTTACCGTTATCATGTCCTTTGCTTGCTAGCCTCCCTTTATTGTTGTGATGCATTCTCTTGCCCAACATTTTATTTTAAATGTACGCGCGTAATCAGTGAAGAATATATAAACATTTGCGTAGATATAAAACGACTGTGGTTAACGATGAAGATTTCAATTCTTAGAACATGTTAATAAAAATCATAATAAAACTAATCTAGAACAAATAATTACATTGTTATTTTTTGTGATATTGAAGGACATCTATTTTTGCACTAATCCACTCAACAAAACAAAATGGCGATCAACCATAGAGTAGTTATAAGTATTGGGTAGAGTACATAGAGTAGTTGTAAGTATTGCGATCAACTCGCATCACAGGCTAGCTAGGAGATACTTTGTATAATCACAGACTAGTAATATGTCGTATCAACCACAGAGTACATTATATAATTATTCTGGTATCAACTAAACCAAAGACAGATGTACGATATTTTTGTAACACGAAGAGTAATCAAATATATATATCAAATGAATAACATAGAATAAGAATAATATTAAGTGCCCTATTCACGGCCTAGCTTGCTGTACGCTACGTCACACGAATCGTGGGTCACCTTCTACGAGCAATAACAAGCAGTCACCTTTTACTTAACTTACAGCAAGCATATGCAAGACTTTTGTAGTTTTTCATCGTGTACCTTGGCAGAGCAAAATGATCTCAAAGTATGACTTAGTTCGTGATTAGATTTAATTTTTGGATAGTTTCTTAAATTCATAAAGAAGCTTATATTTTGATAGCTTCGTGAAAAATTAGGCTCTCTTGGTTAGGAATAGGAACTCTATAGCTTGGCAAAATAGAGTAGAAATTAATAGGGGTGCCACTATCGCTAATGATAGTATATAATGATATACTTCCATTGTTTGACCCATAGCCCCATAGCCCATAGCCCCAGTTTGGCAAAGAAAAATTTTATTTTCAAGTATCCAAAATGTACCCCTCTTGGGCAGCACTAAGCCAACTTAGGTGGTTGTCACTGTCACGAGTGTCACGGTGACTGCTAATAAAAGAAAAGAAGTTATTATGGAAGTTTTGGCGGGAAAACGAAAAAGATCGCGTCGCCCCGTATTGTATTGTTTTCCAAAACTTGTGTTATTTTCAGTGTTAGTGCGTAAAATTGGTGGCATTTTATTCATTAAGTGCTGAATTACAGGCATGAGTGTGGGAAAGTGGTATAATGATGGTGAAACGTTTCTTTTCGTGTTGTTTCCAAAACTCCATTGAAGCTTCTGGTAAAGTTGCCACCACTTTACTAGGAGTATGACTTGACTAGACTAGACTATGACTTAACTTGGACTTGGACTGTGACTTGACATTTTATATGATATTAATTAACTTGAGATATTATCAATTACTTGACACTGGCTAAATACACAAAAGTGTGGAGCCAATACCAAACAAAAAAAAGTTATAATGTCATTTTGTCATATTGAAGAATTTGAAGTTTTGCCATAATGGTGTGGTTTTCGTTTCGGTGCCTTCTTCACGTTAAATGTTTATAGTGTGAAGTTCCTCAAATGGTTTTGTGCTGAGAATTTAGATACAAACTGAATGTAGCACTATTTATGAAATTATGCTTTGAAGATATATTAGTTGAAAAATCTATGATCTTGGTCAGACTTACTCAAAATGGGGGACCTAACATTGATTTGTCCTTTATGCTGCAATAAGATTTTTAACTCTAAAGAAGCGTTGCTTGAGCACTTATCTACTATTCTTCCAAATTTGTATTGTCCAGTTTGTAACAGCAAAGTATCTTCTATAGAACAACTCTCAGAACATTTGAGCCTTGACAATTGTATGCCAAATGATACAGTACAAACGATCATGTTTGAAAACTCAGAAAATAATCAATATGAATCAGAAAACTCAACTACAATGGAGTTTAAGCCCCTTAATGGTAATTTTGAATAATGTACATCTACTATTCATACCTATACTTATACCTCTTTTTACTTATATAAACATTATATAGCGGAGTAATAGTAATTATGTTTAGTTTCTATCTATGTATTAATTTTGAAATTGGCAACAATAAAATACTGTAGTATAACTGTTATGAGGTGTTTATTGGTAAGGCAGATGCATATAAGTACATAGGTACTCGTGATGATATAAGTATTATGTTCATTTTTATATATTGGCAATTTTAGGCTATTATGTCTTGGCTTAACAACTATTGTCTTATGAAAGAGCCAATACTGATGGTTTTACATGCCCTCATGATAGTACATTTATTTATTTACTATTATTATTAATTTTTATGAATCATTTATTATTAGGATGGCTTTACCAATTAAATATTATATTTTACATTTATTTACATATTAATATTCAGTACAAATTATAATTACAATAATTACAATTACAAATAATGACAAAATTTAAACAGGTGAATTAATCAATACATAAAAAATAATGTAAATGTCAAATTACCATTATACCCTTTATTATTTTAGATAATAAACACATTCAGATTGGCTTGGAAAATAACTTCACACACATAGAAATGGTGGATTCCAGTGACTTGAATAAGATACAGATTGATTTGATAAAATGTGCTCAAACACATGACCTGAAGCTTGTGAAGGAAGATGGGCAGAATCGGTATATTATTGTCTCTGAGGAGGGTGGTGGATTAAAACATAATGAAATAATCACAAGACAGAACAAAGATGGGACTATATCTGTCACTTCATTAAATGGTAAATATTCTACATTCACGAGTTTAAAATATATAAAGTAATTAGTAAAAATGATTTTTTTTTTCAAACTATATATTTTGCCAAATAATCAAGAATATCTAGCTCATATGTTTAATTTTGTATTTAAGATAAACTTTGGCAAAGTTAAATAAACTTGAAATAATAAAAAAAACTCAAACTGCACTCTAAACAGATATGTTAGACATGTTAAGTTTTAGTTCCCATTCTTGATACAAAAATCTTTTTAAACATTAAAATTAATTTAAATTAAGTTTTTTTAAATCATATGGTGTGTGTGGTATTCATTTGGTATTGGTATACATTCTCATTTCAGACATCAAAGATGAAGTCTCAGATGTCCCAGAAGAGGCGAACGACGAGCCTCACACACTAGTTCAGGAGTACAGCTGTAGTACTTGCCAAATGTCTTTTACATCGGTTTTTGACCACATCAACAACTATCACACAGATCAAGATGTCGTGGTAGAGGTATGTACCTATGTGAAAAAAAAAATGCTGAGCTAGCTAATGATCAATTAGAACTGACAAATAGTGTCCTAAATCAGTGGTTATTATATATTATATATATATATATTATTATATATTACAAAATCCTTGAAGTGTTATTAACCACTAAACACCCGGCAGCTTCACTTTTTTTTGATAAGTTTTACCCTTGAACCAGTTCCCGAACTTTGTGTAGTATGGCGCCACCTGTCTTTGTCTGATGGACAAAAAAGGTTGTCTTTCACTGGCTGTGTTTTGTTCTTACTGTATTGGACATACATTTTATGATTATTATGAATATTAGAATATATTAATGTATCATCCTTTTGTAGCTGCATCCAAAACATATTTTTAATTGAATGTCTTAATTCTACTTGGCTTATTTCCACTTTTCACATAATACATAATTAAATAAAAACACCTAATAAATATTACACATACCCCTTTCCCAATATCTTTCATCATGTAATTTAAATTAGGTTTTTTATTCATTCTGATATGTGAAAATTATAAATGTCAAATTTAAGGTTAAAAATTAATGTTTCCAGGGAAACATTGGAAGCATGGATACTGCATTACCTGATATGGAATATGAAACAATAGAGAGTGAGGAGCTATCAAGAGATAATCCATCTTCAAGGAGGGTCATCACTGAAGCTGGCAACATTGTGGAGACTCCATTAGCAGTTAAACCTGTTACTCCATCAAAGAAACAACTTATACAACAAGGTTTGTCTTATAGAAATTGATGACAAACAAATTATGTTATTACATCTTTATTTATCAACTTTGCGTAAATTAACAAATGCTAATGAAGTCCCCTACAACACCAAAATTGAAGGGGTGAGAACAAAAAGGGTATAACTGATTTTTTTCACAAAATAACTTATGGGTATCGTTGGATTCAGCGTGAAATTATCTACAATAATACATTCTCAAAATACCGAAATGAGGCTTAAATCTTGAGATTTTGAGTCTAAAAACAGTTTATCTGTCACAGGAATACAGTTTGCTTAGCATAAAAATATTATTATAATATATTTTTACAGTAATTGTACGAATAAGTACTATATTTTGTATTTTAAAGTAGAATTAATACATTTTCAAGGAACGGAAACTTACATAAACCTTTTCTTTTACTTTATAAGCATTCTACATTAAAATGAAGCCGTTGAATTTTAAAGTCAATTTTCTCGAAACTATCAATTTTACAGGTAAACCCTTTTTATTCTCAACCCTTCAATTGTAGTGCACAATATTAACTACAAGCTGTGAAGTTTCACCCGCGTGGTGAAAATTTTCCATACATTCTTAACATTTCTTTCATAAGAACCTTCTCCTAAAATTAATAAACACAATAAAAACAAGTATCGAAAATGTTTTAACTGTTAACCCATGACGCGATGACCAAGGGAAATAGAGATTCATTTATATATATTAACATGTAATTCAACCTTAAGAGACGCTTATAGGTAAGCCCATCATAATGAACACCGGAGAGAACTAGCTCTCACAGACTCTGCGTATCCTGCCATGGTGCAAATTACTTTACAATATAGTTACAAACGTTGTAACCATTTTTGTTTGTTTGAATTTCACCAAATATGACGGGGGACTACCTAAGAAACCCGAAGACGTAGATGAACACATGTAAAAAAAACATCGAATCGATTACAGAAAAAATAACGAAAAATAAGATTACTTCAACAGTTTCAGATACTACAACTGCAAAATCAAAATCGCAGAAGGAACCATCACCAACAGCTGAAAAGGCTGGGAGAGGAATAAAACGCTATGTGCAAATAGACAAGCTGTGCGACAGTGTGGTTCGGGACTTGGAACAGCCCGAGCGTAAGTTTATACTAATTTTTTCTTTGCTCTCTGATTGGTCCGTATATCAAACAAATACCGTATGTATGTCGCTGATTGGTTGGAGACGGAACGAGAAACGATCAATAAGCGAGGTGCACGTAAATCGAAAATAATATTTGTTGGGCGCGCTTACTATATTAAAAATTGGTTCTTTAAATGATCTTAATACTAGTTGCTTCGCACGGGTGAATTAGTAAAACGCGGTCGATTGGGACAAAAAGTATCCTATGTCCGTTTCCTGGTTCTAAGCAACCACCCCACAAATTTTCAGCCAAATCAATAAATATTGTAACTAACACGACTTATATCAACTGTTGCAAATATTCCATGTATTTTACAACGCCATAAACTTTTCATTGTTCAATTGGATTTATGCCATGGTTTTGTAACAGAAAATGGCTTGATTAGAAATCAACAGCAGAGGATCTACCACAAAGGTAAGTTGCGTTGGTGGCACTGCTAATTGATATTTTTTCAATGTTTCGGCACTGTTTAACAGCCTTTGTGGTGTGGTGGTTGAGCAGGTCGGCTCATAACCAGTTACCGATTCCTGCGGTAGGCGAATATTTGTCCACATAAAAAAGTGTAAATACTGTTTGTGTATGGGTATTGTGGGACTATGGTAGTATTGTGGGATTATGGTAGTTCCTGGGTCTATATACAGATCCTAGTTCACCATCTATGTATGTGATCGTTGGGCGTTGTTATTATTATTATTACTGTTGCACTTTTCGATATGTTTACGAGTGATTACAAAGCAGACAAAGATTGTTCATTCCACATGCAATATAGAATTTTCCAACATATCAAGCTCCAATATTATATAAGTATTCATACCAAATTGTATCGAAATCCGTGCAGCCGTTTCTGTACTAAGACTTAACATACACGCATTCACACATATTTTCGCCTTTGCACTAATAACGTAACGCCCAACGATCAAATTCATAGATCCTGAACGCCAACTAGTATTCCCTCTATCTTGTGACCCAGGAACTACGCATTGTCCCACAATACCCAGACTCAGCACAAAAATTTGCGCTAAAAAAATTCCTGTGCCCAAATCTTGCTCTTTCGCGGGAATCGAACCCGTCACCTTTCGGGTTATTAGTCAACCTGCTAAACCACCGTACATAGGCTGTCATAATATTAGTAGAATATAATAGAAGAGATAGGATAAGTAGATTAGTAGAGTAGGATAGTAAGATTAGCCAGTAATAATATATTGATAACCTAATGGTCCATAATTTTTTTTGTTGTCATTTCTTACAGGAAAGTTGGGTCCATGCCACAAAGTTATAGTGGCGCCTTCAGTTCTAACTCCTGAAGGCGATAGTGTGAAGATGTACCAATGCACCTCTTGTTGCATGTATGGGAGCCAGCTCAACGTCTTTCGAACTCAGCCTTGTAAAGCAGGTATTTATGATTAACCAGTGTTCACATGCAGCTTTAGAGGTGCTACTCAACGAACGGGCTGGCGAAAGTTTTGTGTACATATGTTTGAGAACTAGGCCGTCCAACTTATGCCACTCTGGCTTTGGCGATCAATATTTTAGTAACTGTTTCTGACCGGCCTTTCCGTTCAACAAATACTGCTTAAGTGTGTAGTGCCACTTATCCTATCTATATAATTTTTTTTTTTATGTTAAGGAATGACGTGACGAGCTAGCCATTCACCTGATGTTAAACGACACGGCTGCCCAGAGGTTCGCGTGACACTGCACTGCGCACGTCATCCAGAGACATCAGCACAATCTAGCAATAAGATTACTAAACTGTGAGATCAGATCATAAAGTCTCATTTGCCCAGTAATTTCACTAGCTACAGTGCCCTTCAAACCGGAACACAGCAGTGCTTGCGCACTACTGCTTGGCGGCAGAATAACTGGCAAAGCGGTGGTACCTACCTAGACGAACTTTGCAATAAAGTCCTACCACCTAGTAAAGATTATACTACAGAAAAAAGAATAGTGCCTTCGTACAGAAGCACCACTCCGCAGATATATCATACAAATATCAACTCTTGACAAGCTCAATAAAGCGCAATTTAGCTCGCACAGGTCTGCACGCCTATAAGTCCCTTTCGTTCTTTTTTTCTTTTTTATGGCAAAATGGGCATGCGTTTGACAACAACTCAATCTATTGCATTTTATTATATTCTATATCAATTCTATCTTTTATATCTTCTGACGTAGGGCACAGGATTCTATGCGGCTTTTGAGCTAACTTATAAATAACATAACAAATATTTTGTAAAACTTATTATCTTCATACCAAGGTTGACCAGTTTTTTGCCTTATTTGACTCCACCTATCTTTTTTTTCAGCAAAATACTCGTGCTCCCACTGTTCCGTGACCTACGACAACTCAAAATCATTATGCGCGCATATGAAAGTGCATAAAGCTAAAACAGGTATGGTAAACACAAAGGATTGGATGCTTTATATACATTTTAAACAATCTAGAAAGACCACAGAATAGATAACAGTACTACGTAATGATGGAGCTTTATAAACCCTAGACACTTGGAAGCAGGTTTGTTCGTGGTGTATGCACAATTAGAAATAAGTACTTATGTTTAAAAAGTTGTATTGTCCTTCCTGTATTCCAGGTGTCTGTGGTTAGACGCCAGATAGAAAAAAAAATCATAGACACTAGCTAGATTGGCTGGCCTTTGCACCCTAGCTGGTCTGGCTTTTGAGCTCTATCTGGTCAAGCAAGCATCTAATAATTTCTATTTTGTATTAAAAATCGACCATCATGTCCACAGTTTTAATTAGATGTAGTATGAATTACCTCGCTTTGCTGGGTTGTTTTTAATATTAAACTGTTTTAATGAAACATTTTTATTTAACAATACACCAAGGGTAACGATTTTGATAAAAGTTATCAAAAAATTGTTTAAAAAATAACACAACATTGATTTTTTTAAACGACGATTTTGTTTAGTTATGTCTATCCGCTTGAAGTTTAATCACATTTGGACGACTATAAAGGCTAAGTTACAATAATTTCTCTAGATACTCTATTACAGATTCGATATCGAAATATCTTCTTTCAGAGAACATTTTACCCGAGCTGCCTGAGACGTTCGAGTGTGAAATATGCTGTACAATGTTCCTGACTAACAAATCGTTAAAACTGCATAAAAGGATGCACGAGCCAATCAAGTAAGAATATATTATGTAACATGCGAGACTAAAATGCTGGCAGTTATTGGGCATAATCGATCAGCATTAAAATTCAACGGCAGTGTTACCAGCATGTTGGGTACGCTACCTTCGTGAACAAGTTAAGAAGTAGCTTAAGATGAAGACAGAGGTCCAGTTCCTAATCCAGGTGTAGCATGTGGTGCCACTTTCGGCTGTATCGTTTGATAACTAGTAGCGAACAGTAAAGCTCGCGAGCACAAACTTATTTAGAAAAATTATGGTCCCGATCGATCTTACTTAGAAAGAAGAAAGAAAAGAAAGAAAATACATTTATACAGGACATCACAGAACATTACATTCTTACATACAACATGAAAATAATACAATAATTGAACAAATGATAGATCTTACAAAATATAATGTTCCGTGACGTCATGATATAGGTCCTGACTCAGTATGTAATCAAGGTCAAAAGATTTTAATAACTGATTTTTAGTCGGAACCCATCATCGCTTGACATACTTGATAACCTCTTGACCAATTAAAATTGAGTATATAAATAAATTGAAAGTTCCAAGATTCAGACTGCAGAAAGTTAATGGTTCATTTATGGGAAACTGTATACGCTTTTATAACAAGTTGCCCGACGGTATCGAACAATTGTCAATGCGTAAATTTAAATTATTCATAAAGTCAAACTTAATGAAAAAAGCCTATTACACAATAAATGATTATGTGTCGGACAAAAAAGCTTGGCCTGAATATCCCAAGCTTAACGGTATGAAAGCTTAGGTACTTTGCCTATTGCCTATTCCTATCTATAAATTCAGTTTCTATTTGTAATGTTTATAATAAGATAATCACGGTATTTTTCTTGCACCGGTGTGACGTGGTGGTTATTTTTGTAACATATTCATTATCTCAATTGTAATGAATTATATACATTGTAAAAGACAGTAGAAAGAAGACAAAAAAAAAAATACATCACTGTAAAGTTTCTTGTAGCTTCTTCTTTACAGTTGTAATCGAAGCTTCGGATCAAAGTTTTCAATTCTGCATTGTGCCGGATTGCTTGCACCAGTAGTGAGAAAGAGAACTGCTTTTTTTTCAAACTCATATATTGTAATGGGCTTGCTATATTATTTGACAATAAGCACTTTGTAATTTTATATGCTTAGTGAAATAACTTAATTTTAAGTACCTAGTATAATTTTGACTTGTAAAAGTGCTAAAATTAGCCTATTTGCAATAAATCTTTTGACTTTGACTTTGACTTTAGTACTAAATGTTTCTGCCAAATATCAAATTCGGCTAGTAAATGTTGCTACAGAAAATTTCCCCACTTTTTGGGGGAAATATAATTCAAATAAAAAATTGCCAACGGTAAAAAAATTGAAAATGCTGGCCTAACCATTAATAAAAGAATGTGCCATAGATAATGTATTCAATGAAATCCAACAGATCTCGTCCCATCGACCCGCCACGCAACTCTGCGAGCGGCGAGCAACGCTACCAATGTGAGGTGTGCGACAAAATGATCCCGGACGACTACCGGGAAATACATACCGCGTCGCACGAGAACGACAAAATGTTGAACTGTGGCATTTGTAACAAGAAATTCAGCTCGATGGAGTATTTGGATATGCATATGAATGTACATAGTTTGGATAAGGTAAGAGGGAGACAGAAAATATTTTTGGAATGGTGCAAGTAATTATTGCGTACTACAGCTGCGCCCCGGTTCTTTCTTTTCTAGTTTCTAACTTTCTTAGTTTTTTTTCTTTCACAAGAACCTTCTCATGACAATAATAAACACAACAAAAAAAAGAATTTGAGAAAATGTTCCAGCCGTTCACGCGTGATGCGATGACCAAGGGAAATAGAGATTAATTTTTATACATGAAGATTATTTGTCTAAAGACGGAGTATGAATTCTAATAAATGAAGCGATCACTGTGATACGATAAGGCCTAAAGGGCAAAGGCCTTATAAGGATATATAAATTCTTTATTGAAAGACCGCATACTTGAACTTGACTTTACCCAGAAAACAAAAGTTAACAAAATTGAATAATGGTCTTATCGTTCAGAGTGACACAATGTATGTAAATCGATGACTATTCGATTCGTTTGCGTTTGACCACTACCTAACCTGATGGTAAGTGACGGTGCGGTCTAGGATGTAACACGCTTGCCTAGAAGATACCTATACTACCTATTGATATTGGTTGGAAACCGAGTGACACTACAATTCAAGGGGTGAGATCAAAAAGTGTCTCAAATTGATAGTTCCGAGAAGATTTACTTTAAACTTTAACGCCATCATTTTAATGTACAGTGCTTATTAAGTAATGGTAAAGGTTTATGTAAGTTTCAGTTGCTTAAAAATGTATTTATTCTATTTTAAAATACAGAATATAGTACTAATTCGTACAATTACTGTAAAAATATAATATAATACAATAAATAACTATAATAATGTTTTTATGCTAAGCGAACTGTATTCCTGTGTGAGATAAAACGTTTTTAGACTGACAATCTTGAGATTTAAGCCTCATTTCGGTATTCTGAGAATGTATTATTGTAGATAACGCTGAATCCAAAGATACCCATAAGTCATTTTGTGAAAAAAATAAGTTAAACCCTTCTTGATCTCATCCCTTCAATTGATATTAGAGCCGTGTCGCTTAACATCATGTGAACGGTTAGCTCGTCACGCCATTCCTTAACATAAAAAAAAAATCGTAATGTAGATGAATTGAATCTTTTTCAGCCACCGCAAAACAAATCTGACAAAACCTTGCCATACAGCTGTATATATTGCGACAGAAAGTTCGCGAGACCGCACGAAAAGGTGAAACACGAACGAATACACACAGGTTAGTATCGTTTTTCTAAATGTTAATGAATGATGTGACGAGTTAGTCGTTCGTGTTAAGCGACGCGGCTGCCCATAACAGAACAGTCACTCGGAACTCTAAAACAAAGTTTCACGTGATACTGCACTTCGCTCATCATTTTGAGACATCAGCAGTCTGGTAATAAGATTACTCGACTGTGAGATCAGATCACAAAGTCTCAATTGCTCAGTGATTCCACTAGCTACAATGCCTTTCAAACCGGAACACAGTAGTGCTTACACTGCTGCTTGGCGGCAGAATAATTAGCAAAGCGGTGGTAATGCTAGACGAACTTTGCAGAAAAGTTCTACCACCTAATTGTTGTAGTAAAACAACTTGTGTGATGAAACGCCTGTTCTGACATTGACAATTATTCCAATTGCTGGTTTAAAAAAATATTTGAGTGGCTTAAGCGAGTGTGGTGTTTTGTGTGCCAAATAAATAAATTTACTGACTGATGGAAGGTAATGAAAAAGATAGTGAAGAAATCAGTATGTTCAAGAAACACACAATTCGAAATGGCCCATAATAATAACGCCCAACGATCACATACATCCTGGACCCTCACTAAGATACCCTGTATCTAGAGAACCAAAAACTACGAGGATCATGGTCCCACAACACTCAGACTAAGAACAAGTCAAACGCAAACCTATCCAAAAATAATAAAAAGAAAACAATAAAAAGTATGTGCGCTTTTATTCCTGTGCATAAATACTTGTCCTGCCGCGTGAATCGAACCCGCCGCCTGCTGGCTATAGCCGACTGGCTCAACCACCATAAGACAGAGGCTGTCAAATCGAAATCAAAATGTTGATTACGCCACAGATAATAAGAATTAAGCAGTTGATACTGCTGTAAATCATAAAATTTCTTATTACTGGGATATTGTAGCATTCAAAATTACATATGATTCAAAGCGCTCTCTACTGTCTCTGGAATTGCTTGTCACAAAGATTTTGATTCAAAGCGACCTCTACCGAGTGTCCCTGGAATTGATTGTATGGAAAAATTACGGTTGTCATTTGCTAGCCATAAAATACACTCTGTGATGAATAAAAATTAAAGTCAACCATATTTTCAGGTGAAAAACCGCACGAGTGTGAGATCTGCGGTAAATCGTTTCGCGTATCATACTGTCTCACTCTACACATGCGTACGCACACAGGCGCAAGGCCGTACGCATGCCCGCACTGTGATAAAAGGTAACTTATAAAAATAAATACAAAAATAATTATTAACATCAATATTGGTGTCGATTCCAATCTCTAAAATACATATATTATTACAATACATTAGGTACTTAAAATGAAGTTATTTAAGAATATTAAAACAAAATAATGCATATAAAATTACAAAGTGCTTATTGTCAAATAATATACAGCATAGATAATATCTTAAAGCTTAATAACTGTTATAGAAACTGTGTGTCGATTATTAGTGAACCAAATAAATAAATCAAATAAAAAAGTTACTGTTAAACCACAACAGCCTTATCAATAAACACGAACTAGCTTTAGACTAGTTACACCATCTTTTGTCACATTCGATCCAGCTAAATATCCCAGTAGCAAAATAAGGACAAAAGCTGAAGTAACTAATCCGAGACTAATACCCGTTTATTAATAAGGCTGCAAAAGATTCAAACAAGTCTTAAGTGTTTGTAGGCAGAACGGGTTGTGGGTAGGTTGCAACCTATATAACTATAGGCCTTTAGCATGTCCAGACCGCGCCGTGTCTGGAACAAGAATGATCCGTGGTACACCGAGCGGTCCCTTTTTATAGCCAGATGGTTGGGGGAGCAATGATAGTTGCCGATGTTGCCACTGTAATAAATTTAAATGCCACCATAGGGTAAATTACGGTACTGCCCGCTGCGCATAGAGTTTATAACTGGATGCCGCCGTCATGTTAAACTGATGTTTTTTATTGTTTAACTCGCGTTTGACGTCTGTCTATACATTGTACATGACTGTGTTTGTGGTGGAATCAGTAATATTTATTTTTCCGCAGGTTTAAAGCCCACAGCGTCTACAACCACCATCTCCTAACACATTCTGAGGTCCGCGCATACAAGTGTCCGTTCTGTCCGAAAGCGTTCAAGACCTCCGTCCAACTGGCGGGGCATAAGAACTCGCACACAAAACCTTTCTCCTGTACGCAATGTAACAGGTAAGATTGTTCAGAAAGCTGGAAATATGTCAATAAATAGTAATAAAAAACGAGTGTGATTTAGACCACACGACTGGGGGTGATCACGAAACTTTGATTAAAATGCATTAGGAGAAATTTCCATACTAACTATAAAATAAATAAATATAAATATGTGTGGACATCTCACACAACGCCATCTAGTCCTAAACTAAGCAAAGCTTGTACTATGGGAACCAGATAACTGATACAATACTTAGATACTTTTTGTTTGTAAATACATACATAGAATACAATATAACACCCAGACACAGAACAAACATCGATGTTCATCACACAAATGTTTGTCCTGGGTGGGAATCGAACCCGCAACCCGCAGTTCAGAAGGCAGGGTCACTACCAACTGAGCTATCGGGCCAGTCAAATTGTAATCATTGTAATCAATATAACACCCAGACACAGAACAAACACCTATGTTAATCACACAAATGTTTGTCCTGGGTGGGAATCGACCCCACAACCCAAAATTCAGAAGGCAGGGTTGCTACCAACTGAGCTATCGGGCCAGTCATGTACTACACTATGCACATAAGCTGAATATTTAAACTATCAAATCCATACGAATTTGTGTTTCTATTTGTTGCAATTGAGTTACGTGATTGCCCAGCTGAAGTAAAACTTCGTGAGCTCCATCTATCGGCCGGTATAACAGTAGGTTGATTTTGCTTTTTATAATTTTAATGTCGTCAAAAATAGTAAGTTATTATTTTACCGGACATAGCAATATAAACATATTTCTTTCCCTCCCCCCTCCCCCCGGTTTCACGTACGTAAGTAAACTCGTGTCAAATCAACATACTAAATACTTCACGCTCATTGGTTGAGACAGTCGATTATCAACAGGCAACCAATGAACGTTCAGTGTTTGGCCTGTTAAGGTGACACGAGTTTAACAAACATACGAGAACGTGAAGTGTTGCTTAAATAAGTTGTATTTTAATGGACTTTAGTACATTGATGGGCATTGGTACTATTATCAATATCAAATCGAACAAAAAAGCGGCGCGACAGTACCATCCTTTTCTCGAAGGAATTCAGGCCATTTTCGACCCTCTATAACTTCGTTGTGATTATGTATTCTATGACTATACCTAAAATCTTATTTCACCTATGTTTGAAAATTGTATGTTTTTTGCCAGGCCATTCGCGTCTCTGTACGCAGTACGCGTGCACACAGAGACGCACAGTCGGCAGAACAACCTCAAATTCAAATGTTCACTCTGCGGCGCTAGCTACGCGCGAGCTTTCGCTCTCAAGGACCACGTCAAACAGGTGCATAAGCAGGACATCGATAGCATCGATCCTCTGGTAAGCTAACAACGACCTTATTGACATTGGATTAATGCCTTAATTATATTAAACCAAATATATTATGTTATCTGTATGACTATGTTTTTCAACCGACTTTAATAAAGGAGTATTTCATATTTCATTGAAATCAATTCGCCTGTTGCGGCGTGAACGAAGAGGGAACAAACACCCCCATACACACAACCACACACACACACACACACACACACACACACACACACACACACACACGCACGCACGCACGCACGCACACGCACGCACATGCACACACACACTCAAACTTTTGCATTTATGACATTAGTGTGATTATTTTTGTTTATTAACGGAAATTGCAATTGCACAAGTCTATTAACATATTTCGTTTGGAGGGCATTTATTTATTTACTCGCTTACATAGATTTGGTAGTTAAGTATATACTTAAAGCAACCTAAAATATATCTTCTGACAAGAGTTTTGCAATTTTTTGCCAAGGTACTTATTATGCCTACTACTAAAAACACATGGCGTCCAATGTCAAAACTTTTAAACCTTCATTGATAATAACCAGAACCATATTCCAATATCGTTTCAATCGGAACAGATGACATCATCTAACACTTAGAATAATACTGCAAAGAACGAGCGTGCGAGGCGCAGTAGCGATCCGTTTGATAACTTATATAATTTCTTAAAATACAAAATGGCTTAAATCAATCAGTCTTTGTGCGTAACCATAGTCAACCTTTTTTCCACTTTCCACTCACAGTCTTATGATTACTTAGACTATGTATTATTATGAATACTCGCACTCTAGGCAAGCGCGTCAAATCCTAGACTAAATCGTCACTTGCCATCCGGTGAGATATATAAGAAAACTTTGCCGGTTTGTTTGTATAACTTTTACACTAAAACAGCTGAACCGATCTCGATGAAATTATATACATTTCTTTTGTTACCGAGATCAACATAGGAAAGATACATTTATGACAAAAAAAGTCTAGAGTTCCCAATGGAAAATCGGTAAATTACATGCGAAGCTTGGGGCACCTCTAGTTCTACGATAAGATTTATACTGTAATTCCATTCATGTCAATTTTTGAATAATTATTGTTTATTATTATTATTTCTATACATAAATTAAAAACGGCAGGAGTGCTTTTTTCAAAGCGACGTTACCTTAATTCGACTAATCTTTTGTATGAACTCTTTAAAATATGCCTCACTTTTCGTAGGGGGACTCGCGCTCTCGCAATGTTAATTCTATGGTCTAACACATTGCGCACTTGTTCCAGACCGGAGAAGACGGCTGGATGGCCAAGGCCGTTCCGGAAACTGAAAAGGATCTGACGCAAGAGGTAATGCCCGATATAGCCTGACATAGGGCAACTCAGGTTTGTAAGAATTAAAATGGTAAGAGTTCTTACGTTGCTCAATATCTATAAATAATTATCTACAATATCTAAGAAAAAAGGGAAAATAAAAGTGTAAATAAGTCCCTCCTGTATTTTGTTAATAAATAATAAACACAACTAACAATATGTAAGTAGTATATTACAAAAGTGGTAAAGCAGCATAAAAAAAATCTACAGCGCTGTTTTATTTTTAGATATCCAACAATTTATTAAGATACAATACGCTCCGTGGAGTTTTGGCGGGATAACGATAAAAATCGCGTCACAACATTGTATTATTTTCCAAAACTTGTTTTAATTTCAGTGTTAGTGCATAAAATTGGTGGCATTTTATTCGTTAAGTGTTGGATTACAGGCATGAGTGTGGGAAAGTGGTATAACGATGGTGAAACGTTTCTTTTCGTGTTGTTGTTTCCAAAACTCCATAGAAGCTTCTGGTAAAGTTGCCACCACTTTACTAGGAGTATGGCTTGACTAGACTAGATTATACTATGACTTGACTTGATGACTTGATATAATATTAATCACCTTGAGAAATCATCAATTACTTGACACTGGCTAAATATATAAAAGTGTGGAACAAAAAAAAACAACATGTGGTTTGACTATGATAAAAAATATTCTATGTGTTAATCCAGCTTATAAGTTATCTCCATTTCAAAATTCATTCAAATCCGTTCAGTTGCAGTCAGTTTTGGTGTGAAGAGAGAACAAACACACACACACGCAAACTATCGCATTTATAATATTCATGCAATTAATGCAATGTAATTCTATCAATTGAACTATTTATTAAGATATTGTAGGTAATTAGGCAGGTGTAGTTTTTATTAGCGTACTTTTTGCACTATAACGTATAGATTTTTATTCTGTGAACTTTGAATACACCATTATACTAGAGGGATGGACCATCGGTGGCTGGGGGTAGGGGACCTCAGTACCTGTCGATTTAACCCACCTGTATGTTCTGCGATATTCAATGGTTCAAAAATTATTTAGCCTTTGGTAAAATTTTAGTCAAAATCAGATTACAGCCTGAACTTCATAATTGAAGCCATACTATTAGGATAGCGACTCTACTTTTTTTTTAAAACAATGTCAATAGTGGGCCTTTTGTACCCTTCAGTATTCTACCAATCAGAGTCTAAGATTTATAATAAACCAAATAAAAAACGTTATACTCAATTTTATTTTCAAAATCTAAAATTTACATTAGCTTTTTTTTCTATGGTTCTAAAATCATTATTTCATATATTATTATTTTTTACAACCTATCTTAAAAACTTTCATGAAGAATAAACCCTAAAAAATTCATAGTCCAAGTGCCAAAACGCGTACATAGAAGGTCGCATGCCCGGTACTTCTCGGCCATTAGTGTTGAGAATCGACCTAGATCGAATCGAACAAGTCTGGGAAGAAGTGCAAAGTGATTCGTTAACAAGTACGAGAGCAACTGGCCGTCGTACAGGCCTATCTCACATGTCTGTGCACAGAGTTCTGCGAGCGGAGGGCATGCACCATACCATGTAAAAAACGGCAATATTTACTACACCCTGTATAAGAAGAAAATATTTTCTTATTGTTGTATTACAAAAAAATAATTAGGTACATGGCATAAGTTTCATACTCTCAATATAAAGATATGTTTGATGTTTTTTGCAGATACCGGAATTGGAAATACCATCCGATGAATTCATAGTTCCTAATTAGTAATAAGTAGACATTATTTAGATTTTGTAAGTGTTACAAATTAAATACCTTCAACGATTTTTATAGCGTAATATTTTGTCGCAATTTTAGCTGATACCATTGTCTCGCAGAAAAATATATATTACAGCGAATTTCGGCCTGAACCTTTTTTGATGTTTATTTTTACACATCATCATCATAACAGCCTGAAGACGTCCACTGCTGACTATAAACCTCCCTCATAGAGCCGCTACTTTGAGCGGATGCTTGCTTTTTGCATCAATCGGCGGTTTTGACCAGTGGGGTGATCACGGAACTTGGATTGCAATGCAACAGGAGAAATTTAATTCCTAATTTTACAGTTTCAATACTAACTATGCACATAAACTGCGTATTGAAATTGTCAAAAAGTTTTTATTGGTTGCAATCAAGTTACATGATCGCCTAGCTGACTTCGGTCCACTTAGGAGCTAGCCTACGTTGCGTCTTCCGGTTCTTAGTCGCCACACGAGAACCTTTTTTTTACACTAACTAATTTAAATTTCTTACACCAACGGAACCAACATAGAATACTAAACTTGTTATTCAAGAAAATTGAGAGTTCCAACTTAACACTGGTTAACCGGAGCGATTTCTCTCTAATCTACGCTGTAAAAACCGTTAAGGTTAATATTTCAGTAGGGAATAGGTTCAGTAAGTAATGAAAATAAACATGTAAATAATTATGATACATCAGCCCTTTGGTTTTGTAAATATTTATTAACAGAAAATTGCAACTGTTGAATAAAACGTTTAACGCTTTTGATCATTTTATTTGACAGTTGCAATTTCTACATGTATTTTGGTTTTGTAAATATTAAATAGAACATTGCAACTGTAGAATAAAACGTTCAACGCTTTTGATCGTTTTATTTGACAGTTGCAATTTCTACATGTATTTTGGTTTTGTAAATTTTTAATAGAACATTGCAACTGTAGAATAAAACGTTCAACGCTTTTGATCGTTTTATTTTACAGTTGCAACTTTTTCAAGTGATTTAAGAAAATCTATCAATTGAATCATGACGCGATCATAATGTACGACTTGAAAATATTATGACAATAATATTAATTTAGCCAAAATCATATTTTTTCATATCGAGTCACCAGCGGTGCTGGTAATTATTATTTTATAGGTTATAAATGGTAATGTTACACGACATCGACCGCGCGATACATCGCGTTTGTATCGTGGCCTTTTTAAGTGACTTCAAAAAGGAGGCTCTATGTTAGGTTGACGTTTTTTTAACATATTTTCACCGATTTTTGACGCGATTTCTAGACTGAGTTCAGTGATTTCTTTTTAGTTTTGTGGAAGAATCTTGCTCGGTAGTCCCATGTACATTTGGTGAAGATCTGATGAAATTGATTGACTCAGGCAAGTTCATATGCGATGCAAAATGAAACAAGAATAACTTATGTAATTCTGCTAAAAACAAACAATAAGATTATCTATATTTGGGCAGTTATATCAATTTTAATCGTATCTGAGTTTGTCATTGCTCTGATTAGGTTTTTTTTACTAATGTTATGAAGTCGGTTGAAAATAAGTACCTACTTATACTACTTTAATATTTTTTACATAACAATACATTTTATTTGCATTATATACATTCTTAAAATTGTAAAGAAAGCTGTATTAAATTACACCGCTTTCACAATAGCAGCTCGTTAATTTTTTAGTCTTATACAATTGTGTAAGAATTAAGAAAGAAAGAAAGTAAATACTTTTATTTGTGACACATATCATTACATAACATTTATACATTATATTATACAGTTATAATAATAAATAACACCAAAAGTTTAATAGCAATATTGCGTCGTGTCACGAATGGGCTCTGACTCACCAACTGATATTCAATCGGAAAATAGAGTGTCAGTCTATTGTATATATACATCTATATACATATTATTTATATATATCTACCGTATAATATACTTATAAAAATTGTGATTGATGATATTAATTAAAGTTAGTTTAAATGACAGCCTATCTATAAAAAAGAGGAATAAAATAGTAGTAGCAACGTACTTACATAATCCAAGTACACATTATTGCAGTTTTTTGTTGGGAATTTAGAGCAGAGATGTAACGGAAGTGATTTTAAAAAAGATGTGTAGGGCAGCTCTAATAAAAATATTAAGAACATTAACCAGCCTCTTTAATTTCTCTTCTCTCTCCTCTTTTTTCTTATATGTAATTATTTCCATCGCCGTGCTTCAACCTCCTCCTTTTTAACCCGAGATTATATCCTCGGGTTAAAAAGTATCAGAAACGATATCGAAGTCGGAGGTCTGATATCAATCGGAAGTTCCAACTTTTCGGAATCGGAACCGAAGCTTCGTAACATCCCTGATTTAGAGTATATCCCAAAAATGACAGTTTCTTTGTGTTTTTCATTATCACATATCGCGTGTATACACACAGTGCATTTGGACATTCATTACCATAGTAACACGGTAGTACATCCTGTATACCTAATAGTAGATAATTGTTTTAATTGTGAAATTATAAGGTAATAAGTCGAGTAAGGAACAAAGTTAATGTAATATACTCGCATAATGCCTTTATGATACCAATGTATGTTATAATATTTCAAGTGATTCTCAACGAGGATTTGATTATAATGTATGGTCGTTAAAAGCCTTAAAAAATTAAGTCATATTTTTTTCAACAATATCATTTAAAAAATATTTCTAAACAATAACATTTTAAAAGAACATAACCGACGTTTACACTTTATTGGCCGTATCTGATAATTATTATAAAATTATAATACACTTTTTTAATTAATTTATTGTTAATTCACTGAACTTGGATCAAGGTCACAAAATAATAAGTAATTTGTTAAGATTAATGACCATTTCTATCAAAAAGGTTTACTAAAAATGAATTCTGAAAGTATATCACTGGTGATGGGCAAAGGAATCAGAGTCACAAAATATATTACGGATAAGGGAGGAACTATGATAACTGAATACACTAACTTATAAATATACAAAGTGGAATTTAATCGTTCTTTTCTTTTAATGTATGTATTCAGTCCTATAGAATGCTCCCACATTCTATAGCATGGATTATATTATAACTAAATAAAAAAGTACTTATGAA
The DNA here is from genome assembly GCA_905220475.3 of Ennomos fuscantarius. Classification (NCBI taxonomy): domain Eukaryota; kingdom Metazoa; phylum Arthropoda; class Insecta; order Lepidoptera; family Geometridae; genus Ennomos; species Ennomos fuscantarius. Next base: position 9,162,503 of record HG992039.1, read on the forward strand.
ATAAAACTTAAATCTAGATATTATCAAATTTAAATTCTAAAGAAAAGCCTTGTGACATTGAACAAAGCAGGTGTTTTATTGCCTACGAAACATTTATAAAGCAGTCAGCTGGTGCCCGCGTTGTGTGTACCGTTAAATAGACATTTCGGCCGTCGTGCAGTTATTTTAAGAGGCACTAAATACTGAAACAAAATCATATTTCAAGAACTGCATGATCTAATTCTCCCATCACCATTCCACTACCGGACCACTAGACGCTCGGCTAAGCGCCATCCTTTTGTGGTCGAAATACCACCCATTCGTACCAAGCGATTTGACTCAACGTTCTTAATTAGAACGGCTAAGGAATGGAATGCCCTGCCAGCGTCTGTGTTTCCGGCGAAATATGACCCGGGCGTGTTCAAGAGAAGAGTGAATAGGTATTTACTTGGCTAGCATGCTACACCTTCGATCGCATCGTCACTTCCCATCAGGTGAGAGCGTGGTCAAATGCTAGACAAGTTTGAAGTAAAAAAAAATATTTTTTTAATTGGACCTTGTACTAATATTCTATGGTCTGAGTACACACATTTAAAGAAAAGAGTGAATTAAATGCCACCTTGTATATAGAAAATCGGTCCTAACAGTCATACATACGAAGACCCAATTTCACCCAATCAATGGATTAAAATGTTTGTGCTTTATCCTAATTGTATTTTTGACTCAGGAAAGTAACAGGTTTATTATTGGTTTATACAAATAGACATTTTAAGATTGAATTACGATATGTATCTTTTTGTATTATGCCTTTAAGGTCCGTACGTTACAGAACGATGCTCGGTCATCGATCGGTGCTCAGGCAGATATTTAATTCATAATGTAATCAGCATCATTCTTTAATACGGACCTAAAAGTCTTGATCTTTTTTTTACTGATTTTGATACTTGATACATTTAATAGATTATTTAATCAATGGAGCTGTCGGCATTATACCTTGTAACTAATAATTTTGATCAAAATGTAGATATTGGTTATTATGTAAATACATACATATTTATACCTATACTCTTATTCGTAAATCTACCTGCATTACTAAGTTTGGCTGACCATTTTATAGGATCGATTAGTATATGATTACAGTGCTTATGAATGAGACGGTTAAAATTACATATTTTTTATTATGTCTAAAATATAAAGTAATGATTGAATTTGTTAAAAGGAAGAAATAAAGTTATACATAAATCATGTTTTGAATATGGTTTTTTATTTTTGTAACTATGTTATTCTGTTAAGGCGGCTTTTGACAAAACATTACGAAATAAGGGGTATTATATTACATAATTTCTGCTGATCTTCTAATACTATATCAAGAATAGAAGTAAGAAATTTAATATAAAAGCAACATAGTTCTTCATCTAAAAAAATATCTTCGGTGAAATAAAAGCGTGAAGTCCAAGCAAATACTATGATTATATTTAAAATTATTAATAAGAAATAACCTAGCATACACTTAACACAATACACAACATACACTTAACGTTAACAAATGGCACAATAAAATCATTTTTGGTATACAGCTGTATTTTTGCCACTTGAAAAATACTTATCAAATAATACTTATCTGCTAAATTATTAACATTCTTTCAGATATTTCAACATGCTTCTTATCTAATGTATCTACATTTCTTGATATTCTAACAATATTTTAAATCTTAACTTTTAACTTATTTTAACTATCACATCATGAAATACCTTTTACTAATAATTACGACATTTACTTTTAGACTCCTTAAACAATTTAATTAATAAAATGGAATAGAGAAGCGTCTTTTCTGTTATGAACATATTGGTGCGATTTCATTCCAAACTAACTTTAGTCTTATTAATATGCCATTGTGCACTGATACATTTTGAATGAAATTTATTTAATCCGAATTATTTAGGTAATCCGAATAATTGTTAGTTTAGAATGTTTAAAGAAAACGCAGTATAACACAATTATAAGAATCACGTCTGTCCGCCGTTCGTCGTCCACTCGCCTTCCATTCTCCACACAGAGAAAGCGTAACTCAATTTATCTTGAGCGAGGTACTTGCCGTGGTCGCTGCCTGCGTCGCTACTCGCGTCGCTGTTCCCTGCAGATTCGCTGTTCGACAGGATTTGATAGAGGAACTCTATGTACTGCGTCGCCAACTGCAACGTCTGTATCTTTGACAATTTGTCGCTCGGCAACGAAGGAATTATCTGTCGCAGACTCGCGAACGCTTCGTTCAAACTCTGCGTCCGCTGCCTCTCCCTCACGTTCGCCATAACTCTCTGGATCTGCATCTCTTCGAAAGATTGTGCTTTCTTCCGCGAAGCTTTTGACCTTTTCCGCGATCTTCTCTGTTCCTCCGTCTCTTCTCGCCGGTCTTCTGTTCTGTAAACTACGTCTCCTATCTTAGGCAATTCAGAACCCTCGTAGTAACTCCGTCCGTCTTGCGAGCTCGAGTCGTCGAAGTAGAAATTTCTTGAAATCTGCTTTTGCCGTTGGTCTATAAACTGTGGGTCATAAGGATAGATTGGTTGGTAATCCCGGTCATCGCTATTGAACGCTGCACTGGGCCATGGTTGTTGGGAGGGACGCTCAGAGTTGCTAAGGTCCATGAGGCGAGCCGGAGACGCGGGTGCAAAGCTCGGAGCTATCGTGTGCCTTTCCACCTCTACCGGTACGTAGCCATAGTAGTGCTCCTCGTCCTCGTTGTAGTCGAACTCCTCCTCACGTTTGATAGGCACCGGTGTGTTTTCACAAGTTTCGTAGTTCATGCTTTGGGCAAAATATCCCGCACAGTTTCACATGAGCGCGTGGTGAGCGCAGTCGGGCTGCAGCTGCGGACGGACTGATCCTGCGAGCGCGCACAGCCCGCCCCTACCCGTCCCTTCATTGACAACGGACAAAAAAATAACCATCTCCACCGACGCGCCTCCCAGCGAGCCGCCTCCCGCCAACTCCCGCGCATCACCTCGTGCGGGACAGGGACAGAGATACCGGAGACGCGTTGATCGCATTCTGTTTATCTTGTCCATCATCGTATTTACTACATAGGTGTGTCTGTGTGGGTGTTCGGTCGCCATAACCGATCGCATCGGTGCGCGCATCCTGTAGGGATCTGAGACTTCAGTCATCTTCAGTGTCATAGTAATGGAATTTTACTGTACCGCGAAGCGCATAGATGTTAAATGATTTTGAATGGTCGGCGATGCTCAAGCATAAATGTTGGGTTCGTCAAAATTCCTTTGAGAAGATTTACATCCATCTGCAAACTATAGTAACTTGCTTTTTCAGACGAATTACTTGTTTTTACATTATGCAAAACGTTCGTTGGTATAAACCAAATTAATGCATTTTATGGTTTCTTGGAAGTTTCTCATTGACAAAGGCGATATTGAGCCGTTAAAATTCGATATGGTTCCCGAGGCCTGAACGTTTATTTCACCTACAACTCGATTTGGCGCCACCCTTTAGTCGAAGAGTCGTTAGTTTTTTGCCGCGCCGCGTCGTCCTGTCGCCCACTAAAAATATCTGTGACGCAACACAGTCAGGATCTGGCCATCCCACGCCGCTTTAAATATTATAAATATTTGATATACACGCGGTATAATCACAGGAATGGTTCAAAGTTGGGGAGCCTGTGTTATGTTTAACTTCTGATGGTTTTTACTGATTTCAATTTTTTCTGTGGTGATGACCAAACCACTATTACTTAGTAGTCCATAGCCACAGTATGGTATATGGTATGGTTATCGTCATCTCATCGCGGTCGCTTTATGGAACGTGATGATTGAAGGCAGATTGTATTAATGTATTTATCTAAAATCTAAACAATATAAGCTTGTCTATATAGCTCGCGAGCTAGCATACGAAACATCTACATAATATATTTGTACTGGTATTTTATTCGTAAATACTACTAGGTACTATCTTGCTAGGTGGTAGGACTTTTCTGCAAAGTTCGTCTAGGTAGGTACCACCGCGGATGATGTGCGCAGTGCAGTGTCACGCGTAACTTTATAATTTGGAGTTCCGAGTGACACTTCTGTTATGGGTGGCCGTGTCCCTTAACATCAGATAAATGGCTAGCTTTTTCATTCGGTAAAATTTAAAAAAACATTACTTATTTAAGTTTACAATATCATAATCCTCTCAATGTCAATTTGACAGCCACTGTGGTGTGTTGGTTGAGTGGGTTGGCTCATAACCCGGAGGCGGCGGGTTCGATTCCCGCGACACGGCAAGTACCTATTTGTGTACAGAAGAAAAATTGCGCAAATACTTGATCTGGGTCTGGGTGTTGTGGGACCATGGTCCTCGTAGTTCTTGGGTCCCTAGATACAGGGAATCCTAGTTAATAATGTATATTATAGTATCTTCCATACTTATAGACGCTATTGGGCACTACTAGGTGGCAAGACAAAGCTAGATAGCTAATATATTGCAATTAAGATGGATTATTATTATTTTGCTTCCTCAGTAGGTAAGGCAAATTGTGAGCTACTGATATCAGTATATACAAGATTAATGTATTGTATATCAATGAGCCGAAAAGATGTAATATAAATCTTTGCATTTCAATGTTACATCTGCCCATCTTTACTAAACCGAAGACTCTAAGTACCTAGATTCAATATGTCGAGTTGTATACATAGAGTTCATTACGATTTACAGCATCGGGGAAGCACGTAACTCGATTGCAACCGATAGAAACTTTGTATGATTTTGACAGTTTGAAGACGCAGTTTATGTGTGTAGTATCGAAATTTCTCCTATTGCATTGCAATGGAAGTTTCGTGATCACCCCCCAGATAGGCGTTCACGTACCTTGATTGCAACCGTCAGAAACACAAATTTGTATGGATTTGACAGTTTTAATACGCAGCTATCGGTTGCAATCGAGTTACGTGATCGCCCAGCAGATGGTTCATAGCCCATATTATAAGTGTTATTGTTGCTAGTATTTATATTATGAAGTTATGTAATGTGGACGAAATCGTGATTTATTATCTACTAGCTGCGCCCTGCGGTTTCACCGGTGGATAAACAAGTCGCACCTTTAAAAATAAAGTGAATCAACTCAAAATTCATGATTGTTGGGAAATCACGTTTAAAGTTTCACAAGTCTACCGCTGACTATGTTTCAGCGAATATTTCGATTTTTGGAGCACTTTAAAAAATAAAATGTCTTTAAAGTTTTGTCAAAATGATGGTGGGACACAAATGGACTTCAAAATAATTAGAATTATTAATATTTACTAAAATATTGAGGTTTGAAATAAAAATTAAACATTTTTTGTGAGGCAGATCTTTTTTTGATTAAAAATTTCGTCAAGTTTTAATCATACTTCATGACATAATACTTATTAGTACAGTCTTTATGTAAAAAAAAGATTGCAACAAATGCATCACTAGTATTTAATGCATTTTGTTAGTAAAAACATAGTATGAAACAAGGTGTTTTAATATATAATGCTGTTTACCATTAAATGAAAATTTTAGAAATAATAAGAAAATTTGATAAAATGATTTATTTTGAGTTATTCCACTCAAGCACACGTCTCAGTTTGATCACTGCTGAAGCATTTCTAATTGGTTCGTTTTGTGATTTCGGAAGGGATCGACGAGTCAATCAAAAAGAGACGAACGTTCCTTTATTTTGCTCGTACAGCCGTTAATGCAGCGGCTGTTAAACTGTACCTATTCTTTAGGAGCATAGAAATCGTTTTACTACAAAATCGGCGAATCCCAATTTTTTGACTTGATTCACTTTATTATTAAAGGTGCGAAGTAGTCGTATGTGTTAATCCAATATGTTATGAACTCCACAACCGTCCAACCGTTTGCGTGTGAAAGAGTAACAAACATCAATGGATACAAATTTTCGCGTTTATAATATTAGTAGGGGGGTTTAGGCGGGAACGCAAAAAAGATTGCGTCACCGCATTGTATTATTTTCTAAAACTTGTGTTATTTTCAGTGTTAAGTGCATAAAATTGGTGGCATTTTATTCGTTAAGTGCTGGATTACAGGCGTGAGTGTTGGAAAATGGTATAATGATGGTGAAACGTTTCTTTTCGTGTTGTTTCCAAAACTCCATAGAAGCTTCAAGTAAAGTTGCCATCACTTTACTAGGAGTATGACTTTGACTAGACTATGACTTGACTTGATGACTTCGACTATGACTTGACACATATTTGCGTGAAATATCATTAACTTGATAAATTATCAATTACTTGGCACTAGCTAAATACACAAAAGTGTAGAGCCAAAACATTTAAAAAAAAAATAGTAGGAGTGGGATAAAAGAAATCAAAGATATTATTTTTTAATGTCTTTGAAAGAAATATAGTGCTTATGTAATGTCAATGCAGGCCGAGTGTAAATTAAAACTCTACCTACATATACCTAACAGATTTGATAGGTAGGTAATTTGCGCGTAAAACATTCTGCCGGATTATAACTTCTGTATAGGAAAAACCGCGCAAAGCCTCTAATACATTTCTATAATTTAAAAGTTATTTCTACTTTCATTATGTTATTAACATCGTTAGCATTATTAAAATAAATTTCATCGTTTCAAGCCATTGCCTATTTTTAGGAAAGCCACCGCACCGATGACGTTCCCATCACAAAATATTAATAGGTTCATTATCCAATCTTCTAAAATAAGCTCAAATTCCTCTTCCACAATACACACACACACACACATCACTGCCCCTCCTTTGTTTTAGTACTGTGTCGGTAGTATTAACTATTATTTATTCTGTGGTTTTAGCTGAAGTAAACCTAAGTACCTAGTAAGTATACTACATAGGTAAGGACAAACATTTTTGCATCATCGAACTCATTATAAAATCAATAATAATGCGTTTTTGAGTAATTTAGTAATAACGTATAACAACGTAGTTAATGAGAGTACGGTAGCCCATGCGACTTTGAAACCAATGTTAGGTTAAAATCGCTTGGCCTTGAATTACTGTTATGACCTCATTTTTAACAAATTCAGTTGCTCTTATAATGGTGATGGCAAACACGGAATGTTCAAGAATCACAAAAGTTTGACTCCATAATGTCATCCACCAAACCAACCCGCTCTTGGCCAGCGTGGTGCATTTTTTGTTTGACTGGCCCGATAGCTCAGTTGGTAGTAGCCCTGCCTTCTGAACTGTGGGTTGTGGGTTCGATTCCCACTCAGGACAAACATTTGTGTGATGAACATAGGTGTTTGTTCTGTGTCTGGGTGTCATATTGTATTCTAGGTATGTATTTACAAACAAAAAAGTATCTAAGTATTGTATCAGTTATCTGGTTCCCATAGCACAAGCTTTGCTTAGTTTGGGGCTAGATGGCGTTGTGTGAGATGTCCACACATATTATTATTATTATTATTATGACATACCCATGTGATGGAAAACCCGTGTCCTAGCAGTGGGAACGTATAGGATCATTGACTATAAATCCGGGCTTTATTATCTTTGTATAGGATGGTGATGATGTAATGCGTTGTAATCATCAATATATAGGTTTATCAAAATTATGAAACCAATGATTTCGACCATATATGTGTATGATGGAATATCTCTGATTGAGTTAGGTAGATAAGTAGCTATGACCAATTTATATAAGATGCACGCGAAATCTGGGAATCACCAAGCCAATTATTTTCAGCGTAGTACATCAACTTTCAGACTGAATATACTTATTAAATCATAAGTCAATGATTTCAACCATATATATGATGAAATATCTCTGATTTAGTAGGTATAGGTAACTGTAACTAATATATTTCAGATGCACATGAAATAGAATCGCCAAGTAAAATATTTTCAGCTTGCAACATCCACTTTCAGACTGAATATGACTGAATTATTTTATGACATACGTTTTCTGGTATTGAATCAAAACTTGCCACTTAAATTTTGCCACAGAAAAAGATATGTCTGAACTTGAATTTTTAATCGATTCTTACTTACAGAGTAGTTCAACGCCTCTTGTTACAATTATGGTTATAATAATGAATAGCTCTGTATATCAACAGACGTTAAAAATTCATAATATCTTGCTTGTAAACTCCTCATTTGATTTATAAATTATGAAAATTTACGTCCTAAAAATTCACCGCACCTATTTTTAAGTGAATTTCGTAAACTATGTATACTTCATTATAAATTAATTGCTCATTATAAAACAGCAGTATTGTGTAAATGGATTGATCAATTACTCGATGTGTAAGTAGTAAATATTTTATATAGGTAGTTTTAATTTTAAATATTACTAAGAGAGTACTGAATATTGTTACTATATTAGCTTACTTTACAAATTATACTTGATCAAAGGTATAAAACCAAGTCCAAATTACATTCCATTGTATAGTTATTTCTGTAAATATATAATATTATTATGTATCTAGAGTATGTAGTAATCAATAATTATCAAAAATTGTAGATCAGATTATAATATTATATGGAAGAGCTTTAAGAATGTTGTAATAAGAAAAATACTTGCTCATCAAAAATTTTCATTAAAACTGTTGTGTAATACAGATGCGTCTAGTTATCTGTGGCGATGAGCTCGATTAGTTCTACATCAGCATCATTCTACGTCTTATGAACGTCGTACGACGTATTCCCGAAAGAACGAAGGGGGCTATCATTAAAACTCATTAAAATCAATTTTGAAATGTTTATTTGAATTTTGGGCCCTTTTTGAGACTTTTGTTGATAGTTTGTAACTCGTTAAACATAATATAGTTAAAAAGTTATATTTTATACGTCCTAATTTTTCCCTATCATGCACCGGTTCCTTGCTATGAACTGGCTGGGCTGTGAAATATCTGTACGTTATCATCGTACTCACATAATATTTTTTTACCAGTTTTTTACTTAACCTGCAAACTCAAATCACAACTCTTTACATGGGAGCAATTTTAAAGCATGATTATTAAAAAACCATGCTAAATAAAAAAAGATTTTTAAATCGATTACGTTAATAACGGTTTGATACTGAGATAACAAACATTTTTTAAAAATACAACGGAATTGATAAAATCCGATTTTAAATAGGTTGAAAATGTAATAAACCCTCTGAGGTATTTCCTCTGACCTGCATAGGACATTTCAAACGACGGGTAAATAGAGTCTTAAAAGATAGGCAACGTATCGGCAGCGCCCCCGGTGTTGCAGGTGTCTTCAGGCGACGGTAGCTGCTCACCATCAGGCGGGCCGTCACCTGATTTATTTGTTACTGTTATAAAAATAATACTGTTCAATAATTTTCATGAAGTTCCGTTTTTGTGAAATTTTCTCAGACCGGGTTACCTTTTCAACTATTACCTTTTGCCATTTCTATATTATGATATCACCGAAAATACACAACTATTAATTATTTATAATGATCTAAGAAAAATGTTCTAATATAATCTTTTGTAATGCAGTAGAGAGATAAAACGTGTCATCCCCTAGTTAAGTGTACAGATGTTTGAAGTTGCGCGGGATTAACGCCTTGCCAAGTTTATTTGGTTAACAGTTTTACGGGCCGTGGTTTATTTTGAAACTTTTTGTGCTCTGTAACTTTGTAAGTGACACCTGATTTAGATAACGAGGTATAACAAGCACTTGGAAAATGCACGTGCATCCTACTCCTTTTCATAAAATTATTAAAAGATATGCCGTGTTACCACAAATATACATAAACAAGGCTTAGACAGACAAACGTATGTTTAACAATACAAAAAAAGTAGTTTAGCACTTGTTTAAGGCTTGTTTAAATCTTTTGTGGTTAAGCCGTTAATTGTTAAAAGGACTTCTAAAAATAATAATAATGTAGAGTAATAAATACGCGTGGACTTTTCACACAGCGCTATCTAGCCCCAAACTAAGCAAAGCTTGTATTATGGGAACCAGATAACGGATACAATACTTATATATTTTTGTTTGTAAATACATACATAGAATACAATATAAACACTCAGACACAGAACAAACATCGATGTTCATCACACAAATGTTTGTCCTGGGTGGGAATCGAACCCAGAACCTGCAGTTCAGAAAGCAGGGATACTACCAACTGAGCTATCGGGCCAGTCAACTGATGCACAGCGTCTATTATTCAATAATAATAATAAACCAATGCTGTAAGTAAAGTGATCTTGTGAAAGATTTATCTGTCCTGCTTGCTTGTCATGCTTGCTGCATGTCGGATGAAATAAATTTACAGCTTACATAATAAAAAAGTAATTAACAAAGCACTTTTATTACAATTTTCTGCTTTCCCGGGGTAGAAATTTATAAATGTCGTAACGCGAAAACTGAACTACAGTTCTAGGCCTCTTGGTTAATTCGTTTCTTCGCAACTATTTACTTATCGTAAAGGCACAAAATACATAGGTTAATGAAAACCCGCTTAAGTGTTAGTTGGTATTAGAACATTCTGAAAGTGAAAGCACGATCTTGGTTTTAATATATTCTGAGAAGACATGAACGTCCGCCCTGCTCCTGTCGCAGTCGCAAAGCATCAAGTTTTTTAAAGTAGATAATTATGCAAAAATTTCGTAGTAGCCTACTTGTTGTTGACAAATAACAGAATATATCTGTCGACTGAATATTAGTTATATTTCATATTAATGTTTGCATCAGTCATATTATTTATATTCATACAGTAAAAGCTCTTTATTCGCGGGGTAGGTATACGTCCCGTAAATATGCCGCGAATATGGAATGGTTATTTATAGGGGATACGTTCCTAGGTGACAAAATAAAAAACAAGTAATGAATTTGATAGAAGTTTTTGACCATATTGATTAATTATCTTCAGGCTTAGGCAATTGTTTGGCAAAGGCGGAACCAATACAGCGGCGATATCATTTGGTTGTAATAAGGTCTATTTAACTTTTTTATTAGTCCATTTGACGACGCGTTTTGATATATTGGAATCCTTTTTATCTATGTGTATGTACCGATTAGTTCCGCGAATAAAGAAATCTTTAGTCGCGGCTTGGGTCGCATTTTTTAAATCCGCGAATAGTGAAGACGCGAATGAAGGAAGCGCGAATAAGCTTTTACTGTATATGCAATTTGTCGTTGCCCATCAACCTCGGTTCGGCTCGCAGTCGGCATTACATCTGAGTCTGTACTGTATACTATCTACAAGCAGGATGTTTTACAATCATTACATAAACTTGAATATAACCTTTCAAACAACCAAACAAGAAACAATCCCACCATAAAGCAAACTAAGAAATATTACTTTCCCACGGGCGGCAAGTTACCCCACATCTGTGCACCGTATGCCAAAAATAGTACTGGCCAGTTATGACCATTGTTTCTATAATAAAAACGGAGATTAGCCTCTAAACGGCAATATCGTAATAAATAATAAAACGTCTTGGAAATATTCAGCATCGTAAAACATCTGCGGAGGCCTAACGCAGCTGCGCTTTGAGGAAAATACGTCACACGTGCACCCTATCTATAGCCTGCATGCTCCGCCCAAAAACCGACCGTTTTACACAAACGCTCGGTTTTTGGGCGAATGAAATAAATGAGATAAATTAACTATCAAACAAATTTGCTATTTTTCTGAATGTCAAGCAAATTATGTAAGGTTTAATTAATTGTACAATAAAATAAATAAATAAAATAAATATTTGTGAACATTTCACACAGCGCCATCTAGTCCCAAACTAACCAAAGCTTGTACTTTGGGAACCAGATAACTGATACAATACTTTTTGTTTGTAAATACATACATAGAATACAATATAACACCCAGACACAGGACAAACGTCGTCACACAAATGTTTGTCCTGGGTTGGAATCGAACCCACAGCCTCCAGTTCAGAAGGCAGAGCTACTACCAACTGAGCTATCAGGCCTGGAGGAGCTATCTCTCAAGGCACTCGACATGTACCAATGGAACGTCGCATCCGTCGGCGCGCTGCATATCAATAGCTTTATGAATGAAAACTGTCGCCCGAGACGTCTTAAATCATATAGGCATATTTATCTACTTATTTAACTACTTGCACAATTTAAGTACATATTAGGTATTTGACAGCCTCTGTGGTGTGGTGGTTGAGCAGGTCGGCTCATAGCCCGGAGGCGGCGGGTTCGATTCCCGCGGCAGGACAAGTATTTGTCCACAGGAAAAAAAAAGCGCAAATACTTGTTCCGAGTCCGGGTGTTGTGGGACCATGGTCCTCGTAGTTCCTGGATCCCTAGACACAGGGAATCCTAGTTAGGGTCCAGGTCCAGTTAGTTGTTAATACATAGATCCTCGATCATCGTTGGGCGTTATTATTATCATTATTAGAAAATCTTACATAATAAACTAGTACTATAGGCGGTCTTATCGCATAGAGCGATCTCTTCCAGACAACCTTTGAATCGGAGGAATCTGTAGCTTAGAATTTTGGGCTTTGGTGTACACGGTAAATCAAAATGAACTAAAAACTATTACAATAATTAAAACTATTACATTATTTAATTATACCTGTATTTATAAATTATAATTTTAAAATTTATACTAAAATTCTACTAGTGTATGTTAAAAATTTAGATCATTACGTGATTGCGTATTTAGTAATAGATACCATAAAAACGTCATTATAACACAAGTCCATTGTTTGCGTACAAAAGCCGATCTGAACTTAACTATGGATAAGTATAAACTGTTATTTATTGTAAACAAATCAAGTCAATGTAGGTATCGGCAAAACTCGGCGTTTACCTGCCTCGCTGATAACGGCTCTATTGTCTGCAAAAATGAATCCATTAAATCCAGCTCCGTTAATCAGACGTGAACACCTGCATCCAAAATAATGTATAATATTCGAAGTTGCTGGAATTTGTGTTTATGACAATGTGATCGGCTGATTTTAAATACCTTTTCTGGGAAAAGGATACCCAGGTGTCGATGACAGTTTCGGCAATAGCAACGTTTAATGAATGAAGGTTAAGCACTAAGTAAGAACCTAAATAATTTTGTTTTTTTATTTATATGAAAAATATTAAGCACTTAACTACATAAGTTGAGTTTTTTTTGGCGGGAAAGCGAAAGATTGCGTCACCGCATTGTATTATTTTCCAAAACTTGTGTTTATTTCAGTGTTAGTGCATAAAATTGGTGGCATCCTATTCGTTAAGTGCTGGATTACAGGCGTGAGTGTGGGAAAATGGTATAATGATGGTGAAACGTTTCTTTTCCTGTTGTTTCCAAAACTCCATAGAGGCTTCAAGTAAAGTTGCCACCACTTTACTAGGAGTGTGACTTTGACTAGACTATGACTTGACCATGACTTGAATTGATGACTTCGACTATGACTTGACACATATTTGCGTGAAATATCATTAATTTGATAAATTATCAATTACTTGACACTGGCTAAATACACAAAAGTGTGGAGCCATAACATAAAAAAAAAACTACATAAGTTGTCAATAGGTATACATATATATAATTATGTATACGTGTGGGATAATAATAATCGAATACCTACGCATTATTTAAACGAGTGTGCTCTAAACCACACGACTGAATAAAAACTTCTTTAGTTTAGCTCCATATATCGGCCGGTATGATTTTGTCTTTGATTTGTTTAATGTTATGTCGCTATCTTTACAATTGTAAATTGTCATTTTACCGTACATACCATCATAATAGTACTAATTTTTAGCGTTGTTATGTTGATAATGTGAACCAACTTCAACTTTCATTCGCCTCGCATTCACCAGCACACTGTCTATAGGTCATCGCGGCCAGTATATAGTCCAAATGTATTTTTAGTAGTAGTAGTAAGTAGTTTTTAGTATTAGCAATTTGCAGTGTTAAAAAAATATATTTAGGTACCTATATAGGAACCTAATTTAAACAATGTAGGTATTTTATTCCAACCGTACTTTTTGTCGTTGCAAGTGTTTGTACTAGCTAGTTTGGTAGGATCCATGTCCCTACCAAACTAGCTTTAGTTGGTAATACCTAACTTTGTAAATTGTGCATGTATGTAACAAATAAATGAATGAAATTAAGGGAAGAAAAGCGCGCACTATAGATACGGGCGGAAGGGTACACCTCCCGCGCAGATGCGTCCCATGTGTGGTGCTCTCTCCGCTCCGCCGACGGCGACGCTTCACCTCCGGACACCATGCTGATGGAAAACCTCGGATAAGTCTTAAGCCTACTTAATAAATAAACAAGTAAAATAGATTGTTTGCACCAGTAGTGAGAAATAGAATTTTTTCAAACTCCTACATGTAATGGGCTTGCTATATATTATTTGACAATAAGGACTTTGTAATTTTATATGCTTAGTAAAACTTAATTTTAAGTATCTAATTTAATTTGAATTGTAAAAGTGCTAAAAATAGCCTATTTGCAATAAATCTTTTCACTTTGACGTTGAACATCCACGAATATTTGAATACTACGCCCCGCGGTTTCACCCGCGTGGTGAAAAATTTCTAATTTTCTGCTCAACTTTTCTAATTTTTTTCTTTCATAATAACCTTCTCCTAATAATAATAAACATAACAAAAAGAATTAGCGAGAATGTTCTATCCGTCCACCCGTGATGGGATGACCAAGGGAAATAGAGATTCATTTTTATATATTAAAATAAGATAATTGTTTTTAATGCAATAATATGACAAACAATGTATAACAATGTTATTAGTCAAAACGTCGAGTTTAGTCAACAAGTTTTGAGCACTTTTTTGTTTTTTGGTTTTTGTGTTTTTTTTTTCATTATTATAGCAGAAAGAGCGCAAATTGATTTCCATGACTGATAAATACGAAGGAGCAGATTTCATGTGTTCCTTTTAAAAATCATCATTAATAATCATAATAGTAATAATATGTGTTGACATCGCACACAACGTCATCTAGAACCAAACCAAATAAATAAAATTATAAATATAACCCTAGATTACTGGCGAGGTATAATACCTATTAATATATAGATAGATAAAACTCTTTATTAAAACACCAATTTACAGAAACAATCGACAATCATAAACTTAATATTATAATAATAATAATAAAAGGTAATATAAAAGTCAGCGGTGTCTTGTTGGTTTGTTTGTCCGGTTTACACACCGAAATTACTGAACTGATTTGGGTACGCACACAGCACTTTTTACACTACCGAGAGAGACTAACATTACACTTATTGTCCCGAATAATAAAAAAAACTTGAGAGGTGTCAAGGGACACTCGGATAAAACGAAGTTCTTTTCGATTAATTAGTGAAGGAATTGTAATAAAATTGTATTTTTTTTAAGTCTTAATATTTTTTTACTATTAATGTAAATAGAAAGAATATTAATATAATATGAATGCGAAATAGAAAGACGAAACAAAAATAACTGTCTTGCTTTCTATGAGACAGAACCACGCGCACGCCGCACGGCTTCAAAAAGTATCGTTACAACTTTTGCTCTTAATTTTTTCCGTCTAGCCTCCTTTTGCAACGCGCGATAAGGAACTTCGTTCCAAAAGTTCCCGCACGTGAAAACAGGTAAAGAAACTGCGGATGAAAAGTGCGGGGTTCCCTTAGTTAATGTATATACGAGTCTTAGGATTTTTATCGTTCTACGATCAATTAATTTTAGATAGAGCACGCCATCCTAATCGATACCATCTGACATGGTTACCCCACCGTCACCCCGTATTGTCCGGCGTTCACACGAATTGTTTTGTTTCAGCAGATGCCTACGCAACCCTGGATTCTTACCTACTCGGAACTCTGCCAACTCATCTACAAACGGACAAATCCGCGTGTCAGAGCATGTTGGGTTAATGCTCCTGTCACTTTGCGATTGTTTTTGAACAAACATAACAGGAAACATGACTGTATCCTAATCCTTTGGTTCTGTACGCCACAAGAAACGGGTTCAATGATTTGTTTAGCGAAAACGTTGACGCAGCCTCTGTAGTGTGGTGGTTGACAACCACACCACAGAGTCGGCTCATAGCACGGAGGCGGCGGGTTCGATTCCCGCGGCCGGACAAGTATTTGTGAACAGAAAAAAAGCGCAAATACTTGTTCTGAGTCTGGGTGTTCTGGGACCACGGTCCTCGTAGTTCCTGGGTCCCTAGACACAGGGAATCCTAGTTAAGGTATGTGATCGTTGGGTGTTATTATTATTATTATGTATTATTATTGATAACCCCATGACTGGCCCGATAGCTCAGTTGGTAGTGACCCTGCCTTCTGAACTGCGGGTTGTGGGTTCGATTCCCACCCAGGACAAACATTTGTGTGATGAACATCGATGTTTGTTCTGTGTCTGGGTGTTATATTCTATTCTATGTATGTATTTACAAACAACAAGTATCTAAGTATTGTATCAGTTATCTGGTTCCCATAGTACAAGCTTTGCTTAGTTTGGGGCTAGATGGCGTTGTGTGAGATGTCCACACATATTATATTATGATAACCCCATGTACCTTAGTGTGCTCAAGATATCAATACTACCTAAATGATAACTAGATATGAACCTAGACCTAGATATCCTTTTTTTACCGGGCTAATGCTGTTGGTCTTTACCGACCTTTACAGCGTCGCCGGGCGGACCTAGGTATCCTTAGCTTTAGAGCTACAGAATAGTGTTACAAGTATATGCCAAAATTCACAAATTTGGAGCCGTTTCCCTTCGCACTAATATTTACGGGATTCATTTAGATTGACAAAGGGCTAAAAATGATGGTGTAAAAACTTACCGCTCTACTTTGACTCTATGTCAATCTACAATGAATCCCATGAATCAATAATTCTAAAACATAAGTAATAAATAAATGTATGTTGCCTCTCTTGTGTGCTGCTTTTACCTATTGGCCTTTACTGCCTTACTGATTTTTACATCACCTTAGAGTTAAGTATATAAGTTGATTATCAATTAAAACTCTTCCAAGATTATCTTAGCAATAGAACTCAGCGTGTGAGGATTGACAGTGAACTTGGTGATGACGAAAATGTGACGTTTGGAGTCCCTCAAGGTTCAATTTTGGGCCCAAGCCTCTTCTTGATATTTATAAATGACCTGTGTAGATACAATCCACCTCATGGAAAAATCTTTACTTTCGCTGACGATACAGCATTAATATTTGAGGGAGAGACTTGGGAACAAGTACGTGTTTCTGCTGAGAGAGGCTTACATAATGTAATCGCATGGTTACAATGTAATTTACTTACCCTTAACTTTAGCAAAAGTAAATTTGTAGCGTTTGGAATCTCTAAGCGGAGCATCCCTCACAATAACTTTTTCAAAATCCAGGCACATACTTGTAATTTGGCTAGCAATAGCAGCTGCGGCTGTACATTTTTAGAACAAGTGGAGTCCATAAAATATCTTGGGGTCATCTTAGATCAGCAACTCACTTGGACTCCCCAAGTTGAAGCTGTTTCGAGTCGCATCAGAAAGCTCATTTGGATATTTAAAAACCTTAGACATGTGATCTATTTTGATTTGCTTAAGTCGGTTTATTTTGCAATATGCCAATCAGTTCTTAGCTACTGCATCTTGGTTTGGGGTGGTGCATGCAAAACGAAACTGATTCAACTTGAAAGAGCACAACGTTCCGTCCTCAAAGTTATGACTTTTAAACCTTTCCGGTATTCTACCCAAAGTTTATATACGGATTGCCAAGTTTTATCAGTGCGCCAACTCTTCATCCTTGATCTCACACTTCTATACCACAAAACTACAGTTTTTGATCCTAACCAGTCTCTCTCGCGTTCCGCAAAAAGCATAATATTCAAATCCATCCGTTGCTCTACGACTTTTGCAAGAAGACAACCATACTTTCTCGGAGGTTACATTTATAATAAATTAAATAAAATACTAAAGATTTATCCAATGACTAGACACTCTTGTAAAATTACGATTAAAGAATGGCTACTACAGCAAAACTACCTATCAACAGAATCAATATTATCTGTTATGTCATAATTATTATAAATAAAATAAATATTTGTTCAGCTGCATTTCATCCCCTCTCCTATCACATACACACTCAATCACACCTTCACACACGACACACACCCTCATACACTCACCAAAACCCTTACACCCAGTTACACCTCAAAATCACCCAGGCATGTCATTTCTCTTATTTTATTATATTATTAATCTATTTTATTTTTAATATACTTACTACGTGTTACTTATAATTTTACACATGTACAAACGTTTACATAGTAAATAAATAAAATGAAAACAAAATGTTCAATAAGTACTCGAAAAAATTTTGTCCGGCGGAGGGCATTGGTATGCCAAAACACAGGTTTTCCTAGTTTGGGTACCAAAGTTTTCCAACCAGGAGTAAACTATTTGTATATTTCGTAGACTGTTTTATGTTTAAACCGATGTTTGTAAACATTTAATAAACTATTTCATTTCATTTCATTTCAATTAAATGTAAGTATTATGTCTTTTTATTGTAATAAAAAACTTTTATACAACTTATATACTTACCTACAGCGTCATCGATCGAAAATCTTATCGTTCCTTATAAAGTAACTACTTAGGTATATTATATTATATTATAAAGTAACTACTTATAATATTGCCTACATTCGTTTGAAATGTGATATTAATAGGTGATTCAAATTCAAATGAAATCTGCCAAAATTCTTGGGCTATCTAGGTTTTTATACCCAAATTAGTCATGTGTAAGCACACTAATATCTTCGCATTTGTGTACCTAACACTTATCTAAAAGTAATGATCATTATTAAAAATATGAATAGCTATGTAATAGCGAATAAGATTGATTAGACTTGATTATTTATTTTTATACGTATTATAATGTAAACATGTTTCCACCACTAAGAAATGTATAGGAAGTCAATGATAATATACTGTACCACTCCCTGGTGAGTAAATTCAATATTCTAAATTTAAATTCAACCGTTTGTCGGTTTGCAAATGGCTTGCATCTCGGCGTCCGCTAATTCTGGGTTTCGTTTGTGCCATTTCCTGTATCGATTCCTTGTGTCTTGTAGTTGTCAACCTACATAATTGATCGCCAGTTTATGGGAGTATTATAGCCTCATCAAAAATAAATGCTGTATTATGTCTCTATACGAACCTTCCATGCAGTCAGTGTTGAGCAATTAATGTAAATATGATGGGACACCTTTACAAAATTCTATCGATAGGTATTTTGTGAGGCGGACATACATCTTCTGACTAAAGATTTGTTAATTCAATTTTAAATAATTACTCTTAATAGGTTAAAATAAGTAGATACGGCTCTTTACGATTCAATACTGCTTACGCATTCTTGTATTTTTAGGTATACCTACCAACCTACCTATCTACTGTTTATTCTATTTTCTTTAAAAAACTTCAAACTATGTATTATTTCAAGTTGTTATTCTTTATTCTACTAAAGTTACATCCTAGTTCTTTATGTGTACTAGCAGATAGATTTTATTTGTTGGACTTTATTGTAGTTACCGGCTATAAAACTCATGTGTAGGGATTTCAACGTTTCGCAGTTCCTGTAGTCCTATCCCTATCTATAATAATTATCAATACGTATATATTACATAATACCATCTAGTCGTCCTTTTTTCTTATTATTTCCACCCCCTTACCTCTTCCTTTCAAAAGGGTTATAATGTAAAGATGTAAAGGTATATATCATATAACATTTTTTTCTTCTTATCATCTAAGCTTTGCATCCCAATAGGTCTCTACGACGCTCGAGTAAATCCCCATTTAGCATCGTGGGCTCCCCTACTGTAAGGTGTAAAATGTGATAGCGGGCTCAGCTATAAGTAGGTACTTGAGTTGAGTTTTTAAAAGCTATATGATATGTAGTGTGTATATAAGATTTCATTTTCATTCAAGACATTTTTGCGCTGTGCGAAACTGACTGTATTTTATTAATACCACTTATTAATAAACGTGAATGTGGACTTTATTTCAAGCATTTAAAACGGTCGCTAAAATAATCGTATTTACTTTGAGCGCGAACTGCGTTGATAAGTTTAGTGGGTGCTTCCTCCCATAAGTACATCCTCGGTCGCTTCTCGATACTTATCGATTGTATTTCATCTTAATTGACGCATCCTTGCTTATAAAATTAAATGGGGAAGTGGGATGGCAGATTTAAATGGAGGCCTCGTGAAGTGTTCTGTTGAGTGAGTTTCTGTTCATGCCAAATGGGAAGTTGTTTCACCAACATTGTTGTTTAATCGCTAATAGAATAATTATTTAGAACAGTTACGCGGTTAAGTTTATGGTTACTAAGTAAATCTGGAAAGTGGTTTGTTTTTGTTTGAAGGTTTATAGGCAGGTTTATGAAACACAATTGAACAAGATAGTCGTATTTTTTGAAAACCAAAACCGTTACTAATACGGCAGGCGTATGAAATATGGCTATGAAACCTTGTACATTATTTTGTACAAAATTATAAATAAATAAATAAATTCTTCATCCAAAAGGTAAGAAATGGAATGCACATCCAGAATCCCTTGGACTGAACACTCCATTAGTTTTTAAATGAAATCAAGACTTAGAACCGGTTCACGAGTGTCGTTATGTTATACAATGTAATATAAAATTATTCTAATGTACATGTATAATAAATGATATAGGTAGGTATTTATATGTTTATTAATTGTACGAATAGGCCAACGTTTGACTGCAACTGCATCTCTCCTGAAGGACCTTGCAATCAATTCCGGCGTAACTACAAAGAGATTGAGTGATGACCACACGTAACGCCAGACGTCGAGCAATGGGTCCTGTCACACACACAGCCTCTTGATATATGGCACGCATGAATATTCTCCTCGTCTGGTTGTTTGTTACGTCATGTTTTAGATACATAATAATAATAATAACGCCCAACGATCACATACATAGATACATATATGAAGGGGTGAGAACAAAAAGGCTTTAACTGTTTTTTTTTTTTTTTTTTTCACAAAATGACTTATGGGTATCGTTGGATTCAGCGTGAAATGATCTACAATAATACATTTTCAAAATACCGAAATGAGGCTTAAATCTCGAGATTTTGAGTCTGTTACAGGAATAGGTACAGTTTGCTTAGCATAAAAAAATTATTATAAATATTATATTTTTTACAGTAATTGTATGAATTAGTACTTACTATATTTAGTATTTTAAAATAGAATTAATACATTTTCAAGCAACTGAAACTTACATAACCTTTTCTATTAGGTACCTTATAAGCACTCTACATTAAAATGATGCAGTTGAATTTTAAAGTCAATTTTCTCGAAACTGTCAATTTGACAGTTAAACTCTTTTTATTCTCAACCCTTCATATATATTTTGGATTATAGCTGACCCAATTTTTGTTATAGTTTTATTTTACCTGTACACCGAAGCCCAAAACTCTAAGGTACAGATTTCCTCTTGTCTGGAAGAGATCGCTCTAATCGAAAAGACCGCCTATTGTACTAGTATTAGTTTTATCTATATCTCTATCTATCTATTGCCTCTGCGGTGTGGTGGTTGAGCAGGTCGGCTCATAACCCGGAGGTGGCGGGTTCGATTCCCACACCGTGACATGTATTTATAAATTGCAAAGAAAAAAGAAGCGCAAATACTTGTTCTGTGTCTGGGTATTGTGGGAGCCTTAGATACAGGGAATCCTAGTTAGGTTCCATGATCTGTGTAGGTATGTAATCGTTGGGCGTTATTTACCTATTATTTATTTATATTACTGTATTTACATTTTTATTTTATGTGACCATTGGGCGTTATTTATTATTTATTTACTTTTTTCTTTTCCCTAATGTATACGTGTGGGGTTGTGTGATGTCCTAAATAAATAATGTATAGTAGGTACTCAGCTTAAGTAGGTACTTATCCTAGAAAACTATAGGTATATAATATAATAAAAATACAGCCCATAAGACAAACCCTTACTTAGAGATTGTCGGCATGTCACCTCCCCTGTGCCGTATTGCCCACTGAATTTATGTTGCGAGACAAATAACCGGAATATTTTTTAATACCCACTTATTTAAACGTTGTTATGAATCTTGTTGGAAAATTTGCCCATTCCTAACGCATTATTGGTAATTTCTGTCCAGTTCTGACGGTTTGTTTATTTTAGCCGCTTTTACGAGCGAGCGATGAGTTATTAGCCGTCCGGGCAGTGACAGCCTGTCTCCGGTAACGAAATAAAATTTAAATTGGAAAAAAAAACGAAAAAGATCACGTCGCCGCATTGTATTATTTTCCAAAACTTGTGTTATTTTCAGTGTTAATGCATAAAATTGGTGGCATTTTATTCGTTAAGTGCTGGATTATAGGCATGAGTGTGGGAAAGTGGTATAATGATGGTGAAACGTTTCTTTTAGTGTTGTTTCCAAAACTCCATAGAAGCTTCTGGTAAAGTTGCCACCACTTTACTAGGAGTATGACATGACTAGACTAGACTATGACTTAACTTGATGACTTGGACTGTGACTTGACTTGACACATTATATAATATTAATGAACTTGAGAAATTATCAATTACTTGACACTGGCTAAATACACAAAAGTGTGGAGCCATAAAAAAAAAAAAAAAAAATTTAAATTAAGCTCTGCATGTATGAAAATTAACGATGGCATACTGTTTCATTACAACATCATTGTATTGTTTTATTCATCACTACTCTGACCTTTTGAAGTTAAACTTCTTTACTCACGCTTGACTTGGGGGTAAGCAGGTGAGGCAAACGGAAGTTGAGAGAGAGATATAGAAAGAGAGAAAGAAAAAAATACATTTATTCAAGACATCACACAACATCACATTTTTACAAATAGGCATTAAACAAAACAAATCTCACGAAAAAAAGAGAAACGAATATATATAATGTTGGGTGACCTCATGATATAGGTGCACACAGCATGCAATTAAGGTCGCAAGGCCTTAATAACTGATTTTCAGTCGGAACCTATATTCATGACATCACGAACCTCAGGACACAACTAAATAACATAAATACAAAAACAATAACAATGAAATAAATAAAAATAGAACCAATAAAGCATAATATAAGTATATAAGCATATACTTATATCCCTCTCAACTTTCGTTTGCCACGTCTACATCGTCTACGCGAAGATAAAAAAGAAGAGCCGTTTCGTATATTACTGTAGGAGCAAGATAGATGGAGCTAAAAAAGTTTTTTTTTTAAGATTTGAATGATTTATTTGTAAAAACTTAGCCTAATACACTGTGAACGTATATGTATTTCGTTTTATACAATTATTAATATTAAATATTACAAACTTAAAGAACATCTACGTGATAATGATACTTAAAGGCACTATTATTTATTCTGTGTCAACGATACGTACTGCCTTGCTACAACATTTAAATTAGTGACTTAACAACATTTACTTCAGTTATGTGAACTAAACACTAACACACTCGTTTTTTTTTTTGTACCTACATCCATATAATATGAAGAAGTTAAAACTGAGTGCATGGATATAATTCCTGTGTACCTCAGACTAGTTCTAGTTTCTTTTATATATAGTTGTATCGTTTTCAGAGTTATCCGCTCCTACACTGATTTTAACATTTCCACATCCTTTTCCTGAGTCCCCGATCAAGTTCCAGTACCGTTTTACACTGCACTCCACACCACAGTCCCGTTCTATAAGGCTACGAATACGTAGCTAATAGGTCTTTACCTATGAAATTGCCGTATTGCAGTACAGACTTTTTTAAACAAAAAAAGTTTTGATTGGCTATGAATTCTAAATTCAAATTAATTTTGTTTTAAAAATATGACATTCTATTTACAATATAAGTCTTTTGTTTATTGATTAGCGTTGTATTTTCATTACATTTCAACATTTTTCCTCATAATGGATACTTTGAAATTTCGTGTAATTATGGAATATGAGTTCCGTCGTGGCACCAACGCGGCACAAACGACACGTAACATCAACGACGTTTACGGAGAGAACTGTACAAACGAACGTACAACCCGTTATTGGTTTGCTCGGTTCCGTTCTGGGAATTTTGACTTGAAAAATGAACCTCGTGGTCGTCCGGAAACTTTGGTCAACAATGATGAATTAAAGGCGATTGTGGAAGCTGATGAATCTCAATCTACAGCTGAGCTGGCAGCAGCTTTTGATGTTAGCATCAAAACAATATTGATCTATTTGCGACAGATTGGCAAGATAAAAAAGCTTGATAGATGGGTGCCCCACGAACTTAACGATCGCCAGCGCAACGTACGCGTCGAGACTTGCCTTGCGCTGCTTAACAGGCACAGAAATGAAGGAATTTTGAACCGAATTGTTACGTGCGACGAAAAATGGATTCTTTTTGACAATCGAAAGCGCTCAGCAAGTTGGTTAGATCCTGGTTCGGTACCAAAGCAATGTGCAAAACGAAAAATGATCCCTAGAAAGGTGATGGTCACAGTTTGGTGGTCTAGTGCTGGTGTGATTCATCATAGCTTTTTACAAAACGGCGAGAGCATTACTGCAGATGTGTACATTGAAGAACTGGCCACAATGATGGCGAAACTCGCACGTCTGCAACCAGCTTTGGTCAATCGGTCGTCTCCACTGCTACTTCACGACAACGCGCGACCCCATACTGCACAACAGACCGTCTCTAAGCTGCATGAGTTGGGTTTGGAAGCTCTCCCTCATCCGCCATACTCACCAGATCTTGCGCCTACCGACTATTACTTTTTCCAAAATTTGGACAACTTATTAGCGGGAAAAAAATTCAATTCCCGAGAGGCAGTACAAAACGCCTTTGAAGAGTTTGTTGTCTCCCGTCCTGCTGATTTTTTCAAGAAGGGCATCCATAAACTGCCACAGCGTTGGCAAAGATGCATTGATTGCAGGGGTGATTACTTTGAATAAAAGAAATAAATAAGTTCGAAAAAAAAAACTTTAACTTTTATCAAACAAAACGGCAATTTCATAGGTAAAGACCTAATATATGGTTACAACTTACCATTCAAAACTAATCCCTATTAACTTAACATGATTATTAAGTAGGTACCTCAAGACAGTGCAAGCGTCAAACCAATAAAAATTAAGCACAGATTAAGTCATGCTAAATTGTTTTAAAACTGTTAAATCTTATCATTTCCCGCTTTAAAGTGGATTCTCCAATGACGTGGTGTAATGTCTGTAAAGTCGTGGTACACACGTCCTACTCATAAAAAAGCGTTATTCCTCTAAGGTCCTACTTACTTATCTACAGTTTATTTACAATCTACAATTGCACGTCACTCAAATGATTCATGAATGAAATAAGCTGAACTTCATTTGCATTTCAACATTGATATAGCCGTTAAGCCTACAGAAGATCACATCATATACAACACAGAATAAATCCGCCCTTGTCCGCCGCACCGGGGGCGAGAAGGGGTCGCGACTGCAGTCCATCTCCCTACACCAAGTACATATTAAATATTCTGTGCGTACCGTACAATAAAAGAAACCAAACCCTCATTTTGGGTAATCGGGTATATAATAATAATAATGATTTTTTTGTTTTGGTTTGGCTTCACACTTTTGTGTATTTAGCCAGCGTCAAGTAATGGGGTCTACCATTATAAGCGTCACCAGATGGCGCTATTGTTGCGACAGTCCCAGGCTGTCAAAAGTCAAAGTAATATTGGTGTTATCTCATCATTAGGTTTGTCCCGTATTTCTCTACTAAAATAACGAAATAAGCTACTAAAAACATGCCACAAAGCTGTGTTGTGTTCAGAAAAGAAAGGTGGGCATAAGTTTCCCCAAGATAAATCACTTTTAAAACAATGGTTAGTGGCGATTCGGCGAGATAAATTCAAGCCTTCAAAATACTCAGTTGTTTGTAAAAAACACTTCAGCCCCAAAGATTATGCTCTACCCAAGGAGTCATATGAAGAAATACGTAAGTTATATACATGTTCACATTAAATTATTTAGCACGCTGAGTACCAAACACACTTAGTAATATTTGTAAGCAACTTGCATATAATTAACATAAAAACACTTTTTGTTGTACATTTTGGACATAATTTGTGGTTGTTAGTTTATTGTATTTGTATAGTTTATTATAAATAAGTGAAGTTTAATCATTTATAACCAAAATCTAAAAAATGCATGACAAATTTTATATTATTTTAATAATATTTTATACAAGTAAATATACTACTTTAACAATATACATAACATGATAGCTAATAACTTTATTACAGTGTCAACATACAAATCTTACAATGTAGTGTTTTTTTTTGTTTCAGCAAGGTATTTTCTAAAAAAAACATGCAGTACCAAGCAAGTTTGCATGGAATAACTTTAGGAGTAGCAATATTATTGCAAAGAAGCGTGAAGAAAGAGCTTTAAAAAGAGAAGAAAAGAAAATACAGATAGCATCTAAATTAACCTATCACCCAGTTAATACTTCAAACATACACCTTGAAGAGCAGATTGGGTCTAAAGTGGAGCTGTCATGTGTAGAAATTGAGCCTTCAAATAAGGATGTTGAGATTCAATGTTTATTGTGCGCTTGTGACAATGACAGTATGATGTCTGAATATAAGAAAACTGTAAGTTGTACAGAAAAACAACACGAAAACCTTGAAGATAAAAAACATGCTGGTGTGGTACATTTTTACACAGATTTTGAAGACTATGTACATTTTATGTTTGTTTTTAATCTTTTTGGTGAAGAAGTAAACAACTTAAAATACTACCCAACATTCAAGGCATCTAAAAGACAACATATGTTATCACCTTGCAATGAATTTTACTTAACATTAATAAAGATAAGATGTAATATGTGCAACAGAGCTATCTCTCCATTTCGATATTGGCAAATCACTTGTAAGCAATATTTTTATAACTTGGATAAACTATTTATACTGCAAATTTAAAGACCTCAATCTATGGGTTCCTAAAGCAGTAATTGATAAGAATGCACTATTTCAAAATAAATCCAATCCATGCACGGTCATTATTGACCACACAGAAATAAAAATAGATAAACCTAAAAACCCAGTCTCGCAGCAATGCATGCTTATTAATTTTAGAAATAACATAGTATAGTGATGCTCTATACTTCGATTTTATCAAGAACATAAATTTGTAAAATTCTGATTGAATAATGGTTGAAAGTTTTGAAATGGTTTGTGTAAGATAACACATTGTTAGTGCCCAAACTCGTGGATGCACTACCATGCATCAAGATTTTAAAAAAATATTTAAGTACCAATTCAGCAATTAAATAAAAACACTTAATTCATTTTAATTTTTTTTATTTGTATCCATACAGTTTTCTTCCTATAACAGGCAACATGTGTTTGAAGTAAAAATCTGTCACTTTAGGGATGATGATGTCATTGATAATTTTATCATTTCTGTTCACAATTATTCTTTTCTCATCTTTGTTTGTCCATACAAAAAAATCACCACATTGCCTATTAGTAACAAGTAGCTAAGTTTGTATTTGTAGATAATATGAACTGTTATTTTTCAAACACAGTTGATTATTTATCAATTCTAAATGAGAATAATTTTCAGCATTTATAAAATCATCTCTTATCGAGAAGGAAACTTCACCTCCAAAGTTGTTAAATCACCTATCAAACCATCAGGTGATATATAAAGTATCCATATATGCAATATATGGATACTTTAGAGAAATAACTATACCACACTTCTGCACCTTGTTGTAAGACATAGCCTCATATGATTCTATTGAAGTAGCTTCATTCGCTTTCCCCCACTCCAATGCTGAAGCGGTAAACTCTTTTGTGAACACAATATCTTCAGCATATTTTGACTGATCTCTTTTTTTCTGTGAATTTACATATGTTGCCTACATGAGAAGCAGTAACTCTTATAGATCTCTCTATATGCCACAGTTTACATAGTGACTGGTGCCTTGTTTGGTGCTCTATCGCATCTGCTTCTTCAGAAGTGACCTGTAGATGTAGAAGGTATTAAAATAAGAGTTTGTAATATTAGTAGTAATTTAGATGATTTGTAAGTTACTTGTTACTTATAGTCTTGTCTATGTTAACTAATCAATAAATGTTATCAAAAGGTAACTAACAGTTATTCGGTTCAGAATGTATTGGAAATGCAGAGGTTCTTTTAAATAGTGATGGTCATTTACTAAGCCCACGAAGCAAGCAACGGGGATCACACCATTCATGCCTGTTGGAAAAATCAGAGTTAATCAAATGAATATTTAAGTATATTAAATGTTAGTAAGTATGTATTAGTAATTATAAGCCATGTTATGAGTATAAAAATATAAGCAGACAACTCAATAAGCTCCTCCTTGAAGATGGTAAATAATACCTAAGCGTTTCCCCTTCAATGAACAATAATTTATGACTTTGCTTTGAACAAAATTATTCCACTCTTCGGCACTGCATGTGGTTTCTGGTCGTGGGTCGAAACACATGTTGCTTTTTTTTCTTTTAGTAACATTGTACTCTTCTATCTGAAACCTTAGGTCTTCTGCTTTTTTAGGAGAAGAGTTCAATTTCATTTTCTTTGGTTCATGCCATATCTGTTTGATTTCAGTAGGAGTTTTTTTAATGCACCATTCTTGAAGCTCTCTAAACCTTAAAATTGCATAAGTTACACATGCAACATGCTTACAAACAGCCTTTGGTCCTTTGCCAGACACACACTCACACATAGATTGAACAATAACACCATCACCACTCTTTTTGAAAGCAATACTTACAAAATATGTAAGAGATTTAGAATTTTCAGAGTGCACTTGTCCTTTAAAAAACAAATAATCTTTAGATGATGTTGTCACCAGAGCTAGGATATATTTATTAAGCATCATGTTATAGCCTTTCCGGTGAACAGCAGCATACTTTGTAAGTCCAGCATTATCTTTATATGTTTCCAGATAATAACTATTAATGCAAATAATATCTAGCTCTGGTGTTATGCTTTTCTGAGCAACGCTAGTATATATCGCATCTTCAGGCCATTCTACACCAAATTTTTGCTCACATTGCGGCTCATCTGATAGGAAATTATTAAAATTATCATTTCTGTCATAGTCTTCAAGCCTGCAAGAGAAACAAATTAGTTTAGAGCTTGTTAGCTTTAATTCAATTTCATGCTTTGACTGGACAAATAACCTTTACCCCTTACCTTTGTATAAGTTTTTCTTTTGTTCCACTTACTTTAGCACCTTTTTTCCTTAACTCCGACCGTAATTCATCTACTCTCATTACACCATACCTTGAATTGTTCATAATGGACCACTATTGAATAAATAAAAATAAAAAATCTCACAAAACTATAGATTTCGCGGTGTTTTTCAAATTTCCTTGGACTGTCGTAACTGTAGCGCCACCTGGTGATTTTTTTTTGACAGGTAGCCCCCATTGGTAATATCTCGAATTAATTAATATTATATATATATGTGTCAAGTCAAGTCACAGTCCAAGTCATCAAGTCATAGTCTAGTCTAGTCAAGTCATACTCCTAGTAAAGTGGTGGCAACTTAACCAGAAGCTTCTATGGAGTTTTGGAAGCAACACGAAAATAAACGTTTCACCATCATTATACCACTTTCCCACACTCATGCCTATAGTCTAGCACTTAACGAATAAAATGCCACCAATTTTAAGCACTTAAAATAACACAAGTTTTGGAAAATAATACAATGCGGTGACGCGATCTTTTTCGTTTTCCCGCCCGAACTCCCTTTCGCTTGTTTGTTCATTGAACTCAAATACATGACCCACAAATGAGGAATTGGGGTCATGTGCCCCAATTCTCACCGATTAAGGATGTAACCTTTCACTGAATAATCTTCGGGTTTTTTTAGCTCCACACTTTTGTATATTTAGCCAGTGTCAACTAATTGATAATTTCTGAAGTTAATGATATTTCACGCAGATTTGTGTCAAGTCACAGTCCAAGTCAAGTCTAGTCTAAGCCATACTATTATTATAAAGTGGTGGCAACTTTACGAAAAGCTAGCACGGAGTTTTGGAAACAGCACGAATAGAAACGTTTCACAATCAAAATGTCACTTTCTCACACTCATACTTGTAATCCAGCACTTAACGAATAAAATGCCACCAATTTTATGCACTAACGCAAGTTTTGGAAAATAGTAATGCAGTTACGCGATCTTTCTCATTTTACGAATTCGTTAAGTGCTGGATTACATGCACGAGTGTGGGAAAATGGTATCATGATGGTGAAACGTTTCTTTTCGTGTTGTTTCCAAAACTCCATAGAAGCTTCTGGTAAAGTTGCCACCACTTTACTAGGAGTATGACTTGACTAGACCAAAGAGTATAGTAACTATCTAAGGGAAAGAGTGCCATCTGCCGTGATAAAATCAAAACACGCGACATCAGCGCCCCAAGCGTATGTCAGGTCGTACTAAAACCACTATATATACCTATAGGTATACATTTCTGTAGGCATTCATAGGTAGTATTCATTGTGTAACCTTTTCACAACTCTCATTATTCAATCTTTTTCGAAAATAATTATATTCGAAAAAGATAAAACACAATGATACAGTTATGAAAAGGTTACACAATGTTTATAATTCTTTAAGCGCCTAATTCAGTAATAAAAGAATGAGTCTTAAGTCTTAACAAAGTATAAGCATTTTGAGATGTTCAAGTAATATAACTATAGAACAAATAACAAATCATAAGATATGAAAGATTTATAATCTAGAACAGTATCGCCTGCTTAGCGTAATAAAGACATGATTTTAATTATGATTAAAAATGTTTCATTACATTAAAATAAATCAACAAATCATATTACTTAAACATTTAAAGATATTTAGGTACTTATATTCCGCGAGCGAATCTGTGTAAATAAAAAATGCTTGAATTTTATTAATTGTCTTATAATCTCCATAACTTACAATAAAATTCCGTACCTAAGTAATACTTAATAATTAACGTCATTGTATATTTTGGCGAAAATTATTACCTAACAGTCTATTTATAATGTTTATTTTTATTGTAATAAGCTTGAGCATATTGCTTCAATGGGTCATCATTGCCGAAATATGTTAGTTTGCCTGACAAAATACGATTCATTGATCTGCACCAACTATAAATAAGTATATTAATAGTCATTTCACTGAAATAATCTTTAAATTTATCTTGGTGGATATCACAACTATGAGGAAAAGCTACAAAAGAATCAATGAACAATTTAATTTCTCGTCTTATATTATTTTTCTTTAAATTTGATTGTAAATATGCAGTTGTGATCTCTTGAATTTCATTAAATACACTTGATATTTGATTTGATGGGTAGCAAAGCCATTTTTTATTGATGTTATATTCTTTGGCTCTTATGTATTCATTCCCTACATCTGCTTTACCTGATAATAAGGAACTCCTACATTTACATGTTTTTATTATGTTGCTCAAACATTTTGTCAAGACCCAGCCGCATACATATTTCCGTTGTTGGTGATTGTCAGAGTTATCAATATTCAAATTACAGAGAGTGTTGTACAATTTTTCATTAATTTCTATATCTTGTTCATTTTGTGCAAATGTTTTTTTTAAAGTGCTTTTTTCCTTTATAAAAAAGTCAACATTCTGAAGGCATTTATTAAAATCTTCTTCGCAATTCGCGTTGACTGCGTGCGCAGAGCTAAAGTTATTTAATAGTATAGTTTTAAAAGCACCTTCGAATGCACGACAGTTCGGTGAGATGTTTCGTACACCCAAACTCCTAATATTGCCAAAGAAATTTTCAATTGGGTCTTGATTAAAGTTTCTTGTTAACATAGAGTCCAAAGAATACTTCTTATTTAATATATGCCATAATCTTTGCATACCCTCAATTGTTTTAATGAAATTCTTAATAGAAGGGGCAGATGTCTCAACTAAGCGTATTTTGTTGCCATCTTTCTTTTTTACAATAAATGTCACATTTTTTAAAAATTTTATGCCTTCAACCCATAGTTTATGGTGAGGCGAATTTTTTTTTACACTGCCTCTATATATCTTTCCATTAATTATGTTAAAACTGCCTGCATTTAAACTATCAAATAATTTGTCCAGAAACAACACTACTGGTATGAGTTGCCGACACTCTTCTGGCAAGTTTTTTCTGGCCGTTAAATGCTCTGTTGCAACGGCCACGCTGTGGCTAAATATTTGAGTGGCCATTTTAACTCGCATTTTCTTAATTTTATTAGGATTGATGTGCTCTTCTGTAAGTTTGTGAAGATACCTGAAAATGAGAAATATTTTTATTAGGTGTGTGGATTATTAATATAATGTTGTACATAGTTTAAAAAAAACTACAAGAATGTTAACACAAATAATCTTTCAGTGCTTATTTATTTGATCATCATCATCAGCTTGAAGATGTCCACTGCTGAACATAGAAAGTGAAAATGTAATAATGGCATAAATAATTATGAATATTTGGCTTGCCTTAACTCTCCATAACTTTTATCTGCTTCATACAGCATTTGGAAATATTCCCATTTTACTATCTTTTCTTTGTTTTCATCATCAAAGTCAATATATTTCATATCTTTTGTCAGAAGATTGTTCCTTAATCCCTTCATTAAATGTGGCACGTCAAATAATGGAATTATTTGTTTTGAATCCACTTCATACAAATCAAAGCGCCATTCTTTTTCATTTTTTAAATACTTCGCCTTTGTATCCTCCACTAAGCTACTCAATGCACTCACGTTAGTGGCTCCTTGATCACACACTGAACATAATATCTTCAAACCCGTTGAGTGCACATGTCTGATCACATCTTTTATTATGTTTTTCAATTCGAACTTCTGGAGGCTTTGAGTAAAATAGTATGCCACAGGCTGTTTAAAGTTTTTTTTTATTCCTTTGATCATGAAAACTAAAGCATGATTAGCAATTTTCATTTCTTTATCATGATTTATAAAGCCTTTCAACTGGTCATTTGCTGCATCATACTGGATGTTAGGTGTGAGTGACATTTCATCAAAAATTAGTGTGCATAGACGGTCTTCTTCATTCATACCACTAACGGTGTCTTCTAATTTTTCAAATATCACCTTGTTGATCCCTGGCAATATTTTTATTTGGGCCAGTAAGTTTCGAAGAGATTTTGCAGATGGTAGCATAAAATACTTATATAAAAGGGTGTATAACCTGGGGCTCTTTTTAAATAATGTTAGAGCCAACACTTTTTCACCCATATTATAACGTCTCCCTTTTGGTTTTTTCAGTGCCTGTTTGTATTGCATTCCAGTAAATATTTTACCAGCTTCTGACATCTTTTCTGTGATTTTGTGGAATGCTTTTCCAGTCACAATTTTTTCTGCATTGGCGAGACGTGATTTATAACTTTTTTCCTTTGCAATACTTTTAATCAATTTGGTCTTCAATTTTCTGTTTTCCTTTTGGGATAATTTATATTGTTTCAATAAATATTCATTACAATATTGTTGAAGACCTAAAACAATAGAGAAATATTTTTATAATTTCTTTAAATAATATTACTAAACTACCTACTATACTACTAACAGTGAACTGAGTCAAGTGGTCAAATAATAATTTGTTTATAAAACAAAATAAATTATTCTGGGACATAAGGTGGGTCACCTTCCATCCACATCCATCAAAATGTATTAATCTGTTTCAGTTTTCAACATGTATACATAAAAATAATCACCTTTGATAGCTTGTTGGGATGTTGATGGCTGACGGTTTACATCTGGTTGTAGACGATGCTGGAGGTCTGAAATTTAAAAAAATGGTATTATTATATTTACTTATTATTACCTCATTTCTGAAGTATTATCATAATATTCAAGAAACAACTAATCTCGCCAAGAGGCATTTAAGATTGAATAAAGTAGAAAGGATTTTATTTAATCTGCAAAAAATATATTTAAATCATATGATACATATCATTTTTAAATAATTATAATCGTGGTTGGAATATACTTAAATCAATTAATGCGCTTAAAAAATTACCTTTTTTATTATGAATAATCTAAGTTTACTTAACTTTAAAAATATCAATACATCTCATACCTTTGTCCAAAGACTGTTGATTTTGAGAGGCATCAACATTCTCAATCGGCCTTGTCTCTATTGACCACATCCTCGGCATAGAATAATTATGTTCCAGTAGCACTGCTGTACCCGGAGAAGAAAATACTCCTGTAATAAAAGTAATAAAATGAAAAAAAAAAATAACAATACACCAATACTAACACTTTTTTTTTATGTTCTTACAAATTCTAACAAACAATATTATATTTCATCATTATAAAAACATTATTTTTAAAAGTGGGTATGGCTTTGAGAATGTTTGTGTGACCCACTTGACATAGCCTGGTTTTACTCTCACTCCCCCACCAATGACTAGCCAAGTTATGTGAAAAAATATTTATATTATTTATGCATCGCTGTGGTGTTTTCAGATTTCATCATAAATGCTTAATGTGTTATGGAATTGTGTTTAACAGTACACACATCTATACACATATCTATGAACATTACCAAATGTATCTTACAAGTTACACCAGTAGATTTTGATTTTATCTTATTAAATTTTATCATCTAAATAAATGTGTGTGAATATTTACACCATAGTAGGAATTTAAACTTACCCGTCAAATGAAGAGATGGAACAGCTAAATAGAGTAACCGGTGACATGATACTTTGTGTTCTGGCTTAAAATGATAATCACAAACTCTCTTGTTCTTATAAATCTTGTCAGGTTCAAGATCTTTCAATCGTTCACCAACAATTGAGAGCCATGTCGTGAACAGCTCAGCTTGTCTTGTAGGATGAGGGAATCGATGCATGTATGCTCCTGTATATACATAAAAACAAAAAGTTAGTAAAAATTATTTATAATCTACCAACCCGATAACTTTTTGAATCACAATCCAAATAGCTAGGTACCAGTATTCGCTCTATTTACATAGGTCAAAGCTTGCATGGTCAAATGATGAACATCATTTTGATGGTATACATGATTGACGGGCATCTCTGAAAATCATTAAGCCTTGGTAGGCTCTTACAAATAGGTCAATAGTGATTAATTCTTACCCAAATCACTGCATCCAAACACGCAATACACTTTTCTTTTCAAACATGTCATTTTTAACAAATTAACACTAAATAAAACAACGGTCAACAAACAAAAACAACAAAAAGAAACGTAACAAATAACAAAACAACAAATTTCAACAAAATAGTTGATAAAAACCAAATAAAGCGAGAAAATCAAAAATTCGTCTTCTTGCCGCAAATAAGTTTTAGAAACTCAAAAACCAACGGCTTTTTTTTTATATCAACGGTCTGAAATGGTATTGCCATTATGATTTTCTGATCAAGTATGGTTTTCAAGAAATAACCAACTGGCATGACGAGTTTTTGCGGGAAAACGAAAAAGATCGTGTCACCGCATTGTATTATTTTCCAAAACTTGTGTTATTTTCAGTGTTAGTGCATAAAATTGATGGCATTTTATTCGCTAAGTGCTGGATTACAGGCATGAGTGTGGGAAAGTGGTATAGTGATGGTTAAACGTATCTTTTCCTATTGTTTCCAAAACTCCATAGAAGCTTCTGGTAATGTCGCCACCACTTTACTAGGAGTATGACTTGACTAGACTAGATTATGACTTGACTTGATGACTTGGACTGTGACTTGACTTGACTTGACATACATATATATTACTTAACTCGAAAAATTATCAATTACTTGACACTGGCTAAATATACAAATGTGTGGAGCCATACCAAAAAAAAAACTGGCATGACTTTTGACGTTTGGACAGTACTGCATACTTTTCTGATTTCTAATTGAGAGACTAAATGTAGTAAAGAGGAATATGCCTTTAAAATCACAATCTCTAATGCAAAAATAACTATCAGTTATGCATGTGCTGATAAAAACACAAAAAGTATCGACAACTGCACAAGAAAACACATTCATTCTATCCATCTTGGGTGATTAACATGCATGGTATGTTGCAATTATTTTGAGTCCCCCGATTATGGCGAAGTGTCACAGAGCATACAATACCTAATAGTTATAATAATGATTGAAGACTTGAAAATGAGGGTAATATGACATCTCTTAACCATTAAGACTTCAATTAATAAGGGGTGTTTAAAAAAACGCTACGGTTGTCGAAGCAAAACTTAAGGACTGGATATAGGTGTAAAGGTACGGTTGCGTATAAAATGGTATGAAAATCGTACCTTCCGATTAGGTCTGGCAGCGCTATGAATTATCTGACATAACGTTTCATTCTACGCTGAATTTTCTATGTATTATTAAAAAAAAAATCCAATAAATTGATTTATTTATAACTTTAAAGTTTATTCGTCAACCACTTGTATTTCAATAGAAATATAATACTTCGTTTTACAATGATTTGACACAATATATCTTCAGCTCTGCCATCTAGTGAGAATAAAAACAATCAAAAAAAAAAAAAAAAAAAGATGTGGCCTAACACTCGATAGATGTCTTTACTTTCTTCTTAAATAACCCCTAATTCTATGTTTCCGCCCCCTGGACTAGACTAGATGACTTGGACTGTGACTTGGCACATATATACATAATTAACTTGAAAAATTATCAATTACTTGTGACACAAAAGTGTGGAGCCAAACCAAAAACAAAAAAAGTGTCTTTACCAGATCTGTGGTCATTATTATTTTGATGTGCAGTTATTTTTCATTTTTCGCCAGTTTTAGTTTTTATTTAATTTAATGAATTAATAACTAAGTTTAAAGTGCAATGGACGGTGGAGAATCATTTTTATCATGTGCTGTATCTGTAGAATGGATGACACCACAGGGATCTATCTCTAGAAAAGTAAATTATAAGACTGCATCTCTCCGTCTGATCCGTAACGAATTTCGCGAGATGTATTTGGAAATCTCTAGTGATAAACATGCTGCTATTAGGCTAACATTAAAGGGAATAAACGTATTTAAGAAGTTTATGGCAGAAGGTAAAGCGAGCATAAAGTTTCAAGAGACTTGTTGCACTTTATTTATATCAAACGCACCTCCGACTAATCTCGTCTCATTTTTGAGAACTATTTTCGTAAAGATGACTGGAGAAAAAGAACCAGGATTAAACATTACTCCGTCTAAACAAAGCATGCGAGCAAAGCTACTAAGCGGTAAAGCTCAAGCTTTCGAAGAAATAAGTCCTATTACAGTAGCCGATATCCACAATGCAAAAAATAAGATTCCAAAGTCCTCGACGACGACTCCTTCACCTCCTTCTAAAAAGCGAAAACACGAGGAGTCTGCTCGAGGCCCTGCACCTAAAAAACTATATTCTCCATCTCCACTGACTTATTCAAGTTCATTGAACCCTGAACAACAAAGAGTTTTAGAGGCTTGTCTCAGTGGAAAGAACATTTTCTTCACTGGGTCTGCAGGGACAGGGAAGAGTTTTTTGTTGAAGAGAATTGTTGCAGCCCTGCCACCTGATGTTACACAGCCCACAGCTTCTACTGGTGTTGCTGCATGCCATATAGGTGAGTGATTTTTGCATGCTTGTTTGATGTTTTTTCACAACCTGTGATGTAAAATGAAGGGCAATAAGAAAATATATTTAGATCACTTTTAGGATTTTAATTTAAAAAGAATGTTTCAGGTGGAACAACTCTCCATGCATTTGCGGGTATAGGGGATGGCAGTGGAACCATAGAACACCTATGTGAGAGAGCAGTAAAGCTGCCACTAGTGGCTCAGAAGTGGAGAAAATGCAAGCATCTCATTATTGATGAGATCTCTATGGTTGATGGCACATTTTTTGAGGTACATTCAAAATGCATCACTTCTTTTTACAAATATGTACATTTATCAAAATATCCTTATTCTTAACATTTTATTTTCAGAAGTTAGAAGCAGTAGCAAGACATGTAAGAAGAAATGACAAGCCATTTGGTGGAATTCAACTCATTCTCTGTGGAGATTTTTTGCAGTTGCCACCAATTATTGAAAAAGGAAAAACTGCTAAAAGATTTTGTTTTCAATCACCTTGCTGGGACAAGTGCATTGAACTTTGTTTTGAACTCAAAGAGGTTCATAGACAAAAGGACCAGGAGTTTGTGTCAATACTCAATAGCATAAGAATTGGCCGTGTAACTAAAGAAATTACTGATCGCTTGATAGGCACAGCTAAGCAGAAAATTGAGAGTGATGGCATTTTAGCAACTAGATTATGTTCCCATACAAATGACTCCAAAATGATCAACAACAACAAACTAACAGATCTAGAGGGTGAGGAAAAGGTTTTTTCGTCACAAGACAGTGACAATGCTACCAAACTATTGGACATGCAAACTATAGCTCCATCAAAACTCATATTAAAAGTAGGGGCTCAAGTTATGTTGTTGAAAAATGTTAATGTAAATGCAGGATTAGTAAATGGGGCTAGGGGGGTTGTTGTAAGATTTGAAGAAGGTTTACCAGTCGTAAGATTTAAGAATAAGAAAGAATATACAGCCAGAACTGAAAGATGGTATGTCAAGAATTCTAATGGTACTTTGTTGTGTCGAAAACAAGTTCCACTGAATTTAGCTTGGGCCTTTTCAATCCACAAATCTCAAGGGTTGACTCTAGATTGTGTGGAAATGTCCTTGTCTAAAATATTTGAAGCTGGCCAGGCCTATGTTGCCTTGAGCAGGGCACAGAGCTTGGCCACTTTGAGAGTATTAGATTTTGACTCTCGTCATGTGTGGGCTGATCCTGGTGTCTTGGAGTTCTATCAAAGATTCAGAAGACGATTGCAACAAATGGAGATTATACCTCTAGGAAGACCTTTATCAGATAAGACAAATAAAAAAGCAAAGCTCAGAGAGATTTTGGAAAAGCAACTAAGAAGAAAATAAATCAATATTATGTGATAGATAGATCAGTAAATTATTTATTTGTTATGATCATTTACATATATTTAGCATGTAAATATTAATCATTAATATAAAATTAACAATACAACTTCATAATTTCAAATTCCTTTGAAGACTGAATTGTAAGCTCTTACATAATTTCATTTATTGACTTTTCATATCTTAGTAACATTTATATTCTATGAAGGCAATAACAAAATAATACAATTATTATTTGTAAAATTATGGACTTTAATTAATTTAAGTTATTCTTGTCAGTCCCCATGTCACAGAATACATAATAAATAATAGTACTATTTACTCCACATTTAAGGTATATATTTATAAGCCCAAAATCAACAAAAATCACTCTTTGTCATCAACCAAACAAAATGTGTATTTTATTTTTTCTAACATCTTTCCCATGACCACCAAAAAGCTACTTTATAATCATAGTAACCTAATTTTTAGCAATAACACATTTTTTTTACAAATTAAATTGCCAGACTGAAGTTCTAAAGGAATAATAATAACAACCAATGACCACATACATAAATCCTGGATCCTAATTAGGATTCCCTGTATTTAGGGACCCAGGAAGTAGAGGACTATGGTCCCATAACACCCAGACACAGACCAAGTATTTTGTTTTTTTCTATTTCTGGGTTATGAGCCTACCTGCTCAACCACCACACCACAGAGGCTGTCAATAAAAATTAATCAAATGGCCAGATATTTGATATCCACATTTCACACACCACATAATAAAAAAAAAAACCAGCATAATAAACACATTTTCACATGCTGAACCAGTTTGACATCAAATTATGATCTACAATTTTAACCTTAGATGGAGGCTATAGAGACTACATCAAACAAAAAAGTGCTATGACAGGGCCTTAACATCTTAGAGAAGAAAATAAAATGACTGCTTAGCTCAGTTTTTTATATATTATGGAAAAAATATATACATAATACAGATGAAAAATAGTAAAATTAAATTCTGATTTGGCCTATGGGCCTTAATCAATATAAGGTCTAGATTCAACAGCAGTCAAAATTTCGATTTGTTCCTCAAGTGTGGCATGTTTCTCTTGCAAACATTTCACAATATACTTCAAGGACTCAATATCCTGCTCCTGGCTTTTTCTTACTGTTTGTGCCTCCTCTGTACTGTTCTGGAGTACTTCCACATGCTTTTTCGTTTGAACCACTAAATCAATAAGTCTTGCATTTAAGTTATCTTGTTTCTTAACCATAAGCCACAGTTTTGCTTCCATAGGCGCATCAGGTTTGCATCTTAAATCATCATTAACAAAGACATCTAAGTTTGAAGGCTCCTTCATACGAGCAAGACTATTTTTGATGTCAGCAGTCAGCTCAGCTTGAGACATTCTGGTCAGCTGCCTGTCTACTTTAGATCTTTGTGGAAAATCACCCTAAAAGAAAAAAAAAATTAAATGTATTTGCATATTATTAATTCTGCTTCATTGACCTTTAATGCATTTTGTATTAAAAATCCGTTATTGAGGCTGCTTACCCTAGCGGAAGTACCGAATAATGTTGGTACAGCTATATCCTTCAATCTTCTTTGAGCATCAAAATATTTGTGCTCGAAGTGTCTAGAACATATTTTACTCTTGCCCCAATCCAGCATGTAGCATTTGTTGCGAAGCATTTTCATCCATTTAACTCTCATATCAGCGCTAGTTGGGCATCTGTTAACATAATGGAAGTATGTACTTGTCTTTGGAGATGTTCTGGAAACTTTTTCAGACTGGAAGTGTCTGTGATTTTTAGATGAGTAGAGTGAGACATAAATAAAATATAGATACAAATAGCTATATTTTGAATATTAGTAAGATATGTATTTGGATATTTGATACAAAAATATCTATGCCTTATAAATAAAGATAACTGGTTACAAAGTAACGATAATTTGGTGGGAATATATTAATAATATTAAGAAGTAACTCACGAGTGAAGAACAACCCCAGGAGGTCTGTTATGTATGGTTGTTTTGCAACTTTCGATTACACATATGTTACTACTATTCATGATTTCTAAAAAAGATGAAAATAAAGTGCGTTTGTTTGTTGATAGTAAACTATAATTGTAGTTTACAACTTCCAATGATTTGTTACCACTAGGAGATAATACACGTATATATATTCCAGCAAACGAAAAAATATAATTTTAATATAACTAGATATCAACAATTTCTGAAATTACAAACAGAATGAACAACTTGAACAAGAAATTGAAGAAATTAAGAAGCGCTTTAATATTTTTTAATATTACTTTTTTGTTTTGGTATGGCTCTACACTTTTGTGTATTTAGCCAGTGTCAAGTAATTGATAATTTTTCGAGTTAAGTAATATATAGACAGTCCCACACAGTCCAAGTCATCAAGTAAAGTCATAGTCTAGTGTAGTGAAGTCATACTCTTAGTAAAGTGGTGGCCACTTTACCAGAAGCTTCTATGGAGTTTTGGAAACAACACGAAAATATACGTTTCACCATCACTATACCACTTTCCTACACTCATGCCTGTAATCCAGCACTTAACGAATTCATTCCGCGCTCGGTTGTCTTCGCGACTGCACGCATACCGCAAGCACATCGTAGAAACGTCGGCGGACGGATACAATTAGTGATGGACTGAGGTGCTATCGACACCTTGTCGATAAAACACCAAAGTCCAATATGGATAAGTTTTTGACAAAATCTTCATCTAACCCCAATCTGGTCAGCAAAAGACCAAGAGAGGATGCGGCTCCCTCAGATCAATGGCAGCAGGCAAAACGGTTTATTGCAAATCCAACAGAAGTACCCAAGGATAAGGAAATCCCGACTGCTAACCGCTTTAGAGGCCTGCCGATTGAAGAGGTTACCCCAAATTTGTACCAAAGTGCAACAAGGAAGAAAGTAGCCAACCAAATTCCTCCTATAGTTATTGAGCTTCATGGAGACTGGACTCACCAGAAGATTAAAGACTCCGTTGAAAAATATGATAAAAATATTCATCTGCAATACAGAGGCCGAAATAATGTTAGAGTGCAATGTTATTCTGCAAAAACCCATCAACTTGTTAAAGACGGTCTTTTGCAAGAAAATGCGACATTTCATACTTTTACGAGAAAAGACGAAAAGCTACCTAAAGCTGTAGTGAAGGGGCTGCCCAAGTTTCTTCATGCCTCACTTCCAGCTGAATTGGCCTCAATAGGCTTTAATGGAGCTTCTGCAACTGAATTAAAATCCATATATACATCGGAGTGTCCACCTGTTCTCGTCGAGCTACCAAGTGGGACTGATATGACCAAATTCAAGCAGATAAGGTATTTATCAAACTGCGTTGTAGAAATACAACGATACAAACCCAGCAAGAAACCAGGCACCCAATGTTTTAGGTGTCAAGGCTTCGGCCACGCATCACGTAACTGTAACCGACAAGCTCGTTGCGTCAAGTGTGCACTTGCTCATCCCACCTGGGAATGCCTAAAAAAAAGCAGAGATGAACCAGCTCGGTGCTGCAATTGCCAGCAAGATCACCCTGCTAATTATGCTCAATGCAGCGAACGCTTGAAATACCTACAGCGAATAGAATCTAAACGCGAAATCATGCGGAAAGCAATAGCCATGAATAGACAGGCTAAACAAGAAACAACAACTGCACCAAATAGACTGACCTGGGCTCAAGTTACTAATACTGGCAAAAGGGACACGCAGCTTTCAAGACCTCACCATGATCCTTCTGAACTTAATGAAATAGTTTTGCCTAATACCATAGCTAGCGGGCTACAGCAGGGTGTAGAAATTCCCTCAGTCACGAAAAACATCAGGGAAGGTGAGCACAAGGCGAGGCTTGACACAAGGGCGCCTTTCTACGACTTAGAAACTGCCGAAATGCTGGAAATCCTAACTACAATTTCTTCCATTAAGCAAGAATTTGCTAAATGTAAAACATTCATGGACAAAGTCATCTTAGTACTCACCCATCTCGGACATTATGTTTAGTTGTTATGGCCTCAGCATACTTTATTGGAACGCCGATGGTGTTCGCAGTAAGCAACATGAACTCTCAGAACTTGCGGTGAGTAAACTAAACGTGGATGTTATTGCTCTTTGTGAAACCAGATTAACAACTCGCCTCAATTTCAACATTCCAGGCTTTGCTTGCTACCGAATGGACAAGCGTAGTAATGGTGTCGGCCAAGGTGTAGCCTTACTTGTTCGATCCGATCTGGTTCACAGTGTAATTCTGACTCCACCTACTCAACACCTCGAAGCTATAGGGATCTCTCTAAACTTTAATAATAGTGATGTTCTGATATATTCTGTTTATCAATCGCCGAACCTTCCACTCATTGTAAGTGATTTTGAATCAATTCTGTCATCTGGCAGGAAAGTGTTAGTTATGGGTGATTTAAATGCCAAGCACCCTTTGTGGTCACCTGGGCCTAACAACCTGCACGGTAAAAAGCTCTTTGAGCATATGCTGAACAATGAGTATGTGATTCACGGCCCTCAAAACCCTGCCCTTGTGCACTATTGTGCAGAATATAGCCCATCCACCCCCGACCTTCTTCTCACTAAAAATTTCAACTTACTTGATGAAATAGTAACGGTGCCTGCACTGTCTTCTAATCATTTTCCTGTTTTAGTAAAATTTGGCGGTAATCTTTATCGCAAACCTTTACAGAAGTTTAATTACGCCAAAGCAGACTGGCCTAAATATCGTTCTTTCCTCAATAATAATACTTTCCTAAGCTCTCAAGTTTTCACTACTATTGACGCAATAGATACAGCTGTCACAGCTTTACAAAACAACATTTTACAGGGGAGAGATTCATGTACTCCTATTTCAACCCTAAAGCCATGGAACTCTACTTCGCTCCCAAGACGCATTAAGCGACTTATACAAGCTAAAAACTGCTTACGAAGGTACGCTGCATCTGAGACGAATACCTTAGTACGTAAAATTTTAAAAATCCATATTAACCACTTACAACATCAAATTGATACTTCTATAAAATCTTTTAATGATGAAAAATGGAATCTAAAACTTAAGAAAGTAGATAATCCTGGAACTGACATCTGGCGGTTGGCGAAAGGGTTGCGCAATACCTCTGCAGCTCCCATTCCGGCACTCAAGTCGAATAGTGGCTCCTTGACTAGTTCCGCACAAGAACAATGTAATGTTATTGCCCACGCTTTTCTTGAAAACATGTTACTTACCCATAGCTGGCATAGCGATGAGCAAGCTGCAGTTGCAAACTCCTCACCTGCACTGGAAGAACAAAATACTGACGCACTCACTGACAAACATACCA
The DNA here is from genome assembly GCA_905220475.3 of Ennomos fuscantarius. Taxonomy (NCBI): domain Eukaryota; kingdom Metazoa; phylum Arthropoda; class Insecta; order Lepidoptera; family Geometridae; genus Ennomos; species Ennomos fuscantarius. Next base: position 9,206,707 of record HG992039.1, read on the forward strand.
TGGTTGTTCACCCCTCTGAAGTCAGGAGGTGTATCATGAGCTTAAAATCTCGAAAGGCCCCTGGGCCTGACGAGATATCTAACATTCTAATTAAAAACCTACCTCAAAAGTGCATCGTACTTATCACCAAAATTTTCAATGCTTGTCTTATCCTAAATTACTTCCCGTTGTCATGGAAATTGGCAAAAGTCATTGCAATTCACAAGCCTGGCAGGGACCCTTCTGATCCAACAAGCTACCGTCCGATCAGTCTTTTACCTTGTCTCGGAAAACTGTTTGAGAAAATTATTTTTAAACGGTTATTACAGGCATCTCATAATCTCATAATTGACGAACAATTTGGTTTTCGCCAAGAGCATTCAACCGTTCAACAATTAGCTAGAGTAGCTGAAGCTGTCACACACAACCTTAATCTCAAATCGTCGACTGGTATGTTCCTATTAGACCTAGAAAAAGCATTCGACACAGTTTGGCATAACGGTCTTATTCATAAACTCATTTTACTCAATATTCCTTTGCCCCTTATCAAAATTATCAAATCTTACTTATCTGACCGTAGTTTCATGGTACACATTAAGGACAGTTCATCGTCTCCAAAACCAATACCAGCTGGGGTTCCCCAGGGCTCTATCCTGGGACCATATTTGTTCCTTATGTTTATAAATGACATACCAGTCCAGACACGTACCCAACTCGCTTGTTTCGCAGATGACACAGCGTCATTCACATCGTCCCCTGATATGGACTTAATTATTGATCGCCTTCAACTTTCCATTGAGCAACTTCTACGCTATTTTCATAGATGGAAATTAAAAATAAATGCCTCCAAATCAGTAGCTATAATGTTCACTCGTAAACGCAAATTGCCCTCCCGCACTTTAAATATTGGCGGCTATGATATACCGTGGAGCCGGTCAGTTAAATATTTAGGAATTATCCTAGATAATAAACTAAACTGGACCGAAAACACGTCAAAGATTCGACTTAAAGGCATAAAAGCCTTAAATGCATTAAGCCCAATCCTAAATAGACGGTCATGTCTTAGCAGTCGTACAAAACTACGCATCTATGCTACCTTGGTTCGCCCCTGCATTACATATGCTTGTCCTGTATGGAGCAGTACTTGCCAAACCAACTTTAACAAATTACAAGTTGTACAAAACAAAGCCCTCAAATATGCGTATAATACGCCCTTTCGAACCAACCTCCAAAAATTACATTTGAATATAGGTTTTCCTAATTTAAAATCATTCATTTACAAAGTTTCTAAAAAGTTCTACCTACTTAATAACCCCAACAGCAAAAACAAACTAGTCAAACAAATTTGTAAAACACGTAAGAAAAATCTTCCGTATATCGATAATTACAATCGATACAAGTTACCGCACCATCTATTCCTCGACAGTGACGTCGATGTGTAGACATAGCCCCGCCCACAGCGCGCGTGCCCCGCTCGCCGCTGTCGCGCGCGCCATACCCGCCCGTATTATCTAGTGATATGAAGAGCGGACATGGCGCGCCCGATATGCAGCGGTTCGCGGTCGCTTGCGCGGGGTCGAGTAACCGGTTTCGTTTTCCGTTCTGTTGCTTACCGCGAACTACCATGTTGTATTTTAATTTTGTTATTATCTACCTCATAATGAGGTGTGTTTTTTAAGTAAGACATTCATGTTTTTTATATGTAGTGCTCTTCTACGGCATACATAGGATTTACCTGTTGATTTGTAGCTATTACACAGTGAAGTTACATAGTTAGTTAACATTATTAAGTATTCTGTAAAATAATTATGCTAAAAGTTTTATATAAGCGCACAAGCTTGCAAAACAATTTTATTTAGCTCATTCGTTTGTATGTCTAGGACTAATTTACACTAGATTGTACAAAAAATAATATTGTCAAGTTGAATAAAGATATTTTGAAATTGAAATTGAATTGACTTAACGAATAAAATGCCACCAATTTTATGCACTAACACTGAAAATAACACAAGTTTTGGAAAATAATACAATGCGGTGACACGATCTTTTTCGCTTTCCCGCCAAAACTCTTTTAATATTATTATATATTTTTTTTACGTTTTGGCTCCACACTTTTGTGTATTTAGCCAGTGTCAAATAATTGATAATTTATCAAGTTATCGATATTTCACGCAAATATGTGTCAAGTCACAGTCGAAGTCATCAAGTCAAGTCATAGTCAAGTCAGTCTAGTCAAAGTCATACTCCAAGTAAAGTGGTGGCACTTTACTTGAAGCTTCTATGAAGTTTTGGAAACAACACGAAAAGAAACGTTTCACCATCATTATACCATTTTCCCACACTCACGCATATAATCCAGAGCTTAACGAATAAAATGCCACCAATTTTATGTACTAACACTGAAATTAACACAAGTTTTGGAAAATAATACAATGCGGTGACGCAATCTTTTTCGCTTTCCCGCCAATAACCCGACTTGAATACTTGAGCATCAATCGACGACTGAGCCACAGACCAAGTAGAGGATACTATGGACTGAGCATAGTTCGTACTGTAATATGGACCATAATAGTGACTCGCTCTATGGTATTTATATACTTCTTGGCCATTTCACACAGCGCCATCTATCCACAAACTAAGCAAAGCTTGTACCAGAGCGGAACCAGATAACTGATACAATACTGAATACTGATATACTATTTGTTTGTAAATACATACACAGAATACAATATAACACCCAGACACGGAACAAACATCGATGTTCATCACACAAATGTTTGTCCTGGGTGAGAACCGAACCCACAACCCACAGTTCAGAAGGCAGGGTTAAACCAACTAAGTTATCGGGCCAGTATTTCTTCAGTTTTTTTTTTGGTTTGACACTTTTATGTAGCCAGTGTCAAGTCACAGCCCAAGTCATCAAGTCAAGTCATAGTCTAGTCAAGTCATACTCCTAGTTAAGTGGTGGCAACTTTACCAGAAGCTTCTATGGAGTTTTGGAAACAACAAGAGAAGGAACGTTTCACCATCATTATATCACTTTCCCACACTCATGCCTGTAATCCAGCACTTAACGAAAAAAATGCTACCAATTTGACTGAAACTAACACACTGAAAATAACACGTTTTGGAAAATAATACAATGCGGTGACGCGATCTTTTTCGTTTTCAAGCCAAAACTTATTTCTTGCGTCAAAAATTAATTGAGAATGTAACCTTTTTGCCCGATCCGCAAAAAGTATGGATACTATACCTACTTTTGATTGCGTTGCATTACTTTCTTTGGTATCACGGTATTTGATATAGTGCGCAAAAAAAAAGTTTAGAATGTGCTTGATCGTACCCGTCAACTCGGCGATTAAATGCGTTTGGCTCTTTGGTTGCCATTCAACCAAAAACATACGTCGTTTTATATTTGTTTCTTCATAGATCCATACTTCACAAACTAGATAGAGATATTGTAAAGATAAAACGGGTCTATTCGCGCACAAATTATATGGAGATATTTCTCCAATAGATCTATGCCATTGAGCTTTAATTTTATGGGTCGGTGATCTATCGACTAAGCATTTCCATCAAAAACATATTCAGGGTCAATTACAGAACGTAGAGCGACGCTCAGTCGTGAATATCCACTTATCTAAAGTTTAGCTTATAGACTACATAACTGATTTTGATGATTCATAAATTTAATTATTATTCATACCAATTATTTATGTAATATGAAGCTCATATAGACCAAAACTATAAAGACGATGTAGAAAAATTGTGTAAAAACCAAATAGTTGCTTCAATAAACTTTATCATATAATTCAATGAATACAATGGTGTTGTGGTGGTGTGTCGCATTCTCAATAAATAAACGAAACTAAAGTATATTTCCGTCTTTTTCGTTTCTTCTTTATCAGAAGAGTAGAGTATAAGTTTAGCCATAATAATAAATCTTATACAAATCTACACTAATAGCGAATACATAAAACCTCAATATTATTAAAATTATGTTGTTTACAGATTGTTTACAGCTTATTAAACATGATAAAAATGATATAATATTCAATCAGTGACACTTATAGCTACCGGCGGTATGAACCGCCATACATGACTCGTTTCTCCCGCGCAAGGTTGTATGATCGACGGATGGTCGGCCTCCTTGCTAACAACCTCATCCATCGGCTCCGTAGTAGAACATTGTATGTCAATCTTGTATTCGCCGGGCGTTAGAAACACGACTGTGCATTCGTGGTACGCTTTTGCAGACTCTGCTAGAGATGTTAGTACGATCCTGGGGAAATTTAATGTTAATATAGTTATGTCTGTCGATAGATTAATTTTAATAATAAATAATAATAATTACACTAATATTAATGCGAATGTTATGTGTTAGTGTGTGTGTTTGTTCTCTTCACGGCGCAACAGCGGAACGGATTTCAATTAAATTTGGAATGGAAAAAATTAAATACCTTATACACTGGATTAACACATAGGATATTTTTTTCCGTGGATAAAATCACGGGGCGCAGCTAGAAATAACCATTTGTTGATTTGATTTCACACAGCACCATATAGCCCCAAACTAGCAAAATAATATGTAATAAATAATATTTACTAAAGATTATTTGTGTTCATTTCACACTAAGCAAAGCTTGTACTAATATGAGCGCCGGACTTGTAACTAAATTACTTTTTGTTTGTATACATACATAGAATGTAATCGAAGATCAGGGGGGTCACGAAACTTTGATTGCAATGCAACAGGAGAAATTTCCATTCTAACTATACACATAAGCTGCGTATTGAAACTGACAAATCTATACAAATATCAGTTTCTATCGGTTGCAATCGAGATACGTGATCGCCCAGCAGGAGTGGTGGGATCTAGATTAAAACTTTTCCTTTACATTAAATTGAAGGGTGAGAACAAAAAGGGTTTAACTGATTTTTTTCGCAAAATGACTTATTAGTATCGTAGGATTCAGCGTGAAATTATCTACAATAATATATTCTCAAAATACCGCAATGAGGCTTAAATCTCGAGATTTTGAGTCTAAAACAGTTTATCTGTCACAGGAATACCGTTCGCTCAGCAAAAAATATTATTATATCTATTTTATTATATAATATTTTTACAGTAATTGTATGAAATAGTATTAAAATATTTTCAAGCAACCGAAACTTACATAAACCTTTTCTATTACCTTATAAGCACTCTACATTAAAATGACGCCGTTGAAGTTCAAAGGCAATTTACTCGAAACTATCAATTTGACAGTTAAACCCTTTTTATTCTGAACCCTTCAATTAGTCTCTTAATTGTAATGTTGGTTTTTACGTCCACGGTGATATATTCCCTACTTAGACGAATTTTATAAACTTCACTCACTTGTTATTTCCGGCGGTAGCGACTCTGTTATCCAGCTTGTAGCTCAACACGCCGTTGTTATAGTCCTGATAAAACTGCACGGATAGACACAGCTTGTGCAGCGGTCGGCTCAGATGATTCGCGACCGCGACGCCTAAAGATAAACATTCACCCGCCACACAACTGTATTCCTCTTGAGGTTTGATGTGCTGCTTGTTCACGCTTACTTCTGTGAAATGAAAATATCCAATAAAAATGCAACCGTAAAGCAATCAGTGTTGAGTCTTTTACCCCTAGTAAGTTTAGAATTTACATTACTGTATTCGCTATCGAGTACCGAGTTCTTACGTATAGTTTCCGATAGGGGCGGCGCTGTGTTGAATTTCATATAATTAATTTACTATACTTGATAGCGAGTACAGCGAAAAGCTTGTATAAAACACTGGAGAATGCATTGCAAACCACGGTTTGAAGCAAGGAAATGTGGAAATTTAGAGTTAAGAAAATAAATTGGTACACATGTTGTTTTTTTTCTACAAGAAACTTAAAAATATATTATTGCTCTAATTTAATGTAAAGGCTTGATGTATAACATCTTATAATAAACGTATTTTTCTTTTTTCGAAGCGGTGGTTCCTACCTAGACCACGGATCGGCAACCTTTTAAGTCGGAAGAGTCAATAATTACAATTTACAAAATTTCAAATTTTTAAAGAATCACAATTTTTTTCTTACCAACCAATAAATAGTATATTGCATAAATGTTTTTTTTTTTAATATAAAATAAATTATATCTGCGTAAAGAACTAAAGAGTCGCATGTGGCTCACGAGCCGCAGGTTGCCGACTCCTGATATAGACGTAATCTGCAGTAAAGTCATAGACGGAGTTTTGGCGGGAAAATGAAAAAGATTGCCATCACCGCATTGAATTATTTTCCAAAACTTGTGTTATTTTCAGTGTACATAAAATTAATATGACGATTATATAAATGTTTCTTATCGTGTTATTTGTTTTTTAAAAGTGTTAAAAGTTTCTTATCGTTGTTATTCGACAGCCTCTGTGGTGTGGTGAATTGAGCAGATCGGCTCATAACCCGGAGGCGACGGGTTCGCTTCCGGGGCAGGCCAAGTAATTGTGCACAGAAAAAAAAAAGCGCAAAAAAGCAAAGCTTGTTCTGGATCTGGATGTTGTGGGACCACGGTCGTAGTTCCTGGGTCTCTAGACACAGGGAACCCTACTTAGGTCCAGAATCTATGTATGTGATCGTTTATTATTTATTTATTTCCAAAACTCCATAGAAGCTTCTTATTCCTAGACATAGATACGAAATACGTACCCCAGTTAAGCGGCGACATTCTCACGATATCGCACATGGCGTGCGAGAGCGTGATCCCGCGCACGGAGGCGCGCCCCGCGGCCCCGGACGCCAGCAGCTGCCAGCGCAGCGCCGTGCTCGCGGTTATGTGCGCCGAGCACGCCGCCTCGAGGCTGTGGCTCGATGTGTTCGTGGAACAAGACTTTGTCTCTGACGCGTCTGCGAGAGTTTTGACAAGATTAAAAAAAAGGTACGGAAAAAAACTATTTTTTTGAAGTGAAAACTTCTTTATACGCGTTGAGCACTTTTTGGGTGAACAAAAAGCGTGAAACACGGGTCGTAGTCACCGAACGCTTTTCATGAGCTATGTATTTACTGTGTATAAATCTGTATGTAATACTGTGTATAATGTCAAGACTTTGTCTCTGAAGCGTCTGCGAGCGTTTTGACAAGATTAAAGAAAAGGTACGGAAAAAAAACTATTTTTTTGAAGTGAAAACTTCTTTATACGCGTTGAGCACTTTTTGGGTGAACAAAAAGCGTGAAACACGGGTCGTAGTCACCGAACGCTTTTCATGAGCTATGTATTTACTGTGTATAAATCTGTATGTAATACTGTGTATAATGTCAAGACTTTGTCTCTGAAGCGTCTGCGAGCGTTTTGACAAGATTAAAGAAAAGGTACGGAAAAAAAACTATTTTTTTGAAGTGAAAACTTCTTTATACGCGTTGAGCACTTTTTGGGTGAACAAAAAGCGTGAAACACGGGTCGTAGTCACCGAACGCTTTTCATGAGCTATGTATTTACTGTGTATAAATCTGTATGTAATACTGTGTATAATGTCAAGACTTTGTCTCTGAAGCGTCTGCGAGCGTTTTGACAAGATTAAAGAAAAGGTACGGAAAAAAAACTATTTTTTTGAAGTGAAAACTTCTTTATACGCGTTGAGCACTTTTTGGGTGAACAAAAAGCGTGAAACTCGGGGCGTCGTCACCGAACGCTTCCCATGACTTAAATGTGACAAGTTCCTTAGTCTACAAACAAACGTAAAGACTGCCCCGTACATTTTTCTGAACGGGCTAATGCTGTTGGTCTCTACCGACCATTACGGCGTCACCAGGCGGGATGGTAGGCGCTTAGGGTTCCCAGCTATCAAAAGCAGGGGCAACTAGTTCAAGAGCACCCCTGTATTGCGAGCTTCGGCTTGGGCCGTTGCCGGGATAAGAGGATCGAGAAGAAGTTATTTGGTTTACTGTTTCTCTACAGTTACACAAGCAGGACTAGCATGACATATAAAAAGTGTTTGGTCTGACCAGTCAGAACGCAAGTTTATGACGTGATCCGCGTAACCGTTCATTGGTCAAACGCTTTCTCGAGAGAAGAAATTTATATTTTATATATATATTCTTTGATATTTGTGCGTTTGACCACTATCCCACCTGATGGTAAGTGACGATGTGGGCTAGGATGTAACACGCTTGCCTAGAAGATACCTGTTCACTATCGATTTCAAGACTCCAAGTTTATAATAGGTCTTTACCTATGAAATTGCCGTATTGCAGTACAGACTTTTTCAAACAAAAAAAAGTTTTGATTGGCTATGAATTCTAAATTCAAATTAATTTTGTTTTAAAAATATGACATTCTATTTACAATATAAGTCTTTTGTTTATTGATTAGCGTTGTATTTTCATTACATTTCAACTTTTTTCGTCATTATGGATACTTTGAAATTTCGTGTAATTATGGAATATCAGTTCCGTCGTGGCACCAACGCGGCACAAACGACACGTAACATCAACGACGTTTACGGAGAGAACTGTACAAACGAACGTACAACCCGTTATTGGTTTGCTCGGTTCCGTTCTGGGAATTTTGACTTGAAAAATGAACCTCGTGGTCGTCCGGAACCTTTGGTCAACAATGATGAATTAAAGGCGATTGTGGAAGTTGATGAATCTCAATCTACAGCTGAGCTGGCAGCAGCTTTTGATGTTAGCATCAAAACAATATTGGTCCATTTGCGACAGATTGGCAAGATAAAAAAGCTTGATAGATGGGTGCCCCACGAACTCAACGATCGCCAGCGCAACGTACGCGTCGAGACTTGCCTTGCGCTGCTTAACAGGCACAGAAATGAAGGAATTTTGAACCGAATTGTTACGTGCGACGAAAAATGGATTCTTTTTGACAATCGAAAGCGCTCAGCAAGTTGGTTAGATCCTGGTTCGGTACCAAAGCAATGTGCAAAACGAAAAATGACCCATAGAAAGGTGATGGTCACAGTTTGGTGGTCTAGTGCTGGTGTGATTCATCATAGCTTTTTACAAAACGGCGAGAGCATTACTGCAGATGTGTACATTGAAAAACTGACCACAATGATGGCAAAACTCGTACGTCTGCAACCAGCTTTGGTCAATCGGTCGTCTCCACTGCTACTTCACGACAACGCGCGACCCCATACTGCACAACAGACCGTCTCTAAGCTGCATGAGTTGGGTTTGGAAGCTCTCCCTCATCCGCCATACTCACCAGATCTTGCGCCTACCGACTATTACTTTTTCCAAAATTTGGACAACTTTTTAGCGGGAAAAAAATTCAATTCCCGAGAGGCAGTACAAAACGCCTTTGAAGAGTTTGTTGTCTCCCGTCCTGCTGATTTTTTCAAGAAGGGCATCCATAAACTGCCACAGCGTTGGCAAAGATGCATTGATTGCAGGGGTGATTACTTTGAATAAAAGAAATAAATAAGTTCGAAAAAAAAAATACTTTAACTTTTTTCAAACAAAACGGCAATTTCATAGGTAAAGACCTAATATATTTATATCGATTTTTGTAGGTCACGCTAGTCGACCGAAGTACTCTACGGACTACCGCAGAGCACTTCTTTTTTTTCGAAATCAATAGGATTGCTATATTCATTAAGGCCGCGTCATAGCACGTTTTTTGATGAGATCTCTATAGCGCTCTGTTTTAAGTTGAAAATCGCAGATCATAATTTGATGTCAAACTGGGAGAGCGCATGAAAAAGTGTTAATTTTGCAGGTTTTTGTGGATTACGTGAAATATGGATATCAAATAAATATTTTATCTGATCGTTTTTCTAGAACACGAGTCTGACTATTTAAAATGTAAAAAAATTTCACATAAAAAATAAAGCACACAGAATTATACATCTAAGAATATTTATGTATACGATAGAAGTTAGCAACAAAAATAATGCTGAACCCCGAATTCTATACTAGGACGACCTGTTGTGAGATTCAGTTTCTTTCTAAATGTAGGGTAATTTATTATTGTTTCTTAGAGAACACAAATAATATTACACATCCCTTACTCCTTTCCGCATGCACGCCCGCATATAGCCGTCCTGCTCGGATGGCCAATTATTGCCGAGCTACTCCGAAGAGCGCTCGGCTCACCCCGCCAAATCACCAGTCGTTGTGCAAAAATGGACGCCGCGATCTACAACGTGCGCGTGTGGCCTAATTAATTCAAATTTGGTGAACTATCTTTATATTTGTAATACTTTTCCGCTACTTATTGAACTATGAACGTGTGAACTCAAATTATTGTGATTACTGTGAAAATACGTAAGACGTTTCGTGTGTGAGCATCTACTCGCAACGAGGTGCCAGGTCTTGTCTTTCAGACCTAGGCACGGAGACAAGGAGTCCCAAGGACAGCTGATTCTGGAATCACCAGGTACGTGCATGCTTCCATTCCTTAGAACTGCTGTTTTGTACTCCTGTGATATATCCTCTAGCAGCAGTCTGGTCTCCTTATAATTAGAAGGTCGTTACAAGTGCTATTAGATTTTGTGTAGGAATATCTACTGTCTAGGCATATGTACAATCTTTTAATTCGCACAAATACAGTCCACTTAAACCCATAAAAATCAACCCTGTTTTGCTACCGTTGGGAAACCTCCCCGTAAGATTTTACACCCCCTTTTGGTGAAGAGAAAGAGAACTGAACCATCTCATAATATTTCCCACCAAGTATGAAACTAGGCACTATTCCATACAACAAAAATATTTGTATTATACAATTGAATGAAATAAAAATTAAGTAAGCAGAGCAAATGAGTATCGAATGCAAAACTTGCATCAACGGGCTATATTTTGAGTGCATTTATGTATGCAATAAAAATATAGCAGTCATATAGCTTAGAACTTACCATCATCAGCAGCCTTTGGAGGTGGACTATTAAATGGACATCGGTCTAAGGGAACCGGCACTCGACAAGACTCCTTGCTCTCAATAAGTATATGCTTGCCGGCCGTGTACTGGAAGTCCATTTCTTCGGACGTCAGATTCGTTACGTCTAAAACCAGGTACAATTGGGATGGTCTGGAAATGAAGATATTTTTTTTAAAATGTTTTTGAATGATGTGACGAGCAAGCGTTCACCTGATATTAAGCGACACGGCGGCCCATAACAGAACAGTTTCACTCGGAACTCTAAAAAATAAAGTTTCGCGCAACACTGTACTGCACACATCATCCTGAGGCATGTATGCACAGTATGGTAATAAGATTACTTGAATATGTATGTATTTACACAACAAAAAGTATCCAAGTATTGTATCAGTTATCTGGTTCCCATAGATGGCGCTGTATGAAATAATATAATAATAAGAATATAGTTTGACTTACATTTCAGCTGGTAAAACGTCCCAATGAGTGATAGAGACGCTCGGCAACAGTTCAAGGTTGAGTTGCAACGCGGACTGGCGACAATGGTCCTCCTTGCCAACGCCGCCCGAATATCTTATCATTAGCTGGGAAAAAAGTTACATTTTGCAATTGTAAGCTCACTTCTTAAGATTGGGCTCTTAAATAAGGAGCTCAGTTTTTGTCGATGGACTAATCGCCATAGATTTCTATCTGCAGCCAATACCTTGACTTCCACACTGGGTTCCGGCTAGGGTTGCCAACCGTGCTATAATATATAATATTGTACTATATTTATATTGTATACTGTTGAAGAAATATATGGTACGCAAAAAATACTTATATATTTTCTACACCGAATGAAATCTGACAAACAAATATTTATTATTAAAAATTAATTAACGCGCATTTATATTAAACGAGCTTCAGCCCGCAGCTTCGCCCGCGGCGTGCCCTATAAGAAAATAATTCAACCACACATTTCACCCTCTTAAGGGTGGAAATCATCTACCTGCATGCCAAATTTCAGCTCGATCATTCCAGTGGTTTGGGCTGTGCGTTGATAAATCACTGTCAGTCAGTCAGTCAGTCACCTTTGAGTTATATATATATTTAGATTTCGAGTGAGTTTGTGTAACCGAATTTCAGATTCCGAACGCATCTACAATCTTTTGTCTATATCATACTATAATTTTTAGAAGTGTACTATATTTTTAATAGCTTATTTTGAAAAATATTGTATTTCGCTGATAAAATGTTGGCCACCCTAGCTCCGGCGTTTAACTTTGGAATGATTTTGGTTTGAATAACCTTTTTGGTAGGCGATATGGGAAACTGTAATGCCCACCCAAATGTATTGTAAAAATAAATGAAGAGTAAAATAATAAAGCTCTACCTGAGCTTCTACGTGGCGACCTCTAGACGGCGGCATGACGGAAATTGGCGCGGACCAACTGGTTGTATGGGAGTTTGTTGACCTAAAACACCAAATTATAATCAGATGAGGTCTTAAAGTAATCATAGTGTTTTCACGCTTGTAATCATCGAATATCGTTATTGGAAGTATTTCTTTTCTTCCAGGCAACGGCGGTCGACAAAGAATCACAACTTATATAAGGAAACACAGTTGATATTGAATGAGTTTTTAAGATTCAAAAACGATGTATTCGTGTAATGAACAAGGCCTGGTTTTTGGGTAGCTGTAAGATATTATTTAAAAAATGTTAAGCAATCCGGCACAATGCAGAACAGAAAACTACGATCCGAATTTAATAAAACTATGTATGACTGGTTGTTGCAACTAGCATTTTATAATGTTAAGGAATTACAAATGTACTGTAACAAAAATATTATTTATGTAGGTTGAACACTAACAGCCTTATTAATAAACACGAACTAGCTTTAGACTAGTTACACCATCTTTTGTCTCTTTCGATCCAGCTAAATATTCCAGTAGCAAAAAAAGGACAAAAGCTGAAGTAACTAATCCGAGACTAATACCCGTTTATTAATAAGGCTGAAAATGTCTAATTGTGTTAATGTAAGATCTTGTGTAAACTGTGTTAGCAAATACATATTTTTGTAAATTTGATTTACAAATGCCTAAAAAGAATTGCGCAGCTCTGATTGGTCGCGGCGCACTAGTGTGATTGGCTAACTTATTCTTTATTTTTAGCTGAAAAAATTTAAAATTTGATATTATTTTTTAGCCTTGCGCATTTTAGTTCGCGACAGGGAGCGCTCCTTTTAGTTCGCAGGTCGTTGGTGACCTAGGTCGTTCTTCTAGTTCACTAGTTCACGGCTGGACCGAGAGCGGGGAAGACGATTGCTCTCAGCGATCTCTTGCCTGGTGTCGCAAGAGCGACCTATTTAGTTCGCAGAAGCCAAAGAGCTGAAGGAAGAGCTGTACTTATATCTACTACTATGCTCTCTTTTGTTTATAAATTGTTATAGCTTCTGTAATAACTACTAACTAGGTACATTTCCATATTTATTTATTAATTTAGTGCCATTGCATAGTAGGTAATAATAGAAAGATATTAAACTAGGTAAGTACTAAAAGTATGAAATAAGTAGTTTCGATGGACATAAGTGAGTATTTATTAAAACTATGTAGGAAGGTATTCTTAATGTTCATTTAAGTGAAAAAAAATGTCTATGATAATAGGTCTTTACCTATGAAATTGCCGTATTGCAGTACAGACTTTTTCAAACATAAAAAAGTTTTGATTGGCTATGAATTCTAAATTCAAATTAATTTTGTTTTAAAAATATGACATTCTATTTACAATATAAGTCTTTTGTTTATTGATTAGCGTTGTATTTTCATTACTTTTCAACATTTTTCTTCATAATGGATACCTTGAAATTTCGTGTAATTATGGAATATGAGTTCCGTCGTGGCACCAACGCGGCACAAACGACACGTAACATCAACGACGTTTACGGAGAGAACTGTACAAACGAACGTACAACCCGTTATTGGTTTGCTCGGTTCCGTTCTGGGAATTTTGACTTGAAAAATTAACCTCGTGGTCGTCCGGAAACTTTGGTCAACAATGATGAATTAAAGGCGATTGTGGAAGCTGATGAATCTCAATCTACAGCTGAGCTGGCAGCAGCTTTTGATGTTAGCATCAAAACAATATTGGTCCATTTGCGACAGATTGGCAAGATAAAAAAGCTTGATAGATGGGTGCCCCACGAACTTAACGATCGCCAGCGCAACTTACGCGTCGAGACTTGCCTTGCGCTGCTTAACAGGCACAGAAATGAAGGAATTTTGAACCGAATTGTTACGTGCGACGAAGAATGGATTCTTTTTGACAATCGAAAGCGCTCAGCAAGTTGGTTAAACCCTGGTTCGGTACCAAAGCAATGTGCAAAACGAAAAATGACCCCTAGAAAGGTGATGGTCACAGTTTGGTGGTCTAGTGCTGGTGTCATTCATCATAGCTTTTTACAAAACTCTCGTCGCATTACTGCAGATGTGTACATTGAAGAACTGACCACAATGATGGCGAAACTCGCACGTCTGCAACCAGCTTTGGTCAATCGGTCGTCTCCACTGCTACTTCATGACAACGCGCGACCCCATACTGCACAACAGACCGTCTCTAAGCTGCATGAGTTGGGTTTGGAAGCTCTCCCTCATCCGCCATACTCACCAGATCTTGCGCCAACCGACTATTACTTTTTCCAAAATTTGGACAACTTTTTAGCGGGAAAAAAATTCAATTCCCGAGAGGCAGTACAAAACGCCTTTGAAGAGTTTGTTGTCTCCCGTCCTGCTGATTTTTTCAAGAAGGGCATCCATAAACTGCCACAGCGTTGGCAAAGATGCATTGATTGCAGGGGTGATTACTTTGAATAAAAGAAATAAATAAGTTCGAAAAAAAAATACTTTAACTTTTTTCAAACAAAACGGCAATTTCATAGGTAAAGACCTAATATTAAGCAGCCTTTATGTAATCGATATTTGAAATATTCTAATTAAGAATTATATTAGGTCTTTACCTATGAAATTGCCGTTTTGTTTGAAAAAAGTTAAAGTATTTTTTTTCGAACTTATTTATTTATTTTATTCAAAGTAATCACCCCTGCAATCAATGCATCTTTGCCAACGCTGTGGCAGTTTATGGATGCCCTTCTTGAAAAAATCAGCAGGACGGGAGACAACAAACTCTTCAAAGGCGTTTTGTACTGCCTCTCGGGAATTGAATTTTTTTCCCGCTAAAAAGTTGTCCAAATTTTGGAAAAAGTAATAGTCGGTAGGCGCAAGATCTGGTGAGTATGGCGGATGAGGGAGAGCTTCCAAACCCAACTCATGCAGCTTAGAGACGGTCTGTTGTGCAGTATGGGGTCGCGCGTTGTCGTGAAGTAGCAGTGGAGACGACCGATTGACCAAAGCTGCTTGCAGACGTGCGAGTTTCGCCATCATTGTGGTCAGTTCTTCAATGTACACATCTGCAGTAATGCTCTCGCCGTTTTGTAAAAAGCTATGATGAATCACACCAGCACTAGACCACCAAACTGTGACCATCACCTTTCTAGGGGTCATTTTTCGTTTTGTACATTGCTTTGGTACCGAACCAGGATCTAACCAACTTGCTGAGCGCTTTCGATTGTCAAAAAGAATCCATTTTTCGTCGCACGTAACAATTCGGTTCAAAATTCCTTCATTTCTGTGTCTGTTAAGCAGCGCAAGGCAAGTCTCGACGCGTACGTTGCGCTGGCGATCGTTAAGTTCGTGGGGCACCCATCTATCAAGCTTTTTTATCTTGTCAATCTGTCGCAAATGGACCAATATTGTTTTGATGCTAACATCAAAAGCTGCTGCCAGCTCAGCTGTAGATTGAGATTCATCAGCTTCCACAATCGCCTTTAATTCATCATTGTTGACCAAAGTTTCCGGACGACCACGAGGTTTATTTTTCAAGTCAAAATTCCCAGAACGGAACAGAGCAAACCAATAACGGGTTGTACGTTCGTTTGTACAGTTCTCTCCGTAAACGTCGTTGATGTTACGTGTCGTTTGTGCCGCGTTGGTGCCACGACGGAACTCATATTCCATAATTACGCGAAATTTCAAAGTATCCATTATGAGGAAAAATGTTGAAATGAAATGAAAATACAACGCTAATCAATAAACAAAAGACTTATATTGTAAATAGAATGTCATATTTTTAAAACAAAATTAATTTGAATTTAGAATACATAGCCAATCAAAACTTTTTTTTGTTTGAAAAAGTCTGTACTGCAATACGGCAATTTCATAGGTAAAGATCTATTATATATGATCATCGCTCTCTCTCCGCTCGCGACTCGCGCCTCTCTCGCCGCTCACCGCAAGTCGGTCGGTCAAAGAACGAACGAACTAAAATCAGACGCAACCGATACCTAGTTCATGTAGTTCGCACAAAGGAGCGCTCTTTTGAACTAGGTCGTTCGCGAACTACACAAGGCTATTATTTTTCGGTTGCGGGAATACACACTAAACTGGTGTTTTAATAAATTTTTTAAAGTCAAGTAAGTTACTTGATTAGAATGCTTATTAAATCCGATGCCGTTCCATGAATATCTTCCATGAACATGCTTGTAAGAACGCTGTAATATAGAAAAAAAAGTCAAAGTCCTCACCTAAAACTGCCAGAAGTCCTATTCGGCATCAATCCGCTACTGAGTGACGTGTGGGCATTAGAACTTTGCGTGGGCAGAGACGTTTGCGCGTTCGGTACGGGCGACCCAACTCTTGACGGGTAGTTACTGTTCAAGCTGTTAGGAAACAGATTTTCGCCTCCAACACCGCCCAAGTCTAAGAAATCTGCTTCTCCGTAAAGCTTGATGATAATCGTGGCCGTTTCGTTCGGTGGTATGGGAAGTTGCGCTTGGATTTCTTCGTTTGAGTATTGGAATACTTTGGATTGGAGTTGGCTGTCAATGTTTGACTGGAAAATAGATGGATAATATAAATTAGTTACTGATACTTTTGTAATAAAGTATGATACTACTAAGCATGATGTTCTAGTCCCTTAAAGATAAATAATAATAATAATTACAACGCCCAACGACCACATACATAGATCCTAGGCCCTAACTAAGATTTCCCGTGTCTAGGGACCCAGGAACTACGAGGACTATGGGCCCACAACACCTAAACTCAGAACAAGTATTTGCGCTCTTTTTTTGTACACAAATCCTGCCACGGAAATCGAACCCACCGCCTCCGGGTTATGAGCCAACCTGTTCAACCACCACACCACAGCGGCTGTCAAATTAAAAATGAACTGGCCAGTTTATAAAACTACACAAAAAATACTCACATGAATAGACAAATCCAAGTATTCGACCGGCACAAGACTAGTATTCGTAATCTTTATTGTACAGTCTGTACTCTCTCCATTGTACAGCGATATATTAGTAGTACTACCTATGTTTTCCATACTAGCCGTGGATATACTTCCCGTGGGCGCCACCGTAGTCTCTATAGATATCGTAGGAAGACTCGGTATCACTTCAATTGTGTAGGAAGCAGGGAATTTGTGAGGCATTGGCATATTCTTGAGTCTACAATTGGATTTTACTCCTAGAGTATGCGTGGAGTATCCCAGTATTTGCAATTCGCCGATTTCTTTTGGTGCACCGTGTAAGTTGACGGTAGTTGGTGTATCCGGTACGAGTATTATTGTCTCCGGTATAGATTCGAATACCACTCCTGAAGTTAGAAGGCGCATGTTGGATACTTTTAGCTCGAATGGCAGCGGGTTGGTTAGTTTTAGTTGCACTTCGCAAATGTCATCTTCTACCCAGAGGTACTCTGTGAATGGTTACAAAGGAATATTAAAAGTTTTATATTATGGAGGCAGCTAATGTTTGTTCAATTATAAATTACATTGGGAAACTATAATAAAGAATAGAGAAAATATGAGTATTTTTTATAGTTGGTGTTTATGGGTAAGTACTTTTTAGTTTTAACGAGTTTATGACAATAAAATAATAATAATAACAAATTTAATTCATAATTTATAATATATGACGGCGGCTACGTCCAGTTATAAACTCTATGCACAGCGATCGAGCACCGTAATTTACCCTGTGGTGGCATTAAAAGTATTACAGGGGCAGCACCGGCAACTGTCATGGCGGCCCTACCTGTCTGGCTATATAAAGGGATCGATTGGTGTGCTACGGATCATTCTTGTTCCAGACACGGCGCGGTGCGGACATGCTGAAGGCCTATAGTTGTATAGGTTGCAACCTATCTACCCACAACACGTTCCAGCACACATATACAATGTCTAATGTAATTGATTTTATTAAAACAACTTTCATTTTTTTTTTCAATTTGTATGACTCAAAGTAGTTACTTATAGTTATTCGTTTTTATACACTATGTACGATATTTTTTTATACTGTGTACTTAATGACTTGTAAACTTAGTTTACCAATAAATGAGTATTTGAGTACTTAAGTTACTTAAATCATAATTAATATATTGTTTTTTTAATCTGTCACCCAGGAATAGGCTATAAGGTCTGTATTACAGAACGATGCTCAGTCATCGATCGGTGTTCAAGCAAAGATTTCATTCATAAAGTGATCAAATAGTCAACCTGAGACCTTTCGACGCACGACGTAAGACTGAGCACCTTTCTGTAATACGGACCTTAAGACTACTATTAAAAATGAACAAATAGATGTTATTTTCATAAAGTAGTTTACAAACGAATGTTATAATTGAAAAAATAAGTAAATTCCTTAAATAGATCACAGAGTAGTACGCCTTTAGTTTCTGGAGAGGGCATCGCCTGTCCCTTTCTTGCAAAACAGTAGTATAGACAATAGAAATAAAAAAATATACATACAATACCTACTGTACTTTCAAAATGGACAAACTGTTGGAACACAATACTTTGAGTTAATAGCACCATACGATCATCTACTACACAGCTTAAAATTGAAGGGTTGAGAATAAAAAGGATTTAACTGACAAATTGACAGTTTCGAGAAAATTGACTTTAAACGTCAACGGCGTCATTTTAATGTAGAGTTCTTATAAGGTAATAGAAAAGGTTTATGTAAGTTTCAGTTGCTTGAAAATGTTTTAATTCTATTTAAATTTATTAAATATAGTACTAATGCATACAATTACTGTAAAAATATAATATAATAAAATAAATATACTAATGTTTTTATGCTAAGCAAACTGTATTCCTGTGACAGATAAACCATTTTTAGACTCAAAATCTCGAGATTTAAGCCTCATTTTGGTATTTTGAGAATGTATCATTGAAGATAATTTCACGCTGAATCCAACGATACCCATAAGTCATTTTGTCAAAAAAATCAGGTAAATCCTTTTTATTCTCACCCCTTCAATTGTATTCTATTCAGATGAGTTTCTGCGAGGTCACGCTTGATAGAATCAATTTTTTTTATATAACCCGTAGCCCATGCTTTCACTACGTTTAGTCATGGTTGATGGTTTTCTACTGTTCTGGATTATGGTCCCCACAGATTGTTATCTACCCCGATGATATTCAATCCCAACTCACCCATCTTCCCCTCTTCCTTCTTAGCATTCCGCTCCAAGCTGCCAAAGTGTATCGGCGTGAATATGAACGGTCCGCTCGGAGCGTCCGCCTTCCGCGTGTGGGGCGCGCGCGGCGGCGGCGGCGCGCGCGGCCTGCACGCGGCGCACCGCGGCACGTGCGTCAGGTTGGCGGGCGGGATCACCGCGCCCGACTCCAGCACCAGCGGGACGGGACCGCCTTCACATTGGGCTGATAGCGCCTGGGCACAGGTTGATCAATAACATATTATTAAACACGAGCGGAAGCTTGCGGCTTCGCCCGCGTGGCCTATGGGAAAATAATTCAACCACCCATTTCATCCCCTTAGGGGCAGAATTTCGAAAAACCCTTTCTTAGTGGATACCTACACTTTACAAAGAACACAACCTCTAAATTTCTCATTCTCAAGTCTCTAGGACCAGTGGTTTAAGCTGTGCGTTGATATGTAAGTCATTCAGTCGATCAGTCAGGACTTTGAATTTTATATGTATAGATAATTTTGAGACGAACTAGTTGGAAACTGTGTCTTCTTCTAGAGGCACATTGTCAATAGCATTCATAAAGTTTACAAAATGATACTACTGTATCATCTTCTGTATCAATTTTCACACCAAACAACAAAAATTACAAAAATAAAACAATTTATACATATAAAATCAAAAGTCCTGACTGACTTATATATCAACGCACAGCCTAAACCGCTGGTCCTAGAGACTTGAAATTTGCAGAGTATGTTCTTTGTAAAGTGTAGGTATCCACTAAGAAAGGGTTTTTCAAACTTCCACCCCTAAACTGGTGAAATGGGTGCTGTGGAAAAATTTCTTCTCTAGATTAATTGACCCGAAAATTTATACACAACTTGTTCTTTAATTTGCACTGTTTGGGATATTTTCAGTTTGTATAATATGTCGAGAGAGAGTGAGAGCGTTTATAATGTTTATTTCGACAGAAAAATATGCCATTCATTTCTTATAGGCCACGCGGGCGAAGCCGCTGGCAGAAGCTATTTATTTATAATAATAAAATGTTTACTATGCAAAGGGAAAGGCGAATGGTTTAATAAATTTACCTGCAGTTGTATAGCCAGATCCCGGTGTTCTTGACTAGTGAGGTGCGGCCACATCGTCTGCAGTAAGAAGGTCATGTGTCTGGTGGCGAGCGCAGGGTGGCCCATACGACGGGCCGCTACTACTATCTCTTGTAGTAGTTGAATTTGGAGGGCGGGCCAACCTGACATTATATAGTTTATCTAGATATTAGAAAGATGCTTTAAATTTTGAAGGGATGGTAATAATAATAATAATAACGCCCAACGATCACATACACAGATCTTGGACCTAACTAGGATTCCCTGTGTCTAGGGACCCAGGAACTACGAAGGATCCCACAACACCTAGAGTTAGAACAAGTATTATACTGGCACTTTTTTTCTGTGTACAATTACTGGTCCTGCCGCGGGAATCGAAACAGCATGAGCCGACTTGCTCAACCACCAGACCACAGAGGCTGCTAGGATAATATTGTTAACTGTTTTGAGTGAGTTTAGAAAGACCCAAATATGTTAAACTATCAAAAACTACAAATTTAAACTATATTTTAAAATCGGCTAAAATGTAACGTCAAATCTAATTCGACGGCTACAATAGGACAACCTATTCGTCAGGTTAGATTTGACACGACTGAAGTAAAACCGCTTTAGTTTAGCTCAATCTATCGGGCGATATAACTTTTTTTTTGCTTTGTTTAATGTTAATACCGCCATTATTTACAATTTTAAATTGTCATCTTACCGGACATACCAAAATAATAATACAAATTTTTAACTTCATTACGTTGACAATGGAGATCTACGTTAACCAACAACTTTTAGGTACCTACTTTAAAAATTGTATGATTTGTAAGTAAAAAAATACATTCAACAGAACTTACCGACTTGATGTTGAATAACGTAATTGGGGTCCAAACTGAGTCTGTGCCCCGGGAAGCTGTGCAGCATGAGATAATAGCATCTCTGCCAGTCCGGGTTAGGGTTGTTCGGGCACACCTGCCGTGTGGCCGCTAAACGCTGACAAAATGCAGCTTTCCGAAGGAAACCTGAAGGTACCAAATACAGGTTAGTAGGTGGTGGAAGTAATGTATTAAAAGAGCACGGACCCAGGAGTCAGGAGCCATGATAAAGCAGCATTTTAAAAAAACGGGTTAGTTTTTATACAATGTGACGACATATTTGAATTGGCTCCACATCACGACGTCAGTTTACTAATTGTACATCTACCGTCATCTTTGTATTGAGCTCTACGTCACTTTAAATAAGAGCGGTAGTCATCAGCTCTATACGTTCCCACTGTTATAACTCGCGCAAAACTTTATGAGCTATCGGAAGTTAGCGCGGATGGCTGCGCAGTACGCATATTATAGTTACTATATGGCCTTTTTTACAATGCACTCAACTGTACTATGCGCGCTTTAGTACTCGGGCCTAACTTCCGAGAGCTCATAAAGTTTTGCACGAGCTTTCTCTTACATGGAGTGTAGGCCATTTCCACCACGCTGGCAGTGCGGGTTCGTGGATGACACATGTTCTCGAAGTTTGCGATTCTTAAACATGGCGGTTTCGTCACGATGTTTACATCACCGTTCACCGTTGTAAGGAGTGCAAATCCCGGATATAACTTGAAAAGTCATTGGTGCAGGGCGAAACGGAATTCAGACCAGTATGCGTCAATTCGAAAGTCGCATGTGCTACTGAGCCCCTCTCGCTCTCAGGGAATGGAATAAGCATCACATTTTATTTTTTTAATCGAGCTCCACTTCACTTTTTCTTTAGATCAGGGAATAACCAAGATATGCGAATTTAATCATTAGGTACTTAGATGTAGAACTGCAAGGCGATCATGTAACTTGATCTCTTCCAGACAACCTTCTATCGAATCTGTAGCTTAGAGTTTTGGACTATGGTGTAAAGGTAAATCAGAATGACATAAAACTATTACAATAAGTTGTCCTACAATATTAAGTAATATATATGGTAATTTGGATATATACATTTTTTTTTTAATTAAGATTAGCTCACCTATTTCTTTATATAGTTCAGCTAGCGTATCGAATCTCTGTATCTTTTCCTGTTCACTCAGTGTGAGGTTGATAAAGATCACGTTCTGCAGAAAGCTGGAAGCGTGCAAGCTGTTATTCTGTTCCACTGCAATTCTTGCCGCCTTGAAACACGCTTCGGTTTCTATTATACCCGCGTTTTGGTATTTACTATAATGTATTATAGCCTTTCTGTACTTTTCCGCTATTTCCTCTCCGTTAAGTAAGAATTGATTGTTGATGTGTGAAGGGGGCTGCCTTGGGATCGAAGGTAGCTCGGTGCTTAGGTAGGACCTGTGAAATATTTTTGTAAATTAGATTCTTCTAAGGTGAAATAACAAAAGCGGATATATATTTGACTGGCCCGATAGCTCAGTTGATAGTAACCCTGCCTTCTAAACTGTGGGTTGTGGGTTCGATTCTCACCCAGGACAAACATGTGTGTGGTGAACATAGGTGTTTGTTCTGTATCTGGGTGTTACATTGTATTATATGTATGTATTTACAAACAAAAAGTATTTAAATATTGTATCAGTAGTTTGGGGCTAGATGGCGTTGTGAGAGAAAACTTTTGTCATTGGCAGCATTACAAAATTCCCCTCTTAGGGGTGGAATTCGATAAACTCTTTCTTAGTGGATACCTACACTTTACAAAGAACACGCCCTCCAAATTTCAAGTCTCTTGGACCAGCGGTTTAGGCTGTGCATTGATATATAAGTCAGTCAGTCAGGACTTGAATTTTATATGTATAGATGAAATCAGACCTTTGATTCTGGTACTCGATGTCGCTAGAAGACGCGAGAGATTCCGTATCAGCGTTGTCGGTTTCCGACTGCCTTGACGATGTGTCTATACTATCAGATGATGTCGGAGTCAGTTCACTTGGCGGATTCACAGGACTAGAAGCTTTGGAACCTCTTAAAGGTGATGCAGTCATTTTAAACTTCCTGAAAGGATCTGTGTTGGCTTGGAATAGGGAGAGAGGCTTGGTCCTGTTGGGAGAACTTTCTTGGAGACTCGCGTTCCTTTGCAGGGTGGTTGGGTTGCGCAGATTTGGGTAAAGTAGTATTGCCGATGCTGCACAGAGACCTGGAACCAAATAATATGAATGAATAATGAAGGAATGCTGATGGAAATTTCGAATTCAAGTAGTTTTTCAACCGACAAAATAGTTCTCAATTCAGTTGTATGTTTTTTAAAATGTTTATTACGTCATTTTTCCATTTTTATAAACTAACTGAAAATTAATTTTTAATGAATGAATATTACTTTCAATGCATTATTTATAAAATAGATTCAGTAGTTTGGTTTTAAATTAAAATAATTGGAAATAATGTGCTATGCAGGTATTTCTCAATATGAAACTAGGGTGTTGGAATTTGGTTTGATCCCGTTTTTTAGAACCATATTACTTTAATGAAATCCAGACTTGAGCTATTCAAGTCTAAAATGGCAAAGTTGAGGAGACTGAATCAAGGAGAAGGACAAGCAAGAAGAAAGTGCATTTTACAAAGCGTAATCCTAATTAGATTAATTTCCCTTTTATTGTTTTGTTTTTTATTTATATATTATAACATTAATAATATTATTATGCAATAAAAATATGAATGCTAATCCTAATAGCTAATCCTGATCATGCTTAAAAATTTAGAAACTTGATTTTATAAAGGTTTTTGCTGTTACCTTCCTTAGCAGCAGCCAGCCACAACCAGTCGTTAACTGACTTCAGTATCTCAGCAGCAGAGTGGTACAAACTGAGACTGTCGGCGACAAGGCCGGCTTGTAGTGTCAGGTCGGCGAGATTCTTTGTAACGCGCCCCATACAGCGTTTTTTGCTGTTACGAGATTCCATATCTAATCCTGTAATTGTTGTCATCATAGCAGAATTTTTTAAATAATATTAATAACGCTAAAATATAATAATCACAGTTACATCTGCATACAAAAAAAATACAATACATATACAATACATACATACG
The DNA here is from genome assembly GCA_905220475.3 of Ennomos fuscantarius. Classification (NCBI taxonomy): domain Eukaryota; kingdom Metazoa; phylum Arthropoda; class Insecta; order Lepidoptera; family Geometridae; genus Ennomos; species Ennomos fuscantarius. The sequence goes on from HG992039.1 coordinate 9,231,182, forward strand.
TACAATACAATATTTTATGCACAAACTATTCAATGATATATATATATATTATATTTACCAACAAAATCCTTTTTCTCAAAAGGTGCTAACAATAAGGAAACTTTCTCCAACTTCTCTCTAGACCGCTCCAGTCTCTTTGATTCCACAACCCAGAACAATGAATTTATCAGCTCAGCTACATTCTGTTCCAAGTCTGGCACTGGGTCATTCTCTCCATAGAACATGGCGTGAGTCTTGAAGTTGGATGGAGTGGTAAAGTCCTCCTCTTGGGTGATAGAAGCAGCGGATGTTATTGAGTGGGGAAAGCTTTCCCCTGATGATATACTGTCGAGTTGCTCACTTGGTAGCGAAGCTCTGGAATTATAGTTTAAGCAAATGATTTTAATTGAGAAAATAATTGTAATATACTTTTTGTTGATTTTGAACTTTTGCAATTTCTTTTGTTTTCTATGTTGGGTGGATTACTTGCACCAATAGAAGGAAGGAGAACTTTTTTTATCATTCAGTTATCATTTTAGGCTAGCTATATTTGAAATTAGGCACTTTGTAATTTTGAACAATATCATAAATTAAGCACCATACATTTTTTTGCTAATATTAGCTTTTTGCAATAACTTGTTTGTTTTTAGTGTTTTTTTCAGTTTTACAAAATCAGTACTAAGTTCTTCATTTACACAAATGGAGATAATACAAATTGTATGTACAATACAACAACAATAAATTTATAAGACTTTTGTGTGATACTGCTCTTGAAAGTTGATGTACCATCACCAATAATTACCATTATTATTGAAAAAAAAAACTAATTTTTTAGTAAAAAATTTAAGACTTACTTTTCACCCAAGCTACTTCCTTCTTTCGAAACTTTATCATCATCAAAGATGCTGTATGTCTCGGGCTCTTGTTCTGGTTTCTTCATGTTACTGATAGGTCCAAACATAAAAGCTCGGGAGTCATACAGAGTATTAGAGTATTTCACCTTCAAACTTTCATGAACTCTGCACACTTCATTTAGTTCTATTTGATTAGTAAACTTGCTGAGAGTGAGTAGACCTAACAATCTCCTGTAAAATATTATTGCTTTATATTTGAACACAGAATAATTACATTTTTTGCAGCTGCATTGAAATGTTGTGCACAATGTGTTAAATTAAATATTGTAACATTTAGTTTGTACTCTTATGTTTGTATCTTACCTATGAGTTTGGAAATCACCCCAGTCATTGTTCTCCACTGGATAATCTCTCACATAACGGACCCATATGTCTCTCACTTGGCCAGTAGAATCTATAAAAACAAATGTTCTAAGCAAAGAGTATCGTTAACTGCTGAAACTTATACCACGTTGCTCGTTTTGTTAACAATCATTTTTGTGCGAGGTTTTTAACAAGAAGTTAGGTGAACTGACCAGTAACTTTAATATTGTTGACTCTCTGTATGCGTTCCCAAAGTTTGTTGAAGTTCTTCAGCATGCCGCCCACGCCCTTAACCAGCACCATCAGGCTGGCATGGTGCTGCGCGTGCTGCCCGTAGTCTGGGTGCGACATCACCGTCTCTCCTGGGGCGTGCGATAGAATGTAGCTCACTGAGGAGCGCATTGATATCTTATTAATTTATCATCGACGAACAACACACAACAACTCGCTCCTATCTTATCAGTTAAACCATATGCGCGTGCCATCCGAACAGGTATTACTTATATATAATAACTAGATATTATTAAGAGTATGTATGTTGAGATTTTTGAGTAATTATTTAATTTTTACTTTGTTTACGTCGCATCCTGATTACTTTTTCTGACACTGACTGACGTCTCGCTTTTGATCTTATGATTATGAATTATGACAATAACATTTAGTTAGACTGCGACAGTGACAAACTGACAACTATGAGATGATGCTGATAGCAACATTTTTTCGTTCGGTATACAAAATGCTAAAAATCCGCCAAGCCTCAGCCTCATAATATTATAAGGCTCAATCATAAATAAACTTGGAACATTTTTACATGTTTTGTTTACGAACGGAAATTGTTTTGAATTTCGTAACCTCAAAATACTTCATATTGCATTTACTACTCGAATCATAAAATTAGTAAACTTGATAATCTTCTGATTTTATATTTCATCTAGCTCTATTAAAATGGCATCAAAAGATGATAAAAAGGTAAGACTGTTAGGTATATAGTGATAGCAGTAGGTTGAACGTATTGGCGCCTCAAAGATTATTCAACAAATACATGTTTTAGTCTCAAGGTGGCGGAGACAATAAAGAGAAAAGGAGGAAAGAGTCTATACTGGACTTGAGTAAATATCTTGAGAAGAGCATTCGCGTTAAATTCGCCGGAGGTCGGGAAGCGGCCGGCATTCTCAAAGGATACGATCCATTGCTGAATCTTGTTCTAGACAACACTACGGAATTCTTAAGAGGTAATTTACTACTTATGTTCGAATACAATATTTTAGTTAGACAAATAATATATGGCTGCTTTACAGGCGTCTGTTCCGTAGCAAGGCATCATGTTCTTCTGCATGTCTGTCTGTTCATTTAAGTCGGCTACTGAAAGCTTTTTTGTTTCGTTTCAAACACATTATCACAATTCTATGTGAACTGGTTCATATCTATTTACGTCCATTACTTAATTTATAATTTAAGAAACTGGAAAGTTGTGAAAACACATTTTTTCCTCGCTGTAATAACATTATCACTTTAGTTATAAACAATTTTTCTGAAAGTTTAAAAATTAACATTTATTTGTAATTTCCAGATCCTGATGATCCATATAAGTTGCTTGAAGACACAAGAGCACTAGGCCTTGTTGTATGTCGAGGCACATCAGTGGTCCTAATATGCCCTATGGATGGCATGGAAGCAATTCCTAACCCTTTCATCACTCAAGAAGGCTAGCGATAAGTACAAATAAATATCTTGTAACTATTACAATAAGACTTAAAATTAAGTAAATCTTTAAGGAAAACTAGTTGGGTCTTTGTATAATATCATTTACTGATAACTTAAACATAAGCTGTAATAAATTATTGCACAATACCATTGATCTTAATTAACATAAATGAAGTATATCTCCTATGAAAATTATGATACTAAAACAAATGAGGTGAGCTTATTTAAAATTCCATCTGCCGAGCAAAAGTTTCTAAGAATTTAGTAATGCACTAAATACACCCTTCCTCGTCATAGCAGATATATTGGTAACTCTTTAACCATACAATTATATTTACAAGATACTATAATAAATATTACATTAATCAAAACCAAACTCATTTCTCAACCATGGGTAAGATTTAGGACAGTCCATGCATGTGATCATGTATTTATCATGTTCTAATACTTTGGAGGACAGTTTGCAAGTCTTAGGTTTGTTACAAGCTATCTCTGCTCCTTCAAAGTGTTGAGATTTGCATAGCCAAGGCTGGAACTTGTTGATTTGAAGAGCCGGTGTCGGGCGTTTTATCCAGTCTATAACTTGCTTGTATGTGACAAAATAAACATCTGGCAGTTTTAAGATTTCATCTATGAATCTCTGGAAGAAATAATAATTAGCATACATATTATTTCTGCATTTACACAATAGTTAATAAAATAAAATAAATAATAAACGCCTAACAATACATAGATGGATTCTCTGTGTCTAGGGACCCAGGAACTACGAGAACCTTAGTCCAACAACACCCAGACTCGGAACAAGTATTTGCGCTTTTTTCTGTGCAAAATACTTGTCCGGTCGCGGGAATCGAAACTGGCGCCTCCGGGCTATGAGCCACCACTCCACAGAGTCTGTCAACACACACATTACACTGAACACATTACACTGTATACATTTAATTTTTGCATTTACATGATAGTTAATTGATTGAGAATGTTATAACCGAGACTCAAGATCATATAAAGTTTGCTAAGGACAAGTCAGAGTGATCCTGAAATCTGACCCGAAACTGAAAGGAACCTAGTTTGAAATGTACTACCTGTACTATTGATTGTCCTATAGCATTAATATGCAGGCTATGACAAAATTCTTTATAAATTGATATATTACATTTTCACAAAAAACTAAACAGTTGAACAGATCTTGATGTAATAGTTGTAGATAGTTTAAACCCTAGGAAAGGAGACATAGCATAGGATATTTATCGCGATAAAATAGTAAAAAAAAAAGTACAAGTGTGTGATGCTGCGGGTAGCAGTTAATCAGTTTTAAAAATCTGAAATGTTATAGGTAGTCATCACTACACACATAGTAGTACATCACATCACAGGCAGAATAATCCTGGACTACTTTTTGGATGGGCGTCTTGTATGAACAAATACTGTAATTATCTCGTTTTTTACACCCACCTTGAATGCAATCAATTTTTCATTATTCCTGAGCCACGTCGAGTTCAAGTGTATCCCGAAAGGTGCCCTGTTTGTCAGATAATGCCTCTTGAAATTATTCATCAATGTGTCATACACATTATCTCCAGTGAGTGTAGACGGGCAGTAGTCGAGGGTAGCGCAGGGGTAGTTTCCGTTCATCAGTGGGTTAATCACCATCTCCCATATGCCGGCGTAACTTCGCGTTGGACAGTACTGGTTGTTGCCTAAATAAAAGTACATGTAAATGAATTAATATAGTGCTATGTTATATCTATATGAAATTAAAAATTAAAAACCTACCAAAACCAAAAGTCAATATATACAAAAGTTTGCTAATTAAAATTAATTTTACAGATTCGATTGAGTTTATGACGGCCTCTGTGGTGCCATGGTTGAACAGGTCGGTTCATAACCCGGAGGCAGCGGGTTCGATTCCCGCGGCAGAGCAAATATTTGTGCATAGGGTAAAAAAGTGCAAATACTTGTTTTGAGTCTGGGTGTTGTGGGACCATGGTCCTCGTAGTTCCTGGGTCCCTAGACACAGGGAATCCTAGTCAGGGTCAAGGCCGATCACATACATAGATAGTTGGGCGAAAGGGTTTTAGATTTCAGAATTACATATCCAAATCCAAAAGCAGTTAACCCTCATTTTTATCGAAATGATCTCTATTCCATCTTAGTAGCTACAAGCATGTTTGTTTATAGTAAACATAATCAGCCTTATTAATAAACGGGTATTAGTCCCGGATTAGTTACTTCAGCTTTTGTCCTTTTTTTGCTACTGGAATATTTAGCTGGATCGAAAGAGACAAAATATGGTGTAACTAGTCTAAAGCTAAATCGTGTTTATTAATAAGGCTGCGTAGGTTTATTTAAACTATGGATTTTATACCATAAATAATATTATACGAAAAAGTATCCGTAAGTAAAGCAGGTAAATGACCTTTCAGTAACAAACGATATTATTGTAATAGGCGCGACGTCGTCGTGAACAACGATTCCGCATTCCATAGAACAATGCAAGTAGATCTTGTCAACGATCTACATTATACAATCTCTTACGAACCTACAACCTAAAATGAACTGAGATAGTACATTGTCGCTATAAGTACCAATCTTCTATGTTAATTTAACTTAATTTAGTTACATAATCGGTACCCGTATTTTCAATTTAGTATCAGTTGAAATGTTTTAATATGGCTTATCTATTTGGTCTGTTTCCAACGCGTACTACCATATCGAGTTACACTGTAACTTGATTCAGGCTTTGCTTTACAAAAGTAAGCTTTTGTGTTCAAGTTATACGCCATCCGTCTTCGAACTAGCCAACATGTAGAATTGCAAAGAAAGTTATAAACAAATAACTAGATCACTAGACTAAGGCCCGTATTACAGAACTACGCTCAGTCGTTGATTGATGCTCAAGTAGAGGTTTCATTCACTATTCCATCATTTTGTGAATGTAATCTTGTCTTGAGCAGAGATCAAGACTGAGAGTAGTTCTGTAACACGAGCTTTTGGCTAGTGATCTAGTTATCCGTGATCTAGTGAATTTAAACAGACTGACAAAAAACAGCGGCAGTAAAAAATGTGTATGATAAATTAAAAAGTTTATGTATCTCTCTGGTATATTTATGAAAAAATATATCCGTTTGCATATTTTATACTGCTGTATTATTTTGTTTCTAGTTCGACAAAGTACTACACGTGTAAGATCCACCTAATTGGTCGATGGTTGGCATCAGGCGCAATGGTGGTGGTATCCATCCAAAGGTTGTCTGGAAGAGATCTACTCCAGACAACCTTTGGATGGACAGTTTGTGAATATATATTATTTACATTATATAATTGCTGCTATTTATTATTTACTCTTACTATTATTTCCATTCATTTTTTTAATAATAAAATATATTAGGATGTAGGTTTGTTTTACCAAGTGAGGTTTTCATAGTTTTTATTTATCTAAAATATAGATTACTATATTTATAAATTGTTTTTACCCCGCCGGTCCTTCTCTACTGATACTGCCCATCCAAACGATATATGGAAGAGATTACTGTCAGCGACAAAATCGCCCATTGTTCCACTAGTTCGTAAGTATTATATTTATTCCTGATTGTATATTTCATTGGTGAGACAATAAAGAGTTCTCTATCCTATCTATCTTATATTGTATTATATGTATGTATTTACAAACAAAAAGTATTTAAGTATTGTATCAGTTATCTGGTTCCCGTAATACAAGCTTTGCTTAGTTTGGGGATAGATGGCGTTGTGTGAGATGTCCACATATACTATTATTATTATTTATCCATCTATCTATCTAATTAGCCTACCTGTACACTTGTGCGGCATCTTATAGTCGAGGGTGTACGGCCAGTAGGGCGGGTCCGCCATCGGCGCCACGACTGTCGCGTCGTACACGAACCCGAACTCCTGCATCATCAGGTACTGCCGGTTCCATCCTACAGATAGGTACGGGACGCGCATGCCTCTGTAACACATAACAATAAGTACCGATTTTGAGAGCATCTGTGGTGTGGGGGTGTGAGCAGGTCGGCTCATAGTCCGGAGGCGGCGGGTTCTATTCCCGCGTCAGGACAAATATTTGCAAACAGAAAAAAAGCGCAAAAACTTGTTCTGTTTCTGGGTGTTTTAAGACCATGGTCCTTATAGTTCTTGGGTACTTAGACACAGGGTATCCTATTTAGGGTCCAGAATCTATGTATGTGATCAATGGGCGTTATTATTATTATTATTATATCGTATTTTATTAATTTACTTAATTTAATTAGTACGGTTACACCAATTACATGAAAAACACTAATGATCTACCGTTATTCTATAGTCATTTCGTTTGTAGCAAATATGCTATATCAATTTTTATTTCGGTCTGGCTTTCACTGATTTTTCATATTTTCCTACGGTTGAACTGATTTGTATGTCATTTTGTATCCAGGTTGTTTCCGAATGAAATATTTGTAAAACAGTTAATATGCGGGTGAAGTCGCGTAGCGTCTGTAGTTTTACATAAATGTTCCTGACGACGCGCACCAAAAATTACGAATCCGTATGGTTTTTTTTCAAGTAACTCAAATTAAGAGGTTTAATAGAAGACTCGACAGCCGAACTTTTAACTACGCCATACTTAACTAAGCACTAGTGCGTAGCAACTAAGCGTGTCTAAACTAAGCACATTTGATTCGTGCTTAGTATTGGCCTGTGATGTATACTATACTATTGTGTCATCCATAGTTTTCAGGCGTCTGTAAGGCTTAAAAAAACAAATTCAACTTCTATAACTTTACGATATACCGCAACGTACATACCTACACCATTGACGTGTAGTTTTAATGTTATTAAGGGGAGGCTTTACAACTGTACAATTGACAAAACGAAAAGCGAAAAATATTATCGCTAATTTCACATCTGTGTAATTATTAGCAATTAGATGGTAATTTGAAACAAAGGGCAAAGGAGAAAACCATAATGGAGTTATTACGTTAGTTTGCGACCTGCGCTTTAGGAATGTTTATTGTTACGCAAGGCCTTAAAAAGATGAATGGTTGTAATATGAATGTGCAATAACTGTTTATATCTAGGTACCATAGAAATATTCATGTTACACCCAGGATTACAAAAAATCATTTAACGTTTAAAACATCAACAGTTTGATTGAACTTTTTATTTTTCAATAACTCCATTAAAATACAGCTACTAATCAATCCCCAAAATAGCTACTATTTAAATTACTAGTTTCGCCCCGCGGTTTCACCCGCGGATATAAAGTATTTTAATTATTTGCTCATCCCACAGGATAAAATGTAGCTTATATGTTAATCCAGTGTATAAGCTATCGTGGTACCGAATTTCATCCAAATCTATTCAGCCGTTTGAGCGTGAAGGAGTAACAAACATACACACATACAAACTTTCGCCTTTATAATATTAGTGTGATTATTTCGCAGTCTGATATAGCTTCGCTGTGATACATTTTGGTTGACGTCATTGCACTTTCTCGTGATTATAATGCAGTGCAAAAAGCTACAGCACTTAGTTATCGATTAATTTGCCTGTTATTTTCGTTAAAGAAAAACAAATAAAAAAGAGAATTGAAACCTGAAATCTTCCATTCGCACTCTTCCGAATCTATTGACGATATTGGCCTGTCCCACCATTTCGTCAAACCAATCTTCTATCGTTGCGTTCTTGGACCACCAGTCTTCTGGACCCCGGTGGCTGAAAATTTAAATCTTTATCATTATCCACAATAAATTGATTTTTACTACATAGGTCACATAAATCAAGACAATATTAATCTATCATTGAACTAGCGTGAACTGAATACTCAAATAATATTTGGACAAACGACTCAGCTTTCCACAATGCAAATATTTGCCCAACTTACGTAATGGAGTTAACTGCGATCTCATGGCCGTCATTCCAAAGCTTTTGCACGTGTCTGTAGTTGGTATACTCGTGTGATACGAAGAAAGTGGCCTTTATAGGACAACCGTTTGGGTTCCTTCGGTCCTGTGTAAACAAGTGCTTGGAATATGTGTCCCAATTCTCGTGATTCACTGCTCCGGAGAAAGTGAGGGTTATCATTTGAGGAGTCTGAAAGAAGCCATCAAATTTTTATCGTTCCTAAATATATCTACTTATATTCTGTATCGGTAAAGTTATTTTAATCTGTGGAAAATATTTAGGGCTCTACTTCTTGGATGAACTATGCCTTCATTTACCTGACTAGCAACAAGGTTTCCTGGTATCTCAGTTCCGTTTTTGCTGCAGAAGCATTCAGGCAAAACACACACGGTTGGATCACATGGCTCTGAGGCGTTCGGGTCGTAGTTGACATCGCACCAACCCTATAAGCAGATTAGAAACCTCACCATAGTAAATTGCGACTGTGCATCGCTGAAAAAATATTGAGAGTACGTATAGAAAATTGTGGAGTAGAGTACAGCGTCAAAATTATGTTAAAAAAATAGTATATGGTTTTTTATTATGACGGAGAACTACGTTTATTTTCTAATTTTGTTGCAGTAACTTGGCCTAAACTTCAATGCTAACCTGAACATCTATTACCTACTAAAACCTAAACTGTGTCTTATAACATCTTCATTTCATCAAAACAAGATAATATTAATAATATTTCTGTAATCAAGTGAAAGCTAAATGATCATCGCGAACTAATGATATTGTCATTGGTTATCGATTAGAAAACGAAGACCATTTCAGGCGTTAATAACGGTTTCACTAAAAGGCGCAAGTCATAATCGTGTTTTAAATCAATCAGTGGAAATGAAGCATCAAAATATCATGTTATTCAGATAGAATCTAAGAATTCTACATACTAGGTGGTAGGACTTTTCTGCAAAGTTCGTCTAGGTAGGTACCACCGCTTTGCCAGTTATTCTGCCGCCAAGCAGTAGTCTGCAAGCAGTACTGTGTTCCGGTTTGAAGGGCAATGTAGCTAGTGAAATTACTGGGCAAATGAGACTTTATGATCTGATCTCACAGTCGTGTAATCTTATTACCAGACTGTGTTGATGTCTCAGGATGATGTGCGCATTGCAGCAGTCATGCGAAACTTCACATATTGGAGTTCCGAGTGACTGTTCTGTCATGGGCGGCCGTGTCACTTAACATCAGGTGAACGACTAGCTCGTCACATCATTCAATAAAAAAAAAAAAAAAAAAAAACTAAGAATTCTCAGAGGCTTACCTCAAAATATCTTTCAAAATTTGATTGCCTGATGGTGGTATAAGTAGATATGACGTGCCTATTGTTTCGCTATGCAATAAATTATAATTTACCTACAGTACCGAGAGGCATTGCAACTGTTATGGGCAGCCGTGGCGCTCGTCACGTCATTCGTTTGCATAAAAAGTTCTTATTTAATAATCAATTTCCTTCAACAACCACAACAAGTAACTTTCGAAAGATCTTATTGCATGAAATATTTAATAACTCGGACGTTTTACGAGTTCATTACGTTTCTTTTTGTCGATCGTTTGCGTATTACTTAAAGGTCTATCATTAAAATAATAATAGTTTTACTTCATCTGAGCCATCATCGCAGTCGTTGGAGCCATCGCAGAAGTACTCGGCACGTAGGCAGGTGCCGTCGGCGCATCCTAAGTGAGTTTCATTCGCGCAGTCTGCCGTGTCCAGCAGAGGTTTAGGAACTATCGTCTCTGAAAATAAATAACGTCGTCAATAATATTCTATTTATTTTCATATTTATATTAATCAAGGTTATCTGTGGCTGATTCGCCATCATATAAAGCTATTTCAGTTGCTTATTTAGATAGGTACGTAATAAGCGGTAATTTGCCTTTTATATACGAGATGCTCGTCTGGAACCTGGAGCTGGTAGGTAATTTTTGTATTTAATGAAACAATTGAGCTGTTTTGAAATTTCAAATCAGTGATGATTGTCATGGGCTCGCCATCGGCATCCGCACGAATAGCTCAAAGTACTTAAATATAAATATTGCAATGATATACCAATTGATGTAAAAAGTAATAATAATAATATGTGTGGACATCTCACACAGCGCCATCTAGCCCCAAACTAAGCAAAGCTTGTACTATGGGAACCAGATAACTGATACAATACTTAGATACTTTTTGTTTGTAAATACATACATAGAATACAATATAACACCCAGACACAGAACAAACACCTATGTTAATCACACAAATGTTTGTCCAGGGTGGGATCGAACCCACAACCCACAGTTCACAAGGCAGGGTTACTGCCAACTGAGCTATCGGGCCAGTCAAAAGTACATCGCGGAAGTGCAAATGATGTCTAGATTATGTAGAGGGTAGGCAATTGTTTATGCTTTATGCTTCTGAATCAAGGATGCCCTAATTAACAAAGTATGAAGTGATGTAATCAGCTCATGGCTAAATAAGACATGTTGTAGGTGCGTGTAGGTAGAAAAATTTGAAGATAGAAAAATAAAAGAAAAAAACTTAGGCGATCCATAATCTTATATTTATGATGACGACGCCTTTGAACCGGAAAATGAAGAAAAGTTGAGATTTCAAGGTGTACCCATACCTGTGGTAAGATCGCAGTGCAGCACATTTTGACGTTTGTCACACAATTGTCGGTTGACGTCGAATACAAGTCCCGGAGAGCAATGGAACTCGAACACGTCACCTTCTAGGCAGAGATAGTATTTGGCGCACTCATCTGTAGTCCATAATGTGTCTTCGGATCGGTCTGGATTTCTGCATCAACAAATTAAACACAACATTGACATTACAGCTTAAAGACGAGATGTAGTTCCCGTTATGCGTTAAATTACGCATGATGGTACTTTTAAAGTAGGTAATTTGAAGTATCTAATGTTCAGTAATCTTATATTTGTCACGCTGATAAAAATAAATAACAACAAAAAAGAGTTGGCACTAATAGTGATTTCAAGCTTTCTCTGACTGAAAGTCTGTGCGTAAACAAAATTATTGTTCATCAATTTTGTAATTTGGTCTTACCAAAAATGTGTAGTCACTGAAAATAACAAATCAATTAGGGAAACGGATCTACTGGAACTTTCTGCGCGAACGAAAGATTATGAAACAATGGTAAACCGCGATGTTTGCGGATTAGACAATCAGCGAAAGTGAATTTCTCAGGGTGTAGGAAATGGTAATGTTACAGTGCGGACGGTAGCAGTAAAGCCACAGTCAAGGTTAAAGCGAAAGCCGTACGGGGTCAACGTCCGCGATTCGCGGAAGCCTGCATTCTGACTGCAGTCCGCGATGCAATCGCGTGACGCATCGCGACTTCTAATGTGATGCACCTCGTAGTCAGGAAGGAAGCGACTGGGGGGTAGTAGAGCGAAGTCGGATGTAGGTCAGATTAGCGTGAATTTGCATTACCAATTGTGATTCAGTTTAGTTATGGTAATTAGTATATATTTTATGCATGTTACATTTTTAATGCTAAATTTCATACAGCTAATCCAAAATATTTTGAAATAAAAAATCTCATTAAATGCTTACTTAAAAAATTAATGGTTTTGGCTATAATCATCAAATAGAAAGAATTACATAATACTAGCTACGCCCCGCGGTTTCACACGCGTGGTGAAAATGTTCAAAATTTCCGCTCAACTTTCGTAGTTTTTTCGTGCATAAGAACCTTTTGTCAATAATAAACACAACAAAAAAAGAATTAGCGAAATGGTTCCATCCGTTCACGCCTCATGCGGTGACCAAAGAAAATAGAGATTCATATTTATGTATATACGGTGGCATTTAATTCATTCTTTTCCTTAAATTTGTGTACTCAGACCATGCTATAGAATAATCGTACAAGGTCAAATAAAAAAATATATATTTTAGTATTTAGTGCTTTTTAAAATAACTGCATGACAGCCGAAATGTCTATTTAACGGTACACGCAGGGCGGGCACCAGCTGAGTGCATTACAATGCTTCGTAGGCAATAAAACACCTGCTCACAAGGCTTTTCTTTAGAATTTAAATTTGATAATACCTAGATTTAAGTTTGATTTCATAAGTACTTTTTTATTTAATTATATGGGAGCATTCTATAGCATAGACTGAAACTTACATTAAAGGAAAAGAACGAATTAAATTCCACTTTGTATAGATATAGTTACTTAGAGATTAACTTATCTGTATGCAAATAAAGGGAGTATATGTCTTAGTAATGGTAAGTAATTATTTAAATATTCGGATATTTTAACAATTTTATGAAATAAATTTTCCAGTGTTCCATGGAGTAAAAAATCAGAAATTACCAATTAAACTTGTCAACTACCCGTTTAACCCGACAAGTTAGTCGCGCTAGCACTGTGCCTAGACGAGAATATACCTACCTTACGTAAATTACTATCCATGCAGTTTTCACTTTGATAACTTTCATTTTGTGTATGACTGTTCATCAATATAGAATCAATTTTGCTGATAAGATTACTAAAGGTTTTTATGAACTTATTTGGTAGGTAAATACTTATTACTTATATATAAGTACCTACTTTTTTTTGTTTTGGTATGGCTCTACACTTATGTGTATTTAGCCAGTGTCAAGAAATTGATAATTTTTCGAGTTAAGTAATGTGTATATATGTCAAGTCAAGTCAAGTCAAGTCACAGTCCAATTCATCAAGTCAAGTCATAGTCTTGTCTAGTCAAATCATACTCCTAGTAAAGTGGTGGCCACTTTACCAGAAGCTTCTATGGAGTCTTGGAAACAACACGAAAAGACACGTTTCACCATCATTATACCACTTTCCCACACTCATGCCTGTAATCACTTAACGAATAAAATGCCACCAATTTTATTCACTAACACTGAAAATAACACAAGTTTTGGAAAATAATACAATGCGGTGACATGATCTTTTTCGTTTTCCCGCCAAAACTCAAGTACCTACTTAGTTAGTTATACATTTACATGGGTGATACGTCCATAAGTAATTAACAACGTTCTTACAGGGCCAACAAATAACAATGCAATTTAAGTAAGCAGTTTTGGCTATGACTATCTATAAATTATGCAAAGTCAAAGTCAGAAGATTTTGATTTTTACAAGTCAAAATTATATTAGGTACATAACATTTAGTAATTTTAAAGTGTAAGCAATCCGGCACAATGCAGAACAGAAAACTTCGATCCGAAGCTTCGATTACACCTGTAAAGAAGCTACAAGAAACTTTACAGTGATGTATTTTTTTTTCTACTGTCTTACAATATTCATAATTTATTATAGTTGAGATAGTGAATATAATACAAAAGTAACCACCGCGTCAGACCGTTATTAGTACATAATTACCTTTCATCTTCGGAACATGAGAAATCCCCAATTTACATATTTTAGGAACATAGCGGAGAATGAATAGAAATAAATAAATAGTATCCAACGATCACATCCATAGATACTGGACCTTAATTAGGATTCCCTTGTATGTAGGGATCTAGGAACTACGATGACCATGTTCCCGCAACACCTAGACACAAACAGTTATTTACCGATTTTTTTGCATTAATACATGTCCTATCGCTGGAATCGAACCCGCCGCTTCTGGGATATGAACCTACCTGTTCAACCATCACACCACACAGGCTGTCAAAAGATTATTTACTGTTATAATAACTTTACCTAAACTTTTTGCAGTCATCATCATCATCTTTATTACACTGCTACTGATTATTTGTAGCCGACTCTTTGTCTTTTAATCCATTCCGTTGTATTAGATTAGGTATCAGATTGAATATATTCTTGAATTCGTTACAGCAAGTACTTACCTAACCAAACAATTAAGATTTTACTTTATTTATTACTTATTAACAATCGGGTAAGTATTATTAGCATTATATAGCTTAATTAAATAAAATTGCATTGTAATAGAATTTACATTGGACTTAAAATCGCTGTTACGAGCTTAGACAATAAAATACGAAAGTAGGTAGGTATCTAATGAAATTATCTTTTGTTTCTACTGTGCTGCTTTTGTCTAGCAGTGCAGTATGATTGAATTGAAGTTTTGTAAGTAAATTAAAACTTAATGGCTCATTTGTTATTATAACTTTATTGCATTAAGCGTGCGCCACAATAGACCATAAATACACTATAATGTAATCTTAAGATCGTTTCCTTCCGTGTTTTACTCACATGGTTAAGAACCGCACAATTTTCCGCTATAATAACCTACCAATCCTAAAGTATCAGGAGTATCTTACTCTACTCACTAACACTTACTCAAACATTAAAATCATTTCAGCCGCTACAGCACTTAGTGGCAACAAACATAAGTATATAGGGATACTTACATATGTAAACAAAAACTTTCGAATTTATGATATTAGTGACAGCCTCTGTGGTGTGGTGGTTGAGCCGGTTGGCTTATAACCAGGAGGAGGCAGGTTCGATTTCCGCGACAGGATAAGTATTAGTGCACAGAAAAAATAGCATAAATCTTGTTTAAGTCTGGGTGTTGCGGGACCATGGTCCTCATAGTTCCTTGGTCCAGGGAATCCTAGTTAGGGTCTAGAATCTATTTATGTGATCTTTGGGCGTTATTTATTTTTTATTATTTTTTAGTATAAGATATATGATATATTTATATTACTAACATTTTTGTTCGGCAAAATAATGCTGGTTAAAAGTTAGATTTTCATTTTTAACCGATTGCCCGGAAACATTGTAATTTGAATAACCCTATCTTTCTTTGTATGTAAAAAAATATCAAGAACGGGAAAATATTTTTGATAGAAACTGAAAAAATTGGGCTAATTCAACGTTTGCGATTTTTTTCTGTTAACCTATATTTCGTTTCGTTATAACGTCACAAACAACTTCAAGATAATTATGGGTTACATGATTTTCAAAGTTCTACATAGGTACACTATGTTTGCCAATAAAAGTACCTAAAATCACTTTGTTTGCTATACCCATCAACTTAAGCAAAACTATTTACTACCCTTACTATACTAGTACTTTTTAATTCAAATAACATTAACATTAGTTACATAAGTAAAAGTGAGCGAATATATTCTAGGTCTGTGTTAAAGACCATCTTTTGGTAATTAAAATATGGTGAAAATTTTAGTTTATTCCTAGATTTTCCAAACAAACCTGTAAAACTTTCCTGTTTCATGACATTTCACATTCATCACGCTCCTTTTCGTCAGTTTCCCTTGCACTCCTGTAATCGATTTTTAAAACATAAACATTAAAAATAAAACATATTACTTTTTAATTTTGACTTGAAACAATCAGCCTTATTAATAAACACGAACTAGCTTTAGACTAGTTACACCATCTTTTGTCTCATTCGATCCAGCTAAATATTCCTGTAGCAAAAAAAGGACAAAAGCTGAAGTAACTAACCCGAGACTAATACCCGTTTATTAATTAGGCTGTATAACTCTGTGGTATATCTACTAAGCATTCAAGCTGTTATTTAATATACCTAAGAAAATACACGTAATTGAAATGTATGTGAGCACTCGCGAAAGGAGCAATGCCATGTTGCAGGCCCGGTTTCTGCAGTAGCACTGAGTTCTTTCTTACACAGACAGCGTTTTAGGTTCGAGCATTATACTTTCTTTAAGTTACGAGCTACGAGGAGCACGCTTCGTATTCGTCAATGACGCACAGCAGTAGTTAAAGAAAGGAAAAAGTGCAATATAAAATAATGAGCTTCCTTTTTACGCACGCGAAATTACAATGACGGTTTTTAACGCTATGGATTCTAGTCCTTTAACCATGTCCTATTACTATATTTAAAGTTTTCTTGTATCATATAATACAACTATTATGTTTACGTATGGGTAGTGGTAGGTATATAAGAATATACTTGTAAATTGATAAGTGGCTTGATGGAACTCTGGGATGTACATGACATATATTATTGTACATATATACCTACAAGGTTACATCCTCAATTTGTGAGAAGTATACATAGGTAAGAGTTTTGGCGGGAACGCTAAAAAGGTTGCGTCACCGCATTGTATTATTTTCCAAAACTTGTGTTGTTTTCAGTGTTAGTGCATAAAATTGGTGGCATTCTATTCGTTAAGTGCTGGATTACAGGCGTGAGTGTGGGAAAATGGTATAATGATGGTGAAACGTTTCTTTTCGTGTTGTTTCCAAAACTCCATAGAAGCTTCAAGTAAAGTTGCCACCACTTTACTGGGAGTATGACTTTGACTGGACTATGACTTGACGACTTCGACTGTGACTTGACACACATTTGCGTGAAATATCATTAACTTGATAAATTATTAATTACTCGACACTGGCTAAATACACAAAAGCGTGGAGCCAAAACATTTAAAAAAAATAATACATAGGTATTATTTTTAGCTATTTAGGTTTCCCGATTTTATTTAATATTCGAGTCTACTTCACTGTTATTGTTCATAAACCATTTAAAATGCGCAATAGTGGTTAGGAACCAATGTGTGGAATCAGGTGAATTTTATAGTTGATTATGAAGGTATATTATGACTAGTTGCGCCCCTCGGTTTCACCCACAGATAATAAATATTTTAATTATTTGCTCATGCCACGGAAACATTTCACTTTTCCGGGATAAAATGTATCCTATATGTTAATCCAGTGTATAAGTTATCTTGGTACCGAATTTCATCCATATCCATTCGGCCGTTTGAGCGTGAATGAGTAATAAACATAGACGCACACACACATACAAACTTTCGCCTTTATAATATTACGAGTGATGTAAAGAATAATGTGCACTGCCTGCAACAAATCCTAATATAATATTATGTAGGCTAGGTAGAATATCACGTATTTATCATTTTTCATCTACTATACAGTAGGTGAAAAATGATAAATACGTTATACCGATTTTATTATAGTCAAACAAAACTAAAGGAATAAAGCCCTTAATTTTTGATTTTTATCGGTTTCTCCCGCTATTTACGTGATTTGTTACTTCTGACTGCGTTTTTTGATTGGTCTAAATTTTCTGTTTACGCCCCTTTTCTACGAATTATCGAGCTGTCATACGTCAGTTGTCATTGTCAGTGTCAAATTCTTACTGTACGAAAAAGTGGTCATTGGTTTGTTGTATTTTATTGAATTATTTAAAAACAGGCGAGTTTTCCGTAAATCAGAGTCATAATAACAAACCATGAAATGTCTGAATACAGTATTACAAATAGTTTTACTGTTGAACGTGTGTTTGGCCACGTTATCACCGCCCTCGGTTATGAAAGGGCAAAAGGGGGTGAAGCCACAAGAGGGTCCTAGAAAAAATAACGTTTTAGACCGCAAGCTAGTCACAGAGACTCCCCTAGTCAAAGATATCCTCAAGTATCATGCTACTTACCATCAAGATGTTACAGCTATTAAATTTCGTGCCACAGTTTTGGGATACGTAACGCCTGTAAGTACGCTTATTTTTATCTTTTATTGGATATGCTTACTAACAGTCAAAGCCTCTACCGCATAAAGTATATTGAACATATTCAATAAAGCCACAGAATCAATTCTACTCTATTGATAATCATAATCATCACAATAAAATCAAATTAGATGGAAATGGTAAATATATCCTGATATCTATACTTAATTTTTAGTGGAACAACAAAGGCTATGATGTTGCCAAAACTTGGGCACCCAAGTTCAACTTTGTGTCTCCAGTGTGGCTGCAAGTAAAGAGGCAGTCTCCCAACATTTACATAATCTCAGGTCTGCATGATGTGGACAATGCTTGGATGAAAACTGTTAAACAGAAGGGGGATATAAATGATTTAAAAAGTGAGTAGTAATGAATTGTTCAAGCTGATGAACCAATATTCTGTTTAACATTTAAAAATTCCTTAAGTTTTCCACCAGTGGTAGCCAGGTGGAAATTTTGGTAATAAACCAATGTATCACTTAGTAACTACTTTGTCTTTAGTTAACATTAAAGAGTACTTCTAAATCACTACTATAAATGAATCTTGGGTTACAAGCATACTTATTCTATTGATTAATGTGCAGCATAATAATTTGATGATAATAATACCCTTCTTCACAGTTGTTCCGAGAATTCTTTTCGAGAACTGGCAGATTACAGATCTCAAAGCATTCTTCACGGAGCCAAGTTCTCACACTGAACAGAAGGCTCTGATCAATGAAATCAAAAAGGTTTGCAAGCAGTGGATGTTTGATGGAGTAGTACTTGAGATTATGTCACAGATTGGGAAGTATGTTGACCGTTCTGTCAAGTTTATACAGCACTTTGGTAAGCACCTAACCATACAAATGCTGATATTTCACACAACAAATGATTAACCATTAAAACACATACCAATCATATAACTCACATTCTGGATTTACATGTTCCTTATATATTTATACTAACATACCAACTCATTTTTATTTAAGTACATATATATATCTTATTAATATTTTGTAGCTGATTAAGATGAAATCTTCCTAAGTATCATTTTTTAATTCAATATTTGTTATAGTTAGGTTTTTGCTTTGTAAAACTAAGATTACAAAATGCTTATCCTGTTAATTGAAAAGGTATTGACACAAAAAATAATATTAATTTAAAAATTACTAGTATCAGTAACCAACAAAAATAAAGGAATATAAACTGTAGATTTATATGACTGATTATTAATAAGCTGTTATTGGTTTTCAGGTCTAGAAATGAGGGAGGATAATTTGAGCCTGATTCTAGTGTACCCACCCTTCCGAGGTTACCCCACTGATGAGTTCTTCCTCCAAGCATTTAATGATATTTATCCTTATGTGGATGCAGTGTCCGTTATGACTTATGACTTTTCCAGCCCACAAAAACCAGGTAAAGATGATGAAAACTGACTAAGTTCATGAGCACTCTTGAATTAGTCTTAACTTTCAAAATTTTAACTTAAAATGAGACAAAATATGAAAACGACATGTGAACATATAGAAAAAAAAATAGCTGCACCTCGTGGATTGGCATTTGGAAATTATGATGACAAACAAAGGGACTCCTACAGACTTAATGGAGCGACAACTTGATTTTGCTTTGCCACCAGTTTATGAATAGTGCTGAAGACTATAGGCTCAGTGGCATACCTTGGGAAGGTCTATGTCCAGCAGTAAACTAACATAGGTTGATGATGATGAATGAATGAAGTTATGTTTGGAACCTTTTTAACGAAAAAGTATTGTTTCGTTTTTGCAAGTAAAATTTTATGTCTGTGCGACTACAGACTAAACACTTTTGTTATTGAAGTTTTCAGACGTTTTACTGTATTTTCTCTGACGTATCAAGATCGCTTCAGTACCTAGTGTAGATTGTAAAAATGTGACAAAATAATTTGTTTTTAAAATTATAACATATATAATTCTTACTGCAGTATAGCACGAAAAAACTATTCAATGTCCCTTCATAGGGCTCATCACACTAATATTAAGGCGAAAGTTTGTATGTGTATTTGTGTGTATGTATGTATGTTTGTTACTCCTTCACGCTCAAACGGCTGAATGGATTTAGATGAAATTCGATACCAAGATAGCTTATACACTGGTTTAACATATAGGCTACATTTTATCCCGGAAAAGTGATATTTTCCCGTGGGATGAGCAAATAATTAAAATGTATCCGCGGGTGAAACCGCGGGGCGCAACTAGTACTATCTAAAAACCAAATTACATAAAGATCTGTTAAGCTGTTTAGTCAAAAAGCAACAAACTGACAGAGACCATAAAAAAAGACAATAATTACTTTCCGAATGGCTATTACTCGTTGTCTGGTAAACGGATAATTAAAATAACTTAATCGTCCTATTATCGATTAAATTATTTTATATTTTTTATTTATTTTATTGAATTTATTTTATTCATCCGTCCACGGACGACGAGACACTTGGCTTTCCGAATATATAATCCCTGCTAGACCAGCTGGTGCGAACGGAGTCAATAAACACAAACACACACACCCACACACACTCTCACATGTATAATGATAATTTGTTTCTTTAGTATGCAACTACAATACATATGCATACCATATAACGATACTGATGAGCCATGCTCGACAGCGAGAGATCGTGGCAGGCGGTGGTCTCCTTCTGCGAGTACGTGATGGCGCAGAAGGAGACCGC
The DNA here is from genome assembly GCA_905220475.3 of Ennomos fuscantarius. Taxonomy (NCBI): domain Eukaryota; kingdom Metazoa; phylum Arthropoda; class Insecta; order Lepidoptera; family Geometridae; genus Ennomos; species Ennomos fuscantarius. The sequence continues at coordinate 9,252,166 of HG992039.1, forward strand.
GGAGCGGGTCAGAGAGGAGGCCGCTGGAGCTGACCCGCTCCGGCGCAGACGAGCGGGAGGGAGGAGGAGGCGTTACGCGCACCTCCTCCCTCCCCCGTAGTGGGGCCACTGGTGGAGAGTCGGGGGACTCTCCGCCGGCTTGCACGGCCCCACACGTCTGGTGGGTGACCTTGGTGAGCAAGGTCACCCATACATTGGCGCGGAGAGGCCCGAAAGGGCCTGCCGCCGGGGGCGAGTTGGCTGGACTGCAGTCGCGACCCCTTCTCGCCCCGGTACGGCGGACGAGGGCTCACGGGGGGTTTTAGTGGGTTCGAGTCCCACATACCCCCTGCCACCACGGGGGTGGTAGCAGGGGGTATGTGGGACTCGAAGTGCGAGGGCATTTCCCCCACTCAAAAAAAAAAAACAATACTGATGTTATAATATTATAGAAACTGACGTGAGTAGTACTCATAACTACAACTATTACACGGCTAAAACTCACGAGATACAGTCGAATAACTCGACCGGTGTTCGGGCACTAAAGATGCCCAACCTCAAGGAGTACGCGCGGCGGCGGTGGTGGTCTTTATTGCCCGAACACCGGTCGAGTTATTCGACTGTATCTCGTGAGTTTTAGCCGTGTAATAGTTGTAGTTATAATACTGATGTTAATTAAACAATTGTACTACAGGTCCTAATGCACCTTTACATTGGATGAGATTGTGCGTCGAGAAGCTAATCGACAACGACGAAAGTGCACTAAAAAGGTCCAAGATCCTTCTTGGTTTGAATTTCTATGGGAACTCGTATACGGCAAACGGAGGAGGTCCCATAGTCGGCACCGAGTATATTGAACTCTTGAAGAACGCCAAAAGCAACCAGGCGCTGTCTTACAACAATAACACAGCTGAGAACTATGTGGAAATTAGGTAACTATTAATCGCACAGTCTAGTAATAATAATAAAATTCACTGTGAGATCAGGTCATAGTCTCATTTCACAGTAACTTCACTAGCTAAAGTGCTCTTTAAACTGCAACACAATAGTGCTTAGCGGCAGAATAACTGGCAAAGCGGTGGTACCTACCTAGACTAAGTTTGAAGAAAACCTCTCTCACATAAAAATTCAGTTACAGATTATTCTGTAGATTACGCTAAGCAGACGATACTCCATGAAAAAAGTACAAATAAATTCGAATTCGGAATCTATACTCCGTCTCCTTCATATTCATTAAAATAAAGGAGTTGCAGTTGTGTATATTTTGATTCAGAGCCATTTCGATGGATTGTGGATCAGGCTGAAACTTACAGCTATTACTATATTTCATAGTTGAAAGTGTGTCTTAAAAGAGCAGACAAAACTTAAGTTACTCTTTTTTTCTTCCACAGAACATCTCAAGGGGCAAAGAAAATATTTTATCCCACTCTATACTCAATACAGAAGAGGCTGGATTTAGCGAGAGAATACGGGACGGGCGTCGCCATATGGGAGCTCGGACAAGGCTTAGATTACTTCTACGACTTGTTTTAATTCATGTGATATTATTTTTAAGTTAATAAAATATGATTTATTTGACGTGCGCAACTTATTGTGTTCATTTATACCTTTCGAATAGTCATTATGGTAAATATGTAAACAGATTCTTAGTTGTTATTTTCTCTAAATAACCCAAAGACCTCTATGTATACGCGTACATTATACCTCTTTGAAAAAAGCACTGTACTAATATTATTATAACTTCGAGAGTAAAACTATATGTCTGTTAAATTTTCGCTTAATTTTTCGGCTGAATCGATTTTGATGTATGGGTAGTTTGAGCCTTGAAGGACATGTGATTTAACACGCTCAACGCCATCCCGAGAAAATTTTTTTTTTTTTAATTCTGCTTTACAATAGACTCCTGGGACCGTGGTCGTGGTAGAATTTCTCTTTTCTCTTCTTTTCTCTTTCTCAAAAGAAACAAAACTGACTAAAACAAAATGAGTACATTACCTTACCTACCTACCTTAAACAGAAAAATGGCAATAATCTAAAGCACATAAATAAAAAGTAGTAAAATTCCAAGCAGATAGTCACTTTGGGCCTGATAAATTTGACCTCCATTCTCGTTTCTGCACTAGAAAGAAGCAGTTGCTAAAATAATAAAAACAAATCCAATTATTCCACGACTAAAATTTTATTACGTTACCCTCTGATGTTTTAATGTACGTATCAATTTAAATGCCCTTCTACATCTATCTATATCTACACAAGAACTATTCTATAGACATAGACCGCTTTCTTAGAAAACGATAGGGAATTTGTAAACAACAAAACGTTGCTTTTACATGAAAAGCAGTATTATTGTTATAAGTAATTGGATAAATTATGTTACTAATTTAGACCCTGTACAAACTGAATGATTACGAACTACGCTGGCTTTATAGTAAGCTACAGCTGATGTCGAAACTGTAGTTTATCTTTCGGCTACTTTCGGCTTTCCCTTGAACTCCATCATAGATTGTGGCCCCTTCATCACTCGGTGCATCAGGTCCCAGCACATTTTTGCGGGCAATAAGCTGAAACAAGGAAATAGATCATATTTTAACAAATCAAGTTACCAGTAGAGTAAACAGCCAGTGTAAGTGTAGCTTAGCGATAGCTGCGTTATACGATATGGCCATAGCTCGGCCTGCGATAATGTTCACATGATTATTGCGCAATTTGCATTCGCTCTAACAACGGATAAAAAACTCGAAGAAACACGCTGTGAGAACGTATGGGCTGATGAATAATGGGTCATCAAAATGGTGTTCATAATCATAATCATCAAAACGTCCACTGCTGAACATAGGTCTCCCTTCAGCGCCAGTTCGAACGGTGCTTCCCTCCAGCACGCTGGTGGAAGTAGGAGCCGGTGATCCCCGTGATGTTCAGACCAGCTGGGCGATCATGTACCTCGATTGCAACAGATAGAAACACAAATCGGTATTGATTTGACAGTTCGAATTCGCAGTTTATGTGCATAGTTAGTATGTAATTTTCTCCTGTTGCATTGCAATCAAAGTTTCGTGATCATGTTCCAGGTCGTCGGTCCACCTAAGTGCGGGGCCGGCCTACGGAAGTAAAGAGAATTAAATTACGCTAATGCCTTCCTACTGTGATTACTTATTACCTACATAGAGAAAACAGCACTGTTTTGCATAGCACTGAGCATGAGCAAACGTCGTTAAAATCCGTATTACCTTGTTTTTGTCGAAGCTGACCAAATCTTTCGGTTTTACCATAATGTCCAGGCTTATTTACCTAAGTATATGCAAAAGGTATATATAGGTAACTTTACTATTTTCTTGGCCACGTCATCTTTTTTCCTTTTGTATATTATTTTGTGTAGATTCAAACATTCATATTCCCTTTGATTATCTTGAACCAAAGAATATGTATAGGTACTAGGAAGAATATGTATTCCTACCTATGCCGTGCATTGATATACTTTTTGAACAAAACATCCAAACTACACTACTACTAAATACTAACCACTTTAAAGGCAGCAGGTATCTGACAGATCCAGGCATGATGCAGTTGACCTCGTTCTTCCTGATGGAATCAATCATGGTTTCCGCGACGTAGTCCGGCTCTAGCATCGGCATTAACCGCGGAGTGACGCCATCGAACATACCCGTGTTTATGTAGTAGGGACAGACTAGAGTTGCGTGGATTGTGTTATGTCCGTGTGCCTGGAATGGAGAAAATTGCTTTTTCATCTCACGCACGGTGAAACGGTACAGGATAAATCATAACCCATGGTCTATAATTTAAATCCAAAACCATACCACAGAATATCTAATACCTAGTACTTTCATACTCCGGTCACCTCCATAACATTCTTATATCATTTTGGATTTGAGATAAATGTCCTAGTTTCGGAATAACTTTTGGAAATTTAGTTTGTTCAAATAGACCTCTTTGGTACCGAGATATTATGTAATTATCTTTGATATTGTTATGTTCATAAAAGGAAATGATGCGTTAAGCGCGTTGAAGTCTTTTACACTACATTTGCAATAAGTGTCTCTTTGGAAGATCTAATAATTAAATAAATGTTAAACATTAACGTTGACTCAAATCAAATACTAATTTATTAATAAACTAAGATTACACGTTATTTGAAATAAGAGTTTAACTTGGAAGATGAGTTTAATGATTAAAATGTTAATGTAAATGTATAAGTACACCATTTTACATTAAATGTCAATAATTTGGGTACTTAGTAGGTAAAGAACCTACTTAGACGAACTTTGCTTTGTTTTTTCTGTAATCTGTGATTTTTTTGTATCAGTTATTACCCTAAGCTCAGTGAAGAGGCTCTCATGGAAGCCGACAGTGGCGAACTTGGTGCCGCTGTAGTCCGTGCAGCGGTAGGTTCCCAAGAGGCCTGCTACAGAGCCCACAGTCACGATGTGCCCCTTGCCACTCTCAATCATGTCTGGCAGGAACGATTTCACCGTCTGAAAACGAACAAAAAATTATCCTTGCGTGACATTGTACGCTATTTTTTGCAGTTATTAAATAATTTAGCCAAACTGTTCTATATTTATTTGTAACGATTGATACCCTTACTTATAAACGCCTCTAAGCTTCGACTTGAGAGATAAAATTACGATAGGTACATAGATAAACTCTTTATTGGAACACCCTTTAAATGATCGAAGGGAGCACCACATCACCAATAATTAAAACCTAACTGAACAAACTTAACAAAAGTGTATTAATACTGTTTTGTGTGATATTACGGTGATGCCTTACCCAGTAATGTGAGAGTATGTTCACTTTATAGGTGGTTTCGATCGCAGAGTCGTTGAGCTCCAGCAGAGTTTCCCCAAACACTGTGCCAGCGTTGTTGATCAGCAAGTCCACTTTGCCAACCTGCCAATTATTAAAACTATTAATCTTATCCTGTCCTACTAATCTATGTAATAATGTATAAGAAAACAAAGAAAAAGTTTTCATGTTCCGTGCCCAAATGGTTGAAATGGAATGAAACTAAAAATAAGTTAATTCCTTCTTTCTTTATCCTATAAAGAATCCTACGATTCGTCATCTTTTTCCATTCAATATTCATTCAATCATTTTTTTACCTCTTTTTTAACCTTCTCAGCAGCTTCGTAGACTGCGCTACGGTCAGCAAGATCTACGACGTAGCTGGCGATGTCGTAGCCCTCTTCCCTAACATCGCAACAGGTTTTGTTTAAGCCTGAAATAAACAAAAGTCACGTATTATACCAGTGGTTAAAACATTAAAGAAATAAGATTACATCTAAAATTCCAAATTACATCAACTACCACTAGAGACAACAAGTACCTACCTATGTAAATAATAAGTAAGAATTTCATTGTTCTAGTGGCGGTCAGCTAGAAATTTGTAATCTGACGCCCAATGGACCTGTAAATGAACCTACAGTTCGCCCTTGAATAAACATTAATTGGTCACTGTGGTGGTAAAAATCGAACACAAATAAAATTTCACTTTCAATATATATATATATATATACTAGGATAGAAATAGATGACTCGACATTTGGACTCAGTCCATGAGGCTATTCAGGAAATGTAGACTTTATTTATAATTTACCTACATCTTCATAGCCGGCCCGGTACTTTTCCATCAAAGCAAATGCGATCGCGATTATGAAATAATCCTGCAGCTTGACTACAGATTCATGTTCAAATATTAATTCACTAGTAATATTAAATCCAAGGCTACAAACTAAAATATTACTTGTGCAATAAAACTATCGTGTATAATAAAACTATGTTTGTTATTTCTTATGTTCTTTTAGATCTAACATAAATACAAAATGGTTTCGCATTTGCATGCAGTGCGGATAAATGCTAAACAAGGTAAATGTGTCAGACTGACATGCAAATTGCGGTCCTTGTTTTCTGAAAGTGTTTACGCTACTGGGCTTATTGAAAAATAGTTGCTTAGCCATTTGTTTAGTTATGGTCATTAGTTAATTTAGGGCTGTTAATTTAGTTAAGTAGTTGATGACTAAACTAATGGTTAAGTAACGTTAGTTAAGTAAAGTAGTCGTTAGTTATTTTAGGGCCGATCTTTTAATTGCGAGTTGCAAATGTTTGCTTTCAATTTAATTAGTTCTGCAAATGGTAAAAGTTTTTTAACCTTACAATAAGAACATTAAACTAAACATAACCTCTGTAGTGTGGTGGTTGAGTAGGAAAAAAAAACGGTGCAATAACTTGTTCTGTGCCTGGGTATTATGGGACCATGGTCCTCGTAGTGCCTGGGTCCCTAACCAAACCAAACCAAAGATCACATACATAGATGCTGGACCTTAACTAGGATTGGTAGTATCTAGGGACCCAGGCACTACGAGGACCATGGTCCCATAATATATTTCGATTCGATTCGGTTAAGGACATACTTGTCCTTATCCGAATCAGCGACGCGTGGTCAAGCATCATAACATCGACATCACAACATAATCAAATTCTTGGAAATCATGATACCAGCCGTTCAGTAGATCAGCTCAAAATGAAGTGTGATATAATTTTCAACAAAAAAAATTATGATCAAAAATTTGATATAATTTAAAAACATTTCTAACTGAATATATTATATAACTTGGAATTCGATACCAATGGATATAGTTTGGTTAGGTAAGTACCTGATGTGTCCACAAACCCATACTTGTCCAGCGTAGAAAAAAATAGTATTATGGCCTATACGCTCTCTGCTTGTGAAAAAGTCCCGTGATCCACCAGCGCAGCGGGATATAGGTATATTGAACTGACAACGGTAACGGTACGTAAGTACCATCCGCGAATAAATGGGTACCTATTTAAAAATTTCCATTGAACCCTAATTTAAAAAAATAAAATTCTTTATTTACAATCTAAGGTATATGTTACATTTCATCTTATAACTCTTATGTAGCCTTTAACGTTGCCGCCAAGGCCTGTAAGAAGGAATTAAGGAAGGCTCGTTTCAATCATATTGGTCGAATAGGGACTAAACTTGCTTCCTACCCAGCGGGTAGTAAGGCTTTTTGGTCCCTAGCCAAATCGATTGAAGCGAACTTCTGTCGATCCTCACTGCCTCCATTATTGAAACCAGACGGATCGCTGGCTCACACTGCAAAAGAAAAAGCAAACTTGTTTGCCACTCTCTTTGCAGAAGCTTCGCGTTTAGATACTGCTAATGAGGTACCTCCCTGCCTTCCACAATGCGGTGTTTTCATGCCGGAAATACGCATACGTCAGAAGGAAGTACTAAAAACATTACGCAGTCTAGACGTGAACAAAGCCAGTGGTCCCGATGGTATACCTGCAATTGTACTTAAGAGCTGTGCACCCGAGTTGTCTCCCACTCTAACACGCCTATTTCGCCTCTCTCTAGACACCGGAATAGTCCCTATGAGTTGGAAGCTAGCCAACGTACAACCTGTACCTAAGAAGGGCAGTCGTGCTGATCCTGCCAACTATCGACCCATCTCAATTACCTCCATTCTCTGTAAGAGTATGGAGCGTATAATTAACAACAAGCTCTTGGCATACCTTGAAGACAATGATCTCCTCAGTGACCGGCAATACGGATTTCGCCGAAACCGGTCCACTGGGGATCTTCTCGCGTATGCCACTCACATATTGAGCGAAGCCTTAGAGATGCATGGAGAGGCACTTGCTGTATCTCTAGACGTCTCTAAGGCATTTGATCGGGTCTGGCACGACGGTCTTCTGAATAAGCTTCCATCTTACGGACTACCTGCTGGTTTGTGCACTTGGATATCAGACTTTTTGAGGGAACGATCGCTTAGAGTAGTTCTTGATGGCTGCTCTTCCGATCAATTAGCTATTAATGCTGGTGTACCTCAGGGGTCAGTTCTTTCAGCAACACTATTCTTACTCCACATCAATGATCTGCTAAAGCCCGGTACCTTTGGGTATGCAGATGATAGTACTGTTGTTGAAAGATACACATCCAGTGCCCGAGCCAGTGGTGACGACGTCCGGATTGAGAGAGAGGCTATGGTTGAGCGCATGAACCTGGCTTTGAAAGCCGTGTCCGATTGGGGCGATGCTAACTTGGTTAGGTTCAATGCTGCAAAAACACAGGCGTGTTTATTCACTGCTAAAAAGAGCCCACTCCATCTGGCTCCTTCATTCCGTGGTGTATCTGTAAGTTTAGGAAACCATCTTGAGCTTTTGGGTGTTGATCTCACGTCAAACCTAAACTTTGGATCCTACATCGAGTCCAAAGCCAAAGTAGCTTCAAAAAAACTCGGCATATTGTCCAAGGTAAGGCGGTACTTCACACCTGGACAGCTTCTAAATCTGTATCAAGCACAAGTCCGATCGTGTATGGAGTACTGCTGCCACCTGTGGGACGGGTCTGCCAAGTACCAGCTTGAGGCTCTGGACTCGATTGAACGGCGTGCCAAAAGGCTCATTGACGACGACACTTTGGTTGGTGAAAGGCTCCAGAGCCTTGCACATCGACGTAAGGTGGCAAGTCTGTCAGTTTTTTACAGATTACACCACGGTGAATGCGCTCAAGAACTGCATGATCTAATTCTCCCATCACCATTCCACTACCGGACTACTAGACGCTCGGCTAAGCGCCATCCTTTTGTGGTCGAAATACCACCCATTCGTACCAAGCGATTTGACTCAACGTTCTTAATTAGAACGGCTAAGGAATGGAATGCCCTGCCAGCGTCTGTGTTTCCGGCGAAATATGACCCGGGCGTGTTCAAGAGAAGAGTGAATAGGTATTTACTTGGCTAGCATGCTACACCTTCGATCGCATCGTCACTTCCCATCAGGTGAGAGCGTGGTCAAATGCTAGACAAGTTTAAAGTAAAAAAAAAAAAAAAAAAAAAAAAATGTATTACTATTATTAAACATTGTTGTTTATGAAAGCTACAATTGAATGTTATGTTGATTTTTTAAGACATAGGTTTCGTGATTGTCTAGCTCTTTGGTCTCCCCAAGTGCTTTCCATCAGAATCTATATATGAATCCCTGCTATCCTCATCCAGCATGGTCGTGCTAGCTCCTTGATATCAACCTCCCACCTTCGATGCTTCCTGCCTTTACTTCTTTTTATATCTTGTGCACCATTCCGTCACTTCGTTTGTCCACTTTTCTGTCTTAATTCTGAACACTAATTAAAAATTATATTAAGCTAAGTAATAGCACAGTATATCCTAATACTCCTGAGTAAAGGGACTTTGGCCTGTCACTAAAATGAATGGACTAAATTTTAAAGCAGTGTCCAATAACAAACTTTAGTCCAAGGCTATCCACATTGACATTGTGGATACTAATTTGCGGTAGATACTTATAGATACCGTACCATTCTAAATAATTGCCCTTAATAGTGCAAGGAGACCTAGCCTGTGGACTAAGCCAAAGACTAAAAAGGTATTCTAGGTCTGTGGGACTATGCTACCGAACTAAGCTGCGCAATTTTTTTTTTACTTTCAATGGGTTTGAGTTTGACTACATCTCACCTGATGGTAAGTGACGATGAGGTCGAAGGTGGTACACTTTTATCCAGGAAAAATACTTGGAAGAAATCGCTTTTAGCGATACGGTCACCCGTTGTTACACTTATTAACCTTTGTATTTTTTTGGTAAATTACAATTATTTGTTGTGTACAATAAAGAGTTAATCTATCTATATACTAATATACACATATAGTATCGTATCATATCGTATCGAAACATATGGTATCGTATTGTATTTTATCATATCGTATCGTATCGTATTTAATCATATCGCATCGTATCGTATCGTATTTTATCATATCGTATCGTATCGTATCGTGTCGTATTGTAATGTTGCAGCGGTCGAACCTTGAACCTTGAGGGTTCTGGTAGTTTCTAAACGAATCCTTCTATAGCTTTACCTGATAAATAAATGCCCATACAATACGTATAATCACTTTTGTGTTTGATGTCAAAGCTGTGAGACTAGTAATGGAGTTACGATTAATTTACTAAAACTTACCATCTTTATTGATATCCCACACGACAACCTTCGCTCCCAACCGCGCCAGCTTGACTGCCAGGAGCTTCCCCACCCCTCCCCCTCCTCCGGTCACCAAAACCACGTCTCCCTTGAGACTTTTCATGGGTCTTATTCCGTTGGGCACTAAGGTCCAGAATAGTGCCTCTAGCATGTAGTAGCACGAGAGCAATAAAAACAGGACGGTGTCCTTAGCGATGTTGAATACTTTAGACATTTGCGAGGTAGTGTTGATCTTCGTCCCTTCCAACATGGTTTAGTTCTGAAACAAAAGAAAAAAGTAATATTAAGCTTAAATTTACACTAAATTTAAATACTAGCAAAAAGAACAAATTCTCCATTTGTTACATTTTATCTGCATGTGGTACATTTGGACTGGAGGGCTACATTTGCACGCAAAAGGTATAAAGCCTTTCAAAGAATTTAATCATCACCATAAATTTTAACATCACCAACTTCTCACTACTAAAATGATGTATAATAATTTTTGTAGTTCACTCATGTTGCAGTAAACAGGCATACTGGCTTGTTTACACCATCAAAAACTTGATCTTGGTTTCGACATTTGACAGCTACATCAATTAGTTGTTTAAATTTATTCAGAATGTGCGTCTAACAAGTGACGTTTGAGGTAATTATTTGAGTGAGGATAGCATCACCCCAACTCTTCCCGTGGGTACCCTAGAGCCGGCCAAGAGAGTATACAGTGAATGGACCATAGCATTCTCCTCAATACATTAAAATATTTACGATTACCAAGCTACCTACCGAGAGCCCATTTTGCGAAAAGATCCAATGTCGACTAAGCCATTTCTTTTTAACCGGCCGATGGTTTTGGACTCTATCAACCTTTACAGCGTCACGGGGCGTAGACTTAAGATGCCCAGCCATCAGAAGTGGGAAGCAATTATCTCAAGGGCACTACTGGGGTGCGAGCCTCGGTTTGGGCCGTTGCCGGGATAAAAGTATCAAAAATACTACTGACTACTGGAGGTAGTCTTCTACGTCTCGGTAAACCTATGATAAGCTTTTAAAGTGGCGTTTTATGGGAGAGACCTGTAATCAGACGTCTTCCAGCTGTTGATATGTAATGTCACACGTAGGAACGTTCAAGGGAAAGTGTACATAAGATAATCATCTATTAATCTTTTAAACCACTTAGCAATTGTCTCAACAAAATCGTTCTAAGTCTATAAATAATGAGCCTTCTCTTGAGTGATTGATTGATTGATTGATTGATAACGTCTGCCCAAGCCACTGGATGGAGAGCGGTATACTTGTAAAAGTATTTGTTGCAGATTTTCATAAGTGAGCGACCGTGATTATGAGTGACACGTGACTATCAATCAAGTTGTTCAATCAAGGCCGTTTGCTTGATAACCACTCATTGCATATAAATAAAACCTAATTAACTACGGTAAATAAAACTTGAGAAAATATTTATTGAGGTTTGCATAATAAGATTACGGCTACGTTCACTTTGATGGCGAAACCTGTATTTAATATATCGATTCTTTGAACCAGTATAAATGTGTAAAAAACGATACATTGTTGCAGTTATCGACGGTTAGATAACTATCTCTTGGATTAACGCTTTCTCGCTGTTTTTGCCATGGTCTATTTGTGTTCTGACTGATTGATACGTGAGGGGAACGCTTCACTACTCACTTTGTTACAGCGTTGAAGCCATTGGAATGTATACCATTCCCGACTTCTTTTTAAATCGAATTGTATTTTTACATTTTTTCAATATATACTTACTATAAGTAGTTTGTCGTCAGACTAAATTGGGACTCCGCTATGAAATAGAACTTATTACCAGCTGCTAATTTGTCAACGTAACGTAGCGAATGCATTAAATTATTTGAAAACTGAAAGAATACGATAACCATCTTAAAAATATGAAAGATGTACCACCAATTATTGATGTATCTGAACCATAAGTGGTGGTACGATACGAGAATCTGAAATGCTATCACATTGAAAAGTATAGGAGACTTATTTATGTAATGACAAATGTACTGTTGTGAATCTGCTAGATTTACAACAGTATAGCACGAACCAGATGAAATTTAAGAGGACTAAACGGTGATCGAATTCCTATTAATCATCATCAACACCTAGAAATATCAGCTATCAAGACTGAATTCCAATTATCTCAAGCAGAATGTTGGATGGAACATGATGTTACGAGTAGATGTAAGGAATATGAATATCGGAATATCAAAATAGAAAGCTAAATAAGTAAGCATACTTCGGTAGACATTTTTCTAAGCACCTTTAAAATAACAACAAAGTCTGGTGACCCTGCAAATTATTTCACAACGGTCTCTAAATGCAACAGCATCATTTTCGGCATCATAATTTGCGGTGATTATGGCTGACGGTTGAAGAAATACCGTAGTTTTGTAACGTTGCAATAAGCACCTATGATAATGACGCAAGTTGGACGGTTTCCAGTTCCTACGGAGAATAATGTGTCAATGCATTTGGGACATTATAATAGGTCTTTACCTATGAAATTGCCGTATTGCAGTACAGACTTTTTCAAACAAAAAAAAGTTTTGATTGGCTATGAATTCTAAATTCAAATTAATTTTGTTTTAAAAATATGACATTCTATTTACAATATAAGTCTTTTGTTTATTGATTAGCGTTGTATTTTCATTACATTTCAACATTTTTCCTCATAATGGATACTTTGAAATTTCGTGTAATTATGGAATATGAGTTCCGTCGTGGCACCAACGCGGCACAAACGACACGTAACATCAACAACGTTTACGGAGAGAACTGTACAAACGAACGTACAACCCGTTATTGGTTTGCTCGGTTCCGTTCTGGGAATTTTGACTTGAAAAATGAACCTCGTGGTCGTCCGGAAACTTTGGTCAACAATGATGAATTAAAGGCGATTGTGGAAGCTGATGAATCTCAATCTACAGCTGAGCTGGCAGCAGCTTTTGATGTTAGCATCAAAACAATATTGGTCCATTTGCGACAGATTGGCAAGATAAAAAAGCTTGATAGATGGGTGCCCCACGAACTTAACGATCGCCAGCGCAACGTACGCGTCGAGACTTGCCTTGCGCTGCTTAACAGGCACAGAAATGAAGGAATTTTGAACCGAATTGTTACGTGCGACGAAAAATGGATTCTTTTTGACAATCGAAAGCGCTCAGCAAGTTGGTTAGATCCTGGTTCGGTACCAAAGCAATGTGCAAAACGAAAAATGACCCCTAGAAAGGTGATGGTCACAGTTTGGTGGTCTAGTGCTGGTGTGATTCATCATAGCTTTTTACAAAACGGCGAGAGCATTACTGCAGATGTGTACATTGAAGAACTGACCACAATGATGGCGAAACTCGCACGTCTGCAACCAGCTTTGGTCAATCGGTCGTCTCCACTGCTATTTCACGACAACGCGCGACCCCATACTGCACAACAGACCGTCTCTAAGCTGCATGAGTTGGGTTTGGAAGCTCTCCCTCATCCGCCATACTCACCAGATCTTGCGCCTACCGACTATTACTTTTTCCAAAATTTGGACAACTTTTTAGCGGGAAAAAAATTCAATTCCCGAGAGGCAGTACAAAACGCCTTTGAAGAGTTTGTTGTCTCCCGTCCTGCTGATTTTTTCAAGAAGGGCATCCATAAACTGCCACAGCGTTGGCAAAGATGCATTGATTGCAGGGGTAATTACTTTGAATAAAAGAAATAAATAAGTTCGAAAAAAAAATACTTTAAATTTTTTCAAACAAAACGGCAATTTCATAGGTAAAGACCTAATATAAACAGCTACGAAATGAACGAACGTGAGCTAATTACTGTAAGTGGCTATAGTTATTCTCTTGCCTTGGTCGTCATATAACATTTCAATTCAAACAATGGTAAGCATTGTCTTCGTTTCTTGCTACGACTGATATTTCACTACTAATCAAAGAAAATCAATTTCTAGGTGGTAGGATTTTTCTGCAAAGTTCGTCTAGGTAGGTGTGGTACCTTTCGCTTTCACAGTTATTCGCTGCCACCAAGCAGCAGTGTGCAAGCACTACTGTGTACTGCGTTGAAAGGCATTATAGGTAGTGAAATTATTAAAAAATAGTAATCTTGGTAGCGGTTACATATTCCAGACCAGGGTCTGAAAGGACCCAGGGGTCCTTGGGGGCCGGGAGCTCAGTCTACTCTTTCTATTCTGTCTCAGTCCTATTCTTAGGCTAGGACCAAACGACTTGAAATACACCTTTCTGATCAGCAGGATTTTTTTAAAACAAAATACACTAAACATATAAGAAACATATAAGAACAACTAAACATATAAGATAACATATAAACATGTAAGTAGTATATTAAAAAAGAGCACGAACCCAGGAGTTTGAAGAAAAGCAGAATTAAAAAAATAATACGAATTATGTCCTTTATATGAACAAAATAGTTATGTGCACCCCGTCCTTTACCACTACGTCAAATTCTCTCCATCCAAAGTTTGCCTGGAAGAGATCGCTTTTAGCGATAAGGTCGCTCATTGTTACACTTTATATAATTGATTGTTTTTTTCTTTGTATTTTTTTTTATTTGGTGTATACAATAAAGAGTTCATCTATCTATCTACGAAGGATCAGCAATCGTTTTATCAAAGTCCGTATGTAACGATAGATTAGAGAAGTAGGCAAACGTAAACGAATATACATCTAGTTTTCATTGGTTAAATTTTGTGGAATAAAAAAAATTGTAGAAAAAAAAACGCTCATATATATATAAACGGTTATTATTAACTTCGTATAGGTGCGCATTTCGATGTATTAAATGAAGCATTTTTTCATTGCATTTGCATTTCATCAAAAATGCCAAGGCTGTATTTAGTGTTGACCTCGATGATGTCTTATTTACTTTTACACGGATTATTAATACTTATTATCATTAGAATATAGAACATTATATCATACACATTATAAATGTAGGTATAAGTAGGTATATTAAATAACGCATTGTACCTTTGCTGGCAAATAAATGGTAAATAAGCAACCCCTATCCCAATACTGGTGTCGATTCTGTGTCGCATACTCTAAAGCTAAACGAAATTAACATATTTCCGTCTTTTTCATTTCCCCTTTATCAGAAGAGTAGCGCCATACTTTAAGTTTAGTTTTAGAGAATGCGACACAGAATCGAGACCACTATACTATATTAAAATAAAAACTGAAACGTGTCAATGTTTTGTTTCTGTGACTATCACGCCAAAAAAAATTAACCATCCAAATGATGAAATTTTGAACAACGATTGTTTATATTACAAGGATTAACATAGGATAAGATAGGACTTTTTAACCCGGAAAATTGTGAGGTCCCTTGGGAAAATGGGATGTTGAGAAAGAAACCGAGGGGAGCTTTAGTATGGTCATAGTAGTATAATTCTTCTGTACATATATAATACATGTATACATATTATGTATGTCACTGAACGGCTAGCCCAATTTTGATAATTTTTGTGATCTTTCAAATAGGTTCCTGGTTCCTGATTGTTTATATAAAGTGAAGTCAGGGCGGGCTAGCTAGTAATTTAAACAATTGTTAACTGCTATATAAATGAAACATCGCAATAAAATGCATACATCTATTGGCTTTATTTATTAATCCAATTGACTGTAAAAACGTAGATTAATTTTAATGACGTTTCATATGATGCTTGGTGTTTTATACATTTTAAAATATTTTTGAGTAGTTTATGAAGGGGCTACTAAAATACAAATTATCCTAAAGGTTATTTGCCTGTAAGTAGTCTTGTAAATGAATAAAATAATAAATACTAAATGTCACTGTGCCCCTTTGTTAGAAAGTGTTAATAGAAAGTTGTTTGTTTTGTATTTTTGATGCTTAACATTCTAGTGTCTATACGTACACTCTATGATATTATAAACTTTCTATAATTATATTTCATTATTAAAATAAATATTACGTTACCCTACGTTAGACTAACTAAAATTTAAAATCAAAACCATAACACAGTAAATTTTAAAACCACAGTTTTACCTTCATAATCTATGTAATGTAATAAATGCAAATGGAAAACTAAATCATAATAATTATGCGCACAAAAGTTACCCACCGAAAATTAAATATTACGTGAATTTACCTTTTCAATTCCTCAACACTTTAAATCCAACGAGAACTAAAATATTCACAACAAACACAAATAAACAAGAGGGTCAGTTAACCTGCGTGCGCGCCGGTCGTATGACTGTATGACAACTGGCTGAGCGGTCTAGCGTCTTGCTTTCACCGATAACAGTACAACCTACCGCTTTTCACGTCTTAGGTCGAATGAGAGCATTCCTCGGTATAATTTGTAGGTTAGACATACTCACTATAAACACTTCAATACACAAACGCAACACTTAGTACAAGTAAACTGCGCTTTGGTAGAATTTTAGTTTTGCAGAAAGTCAATGACCGAACGAAGATTTTAGTGTGGGAATATACTTAACTATATACATATATATAAAAGAAAGTCGTGTTAGTTACACTAATATGTTCCGGTTTGAAGGGCACTGTAGCTAGTGAAATTACTGGGCAAATGAGATTTAATGACCTGATTTCACAGTCGAGTAATCTTATTACCAGACTGTGCTTATGTCTCAGGATGATGTGCGCAGTGCAGTATCACGCAAAACTTTATATTTTGGAGTTCCTAATGACACTGTTCTATTATGGGCAGCCGCGTTACTTAACATCAGGCGAACAACTACCTCGTCACATCAATCAATTAAATTAAAAAAAAAAACTATTTATAACTCAAGAATGGCTTAACCGATTTGGCTGAAACTTGGTGGGCTACAAAGCTACCTTAGGTTTGGATGAGGAGACGGACATAGGATACTTTTTATCCCGTTCGACCGCGTTTTACTAATTCACCCGTGCGAAGCCGGGCATGTCAACTAGTAGAGTATAACGCGGTTGAATTAATTAGCATCTGTCGACCAGGTTACTTGAGCTTGTGAGCATAAAAAATGGAAAAATATTTTTCAACTGTTTTTTGATATCTTATAATAGGAAACAATTAAAGACGCAAGTACAATCAAAAATTGTTATTCTTCATTCTGGCTTTCATCATCATCATCATCAATACCAGTCTATCTACCACGATCAGCGTCACTGTCACGCTTCAACTCACAGTGGCGTTATCCACCATATTGTAAGCCGACTTTGTGCCTTATTAATAGCTTAGTATAAGCTCATATTTATCTTAAGAATACGTCTACCCTATCATCTACACAGGTCGTTGGATTTGCAGCTAATAAGACTTAATTCTGGTCTCAGCTCACATTTTCTACCAGCAGGCTTCTACGGATGAAGAGACGTAAGTAAATAGAAGGTGAACATGTTTGAGAAGACGCAAGCAAATAAGTACTACAAAATTCGTGAAAAATACGACAGATAATGTATAATCTGGACTAGGAAAAGAGTGGCTTGTTATTTGATCAAGCACATAAGTCTCACCTCTCCTATAGAGCGCCACTTTGAGCTGCTTGCCTCCTGCATCCAATGCCTCTTCGCGGTTGTCATGAAACATAAATACATACTGACTACTACGTACTTACGTACGTATAAGCACCTGATACTTCGTGGTGCGGTGGTTAAGAAGGTTGGCTCATAATCCAGAGGTGGCGGGTTCGATTCCCGCGACAGGACAAGTATTTGTGCACAGAAAAAAAGCGCAAATACTTGTTCGGTGTCTGGGTATTGTGGAACCATGGTCTTCGTAGTTCCTGGATCTATGTAAGTGATCGTTGGGCGTTATTATTATAATATTTTTATTATTATTTATAGTAACAAATTAGTACTTACGACAATGGTAACAAAGACGATGTACAGAGCTTACATTGGAAGCTGATTAACCGATTTGTATTCAGTTGTGATAAAATTCTCATTAACAGAGGCCGCGCGTGTCTGATGTACTCGTATGTCTACAAGAAACGTGTTCACACTTAACTTCTTTGTCACAATAAATAAATTCATTTCTCTGTAAAGTTCAATAGAAGTGCCAGTTAAATTTATTAAAACATAATACTAAAACGTACGCATATTACACGTTTTAGTAATAGTGGTGTTGATTACACAATGTGGCGATTGTTTATCGATACAACTTGAATGTAAAATAAATAATATATGCTAAGCCTAAGCCTATATTAGGTACTGTGCTGGCAACGCACCGGCAATGTCTTGAAATATCGGCAATCCAAACAAATAAATTACATGGTAAATATCCCGTTAATCTTCACACTAATATTATAAAGGCGAAAGTTTGTATGTGTGTATGTTAGTTACTCCTTCATGCTAATGCCCGGCTTAATTCGGTACCATGATAGCTTATAGACTAGATTAACATATAGGCTACATTTTATCCCGGAGAAGTGAAATTTTAAAAAAATAAAAAAATACATAGAAAAATGAGTCTCTATTTCCCTTGGTTATAGCATCACGGGTGAATGGATAGAACCTTTTCGCTAATTATATTTTTATTGTGTTAATTGTTTTCAGGAGAAGATTCTTATAAAGGAAAAGTTAAGAAAGTATGCAAAATTATCACCACGAGGGTGAAACCGTGGGGCACAGCTAGTAAACAATATTTTAGAAATGATATAAACAATGACAGTTTCAATATTATTGCCTCAAGTGTTGCAGGTATTCATGGGCGACGGTTGCCTTACCATCAAGTGAGCTGTCTGCTTCTTTATTGATAATATAATATTTAAAAAAACCCTTTATTTAAAGCAAGCAATAATATTGTCAACATCTTAAATTCTCCTCTTTGAATTTATGGTGTAGTTTCGGCCTTCGATAATTTTCATTGTCTTTGTAATTCGATAATCGACGTTTGTTTATATGAATAAATGCTAGACGCGCAATGCTGGCGATGGCAGAGATCATGGACTTTGTTCAAACGCTCTACGGTAGAGTGAATTTTTTTTGATAAAGCAAAAGAATAATAAAATTAATAAATTCCATACCTATTCTTTACTAGGTGGTAGGACTTTACTGCAAAGTTCGTCTAGGTAGGTACCACCGCTTTGCCAGTTATTCTGCCGCCTAGCAGTAGTGCGCAAGCACTGCTGTGTTCCGGTATGAAGGGCACTGTATCTAGTGAAATTACTGGGCAAATGAGACTTATGATCTGATCTCACAGTTTAGTGATCTTATTACTAGATTGTGCTGATGTCTCTGGATGACGTGCGCAGTGCAGTGTCACGTGAAGCTCTATACTTTAGAGTTCCAAGTGACACTGCAGCTGATATGGGCAGCCGTGTCGTTTAACACCAGGAGAACGGCAAGCTCGCCACGTCATTCCTTAACATAAAAAAAAAACCTACTGGCCAAGTGTCATTGCACTTTGTTTATTATTTTACATACAAAATGTAATTATTAAATAACAACATGCATGTTATTATACAACAATTAAGTAGCAATACTTACAAGTATAAACTAAACGTAAATGAATTAAGGAGACAAAACCGACATGACTAGATCACTATACCTGCGTCCTATTCTTTAAAACCTTTCCAATGAATGAGCCTTAAGACGATACATCTCCTATAAATTGGTAAGTTAGGTATCCTGCAGATTTCAGGAGTAGCACTTACTACTTATCACTGTTTTTACATATAACTTATCAGATTTCTTTATGATCCTAATGGCCTATCTATAAAAGAAATAAGTAAAGAATGATTAATAGTACTAACGCAAATAATTCTTGTGTTAATAAACCGTCACATCACAGTTTTACAATCTTAGTTTAAGATATTTATTTTTTCTTAATAATTTTTAATTCACTTACATAAGAAAAACGAACTAAAAACATCTAAACAAAATCATATAAGTTTCATTTGTTACAATTACTCATGCTGACATCTTGTGTAGAGCTTGATAACTACTAATGTTGCTTTATATAGGCTTCAGTCAGTCAAGAAACGTTGGCTTGGTACACCCACGCTGGATTTATTTACAACGTTAAGCGACTAAAGTGTAGATGGCGCTACATGACATGAAAAGATCTTATGAACAATTGAATGGTGACTATTTGTAGTGGAATCGTGAAGAAAACAACTCACTCAAATTACAATCATCATTAATACTTATTAAATAGTTTTTAATAACACTGAAAATCTTTAAAGAGAGACTATTGGAATAGTTATATAGGTAAATAGCGCGAATAATGTGATTGAGGAATTGAAAAAAAACTGAGATTGAAAAATATGAAATGTTTAATTGACCCCGTGAGAGCGGAATGCTTAAACACAAATTATGTATGATATGTGAAACATAATTTGTATTTAAGCATTCCTTCATTGTGTTCAAGAATCATTCAGCCTTATTAATAAACGGGTATTAGTATTGGATTAGTTACTTCAGCTTTTGTCCTTTTTTTGCTACTAGAATATTTAGCTGGATCAAAAGAGACAAAAGATGGTGATTGACATTGACATTTAATGTGTTTTTATTCATGGATTTTATGCATTGTCTTAGTTAAAAATTATAATAGGTCTTTACCTATGAAATTGCCGTATTGCAGTACAGACTTTTTCAAATAAAAAAAAGTTTTGATTGGCTATGAATTCTAAATTCAAATTAATTTTGTTTTAAAAATATGACATTCTATTTACAATATAAATCTTTTGTTTATTGATTAGCGTTGTATTTTCATTACATTTCAACATTTTTCTTCATAATGGATACTTTGATATTTCGTGTAATTATGGAATATGAGTTCCGTCGTGGCACCAACGCGGCACAAACGACACGTAACATCAACGACGTGTACGGAGAGAACTGTACAAACGAACGTACAACCCGTTATTGGTTTGCTCGGTTCCGTTCTGGAAATTTTGACTTGAAAAATGAACCTCGTGGTCGTCCGGAAACTTTGGTCAACAATGATGAATTAAAGGCGATTGTGGAACCTGATGAATCTCAATCTACAGCTGAGCTGGCAGCAGCTTTTGATGTTAGCATCAAAACAATATTGGTCCATTTGCGACAGATTGGCAAGATAAAAAAGCTTGATAGATGGGTGCCCCACGAACTTAACGATCGCCAGCGCAACGTACGCGTCGAGACTTGCCTTGCGCTGCTTAACAGGCACAGAAATGAAGGAATTTTGAACCAAATTGTTACGTGCGATGAAAATTGGATTCTTTTTGACAATCGAAAGCGCTCAGCAAGTTGGTTAGATCCTGGTTCGGTACCAAAGCAATGTGCAAAACGAAAAATGACCCCTAGAAAGGTGATGGTCACAGTTTGGTGGTCTAGTGCTGGTGTGATTCATCATAGCTTTTTACAAAACGGCGAGAGCATTACTGCATATGTGTACATTGAAGAACTGACCACAATGATGGCGAAACTCGCACGTCTGCAACCAACTTTGGTCAATCGGTCGTCTCCACTGCTACTTCACGACAACGCGCGACCCCATACTGCACAACAGACGGTCTCTAAGCTGCATGAGTTGGGTTTGGAAGCTCTCCCTCATCCGCCATACTCACCAGATCTTGCGCCTACCGACTATTACTTTTTCCAAAATTTGGACAACTTTTTAGCGGGAAAAAAATTCAATTCCTTAGAGGCAGTACAAAACGCCTTTGAAGAGTTTGTTGTCTCCCGTCCTGCTGATTTTTTCAAGAAGGGCATCCATAAACTGCTACAGCGTTGGCAAAGATGCATTGATTGCAGGGATGATTACTTTGAATAAAAGAAATAAATAAGTTCGAAAAAAAAAATACTTTAACTTTTTTCAAACAAAACGGCAATTTCATAGGTAAAGACCTAATATTATACCTATCATAAGTTTTTATTAAAAGTGAAACGCTTTAAAAATGTATCAAATGTAAATTGTAGTCATATCTAGGATTAAATAGTATACTTTAGATTATGTATTTAGGATTTCTTCATGATACTTAAATATTTTTGAAATTCTGTAATTGTAAATTGTAATGTAATTTATGGACCTATCTAAGCCAGGCTACTTACTCTACGTCATCGTTGCTTGCTTGTTTTTATTATCGTTAGCACTGACGCACTGCGCTCCCTTTTAGGCGTTACAACCATTGTTTGATGCCATGAGAAGTCACCCTAAGTCGGTGTTGTGTGAAGGTCGACTAGCGCCAGTCGTGTGGTTGTAGCATGACGCCGGCTGCGCGCGCAAAACGCTGAGAGCGAGTAACGTTCAGTCGATCTTCGGAACCGCGACACACCACCGGCCGGCGTGTGTCACTCCCTAGCCGGCGTGCTGATAAACAAAAACAATTAAATTACGCTACATTTTAAAATAAACCATCATCAGACTAAAATAATTTTATATTGTGTCAGTACAAACCGTGGTGCGGTCCAATTACAGTTGTATCGATATATTTCATTGATTTCTCCAATACTATCGGTAAGCAATTTTTATTTGTTTAATTAAAGGTTGAATTTGCCTTAGTAAACGTTTTCGCATAGTTGACGTACTTTGAAAGTATTTCAAGGAGATCGTGGGCCCGCTCAAGCTGCGTACTCGTGATAGATATATGTACATACTTGCAATTTCATCACTCATATATCTCAATGATTACAATGTTCAATGGTAATAAAAGATAACATTAAAGCTTAAAACTGCAGGTGCTTAATTAATTCAAGGATGTGATAATTGGTCGATAAATTCGGGCACTGCTTAGTTAAAAATACATCGGCGCTAGCATAAGTCGGTTTCCTGTATGAATCAGAGATTTATTAATAAATAATTTTACCTCATTCGATACATAGAGGCAAGAAGTACAGGAAGATTCCTTCCGAACGAAAAAAAAAATCTTGAGCAATATTTGGGTAACAAGTTAATTGACAGCCGAGATACTAAACAATATTTTAAATTGTGCAAACGTTGTGTTTCTATCGTGTTACCAAATTTCTTATAAGGTTTTATCAATATATTTCATAATATTGTCTATTGCTACTAGTCCCTGCCATAGGAGTATTAGGCAGGTCTTGATTAAGAAACGTAATCTAGTATGTAGGTAGTTGGAATCAAGGTCAAATCATATTTGTTCGTGTTTTTCGATCAAGTTTTCTGAATTGCGAAAGTAGTTTCTATATTTTAATGTGACCTTAAAGCATTATTTTTATGTCTAGGCCATACTAAATGAGCACTTAATAATAACGTTCAAATTTAAAAGTAAGTAGGTATGCTACATTAATTGTTTTTCGCGTGTGGGTACAAACATGGATTTAATGTAATTATCAAGGTTCTTACATTACACTGAAGCTGCAACAACAATTTCAAGGTGTAATAATCAATAATTGTAAATACGAGTTATAAGTCTTAAGCCCATCTCTACTAAAGTTTGACAGTTCCTAAGTTCGCGTTTATTCCTCTGCGATATACCCAAATGCATTGCAGTAGGTATGTCATAGAGGGATAAGTGCGAATAAAGTTTGTATACTTAGCGAAATAAATGGTTCCATTTTAAATCTTTGATAAAAGACAATTATTCCTCATTGATTTTAATGTAATATCAAATATAGATGTTCCGTCTTTTCACCCTAAGATATATATTTATCTATATTTAACCCTTAATCAAACGCAAAAGTTTTTAAAAGATAAATCTAGACAGAACGTTAAGGATGTAGATATGTTTGGTCCGTAGATTTCATAACTTTAAAATATATTTATTATTTCAAAAGTTTGAGAACTTATTTCCCAAGAGGGTTAAAAGTCGAATCCATTCATATATGGGTATTTATTTTTAAGTTGAAATGCTATAGTGAGTTTTAAAAATAACCATATAATCACATATATACTTAATATTATATTATATCCACTTGTCAAGTCGTCGGTCGGTTACGCAATACTAGGTATAAGAAATATGCTTCCATATTTTTTCTTAATCTCATAACAATGTTATTACAATAATAATTGTTATGTCCGCGATGTTTTCAACATTTGTTTTTATATACTTATATCTAGCTTAATTACGTATTGAGCTAATGATGCATAACCTATAATGACTACCTACTTGAGTGTTTTTCTACGAGGATAACGCTCGATTTATTATAAAAGTGCAGCATATTTTTTTACGTAAAAGATTGTTGAAATAACAAAAGTTAATGTTTTAATAATATTGACCAGTCTATACTTAGCGGATTGAAGGCTATTTCAACTATTTTAACGTCTCCAGTTACAAGTATTATTACAAAAATGAATGACCCTGATTTTAGCAGGTCTATCGAGAGCAAAGTCCGTGACATACAATTTTTGATTTTTTGAATGCTACACTGTAAATGAGCTTGCCATTGAACTTGAAAATTAGTTTTTATTTTGCCATTACAGTTTTGTTAAAATCCAAAGTAAGCCCAAAGTTAAACATAAAATAGAGCAAACTTGCTGACAGCCAATAAAGATACATTGGCCTCTACATTGACTAATACGTAATAATATATATATACACACCGGCACAATTAGCGGAACAGAAAAAAGTGAGACTATGAGATAATAACGCATATATTTGACGAGAATGTAATTAGACACAAAATAACAAATTGATTAACATCTTTTAACAACGACTTTGAAAAGTCTTCGTTATTTTTTATTGAAAAATAAAGAAATATGAAATAAGTGAAATTTTTAGATGATTATGAACCATCACAAAAAATAAAAAAAAGTAAGCATTAAATGATTTAACAATAAAATTAAAGCAATATTAATAACGAGTGTTTCCCCCCCTTGCTGAGATTACGGTTTCCATTCGTCTGGGAATGCTACAGATTATGTTATCGATGATTTCTTGAGGCAACCGCTCCCACTCCTCAAGTAATGCGTTTCCAAGTTCATTCAGATTGTTGGGGAGTGACATTCTGGATTTAACCCTTCTTTTTAGCAAGTCCCAGACATGCTCTATCGGATTCATATCGGAGGAATTTGCTGGCCACTGCATCACCGGTATACCTACGTGGCTCAGATATGCCTGTACCGATTGTGCACTATGAGCACGAGCATTATCTTGCATTAGAATAAAGTCGTCACCAATAAATGGGGCAAATGGTAGATAGATAGATAGATAGATGAACTCTTTATTGTACACACCAAATAATAAAAAAAATTGCAAAGAACAAAAAAACAATCATGGTACAACATGTTCTTCTAAAATGTCTCTGATGTATCGATCTGCTGTCATGGTCCCTCCTGTGACTATCACTAACTCCGTTCGAGCTCCCAAACATATCCCTCCCCAAACCATAATCGAGCCGCCACCATAAGCCACTGTGTGTTCAAAATTAAACTGTATGTGGCGTTCTCCTTTACGTCTCCATATTCGCTGTCTCCCATCGATCTGTTTTAAAAGAACTCTGCACTCATCAGTAAAGAGAACCTGCTGCCATTCGTTCAAATCCCAATGACGATGTTCTACTGCTTTTTTTGTGTTCCGCTAATTGTGGCGGTGTGTATATATTACAGTGTATAGGCTGTAAACATGATAAAGTTGCACCGTAGCATAGGTTAGGCCCATATCAATTAATAATATAATTAATTCTTTACTTCACACCAAAGCTTAACCCAAAAAATACAATTTTGTATGTAGTTACTATTGTAAAAATATTTTAGACATAAGTGAACAACCTGCAACTCTTACTAGGAGACTTATGTTACAAAAGTAATTCAAATTAATTTTTTAGTACAATAAAAATATATTCCCAAATTTGTAACGTATCAATAAAAAAAAACTGACAATACCACTATGAGGTGATTCATCATTAACCTTAGAGTCATCTAAAATTATTGATATATATTCAGTTATAAATAGTGACACAATTCATTTCACTAACAATGAGTATTGTTATTTCTTTTTTGTGAGTGTTTGAATAATGTGTGAAATTAGTGATCAAGAAAATAAATATAATAACTAATGATGATTATGAATCATAAAAGAAAAGTGGCTCCCTCCCTCTCCAATTGCCAATCCCCATAGTAAACCGGCTATAAGAGTTTAAGTGCAAGTGTTGTTAAGCAGTGTTTAGGCTGTCAACGATGAAATATTTTCACCTTGAAAGTCTATAGAAATATCACAACGGCGTTAACTAGGCAGCCAAATGTTTCATTGAACTTATGAATTTGAAGCATTCAGGTAGTATTTCTTCCTTAACTCAACAATGCAGGCGTGTTATGGTGTAATGCTATACGTCCTTCCGACACCGGCGTCACCGCATGTTAGGCAACAGAGAAGGCCGCCCGGTCGCTGCGCCCGCGCCGGCCAATGCGCGCGTTATCGATCTACGATCGACCATCTTAGACTTATTGGGTGGGATCTATTGCTAATGGTACTTAATAATACGTATTGTGAAATGAATTTGTATGATTTTAAAATAAGTTTATAATACGAGATTATTATAGTATAGCGTTGTGTAGTGCGTTGTTGTGGCGTTTTACGAGGGAGGCCTATGTTCAAAGTAGTTAGACGTTTTCTGGCTGATAATGTTTTTTGGGTGAGGGCTATGTTCAGTAGTGGACGTTTTCTGGCCGGTAATGTTTTTCCGGAGAAGGCTATGTTCAGTAGTGGACGTTTTCTGGCCGGTAATGTTTTTCCAGAGAAGGCTATGTTCAGTAGTGGACGTGTTCTGGCCGGTAATGTTTTTCGAGAGAGGGCTATGTTCAGTAGTGGACGTTTTCTGACCGGTAATGTTTTTCGGGGGAAGGCTATGTTCAGTAGTGGACGTTTTCTGTCCGGTAATGTTTTTTGGGAGAGGGCTATGTTTCGTAGTGGACGTTTTCTGGCTGATGATGTTTTCGGAAGAGGCTGCTATTGCTAGACTGCTGAACATAGCAGTGGATGTCTTCCTGTTAATTATGCGTGTGATGTGATATTATAGTTAAGATATTGTATATTATATATTGTAAGCAACATATTGCTTATTTACTTCGTATACGTCTTTGCTATATCTATATCTACTGCTACTGTTATCTTGTACTTGCTTTATAGCGTAGGCAACAATTATGATGGCAACATTGGCAACATGTAATTATTGCTTACTAACGCTATTATATCTATTTTTTATAAGAAAATATACGTAATTTGTATTTTATATGCTTTATCGGCAATCCGTTACATACAACATATGAAATGTTCTTTAGGTAAGGCAAATTGTATTTAAGTAGAGCAGAAGAGTAGTAGAGTACATACCACTAAATTAATAATACAAACTATGTACTTTGCCTGAATAATATGGCCCACAATAAATTGGAATATTATTATGACTATGGTCCTTATTTGTAGTGGCCATAAAATTATCAATTATAGAAAAGATGGAAACAAGGCAAAAACTCCACCTTTCTATCTTGTCAAAATGAACCAACATCATGAGCTAGTCGTTCACCTGATGTTAAGCAACACAGCTGCTCATAAAAACTAATCACTCTTGTGTCTTATTAAAGATTACCACCATATTAAATATTAACATATTATGATAAAAATGCACTCAAATATTCTTGCTATCGTCCGCTATGGTGAAAGTAGAGAAAGTCGCAAAAAACTCGACGTACAGAATAATACAACGGTGATTTGGCCGAACCTCGGAACTGGTTTGTCTTATAAATTGGGAAGGTTGGTAGACATGTCAGAAGATGACGTGATGGCGTCTGTCGAATTTTATAAAAAATATTTGAATATAAAGAAATAATTGTAAATTATTGCTTGGAGATAATTTTGTAGGAAAGTAGAGGTTTTGTATAAAATAATCTAGAAATAGAATAGAAAACTCTTTATTGCGTGTACCAACATAAAATAAACTAGAGTACTATAACAAGCCGCTATACGCTATAAACTAAGTACTTAATAAAAATTATTTGAATCTTAACAATTTGCTTTAGGTATTAGATGCATTTTTATTACAATTTTTCCATTTTAACTCGATGATGGTAAAATGAAATACTTGTACTTTCTAAAGACCATAAATTTTTGTCACCCAATCACATTTTACGGTATTTTGAATAATTTATTAGTTAGTTCTACTAACATAGGAAAATTGAAATTTTTTATAAATTAATATTTATAATAATATATTAACGCCCAACGATTACCTACATAGATCCTGGACCCTAACTAGGATTCCCTGTGTCTAGGGACCTAGGAACTACGAGGAACATGGTCCCACAACACCCAGACTAAGAATAAGTAATTGCGCTTTTTTTTCTGTGCACAAATACTTGTCATGCCGCGGGAATCGAACCCGCCACCTCCGAGTGATGAGCGGACCCGTTGAACCACCACACCACAGAGGCTGTCTTTAATTGGTGTAATTAGGTAGTCCTTTCCTCTAGTTTACCATTACTTCAAAGAATTTGACAAGACTTGATGGGATGGCACAATAGTATATAGACTGTGTTTTTTCTTTCAAAACCAACTGGTTCGCACTTTTGTGTATTTAGCCAGTGTCAAGTAATTGATAATTTATCAAGTTAATAATATTTCACGCAAATATGTGTCAAGTCACAGTCGAAGTCATCAAGTCAAGTCATAGTCTAGTCAAAGTCATACTCCTAGTAAAGTGGTGGCAACTTTATACTTGAAGCTTATATGGAGTTTTGAAAACAACACGAAAAGAAACGTTTCACCATCATTATACCATTTTCCTACACTCACGCCTGTAATCCAGCACTTAACGAATAGAATGCCACCAATTTTATACACTAACACTGAAAATAACACTAGTTTTGGAAAATAATACAATGCGGTGACGCTATCTTTTTCGTTTTCCTGCCAAACCTCCCACCAACAGTCTTTAATCACCGATAGAAAAATCGTCCAGCAATACCGCTTGACAGCAACCAATGAGTGCATCTAGATTGAAGGTAAAAGTAATTAATTAAAGTCGTAGATACTTGGAAAAGATACAGCACTCACCGCTCACACTCGCTTATTTCGCCTGTCAGCTAGAGAGCAAATTAGTGCTCTCGCAGATGCTTTCTATGCTCACTTGTATGGACACCGTTGATGATAACTATCTCACGGAGACATTTTAAAATCATAATTCTGTTTAATCTGTACTGTTTGACTGGCCTGAGAGCTCAGTTGGTAGTAACTCTGCCTTCTGAACTGTGGGTTGTGGGCTCGATTTCCACCAAGGACAAACATTTGTGTGATGAATATCGATGTTTGTTCCGTGTCTGGGTGTCATATTGTATTCTATGTATGTATTTACAAAAAAAAGTATCTAAGTAATGTATCAGTTATCTGGTCCCCATAGTACAAGCTTTGTTTAGTTTGGGGCTAGATGGTGTTCTGTGAAATGTCCACACAACATATATTTATTTATTTATTTTATTTATTTAATCATTGCTCTTTAACCGTCTATACCTATTGTACCTAACTCAAAACAATACATTGGTTTTAAACTTTCACGTCTGTTCAATACATTTTTAAAGTATGTATGGGTTCTTTTCCATGATTGGAACCATTCAAAAATCAATGTCTCAATAATATGTAGATACATAGCGTGCGAATTTTTGAAAGAATTACTATTTTTAATTAGACATGTAAATTGACATTCCATGAATAAATTTTAAATAATCGTTAATACAAAACTAAACTATACCTAAAAAACTAAACTATACATAAGAACTTAAAATAAATAAAAACTAAAAATTTAAAATTACCCGTTGGTGGAGAGGAAAGTACCCAGAATGCTGGCAGGATTACCACGTTGAATGACAATGCTTATTTTTTGTGCAAAATAAAAGGCAACAAATAAATTGATTATGATTATAATATATGGCAGAATAGCAGGTGTCAGCTTTATCACCTTGGGTCAGAGAATGACGTTGAACTGCATTGGCAGAAAATATATAATTATGTATTACTAACCTTTGCACTGTTATATAACTTCTAGTTTCTAGTATATAATCTTTGTTTTTTATAAAACTACTTGTGTATCAAGTTAGTAAATATTTATTTATATTTTTTTTTGTGACTTAATGCTCCTTGAAATATTCACGATCATTACTTTGATTGTTAACATTGTGTATTATTTCTATTCTTAGGTTTTGATAGTTAAGTTTTTTTGATTTTTTTTTAGATTGGCGTGGTTATGTTTCTTGATTTTTTTCGTAATTTGTGCAGAATTTTAAACACACATAACAAAGTTGTATTTTCTCAAATTACTGATTGTAAGTTTGATAGATTTGTAATTTTTCCTGCTGTAAATTTTTCGGTAGGGTTCCCAGGTGTATTAGGTAATGGCCTACACAGACTCTTTCTCTGTGAACGAAGGCCACTTTCCCAGCAGTGGGATCCCTCCTGTTACTTTGTGTGACTTACTTTTCCATGGCATGTTCGCGTGTTTTTAAAGAATTGAATTGTTTAAAATTTGAAATTAAAATCGAAACTAAAATTATTAGATTACAATATAACACCCAGACACAGAACCAACATCGACGTTCATCCCACAAATGTTTGTCCTGGGTGGGGATCGAACCATAACCTGCAGTTCAGAAGGCAGGGTTACTACCAACTGAACATATGGGCCAGTCGAACTTTACCGTCATGGTCTGCAGGTCGATATTGACATACTGTTACCAGGAATTCCGCTATCAGCCGCGTTAATTCATGTTTCCATTGCTTGTTCTCGAACCGTCACATGCTGCAATTTTGGTTTCTCCTTGGTTCTACTCTATTTCATCCAATTATGTAATCTGTTATTATTTGTAAGTATATATTGCTACCGTTATCCCCGTCTGCCCAAAATTTGACAGCTCATAGTTCGCACTTATCTTTAGGACGTATCCAAATGCGTTGCAGTAGCTGCGTTAGTGCAGTTGGGAATTAAGCGTTAATATTTCACCCTGCAAAAGAAATACTCCGTAAATTATAGAATTTACGGTTCATAAAATTCATAAAGATTTCATACAATTTTACTTTGTCATATATTTTTGCTAAAATTAACCGTTAATAGACAATTTAGACCTCGACCACAAAGCTGTCACTAATTCTTAGTGAAAATATCAATAAACTAGTTGCGCCCCGCGGTTTCACCCGCGGATAAAAAGTATTTTAATTATTTGCTCATCCCACGGGATTTAAAAATTTCACTTTTCCGGGATAAAATGTGGCCTATATGTTAATCCAGTGTATAAGCTATCTTGGTACCGAATTTCATCCAAATCCATTCAGCCGTCTCAGCGTGAAAGAGTAACAAACATACACACAAACACACATACAAACTTTTGCCTTTATAATATTAGTGTGAAGTGTGATGCTCTAGTCAAAACCATTGTAATCATAAGCAATATCTGTAAAAATAAGATGTTTACTAGCTTATGTTTTAAAAGTTATTTACCTTCTTATATTCTTGTCTTAATATAAAAAACATCATTTATCAAATGTTGAGTTAAGTACGTATTTTAATCCGCCATAGTCATAAAAAGCTAATCTTTCTGTTCACGGCCTTCATAATGGGTTGAACGATCACGTCACACTAATATTATAAACGCGCAAGTTTGTGTGTGTTTGTTTCCTCGTCACATCGCAATAACTTTCTTATTCTTTCTTCTTCTTCTATTCTTTTCTTCTTGACTCAACGTTCTTAATTAGAACGGCTAAGGAATGAAATGCCCTGCCAGCGTCTGTGTTTCCGGCGAAATATGACCCGGGCGTGATCAAGAGAAGAGTGAATAGGTATTTACTTGGCTAGCATGTTACACCTTCGATTGCTTCGTCTCTTCCCATCAGGTCATCAGGTGAGAGCGTGGTTAAATGCTAGACAAGTTTGAAGTAAAAATAAAACTAGACGAATTTGGATGAACTTTGGAACAAAGATATCTTATTTACTGGATTAAAACCTAGGATACTTTTTATTCGGGGTTAAGCCCTGGGGCGCAGCTAAGAGTGTTATATTATCTGTGGTAAACTACATCTTAATCCGTGCGCAAGAAACACTGTCATCTCAACGAGAACGGTTGCCAGCCACAAACAACAGTTATAATTTGTAAAATGAGCATAATAATGGTAACCATCGGATTTTATAGCAAGCTGCGTGCTTTGATATTTTAAATGATCAAAAGATTGAGTTTAAGAATTCCAACTTTTACGTGATTTTGAAAGAGTTTCATTTCATGCACTTTTATGAGTTATGAGTTAATTATTTTAGTATCATCTATTTTAAGTTTTTAGGTATAGTTTCGTTTAGTATACTGATATTTGTTGTTTATGTTTTCATTAATAAAAGATTTAAAAAAAAGAGTTTTTTAATATATTCTATAAGTGTCAATCCCATTCGGGTATAGAAAATCTCTACAATTTAATCTATAGTAGATTAAATTGTAGATAGTTTGTAAAATAAGTTTGTAAGATAATTTGTAAAATAGATAAAGTTAATTCCATTTTTTTTTTAGTATAGTATTATCTAAGTTATATATAGATTTCGTGTCAGTGTTTATTACCATACTCCTCTGAAACGGCTGAGCCGATTTTGATGAAATTTTACATTCTCAGTTGAGTTTGAGAATAGGTTGTTATCTATTTTTCATCATCATCATCTTCATCACTACGCGAGTGGAACCGCGGGGCGCAATTAGTGTTTATATGTAAATTGAAGAAACTTTATAAAATCGATTAAAAGTAAAAAGTATTTATTAGTCAAATTGTGAGGCGTAGAAATAGATTGCGGAAACAAATGCCACCGCATGGATACCACAACAAAATAAACTAGTTTAATGATTTTGTTACGCAACCTTGCGGCCCTTTGCTCGAAGTAAGAAATTCCATTGAACTGAACGGCTACGTACTACTACGCGAATAGATCATTCTAACTGACCGACCTTCGAAGGCCGGTCACCGATAGACCAGATTAAACCTTAAACCGAATCTGTGGTTAGCGTTCTACGCTGCCCTTTACAGTTTTATATCACTGCAATAAATTGCTTTGTTAGTTATTCTAATTATTTTATCTAACTAGACTAGTAGCACAATGCCAGCTTCATTACGAACTGCAGTTTTTGCTTAATAGATTATGTTTATACAATCATACAATGATGATGAATTTGATCTACTTGTGCAAACGATTTTCCTTTATGTCTATTATATTTGTATGAAAACTTAGGACAAAAGGAAAGTGCTTCTAGCTGCTATTTACATTAAAACGCTTCAAGATAAGCGTTTCGGATGGAGCCGATAGATATAAAGCTTTTATTACAATAAAGAAGTTATTGTATCATTTAGAATGGAGGAATAGCCTTATACATTTTATCGTTACAATTCAGCGGTGGCTTAAACCGGTACTAATAGGCTGCATTTTCCAGCATTACCTAACGGGCAAAATACGTATTTTTATTATTATTATTATTATTATTTAATGTTATTGAATGATGTGACGAGCTAGCCGTTCACCTGATGTTAAGCACCACGGTCACTCGGAACCCTAAAACATAGACAAGCGACACTGCACTGCGCACATCATCCTGAGACATCAGCACAGTCTGGTAATAAGATTACTCGACTGTGAGATCAGATCATAAAGTCTCAATTGCCCAGTAATGTCACTAGCTACAGTGTCCTTCAAACCGGAACACAGTAGTGCTTGCACACTGCTGCTTGGCGGCAGAATAACTGGCAAAGCGGTGGTACCTACCTAGACGTACTTTGCAACAAAGTCCTACCACCTAGTGAACGTATCTATAAATACAATAAATTGATGACATCGTAAACTATTTTCTCGGCATTCTCGATACTGATTTTCATTATTATGTTGTAAATTGATGAACAGTATAACCATCACCTGTATAATAGATTATGGCTTTAAGTATTTTGCAAACATTTGGCATAAGTAATATAATTTTTTGTAATATGCACAGTTTTGAATGTCGGACCTTAGTTGTTCCTCTCGTCGAATACCAGATAGGCGATCACGTAATTTGATTGTAACCAATAGAAAAACAAATTTGTATGGATTTGACAGTTACAATACGCAGTTTATGTGCATAGTTAGTATGGACATTTCCAAATTAGGAATGAAATTTGTCCTGTTGCACTGTAAAGTTCAGTGATCACCCATTGAATATGAATTTATTTCTTTAAACTCATCATTGTTTTATAAAGATATATTTTTTAATATATCAGAAATTTTTAGAATTTGATATTATTAAATTTATAGTACATATTAAATGATAGTAAATTATGTCCCACCGATACCATTATAGTGAAATGCGAATAATAAGCAAATATTTTCATTGTTATCTATGTCCAATTTTACAAAGACTACGATTTGGATGTTAGCGTATTATTTTATTCCGCAATGACACACATAGTTGGCCTTCAGATTACAGTTTATTGTGTATATATTACGAATATTCCCATTATGAATAACCTTGATACAAAATAGCATAAATAAATATTGATTATATTTCTCCATACCGTTAAAATTATTATTCTCAATGGTTTGAGAATAATTATATGAAATCTTTTTCGTCATGGTCATGGATGTGTCGTCGGGCGTCGCTTGACGTATACCTGAGAATTCTCTGTATATTCATTATATTTTATGTTAAATTAATGTAAATTTGTATGGCAATTTGAAATTATGTTATTGTCATATAATATTTAATACATATTTTTATACGAAGTAAGTGGAATTAATTATTATTCAATGGTTATGTTTAAGAAATGTTTTCAGCATGTTTTGGTGTAAGTAAGCAAAAGGGGTTTTCGAATACTTAGGTATTATTTACGTAATTATTTGGCCTTTTTCAGTTCTACATACTTACATATACATATACATTAATCTGAATGGTTCGCTATTTTAAAGCATAGAAACAAGCTTTTCTCATTCATCAGCAAAACCACAGGTATCTTTTTGATGTACTTCTTTACGCACGCTTAACTTGGGGGTAAGCTGGTGAGGCGAAAGTTGAGACAGAGATATATACTTATATCTCCCTTTCTATGTGAAGATAGAAAGAAAGAGTTACGTTTCGGTATATAACTGCAGGGCAAGAGAGATGGAGCTAAAAAAGGTTTACTTCAGTCACGTGGTCTAAAGCGCACTCGTTTTTTCTGATTTTAAACGTTGATTTTCTGTATACCTCATTGGATCGCCTAATTCCATAATCATGAGGTTTATTGATGGGGCGACCTTCGTATTAGAGTAGAGCCGCGCTGTTGCAATGGTTGCATTCACCGGGGACTTGCGACACGCCGCTAGATGTGTGAACCTCGCCGACTATACGCGGACCGAGCTATGGGAGTGGAGTTGTATGTCAACCACTCAACTATCACTCAATGATTTGACAATTTAATTGAATAATAAATAGTATAAGGTCTCTACTTGGCCGAAGCCAGAATCCTAGGCACGTTGCCTACTAGTAGCGGCTGCTTATTAGATTAAGACCTATAATAATACCTACCGTATGGTTTCTAGACATCCAGCTAAGGTCCATCATATCCAGTAAATATAATATCTGATATGTAATACTAGCTATAAAGATAATTAAACCTAAAGTTCGGAACCCGAGCCCTTTTATCACATAATATGTTTTATTTTTGATACTCTGATCATCCAGATTTGTATTACTTTATAATGTATGCATATGCATACATTATATACTTTATAATGTAGACCGTTAAGAGGGATGCCGCGACGGCCGGCATTTGACTTCGAAGTAAAACTTCTTTACGCACGTTTGACTTAGGGAGTAAACTGGTGAATGCGAAGCGAATGGAAGTTTGAGTTGGTTCGCGTAGATCTCCATTGTTAATACAAAGTAAAAAAAATATATATGTTGGTATGTCCAGTAAAATTACAATTTAAAATTGTCTAAATGGCTACATTAACATTAAACAAAGCGAAAACAAACTTATACCAGCCGATAAATGGAGCTAAACTAGTTTTACTTCAGTCGTGTGGTCTAAACACCACACTCGATTTTTTATGTCTTGCGTATTTACGTAGCAACATTAATCATTATTACTATAGTATAGTTACTAGTTAGGTTACAAGCTATGTTTACAAGGTAACTCTTTACAAATAAAATATATAGTTTTCTGATCTACCACACACACACACTAGTAAATACAGCTTAGCACCATGTTCACAAAAGTCGTGGAATAGGCAAATAACTGCTAATAGTAGTATAATAATAGTAGTAGTAGGTAGTTTTTAGTATTGGTTATTATATCATTGTAGTATTTAAAAATTAAAGGCAATTTGCCGTGAAAAAAAAACTGCTGATTAAATATACAAATTAATTATTCTTTAAACGAAGACAACCCTAACATCCGCGTTGTCAGAGAGAATCAGAGACAACTTCTATAACCTGTAGATAGTGCGATCGGAATTGAACTTTATTGTCTCTGTGTAGTGTTTATATTAGCAAAAGTAATAATTTATTTAAATAATTTTATTAAGTGAATCTTCTGTACATAGTACTATCATATATTCTGTATTGATGTACTGATATGTCACCGCCTCAGTCTCACAGCGACAGGTTGTGTAAATATACCTACCAGTACAGTAACATTACCGCCGCTAATGTCGAGTTATTATAAAAGAGCATCAGACTTTAGAACGTCATTCACAGGTCATGTTTAATTTTAGTTTTACTGTCGTTTGTTTTTTGGCTTCATTAGTTTGCACCGATGCGGTTTCAACATCGTTATAATGTTAATAGCTATAGATATAAATGAATAACGTTCGTCTTATTTCTTATTTCGTTTTGTCACAACGGATCGGAATGAATCTCAGCGGATTATGATGAAAATCAGTGCTCTCTTACTCCTCGAATAAGACAGTTTGAGCGGGCAGTTTCAGGTCCGTATTACAGAACGACGCTCAGTCACCGATCGGTGCTCAAGCAGAGATTTCGTTTACTAATTGATCACTTTCTGAATGATATCTCTGCTTGAGCAACGATCGATGACTGAGCATCGTTCTGTAATACGGACTTCAGAGTCTGAAACTAGTCTGAAACTGCCCACTCAAACTGTCTTATTCGAGGGTAAAGAGAGCACTGAATTTCATCGTAATACATTGAGGTGTTTTAGCGGTGAGTGGAGTTAAACATACCTTCATTACATAGTTAAATACACAGATACTTTTGTATTTTACTACGATAATATAAGCAGTGTAGGATTGCAAATGTCGAATGACTTTATGTTGCTTTATTAGCATTTAAATATTATTTTATTGCTGAACTAAAAACAAACCACACACTCCTTAATTTTTCAATTTACACTTGAGTGTGAATTGTGAACTACACACAAACAGCTATAAATATGCAAATGTCCTTACAGTTTTATATTAACTAAACTTAATGAAGGTTATCGGGCTAAAAACCAAACCGGCTTTATCTTACAACTACTTTAATATCAAAATGCTAATAGATATTGTAAATACTTGCTCAAATGTGTTGGACAAGTTTTTGCATTCATAGAGATGACATAAATATTTACTTTAAACACTAATCTGCTATAGTTGTTTCGAAAAACCGCTCATCTGGAGCTAGATTAATAAATATCAATGTATCGGTATAATGTATTACGCGCCAGAGGCCTTTTTTTGTTTTTGTTTTGGCTCCACACTTTTGTGTATTTAGTCAGTGTCAAGTAATTGATAATTTCTCGAGTTAATTAATATAATAAATATACATATGTGTCAAGTCAAGTTACAGTCCAAGTCATCAAGTCAAGTCATAGTCTAGTCTAGTCAAATCATATTAGTGGTACGCCTAGTAGAGTGGTGGCAACTTTACCAGAAGCTTCTAGGTATTTAGTTTTGAAAACAACACGAAAATAAACTTTTTACCATCATTATACCACTTTCCCACACTCAGCCAAAATGCCACTAATTTTATGCACTAACACTGAAAATAACAAGTTTTGAAAAATAATACAGTTCCTTTTCCCACCTAAACCCTACAATAGGCCTTTGACAGATGGTTTCGTTTTAGGAATGAATTATGAATGCAGCAAAAACTGTGCTTTAACCGACGGAACGAAAACAACAGCCAAAAGCCACAATGTCCAATGGAAATAATTTCCGGTTCTGTTAAAAAAATTACAAAATGTCGTGGAACATGTCAACAGTTGTTTTTTCTCTAATCTGTGTATCAGTCAGTGAAAGGTGAAATGTATCTCACCAATTTATATTTTTGTAGAAGTCGAATTTTTCTATGAGATTTTTTACGCGGCCACCGTTTAAAATATAAATAAAAATAAGTGTCTATTAAAATGTATTCAACTAAGGACATTACAGTCTGGTTATTTCTTACAGCAGTTCTACTCATAAGCTTGCGCGAGGCAACGTTAGTAATTGAGCCTTTGGTCTCTAAATTGTTTAGTTTCTAACTCTTTTGACTATTCAACTTGCTTGAACTTGATCAACCGACTATGGCCCGTATTACGGAACTACACTCAGTCGTAAATCTCTGCTAAAGAGGAGATTTCATTCACAAATGATCAAATAGTGAATGAAATCTTTACTCGAGCATCAACCGACGACTGAGCATAATTCTGTAATACGGACCTATGAGCTTAAAAGTAAAGTACTCATAAATCATAATTCTTTTGTTACAGGTATAATCAACTCCACTTAACAAAGTGATGGTCAGTGAATAAAATAATAGCTATACAAACAAAAATACAAATATGTCAGTTGAAACTCAGGAGTATATCAACGGCATCAGGCCGGGGCCTCTGACGAGAGAGATCCCAGAGTGTATGAGAGACAAATACACCATCGTGCAAGCTATTATAGACGTTATAGTGTTTTGCATCGGTGGCATCGGATATGTGTTAAAAGCGATATATAGGAGTATAGTTGGGTATAAGAAGAAAGATCTGAAGGGCGGTATTGCTGTGGTGACCGGCGGAGGCGGCGGCCTGGGCAGCCTTATCGCGCTACGGCTAGCTCGGCTTGGATGTACGGTGGTGTTATGGGACATAAACAAACAAGGTCAGTACTTAACGGCTTACTACCAATTAATGTAATTCTTGCTCACGTACATTAGAGATGGCTATCGTACTTCAGATCGTAATCTCAAAGAATTATTCTAATGCCTGCATTGGCTGCGATTTTGTAACTGTGGAAGGAATGCCCTACTTAATTACATAGTTGGGTAATGTTAATGTTTCCCTTTAACTAAAATTACGTGGATGTTTTTATGCTACTAGTTGCGCCCCACGGTTTCACCCGTGGATAAAAAGTATCCTATGTGCTAATGCAGCGTATAAGCTAAGTGTAACAAGTTTCATTAAAAACCATTCAGCAGTTTTTGCATGAAGAAATAACAAAAAAAAAAAAACTTTCGCGTTTATAATATTGGTAAGGATTAAAATACCAATTTTTGAGTTATACAATAAATATGATACGACCAAAACAAAAAAGTTACTGGTTTTTTTTGCAAACATATTTTGTCGTATTTCTTGCATATCAATAATATCAGTACATAAACTATTAACATATTATTTGTTCTTTCATTTTCATCATCATTATCACACAAACATCCTCATTCTCATCATTGATTCTTCGTTTGTGAGTCTGTTGTTCCTACTGAAGACGATCGGAATAAATTCCCGATCGTAGCGAATGGAGTAGGTTGCCAAAAAAAAATCAGCTGTTACTTATGTAGACTATCTTTATAGTTGATATGTGTAATACATATCAATATCTGTAACACAATGCCACATTCAAAGACGTTCGTTACCGCAAAATATTATGAGTATGCGTCAAACAAGCTGTGTGAATCTATGTTTACCTACTGCCTGTACTAGTTTCGTCTTTGTCAGGTATCTAATACTTTGTTGAAGGTTTTATGTTTAACTAGCTTCTGCCCGCGGCTTCGCCCGCGTGGCCTATAGGAAAGGAAGAAGAAATTTCATAGATAATTCAACCACCCATTTCACCCTCTCAGGGGTGGAATTTCATAAAACCCATTCTTATTGGATACCTACACTTTACAAAAAACACACCCTCCAAATTTCAAGTCTCTAGGATCAGCGACTTGCGTTGATATATAAGTCAGTCAGTCAGGACTTTGAATTTTATATTTATAGATAATAGCGGCACAGAATCCGCCCTATTTATATAGGTTGAATAGCGGATAGGTCTACGTTTAGCCACCAACTGCTCTCGGGTTGGGTGTACTTGATTAGGACTTTTAACGCCCACATAGAAAATTTATTCAATGTCGATGCTTATTAAACGTTTAATAAGAATTTACATCTGGAGCATTGCTTTGTATGGAAGCGAGACATGGACGATGACCCAAAGAGACCGAGAAAGGCTGGAAGCATTTGAAAAGTGCTGCTGGAGGCGTATAGAGAGAACAAGCTGGAGGAGCTGGAAGCTGAGCGAAAAACCAATGAAGAAGTGCTTACCCTTTTTTTTTGAGGGGGGAAATGCCCTCGCAATTCCCTGCCACCACCCCCGTGGTGGCAGGGAATTGCGAGGGCATAGGGGGTATGTGGGACTCGAACCGACTTCCGTGCCGACCGATCGTGATCCGACCGCCGCCGGGATGGGGCGAGATGGAGACGCACTGCATTAACCATCTCGCCCCGGAAGAGGTGCTTACCCTGGTTCAAGATAAACGGAACATACTAGCGACAATAGAAGTGAGAAGAGGGAAAATGTTTGGCCACCTTATACGACATGACATTATGAAAAACATCATAGAAGGAAAGATAGAAGGGAAGAGAGGAAGAGGCAGACCTAGAAGGGCTTACACAGGTCAAATATAAGAAAAAATAGATATCATGTCATACAGGGAGGCTAAAACGTTGGCCGAAGATCGAGAACGATGGCGATTACTGCACCGACAAGAGCTGGACTCTTAAATAAGAAGAATGCTTATACCACAAGAGTGTGCAATGAAAACTCGTAATGATGTAGTGATGTATAGAATAATTTCCCAATATGTAATGTCGACCGTGTACTGTGTGTGTGTGTTGTGTACCTCTCAAGTTTCATTATACATATATCATAGATTTATACATTATACATACGTTTTGCGTAAACATTAGCTGCGTAACTGCTTTATCTTCATGCAAAACATTCCTTGTATGAAAAAGTCTAACAAAGAATTCGGTACTCAAACAAATCGCAATATTATTGCTATTTTTTTTTTATTTATCCATAAAATATAACATTACAGAATTTAATCAAAGAACTTATGTATTTAACTTATTATTGTACAATTATTACCTATTTACACTTAAATTATTGAATGAATACAAAAACTGTAACCTGTAGGTTACATGCACATGAAAATATTAACAAAAACTTTTGAAAATCGGTCGAAATCGGTCCATCCAAAGGTTGTCTGGAACAGATCGCTTTATAGCGATAAGACCGCCCATTGTAACCTACTCATAAGTTATTACTTGTTAATGTATATGTTACCTTCGGGGGGCGAGGTGGCTGGACTGCAGTCGCGACCCCTTCTCACCACCGGTACGGCGGACTCACGGGGGGTTTTAGTGGGTTCGAGTCCCACTCGCACTTCCCTGCCACCCCGGGGGTGGAGGCAGGGAAGCGCGAGGGCATTTCCCCCCCTCAAAAAAAATGTTACTTTGATGTGAGTGAGTTCATATATATATTTTTACTAAGATTACAATTTATTTTGCATGGTCATAACCCACCACGCTGGGTTGGTGGATAACACATGTTCCCCAATTTTCATTTTCAAAGTTCTTGATCAGGCCTTGGTGGTTTCTTCATGACTTTTCCTTTCGCCGTTCTAAGAGCGAGTGCAAATTCCGCATATAACTGCAAAAGTCATTGGTGCAGGGCCTAGTGGGATTTGAACCTGTTTAAAAGTTGCACGGGCTACCGCTGAGTTATATACGCTTGATTAACTTACTTTATATTATTTATTTAATATAAATTTATTATTGAAGTAAAACTTCTTTACGCTCGCTTGGCTTGGGGAGTAAGCTGGTGAATGCGTGACGAGAACGTTACGGACATTGATCGGGCGAGGCGAACGGAAGTTGAGAGGGAGATATAAGTTAGTAAAGATAGAAAGAGAAATAGTTATCGTATATAATTTTTACTTCATTCGTGTGGTCAGCACACTTTCATTATTTTTATTTTTATAAGCCGTGGACTGCAGCTAGAGACTAATAAGTAATCTGTGCTTGGCCGATACCACAGAATCTGTGCTTGGCCGATACCACAGAATCTGTGCTTGGCCGATACCACAGAATCTGTGCTTGGCCGATACCACAGAATCTGTGCTTGGCCGATACCACAGAATCTGTGCTTGGCCGATACCACAGAATCTGTGCTTGGCCGATACCACAGAATCTGTGCTTGGCCGATACCACAGAATCTGTGCTTGGCCGATACCACAGAATCTGTGCTTGGCCGATACCACAGAATCCTGCTTAATCTATATCTCTATTATCTATCCCGGATAGAACGAAGTTCCTTTCGATTAATTAGTGAAGGAATTGTAATAAAATTTTATTTCTTTTAAATTATAATAATATTTTTTTTATCATTAACAAATATAATGTAAATAAA
Organism: Ennomos fuscantarius; assembly: GCA_905220475.3. Classification (NCBI taxonomy): domain Eukaryota; kingdom Metazoa; phylum Arthropoda; class Insecta; order Lepidoptera; family Geometridae; genus Ennomos; species Ennomos fuscantarius. The sequence continues at coordinate 9,294,707 of HG992039.1, forward strand.
ATTAGCCTAGCTATTCAACGACGGAATGTTGCCAGCTTATTGGGTACACTTCCTGCAGAAGGTGATCTAAATAATTATGAGTTTTATTTATAACCCCTTTTTACCTACAATATTACTCTTTTTAAAATAATTAAATATAGTTTAAGATTATAATTATATGTAAATTGAATCTTTAATTTAGCGTTAATTGTTGTAAATATATTTTAAAAAACCATGTATCACACATATACCTAGATAATATGTAAATAGAAATAATATTAATATAATATGAATGCTGTAATTTTTATTTATAGAGTGCCTGTACATATTAATGTTTTTGTTGAATGAATAATAACCATATGAATGCGAAATAGAAAGACGAAACAAAAATAACTGGCTTGATTTCTATGAGAGAGAGAGACAGACAGAGAAACACGCGCACGCCGCACGGCTTCATAAAGTGTCGTTACAACTTTTGGTCTTAATTTTTTCCGTCTAGCCCCCTTTCGCAACGTGCGATAAGGAACTTCGTTCCAATAATTCGAGATCGTACGCGCTTCGGAACGAATTCATAATGGGTTACAAGTAAATTTTTTCCTTATAACGTTGAGCATACGGAAAATATCGTAACCGCGATTCAGAACTTCATACAAACTACCTCAAATTCCATAGAAACTATGCATTATCATTGACAACACTAAACAGCGCCATCTAGAAAATTTTTGGAACACAATATTTTTCTCCGCTGATCTAGCGCGGGACTTTGTTACGCCATCACGCAAAAACCACCTGACTGATTTTGATGAAACTTAGTATGGTAAATTATTATTTTCCGGGTCAACATTTAGGCTACTTTTTATTCCAAATATCATCCCTTAAAGAGGTGAAAAGGGTTGGTAAAGTTTTTATGTAGAGATTTTTTTTGTAAAGCCATTGTTATTAAATTTTCGAAGAAAAAAATAGGCACTAATACTGCATGCTAATGATAACAATTATATTAATTGAAATAATTGTTATTATAAAAATCCTCCCAATTTTTTTAGGAAAACTAATTCTTGTCTAGCGTTCTTAAATTACAATCCAACTTTATGTGCAAAAAATTCCACTCGTTAAAGCAGCTTTGTTATTATATATTCAAATTTTTATTTTTATTGAGATTGATATTCAAATACTTCAATGATGTTTGTATAAATAGTTCCTATAAAAAGTCGATTTCTAGAATTAAGAAAAATTAAAATAGTAGCATCTGTTCGCGAGGAACATAAATAAAATAAGTATTTTAAATAATAATAATATTAATAATGTTTATTGGGTATTTCTTAGAGCTAATTATCGTTGTAAAAACAAAAAGCATGCTATTTAAAAGAAATAGAATAAACAAGAAAAATTATATTTAAAATTGCCGATCTAGTCCAGAGCATCTGTTAATAAATAGCGGTAAATTAGGTTTAGGATAAGGGATGAAGTTATCCGGGAAAATTAATTATTTTTAAATGATTAACATAGTTTAAAAATAGTATGATATTAGTGAAATTGACTTATGTAATACTGTTACTGTTCTTTTCCAATAATTTGTTTATATTGAAGTTACCTATTGTTGTTGTTGGACGACTATTTATTTATTTATTAAATTTATATTCAATTTCAATCAATGTATGCAAAATTATTATTATTATATATTATTTACTAGGTGGTAGGACTTTGTTGCAAAGTTCGTCTAGGTATGCTTTGCCAGTTATTCTGCCGCCAAGCAGTAGTGTGCAAGCACTAGACTGTGCTGATGTCTCAGAATGATGTGCGCAGTGCAGTGTCGCGCGAAACTCTGTGTTTTAATTCCGAGTGACACTGTTCTGTTATGGGCGGCCGTCGCGCTTAACACCAGGCGAACGACTAGCTCGTAACATCATTCACTAACATATAAAAAAAAATTATAATAAGTTGAAATATAATCTGAGCTGCCTTATACAGGGAGTAACAAAAACCCTGTTAAATAAATGAAGTATGTGTACAGATCATTACAAGTAGTCATATAAAAATGTCTAACAATACCTAAGTTATACGTATCTGAAGTTACACGCAGTATCTAAACACAAAAAAATAATACAATTTCCCAAAAATGTTTATGACACAAGCCGTGCCTATTTTTAAATAGCTAAGTAACTAAGGGAAGAGCAAACGCGGAACCGACAAACGGGAGCCGCCTTTGTCGGCTCTTTTGTAGGATGCCGCTCCTGCAGCTGTGCCTACGGGGAAATGGGGTGCGCGGGCGGCGTGGCATCACTCGGCATAGGTGCGGCGCGGCCCGCGGCTTAAACTCAGTCGCACGTGCTCTCTCATGCAATTTAGTCGTTTCCAGTTTGATCGTCGCGAATTTAGTGTCGAGTGTGATGTCGTATTCTAACGACGAATACTACAATATGTTAATGTGCCTTGGTAGAAGCATTTGTGTGATGTGTTTTTGAAAGCTCTTTTAAGAGCTAAAAATGATGTACCTATCTTGTTTCTTAACAATACAAAATCACACGTGAATTCGATTGTTTAGCCTTTGCTTGACGTAAAATGATTAGAATATGTCAGTGCGGCAGAACGGCGCGCAGCACTTGTGTGCTTACCACTATTGGTCAAAGAGACCTTTTACGTCATTAAGTTACGGTCTCGCAATCCTACAACGTTGTGGTATGTGGTATAGGGCACATAAACGTATGGAAAACGCATAAGAAGTAATCTGTGGAATGGCATCTAGTTCCGTCGCAGTAGGTATGCGCGGTGAATAGACTTAGCGTAGCATGGCGGGCGGTGCGGGGTGCGGGCAACAGGCAGCAGGCTGCGTCGGTGGTGCAAGTACCTATGTTGTCAATATCTGAGGTCGTAAACATTTTTAGTGACGGCATAAAAGGTATTAATAAAAAGCACACGTAAGTTTTGTATGTCTCGTATTTAAATAGAACTAGTATTACTACAACCTTGAGTTGACACTGGATACGCAGCTCGCGGATATAACAGGGTTTTTGTTACTCCCTGTATAGCATGCATACTTATATGGCCAATAAATAATATTCTATTCTATTAAGATTTATCATGCTATAAAATACGGTGGCAACTCCAGTATACCTTTTTTACCTTTGGCTTCACACTTTATTTATTTAGCCAGTTTCAAGTAATTGGAAATTGATCAAGTTAATATATTTCACGCAGATATGTGACTTTGATGGCAAGTCACAGTCCAAGTCATCAAATCAAGTCAGTAGTATTAGTCTAGTCTAAGTCATACTCCTAACTAGAAGCTACTATGGAGTTTTAGAAACAACACGAAAAAAATGTTTCATCATTATTATACCACTGTCCCATACTCATGCATGTAATCCAGCACTTAACGAATAAAACATCACGAATTTTATGCACTAACACTGAAAATAATACAATGCGGTGACCGATCTTTCTCGTTTTCCCGCCAAAACTTATCTAGTATACTTAAAGGAAAAATAACAATAATAATAATAATAACCTTAGATATTTAATTGAACAAAGAGAATGGTTGGTGTAACCATGAACACATCATGTATTTATTCCCAGAGATAACTATAAGTTATTATGTAAAATTAATTTAAGCATGTGGTATGCAATAAAGAGTTTGTATTGTATTGTATTGTATTATTCCCAGAGATCCATAGTTCATTGTTTTCGAAATTACGTAATATTACATAATTTATATATTTATTACGACCCACAAGATCCGCGACAATTTAAATGTATATATATTCTGATTTCAAGGTCCAGTCAAAAGATTTGAAGTACAGTAAGATAGAAAATCAATCACACTAATACTATAAAGGCGAAAGTTTGTATGTGTATTTGTATATATGTTTGTTACTCCTTCACGCTCATACGGCTGAATGGATTTGTATGAAATTCAGTACCAAGATAGCTTATACACTGAATTAACATATAGGCTACATTTTATCCCGGAAAAGTGAAATTTTCCCGTGGGATGAGCAAATAATTATATACTTTTGGGCGCAACTAGTAAAACATAATACGTAGTGAGAATTTGAAAGAAAGATAGGAACTCGGACTTTAAGCTGTACTTGATATTTTTATGTAAATAAAAAAACGAGTGTGCTTTAGACCACACAACTGAAGTAACACTTACTAAAGAAAACATGCACTGGCTATGAGAGGAAGAGAGAAATAAAATGCGCACTGCTCTCTCTTTTTCTAGCTTCACTAACTTATATCTCCCTTTCAACTTCCGTTCGCCTCGCCCGATCAATTTCCGTAACGCTCTCGTCACGCATGAACTTACTCTCCAAGTCAAGCGTACGTAAAGAAGTTTTACATTAATAATATTGGTGAAAAGTGCTGACATTTCAATGTATGCTTATAAGATAAGTAAAGAATAGAATACGCTAGTTTGGAGTGTATTCTATACTTTACTTATCCTGTATTTTATAAACAAGCACGAAGAGCCACATTTCCGCGCACGTGCGCACACATTTCGTTTAAGGTTCTGTGTAATATTTGCTGTCATATTCAAGGGAGACATTTCGTAACTCTCTAATGCTTGTGCTAACAATGCAGTTAGGCCAATGCCGCTTTTGTAACCACCAGCGTAGAACCGAATTTATATAAAAAGTACAAATATTCATGCTGTGGGAGTAACATTGCAGTGCATGTACACTGGGTACGGTGATGTCAAAACAGCTTTTTTTTCTATCTGGTTTTTTTTCTATAGGTATGTATTACAATATTTTTGTATAGAAGGTACTTATAACAAATGTCGTCTCCTTTGACTCCACAATTATCAAATGAGACGTCTCCTTTGACTCTATTGTGAATTGTAATAAGAATTTACACAAAAATGTTGTGATTGTAAATCTTTCTAATAGTATTTACTGCTCACATTTTCATAACAATCAATCTAATAATCAATTAAACAAATGAGTTTAATTGATTATTAGATTAATTATTTTTAATTGATTGATTAGTTTAATTGATTTAATCTTGGTTGATGTCGAGTGTAGACGTAAAAATAGAGATAATCGCATTACACACACAGCAGAAGAGTCTTTGTACCTTGTATATCGTAAAACAGAAATAATGGGGCTTTATATCAAACCGGTTTGCAATCAAAAAAAATCCAAGAGCTTTAATATTGTTTCTTGATTTTTTGGTCAGTCCAAAAGTTTTACACACATAGTCAGTCCAAAAATAACAAGAATTAATTGATTAAATTTGGTAAAGTGGGGTTTTAAGAAAATTACACTTACATAATCGATAAAATGAGACTATTACAATGAAAAGAAAAACCATTTGTTGTATAGTTTTTCGAGTTTAAAAAAGGGTAATATGTAATCATTTGTATGATAATGATGTGACATGAGTGGGATGGTCGAAGATAGCGTCACGCTATACCTGCATTAGAAAATGGATCGCTAGTCAATTTATGAAGCCTGGACACACGTCTGTTAAAAAAGTCGTTTAAAATTTTTTACATAAGAACAAACATACATTTTCAGCATTTCAATGCAACGGGGCAACGTTGTCAGCAAGATGGGTACGCCATCTACTGGTAGTGGGCTGGAGCATTTAGGCTATATCTGACCTATAGACATATAGGTGATCGTGGCTAGTATATAGTACAATTTTTTATTATTTTGTAGTATTTAGTGAAGCTAATAGTAATTAGTATTAGGTGTTATATTATTGTAGTATTTTGTTAGTTAAAAGAACAAAAGCTATCTACATTTTTAGTTCAAGATGTTTGTAAGTAACAGAAGTTCAACATGTAACATTGGACGCTGCACCTCAACAATGCTGTGAATATTCATTACAAACTACCCACATCGTTGAAATCTTTTGTTCTTGAATTGTAACTTTTATTGTAACTTTCAAGCGCAGAGAGCTGTGTCCAGCGTTGAAAGACCGACCTTGAGTTTAATTTGTTTGTTGCTCTTGCTTGCCCGATACGCTTGTCATCGGGACAGAGTGAACCAATCTTTAACTTTACCTTGACCGATACGACGATGCCGCAGCTGTGGTCGGACGAGCCGTGAAATTCTTTTGCTAATAGCTTATTTTTTACTTTTAGCATTAGAAAAGTAATCAGTTTTTTAGAGTTTGATTAGTTTCATAAAGGTTTGCTATTTATTGATTTGACAGCCTCTATGGAGTAATGGCTTAGCAAGTCAGCTCATTACCCGGAGGCAGCGGGTTCGATTCCCGTGGCAGGGCACGTATTTGAAAAAATAGTGCAAAATACTTGTTCTGAGTCTGGGTGTTGTGGGACCATGGTCCTCGCAGTTCCTGGGTCCCTAGACCCTAGGTCCCTAGGGTCCAGGATCTATATGATCATTCGGCGCTATTATTATTATTGATTGCAATAATAATTCGCTATCATTTAGTGATATAGATGCTATCTTGCACAAAAATTATTGTTAACTAGTTTTACGCACTAACCCTGTCCAAGAGAATAGAGAGACTTTCCCTTCTTCCTTCCCTAGTAAAGGATAAAGAGTGGTTTCATCCTTGTTGTCTATGTCTTTTTATAGTACCTTTTATTTTTGAACGGGCAATACTTTTAATCTCTACCAACTTTCACAGCGTCACCGGGCTGGGGGTCAAGCCATCAAAAATGGGAGGCTACTAGCTCAAAAGCACGTTTGGATTAACATTTTTCAGTACGTAATAGTAATTTGTTGTAATTTAAATAGAGGTAAATATTTGTAATGCAGTACAGATACCTTAGAAACCATGTAGAAACCTACTAAGTGACTAATTAACCTTAATCGTAACGCGATTAAACAAAGAGACCTAGATGTAAATGAGATGGTTCAGCTTCTATCTCTTAACATACATATTAATAATTATATTTTAATAGCTTCAATTAAAGTTAATCTTTTAGGCACGAGTATTATATTGAATTAATTACTATTTTATCTAAATTTAATTTCGCTATGTGCCCATAGAATAGAGGAAAAATAATTATTGACTCTGATATTATGTACTCCTGACAGAAGAGGGCCTAGTATCTTAGGGCTTTTAATAAAAAACGTTAGTTTTAAATCAATGCTTGATACCTCTCTCTCGTTTTTGCTCGTGAAATTTTACGTTAGCAAAAAGTTGATAGGATATTTTATGGATTGATTAAATTTAAGTAACTTTTATAAGTAAAGCTGTTATCATTAATTAGAATGCCTATGGTTTTTCCTTTTTTCAAATAAGGTGTTTCCGGCGAAATATGACCCGGGCGTGTTCAAGAGAAGAGTGAATAGGTATTTACTTGGCTAGCATGCTACACCTTCCATCGCATCGTCACTTCCCATCAGGAGAGCGCGGTCAAATGCTAGACAAGTTTGAAGTAAAAAAAAAATGTTAAGTCAGTAGGAAGATCTTGTTGGATCCTTCCATCGAGCCATTTATATAGGATCTATCTGTAATTACCTGCTTTAAATATTTTCAGTTATTGTTTATTATAATAGGTCTTTACCTATGAAATTGCCGTATTGCAGTACAGACTTTTTCAAACAAAAAAAAGTTTTGATTGGCTATGAATTCTAAATTCAAATTAATTTTGTTTTAAAAATATGACATTCTATTTACAATATAAGTCTTTTGTTTATTGATTAGCGTTGTATTTTCATTACATTTAACATTTTTCCTCATAATGGATACTTTGAAATTTCGTGTAATTATGGAATATGAGTTCCGTCGTGGCACCAACGCGGCACAAACGACACGTAACATCAACGACGTTTACGGAGAGAACTGTACATACGAACGTACAACCCGTTATTGGTTTGCTCGGTTCCGTTCTGGGAATTTTGACTTGAATAATGAACCTCGTGGTCGTCCGGAAACTTTGGTCAACAATGATGAATTAAAGGCGATTGTGGAAGCTGATGAATCTCAATCTACAGCTGAGCTGGCAGCAGCTTTTGATGTTAGCATCAAAACAATATTGGTCCATTTGCAACAGATTGGCAAGATAAAAAAGCTTGATGGATGGGTGCCCCACGAACTTAACGATCGCCAGCGCAACGTACGCGTCGAGACTTGCCTTGCACTGCTTAACAGGCACAGAAATGAAGGAATTTTGAACCGAATTGTTACGTGCGACGAAAAATGGATTCTTTTTGACAATCGAAAGCGCTCAGCAAGTTGGTTAGATCCTGGTTCGGTACCAAAGCAATGTGCAAAACGAAAAATGACCCCTAGAAAGGTGATGGTCACAGTTTGGTGGTCTAGTGCTGGTGTGATTCATCATAGCTTTTTACAAAACGGCGAGAGCATTACTGCAGATGTGTACATTGAAGAACTGACCACAATGATGGCGAAACTCGCACGTCTGCAACCAGCTTTGGTCAATCGGTCGTCTCCACTGCTACTTCACGACAACGCGCGACCCCATACAGCACAACAGACCGTCTCTAAGCTGCATGAGTTGGGTTTGGAAGCTCTCCCTCATCCGTCATACTCACCAGATCTTGCGCCTACCGACTATTACTTTTTCCAAAATTTGGACAACTTTTTAGCGGGAAATAAATTCATTTCCCGAGAGGCAGTACAAAACGCCTTTGAAGAGTTTGTTGTCCCCGTCCTGCTGATTTTTTCAAGAAGGGCATCCATAAACTGCCACAGCGTTGGCAAAGATGCATTTATTGCAGGGGTGATTAATTTGAATAAAATAAATAAATAAGTTCGAAAAAAAAATACTTTAACTTTTTTCAAACAAAACGGCAATTTCATAGGTAAAGACCTAATATATTTAGTTTTTTGTCTAGTCCTATTATTTTATTTGTAGTAGTAGGTAGTAGTAGTGTTTTGTATTAATTATTATACGAGTATCATTGTAGTATTTAGTTTGAAAATAAAGTAAATATATTTATTATATTTTAATATATTATTAATAACTGTGCAATTAACAATAACAGTGCGTTTGTACTTTTGTTGTTAATTCTATATTATCTATATCATTGTTTCTATAGAAAAACCCCAAACTTTCCTCATTGCGTCTGTGAAACACGCATTGTTCTTGCATTGTTTTGAAGTCAGGGAAAAATTACCTCATTTATTACTTGTAATCTATTGTACAATAATAGGCAATACAATAAATAAATATAGGTATAAATAAATAGGTGGACATTTCACAAGTCTCTCGGCACTCTGATGCAAGCTTCAATGTGCAATCATTCCTGCGAAAAACTTTACGATTTTATTTTTCTACTGACCGTGGCACCGTGACATCTATACTGGAAGATAGATAAACTATTCATTAGGAACTTCTGGAACCTATTTTTTTTATATATATACCTAGTTGACCCGCCCCGGCTTCACACGGGTGTATTAGTAAAACGCTGTTAAACGGGATAAAAAGCTATGCTATGTCCTTCTCCTGGATCTTAGCTACCTCCCCACCAATTTTTAGCCTAATCGGTTCAGCCGTTCTTGAGTTATAAATAGTGTAACTAACACGACTTTCTTTTATATATATAGATTATCTTATACTCTTATCTAGTTAGTACAAGTAGCATATATATGAATACTAGCTGGTGCATAAGTATGTATTAGCTATTCGTCTATTTACATAAAAAGCAATCGCTTTGCTAGCTATTCTGCCTCTATATAATTTTCACCCTGAAATTATTTACATTCGTTTTTAGTATTAGTTATTAAATCATTGTAGTATTTAGAAAATGAAGGCAATTTGCCGTTAAAAAAAGTCAGTATTAGCTTTATATACGAGCAGATATGGCACACTTTGTGAGTTGTGACCGGCTAGGCTTGATTGTAATCAATAGAAACACGTTAATGTATGGATTTCACAGTTTCAATACGCCATTTATGTGCATAGTTACTATAGAAATTTGCGAATTTAGAATAAAATTTCTCCTGTTGCATAGCAACCAAAGTTTCGTGATCACCCTGTGGATTTATTAAAATTATGTGCGCAGAGTAATTTCATAGTAAGACTATATAATTTAAAGTTTTACGTTCTGCACCTACTAATTATAGACAGGTGAATGACTGACTCAATGTTCACGTATCATTCGTTAACAAGAATAACTTACTATTTGAAATTAGTTTTCACAATCACAAATTTCGCCTATTCAAAGACCATAGTAAGTAATGTTTTCTACCTTTCTAGAGGCAGTTTAAGCTGTACTCGTACCTACATCAATTGAGAGAAAGTCAAGTCGTAAATAAGAAATTCTTTAATTTTACCGGTAGTCGGTAGTGAGATGTACCCACACAATCGTTAACACGAATATGTTTCTCCTACGGGAAATGTGTGAAAATCTATCCTATATTTCTATAATGGAATGAATTTCAAAGTGTAAACCATACAAACATATTCTGTCAATATTCTATAAATGTTTATCAATCAGCAGGATTCAAATCAGCAACTTCCAGCTCACCGGGTTAGACGCTTTTACCATCTAAGTTGTATTCATATATCTTCTTCTTCTAATTATTATATATAACTCAAAGGTGACTGACTGATTGATTGCCTCACATAGTGATCTATCAACGCACAGCCCAAACCACTGGACGGATCGGGCTGAAATTTTGCATGCAGGTAGATGTTATGACGTAGGCATTCGCTAAGAAAGGATTTTTCGAAATTCCACCCTTAAAAGGGTGAAATGGGTGGTTGAATTATTTTCCCATAGGCCACGCCGCGGGCGAAGCTGCGGGCAGAAGCTCGTTCACGTATATAAATTGAGTGCCTATACATGTGAAAAATGTAGATACAACACCAGATAGGATAAAACATGTCAAACATTTTTTGTAAAAACTATTCAATGTTAATTTTCATAAAAGGATAATGGTCTTCTGAGAACCCAGCCTAAAGATAAGTAGAATACACATTATGTGTAGGCATGAATGCCGATACTAATTGTTATATCAACATTGTCATTAACCTTTTAAGAAAACATCTTTATAGAGATAAATGCCTTTATATACACAAAATGCTTAGGAAAGTAAGCAATAACAAATATTTTATGCGGGCGAAATTTCCTTTAATCTTTTAACTGCGAGTAGCTGCTAAAATAATATGACAACTGCTACTAAAAACTACAAGCTATACTATCTCGTTCAAAAAAACATGGACTATATACTGGTGCCGATGAGCTATCAGTCCAAATGCTCCAGCCAACTACCGGTAGGTAGCGTAGCTCGATCCTGGGTCCCCTAGACACGGAATCCCAATTAGGGTCCAGGATCTATGTATGTATATATATATATATGTACCATTGTATATTTATAAAGCCTTTGGTTACGAGGAATGTTTTTGAGGTGGCTCAAGATAAAGCAGAACAACAGGTTTACCTCGCTAAATAATGCAAACATAAATACATGTTAAATGTTGATACCGTTTTTAGTTATAAAATTACAAACATAAACCGGTATAATACAATCGTTTATGTTAATGTTTATCAAGCCATAGCATAATAATCACTATAAGTTCGGTATACTTTAGTTCATAGTATGAGAACTCAGCTTATAATTTTTAATAACAGTAGAGCTAAAAAAGGTGAACTGTGGTGTAATTCCTCGTGTTACAGTTCAAAAGATATAAGGGCTCACCTTGACCTACTGACCTTGCAGCCAGCAGCGTTCGATTTTCTACGACCTTGTCTTCTGTAGTACACATTTCTACTGTGGATGAAGTAGTTAGCCATGCCAAGTAAAAGCCGAATTCGTAATTATTTTGGCCATTTTGTTGTAATGGCCAGTACCTAATCGTATTTAACTATTTCATCGTATAGTAGGTTTAAATGGGTTTCTCTGAAAATACAAAACAGGAAGTATAGTTGGCCTACAAAGAATGCAACCAAACTCATCAATTTAATATGAAAACAAAACTATTTCATTATGCATGTATTCGATTACCTTCGCATTTTGCTATTTTATGTGTATTTACGTTGAACCTCAAAACGCCGAATAAAGTCAAAATTATGTCTATGCGTGGTCGTTAGTTTTTGCCGTCTCTATCTAGTAATGCCGAGAATAACCTCAACAGAGCGGAACTGGAGGATCCAACTGCGCACGGACACAGTTGGTGGTTTTGGTGTTTTACTGAATTACCGAATTATAGTAAAGTCCAAGCCAAGGTAAACAGGACGTCTTGCGTAAGAATTGGTGCAGGTTTCAAGAGTATTCGGCCAAGACCATTTACTGAACGCGTATTTTTAGAGTAATTTATTATGGTTCCTTATTAAATAATATGTGCATCGTTTGTTATTTAGGTAATTAAGATGCCACGCTTTTATTAATTAAAAGGTAATTTATAAAGGATAGGCAAATATGGCTTCGTACGTGTGGACCGGAATATATTTCATCTTGAAAATAAAATTTAAATTAAAGGTTGTAAAAAGTGTTATATGTCCTTCCCCAGAGTTCAAACTAACAAAGACCTAACTAATAACTAGCAAAGACGGGTTTAGCCATTTCATAAAAAGGTAACAGACTTAAACAGAGAGTTACGTTCGCATTCATAATATTAGTTTGGATTTTCTACCTATTACAGTTACTAAAATAAATATTTTTTTGTTTTCTACCTATACCATATAAAAAACCTAGGTACCTGTTATTTTTTCCGTAATACATCCGCAATTTGTGCTAAGCTGAAGCGTAAAAAATGTGCGTGCTAGAGTTTTCAACTGTTACGTAATCTGTGGGTGCTGCCACATGTTGGAGCGTGGTGACGCGGAAATGTTTCCGATGCCCGAGCTGCGCACACGCAACTCCAACTTGACACACTTGTCTGTTACTGTTTGAGGGTGTATCAATCAATCAAACATGCAATGCGATATGCTGTTATTACTTAATTGTCATTACATTCTCGATTTCACTAAATGGTACAAATTGTTCAATATACTTATTTGCCTATAGAATATGTAGCCGTTCACCACCCTAACAGCACTCTCTACGTCGTTATCTCGAGAGCCGTACCTACTATATTTACTTAAACATATCCAATTACCGTTCACACCCCCTGATTAAAATATCTTCATAAATTTCAATTTTTACGGCTTTCTACTTGTAATGTTATTTTTTTTTTATGTTATGGAATGACGTGACGAGCTAGCCGTTGGCCTGATGTTAAACGACACGGCTGCCCATACCAGCTGCAGTGTCACTCGGAACTCTAAAGTATAGTTTCGCGTGACACTGCATTGCGCACGTCATCCTGAGACATCAGCACAATCTAGTAATAAGATTACTAAACTGTGAGATCAGATCATAAAGTCTCATTTGCCCAGTAATTTCACTAGCTACAGTGCCCTTCAAACCGGAACACAGCAGTGCTTGCACACTACTGCTTGGCGGCAGAATAACTGGCAAAGCGGTGGTACCTACCTAGACGAACTTTGCAGTAAAGTCCTACCACCTAGTAAATGACCAGTGTTATATGAATAAATAATAAATAAATAATGTTTTACACCACTTATCCAAATTCTTCGCAGGCTATTCAGCGTGCGACCCAATTACATTTCATAGTTTTTTGCGTCTCTCGACTAACAATATTACAATATGGAATGACAATATGGATTTTTGATGTAAGAAATCCAAAGTATTCTTCACCACTGACACTTATGCCCGTTTGTACTAAAGTGAGACAGCTTTTAAGTTTGCACTTATCCCTCTACGACATACTTACTGCAATGTATTTGGGTAGCGCGTATATAATAATATTAATTCATTTTTCGCTTTTGAGAGCCTATTTGTGGTTTTGAAGTTGGTTTAAATAACTTTTTTAACCCTTTTTAGTTATTGTTACTAAACTTAGATAAGTATGCAAAATTTCAGCTTAATCGGAATCCGGGAGTGGGTCAAAATTGACTGCTAAGATTTTATTACATTGTTAGTTAGTATTCCTCGACTTCCTTGAATTTCCATCATCAGATCCTGAAATCATGATAATGGGACATCCAAGGGAGTGTACGCTTTCGAAATAAAAAAGTTTTTTTTTAATCGGTTCATAATTTGCGAAAATATTGATAAACCAACACAAAAATATACAGATGAACATAGTACCTCCTCCTTTAGAAGTTGGTTAAAAAAGCTGAGTGAGCTATTCTACTTTTTCGCAGTGTTTATTCATAAAAAGCTTTAATAGCCTTAAATATTTATACATTTATGGTTTTTTCCCCTTTAAACACTCAAATTAATGTATTCGTAGCCTTGATTGAAATTTATTTTTAATTAATTACAATCACATATGCAAATTCTAAGTTATAGGCGTTACATGTGCAAAAGTCCTATATCAGACTCATACTTAGTAGATATATCTGATGAGTTTATATATATTTATTTATCACGATTACCAACATAATGTACACCGTACCCAGATACGATAACACAATAAAATTAAAAAGGAAACATTGCTTAGTGTCATCACCGTTACAGGTAAAGACTGCAGTCTGCATAATAAAAAAGAGTGAATCGTAGTAACAGCTGTTCGAAGAATATATAAATTAGTGACATCTGCTGGGCGATCACGTAACTTGATTGCAACCGATATAAAAATTTGTATAGATTTGACAGTTTGAATACGCAGTTTATGTGCATAGTTAGTATGGAAATTTTTCCTGTTGCATTGCAATCAAGGTTTCGTGTTTTGGCGGGAAAACGAAAAAGATCACGTCGCCGCATTGTATTATTTTCCAAAACTTGTGTTATTTTCAATGTTAGTGCATAAAATTGGTGGCATTTTATTCGTTAAGTGCTGAATTACAGGCGTGAGCGTGGGAAAGTGGTATAATGATGGTGAAACGTTTCTTTTCGTGTTGTTTCCAAAACTCCATAGAAGCTTCTGGTAAAGTTGCCACCGCTTTACTAGGAGTATGACTTGACTAGACTAGACTATGACTTGACTTGATGACTTGGACTGTAACTTCACTTGACACATTATATAATATTAATGAACTTGAGAAATTATCAATCACTTGACACTGGCTAAATAAACAAAAGTGTGGAGCCATAAAAAAAACTCACCCCCCTGGTGTCATCTAATGACAGTTGGTATTGTTATTATCTTGTAATTAGTGTTCATTAGTCATGACTAATGACTATCCTGTCATGATAATCATGTACTGAATGCTAATTGCTGTTTATGCAAATAAAGACTTTGGTTATTTAGCTACAAAAAATATCAATAGAATCAAATATGTATGCACATTGATTAACTAGAATCTAACGCAAAGCACATATTCCTGTCTGAAAATTGAGGTACCTACCGTATGTACTATGAAAAGGTTATTTTAACTATGCTTATAAAGTTACAAGTGCTAAAATCGTTATTCATGTAAGTTATTTACTTGGGTAAATACACATTGTTTCAGTATCCATTCAAATGTAGCATATTTCACTAGATGTTAGTTATTGCACACAGTTTATGTTAGTCGTAATTACTCGACAAGACTAAGCCTAACTTAACACTAGAATATAGCTGATTAAGCCTGTTAAACAGCAGTAGTTTAAGACGATCGTGAAAACGTAAATTAATTTGTACAATACAATACAATAATAATTTATTGCTAATGAACCTTAAAAATACTTACAAAAAAGTTTTTTGTAAGTTTTCCAAACGGCGGCCTTATCGCATTAAGTGATTTCTTTCAGTCTACCTTAGGATGGACAGGAATTGAAGAACCAAAATTGCAGTTAGTGTTGTTACAACTTACATACTAAAAACAACAATGTGATAACATATGTATAATCACTTCAAATATATATTATATAATAATATAAAAAACAATCAATACTAAACTTAAAATACATACAATACAATACAAAAATTCTTTATTGTACACCAGAAGAAAAAACAGTTACAGATGATGAAACTTAAAGCTATAGTACAATGGGCTACATACTAACAACCTACAACCATATACACATATATCATATATGTAATACATATATGTAATTTTGTTGTTCGTATCATCATTGTCATTAAGTAATTTAACTTTTTTTTATTGCTTGATAGTGTTGCGTTTGACCACTATCGCACTTGATGGTAAGTAAAGATGCGGTCTAGGATGTAACACGCTTGCCTGGAAGATACCTGTCAAATGTGTTAAATCAAATCAATCAACTATGTCAAATCCTAAATCAAAGTCAAATTATTTATTGCAAATAGCCTATTTTTAGCACTATTATGGACAACGGATATTATATAGGTATCACAGTGGTTCTAAACATACCAAATTAAAAATCGTCAAAATATAACAAACATATAATAAATGAGCTTGAAATAAAAACAAATATCTTTGGGGTATGCAATCGGGCATAATATTTTTAGAGCTTATAGATTGCTGAGTGATCCCCTGCACCCATTCAAAACCACAAAATATTATTACAATTTAATTTTTATGCTTAACTAGTTGCGCCCCGCGGTTTCACCCGCGGATAAAAAGTATTTTAATTATTTGCTTATCCCACGGAAAATTTTCACTTTTCCGGGATAAAAGGTAGCCTTATGTTAATCTAGTGTATAAGCTATTTTGGTACCAAATTTCATCCAAATCCATTCAGCCGTTGGAGCGTGAAGGAGTAGCAGACATACACACATACACACATACAAACTTTCGCTTTTATAATACTAATATTGTGATATTTTTTTTTATATTACTGAATGATGTGACGAGCTAGTCGTTCACCTGATGTTAAGCGACACGGCCGCCCATAACAGAACAGTGTCACTCGGAACTCCATCATGTAAAGATTCGCATGACTCCTGCACTGCGCACATCATCCTGAGAAATCAGCACAGTCTGGTAATAAGATTACTCGACTGTGAGATCAGATCATAAAGTCTCATTTTATTATTATTAAACAGAGACGTGTCGGGTGCATAGTTTTAATTCATAAATGGTTATGAGCGACGTTCCACATTAATGCATAGTGTAGCACATGGATAATGCATCAGTTTTGGCGTAGCGGACTCTTTTTTCTTATCTGTTTTCAACGTTAACAATCAAAGCCAACTTCTACAGACGATGTTTTGGCGGGAAAACGAAAAAAATCGCGTCACCCCATTGTATTATTTTCCAAAACTTGTGTTATTTTCAGTGTTAGTGCATAAAATTGGTGGCATTTTATTCGTTAAGTGCTGGACTACAGGCATGAGTGTGGGAAAGTGGTATAATGATGGTGAAACGTTTCTTTTCGTGTTGTTTCCAAAACTCCATAGAAGATTCTGGTAAAGTTGCCACCACTTTACTAGGAGTATGACTTGACTAGACTAGACTATGACTTGACTTGATGACTTGGACTGTAACTTGACTTGACTTGATGACTTGGACTGTAACTTGACTTGACTTGACATTAATATATCATTAATTAACTTGAAAAATTACCAGTTACTTGACACTGGCTGGATACACTAAAGTGTGGAGCCAAACCAAAACAAAAAAAACTTCTATAGACGAAAAAAACAAACATTATTACCATATTCACGACGTGGCTAATGTTCGTCTCGATTATTCGAAGCCTGAGCCAGAGGTCAACAACTCACAACTTGTTCGCTACATAAACATGTAGCGAACAAGTTGTTTGTGCATACATAGTTATTTGTGCGCGTTTTTATGAAAATCTGACAGGAGCGTAAACAGGATATAATTTGGGGTATAATATGCCTAAATATAAAAATGTTTATCGTCAACATCTCTTACTAAAATTTCCATAGAGTAGTATAAAAAAGATGTTGTTTCGTTTTTGTATCATTACCTATCTAACTACAAGGGTAAGGATGATGGAATAAGTATTATGTATATAATACTAATTATAACTGGTAATGATAGTAGAATAAGTATATGTAATACTATATCATACTTATTCTATCTATCTATATACCTAAATATATATAACTCAAAGGTGACTGACTGACAGTAGTACTAGGTGATAGGACTTTACTGCAAAGTTCGTCTAGGTAGGTACCACCGCTTTGCCAATTATTCTGCCGCCAAGCAGTAGTGCGCAAGCACTGCTGTGTTCCGGTTTGAAGGGCACTGTAGCTAGTGAAATTACTGGGCAAATGAAACTTTACGATCTGGTCTCACAGTTTAGTAATCTTATTACTAGATTGTGCTGATGTCTCTAGATGACGTGCGCAGTGCAGTGTCACGCGAAGCTCTATACTTTAGAGTTCCGAGTGACATTGCAGCTGATATGGGCAGCCGTGTCGTTTAACATCAGGCGAATGGCTAGCTCGTCACGTCATTCCTTAAAATTAAAATAAATAAAATAGTGATTTATCAACGCACAGCCCAAACCACTGGACGGATCGGGATGAAATTTGGCATGCAGGTAGATGTTATGACGTAGGCATACGCTAAGAAAGGATTTTTCGAAATGGGTGGTTGAATTATTTTCCCATAGGCCACGCCGCGGGCGAAGCTGCGGGCAGAAGCTCGTTATTATATATAATACTTATTCTATTATCCTAACCCATTATTGTAAGTATTATTACTGATTTATCGTCTTTGACACAGGGGTACCCCGCTGGCACTTATTTCATGATTGTGAAACAACATTTTGAAGACAAACACGAATTAAAGTAATTATTTAGTCTCAGTACTAGTCTCACTAGGTGGTAGAACTTTTCTGCAAAGTTCGTCTAGGTAGGTACCACCGCTTTGCCAGTTATTCTGCCGCCAAGCAGTAGTGTGCAAGCACTACTGTGTTTCGGTTTGAAGGGCACTGTAGCTAGTGAAATTACTGGGCAATTGAGACTTTATGATCTGATCTCACAGTCGAGTAATCTTATTACCAGACTGTGCTGATGTCTCAGGATGATGTGCGCAGTGCAGCAGTCACACGAAACTTTACATGTTGGAGTTCCGAGTGACACTGTTCTGTTATGGGCGGCCGTGTCGCTTAACATCAGGTGAACGACTAGCTCGTCACATCATTCAATAACATAAAAAAAAAAAAAAAAAAAAAGTTCTCCAAACGGTTATTAAGTTATTATATACATTACTAGTTGACCCGCTTTGGCTTCGCACGGGAGAGTTAGTTAAACGTGGTTAAACGAGATAAAAAGTATCAGCGCTATAAGAAAAAAATCTACATGTAATCCATAATGATTTCGTTCCGAAGTGGTTACGATCTCTTTATTATATGTATAAATATAGAATAGATTAGTGTTACAGGTATTTTTAGTGTGTAAAAATATTTTTTTAATTTTTTATTGTATTTGTTACAGGTTTAGAAGATACAGTGAAACTAGTAAAAGGCGTTGGAGGACAGTGCTATGGGTACTTGGTAGACCTCGCTAGCCGTGAAGATGTATACAGGGTGGCTAAGAAGGTTGAAAAAGAAGTCGGCAGGGTAATCCTTTTTTTTACTTTGAAATTTTTACACTACATTAATTATTTTAAATGCCAAGAACCTTTTCTTATATAGTATCAAAATAAGCAAGGAGAACATCGAATTATTTCACTTTTTAAATTTTGGCGGGGCAATGCTGGCTGCATTTTGGGCACGTTGCCTAATGGTAGCGGCTTCTTAGATTAAGGCCCGTATTACAGAAAGTTGCTCAGTCATCGATCGGTGCTCAAGCAGAGATTTCATTCATAAAGTGATCAATTAGTGAATGAAATCTCTGCTTGAACAGTGATCGATGACTGAGCATCATTCTGTAATACGGGCCTAAGTTTTCCTAAATCATATTTTTTAATTTTATTAAAATAATAGAAACATATTGTAAACAACGCGAGGTAACAATCATAGTTATTGATTGTTTAAAAAATTGGTCCTTTTTGAAATAACAATATTTGTTACAATTATATGTATTTGTTACAACAATATTTATGGAGCAAGTGTCCATTATTAAAAATAGTTGATTAAATTTTTTTATAAAATTAGAACTAGTTTTAAGCAGTAAACAAGTTTCAAGGTCGAACTGGATTATAATTTTAGCCGATACTTTTTCTTTTTGTACGACTTCCAAAAAGGAGGTGGTTTTATGTTCGTCATTGTGAATATTTTTTTATTAAAACAATAATTATAGTCAATCGTAGGCGTGTTTCCTTTAAATTACTAATGTTTAGTTATATGAATAGCATCATTTTCTGATCTATGCACGTATAATGTTTCGTTGTACTTGTAAATATGTTTACTGAACGTGAATTTAGAATATTTTACCTGTCTTTATGCTCTAATAATATAATCTTAGCGTAGTGGTTACATTTATATAATAACTTTAGTTCATACGTAGAGTCTAGCTTATCTTATATATCAACACACAGTCTAAGCCGCTGGTCCTAGAGACTTGAAATTTGGAGGGTGTGTTCTTTGTAAAGTGTGGATATCTACGCTTTACAAAGAACACACCTGGTGTGGGAAGAAAGGGTTTTTCGAAATTCCACCCCTAAGAGGATGAAATGGGTGGTTGAATTATTTTCCTATAGTCCACGCGGGCGAAGCCGCGGGCAGAAGCTAGTACGTTATAAGTGACAAACCAGAGTAAAAACACCATCTATTGGTCTCTTTTAACATAACATTAATTTTATTCTTGCTTATTCTCCACTAAAAAATCGTTATACCTACACGTATTTAATTTATTTGATTAAACTTGTTTTACGATTTTGCTGAAATAAGGTCCATTTAGTAACTTATAGTTTTATTATTTTAATTTGAGTTAAAAAATTCCAGGTAAATCTACTTATTAACAACGCTGGTGTTGTGTCAGGGCAATACTTACTGGACACTCCAGATCACTTGATCCAGAGGACGTTCGATGTCAACATATTGGCGCATTTTTGGGTGAGATAATATTTTAAAAAGTAATTTATTAAAATACTTACATAACTTTGAGAAAATCTCTTTGTAGTCTGCGTTGCCTTATTATTATAAATTGCTATTTAAAAAGCTCTAACAATTCATAGCCTTCGGCCTTTTTCCCACCGTTAAAATTGAAACGTCATTCTGTTTTCATAATTTATAGTTATCTTTAATTATTACGTACCTATGCGTTGCATGCTCTAAAAGTAAAATAATAGCACCTTTATACCACTAAAAAGAAAATACTGATTAATCAGTATTTTCTTTTTAGTGACTGTTTTCGTTTTAGTCTTTTTTGTGAGTTAACTTCGCTATATTATTTACTTAAGTAAATAATATAGCGAAGTTAATATCGTGCCCCGTATCATTTTTCTTTTTTTAATTGATTAGTAGCGATGACATGCGAAATACATGAAAACAAGGTATTTACTTATAGGTTGACTGGTAAATAATGCTTTATAGCATTAAGTCCTACTTGTACATTATTTTGTGCTAAAGTATAAATAAAAAAAAAATAAAAAAAATGGTTCATATTGTAAAGATAAAACGGGTCTTTTCGCGCACAAAAATTATCACCGTTTACCCGACCCGTACCATGACCCGTTTTATCTTTACAATATGAGTTCAAGTCGCGAAAGTTTAAAAAGAGTTTAAAAAAATGGTTTTCCAGACAGTCAAAGCTTTTCTGCCCAATATGATTGAAAGCGATGACGGCCACATAGTGACTATCGCATCCATGGCGGGCTACGTCGGAGTAGCGAAGCTCGTGGACTATTGCTCATCCAAATCAGCAGCTTGCGGCTTTGATGAAGCCTTGAGGCTTGAACTAGAAACAAAAGGCATCAAGGGAGTGCGGACTTCACTCATCTGCCCTTACTTCATCCGCGCTACGGGCATGTTTGAGGAAGTTAATTCAAGGTAAGATGATTCAGGCTTCCGTAGTATCTGTCTGGCTAAATATTTTGATTTGTGATTGCAGTCAACAATGATTTCATTTCCGTTTGTGGCGCATAATATGTACTTACATACATACATCCATACGTATATATAATAGTGTTATATTGTATTCTATGTATTTATTTACGAACAAAAAGTAAGTCTAAGTATTGTATCAGTTATCTGGTTCCCATAATATAAGCTTTGCTTAGTTTGGGGCTAGATGGCGTTGTGTGAGATGTCCATACATATTATTTTTATAAAGAGATGTATTTAGTTGCGAAATGATTTATTTTCAAAGCAAATTTTTAAATTGTTTTTGTTATTAAATACCCACGTTAAGGTTGTTTTTAGGATCATTGTGACGTTTCAGGTTCGTGCCGCAACTGAACTCGAACGAGGTTGCAGACCGCGTGATTCTCGCGATACGCACCAATGAGCCCTTCGCCCTCATACCGGGTTACTTCCGAGTGCTGCTACCTTTTAAATGGTAATATTAACATGTTATGAATGAAACTAAATTAACAATGATTTACTACGTTTCGATTCACTTAAATTTGGTTTGGTGACTTATTTATGGGATATTTAATAGGTAAATTAACCGCTATGAAGACCATGTAATCGATTAAATTTTTTTTAAGTATTAGACATCTCCTATGGCAAAAAATTGATTTCACCTACGTTCAAAAGTTAAGTTAAGCTTTGTAATTTAACTAATGCGTTTATAATAGCGTGGCACCGCGCACCGCCGCGGCAGGCGGTGAGGCGGATTTCACGTTGCACTGGTCTCTTAGTAATCTGTTGATGCTTAACACATGTACACTGGCCGCCCGCGCGTTCGAGCGGTGCTCTCGTCGCCACCGCCTGTCCGCGCGGATGGGCGGCGCTTCACACACGGGGCGCCGCGTAACGTGCGAAAAGAACATACTAGAGTTAGAAAAAAAATGGATTTCATGTCGAAAAGTTAAATCTATCCGCGCGAACAAGCGCGTAAACCGCCTCACAGCGCGGCGCATCTCTACATAATCCGCTTAACCGTTTCCGCCGACCGCGGCGGCGCGCTGTCGTATGATAACCGCCTAAGAGGCCATTTAAGAACTATTCAAATCAAACCTAGATCTTGCAGATTGGATTGATAGATGGCTGTTAATAATAATGATACTCATTCTATTTCATTATTTTATTACGATTAGACGCGATCGTTGATCGTAAGCATGTGCGAATGCAAGACTCTAGCTTTTTAAAATTTCACTTCCAGCATACAATGTACAATAGCAACGTATGTATCTAAATGTGTTTGAATTTACTGTGTACATTGCCTCTTACATGGCATTATTGCGTTTAATTCCAGGTTAGTTCCATGGCCGTGTATATCTGACTTGATTCGTGGTTTGGTGCCGGACGCGGTGCCCCACACTCCGGGGTACGGAGCCACTCACATGCGCATCTCTGCTCACATCCCTGCCCCGGAACCCACCAAGCCTGACGCACGCGACTCTCGTCCGATGTCGCTCATCCCGCAGCCACTCCATGACAGACACGTCTGACCATTATCCAGAATTTGATATACAATAGTGATATAACTGATAATATTAGTAGACCGAGGGACTTCGTCAACTTAGATAATATAGGTGCTGGCTTACATTGCTGTAGAGATGTGTGCTTCAACCACATTTTAATGCGATCAGCAGCTGATCAAATAACATGATACAAAATAAGCGTTAAATCAACTGAATGTTTGTAAAGAGAAGGTTAGATTAACGGTCTCGAACTCGCTAATTTTCAATCAAATAACCTTTCTAGCTAAAAAGAGTTACAATTTAAACTATGGTAATTAAAACTTAAGCCTAAAATGTATTATGTGAAACGGATATGAATGTTGGTTGGGAAAAAGTCAAATCAATCCAAGTGGGACGTCAGTATGCCACCACGTAAAATAAGAAGTTGAAAAAGCTAACTAAGTCGTTGTTAAGAAATGAATAGTAATAAAATATTTGGTGCACTTCTCGTAACACTAATGTTAGGTCCATGCCTCAAATCTAACGTAGCCTTTGTTAAATAAAATTTAAATTAATGTTTATGTGAAAATTGGGGAGAAATTTGTTTACAAATTGTACAGTGCCTATATCTAAAGGTGCCTAACGTGATACTAGCTATAGAATGGCTGTTGGAATCTTTTGACAAAGTCCCTTTACCAGGTTGGGGTTAGATTCTCTAAGCATATAAGGGTAAATTTTACGAACTGAGCTAACAGGTCAGTCAAAAAATTAAACAAGATCGAAAAATACTTTGTCAACAATTTAGAATATCAAAACAATTTTACTTTTACTGGATCATCAACCAGATCAAAACTTAGGGCCTTACTTTGCCAACTAGTTAAATTGGCTTGTTTGTCACACTTCAATTAAAGATTGAAAAAATTACGCCAGCATTTATGGTAGAAAAATAATGGTAGGGGACTGTGGTAGATACTTAGTCAAACTAAGGTTAAGTATGTTAAGGTGTTACACATGTGATTTTAGCGATTAACCATAAGTTAATTGTGTACATCCGTATGCAAATTATATATATCACTTTTCATAGAATGGTTGATTTTAATATTATAGCACAAAGTACGAACTGGAGGTATAAATTCTCTTTGATTATACTTAGGGTGGAATGTATTTTTTTTTGTTGTTTTGCTCGTTTATGTAGTTTTACTGGTTCTAATATGTGTCGCTACACAGTCACTGCGGGACTGGGAGTGCGACCATGCGAAGTAGATCGTCAATCCGATGAGTTTAAAGACGCAATTCGTTTCAAATACCTTTGGATGTTAAAATGTTAAGAGACGCACTTCGTTTCAAATACCGTTGGATGTTAAAATGTTAAGAGCTATAAAAATAGCTTTATGTACTTAGTTTATTATTAAATGGGATTGAAACGTGACGTTACTGCATATCAATACTATGATATATTTTTTTTATATACTCTTTCACCTTGATATTATTATGAAGTTAATTTTCCAGCTCACATTAAGAATACCTCGTAGGTACATATAGGCATACAAAATAATATTTGTTAAATTAATGTCTTCATCAAAACACATGTATAAAATTACACAGTGATTACCTATTTGAATGAGTGGATAATAAATGTTTAAGCCTATTATTTGTATAAATATTCATTGTAAATATTCTTGAATGTATGGAATTTTTTCCATGCAAATTAATTTTAAGAAATATACCTATGTATCGGTAAAAGGGCGATAAAATATTTGATACTAAAATACTGTGTTTTAATCTATATATATAAAAGAAAGTCGTGTTAGTTACACTATTTATAACTCAAGAACGGCTGAACCGATTTGGCTGAAAATTAGTGGGGAGGTTGCTTAGAACCAGGAGACGGCCATAGGATATCTATATTTTTATCCCGTTCTACCGCGCTTTACTAATTCACCCGTGCGAAGCCGGGGCGACTCAACTAGTTTCAAATAACTGACAATATCCAAAAAAGAGCAAGCTTGTTAAGACTCCCCATCATTTCTGAGTGCACCACTGAAAACAAAAATGTTTGAACTAAGTACTAAGTAAATAAAATGAATCAAATTTATCAACAATTTTATTACATTAAAAAACTTAATTAAATAATCTTACTTATAAACATTCACTTTTTTCAAGTACCTATACTTACTACCTGTGCACAGCTGTGGTAAAATATGTAAATGAAACAAAAACAAATTAAACATAGGTATTAATTACAATCATAATAAAATAAATATATAGAGGTATTAATAATAATTATACTTAACATAGTACTTATTGGAACAAATAGGTATCTACGGATTTTTTTATTTAGCGATGTTGAATTAGCTGGCTTACATTTATAACAAATAAAAAATAAATAAATTAAAACAAATTATTAACATACCCTGCGTTAAATGCAAATTTTTAATCAATGAGTCATAAAATTATATAGTCTAGGTATATTTAAATATGCAAGATGCAGACTAGTGAAAGAACAATGGCGACTCTCCACCGAACATTAAAAAAATAAACAAATGCCGTTCATGAATGCAATGAGTATCTTTTTATATATATAAGTATACTTTTTTTTTATGTTACGAAATGACATGACGAGCAAGCCGCTCGCCTGATGTTAAGCGACACGACTGCCCATATCAGTTGCAGTGACACTTGAAACACTAAATTATAGTTTCGCGTGACACTGCACTGCGCACGTCATTCTGAGACAGCACGGTCTGGGAATAAGATAACAAAACTGTGAGATTAGGTCATAAAGTCTCATTTGCCCAGTAATTTCACTAGCTACAGTGCCCTTCAAACCGGAACGCAGTAGTACTTGCGCACTACTGCTTGGCGGCAGAATAACTGGCAAAGCGGTGGTACCTACCTAGACGAACTTTGCAGAAAAGTCCTACCACCTAGTTTTTTTAAATATCTCGTATATTTTTGGAAGCAGGGAATCAAAAGCGCTTACGAACTATTTATTAGAAATCAACGTATAATACTTGCGTGAAAAAAAACTTTTGGATGTATTAGCTGTAGCAAAAATAACTGTACAGGGGTACGTTGATGAAAAGGCTGGGTCGTAAGATACATGGACAGTCGCCATTTGTATAATACTTGCTTATTATTTTGATAACTCAACATTTTCTTTATAATAAATGCATCTACCTATAAGTCATAACACCTACTACAGCACCTTATTCATTTCATCTTTATATAAATGTGGTAAAAAGTATTCAATAAAAATACCCCTCTTACTTATAAACAATACAAAACAGTGCCGTGGCATAGCTACGCAATTTTTTCTCTTGTTTTATCTTACCTACCTATGTCAATCGCAATAGAGAGAAACCAATAATAATAATAATAACGGCCAACGATCACATACATAGATCCTGGACTTCAACTAGGATTCCCTGTGTCTAAGGACCCAGGAACTACGAGGACCATGGTCCCACAACACCCAGACACAACAAGTACCTTGGGCCAAGTACCTTATTTGGGCTTTTTTTCTGTGCACAAATACTTGTGTCACACTGTCGCGGGAATCGAACCCACCGCTTCCGGGCTATGAGCCGACCTACTCAACTACCACACCACAGAGGCTGTCAAATAAGAATGTAGCGTTGTGTGATGTCATGCCAAGGTCCCGAACCAGCATGAGATTAAGGTCAACGCGTTACCTTAAATAACTGATTTTCAAGCTGAACCCATAGTCGTAGTTTATAATAATGATAGTTTATTGAGAAACTTATAGAAAATTCAATATTTACAGCAATACGATAGAAGTTCCCGTGACATTTAATTAGCAAGGTAAAGGTTGTATTATGTCATACTTTGCAGCTGTGATGTTTTCTCAAGATATTTTCCTTAAGCGTATAATAAATCACCAAGAAAAATCATTGCCTTAATATTACGTTTATAAGACTAAATACTTACACAAAGCTTAATGGTAAACTTTTTGATTTTAATCATTTTTATCTCTAGGATACGAGTCTGGTAACCTGAACTCCGATATCGGCGAAATGTACAATGGATTCAGTTCTTGCATATGCTTCCTACTCTCTTCTGCTTCCTTTAAGAACTTCGCGTATGCCCTTCGATCAGACACAATCTGAGCGCTTTTTACACCTAAAATAACTATGAGACCTGCAGCAACGACGCAGGCCATGATGACGAGGCCGCTGGTCATGAGGCGCGCGCTGGTTGTTTGGTAACAATCTTTAGACCTGATGATGACCTCCATCGCGACCATAGATTGGGAGACGGCTGTATACGTGTATTTATACTCGCACTCCAAAGCGTCTTCGCCGACCCTTAATATGCAGGAGATCTCCTCGTCAGTTATTGGGTCTGAAATCAGATAATAATCAAATTTTTACTTCATCGCAAACATGTATAACGAACTAGACATAAACGGATCTATGCCTTATAGAAATAGAAATATTTATTGGCCTTATAACACATTGTTATACTGGGCAAGTCATTTTACATAATAAAAATATTGTTTATCGAAATTCATTGTTCATCATTAAAGAAACTTAAAATATTAAAGAAATACCATTAAAACTGTTAAACCTGCTAATAAAGAGCAATAAAATAAAATAAAATGAAACAATTGAAATAATGATAAATTATAAGAATTAAAATTGAACAAATAAAATATAATAATATTAAACATTATACTAGGAATATTCCGCATCCTGCAAGAATGAAGATTCTGTTAGACGCTGATTCATAAACTCAACCAAAAAATAAAATAACCTAACCTTTTTATCAACGTAATAAGACTACATTTTACAAAGAACTCTACGCAGCTGCTATAATGTCAAGAGATATAAATTAAATTTATTTCAGGATCTCTGTAATTAGAATTTAACTACAACGCGTAAGTTGTATTATGTTGTTGTATGCGTATTGCTCATAGCTATTAATGTACGAGCGCGGTAAATCAACCAACACATGGTTATATAGAATCCTATATCTACGCGTTGTTTTATCCTCATTTTTAGGCGAACTGGCTTTGTGGTCCCGGCACTGTGAGAATAATAATAACGCCCAACGATCATATACATAGATCCTGGACTCTAACTAGAATTCCCTGTGTCCCTGTGTCTGTGACCCAGGAACTACAAGGACCATGGTCCCACAACACCCAAACACAGAACAAGTATCTGCGCCTTTTTTTCTGTGCACAAATACTTGTACTGTCGCGGGAATTGAACCTGCCGCATCCGGGTTATGAGCCGACCCGCTCAACCACCACGCCACAAAGGCTGTCAAGAATAGGACCATCTCTTCCTACGGGTGTCGACAACATTTCAAACAATAGAAAACTCATAGAGTTAAAACGGGTCTATTGACGCACAAAAATTATCAAAACAATTTTGACTAACCTCGACATTTCGACCCAGTTACATTGGCCGTAGTCACGAGGGGATTGACACGTTTTATCTTTATAATATGAGTTCAAGTCGCGAAAGTATAAAAAGTGTGGTAGAAAACTCGATTCTAACTTGTCAACTCATCGCAATTATCATATTCATGGTTCAAAAAATTATTTTCTTCAAACCGCACTTAGCGACATCGTTAACCTGTAATGCACTTTCAAGTGACCGCAAAGGTCAGTGTAATTACGCTAGTACAATAATTTACGTTATGACTATTAACCGAGGTGACATATTTCCCACAGTTACACGTTTTCTTTGCGCGTGTTAGTTTATCACAGTACCTTATTAAAAATTGCTATTTTTGCAGGAAGATTAAGTAGCAGTGGGTATTTAATATAGTACAGTAGATTCATTGGCCTCTCAGCTTCAATATACGTTTAAAAGAAACCCAACTAGAATAGTTAGTAGTTAGAGTAGGTAGTAGTAGTTAGATCTCTCAAACCTAAGGAGGCTCATTTTTGAGTCAGTTTCTTTTTTGGTTTGCGTTTTCATAGTTCCAATAAATGCATTCTCTACTCTATCCCATTGATGACTGACTCTCGAAAAACAGTTCTGCGATCTATTAAATTCATTAGCATATTTGAATACACCATTCTATATAATTTTTAAAGGCTAATTTAAATAAAAAAATAAAAAATGTCTGCATCTATTTGATTTTGATTGCCGGCACCCATGACGTAGGTGGCACGAATGATTTTATTTTTTTTCATTTATTTATGTACTTACAGCAGCAGTTAATTAAGTAGTTTATCCCATTTTTAGTTCAAAAACTGCTAATAAGTAAGTCGATTACATTATCTTGGTAGATAACTTTATAAATGAAATCTGGACTTGAGCACAGCCTGACGACTGAGCATCAGGAACGATCGCATACATAGATCCCTAACTAGAATTTCCTGTATCTAGGGACCCAGGAACTACGAGGACCATGGTCCCACAACACCCAGTTTCAGAATAAGTATTTGCTCTTTTTTTTCTGTGCACACTTGTCCTAATGCGGGAATCGAACCCGTAGCCTCCGGGCTATGAGCGAACCTGCTCAACCATCACACAGAGGCTGTCTATAGTACGGGCATTAAACACAGTAATAAGACCGCCCGTTGACGCTGTAAAAGTCGGTAGAGACAAACAGCGGGCTACCGTTCAAAAACAAAACAGTAAGTAATAGGTTCTTATAGTTACCAGAGTTCTGAAGCCTCTCACTAACTGTGTAGTTAACTTTTCCGATGGTGCATACGTCGGTGCAGCTGGTGTTCAAGTGGCAGTAGACGCAAGGCTCTGCGCTGGCGCACAGTGGGTTCTCACACGTGGCGCAAGTCTCGCAAAACATGCCGGAGTACTTCGAACCGGTGTCTTGCGCCGTCGAGCATTCGCATCGACCTGGGAATCAGAGATGGATTATTATAGAAGTAAAACTTCTTTACGCACGCTTGACTTGGGGAGTTATCTGGTGAATGCGAGCCGAACCAAAGTTCAAGTTGTTTCACATAGATCTCTATTGTCAACATAACAAAGTTAAAAATGTGTATTATTATTTTTGTTCGGTTAAATGACAATTTACAATTGTCAAGATGGCGACATTAACAAAGAAAAGGAAAGTTATACCGGCCGATAAATAGAGCTAAAGAAGTTTTACTTTATTCGTGTGTCTATAGCACAGTCGTTTTTTTAAAACACGTTTTGACCTTTATAATAAACGTGTGAATAGTAACGAGAAACTGGGGGCTAGCTGTTAGACTTTAGTGCAGACGGAATAACACTATCGATGAGCTGCTGTTTTACTATCGGCAATTCCCACAGTAGAGCCTACCCTACTCATATGTGCAGGCGCAGATTTACTAAGCTACATCACGTAATTAAGTAAGTATTAGCTATCATTTTCTGCGCAGGCGCATTGCTACTAATGCAGATTTCTGGGTTCTGGGAGTGATTTTTAGCATAGGCGTTAGTAAGTTCACAACGAAAATCATTGTTGTATCTTACCCATATCCATTGCTGAGCATTAGAGAAATTTAGAGAGAGATTAGAGAAAAGCAAATAAAAAACGTAACTCTCTCTCTTTCCATCTTTACTAACTTACGTCATAAAGAAGATTTACTTCAATAAAAGAGTTTATTATATCAATACATTTGTGGCGTCGCTAAACGCGCCACATTTATTGTTCGAGTGTGGCGACATCTAGAGTTAAGATCTGTACCTTTTTGTGTTTCTTCGTTATCTGTGTCTCTGTGTCTCTGCTCCTCGTGTGTATCTATAATCATTCACACAATATTCATTCACTCCTTTCACTCATCCCATTCACTCTTTTCGATCATTCCATTCTCTCTTCTGCTTCCGACCGTCACGCGAGCAAGTGTTGTTCGACACCTTTATTGTAACATAATATTGTATTAATTTGTATATTTTGTGGTGGCTTGAAGAGCAAAATCGTAGTCTCTAAAATATAACGTTGTACCGAACACCGGATTTTATTGAAGACACGAGCACCCGGCGCCTTCGTCCCAACATTTAAGATGATAACAGTGCTCAGTATTGTTATTGTATTGTAGTCTATACTTACCACATACACAGTTCCCGTTCCCGGAGCACACAGCGTCGGTCCCGGGCGCCTTGCACGTATCATTCTTATCCGTGCAGTCACAGGCGCTACCGCTCCAGCCGTCTGCGCAGGAGCACTGTCCGCACACGCAGTCGCCACGTCCTATCCCGCCGCACTCTATGCCGTTCTCTCTGGGAATTCAGTGAAAAAGCAATATTGTACCTCGTTTCGGATTTTATTTTAATTTATACTAGCTGCGCCCAGCGGACGAAAAGAAGCCTATATGTTAATCTATACGAGCTATCATTAACCAAATTTCATCCGAATCCGTCCAGCCGTTTGAGCGTGAAAGAGTAACTATCGCGTTTATAATATTAGTAGGATTTTTTGAAAACAAACACCTAAAAGATTACCACATAATTATCCGGAACCACCGATTACTGTACCGAGGAAAATTCTGTTGCCCAATGGCCATAACCTGGATATTCTCTTAGCCGGCTTTTATGGCACCCATTGCACGGAAAGAGACGCGCGAGGTGGTCCTATTCTCAAAAACTATATACCTTACTATTATCGTCCATTTAACTTATTTTCCGTCCTTATTTTTTTCCTATTCCAAAGTATTATGACCAAAAAGGACTTAGAAAAGTCATATTAGCAGAACCGTAGCCTAATCCTTCTTAAACATAAAAAGTAACTTCTACGAAATGCACAGAGGCCGGATTTCAAAGCTCGACAATAGAATATCAAATTAGATAGCATATAATATCATGTCCTACATTTTAGGACAGTTATATGCAAATTACGGCCCTTCAAACTTCCGTGGTATCATTGTGGTGCCCGATCGAAATCCCTACTAATTAAGAAATCCGAACGTTTGTCTGTTGATTTGTGGTTTCATCTCAAAACGGCTGAATCAATTCGCATGA
The DNA here is from genome assembly GCA_905220475.3 of Ennomos fuscantarius. NCBI lineage: Eukaryota > Metazoa > Arthropoda > Insecta > Lepidoptera > Geometridae > Ennomos > Ennomos fuscantarius. The sequence goes on from HG992039.1 coordinate 9,326,844, forward strand.
AATGTCACACAGTGCGCTTAATCTCTAAGGTTAACATTTTTTTTATATTCTTAGAAAATATAACGATTTTTTTTAACTAATGAGTCTTTTGAACTTAACGTAAACGTCTACAATCAAATGATCCCAATCCCATCTAAGAATGTGCCCTATTAAGACAAAAACACATGTTCTTGTGTTAAAGTATTAACTTTATATCCAACAAATTATATCTCGATATCTAAAACAACACAAGAACATGTGTTGTGTGTTGTGTAAAGTTAATACTTTATATCCAACAAATTAAGATAAACAAGTAATTTGTGCGGGTGAAACCGCGGGACGCCTCTAACAATATTAATCTTTCTTTAGACATACTCGACACAATGTCAAATAATAAAAGCACAAAAACTACACCCATGCCTAATATTATATTCGTGAGTATCATCATTCAATATTGACAGTTATAAATTATTTTGAAGTGCTTTGTTTGCTTAGAAAATAATCTTTTGGTATTGTATGTATGTAGTGTTCTGGAGTAGTAGTGACATTTCACTCTTCCTCCTGGTTGGGAGGATTTTTAGATCTTTGCTCTCTTAATGAGGTTTTAATCACCCTGTTTATAAGGGCAGTCTTTGGGTGGCGGTCTTCCGCATGGTATTCTCATTTTCCGGGAGAATAGGGCCCAAGAAAGGATAGTAGCTGAAACGGCTAGGCAGATATAATAATAATAATATTTGTTGAGTTGACATTTTACACAGCGCCATCTAGTCCCAAAATGAGCAGAGCTTGTACTATGGAAACCAGGTAACTGATAGAATACGTAGATACTTTTTTGTTTGTAAATACATACATAGAATACAATAAAACACCCAGACACCTGTGTCCGGGTGAACATAGGTGTTTGTCCTGACAAACACCTATGTTCATCACACAATGTTTGTCCTGGGTGGGAATCGCATCCACAACTCACAACTCAGAAGTTAGGGGTACTACCAACTGAGCTATTGGGCCAGTCAATTATATGAATCAAATTTTCGTTTACTTTAGATCCTGGACTACTGGTGTACTTTTTATTCTAATAATGCGTGGTTTCCGGTTGTATCACTGTCCACGCGGGTAAAAGTTCAAGGCACAGCTAGGCAAATAAATAAATAAATAACGCCCAACGATCACATACATAGATCCTGAATCCTAACCAGGATTCCCTGTGTCTAAGGACCCAGGAACTACGAGGACCATGGTCCCACAACACCCAGACTTAGAACAGGTATTTGCTTTTTTCCTGCACTAATACTTGTCCTGCCCCGGGAATCGAACCCGCCGCCTCCGGGTTATAAGCCGACCTGCTCAACCACCACTCCACAGAGGCTGTCAGTTAAATATATATAACTAGCTAATTAAATGGGTATAGATAATAGACAAAGACAAATAACTATTCGACTAAATACTCATGTGAGTGTACTAAAAATACCCCCAAGTGAGCGTGTCGATTATTCTTAACAGTGTCTGCGAAACTTCAATCTTGATTTAAGTATGTTGCGAATGGGAACCGCGGCTGCTGAGAGCACAGATAGAATACTTCCGCGAACCAAATTAGCTCAGCTGATGTGTTGTACGGAGTTAACTGGTTAATTGAGAACAGATTGTTTGAGAGGGGCTAACGAAATATCTGTTTTATAGTCTGCTGAGCTATAGCTGGCGTTTCGTATTCCCTAATACAAGGAATCTTTGCTTATAAAAACGTTCAGTTGGCTTATTTGACCCGACATGGTTAGGGGTTATTACATTTGTCAAATTGAATTTGAACAATCTTAATAATGCGAGGAAACAATTACCTATTTTGGTTAATTTAAATGTGTGTTGAATTCATTCACAATATTTATACTGAGAACCCTTTGTAAACCTAATTGTGGATCTAACATGATTAGTGCTGGTTTTCCTGCGCTCGTATTGATCGAGGCTCAGCTAACATGGTGTGGTCATAAGAACAAAATATCGTACACAAATTACATATCTACGACATGTTGTGACAACTTCTGGAAGGCGACCGAGAAAATGAAACCAGAGAACAAAAACCCAAACTCAATATGTAGTGCAGTGTCACGCAAAACTGACAATAGTTCTAAGTAGCATGGCCATTGTAATGTGCAGTCGTGATGCTAAACGTTAAGCAAATCACTAGCTCGTCTTACATCATTAATTGTTTCCTTTTGAAAATGGGGATAAAAATCGCTTTAATTTCATACTAAAAAGTGCTTGGATGATAAACGTTTTCCAGTTATTTTGATTTACAACCAAATTACTAAACCAAATTTGAAGAAATTTATACGAAACCTATCGAAAAGTATAACGATTCAAATAAATGAAAACAGTTTATAAATTATCGAGTTCTGAGGTAACTAACTTTAAAAAACATATTGAAACATAATGAAACCCATAAAATTCGGCCTATATATATAGGTCAAAACCTACCCCTTTTTTGCAGCCGATTGAAAAAGAAAACAGGAAAAAATATGTCATGCAAGTATGTGCGTAAGGCGATTTAAATCGGTTTAAGCCCTGTTCTTTAAAGATATTATTTTGAAGTCCTTTGATAAATTGGAATTGAGACCTACGTCAGTAGTGGACAATTATAGATTGATGATGATATAGTATACTCACAAGCTGATCTCACAGGCCTTGCACTGACAGAACCGGCCGCTGAACCCGCGGTCGCACTCGCAGCGTCCGCAGAGGCAGTCACCGGCGCCCGAGCACGAGATAGTCCGGGTCGTGTTCGGCTCCCGACACTGTGCCATCAGCTCAGCTGATGCACTCTCATCTTCTATCGAGCAGTCACATGATGGGCCGGACCTGATATAGAAACTCTCAATTGAGATACATAGGTATGACTGTCACTAGACTTATTGTAGTTTGCTGAAGATGTGATTTACATTTTTTAAACTTTCGCGACTTGAACTCATATTGCGTCCTCTTGTCACCCTTGTTTTGTACGCGAATAGTCGCGTTTTGTCTTTACAATATGCGTATCACAAGCAAAAATACTACCTAATATATATACATAAAACGAACAGCAGTTGTTTTCACTGAATTAGTAAAAATTTCGTCGTTCGTCGTTAAAATTATTATACACTTATTTATTTTTATTCTTGCGTGTCGAACGTACGGATGCTATTCAAAATATCATTTGATATGGTTGATATGATTTTGGTCAAAGGAAAAAATATTAATTTTACATTGATAAAAAAGTTTTAAAAACTTTTTGATACATTGTTCTTTACTCTACCATTATTTTTCATGACTCTACCTTACCACAGATACAAAGGTTTCTGATACCGGTCCCTACATTCATATCCACACAAATTTGGTTACAAAATAAATAAATATTGAAATTGAATATTTAATTAATATAATTTTTTTGTATTATTTAATTAAATATCAAATAAATTTAATTTAACCCATGCTTAACATAATCTTTAAAGATCATTTGTTAACAATGTCCACACTAGTCCATAATGTTAATGAATAATGAATGAGAATTATTTGGTGCGAACAAATCTACACGACTCTCCCGTACGATTCAAACAATCACAGATTAGATAGGACCGTCGTCTCGATTAAGACATCAATAATAAAAGACGAGGTGCATTCATCAAAGCGATCATTCAAGCTCGAACGACAATTCAATGAATGGCGTGATAAGTCATTTACGGTAGAGAGATCAAAAAGAATTTATCTCCTCAAACTACAGTTAGACTACTGCTGACCAGTGTGAAGTTGGCAGCCAAAAGTGAGCAGCCTATATAATCCGACCAAGTTAGGTTGGTACATTTTTGAACACTGAAATATTATGTACTTCAAGACGCTAACGACGACTATTATGCACATGCAGCATCATGTGCTGGTGGCTTCGAAGCAATTTATCGGTAGATCACCCGATCCATTGATCAACAAATCCGTAAAATAATCGCTCAACCGATGATACGATCAATCAGTCAATCAATCAATCGATCAACCAATCACAGTCTAGATACAATAATTGTAAGCTATTCAATTCAGTCATAATATTTACAGATATCAGGGGAATAAAGGTACTCTAGGGTTAAATGCATTTAAAAAAGATTTTACTCAATTTTCTCGAAGACACTAGTTGGTTAAATCGCCTCCAAGCCAGCATCATAGTACTGGCATGAAAGCCTGTTCAAAGGCTCGATGTCTAAGTAATTCTTGAACAAAGTAAGTCTAAGTACATGAATATTACAGTGTGCTACCAGCTAATTTAGTCAGATTATAGCCTGCTAACTTTTGGCTACCAACTTCACATCGGTCTACCGCAGGCGTTATGCTCAGACCACACAAGATTGTAATATGAATATAAGATTGATAAAATAATTACATTATAACACTGCTACGGTATGTTTACCTAAATAAGTAATATTTTTTCGAATACCTTTTGAAAAATTTAATTTAATTGCCTACGGGTAGTAGGCACTGCCTGTCATCAAAAAAATAAAGCATTTACTTAATTTTTAATTTTCTTTATTTAAGACTTATGCTGTTTGTATAACAGTCAACCACAGTAAAAGACGAAAAAATATTTTGAAGTGAATACTTCTTTAGGTATGTTGAGCACTTTTTGGATGAACAAAAATCATAGAATTCGCGTCATCGTCACCGAACGCTTCCCATGAGCTATATGTATACTCATAAATACTGTGTATATATATGTACTTTTTGGGTAAACAAAAAGCGTGAAACTCGCGTCATCGTCACCGCACACTTCCCATGAGCATTCAAAAGTAATAACCTAATAGCTCGACGATACAATTCATAAGCTACTTAGTTTTCAATTCTATCGACAGTCCCCAAAGACTGCTCCGCATGTTTTCGTGCAATATGATAGCCTCTGTGGTGTGGTGGTTGAGCAGGTCAGCTCATAATCTGGACGTGGCGGGTTCGATTCCCGCGGCAGGAGAAGCATTTGTGCACAGAAAAAAACGCAAATACTTATTCTGAGTCTGGGTGTTGTGGGACTTTGGTCCTCGTAGTTCCTGGCTTCCCTAGACACAGGGAATCCTAGTTAAGGTCCAGGATCTATGTATGTGATCATTGGGCGTTATTATTTATAAAATGTAAAAAATAAAAGTTCCGTACAATAATTTCATATTTTACGAATGAATATTATCAAAAGCAACAAAATATTGGCATGAGCATCCCATCAAGGAAAGCACAGGCATGTCAGTAAAGCAAACAACAGCCTTACCATCCTTTATTGCATTGGCAAACACCGCAGACCAAGTGCGAATTGGTCGGGCACGTGAGCGACATATCCTGTATAAAGTCCCCTTCGCACTTGCAGCCACACTGGACCTCAACCTCCAGGGTCAACGAGTCTTGACCCAGTTGCGACTCCGAAATGGTAATCGTTTGCTCCGTCTGCAATGAACGCAAAAACTTGCGGGAATGTCAACGGCATAACAACAGCTGTTGATGGGTTGGATTGATTCATGTTAATAGTGCTCTTGAGGTTGAATTTCGTAGCTTGAGAGTGAGTTTAATCACGTTAAATATACGAAGGTATTCAATAATATTTTTATTATTGATGTTATAGCATTGAATATTGTTACTGTGGTAACTGAAGCATGTATTTGCTAAAGTAGAGATTATCCCTCAAGTGTGTTATTTTTTAAATCATGGGTTGAATAAATCTTAATAATGACGGTAGGTTGCTAAATTATGGGCAAAATGCGGTTCTGAATGTAGAAACCTCATAGTCATCTATCATCTTTTTGCTTTTTTAATATCTATGGCTCTGGCTAAATTTCATAGTGTTGCTTTTCTACTTGATGTGTTACGCTTTGTCTTTTTTTATGTTAAGGAATTACGTGACGTGCTAACCATTTGCATGATGTTAAGCGATACCAAGCGATACGACCATATCAGTTGCAGTGTCACTCAGAACTCTAAAGTATAGAATTTCGCGTGACACGCACTGCGCCCGTAATCCTGAGATATCAGCGCAATCTAGTAATAAGATTACTAGACTGCGAGATCAGGTCATAAAGTCTGATTTGCCCAGTAATTTCACTAGCTACAAGTGCCCTTCATACCGGAACGCAGCAGCGCTTGCGCACTACTGCTTGGCGGCAGAATAACTGGCAAAGCGTTAGTACCTACCTAGACGAAATTTGCAGAAAAGTCTTACCACCAAGTAAATTATAATAAATGTCTATATTTTATCTCGAGTCGTACTCAACTTTGACGCTCATCTCAAGAGCATACTTCAACTTCCATGTCCCATACTCACCGTTTTAAATTCCTTACACGAATCAAGGCTGATGTGTGCTTCGTAATTAACCGTCATGCCGTATTCCACGCCAGTACATCTCGTGGCTTCCAATAAAGATCCACCTTTCACTCCACAGTCGGTAAAGTACCTGACCTTCACTGGACCCGAACTAGAGTTGTCCTCGAAATCGACCACGCTCACAATATCTTCGTACCCAGTTTTCACAAGCTTTAGAATGTTTGAACTATCACTTTCAAGCTTAGCTACATAGGTGAAGTCTTCTAGAAGTTGGTGAAGCCTGTCATAGTGATCCTTCACGCCTTCCGTCACCGCAAATATTACGTTTACCTAAAATACAAAACTTAATTTACGACATTGCAATTTGAGTCTACACGCTTTAAATATAAGGTATAGCAGTAATAGGTTGTCGTAATATAGCCGCATAAATACCAAGCCATAACTCGATAGTAAACATCCCAGTAGTTTGCTTTAACATACGGAAAGCAGATTTAACGCTTGCGCAGCACGCCTAATCTATTTTCAAAGGAAATATTTGTATTAAGTAGGTACATGTTAGTCGTCCTTATCCTAGTTGCTCAACGCTTCACTGTTTGTAGCGTTGCGCTTCCTCATTTGTCATGTCATGATAAAGAACTCTCCATAGCACCACTACAAATTAAATTTAAGGGCTTATGTTTTATTCAACTAGCAACGGTACGATCGCACGGCACACCATCCCATATCCTATGATATGATCAAACTTCTTCTGTTACTTACCTTATATTCATCCAGAAGTCTGTATATTTGCGCAACAGAGGGATAGTCATATATCTCAGATTCAAAGTAGTAACCGTTTTCGTCCAAATGACATTGCTCATCGTTCTTTCTTATTGCACCACCTTAAACAAAGTACGATAACTGCTAAAATACAATGAGATTCAAAATCAGGCATGTCTGGTCAAATTTTTGGATAGAAACAAAGATTATGTGTATAACTAAAGAATATCGTCCAGACCACAGACTTAGGACGTGCCAAAAATATTCTAGGTCTGTCGGTCTAGACAGATTCACGTAGGGCCAAAGTGTTAGAATGGCGACTTTTACAATAATTATGTAAAAATATCATGTTTGTTTTAGTCCGTGAAACATACTTGTCTTTGGTTTGTGGTCCTTGAATGTGTCAATTAACTCGCGATTTCATTAATATTTTTACTCCATGTTTAAATCAGCACATCAAGAATACGCATATCTAAATTACATACCAAGTCGTCCGTCTCCAGCGATATGCAGATACCCATCGGAAGACAAGATAACAATCTTTCGACTGCGGGAAGACCACCCGATTCTATCGCCGCACGTCAGTACCTGCATTAAAGCGTCTAGCTGGGCTTCGGCATTATCAAGGTTTGCTGTCACTGAGCTGCCGTTTACTTTCTCTATGAATTCATTTATCTAAAAAAAGTGATGAAGAATTAGGATAGGACAGTGAATAGTCGCAGTAATATTAAAGTAGACTTAAACTGCCTTATTTAGCTAGCTTTGCCTACTGAGACTAGCAATTGAAACAGATTCACAATAATGTCACTATCAAAGAACCCTCTCCTGAAAAACGTAAAATAATTACCTTATTGGTGAGTGATAGATGATGTTTGAAAGCGTAAGTTGGCTCGCAAGCTTCTTCTTCAACTGTACAAGGATTTGCCCTTCTTCCTTTGTCCATACTTATAAACGGCATAACAGGCTTTTCCGCAAAACTTCCAAAGCCAAGTCTGTAGAAAAACAGTTTCACTTCTTTCAATGAAAATGAATGTACGAGTATTTGTTAACTTTTAAATTGGGTTGGGTTGGGTCTACCTAAAATTATCAGTGAGATTCTTCAGCAAAGAAGGCAAATCATCTCTCAATGACACCAGCGTTTCTTTGTCATCCTTCATCGACCACGTCAGATCCATCAAGTAGTAGAGATCTAGTGGATAGTTCTTCGCTGGTCTGTATGTAAATTTGATCTTTTTTGTCTCTCCTGGAAGAAAAAGCCATATTCTTCATATTCTAGCAAAGTTCAAAAACTTAAGTATCTTATAAGTTATAAATAAAATTGTCCTGATAGTAAATCTCCAAATCTATAGTGAAAACAAGACTATTAAATCATCTATCTTCACGTTTCTGTTTTCCCTTATAAAAATACTTACGAGGTTTAATAGAAAGTTTAATTTTCTGCGGCTGGATTTGCACAACGTCCTCTTCAGTGTCCGACTGCACATCTTGGAGAGTTTTATTTTGTGCCACTTCCCATATTGGCTTCTCGGGTCTTTGGATCATACCTTGACTGCAACCAGTAGCCACCAAACTAAATATAAAAGAATAAAGTTTAATAGTATTCCATAACGAGTCATCCATAGAAGACTAGTAGGTATTGTCGTAAGGAAGGTACTATATCTGATCAATGGTCCTCTTTTCCTGGAATAGGCTACATCGATATAAAAGGAAGATCGGATAGGGAGAGATAAACACAAAAAACGCGGTCAAAAATGCAAGCCAAGCCAAGTATTATCTGGCAATTCAAATATTGGTCCTCTAAATTAAAGAGTTACTAAAACGCCGTTCATCATTAAATGTATTAAAAAATACAACAATACTACAAACGAGGCATATCAATAAACGCAGTGTGTGGTATCGATGGGAGATCGAATGATAATCGACTTATATCGCGATGTTGAAATTAACTCAGCACGTTTCTATAAAGCTATTGAACAGCATTTATCCGATCGCGGCCGATGTAAGCTCCACAATCCATAATCAATCAAACGACGATCTTTTGATTAGTCAGGCGGCCACGAAGCCCTAATGTCGGTCAGCAAACGTGGGAAAGCATAGTCGAAAACTTTAAGAATGCGCTTCACTAGGTAAGTACTTGCTGCGTAAAAAATTGCGTCTCGAAAGCGAGCTCTTCGTTTTGATTGGCACGATATTTCAAACAGTGAAAAATCGAAACACAAGTCCACAGAAACATTAGTTAGAAATAAACAAACAAACTTACCGCATCACAAACATACGTGCATCTATTCCTCATATTTAATTAGTGTGTCGTTGTATATAGCCAGGAGATATAGTGGCGATTGGCTGGAGCGATGGAGGTGCGAGTAGGTCGGAGGTTGGAGGACGACTGAGACACTGGTTTCCATATAATGTTCTGTTTATTCCAAATCAGCCTGCCTTATATACAAAAATCTGGGTCTGCCTGAGCTACCTCGGATCTTTACTTTCTGGAGACCCCTATGACGTCAGAGGTCACGTGACACTTAAAATTTTTTTTTTTTTTTTTTTTTTTTTTTTGAACGAGCTAATGCTGTTGGTCTCTATCGACCTTTACAGCGTCACCGGGCGGGAGGGCGGGCGCTTAGGGCGCCCAGCCGTCAAAAGTGGGAGGCAACTAGCTCAAGGGCACCCCTGGGGTGCGAGCCTCGGCTTGGGCCGTTGCCGGGATAAGAGGATCGAGAAGGCTACGTCCACTGGAAGAGTGGACCCTATTGAAAGTCGCGACCGTTCTAGCTAACCTACGGGGGGTACGTCGACCTCGCCGGCGGGGTCGGTGTCTGATTGTGTTACGCTGGTATCCTATACCGGTGCCGAAAGCGGTACCTGAGCCAGAAGGGCTAGACTGGTCCGGTGATCCTAGCGCAGCCGATACTACGGCTGCTATAGGATCATCCGGGTCGCTCAAGACGTGTCTCGGGCGGCGACGACGGGGTGGCGAGTCTGTCGTGTCTGTACAGTAGTTTGAAGCTCTGACTACGAGAGGGTTGGGGTGATGAGGTGCCGCATCAAAATAGCGGCGGGATGCATCCTTCATAAATTGACGGATGGATGGGAGTTCGAGATCGCAGTGGAGGTCGGAGTTTCGCTGGTACCAGCGAGCCCCGACCACCTTGCGGACAAAGCGGTTCTGGATCACCTGAAGTCGATCCAGATGTACTGAGGGAGTATGAGCAAACGCGACAGATGCGTAGGTCATAATGGGGCGAACGCAAGTTTTGTAAAGCGTCACCTTATTTCTAAGGGACAGCTTACTACGCTTGCAGATGAGAGGGTGGAGGCGGCCTAAGACAAAGGCAGCCCTATCGCGCACTCGCTTAATATGGTCCTTGAAGTTGAGTTTGGTGTCAAGGGTAACCCCCAGGTATTTGGTAGACGAAGCCCAGGGAATGGGCTTGTCGAACAAGGACAGTGGTTTCGCTGGCGGACCACGCTTGTAGTCAGAAAAGTACATCGCTGCACTTTTATCTGGGTTAACCGTGATCCGCCATTTCCTGAACCAAGCACCGATCTCGGTGAGGGCTCGTTGGAGGCGACCACGCATGTGAACTCTCTGCCATCCGGAGCAGTAGATAGCGGTGTCATCCGCAAAGAGTGCGAGCTGCACACTGGGATGAAATGACCGCGGGATATCGCTGGTGTACAGCGAGAAAAGCAAGGGGGAAAGCGCGGAGCCCTGGGGCACTCCGGCTCTGATAGGATGGGGAGACGATCGCTCCCCCTCGACGCGGTAGCGAAAGCTTCGATCCCTAAGGAAGTCTTGTATGATGTGCACAAGACGATCTGGCACGCCGATGTGGTACAGCTTGAAAATCAAGCCGTCGTGCCAGACTTTGTCGAAGGCTTTCGCCACGTCTAAGAAGACTGCGAGAGTCCCTTTCGGTTTTGGATTCGCGTTGAAGCCATCTAGAATGTGCTCCGTGATGCGGTGCACTTGTTGAACGCAAGAGTGTCTAGCTCTAAAGCCAAACTGCTCGTCGGGAAGGAGTTTATGTTCGTGGATATGGGACCAGAGACGCCTCCGAATGAGACGCTCGTAGATCTTCCCCAGAGTACTGAGGAGACTGATGGGCCGGTAGCTAGAGGGCTCGGTAGCCTTCTTGCCTGGCTTGTGGATGCCGATGACGTCGGCGGACTTCCACGCAACGGGGAAAGAGCAGTTGCTCATGGCCGCATTGAAGATGCTGACTAGGAGATAGATTAAGGGGACAGAAAAGTGTTTGACCACTTTGTTGCTGATACCATCAGCGCCGGAGGCTTTACGGATAGCGAGACCCTTGATGACAGACTCAACTTCGGCGGCCCTAATAAGCTCGAGCGGGGGGTCGGAAGGTGGTAGGGAGCTGCGACGTTCGACTTCACTGACCACCGTATGGAGGTGGGCAGGGTCAACGTGATCGGGGGAAAGGTTGCACTGGGCCTCGAGGCTCTCAGCCAAACACTCGGCTTTTTCCTCATCATCGAACGCGGGGACTTGGTTTGGCCTATCAAGAGGGGGCATCGTTCTAAGTGTGTCACTTTTCAGAGTTCGAGCCAGCCGCCAGTAAGCCTGGTGGGTTGGCTCGAGCCCTGAAAGTAGGTCTGTCCAGTTCTGGGCGCGAAGATCACTTATGCGTTTCTTAACAGCACGCTGTAAGAAATTCAAAGTGGATTTGTTATCACGGGAGGGAGCCGCGTCATATGCCCTAGTGGCGGCGTTCTTTGCTGTCAGCAGTCTCCTCACGTCCTCGGGCAAGTCCCAGCGGTGGTCCACCACCGGTACCTGCTTAGAAGACTCACCGATCACAGTGCGGAGGTGACTAGTGAGAGCATCGATCGCGGTGGAGACGTCATCTAGTGTCTGTATGTCGTCAGGTACCTTGTCTAAGTCTGGTGAACTGATAGCTTTCAGGGATTCCCCCAATCGCTTCCAGTCCACCACTGTCTTAGTCTGGGGTATCAGTTCAGTTGGATCCGAGCCTAGTCTCATGAGAACGGGGCGGTGGTCAGAGTCAAGTTCGTGGAGCACTTCTATCGAGCTTAACCTGAGGGCTACGCCTTTTAAAAGTGCTATGTCGAGTATGTCTGGTCGTTGGTCGAGGTTCCCGGGGAACCTGGTCGGAGTCATGGGTGCGATAATGTCAAAGGTGTGGTGGTCTGTGTCTGGTCGTGGGTCAGTTAGCTGTTCAAGTATCCTACCGTTGGTGTTGGAGGTGTGACAGTTCCACATGACGTGTTTGCTGTTGAAGTCTCCCGCCAGTATGACGGAGCTTCCCAGAGAAAGTAGCGCGTTGATATCACTACTGAGCAAACGTTTATCAGGGGGAAGGTAGCAAGACGCTAGTATGATCGGTTCGTGGCCGTTCATAGCTAGGCGACAGCAAGACGCTTCTAAGTTGATTAAAGATGAGGGAGTATCAATTGGGATGCAGTGAAGAGACCTTCGGTAATAGATAAGCGTACCGCCTCCGGCATTGGTAAGCCTATCATTACGAACCACTACGTAATTGGCGATCTTAGGATCCCGCTTACTAGGTTTCAGGAGGGTCTCCTGTACAAGCATCACATCGACCTGATGGGTCTTACAAAAGTTATGAACCAAGTCGCGTTGACGAGTGAGGCCGTTTGCGTTGAAAAACGCTAACGCTACGGAGCGAGGTTTAACCTTTTTTGGTGTACTATCCATATTAGATAGTACTAAAAGAAGGTAAGGGGCAGCGCATGATAGCGTCGAGAATGCCATCGTGCTGGACCAGGGCACAGAAACGGTCCTCGGGAGTGGCGGCTGAACGAAGTTTGTGTGCTAGCACACGTACTTCCTTCAGATCGATGGCTGATAGGCTCTGCTTAATCAGAGCCAGATCTTCCATCAGGGAAGTTGTAGCCTGGCCAGAGGGACCAGACTTAGAGGCGGGAGGGCTAGTGTGGGCTACAGGCAGCGCTTCAACAATAGCTGGAGCGCTGCTAGGTGTCGCTGGCGCGGCCTGCGCCCGGACCATGCTCGGGGGCTTGGACCAGGCGTTGACTACGGGAGGCGGTGCCTGAGAGGGCTGTGTGCTGCTTGCCGAGACAAGGGATAGCTTAGAGCTTATTCCTTGAGCGCCAGTGGTAGGTGGATTGGGGCGTGATGGCGCGCGCCCGCTAGTCCTGCGTGTGCTGCGCGGTGCCTTCGGGCAACCACGATAGTTCGCGGTATGCCCTGAGTTTCCGCACAGAACGCAGCTTGGCGGGTCTGGACTGTCCCGAGTGCGGGAACAGTCGGCGGTGCCATGATCCCCAAGGCACTTAACACAGCGGGGCCTGGCGTAACAAAAACGTGCCGCATGCCCATAGAGCTGGCAGCGATGGCACTGGGACGGAGTACCGTTTCGGTGTGGGGCCTCGACCGTGACCGCTGAAAGTTTGTCTACCTCCTTCAGATTGAAGATAGACTTCCCCTTTGCGGTGCGGTCGAGCACAACCAAGACAAGGTCGAAGGCAGTTTTGGTACGACCACTGTATAGGCGGTGAACTTCCCGAACCGGGAACTCCTGGGCTTTGAGGTCCTTGAGGACAACCTCTTCCTTCACCTCCTTCGGTATTCCGCGTAGGACTACACGAAGAACTTTCTCTTCCTCGAGAGCATAGGTATGAAAACCTATTTTCTCTTGGCGGAGAATACGGGTGAGGAGACGATGGTCGTCCGAGGTTGCCACTTGGACTTTAATGCCCGAGTTGGTCGGTCTGGCGGACGTGTAGTTCACCTTCCTGGTGGTAAGGAGAGATGAAACATTGCTCCATTTCTCCTTTTCCTGGACGTACAGAGGTGGAGGTCGCTCCGGTCTCGAGGCTGATGATCCCGAGGAGGGCACATCTACCTCAATGGCGGGTGATCCTCTGCGGTCGGAAGGGCCGCTTACTGCCCCAGGACTGGGGCAGGCTGCCTTGGACGGGGGAGGAGAGGAAGCTGTCGCGGGGCGCTTCCTTCCTTTAGTGACTGTGATGAAGCCATCATCATCAACAGGGTCAGGAGAGGCGGGACTTTCGCACTCCATCAGTGAGGAAATTACCTCTACCGACGGAGTGGTAAAAATAGGCGAGCGGGAGCGCGGTCGCTCGCGGGTTTCGCTGTCACAGCTTCGCGGTGACGGGGTCGGGGGGGGTCCGCGGATGGCGGGGGAACGGGAAGTGTTGCGGGAAGCAACCTTCTCCGTTTTGCGTGCGCGGGCAACGCTAACTGAGTCAGCGGGTGGCGGAGGCATCACCGGTGATGCGGGCTCACTGGTAGCCAGTGCGGATGGAGTAGGAGTCCTAGCAACGAACTTGGACCAAAGGTTTTTAAGATCGGGGTTGAACCGGATGGCCCAGTCGAAAAATTCGAACAGTTGCCTTGCGGCAACGTCCGACGGGATAGACTCCATCCCGGCGTGCTCCGGGATGGAGTGGGGAGTAAGCAGTAACGCCCCGCCTGTGAAGGCGGAGCGGTGTGTACCTAAAGTGTAGCCCTAATTAGCGTACCGTCTGCAATGCAGCACGGGTGAATACCTGAACGCGGATCCCTACGTCTTCTGCAGCTCCTGCTGCGCCGACGAGTGTACCCGGACGCGGCGGCAGCCAGTCACGCGCACGAGCGCGGAGGCTACGCGGCGACGACGACAACGCACTCGGGCCGCGGCACACGCTCGGACGTGGCGACGGCGAAACGCGCACAACACTTCACTCGCGGCACTGGTAGCGACGGCGCTAATTGTCTATAATGTCCAGCAAACAGTCTCTTCACTCACGGCACTCGCGAGACGGGTGGGGCCCGGGAGGGGCCGTCGGAGACGCGCGGGGCGCGCGGGGGCGGCCGCTCGGCGCGGCGGCGCCGGGCGGACTGCGGTTGCGGTGTGCTGAGCACAGCGCGGAGGCGGGGAGCGCGTAACGGAAGCGCTCAAAGACGACCGCTCGGGGCGGTGTCGAGAGTCGGACTGAGTGTGTGTTCTGTTTATTCTTTTTTTTTTTTTTTTTTTTTTTTTTTTTTTGAACGAGCTAATGCTGTTGGTCTCTATCGACCTTTACAGCGTCACCGGGCGGGGGGGGGGGCGCTTAGGGCGCCCAGCCGTCAAAAGTGGGAGGCAACTAGCTCAAGGGCACCCCTGGGGTGCGAGCCTCGGCTTGGGCCGTTGCCGGGATAAGAGGATCGAGAAGGCTACGTCCACTGGAAGAGTGGACCCTATTGAAAGTCGCGACCGTTCTAGCTAACCTACGGGGGGTACGTCGACCTCGCCGGCGGGGTCGGTGTCTGATTGTGTTACGCTGGTATCCTATACCGGTGCCGAAAGCGGTACCTGAGCCAGAAGGGCTAGACTGGTCCGGTGATCCTAGCGCAGCCGATACTACGGCTGCTATAGGATCATCCGGGTCGCTCAAGACGTGTCTCGGGCGGCGACGACGGGGTGGCGAGTCTGTCGTGTCTGTACAGTAGTTTGAAGCTCTGACTACGAGAGGGTTGGGGTGATGAGGTGCCGCATCAAAAGAGCGGCGGGATGCATCCTTCATAAATTGACGGATGGATGGGAGTTCGAGATCGCAGTGGAGGTCGGAGTTTCGCTGGTACCAGCGAGCCCCGACCACCTTGCGGACAAAGCGGTTCTGGATCACCTGAAGTCGATCCAGATGTACTGAGGGAGTATGAGCAAACGCGACAGATGCGTAGGTCATAATGGGGCGAACGCAAGTTTTGTAAAGCGTCACCTTATTTCTAAGGGACAGCTTACTACGCTTGCAGATGAGAGGGTGGAGGCGGCCTAAGACAAAGGCAGCCCTATCGCGCACTCGCTTAATATGGTCCTTGAAGTTGAGTTTGGTGTCAAGGGTAACCCCCAGGTATTTGGTAGACGAAGCCCAGGGAATGGGCTTGTCGAACAAGGACAGTGGTTTCGCTGGCGGACCACGCTTGTAGTCAGAAAAGTACATCGCTGCACTTTTATCTGGGTTAACCGTGATCCGCCATTTCCTGAACCAAGCACCGATCTCGGTGAGGGCTCGTTGGAGGCGACCACGCATGTGAACTCTCTGCCATCCGGAGCAGTAGATAGCGGTGTCATCCGCAAAGAGTGCGAGCTGCACACTGGGATGAAATGACCGCGGGATATCGCTGGTGTACAGCGAGAAAAGCAAGGGGGAAAGCGCGGAGCCCTGGGGCACTCCGGCTCTGATAGGATGGGGAGACGATCGCTCCCCCTCGACGCGGTAGCGAAAGCTTCGATCCCTAAGGAAGTCTTGTATGATGTGCACAAGACGATCTGGCACGCCGATGTGGTACAGCTTGAAAATCAAGCCGTCGTGCCAGACTTTGTCGAAGGCTTTCGCCACGTCTAAGAAGACTGCGAGAGTCCCTTTCGGTTTTGGATTCGCGTTGAAGCCATCTAGAATGTGCTCCGTGATGCGGTGCACTTGTTGAACGCAAGAGTGTCTAGCTCTAAAGCCAAACTGCTCGTCGGGAAGGAGTTTATGTTCGTGGATATGGGACCAGAGACGCCTCCGAATGAGACGCTCGTAGATCTTCCCCAGAGTACTGAGGAGACTGATGGGCCGGTAGCTAGAGGGCTCGGTAGCCTTCTTGCCTGGCTTGTGGATGCCGATGACGTCGGCGGACTTCCACGCAACGGGGAAAGAGCAGTTGCTCATGGCCGCATTGAAGATGCTGACTAGGAGATAGATTAAGGGGACAGAAAAGTGTTTGACCACTTTGTTGCTGATACCATCAGCGCCGGAGGCTTTACGGATAGCGAGACCCTTGATGACAGACTCAACTTCGGCGGCCCTAATAAGCTCGAGCGGGGGGTCGGAAGGTGGTAGGGAGCTGCGACGTTCGACTTCACTGACCACCGTATGGAGGTGGGCAGGGTCAACGTGATCGGGGGAAAGGTTGCACTGGGCCTCGAGGCTCTCAGCCAAACACTCGGCTTTTTCCTCATCATCGAACGCGGGGACTTGGTTTGGCCTATCAAGAGGGGGCATCGTTCTAAGTGTGTCACTTTTCAGAGTTCGAGCCAGCCGCCAGTAAGCCTGGTGGGTTGGCTCGAGCCCTGAAAGTAGGTCTGTCCAGTTCTGGGCGCGAAGATCACTTATGCGTTTCTTAACAGCACGCTGTAAGAAATTCAAAGTGGATTTGTTATCACGGGAGGGAGCCGCGTCATATGCCCTAGTGGCGGCGTTCTTTGCTGTCAGCAGTCTCCTCACGTCCTCGGGCAAGTCCCAGCGGTGGTCCACCACCGGTACCTGCTTAGAAGACTCACCGATCACAGTGCGGAGGTGACTAGTGAGAGCATCGATCGCGGTGGAGACGTCATCTAGTGTCTGTATGTCGTCAGGTACCTTGTCTAAGTCTGGTGAACTGATAGCTTTCAGGGATTCCCCCAATCGCTTCCAGTCCACCACTGTCTTAGTCTGGGGTATCAGTTCAGTTGGATCCGAGCCTAGTCTCATGAGAACGGGGCGGTGGTCAGAGTCAAGTTCGTGGAGCACTTCTATCGAGCTTAACCTGAGGGCTACGCCTTTTAAAAGTGCTATGTCGAGTATGTCTGGTCGTTGGTCGAGGTTCCCGGGGAACCTGGTCGGAGTCATGGGTGCGATAATGTCAAAGGTGTGGTGGTCTGTGTCTGGTCGTGGGTCAGTTAGCTGTTCAAGTATCCTACCGTTGGTGTTGGAGGTGTGACAGTTCCACATGACGTGTTTGCTGTTGAAGTCTCCCGCCAGTATGACGGAGCTTCCCAGAGAAAGTAGCGCGTTGATATCACTACTGAGCAAACGTTTATCAGGGGGAAGGTAGCAAGACGCTAGTATGATCGGTTCGTGGCCGTTCATAGCTAGGCGACAGCAAGACGCTTCTAAGTTGATTAAAGATGAGGGAGTATCAATTGGGATGCAGTGAAGAGACCTTCGGTAATAGATAAGCGTACCGCCTCCGGCATTGGTAAGCCTATCATTACGAACCACTACGTAATTGGCGATCTTAGGATCCCGCTTACTAGGTTTCAGGAGGGTCTCCTGTACAAGCATCACATCGACCTGATGGGTCTTACAAAAGTTATGAACCAAGTCGCGTTGACGAGTGAGGCCGTTTGCGTTGAAAAACGCTAACGCTACGGAGCGAGGTTTAACCTTTTTTGGTGTACTATCCATATTAGATAGTACTAAAAGAAGGTAAGGGGCAGCGCATGATAGCGTCGAGAATGCCATCGTGCTGGACCAGGGCACAGAAACGGTCCTCGGGAGTGGCGGCTGAACGAAGTTTGTGTGCTAGCACACGTACTTCCTTCAGATCGATGGCTGATAGGCTCTGCTTAATCAGAGCCAGATCTTCCATCAGGGAAGTTGTAGCCTGGCCAGAGGGACCAGACTTAGAGGCGGGAGGGCTAGTGTGGGCTACAGGCAGCGCTTCAACAATAGCTGGAGCGCTGCTAGGTGTCGCTGGCGCGGCCTGCGCCCGGACCATGCTCGGGGGCTTGGACCAGGCGTTGACTACGGGAGGCGGTGCCTGAGAGGGCTGTGTGCTGCTTGCCGAGACAAGGGATAGCTTAGAGCTTATTCCTTGAGCGCCAGTGGTAGGTGGATTGGGGCGTGATGGCGCGCGCCCGCTAGTCCTGCGTGTGCTGCGCGGTGCCTTCGGGCAACCACGATAGTTCGCGGTATGCCCTGAGTTTCCGCACAGAACGCAGCTTGGCGGGTCTGGACTGTCCCGAGTGCGGGAACAGTCGGCGGTGCCATGATCCCCAAGGCACTTAACACAGCGGGGCCTGGCGTAACAAAAACGTGCCGCATGCCCATAGAGCTGGCAGCGATGGCACTGGGACGGAGTACCGTTTCGGTGTGGGGCCTCGACCGTGACCGCTGAAAGTTTGTCTACCTCCTTCAGATTGAAGATAGACTTCCCCTTTGCGGTGCGGTCGAGCACAACCAAGACAAGGTCGAAGGCAGTTTTGGTACGACCACTGTATAGGCGGTGAACTTCCCTGTTCTGTTTATTCCAAATCAGCCTGCCTTATATACAAAAATCTGGGTCTGCCTGAGCTACCTCGGATCTTTACTTTCTGGAGACCCCTATGACGTCAGAGGTCACGTGACACTTAAAACTATGTACATTTTCTATCCTACGGCGCAGCCTTACCGTCAGGAGAGCCCCTCAATATAATATTTACAATTAAGCCTAACTTATTATCTAATCTACCTAAATCTTAACTAATATAGGGATTAATAAATGTACAACAAAAATATAATAATATTTATTCCTACCTAAAATACTTAACTATAGCTATATACAACATAAAAATATTTACATAAAATAAGGTGCGTGGGCGTGTCACTACATCACCCCCCTTCAAGTAAAACGTACGGTACGACGAACGATTCTGCCGCTCCTCGTGGTGTATGGCTGCTGGGCTGGCTCTGCTGCTGCTGCTGCGTTTTCGCTGCTGCCGCCTGGTATCACGGTTGTAGCTGACTTTGTTTCGCTGCGCCTCGTAGACGTCACAGCTGTTGCAGTTGAAGAGTCTGGATTTTTGTCTTCGTTTTCGTCATCGCATAAGTAAGCTGGTTTCAGTCGATCCAAAGAAATTACTGCTGTACGCGTAGGTAGCTGTATCTTGAAGTATTTCTCGTGTTTTCGTAAAACTTCGTATGGGCCTTCGTACGGGGGCGTCAGTGGCTTCTTCACGTGATCGACTCGAACAAAGACATGTGTGCACGTGGCTAGGTCTTTGTGCACGAACGGAGTGCGTTTCTGTGGTAGCTTCTGTGCTTCTGGTGTGAATGACGTCATAGTTTGTGCTATCTTCTTTATGAAATCGGCTGGTTCATCTTTCACGTTCTTTGCTGGTATGAAGAAATCAGCTGGTAGGCGTAATGTTGATCCGTAGGTACATAGCGCGGGGCTGAAATTCGACGTTTTGTGCAGTGAAGCGCGTAGTCCGAGTAAAACTGTTGCTATCTCTTTCGTCCAAGTGGTGCTAGCTCCACGGGCCATTAATGCGGCCTTCAATGTTCGATGCCAGCGTTCTATTTGCCCATTTGATTGCGGGTGATACGCTGTAGTTCGTATGCGCGTAACTCCTAGTTTCATCATCAGCGCGTGGAATAAGGCGGACTGGAACTGTTGAGCTTGATCGGTTGAGATTCTGAGTGGGCAACCGAATCTACATATCCAGTTCTCGTAGATGGCTCTGGCTATAGTTTCAGCAGTGATGTTACGAACTGGTACTGCTTCAGGCCACTTGGTGCGTCGGTCAATCATAGTGACTATGTAGGTGCATTCTTCGGATGGTTGTAGCGGTCCGACCACGTCTACGTGAATGTGGTCAAATCGCCCTGCGTCTTGAAACTGTTCGAGAGGTGTGACAGTATGACGTTGTGTCTTGCTCTTTTGACAAGCCAAACACGTTCTGGTCCATCTTTAAGTTGTTTTTTGTTTGCAATTGTTTCAGCTCTTCATCTTGTTCTTGTTCGTCAGCGAGACGGGTATAGTCCAGTGTTGAAGTGCAGGTTATTTCTTCTAACCTTGACAATGCGTCGGCGACTGTGTTTTCTTTGCCTTGGATGTATTCTATAGCGGTGCAAAATTGACTAATGAACTGCAGCTGTCTCTCTCTTCTAGGCGTGTCACTGTTGCTCGGTGCTTTTGATAAGGCGTAGGTCAGCGGGCGGTGGTCTGTGTGAATAACCACATCCAAGCCTTCTATGTAACGTCGGAAGTGCTTGACAGCCGTGTACATCGCTAATAGTTCGCGGTCGTACACGCTGTACTTCTTCTGTGCGTCGCTGAGTGTCTTCGAGAAGAAAGCTATAGGTCTCCACGTGTTGTTTTGTCGTTGTTGTAAGACTGCGCCGATGCTCTTGTCTGATGCATCTGTCATGATGTGTAGCGTGGCGCCAGCGATTGGGTGTGACAATATCGTCGCTTGTTTGATGCTGTCACGACATTGCTCGAACGCTGCTTCCGTTTCTGACGTCCATGAAATCGGTGTCTTGTCTTTCTTTTTCGCGTTGTGTAACAGCTTGTTGAGTTCTAGCTGCTTTTCGGCTTGATGAGGTAATGCGTCTCTATAAAAGTTGATCATTCCCATGAATCTTCTCAAGTCTTCAATGGTCTTCGGCTTCGGAAATGACGATATGGCTTCTGTCTTGTCTTTAGGTGGTTGAATACCGGCTGCAGATACTTGATAGCCCAGAAAGGTTAGTGTTTCCTTTCCGAACTCGCATTTTTCCGTGTTGATAGTGAGACCGTACTCCGTCAGGCGCTTGAAGACTTCATGTAGATGGCGCTTGTGGCTTTCTTCGTCCGGAGAAAAAATCAGTAAATCATCGACGTAACTGAATGTGAACTCGTCCAGACCGCGTAGTACTTGATGCATGAATCGTTGGAACGTCTGGGCGGCGTTACGAAGTCCAAACGTCATTGATGTGAATTCAAACAAGCCAAACGGTGTAGTAATGGCTGTTTTTTGTGAATCTTCGTTACTGGCCATTCGTATCCAATAGTATGCTTTCTTGATATCGATTTTTGAGTATATCTTCATGCCGTGAAGTCTGAACGTGAAGTCTTGAATTCTTGGTATTGGGTATCTATCTGGAGTTGTCATAGCGTTGAGGCGTCGATAATCTCCGCAGATACGTAGTTGTCCGTTCTTCTTCTTCACGATGTGTAATGGATTAGCCCATGCACTGCTGGACGGACGACAAATTCCCATTTCTATCAAGCGGTTGAATTCTTCTTTTGCTTCTATGTATTTGTCAGGCGCTAACGGTCGAGGACGCACGTAGACAGGCGGTCCCGTTGTTTCTAAGTGATGCGTTACGTCATGAGGTGGAGGCTTCTTTAGCGACATTGGTCTCTGAATATCTGGATACTGCGAGAGTATATCGCTGTACGGATGACTTTCATTGATGACGTGTATGGATGAGTCATCGCTGCTGGTCGACAATGTCTTGATTGATAACTTGGTCAGTCCATCAATTAATCGTTGTCCTTTGAGGTCCACCAGGATATTGTGATGACGCAGGAAATCAGCTCCGATGATTGATCTTTTGACGTCTGCTATTACAAACGTCCAGGAGTAGTTGCGTCGTAAGCCCAAGTTCAACTGAAGCGTTTTTTCTCCATACGTTCGTATAGTGCTTCCATTGGCTGCGTATAACGTGAATTCGCTTGGGGTGCATCTTCGTTTCATCTTCACTGCTAGTACTGAGATGTCGGCGCCGGTGTCGATGAGAAAACGTTCACCACTTTGACGGTCGGTGACGCTTAGGCGGTAGGTCATAATGGCTTCGACATCGATTTCCGCTGCTTTCGATGCCTCTTCTAGTTTTCCGAGTTCTGTTGTGGTTTTTTCCAAGAACATGGAGGTTCACATCTTCTCGCTCGATTACGGAATCTGTAGTGGTAACGGCATAGCCAATCAGGATCTCCCGGCTTTCTTGACTTGTTCGCAGACTTGGATCTCGAGCGGTTGCGAGTGTAAGCAGGACGGCGATATTGTTGTCTTCCTCGCAGCTCTGCGACTTCTAAGGTAAGTTTCTGAATTTCTTTCGATAAAATCTCTAATTTAGAGTCTTCAGGTGAGATGTCTAAGTTGGTTCTGCTTGCTTCGTCTTCCATGTTTGCCTCCTGGGTCGGTGTCACCATTGTCGTTGTATATAGCCAGGAGATATAGTGGCGATTGGCTGGAGCGATGGAGGTGCGAGTAGGTCGGAGGTTGGAGGACGACTGAGACACTGGTTTCCATATAATGTTCTGTTTAATCTTTTTTTTTTTTTTTTTTGAACGAGCTAATGCTGTTGGTCTCTATCGACCTTTACAGCGTCACCGGGCGGGAGGGCGGGCGCTTAGGGCGCCCAGCCGTCAAAAGTGGGAGGCAACTAGCTCAAGGGCACCCCTGGGGTGCGAGCCTCGGCTTGGGCCGTTGCCGGGATAAGAGGATCGAGAAGACTACGTCCACTGGAAGAGTGGACCCTATTGAAAGTCGCGACCGTTCTAGCTAACCTACGGGGGGTACGTCGACCTCGCCGGCGGGGTCGGTGTCTGATTGTGTTACGCTGGTATCCTATACCGGTGCCGAAAGCGGTACTTGAGCCAGAAGGGCTAGACTGGTCCGGTGATCCTAGCGCAGCCGATACTACGGCTGCTATAGGATCATCCGGGTCGCTCAAGACGTGTCTCGGGCGGCGACGACGGGGTGGCGAGTCTGTCGTGTCTGTACAGTAGTTTGAAGCTCTGACTACGAGAGGGTTGGGGTGATGAGGTGCCGCATCAAAATAGCGGCGGGATGCATCCTTCATAAATTGACGGATGGATGGGAGTTCGAGATCGCAGTGGAGGTCGGAGTTTCGCTGGTACCAGCGAGCCCCGACCACCTTGCGGACAAAGCGGTTCTGGATCACCTGAAGTCGATCCAGATGTACTGAGGGAGTATGAGCAAACGCGACAGATGCGTAGGTCATAATGGGGCGAACGCAAGTTTTGTAAAGCGTCACCTTATTTCTAAGGGACAGCTTACTACGCTTGCAGATGAGAGGGTGGAGGCGGCCTAAGACAAAGGCAGCCCTATCGCGCACTCGCTTAATATGGTCCTTGAAGTTGAGTTTGGTGTCAAGGGTAACCCCCAGGTATTTGGTAGACGAAGCCCAGGGAATGGGCTTGTCGAACAAGGACAGTGGTTTCGCTGGCGGACCACGCTTGTAGTCAGAAAAGTACATCGCTGCACTTTTATCTGGGTTAACCGTGATCCGCCATTTCCTGAACGCGTAACGGAAGCGCTCAGAGACGACCGCTCGGGGCGGTGTCGAGAGTCGGACTGTGTTCGTTCTGTTTATTCCAAATCAGCCTGCCTTATATACAAAAATCTGGGTCTGCCTGAGCTACCTCGGATCTTTACTTTCTGGAGACCCCTATGACGTCAGAGGTCACGTGACACTTAAAACTATGTACATTTTCTATCCTACGGCGCAGCCTTACCGTCAGGAGAGCCCCTCAATATAATATTTACAATTAAGCCTAACTTATTATCTAATCTACCTAAATCTTAACTAATATAGGGATTAATAAATGTACAACAAAAATATAATATTTATTCCTACCTAAAATACTTAACTATAGCTATATACAACATAAAAATATTTACATAAAATAAGGTGCGTGGGCGTGTCACTACAAGTGTTCTTGTATATAGGTAAGAGGTCGATTTGTTTTATTTCTCTATGCAAATGAATTCGGATTTATAACTTTCTATGACTTGCATTAGTACCTACAAATAAGGATTGCCGCACGTTCTTTCTGAATACAGTTACCATCATGAATATGCAATGATAAAATTCAATCTTCGCAGGCGTGAGGCTACAATGTGCTTAAATATTTATTGACTTCCTCTTTAAGGCTTTGTCATACTGTTATTATTCTGTGGCTTGGTTTAAAGGGCCGACTTCTTTACCACTTTCAAACAAACTTGGTATTTATTACACGTTGACAAATTAGTAGTTCATCAACGCTATACTGATAGAAATCTGTACGCATCAACTATGGAATTTCAATGGCTTCATTTCTTGTCTTTTCTTAGTTGAAGACTGAACCATTCGTCAACGTGATATGAATCAACTAGACAAGCACGAAAATTTAATAAAAATTTTAGGTTAATATTTTTGTTTTCTGTATTACGCGTCTGTGTATGTATAAATATAAAGTTGATGACCTAGTTCCGAAATCGAAACTTAAGATACATACTGGAAATCAATTTTTTGTGTACATTTAACTTTCCTATTTTCACATAGATAGGTAACGTTTTCCAATACTTAGAAGTATCTTGAGTTATTAAGATACCTACTCCCAAGTATTGGAAAGTATTTTAAGTGGTCTAGCATATAGCAGTTCGCAAATACTCAAATCAACACACGCTGCACTAGTGGATGTGTGAATTGAAAATGTAAAGCTTAAGTAGGTAAAAGAACTTATAAGGGCATTGGAAAACCTATTTTAACGAATGCCAGAGCTATCTTTCCGCTACCGCGTTTTTTATTACTGTTATTAATTCAAGATGTTGTGAGAATGAGATGAGAGAGCAATAAGGATATCCGCCATTTTTTGATATTTGACATCCTCTGTGGTGTGTTGGTTGAGGTCGGCTTATAGCCCGGAGGCGGCGTGTTCGATTCCCGCGACAGGACAAGTATTTGTGCACAAAAAAAAGCACATATACTTGTTCTAAGTCTGGGTGTTGTAAGATGTTGTGATCGTTGGGCGTTATTTATTTATTGTTTTGATTTTCTTGTATTACTTACCTCTCATCATCATTGCAGCGAGGAGCATTGGAGCTGTAGTAAGGATCAGCGCACCACCTGCAGTGGCTGGCGGCAGAAAGGCACGGTCCGCACTCCTCATGTTCAATGCAAACTAGCTTGTTCAACAGCTGTTGTTGTACTGAAAATCAAATGTAATCTCCAATCAGGACTAACACCATAACTTAATCGCTCAGAGCGTAGACTGGGCTGGAGCATTTGAACTGTCTATAGGTCATCGCGGCTAGTGTGTAGTCCAAAGTACTCCAAAGGTATCTAAATATATATGTATAACTCAAAGGTGACTGTCTAATTGACTGACTAATATAGTGATCTATCAACGCACAGCCAAACCACTGGACGGATCGGGCTGAAATTTGGAATGCAGTTAGATGTTATGACGTAGGCATCCGCTAAGAAAGAATTTTTCGAAATTCCACCCTTAAGAGGGTGAAATGGGTGGTTCAATTATTTTCCCATAGGCCACGCCGCGGGCGAAGCTGCGGAGCTGCAGAAGCTCGTTTGATATAAATTCAATGAAGTAACGATAAAGTTTATAGAAAATAGCTGTTTAACATAAAGTTAATAATTAAGACTGAGCCGACAGCTCAGTGAGTACTAACTCTGCCTTCTAAGCTGTAGGTTGTGGGTTCGATTCTCACCCAAGACAAACATTTGTGTGATGCACATCGATGTTTGTTCTGTGTATGGGTATTATAAGTATTTGACGGCGGCTACGTCCAGTTATAAACTCTATGCACAGCGATCGAGCACCGTAATTTACCCTGTGGTGGCATTAAATTTATTACAGTGGCAGCACCGGCAACTGTCATGGCGCCCCTACCTGTCTGGCTATATAAAGGGATCGATTGGTGTGCTACGGATCATTCTTGTTCAGACACGGCGCGGTGTGGACATGCTGAAGGCCTATAGTTATATAGGTTGCAACCTACCTACGCACAACCCGTTTCTGCCCACATATGTATATATTCTACGTATATACATAAATATATAAATATATGTGTCGACATCTCACACAACGCCATCTAGCCCCAAACTAAGCAAAGCTTGTATTATAGAAACCAGATAACTGATTCAATACATACTACATAACACTTTTGTAAATATATAAATAATAAATATTTGCATGTATTTACAAACAAAAAGTATTAATAAAATAATAAATAAAATAAATATATAAATAAATTTAAAAGCCTAACAAAAGCCGGATATGCCGGACACCTATTACTTTAGCTAGACACGCAATGAAAAGACCTAACAATGTCTGGCTTTATTCAGACGCAATGCTACATGGGCAAACGGTAATGGGTGGTATGAGTGGCTCTTAAGAAATAATTTCTCAAATATAATGACTTTGACTGATAAAAATGCCGCGTGCAAACTAAGATGGGGAAGGTTTTCGCGTGGTGACCACGAACCAGAAGCCGACGCGTAAGCCGGTTCCTCACCCCGGCCTGGTCAAAACCGCGGGAAGAAGTTGGGTGCAAAAGTCAAGTAGCCGCCCAAAGTGGTGCTCTATAGGGGAGACCAATGTTCAGTCGTGGACGTCTTCACGCTGATTATCATACATATAAAATTCTAAGTCCTGACTGACTGAATGACTGACTTATATACCAACGCACAGCCTAAACCGCAGGTCCAAAAGACTTGAAATTTGAAGGGCGTGTTCTTTGTAAAGCGTAGGTATCCACTAAAAAAGGGTTTTTCGAAATTCCACCGCTAAGACGGTGAAATGGGTGGTTCAATTATTTTTCTAAAGGCCACGCGGGCGAAGGCGCAGGCAAAAGCTAGTATAAACTAAAACACAAGTCACGACAGCGTATTATGGAACATTTTGTGATATTAATTTTCAACAGAAACTTACGGCGTAGCCCGACCATAGAAACAGCTCTAATACGCCATAACTCCGTGGAAATAAACGACATTATTATTCACAGCCGTCATCAAAGCTCGTCAACTGGTCCTATTTCCAAAATAGCTCAGATACAAACCATCAGTAAGTTAAAGCGACCAACAGTCCGTAACGTGGAAACTGGACACGATCTGAAAATATCTCGCCCATCGGAAATGGTAGGTATCTAAACACTGAACCAGATAGCCAAAATGTTTACCCAAATGTTTGTGGGCGTATGCGAGATTAGGTAAGTATCACAGACGCGCAAACTGATTTCATAATCTACGCGTATTGACTTCATAACACGTGGTGGTCTGGTAATGATACATTACTTGCATTTAGGTGGGTAGGTACTTTGTGTGTCAATTAAGATGAGATTTATATGGTTTGGTTAATTGAGATTCCGATAAAAGTTTATGATATTAATTTTTTGTAGGAATAATTAAAGGTTTTTGAATGTTGTTTATGCGGAACTTCCGTTTAATTAATGAATTAATGAATGATTTATTTGTGAAAAACTTAGCCTAAAACACTGTGAACGTGAATGTATTTATTTTATTATACAAATATTACAAACCTAAAGAACATCTACTTGATAATTATACTTATAGTTACTATTATTTATTCTGTGTTAAAGATACGTACTGCTCTGCTACAACATTTAAATTAGTGCGGTATTACATTCAGTAACTTATATTATGAAATAAAAATATAGTCTAAGACACTCTTAAATTTTATTATCACTCTTAGTAAGAGTGATAACAAAGTAGTAAAATTAGTACGTTTTGCAAACTTACATCAAACTTTATCTTTACTTTTAATTATTTCCATATTTGTAAGAATAATCTGTACCTATTCAGTGACGTGGCTTAGGTACATTTATGCTTACTATGGTACTACTTGCTTTTTAGTACTAAGTTGTGCTATATCTGTACTTAAATTTGACAGCCCTTAAGTTCGTACTTATTTCCCAGGACGTACCCAAATACATTGCAGTAGGTATATACGTCATAGAGGGATAAGTATCAAACTTTAGTGCAGATAAGCGTTAGTAATAGGTATTACTAATTCAGTAAACTGCAGGCCATAATAAGATAGAAAAGGTTTTATCTTCATTGGGGCGTCCCGTAATGAAGATAAAAACTTTACTCCCGCAACTTACCCATTTTCCCGCAGGAATGCCGAATTATTCCAGCGCAAAAGTATCCTATATTGTAAGCAACTCGTGTGGAAAATTTAATCTAAATTGGTTCAGTTCAGTGTAAAAGCCGGAAAAATCAAACAAATTGAAAACGTTTCAATTTTATATATTACTTAGTAACTGGGACAATTTTATATATTACTTAGTAACTGGGACACATGCCTTTCTCTCAGAGGGAGAGAGTGAACCATTCTCCAGAGAGACGAATATAATCCTACTACATAATATACGCGAAAGTTTGTATGTATGGTTGTATGTTACTCTGTCACGCTCAAACGGCTGGACGGATTTGGATGAAATTTGGAATATAGAAAGCTTAGATAGTGGATTAACACACAGGCTACTTTATATCCGCAGGTGAAACCACGGGGCGTAGCTAGTTTATAATAAATGTACAATATGGAAGTTCTTTTATAGTCCTATTTTTTTAAATATATCAACTTAATTTATATTTAATAAGTTTATATCCTGTTGATCTTCTAATCAATAAATACTCCATCACTTTGGCCAAGTGCGTGTTAGTGGATGACACATATGTCCTAAACTTTTGGTATTCAAGAATGCCGGTTTCTAGAAACGAGTGCAATTTTCGCACATAGCTTATAATGTCGGGCTGGGCTGAGCGGGGTTTGAACCTAGGTGCGTAGGTTTGAAAGTCACATGGGCTACCGCTGAGCCACACGCGCTCCTCCGGGCGCGTATAGTAAAAGTACCTAAGCAAACTGGAACGCGCGTGCCTAATATTGGTGTTAACTTACGATGTTTTATGGTACCTACACAATAAATTGATTGGTGTAACGATTAGATAGAAAGCAGCGTGAGCCCTTTAATCAAGAGATGATGCACTGATGGTGTTTATGTTACGTACTTTGATGTACAAGTTAATGGCTTAACAAATTAAGACATCGATTCATGGAAAACGAGCCGTCCGATCAAAACCTTTCATCTGTGTGGACATAAAATTTCATTTAAAACTTAGAATGGTACTTACTGTTATCTTTTTACGAATTTAATGAAATATATCTGACGAGTTATTACTTTAATCAAACAACTATATTCATTTGATTATATCCAAATTAGGTATATAATTATGTACGTCCAGGATTTAAAACGGGAATTGAAACGAACACATGTCTATTCGTCCCTTTAGCTGACACATTTTTAATGTTAAGGAATGACATGGCGAGTTTGTCGTTTGTCTGATGTAAAGCGACACGACTGCCCATATTATTATCAGTTGCACTCGAAACTCGAAAGTATAGAGTTTCATGTCATCCTGAAACATCTGCACAAGTATAATAATAAGATTACTAGGCTTTGAGATTAGGTCTTATAGTCTCATTTGCCCAGTAATTTCACTACCTACGATGTCGTTTAAACCGGAACATAGTAGTGCTTACACATTACACATATTGTACCTAGATGAACTTTGCGGAAAAGTCCAACCACCTAGTAAACACAGCTGACACTTATGTTTAAGTGACGTGTTTATTGTTCCAATGTTAAAATTCAAATAGAAAGCTCGTGAACGGGGGCTGCTTGCGGGAGCTGGTCTGCTCGTGGTGTATATGCAAATAAAAATAAAACCTCTCAAATTCCCAATATTTAAATGTTACATAGTTTCCAAAATTGTTAGAAAAAAGAAAAAATGTCCCTCCCGTATTGATTTTGTTAAAGCAAAAATGTAAGTATTACATTAAAAAAGAGCACGGACCCAGGAATCTGTAGGGTCAAGTACCTAAAGCAGAATTTAAACAAAAATTAAATCAAAATAATAATAAGTGTGGATATCTCACACAACGCCATCTAGCCCCAAACTAAGGAACGCTTATGCTATGGGAACCAGATAACTGATACAATACTTAAATACATTTTTGTTTTTAAATACATACATAGAACATAGAATACAATATAACACCCAGACACAGAACAAACACCTATGGTCATCACACAAATGTTTGTCCTGGGTGGGAATCGAACCCACAACCCACAGTTCAGAAGGCAGGGCTACTACCAACTGAGCTATCGGGCAAGTCAAAATAAAAATGTTTAACAACTATATTCAAATGAATATGTATTAGTAAGTAGTACCAAATGTATTGAGCATGTATATAATATGTAGGCACCTAAATAGTATCAAAACAATTCATAAAACAAAATTATATGACATGATATATATAAATGAGGATAACTATACAAGGCTGTTGATAATGAATATAACAAAGTATGATGTCATACAAGCAACCTACTTGAGCGAATGTTTCTTCAGCTGAAATAAGTTTTGTTTTCAAATGCAAATTGTGAATAATTTTAACATAGTTTTGTTTTGAACGAGAAATATTTGGTTTGCGAACTGAATTAATGTTCAGTTTTGATCGGATATTTTTGGGGTACCATTGAAAAGTTTAAGGTCTAGTATACTGGTATAATATAGGCTTAGGGTACAGAATACCTTCTCTACGGAGGGTCACACTAAGAAGTTAACTCCATACTATTATATTTAATTCTAAGCACATATAAACAATACCTTTCTTATTCATAAACGCTCTATAAACTAAATAATAACATACAGATTACAATTTGACTGGGCCAATAGCTCAGTTGGTAGTGACCCTGCCTTCTGAAATTGCGGGTTGTGGGTTCGATTCCCACCCAGGACAAACATTTGTGTGATGAACATCGATGTTTGTTCTGTGTCTGGGTGTTATATTGTATTCTATGTATGTATTTACAAACAAAAAGTATCTAAGTATTGTATCAGTTATCTGGTTTCCATAGTACAAGCTTTGCTTAGTTTGGGGCTAGATGGCGTTGTGTGAGATGTCCACACATATCATTATTATTAATACAATACTAAAATTGTATATTATATACCAAACATTAAAACAGATAATATTATCGTTTAGGTATTTTAAAATGATGTATGTTAACCTTTAATTGTCGGGAAATACAGCGTTGAAACTGAGATCACAGTTTCTAAGCAACAGTTTAGCTTATCGCAACGATGGAAGTAAATAATTAAATATAATATTACAGTTTTTCTATCATCACCCGGTCTTTAATAACCACCCTTTATAAATATGTAATACGGTACTGTCTACTAATTTTATCCCGTTGCGTTTACAATGTGCGTAATGCTTTGACACCCTATACACGCTTTCAGACGCCCAACATAACACCTTACAAGAAAAATATCTTTCCTAATCCGTGTCTATAAATAAAACTGTCATTCGAGCAACATTCCGACATAAAATATACTTCTATTTAAAGGAACTAAGAACCAAAGCTTAGTAAATAGTCCAAAGCAAGGTGTTCCGGCCCGCGACTCTTCAGCTATTTTAGTTTATTTTGAACCGACATAAAATTAATCTTCGTTTGAGCATTGAACATGTTGAGATAAGAAATTAGTTCTACTTTTACTTTAATTGTATTTGTGTCATAATAATGATAAGTTTTATTGGTTGTGTTGCTCAGTGCTGTTTACTCTTGTTTTTATAGCGGAAGTAGTGCATGCCCTGAACCTTACCGAGCTTTACAGCGTTATCAGGAGAGGTATCGAAAAGTATTTATAATAAGTAGGTTCCTAATTCATACTCATGGTTAATTCACCAGTATGCTTCATTATTTTTCCAGTAGGTAAATAAGTTATAGACAAGTATGTACTTCCGGGAGATCCAACCCATTATTTACCTTAGAGTAGCGTGATAAAACTTTTAATAGTGAGTGGTGGAATTGTTGGAACTTTATATTTTTGATACAACCTTTTTTGTATAATTTTAGTAAGCAAATTTTGTTTTGAAGTTTATATTCTTTGTGACTTTCTGTAGAAATTGCCTCTAGAGAGCCTCTAAAGATGCAATAAAATAACTATCAATTTAACACACTATTTTGATTTGGAGTTTATAGTATCCAGTTAAATGCATCACCGCCTTCTGGTATTAGGCTTTCAATGTAATTGTGTATATAGAGATAACTATAATAACTTCTGAGCATTCTGAAAACAATAGTACAATTTGACGAAAGTCGTGGCTATAAAGGTGCCGAGATCTATGAGCGAACTTTTTAATTCAACTACAAAATGATGTTGATGATGATGAATTAATTAATTAATGAAAGATGATGACGATGATGATACATTTCGATTTTTAAACTCAATTTTGATACTATTTGAAAGACCGTCTCGTCATTTTATTAAGATTTTTATAGCGAAATATCCTTTTTAGTCAAAGCCGAAAACGAGTCATCGAAATGACTCAAACAACGCGCCTAAGATAGACGCCTTCGTAAAATAGCCACACGTTAACAAAAACACAAGTTATCGCACTAATCGCTATTATCTTCGAGAAAATATTTCAGCAACACACAAGTAACATGGGAAACTTACCTTGACAATTAACATAGTGCACCAACAAAACACAGGTAAAACAGGTCACTAATTTGTACATGATCCTAAACTGTCATGGGTGGGTATTCGCATGAATCAATGTGTAATGTGGAGCGATCGGTTTTGCGATGGAATGATAAGGGCTGATAAGGCAGCGATAAGGGCGGCCGCGGACGGCGCGGTCGCGGCGCGCCGACGACTCTCCGCGGCCACATCTGAGACACCTCTACGCTGAACAAGCGAGTACTGCCGACCACCGCCTGTTGCTTTGCTCTACGCCGTCGCAGCTGTAGATTTTCCCGGATTTTCTCGCTTTGCTATACACAGGCAGTAGTGTTACTTAAGACCAAATTCAGTATTAAATAGATTTTTTTTTTATTCTCAAGTTGATAAGTGTTTGGTAAAGGAACAGACTAACCGCTAACATTTATCCTTGAATTGAAAGATCGGCCCGTATGCTTAAAAGGGCGTGCTTACATGTCTTGTAAATTTAAAAGGCCTCTGTGGTGTGGTGATAGATATTTTAAATTGTTCAAATATCTTGTTACAAGCATTGTTTGCAATTTCACAAGATTTTCAGGCCAAAGTAAGCGTAAATAAAATATTGTGTTACAGTTATTAATAATATAAAACCTTCCATATTAAGCTTATGTACAACATGATTTTTTTGGCATTGATTTTTCTCCTTTAGAGTCAACTTTTATAACGATTGAATAAAAATTTTACTTTTGTTAAAATTACTATTGACTTACTTCCTTTCTTCCTTTTTCTTTCAGTCGCTAAAACTGACTGAAGCTAAGGTAAAACATATATTTTGCTTAATGTTAAGTGTTTTCACTATGTGGGCTGACTGCGGAGAGCGGGTCTCTCTCATGTAGAGATTTGAATAGCGTAGTTAAATCTGATGATTAGTCGCTATCGCAGGCGGCTGTCGCGTCGTGTCGCAGAGATTAGTTCAATTGACACTCAGGCGACGACAGATTTCAGTGCTTGCCAAGTTTAGCAAAATGTCCAGATTTGGAGTAAACATTAACTAATTTCTGTATCTATAAAAATTTAAATGCTTTTGTAACTTGCTTTGTATCGACGCGAATGTGCCACAAAATACATTTTAAAGGTCTCAAAGATATGATTTCAACTTATTATAAGTTCTAGTTTATTAACTTAGTTAGTTTATTTCAGTAGAAGAGGAGGATGAAGATAGAGGTAACATTAGGCACGATATTTTTATCATTATCATTACTAACAGTAAGAAAGACGAAGGAGGAATTAGCCATTATTAATTTTACATAAAGCGTCATACTCACGATAGTTTTCAAACAAAATTTATTATTATTATTCCGATTCTGTGTTCCGATTCGATGTTTTAGTTTTATTTTATTATTGTTTGGCTATTTTCTTAGACATCTCTCAGCTCGTTTTATTAACTGTGACTCGCAGCTGCTCTGCTGGAGTCCCGGTTCCGGAGTCACGAGAGTTAAGCCTACTATGGGAAGCAGGTGCTTCATCCCTTTGAAATGTTCACCTATTTTTATGCCTCAATAAATTTATCATTTCATTAGGTGTACTAGCTTTTTCTTGTCATTAATTACTTCATTACGGAATAAGCTGAATCCGTAAACTGTCTATTCGATACAGTATATTTTGTGATGCGTCATAATATAAAATCTTGAAGGAATAACAAGGTGTAAAGAAAAACAGATTAGTGGAGTTTACTTTGTCCATGTGTGTAAGCAAATTTGATTTGCTTAACGTCAACAGGATCTGTTGATAGGCGGATTCTTAGGTACTGATTATTTCTAAAATACCTTCATCATGATTAACTTTACCATGCAAAAGTACTACAAATATGCTATACTACCATGATGAAAGTTGTCTGGTGAGTTGGAAGGCGCGTGATTTGAGTCACAGGTTGCAAAAAGAAATTGTAGGCGTTTGTATCGTTAGATTTAGATTTTAAATATTTTTTAAAGGACATCACAAAATGTATGTTCCAAAATATAGCTAAGGTATTAGGATGTGGAATGGTACTAGATGATAATGACTGATAGAGAATGGAACTCACTCCCTGCTTCCTTGTTTCCTGAAAGACTACAGTGAATAGGCTCCTCATAGGCCAACATGCT
Organism: Ennomos fuscantarius; assembly: GCA_905220475.3. Classification (NCBI taxonomy): domain Eukaryota; kingdom Metazoa; phylum Arthropoda; class Insecta; order Lepidoptera; family Geometridae; genus Ennomos; species Ennomos fuscantarius. The sequence continues at coordinate 9,361,815 of HG992039.1, forward strand.
ACACCTTCGACTGCATCGTCGCTTAAAATTAGCTGAGTTGCAGTTAAACGTTGCCCTATACGTCAATAAAAAAAGATTCTAATGTAAATGCAACCAATAATAATAATAATAATATGTGTGGACATCTCACACAACGCCATCTAGCCCCAAACTAAGCAAAGCTTGTACTATGGGAACTAGATAACTGATACAATACTTAGATACCTTTTTTTTTTTAAATACATACATAGAATACAATATAACACCCAGACACAGAACAAACACCTATGTTAATCACACAAATGTTTGTCCTGGGTGGGAATCGAACCCACAACCTATAGTTCAGAAGGCAGGGTTACTACCAACTGAGCTATCGGGCCAGTCTAACTACTAAGGTATAAGCAGGGCTAGCTAATTGGAACGGAAACTGTCCATAAATTAAACAGTAGGCTATAAAACCAGCGTCCTTCGCCGCTAGTGTCCTCCAAACCTCCAGCTAATTACAGATATAATGACTCCGCAAGATACACGACGCCGGAACACGCAAATTGGCACTCCCATTCAAGTTACCTCACCAATTAGGTACATCAGATCACATACCACTAACTCTGTAAAGTATTTATTTCGATAAGAACATTTTTATAGTAATGGAGATATTTTCTTACTTGTTCTAACCTCTAATGACAGAACAACCGGAAATACCCTTTATAGGACAACCAGTAGAACAAATGCTACACAGGTCATGCAGCACGCGCAAATCATCACACGTGCAACACTTGCGTAGACCACCAAAGTACCTAAGACCTAAATACTAGAATAAAAATAATCGTCTCACCAAGACATTAATTACTACATAATTTTACATCGTTTTGTATATTTTTAAGCTATTTACGTTGGCTGAACAAAGTTCTTCTCCTCTGCCATGATAAAATTTAAAAAGTAATTAGGTATACCGAAAGTCACATGAGCGCTTCTTTTAACAATGATTGAGGATTAAAACCCAACCGTTAAAACTTAAAAAACCAAGTAATTATAATACTCATTGAACGACTTCCTGATCGGGAAGAGAGAAAATACCAATTAATTTACTTAAGTTTTGCATAGATACCTTCTGGCTGTATTAAGTATAAAATGAACAGTAGAAGTCACGTGGCGTAAATAAGCAAAGGTGTGGTAAAATTTAAGATCCGAGGCAGCGCAGTTCAATACCGAGAGGTCTTCTCTAAATGGCGAAGAGTGGGTGTACATTCGAGGCCAAAACAATAAACCGGCGAAAAGGCTTTGTGCTTTATATCGACAAGTTACAAATAGGCTGTGGGCGGACTGACACTTGCGTATGATTAGTACCATGACGATTACGCAAATGTCGTCATGCTAAACACTTAAACGGAATTGCTTAAATCTAGCATTTAGCAGCAGAGGACATTAAAAATTAGCGATCCCTTGTGATGTCGACGCTTTCACCGAAAACTTCGTAGCAATATTCGAACACCCATATGTAACTTCGTGCCTAATTCGTGTTGATTGAATGATTTGACTCACTGGCAGCGTTTAATACACAGTTAGTTCATTAATCAAGCGTATTTGTGAGCGATTGTATCATTGCCGTTTACCGTAAGTGGGTTCAATCGAGTGTCACTGGGGTCCAGTTAAGGTCTACTCGAGTATTCCAACCAGTAAGTGTAGTTAGCGAGTGAACAAGGTGGCTATTTCCCAATTCCCGTCTTTGTTTACATTCAATCCTATCTATTGTTTACGTAAATGATTGTAACGAGCGTACATTACAGGTTCACGGCATTTCACACCGACAAAACGACATGTTAACTAATTTACTTTTAATGTTAACGAGGCAGTGTTCTTTCAAAGAGTGAAAAGTTAATTTGGTAGAAAACATTGAATTCCTGCTGGGTTTGGTACCTACTAGTCAGTATAAATACTTATAGAGTGGGAAACCGAATACCATTAAATCGATACGTTTTAAAATCACTCAAAATCTGAGTTGTGTATGTATTTGTTTAATATGCAGATGTAATAACAAAAATTGGTTTTTCAGGACGTCAATTTTGCTCTAAAATTAATAGACCATAGAATCGATAATACTTTAGCGAACGTTAAAAACGACATAAGTAAAACAAATAGCTTGATCCCCTTAGTGCAAATCTTCACTCCTATTTCGGTGTTTAATCTTGGTCGACTCTCTATTCTTCCCAAGCATAGAATAGAAATGATTTACAGGCTCGAACCAAGCGAAACCATGATCGGCCTTACCCAACCATGAATGCTCATTGGGATCAAGAAGCGTCATAGGCCCAACGGGACAGTTTTCTACAAAGTCGCATATCAAAGTACTTCCATCTGGAAAGGTATACTTCCCGGCGCCGGAGTAATGCCAGTCTTTAAAGTGACCTTCATAGGTGGAGTTGTCAGTGAACGTGATGGTCACATCTTCGTTTGCGCCGAGTTTGTCGTTCTCCCACGTACCGGCATAAACGTCGCCTTCAGCTGTCTTGTACACACCGTATCCTACGACAAAGTCAATGGGACCATTATGCAAGATTTACTAATGGGAAAGAGGTTTCTAAAGAGATGTCGTCCCCACTTCAACTTCCACAGCAAACTTACAAATCTCAATTTTGCGAAAATTAGTTTCTTTTGGGCAATCAGCTTAGAAGGTAGTGATTCATTACAATGGCAAATACTTGTATTTCTAGCGGAGATACAATAGCAGTAAATAAGCGAAATTGAACACCATGAACCATAGTAAAGTAGTAGTTTTTTGTTCTCCTAAAAAATGTGTAAAATGCAGTTTCGCAAGTTTTCCGTGAAGAAGACGATGTGTCGCCATGACACTAGTGGTTTCTATGTTTCTCTATGAAATATCTTCAAGCAACGTGTCATAGATATAAATAGAAAACAGCAGAGTCGCAGCGACAAGTCAGCTGCTGCTGCTGCATGGAGTTGATTATTAACTTGTTCCTTTAGTCTTATTCGGTCTGAGTAAACTCATCACATTTTATTTCTTTTCGGGTTTTCATTAATAAAGTAGAATTTAGATACCTACTCGTACATGCATTCCCGAGAATAGAGTTTATATTCGATGCCCTAAATTAAACCGTGTCTGACGAATTTTTTTTCAAACTGTAGAGTTGTTATGTTGGTAGTCTCTACTAATTTTTGCGACGCTAATACCGGCTTACCAGTGAGCGAACTATCACTGACGAGAGTGAGACATTAATTGATTCATTACTCGTAACTACGAGTAATGAATCAATTATAGTATAATTTGGTATAGTGTAGTGTAGTATGCAGTAAGTAGATACCTACTTAAATGCTACTAGACTACAGAATTGCATTTGGAAAATAACTCTTCAATTATCATAAGTGTAAGTGCATATACCGTCGATGAATAATGTACACTGAGAAAATTTACTTGGTAGAGCGTCGTCCCTGCCACTCACAGACAGGTAGGCTTCGTAGAGCGCTGCTCTTTAGCTCGATGTCCATTCATTTACCGCCAACTTAGATACGATAGATCGCCTAAAGTTAAGCAGGATGACTCCAAGGTAATAGTAATTCGTGAACTGGCTAGATTAACAAATGAATAGCAAAACTGCATTCCAATTTAATCGTTTCTCTAACAAATAAACAAAGAGAAATAAATAGGCGGTAGAGCTATGAGCATCAGTGGTTCAGATTACAAACGCAATGCCAGCAATTAGAGCGTATCGCTCCTCTGTGCATTGGATGCGATACGGTCCATTAAATCCCACTCGATAAAAGACAAAAATGTTCAGCTCACAATACATCTAGGCTTTAGTACCTTGTCATTATAACACGGTTTTAAAATTCGTTGAAGGCGCGGGAGAAGATTTATTCGAATAAAGTACTATAGTGTACTACTATAGTGTGTGTGATGTGTAGTTTCTTAGTTGACTCAACTTGGCTGGACAAAGGTGAACCACATCGTGGGTTGCATTTCCTAAAACGACAAGGAGCTGTCCGTTTCAAGATATCTGTCAGAAGTTTCTAGGGAATAGAAATATAGGTATAGAAGTTATTACCTAACTACGTTTTCTTTTAAACATGATGTCTCAAGATATATGGGTAAAACGAATTTGGATGAAATAAGATCCACAGAAATAATCAAAATCAAAATGGTGATACTTTCTTGCCGTTCGCCTGAAGTTAAGCGTCACGGTTGCGTGACGTACAACCTTAGGGTTGGTAATTGCATACACAAATCTATGTCACAGGGTGATAATATTATGTGATTTGATTAGCCATAGAGGGTAGAATTTTTTCATTACTACGAAAATTGGTCGCTCACGATAGTCTAGGATAGGTAGAAAACCTTTTATGTAAAAATATTATCCGCCTGTATAATAGTGGCGTAGCTACTGGATAGACGGGGTAGTGCCCCAGGGCCCCCAAGCTCAGGACCCTAGGACTTGGGACTTACAAAAACTATAAATTAAACTAATGAAAATTTTTCTGTATTATAGTAGTAATTGTAGTTATAGTCTGAAAAAGTCTGGATTACAACAAATCGAAAGAAAAAAATCAGAGTAAGTAAGTCTTAAGTCTTAAACTTTAGACTTAAACTTAAAAAATCTTTAAACTTAAGTCGAATTCGGAACACGACGAATACGGAACAAATGGCCTGTTTATTTTTGCCCCACGGCCTTTAGTTACCTAGCTACGCCACTGTCCTCGGTAGTTCTGGTCATCTTGCATATTAGATTAGAACAATAAATACTTTCATAGCCGAGTCTTTGGTAGTCGTTGGCAAAACTTTTATGTAGGCGAATCCGCCCCCACTGGGGCCGTTGATATTAATTCTTAACTGTTAGATAGATAGATAACTCTTTATTGTCTCACCAACGAAATTCATACAATACAGGAATGATTAAATTTTATCAACAATGGGCGGTCTTATCGCTAATAGCGATCTCTTCCAGACAACCTTTGGATGGAAAGTATCAATAGATAATACACGGCGGTCTAAAACAATTTAGAATACAAAGAAATACAAATAAAAATAAACTATTACCTATAACTTGGTAAATATAAATATAAATACATCCTAATACTTACATATTTTATAATAAAATAAACTAATACATATTTATTACAAAAGAAAAAGTTGTGCTTTTGTGCCAACCACTCCCAGTAGGTTAGGTAGGGGACGTTGGGAATAATCGACTGGATTAGCGTGCGAATGTTGTGCGGGCAACAGCTAGTATTGTATAATAGGAGCTGCTTGTTTCCGTTACCATGCATTTTCGCAATATGGTCCTTCTTCTTGGCTTCGAAGAACCCATCGTAAGTATCTCCCGTGGCATGCGTGAACAATCCCTCGTCATGGACTACGGCCACTTCCTTCGCCGGTTTGTTTAGTACTAACTCTTCTTCACCTGTATCTGTTGACGCTTCAGTCATTGTTTACTCGTTACCTCCGTACTAACATAAACCTATAAAGTCATTTCTATAAATAAATAAATATTTGTGAACATTTCACACAGCGCCATTTAGCCCCAAACTAAGCTAAGCTTGAACTATGGGAACCAGATGACTGATGCAATACTTAGATATTTTTTGTTTGTCAATACATACATAGAATACAATATAACACCCAGGCACAAACATCGATGTCCATCACACAAATGTTTGTTCTGGATGGGAATCGAACTCACCACATACAGCTCAGACTATTCTACCAACTGAGCTATTGGAGCAGTCGAACTGAATTTTTACTAGAACACCAACATAGCAAACACAACAGAAGCCTGAGTAGTCCAATTATAAAAAAATAGCTGTCGATTTAATTATAGCTGAACTTGCTTCTATTAGAAAGAAATTTTGATGTGAGCCAGCACTATCTGAATGGGTTCAGCCGTTAATATAGAGCGGAAACTTTTTCTTTACTGCTATTTATCTTTAACTATCTATTTAGGAACCTAATTATCTACGCAGGTCCAATAATCCCATTAACTCTATTGTGCAGTTATTAAGCCGAAGGTAGGCATTTTTATGTTGTTCTTTTTATGGGTATGTATAGTTGTTGCAATTTCAATTAGATGGAGGAATATATGGAATAATGTGGAATCAAAAACATCACCAGTAAAAAGTGGACGGCCAAGTATACCGGAAAAGATTAGAGGCAATTATTAGTACCTACAGGTAATACAGTAGTACCCTAATAACATCAAATGAAAACTGGTACTTTTACAATTTATATGAAAAGTTAAATACTTACGTCGTAGAGCTCTTCGAGCAATTAATAGTATTGTGAAAACGTAGTGGTTATATGCTCTTTGGTCTTCGAGGCAAATTTCGTAGATCTTAGCGTAGCGGTTGTATATTTTTTTTCTTTATGGCAACTGTCTTTTTGAAATTTCTGCCAGTTTCACGTCAATACGCGGGAGAAAACAACGAAATTTTGAGTTTTGGCGGGAAAACGAAAATAATCTTGTCACCGCATTGTATTATTTTCCAAAACTTGTGTTATGTTCAGTGTTAGCGCATAAAATTGGTGGCATTTTATTTGTTAAGTGCTGGACTACAGGCATGAGTGTGGGAAAGTGGTATAATGATGGTGAAACGTTTCTTTTCATTTTGTTTCCAAAACTCCATAGAAACTTCTGGTAAAGTTGCCACCACTTAACTAGGAGTATGACTTGACTAGGCTAGACTATGACTTGACTTGGTTGACTTGAACTGTGACTTGACTTAAATATTAAGTAACTCAAGAAATTACTAATTACTTGGCACTGGCTAAATACACAATAGTGTAGAGCCAAACCAAAACAAAAAAAAAACGAAATTTTGATATATTATAAAAGGATAAAAATACTTATAAATATAAACTCTTTTATGATAGGTATAAGTTAACCTGTGGTCAAGGGCATAATATATTATAAAAGCTATGCCCAAAAAGGATACATTGTTGTTAATTTTTTTTTGCTGTGCCAATATTCAAAGATTATAATAACATACCACCACCAATACCAAGATTTTACATCGTAGACAGAGAAGAGAATCTAAGTTCTACATCCTCAATTCTTTGCTTGTAATTTTTTTTGTTAATAACAATAATTAGAGTAATTTTATGTAATAACTACTAAACTACAGATTATATAATACTATAAAACTTTTTTAAAATCTGCCCTACTAAAATAAAATTTGCGTGACAATATGTATTCGTGACCTGTCATAAGTAGTCTATTTTGCACGCGATTGTTATTCGTCCTTGACCTGCTTAGTGTTGACCTATCGATGTTAATACTTTTTGGACTATTTACTTGATAATTTATATTTTATAGTAGATTTGTTTTTTTACTAACTGTGTGATGTTTTGAATAATTTCCGCGTCGGCTTTCTTTGAGTATTATCATAAATGAGTCATGTGATAACTTTTCATAAACCTGTAACTTAGAGTATAATATAATAATATAAGTAATTACTAACATTAAGATTATTATTAAAATTAAAATGAAAATCAAAGTTCTATTAGTAAAATATATTCCACTAACGTTCATAAAATCATCTGGCATCATCAAAACATTACAACGTTAACAAAAACGACTGTCGTCCACTTCAGTTTGCGCCACATGTAACATGTTATTTACATTGACTGTCCGATTAAATTGGACATCTCAAAATGGTCCTACAGTACATACATTTAGAAATAAATAATTATGATTAAATCACTACATAGATCTTTACTCCAGAAACAAACCTACAGTAGGCATCCAATTTGCAATAAATATAATTTAAAAAAAAGCAAAAATGAACTACAATTAAAAAAATACGTGTTCGAGTCAATTATAATAAATAATATTACCTGCTAATAACAATATGGGCGCGAATGCGGCTCAGGAGCGATTGTAGCCCAGTGGTAGCCCGTACGACTTTCAAACCGACGCACCCTCGTTGGAATCCCGTTCAGCCAGTGACTTTTCAAGTTTGCAGTCGCTTTTACAACGGTGAAAGAAAATCTCGTGAGCGAAACTAGCATGTTCTAGAATCAGGTGTCATTCACCAACCCGCACTTGACCAGCGTTGTGACCTACGCTCTCTCCCTAGAGATGGCCTGTATTCCAGCAGTGGGAACGTGTTGGGCTGATGCCAAACCAAATGATGCAGATAATATAAACAAAAAACGGAGCATTTTACTTTGAACATTCATTCCTTATACTAAATAAATAATTACTTAAAGTATGTCTCTGTACATCCTTCGACTGAACCATTCGTTTTGTATTATATATATATATATGTTTTATATAAGTTTCTTTTATATTCTTAATTAATATCAGTAGCCGTACGAAAACGTATAGCTTTCAATAAGATCACAGCGCACGATGTAATTAAACTAATTAGAAACTGCGATGATAATCTCATTTGATCTTATCCAATCGAAGGATGTCACAGCGGGAACGCCATCTTTACAATTTGATGATTGGATCCTGAAAAATAAAGTTCTGCAAAAATAAACAATCAAAAATAACGCTTACATGATACATATAGTTTAAAAAAATCGGAAATCGTAAAATGGTCTTAATAAAAATTAAAATAAAAGAATAAATCGCATTTCGATCTTGATTGAATACAAAGTATGTACAAGTAAATGCCAATTAATAAAAACATTGCCTAGAACACGAAAAAAGAATAAAAAAATATTACAATGTTAGACAAGGGCTATGAAGAAGCTACTTTAAACGCGGACCGCTGAAATTAGGTCCAGAGAACACAATGTGCCTTAGTCGCAGTCAGACTGGCATTTGTATTGCGTGATTTGATTCGTAAGTGCATAGAGAGGGATGGCAATATACGCGAGAAAGAGAAATGAGATAGTGAGCTTGCGTGGAACTGTCAAATAGTAGTTTTCAGAAAACGTATCACATCTTTTCTCATCGTTTCGTTTTCTTATTTTATCTTAGCATGTGAACAAATCTGTTTTACATTTATCCAAAATCACTTGGCGAAGCTATATATAATTATGTTAACAAGCGGGTTCCATTCAACAAATTGGGCTTGGCTGTTGTGCTCAGAGTATCATGTTGGCGGGGTCTTCCATGTTTTCTTTGAATGCTTTCATCCATTGCGCGCCGACCGCGCCGTCTATTACTCTGTGGTCGGCAGAAGCGGTGAACGTCACGAACTTGGCTGTTCTGAAACTAAAGAGAGAAAAAAAAAACAATTTAATTCTTTATTTGCCTGAACATTGGTAGCAATGATAACAATAATAATTTAAGTTCTCCACATTGTATTGATATGGCATTCAAAATATATTTACACGTAATAAATTTAACAGATATTAAATAGAAGAAAAATAAAAATTAAGAAAATTAAACATTAATTACATTTCATATCTTAAATACTTACTATGTCAAATAAAATATAAGTCATTAATGAATCATTTATATAAAAATATCTCTATTCCCCTAGTCCATCTCGTCACGCGTGAACGGATGGAACGTTTTCGCTAATTTCTTTTGTTGTCTTTTATTGTCAGAAGAAGGTCCTTATGAAAGAAAAAATCAAGAAAGTTGAGCGGAAGATTAGAAAATTTTGACAACGCAGGTGAAACCGCTAGTAATAAAATAAATACGCTAATTGCGTGAATCCGATCTAAAGTAAAAAGTCAGAAGTTTACCCTTGAGGTTCGTTCTTGTCTGCTATAACCAGCTCCTGAAGGCCTCCGCACGCGATGATGAGGGACTGTGGTGGGTTTATGATCGCGTTGAACATTGTGATGCCTGAAACAAAAAGTTTTAAAGATAATTTTATCACCCATTGAATAATAATAATAATAGCACCCGATGATCACATACATAGATCCTGGACCTATCTAGAGACTCAGGAACTAGGAGGACCAAGAACTTTGACTAGTAAAAGTGCTAAAAATAACCTATTTGCAATAAATCTTTTGACTTTGACTTTGACAAGGGCCCACAACACCAAGACAGAACAAGTATTTGTGCTTCTTTTTTCTTTGCACAAATACTTGTCACGCCGCGATAACCGAGCCCGTCACCTCCGGGTTATGCGCCGACCTGCTCAATCATCACACCACAGGGGCTGTCAAATAATACTGACTAGCTTCGCACGGGTTATCTAAACTATCCATTCCATGCGACAATGACGAGGTTGAGTTGAGTTAAACTATCCAGGTCTTATGTATCATCAGCATAAGCAACACAATTGCATCACTAAAATGCCTTCATCAAAATAACAGGCAAAATCGGTAACTCAACGCTAGCAAATGCGGGTTCGATTCCCAAGACAGGACAAAAATTAGTGCAAGAAAAAAGCCCAAATACTTGTTTTGAGTCTGGGTGTTGTAGGACTATGTTCCTCGTAGTTCCTGGATCCCTAGACACAGAGAATCCTAGTCAGGGTCCAGGATCTATGTATGTGATTGTTATTATAGATAGATAGATAAACTCTTTATTGAAACACCACATATTAAATAATTCAAATAAAAAAGTGAAAAAACTTAACCAAAGTGTAACAATGGGCGACCTTATCGCTCAGAGCGATGTTTTCCAGACAACCTTATTATTATTATTATTTTATTATGTTGAAAAAATGAACTCACAAGTTGGTTGCACTTACCAAACATTCCCAAATTGGAGACAGTAACGGTGCCTCCCTGGTACTCTTGAGGGCCCAGTCTTCCTTCTTTAGCCTTCGCAGCGAGTTCCTTCATATTCTTAGAGAGTTCTATGACGCCTCGGGAATCCGCGTTGAATAGGATCGGGGTGATCAAGCCAGTCGGTGTCGCCACCGCTACGCTCACGTCTACGTTTGAGAACCTGTAATTAGACGGAGTCAAAACATGAGATCCCAATTGAAGGGTTGAGAATAAAAAGGGTTTAACTGTCAAATTGATAGTTTCGAGAAAATTGACTTTAAAATTCAATGGCGTTATTTTAATGTAGAGTGCTTATAAGGTAATAGAAAAGGTTTATGTAAGTTTCAGTTGCTTGAAAATGTTTTAATTCTATTTTAAAATACTAAATATAGTACTAAATCATACGATTACTGTAAAAATATAATATAATAAAATAAATATAATGTTTTAATGCTAAGCGAACTGTATTCCTGTGACAGATAAAACGTTTTTAGACTCAAAATCTCGAGATTTAAGCCTCATTTCGGTATTTTGAGAATGTATTATTGTAGAAAATTTCACGCTGAATCCAACGATACCCATAAGTTAACAGAATATTGTTATTGTGGTTTCATTTCAACGTCAACAAAACCATATGTCTGAATTCGATTTATTACGCTTTACGTTTGTTACTTGTTTAAAGTTGGTTAATGAGAATATAGTGCCATCAGGTGAGACAGTATTCAAATGTTGCTATGAATAAAATAATGTGACGTCAAATATAAGCTGCCACGATACCTCATTTGTCAAATTATGATAAATCGTATGATAAGTATGATAAGAGGGAACAGATGAACATACTGGCGAAAATACTAATCATTATTTTTGCTTCGCCGTAGTCGGATAAAAAAAATGCATTATACCGTTTTATGACGTGTCGTATAAATATGAAACTTATACCCATCTGCAGTAAAAACATGACGTAAACACTCACTCTACCGCCCGTCTCTCGTGCGTTTGTCAAACTCGTGTCAAGTCAACACGCTAAATATAATGTACGCTCATTGGTTGAAGAGAACCGATGATCAACAGGCAACCAATGAGCTTTCAGTAATTTGTTGTGCAAAGTTGACACTAATTTAACAAACATACGAGAACCAAGGGGAAACTTTTGCTTAGCTAAGTTATATTTGAATAGAGTTTAGTGAAGACGGACATTAGCGGTATCTAGCTGAGAAACGTTTGCACAAATTGATGGATAGTCCAAAGTTGAATCTTTTATTCTCATACAAAATAATGTGTCAGAATAATTCTCTACTCTATCCACCATAAATAATTTTATAGTTATTTATAGTGGACATGTGTGGGGATAAAATAACTATAAAATTATATATAGTGGATAGAAGAGATAATTAAACTGGCACATTCTTGGACACAAATTTAATTGCGACTTTTTGTATGTCTTTACACAAAGTATAAATTAATTGTATTAATATAAAATTAGGTTTCCTAAACAGTACGTGTAAACAAGTGATCTACAAAAAGACGCAATTACATTTGCATAATGATTAGTGGAATGTGTGACGTAAGAGATTTAAACAAAAAGATTTATCATTATTTAAACAACAGCGCTACAGAAAGGGACATTACATAACTTTGTTGGCATCACCTACTCCATGAAAGCGTAGTACCAATGATATTTCCGGCAGGCGACTATATCAGTACCAATCACGTCATTACAAAGTCAATATTTTCTCTCTCACTTCCACTAGTCTGTCAAAAGTGTAGCAACAGTGAGAGAACAATAGAAAAGTGTGAAAAAAAAAACGATTGTGCATTAGACCGCATGACTGAAGTAAAACTTCTTCAGCTCTATCGACGGGTACAACTTTGTTTTTGCTTTGTTTAATGTTAATGTCGCCATCTTAACAATAATTGCAAATTATCAATTTACCGGACATACCAACATAATAACACAAATTTTTAACTTTATTCTTAATCTGTATCAAGCACAGGTCCGATCATGTATGGAGTACTGCTGCCACCTGTGGGACGGGTCTGCCAAGTACCAGCTTGAGGCTCTGGACTCGATTGAACGGCGTGCCAAAAGGCTCATTGACGATGACACTTTGGTTGGTGAAAGGCTCCAGAGCCTAGCGCACCGACGTAAGGTGGCAAGTCTGTCGGTCTTTTACAGATTACACCACGGCGAATGTCAAGTCAAGTCAGTCCCAAGTCAAGCGTGCGTAAAGAAGTTTTACTTCAATGATAAATATTTGTTCTATTCGGAAGGTATTGCTTACTGTCTAATAAAAGAGTCCATCCAATGCGCGTTGACAGCGGGAACTCTCTTGCAAGCGGCCGCCACGGCCTTTACTATGAAGTCATTCACAGAAACCTGAAAATTACAATATTATATTTTAACTTTATACAGACCTTACATAATATAATTACCAAGAGATAGACTAGTAGACTAGACTTTAATCACGTTATAAACGATTAACTTCTGCCCGCGGCTTTACTCGCGTGGCCTATAAGAAAATAATTCAACCACCCATTTCACCCTCTTAAGGATGAAACCCTTTCTTAGTGGATACCTACACTTTACAAAGAACACACCCTCCAAATTTCAAGTCTCCAGGACCAGCGGTTTAGGCTATTCGTTGATATATAAGTCGGTCAATCAGGACTTTGAATTTTATATGTATAGATTTAGAGAACCCTGTTTAACTAATAAACTCTTGCAACATCATAAACATAATCTTAAAACCATATCACAAACAAAGATAAATGACAATTACGAAGAAAGTTTTCATGTCATTATTTCAAGTAGAAAATATTTATACACCTAAAAATTATGTAAACGAGCATCAGTATCAAACTATCCATATGCCACATTAAGATCGGATTTAGTAGAGAAAAGTAACCAACAGACAGTTAATTTCGCATTTATAATAATAGGACAAACATTGTCAAAAAGAACACACGAACAAGAGCCAGAAAAGTTAATAGACCGTCTACTTTAGCAGTTTATGTTAAATTTTAAATTATTTATTAGCCAAAGTAATCATGAAAATTTAACCCCATCTCTTCCCGTGGGTGCCATAAGAGTCGGCTAAAGGAATGTCTAAGGAATGGGTAGCAGCATTCTCGTTGATATATTAAAATCTTTTACAATCACCAAGCCGGTTTTTGTAAACCTACCTCTATGATAAGCGTCAAAAGTTTAAAAACGATCGTCAGTATGACACATTTTTGTAAGATAAATATCTTACAAAAATATCCAAAGTGTAGTTTTATGGGGAAAGTCTATGTTCAGCAGTGGATGTCTATGATAATTATTACACTAAAATGGATTTAGGGGTCTATATTTGACTGGCCCGACAGCTCAGTTGGTAGTATCCCTGGCTTTTGAACTGCAGGTTGCGGGTTCGATTCCCACCCTGGACAAACATTTGTGTGATGAGCATCGATGTTTGTTCTGTGTCTGGGTGTTATATTGTATTCTATGTATGTATTTACAAACAAAAAGTATATAAGTATTGTATCAGTTATCTGGTTCCTATAGTACAAGCTTTGCTTTGTTTGGGGCTAGATGGCGGTGTGTGAAATGTCCACACATATTAAATATTATAACAAGGCACTAACCTTAACATCGGATTTCTCAGCAGCCAACTTGTCATTAACCAGCTTCCTCATAGCAAGAGTCTTCTCAACATTAACTGTAGCAGACAGCTGGTAGTGCGGGATGGATTGTTTCGCCGCAGTCAGTCGTTTCGCGATAGTTTCCCTCATGCCGGATAGAGGAATGTCCACGAACGAAGCGCCGGGGGCCGGCGCTATTGTTGCTGCTGCTACTGATGGGGCGGAGGCCTGAGCCGCGCCTGCGAGGTCACCACTCTTTATAGACCCGTACAGACCCGAGCCAGGCCCTGTGGATGGTGTGAAATAAACTGGCTAAGTTTATATTTTGAGATTTTTGAAACTAGTTGAGCTTCATTAATTATAGTTTAGCTTTTTAACTTTTTATTTCATACCATCTTCAAGGGTCTTTGATTTAAAATGGTCATTTGTAATGTTTAACTATACTCGAAGCAACGTCAAATTTTATCGGAAAACGCTCATACAAAATTATGGATTTCGGTCGACATTCCTCAACGAATAGGGCTCCAGAAAACACGTGACTATTAAAGAGAAAACTTTGTTTTTTGTAACGGGGTAATCTTCATTAGAACCCGTTGATATATGATAACTTAGAGCCCGAGATAAACTATCTCTTCTTTTGGTGTTTAAGAAGCACATCCACCCTACAGTCATTCGTAGGTACTTGAGTATGGTATGATAAGTGGGTAATGCAATCAACAGTGCAGAAATCACATGTACAGTTCACTTATAAACATTACTTAAATTTTATCAATGCTTATAATGATCCGTCTCGTTTTGCTCGTGACAATTCACGTCAGCGAGAAGTTGATTAGAATTTATCGAACTTTTGTAGGCGGGTTGAAGGTAAAGCCCAATAAGTAAATATCTGTAATAACGATTCTCAGAAATCTCGACGCAAAAGATGCATTCCAATAACAGCTATATAAGTTCAAGATATAATAAAGAATCTATATACAAAATCATTAATCAAATTCGAACTCAAGACGCTTAAATTGTTCTGGTTAGATGAATATTAGTTCCGACTGAAAATTAGTAATCAAGGTCTTACGACCGTAATTGCATGATCACACAACATTATATTTTTAGTTTCTCTGCTTATTGTTGTGTGATTTGTCTTGTATGAGTGTCTATTTGTAAAATAGTATTTTTTTTAAATTTATTTAGGATCAACAAACAGTACACAACAAACATAATGTTAAAATAGTATAAGCCTTAGAATGTACGTAGTTAGTGTACCAACAACGCTGACCACAAATTAATAAGAAATATAACGAAAACAGAACAGAGAGATGTAACTTAAGATATTTAGTAGGTAACTGATTCCTAACTATCGCCTTAAAGTGAGTATCTAACATTCTAAATTACAAACCAAAGGTAAAAAAGAAACCTAAGATAGTTGTCGTAGTCGTCGGGCCAATAGCAGTGATGAGGCAAATTTAATGTTGTGTGATTATATATTTTCTTTCTTTTTAAATGTAATATAATAAATCTGCCGCTTGTGTCAAATGTGAACAAACTTTTTCATATATTTATTTTTGTGGTTGTTTACTCTAATTTTGTCGTACTCACCTCCAAGCCTTAAGTTCTTCAGTTCAGCGATCCGTTTAGCGAAGGGACTAGCGTAAACGCGACCGCCAGCGTCGTGGGCCGGTGCGGCAGCGGGTGCGGGCGCTGCGGGTGCTGCGGGTGCTACGGGTGCTGGGGCTGCAGCCGGCGCGGCGGCTTCGGCAGCTATACGTAATAATAATATTCAGTCATAATCTGTTATAACAACATCGAAGGGACTGCTCATATTCAGTCGTAAAAACCGATAGTCGTAACAACCGTTTATGTTTAATGTGTATCGTGCAAACAAATCGAAAGGGAAAAATATATTCATTCAACTATGTATATTTTGTTTATTACACATAAGTACAATGCATAAAATGTGTAATTTTGTTCAGTACCGACAATACCGTGCCGAGCCCGGAAACGTTGAATCCAACTAGACGAGCAAACAAAATCTTCGCCAAAACGCTGAGCAAAATCGTTAGCTTTTTGTTGAAGAATCGGTCCGTTTATTGGCACATTATTAGCCTTTTGATATTTAAACCACTTTAACAAAGCTTCCTCAATATTCGTATGCTTCGTTGTTCTGGCTCGTTTCATTTTCAAAAAATTATTGTCATATAGCGTTTGAATTTTTTCTCGCTCTTTCCAAATGGTTGAAATTGTCGAGTGTGATACACCATATTCCTTTGCTAAGTCTTTGTTTGAAATTCCGCTCTCTAGCTTAGATATAATACGCGATTTTTCTTCGATATTAAATTGTTTTCTTTTTCTTTGCGACATTTTAAAAGTTTCACGAATAACTCCACAAAATTTTGGTGCGTCTTGTGTATAGATAAGTAGTAAACTAACTGAAGAGATATAAAGAAGCGGACTGTACTGCATGCACATGTTTTGTTTCTAAGAATTAGAAAATACCCTACACTAAACTAAATCCTATTGTTTTCTTTCCTGATTTTAATAGCTATTGAAGTGGGGATACCTATTCAAATAATTTACAATACAGCTTAGCCGGTCGTTCTAACAGATCGAATTCTCCGAATTATTAGTCAAGTGTGGTCGTTTAATGAGGTATGTCGTAAAAAGCAATGTTTTTGATAAGGCGGTCATATAGATTCAGCCGGGACCTTTGTTCTAGGTTATTATAACCGGCATGTTGTTCTAAACGATGTCGCGGTAAACTGTTTTGATTGTATATATTCACTCGTGATTGAAGAGCTCCAGTCCCGACTGTGTTTTATTTTAATGTTTGTTACCTAAGTACTCCTTGATATGTTAGCTTGTATTTTGGTTTAAAATCAATATATTATTAAGTATTATATTATAATTTGGATAATATCATGTGATTATTAGATATTTAAAAATGGAAATAGGGCGGAAATATATTTTAATTGTTATTTCATATATCGTATTATTTTAAATTGCCTTCTTCTAAAGAAATTGATAAACGAACCAGTATAAACAGTACAGCCAAAGATACACATACAAAATACAAAAACGATTTTTCCCCTAATAATACTTGTTATTATAGTACACTATAAAAAAAATTGTAAGAGGAAAAGTCAATAAGCAAACAAGCGTAAGCAAGTAAATTGTATAGATATTAAACAATACAATAAAAATATTTAAAACAATAACCTTGTTTCTTGGCTGGCTTCGGGGGCGGTCCTGTAGCTGTGGGTCATGAAGAATTGTTAGTTAAAACCATGCAAAATAAATAACTATACAAGGTGGAATTTAATTCGTTCTTTTCCTTTAATGTATGTATACAGTCCGTGGTATAGAATGCTTCTATATAACTAAATAAAAAAAAGTACTTATGAAATAAAGCTTAAATCTAGGTATTATCAAATTTAAATTCTTAAGAACAGCCTTGCGACATTGTACAAAGCAGGTGTTTTAATGCCTACGAAAGATTTACAAGGCACTCAGCTGGTGCCCGCACTGTGTATATTTAACAATAGACATTTCGGCTGTCATGCAGTTATTTTAGGGAGACACCAAATAATAAAAACTTATTTTTTAAATGGCCCTTGTACGAACATTGTATAGCATGGTCTGAGTACATATATTTAAGGAAAAGAGTGAATTAAATTCCACCTTGTATATATTATAATCATTAATTCAGTAACGAAAACCTATTATTATCAAGCGTATTTTAAACTAGTGGCGCCCTCCTGTATCACCCGTGATTTACTCATTTTCCCTAGATTTAATTTTCCGAGATCTATCTCCTCCCTCTTTCTAAAGTACCCTATGTTGATCTCGTAGAATCAGCTATATGTGTACAACATTTTAACCACAGATCTACAAAAACAAACATAATTATAAATAAACAAACAGACATATTAGTTTATATAAATAGGGATAGGGATGTAATGCAATTTCTTCTTGAACCAAATACGACTGCAAAATATGTAAATGTTATTTAGGAAGTCTCACAATATTTCATCACTGGTTATTAAGCCCACACAAGATAACATTATCATGATTAAACAAATGATAGTCGAGAGTCGAGACTTACAATCATCCTTAAAGTCTTTAAATGCTGCAACGTCGTCTTTGCTCTCCACAATGATGCACAGTAGCTTGCCCACTGGCACACCCTTAGTGCCAGCTGTGATTAAAATCTTGGCAAGGTAACCTTCCTCGGGCGTTTCAAAGCCCATGGTGGCCTTATCAGTCTCGATTTCGCAGAGGAGATCACCTAAAAAACCAAATACATGTTTAGATTTTTTCCAATGTAGTAGCAAACAAGTAAGGAATAAAATAAGTTATTAGTGGGAACTATTTACGAACAAAATACCATAATGTGGTTAAATTTGCTTAAACCCATTTCAAGGTTGATTTAAGTATTTATTATTTGCAACAAATAGTATGAGCAATTTCAAAAATAAGTAACCCTAAGGTAAGTAAGTAAGTAGGCTTTACTCAAAATTAATTGGGACCAGTTAAAAATATTTTGAGTTTAGGCAAAAAAAAAATATTTTGAGACTAGGTACACATACCCTCACTGAGCTTATCCCCCTCTTTCTTCTCCCAGCTGACAATGGACCCGCTTTCCATAGTGGGAGATAGAGCCGGAAGGTTCACCTTTGTGTGGGATGGCAGGCTGGAGTAGCACCTCGTCTGGATGGACCATTGTGGCGCTAGCACCTTCTTGTTTTGAGGAGATAGTACTCTGAAAAGTTTAGAGAAATCTTGAAATGAAGAGTTATAAATATGCTTATTGTAATAAACCAAAAGCCTGACTGACAAGATTATATATTGTGTAGTTACATGCATAGTAGAGACTGTAATTGATTGATACCTTTCTAAGACCAATAAGTCAAACCTAGGGTAGCATGAGCTGTAGAAATCGACATATCTCTAAGCTGGGCTTCTTTCTAGTCCCTTTTGAATAGATATTGATGCCAATTGTAGGTCTTTGCCACTAGCGAGGATAGGCAGTATCATCAGAAAAGGTAGAAATTGTTGGGACTATTTATAGGTAAATATTCTTAATTTTATATATTTAAATGATATCTAAATGATATTTAAATGATATTATGAATCTGTTATTAAGTAGGCCATACATTTGCTAGCACCTTTGAAAAGGAGGTAGTCCCAGATGAGGTCATCAGTTTAAGAACATCATAATTACACATTTTAGAGTTTAGTCAACTGTCTTTGGTTAAATAACTAGTGGATTAGCAATTAAACACTCCTCATTATGATTTTCTTTAAAAATTACAAATTCTGTATTTCATTATTGAATTAAATATAACTAATAAACATATCATATCTGCAAGAAACATACAACATTAATACATCTGTTAATCTTTTGTAATGCCAAACATCAGCATTCAGCCATAATAGTTCAACTCTTATCAAAATTGCTTTATGAAAGGAGAGAAGGAGGAGGGAAAAGAAGGAAAGAAGTACTAAAATCAAACAATATGACTAATGTGTCTAGATCTTCGTGATCTAGATACATCAGATCATGGCTGATAAAGAATAATGACTAAAATTAGTATTTCAAATATTAGATATAGAGGATAGAGGACAGAAATTATAAATGAGAAGGACAGAGAATGTGCTATATATTATTTATTGGGTAGCTAATATGGTACATTTTATTTATCGTTCAATGATTAATTTGAAGTTTCTAATTCTTATACTATATTAAATGAATATGGGATGAATGGAGCTGAGTAGAACTTTTAATTATTAATCAATTGTTAATCAAAACTGATGCATTCAACCGGAACTATGCTATTATTTATCTTTATTTCTCAAAGAGAAAAAGAATTCTTTTACTATTGAAATAAAGGACAGCTATCACCATACATTTTGTACCTAGGTTATAGGTTCTAAGATAATTTCATTAGTACTATGCAAATTTGAAAGCGGCAGGCAAGCACTGGAATGTTTCCATCATGGGTTATATTAATTATTGAAATATGCAGCTAGTGCATAGGTTTCATAGTGTCCCTACCTACTTGTTGAGTATAAAATAACAAGCTTGGTACTAAGGCTAGGTCCTAGAATGCATAGCAACTAGAATAAATAGTAAGAATAAAATATATGCTCAAACATTCCATCTTGTGTTGAAGTTTATGAATGAAACCATAACATAATTTAGTAGACATCCATGTTCTGAATGAAGCAATAGGTAATAATCTAGTCCCTTAAAGAAACCAGTGCAATATTCCTAGGTATCTACTTGTTTTGACTGCCAGCAGTTAGCAAGAAGGCAATGTAGGTTTGTGAGCAGTGTCTTTTTTTGCTATTATTCAAATGATAATCATGAGCTTAGTCTGAGGTCATGAGCCTCAAAGGTAATAGTGGTGTTATCGTCATCCAATACACGTGGAATCGCCGGCTTGTGTGTTCATATGACATATTGCCCAGGTGAAGAGCACCACTGACGTTTTGATTATGCAACAAATAGTTGCAAATACGGAAAACAAATTAATGCTGTTTAATAATCGTATAAAAATAAACTAGAGTCAGTACTATTAATAAAGTCATAAGAGTAAATGTTTCAATTGGAAATCTATGTTCCAAACTTACTTGTTAGAAAGTTTCCTCCTTGTTATTTCTGTACTCACACATCTCGTGATATTGGACCGGATAGCCTTTTTGAGGCCATCATTAACTAATTGGTTTCGTACTACAATCGTTCGCAACATATTGTTCTATAATTTTGCTAAATCTAGTCCGTCCAGATGATCGGGACGGTTTTGTCGAAAACCGAAAGATCAAGATCGACCTTTTACGAATTTGTAGGTCGTTGATGGGTTGGTTGATGCCTGATGAATTGAATCTTAGTGGCTTCTGCGGTAATTTCACAACAATTTCGCCAATGTCAATGGGATGAAAAAAATAAAGACAAACCTCAACTTAATGAAAAATAATCGCTTGTTCTTTTTTTTAAGTTTTGGCTCCACACTTTTGTGTATTTAGCCAGTGTCAAGTAACTGATAATTTATCAAGTTAATGATATTTCACGCAAATATGTGTCAAGTCACAGTCGAAGTCATCAAGTCAAGTCATAGTCCAGTCAACATATTACAACTTTACAACAACAACGGTTTACAACGGTGGCAACTTTACTTGAAGCTTCTATGGAGTTTTGGAAACAACACGCAAAGAAACGTTTCACCATCATTATACCATTTTCCCACACTCACGCCTGTAATCCAGCACTTAACGAATAGAATGCCACCAATTTTATGCACTAACACTGAAAATAACACAAGTTTTGGAAAATAATACAATGCGGTGACGCAATCTTTTTCGCGTTCCCGCCAAAACTCCTCAACTTCTTTTTTGTGAATTTTGCGGTGGCACGCTGGTAGAACCATAGAGTATATAACTTTACGCTAAGGTAGAACGAAGTACAAGCGATATTGGTGGGTCGTTGACGCCTTTACAGTCGGCGCAACGAGACCGTTTATCGTCAACTAGAGACTTGTTGATAAAACAGTTCAATATTCGACTAGTTTATGTCGTAGACGCTTAGACGGGACGTCTACGACATAAACGACGACGACTACGACGTTAGTTTGTATTGTATTTTATGTGCGTTGATCATCAATTGGTAAGCGACTAAACGAAATATTTGGTACAATGTATAAAATAAATGAAAAATGATGAAATGAACTCCCCTTCATATTTTTCTTCCAGGCTTAGGACTGGCAGGTTAATCATTTCAGATAGCTGAGTAATAACAATTAAGAATGTTAATTAATGTGTTAAATATTATAAACCTGGCGTACCGTAAGTTCATTTCATTTCATATAGTTTTATATAGAGTTCGCAATAAAATTGATTTTATTGCAGTCGCCTTTGGCCAGCGTGCACAAGGGGCGTAACGCGTTTCCAAAAATTAAAATAAATAATGGCTGGCCTACGAATTCAATTCCGTTTAAACTTCAAGGATTAGTTTTTTGAAACGTTTACTACATTACGTTGGATTTTATTAACATGATTGAAAAAACGTAGGCTTGTTTCAGAGCTAATAAAATTTTATTATTATTATATGTACCTAGAATATTAATATTTGTGCGCCCTGACAGCGTTGTCTGGTTAGTTTATTTTTTCCTTTTTTTTATCATGTCATGACTTTTTAACATCGATATTTTAGTTAAATGAAACGTTCAACGTGAACTAAAAATACGCTCTTATTTCTCACTATATTTATCAATTTATTTAATTCTTGGAAAACATACAGCTTTAAACATCGACTTATGGTGCAAAATTTGTTATCGAACAAGCCTTAACAGTTATCAAAAATATAAAGAAACGAAGAAGAAATATATACGAAGACGAGCTTCTGCCCGCAGCTTCGCCCGTGGCGTGGCCTATGGGAAAATAACTCAACCACCCATTTCACCCTCTTAAGGGTGGAATTTCAGAAAATTCTTTCTTAGAGGATGCCTACGTCATAACATCTACCTGCATGCCAAATTTCAGCCCGATCCGTCCAGTGGTTTGGGCTGTGCGTTGATAGATCACTATGTCAGTCAGTCAGTCAATCACCTTTGAGTTATATATATTTAGATGGTTTTAACCTTCAGATAAAAGTTCTTGAAATATAGGATGATAGTGATGGCAATATACATGTAACTTATTGCAAAATAAAGAAAGCATAATACTACAAGAGACGGCCAAATGGACTCAGAATTCAGGCTGGCTAATGGTTTAGTAATCATGACATGAAAGAACTTGGTGAGGTTGAATTGATGTTGGGCATCCGTATTAAGCAAGATGCTAATGGGATTAAGCTGCATCAGGAGTAGTACATTACTAAGATCTTAAAAGTATACTATATGGAGGACGGCAAACCAGTGGTCACACCGGCAGTACCAGGCCAAAGGCTAGAAAAATTGCATGCATTTCATGATGACTGTATGTCATGTGGGTTTTAATTGATGAGTATGAACTTCTGACTTGACAGTGTACAGGCACACGAGGAAGTGCAATACATTAAGAGGGAGCCAGAATTTCAACAGGCTTCTCTATCTTTTCTTTGGTATACGTACGGCTATACGTATATATTTTTTGTACTAAATTACATTGTTATGCCACTTTAGATGTCCGGTGAACACAAAGCGTCTCCGTTACAGCTTGAGCAAAAAAGATTTTGTATGTCAGGTTGTTCTCAGCCGATTCTCGTGGGGTTCTATAATATACGGAAATATTTTGTCAATTCAGTTTAAGTCAATTTTACATAAATGCTGTTCTAAACCCCCAATCATAACAAAAATGTATATAAAATCATATATTGCACTAACTGCCCCGTTTGGCTTTGCATGAGCTAATTAGTGTTACGCCTTTACGTCATTGAAGAGAAGAAAGTAGGATAGAGTAAGTAGATAGGAGAAAATAATGGGATTCCATACCGTCTTATCCATTTATCTTTTCCCTCTATCTTTTTTACCTTCCCTTCTCTTTTCCCTTCTACAGAATGTGTAAAGTATCCTCATCTTCATTGTTGACTATGTTTTATCGCACCTTGATGACGTCCCGTAACTACCTATATCTAAATAGCTCTCTAATGTGACCAGCCATAGTATTTCACACCATGAAATGGCCATAAGGATTAAATTGAAAATCTTCGTGATTAATAATGATATTGAAATAACTCATTAACCATAGTTAATTTTTAGTGCCTTCTAAATTCATTTTGATTTCGATAATAAGTGTAATGGAATTAAAATTTGAGTGACAGATGGATAGACCAAAAATTAAATAAATTGTTTTTGTTTCTATATGGCTATATTATGAGGAGTAGTTAAGTATTAGTATATTAAGTATTAGAGTAGTTAGGTATTTACTTGGCTAGCATGCTACACCTTCGATAGCGTCGTCACTTCCCATCAGGTGAGAGCGTGGTCAAATGACAGACAAGTTTGAAGTAAAAAAAAAAAAAAAAAAAAAAAAAAAAGTAGTAGATTTTAGCATTTATTATGGTAACTCAAATCTGTCAAGTTCTTCTTTTCTGTCAACTTTTGTTGTAGACAGGTTATCAAAATGGTGAGATATAAATTTTGAAATATTCCACCAATCCTTAGATGAAAACAGTGTGTCAATTCAAGAAATAGGTTTTAGTGAAGTGTTGTAACTACCGCAATATCTATTTCATGCCTTGAACAATTACTATTTGCAAACTGGTCAGTGTTGGATAGTGCTCTGTGACTTCAGTTCAACATGAATGTTGTATTTTCAGGCCAAACGCACGAAGAAGGTTGGAATCACTGGCAAATATGGCACACGTTATGGTGCCTCCCTCCGTAAAATGGTGAAGAAAATGGAAGTGACACAGCACGCCAAATACACTTGCTCATTTTGCGGCAAGGTTAGTTTCACAACAAAACAAAGTGTACCCTGTTTAACCTAAAGCACCAATTTGTGATACTTGATTTAGACACATTATTTATTTAGAAAAAAGCAAAGTTAAAATAATATATTTTGTCTAAATCTTGCCTGAAAATTTTTGTAAACACAAACATAACCTTTACATCTACTGTGCTCTAATTTATCATTGTTTGGGTCAAAGGCGTTTCTGATTTTCTCTATGTATATAGCAAATTGAACCAAGCTTTTAGTATCCAGCTATCGAGTTTTGGATGAAACGAAATGTAGAACTAGGAAAATAAAGGGTTGGGATGGGATGCCGAAAAAAGCCACGATCTCTCGCTATCGAGCTCTCACCACGCTCGGCAGGCGGTGGTCTCCTGCGAGTACGTGATGGCGCAGAGGGAGACCGTGGAGCGGGTCAGAGAGGAGGCCGCTGGAGCTGACCCGCTCCGGCGCAGACGAGCGGGAGGGAGGAGGAGGCGTTACGCGCACCTCCTCCCTCCCCCGTAGTGGGGCCACTAGTAGAGAGTCGGGGGACTGTCCGCCGGCTTGCACGGCCCCACACGTCTGGTGGGTGACCTTGGTGACCCATCCATACGCGCGGAGAGGCCCGAAAGGGCCTGCCACTGGGGGCGAGTTGGCTGGACTGCAGTCGCGACCCCTTCTCGCCCCGGTACGGTGGACGAGGGCTCATGGGGGGGTTTTAGTGGGTTCGAGCCCCACATACCCCAAGTGTGAGGGCATATCCCCACTCAAAAAAAAATTGTAATTATATTTATTAGTATTGGTAATACAATGATTCTAAAATGTTTGTCATTTACAGGACGCCATGAAGCGTTCATGTGTTGGTATTTGGTCATGCAAGCGCTGCAAGAGGACTGTTGCGGGTGGTGCTTGGGTCTTCTCAACCACAGCAGCATCTTCCTGTAGATCAGCAGTTAGGAGGTTGCGTGAAGTCAAGTAAACATTGACATTAGCATAAGTAATAAACAAAAATTTCACACTTCATTTGTATTATTTGAAGAACATAAGATAGATATTGATAATATATAAGATGACATTTTTTGTAGTTGTGAGGCTCATAGATAGTATAATATAATCTGGGAGTTTTCAAGGCAAGAATATTCCATTATCAACCACCATCATTTACCATTAGGTAAGACTGGTCAAATGCAAGCCTATCAAAGGTAGAAAAAAATAAGTATCTGGTTAGGTCTTATACAAAAGAAATAGAGCTTCAACTTTATGGACTTGTCATTGGAATTGAAGTTCTGATTTCAGTTAGTGAAGTAGGTGCATATCCTATAATTGCTTGTTTTCATGGATTTAAATAATAAACTGAAGTATGTAATAAAGTTTATTTCAAAGTTTTTGTAAAATTAAATCCTATGACTAAATACATAATTTAAAATAGTTGTTTTTTGAAGATATAGCACCAGCAAATATGCTAAAAAATTACAGGAAACATGTCCAAAAGTTATACAACAGTTAAATTCTTGAATAGCTCTTATAATTTAACCATCAAATTAATACATAGAAGGTAATTAGTGTGAATTCTGCCAAGGTGCTCAAAATTGATTTATTAATAATTCCTTAAAATTACTTGCATTTTGCGCACCAGTGTTTAAGAAAAGGGAGCTGAGGTTATTTTAAGTACTACTTAAGTAGAATCCTGAAATGGCACTGAATTTTATTAATGCCAATAACAATAATAGTTAACATAAACCATTAAAGAATACATCTTGAGCTTTTTGTAAGATATTAAGTAGAAGTAGTCAGTCACCTAGGTCACTGTCTCTGTCGCCAATTACATACAGTATACTAAATGCTGCACCTAAGAGTGCTGTGCCTAGTAGATCCCCAAGTGCTGTCAGGTAGGGTATTGCAGAGTTATCAGGATCCATACCCATCTTCCACATCCATACAACCATAAGATGACTAATGCTAAGCAACATTAACACCTGCAGTAATGCAGCACACATGTAAATTAATATGAATGTGGGTGTTGTGGATGTGTGTCCAGCTCTTAAGTACCCTATAGTATAAATGAAGATGAGTTGGCCTGGTATGACCATTAGTAACAGTAGTCTTGTGGTGTTGCTCATTACAGAGCCCTCCTTTTGGCCTGTGTGTAGTGCTGTAGATAGTCTTGAAGCATGAACCGCAACCATGTTACCACCTATCCCATTTATTACTAATTGGTAGACAGCAATGCCTTTGTAAACAGACACTGTGTGGTCCAATATCAATCCACCAGCACTGCTGATTACCATTGCGGACACAACAGGAACCCATCCTTCATCCAAAGCCTGCCTAGTGAAGTTATTCTTCCAAGCAATGTAGCCACACACTGGTACTAATACTGCACCAACAATTATAACAATAGATGGCAATATTACACTTGTACCAACAGATTTATACAATGCAGATGCTATCCAAGACAGCAGTGCCAAAGTTGTTAAATCTCCCAGGCTAGCTGCAATAGGTGTGGCTATATTATCAGGGTTAATATTAATTTTTTTTGAGATCACTATTACTCCTATCATTATTATGCCAAGAACAAAACTGGCAGAAGATGCTGTTAAGACACTAGACGCACACAATAATAATGCATGATGGATGTCAAATTGTCCTTCTGGTATCCAGCCCATGGCAACAGCAGCCATGGCAGCAAGGAAGCCAACAAGCACAGCCTGACATTGTATAAGACATAGATTGCCCACCACTAATGCAGTCAAACTGGTATCCAGATGGCCCAGATGTGCGTGAGTTGACAGTCGGGATGCTAATGTCATTTCTAAGTTACCTTTCAGTCCTAAAAGTGCAGGTACTAGTATGTACACTTCTGATACGTAACTAAAAACATCCCAGTGTTGCACCACATCTAATAATAAACTGGCTGCTACCATGCCAAAACCAGCCAGCAGGAAGGACACAAACATCTGTACACCTGCCACCCACGAGTTCTCTTGCTCAAACTTGATATCAGGTGGTTTATCTCCATTGATTAATCTGTATTCGATTGGTTCCGTAGCATTTTCTGAAGATCGCGCCGTCCTAGAACTATTGTTCTTATTTCTGTTCATCGTAATTGATAAGACAATTAATATTGTGTTGAGATATGTATGCTAAAATTTTTTTATACAAAAGCAAATCAGACGTACTGTTTGGCCAATATTGCGATAGCCAATCCACTCTTCGTGTTTTCAATTTTCATTGTAAGTTAACATCAATAAAATCAACTCGAACACTGCTCAAAACAGCATTTATCCGTGCTGGATCTAGTCCGAAATTTTGCTAACTAATAAGAAACTTAAGAAAGTCAGAGAATAGATAACTCTACATATAATGTATGCTAATAATTAGCATACATTAGAGAATTATTCTCTCAGTTTTTGTTAGCACTCAGCAATCACATAATTCACGTTGCAATACTTGTAATTTTGCAATGTTTTTTTTATAGTTATAGCATTTCTTTTTGTTTTGGATCCACACTTTTGTGTATTTAGCCAATGTCAAGTAATTAATTTTTCTAGTTAATTTATATTATACGTATATATTTATATAATATTTAATTTATGTTATGTGTGTCAAGTCAAGTCACAGTCCAAGTCATCAAGTCATAGTCTAGTCAAGTCAATTCATACTCCTGGTAAAGTGGTAGCAACTTTACCAGAAGCTTGTATGGAGTTTTGGAAACAACACGAAAAGAAACGTTTCACCTTATCGAATAAAATGCCACCAATTGTATGCACTAACACTGAAAATAACACAAGTTTTGGAAAATAATACTATGCGGTGCCGCGATCTTTTTCGTTTTCCCGCCAAAACTTCGTTATGGCATTTTTTTTGCTTTGGCTCCATACTCTTGTGTATTTAGCCAGTGCCAAGTATTTAATAATTTCTTAAGTTAAGTCGAAAGCCAAGTCAAGTCATAGTCCAAGTCATCAAGCTTAGTTATAGTCTGGTCAAGTCATACTCCTAGTAAAGTGGTGGCAACTTTACTTGAAACTTCTATGGAGTTTTGGAAACAACACGAAAAGAAACGTTTCACCATCATTATACCACTTTCCCACACTGGTGCCTGTAATACAGCACTTAACGAATAGAATGCCACCAATTTTATCCACTTACACTGAAAATAACACAAGTTTTGGAAAATAATACAATGCGGTGACGCAATCTCTTTCGCTTTCCCGCCAAAAACTCATTATGAACTTTGCACTAAAACTGTGCAAAAGGCACTAGATTTCTCAGAATGTCAAGAGGTATACATTCAGCACTAAGTTCAGTAAAAAAACATATCAGGATAGAAATATAGTAAGTACTTACGTTGCGTATTATTCCTGTCCATGTGGTAATTCTCTACGTATTCTAAGTTCTACCCATCTTACTTCTGCAATACTTTTGGTATGTTGCAGAGGAATAAGTGCGAACTTAGAAGCTGTCAAAGTTTAGTACAGACAGTAAATGATTTATGACCATATCTAAACCATTTACATTGTTTTATTCTTTCGATGCGTTCTATTTTTTTTTAATCTTTGGAAAATACGATTTGTCTAGTAGGTACGATCACCTAAAAAATAAAGTTGGTGGCTGGCAATACTGACCCATTGTCATTGGCTAGTTTGATTCTACATATTAGGTCTTTACCTATGAAATTGCCGTTTTGTTTGAAAAAAGTTAAAGTATTTTTTTTTTCGAACTTATTTATTTCTCTTATTCAAAGTAATCACCCCTGCAATCAATGCATCTTTGCCAATGCTGTGGCAGTTTATGGATGCCCTTCTTGAAAAAATCAGCAGGACGGGAGACAACAAACTCTTCAAAGGCGTTTTGTACTGCCTCTCGGGAATTGAATTTTTTTCCCGCTAAAAAGTTGTCCAAATTTTGGAAAAAGTAATAGTCGGTAGGCACAAGATCTGGTGAGTATGGCGGATGAGGGAGAGCTTCCAAACCCAACTCATGCAGCTTAGAGACGGTCTGTTGTGCAGTATGGGGTCGCGCGTTGAAGAAGAATCCATTTTTCGTCGCACGTAACAATTTGGTTCAAAATTCCTTCATTTCTGTACCTGTTAAGCAGCGCAAGGCAAGTCTCGACGCGTACGTTGCGCTGGCGATCGTTAAGTTCGTGGGGCACCCATCTATCAAGCTTTTTTATCTTTCCAATCTGTCGCAAATGGACCAATATTGTTTTGATGCTAACATCAAAAGCTGCTGCCAGCTCAGCTGTAGATTGAGATTCATCAGCTTCCACAATCGCCTTTAATTCATCATTGTTGACCAAAGTTTCCGGACGACCACGAGGTTCATTTTTCAAGTCAAAATTCCCAGAACGGAACCGAGCAAACCAATAACGGGTTGTACGTTCGTTTGTACAGTTCTCTCCGTAAACGTCGTTGATGTTACGTGTCGTTTGTGCCGCGTTGGTGCCACGATGGAACTCATATTCCATAATTACATGAAATTTCAAAGTATCCATTATAAGGAAAAATGTTGAAATGTAATGAAAATACAACGCTAATCAATAAACAAAAGACTTATATTGGAAATAGAATGTCATATTTTTAAAACAAAATTAATTTGAATTTAGAATTCATAGCCAATCAAAACTTTTTTTTGTTTGAAAAAGTCTGTACTGCAATACGGCAATTTCATAGGTAAAGACCTATTATTATATATATAGATTATACTATACGTATTACTGTGTTGTATATACTCTTTGGGTTCGGCTCCTTGTCAGAAGTCGGGTAACGGCAACACTTACATACATAGAATTTTTCTGATCTGTGGTGGACGGTGTGAACTTGGTGCTCGAATCGCATATATTAGTGGCTGCCGCGTACACAACTTGTTCGTAATAAGAAACGAAATAAAAATGTTCTAGTATTAGTAAATCAGGCCTATATTTGTATTCTGTGATCGGACATCGTAATTCATGTTTCAGCTTCACCCTACTTTAGTTCCGGAAACCTACTTATATTGTTCGTAGCTTTTCTATTCATTAAATCTATAATTCAGTTAGATAGACTCATTGAAAGCAATTCGTTTATTATCGTGTCAGTCAGAGTACATTGTGAGAGTGCGGGAGTCGTGACTCCATTCCAGGGCAGTTTTGTGAAGTGTAACGTGTTACAGGTGGACAAGAGTGCGTGACTTTCATCTTCAAGTTGTCATGAAGATTGAGTTTTGAGGCATTGAACTGAAAGTGTGAGAGCAAGTAAAATGTTTCGAAGTAAGATAAGAATACACACATGTCGCATCATACTGCTGACTTCTTTGGTCTGGCTGCTGGTAGATGTGGCGCTATTGGCGATGTACTCCGACTGCTTTGGAGAAGGCTGTAGCAAAAAATCTACCCAAATCATACCGGTATGTTTCCTGTTCGTACATGTAGTGTTGTAATGTACCTCTTTCTAATATATATAGACTTTCTAGTTTAGTTTACGATGTGTATTATTTCAATTTAAAAAAAAACTTAATTGTTGACTGCCATAGAAAAAATTCTAACTATATCCATTTCATACTCAGCCATTTAGATGTGCTAATGTTACTTTCAGTGTAAATACTGTAAATGAACTTTTTTCTAATGAAAACTTAATTTATAGTTTTTTATTATTATTTTATAACAATTTTTTTAAGCCAATGGTTATCAGAAAGTATATAGATAACTTATCAATAATAATATAATAAATCTATAACTAAAACTTGGTTTTGTTTACAGCTTAAGCTCTGTGCTTAAGTATTTACAAACATATACATATTATGATAAGTAATTCCATGAGAAGAAAGAAATTGGCTCCTATATAGTAACATACATACATTTACATAAAAATAGTTTCAACAAATTGTACAAAACATGTAAAATGGTGGACTTAGTGCTGATAGCATATTTAAACAACAAAGCTACACATTCATTGCATGCAGTAAAAAATTAAGTAATATTACATTTACATATTAATATAGAATCAAATAATAGATTTAAATATACTGTGTTGCTGTCTCATTACATTTTATTTAACCTTTCACATTATTCAAATTTCACTATGTATGGACTTATATATATTATATCAATACTATGGGACAACCACATAAAAAGGTGATGGAAATGGTGTGAGATAGGGAGAGATTAGTTCTCCCAAACTGTTCACAAACACATTGGAGGAGTTCAAGCTCTTAGAACGGAAATGTGTGGTGTGTGGAAGAGTGGAATATGGAGAAATCTTTAACATAAATATAAAAATATATATAGTATCACTTCTGTTGGTATTAGACTTATTAGTCCATTCATCCATTGGTAGCATCTACATTAATACACTTTATCTTGCTTGTGTTTATAAAATTTTTACAGGTAAATAGTAAGCTATCATTATGAAATTTCCTGTGGATATAGTTTGAACCCTGGGGAGTGACATACAATACTTTCTATTGCAATAAACTGTAGTCCATGTGTTCAAAGCTGTGTAGATAGCAGCCAGTTATTTACGATGTGTCAAATCCTGTAGGTAAATCAAGAAGAGTATAGGGGGAAGAAAGCTGCCATTGCAGCTGCGTTGCACCAAAACATAAAAGATGAAGATACCAATTTAGAAGAGAATCAGATCAATCAAGAAATAAGTGAAGATGGACTTATGCTGCCCCCATATCCAAGATCAAGACTGAAGAGGTGGAAACCTGCTCCTTCTGTAAAGCCAGTGGATTGGGATGCACTTGGTGAAATGGGTATGTGTAATTTCTTATTTTATGTAAATAAATAGAACAATAGATTAGTTAGGTACTCTATAGTTTACATCATCAAGCTAATGATATATAGAATATTATGAAGTCATACATCTTTGTATAGGCATGTGTGCTTGATAGAGAAGTACTGAAAGAGGATGTGTGATTTTACCTTAAATAAGTTTTGAAGAATGAGGACTACCTCATTTCTTAAAGTTTGTTGAAACACTTTAATGGGTGTAATAGTTCTACAACCATAAATAATTTTATAGCCATGTTTAAATTCAAAAGACATTCACTTATCTATATTGCCATTTTCCATGGTTTTTATTTACAATGCCGTTAACCAAGTTTTTGTTTCAGGTAAACCTGTGAACATTCCGATCGAACAGGAAAAGCAGATGTTGGAGAAGTTCCAGGAGAACCAGTTTAATTTGATGGCCAGCGATATGATCTCGCTCAACAGATCACTGACTGATGTAAGATTTGAAAAGTAAGTTTCGTTTTATGTAAGGTCGGGGATAAGTTTCTTCGTATTTTGTATAAGATTTCTATAGAATGTATGACACAAGTTGCATTTTGACTGTAAAAATTCACAGACTGAAAACGCCTGAATCAATGTTGTTGATATCTTCATTTAATTACATATAGATGATTGGTGGAACATTGTTTTATATTTTTAGGTAACAGTTGTGTTTTCTGTATTTATAAGAATAACAAAACAATAATAACTTTTTTTTGTGAAAATGGAAGCCTAATAAACATTAAAAAAATTACTTAAATCAGGTATAATGGGTATAGGGTGGAAAGTATATAGAGTGAAAAAAGGCCCTGCAGTGGGACAAACCAGGCTGAAAATAATAAATATATATATTGTATACTAGTTGCGCCCCGCGGTTTCACCCGCGGATATAAAAAGTATTTTAATTATTTGCTCATCCCACGAGAAAATTTCACTTTTCCGGGATAAATTGTAGCCTATATGTTAAACCAGTGTATAAATTCATCCAAATCCATTCAGCTGTTTGAGCGCAACGGAGTAACAAACATACACACATACAAACTTTCACCTTTATAATATTAGTGTGATTTAATTTGCCTTAATTTGCATTAAAATGCTTTCTTATAATGATACTCATATGCAAACCAGTCAGGTACAAATAAAAGGAAATTCGATTTCATATTCATTTGTAAAATAATACGAAAAGACCTCGATCTATTATTATGTTTGATTACTTTCGTAATTAATTAACACAGAAGTGCTATTTGGCTTGGTACTAGTCTTCTTCGTAGTATGTCGCAAAACTTTAACTCAAAAAAATATTTAGACGACCGTTAGCCGTGTGGTCCAGGCGGTGTGAGCTTAGATTAGAACCACCCCATCTCTTCCCGTGGATGTCGTAACTAAAGGAATATCCATAAAATGGGTAGTAGTATTGTTCATGGTACATTAAAATTTTCTGCGATCACCAAACCTCCAATCGCGGTGATTATGGCAACCCAAGTGGACGTCTTCCGCTATTGATGTGATGTGACGTGTGACCATTGGTTGTTAGCCAATATTGAATGTTGTAACATCTTCATGTTGATATCGTAATCATGTCTAGATAGAGAGCAGTGTTAAAAATTAACTTTTAAAACGTGTAAACGTTACACTAAAATAATCGTAAACTTTACGCTATTATATACTTATCCCAAAACTATTTAGAATATTGTTATTAGAAGATTTTTACAAATAAGTAACTTATAGTTTTTTTGTTAGTGAATGATGTGACGAGTTAGTCGTTCACCTGATGCTAAGCGACACGGCTGCCCATAACAGAACAGTGTCACTCGGAACTCTAAAGCATAGTTTCGCACGACACTGCACTGCGCACATCATCCTGAGACATCAGCACAGTCTGGTAATAAGATTACTCGACTGTGAGATCAGATCATAAAATCTCAATTGCCCAGTAATTTCACTAGCTACAGTGCCCTTCAAATCGGAACACAGTAGTGCTTGCACACTACATGCTTGGCGGCAGAATAACTGGCAAAGCGGTGGTACCTACCTAGACGAACGCAACAAAGTCCTACCACCTAGTTTGCTTGTGAATCAGCATAAAGCCTTCTATTGAGCGATTTATTTGCCTTGTAAAACAAAATAAGGCTTCCGAAACCTTAGCGCCAACTGTATGTGCTTTTATCTAGTAAAAGTACGCTGTTATTATTAGTTATTATGTGGTGGAAATATTAATTTACACAGAATTAATAGTAGGTACTGATGTATAGGTAATATCCGGGAAATGTTCGTGTTGGAAATGCCACGTTCGAAGATATTTCAAGTTGCCAAACTATAGAACAATAACAATAAACTGTCGCCTAAGATAAGAACCGCGACTTTATGCCCGTCTGTTCTAAAGTATGACAACTCCTAAGTTCGCACTTATCCCTCAATGACATAACTACAGCAATGCATGGGCATGACACAGAGAAATAAGTGCGAACTTAGGAACATTCTTATTTTAGTACAGAGGACGTTATGCCCGTCTCTACTAAAGTTTGTCAACTTCTAAGCTCGCACTTATATATCCCTAGCCCCGGTTCCTCGTACGTTTGTAAAACTCGTGAAGTCAACATGCCAAATACTGTACGCTCATTGGTTACATATACTATTTGGAATAAATAAATGAAACACACAAACGTATAGAAGAACCCAGAGGAAAGTGTCGCTTGGATAAGTTTTATCTGAAAAGGGCATTAATTGCTCATACAAATAAAACTGTGTGAGTGAAAGTTATAAAACAAATTCTACTCTCAAATCTACATAGTACCTACTGCGAAATCAAAATCAACAACTGATAAAGTAACAAAAATCGATCTTAGATCTAATTATTTAAGTGCCGCTATCACAGAATAAATAGCGCTGTCTCATTTTTGAGAGCTACAAGTGAAGGCCCCTCACGTTATCTTGCGTTCTTTAATACACACTTTATGTAAGTAGATAAATAGTTACATACGTAATATTACACGAATGTCAGCAAATATTGTCCGTTTCGCCGACTGTTGAGTGAACTGTGCCCGTAGCACAAAAGGCATTAAATGGCTAAGCATTTCACTGATATTTGAAAGTTTGGTGTGGTGAGACATCGGTTTTACCACAATAATGAATCTTACAAGAAACGTTTTATTTTGTATTCTATAAACGTGTGCGCTATGGTTCAAAATCAATTCGTTATTAATAGCAGTCTTTACTAGACTGAGTTTATACGACGGGCGTAGCATTGATTCACATTAATAAATACTTTTTAAAACCGGATTGATACGACCTTTTTTCTTTTTTTTCTGTTTCCGATATTTTACGTCTAGCGTTTTCTTCCGCAATTTAACCGTTTTTCGCGGAACTCTTAATTTTCCTGGGAAAAAGTATTCTCGGTATAGTAACTAATTAGTAATCTGTACAAAATTTCATCTAAATCGGTTTATCTGTTTTGCTGTAAAAGCCACATAAACAAACATACAAACAAAGGTTAGGTACGTTTAGGACAAAACTAATTCAAAGACTTCTAGGTTTCATTGAACTTCTGGGACTGCGCACTTGAACTTTGTATGATACCCCGATAACCGTTATGAAGGTCACTTTTTTAACAGATAGTTAATTATAAACCGACAATTTCCAAATCAGAATTGAAGAAATATTTGATTTATTAAACAGTCGGTATTTCGAAGATTATTATTACACGTAAATACATACGGACATTCCCATAAATTAAAAGTAGGTAAGTAATAAATAACTTCGTACTAATAAGACGTCCGTTTTGTTAATTTTCATAAATCAATAATAGTGCAGTTCCATATTAATTACGGCAGTACAGATGATTTATGAAACACTAGGGGTTAGTCGCCTGCGGTTTCACCTGCTGAGTGAATTTATTCGTTTCTCGGCGAGAACTCCCAATTACCGGGGATAAAAAAAATCTTTGTTAATCTTGGTAATATTAGGATTCTATGTGCAAATGTTAATGCAAATCGATTCAATAATACTGAAATACTAATATAGTGTAATTCCGCTAAAACTAAGCCATGCTAGTGGAAACCATTGAAATCATGACTAGTAGAGGCGTAATACGTACATGTTAATCTACTAGGTATATACTATAGATATCTATGTGGATACAATAAATACATGTTTTAGACTATTCTTAGTCTTATAATGATTTTGGTTTCTTGTCGGTCGGTTTAACATAATATGTGTGTGGACATCTCACACAACGCCATCTAGCCCCAAACTAAGCAAAGCTTGTACTATGGGAACCAAATAACTGATACAATACTAAGATACTTTTTGTTTGTAAATACATACATAGAATACAATATAACACCCAGACACAGAACAAACATCGATGTTCATCACACAAATGTTTGTCCTGGGTGGGAATCGAACCCACGACCTGCAGTTCAGAAAGCAGGGTCACTACCAACTGAGCTATCGGGCCAGTCAATACTACTACTACTTTTACTAGGTGGTAGGACTTTACTGCAAAGTTCGTCTAGGTAGGTACCACCGCTTTGCCAGGTATTTTGCCGCCAAGCAGTAGTGCGCAAGTACTGCTGTGTTCCGGTTTGAAGGGCACTGTAGCTAGTGAAATTACTGGGCAAATGAGACTTTTTGATCTGATCTCACAGTTTAGTAATCTTATTACAAGATTGTGCTGATGTCTCTGGATGACGTGCGCAGTGCAGTGTCACGCGAACCTCTATACTTTAGAGTTCCGAGTGACACTGCAGCTGATATGGGCAGCCGTGTCGTTTAACATCAGGCGAACGGCTAGCTCGTCACGTCATTCCTTAACATAAAAAAAAATATACTAAAGTTGGTTGCACATTTTGCGCCTCTGTTGGTCTGTGCACTCAATGGCTGAATAGAAGCAGAAACACGCGTAACCAAATGAAACCTTATCGGCGTGTAAAATTAAACGTTTCGGTTATTAACTTTTATTGCCAACCGAATCTGTTCAGTATTTATTTGTTTTAACTGAGTCTATCACATCAATATCATTGGCTTGCATCGTCTTTGCAGGAAAAGGAATTGTTAATAACACGATGCTGTTCCTGAATTCGTTAATTCAAGAACAACAGTACATTTTTTTTATTTTTTACTTCATACTTATCTAGCATTTGACCGCGCTCTCACCTGATGGGAAGTGACGATGCGATCGAAGGTGTAGCATGCTAGCCAAGTAAATACCTATTCAGTCTTCTATTGAACACGCCCGGGTCATATTTCGCCGGAAACACAGACGCTGGCAAGGCATTCCATTCCTTAGCCGTTCTAATTAAGAACGTTGAGTCAAATCGCAAACAAATACAACAGTATAAAACACCCGAGTCTGGATATATCATGCAGAACTAAGGTCAGTATTACAGAACGATGCTCAGTCATCGATCAGTGCTCAAGCAGTGATTTCATTCACTAATTGATCACTTTATGAATTAAATCTCTGCTTGAGGACCGATCGATGACTGAGCATCGTTCTATAATATGGACCTTACATTTGAAGCATTCAAAAATTTTGGCATTGGAAAAATTTTGTTTGTAAAATAGTTTTTATCGCACCGATATCACATATTGCACTTCCTTTTCTTTTTTTTTTTGTGTAGGCAATTGGTCTCAATCTTGGTGCAGAAATATGAAACCGCCCGAAGGCTTCTGACATATACTTTATGAAGGTTTTCTTACGAATTGCTGCAATATATGTAATTGTATAGACTCCGCTGCGTTTTGTTTGACTTCAAACTTCACACGAAAGTAGCACTTTTGACGCGCATATAACAGCCATCTCGAACCTAAATGGCTGTTTTGTATTCGTTAGTTCTTTGACAGATTGTGTTAAATAAGTTGATTGGTTTGAAGGGTTTCTTGACATACATTTATTGATATACTAGCTGCGCCCCGCGGTTTCACCCGCAGATAAATAGTAGCTTATATATCTAAATAATCCACTATATAAGCTATAAATATTCCAAATTTCATCCAAATCCGTCCAGCTGTTTGAGCGTGAAAGAGTAACAAACATACACATACAAACTTTTGCCTTTATAATATTAGTTTGATGGGTGTATAGATGTTTAACAGACGATAAATATGACCAAATAAATACCTGTCTGTTTCACTGGTTCCTGAAATCACACTAATATTATAAAGGCGAAAGTTTGCATGTGTATGTTTGTTACTCCTTCACGCTCATTCGGCTGAATGAAATTCGGTACCAAGATAGCTTATACACTGGATTAACATATAGGCTACATTTTATTCCGGAAAAGTGAAATGTTCCCGTGCAATGAGCAAATAATGAAAATAATAATAATAATAATAATATGTATGGACATCGCACACAGCGCCATCTAGCCCCAAACTAAGCAAAGCTTGTACTATGGGAACCAGATAACTGATACAATACTTAGATACTTTTTGTTTGTAAATGCATACATAGAATACAATATAACACCCAGACACAGAACAAACACCTATGTTCATCACAAAAATGTTTGTCCTGGGTGGGAATCGAACCCTCAACCCACAGTTCAGAAGGCAGAGTTACTACCAACTGAGCTATCGGTTTTTATCCGCGGGTAAAATCGCAGGGCGTAACTAGTACTGTATGAAAACTAGTTCGGGAATCTATGGATCCATTACTATTATGTAATAATATTTATGGCATAGACATTTTTGTATTTTGTCGCCTATTCAAGATACTTACAGATGGATTGCAGGATCTTATCGACATTGCATAAAAAAACATGGAATAAAAGTAATCGATGTCTTATATGAAATCGGGCAGACAATAATATAAATGTTACCGTAGGATTGACAAAAATATTTGCCTTGACCTAGTTGTGGAGACAGTGAACAAACTCGACATGGTACTTTAAAAAAAATCTATACATAATTTGTGGATTTTATGCTAAGCTATTCCCTGCGTATTGATGTACATACAGTACAGTAAGACCGACAGGCAAACGTCACTTGTGTTTGACTTGTTTTCGTATGCTTTGCGGTAATGTGTTTGTTGACAGACTTGCTTGTCCAATGGGGGCAATGGACCTTATGGCATGTGGCATGTAATTGCTTGCATATTCTGGGTTTATGGTAAAGTCTGCTAGCCAATAGGAATTAACTCAGGCGTGATCTCGCGGAAGTTCGCTTCAAGAATATCTAGTGCAACTCCACTAAAAGATTACCTATATATATATATATTGGGGTAATTACAACTGATTGTGTAGTGTATGTATGCTAAATTAATTAGGTTATTATTTATTTTCCCTAATCCTGCCCCACGAATGATGTACCAAGTGTTTTTTTTTTGTTTTGGCTCCACACCGTTGTGTATTTAGCCAGTGTCAAGTAATTGATAATGCATCAAGTTAATAATATTTCACGCAAATATGTGTCAAGTCACAGTCGAAGTCATCAAGTCAAGTCATAGTCCAGTATGACTTTGACTAGATAGTCTAGTCAAAGTCATACTCCTAGTAAAGTGGTGGCAACTTGAAGCTTCTATGGAGTTTTGGAAACAACACGAAAAGAAACGTTTCACCATCATTATACCATTTTCCCACATTCACGCCTGTAATCCAGCACTTAACGAATAGAATGCCACCAATTTTATGCACTAACACTGAAAATAACACAAGTTTTGGAAAATAATACAATGCGGTGACGCAATCTTTTCAAACGCTTTCCCGCCAAAACTTATTGTACCAATTTAGTCTTCCCAATTTATTGTAATAACAATATTTCCTTATCACTTCCTCATACACATTCTTACAGATTGATGATTTGCTTAAATATAGGTAATCTTCTTATTTGTTTTCAACGGAGATACACTATAGAATATTGTTGTTTCATTTTGTAGCCTGTAGGACTCCACCAGTGTTGGTATTATGGATATAAATGCTATATGTTTTTTCTTAAAATTAGTTTGTAACACACAATAAATAAGTATTCCTTTATTATTCATAAATCGTCGTTACCAAAAGTCGTTAGTTATTTTCCATTTTAGATGCAGTTTTAATCGTTGTTTCAATACAAACATACTGTAAAAAGAGCTATGTGATAAATGCAATATTTAAATAGTTACGTAATCTAGCTATGTGTTATTCATATATCAAAAGTTCCATATGAACACGTTATATATTAATTAACTCTTGAGAAAATATCAATAACTAAATAACACATAGCTACTTTTGCACGCGCAACGACGAAATGAAAATTTAAAATAGATGCAGGTTTCAAGTTGATAAAGCGTAAAAACATTATGGTCATTCTAAAATCTATAGATTGTATATACACGGCCAGACACAGGCCATCAACAAAATAAAATATGAAAAAAAAGAGGCGAAACACGTGTCGAGGGTTATCTGTATTGGTGTTTATTTGTAATAATAATAATTCATTGTATAATATTTATATAATTTTATATTTAAATTTTAGTTTTATTTATTATTATAATAATAGTAATAATTAATTTTATATCAATAAAAAAATAATTAATATAAATTTCACAATAATATTATTTAAATTTGTTATAGTAATTTCATGATTTTTAGGGTTTTTTTCAGGTTTTTTCATTAATTTACCTACAATAATCCTTTACCCCAATATAGATAATCTAAGTACTTGAATTCAGCGGAATTACACTAGATATTATTATTTCATTTTGTATCTAAAATAAAATATGTCATGCATATAGCTGTTAAGACGACTACGAAGAGATGATGATGATAGGCAATAAAAGCTCTCCCACGTATTCGAAAGTAGGTATATTATGTATATTTTACGACATGCTATTTTAATAAGAGCAGAAGTGTTAACTGTTGGGTGTTGTATGGCCTTTTAATTATTATTTTAATGCTCATTGTAGACCTGGCATTAATCTGTGTCATTATCGGTCACGTAGGCAATTTTCTATGAATA
Organism: Ennomos fuscantarius; assembly: GCA_905220475.3. Classification (NCBI taxonomy): domain Eukaryota; kingdom Metazoa; phylum Arthropoda; class Insecta; order Lepidoptera; family Geometridae; genus Ennomos; species Ennomos fuscantarius. The sequence continues at coordinate 9,403,148 of HG992039.1, forward strand.
TTTTAAGAGTCGCTACGTCCGTCGTTTGTACCGAGCCGAGGCTCAGGGGAGGAATAAAATGTAAAAGTACTTAATAATAATAATAATAAAAGCCTTTATTCGCTGACCTTGTTAACTTACATGCTATTCTTTAAAAACAAAAAAAGTAAAAGTACTTAGCTAACTCTTAATGCCGACTTCGCCTTTGCTTTAAATAATATAGAATATTTAAAGTCAAGATAGTTTGATTAATACTCACGCAATCAGATTATCTTTACCACACATTTATTTGCAATTTCAATACAATATGCCAGTTTTGCTTTAACAGTGAAGTGAATGTATGACGTAACAAGGAGAATGTATAAGCCTGGCAGATAGTGATGTAAGTGTCTTGATGACGACGGTGATAAATATAAATCAACTTTGCAATATTAACCCAAAAAAACTTGAATTTCGCTACCCAGCAATCATTTGTGTCGCTTACGTTTAAACTTCTTGACACTTATTCGGGGTCAGAGCAAATCAGGCTAAACTATAGCCTAATTTTCGATGCAAGTGTGAAGTTTTGTATCGTGTGAGCCTCACTCACGGTCTAAAATTTGTAGGTTATATTTCTGTCCAAACCGAGGATATTTGATAGATCCATATACCTTAGATTATTTTGAATGACTACTGGTAGTAGGACAGGTACCTAATATGGGTAAGAAACGTTTTAGATAGCGCAGAGTTAGTGGGTCTCAAGTCAAAGTCAAAAGACTTATTGTAAATAGGCTATATTTAGCACTTTTACAAGTCAAAATTATATTAGGTACTTAAAATGAAGTTATTTTACTAAGCATATAAATTTACAAACTGCTTATTGTCACATAATATATAGCAAGCACATTACAATATATGAGATGAAAAAAAAGCAGTTCTCTTTCTCACTACTGGTGCAAGCAATACGGCACAATGCAGAACAGAAAACTCGGATCCGAAGCTTCTATTACAACTGTAAAGAAGAAGCTACAAGAAACTTTACAGTGATGTATTTTTTTCTACTGTGTTTTACAATGTATTTAATTTATAACAGTTGAGATAATGTATATGTTACAAAAGTAACCACCACGTCACACCGGTGCAAGAAAAATACTGTGATTATCTTAATAAACATTATACGAATAGAAACTGAAATTATAGATAGGAACAGGCAATAGGCAAAGTACCTATGTATATCCACCAGGATCAATGCATACGGTCGATGTGTTGCTGTTCTCGCTATAATATTTATTATGTTGATTCTGTGTTTGGTTATTATTTGTGTTTATATTTATGAAATTTATAGCTGAAACCGTTTTGTTACTTAATTTTTTGGCGAAATTTTTTTTTTATGTTACTGAATGATTTGACGAGCTAGCCGTTCACCCGATGGTAAGCGCCACGGCTGCCCATAACAGAACAGTGTCAATCGGAACCCCAAAATAGAGTTTCGAGCAACACTGCACTGCGCACATCATCCTGAGATATCAGCACAGTCTGGTAATAAGATTACTCGACTGTGAGATCAGATCATAAAGTCTCAATTGCCCAGTAATTTCACTAGCTACAGTGCCCTTCAAACCGGAACACAGTAGTGCTTGCGCACTACTGCTTGGCGGCAGAATAACTGGCAAAGCGGTGGTACCTACCTAGACGAACTTTGCAACAAAGTCCTACCACCTAGTAGAAAATCTGTCCCAAGCATAGGGGTAACTAAAAAAACAGCGCTGTGTTCACATGTCGTGTGAACACAGCACATGCTGAAGTTACCCCCGTTGCCCTGTGACATAAATATTTATAGTGTACTATTTAAGCCTTATTTTTCTATTATTATTAGTGTCTGTAGTGGCAATAAATTGTTTTTTTTTTTTTATTTTATGTGATCATTGATCGTTCTGTTGTGTTCCGTGCAGGTGCAAAGACAAAGGTTACCCGGACCTCTTGCCGACCACGAGCGTCGTGATCGTATTCCACAACGAGGCTTGGACCACCCTCATCAGAACCATCTGGAGTACCATCAACCGATCGCCACGGCCCCTGCTCAAGGAAATTATACTAGTTGACGATGCTAGTGAAAAAGGTGAGCGCCTTACTAAATATCGATGAAACTGCTTCTGCAACAGGAGTTGATTATTTATTTATTTATTTATTAATCTAAGATTCACAGCTTATTATATCCGTTCCGCTATAAAACTATTACGTCCTATGTTGCCCTTAAGCCATTTTGAATCTACATTTTGTATTTCGAACATAATATATGACTTAAGACAACTGATTCCTTCTCTCTTTGACTTTCTTGCTGATGATTTGAATGGAAGTTGGAATGGAATCCAAACTATTTCAAACAACATTAACATATTTTTGTGGATGGTAATAGATGAAAGTGTCACCTAATCACACTAATATTATAAAGGCGAAAGTTTGTATGTGTGTATGTGTGTATGTTTGTTACTCCTTCACGCTCAAACGGCTGAATGGATTTGGATGAAATTCGGTACCAAGATAGCTTATACACTGGATTAACATATAGGCTACATTTTATCCCGAAAAAGTGAAATGTTCCCGTGGGATGAGCAAATAATTAAAATACTTTTTATAAATAAACATAAAATATCAAAATAATAAAAATAAATCGCGGGGCGCAACTAGTATATAATAATCATACTAATACATAAAAACCCTTTACCAAGCCACAATAACCGTGTCCGTGTTGAATATTAAACATCGAAAAGTGTAAATTGTAAAATTTGCGGCAATTATACAAAATTATTAAAACAACTACTTAATTTTCATAACTTTGCACAAGCTAATCTATATTCAATTGTTTTTGAAAACTCAATTGAAGGAATTTATTGTCACTTGAATTAATTTAGCAATAGTTGATTAACAGACTATACTATACTATAGACTATTTCTGTTAGTCGTGTACCGTTCTCACAGTAGAGTTGAAATGTACAGTTGAATGTGGTTGCCGCCGAGAAAAGCAGAGGTGTTTTTATAAAGTCCTCTGGTCATGCATGACAGAGATGACCAGATGAAACATTATAATAGCAAGAAAAATGTACAAATTGAATACACTTCAATAATAGTTAGTAAATGATACATGAAATACAATCAAATTTACGGGATTTTAAATTCTACGGCACTGACTATAACCGTTGCTGCATTGATGGACCCTATTTTTACTAATGCACGAAATCTAATGCCATAAAATTACATAATCGCCGCACCACCAATCGCTAATTTCTAGAATGCAACTATAGTTCGAGAAAAAAATCATTAAAATTATGTAAATATATTTTAAAAGCGTATAAGTAGTCAGGAATGGACCATTCATTAACTTATTGACTGCTTAATAGTGTGTTGACTTTAAACAATATAGTAATTAGTGTATTCAGTTTAACTTTACACTGCCGCTATACACTTCAGTAGCAAAATATTTATAGCCACAGCTTCCGCTTCTGTTTCCATTCATAACTATGTGAACATTAGTCATGTATTCTCGGGACAGTAGTATTTTAGGTTATAAACAACACCGACGGGTTGTTTTGAGAAAAAAAATCCGAGATGATGATTATTTGATTTAGTAATAAGAAACAAATGCAAAGTGTAAAAAACCGACTTCAGGCTTATATGGTTTTCTCATGGATGTCATTGTCAGAACTGGATCAAATTGAAATGGGACTACACGGGAAGCAGCAGTTTTCAAAGAAAAAAAGAATCATCAAAATCGACCCAGGAGAAAGTTCTGAAGTAACAAACAAAAAAAAAAACGAATTGTTAACCACTTCCATTTTTGAATTCGGTTAAAAAAGGATATTTTTTTCGTTATTTTTTTTATTGAAATCGTACTCGTGACACTTTCAAATTTCCGTTTCTACATCATCGATCGTTACAAATTATTCAATCGTAAAAAAAAAAATGTCTTGTTATGCCACATGTTGGATGGTCACTCTTATTCCGCGGCCAGGCAACTCGAGCAACGGTTCAAGCCTTAGTGCAGCCAAAAATAACCTTTAGAATAACCTCTTGTATTTTTTGCGTGTGTTGCGAAAAGTGAAAGCGTTCTTAAGAGAATTCATTTCGCTACATCCGCCCGACTGAAGTCTGGCATGGACAACTTAGGCAATTTTTTATTTATTTATTTTATTTATTTAGGCAATCCAACAGCGTGTATAACATAGTATACAGTAACAAATTTACATAGGTACTTAAAAGCAGGCCAAACAGGATTACACAAATTAACTATTAATATACAACAATAAAAAAATGTGTTTAACAAGCTTGTAGTATACACAAATAGCATGAAATGTTTGTGTGTATGTGTAGTGTATATGTGAATATTATATTGTGTAATTTGATTCTAATTCAATTGATTCTAAGGCACATTACTGTACTATTCGCTGGCTCAAAAGAAATAAGTATGTTTTTCGAACCAAATGTAAACGTTTTACTGGTGTTTTACATCGATTAGAGAAAACCGTGACGTATCGATTGGTAATAATCGATGAGAACAGTCTATTTGTTAATTTGACATTTTCTAAGATTTAATTGCCGAGAATTATGTGTAACAAAGCAAAGAGGTTGTCAAGGCAAATATTTAAGAGTAGTCGAATCCAATCTGCTTATGTAAGACATTCTTTGACGAGCGAGCGTTTGAATCAATTGGCTTCGAATTATGAAATAAATCAGGTGAGTGGCCGATCTAAATCGTTCAACAAATGATTTTATATTAATGTTTCATTGTCATTGTCTTTAGTTGTCTACGAAAAACAAACGGCTTTGAACCAAACAAAATGTTGACAAGACGGCGGAAGCCTATTCAAAACTATGACGTCATATTTAGTTAGAACAATCGATTTATTAAAATTTAGATATATAACACGTTTTAGGAGCATCGTAGATTATTAGCAGTTTGACCTATATGCTAAGCCTGATCTAACATATTTAGTAATCTGTAGCCGGATAGCAGTATAAATTAAATTTGGTCTCGCTTGGTCGGGCATAACGATGAATAAGGCAGTGTAAAACAGAGTTAAAGCTTTGAACATAACGTGGAATGATATCTCAAAGTTCTTAAACAAGCAGGCACATATTATAACTAAACAATTTTTTTATAAACCTCAAATATCATAATTAACATCAACAACGCAATTGAGGTCAATCCTACCATGGCCTTATAGACTTCAACAACCCTGAGTGAGCATCGCGGTATCCTCTATTGTTTTAACGAACAATAGAAAAACGCGATGAAACTATGACTAGTTTATGCACTGTCTACAATTTGTATACCGCGTATCGCAAAACAAACTGTGCATGAGAATGAGTGCTCGTCTAAATTTGCCGTTGTATCTCATGCAAAATTCAAACGGGGAGTGCAGCGGCGTGTTTGGACGTATATTTGTATACTAGCTTCTGCCCGCGGCTTCGCCCGCGTGGCCTATAGGAAACGAAGAAGAATTTTTTTTCATAGATTATTCAACCACCCAATTCACCATCTAAGGGGTGAAATTTCGAAAATCACTTCTTAGTGGATACCTACACTTTACAAAGAACACACCCTCTAAATTTCAAGTGTCTAGGACCAGCGGTTTAGGCTGTGCGTTGATATATAAGTCAGTCAGTCAGGACTTTGAATTTTATATATATCTATAGATATTTATTGGTCGTGTCTAAGTATCACTTGACATTAACTTAACCGGTTTCGCGTTTTGATGAGTCTGGTATCGAGTGTAATGTTACATTTTGCCTTGAAGATTCTCTTTGGGTGTTGGTTGGCTTATCCAATGTCAGGCCGCTATAGAACATATAAGTTTCATAGAACATCATTGTAAAAATCACAATAATAAATTTAAAAAAAATATTGGTCGTAGTATAATTGGTTGCCACTTTAAGCAAAAAAAAAATTAAAAAATATCATAATGTACGGTTTTCATTCTTTGAGAATATGAGTGTAGCTGTCAAACGCATTGTCTCAGTAGCCGGACTTTAGTTATCTACATTTGCCCTTTGAACCCATTGTAGGTATTTGTATGTATGGTTGCCCGTGACAAATTGAAATGCGCTGCAGACTTTTTACATATATCATTTAAATAAAATTGCTCTGGTTTTACCAAAATTTTGGTATTAGAAACTGTAATTAACAAGACATCTTTTCTTTTGTTCTCTTTCTTATTAAGCAATTTGTCACATTTTACAGGTTTGTTAAATGTAGATAATTACTAACTCAATCACTTAAAATTAGTTTTAATTACTTTGTCTATTACTTTAAATGTGATGAGTAATATTATCGTATGTACGGCAAAAAGTTTTATTATTATATAGTTTGGAACTCTTTTCCAATCATACTAAATAGAAAACTAACTGCAAAACCATTTACATATTGGGTAAGGCAAAGTGAATGTGTAAACACATAAGTTACGTAACATTATAAATATGTTACATATTATAATATTTCACGGCGGTTGATCGTGTTGATCCAAAACATATATTTATTTTATTTACATTCTCATAAAAAGATATTACATAAGAATAATTATCGTGAGTTTGTACCTTAAGTAACTCATCTGTGAAACACTACAGTGATGTTGAACATAATTATTAAAACGAACCCTTTGTTTATTTAAGTGATGCAAAAAATAAATACATTTCACTAGTTTTTATTATATTTTGCAATTACGTAAATACTTAATGGCATGTTCTTTAATTTAAATTTAATTTTTTTATGATGTCTGTTGTCTGCCTATTTGATAAATAAAAACATTGGCGTCGGCGGGTCTTTAACCTCAAGTACGCTCAAATCTCATATTGTCATTCAATGAGATAAACGGTATCAATGTCGATATACACCAAAATGGCTTAGCAGAAGCAGTACTAGTAATCCTTATCCTGATAAATGAATTGCACCGATAACGTTTTTGCATGGCTCGTTTTAGTTTAACCTTTTGGTTCAATATATTATGTTATATCCATGCCATCACGATGGTTTTTACAGCAATATTAATTGCAATTCCCATACAGAATTTGCATTCCGCTGGGTAAATATATTTTGAAGGTCGCGTGACACACGCTTTATTTTTCGAAGAAACCTTTCACTGCTCCTTTTGAAAATATATAATGACTATATGCGCCGCGGGCCGTTCCTTTATTACGCGAACCGTTTGGCTAAATAATTATTAAAGTAGCTATAATAATATACATACCGCAGAACTGTAAAAATGAATAAATATATTAATACGTAGAAAAGATTACTGCAATTTGGTTAGAGGGAAAGTCAATGAAATAAAAAACTATAAAAAATACGCTCATGTAAATTGAAGTGAAGCAATAGCTTTGGAAAAATGTCTGGCAATAATAACATAACAAACATGTCATTCGCCTGATGTTAAGCGACACGGCTGCCCATGTCAGTTGCAGTGTCACTGTCTAAACTATAGAGTATCGCGTGACACTAAACTGTGCACGTCATCCTCAGACATCAGCACATTTTGGAATAAGATTACTAGACTGTGAGATTAGGTCATAAAATCTAATTTCCCAGTAATGTCACTAGCTAAAGTGCCGTTCAAACCGGAACACAGTAATGCTAGCACACTGCTTGGCGGCAGAACTGGCGGTGGTGCCTACCTAGACTTACTTTGCGGAAAATTCCTACCACCTTATCCTTCATAACTTAGTAATTATTTCGCTCAACAGCTTAATATTGTATATTCTCTGTTAATGGACGTTACTTCTTTCACCAGACCACCTAGGCAAGAAGTTAGAAGACTACATAACGACCCTGCCGGTGTCAACGCGACTCTTCAGAACTGAGAACAGGTCGGGTCTCATAAGAGCGCGGTTGCTGGGAGCGAAACATGTCAAGGGTGACGTCATCACTTTCCTCGACGCCCATTGTGAATGCACAGGTAAACAAAATGTTAGATTTTATATTATATAGAAGAGTTATGTTAATGTTCACTAATGAACCCGCAGCTAACCTTTAGGGTAAGGAACTTTAAATCAGTCCTCTATCTAAGTTTATTTTCACAAATTCAAAAGAGTAGGCAAATTAACAACGAATAAAATGTCACTTGGCGCTAAGATGCCGACTATAGGACCCTTATTTTTCAGACCTTAACAGCCTTATTAATAAACGGGTATTAGTCTCGGATTAGTTACTTTAGCTTTTGTCCTTTTTTTGCTACTGGAATATTTAGCTGGATCGAAAGAGACAAAGGATGGTGTAACTAGTCTAAAGCTAGTTCGTGTTTATTAATAAGGCTGTTAGTGATCGTAAGTTTAGGCGATGGTAAAAAAACAAAAACTTTGTTTCTTAGATAGTATTGTAAACTTAAGGTTTATTGGTGAATAGTTAATATTATGTTACTATGTTCATTATGGTGGAATAGTTTTTAATCGTAAAAAATAAAGATACTTTCACGAGCGAGATTTGACCCAACGACTTAGGAATACCGTTCTATGGATTTGCCAACAATGTTGCCTTTTAGCTTTCGCTTGGGCTAGCGGCTAGGGTGTCTACCAATACTAGATTTAAATCTTAGCCTACGTAAGTTTAACAACCTTAATGCAAATATAACTTAAATTTATTTAACTAGTAGAAAGTTGTTTGAACTGACCAAACTAGTTCATAACATTGGATGTGTTTCAAGGATTACCTCTCAAAGGGTCGTTGACTTCAAGCGGCTTAAGAAACTATACTAGAAAACCTTGCTTATTGAATTTCTGATAAGGTTTGCGTTCATTAGAATTAATCTATAAGTCCTACCCACAGTAGCTAACTCACCTATATAAGGTACTTAAATAAAGTTATTTTACTAATCATATAATATTACAAAGTGCTTATTGTCAAATAATATATAGCAAGCCCATTACAATATATGAATTTAAAAAAAAGAAGTTCTCTTTCTCACTACTGGTGCAAGCAATCCGGCACAATGCATAACAGAAAACTCCGATCCGAAGCTACGATTACACCTGTAAAGAAGTAGCTACAAGAAACTTTACAGTGATGTTTTTTTTTCTACTGTCTTACAATATATATTTTATTATACAGTTGAGATAATGAATATATAACAAAAGTAATCACTGTTGTACAAATACTTGTCTGGCTGCTAAGACTTATGTCCGTCTGTGCTAAAGTTTGACAGCTGTTAGTTTTGTTTCACTCGTTAGAAGCTCTCACTCGCACGCACTCATAATATGTAGGTATAGACGCTGCCATATTTGATCTTGGAAAGATCAGTGGAAAGGACAAATAGCGGGTGGAGCTAGTTTCCTATACGTTATTACGTACGTGACTTATATGTACTTAGACTTCTGTGCATACAGTGAAATAATATTCAGGTATAACGTATATTTACCATAGTTAGTTGCTAACTACATCTCCACCTATTGTTTGCGATGTTTACTCAATTTGCAGACGTTATGCCTGCTCAGAGTGTAATCATTTATTCAGATGCATTACAACTAAAAAGCTATTTAGATTATATTATTGTTAATTTGCTATAGACTTTGCTCAGCTCGCCTTTTGTTGGAAACTTTACATTTGTAAATAATTATATAATTGCATGTTTTTCAGTCAGTGATAGTCGTAATTGTATAAATTGTTTTAGATACAATATTTCTACTTAATGGGAAATTATGGGTGTTTTTTTATTTTTCTAGGTCAAGCAGCCTAGGTAAATTAAATAGTAAATAGAAAATTGTACCTATTCTGTGGTCGCGTGTCGCACGCACAAAGTACGTATGTATACGCAGTTACGCAAACGTGCGTGCTCTTGTGCGTGTGAATTATGTTGTTTGTGCAAACTGTATTAAATAAGTCATTGCTTGTGCGCATATCCGATTATACATAAAGCTGATTTATTTTTAAATGTATACCCACCTATGGCTTAAATATATCTCGGCTCCCTAACAAGAATATTATGTCTACGGATCTGAAAATAAGAGTATAAACCACGCAGATGGTAATCCCTAATAACTATTGCTACATTTTAACTATTGTCAACTACAACTATATAAATTATAGTGTACACTAAGTAATTGGATGATCCATCGACCTGCCTGAATTTAAGACGATTTTGCCATAGTTATGAGACAAAAAATGATTAAATCTTAAAAGTGATTATGTGGGACCTAGGAAAATGCATCATATTTTATTACAATGTTAAATAACATAATAAAACCTGAGCTTATTTTTAACGTTCCAGAGGGATGGCTCGAGCCTCTCCTTGCTCGGATAGTGGAGGACAGGTCCACCGTAGTCTGCCCCATAATCGATGTCATCTCCGACACTACTTTCGAGTACATTCAGGCTTCGGACATGACCTGGGGTGGTTTCAACTGGAAACTAAACTTTAGGTGGTAAGTGATAAGTTTGTTTTTACATAATATCATCATTTGTAAGCTCATATTCTGCTCGTAAAATTAACGAAGTTGACTATAAATTACGCAGCGTACGTAAATTTTGTTATACGTAAGCTGAATCAGATGACGATGACGAAAAAATTTTCAATTTTGGGCAAAGGGTAAAAACAGACCCTATTACTCTAAGCCTTCGGTGTCTGTCTGTCCGACCTATAAACGGCTCTGTATCTGTTGAACTTTTTCATATCTCAATAAAAGTAATACGAGCTTTAAACTTGGTATGATTATAGTGCATACCTACTCTGTAATATAACAATAAATACAAAAAAATGACCTAGTGCGAGTTGGATTTGGTAAAGGTTTTCAAGCACTATTCAATTTACGGGACTATTTTATTTGGTCTTATCTTAAATGTAAGTATGCTCGCGATCTGAAAATGTTTAACACCTTAAGGTTGGTAATTGCATACATTAATCTATGTCACTAACTCTTATGGATTTAAAGATAAAGGACAAAAGGAATTATGTGATTTGGTTAGGCATAGAGCATAGAATTTTTTATTTAAACGAAAATCGGTCGCTCTCGAAAGTCGTCTAGGATAGGTAGAAAATCTATTTTGTAAAAATATTGTGACATAATATTATCTGACATAAAGATAAGACAAAAATACAGACATTCACTCAACAAATAGTGTCAATTTTTAAATTAAGAAAATAATTTCAATATCGAAAATTCATGAATACTCTTTATATTAGAATCGATTCTACCACTGTTAAAAAGTAATATGTACCTAGATATAGCATTTTATACACATAGTGTGCTATAGAATGTAATTTAAAAACGGATAAATATTTTTAGACCCTGACGGAACCCTCGCTGGCCGTGTCCCTTGCACTTGGTTCATTCAATTTTTCATGAGTCTGCGCTATTGATATAAATAACTATAATATAAATAACTAGAGATAAATAAAAAAAATCTATAATGTACATGTTAGTAAGTTTGATTTTAAAAATATGGGACAATGTGCATAGGTTTACATAGTCAAATAATAAATTACATTGATTACTGTACATTCATTGTTACTTGTAAGCTGGATAAATATATATATGACGAAAAATAAAATCTCTTGAAATTCTGCACTTTACACAAAAGCGCTATTCATAAATTTCAATATTTTCAAAGAAAAATCTTATCTTAATTCGGCTTTAAAGGTTGGTCTTAAAATAATTAAAACAATGTACGTATATTTACAAAGTTAATGATAAATGACATAGTTGCACGTAAGCTGAATAAATATATGATGTCGTAGTTTGACTGTTTATTTCTGAATATTACTGTCGATATTTCTGTTGTTCTAAGAATAGTTCCCACTACACTATGTTTGCGCAGGTTATATTTTAACTGCGTTATTTAAAATTAATTACACTATTATATTATAAAACCATAACTTTTGACTTGTAGCAACTTTATTGTCGTTTGTTTTCTTTCTTTTCAACCGTCTGTAATAAGGAGTTGACAAGTCTGTTGAAGTTTTTTAAATATGTTTGTTACCAGAGAACTGCGTTATTTACAAGTCGATTTGTTAAATAAATATAATTCTATATTTGTTCCCATAGAAGTGTTATTAAATTGGTCCAGTAGTTAGGTTATTATATAAAATAACTGGAAAAATATGCCATTCAAGTAGTTCGAAGTTTCATTATGAATGTAAGGCGATTAAAGTCGGTTTAATCCCTTATTTTAAGGATATTATTTAATTTATTCATAGCACTAAATCTCAGAGTACCCTTACAAGAAGAAGAAGAAGAAGTACCTACAAGTAACTCAGTAAATACCCCCGTAAACCGTAAAATGTGTACAATAGTATAGTCAAAATTCTAATAGGGAATTTAAGAATAATGTTATAACTGGAGTTAACGGCGGATTTAATCGCGCTTATTTTCATACAAAATAAGACCCCATTTGACCATCCGTGTAGTAAAGTATTCCTTAGTGAGAGGACCTCCTCAAAATATCAAGTCTACACCCAGCGTTTGAGGCTGAACGTTCTCTGTCAGCAACTATAGGTTAGAATTACATTATAATAAAAAAAAGCCAGATATTACACTCCACGACAAAAATAACAAAACAGATTTTATTATTGACGTCGCTATCCCTAACACACATAAAGTAACGTAAAGTAAGTAAAGTATGTTTTTATGTCAATAAAAATTATTATTATTTTTAACTTCCACATATACAGAAAAATTAACCAAGCACTCAAATTGGCTACTAAACTAAAAACGGAATGGAGAGTACAGACAGTTCACAGAGTTAGACGGTTGCGGTCTATCATCTACCGGGGTCATACCGCACACACTCCACGCTAGTCTGCAAACACTCGACATACACCAACCAACCTTTATTCTTTTACAGAAAGCAGTAATATTAAATGCGTGCAGAATTGTTCGGATTGTTTTTATATTTAGATGATTAATAAACTAAATAATAGACTATGGACTTCATCCACCGATTCTCGTTTAGCCCAAAGCCCGCGAGTATTGGTTTTATGCCACGGCAACGAGAGAGTTATTTAAACAAACTGATAATTAATAATTATGTATATGTAGGCGCCCCGCGGTTTCACCCGCGGATAAAAAGTAGACCATGTGTAAATCCACTATGTAAGATATCTATATTCCAAAAATAAAAAACGAATAATAAATAAATAAATGAAATCAAATTTAAATTTAAGTGCATTAAATAATCTGATCTTTTATTTTATTAATTTCATTTTTGTATTAGGAAATACAAATAACAATTTAAGTATTTTAATGATTCTTTATTATTCATGTTTTTTGTTACATAAGTAAAAAAAAAACTGCATAAAAAGTATCTTATGTCCGTTTCCTGGTCCTAAGCTATCTCCACACCAATTTTCAGCCAAATCGGTTCAGCCGTTCTCGAGTTATAAATAACGTAACTAACGCGACTTTCTTTTATTTATTTATTTATTTATATAGATATTCTGCGATCTTAGCACAAATTATAAAACATCTACTTTCTAAAATGAAATGTATTGTAATAATCCATTAGTAATGGTAAACCTCGTTCATCTGGCTACTGTACCAAGCATAAAGTGTGTAAAACAACAAATCTCATTAATTGATTTACTGCCTTGATATGGAAACTAGAAGATTGGCAGTAAGCGATAAAGTTGGGTGATTGTGAACTTACACTGGTAAAGGTTGAACATGACTAATTTAATGTTTGCATAATATTGAATTTTATGAAATTCAATTTGTGTTAGCGCCGCATATATTTCTCATTATAATTATATTGATATGGTATCATTAGCTTGATGAGTATTGCTTCCCTTTCACTCCCTCCAAATTCGCCAACCACGCGCGACACCTAGCGGATGCGCTCGGTGTCTGTTGTCACCCTTCAACCGTCGCAAGGGAAGCATCTACGCGCACAATATTATGCGCACGCGCCCCGTTTTGAAGTGATATACCGCAGTGCTACTTGTACGTGTTAAAATTACCTATAAAACGATTGATCAGTGTTGGTGCACCAAAATATAGACAAATCTGGACAGTGGTTAGCAATCGGACGCCATCGACGTACGGCCAGTGGTATTGGACAATCCAGGACGCTCTGGACCTTCCAGGAGTATGTGGAGTGAAGGTGCGTGGAGTTCCTCTATCCTAGTCCTAAGCATTTGCTCGTCGTAGTTGTGATACCATTTGTTGTAACCAGTCGCCTAACGATACAAAAATACAGTCCACTCTCTTATAAAATTAACGCCATAAAGCCTTAGGGCACATAACGCATCCTTGGTATCCCAAATCTAATTTGGGCCATATCATGTTTGGTCCTTCGAGCCGGATTCGATCAATTTCGATCCAGCATAATTGGATTCAATTGATTTTGTCCATTTTTGTCATATTTTATTCCACCATTTTGTTGCAATTTCTTCGTAACACAACGTGGTCAGTACGACAGTACGCTATTGTGTACCTTACACTTATCAACATAAAGCCGTTGATGCTTTCGTTGACCTTCACCGAACTTCAACGCATCCCCGCGCCGCGCCCATATAAGTGTTTGCCTTTAGAGATTTATAAATCGTATATACATTCCCGCCCTTCAGGCATATACATTTATATGTTTTATTATTAGGTATTTATTTAACACGTACTCATAACATAACATAACATAAATTAAACCGCGTCTACTTAATATTACGCAGTATTCACTCGAAGTCTGAGGGTAGCATCAATTTGTTTACGCATTAATATAACCGCACCGTCGAGATAATTGTTCACTCGCCGTAATAAATAAAAATAACCGCTCAACTTGATGCTATCGTGTATGTGTATTGTGTAATTCTATATTTATTGTTCCGCATATTTACGTATTGTTTTCTGTTGATTTGTTTGTTTTTCCGCGATAATTAATTACGATCATGTCTCACGAAGATAAAAATAAGGCATCTTCTCCGTGTAGTCCGCGCTTAGCCGTTCTAGAAGCAAAACGAAATGCTCTTTATGAACGTATTAATGTTGTTTACAATCAGGCTAAATCAGCTGATAGTTCAAATGTATGCCTCGAATTATTTCTGAATTCTTGTGTAACTGTAGATGATATAAGAACGAGTTTTCACAAGGTCCTTGACGAATACAATGAATTGCTCATTGTAAGTGATCCTAAAGCCACTCTCTCTTATCAGTGTTATGCCTCCTTCGAGGACCTGTACTGTTACATCAAGAAGGCTAAGTCGATGCTTACTAAACCCGCGCCCGCGTCTGAGCCTCCGCCAAGTTCGGCAGCGCATAGAATTTTGCCGCGGCTACCACCGATTGAGCTCATGTCTTTTGATAATAATATGTGTAACTGGCCGTTATTCTACGCTAGCTTTAACGCCACAGTGCACAACAACCCCTCGTTGACAAACGCAGATAAACTTTATTATTTGATAGGTAAACTATCACCCGCCGCTCAGAGTACGTTCTCGGGCATTGTACCATCTCCACAAAATTATGAGGTGATTTATCGGACACTTATTGATAAATATCAAGACGTCAAGCTGTTAGGTACTAATTATTTGGAACAAGCGCTGAACCTAAAATTAAATGGTTCTCCGTCTGCAGCTTATTTCCAATTGTTTATTGATAAGTTCGTAGTCGCAGTTAACTCACTAAAAGCATTAAAAATTGATAATCTGTTGGATTTTGTATTACTGCACATAGCTATGCAAAAGTTTGATACGGAAACTATACGTGCATTTCAAATGTACTCCCGTGATAAGAAAGTAAACACGCTCGACGACTTTATAGAATTTATTAAAAGTCAAGGTCGAATCTACGGGAGCACTGCGCCTGCAGCTGCTGACAGTAATTATACCGCGAAGTCTAGTTCGAAACCCCGCGCTAAGAATTATAATAATAACGCCCCGCCAAATCCACAGTCATATGTAACATGCTCGTCTTCTGATAAATGCTCCCTATGTAATTACGCCGTTCATGATCATTATTATAAATGTACCGCATTTGATAAACTATCGCCTATTGAGCGATTTAAGTTTATTAAAAATAATACCGCATGTGTAAATTGCCTAAGTCGTACTCACAAAGCTGTTAATTGTACTTCTAAATTGAAATGCCGCACTTGTAGTCAGCGACACCATTCGATGCTACATTTTGATAATAAGCCGCGCCCGCGATTCGAACCCGCTACTCCGAAGGCTGTGGCGCGTACGAGCGCTACGCCACGGGCGCCCGTCCCCGCCGCCACGCACGCGCCTGGCCCGTGTCAAGCGCCTGCGCTGATAACGCAACGCAGTGATTTATCGCTATGCACGACATCCATTGCCGCTTCAACTCGTCCGCGTAATAATTTACCCATTGATATGCAGCAATGGTTAGATAACTGTTCTACTATATTGCTCGCTACAGCTCAAGTGGTAGTGTACGATGCTTATAACCGGCCGCTAATAATTCGTTGTTTGTTGGATAGTGCATCGCAGAGTAATTTCATAACTTACGAATGTTGTGAGCGCATTGGGTTAATAAATAATATAAAGCCGTCACATACGGTAGTTAGGGGTATTGGGGGTTCCGTAAAACAGGTTAAGGGTTCAGTTAACTTTAAAATACACTCGAGATTTAATACGAATATTAATTTCGATCTTACGTCGCTCGTGATCGATCGTATAAGCGACACGCTGCCGTCCGTGCCCATCGATGCGGGTGCGTTCGCGCATCTCGAGTCACTTCCGCTCGCTGATAAGGATTACGCAATTCCAGGACCGGTCGACTGCCTAGTCGGGGCGTCAACTTTCGCGCATTTAATGCTACCTGGAGTAGTCCATAGTCAATATACTAATGTACCGCCTGCGATTCAAACTGTTTTGGGTTTTGTGATTATGGGCTCCGCGCCTACGTCACAGGTCGTTCACAGTAATGTCTCAACTTGTTGTTCCGTTGTTCATGAACCTATGGACACGCTCTTCAAACGCTTTTGGGAGCTTGAAGAGATAACCACCGCGCCGCCCGCTCAATGTCCCGATGATATTGAGTGTGAAGAATTTTTCCGCGCTACCACCGTTCGCGATGACAGTGGTAGGTATGTCGTCGCCTTACCGTTTCGTGATGACGCATGTTTGTTAGGCGATTCTTATGCCGTCGCGCTTAGACGCCTCAAGTGTTTAGAGCGTAAGTTAGATGCTTCACTCAAAATCCGCGCCGCGTATAATGATGTTATACGCGATTATATAAATAAAGGCTACCTAAGTCCTATCGATATAAATAATGATGACGTCACTCGACCTTCATATACAATCCCGCATCATGGAGTAGTGAGGGAAGATAAAACTTCTACTCGTCTTCGCTGCGTACTGGATGCGAGTTGTAAAACTATGCCGTCTGGTCCCAGCCTAAATGAACTTCTCCACTCAGGTGCTAACTTACAAGGCGACTTGTTTAGCATCCTGATAAATTTCCGCTTATTTGAGGTAACACTTTCCGCCGACTGCCGTCAAATGTTCCTTCAAATATTAGTACGCGAACCTGACCGCAGGTTTCAACGGATTTTATATCGATTTAATACTGATGATCCAGTTGCTGTTTATCAGTTTAACCGCGTATGTTTTGGACTGAAGTCCAGTCCTTTTCACGCATTACGTGTTGTGCGTCAACTCGTCCTTGATGAAGGAGATAAATTCCCCGCCGCGAAAGATGCCATTGCTTCATCCCTGTACATGGATGACATTGTTTTATCTGTCATGACGACGACGCATCTAGCTATCACATTGAGCGATGAACTAATCCAACTTTTCAAATTGGGTCAATTTGACCTCGTCAAGTGGACAAGCAATTCTGATGCTGTACTAGCCCATATACCAGATACGCATAAAGAACCTCGTGACAAAGAGTTTGAGGAGTCGGTTCCGCATAAAATCTTAGGTCTATTCTGGGATAGATCTGGTGATTTTTTCCGCTTTGTAGTCGCCGCACCAGACGACAAGTGCACTAAACGCACAATGTTGTCCGCGATAGCACGCCTGTGGGACATAATGGGTTTTGCAGCTCCCGTCATTTTGTACGCCAAGCTTCTTATCAAAGAGCTTTGGTTGTCAAAGTGTGACTGGGATGCTGAGCCTCCTCGTCATATTGTCAACTGCTGGGTGCAGTTTTGTGCTGAGCTTCCCGCGCTCAATCAACTGCGCATCCCACGACATCTGGGTATTGTGCAGAATTGTGATGTCAACATAATCGGCTTTGCTGACGCGAGCGAGCGAGCCTACGGTGCCGTTGTATACATGCAAATCCGCGTAGGTTCCAAGTATACTGTACAACTAGTATGCGCGAAGTCTAAAGTGTCACCAATAAAAGTAATTTCTGTTGCACGATTGGAACTCTGCGCTGCAGTATTGTTGTCACAGTTGCTTCGCAAGGTTATAGACATTATTAAACCGCGCTATCCCGTCAGGGATGTCTTTGCCTTCAGCGATTCCAAAGTCGTTCTTTGTTGGATAAAAGCGTCTCCGCATCGTTGGCAGACCTTTGTCGCTAATCGAGTTTTAAAACTGACAGATAATATTCCCGCGAGTCAATTCTTTCATGTCTCTGGCTCTAATAATCCCGCGGACTGCTTGTCACGTGGTCTCACCCCGGACAAGTTAGTTCACCATCCGTTATGGTATACTGGACCTTCCTGGATCACTCGCGATCCAAGTGAATGGCCTATAATTAAAATAGATAATATTGACTACGCAGGTGTGCCTGAACAACGGACTCAGGTGCATGTTCTCACGACATGTCCTGAGGACTCCCCGCTTTGCGCACTCGCACAACGACACTCGTCGTATTCTAAATTGTTACGCGCCATTGTTTACGTTTACCGTTTTATGAAAAAATTACCTCGTGGTAATTTTGTATCCGCTGCAGATTTAGATTTTGCAGAAATTGAATTAATTCGCACGTTGCAAAATATTCATTTCTCGCACGATAAATCTAATCTTTTAAAAAATGAACCTTGTTCCCCCGCTTTAAATAAACTGCGTCCGTTTATTGACAATAATGGTCTTATACGTGTTGGAGGTCGCTTGTCGAATTCCGCCGAGGAATATACGCATAAGCATCCATGCCTTCTGCCGCGTCATGACCAAGTAGTTGACTTGATAGTTGACTACTATCACCGCAAGCACCTACATGCTGGACCAGAGCTTCTGATGTCTGTATTAATACAAAGATTTTGGATCCTAGCTGCAAGGCGCATTATACGTAACCGCATTCATAAATGTAACGTTTGTTTCCGATCGAAACCTACTCCGTTATTCCCGCTTATGGCTGATTTACCAAGTCACCGCGTCAATCAGGTAGATAAAGCTTTTACCCACGTAGGGTGCGATTATGCTGGGCCATTGTTGTACACACCCGCTCGTGGCCGGGGGGTGAAGAGCCGTAAAGCTTGGCTATGCATCTTCACGTGTCTTACAACCCGCGCCACTCACATTGAGATAGCTACAGATCTGAGTACGGTCAGCTTCCTCAATGCGTGTAAACGCTTCCTATCACGACGCGGCCCTATAAAATGTATGTACCCTGATAACGGCACTTGTTTCGTTGGAGCACGTTCATATCTCCGCGACCTCTATAAATTTTTGGACGAACTACGGCCTCACCTAGAGCATGAATTTTCCGAGAATCGTGTAGATTGGAAGTTCATTCCTCCTGTCTCACCACACTGGGGTGGTTGTTGGGAGAGTATGGTCAAGATTATTAAAACCATACTTTTTAAGGTCATAGGTCAACAAATCGTTTCGTACGAAGAGCTTCTTACTGTTCTCACACAGATAGAATCGCTAATAAATTCGCGCCCGCTTGTCGCTATGAGTAGTGACCCCGCAGAGCCCTCTGCTCTTACGCCCGCACATTTTTTGCAAACTATGCCGCTTTCTTCAATTCCCGCGCCCGAGGTTAGGTCCGTAGACTTGCTTCAAAGACATAGCCTGCTTGATGGAATGGTACAGTCCTTCTGGAAGCACTGGCGCACTGAATATTTGAATCAGCTGCAATCGCGAGCTAAGTGGAATGTTCCTTCGGTTCCCATACAAGAGGGAACGGTTGTCATTGTCAAAACTGACAATGCTCCCCCCTTTGCTTGGTCCTTGGGCATCGTGAAAGAGGTCTTTCCGTCTAAGGATGGAACTACTCGAGTTTGCGCGATAAAGACTTCAAAGGGGAGCTACCTTCGCCCGGTAGTTAAGTTATGTCCCTTACCTAATCAATAATTTCTTAGCATAATACACATATAGTTACTTTATAATTTAAGTTAATTTAAATATAGTACCGCATATTATAATTATATTAAACCGCATAATATTAAGTACCGCACACACATATTTACCCGCGAAATATTTTACCGCTCATATTTAACCGCATACTATTTTATTTTTATACTCTACACCGCACCGCATACTATTCAATATAGTAACATACGATATTCATATACGCATTTATGGTTTCTTAAAGGCAACCCTTTAAGGCCGGGGGTATGTTAGCGCCGCATATATTTCTCATTATAATTATATTGATATGGTATCATTAGCTTGATGAGTATTGCTTCCCTTTCACTCCCTCCAAATTCGCCAACCACGCGCGACACCTAGCGGATGCGCTCGGTGTCTGTTGTCACCCTTCAACCGTCGCAAGGGAAGCATCTACGCGCACAATATTATGCGCACGCGCCCCGTTTTGAAGTGATATACCGCAGTGCTACTTGTACGTGTTAAAATTACCTATAAAACGATTGATCAGTGTTGGTGCACCAAAATATAGACAAATCTGGACAGTGGTTAGCAATCGGACGCCATCGACGTACGGCCAGTGGTATTGGACAATCCAGGACGCTCTGGACCTTCCAGGAGTATGTGGAGTGAAGGTGCGTGGAGTTCCTCTATCCTAGTCCTAAGCATTTGCTCGTCGTAGTTGTGATACCATTTGTTGTAACCAGTCGCCTAACGATACAAAAATACAGTCCACTCTCTTATAAAATTAACGCCATAAAGCCTTAGGGCACATAACGCATCCTTGGTATCCCAAATCTAATTTGGGCCATATCAATTTGATTTGAAAGATTCTTTGAATCTCATGCTTATGTTCACATAGTAATGTAGAAAATGACCGCTGAATCCAATCAAATATATATATTAGGTCTTTACCTATGAAATTGCCGTTTTGTTTGAAAAAAGTTAAAGTATTTTTTTTTCGAACTTATTTATTTCTTTTATTCAAAGTAATCACCCCTGCAATCAATGCATCTTTGCCATCGCTGTGGCAGTTTATGGATGCCCTTCTTGAAAAAATCAGCAGGACGGGAGACAACAAACTCTTCAAAGGCGTTTTGTACTGCCTCTCGGGAATTGAATTTTTTTCCCGCTAAAAAGTTGTCCAAATTTTGGAAAATGTAATAGTCGGTAGGCGCAAGATCTGGTGAGTATGGCGGATGAGGGAGAGCTTCCAAACCCAACTCATGCAGCTTAGAGACGGTCTGTTGTGCAGTATGGGGTCGCGCGTTGTCGCGAAGTAGCAGTGGAGACGACCGATTGACCAAAGCTGGTTGCAGACGTGCGAGTTTCGCCATCATTGTGGTCAGTTCTTCAATGTACACATCTGCAGTAATGCTCTCGCCGTTTTGTAAAAAGCTATGATGAATCACACCAGCACTAGACCACCAAACTGTGATCATCACCTTTCTAGGGGTCATTTTTCGTTTTGCACATTGCTTTGGTACCGAACCAGGATCTAACCAACTTGCTTAGCGCTTTCGATTGTCAAAAAGAATCCATTTTTCGTCGCACGTAACAATTCGGTTCAAAATTCCTTCATTTCTGTGCCTGTTAAGCAGCGCAAGGCAAGTCTCGACGCGTACGTTGCGCTGGCGATCGTTAAGTTCGTGGGGCACCCATCTATCAAGCTTTTTTATCTTGCCAATCTGTCGCAAATGGACCAATATTGTTGTGATGCTAACATCAAAAGCTGCTGCCAGCTCAGCTGTAGATTGAGATTCATCAGCTTCCACAATCGCCTTTAATTCATCATTGTTGACCAAAGTTTCCGGACGACCACGAGGTTCATTTTTCAAGTCATAATTCCCAGAACGGAACCGAGCAAACCAATAACGGGTTGTACGTTCGTTTGTACAGTTCTCTCCGTAAACGTCGTTGATGTTACGTGTCGTTTGTGCCGCGTTGGTGCCACGACGGAACTCATATTCCATAATTACACGAAATTTCAAAGTATCCATTATGAGGAAAAATGTTGAAATGTAATGAAAATACAACGCTAATCAATAAACAAAAGACTTATATTGTAAATAGAATGTCATATTTTTAAAACAAAATTAATTTGAATTTAGAATTCATAGCCAATCAAAACTTTTTTTTGATTGAAAAAGTCTGTACTGCAATACGGCAATTTCATAGGTAAAGACCTATTATATACCTATAAAAGAAAGTCGTGTTAGTTACACTGTTTATAATTCAAGAACGGCTGAACCAATTTGTCTGAAAATTGGTGGGGAGGTAGCTTAGAATCAGGAGACGGACATAGGATACTTTTTATCTCGTTCGACCGCGTTTATTAATTCACCCGTGCAAAGCCCGGGCGGGTCAACTAGTAAGTTGAAAAGGATTGTTTAGAACAGATAACGTGTTTCTAAGAAATTCGATAAATAAATTTAAAACTTTATTTTAATGGGCTTATGTTGTTTTGTATAGATAAACGTTAATGGTTTAGATGATATCTTATGAACGATCAATCATTCTGTAAACTAGGTACCTTGATTTCTAATAGAAGTAGCCATGTACTAGTGTAATCATTGTAGTGCTTCAAGGAAAACTTACTTGTTTTTGTGTTTCTTCGATTACAGGCGTAATAGATACACTATACACGATTATAGACACACTGCAGAAATACATTGTCAATAAAGGCAATCTATACAAAATTTAGTTTTTAAATGCTGCTTCAGAATGTAGTTGGTACCAGAATTCCAAGTCAAAGTCAAAGAATTATGTAGCAAATAGGTTTTTTTAAACACTAGTGCAAGTATTTTATAAAACTGTGTGAAATGTCCACAAATATTTATCATTTTTATAAAATCAGATTAGGTAATTAAAATGCGTATAATAGATGCTATTGAATGAGCACAATTACTAAGCATACAAAATTACAAAGTGCTTATTGTCAAATATTATGTAGCAAATATCAAATATACTAAAACTATAACTTGACATTTATGTAATTCTAAACAGCGATTGATTACGTCAAAAAGAGTTCTTCAAAAACATATTTCCTATAAACATCGTTGCCTATTTTAGGTACAGAGTTCCGGAGCGTGAAATGGCGCGACGCGGTGGTGACCGCACAGCCCCGCTCCGTACGCCGACGATGGCCGGCGGACTGTTCGCCATTGACAAGGAATACTTCTACAAGATCGGCTCTTACGATCAGGGCATGGACATCTGGGGCGGGGAAAATCTCGAGATGAGCTTCAGGGTAATGTACTTACAGTTTTCGGTTCGTTTAAAAGGTTATTATTGAGGGAATTTATGTGTCCATAAATCTTAAAAGTCGCTATTCATTCTATTCTACACTTCACAGTGTACAACTATACAATAATGTGTAGGTAGAGCAAACTGGTATATGATATTATGACCACGACATGGAGATGTCGTTATTTAATAAGTCGTTTAATAGTCGAAGAACCTGGTTTTAAGAATTTCGTATAAGAGCTCCGTATGTGCTTAGAATCAAAACATAACTACGCTCGGTTATCAGCTATCAATATTTAAGTGACGAGCCGAGAACGAGAAAATCAATTCGCAATCAATAACTAATGATGTCAATGGATCAAACAACCCCAGCGGCTCATATATTCTGGTCTACATTATAACTAACTATACGGGTGGGTAAAGGTGTGGCAGTGCGGCGGTGTGCTCGAGATAATCCCGTGCTCTCACGTGGGCCACGTGTTCCGCGACAAGTCTCCGTATTCCTTCCCCGGAGGCGTGCAGAATGTGGTGTTGCACAATGCGGCGCGCGTCGCCGAAGTTTGGATGGACGAGTGGGGACAGTTCTATTACGCCATGAACCCAGGTTCGAATCGAATATGGGTGCTCTGCTGCTAATATTTTGACGTGTGAACAATTTTTTGACCATATCAATAAGAATGATATCTCAATTTGTTTGCTCTAATTTAATATATGAGTCTTGCTAAATAAGTATGTAGTCGTTTTTTGGCGGGAAAACGAAAAAGGTCGCGTCGCCGCATTGTATTATTTTCCAAAACTTGTGTTATTTTCAGTGTCAGTACATAAAATTAGTGGCATTTTATTCGTTAAGTGCTGGATTACAGGCATGAGTGTGGGAAAGTGGTATAATGATGGTGTAACGTTTCTTTTCGTGTTGTTTCCAAAACTCCATAGAAGCTTCAAGTAAAGTTGCCACCACTTTACTAGGAGTATGACTTTGACTAGACTATGACTTGACTTGATGACTTCGACTGTGACTTGACACATATTTGCGTGAAATATCATTAACTTGATAAATTATCAATTACTTGACACTGGCTAAAAACACAAAAGTGTGGAGCCAAAACATAACAAAAAAAAAGTATGTAGTCAAAATAGACGGTTACATTTGTGTACGTGTCCTTAAATATGCGTGCGCAACTTTTAGCGGTGCGTTGGTTAAACGACTACGAAAACTAATATCATAATCGGTGAGATTCAGAAATTTTAGATATGTGAGAAAACGTTTACAAATTTTAAAGTAACCTACATGATCAAATTATTGGCAGCATAAAGCACAATACTAAAAAGTTTTGTTGTGGCTTGGGTATAAATTAACTAACGTAACGTAAAAATTATGTTTTTGAATTAATATTTAACGGAAAAGCTTTAACTTATTAACATTTACTAAACCATTGCAGCTGCATTCATTCATTTTGCATGTTCATTCATATTTTCTCACTGCTTCTTCGTTCTTTGTCTATGTGTTGTGTTTGTTCTTTAATTCTTAATTTTCTTTTCAGTTTTTTTTCTAACTTTACTTTTATAATTGGGAATTTTGAAAACTTGATAAAATATTGTGCCTCTCATATGTTAAAGATAAGAAAAAGGCAAAATTACGAAATATTGATTTTAGGTTTTCTATATTCCTTACTTTTAATTACTTACCTTTATGTATCTTTAATTCTGTGTTTTTATTTACTTTTCCTTATTTCGCTTCTTCTGGTGCAGAAGCAATGAGGATGATATTAGTATTCTAACTGAAGTAATCTGACCGAATTGTTACCACAGCAATACTTATTAGGCGAAGAGCTATATCAAGATTAATGATTTACCAAAGATGGCAATAAAAATCCCCTATTGTCAATAAATTAAGGGATTTTTATTTGGCTTGATTGGCTTGCCAATGCAAGCCAATCTCGATAAATAATCAACTGAGTTATATGATATGATATCTTAAACTGACGGACCGTCTTCAGTAAATATAGCAATAACACATCATCAGTTAAAACGAAATTTCTTTCAAGATCTTATGGACAATCAACGGTATGTACTTCATTTAATTTTTTAGCTCTTCGCCTATTCATGGCTTAATAGAATAATTGTAACTGAATATGACGCATTAATTGATAATGACTACTGTACTAATTACTAATAGATAGTTAGATAAAATTTGTAACAAAAATATAATTTCCAGCATGTTATGAATGTATAAGCCACTTGGTATGTTACCTTTCTTGGAACTAACGCATATCAGTGTTTGAATGTTGATTTCGATTACGAGATCAATACAAACGATAATGATATTTAGAGATTATGTAAACTCCGATTGATAAAGACTAGAGTCCTAATATATCATAACATAACAATATTAACATACCTATTCTAATAAGGTATAAGTAGTATAAAAATATAGGTATATTTGTGATGATGATACGTCTAAAAAGAACACAATTTTAAAATTTACAAGAATATTTTTAACGTAGGCAGGTCTGCTTTAAGAGAAATCATAATCATGTGACTAATCTACGAATCTAAAACATTGTTTTTGTTATTCAATGATAAATAGTATTTTTCTATTTCAGTACAGCATTTAACAAAACTCTTTCGGTCCTTCAAAATTATCAGACAAAGCTCTCTGCTAACTTTGTCTAAGTGCAAAAAATATTCAACACATCCTGACTAGCCATCAAAAACAAGTAACGTAGTTTATTTTGCTTGAGAAATATACCTACTAGTTCTTTAATTCGTTCCCGCGTTTACCTCGAAATTACTTCGAAATAGGCCTATGCCCGTCTGCACTAAAGTTTACATGCTCCTAAGTTCACGCTTATCTCTTTAGCCCCGGTTTCTCGTACGTTTGTCAAGTACGGTTTCTCGTATCAAGTCAACATGCCAAAATACTGTACGTCCATTCCAGCCGATGATAACAGGCAACCAATGAGGTATTTGGTGTGCCAAGTTGAAACAAATTTAACAAACCTACGAGAACCCAGGGGAAAGTGTTGCTTAGCTGAGTTGTATTTTAATAGACTGTTGTGTAGACGGGTATCAGATAACTTTCTTTTCGGCAGTGTTTATCATTCAGTAAAGATTAGGAGTGTTGTCAATAGACAATAGGCTTAAAATGTTTTAACAATCCATAGGGTTTTGTTCCATAAATGTAAACTAATATGTATTGTGCGCTTTCTAACCAAGTGTATTTATAGCCGGCAGTGTTTGCTTGATAAACAACAATGTTCACGGACGCAGTTGCTATAACAGCGAGCGGGCTTGTTTTGTATTACTACTAACTACTAATAACAATCGTGAACGTTGTTGTGTGAGCCCAGGAGCGTAGCTAATCATTTGCAACTTTGATCCTTTGGAAATTCTATGAATTACCTTCTCTATCCGAAAATGTATCTAAGAATTAATTAGATTTTCGATTGTCACTTGTTTTCTGTTTATGCTATTACTTAAAACGAGCTAAGAGTTTCCTTTCATTTCTCGTGTTTGCATTAAACGCTTGATTGGTCGGTTTAATGTTAATGAAACTGTCACGTAACGAAAATGAAACTAAAATTTTACGACACTCGTTAAAATTCTTATTTTATCTTTTTGATTAAAAAAAAAAAAAACACTTTTATTGCAACGTTTGTAAGATATTTTCTATATATAAACGCGATTAATGATGTTCAAATGTTTATCACGTCCTTATATAGCGTCTTCTTCGAACATGACGAGTACTCTTTCATCCACTAATCTCAACCAAAAGTCTGTTGTTTCGCAAAAGTCTTCTTCAAACACTTCTGCAAGCAAACTTCGCTGCATATTTTCCGTCGTCTTGAACGACTTGCAAATGATTAGCAACGTCCCGCACGCTAGGTGTGGATGTGCGGAGGGCGGCTCGAGATCTCGCCGTGCTCGCACGTCGGTCACGTGTTCCGGAAAACGACGCCGTACTCATTCCCGGGGGGCACGGGACGCGTCGTCAACCACAACAATGCGCGCCTCGCTGAAGTCTGGTTGGACGAGTGGAAGCATTTCTACTACAATATTAACCCAGGTTGTTGTCTCGATGCCTCCATGGTCATGTCGAAATGGAATTCTTTGGTACATTCAGGAAAGCTGAAGGAATCACACGGCTAAACTAAACACCTCGTCGTCGCTGACTTCCAGACCCGGACGATCCTCGCAGCCTATACGGCCTACGGCCATCTATTATTATCGGACCAGGCTAGCCTTTCTAACTCGGTTACTTCGGCACCGGTAAAGGATAACAACGTAATACAATTGGACACCGAGATCTCGCTGACGAGATCGACGTAGCTTTCACGTTGATTAGCTGGAACGATCGCGTCTTTCTCCAATGGGCGTAGTTTACTCAATCATCTTCTCGCAGCAACAGCTCAAGTCGAGGCTCGCAGCCCATGAGTGCCATTGAGTTAGTTGCCTTCGTACGTAAAAAAAGCAGATTAAGAAAGAGTTAATAAGATTAAAATAGACATTTTGAAGAATGCCTCTGTACCGGACAGCATGTGAACGGCCGTATGTTACTACAATGCTGCATAATGCCTTGTTTACTTTAATTATCCTATTTCTCAAAGCGGAAATCAACATGTTCCATCAATGTTTGTTTAAAACCACCTGTTACGACAAAGCGGTGTCTTAATCGAATTCCATTTCGACTGACTGAACTAATTTGCATAGTGCTCGACGGTGCGGTTTTTAATTAGGCACACAATGCTTTACACACGGAATTGATAAAGGGTTATTAAACTTCGTACAATAATATTTTCTAACGGTAGCGACAACGTTATATCGATTAATTAATAAAGCCGCACCGACGAGCGTTCAAACTAATTTGTTAATAATAAATGAAAATAGTTGTAGCACGTAATTGTTACAAGTGTTTTCATTGATTGCACGATTATAAAAATTAATTTACACACTACATTTTGCATGATTATTTAATTGATTTTTTATAACTCTATTAATGAATTTTTTTTTTTTTTTTTTTTTTTTTTTTTTTATTTCAAGCTTGTCTAGCATTTGACCGCGCTCTCACCTGATGGGAAGTGACGATGCGATCGAAGATGTAGCATGCTAGCCAAGTAAATACCTATTCACTCTTCTCTTGAACACGCCCGGGTCATATTTCGCCGGAAACACAGACGCTGGCAGGGCATTCCATTCCTTAGCCGTTCTAATTAAAAACGTTGAGTCAAATCGCTTGGTACGAATGGGTGGTATTTCGACCACGAAAGGATGGCGCTTAGCCGAGCGTCTAGTAGTCCGGTAGTGGAATGGTGATGGGAGAATGAGATCATGCAGTTCTTGAGCGCATTCACCGTGGTGTAATCTGTAGAAGACCGACAGACTTGCCACCTTACGTCGATGTGCAAGGCTCTGGAGCCTTTCACCAACCAAAGTGTCGTCGTCAATGAGCCTTTTGGCACGCCGTTCAATCGAGTCCAGAGCCTCAAGCTGGTACTTGGCAGACCCGTCCCACAGGTGGCAGCAGTACTCCATACACGATCGGACCTGTGCTTGATACAGATTTAGAAGCTGTCCAGGTGTGAAGTACCGCCTTACCTTGGACAATATGCCGAGTTTTTTTGAAGCTACTTTGGCTTTGGACTCGATGTAGGATCCAAAGTTTAGGTTTGACGTGAGATCAACACCCAAAAGCTCAAGATGGTTTCCTAAACTTACAGATACACCACGGAATGAAGGAGCCAGATGGAGTGGGCTCTTTTTAGCAGTGAATAAACACGCCTGTGTTTTTGCAGCATTGAACCTAACCAAGTTAGCATCGCCCCAATCGGACACGGCTTTCAAAGCCAGGTTCATGCGCTCAACCATAGCCTCTCTCTCAATCCGGACGTCGTCACCACTGGCTCGGGCACTGGATGTGTATCTTTCAACAACAGTACTATCATCTGCATACCCAAAGGTACCGGGCTTTAGCAGATCATTGATGTGGAGTAAGAATAGTGTTGCTGAAAGAACTGACCCCTGAGGTACACCAGCATTAATAGCTAATTGATCGGAAGAGCAGCCATCAAGAACTACTCTAAGCGATCGTTCCCTCAAAAAGTCTGATATCCAAGTGCACAAACCAGCAGGTAGTCCGTAAGATGGAAGCTTATTCAGAAGACCGTCGTGCCAGACCCGATCAAATGCCTTAGAGACGTCTAGAGATACAGCAAGTGCCTCTCCATGCATCTCTAAGGCTTCGCTCAATATGTGAGTGGCGTATGCGAGAAGATCCCCAGTTGACCGGTTTCGGCGAAATCCGTATTGCCGGTCACTGAGGAGATCATTGACTTCAAGGTGTGCCAAGAGCTTGTTGTTGATTATACGCTCCATACTCTTACAGAGTATGGAGGTAATTGAGATGGGTCGGTAGTTGGCAGGATCAGCACGACTGCCCTTCTTAGGTACAGGTTGTACATTGGCTAGCTTCCAACTCTTAGGGACTATTCCGGTGTCTAGAGAGAGGCGAAATAGGCGTGTTAAAAATATCTGGTGGTTTGGTGTTTCTACCAAAAATAATGAAATTGTCGATTCTGTGTCGCATTCTTCAAAGCTAAACAAGTTAAAATAACTTCTATTTTATCAGAAGAGCACGTTCGTAGTTTAAGATTAGAGAATGCGATACAAAATTGACACGAATTTGCTAACATTATTACTGCATTGTCATCTGTAATTTTATTTGTTTTGGGTATGGAATTGCTTTGTGACTAACGTTTTATGACGTAAAAGGTGATATGTAAACGTATCTGTATGTTTGGCTGTTCAATTTGGAAGATTTTTTGTAATTTTATACCACTTACGTGGATACGCTGTCAGTGTTGTCACGCTGGATTTCAATAAAGTTTTGATGATTGAAATCTAGTCGTTCCTATCAAGCGTAATTGGTAATGACACTTTTTGGGGTAAATATAAAGGTTTTTCAATTTTTTATTGTAATTACAAAAAAAAATAGATTTTCAAAGCTTGCTCAATCCCAGTTCTCTTGCAAAATTTGCGTCCCTGTATTAATCCGAGTTGGATTGGTTGAATCTCTACCGAGGTTAAGTAACTCATCACTGTTAAAATTTTTTTAATTGTCAATACCTCGTCGGATGCCATTAATTTGCATAAGGGGTCATCCATAAATTACATCACACGTTAAGGGGGGAGGGAAGGGGTCGGCGAAGTATGACAAGGGGCGGGGAAGGGTCCCAAATTTTGTGACGACACATTTTTTCAAAATCTAATATTTTATTTTAAAGTATTACAACACTTAATGTTTAATTTCATAAATTCCTAAATTTATTATTTTTAAATAGGCGACATCACACTAGGTGGGGGGTCTTTCATAAATGTGACCAACTGTGACAAGGACAAGAAAGGGGTCAATAAATCATGAAATTCATGTGTTGTAATTTATGGATTGCCCCTAATAATAGATTTTTTTTTTACTTCAAACTTGTCTAGAATTTGACCACGCTCTCACTTGATGGGAAGTGACGATGCGATCGAAGGTGTAGCATGCTAGCCAAGTAAATACCTATTCACTCTTCTCTTGAACACGCCCGGGTCATATTTCGATGAACAATTAAGTGTACGACCGTCCGTACGAATAACATACCTTGAGACGTACTTACAAGCGTGTTCCATCGAGCAGGCGCATTGAACGTGCCAGTGGGCGATGTGACCGAACGACGGGAGCTTCGAGAGAAACTCAAGTGCAAGAGCTTCCGGTGGTACCTTGAGAATATCTACCCGGAGAGTCAGATGCCGCTCGACTATTACTACCTTGGGGAGGTGAGGAACAAACATTCTTTCAGTATCATTAGTGTATATAGGTGGTAGGACTTTATTGCAAAGTTCGTTTAGGTAGGTACCACCGCTTTGCCAGTTATTCTGCCGCCAAGCAGTAGTGCGCAAGCACTGCTGTGTTCCGGTTGAAGGGTACTGTAGCTAGTGAAATTACTGGGCAAATGAGACTTTATGATCTGATCTCACAGTTTAGTAATCTTATTACTAGATTGTGCTGGTGTCTCTGGATGACGTGCGCAGTGCGGTGTCACGCGAAACTCAATACTTTAGAGTTCCGAGTGACACTGCAACTGATATAGACAGCCGTGTCGTTTAACATCAGGCGAACGGCTAGCACGTCACGTCATTCCTTAACATAAAAAAAAAAAAAAAAACACTTTGGACTAAACACGTATCAATCACATCTCAATTCATCAGCAGACACGCTTCTGAACATAATAATACATTAGATAGATAGATAGATAAACTCTTTATTGAAACACCACATCTTAAATAATTAAAAAAAGTGAACAAACTTAACCAAAGTGTAACAATGGGCGGTCTTATCGCTCAGAGCGATCTTTTCCAGACAACCTTGCACGGAAAGGAATAACGCAGTAATATATGGACGGTGGTTTTCATATAAAAAAAAACAAACAAAAACACTGTAGATATGCGTACATAATATACCTATAAATAATATATACAGTACATACATATCATAAAGAAACCTACATAAACATAATACATATCTATAATACATATACTACATACATTTGCTAATAAAAATAAATATAATAAATATACATTATAATTATTGGAATAAAAGTAGTTATGTTAATAATATCTGATAGCTAGTGCAAAAGATAATACTGTTTTACACGATCTTTGAAAACATCTATCGAAGGTGCTTGTTTCATTTCAGTGGGTAAGGCATTCCATAAGCGAACAGCTTCAACGGTAAATGAACAGTCATAAAATTTTGTTGTGTGTGCCGGCATATTTAGCATCAGGTTCTCTGACGATCTAAGAGAACGTGAATGACAGGCGTGAAGGAAATTAAAACGTTCCTGAAGATAGCGCGGGGAAGAAGGATTGAACAGAACTCTGTAAAGAAGAGACAGTATATGAGCATTCCGGCGACAGCGAATCGGGAGCCACTTGAGCTTAGCACGAAAATCAGAAACATGGTCATATTTGCGCAACCCAAATATAAACCTAATGCATACGTTTTGGAGACGCTCAAGCTTATTTAACTGGTCCTCCCTAAGGTCAAGATAGCAGGCGTCAGCGTAATCAAGAATTGGAAGTAAGAGAGATTGTGCAAGCGCAATCTTAGTGGTAGTAGGTAGAAAATTTCGTAGTCTACGCAACGAAGCAGTTGAAGCAAACAACTTTCGGCTAGTTAATGCAAGCTGAGGGTCCCAGGTTAATGACCGGTCTATAGTAATAACAAGATTTTTAACGGTATCACTGAAAGGTATGGTGACACCGTCAAAGATTACTTTTGGAGTTAAGTCCCAATCAATTTTGCAAATAGTTCGGGAACTACCTATAACAATAACCTGCGTTTTGAGAGGATTAACTATTAGACCATACGCTTTGCTCCACTCTGAAATTTGTAACAGGTCACGATTAGTGGCTTCAATTGCTTCAGCTAACTGATTTAGAGGAGTGTGGCGATACAACTGTAGATCATCTGCGTAGAGGTGGTAAGAAGAAGTGAGATTGTGGGAAATAGAATTTATAAATACAGCAAAAAGTAGAGGAGATAGGACGCCACCCTGAGGAACACCAGCCGAAGTATTGCACCATGAAGAAAAAGACTCCTCAAGGCGAACACGTTGCCGGCGTCCATACAGGTAACTTTGAAACCAGTCAATTACCGTTGGAGATATGTTAAGAGAGCGAAGAATGGCAAGAAGGACGTCAAAATCAACCGTGTTAAAGGCGTTACTGAAATCTAGGAGCGTCAGCACGGTTAACTGACTCTTCTCCATGGCAAAACGTATGTCGTCAGTAATTTTGACTAGTGCAGTAACCGTGCTGTGGCCCGGACGGAAACCGGATTGAAAGGGATTAAGGAGGTCATGCCTGGTCAAGAATGAATTAATCTGATTATGAACCAGTCGCTCTAAAACCTTAGAAAGAAAAGGGAAGATAGATATAGGGCGGTATTCAGAAAAAGATTTAGGATTAGATTTTTTAGGCAAGGGAATAATTTGAGCTTCCTTCCATAAAGAAGGAAAGGTAGCGTGGGAAATAGAAAAATTTAGAATATTACAAAGGACGGGGAGTATGTAATCAATGAGAGGAATAAGCATATTACGACTAATACCGTCGATTCCAACAGCGTTAGAAGTAATAGATAGCATGCTTTTCTTGACATCACAAGCGGTAAATTGACAGAAAATAAAAGGAGGAATGTTAGGAGTTGTAATGTTAGAAAGATAGTTTAAGGTACTAATTTTATCATAGCCATCAATATTAGACGATGAAGAAAAGTGTTGATTCAAAGAATTAATGTCTAAGTTATTTGGAATAGTTTCTTGACGAGGTTTACCAACTCCAAGAGATCTTAGAAATTTCCAGATTTTTGCTTGATCCTCATTTTGGACAGATTCGTGAATATGGCGTCGCTGAGCGTCCCTACACACCACGTTGCAGTGATTACGAATCCTAGTATACCGCATCTTATTTGCGTCATTTGGACGAATCTTGTATTTGGTCTTAGCTGCAGCTTTTTTGTCCTTCAGGGCCTTTATATCATCCGTGAGCCAAGGTGCTGGCACGTGCTTGATTTTTATGGCCCTAAGTGGAGCATGTACATCATACAGCTGGGTTATAACCGTATTAAAAACAGCTACTTGATCATCAATACAGTCAGCACTCATTACTGGTGACCAATCTATGTTTTTAGCATCGTTAATGAATGCGTCTTTATCCATACCACTAAAATTACGCTGCAGAATAATTGTGGGCTTAGATTTAGGAGGACGAATCTTGTAAGATAAAAAAATTAGATCGTGAAAGGAAAAAGCATCAGCTGAACACTGACCATGCTTGGCTACATGTTCTACTGAAGACACCATTGCAATATCAAGTAGAGAAGGAGACGAGTTTGGAAAATGATGAGTGGCACTAAGAGGGAGAATATGCATATTGCTTGATTTCACGACCGATTCTAATAAAAAGGAGCGATGGTCATTTTTCAACAGGCAAGTGTTGAAGTCACCCATAATAATGGTATGGCTGTACGATGGAGTAAGATCCTCTAAAATTTTTTCGAAAGAAGAAAAAAAACTATTTTTTAAAGAATGGCTATAATAGACTCCGAGAAGTACCCTAGTGTGGGACAGTAGAATTTCAATAAAAAGGTGCTCACCGGCATTTGTTGGAGGTGGTTGCGCGGATGTGCTAACTACAGAGAAGGGAATGTGAGCACGGAGGTAAATAGCTACACCCCCACCACCACTACCTGTCCGGTCGTTGCGAATGAGATTAAATCTGGGTAAGTTATAGGAAATAGACGGAAGAGATGGTTTAAGCCAGGATTCGGAGACTAAAATAGCATGTATGTTTTTGTTGCCGAAAGACGCCTGCATATCGGAAATATGAGCCGGAATACTCTGCGCATTAATGTGAATGGGATTTAAGTTTTTAGGTACACTACAAAACTCAGATTCCAAAGTTTCAGAAAGACATGGAATACTGAAGAAGCTGTCTTCGCTACCACCAGAGTCACTAAAAGAAGATGCAGATAAAAAATTATCAACAACGCTACCATCATTATCACTATCATAACATAAATTCAACATTTAATGTTCATACATATAATATATATAAATAGATTTTAAAAAGTATAAATAATATATAATATTATATAATAATAATATATCTCAACTAGGTACTTCACCAAGTTATTCGCCTCACCTTGCCGGGGTCTGTAGAGAAAGCAACAATAGACGCAAAACAAACAACTAACACTTACAAACAGCCATAATTAATTTTCCACTGTAAAAATATTTTTTTAAATACTTTGGAATATTGCAGTCATTATCCGAAAAAGTAATTACTAAAGTACAATAATAACAACAATACAATATTAAATTAAATGTTTGTAAAAAAAAAAATTAAATGTTGATTGAGAAATCTGTATTCTCTTTGTGTGCAAAGTCATATTATCAATCCATATATAAATACAAAAAAGCTACAAATGGAACGTTAAATTACCTATTGCCTAGTATAGATAGCATATGGATGATTTTGACATTTCTATAACGAGTGACAGTAATAAGTATATTTCACAACAATCAACCTGTCAGAAGGCGTTATAGTCTCATGACTTTAGCCTAACCAATGGAGCGGAAAAAAAAACAATCTGTCAATAAAAAGAAGACAGGGCTACATACGTACATAGAATATTAACACTACATAGTACATACGCACTATATCTATATATTCGTTACAACATAAAGAGAATAGTATACATAATATGTTTTTAAAATTAACTAAAAATTTAAATAAGAAGAGAAAATAAGAATATAAACGAAGTGCATAACCTCCATTGGTAGTAAAAATTAAACGGAATTAAAAGTGAATTTTTTGTAACAAACAACAACAAACATTGACGAAAGGATATTATAACAATAGAGTGACTTAATATAGTTTAAAGATCATTTTTTACTTGCATTGACAGCACGCTTCGGCCTCACTGATACCGTAGGTTCCTTAACCTCCTTGGCTGCGACCTCCACTGCATTCTTGGAAACGGCGGGCACGGCCAAAGTGGGTAAACCGAGGCTGTCCAACTCCACAACCTTGTCTACGACCACAACTGCATTCTTGGAAACAGCGGGCACGGCCGTGGTCGGTAAACCGAGCTTATCCAACTCTGCAACAGAGCTGACACGGTGCCGCACCTGGTCAGTCCCCAGCACATACACGAAGCCGTCGCGAGTCCAGCATCTAGTCACGCCGTATCTTTGCCTTGCAGCCATAAACGCGTCATGACGTGCTTTCGTCAAGAATTCAGACATAGTGATACCCAAACCCTTGAGATTTGTCTTCGCCGCCCAGATCTTACTACGCAGGGACACATCACGCAACTTGAAAAGAATAGGCCTGGACCTACCTGAAGATAATGAGCCCATCCTGTGGCAACGGCTAATATCATCTGCCTTAAAATTGGACATTTTGAGCTTTTGCACAACTACCTGAGTTAAGACAGCAGTAATGTCTTCCTTCTTGTCTTCAGGAACTCCGTGTAGCAGCAAGATTTTCCGTCGTGAATGCATCGCTAAATTGTCGCTTTCTTGTGCCAACAATTCTACCTGAGCCTGTATAGTTCGCAATGAGTGAAGAGTGAATGCCTTGAATGTAGCAAATTCAGACTCCAAGTTTGTGTCACTTGATGAAGAAGCCGAACTGATCTTCTGTTGTCTATTTTCAAACTCAGCCAGTTTTTGGTGGAAAATCTGACTCATCTGTGTCACAGACTCCTTTATAGCTTCCATATTGTGTAGTTGCAGTGCCCAAACAGCAAAGTGGAAAATAAAGTAATTAGTGTGTTTGTTTGCTATGAAAACACTTCCCAGCAGGTAATGTGAGCTAATATTTAGTTATACATATAAATTTTGCAAAAATACTTTGTAAAACTATTTTAATTACATATAAAGACTTAAAGAAAAATTTTAGATGTTTTATTCACAACTACCGCCAAAAAAAAAAAAAAAAACATATTAACTTTAAAGAATATAAAACTTTCAAATATAGGTACATCTTATACGCACTAGTGTACATTTTATCCTATAGTGATATAAAATAATGTAATAACAATTACGCAAGCACTCAGGCTTATTGCCACTATTGACAGCTGCTGAACATAGGCGCCCCACATAAAGGACGCATTATCAAAGGGGAGATTTGCTATGATCTCCATGCTTGGCATGTGTGTTGAAGATTTTGACGTACCCTTGCTCAACGTAATTCAAAATCGGGATCCTGATTTTGCC
The DNA here is from genome assembly GCA_905220475.3 of Ennomos fuscantarius. NCBI lineage: Eukaryota > Metazoa > Arthropoda > Insecta > Lepidoptera > Geometridae > Ennomos > Ennomos fuscantarius. The sequence continues at coordinate 9,440,376 of HG992039.1, forward strand.
AATTGTACTTGTCCTCGTCGTTCAAATATATTTTGTGTTTGAACGAACGGATGGAAGATCGAACGGGGCGAGAATCGAGCCCCAGAATCACATTGTCACACACTAAACTAATAAGAAGTTTGCGTATTCGTGGTTATTCATCCGGTCTGTTTGAACATGCTTTAATGAATAACATTAATTAAACCTCTATATACGTATTTCACGTTAAACAATTTATTAATGAATTGGAATGTAAAATATTAACACATAATAGATCAGCGCATGCGCATCATCCCAAAAGACTTATCTTTTTAAAACATTTTTATTGTTAGTTTCTTACTAAATGCACAACGTGATCGCTTTAATTTCGTTATTAAAAAAATGTGATCAAGTACTGTGGCTATTCACTGAAGCTACCTATCATAATGCATTTGGATAAATGCGAGAGAAAACTACGTAGGTACATCATTAAACAAGCTTGTTACGCCTATTTTTCTCTTCCATTTCGGTTAACATAACATGCCTGTGATGAGGCGAAGAATGAAGATTTAAATACTGGCTTAGTTTCCCATACTGCGTGTGAAGGGGAGAACTAACCTTCTCACGCATTAAGGAACATTAGGTTTAGTCCAACATCGGTGGATCAATTGTTCAACTCGGTGAGCCTATAGCGTAAATTAGATTAAAATAAGGGGTACAATCTACCGGTATATATACCGCTTAAATAAAAGGCAGTCAAGCGGATCAGCTTAGCAAGCAACCATTTTTTTTTAAATAGTACAGCGTTCTACCGATAAACGGTGTTCTGTTAGTTATATATCACGCGCTGTGTTTTTTTTTATTTATTTGAACAATTTGAATCAGGAATGGGATTTGAATTGCATCCACCCTTGTCTAAAGCTGGGATATGCTTTTCTTAATCTACCATGACGCGTGATCTCATATTACAAACAATAACGGCTAAACTCAACTTAATTAAAAGTCGAAACTACTGACCAGATTTCGGATATATTTGATGTCCTTCTTCTGGGAGCCAGTTACTAACGATTTACTACGGTACTTTCGACTTTTAATTGACGTGAGTTTAGCCATAGTTAATTTTCCTAAATGTATCATACTTACGACAGTTTTCAAATTCAAATTGCGTTATCATGTCCAAAATCCTTCACTTTTGCAACCAACCTACGGCGTTATTGCGTCTTCCACGCAGCCCTGTAAGTTATTGAGAGATTCTTGAGAAATTTTGTAGCTTATTTTTTATAGGATGGCTAGTCATATCCTAGTTGGATCACTGTTTTACTTAGAATACTGACGTGTAAAGATAGAACATTAGACAAGTTCGACAAATAAATAAATATATAATAATAATAAATAAATATTAGTGGACATCGTTATGATGGCGTTCCATCCAGTCCTAAACTAAGCAGTTATATACTATGGAAATCACATAGCTGATAGAAGAATACTTATATACTTTTGGTTTGACATACATCAAATACAATATAACATCCAGACACAGAACAAACACCTATGTTCAACAAACAGAATGTTTGTCTTGGGCGGGATTGGACCCACAATCTACAGTTTAGAAAGCAGAGCTACTATCAACTGTCAAATGGAAGAGAACTCTTTATTGTCTCACCAGTAAAAATATACATTTAGTAATAAATTGAATCTTACGAACTGCTGGGCGATCACGTAAAACAATTGCAATGGATAGAAACAATAATTTGTATCGATTTGACAGTTTGAATACGCAGTTTATGTGCATAGTTAGTATAGAAATTTCTCCTGTTCCAAAAAATCCTCCCTGGTGTAACAATGGCATTATCGATAACAGCGATCTTACCCATAGATCTCGGTATTTATTATTTCCCTTTTTGTTTTAATTACAGATTCGTAATGCGGAAACGTCCAACTGCCTTGACACGCTCGGGGGTAAAGCGGGCCAGCCGCTCGGCATGGGGTACTGCCATGGCATGGGCGGCAATCAGGTGAGGAAACATCCTGCACTCATTTATTGCTAATGTTTTTTGTTTTGTTTTGTGTCGGTTAAACTGGCGGAGAATAAAAATATGTGCGGGCAGTCTTTGGGGACTGACGATAGAAGTGGAAACTAAGTATGTTGTGACTATAGCTCATGGGAAGTGTGCGGTGATGATGGTGCAAGTTTATTTATTCTTTAATTTATAATAGTTAGCTTACAGTTAGGGGCCGTTCAAGTATTACGTAAGCACTATGGAGGGTGGGGGGGTCTTTGCTTTGCTTTTTTTGGATGACATGGGAGGTAGGGGAGTCTAGATGATGATTACGTCATCGGTAGTTATTTACCTTTTTATACGAATAGCAACCCTCACATTGTGTTTGCTTGAAACACTAAACATTATAATTATAATATTAAAAAACACAATACATTAATTAAAAATGTTTACATAAGAATTGGGGGAGGGGGTAAGAGCTTTGCTTACTTTTGCTGACAAGGGGGATGAAAGGGTAAATAATTGTAATAAATCTGCTTACGTTATACTTGAACGGCCCCTTATGACCAAAACGCTAACTATTTTAATGACTACTTAGGTGTAAATCTAAAGTTATTACATATAGTTCTTATGTTATCGTTAAATATGTAGATATGCTGGCACTCATGAGTGAACGCATTAAGTAGGGCCAGTGCCCGCAGCGTGGGTGAATTATTGTAGTGGTGAGTCCGTGGTACTGGACAAGTAAACAACTGATACAACTGAGTTCATGGTTCATCCAAGAAATGCTCAAGTCAAGTAAGGGTCTGTTGCATCTATGGTCTTATCAATGCAAGGGAGCAACAAAATTAGCCATAGCTAATATAGGTGTATTATTGATAGCTATGGCAAAATTTAGGAATTGGGCACAAAGTTTAGATCGCAGCAGCGCATGTATAGTTTATTCCCTAAAATTAATAATTTTATAATATACGAGATGAAAGGATGTGATCGTTTTTCGTTACATTTCGTACACACTGAAAAGTAGTTTTCTTACAGAGTTTAAAAAAGAAACTAAAGAAACATCCAAGCGAGCAAGTACATTTTTGTGAATTTTTTTTCATCTATCATCGTGCATAATCCATAAAAATCTGGCACTCGGTTGTAGAACTTAGAAAAAATCCATAACTTATTTTGCTTTGAATGTGTTTTGTCAGTCTTGCATACCTATTTTACGCACATACTTACCGAAAATTTGGATTTTGGATAAACGTTTTGAATTTATATTTTTTAATATCTGTTAGTAAGGTTGTGTTAAGTGTACTTTTTTGTGTTATCCATTCGCAGTAATATTTTTTAAAACAAACATAACTAACACCGTTTTATTACGTTATCGGATGACTAATAACTAGTGCTTACGTACATAACAAAAGACATCTTGAGCCCTAACGAGAAACACTTTACCTGCGCAGTATCTTATAAAATTATATGATAAATTTACGCATGTTCCGGCATGCATATCTAACCTGTTTGCCTCCTTGCTCTATAAAGGCCTAATCTTCTGGCGACAACTAGTTCTAAACAATTTTAATCCACCCGTCGCTGGTTAGAACAATCTCGTTGGACATCTCGAGTCCACTTTTCATAGATAATTCAACCACCCATTTCACCCTCTTAAGGGTGGAATTTCGAAAAACCCTTTCTTAGTGGATACATACACTTTACAAAGAACACACCCTCAAAATTTCAAGTCTCTAGGACCAGTGGTTTAGGCTGTGCGTTAATATATATAAGTCAGTCCAAAACTACTAATTTTTTTTTTTTTTTATAATTAATATTTATTTATTTATTTATTTTATGGCAATTGCATTGTAGAGGGTGCAGGTTGTAGGAATTCTGGTAGTTGGTGTCAGAGTCTGCCAATGTAACTTGGACAGTGGTGTCGATTCTGTCACATAATCTAAAGCTAAACGAAATCAACATATTTCCGCCTTTTTCATTTCCCCTTTATCAGAAGAGTACCGCCATACTTTGAGTTTACTTTAGTTTTAGAGAATGCGACACAGAATCGACACCAGTATAGCCTCTGATACTAATAGCCCTAATTATGTAGCTTTGAAAAATTATTTTATGAAGCATAATTAACTTCAACAGTTCAGCCTGAATACGTCTATTGAATATATGTCTCCCCCATAGAGCCCCATTTTTAGCGGATGCTTGCCCCTTGCATTAATCGGCTCTCCGCGGCTTTGATGTTCCTCGGTCCACCTACATGGGTCGTCTACGGTTGTTACCTTGGTATTAATCCAAGTAGTGAGAATAAGAAGGTTTTAACTGTCAAATTGATAGTTTCGAGAAAATTGACTTTAAAATTTCAACGGCCTCATGTTAATGTAGAGTGCGTATTAAGTAATAGAAAAGGTTTATGTAAGTTTCAGTTGCTTGCAAATGTTTTAATTCTATTTAAAAATACTAAATATAGTACTAATTCATACAATTACTGTAAAAATATAATATAATAATGTTTTTATGCTAAGCGAACTGTATTCCTGTGACAGATAAACCGTTTTTAGACTCAAAATCTCGAGATTTAAGCCTCATATCGGTCTTTTGAGCATGCATTATTGTAGATAATTTCACGCTGAATCCAACGATACCCATAAGTCATTTTATGAAAAAAAAAAATCAGTTGAACCCTTTTTAATCTCATTCCTTCAATTGTATTAATGAAAACTCTTAAATTCCAGGTGTTCGCGTACACTAAGAGACAGCAGATCATGTCTGACGACAACTGCCTCGACGCGGCGAATCCGCGCGGGCCCATCAAACTGATCCGCTGCCACGGCATGCGCGGCAACCAGGAGTGGACTTATGACTCCAAGGTACGCTGTACAAGGGATTCATAAGCTTTATAATATATAAAAATCAAGTTCAAAAACTAAAACCCGATTACTGAAAAATCACGTTCTAAAATGTTTGAAACAAGTAAATTCTCATCCGAAATTAAATTAAACTATTCAATATTTGTCGTCTACTAGTTGCGCTCCGCGGTTTCACCCGCGGATAAAAAGTTTTTTAATTATTTACTCATCCCACAGGAAAACTTTTCTGTGATAAAATGTAGCCTATATGTTAATCTAGTGTATAAGCTATCTTGGTACACACATACACACAAACACACATATAAACTTTCGACTTTATAATATTAGGTCTTTACCTATGAAATTGCCGTTTTGTTTGAAAAAAGTTAAAGTATTTTTTTTTCGAACTTATTTATTTCTTTTTTTCAAATTAATCACCCCTGCAATCAATGCATCTTTGCCAACGCTGTGGCAGTTTATGGATGCCCTTCTTGAAAAAATCAGCAGGACGGGAGACAACAAACTCTTCAAAGGCGTTTTGTACTGCCTCTCGGGAATTTAATTTTTTTCCCGCTAAAAAGTTGTCCAAATTTTGGAAAAAGTAATAGTCGGTAGGCGCAAGATCTGGTGAGTATGGCGGATGAGGGAGAGCTTCCAAACCCAACTCATGCAGCTTAGAGACGGTCTGTTGTGCAGTATGGGGTCGCGCGTTGTCGTGAAGTAGCAGTGGAGACGACCGATTGACCAAAGCTGGTTGCAGACGTGCGAGTTTCGCCATCATTGTGGTCAGTTCTTCAATGTACACATCTGCAGTAATGCTCTCGCCGTTTTGTAAAAAGCTATGATGAATCACACCAGCACTAGACCACCAAACTGTGACCATCACCTTTCTAGGGGTCATTTTTCGTTTTGCACATTGCTTTGGTACCGAACCAGGATCTAACCAACTTGCTGAGCGCTTTCGATTGTCAAAAAGAATCCATTTTTCGTCGCACGTAACAATTCGGTTCAAAATTCCTTCATTTCTGTGCCTGTTAAGCAGCGCAAGGCAAGTCTCGACACGTACGTTGCGCTGGCGATCGTTAAGTTCGTGGGGCACCCATCTATCAAGCTTTTTTATCGTGCCAATCTGTCGCAAATGGACCAATATTGTTTTGATGCTAACATCAAAAGCTGCTGCCAGCTCAGCTGTATATTGAGATTCATCAGCTTCCACAATCGCCTTTAATTCATCATTGTTGACCAAAGTTTCCGGCCGACCACGAGGTTCATTTTTCAAGTCAAAATTCCCAGAACGGAACCGAGCAAACCAATAACGGGTTGTACGTTCGTTTGTACAGTTCTCTCCGTAAACGTCGTTGATGTTACGTGTCGTTTGTGCCGCGTTGGTGCCACGACGGAACTCATATTCCATAATTACACGAAATTTCAAAGTATCCATTATGAGGAAAAATGTTGAAATCTAATGAAAATACAACGCTCATCAATAAACAAAAGACTTATATTGTAAATAGAATGTCATATTTTTAAAACAAAATTAATTTGAATTTAGAATTCATAGCCAATCAAAACTTTTTTTTGTTTGAAAAAGTCTGTACTGCAAAACGGCAATTTCATAGGTAAAGACCTATTATTAGTGTGATTAAATAAAAATTTACACGTTATAAATACTTTAATGTGTTAAATACATATACCGATGTTCAGAGGAGAGCCGTGCTCATATGCCACTTTGCGCTAAAGCTTATGGCCACTTACTACTGTTAGAATGTACCGTTTTAGGTGGTAGGTGGCATACGGTATAAGAGATAATACAAATGATTACATAACTAGTTGCGCCCCGCGGAAAAAAGTATTTTAATTGTTTGCTCATCCCACAGAAAAAATTTACTTTTCCGGGATAAAATGTAGCCTATATATTAATCCGGTGTATAAGCTATCTTGGTACTGAATTTCATCCACATCCATTCAGCCGTTTGGGCGTCAAGGAGTGACAAACATACACAGAAACACTTATACAAACTTTCGCCTTTATAATATTAGTGTGATACAAGATTATTACTATTCCGCTTCTGTGTTATGTTGGTTGAGCAGGTCGGCTTATAAAAGCTGCGGGCTCGATTCCCGCTACAGGATAACTATTTGTAGATAGAATAAATGTTCAAATACTCGTTCTGTCTGCATTATGGGCTATGATTCTAATAGTTCCTGGGTCCTATACAGGGAATCCTAGTTGGAGGCTTGTGGATGTGATCTTTGGGCGTAATTTATTTATCGATGTATTATTCCATTTTGACAGCCTCTGTGGTGTGGTGGTTGAGTAGGTCGGCTCATAGCCCGGAGGCGGCGGGTTCGATTCCCGCGAAGGACAAGTATTTGTGCACAGAAAAAGCGCAAATACTTGTTCTATGTCTGGGTGTTGTGGCACCATGGTCCTCGTAGTTCCTGGGTCCCTAGACACAGGGAATCCTAGTTAGGGTCTATGTATGTGATCGTAAGGCGTCATTATTATTATTATTATTCCAGACGCGTGCGATAAAGCACACGAACACAGGCATGTGCCTCGACAAGCCTGAGGCAGCAGATGTGTGGAAGCCAGTGTTGCGGCCGTGCAACCGCAGCCGCGCGCAGCAGTGGCTCATGCAGGTCGACTTCAAGTGGCAAACTCGGCGTCACCGCGGCAGCTAGTGCACCATCACCGCAAAGGTATACTACATAATAAATACAGACGCCCTCAAATAGAAGAAGTTTCTTCTATACACATAAAATGGCCCGATAGATCAGTTGGTAGTAACCCTGCCTTCTGAACTGTGGGTCGTAGGTTCGATTCCCACCCATGACAAACGTTTGTGTGATGAACATCGAGGTTTGTTTTGTGTCTGGTTGTTATATGGTATTCTATGTATGTATTTACAAACAAAAAAGTATATAAGTATAATATCAGTTATCTGGTTCCCATAGTACAAGCTTTGCTTAGTTTGGGGCTAGATGGCGATGTGTGAATTATCCATACATATTTATTTTAAAATTCAAAGTCTTGACTGATTGACATATATCAACGCCCAGCCTAAACCGCTGGTCCTAGAGACTTGAAATTTGAAGAGTGTGTTCTTCGTAAAATGTAGGTATCCACTAAGAAAGGGTTTTTTGAAATTCCACCCGAAAAGGGTGAAATGGGTGTTTGAATTATTTATACAAAAATCTTCGTTTCCTATAGGCCACGCGGGTGAAGCCGCAGGCAGAAGCTAGTGCCTCATATGTCTCATCTACATCAATCTTTACAAAACTAAATACTACAATAATATACCAACTACTTCTAAACACTACAAAAAATATATTTGCACTATACACTGGCCAAGATGACCTATAGACAGTCCAAATGCTCCAACCCACTACCCAGTAGGTAGCGTACCAAACATGCAGGCAGCATAGCCCTAAAAAAATAGGACATCAATCATCAATGTTTAGAAAAAGATACTTTGCCAGTTAAAACATAAGTAAACCAATCTTATATATCATCATCATCCTCATGTTTAGTCTTCTTTATTAATGGAGTGAACATACATTTACGCCATATTTTATTTGCGATTTTGAATTGTATTTTAATAATCAATCAAATATATTTTGTCCGCAGGAGTGACAACGATAGACCACACATACCAGTCTTCCTCTCTCGTTAGATATCAAATTATATTCCTTATTCCTATATCTGAAATTTTATATCTATTAGATTTTATCTTATCGACACAAATAATGTGCTCCTGTGAATCGTTGACAATACATAAATGTATGTAATAATTTGTATTCCCTTATAACATTGCTCAATTAAGTATTGCGTCGTAAATTTAAATGTTTTTTTTTTTTTTTTATATATATTGTTTCGTATTTGGATAGTCGTATTTAAGACAGATGTTTATAATCGGTATGATTTTTACGTAAATTTTTTTTTTCTATCGAGAGCTAGCTCATTATTGAAATTATTGTTATGTAGCATTATAATGAAACGTAAGTTTTTAAGTCGTTGAGCTTTGGACACTTTAGCACTATTATCTACTGGCTGGGACTGGCCCGATAGCTCAGTTGGTAGTGACCCTGCCTTCTGAACTGTGGGTTGTGGGTTCGATTCCCACCCAGGACAAACATTTGTGTGATGAACATCGATGTTTGTTCTGTGTCTGGGTGTTATACTGTATTCTATGTATGTATTTACAAACAAAAAGTATCTAAGTATTGTATCAGTTATCTGGTTCTCATAGTACAAGCTTTGCTTAGTTTGGGGCTAGATGGCTTTGTGTGAGATGTCCACACATATTATTATTATTATGTAACTTAACGCAGTTAGATAAATTATGATGTTTTTTTGAAAGTATCCAAAAGTGTTCATAAGTTCAATGGTTGTAAGCAGCAATACTCCAATTTCTCATAAAGAGTTGTTTGATACTGTTTATCTAGACGTGGTATTTGACAAATATCGTCGAATATCTACGTAGTTTTATAGACTTTTACTTTGAATTTATTTTGAAATTACCAGGGTGCTAAATTAGCAGCTAAAAAAGAACAATCAACAGAAATCCACGATTGATTTTAATTTATGAAAGCACTCAATCTGCACAATATGTGCTAAAAGACATTAAATTAAAATGCCTCAGTTTTGCCACCATTATTAATTCCCTGTTTATATAATCCTACATGTTTCATATTCTAGAGTTAGATAAGTACTGCCATTTACGAGAAATATTTCTGAGTGATGCGTTAACCGCATTCAGCTAGAATAGTGAAGTGTTCAGTTGAATTTTTTTATCACGTGTACTCACGATTGTTGTGATATCTTTTCGCACTGGCACGAAGCTCTGTTTAGGTTTTGATTTCCATCATTTGTGTAAATATACAATAATTGTCATTTGTACCAATTTTGATTCTATTTTTCTGAATGAATAATAAGTTAAAATATGACATGTTGCTTGTTAATACATTATGATGGGTCAAAATGTAAATATGAAATACTTTATGTGTGAGATTAGTTAGAAGTGATATTTCTTAAACTTTATTGTTATTGTTAAATCTGCAAAGATTTTGTGAGGGTTTTATCGAAATAAGAACTTTAGATAGATAAAGCGTGTTTTAATCTTGTAGATGTAACAATATTTTTTATTGCTAGATAAATCTACTTAATGCCTTATTATTTTACGTTTATAAAAAGGCTTAAAGGAATTGCCTATATTTATACATACATAATTGCATATTCTCATTAGGTTATTCCTGTTATTTTTAATTCCTTTAATTTTTGGTCTTCTATTCCGTTAGATTATCTTGTATAAAAATTGGGGCCCATTACAACGAAGTTTAATACTTAGCGTAGATATAAATAATGCTCTTGATTGCATTGTCCTGCTAGATTCTTGTTTTATGTATTTTATAGTTGATGACAATAAGTATTTTATTATGTCTTCACTGCGCCGAGTTTATTTTTTATTTATTGTTTTGATTGGTTATGATTTTATTTATTCAAAAAATTCTATACTTATAATTAACTAACAAAAATAAATCGATCATATCACTAAGTAATTCGATAATTTATGATTAGATTTTTGGCAAGCTATATAAACTAGTAACATCACAAAGAAGCTGTATAAAATATACATCGTACACAAACTCATCTAAAAATATACGATTTAACGTTGTTTTTGTATGTTGTGTAAGTTATACTGTTTCTATCTTGCGGTGAAATGTTGAAATTTATAATAGTCATATAGACAGAATATTTTGTAATTATTGTAAATAAGTTGTTACGCGAAGATTCGTCCAACAGATAACACAAATCGTTGTGTTCATCGATGAAGCATTTATTTGTTTAAGATCTGAATCTCAGAATATTTTTATAGTTGATGATTAGAAGTGCCAAATTCGTCACTTTGTTATGTTTAAAATCCAAAACACCATTCCAATAGACAAAAGTACTGTGACTTATCGAACATTAAATTATTTGGACTGAGTTTTTATTTTTTGTTTTCATTTTCTTATCCTGTGTAGGTACCCTTAATACACTATTAATTAAAAACATGTCAACTTTAAAAATATTTATTAAACTTAATTTTATATTCACTTATCTAATACTGCTAATCTTACATCTATACAATAAAAACAAATGCATACACAGTAAACAGAATCAATAAAAATCTACTAGTTGAAATAAACGACTGCAAAAAGTAGTGTCCACTTGCAAAAAATATATAGGGTTATGGTTATTAGGTAAAATTAAAAAGATATAGGGTTATGGTTATTAGGTAAAATTAAAAAGATATAGGGTTATGGTTATTAGGTAAAATTAAAAAGATATAGGGTTATGGTTATTAGGTAAAATTAAAAAGATATAGGATTATGGTTATTAGGTAAAATTAAAAAGATATAGGGTTATGGTTATTAGGTAAAATTAAAAAGATATAGGGTTATGGTTATTAGGTAAAATTAAAAAGATATAGGGTTATGGTTATTAGGTAAAATTAAAAAATTATGCACATGCACGTAATCTGCGGTTCCGTCGTGATCGTATTGCGAAACAGAACTCCATAAAAATTGAATATGGTTGGTTTGCATAAAGTTACGTAGAAATAGCTTAAAAATTAAATCATTGTTCTTATCAGTTTGAGATGAGGTAGGTTTGAGATTAAAAATCAGCATTCACAACAAGTATAGGTTTAAAAAAAATTGATTATCTATATTTTATCAGATTATATATATGATAACTTGTGACAGTATTGATCGTATACCCTGTGGGTGGACCAGTTAATTCATACAGCATACATTCAAAGTGGACACTTGACTAAACAACAATCTAGATTTTGAATTCACTCAATATAAACACTACACTACTGCCCGTCTGTACTAAGTGTGACAGCTCCTGTTAGCACTTATTCCTCAGTGACATATCCAAATGCATAACAGTAGGTAAGCCTTAGTGATAAGAGCGAACTTAGGAGCTATCTAAGTTTAGTACAGAAAGGTATAATAGCACTAAAACGTGCCTTTGTACTAAATAACATACGAAATTCATAAAATCATATTTGTCCAGGGAAATAATTAGTAAGAATTGAGGTTAAGTACAATAAAAATCGATAAATCGAACACTACAAATTAAAACATTTACATATTCAGAACATATATACGACTAAAAAAAACCTGTAAACAAAAGTGTAGAAGGCTCGTTTGGTGTGTTGAGATCAATGGTACAAGTAACTAGTACTTGGCCTCCAAGAGCGTCCATTGCACTGGCACTAGCGCCGCGTTCCGGATAACGCCCATTTTTTCAACCGAGCAGAATAAAAAATTTCATTGCTAAAACCACACTGCGTCCAAATACTTGCATTGACGAGGTGGAGAGTCGGCAAATGTCATCCTGCTGCGTCAATGAACGAAGATCCTTTCAAAATCCCTGGCGTGTCTCCACAATTCCACTTGGACCACGGCACGATTTTTCTATATAGGACGGTATGTTGGTCGTGATTGTCGGAATGCAGGCTAGTTGAGTGGGTGACGTTACGAATGGTCCCGAGCTGTGAGGCTGGGACCTCACTCGTGAGGCATCTCCTCTGCGAGCCAACTGCCCTCTTCAACCCGCGCCAGTTGCTTCTTGAGGCTGCAGTACAGTTTGATGAGCGAGTCCTGGAAATATAAACAGAGCTAATTAAGTACGCACTTTAACCAGTCGAACGGCCGAAGAGTGGAACGCTTTACCGGGGTCCGTATTTCCCGAAAACTATAACATATATGTACAACCTTGGAATCTTCAAATTGAGAGTGAACAGGTATCTTCTAGACAAGCGAGTCACATGCTAAACCGCATCGTCACTTACCATAACGCACACCTATAATTTTCACAGATTTTAGAAAACAGCGAACCGAGTCTTTTACGTCTTTTGTTTCTTAATTTGTGCTACGGCAATGTGAAAAATTTATATGCAACTGAGAAACGTTGCATGTATCAGTATACTTGAGAAACATTTTTTTTTCTCAGAACAAAAAATAAGTTCATTGCACAAAAGAGGCAGTGGGGACGGTACGCGGCACAATTTGGCCAATAACATAAGTAAATACTTAAAAATCTACAGAATTCTAGGAAGCGGTCGCCATGTTAATAATGGTATATTAAAAAAATTGCAAATACTGACCTTCTCATTTTCTAGTTGTATAACTTCTCTTTTCTGACTTAACTCATCCTCATCCATTTTCTCTTCTAATTCTGATTTGTGATTGCTGAGGTACGCTAACTCCGTTTGTATCTGGAATGAAGAAATACATCAATTTAAGGCTTTTATTATCTACATATGTATAACGTAATATATTAGATTTACTTTGGTGAAGAATTCAAAGAGGCCTTATGGAATAATGTTTTGGTTTATTAATCGCGCTATGCTGCGCGCACTACAGAAAAGATAAAATAGCAAGATTCCAAACTGACCTTACATTTATTAAACAATATGATCGAACTTGGCGTCAATGAATTGAAAATTGCTTGAATTGGGAATTGGCTCTCAGCGAGACTCCCATAATACAGTTTTGTAGTTTGATTTTTTGGGTTATTTTGATCATTAATTATATCCAGTTAAACATAATAATTAAAATACCACATGAAATGCCCCCACTTGCTGAAAATCGTTGTAATCAGAGAGAGACAGCAATAGAAGAATATGCTTTTTTACAAGCTTTTTATTATCTTGCAATGTTTATTTTCAGGATAAATCTTGCAATTGAATTTTAAAGCAGTTATCCTCTGCCGATGAAACTTTGCACACACACACTTTGCACATTCTAAATCAAATGTGGCGGACTATTTAATTTTTTTGCACGATGATGCGGGTACCGAATAAAAGGGATTGCTGATAAAAAATTACGAAGATAGAAATAAATTAGAATAAAATCTTGTTTTTAAATTGTTTTAAATATTGTTCTTTGAAACAGTCAACTGACCTTAAGGTACTCCTGCGCCAGTTGCTTGTGCTCTTCGAATATCCGCTTGGACTCCTCGTTGTTGAGGTCCGGCGAGATAGGCCTGAGATGTGGGTCCAGCATCATGTGCATGGAGTCGAGCGCGGGGTCAGGCGGCGGCGGCGCGCCCTCGCCCGCTGTCGACCCGCTACTGTTGCCTGCAATAACAAACACATTTTCACTAAACTTTTTAATTAATCCAAAGAAAGTCAGCATTCGACAGGGACCTCTACTGTTATTCGCACGGTAAGTGTGCGCTTTTAATTGTTTATCTATTATTGTAAGCGACACGAAGGTCGAAGCGTATGGCCTCTTTGTTTTTCATTGCTATATTTTGACCAGAAGACAAAATATAGTATATAATAGGTCTTTACCTATGAAATTGCCGTATTGCAGTACAGACTTTTTCAAACAAAAAAAATTTTTGATTGGCTATGAATTCTAAATTGAAATTAATTTTGTTTTAAAAATATGACATTCTATTTACAATATCAGTCTTTTGTTTATTGATTAGCGTTGTATTTTCATTACATTTCAACATTTTTCCTCATAATGGATACTTTGAAATTTCGTGTAATTATGGAATATGAGTTCCGTCGTGGCACCAACGCGGCACAAACGACACGTAACATCAACGACGTTTACGGAGAGAACCGTACAAACGAAAGTACAACCCGTTATTGGTTTGCTCGGTTCCGTTCTGGGAATTTTGACTTGAAAAATGAACCTCGTGGTCGTCCGGAAACTTTGGTCAACAATGATGAATTAAAGGCGATTGTGGAAGCTGATGAATCTCAATCTACAGCTGAGCTGGCAGCAGCTTTTGATGTTAGCATCAAAACAATATTGGTCCATTTGCGACAGATTGGCAAGATAAAAAAGCTTGATAGATGGGTGCCCCACGAACTTAACGATCGCCAGCGCAACGTTCGCGTCGAGACTTGCCTTGCGCTGCTTAACAGGCACAGAAATGAAGGAATTTTGAACCGAATTGTTACGTGCGACGAAAAATGGATTCTTTTTGACAATCGAAAGCGCTCAGCAAGTTGGTTAGATCCTGGTTCGGTACCAAAGCAATGTGCAAAACGAAAAATGACCCCTAGAAAGGTGATGGTCACAGTTTGGTGGTCTAGTGCTGGTGTGATTCATCATAGCTTTTTACAAAACGGCGAGAGCATTACTGCAGATGTGTACATTGAAGAACTGACCACAATGATGGCGAAACTCGCACGTCTGCAACCAGCTTTGGTCAATCGGTCGTCTCCACTGCTACTTCACGACAACGCGCGACCCCATACTGCACAACAGACCGTCTCTAAGCTGCATGAGTTGGGTTTGGAAGCTCTCCCTCATCCGCCATACTCACCAGATCTTGCGCCTACCGACTATTACTTTTTCCAAAATTTGGACAACTTTTTAGCGGGAAAAAAATTCAATTCCCGAGAGGCAGTACAAAACGCCTTTGAAGAGTTTGTTGTCTCCCGTCCTGCTGATTTTTTCAAGAAGGGCATCCATAAACTGCCACAGCGTTGGCAAAGATGCATTGATTGCAGGGGTGATTACTTTGAATAAAAGAAATAAATAAGTTCGAAAAAAAAATACTTTAACTTTTTTCAAACAAAACGGCAATTTCATAGGTAAAGACCTAATATATAGGTTTATGTAAAAAAATATTTTATATGTCTAGGCCTACTTTTAAGGCCAATGATGGTGAATCAGAAATTACTCAAATCAGTGTGGTGAGCGGCCGGCACGATAAGGCATCGTCGCCTATAATGCACGGTGTCGTATTCCCTCGAGATTAGTTATTAAGTGTCATTATTATACGATCATTGTCGGTATCACCTTGTAATCAAATTATTGTTTATCACCTTGTATCACCTCATTTCATCTCACTCTCATCTCGCGGCCGGGAGCATGTACGGTGCAACCGCACATTCTCCCGCGTCAGCGTTTTGGTGTAAAAAAGACAGTTCGCAGCAAGCGTTGGTGCGATCGCCACGCGCGGCTCATTATCATTAACATCATTCACCTTTGACATTGTAAATGGCAATTACGTGAATCAAATAAATATATCAATCCATATCAATATCAACTTTTATTCATAAGAGTAGGGTCCCGCACCCTACATATACTAAATGATATCTGATGATTTAGTTAAAATGATTGAACTAGGCAGGGGTCGCCCTAAAAAACGAAATGGGTTAAAAATGCGGTCTGCCGATGATTCACCACCAAAATGCGATATGCAAACAATGGTATGTATTTCATAATCACGAGAGTGTAAACATAGAGCCAAAAATTCCCAGTTTAATGCCAACACTCTCTCACGATTCGCAACACTTGCGGCTTTGTTCGTTCTTAGCTTAAATTATCTTAAATTCTTATAGAATGTATCCGAGATGAAACCCAGACGTAGTTTGTAAACAAACATTTCATGTATATGGCGTCGAGTGAAAGTAGTTTTGGGAGATTGGTAACTAGACAAATTTTAAGCAACTCATAACGTTGAGATGCCTATAAACGCCTAGAATCTTTGTAATGATAACAACAAGAGGATAAAGATAAATATAACGTGAATTCAGTATCAAAAAGTGCAGAGCCGCAGAATTCATTCGTGGTTAATTATACATCAAGAATGCGCAATGGACATGATTGTAAATATAGCAATCAAACATGTTCGCGCATTCAAATATACGGTAGTTCGTACGTATGCCTCATGGTCTATGACGCGTGGAGCCGCCGGAGATTGTCTCTATGGCAAGAACAATCCCAGTATTCGGAGGAATCACGCGCTACACAGGGTTAACTACGTCAGGAGTTAAATTTACTCCCTGTTGGTGATGTCAGACGATTCACCTAGATTTCTGGTTGCAACGCGTTCTTTCTCTAGCGAACAGATGGCAGCAGCGAATAAATCGTTATCGATAAAAGTTTTTCAGAACCATAAATCAACACTTATTATCGTTGCTACGTTGTTTGTACACATCGCTAGCTTCACGATGCTAGATGTTACATCGCATGAACAAAGATGCTAATATATTGTACCCGGAAATGAACTCCTCGCACTCCTTGTTTGTACACATTGAGTAATCATGATCACTTTGATTGTCTATTAAATGTAAATTACATCAATTCACGTAACGATGATTGAAAATTGTGAATTTAATGACTGGAGCACACGGAAATCGCGAATGGGGTGGGATTTTGTTGTAAACGTAGGGCTAAATGAAGGGGCTAAGTGATGCTGCGACAGTGGCGTGCGTCGTTCGCGAGCGCGGGACGCGACACTCACTGTAAAATATCCAACTACAGCTGACCGTGTCCGTGATGGTGGTGACGAAGCCGGCGGCGTCGCGGCGGCGCGCGGGCGGCGCGGGCAGCGGGGGCATGGCACGTCCTCTCGCGGAGACAGTGCGCCGAGCACTGCCCGCTCGAAATAATCAGCGGGAGAGCCAGGAGCGGGCGGTGCAACAAACAAACCGCCGCTATTCGCGGTGCGGTGACTCAGCACGTCAGCCCGAGCTAAATGCGGACACTGTGTGCTGCCGCCCTTCGTGAGGTTTTCTGCCGTTTCGCTGGCAGGGCGCGCGCACCGCTCTCCTCCGTGCACCGGTCGACGACCCGCGCCCACGCCGCCTCTTGCACCCGGCACCGCAGCCGCACCACCCGACCCATGCACTTAACCTCCGCACCGTCTGCTTTCCATTCAGAAGCACGCTCGCATCAGCAATTCGATTGCTTCCTTGAGTACACTACACGGCTTGTTGTTGTTTATGTTTCTGTGCGTCGTTTTCGCTCTAATTGCGTTCGTCGAGGTCAACACTGAATAAATCAAAAGCCACCTATTTCTTAGAACAATCGGTCGTTTAGCAGCCACGCCAAGTGCAACGTACAACATTAACGTATCGCTGACGCAAGTGTATGTCATATCAACATGTGACAAGCTCCCGATGGCAGTAAAGGTACGTTATTGTAAGAACTCGCCAAACATCGAGCACTTGACGACCATAACGAGATGAGTCTTTTAGCGATGATGCTTTAAAGAAATCACGTCATAGGGTGTTGTCAACCGCATAATCTATTACTCGTATATCATCGTCAGTTCCGGCCGGTTGTTTTTGATGTAAAACAAAAGTTATTAAGCTCGGTCACAAGCCTTCAGGCGGCTTAAAACTTGGCTACACGAGAATGATGAATCTCAAATTAGTATTAGAGTTAGACCTTTACAAAGGTCTAGCAAGGACATCAGCATTTTATATTGTAGTTCAATTTGTGAATCATACGTGCAGTTAGCAAACAGTCTTATCTCTTCATCGCCGACTTGTCTGCAAGGTTTGTTACTGCACTAACGACAAATGCTTAGTGCATGCAAACATAAGAAGCTTTGTCTCTTGACCTCTTCATAACAATCGAGAGTAGAGACAACAAATCGTAACAGCATGTAAAAAACACAACCAGGATGTCATCGAGTGAGTAACACGTGCCCTTACAAATAATGTAGCTGGCGCCGTGTGCCAACTTCAACGTTTTAATAGCTCATTACTCTCGCAGTATAACTTGCGTAGTCCTAAAGTGAGCTCAGAATAATCTGACGCATAAATCATGCCGCACAGCGGAAACGGTGAAGAACTATTTGTTTTGAATGTTTGGTTGGCTAGACCCGCGCTTGGGGTGCCCACGTTTCCAGGTATTATTTTGTAAAGTTTCTCATGCGTAGTAGTATCCGCGTAGTAACGGCACGCACGTGAGATGGTTATTAGGAGAAAAGGGACTAATTACGGTATACAAGTGATAATGAACGTGCGCGAGGCGCGGACAGGGCTGCGAATAGACTCGCACCCGTTGACGGATTGCCTCCGGACGAGGATGATTCATACTAACCGCAGTTTACGACTGCTAACTCCGTCGAACTATAAAATTCAAAACCGGGAACTGCACGTCTCGTTTCAGTTTCCTTCAAGTAAGACAGGAAACATTATAAGAGCTCTCTCTAACATCACACGCAAAGAAAATCTTTACCGTAATACGGTTGAAAAATAAAATGTGGACGGCCGGGTATTTTGTGATGTAATGATAACCTGCGTCAGCGGACATTTTGGCGTCACGTTTTGACGGATCAGTCTCAGTTGTCATGCTTTCAGTCATTTAGATATCTCGCCGGTGAAAAATGACAATTGGCGAACCTTGGCAAACGCGGCTCTCTTATCAGAGATCACAGCCCCAGATACATCACATGCTTTCTATTCAGGAGCGGGTAGACAATTATGGTCTTCATAAACACGTCTGCTTATGATTCAACTGCTTAAAATACGGAGAGATAAGGTAAACAAGGCGCCATAGCGCCGATTTCTAACATTTTAATATAAAAACTAAATTTCGAGGAAATAGTACAGATATCCATACTACTCCGTTAAAAAATTTCAAGGCAGCTGCTATGTCAATCAAGTTAACTATACATAGTGTTAGGCCAGATGGAGGCGTTAATACGTTTAACGAGGACGGTACGCTAAACAGTCGGGTAATTCCATAAATCCGGCGCGTGAAGGAAAGCTCTCTTTGATCGGTGGCGGTGTGTTATCGATTTAGCGGCGGGACGCGCGGCAGACCGGCGCAGTTGCGTCAGCGCGTGACATCTCGCGGAAGCCGGTCACTCCGCGACACTTATTCTATTAGCGAGCCGATTTATGACCGCGCACATGACAGCCGCCCGATCTCTGTCTACAAACTCGGCTAACGCTTCTTGACGTTGATATCTCGCAAAGACGTGGAAACTTTCAAAATTAGCGATTTTCTCGTCTCAATTTAAGACGTATACATAAGATTTAAAATCGCTACGTTGATTCGTGTGCCAAAAATTTACAGAATCTCCAAACCTTTAATGCTCGCTTTAGACGAGTGACAGGGGATTATGTCGTACTTCCAACATTTAAAAAGTCTGATTCAACGGACTCTTTCATTCGATCCGGAAATATCCACGGCGCGGATTTAGGCGTCCTTGTGTACGGATTTAAAGCGGCTAAAGGACAATGATAATACATTTGATTTTGTAACGAAGCGGCGCGCAGACAATCTCGGTGAGTCACGGTGAGCTATAAGTGGATTAGACAAATGTTTATAATTTTTATTTTTTTCACAGCTGTGTTAAGTAAATCTCGGCGGAACTTATTGCTTTTATAATAAGACATGGAATCAGAGAGTGGACATTAGTTCCCACGCGAGGCCACGAGGCAGAAGACGGATGGCGCACAAAAGTTTTGTAGTTCGGTACTGTTTGGAAATTTAGCGCCTATAGTAAAGAGGGCAGTTTACAATTTCGTGCCAACTTCACCGGAACGAGAACTAGGCCAGTCACCGTTAATGCGCTATATAGGTGATCTTATCCAGATCACATCAAAGAATTGCCTGACGAGCGACGTAAACCAAACGCGAGACATATATACTTATACGAGAATTTTATTGTTTCTATCTTGGTAACAAATTACATCATCGATCGTTATTTGAATAATTATTATTATTACAATAAAGTATCTCTGATTTAAAGTAATCATCAAAAATGTCACTGATTTAATATAACGCTAGTCTTTCAAACAGTTTGGAGCCAAAATTGTTGTTCTTCGTTACTCCATCGTAAGCGAAGGGCCTGGAAAACGATAATCTGAAAGTTTACTAAGCACTATTTTTATCCAAGGTATTTATTAATTTTTATATTATTCTTAAGGTAATCAACAGCATTACATAAAAATATAAAACTAACAGGTATAGATAGCAAATAAAGCAATTAACATATTACCAATAGCTGCAAAGGAATGTCGAACGAACGGCCAGTGCAACTTTTAAAGCATTGTTAATCAATTGTTATTACTCGAACGGTTAAAATAATGTTGAATAATATCTTTGACATACATAACAAAGCTTTTACACGCAATAATAGAACAAAACGAATATTGGTCAAACAGTTTCAACTTCACGGGATTTACTCTGCCGAAAACTTTTAAATTCGCGAGATCGCAACTGGAACTGATGTTTAACGCTGCCTCAGAAGTGCGAAAGCGCTCTTTTGTACATTAGTACCTTTTTGTTTAAGGGATTGCTTACCGCAGCCAGCATTTACTTTAGAGATTTGTTAAGAACGGATACTCGAGCTTCGTTATTAGCGCTACTACTCCAGTTAACAAAAAATAGAAGTAGTGCGGGGAATCACGTGAAAGACCAGATCA
The DNA here is from genome assembly GCA_905220475.3 of Ennomos fuscantarius. Taxonomy (NCBI): domain Eukaryota; kingdom Metazoa; phylum Arthropoda; class Insecta; order Lepidoptera; family Geometridae; genus Ennomos; species Ennomos fuscantarius. The sequence continues at coordinate 9,461,373 of HG992039.1, forward strand.
TAGGTGAGGAATGTTGTTGTGGTTTACTACGGCAGTTTACTACGGCGAGTGGGTGGCAGTCGGAAGAGTATTAGATACAGCGTTACAAGTGGCGTCGGCATTACAGTTGCTTTTGCTATCGGCAATTAATTGTGGGTTAATGGTTACGCCTTGTTTCAAGAATTTAACGGAATGACGTAGTGTTTTTTAAATACTTTTTTACTTTCAATGGTTTTGCTTTTGACTACATCTTGCCTGATGGTAAGTGATGATGTCGAAGGTCCAGTACGCTTACACAGAAATAATCTATTTAATCTGGATTTGAACACACAACAAGGCTTTGCTCTGCAGCATTTATGAAGTGTATTTCTGTAGTTCACTATCAATATAAAAATTATTGAATCAGCCACATGCTTTAAAATCTTATTATTAAAATGCTTATTAAGTATATAGCTGTTGCCATTAATATTTTGGGCGTATTTGCGCAACTTTAGTTCTCGTTGATATTGTGCGTGTTTCCAAAATTTTCACACGTTACATTATGTATGTCTCTACGTTTACTAGAGTAATGTATTTACGATGCGGTGTATCGAAGTTAATACAAGTGCTTTGCACTACAAAGTTCTCCAAAATACAAATATTTTAATTTGTACAGATTAAATTATTATATATTATTAAGTAAAGGAAAAAAATAATCACGGAAAGAAATTGATTAAGCTACGAAGGCTGTTATAGATAAAAATTAGGCCAGACCAATCATAAATTTATACTGTCCCAATTCCAGTATTTCCATCGAACAGCTCGGAATCGGTAAAAAGCTCACTCAAACGTTTAAAGAATTGGAAGATTGTGGAAGATTGGACTTCTACAGATAACCCCCTAGGGGGTTACCCCTATCCCCGGGTTATCTGTGGAAGTCCCACACTACGCGCTTTATACTTTTCTTTTTTGCTTCGGAATTGTAAAATGTGGACCAACCTACCCTCCTCGGTCTTACCTTAAGGTACTGTATGGAGTACATCAAAAAAGGTGCTTGGTCGGCATCAGCAGCGCGTCGTGTACTGCCATAAGCGAAGATGGCTAATTATTATCATTAGGTGGGTCATCTCTGCTCGTTACCTCTCATGGTATAACACAAAACTTCTAAATATTTGTACTCTTTACCCGGTATATACCAAGATTTCAGCGACTATCTCAGGTCACTCAATTGCTAATACCGATTTCTTCATATTCATTGAAAAAAGATGACATAATATTCATTAAATAATGTTAAACCGGTCGACTGACTGAAACTGACTAGGCGCAGAATTTATTGCAGATAAAATCTGGAGCCGTTGTACCACTTCAGCGGAAGCTGTCCGTAAAGATATAAATAGTGGATTATATCAATGAAACTAAGTATTCATATTTTGCAGAGTTTACCGAACGGATGTGAATCTAGGCTGATTTTTGTTTGTGTTTCGTTCTAATTAGACGTTAACTGAGCTCATAAATGTATAAGTGAATTTATGTTCTTAAATTAAATTTGTTGCGGTAATATATGTGTTTTAAGCCCGTAAATGTGTTCTTAGATTTTTTTCGCACAAAACATATTGAATTAAAAAAAACATCTTTTAAGCAGAGGCTGTTATTTTACATAAATCATAAAGGGGTATCAAAATAAGGTTGCCCAATCTAGGATGCAAAGGAATTAAAACTATTTTTTTAAACCTTAGCTTTCTTAAATTATTACTAAAAAATAAAACATTAACCATTCGCAGAGCGAGCAAGAGCTTCAGGATAATTATATAAAAGGTAGCATCGAAACAAGGCCACACCACACGATTACAAATCCCAATCTAATATTAGCGGATCATAAAACTCGTATAAAGAGTGTAGGATAAAAGTTTTGAACGGCATTAGGAAGTAATACAAAAGCCATTGGCAAAGGTATAGTTGTGAAACTGTGCGCTGAGTCATAGATGTATTTCGGAGAGCGCGCCCGACGGCCGACCGCGGGTGAGTGCGCAGAACATAAATGCTACATCTTACGTTCATGTATCTACATTCTACAGCTACAATATATTAATTGAGCATTGCGGCGCTCCGTAACTTAAATCGCAGTTTTACCGTTATACATGAACACTACGCCCTCCCCGAACCAAAAGTAGCCTTTTTGATCGGTCTACTGCTGATGACCACACGCTGTTAAATTATGCTTTTTAAATTTTATTTAGGAACTTCAAGTATCTATTCAGTTGAATAATTTTGGGGAATGCCACCAATAGCTTAGTCGGCAGAGCGGTCTAACCCGGGAAGATGCGGGTTCAAATCCTACTGTACGCAAAATTTTTAGTAACTATAAAATTTTTGCAACTATTTCTTGTTATAGGCTGAATAACGTATTTATATTTTATACTAGTTGTGCCCCGCGGTTTCACCCGAAAATAAAAAGTATTTTAATTTGCTCATTCCACGGGAGCATTTCATTTTCCCGGGATAAAATGTAGCCTATATGTTACTCCAGTGTATAAGCTATCTTGGTACCGAATTTCAAAAGAAATCATTACATAAAAATAGCAACCAAAATTATGAATGCAATGGTATGAAAGACTCAGATTTGCTAGGCGATCACAATACCGATACTTGATTGCAACCAATAGAAACACAAATCTGTATGGATTTAATAGTTTCAATACGCAGTTTATGTGCATAGTTAGAATGAAAATTTCTCCCGTTGCATTGAAATCAAAGTTTCGTGATCACCCCCTGATGTTATCTTATTAGGTACGGTATTCCGTATGGTAGAGAAAGGTTGCAAAGGCAGTGCAATACTGTACCTTAGCAACCATTTCGGATGATAATAGTCACAACATTAACCTAGAGCTAGATTTCATTTATTGACAACCTCTGACAGCCTCTGTGGTGTGGTGGTTGAGCAGGTTGGCTCATAGCCTGGAGGCGGCGGGTTCGATTCCCGCAACAGGACAAGTATTTGTGCACAGAAAAAAAAGCACAAATACTTGTTCTGGGTCTGGGTGTTGTGGGACCATGGCCCTAGTTCCTAGGTCCCTAGACACGGAATCCCAGTTAGGGTTCAGGATCTATGTATATGATCGTTGGGCGTTATTATTATTATGTATTCTGCATGGGTTTAACAACGGAGTTGTCTCTGAAGAGGCAGCGGAACGCTTTCGTGTAAACGTAGGGAAGCGCACACAGTACGCGCCCCAGCTGGCCGTGTGACGCAGATACGGGCCCCGACCTACTTATGTCGTCGGAAAAAAATCAGCAGATGTTTAACTTTGAGGCGGGATATATCGAGCGGGGCAGAATGTGTTGTTCCGAATAGAAATAAACTTGTCACATATTTTGATTGTATCTAGAGCGGGAGTGGTTAGTCATGTCGCGCTGGCGATGCCAACGGCCCGGCCGCTGCCGCGCGTCCATCCACCACAGCTATAAAGGCAATCGTAGTCCAGACTGAATCACTACAGCGGCAGGCGCCGTCTGCAAAATGTCTCACCGTTGCCTTATTTACGTTTCTTACGGTGTAAATGTTATTGCCATCGAAAACACAGCATTCCGGTCGATTTCTGTACAACGTTGCTAACGACGCGACACCCCCATCGAATTAGAGATTTTGAAGTAAAACTTCTTTACGCACGCTTGACTTGGGGAGTAAGCTGGTGAATGCGTAACGAGGCGAACGGAAGTTGAAAGATTTTGGTTAACGTAGATCTCCATCGTCAACATAACAATGTTAAAAAATACTTAAAATTTGTATTATTATGTTGGTATGTCCGATAAAATGACAATTTACAATGAAAGACGAAGGGATGAGATAAAAAAAGGTTTAACTGATTTTTTTTTCACGATTGACGTATTGGGTATCATTGGATTCAGCGTGATATTATCTACAATAATAAATTCTCGAAATACCGAAAGGAGGCTTAAATCTCGACATTTTCAGTCTAAAAACGGTTTATCTGACACAGAAATACAGTTCGCATAGCATAAAAACATTATTATATTATATTATATTTTTACATTAATTGTACGAATTAGTACTATATTCTGTATTTTAAAATAGAATTAATACATTTTCAAGCAACTGAATATTACATAAACTTTTTCTATTACTTAATACGCACTCTACATTAAAATGAGGCCGTTGAAGTTTAAAGTCAATTTTCTCGAAACTATCAATTTGAGAGTTAAACCCTTTTTATTCTCACCCCTTGAATTGTCAAGATGGTGACATTAACGTTAAACAAAGTTATACCGGCCGATAGATGGAGCACACTTCTTTTTTACGTTGGACACGGTACGATTATTTTAGTTCGTAGTCCTTTGGAGTCTTATCGTTTATATCACACTAATATTATAAAGGCGAAAGTTTGTATGTGTGTTTGTGTATATGTTTGTTACTCCTTCACGCTCAAACGGCTGAATGGATTTGAATGAAATTCGGTACCGAGATAGCTTATACACTGAATTAACATATAGACTACATTTTATCCCGGAAAAATGAAATTTTCCCATGGGATGAGCAAATAATTAAAATACTTTTTATCCGCGGGTGAAACCGCGGGGCTCAACTAGTTCGTCGATAAAGAGATCTATTGATGGGTTTATTGTCTCAGAGATCAAAGCTTCAATAGTAGCAGAAAAAGAAACACCGGCAGTTTAATTTAATGTCAGCACCCAAACAGTACAGATAGACAATAACACGTCGCAGGCTTATCTCATCAAAGGGTGCCACTTGACTCGCGATACCGGAAAGTTGTAAACAAATTTATTTTCGCATCTTCAAAGAGAATTGTTTATTAGCGTCGCTACAAGATCTTTGTTATAACAAAAGAGTTAACATTGGGAATAAATTTAGTGCCGTAGTGATTTTGGACAGCCGCCGAGAATGCGTAAAGTGTGGGAGCTTTAGAGTAGATTTTATAAAATACCTGCTAAGTGATTGTTTACAACTTTACATAGCAAGCGCGCTCACGGCCTCGCTCCATAAATTAATTAACTGTTTATGTTTATTTAGAGGCGCGTCGAAAGCGTGAACAATGTCACTCTACGCTATCACGGCAGTTCCTTAAAATTTGTATTATTATGTTGGTATAATAATAATAATAACGCCCAACGATCACATACACATAAATAGTATGTCCAGTAAAATGTTAATTTACAATTGTCAAGATGGCGACGTTAAATATTAAACAAGGCAAAAACAAAGTTATACCCGCCGATAGACTCTGACATTGTCTCTGACTGACAGCTTTTGTGGTGTAGTGGTTGAGCAGGTCGGCTCATAGCCCGGAGGCGACGGGTTCAATTTCCGCGATAAGTATTTGTGCACAGAAAAAAGCACTAATACTTGATCTGAGTCTAGGTGTTGTGGGACCATGGCCCTCGTAGTTCCTGGGTCCCTAGATACAGGGAATCCTAGTTAGGGTCCAGGATGTATGTGATCGTTGGGCGTTTATTACTATTATTACTAGTTGCTCGAGAGTTTTGGCATAACCCTTTGACGAGCGATTACTCCTCTGTCGGCGATCTTTAGCGTTAAATTTACCGAGCGATCGCAGTGCCAGTCAATTTTACATTTTTGCAATGATTGATGGACATGACCAGGAACCGGCGTCAAACAAATGTGTACGAACGACACTGTATGTTTTTTAAAACAATAATAATTCGCCGGTTTTACCGGAAGTCCATTAGTTTACATTTTATGAGAAAAAACAAACACAAACCAATGGTTTTTTAATTAAATACTCTTCGGGAAATATTTCTCAACTGAACTACATGGGTTCGTGGAAAGTGTTAGTTGTTACTTTGAAGATGTGATAGAATTTATAGGCGAACAAATAGTTCATGGCAAAAGAAAAATGTATCTTAGGAAAATGTAATTAATAACTTTACTCTGGCGACGCCACGGGACTTTACGTTTTGTTCATGAAACTAGTAGGTAACTCTGTAAAACAAACGAAATTCTGTGCTAACAATAAAAATCTTTAACAAATTCCGAAAAAAATTAAGTCTCAAATAATTATTGTGCTACAGATTGGTATAATAAATCGACTTCAATGAAAGTTTCAAAGAGCTTTTTAATGTTTTTTCATTATTAACTCCTCCGTCATTTATTAATCGATTTTAAATGATACACCTACTTTCAAACTGGACCCATAGAAATTTAATCAAATCCGTTCAGCAGTTTGGTTTTTAAATCAAATAGACTGAAAAAATATATGTAAGTATATAATACGTATTATTCAAATATTTTTCAGTGTGAAATTGAGGCTATCGAAGTCAGTTTAACTTCTTTTTTCCAGGATTCACCAAAATGCAGAATTTAATTCATGACAAAAATATCATCAAGCAATGTCATTTAGGCATGTGATTAATCAATCTGCATCAGAACTATTAGTCCAAACCACTACTGATTGTTAATTTATTTAGGGAAGATTTTTCAATAGCCGCGATAACGGTTATCAGACTAACTATTAATCATAAACTGACCAATACCACATAATTTCTTTTCAGTATTCAATTTAAAAATTTGCTCTTTATTTTAACGAAGTTTTGTTTTAGCCAATTAATAAGTTTTATCTGAGCGTTGTGAAACCGTACCTAGACATAGATTAATTTCATATTTTTTACAAATTGACATTTAGTTGTTTGCTTTTGATCTGGATACATAAAAAATATAAAAAAGGATGGCAATATTTAATCGCTAGGGGATGCAGATACCGTACGCCAACAATAGTATATTTTATTAAAATAAATATTTCTAATTATTTTCCATCAAAACTTACTGCGTAATCTTAAAAAAAACCACAAGCACTTGTACTCACTCATGTAAACGTCAACGAACACTTGTAACTTATTGTAGTCTGGTTGCACAGTTATCGATACTTGAACGGAACAGTCCGTCTGAGGCATTTCACCGAGTGTCACAATGTCATTTGCGTCCTTGGGGTCCACGGAAACCAGCGACGATAGTACGAGGAGTTTGGGGAGAATACGCGTGTTTAGTGCGTGCGCGTACGCGAGAGTGCGTGCGAGTCGCGGGCGCGGCTGCAGCGGGCGAGTGCAGTGCGTGCGATGCGCCGCGCCGCCGAGCGAGCAGCGAGACTGGGCGACGACTACCACCACCCCGATAACCTTAAATTAGATTAATTATATCGCGCTGATTCACACCCGCCCGCCCCGCGGCCGCGACGTTTCTTTTTTGTTGACACCGGACAAATGTGCTAGCTCGATTTAGCGTTCGATGATTATTATGAGAGGTGAATGAATTTTTCACGTGCACCGTGAGATGTCACGACGTGTTAATGTCCGTGTTATGAACGTCATAAGACAGCACAGTTTTATGACAGCGACAAAAAAATATAATTTCTCTATAAATTTAGTGAAAAAAGTACACAGAATCGTTCGTAAGGAAAACTTTGTATGATGAGATCATGGAGATGCTTATAATACGCGTATTACATGTGATCGATCACTGCGAGGCAAGAGGTCAAAGTGCGGTAAACGCATGCAAAAACTACAAAATACCGACGGTTACCAGGTATTGTAGGTGGATATACCGAGTAGCAGATGTTTTTATATATCGATAATCGATAGAGGATGAATCGGCGATGTTGTTTTTGAACTGACTCAAAGGCCAGCATTACTGTATAAAAATCAACACGTTTGTTTATTTGAGCAACGCATAAAGAGCGAGATGCCCCGCCGCGGCGGCACCCATGGAAATATTACGATTTATTTGCTTTACCGCCACACTACTCTGAAAACTTTCAGTGTATACCTATCAACCCACATAAATCATTATATTAAAAAAAGAGCTACCCTATGTTTCTTCATACAATCTTAACATTATTTTTGAAATACTTAAGAATAAAAGAACAATATTTTATAATTGACTTCTACATCTTAAAATGAAGACATCCTCTATAATTAAACTTCGTTCCACGTAACAGTTAATGAATGTGCATGTTTAGAATTTTCATTTTTTTATTGATTAAAGGCATATTTCTTGCTTATTATCCTATTCCGGACAAAAACTCAAAAATTATAATAATTTGACCAGTTGTTCTTTTGTTAACACGGCATATTGCCTTTATTTTCTAAATACTACAATGATTTAATAACTAATACTAAAAACTACCTACTACAAAAAAAAGAAACATTTGGACTATATACTGGCCGCGATGACCTATAGACAGTCCAAATGCTCAAGCCCACTACCAGAAGGTAGCGTACCCAACATGCTGGCAGCATTACCCCGTTGAATTGCAATTGAAAATTGAGTTGTAAGTGGAGTAACTAACACACCTTTGTTTTATATATATAGACTAGTCTAGGTCCAAGGGTTTGGATTGTATGTTGTCCGTTAGTCAATCACTCAAAACAAAGCCTTGTATTTATATTGATTGATTGATGATCAAAACACCAAAATAGTGGACACCTAATTGGTGATATTGTTCAATGTGAAATACCGCACATACATATTTTTAGAATATCTCACGCTTTTACCGAACTGTTACATTGTAATGAACAAACGGCAACTATACAGGGAGTAACAAAAACCCTGTTATATCCGCGAGCTGCGTATCCAGTGTCAACTCAAGGTTGTAGTAATACTAGTTCTATTTCAATACGAGACATACAAAACTTACGTGTGCTTTTTATTAAAACCTTTTATGCCGTTACTAAAAATGTTTACGACCTCAGATATTGACAACATAGGTACTTGCACCACCGACGCAGCCTGCTGCCTGCCCGCACCCCGCACCGCCCGCCATGGTACGCTAAGTCTATTCAACTTGCATACCTACTGCGACGGAACTAGAAGCTATTTATTCCACAGATTACTTTTTAAGCGTTTTTCATACGATTATGTGCCCTATACCACATACCACAACGTTGTAGGATTGCGAGACTGAACTTAATGACGTAAAAGATCTCTTTGACCAATAGTGGTAGGCACACAAGTGCTGCGCGCCTTTCTGCCACACTCTAAACAATCGAATTCACGTGTGATTTTGTATTGTCAAGAAACAAGATAAGTACGTAATTTTTAGCTCTTAAAAGAGCTTTCAAAAACACATCTGTCGGCAGGCGATTTTCATGTTCAGTCAATCAATCAAAATGCTGATTTGGCGGATTGGATTTTCCACAGCCCATACGTGCTCATTATGGCAGTTAAAAACGCCAGTTCGGACGAACGAGCATTCGTCGGTTAATAAAATACGACTCAAAAACTCTGCGTCATCTGCCACTCTGGGCTCATAATCACTGGGCAACAATGATTGCACTCGTTGATAATGAAACGGGTGCTGACCGTCTTCCTTCAATGCCCTCCATACACGCATGTGATTAATTCCAATTTCTCTTGCCATGCTGCGTGTGCTACGTGTTGGGTCTTGCACAAACATATCGAGCACCTGTTCTTCAGCATCATGTAATACTCGTGGTCTTCCAGCATCAAATCTTTGCTGATCACGGCCCGTTACACTACCGGTGTTGTAAACACGTAAGTGCAATCGCTGGAATGCCATTAATGACGGTAACTCAATTCCACGCGAAATAGAAAAATTATGCTCGTATTCTCTACGTGCTGCCGCATAATTATTGTGACTTCTACCAAGGCACATTAACATATTGTAGTATTCGTCGTTAGAATACGACATCACACTCGACACTAAATTCGCGACGGTCAAACTGGAAACGACTAAATTGCATGAGAGAGCACGTGCGACTGAGCGTAAGCCGCGGGCCGCGCCGCGCCTATGCCGCACCGCCCGCGCACCCCATTTCCCCGTAGGCACACAGGTGCAGGAGCGGCATCCTACAAAAGAGCCGACAAAGGCGGCCCCCGTTTGTCGGTTCCGCGTTTACTTTTACCTTAGTTACTTAGCTATTTAAAAATAGGCACGGCTTGTGGCACAAACATTTTTGGGAAATGGTATTGTTTTTTTGTATTTAGATACTGCCTGTAACTTCAGATACGTATAACTTAGGTATTGTTAGACATTTTTATATGACTACTTGTAATTATCTGTACACATACTTCATTTATTTAACAGGGTTTTTGTTACTCCCTGTATATACTACTTTCGTTTCAGGTAAAAGCTTTTGTTGGCACAATGAAGAAATTACGCAACTGAAATCAAATTGAAAACAAGAAGAGACAAGTTCAGAGTACCGCTTTTAACACAGCAATGACGTGCGTCTGAGTCAGCGGGGTAGAGAAAACGTAGTCTCGATTCTCACGGTCGAGGGAAGTTGTCACAGTAAATATAATGAAGTTGTGCGTGCACTGTTTCGGGTATTTCAGATTTACAAGTTTTCTTTATTTCTGTTTCGCTGTGGTTGTTTTTAGCGGTTTATGGTTAGTATGGAGATGGTGCAGAGGGCGCTACGATCGGTATTTGATGCGCAGACTACAGGGTCCGGAGACGGTACTTCCGTACATCCGTTCCGGTGGCGGTGCTCCTGATACGTAATGGTAAAAACAGTTAAAATAGTAAGCTATTGAGCGTTGAGTTTGAGAACTCAAAATGTGTTTATTTACTAACTATGTTGATTTTATTAATGCTGTATAGGTTTTTGGCAGAGATTAGTGATGAGATAGATAGATAATTTTTTTATTGTACCGTGTACACACCAAATATGAATTTTGAAGTGTTATTTAATTTTTTACATGCTTTTATTATACTTCACGACTTATTTATTTATTGATTTGTCTTTAAGACAATTTTAGGAGGAATTCCAGTGGTCCGGACCACGTTGAAATTTGGCATGGAGCTGTAAATCCGATGGCTTTCTATGGTGTTTTGAAACTGGTCTGATGATGACCATCGAAGTTGGAGCCAGGATTTTATGAATAGTCAACTGTTTTAGTGCTCTTTCAAATATATGCAAATATAACTTCTATTGCTAAACCATAGAGACTAATGGGTGTATATTGTGAACTTTACTGACACTGACGATTAGATCACCGAACAGGGCGAAGTATTCACGAACTCTAAATCGATTTAAACAATTTCAAACAAATTCCTTTTAATTCATGACATTTATTTGCTACCTAACCAGCTGTTATAAAAATGAATGCAATGACAAGATCCCAAGTTGCCAACGTCATTTTTTTCTTAATGTCTTATAGCTAGCCGATAATCCCATCCAATCCCAACTACAAATAAGTTTTTAATGTGAAGAAGTAAATATAATATTTTTTACATCTTAATATAAATATTATTTTGTAATACTCTAATGTACAAACAAAGCAATGAAAATATATGAATGAATAAATAAATAAATAAAACAACATCTTTGAAAATATAAAATCTTTGTACCTACAATTTTTTTTGTTCTGACTATGTATCTTTGACTTTATATAAAATTTTATGCAAAATGATTTGTAAGAATGTACAAATATAGCGTAATAACTTGTATCATTCAAGTGTATTTAATTCGTTTTAATTTTGTTACCATTTCAAGCCTAAGCGACCATTGTTTTAAATATAATAGTCAATAAACACACCGACTCGCAACATTTCAATTAGTTCGTTGAACTAGTTAGCTCAGAGTCTCAAACTTGATTGCTTTCAAGATGACCGGAAACGACTGGTAAACAAAGGGTTGGTCTCGCCATCTGCGCAGACGCACGTCCATACGCTCGGATGTCAAATTATCAAAGTCTATAAAACTTTCAACGCTTTTATCGCTTCATGACGATGATGAATGATATTATTTGGACAGTATCACTGATTCATATTTCAAAATCTGGAGTAGGTTTGTTTATCTTGCAAAATTATTTTGTATTTGCAAATGCTACATAAAAAAAAAAATTCTTAGGAAAAAATTGATAAAGCTGCTCTAAACGAATCACATAAAATAAAACAAACCACGCGTAGCAACAATTAATCTCGGTTGAAGTGTACAAATCCGCTCACAATTACGAAGCTTAATCATAACCGCTTCCCGGAGACACGACCGATTCAGATTAACGAGAATAAACCTAGGAACCGATGCGATGGTGGATAAGCAACCCCGTTAGCGATCTAACAATACATCTGGGCGTTGCGATCGGTCGTTGGTCCCGCAACACTCGTTCCTAGAAGGTAAGCGGACACAGTCTAAAATAGTCGCGGCCTCTTCCGAGAAGCGTGACTCACTCGGGACTTCGGGACCGTCCTGCGCCGCATCTGGACCGAACTATACACAGCGGTAATAGTGCGTACATCGATGCATTTAAAAATTGGATCAAGGAACGGTAGAAGATGGATGTTATGTCATGAGAGCGAGACTTACTTAAGAGAAACGATTCCGTTTCTGCACAAATGTAAATGTTCTATCGCTTTTAATGTTATTTTTTAAAGGCGGCGGTTTTGTAGGACGCCAACAGCTTAAATTAGATTTTAGAAGCTCTTTAACTAATTCCTTATACAGTCATGTTATTAAATCCTATTTTGTGACATGAACATTTTAACCACTATAACGTGGTTATGTAAGATTTCCGTAAAACGATATTTGATTCGGATATTAATTCCGATTTTAGGATTCGGATTATTGTAGATAGTCATAACGTTTGTTTCGAGACATGGACCCGGAATAGTTCATTAAAAACTGTCCGTGTGTTGTGGAGGAAAACTTCTATGTATTCGGAGAATATTTCTTACGAATCTCATTTGTTGATATATTATTGGCCGAAGTTAAATGGTCCAGTTATCCTCAAACAAAATTAATGATTGATTGTGGATGTTGTTTGAATCTTTTGTTTGTTTTTGCTGTTCGGATCAAAGCTTGAATCATCAATTCTAGAAAACAAGGATAATGTTAGTAATATTTTGGGGTGTTTATATTGCAAGCTTTAGAGCTGAAATTATTATGCAAATTATATATTATTTATGTCGTTTGATAAATAAAATAACGTTATGGTAAGTACTGTTGGCGCCATCTACCTAAATATCGTGCGGAGCTTTATGGCAACTTGTGCGTAGGTACTTTAAAGTAAACAAATAACAGCCAAGACAGTCAGAACGTCAGCAAACAGTTAGTAAAACGAAACGTAGAAATTCCGTGCGTATTTTAAATTTGTAAAATGTAAGTAAAGTCGTCCATTCTGCATAATAAAACACGAGTCTAAATAAACGAGTTCACTAAGATATGAGATACATGTTGCGCTATAAATGCGGTTGTAAAAATTCATTGCACTGTATTTTACTGCACAAAGTGTTTCTACAATTCTATAATATAATACTCTCTGGTCTCCGTAACACAGGAAATCCTAGCGTGGAGCTTAGGGGTCAAATAATAATATCTAATACTGACGACTAAAATTATGACTTTTTTTATTAATTCATATAAGTAAGAATGATATAGTCATCGTTGCTATTGTTTGCTGAAATAATTCTTATTCTTATTAATTGTTTTGGAGCATAAAACATTCAAAAAGTTCGATTTTTTACACGATATCCAGTAGCTGTACTGACAAAAAAGTAGTGTGTATTTATAGTGGGTTAAGACTTGTACAATCAGCGAAATATATATCTACCAGCCCAAAATCTTAGGGCAGACGGGCCTTCCAATATTACAGAAACCTCAACAGCCTTATTAATAAACGGGTATTAGTCTCGGATTAGTTACTTCAGCTTTTGTCCTTTTTTTGCTACTGGAATATTTAGCTGGTAGCTGGTAGTCTAAAGCTAGTTCGTGTTTATTAATAAGGCTGCAAGAGACAAGATCCAAAAGCGCACGCTGTCTATACAATGAACCAGAAGTACTCCGGTGACTAAGAGTTTGATATTTGAAACGGTATTCTCAGTTAAATGGCGACGTGAACGAAGATGTACTTCTAAGAACTGTTGACGTGATATAAGTGCGCTATAAATTAAATGTTTAATGTTAGGGCCAATAAATGCGTGCATTGGTTTAGATTAGGTACGTTACAGTTAGATCATCCAACTGAAGATTGTTTTAGAGCATACTTAAATTTTTAACGTTTTTATGTATAACATTTTTGTTACTTCTCTTGATGGCGAGTCGAATGTTGACGTTTGCATAACAATGGATTTACAATTGAAAGCTGCACACTTGATGTGCGTCCGACATGTCTTGCAATATAGTTACTCCAGAGTCGTATTATGTAGTATGTGTAGTAAAATTTTCTCGATTTTCACTAAAAAATGTGCTGCCATGGTTTGCGATTATTTGACGATTGTTTTATAATTTGACTATAATTTGTTATTATTTTTTATTGTCAATTTCGATGAGGTTTTTCATGGTTTGGCCAAGATTATATGTATTTCGGTTGAATATGATAAGTTTTGCCAGTTTAATTTTAAGATTCATTAACGTTTTGGCTGGTTTTTCACCTCTGATAGTCACTTTTAAAGACTACACTACACTATTAAAGATCAAGTTTATTTATGGTCTAGTCACAAGTTCAAGTCAATAATCAAAAGATTAAAAAATAAAATGTACTTTAAATTAAGCTAATAAGTATGAGCAATATTTTACACAAGCTACCAATGTGCATTCAGTATTTGGCGTGTCAAGTTGACATGAATTTAACAAAAGTTCGAGAAACAGGGGAAAGTGTTGCTTAGCTAAGTTATATTTAAAAGACATTAGTGCAGACGGGCATAAATGAACTATCATTTTATAATGCTTAATAGGTACAATTGCAATAGTGCAAAATTCTTTCTGTGCACCATAAATAAACAAAAGTGCGTGAGTCAGAGACACAAGTCCTGGCACAGGACTCAGCTATTTTCACCGCGTTACTCATGCGCTGCAATGATGCATTGGCATTTAAGGGTTTAGATGACGCTAGATGTGAAGCAGTTCCGATAGAGATTCCATGACAATGACTCAGGGTAAATAACAGTAGATAATAAGCCCTGTGACTGTCTGATGTTTTCGATCGCACCAGTGTAAAATTTACATTATATTATAGCTATCCTACATTTGGTCAGATCTACTCTAGTCACAATCAAATCAAAGTCAAGCTCTAGTAAAGCCGGGTATGATTTACACAAAAAGTCACGTTTTCATCTTTTAGATATAGATTTGCTTTTCATAGTTTCGCCGTGTGACCTGCTCCACCACCACAGAGGCTGTACTACTACTATCTACTGAGCTACTTAGTACTTTGGAATAAGCTGGAAATAAAAACCGCTCAGTGGACAGGTAAACGGATATTAAATGGCGGTACTTATATCTGAATCTCACGACACAGATCGTCCTAGTGTGGGATTCATGGTTCAGCTTTATTTTTGTTATTAGCTTCTTTCGTCCATAATATTCTTAGATGTATAATTCTGTGTGCTTTATTTTATGTGAACAAATACATTTATTATTATTATTATTTGTTCGATTCCCACCCAGGAAAAACATTTGTGTGAAGAACATTGATGTTTGTTCTGTGTCTGGGTGTTATATTGTATTCTATGTATGCATTTACAAATAAAAAGTATATAAGTATTGCATCCGTTATCTGGTTCTCATAGTACAAGCTTTGCTTAGTTTGGGGCTAGATGACGCTGTGTGCAATGTCCACACATATTTATTTATTTTTTATTATTATCTGTCTTGAGACGCGTTCGTCAGTGGAGTTGTAAGCACAAAATCAAATGCCATCATGGATGAACGACCGATTCAACTATTCGCATGCTTTAGTATTGAAATAATCATAAATATGTCTAAACATTTCGCACAGCGCTATCTATGCCCAAACCAAGCAAACCTTGTACTATGGGAACCAGATAACTGATACAATACTTAGATACTTTTTGTTTGTACATAAAATACAATAAAAAACCCAGACATAGAACAAACATCGATGTAAATCACACAAATGTTTGTCCTGGGTAGAAATAGAACCCATTACATACAGTTCAGAAGGCAGGGTTACTAACTGAGCTATCAGGCCAGTCAAATGTATGTGATGTACCAAACGGGATAAATTAACCGGTTCTCCATAACCCATGTACATTAATTATTAGTGTTACAAAACAAATGAACGCTTCCCAGTATGCGCTGACTCAAATTAAACTCAAAAATAAGCTCAAGCAATTATTTTGAACGAGCTTCTGCACGCAGCTTCGCCCGCGGCGTGGTCTATGGGAAAATAATTCAACCACCCATTTCACCCTATTAAGGGTGGAATTTCGAAAAAAACTTTCTTAGAGGATGCCTACGTCATAACATCTACCTGCATGCCAAATTTCAGCCCGATCCGTCCAGTGGTTTGGGCTGTGCGTTGATAGATCACTATGTCAGTCAGTCAGTCAACCTTTGGAGTTATATATTAGGTCTTTACCTATGAAATTGCCGTTTTGTTTGAAAAAAGTTAAAGTATTTTTTTTTCGAACTTATTTATTTCTTTTATTCAAAGTAATCACCCCTGCAATCAATGCATCTTTGCCAACGCTGTGGCAGTTTATGGATGCCCTTCTTGAAAAAATCAGCAGGACGGGAGACAACAAACTCTTCAAAGGCGTTTTGTACTGCCTCTCGGGAATTGAATTTTTTTCCGGCTAAAAAGTTGTCCAAATTTTGGAAAAAGTAATAGTCGGTAGGCGCAAGATCTGGTGAGTATGGCGGATGAGGGAGAGCTTCCAAACCCAACTCATGCAGCTTAGAGACGGTCTGTTGTGCAGTATGGGGTCGCGCGTTGTCGTGAAGTAGCAGTGGAGACGACCGATTGACCAAAGCTGGTTGCAGACGTGCGAGTTTCGCCATCATTGTGGTCAGTTCTTCAATGTACACATCTGCAGTAATGCTCTCGCCGTTTTGTAAAAAGCTATGATGAATCACACCAGCACTAGACCACCAAACTGTGACCATCACCTTTCTAGGGGTCATTTTTCGTTTTGCACATTGCTTTGGTACCTAACCAGGATCTAACCAACTTGCTGAGCGCTTTCGATTGTCAAAAAGAATGCATTTTTCGTCGCACGTAACAATTCGGTTCAAAATTTCTTCATTTCTGTGCCTGTTAAGCAGCGCAAGGCAAGTCTCGACGCGTACGTTGCGCTGGCGATCGTTAAGTTCGTGGGGCACCCATCTATCAAGCTTTTTTATCTTGCCAATCTGTCGCAAATGGACCAATATTGTTTTGATGCTAACATCAAAAGCTGCTGCCAGCTCAGCTGTAGATTGAGATTCATCAGCTTCCACAATCGCCTTTAATTCATCATTGTTGACCAAAGTTTCCGGACGACCACGAGGTTCATTTTTCAAGTCAAAATTCCCAGAACGGAACCGAGCAAACCAATAACGGGTTGTACGTTCGTTTGTACAGTTCTCTCCGTAAACGTCGTTGATGTTACGTGTCATTGTGCCGCGTTGGTGCCACGACGGAACTCATATTCCATAATTACACGAAATTTCAAAGTATCCATTATGAGGAAAAATGTTGAAATGTAATGAAAATACAACGCTAATCAATAAACAAAAGACTTATATTGTAAATAGAATGTCATATTTTTAAAACAAAATTAATTTGAATTTAGAATTCATAGCCAATCAAAACTTTTTTTTGTTTGAAAAAGTCTGTACTGCAATACGGCAATTTCATAGGTAAAGACCTATTATTATTTTGAATAATTACTGCAGGCACTTCAACGATCCTTTACACGCATGTCAAATACAATTTGCACAACAACAAATTTAATGACCGAAATAAAGATCGATTCACATTAGCCACACACGCCGCGCGATCGTTCGAGAGATAAATTGCACGCATCATAAAACATTCGTGAATCACGCCGTATTACTATATCCCTGTGAAGAACCAAAATAACTTTGGGATATTCTCATTGCATCGGTACCGATCGTAATTTTTACAGCATCTGAAGTACATACTCATCTTTTTAAAAGCATAACAACAGGTTTTTTCTAAATTTGTTGGCAAGACAACTATTCTCTGTTTAAGATTTTCCTAAAGATGTCATTGTTTATTTCATCAAGCATAAATCGAGTTTTCGGGTGGGTGTTGTTGGTAAAAATACTTAGTAAATATAGTTTCCTGACATTTATTTTTATAAAACTACGATACTGTAATAATCCTTACTAAGATATATAATTTAAAAACGCAAAGCGTAAAAAATCGACTTCCGACTTATATGGGTTTCCCATAGATACCATTGTCAGAGCTGGACCAAATTGAAATGGGACCACAAGGTTTTTAAGTCGGTTAAAAGGTGAAATAAAAGTAAAACGTGACCGTTTGTGTGTGCTTCTTTCACGCCAAAACGAATTTAAGTGAATTTTTTCATACAGCGCAATCTGAATGTATACTAACGAGATCAACAAAGGTTACTATTAATCCTAGAAGATTAGAGGACCCCGGGGGAAAACGGAACAACTCCAAGTGAATTCACGGAGTGTTTATAAAAGCGTGCAATACTTACCCGTTACTGTGTAGAAGTATTTGTCAAGGCCAGGCAAGTTTTTGACTCCATAGTCATCAAAATTATCGATGAACTCCCACGCGTTCTGAAAAATAAAAAAGAAATAAAATTAGGAATTGATTCACTAATAACATAATTATTAATTTAATCGTATATTCATTACATTATTATGGTCAGTTCATAATTATTATGTGGGATAAATGGGTATGTAATGCGAGCTACATTTATAGAAGCAAGAAATTCATTAAAGCAATAATAATACATAATTATGTAATAAAGAGTAAATAGGGTGTAAACACATGCTAAATATGGGGAAAACACAAATAAATATATAATTATAACATAACATACAAATAAACATAAGTAAAATGTAAATAATGTGCTATGAAATCTTCCTGCACCCACTGGATTCATAGATACATAGATATTAGTTATTATCTTTGTGTTCAAACTTACGGGGTCCACCTCTATCTTTAATGGAGTATCATAACAGGCATCAACTGGCCCCTGCGGTATGTTTCCATTGATCTCTCCAGGGGGTGAAATAGGACTGTTCGCTGCGCTTAATCTATCACAATAGTTCTGATTGTAGTCCTCCTTCCGAGAGTTGTTGGTAACAGTGGGGCTTCTAGCTGGAGAATGGTGATCCATATCAATATGCCTTGGATTCAAATTTCCAACACTGTGGTAATGTATCGGGGACAGTCCTCTAGGGGAAGAACTTTCACTAAACACATGGGGACTGCTGACTTGCAGCGAGTCCAGCGTGGATTCGGAGGCAGGCACGGGCGAGCTGGACGTCCTGTTGATAGCGACCGGCGATCTTCCTGCGACGACCGATTCAGCAAACTGCCTGGGGATCCTGATTGTTCCTATCCTTGATGTTGTGTCCGCTTCATCCTTGTGGGTGGCTGTTCTAGGATGAGCCTCGGCAGCCATTATTGTCTGCAGTTTACTCACTTGAGTCTCGACGTAGCTGGGCCGCGGCGGGGGAGTGTCAACTGGGCCAGTGTAGGGAGGGACTTGGGACACTAAGTTGTCAGTGTCAGGCAGGCTGTCGTGGGAATATGTTGGGTATTCGTCTTCCGAGCCTTCCGAAACGTCTTCCTCGCAGTCGTCGTAGTTTATTGGGGTGTCGGCGCCAGGAAATAGTAAGCACAGTGCTGACATTATCTCCACCACCTGGAAAAGGTAACGATGGTGAAACAATTCAGCGGTTAAGGGGAAATTTGGTGTGCCGTGTGATCTGCTGTGTGAAAATAGGACCACCCATCTTCCCGCTTCCCGCGGGTGCCGTAAGAGCCGGTTAAGGAATAACCAGAGAATAGACAACAGCATTAAGCTCGGTACATTAAACCTCTTTAACAGCTTTTATTTGACAGGCTCCGTGGTGTGGTGGTTGAGCAGGTCGGCTCATAGCCCGGAGGCTGTGGGTTCGATTCCCGCGGCAGTACAAGTATTTATGTACAAAAAAAGCGCAGATACTTGTTCTTAGTCTGGGTGTTGTGGGACCATGTTCCTCGTAGTTCCTGGGTCCCTCGACACAGGGAATCCTAGTTAGGGTCCAGGCTCTATGTATGTGATTGTTGGGCGTTAATATTATTATAAAAGCGATCACCTAGCCGCCTCAAATACGTGGTGATTATGGAAAACCCCATATATTATGTGTCTAAAGTGGTGTTTTATGATGGAGGCTTGCATTCTTCTAGCTGTTGATGACGATGAGTTTTTCCTACTTTTTATCTTTGACAGTCATCATCATCATCTGATGGATATTTTTTTTAATTTATAGTGGTATGCGAAAACTGCTGGACACGGTAGGTTGCAGCCTTTCTACTAAGAGCAAATAGTGATCTCCTTGTGATTTATTAACATACCTTAGCCATACTGGGTCGCTCCGCAGGGTCCTTGTGCCAACATTGTGTCATCAGCTGCTCTATTGGCTCAGGACATCCCTCTATTAAATTCGGTCTTTGACCTGGAATTTGGCACACACCACAACTATTAATGGCAGCTCTTTTGCAATAGAATTATTTAAAAATCTCTAACAAAGTAGGTTTTAACCGACATAAAGAGGAAAAAGATAAAAGGAAGCTAAGTAATTTATCATGTCTGACCTCAGACATTGCCATCATAAAAATGAAACCCATTGATGGGAATTAGAAGTCTGTATGGTAAATGACTCATGTATTTTGATAAATCATATTTTACGGAGAACTGAACATGATGCCTCAATTATGTGGTGGTAGGGTATTATTATAAATCTGTAACGGGCAGTTATGTTGAGATTAGTATCAAAATTCATTGTTTTATTGTTATAGTTTGGTTTATTACAATATTTAACAGGAACTAAGTGCAATAAAAGTCAAGTTCCTTTTTTTATTTTGATTAACATCCTGCATGCTTGATATGCCCGGCCGGCCGTGTTATATTTAATTACATATTAAATTTTATTAAAAATATCAAAGAACATGTTGTGTTTTTATTATTTTTTGTGTATAATCACTTTGGTATACCCAATTACCTACTATACAAGTATCCTAGGAGGGGTCCTAGTAGGAGAGTCGGGCAGTGTAAAAGTGTAGACAAATGTAGAAATGTCAGCTATAGATAATGAGAAAATATCCAGAATACAACAAAAAAAGAAATGCTAAAAGTTTTTTTTTAATTTAAATTAATTATATCTAAACAACAGATTTTGAAATGAGTTATTGATTTTACTGCTATCACAATAATTATTATGAGTTAATAAGGATTTACTTAGGGTAACAAGTTACGAGGTAGCCATAGCAGAATCGACATATTGGCATTATTGTCCTAGGGTCCTGGGGGGTGATCACGAAACTTTGATTGCAATGCATCAGGAGAAATTTCCATACTAACTATGCACATAAACTGCGTATTCAAACTGTCAAATCCATACAAATATGTGTTTCTATTGGCTGCAATCGTTTTACGTGATCACCCATCTGATATATAATCTGGGAGATTTCAAGGCTAAGTGAACCGGTATTTTCTAGACAAGCATGTACCACGCGTCGTCACTTACTATCAAGTGAGACAGGGGTCAATACAGGCCTCCTATGTTAGATTAATAAAAAAAACTAATTCATTAAAGGTATCAAAGGATTCCAATGTTTTAACACTTTAATAAAATAGTTTTCTTTTTAAAGATTTATTTGTAAAAATTTATAAAGATCAAAATACTATTAGACTATAGTTTTGTTGATAAACTTTTACTGATGTCTCAGGATGGTGTGCAATGCAATATAATGTAAATTTTTACAATTTAGAGTTCCAAGTTGAGCTGCAAATGTTATGGGTGCTGTGATGCCTAACATCAGGTGAACGGCTAGCTCACACCATATGTAATAATATATATATTATAGATTCATAAATAAATATGTAGTTGGTTAATTGAGAAACCAACAAACTTAAATTTTCCCTGTGTCATGTATTGCAATCAGTCATTAATATCCTTGTCCCAACTTAATATACTAACATTATCAGTCTGTTTGTTTTTCTGGTTTTTATACTAATATAGCTAAACCAATTTGGATTAACACACACAACTTTCATGGCAAAAAATGATGTTTCTGCAGCACAGTGTGTAAATTGCAGATGATATTGCAGGGCACCTTTAATAGACTAATAAACCAGGCAGTGCAAGGTTTTCCTTCAATAGAAGGCAGTTAATCTTGACTCTAAAGGCCCTAGTCATTAGCTAAATTCAATGTAGAATTTCATCTACATGGAAATAAAAGTCACATTCAAAATAGTTAATTCAAACAATCCTTAAAAGTTGTCTTAAAGTGAACATTGTCATTTTGTATACATTTGAATTTTTATTATTTTTAATGATTTGAAATATTTTAATGCTAAATACCTGTATGCACAGCCCACATTATCCTATATGCTGATCCACCTTCCTCAAAGGGTTTTCTTCTGGACAATACTTCCCATAGGATGATTCCCCATGAAAATACATCACATTTCTCTGTGTATGTTGACCCTTCAAACACCTGAAAATAACAAGTTACAGCTGATTAATATTTGAGCTGTAACAATCATGCAAAAATTACTTGAATAATTTATTAAAATAACTATGATTTGTGGTATTCAATGCACTATTTTGTTCTATAAATAATAATAGTTCTTTGCCTAATAAGTTGCCGTTCTGCAGTACTGGTTAATTCAAATCAAAATATTTTTTGTTTGGAATACTAATTTCAAAATAATTATATTTTATCAAGTAACAAATGCAAAGCGTAAAAAACTGACTTCAGACTTATATGGTTTTTTCATGGATGTCATTGTCAGAACTGGACCAAATTGAAATTATAACAAGATTATATACAATATTTATATATTATATTATATTATAAGAATCAAACACTACAAACATACCACATATTTGTATGCCCACTTTTGTTCTGGAAATTCAAGAACCAGGAGGCAGTATAAAATGTCTTTATTTATTCCCTCCCATTGAGCTGATTTCTTTAAGAAAGGCATCAATAAACTGCCACTGCATTGGCAAAGATGCATTGATTGCAAGGTTACTTTGATTAATCAAGATAAAATGTCACATATTTAAAAAAAATGGCTATTTCATAGGCAATGACAAAATACACAAAGTTTGTAGTTGGTTGTACAGAATGTTTTGCATGGGATATGCTTAAATTGTACTAGAATTTTAAAAAACTTCATATTTAAATTTTTTTTAAAACTATTTAATTCATAAGATTTGTAGACTCCCTGCCATCAGCATGAGACTTTTTATGCTATTTTTCTGCTTCAACTAGTCTATTTTTAAGAGTAGGGTAATTAGATTTCCACCAGATTCTAAATAGTAAGTGTTAGTTTACGATAATTTTGCAATTACATTGCTAGCCAGATGATCAATTTCTCTCATTAAATAAGTAAGCTATATTTTTCAAACTTACCTCTGGGGCCATCCATGCAGCACTACCTTTATTGTTAGTCATGTATGTAGCTTTGTCTGCGGCGGTACCAAAATCACATATTTTGAGCCTCACTCCACCTCCAACTAACAGCAAGTTTGGTGGTTTCAAATCTCTGTGTATAAGCGGCTTTGGTTTCATTGAATGAAGATATGCTACACCCTGAAATTTAAATTATAAACTAAAAGTTGGACACTATAGTATTTGTGTAGTATCCATATGAATAGACTTTTGTGTATAGGGTAACTCAGTTAATATAAATTACAGAACTTGACACTGGTTTAACCCAAGTCCATTGAGATAACAGTATCATAATAAAATTACAATAAAAAATTCCTGGTTTCCCCAAACTTTATCACTGAATTTAACTTAGGATTTAATCTTTTAAAGTAAATAACAACAACAAATACCTCAGCACACTGTCGAGCCCAACTCATAGCATGAGCCGCTGTGTATTTGGGTTTAGGGCGGTTGTGTAGGACATTATAGAGGGAACCACCCTCTGCATACTCCATGACCAGGCATACGTGGGCGCCTCTCGTACACGCTCCGAATAACCTAACGATATTCGGGTGCGATACGCGCGACAACTGACGCACTTCTATTGAAAACTCCCGTTTTTCAGCCTCCGAGTTTATGTGCTTCACGGCAACAAACGTGTTTCGCCATAGTCCTTTCCAAACGGCTCCGAATGCACCTTTTCCCACGAACTACGAAGACAATCTACTTTAGTATATAACATATATGATATTTTTGTAATATAGCAATAACAGTATCGTAATATTTACCGATAATTCCTCTATTTCACCGTAATCTATTTCCTCGACAAATGTCTGCTGAACAGACGAGTCTTGTACATTGGAAGCCATCGGTACACTCGTTATCACATTATCAAAATGACTAGTATTATTAAATGAATCTTAATTGGTAAATCTAACTAATTTCCTTTATTTTATATATAAAAAATATTATGGTAACTTATTTTTCTCAGTATTGTTTGGTAGAGAAAAGCAACTGTGACAATGTCGCCATCTTTGAAACTGAAAGAGAGAGAGAGAAGAATAAATGTCATTCATAACGGCGTAGAGATGAGATAAACAACCATAAAGATTCGGTAATTTTATCGGTTATTGTAGATTCTCTAATCAAACCGACCAAAGTTATTTTCTTCCTCAGCGCCGTTTAATTACTTTATAAGTACTAAGTAATATTACTCGCTAAGTTTATCCTCGTAATTTTTTTCTACTAGTAAGAAAATCTCAGTATTGTGTCGATTATTCTCGATATACTCAGTATAGTGGCGATTAAGGCGATTGAAGTCGATTTAACCCCTCATTTTAAAGGCTATTAGGTATCGTACGCGCACACACATACACACACACACACACACACACACACACACACACACGCGCACACAAACACACACACACATACACACACACCCGTATACACAATCACACACACATGAAACGACTAACAAAATGACGATGTCCAGTAGAAGTCAGAGTTGTAGGTGGACTGCCTAATTAGAAAAATAAAACACTGTCCTCCTTCGTAAATATTCTCTTATGTATAATAAACAGTAAAGTCACTAATATTATAGCTTTCAGCAAGTTGGATAGCCACTCGCAGAATCGATAACCGTCCGGCCTCTTACTAGCTGAACCGACGATTGGGGAGCCGTTGGAGGCAAATAGTAGCCGCTCAAAATGGCGCTCTATGGGGGAGGCCTATGTTCAGCAGTAGGCGTATTCAGGCTGATGATGATGATGGTGAAGTATATTACCTATTTTTTTTAAATATACCACTGCTATTTTCATCTCATGAGTCAGTTTTCGATTTCTGTAATTGTTACTGCATGAGTTCTGGCCATTTCACCAGACCCGATAGAATCAGTTGTAAAACTGGTAGGAGTCACAGCTTCGCTTTCTCTCCCTGTTGAGGCTGAACTGCTTGAACATTGATCAGGATATTCAGCTTCTAATTTTTCTAAAAGATCTGCAGCTTCTTTACACTTGAAAATTGTGGCAAATTGTAGAGGCGTTTCTCCTCTATTGTTCCTCACACGTAACTTTGCGCCAAGTTCAACCAGTTTGTGTATTAGTCTAGTGTTGTTACTCATTGCGGCGATGTGGAGTGCTTGTCGACCTCCTGGTGCGTCAGGATCGTTCAGAACAGCTCCTTTTCTCACTAATAGGTCAAGTAACATTTCATCTTCTTCTGTTGGTATACACATCATTACAAATTCTGAAATGAAAAAGCCCATTTGTAAACTAAAAAGATATTATAAAAACATACGGTCTTTGGTACCTACCTACACAATGACATTTTATATTAAAATAAAATAACGTGCAACCATCACGTATATGGCCCTGAACCCTAACTATTATTCCCTGTATTTAGGGACCCGGGAGCTACGAGGACCATGGCCCCACAACGCCTAGACATAACAAGAACACACATAACAAGAATGTGCACTTTTTTTCTGTGCACAAATACTTGTCTTGTCGCGGGAATCGAACCCACCCCCTACAGGTTATGAGCTGACGTGCTCAACCACCACACCACAGAGGCTGTTGGATATTATGCTTGTACGTTTGAACTGAGATATTAATTATTAGTTCGTCTGAAAATAGTTGCCGATTTACTTTATTTTCTAAATTCTCTCAATTCTTTTCAAGTACCTGGTTATTAGTAGTAGTAGTAGATAATCCTCTAGCTCACGCGATTCTTATTAAAAACTAGAAGAGATACCTTGTGGTTTACCGCGTATTAGAGTTTGTATGAAGAGATATCTTCATACAAACTCTAATACCCCATTTGACTGCCTTGAAGGTTGAATTTTCAAAAGCCCCTGACCTGTAGGTACTCCCCTACGTCATAAAACGAAGATACGCTGAATAACAAATCTCTACTCCAGCAGTTATGTATTGAACCGAGATGTGTCGGGTTTGTTGTCATTCTGTTGTTTCTTATTCAGAAATTTATTGTTATACGCTTCGATCGACTATCGCGTTTCGCTTTTATAGGTACTTACGTAGGAATAGTCCTGTATCCATAGGACAAACTCTGGGCAGAATGGTAGCTCCATGCTCGAACAAAAGATTCGCAATTCTGAGAGATGGACTGGAATTGTATAATTGGAAAGGTTAGCAATAGAATGATTGCAGAGAATGACCACGCAATCGTCTAGCACAATACTGATATAAATGAATGATAAATGTTCACGTCATCCTTTTTCTCTATTAATACTTATTTGTCTTGAACTTGATACAATCATTTATTAATTAGGCAGTATAAGTATTTAGGTAGGTACGCACCATTTTTTGTAAGGGGGCAGGCAGGGAAAAGCGAGGGAACTTGCTCTCGCTCTTCCCTGCCACCACGGAGGTGATGGCAGGGGGTATGTGCGACTCGAACCCAATAAAACCCCCAGTGATCCGGCCGCCCCCGGGATGGGGCGAGATGGAGTCGCAATTGCAGGTACGCACCTAGCTTAGGTTTATTCAGTTGGGTACTTAATCTAATAATTATGGTATACGTAATTTCTAAACTTATCGCTAATATTTAAACATTGCTTTGCAAATATAGGCACAATGATTTTTTAACTTGCGTGCTACTTAAATTAATCTATACTTAAGAACAAAACTGAAACCAAGATACAAGGGTGTATTCAAAAAAAATACCAACCTACATAAGTTCTTAGTTGAGAGTTGTATGAAAATTCATTACGTATAAACTAAGTAGATACCTGCTGAATGTATTCTAATACCATTTGCTGTAATCTATATTTTACTAGCTTGTATCTATAGGCCCGCGGCTTTGCCCGCGTGGCCTATAGGAAACGAAGAAGAAAAATTTTCATTGATAATTCAACCACCCATTTCACCCTCTTAGGGATGCAATTTCGAAAAACCTTTTCTTAGTGGATATCTACACTTTACAAAGAAAACACGCTCTAAATTTTAAGTATCTAGGACCAGCAGTTTAACCTGTGCGTTGATATATAAGTAAGTCAGTCAGTCAAGACTTTGCATTTTATATGCACAGATTATCACAGGATCTTAGGGTTTTCCATAATCAATTTATACAAAAAGAAATTAAATATAGCTTGACCGTCACCGTACAATCGCGACAACACCGCTGGCACTCGTGTAACGATTGAATAATAGTTTTACTAGCGCCAATAGTCATATAAACTTTGTTGTATCGTAGCTCTGAGTCTATACAATATAAAAGTAAGGATAACATAGATAGTGGGGTGGTAATTTTTTTATGAAGAAATGTGATTTTATGAAGAAACGTGTATTCCTTCATCCATGATGTTTAACATCATGGATGAAGGAATACACGTTTACTTTTTTCTGTGTCTTTTTTCAGTGCATGACAAAAAAACAAAGTTCCAAACAAAAAGTTCCTGTGATCTAGTTACCCAGGTGATCTGAGCAGATGGACGCTGTCACGACCTTAGCCCGAAAACTTATTTTTCCGAAAGGGAATAGAGTGTGGTGTAAAGACAAAAAGAGGGGAAGGATGGAACATAGGGTAAAAGAATAAAGAAAGGACGAATCCACTGGGTCGTAGGAGGCCACATTGTCACTTAACATCAATAGAAATGTGTTCAAACGCAAGCCTATCTGAAATGTAAAGAAGACGGATAAAATAATGGTAAGCCGAAGCAAGGTACCTACTTCCTCATTAAACACAGAGATAGTGGTGTCATGCCCATATTGTCTTTTACGTTAGGATTGATGCCAGCATTTACGAGCAGGGTTATGGCTTGAAGGTTTCCGTAACACACGGCTAAATGAAGAGCATTTCTTCCAAGATGATCCACTTGATATATGTCCGTTTTTCCTTCGCTAAAACAACGATAAGTTAGAAAGCAAGATTTTTGTCAACTATACAAAAAACTCACCAACTTATATTCCGGTGCAAAATGAACGGCTAAAACAACGAAATCATTGTTTACCTTATCAAAGTTTCTAAAAGCTGATGATCTCCAAGTTCTGCTGCTTCCAAGTACACATTATCCGTGTTAATATAATCATTAGCTTCTTCTATTAGGTGGGTTCTTTCTTCATCGGATGCCATAGACGTTAACGATCTCATAGCAATAAATGATCTCGGTGACCCGGGGAACGAGGGTATGTAGGCGTCTAAAGACGTTTCTGATATTTCTGTCAACATAATTATAAATTTTACTGAACCAGGAAACTCTTCTGCTAGAGGTACTCATACTCGTGAAAGTACATAATTGAAGGCACTAGGAAGACAGAGCGTCGCTTTACTCAAAATTTACATTCATTCTCTCTTATTTTCAATTTGCAATATTGGTAATTATACCTACTATTTTTACGTAAGCCATTAATTATATTGCGAGGCATTTAAAAATAAAAAGAATGATTTACGTAATGCTAATAACTTTAATGAACCATCATATTATGAACTTAATAATTTCAAGAAGTTAAACTTAAATAAACACTAAAAATTGATATCATAAGTACGTATGTTTTCTTTATAAAAATCTATTTTGGTTCTTCAATTTTTTTTTCACTGAATATTTCACTATTTGCTGTATCCAAAACAAACGCGCTGAACTGTTCGCCTTCTAGTATAGTCTCCATTTTAGGTACATCTTCTAACAGGGAAGACTTCTTTTTCATTGACAACTTTGCACCTTCCAAGTCTAGATGTGCATCTTTGTTATGTAGGTAAGAAACCACAATAGACACCTCATCAATCTCTGTTTCATCGACAGGAATGTAATTCCCACTAAGATTAGTATCTATCACTTGTATTTCGTTATTAAAGTCTGCCTGATTAAGCGACGCCGCATTATTATGGAAGGCTCTACTAGTGGAAGGCATGTCAATAGCTTGCACATTTTTGTAGTAACATTTCCTCAGATCTTTATCTTTAATTAGCTTTTCATCAGTAAGTAGTTCTCTGGAACTGGGGCTACTTTCGCAGCTGGCGTCCACAAGGACGTAAATTGGTTCTCTATCTGTAAGTTTTGATGTGTCGTCAAATGAGGACAGCAAGCCGGTGTCTTCACTGTAAAGAACATTCGACTTGAAAACGGTGAAAAATTTCACCATCATTAACCGTAACTTGGTTCTACTTTTTGTATGTTTTCTGGAATTAATGAAACAGTTTGATTGGAATGTTCATTTAAAGGCACACTGCATTGGCGACATTTACGTTTGATCAGGTTGTACCTTCTGTATGTAACCGTTTGCGATTCACGGTCAGAGCGAAACCTTCTATGAACGTTCATGAGCTCCATAATATGGACTGGTAAATTTTGGTCACAATTAAAGTATCCAATTATGGTAATTATTAAATCTTTTAAAAATCGGTTTACAAACATTATTATGTAAGTGAGTAACCAATAAAATGAGTCATACGTCGAACGCCTCGTGGCTTGGCCATGATCCAGCTGACCAACGCTGTCGGTTGATACAGCCACGTCCTTGTGGAATGCCTCTTCTGATTTTTTTACACTTAATAGACTGTTAGTTTTTTTTCTTTCGTTCATATTATAATAACAAGTTGTTAAATTATTTGTTCTTCGTTCTGACAGTTAATAAATTGACTTTGAAATTTACATGATTTATTTTAGTGTGAAACGTTTATCGCCAGAAGTTAATGAGCTTAAATCCAAGGAGTCTTTATAATTATTATGGATTAAGAAATGAAACACGAATTATTCTAAGTTAATAAATTAATCTCTAATTTAATACAGCAAGTTTATAATTTACACATAAGTTTATTAATACCACTAAGCATTAAAAAGACGAAGTTTAACTTCACCAAAATCTTTTGAAGTTACATAATGTAGGTATGAAATGTAAACTACGGAATAAACAAATGGATTATTAATCGGTATGTATTTCAGAAAGATATGCGTAACCGAAGTACTTAGAAGTAAAAATAGTAAATTAATTAAAGAATGTTTTCATCGTAAAGTTATAAGATCCAGTTAATACCTACTATGACTTAGATTAGGCCATAGATACACAGAAATTAACAAATATTTAAAATTCTACATTGTATTTTGTTTAATACTATCATTCCTAAGTTTAGTAAATATCCGCGCTACAAACTGCGAATTAAATGCACGACTATCTCCAGCCCCCGAAAAACGCTTTTAACGGCGTCCATCAAACAGCTGGTAAGCTTGTTGGTGGCTACTAGAGACAAGATGACAATAACATCAGGGTGTTATATATGACGCCCTGAGCTCGAAATACCACTTTACAGTATGAGTCGCCGGTACACAGGAATATCTTGTTCTTGAACTCGCGGCGCAGAGCGCAGAAGTTCTGCCAGCGTGTACAAATCATCGCGAGGGCGGTAGCTATTCTGCTGCACCATACCCGAGTCTGAGCGTTTCCGCGCCACCATGAATCTTTTCATCTTATTTGCATATTGTCTCTTGCGACGAGCCTCTTCATATCTCTGGGCAAGTTCATTGGGGGCCATTTGATTAATTGGATACATATCAGGGTATGGTCTAGGAACAGCGACGCGGTTTTGTTCCGAAAAGTATGAGTGGTGAGGGTAGTCTCGTTCCCGCGGCGCTATGACTACTGGCTCATTGTACCAAATGTCTCCATTCTCATCAACCTCAGGCTGTTCTTCTTCAGGATTCACACGTCCATAGTAATGATCGGCTGCCCACTGGTTGGCGTTCCATTCTTGCTTCCTGCGCTCTTGCGCTTCCCAAAGATTCAGCAGAGCGCGAACATCAGCGGCACTGAGGCCGGAATCTCGCTTGCGTCGATCAGAGATGGGCCTAAGGAAATGAAATATGAGATAAGCAAGTTACACCTAACTCAAGTTTACATTCGACTTGTTGTGCTGGTTTTAATTTAACCTGAAGTTTTTTTTATTTCCACCGGTGTTCTTGGTCGCGGTCTTGGCAGAAGCCGCTGCGCCGCCCACCTTTGTACCAGCACGCTTGCGACGGTGAGTGTCGTGATCGTGACTCACCGAATCAACGGGCGAGAGATCGTGTTCCTCGGGCCTAAAAAGTATAACACAATTAATTCTGCCAGTCTATATTTAAAAGTAAAGATTAACAGGAAAAATAAACAAAAAGCACTAACTTAAGGTTTTTCTTTCCAGATCCGGATTTAGTGGCAACTTTAGTAGCAGCTCCAGCGCCGCCAACTTTGCCACTGCCTCGCTTGCGGCGCCTAGAGTCGTAGCCGACAGATAAGCTTTCCATAGCTGGAGGCTCACCATACAGTTCAGGCCTCATAATTAGATTATCCAGCTCTCCATTGGACGAAGGAGAATCGAACCGCTGTTCCACTGCCTGCTCAAATCCCTCGGAGTTCCCTGTAAAATTATACACTCCTAAAATGTTAATACCGGTAATCTGTAAAGTAAAGAGCTAACGTAGGTACTTGAGTGGGTCCGTTTACCTTCTTCGCTGAGAGCTAGGGGGTACGGTTCCAGATCATTTTTGTCACTCTTGTTCAGGAATAAAGACTGCGTATCGTCTTTGGTTTGGTCCCAGTTTTCCGGCAGTTCACCAATCGGACCACCATCTGGTGAAGTTTTAGTATACAAATGTAAAGCCCTGATTTAGTACAAAGATAACAAAATTAATTATTATTGTATGGATTTTCACTTCTGTTTATGTTACGGTATCGCAACCTCATCAATTAAGAAGCATTTTAATTTATAATTTGAATATAGGTATCCTCTTAAAAAAAGGGATTAAAGTTTAACCGTTAAACCATGGTTAAGCCGACTTTAATAGTTGGGTGATATTATCATTTTTTCCAGATCTATTCATTAAACAAACTGTTGACCTGACTTTGATGAAATTTCTATGGGACCAATCTGAAAGTATATAAATCTTTCAAATAACTAAAGATATCAAATCGGTTTATAAAATAATGACGGTTATGACAGTTCTGAGGCAAAAAAATTCAACCGTATAGAGAATCTTTTCCTTTTTTTAAAGTCTGTTGAATAAAATCCGCGCTTGCTTGTTTTCGTAGGTAAACGATTTTATGTACTACGCTTAAGCTTAACTTCTATAGAGTTCTAGAACTATCCGGTATCTACAAGTTTAGGTAGTCTCAATCTGTTGCAAGAGTCTGTTTGCAAGTGTAAAGAGTTATGGAAGGTAGTAGGACCTATTACCACCACCACCACCACCTACCTATATTTTTACATTTGAAAATCTATTATCATTTCACCAACACTAGAGTCAGTTGGTAGGCGATATTATAGAATTCATGATGATTAAATAATAATAATAACACCCAACGATTACATACGTAGATCCTGAACCCTAACTAGCATTCCCTGTATCTAGGGACCGAGGAACTACGAGGACCATGGTCCCACAACACCCAGACACAGAACAAGTACTTTCGCTTTTTTTTCTGTGCACAAATAATTTTCCTGCTGCGGGAATCGAACCCACCGCTTCCGGGTTATGAGCCGACCTGCTCAACCACATCACCACAGAGGCTGTCATTCTGTGATTAGATAATTATTTCCATTACATACGACATCACACTTCACAGATGTTCAGTTCAATGTATCAGAAAGTTTTAATAAGTATATACATATTTGAAGGTTATTGTATAATGTCGCGCTCATATCCGGCGAAAAGTGGAAACTGCGCGGCGAGTCAGCGCAGAATGAACACCTGTTGCTAAATATAGAACGTACCCCGGCGCGCGGCGGTTAATCGATATCTTATCCTATCTACCCACAAACAAAACACAATTTGCAATAGATGCGCAAAAACAATTGCAATTTATTTTTTAAATATTTGTAGTAGTTATCGTACTTAGATTATATCAAAATAAAACTACAAAAAAGAACCAATCATAGAAATTAAAATAAAATTCTGAGAAGGAAGCTACTTATTTACCTACCTTAAATTAACAAGATCTTTAACCGTATATTATCACTGTATATTATAAATTACATAATCCAGATTACAACAAAACTGCAAAATATACAATACACGAGATGTGGATGCTGGAAGCAAAAATAAAATGGCTGCTCAAAATAAATAAAAACTCACCTTTGCTGTTAGGCGTTGGCAGAGCGTTGGTGACGATGAAAACCGCGGCAACCGCGGTTAGACTAAGCAGTAACATTACCAGGTCTTTAATCAATGATTATTAAAGGACAATGCGCTAGGAGTTAGAGCAAGTATGCGACTGTGAGGTGACCGCGGATGGGAACGAGTGTCGTACGACAGAGTCAGCCTGGAGAGAAAACCCAGTGGTCCTGTCGATAAATTCGCGACATGCGCAGTGGATTGCACAGGGTTGAACTAACGGTAGTGACTGGACCTACTGAGAAATGATGCGATCTGCTAGAGCTATCTATCTTGATAAAGAACTCGAATACTTAAATGGATACTTGAAACCATATTTGGATTTAGGCCCGTACTACAGAATTATTCTCAGTCGT
This sequence comes from Ennomos fuscantarius, assembly GCA_905220475.3. Classification (NCBI taxonomy): domain Eukaryota; kingdom Metazoa; phylum Arthropoda; class Insecta; order Lepidoptera; family Geometridae; genus Ennomos; species Ennomos fuscantarius. The sequence continues at coordinate 9,495,181 of HG992039.1, forward strand.
CGATTGATGTTAGAATAGATTTCATTAACTGTTTGATCATTTTGTAAAAGAAGTCTTGAACGCGTCATCCTCGATGCGTCCATGGCGTAGCCATGAGGGTAGTTCTGCATATGTCGTCTTATACCCTTAAAGTGTGAGATACGAATGTAGCTAAATTATTCTCGTTTTCGTCCTTCATCCTACTAATATTATAAAGCGGAAGTTTGTGTGTGTGTGTGTGTGTGTGTGTGTGTGTATGTGTGCGTGTGCGGTGTGTGTTGGTTTGGAATCTGGTTGCAATATACATTTTAGAGTATACCGATACTTTAAAAAATGTTGGATCAGAGTACGTAGGTACCTACCTTGTTAGATTCGTCAAATTGTTTGATAGAAAATGTAAGTAATAGAATATGAAACTATTTTAAAAACGTAACTATTGAAAATCTGTTATTTTTTTGGATTTATGAATCGGTAACTTTTTACCCACCAGCTCACCACTTATTAGCTACTTACTTTGGTCCTTCGAGCTAGATTAATTAAAAAATAAGTGAAAATTGGACCCCCAACGGTGATACTAGGCAATAACTACCCGCAGTCTGAGTATCAATCAAAGCGTGAGAAGCTGAAGTGCCACTTTCAAAAATAAATAATAATTACAAGACCCGAAATTGACATTTAAACGCAAAGTCGTAAGGAAAGTAAAATAAATAATAATAATAACGCCCAACGATCGCATACATAGATCCTGGACCCTAACTAGGATTCCCTGTGTCTAGAGACTCAGGAACTACGAGGACCATGGTCCCACAACACCCAGACACAGAACGAGTATTTGCGCTCTTTTTTCTGTGCACAAATATTTGTCTTGTCGCGGGAATCAAACCCGAGCTATGAGTCGACCTGCTCAACCACCACACCACAGAGCCTGTCTATTAATCTAATTTAATCTATTAATTTCGGGACTATCTCCTAATCCATCCCTGCGTCTGTTGACGTCTGCCGGCTAAGCTACACCGGCCCTTCATAAAACGGGCCTTATTGAGTGGAAGATGAAGCGAAAGGGCACCGGTGGCGTCGTCGTCGTCGCTTATTCATTACATCACATTAAACATGCCCCAGCTTTTTCCACTCAAATTACGAGGCGAGTACTGAAGGTTGATTCCAAGCCTTTAATCATGGGATTGAAAGCACTTTATTTTGATTGTGTAAACCTAAGTACAGTCAACGACACAATGTTTGTTTACTTAGTTTTTTTTTATTTACTTACTAGGACTTTTCTGCAAAATTCGTCTAGGTAGGTACCACCGCTTTGCCAGTTATTCTGCCGTCAAGCAGTAGTGTGCAAGCACTACTGTGTTCCGGTTTGAAGGGCACTGTAGCCAGTGAAATTACTGGGCAAATGAAACTTTGTGATCTGATCTCACAGTTGAGTAATCTTATTACCAGACTGTGCTGATGTCTCAGGATGATGTGGGCAGTGCAGTATCACGCGAAACTATATTTTAAAGTTCCGAGTGAGACTGTTCTGTTATGGGCAGCCGTGTCACTTAATATCAGGTGAATGACTAGCTCGTCACATCAATAACATATTAAAAAAAATTACAAATAAAACACGCGTATAAAATGGCTAAGTTGCTAGTATTCCTGTTTGTTGTCGTTGAGAATACTGTGTTACTGGTATCGGCAGATGGAGCTCGAGTTAAGTATTTATATTTATATTTACGAGATGCTGTTAGGTCAAGTCCAAGTGTCAAGTGGAAAAAAAAATACAAATCGGTGCATGAGGGTCTAAAAGGAAATTAAGTTACCGTTCCCTAATTGGAATTCCCTGTATCTAGAGATCCAGGAACTACGAGGACCATGGTCCCATAACATTCAGACACGGAACAAGTATTTACGGTTTTTTCATTAACAAATATTTTTTGTCGCGGGAATCGAACCCGCCGCCTCCTGGTTATGAGCTGACCCGTTCAACCACCACACCACAGAGGCTGTCTGTAAATTAATCAAAATCTAAATTACTACAATGTGCGTAGGTACCTTTTTTTACTTCAAACTTGTCTAGCATTTGACTACGCTCTCACCTGATGGGAAGTGACGATTCGATCGAAGGTGTAGCATGCTAGCCAAGTAAATACCTATTCACTCTTGAACACGCCCGGGTCATATTTCGCCAGAAACACAGACGCTGGTAGGTCATTCCATTCCTTAGCCGTTCTAATTGAATACGTGGATGGTATTTCGACCACGAAAGGACCTAATTTTTGAGATTTAAAATCACAAAATATCCCAGTTTCTATCTCCATGCCTCTGCTTTGCATTTAGTTGTCCACACAATAGAATCATAACTGCTGTAATCTGCTCGTTCAGTTAAGTACTGTACAAAGGCCCAATGGAACGTTCTCGAAGTCAACAAACGTACGTCCTGTTACTTCGGCAAGTAGGTAGGTAATTGTAGCTTCTCTAAGCGTGCTGTATTCCATAAATATAGTAACGTAATAGTAATAGTAACGATCTGGTATTGACATAGATCCTGGACCCTAACTAGGATTCTCTGTGTCTAAGGACCCAGACTCAGAACAAGTATTTGTGCTTTTTTTTCTGCGCACAAATACTTGTCCTGTCGCGGGAATCGAACCCGCCGCCTCTAGGTTATGAGGCGACCTGCTCAACCACTACACCACAGAGGCTGTTATATGACAGTTTCCCTGTGGATCGGATTATATTATGATACTTATAAATAAATAAAAGTGCCTTCGCGCATTGTTAAATGCATGGAATGAAAGGAGAGGACAAGTATCAAGTAAAAGTAACTAGCATGTGAGTATTAACCTAAAACTGAATGTATTATACAAGGTGGAATTTAATTCGTTATTTTCCTTTAATGTATGTATTCAGTCCATGCTATAGAATGCTCCCATATAATTAAATAAAAAAAGTACTTATGAAATAAAACTTCAATCTGCTGCGTGTACCGTTAAATAGACATTTCGGCTGTCATGCAGTTATTATATTATAAGAGGCACTAAATACTAAAACTAAATCTATTTTTTTAAATTGGACCTTACAAGGTCTAATTTAAAAAAATAAATATTCTATGGCATGGTCTGAGTACACAAATTTAAGAAAAAGATTGAATTAAACGCCACCGTGTATAGACAGCCTCTGTGGTGTGGTGGTTGAGCAGGTCGGCTCATAACCTGAGGCAGATTCGATCCCCGCGGCAGGACAAGTAAGATGTTTGCACAGAAAAAAACGCAAACGTTTTTTCTGTGTCTTGGTGTTTTGGTACCATGGTCCTCGTAGTTCCTGGGAGACACAGGGAATCCTATTTAGGGTCCATGGTCCCACAACACCCAGACTCAGAACAAGTAATAGCGCTTTTTTTTCTGCGCACAAATACTTGTCCTGCCGCGGGAATCAAACCGGCGCCTCCGGGTTATGAGCCGACCTGCTCAACCACCACACCACAGAAGCTGTCATTCTGTGATTAGATAATTATTTCCATTACATACGACATCAGACTTCACAGCTGTTCAGTTCAATATATCAGAAAGTTTTAATAAGTACTTATATGTATACATTTTAACTTAGTTTGTGCTACTACTTGGATTTGTTATTGCAACGCCAGTAATTTTTAACAGATAGAACTATCCATAGATAGATACAATCTTTTTGAAACATCACATTACAGGAACAATTTACAAGTACAAACTTAAAAACTTAAATGTCACAATGGGCAGTCTAATTAATTATCTTATTATTACAGATTAATTTGTAAAGGAAAAAAACAGGCGAGACTGCTATATAAATCTTGTTTTTATCTAAAAAAAATTTATCTAAGTATTGTATCCATTATCTAGTTCCCATAGTACAAGCTTTGCTTAGTTTGGGGCTAGATGGCGCTGTGTGAAATGTCCTCACATATTATTATTATCTTAATGTAATAATTTTCTTGTCCGTAGCCCCACTGATGGAACTAAGAATGCCCTTGGTCCTATCAGTTAAGTAGGACGTAGCGTTATTTAGTTACTTCACTAATAGTATGAAGGCCATTTTGCGAGTACCCGTGGGCAATGGATAGCAATACATAAATGTAGAAGCTGAAATCGGTGTCCACAACCCCTAAAACAACTATATAGGTATACGGCGTGAAGCTCAGTTGGCAGTAGCTCTGCCTTCTGAACTATAGATTGTGTTCAATTCCCACTCAGGACAAACATTTGCGTGTTGAAAAATAGATGTTTGTTCTGTTTCTGGGTGTTATATAGTATTCTATGTATGTATTTACAAACAAAAAGTATTTAAGCTAGATGGCGCTGTGTGAAAGGTCCACCAATATTTATTTAAAAAAAAAACTGCATGGAAGTTGTAACAAAAAAAAGTTTATAATATCAATATTGTGTGGTAGTACCAACCTAGACCTACCAGCCTACTACTACCAACCAGCCAAATATATTTGTAACTTTTGTTTATTACTTTGAATTACACTAAATATATTTGTATCAAGTTTCCACGACTGTTATTCTTATGTTACTGTCCATGTGCTAGTGGCTTTATTAACGTATAGTAATAATAATGTAATACTAATTATTTCTACATGGCCTTGAACAATTCAATAAAACAACAATTTTAATACCTTAGTACTTTATTTTAATGAAAATTCTTAATACCTATATTACCTACAAACTCGAATTATTGCAAGTTGCAACATTCACTCTTATATAAGTAGGTACTTACAAGTAATTTGTGGTACTTGTACAATCTTACGTATCTATTGTAATTATTAGGCTAAAGTGAATCTAATGTATTATGATAAGCAAAACTTGGATAGTGCTGTGTTTATATTTTAGTATTTACAATAAAATATTATTATATTTAAAACTTTCATGCATTCATGTAAGTGGCTAAGCTAAGCCATGTACTATCAAGTATTCTGTGGCTAAGTTAGCTTTGTAGCTTTCGCGTGTTACTATAATGGCTGTACTATATAGCTATACTAGATACATCCTCAGTCATTTCCTGTTTCGTTTGAAAGCATTTAGAGGTAAATCAATTTTCCAGAGAAAAAAACGGAATCGATATTGAATAAAAACATTTATATAAGTATGTCATGCAAGCATCGCTGAAAGAGGCAAATATGTCTATTGCTGTCTCACTCCCGCTTCGCTTTTAACATAATTCCATATTCTCTAGCTTATCTAAGAATCGCTTTTCCCATGGTATGGATTATACCACAGAAGACATAATAGTAAGACCTTGATTACTGTGCAGACTAAACTGTGATAATGACATAAATCGCAATATAAAATTTATATCATTCCATCCTGCAGATTGTATGAGTGGGATAAGTGGAATGATGCATGTATAACAAACACCAGCAAGCTCAATTAGGTCTGCCAGCATTGTCTACAAATGTACTTATATATGTAGGGATAATGGGCTGTAAAAATAAATTCATTTATTCCCATTCTATATCTATGTACTTGTGAAAACTTTCCTCTATTACTTATTTAAGAATAGACTTTATTTGCTTGGTACAGTTAATTTGTGATAAGTATCACACACATTATATCTGGCTTAAAAAGAGCTAAGTGACACTTGTGTCAAAAAAACTTATACCACATTCACAATAACAACGCTAATGTGTGAAGATAAAAAGTGCTATTAAATTTTTACATCTAGGCTAGCAAAAATTTATTTGTTAAACCATAATTTATAATTCCACAAAACAAATAAAATAAAAATTAACTAGGTAGTCTAGGCTCTAATCATGTTATAAATTACTTATATTTGATTTGAAACATATCCGTTAAATGCTTGATGCTGGTTTAGAATTGATTTGCATTTATATTTATCAACATATTTTGTCAATTTTCAAAATAATTTAGTCAAGTCACCTCTAAATCACTTTTAAAACTGCTGATTTTCACTTAAACAGTTGCTTACACCACAAAAATACTAGACTTATTTAATTAATCATCAATGAATAAGTCAGCTAACAGAATCAGCCATTTTTAAAGTTTGAAAACTTTACTATTAATACCTATTTCTTAGGTTTTATATATAGATGATTATATTATTCCAATTGCGTTTCACACTTAAAATCACTCTGTTTAAATTGTAATACTATGCTTGTGATACAGAGATACCGCTTTTATCATAGAGCTATTAAGTTGTTGATACTTTACAGCACTCCATTATGTAACATGTAGGTATGTTACTAAGCAGTAACAGAATAGCTTAGCAGGGTTTATAAGTAAGGCTGTTTGGCCATTTTGGTAAAATATGCATCTATTGTAACAATATAATAACCCAAGCATAAAACTTCAGTATTAATATTTATAATCAGTTATTAATCTAAGAGCCCAACAATTTTTTATGGTGCTATAGCAAACAGAATTCTTTATCTATATAAAATATTAATTAAAACCTCATTCAAAGATTCAATGTTAACTCACAAACCATGTTGACAATGTGGAGACCAACAATGCAGTCTTACAATATAAGAAATGTAAGTCTTATAGCTTTCTCTTCATCTTTTTTGTCTTATCTACTTTGCCACGGACAATCTTTTTACGTTTCTTTTTCCTTGGTTCACTGTCTGAACTTGAACTAGAGCTAGTAGAGTCTGTGCTACTGGAAGAACTAGAAGATGATGATGAACTGCTGCTACTGCTTGATGTAGAAACTTTCTTCTTTTTTCGTTGGAGTGGTTTCCTTTTTTTATCTTCTTCACTTGATGAACTCGAATCGCTAGAGGACTCTGAAGAACTTTCAGAAGATGAAGTGGACTCCTTGCGCTTCTTTTTCAAAGACTTGCTGTCTTTCTTCCTTTTAACAACCTTCTTGGAAGTGGTCTTTCTTTTAGTTGCTAGGTTTTTTTGTGATTTCTTTTCTTTATGTTTCTTATCTAACTGGCCTTTTTTTGATTGAGTAGCTGTCTTTTCATCCTCATTATAAGCCTGTTTTTCGTTGATAGATATCTTAGCCTCTGTTTTACTCAAGCTTTTTTCACTATGCTGTTTATACTCAGTACCACTGCCAACTCTCTCAGGATGCTTGCATTTTTCAGAACCAGGGGGTTTCTCAGAATTCTTATCTTTCTGGCAGTCTTCATGAGATCTTAAAAGGTTTTGATTTAATTCAGTATTACTACAGTCCCTTCTCTCAAGTTCCTGGTTTATTTTAGTACTACTTTGTTCTCTCTCAGAATCTTGATTCTTCTTTGTACTACTGTCATCTTTGTGAAGATTTTGGTTGGTTTCAGAAGTACTGCAGCCTCTCTCAGAATGTTTATTCTTTATAATATCACTTTGACCTTTCATGTGAGTTTGGTTGTTCTCAATATCACTGTTGGGTTGTTGGTTATTATTAGTGTTGCTATGGTCTCTCTCAAGATACTGATTAGTAGCACTATGGACTTTCACATGCTGCTGGTCTTGCTGATTATTGTCAATACCACTAACACCTTTCACAGGATGCTTGTTGGTCTCAGTACCACAATCCTTCTGAGGTACATCATGGTTTTCACTGTTTTGGCAATTTTTATCAATATTACATTTTACAATTGTTTCCATATCAACATACTTAATTCCATGATGCTGGTTGTTTTCAGAATCTTGGGAATGTTTTATATCACTTTGATCTCTCTCATGGTATTGGCTGGTCACAGTATTGTAGTAACTTACAAAATGCTGGTGGCTTTCAGTGTTACTATAATCCTTCTCAGTATACTGGCTGTTTTTAGTATTATTGTGGTTATTCTCAGAATGTGGTTTTTTCTCTGCGCGTTCACTTTCAATATTATTATTAGAAATTTCTTCAATAGGCTTAAATTTATTTGTGTTATAATAAGCTTGAGTACTTTTTTCTGCATCAGAACGTTCATGATTTGTGGATTCAGATTGTCTTTGGTCATTGTAGTCTTTTTCCAAGTTATTTGCATGACTTTTATCTGTTGATTTGTCATGTTTATCACTAGATACACTATGTTGTCGTTCGTCTTTTGATCTGCTGTATGTTCTTTCTCGTTTATGTTTTGATGATTCAGAATAACGAGTTCTAGATTTACTTCTGCTTTCATGTTTTCGAGACCTTCTATCACGGGATCTTCTTAATTTAGATCTACTTCTACTTCTTCTAGATTTACTTTTACTTCTATCCCTGCGATTTCTAGATGATTTGTTACTAGATTTATCTCTCCTGGATCTACTTGAACTTCTCCTTCTGTGACTTCTAGTTTTATTTGACCGTGATTTATCTGTTCTGCTTAAGCTTCTCCTTCTTCTTGATCGATGTCTTGATGAATCTCTTGATCTTCTTACACGAGACCTACTTCTATCTCTGTCACTTCTTTTGTGTCTGTCACTTCTCTCATGTTTCTTGTCTCTGTCATTTTTATTCTTATGATGATCTCGGTCTCTACTGTCTAGTCTTCTATTATTATCTTCAACTTTGCTATTATTATGGTCTCCTTGCTCCCCTTGCCGAGATGAATGATTATTCATGTTTTGGTCATTAGATTCATTTTTGTTAAAGTATTTGACACCTCTTCCTTTCCCCATCCATCTCATCCTAGATACAGACTGAGAGAAATCTACATGTATGCGCCTATCATCAATCAGTACATTATCCATTTTAAAATAAGCATCTTCACATGATTTTTTATCAGAAAACTCAACAAAGGCATATTGTAGTGAATCACCTGTCTTTTTGTCTCTGATAACTTCGCAACCCACTATATTACCAAACCGGCTAAATATAATTTCAAGGTCTTCGTCAGTAGTAACGGGATTGAGTTTACAAACAAAAAGTACATTTTCAGGCGGTGCTACATCTGCATCCGGTAAGTCTCCTACAATTTCTAAGATGGTTGCACGAGCCTTCGCTTCCTTCTCTTCAATCATTTCTTGAATCTCCTGAGCAGATTTGCCCTGAGCTTCATCAATGTCTTCATCAGGAGCAATTCTACCCCCTTTGAGGCGCTCTGCACTAGGAGATGGTGACCTTGATGGTGCACGGAGGCCAGCAGGGTCATTAAATGGGTCTTCTAAGATGACTGTATGGGTAATTCTCACATCACGGTAAGGCCGGTGGTTTTCATCACAAATCACATCATTTAGCATTCTTAAAATGTCATGGCCCTCCGTTACTTCCCCAATAACACAATGCATACTGTCTAAGGAATCCAAGTCAGGAGCTAAAGTAAAGAAAAATTGTGATCCAACCATCATGTCTCCTGTGCAGACCATAGAAACGGTACCTGTGTTTGTGTGACGGATTTTAGGCAACTTCTCTCCCGAAAAGAAACGCTTTTCTGGTCCTTCCAAAAGCCCAAAAATAGACTGCCCACCAGATCCTTCAGCAGTAGGGTCACCTGTTTGTGCTATAAAGCCACTTCTTATAGAGTGGAAGAGGTTGAAATTGTAATATTTCATCTTGCACAGCTTTAAAAAGTTCAAACATGTTACGGGTCGCTGCTCCAGATATAAATCCACAGTAATATCGCCAAGTGTTGTCTCGATTACTACAGACATCGCGATAGTTTGGAAAAAACAGTATAAGATTAAGATTTATCAATCATTTCATATAGAAAATCAAAAAAAGAAACATTGACACATCACAAGGTGCGCAAAATATTGTTTGAGAATTAACCTCAAAATCAAAAAAAAATAAATTTGACAACTCTAACATTTGACTTTGACATTTTTACATGATGGTTTTTTTATTTAACTCTATGCGATTAATATATTTAGCCTATATCAAGTTTGTATTTACCTGTAGTTTTTTCATATTATAAAGAGGGATTGATTCGTCTTTAAAGCGTGTTTTTAAACAGGTCTTACGCTATTTTAAGCGTAATATTAGATTCACAAACAAAGGTAGGTATAATATTGCGAAAAAATTACCCCGTTTTGGACCTTAATTCACAAATAAACCCCAGTCCAGTGATACTTAAATTTTATCTTGCGTATTTTTTATCATCTGTAACTATGTTACAGTATAATATTTATGCCTATATTTATATTTCATTCATTTGTAGCCAGAATATTCTAGGTGTGTGCTGTCATCCACGTGTCACGCGGTACGAAGGCAACATACTGCTGAGAAACCAAACGAAGTTATCCAAAACTTTAGTATCCCCTTTCTTTAATAGTGACTGACTATCCCTTTTATAGTCGCAAAATTAGAGAAAAAAAAGCCAAAGAAAAGAACCAAGCAACCACAGATTACATAGAGTACACTACCATAGATTTTAGTTTAGAGACATCTAGCGGCAATGTTTTGTACTATTGATTCTCATGAAGTGATTGCTCTGCCCACTTGGTTTAAATATTCTTGGCCCTACACCTAGCACCTCCTATATGTACTACAGTAAAGTTAGTAGTTTAGAGTATTATCCACAGATGTCACGTTTCTTAAATAATACCTATTTAATTCCTCCGAGTTATTATAATAATAATAACTCGGAGGAATTAAATAGGTATGAGGGTCCACTGAAGACCACTGAAGGTCGTAACAATTAGATGAATTTTGATAATATATGTAAATAATTAGATAGATGTCAGAACCTACCTTTTGGAGTCTGATATGTTGATATACGCTTGGGAGAGAAGTCACCCGTAGCCTATGGACATCTGCGCCGTAGGTAGGTAGGTACGTGCACAGAATACTATTACTTCTACGGTCATAGCGTCAGCGGGGTAGGCTAGCCAGTCTATCCAGTCTATCTATATAACATTTCATTACCTATACACAGAATAAATAATAAAAGTACTAAGTATAGGTACCTTATAAGCAGGTAGGTATCCTACATGTAATATTTTGATAAATCCTTCCATCCAAGATTGCGTGGAAGAAATCGCTTACTTGGTAATAGGTCAGACATTGTTATAAATCTTGTAAATCTTTGTAGTATTTGTAATTTTTTAAAGACTTTACCTATATTCATAAATCATATGAAAATTCTAATATTAAAGTGTCGGACGCAGGCAATGCACTGTGCCTACTCACGTTTCTAGAAAATCTAATAAGGGCCGTTTCACTCACCCTCCTTCCGCCCTCGCCCTAATAAAGTGAGTATTGAAAATTTACCAACCATTCTTCGAAGAATATAAGGTTAGCCAGTATGACGATCTTTTAGAAAACAGTTCAATTTCAAGCTTTAATGCTTTTGACAGAAAGTTTTATATTCGATAAGTAGAAAAACTTATGTTGAGCGTGTAGAAAATTGATTTGGAATTGTTCTGGCTAGACGATGCTGCGTGTCGAAATAATAAGTCTGGCAGATGCAAAAAATAATACAGAATTTTAAAATCTGTAATAATATAAACAAGGCATAGGCAAGGTTACATTTTCAGTCCCTCAGAGATAAAAGCTGCTATTATATTTAAATCAAATTTTAAGTAGCGATTACGTAAATAAAAAAATTACGCCCAATCATCACTCATAGATCCTGGATCCTAACTAGGGTTCCCTGTATTTAGCCACCCAGGAACTACGAAGACCATGGTCCCACAACACTCAGATTCAGAACAAGTATTCGCTCATATTTCCGTGCACAAATAGTTGTCGCGAGAATCGAACCCACTGCCTCCGGGTTACGCTTACACTGCCTCTACCGTCCATGGGACGTATCTGTAACGTTCAGCTACCGTTTTCAAATTGCTGGTGGTAGTGTGTTGGTACTTTCTCGCACTCGTCCCAGAAGAGATGTCATCTTGTACTTGAATTTCTTATCTAGCTTCCATCAGTAAGCTCGGCAATAACTGAATTTATTCATATAAAATTCAAAGTCCTGACTGATTCACTGAATGACTGACTTATATATCAACACACAGCCTAAGCCGCTGGTCCTACAGACTTGAAATTTGGAGGGTGTGTTCTTTGTAAAGTGTAGGTATCCACTAAGAAAGAGTTTTTCGAAATTCTACCCCTAAGAGGGTGAAATAGGTGGTTGAATTATTTTTCCGTAGGTCACGCGGACGAAGCTAGGGCAGAAGCTAGTCATAAATAAAGCAAACGTACAAGAATAGTGTTGAATAGCTGTGAAGGCGCGACAAGCGAGGCGGAGGCACGCGTTGAAACGGTAAACATTTGAACTAGTGATTGCGCGGGATGTTTGTCGTTCCGTGTGGCGGAACTGCCTCTTTCGTGGGCACGATACTACACAATACACGTACCTACTCACAAAAACTCTTTATTTATGCCACAAATTAATTAATGTAATAAAAACGTGTGTAGAAATATGTACTTGTTCATAGTACAGTAGAATATGTCGTGTTGCAAAGATACTAAAGCCGAGGAAAGGATTTATAGTCAACTAGCTTCTGCCGGCGACTTCGCCCGCGTGGTCTACAGGAAAATACTTCAACTACCCATTTCACCCTCTTGAAAAATCCTTTCTCTACAAATAACACACCCTCCAAATTTCAAATTTAGAGGACCAGCGGTTTAGGCTGTGCGTTGATATATAAGTCAGTCATTCAGTTAGTCAGTCAGGACTTTGAGCTTTATATGTATAGATGTCATGTTATGATCCATCATGGTTCAGTTAATTAGAAAAATCAAGCTTGAGACTAGATACATCAAACATTTTAAGAGACTATTGGCAACAATCAAAATGTATTAGCACAGTATATCTGCTTCCTATACACATATTTTTAAACATATTTATAGCCCCCGACCAACAAAGAGGCGTGTTATAAGTTTAACGTGCTGTTTGTCAGTCTGTGGAACTGGAATCATATTATTAGCCTAGTCAAGTGCCCCATTCTAAAACTGAGCACCTTATATGTTTTCTATCACCCAAACCTTGCCTTAGTTGTAAAATTATTTCGGCAACTTTGTTCTTATAATTTTATTATATAGATGATAATTATCGTTCAATGAAGAGTTTTCTTATTAATTAGTTTTTACAGGTAAAGTCATGGCTACACGTCCATGGGTAAAGCATTTTACCTAGTTTTTAAGTGATGACACGTGTACAATGTGCACGCGGGCTATCACCATGAGGCTTGTTCAAAATTGACTTGAAACCTCCCAGGTTATAATATGGTGGAGATAAGAACAGCGCCAAGGTTCCATTCATTGACTGGTCGCATTTTAAATGTTGTCTACACCTTTAAAATGCAACCAGTCAATGAACGATTGTTCTCAGTACGTAGTCCTGTTAGCGGTTTCTTTGAAGGAACTTCGGAGCATATTTTGGCCCGGCTTATTCAAGATGCTAAGGAATTAGACCATTCGTTTCTTTTCTTTTTGTTAGCGGGATATACGTGCGTAGGAAGTTCCAAGCTTGTTACGTTCTAGTTTAAAAATATTGTAGTCAAATATAGTAAATTTTCCTTCTATTTCATTAAAGTAATGTAATGAGTTATTTGTTATATGTTCACTAGGCGTCTAGGTAGGTAGCACCACTTTGCCAGTTATTCTGCCATCAAGCAGTAGTGCATAAAAACTGCTGTGTTCCGGTTTGAAGGGCACTGTAGCTAGTGAAATTATTGGGCAAATGAGACTTTATGATCTGATCTCACAGTCTCGTAATCTTATAACTAGATTGCGCTGATGTGTCAGGATGACGTGCGCAGTGCAGTGTCACGCGAAACTCTATACTAGAGTTCCGAGTGACACTGCAACTGATATGGCCAGCCGCATTGCTTAACATCAGGCGAACGGTTAGATCGTCACGTCATTCCTTAACATAAGAAAAAAGGTAGTGGAATGGATTTTAAAGTGTAAACCAGAGTTATGTCCATCTGTAAAAAGTTAAACATCTCCTAAGTTTGCACTTATAACTATGTGTACAAATGAGCATAAACTATTATTTATTCTGCGCTCAAGGTAAGTACATCTACAAAGATATAGTTCATAAAAAAAATCCGTCGCTGGTTATTAAAAGCTTTTTTGAACTCTGTGTTCTTGAGTTACTGATTCATTCTTAGTCGTTCAAAAAATGCAAGAAATTAATTTTATTTATAAAAGATTGTAAACCATCGTAAGGCGTAACAAAACGTGATAATTATGTTTGTATCTACATGAAAAAGCAATCAAATTGCAAGCGCGCATCAAACCGATCCTACAAATAACGTTGGATGTACTTTTAAGGAGGCGGCAGAGACCAGGGGCGACGCTTCTATTTCCATACAAATGTTGCATAATTTAAAAAGAAACTGTCTCGGCGTGCCGTTGGAGTTATAAAACCAGGCTTTATACGTTTCATTACACAGAACTCGAGATATAACGACGCGTATTTGATGCGAAAACCTCCTTGCGTGAGAGCTCAGCTTTTGCTGGATGTTGGTTTCTATAGGATTTTATTGGAATTAAAAAACAACTTCTTTAGGATGTAAATGAAATAACGTTTTCAAACAGTCAATACAAAAAAAAAACATTACTATAATGAACTATATTTTTTGGCAATTTTCTCTTAAATCTTAAAGCATTTAGTAAGTAATCTGTAATTCGTTGCTTGACGTAAAAAGAAAACTTTGACCTTTATTATTCTAATTTATTTTAGACTTATTTTGCTTAATGTAATATTAGTTTCATCATAAAAAACATATTATGATAAATGTATAAAGGTTGTCTGGAAGATATTGTTTTTAGCGATGAGACCGCCCATTGCAACCTTCTTATTAGTTATTTCCTGTTTTTGTATTTGTTACCTTTGAAATACAAAAATTTATACAAATTACAAATAATTTTAAATTAGAATAATTTTATATTAACTACTTATAATTTTATATTTATTTATGTACATAGTGATGTTTCATCATTCAAGTTCATGTTGTGAACTGCCTTATTTCACAATGTAGGATCACGGTTCACGATAAGACCATGTGATCTTATAAAACCAAGAAACAAGCCAATAAACGTCTCCGGAAGACACCCCACAGATAGATTTAATCTGTTTAGAGCCTGCAGTAAAACGTTGTCGATAAAATAAAGTGAGAGGCGCGCAAAAATCGCAAAAATCTTCTTATCGCCACCGAGCGAGATTACACATAAAAATGTTAAATGATCTCGAACGGGTATTGAAAAAAATACGGGGGAAATAGCGGGGGAAATTGAGTGCTGTGTATGCGGCTAAAGATGATGCGACGCGGAGCGATGGCTTTGCGAGTTGATGCGTGGAGATAAACATTTTATAAAAACAATAGTTGCGCCCCGCGGTTTCACTCGTGCATAAAAAGTATTTTAATTATTTGCTTATCCCACGGGAAAATTTCACTTTTCCGGGATAAAATGTAGCCTATATGTTAATCCAGTGTATAAGCTATCTTGGTACCAAATTTCATCCAAATCCATTCAGCCGTTTGAGCGTGAAGGAGTAACAAACATACACACACACACACAAACACACATACAAACTTTCGCCTTTATAATATTAGTGTGATAGTGTGATAATCAATGCTAGTTTTACAGTTTTAACTTTACTGTGCCAGTGTGAATTACTAAGTGACATGATTATGATTACTGTCTATTCTTTAATGAAATGTGTGTAGTGTGAAGTGTGGCTGGTTACTTGTGTAATATATTCATTATCTCAACTGTAATAAATTATAGATATTGTAAAACACCGTAGAAAAAATACACTGTAAAGTTTCTTGTAGCTTCTTTACAGTTGTAATCGAAGCTTCGGATCGGAGTTTTCTGCTCTGCATTGTGCCGGATTGCTTGCACCACTAATGAGAAACAGAACTTCTTTTTTTTTAAACACACATATTGTAATGTGCTTGCTATATAATATTTGACAATAAGCACTTTGTAATTTTATATTTTTAGTACAATAACTTAATTTCTAGTACCTAATATAATTCTGACTTGTAAGTTCTAAAAATATTTGCAATAAATCCTTTGACTTTGACTTTGACATTGAGTTTGATGTGTTTTGAATACCTAGCAGTACATATAATAGCTACGACATTGACGTTTCGAATAACTGGCCAAATTCTACACCCACCGATCAATCTCCATCGTGTGCTTTTTACTCTATGCACGCGACATTGGTGAAATTGTGGCAACACTGCAGAAGCCATAATAATAAAAAGTTGAAGTTGACATTGTTAGAAAAAAAAATTCAATGATTCTGTCTTGGGTTTAATGTAAGTGTAACTATAGAGGAGTTTTGATGGGAAAGCGAAAAAGATTGCGTCACCGCATTGTATTATTTTCCTAAACTTGTGTTATTTTCAGTGTTAGTGCATAAATTTGGTGGCATTTTATTCGTTAAGTGCTGGATTACATGCATGAGTGTGGGAAAGTGGTATAATGATGGTGAAACGTTTCATTTCGTGTAGTTTCCAAAACTGCATAGAGGCTTCTGGTAAAGTTGCCACCACTTTACTAGGAGTATGACTTGACTAGACTAGACTATGACTTAACTTGATGACTTGGACTGTGACTTGACTTGAAGTATTATATGATATTAATTCACTCGAGATATTATCAATTCCTTGACACTGGCTAAATACACAAAAGTGTGGAGCCAAAACCAAACAAACCAAAAAAAATCTCCATCGTGTGCTTTTTACTCTATGCACGCAACATTGGCGAAATTGTGGCAACACCGCAGAAGCCATAATAATAAGAAGTTGAAGTTGACATTGTTAGAAAAAAAAAATTCAAAGATTCTCTCTTGGGTTTAATGTAAGTGTAACCATAAGTTTTTATCGCATCATATTTTAGCGTGTGCTCTGTACCTGCGCGACGGGGTTGCGAATTGTTCGTGACAGCGCGACACACCGTCACTGACTTGTCGCCTCCCTTGAAATCTAATCTTCGCGACTAATGTCGGAGCCTACCCCAAAACACACTTTAGCTTACCCCGAGCATGGCCTATGACAATTTTCCTTTAGCTTATAAAATACTCGTGTGATGATGTTGATGATGATGAAATGTCATGCTTGCCACTTTAGCTATAAAAATTTAACTTCCAGTGTTTTTTTTTTCATTTATTTTAAAAAGTAGTAACAATATTAGAGTTATTAGAATCACATAGAACATGCGGTATGCGGTAATTAATACCGCGTTTCCATTGACCATGTTTTTGCATGCAGGTATGTAATATACTTATTGACAGCCCCTGTGGAGTGGTGGGTTCGACCCCCGCAGCAGGACAAGTATTTAGACACATAAAAAAAGACGCAAATACTTGTTCTGTGTCTGGATATTATGGGTGTGGTCCCATCGTAGAGGCTTCGTAGTTCCTGAATTGCTAGATACAGAAAATCCTGGTTAAGGTTCAGGATCTAAGTTTGTGATCGTTGGATGTTATTTTATTCTTACAGTAGGGTAAGTATTATTATAAGCATTATTAGTATAAGTATTATTATATTATTAGTATAAGCATTCATGATTTCCCATTCGGGATTTAAGTAACATAATATAGAAATTTGAGCTTAGTAAAAATTTTGAATCGGAAATCACAGTGGTCCTTGAAAGGAGTACCAGCTGAGCCTAAACCAACTTTAAGTCATTTAATAATAATGTTCATTATTAAATGATGAGTGTAGCAGACGAATAGTTGTTTTGTGTTTTGTTCTATCGAATTTAAAATAGACAAAGATAAAACAAGTTTTTTTATAGACTGCAGTTTAGAGAGTGCGCAAAGACGACCTATTTCCTCCATTTCTTTTCTTTCATCGGTTTACAAGACCTACAGAAACAGCATACTTATATCGTTGAAATTCCTTCAAGCCGCACTAAGCGTTTCGCTACTTACATTATAGTATAACTAATGAACAATAGTGAATAAACCAGCTTGTCTTAGACTTTCACTCTTGACTTGAAAACTCCCAGGTTATATAGTTAACTGGAAACAAGGATAAGGCAAGCATTTATTTATTTCATTTTGGAAGACCAACAGCTGTTATAATGATATACACATAGATTTACAAAAAAGTAAGCCAATTAAAGGCCCTCAAGGATAGAGCATATACTATCATAGGCCACATCATTACTTAACATTAAGCGAGGCAGTGGTCAAATGCTCAGCCTATATCAAATATTAATCAATAAAAAAAGTAGCTATTCCACTGCTATGCACTGCACTGCTGCACTGTGAATTAGTAAGGGGGTAAATGCTCCCCAAATTCAAACAAATCCGAATATAAGCAGTGTAGAATCAGTCCGTGTCTACACGCGCCCATAAAATAATATTTTACGACATTACCATAGAGAAGTAATGGTATAAATAAAGAAAGTGTCGTGCAAGAGCGTTCGGTGGGCCGATTGGCTTCGATTATGGCTCCGCGGAGAGTAATATCCCGTTCTTTCGCAAATGTTTTTTAGGGAATGTTATTTTTGGCGCGTCGGTCGCAGCTGGCGGGGCTGGCTCGTGAAATTGAGGCTATCGGAGTGTCTCCGAAGGCGCAGTTGGGACGGTAAGTGGGGTCACTTACGTTAAGTAGCCTCTTAGTTGCGCACGTGCGCTGCCATCGGCAGGTGTGCCTCAGACGATTGTGATTGAACCTGCGATGGCGGAGAGGGACGATTTTTATTGCCAATGCTGTGATGGTATTGCTCTTTTTATGTAGCTTCTCTAAGTATTAGGAGTATTAGTGTCGAGTGTGGCTAAGCGGTTAGGCCGTGTAGCTTCGTATCCAGGTTCAAAACGGACTTACATCAACTGATTGGCGTCTGACTTCTTTAACGATGACCATGGACAAAGACTGATGGAAAATTTGGATTGACAAAGAGATTTCAGACGACAGGACAAAGAAAAAGATAACTTTTTAGAATATAATGATTATTTACTCATGACAAAAGGCAATTGTGTAAAATTAAAGGTATCAATAAAAATGCGTTGTTTGCAGGTTGCCACGTTCTTCATTTGTATACATATTTAATAATTTTATTTCACCTCTTTGTTCCTGACGACGACTTTCACTAATGTATTTTAAAACTATTTGGGGAATTTGCACTCGCTTTGACAACAGTGAAGGAAAATCTGAGATGTAATAGTTATAATTCGAGAATATTTGTCATCTACTAGCCCGCATTTGTCCAGCGAGGTGGATTATGATTATCTTTGAGAGAAGTCGTGTCTCAGATGGA
Source organism: Ennomos fuscantarius (assembly GCA_905220475.3). Lineage (NCBI taxonomy): Eukaryota > Metazoa > Arthropoda > Insecta > Lepidoptera > Geometridae > Ennomos > Ennomos fuscantarius. The sequence continues at coordinate 9,514,222 of HG992039.1, forward strand.
AACGTGAGGCTGATGACATACAGTGGTATTATAGCTACTGCGTTATGATCCTTGGATTAACATTATTTGGTACTTTTAAGCCTATGGAACAGACCTATGGAAGTTGGTTACACACTTTCATCAATAAAACCTAAAAGACTTACTAGGTAGTAGAACTTTTCTGCAAAGTTTGTCTAGGTAGGTACCAACCGTTTTGCCAGTTATTCTGCCGCCAAGCATTAGTGCGCAAGCACTGCTGTGTTCTGGTTTGAAGGGCATTAGCTAGTAAAATTACTGGGCAAATGAGACTTTATGACCTGATGTTACAGTAGTAATCTTATTACTAAACTGTGTTGATGTCTCAGGATGAAGTGCGCAGTGCAGTGTCACGTGAAACTCTATAATTTAGAGTTCAGAGTGACACTGAAACTGATATGGGCGGCCGTGTCGCTGAACATCAGGCGAACGGTTTGCTAACGTCATGTTATTCTTTAACATTAAAAAAATTGCTTTTACTTACACACGTGAACCGTAGAATATTAGAATATGTATCTAAATTTCATCGCAGCGGACTGAAAGAGATCCCGTCTCTACCTTTTAGCGATAACTATCTATTATATAACTATTGAGAACAATGTAAAGAAGATTGCTTTTTCTGCACGACGTACTATTTGAGTGTTTAGGATATCTGATACTTGGCAGAAACATATCCTTGCCAGGTTATCATTATTATCACTATTACACATTTGAAAGGGTGTGTTTCAAGGGAAAGTGTTAAAACAAACTAAAACTTCGAATATCAATAGAACCCACTTAGAAGGTACGGTCAGTAATAGGCAATGAATACTCTACGAATAAAGTATTTAATGAACATTTAATTTAGTTTTCCTTAACAATATTACTAAGTTTAAAACCTCTATTGTTAAGCTACTTATGAGACTGACTGTACCACTGAAATGGCAGTACTTAGCGGCTAAAGTTTTACATCGCGTGTGCAGCAAGCTAGCTGTAATAATCGAACGTATGCAGCTGCGTCTGAGAAACGAGCAACTCAATAAGGACTCCTTGTTGTAGACATTTATCGATATCGATAATTATATATCGATATATGGGAAAGCTTTCCCTACTACGTTCACGTGATAGTTTTTAATTTTTATATTTGTCTTTTGTTTTAATTATTTTCAAGTAATCAAAAAATACAGATACAATTTTTTTAAATGGTAAAAAGCATTAACTTACAAATTTTACTTATTCAGTTTCGAAATTTTATGTTTCAAGGAAATTTTAGTCTTGCTCTATGGATTTATGTTCGTGAGTAATAATTATGTATACAGGTAGCTATAATTTTCTAGCGGAAACCCTAATGTGATTTGCTAATCCAAACTTTGTTTTAAATACCCGGTCACGTGTAAATCAATAAAACTGGCCTGCAATACCGTAGGTATACCTGTGGAAGGTTTAGGTTTCTCTTTTTGAGTTTAATGCCTTTCGTAGCTTTTCAAATGATTTATAGATAATGGCTAAACCTAACTTCATCTTGATTTTTTATGTACGTTCGTAAGGAGTTACAACTCAAGTATTACGATGACGTAACATCAAAAATGAACTATAACGCGACGGACCTTTTTATTACCTTTGTGTGCAACGTGTGCAGTTATTAAACAGATAGAAAAATAGTTATCCAACCAATACTCGATAACTGACTCTCGAAAATAGTTAATAGGACGCCCTCCTATGTGACTACGACTATGTGGTGCTACGGTATACGCAGATTGGCTGGCGGCAGCTGGATGAGAAGAGGCAAAGGTGGCGTGTATTAGAATAGATCTATGTCCAGCAGTAAACATAGGCTGACTATGATGATTCGACCGATCAACACGTCAAAAAAATCAAAGAACCTTTATGAATTGCTTTATTGAATGCCGTAGCACATTGTAGACCCTCTACAAAATCTGGTACGCGTGGTTTTTCTTACTTTCTCGCATAAAAAGAAAGTTTATGAGTATAGTTTTAAAATACATTTTAAATACTCTATCCTAAGGAGTATTTAAATCTATCCTAAAGATGAAATATCAAGCTGTCCCTTGGCTATACCTTAAGGAGTGTTTAAATATATCCCCACCCCTAGCAGTAATAGATTATGAAGCTGTATGTTTTCAGATATTTGAAACGCCGATATTGCACTATCAGTAACTTATAGTTCTATATTAAACTTTAAACTCGACTTATCAGCGCTGAGTCGCGTCGGCCAACCCTTCCCGCCGCCATATGCCACCCCGCCCTTAAATTACAGAAGTTCGCGCTCATAATAGAGAGATATGCCTTTAATATCTGCCGGAACTGTTCGCCGCCTTGTTTACTTTTTGTTCCGGTTCTTATATTACGCTCCAGTATTACTGCTAGTAATAATTCCGAGATGCGCTTATTACAAATCTTCATTGCTTATATTAAGTGCCTGTTGGGGTAGAGTTTCGCTAATTAATGATTAATTCCGATGAATGGGAACTTTGGAGTGCTATGGAGATGTTACGCTGTGAAATTGATCTGGTTTTTAGTATTAAAAATTTTTGTTTCGTGATGGTGCTTTAAAAAAAATTATGTATATTTTTAATTGGTAAGACTGGCCTGAAATGGCACTAAGCTGTGAATAGAAATCTAAGGAGATTTTAAAATTTACCGGCCTTTGCTCAGACAAATTGATACAAATTAAGTCTAAATTGTAGTAAATGGTAACCACATTTTTTGGTAACAGTTCCTTATTTTACTGAGAAACGGAAATGGAAAAAGCGAAAAAATTCAACTGGCGCATTTTGTAACATGAAAATAACTCGAGCACCGCGCAAACATTCAGTGTACGCAAACAACATGTAAAATTGCTTGTCAGAAAACATAATGTCGGCCAAAGAAAAGGGTTGGGTCGTGTGCCCTTTGCCTATTCTTGACATTTTAAATTGTTTATTTGCGAACAAGTGTCAAGTTATTTATTCAGCGACGGTGTTCGCGTTTTGCTTCGACGCCGATGTGAACTGTGCTTACCTTTCGAATGTGTTTAATAATTTAGGTGACTATTGTACTGTTTGTTTCTATTTGCATTTGGTAAAAGGTTTCGTTGATTATTTAAAAAAGGCATGTGTGTGTCTCTATAATTAAAGTGGCGTTTTATATTTTCAGCAGTGGACATCTTTCAACTGTTGATATGTGTGTATTGAGTAAAGAGAGTCTTATATAAGGTGTAATCACTAAGGTGATATACTCTCGCTATCAGCTTAAAGTTTTTTCAATACGTTTTAGATTTACGGAATAATTATTTGGTCAAAGTTAACGATTACATCCTGTATAGTTTGGTCAATAAAAGTAAAATTCAAATTTAGAACTATTATTTCACACGAAGGTAGTTCGTCAAGGCACCCGCAGCAGCGGTTAGCCAGAAAACGGTGGCTGCGTGATTAGGTCGGCCGCGTTTGTTTTGATATGCCGTCGCCGCTGGCCCGCGTTGTGGCCACACGCCATGTAAGTTCAACCCGCGGTTACGGACACTTTGTGGGCGACCTTACACTTCGCCGTACTCCCTTGTTCGGTTAGCTTTGGATTTTGTAGTGGTTTTTCGGTATCGAGGCTATGCATTATATGCATATATGCACATGGGATCATTTATAACTAAGCTTCACTTTCATTGACTGCTAGGCCTCCACTGTTCTTTTTTGAGTATAGTTTTACAGTCAGCATTAGGTTTGTGTTTCACACTAGCTGACCTACCTGACCCATTCCACTGCTTCTTTGACCTTCCGACTCTATTCGTCCTTTTTTCTATACTTTTCTATTTCTCTACTTCTTCCTTATACCTTTCCTACCCACCTATATAAGTCCTTACGCTCCCTTTTCCTTATCCAATGTCTATATCCTATTCAGGCGCATTCATGAACAATGTAGCATAAAATATTAAAAAGAATTTATAGCACATGAAATGAAGAATTTATCCGTTCAGCAAACTCATCCGCTCGCGAAAAGTTCTCGCAGCAAGTGTCAACTTTCGCGCGCAGTTTTCGCCTTGAACGCATGCGTGAAGAAGAGCAAGAAAACATCCTTCATCTCTGTCTTTCTGAACGAGGTCTGCGGGTCGCGGCTAACCCCCGGCGCGAGGTTTGCGGCGGCAAAAATGTGTGTTTCGGTGTGCCGATAGCGGAGCGCCACAGCCCCGCCCAGCGCCCGCGCCCGCACGGCCCGCTAACGCGTCTTGAGCCACTTAGCTGATAAGACGGAGCGCACATTGATGCAAAAAGCGATGTATTCTCACTCATAACTAGAAATAATGTGTTTATTTTATTTGAAGCACAGCCTGTATGAATCTCAGTCGTATACTGGGGATTAAGTACAAATTTTATTAGAAAAATTTCGACTTTCGCCATCACCGTTGCACGATTAAGATTCTGTCTCTAATACGAAGAGTATATTAGTCTGTGTTAAAAAGTAGAATAGATAAACTGAACAAAAATGTGCACAGTATGTCGATTCTGTGGTTTATGAATTTAAAAATAATATTGTTAAGTAGGTGTTTAGAAGTGATTCTTCTGCATTACCTAGCTATTTTTGACTTGCATTGTAAATCTATGTTAGAATGAAGGGTTGCTTTTGTTTAGTTAATTTATTGCAATTCACTCAGTGCGAGGAAATAACTAAAGTTGTGGCGTATGAACTTTGAAAGTATTCCATAGTATAAAAATAGTATTATGGAAACTATTAGCAGGTATTATTAAGTGTTCTTTGTGAACGCTGTCTTAGTTTCCGGCCAGATATGGAGCCGCGAGCTGTCAAAATGGAGTGGGAAAAAAGGCGGGAATGTGGCCTCGCTTTATGTGAAGCTCGTCATTGCGACAGACAGAGAGATCTCTATCTACCACCACAGGTGAGAAAGGGACAGCGAACACAACGTGGTTTATAAGAAAACCCAAGACGTTGGGCGTGTTTGGCGGGTGGGCGTGTGGGTTTTATGCACGTAGTGGTGGTGGGATCTCAGTGTGCGTGCGTGTGGACATCGTGTGGCTATGCGGTCACAGGTGTGTGTGTGTGCCACGTTTCTGTGGGCCAAGAGCTTGTTCTGGAACCATGCTCATCCTTTTGTCGACGATACGACGCTATATCGGCCTCAGGGTTTAGTTATTAAAGTGGGCAGTTAAATTTAACGGCGACATAAAATTTCCACTGTCGGCCGGTTGGCGGGCGATGAGATCCTTTAAGTGGGAACCCTGGCATTGAAAACTCACCTGCTCTTAGCGCCTATGCTATAAAGTTAACCAAGTCGTTTGCTAAACTAATTAGTGAACAACGATTCGTAGACCTTTCGTAGCTGCGTAGCGGTGTGCTACGCGTGAATTCTGTATGATAGTAGGCATTTTATTTTGAAACGAATAAACTTCTACATAATTTATCATGTAAACTAATAAAAATATGTTAATAGTTATATGTGGTTATAGTTAATGTGGTCTAATAAATATCATACGACAGTGAACGCCTAATGGACCATACAAAGAAACTTAAAAATAAATGCTCATAATACTTCAAAAATAGGTCACTACGAGGTCAAGATAGAAAAGAAACTCAGTACCCCGATTTAATCCTGAAAATGCTTACAATCCCCAACCCTTCAAATATTCCGATGTACCTGCTACTTAATTATGTTTCAAACTACAATGGCAAAAGAAAAAAAAAAAAATTGCACGTTTGAAGAAAAATATTCTTTGGGTACAAAGCAGACAAGGATTACTTTCCATGCTGTGCTGTTTCATATTGTTACTAATTAAATTGACAAACTCTTAGAATACCAACAGAAACTGCTCTTTACGATGACCTAAAGTTGAGCAACGTAAAAATCTTGTGGTTGTGTAAAATGGCCCTATTATAAAATGTGATAAATTCAAAGATTTATGTGTATGTATGTGTAAAATAAAATAAAATCATAATTCAATATCACGAGAAAAATATGCAAATAGCGATATTTCGTATAAATTCTTCTACAATATAGATAGATGTCCGTGGCCACCATGCTCTACAATTTGGCATCTCTTGTAAACGCTTTTGAAGAACACATTCTGTCTTCAATACGATCTCGATCACGATAAGTTTGCAACACTCTGGCACGGCCTGACGCGCGGCCTATGACGCGATTCGCGACAGATATAAATAATCATACTGTATACAAATATGAAACTATTTCATATATCATAGTGGATTTTTATAGAATTTAAATATACTTTTTAGAATGCTGAAAACAATATTATAATAATCTGTGTAGGTATATTAAGTTTTATAGTTATTTAAAGATCTTTCGGAATGACTCATCGAGGCAACACGTGACCAAAAGCTGGTCTCTATTTAGCCCAAAGGCAAAGCATTGCTATTTAACAGGGCAATGCCACCAGCAATTTAGGTACGTTGCCTACTGGTAGCGACTTCTTAGGTTAACTTTTGCTACTGCATTGTTTTCAATTTAAATTTTAAACTGTTATCTTAATTATTTAAAATGCGTAGTTTTATATATTTTTCAGCGTAGTTCCTTCGTATTTCAAGGAGTATCAGCCATAACACAGAACAGCCGTAAACCCCTGAAATGTGAATTTCTCAGCTCATGTATGGCATGTGGCGACATATGGTTAGGTCGCCCGGCGTAACACGTTTCGCGTGCTTGTCCCGCACCTAACTATCTCTTTTAATACTTATTTGTTCCCACGCACACATAGCCGCCGTCCCCCCGTGTCGCGTCGATGCAGCTTTTCCAAGTGTGGGTGGACTTCTTTCGCCGTGCCCCTGTGTGCGCGCGAATTTCTTTCGAGACGTAATAAGGGGACCGCTTCTTTCCCGCTAAGGTTTTAATGTCGACCACGGTTCGGTGGCGGACGCGCGCGCTTTTCCGCGGTTACCGGACGAAACTTTTCTTTTGCATTTTTTTTCTAGTGCTGTCTTAGTGTAGTTGGGACTCTGAGTGGATTTTTGTTTTTTTTTTTACAAAGGTTTGTTGCTAAAGTTTGTTACTGAAGATGGATATGTTGGAAATTAATTAGCCGAAAGTTTGTTTTAAGTCCGCAAACTTGGTGTGTAGAGGCGGCGGGCGCGGGCGTACTTGCGTGTTGTTTTCGCTACAACCGCAGGCTCATTAGCCTCGGCGCACACTACGGCGCGGAGATTAAACTCCGAGATAAGGCGCGTGTTGAGATAACGCTGCCACATGTGGTTCGTGATCTCAATAACATTTTGGGTTGTTGAATATTTGGTACTTATAGGTACATTTTTCTTGATGTTAATTAGTAGCATGATTTCAGTTACTTTTGTTTGAAATAGTGAAATATGCAGAAAAATACTACTTAGATCTTCAGCGTTATTAGTTTATCAGAAAAATACCTCATATCAGATTTTCGTCAAGTAATATTTCCAGTAAAAATATTTTTAAAATAGTAAAAAAAATAATTAAAAACTATCTAAGAAGAGAAGAAGACGATTTTCACCAATTTTTTTATGCTTAAATAAAAATTACTAACTTATTTACAGTTGCTTTTTCAAGTCAAAGCCAATTTAAATGATTGTGTTTAGACTATTTGGAATACATATAGGTTAGAAATTACGAGAAATAAGATCATACTAAATACACCAAAACTCTGCGTTTAACATTCGTTTCAATGGAATACTTAATATACATTTCTCTATTCTCATAATAAATTCCTCCGCACGCTCGCTAACGTCTCGAACCCATTATCTCCCACTTTATTAGCCGCTGAGCGGAACTTGTTAAAAAGTGCGCGTGAACTCCCATTAGAGATCCCTAAACTTTTACCTGTAATTGTCGCGCGTACTGCGCTCGTTACAAACTTTAGTGTGAGCGCGCGCTTATACGCAACAATGCTCTGCAGCGTTTTATATGTATTTTCGTTTAATTTTAATGAAACCTTAATGTTTCATCACATTTAAATAACGAATTTTAAAAAAAAAATTATTTGGCATACAATTTTGATTTATTTATTGAAGGGAGCTTTTTCATAGCAGGCTGTAACACAGATTAGAGAAAAACACCATTGAGCTTAACAATTTCTAGTATTTTCTGCTTCCTTAATTTTTTCTGTATAATCTAATAATTTCTTTGTGAAATTGTAGAACAGAAATAGGTACTTAGTTAAAACCTGAAAAAAATTGTCGAAACAGCATAGCAAAAAAAAAAATTTCTTTAGGCATGAAATAAAAATATAAATCCAAAAATCAAGTTTGAGAAATTTCTATGAACAAAATGTCTCATCTCAAAAATTTATTTGACTTATAATAGGATTTGATACAGAAACGCCTAAGCCATAAATAATTAAAAGTTATTGAACACAGTACTGTATAACTACATCAAAAACAATAAACAATAGGGAGGCCAAGATAACTCCCCTGCACATTCGTAAGATGGGGTTGATGGCGGCGGCATAGCTCGCGCGGTTCGACTTGTTGTTTGTGCGACATTAGAATTTCTAAAACGATTTGAATTTTTAACATATTGGAATCTTTTACATATTTTGTAAGTGAAATGGATTAATTAGGAGCCACCTCACCTATTTTTATTTATTGTAAATTTTTATCAATTTTTTACATACCATGGAAATATAAAGCAGGATTGAATATTTACTTCATATAATATTTGGGGCCCACTTAGTTTATTATAGCGGCGTAAGATTGGAAGAGAATGGGGTGGTAACCATCTTCCTCCAATCTTCCAATGCATGAGTGCCGTAAGAACAACAGTCTCTTCAGTCTACTCTACTGCTATCACTAAGACATCTGCCAAGCGTAGTGTTTATGGCAAACTCCCCCTAATGAGGGAGGCCTATGTTTTTTTATAATAACGCCCAAATATCACATACATAGATCCTGGACCCTAACTAGGATTCCCTGTTTCTAGGGACCCAGGAACTACGAGGACCATGGTCGCGCCACTGCCTTTAGCCTAAGCTCATGGAATAGACCTATGGAAGTTGGTCACACACTTTCATCAATTAGAGAAGACTTACTAGGTGGTAGAACTTTAATGCAAATATCGTCTAGGTAGGTACCACCACTTGGAAGTTAATCTGAAAAAAAAACCTATTATTTAACCTATATTCGAATAATCCACCCATAACTGTACCCGGTGCAAAGGTGCCCATTACACTGGCTGCATTGGCACGCTGGATCATCATCATCAGCTTATATTAGTCCACTGCTGAACATAAACCTCTCCCAAGGCACGCCACTGAGCCCGATCTTCGGCTCTATTTTTCCAGCTACTGCCACGCTGGATGGCTATGGATATGGACAACCATTTCACAGGTACGAGCCAGAGCAGGAGACACCAGTTTTCTCCTTAATTCTCCACCCTATCTCACTCACCAAACCTTGGCTTCAGTACCCCAACAACCTATAGTCTCCACGGCGATGAGCTCAAAAATATATTGTGCCTCCAATGCCGCATACTTTATTCGCTTCTTACCAACAGCTTTTATAATTAAAATTCTTATTATCCCAAATCTTCGTTCCAGCTTTCAAAGTGTCGGTTCATGTTTTTAATAAAACCGGAGCGCATTTCCAAGCGCTTATTTAACTACTTGATTGTTCAAGACGTTGTTTATTGTCACCAATATTGCAAGTGGTGGGGTTCAGTTTTTTTTGTTGTGTTTAAGCTGCTTTTTTTGTGAGGGTGTAAACGTATGAGATTTGAAATTACATTGTGACTGGATTTCACATATACAGAGAATATAATAGAATAGAAAAACATTTATTCAATACTTGTCTAAAATTAAAGTACAAAAACAGATTAAATTTATACACAAAATATGTACATAATGAATAGAAATAAACAAGTATCGAATGGGCATCGGCTCAGCATATTGCTGGTCATCAGAGACATCCAGCGCTGATTTTCAGCCTAGACCCAGAGCTAGTCATTCACCTAATGTTAAGCGACACGGCCACCCATTACAGAACAGTGTCAATCGGAACTTTTAAACATAAAGTATCGCGTGACACTGCACTGTGGACAACATCCTGAGAGATTAGCACAGTCTGGTAATAAGATTACTCGAATGTGACATCAGATCATAGTCTCAATTACCCTGTGATTTCACTAGCTAGAGTGTTCCTCAAGCCAGAACAAAGTATGCTGGGTGTCACTACTTGACGGCAGTATAACTGGCAAAACGGTGGCACCAACCTAGACGAACTTTGCAGAAAAGTCCTACCGCCTAGCAGTAGTTACTATTATTATTCGCACACTGCTAGGACAATACAATACAATACAATACAATACAAAAATTCTTTATTGTACACCAGAAGAAAAACAGTTACAGATGAAGAAACTTAAAGCTATAGTGCAATGGGCGGACTTATCGCTAAAAGCGATCTCTTCCAGTCAACCTTTGGATGGAAAGAATTGTTAGAGAGATAGAGGTCGGTGGTGTAAACGTGTGAGTGAAATTGTAAAACAATGAAATTTATAAAAAATAAAAATAAATAAAGATAATATAGATACATATAATAAATAATCAATAAATGAAATATAACTGATACATATATACTATATAATATATAAGTATAAATACATACATAATAATAATAACATATAAATTATAAATACTTACATAATAACGAAATAAGTACAAATCGATGAAACTACCAATAGTATTACAACTGTGAAAGATAAAAACTTTTAACGCTGGATTTAAATATAGCCAACGACTGAGCCTGTCTGGCTGGAATTGGAAGCGCGTTCCAAAGGCGTACGGCCTGTACAGAAAAAGATTTGTCATAAAAAGAAGAAGTATGAATAGGCATTTTTAGTGAAAGATTTTCTGTTGATCTAAGGTACAATACATCTTGTACAAAAAAAACAAAGTAAATGATTTTGTATAAGTAAAAATCTTATCAGAACCCTCACAAAAATTCTAGTGAAATAATCGAAAAATATAAAATTTGAAAAAGTAGTTTCTCGTGTCACTAGACACGGTTGGTTAGCCGCCGCGCCGAGTCGCGTCATGTTCCACCCGTCTACTCTTTGATCTTGGAAACTACAATTGATCACTTGGATGTAGGTTTAACTTGAAGGTGACATTACATTTTAAAAAAATATTCATGGCTATTACAATAATATAAACTTTTAGTTTGAAAACTATCGTGAGTATGACACATTTTGTAAAATAAAGACATAGGTATTCGATGTCCTTCTTCTGGTCGGAGTAATTTCGACTTTTTAATTGACGTGAGTTTAGAGTCGAAATTACTCCGACCAGGTTTCGGACATATTTAATGTCCATGTCCTGGTCGGAGTAATTTCGGCTTTTTAACTGACGTGAGCTTAGCCGTTATTTATCTTACAAAGTAATTGCAAAAATTTTGGAGTTCCGTAGTAAGCTCAAAATTTAAATAAATAAACTGTTACTTTCTTTAAATGGTTGGAAGTGTCAAAATATTAATAGCCAGGCAACAAAATAAAAACAAACTAATATAATAAATAAAACCCATTATAATTCGCAAAAAATATCAATTGTTATATGGTACCAAAGCTTGATTTTCCTCATAATTACGTAAACGAGTTTAGAATTATTATGTTGCAAAGTTATCGATTTATATGTATTTTTTTTATTTATGTGGCATAAAATTTTATTTTGACCTGACCCTGTCATAGTCAACTAAAGAATTTCGAAGAAGAACTTGTTTCTCAATTCCAAGCTGTTTTCGAATGTTACATTAAATTTTTACCAGCGTATCACACTAATATAATAAACGAAAGTTTGTATGTGTGTTTGTGTGTATGTGTATATGTTTGTTACTCCTTCACGCTCAAACCGCTGAATGGATTTGAACTAATTTCGGTACCAAGATAGCTTATACACTAGATTAACATATAGGCTACATTTTATCCCGGAAAAGTGAAATTTTCCCGTGGGATGAGCAAATAATTAAAATACTTTTTATCCGCGGGTGAAACCGTGGGGCGCTCTACTAGTTTGTAATAAAACACTACTTTCCATACCAAAGACTAACTGGGGCTCTGAATTTGTTTATTCATTTAGGCCCACCTCTTAGCGTAGCGTTACATACTCTTTGGGCCCACCACCTGGGAGGTACCTACTTGCAGTGGGGCCAAATTACTAATGTAATGAAAAACTGGGTTAGCCATATGGACGCGTGTGCCTAAAAGCAGTTGCAAGTAATATTAGATAAGATCAGTTTGCTGGGATGCATTGGGAGCTACCCTAAAGACTTGAATAAAAGAGCGAGAGGAAAACAAATGACACTCAATTGTCTACCATTTCAAAATCCTTTAAGGGATCAGTGGTTATCATATTCATTCAATTTAGTTAATTTTAGAGTATAAATGAAATGGACGGAAGAAATTCGGTACCCAGTGACTTTTCAAGACACTAATAAATGTCACATCTACTGGTATTCCTTCGTCGATCCCATACCCATTGCCAATAATGTTCAGGATATCTTGGAGCTCCCCAAGGCGTACAAATAGGCCGTTACACGATATATGTCGATTGGGATGTTAAACTTAATTCCGGCAAGGGGTGAGCCGACATGTCTTTTACGGCCTCTCACGGTGTTTACTTTGATTCCAAGTTAGCGGAGCTGATGTATTGGGTTTCTTTCATGGATCTTAAAACAAACTGGTATATTAGATGATTGGATCGATAAGCATACCCTTTTAGTTAATAACTAGAGGTTACCGTTTCTTTTACAACTTAAAAGGACTTTTCTCTTAAGTTCCACCGCTTTGCCAGTTATTCTGCCGCTAAGCAGTAGTGTGCAAGCACTACTGTGTTCCGGTTTGAAGGGCACTGTAGCTAGTGAAATTACTGGGCAATTGAGACGTTATGATCAGACCTCACAATCTTATTACTTATGTGCTGATGTCTCAGGATGATGTGCGCAGTGCATATGTCACGCGATTATTTTTTAGACTTCAAACACTGTTCTGTTATAGGTGGGCGTGTCGCTTAACATCAGGTGAACGACTAGCTCGTCACATCATTCTCTAACATAAAAAAAAGCTTATTGACTATTCAAGGGTTGAAATTTCTATAATCCGTTTTTAGTATCATCATTAATAGCCTGGATACGTCCACTGCTGAACATTGGCGGGATGTGAATCCCAGAGAGCGTCACTTTGATCGTCTGCTTGCCTCTAGCATCCATCGGCTCTGACCAAGTTATTCCACCTAGCGGAGGGCCAGCCTCCGCTGCGTCTTCCAGTTCCTGGTTGGTACTCAAGTACCATTATTTCCCATCGCTTGTGAGTTCTACGAGTAATGTGGCTTACTTTCTTAGTATGCATGCAATAATAAGAAAACTCCCTCAAAATATCTAAATATCATATCATATATAAATACCGCACCGGATTTAACTCATGAATAGCACAGCCATAAAATCTTAGCGTAAAAACATACGTAAAGGGCTCGCTCGTAAATAATAAAACATGTAAGGGCAGCACAAGTGTGCGATTTATAAGCAGTAAGGGTTCTCCAAAGAAATTTCTATATTACAACTACATATCTCAGAGAATTTTGCCACTTCATCTGACGTATATATTTTCAAAAATATCTTTTGCTTTGCTTTTGATTTCATAAGTTTGGCATAGCTAAAGTTAGTGTAAAAAATCACGCGTTTCTTATATGATCAAATGGCCTTACCATCAATTAAAAATAATCAAATTACCTTACATACTGAAACATAAAAATTATAGCTTTAGCCCATAGACATAATTAAAAGAAAGAGATAGACTACAAGCTTTTCATAAGTGGTCCGCTTAAATTAAGTGTGGGCTCGCCATTTGACAGGTAAAAGAAAGAGACAGTAAAAAATATCTTAAGCGACAAGTAGAACGCAGTCAGTATTAGAATAAAAGACAATATTAAGAACCTAATCTTCCTCTTTTAATTACATCTATGCTTTAGACTCAATAGTTATCTCTCTTGTATAAGCTTGCGCGTTAGTGTGTGTAAGTGAAACTTATCTCTTACTGTCGATAATGTCATTACTAGTGTGTACCGCTCGTTACGGCCTGCACCCTTCCACAAAGGAGCCGGGGAATGGGGCAAAGATACATTACCGACCGTTTCTGTTTCACTTGCCGGCATTCGGACAATATTTTTAATAAAACCTTCACGCGTCGCCAGCCTTACGAAATGCTTTGTTTCAGTTTGTTTGATTTAGAATGTAAACTTTTAAATCATGTTGAGGAAACGTGATATTTTTATCAGTTCAGATCTGTAAGGCTTTCAGGCATAAATTTCAATTTATCATACAGACTTAAAAACTATTCTGAATAAATTATACATATAGTTTCATATAGTTTGACAGTTCATCTTGAGTCGCTGTCTATGATTTCTGGAAGACAGGAACTAGTCTGACAGTCTGAAGGTCTTTTCTATAACTGATATTCCCAGCAATCACAAATCTATCATTAAAAAGAATTCGTTAGCATTAAGTAGTCAGTAGTAAGTTAGTAGAGTTTTCAGGGAAGCTGTATTGTCGTATGTTTCCATGTGCGGTGAATTTAAATCTATATAAATGTCAACTTAATACTCTTATAAACTTTCAACAGAATTACATTTTTGCTTTTAATAAAAGGAATTTTTATCACACGACCAATTTGGATTTTACAGTAGCGATATGGTGACACATCTGCGTTCCGATCCGATATCATTAAACGGCGTCGGGCCTGTCTTCAATAACATCCATTATCAGTCCAATTTTAAAGAGGACGCGTACCAAATCAATAGGGTCAGCTTGAGGCGGCTTGGGGTAAGCGACACAAATTCCTGAGGGCCATCCCCAAGGGCCGCGTCCCGTAGGACATGTATAATGATCGTCGGCTAGCGACGGGTACAAATGGCCCAAATGGTGCGAACAGCACAAATGGGTAGCAAATGTAATATCCGACTGCGTCCGAGACTGCGTGGCCAAGATATTCAAATGGACGGTCCTTGGACGAAGGTGTAGGGTAAGACGGTCGCCGGACTTCCTGATTTTGAACTGAGACGTGTGTTGAATCAGAAAAACCTATCTATGGTATTTATAGTATCATATTATCTGTGTCCACGATTGAGATAATGTGCGTGTATATCCTGTATAACAGTGTTAATGATAAGAAATTGTATTGATTTCATCCATTCCCTTAATGAACCTACAAAACAGAAAATGGGTAACAGGAAGCTTTTATTGTCTATTTTTTTTTTATGACAAAATTTTTCGCTTTTATATGTATGCCAAAGGCGTAAGGTGGCTGACATATTTTGCTTAGTTCATTGCCCTTATATTAGTAACTTCGCATTCTATCAAGTTTTCATTAAAAAGCATCTCCGACTCACAAAATTGGCAACATATGAATACAGGCGAAATTCCTCATATTTCACTGTATCCGCTTGATTTGTCCCCCTATATCTGCCGCCCTCGCGCGCCCTACGACCGCGCGTGTTCTTCTAACGCGGAAGTCACTTTGATGCTTCACACTTCCACACTCAATTGTCAATTCTACTGCGAAGTTCAAAGAATCTTCCGAATTCCATGTTGCGTGTTGAAGGTAGTTCTGTATATTAATATCGTGCTAGGTACTATCACGTATCTATAAAAGTATCAGTGTGAACCAGCACAGTAAACTTATGTCTTTTACTCGAACCTGAGCAAATAAACAAATTAATGGGTAAAAAAACAAAAAAAGAGTATGAAACAGTCTTTGATCAACACAATTTTTTTGTTTTAGGACCTCGAACCACCATGTTACCATCAAAAGAAGAAAAACTTCTCCTTTTAAACTCAAAACATGGGAACGCTCGAAAGAAGACTGTAAAAATTATGTGACAGATATTGTGAACTTTTAAAGACAAAGTGTGAAGTGACCGGACTAAAATGCATTTGTCTAGTGAAGTGAGTTCAACTACGAATGGACTGGGGCACGAAGCGCCATCTTCGAGTTACGGTAGTGGCTTGTCCAGTCAGCCCCTTACGGCTGAGTTGCTGGCTGAGAGAACTCTGGAAGGGTTGTTAGCCGATCATCCTGGAGAGCTGGTCAAAACTGGCAGCCCACATGTGGTGAGTTCATTCATTCATTTGATGTCTAGATTTTGAAGATACTTAACACGGGGCTTTTGAATACGTACCGTTTTCCAGATGTACTCCTAACATGAGCATATTTGACATGAGTTATTCAATGGCATAATTAATGTACGTACGAATACTTAGTAAGAATTCTTTTATTAGCTTGTGTAGTTTTTTTTTTTTGACATCTCACACAACGCCATCTAGGCCTAAACTAAGCAAAGCTTGTACTATGGGAACCAGATAACTGATACAATACTTAGATACTTTTTGTTTGTAAATACATACATAGAATATAATATAACACCCAGACACAGAACAAACACCTACGTTCATCACACAAATGTTTGTCCTGGGTGGGAATCGAACCCACAACCCACAGTTCAGAAGGCAAGGTTACTACCAACTGAGCTATCGGGCCAGTCAAAGTCAAGTCAGTTGAACCAATCTTTTTCTAAATGATACAATAATAAAGTTTATGTACAACAAGTTTATAATTAGGTATTGCCATTTACATTTACCACCAAGGATTTAGGTAGCAAGTTACAAAAACAAAACTTTTTTAATGTGGTTGCGTACATTTTTTACAGCTAATGCTGTTTTTACAGGTGTGCACTATCCTGCCGCCACATTGGCGATCGAACAAGACGTTACCCGTCGCGTTCAAAGTAGTGGCTCTCGGCGACGTCGGGGACGGTACCCTGGTCACGGTCAGAGCTGGCAACGACGAAAACTGTTCAGCTGAGCTCCGGAACTGTACAGCTGTGATGAAGAACCAGGTTGCCAAGTTTAATGATTTGCGGTTCGTCGGCAGAAGTGGCAGAGGTAATTGTATATAAATAAATGAAACAAAATAATATTTTTGAACATTTCGCACAGCGTCATCTGGTCCCAAACTAAGCAAAGTTTGTACTATGGAAACCAGGTAACTAATAGAATACTTATATTCTTTTTGTTTGTAAATACTCGTATATCCATAGAATATGACGGCGGCAACGTCCAGTTATAAACTCTATGCGCAGCGGGCTGTACCGTAATTTACTCTGTGGCAGCATTTAAATTTATTACAGTGGCAACACTGGCAAATGTCATCGCTTCCCCACCCATCTGGCTATAAAAAGGGACCGCTCGGTGTACTACGAATCATTCTAGCTCCGGACGCGGCCCGGTGTGGACATGCTGAAGGCTTATAGTTATATAGGTTGCAACCTACGCACGACCCGTTTTGCCTACAAATACAATATAACACCCAGATACAGGACAAACACTTATGTTCATCACACCAATGTTAATTGATATGGACAAAAGTAGAAATATACTGGAAAATATTAGTACAACGGTAATATTGCCCATGTGAATACTGGTAATAAATTGGGTGAAAAGAACTCCTCGTTTTATGGTGCTACAATGTAACCTTTGAGAATGTGGTGGCTTAAAATGATGGATGGCCTCGGCTAGCTGTGGGTTCTGGGGCCAGCAGACAAGTAGAAAACAGAAGATAATGTAAAGGGCGCCACGTGCCAGTATTTTACAACCCTGGCACGGAGAGTTGTTAAAAAAAAAAGGTGTATTTGTAAAATAGGCAGGTATATTTCAAGAAAAAAAATAGAATTAGTTTTAAGTACCACAAAAGGAGGCAGAAAATAATTTACTCTTAGGATATAGCTAGGTTCTGAACTTAAATTCTAGGACTTAGCCTATGTACATTATAAATCCATATATATACATAAGTTTGTATCACAATTAATGTCTGAGGCAGCCGTTGTACATCACAGTGTACTACAAAGTTGCAAGCTCAATTAGCTTCGTGTGAGCCAATACCGTAGGGAAGAATGATGGCACACTTGAGTTTAAATTTTAAGAAAAATGGAAGGATTTCACCTGGGTTATGCTTTGAAGGATGTAGGTGGTGCAAAATGAATGCCAAGGGGACTCGAATGGGCCTCAGCGGTCAGGGAGTGCGATGCAAAGTGCAAGCAAGCAGCGTGCGTGGCATCGATCCCCAAATTTGCACCAGGTAGGCAGCGTGCGAATCGCCCAGGCGAGCGACCGAACAGAAGTCTGAAATTGCGCAAAAGAAGCCACTGTCATACTGAGCTCGAAGACATTCTAGCACATGCCAAAGGTCGACACGTCAAAACTTTTATAACCTAATTTTCAAGTACCAAAAAAAATGATGAAAAACTTACTCGGTCTTTCCGATTTTATATCCCACACGTAAAGCTTCTTGTTGGAAAGACTGCAAAGGCATCAAAATGATGCTACAGCTCCACAAAAAATCACGTTGGGCTTGTCGAACCACCTGTCGACATCAGCCTCGCCGGCCCAAAGTCCTGGAAAGCGAGTGCACAAACTTCAAGACACTGATTGAACCTTCCCGATCGATATTCCCAATTCACAAAATACTCACAGTCTCCGGAGAACCAGAACACTTCCAAAAGTTTGTACACGACGACAAATGCGTGCCAAAAGAACAAGTAAAAAATGGCTTGCCCCTGCAGGCCTCACCAAAAATAGTGATGTCAAAAATCACTGTTTGACAATCATCGACAAGACTGATCGATAAAATCCTTTCAGTCGATAAACTACCGAAACTATAGTGACGAATGGCGCCACAGATAGACTTCCCGAATACATTGCTGACCAAACGAAGTATAATTATTAAATAAAAACAGAGTAAAGTAGTCGTTCCTCCTTTTCTATTGATTTAAATAACACGAAACTACAATTCTCTAAGATGAAAGCAAAGATTCGTCGATAGAACTACAACCTCAGGGCCCACAGACACCTCACTAGTCTGACTATGTGCTGTATGGGGCATCCTAATTTCTCTTAAATGTTTGAGGCTGCAATGCCGATATTAAATTTTAATTCACGGAATTTATTTATACATATTAATGTTTTTGATTAGTTAATTATTTAGGATTGTGAAAATATAAAAGATTTCCTATTGACTCTTAGAAGTACATGACGCAAATTCCACTCGTAAGGCGAAGTTGCCAACGGTGAAAACCAATTGCTATCTGTCTATTTATTTTTTAAAAGTTTATTACAAAACTATTATAAAAACGTTAATTCTATTATTACTGTTTTATTTATTACGAAAGTAAATTATAATCCACATAGTAGATTTATGTCAAAATCTAGTTGAATTGATGACAGCGCCATCTGTGTTGATTTTTCTATCCATAGACCAGGTAACGATCCAGGAAAGTATGACGGTCGCTAGGTGTCGCTTTTACAAATTACTCAGCGTTCACCTATTATATCTGTTCAATGAAATTCGACCCTAGCTAGAAAAAAGCTTATTTTTTCGAAATTGTTTAGTAAAATTGACTGTAAAAAGAATGAAACGTGATATAAAAAAATGACACGTTACAACAACACTAATCGATCGATTGTGTCGACGTCTATCGACAGTTCCTATACTACACCAATTCGATCTGTGCGATTGGTGACATGTGTCGATTCATGTCATCGATCGATGACACAATTATAGCAAACCCACATCCGGAGTTTTGGCGGGAAAACGGAGAAGATCGCGTCACCGCATTTTATTATTTTCCAAAACTTATGTTATTTTCAGTGTTAGTGCATGAAATTGGTGGCATTTTATTCGTTAAGTGCTGGATTACAGGCACTAGTGTAGGAAAGTGGTATAACGATGGTGAAACGTTTGTTTTCGTGTTATTTCCAAAACTTCGTAGAAGCTTCTGGTAAAGTTGCCACCACTTTACTAGGAGTATGACTTGATTAGACTAGACTATAGACTTGGCTTGATGACTTGGACTGTGACTTGACTTGACATAAATATACATAATAATATTAACTTGATTTGAACTTGACACTGGCTGAATACACAAAAGTGTGGAGCCAAACCAAAAACAAAAAAAAAACCCACATCCAACCATGGTCAATCCATCATTGAATGACCATCGATCGATGATTGAACGAAGTTGATCAGCCAAAGTTACCAGATTGATTGTTTGGTGTGATAACACTCTTACTAATGAGCCTGTTGTGTACGGGATACTACAGGAACAAATTATTCCCCGTGTTACTGATAATACAACTAAATAAATAGTAAGAAATAACAATAACACGGGCAAAAAAACGGATATAAATCTATAATCTTAGTTTGAAAACTATCGTGAGTATGACACATTTTGTAAGATAAATAACGGCTAAAACTCACGTCAATTAACGCTACGTTAATTAATGTTACGTGCTGACGCTCGCGAAAGCCACCGCGGCTTGCGTTAGTAACTGGCTCCCAGAAGAAGGACATCGAATATGTCCGTAGCCTGGTCAGAGTAATTTCGACTTTTAATTGACGTGAGATTTAGCCGTTATTTATCTTACAAATCTATAATCATTATTCAATTTAAAAATATAGCCTACGCTGCATTTACAACACAAATTTTGACACCTGGAAATTATCAGAAGTTAAGTTTCTTTGTCGTTTTTGAGGTTCGAACCTAACAAGGTTAAGCTGACGATCCATCAGTTCTAATCAAAAATTAACGCATAGATTTTCGTATACACTTTAATAGATCAATTACCCCCATTGACTTAATATTCCAACAAAGAGAAGACCTGTTGAAATATTCAGAAGTCGAGGCGCCCCGGGCTTTGTTTTTGAGTGCTCGCTCAAGGGAGAGGGAGCTTTTTTTATGAGTGGATGTCTGCATTATCGTAAACATTCGTATATGTTTACAGACGTACGCAGATATGAATGTTTAAATATATTTTGAGTTTATTGGTCGCTTTGGGATTGGACTTGCTTGGATTTAAAATTTAATACGCATACGCGACTACAAAGAACGTACTGTTATAAATTGCTGTCATTTTATAAACGAGCACAGTGTCTATGACTTTCTCTTTTATCTAATTCGCTAACTCTAAATTACGTGTTTCGTGTGAATGAGGCCTAAACAGTGAACTCTATCACCTAAGTTATAAGATGCAGAATAGACGTTTCTATGTCAGCTCGAAGTTTGGACTGGCAAGAATCGTATGCAGTTAAAACCACCCAAATGTAACGTTTTCTTCTTCTCGTATAAGCAAGTGATTAACACTGGTGTCAGGACTTTTAGGTCACCCGAAGGTTTCTGACTGTAAATACCACTTTTTGGCACCCATTCTGTAGCATTTTTTTATGACCAAGAACTGTATAATAGGGATAGAATTTTCAAAAATCTTTTATAATCTTTGACTGACCCGATAGCTCAGTTGGTAGTAGCACCGTACCTTCTGTGCTGAAGGTTGTGGCTTCTAATCCAACCCAGGAATTCAAATTCGCATAATGGACATCGATGTTTGTTCTGTGTCTGGGTGTTATATTGTATTTTATGTATGTATTTAAAAACAAAAAGTATCTAAGTATTGAATCAGATGTCTGGTTCTCATAGTCCAAGCTTTGCTTAGTTAGAGGCTAGATGGCGCTGTGTGAAATGTCCACACATATTTATTTATTTATTTTAATTAGTAAACCCTAAGACCATAAAAGGAAGGCAAGCTCCAAATTTCAAGGTCTAGTTGTTTATGCGATACGTTGTCTACCAGCCAGTCATTGACTTACTAAGGTTTACTAATATAAATAATGCTTGAGATTTACGGAACGAAAAAATGTACCTACATCGACAAAAAACAAAAATGCGTATTTTCTCTGCGTAATATATGGCTTTTTGCGTGTCCCCATTCAAAAGTATCAGTTATATTGCAATAAGATCCGTTACATGAAGTGCTATAAGTGTTGTTCAATATACTCTTCAATTAAAAAATACTCGAGCGCCACTTTAAAGCATGATTCGAGATAAGGAAACAAGTCTTTGGTCCATTTGCATAACCATTTTAAAAAAATAAATAGCTATGAAAGTTAAGCTAAAGACAGAAAAAAATATTCTATACGTATTTGTAACTAATTATTAAAAAGGAATATTTAATCCATACACATAACCGTGTTTTATAACCGGCTATGAAAAGGAAAATATTTTCTCATTTTAGTAATTAGAAACAAGAAAGGCTTATTTTTACTTATTGGTAACTAGCTACGAATATGACGAATCCCATTTAGTCCTAAGGACTAATATATCGTAACTATGTAGAAGTGAAACAAAACATATTTTAAGCGTAAATGAAGTATAAAGCTATTAATCCAGTTTCCTAGTAACATATTTACTGTTAAACTATGACAAAATAGTTATAATATTGTGGTATTTAAAATAAATAAAACATTAGTAGGGACCTTTATAATTCGGTTACACGTCGGTCCTGTCGTATACGCGACAAGTATTTATATTATGTAGGTAGGCTTACCATTTACATTACAAAATAGGAGGTCACCTGATCTAACTCACAAATCTGAACAACTCATTTGCTGCGTCTAAAGTTGGACCAGCCAAAATGTAAAATAAAAACTTGTGTACTTTAGACCACACGACTGAAGTAAAACTTTTTTTAGTTTAGCTCCATCATTCGGCCTTAGATATACCAACTTTGTTTTTGCTTCGTTTAATGTAAATGCCGCCATCTTGACAATTGTAAATTGTCATTTTACCGGACACACCAACGTAATAATACAAATGTTTTAACTTTGTTATGTTGACAATGGAGATCTACGTAAACCAGCTTCAACTTCCGTTCGCATCGCATTCACCAGATCACTCCAAGTCAAGCGTGCGTAAAAAAGTTTTACTTCAAAAAATGTATTGCTAAGCTAAGCTTGTCCACTTCCTTACAGGCCTTTTACCTTTGTTCTCTATCAGTAGGTGAGAGGATAAGTTGTACAGTGGATCAGCTAATCGGCCACTAATCGAGTCGTTGCATTGGGAATCACCACAAGTGCAGCCGTCGCGACGACGACGCCTAGAGGCGGTTGACCGCGCAATTAATTTTACTTAAATAATAATAACGCTCAACGATCACATATATAGATCCTAACTAGGATTCCCTGTGTCTAAGGACCCAGGAACTACGAGGACCATGGTCCCATAACACCCAGACAAAACAAACATTTGTGTCTTTTTTCTGTGCACAAATCAGCCTATCGTGGAAATAGAACCCGCCACCTCTGGGTTACGAGCCAACCTGCTCAACTACCACACCACAGAGAAGAATCACATAGGTATTTATCCACGTTGCTGTAGTTTAACATTTCACGTCTAAAATATTATTTTGATTATATTACTGCGCAAGCTGGCTCACCGTGCAAGCTGTGTTCCGGTTTGAAGGATATAGCTAGTGAAATTACTGGGCAAATGAGACTTTATGACCTAATCTCACAGTCTAGTAATCTTATTTACTAGACTGTGATCTCACGATGATGTGCGCAGTGCAGTGTCACGTGAAACTATATTTAGAGTTACGAGTGACACTGCAACTGATATAAGCAGCCGTGTCGTTTACCATGAGGCAAACGACTAACTCATTATATCATTCCTTAAGATATCAAAAAACATGTGTCAAAAAACGTGTACAAGAAATTTTTTGCCATTTATGTAACTTCAATATTTAAAAAACTCCGGTTTCGTTAATTATATTAATGGATAAACCGGGTTAACTTGTTACAGCGTGAAGGAAATGTTTTGTAAACAACATCGATCGTTACAAATGAGCAGCGCGAGGCAAACTCCAAGTTTGGGGTCGCAAACACAGCGCCGTTGAACCTCGCATCTCATATTCAAATAGTGAAGGGAACTAACGAAGCGGGCCGAGGGTATCTGTACATTTCTGTTGAAAGTAATTGAGATCTCGTGCTTTTGACTTGACTAATAAATCTGATCTAAGGGACGATTCTGGTAATTATAACGCGGCTTAGTCTCAATGTCAGCCTCTGTGGTGTGGTGGTTGAGCAGGTTGGCTCATAACATGGAGGTGGTGGGTTCGATTCCCGCGGCAGGACAAGTATTTGTTCACAGAAAAAAAGGCGCTTGTTCTGTGTCTGGATGTTGTTAGACCACGCTTCTTGCAGTTCCTGGGTCCCTAAATACAGGAAATCCTAGCAAGAGTCTAGCATCTATGTTTGTGATCGTTGGGCGTTATTATTATTACAATTATTATTATATAATCACATCCCAAAATCATTTTAACCCCATGTTAAGACAAACAAAACGTTAGACAAACGTCTAAGCTATCTATGAGGACGGTCATAGATAGCTTAGACGTTTGTCTTTATAACTGTATATAAAGTGTGTGACTTCCTTTAAGCTAATGTACGTCTGTACAAAGTTAGCTTCTAAATTCGCTCTTATCCCTCTATGTCATAAGTATTGCAATGCACTTGGGTGTATCACAGAGGAATAAGAGCAAACTTAGGAGCAGTCAAACTTTAGTAGAGACGGGCATAAGCCATATAAAACGCTGTTGGAGAACTGCATGGATCACGGTTCCAGAACGTTCCTCAATTAACCTAAAATACGTTAATTGAGCCGGAATCCTATTCTATGTCTAAGGCAATAAAGACCATAATGATGAAATATTTACTATTGAATCAAGTTACAAAAATTCATTAATTGAATCAACAATTATGAAAGTAAATTAAATCTTCAAATCGAAAATGAACAGGTATCTTCTAGGCAAGCGTGTTACATCCTAGACCTCATCGTCACTTACCATTTGAGATAGTGGTCAAACGCAAGCCTATCACATCACACTAATATTATAAAGGCGAAAGATTGTATGTGTGTATGTTTGTTACTCCTTCACGCTCAAACGGATCAATGGATTTGGATGAAATTCGGTACCAAGATAGCTTATACACTGGATTAACATATAGGCTACATTTTATCCCGGAAAAGTGAACTTTTCCCGTGGGATGAGCAAATAATTAAAATACTTTTTATCCGCGGGTGAAACCGCAGGGCGTAACTAGTTAAACAATAAAAAAGACTATTCTATGGAAATTCATGAAGCTAGGTTACTGTTATCTAATAGTTTGTAGACAGGGGGCTCGGTGTAACTTGTAAGAAATATCAGTCTAACCCGTGCCGGGGGAACAACTGTGTCATGTGACGTCGATACGACGAAAACAAGATGTGAATAAATATTGAATGCGGTAGTGAGGCGACTGATTCCACTATCTTTGTTCTCTCTAAAATGTTATGTAGTGCCTATAATAGTTCTCTAAGTAAGGAACACAGATAAAAGAAAGAATATTGTTTGTCTGACAGCCTCTGTGGTGTGTTGGTTGAGCCAGTCGGCTCATAACCCGGAGGCGGCGGGTTTGATTCCCGTGGCAGGATAAGTATTTGTGCACAGAAAAAAAAAGTGCAAATACTTGTTCTGAGTCTGGGTGTTGTGGGACCATGGTCCTCGTAGTTCCTAGGTCCCTAGACATAGGGAAACCTAGTTAGGGTCCAGGATCTATGTATGTGATTGTTGGGCGTTATTATTATTATTATTTATTATTATATGGTACCTAAAAAGCTGATGATGTCTTATATGATCAGTTTATAGTGTAACATAATATAATAATATCATTTTCATCACAGAGTAGAGAAAATGTGAATTTCAATATAGATGTGGAAGTTCCTTATATAATATCATATGACGTTTTATAAATTCATTTTGCACGCGAAACGGGATTCCTTGAGTGGTGTTTCCGATAAAATACGATCTAGAGAAATTGTAGCGTAGAAGCGAAAGAAGAAATTGTACCAGTCACTCATGCATCATGACGTCATAGTTTTTTTAAACTATCTTACTACTACAATAATATAACTACTACTACTAAATGCTAATATCTACACTGCCTATTAAAAAAAAACATTGGACTACAAACTAGCCGCGATGACCTAAAGACAGTCCAAATGCTCCAGCCCACTATCAGTAGGCAGCTTACCCAACATGCTGGCAGCATTGCCCCGTTGAATTGCAATGCTGATTTGTTGTGCTAAATAGCTTATGACATCTAAAATGAATATTATGTGATTATGATAAAAGTAGGGGAAATTTTTATTATGTAGTCATGGAAAAAGTATTAATTGTGAGTGTGTAGCTTTAAAACATTGCATTCGGATATAAAGATATTTGTAAATGATATCGTTAGAAATAATAGTTCCTAAAACTAGATAAAAATATGGTAAAGTTCTAAAACTTTGTTCTAATAAAATAAAAGACACAGCAGGAACGGTTCGGTATGAAACTGTATCATAAGTGTACAAATTCTTTTAAAATACTTATTTACAGAATTGATGATCCGAAATGAACATTTAGTAAAGTTAGCATTGATTTGCGTCCCCAAAGCTCTACAAAGGAAACCCTCATTAAAAATTCCTTAAACAAACAAAAGCTTTCGGCTAGCGTGTACACGAAAAAACCAATATAGCCCTGAGTAGCGGGAAAAGTAGAAAAGAAGTTAAGAGGTGTCTATTTGTCACGTTCCTTCCTGAATAACGCTCTGCTTTCCAATTAAGGGTAAGCGCTCTCTTTGTTTATCTTAAATTGCGAGAAAATCTCACTCAAATTATCGAGTGGAAAGACAAGGGGAGATTGGGCACTGCGGGACATAACTTTTGTTGCGTAAAAAGTAGCGTATCTAACGCCAAGGGACGGGAGCGGGGAATTTTTAATAAGCGAAAAATTTAATGAGAGCTCCAACCACTTTTTGCTGCGGATCGCCGTGTCAGCTAGATGGGGAACGGACAGCTTTGTATATTAGATGAGAATATTAATTAATATAATTTTCCTTAACATCTTGGCTATTCTCTTCTACATTTTTCAAATGAGCTTTATACTATTGGAAGAAATAATTCAGGTTGTTTTTATTACGGTTATACTATCTATACTGTAAAATGCGTGTGGTGATAATTTTCTAAATTTCCACTCAACTTTCTTAATTTTGCTTTCATAAGAACCTTATCCTGACAATAACAAACACAACAAAAAAGAATTAGTGATAATGTTCCATCCGTTCACACGTGATGCGATGACCAAGGGAAAAACAGATTAATTTTTATGGTATAGATTAGTAAGATATGTAATTGAATTTGTTTTTGTTAGAGTTTATTGTATGTCGACTGGCCCGATAGCTCAGTTGGTAGTATCCCTACCTTCTGAACTGCAGGTCGTGGGTTCAATTCCGACCCAGGACAAACATTTGTGTGATGAACATCGATGTTTGTTCTTTGTCTGGGTGTTTATATTGTATTCTATGTATGTATTTACAAAACAAAAAAGTATCTAAGTATTGTATCAGTTATCTGGTTCCCATAGTACAAGCTTTGCTTAGTTTGGGGCTAGATGGCGCTGTGTGATATGCCCACACATATTTATTATCTATTATATAAAACTCGTCTCTTACCGTATCGCATACTATAAATAAATAAAAAAAAGCATTCGTACAAGGAATTTAAATTAAACCTTACCTTATTATACCCTCGGCTGGTACTGTAAGAGGCCAATTTACCGCGCCAGTAGTCAAGGAGCGACATCTGCTAATCGATTGATTGACCCTGCCTTAGAGCCGCGATAAAAAACACGACAAGTACGGCACCGGCTCGTTTGTCCCCTCTCTCCCCACGCGTAGTCTCTTTAATTGCTGCGCCGTGTGACTATAATGCGAAATGCGATTTATTGTTATATTTTTAATTGACCTACCAATTTTTCCGCGGGAAATCTTAATATTCCGGAAGTGTCGTAAAGTAACGTTAGAGATATTATATATGAAACAGCAATTGGTACGAATCAAAATATTCATATGACACAAGATAACCAATTTAATAAACAATATTTCTAAAAATAAATCTATATAGCGTAAATTTAAGAAGCCACAAAGAATCACGGGAGTTTTAACTTACTATAAGGCATTGCTCAAGTATTTTTGATTGAAAACTATCGCGAGTATGACACATTTTGTAAGATAAATAACGGCTAAACTCACGTCAGTTAAAAGTCGAAATTACTCCGACCAGGTTTCGGACATATTCGATGTCCTTCTTCTGGGAGCCAGTTACTGACGAAAGCCGCGGCGGCTTTCACGAGCGTCTGCACATACTGCTCAAGTATTCCTTTCAAAATGACTAAAGGAGTTATCACACATCTCTTTCATAAAACAAAATGCCAAGAGTTAACCAAACATCGTCGGTAAAACAACACAATAGGCTCTCCCTTCACCTTCCCGGCTAGAGAATTATTAAAAAAAGCGGCGCGGTGGAAACATCTCCACCTCACCTTTCGTTATTAACTCCTCACAGTCCCCTTTGATGCACTGCACCCATCTGACTTTATAAACTAACTAGTAGCGCCCCGCGGTTTCTCCCGCGGATAAAAAGTATTTTAATTATTTGCTCATCCTACGGGAAAATTTCACTTTTCCGAGATAAAATGTAGCCTATATGTTACTCCAGTGTATAAGCAATCTTGGTACCGAATTTCATCCAAATCCAGTTGGCACTTTGAGCGTGAAAGAGTAACAAACATACACACATACAAACTTTCGCCTTTAAAATATTAGTGTGATGATTTTAAACCTTATATATAGTACTTTGACGGATGTTGCGTTCAGTATAACCCAAACATATCAGTCATTAATAAATTAGCCTTTGTGTGTCATATTATGCTAATGGATTCGCTATTAAAATTGTATAAAGCCTATAGTATTATATTATCTGTGATAAACCTATGATTTTAGTATTATTTCGGGATTCAAAGAACTGTTGTTAACTATCACTTGATTATGGATACATTTCTGTTACAATTATTACCTTAAGTACATAATATAATTTTGACTTGTAAAAGTCTAAAAATAGGCTATTTTCAATAAATTTTTTGACATTGACTTTGACATTAGTAATTTGGATGCAATACTTTCATAGCCTTTATGATAATTTTCAATGGAGATATAAGCAAAGCAAAGGAAAGGAGAAGGAAATGTTGATGAGGGCAAACAGGACACGGTGCGCGCTGCCCCGCAATTAACAAGCAGGAATTTCTTCCCGGTTTGGCCTTTAGAGCTGTTCTCTTTTCCGTTTTTAATTATTGAACCACTCATTCCTAATTATTGTTATTAGCACCGGGGAGAGTGGTGAAAATTGAGGGTCTCGCGAAGTAATATTGACCGCTCGGCTTGAGGTGCGTCCCCCGGGAGGTTTTTAATTGTGCACGCTTTTGACTTTTCCTCTTGTTCTTTTGAGACGCTTCAATAAACTTGGATTTTACGGTGTCTCGCTTGTATTAGGTACGTTTTATTGGCGAGGGGTAAAAATATTATACCGCTTCTATTTCTTTGGAAATATACAACTTGTTTATACGTTGAGTCGGCGTCGGGAGAGCGACATGTGGGGTCGCAGCCGTCAGAGATGCGTGTGTGAGCTCGCAGTCAATTCGCTAATGTCCCTAATGCGTATCGGTTCGCATTAGGTATTTTATATCCAGTATTTTATATCCAAATTGGGTGAGTGAGCCGAAAATCCCCGGTAAGCCGAGAACCGAGATCAAAGAAGCTCGCAGCCATTACGATTGTGGCTCATTTTTTATTTAGCCAGGGAGCGGAGAACTCTTATCTTAACGCGGCTCTGCGTACTTTATGACGTTATAAAGCTGATTTTTAATCTGAGGTGAACAGGAAACTTCTCGAAATAATTTCGTTCCATTTGCATTCGGCGTATTTTTTATTTTAAACTTTAAGCTTTTGTACATTTGAAACCTGTCTTGGGTTAAAGTACTTTACAAGACTGTAGGTAAAACATTTTTGTTAGTTAAAATTAATGCGATTAGTTCCATCGCATTTCAGTAGATGGCGTTACCAGTATCTTGACTGCTATAAATAAAAATTAACACTTTGAAATCACACGAAAATGTGAAGTAATTATTAATTGATAAAAATGGTCATGTTATTACTTATCAATTGAATTATTTTAAATACTTTTCAAACCAAATTGTTTTTTCGTTTAACTGTTTACTTATTAAATATATAACCTACCCAAATATTCATCCCCTATTGGCAAAGCTATAATATTTTTATGAACAATCAGTGGCGCCCCCTCGCGATCAATATCAGCAGTTTATGAAGTGTGTCGCACGTGCTATGCAATATGTTAGCACTGCGCCTCGTCTCCGACCGAGGGAAAGCCTTTTTATGAATAACTCTATGATTTATGAAGTTGTACTGAATTCTATGTATTCAGTGTATACGATTTGATGTGTGGAATGTTTAGGTGTGAATAATATACACGGCTTGTGATGAGTTATTCTAAAGTACTTATTTGTACCTGTGATGTTAAAAATAATTATATATATATTATATTTATATATTATATCAACGTTTTCCTATTTTTGCGATGAATTTAAAAATTACAGAAAGTTCGTGTATTGTTTACAATAGAAACATTTAGCTATTGTGATTTACAATATTGTGCAATTATAGACATGGTTTAGATCTATAGATAATGATTACTATATAAATAACGCCCAACGAGTACATACATAGATCCTGGACCCTAACTAGGATTGCTTGTGTAGGTTAGGGACCCAGGAACTACGAGGACCATGGTCCCACCTCAGAACAAATATTTGCACTTTTTTTTCTGTGCACAAATACTTGGCATGCCACGGGAATCGAACCCGGCGCGTTCAGGTTATGAGCCAACCTGCTCAACCACCACACCACAGAGGCGTTGTTTTGATGTCTTACTTACAAGCTATCTTTATTTGTTCCATAAATTCTAGACTAGCTAAAGTTAAGATAATTCTAAAACTTATTAAAAATAATTATAAACGAAACTAAATTTATTTACTGAACATGCCGTATGAAGTTCTATAATAAAGACTACGCAATTTCAAATATTAAAGAAAATAGCTCAAACCTAGTGGCAATGACCTCTGTTCATTGCATATGTATAGAATACATCAGATGTTTTTTCCAGCACGAGTACATTTGCAAAAACAATGCCTTGTGTATCTCTCAAGTCGGGACTTTATGCGGGTTTTATGAAAATAAGCGGGTGGCCGCTCATTTCAGGTCTGGGGGGAAGGGGTGGGTGTATATACAGTTTTCATGGCTCGCGGAACCACCGGCACCGCCGCGGCTTTTGGCTTGAGGCCAGACACTGGGAATGTTACCATCTCTTTTGTTTTTTGCATCAAGTACCGAGTGGGTTTCTTTTATTTCGAATAATGATATCGTTTTCATATGTAAAAAACTAGAAGTACTAGAGTGGTTAGTGCTATCTAGTACTGTGTATTATGACAGACCTCCGTGGTGTGGTGATTGAGCAGGTCGACTCAAAGCCCGGAGGCGGCGGGTTCGATTCCCGCGGCAGGACTAGTATTTGTGCACAGAAAAACGCAAATACTTATTCTGAGTCTGAGTGATGTGGGACCATGGTCCTCGTAGTTTGTGGGTCCCTAGACACAGGGGATCCTAGTTAGGGTCCAGGATCTATGTATGTGATCGTTGGGCGGTATTATTATTTATTATTATTATTATCTGCAGCGATACAAAGAGGGTTGTAATTTAAAACTTAAAATATAATTGTATCAGAGATATAGATCATCACTTAAGATATTAGAGAGAATTTGAAACATAATTCATAATTTCAAAAATTAGTTAAAAGTACTTATACAGTTTCGAGAGGCCGAGATATACTAAAACTGAATAAAATGCTGCATTATTTTATCTTGCAGCAATAACTATAAAAAAGTCTTAAATTTTATTATTATTATTGCAAGAAATTCAGTTTGAATTTCAGAGCACGTTTCAAGATATTTCGACTGAGATAATGGAATGCATCGAAATCGTCACGAGCATGTTTGACATTGAAGCTGATTTGTGGGCCGCGGTCGCCGCGCGGGGAAACCGCGTTCCAACACGGAACACCGCATGCCTCGGTGTATGGAGATTCAGAGGGGTTTAGAATCTAGAGACATTTATTTACAGGAAAAGCAGTAGTGCGCAAGCACTTTTGAAGGGCACTGTAGTTAGTGAAATTACTGGGCAAATGAGACTTTATGATCTGATCTCACAGTTTAGTAATCTTATTACTAGATTGTGGTGATGTCTCTGGATGACGTGCGCAGTGCAGTGTCACGCGAACCTCTATACTTTAGAGTTCCGAGTGACACTGTAGCTGATATGAGCAGCCGTGTCGTTTAACATCAGGCAAACGGCTAGCTCGTCACGTCATTACTTAACATAAAAATAAAAATAAAGTTCAGGGTGTTTTTTTTTAAATTTTATGTTACGACATGACATGACGAGTTAGCCGCTGGCCTGATGTTAAGCGACACGACTGCCCATATCAGTCGCAGTGACACTTAACACTCTAATGTATAGTTTCGTGACACTGCACTGCACACGTCATTTTGAGACATCAGCACAGTCTAGCAATAAGATTACTAGACTGTGAGATTAGGTTATAAAGTTTTATTTGCCCAGTAATTTCACCAGCTACAGTGCCCTGCAAACCGGAACACAGTAGTGCTTGCGCACTACTTCTTGGCGGCAGAATAACTGGCAAAGCGGTGGTACCTACCTAGACGAACTTTGCAGAAAAGTCCTATCACCTAGTAAAATCAAAATTTTTTTTTTTACTTCAAACTTGTCTAGCATTTACCACGCTCTCACCTGATGGGAAGTGACGATGCGATCGAAGGTGTAGCACCTTAGCAACATGATCCAAAACCTTTTACACTCCACTCTTGAGTATAAGCCTCATTTATGTAATGCTATTAGTTTCGATCCTGTGCATAAAATAAAATAAAATACTTTATTGAAATATATATTAAAATATTTCGACTAAATGATATTATAATGATAATGATAAATTTATTGATAATTATAAAGAATTACAAGTCTTATTACAATAAAATAAAAATTAAGTTGTATTGTTGCCAGCTTTTTGGGTACGCAGAAGGTGATCCAAATTCTGTTTTATTTATGACACCTTTTTACCTACAATATTACTTTTTCTCCAAAACTTCAATGTAGTTTAGTTTTTATAGAGATCAATGTGTCAATATTAAAAATAAATAATAAAAAATACAATAACATACACAATAATACTTATTAAAATAGATAAGTATATGGAATTGTAAAATTAAAAGTGTTTATTTAAGTTAGTAAAAAAGTAAATTAAGTTATGACTGTTAGATTTCAATTTCTTCATACAGCCGATCTCCATTCTCAAAATGAGCTGCGGCCGACGGGGTCCATAAACTAATCCTTCTTAAGCCCCTTAATTAATTAGTTACCATTTCTGTGTTTCTATGGAAGCAATTTGGAATCTAAATCTCAATTCTCTCATCTTCATCTTCGCATTCTGAAACTATCAGAAGGCAAATTTCACGCCATTTTTGCCTTTCATTTGATTAAAAGCACCAATAAAACTAGTGCCTCTTTCTACCCGATTCTGACATATTTATAAACCACTAGAGCGTTAACACCACGCTTACAATCATCAGTTCATATTTATTCATTCCTGTGGTTACTAGTATTTGACTAATAAACTAACCCTTGTATCAAGTGTTGGGTAGGCAGTCGAAATGCCATCGCAACACATCCACCGCAGAGCGGCCGCAAACACGGCGCCGTTTGAACAATCGACGCTCCATCGATACACGCTGAACGGTTACTGCCTGAACTTCACTGGGCGATACTTCAGCATATATTCTAATGATAAGAGTATGACTGGTTAAAATGACTGTACATTCGAGTTTTACAATCTTTCTACGCAAACGAAGAGATTGACATTCATCATCGGTCCAATATAATCCGTTCCCACTGCGGAAACACGTGGGCCATCTTAATCAATGACGGCACGGCTATAGGCTAGTGCAGGTTGGTCAATTTTCTTTTTGCCTCAAACTTGTCTAGCATTTGACCACGCTCTCACCTGGTGAGAAGTGACGATGCAATCGAAGGTGTAGCATGCTAGCCAAGTTTTTTAAAAATCGATGACGTATGTTCTCTGATTCTTGAATATATCGGTTTCCTTCACTGCAAAAGCGAGTGTGATTTCCGCACAAAAATTGATCTTGGGTTTGGTTCGTGGTTTAACGAGAGGGATTTGAACCAGTGCGCTACTGTTGAGTCATAATCATCGTTACTTGACGTTATTAGGTAGTAGTAACTGAATAATACGGACACATTAGTAAACGGTAGCTGGATCATACTGGTCTTATCTATATGGATAATTTATTGGGAATTACCTTTACTGCGTTGTCTTTAGAGAATAGTCAATTGCAATGTTGGTGACACTGTGAAGTCATAAAAGTTTAACTCACATTTGCCAGCGTACGGTGGTTGGAGTTACATAGTGAACAATTTAGCTACTTACCCATGGTCTGGAGTGGCAATGGATATGATAATACAGATAAAGCATTAGAATTACCCAAAATATAGTTATTTTTCAAACTGAATTCAACGAGAATTTTTAAGTTACCTGGATTTCTTATTTCAATCTAAATTTTGTTGTTTTTTTCAGGGAAGTCGTTTACCTTGACTGGATGTCTTATTTCAATTCTAATGTTTTTTTTTCAGGGAAGTCGTTTACCTTGACAATAATGCTGGCAACCTCACCCCCACAAGTGGCAACTTACCAGAAGGCCATCAAGGTGACAGTGGATGGACCACGGGAGCCAAGGTCCAAGACTCGTCACCACGGGTTCCATCCCTTTCATTTTGGGCCAAGGTTCGCGCCAGACCCTCTAATGGGATCGCTGCCTTTTAAATTGTCTGGTAAGTAATATTAATAATAATAAGTAACTTTTTTCTTCACTTTTATTGACTTGGCTAAGCCAAAATACCTATGCATTCTTATAATGCATATACCTATTTTTGCTTAGCTAAGTTAACGCAGATAGAGAATGAGAGATAACTCACTGGACGCATCTCTCTCCATACAACGCCAAAATAATCAGTTTGAAACAGCCAGTGAATTGGATTATTGTTCTATGAACAGATTGCCAAGTACCAGGATACAAAAAAGAAAAGCTAAGTTAACGTGGTAGGAATTTGCACTCAACCACAATGGTGAAGATAAAAATATCGTAATGAAACAGATGCGTTCAAAAAGTATAAGATTCGAGGACGTGAGGTCATCCACCCCAACTTATTTAATGAAAAAGGTCAATACAATTTTTTGAGAAAATGCAATAATAGTTTTGCTTATAACATAATAATGGAAGACTTTTTTATTCATATTTGTATATAATGGTGGCACAATAAATAATTCTATATATATATATATATATATATATATATATATATATATATATATATATATATATATATATATATATATCTAAAAACTTAAGCTATATTTCATTTCGTATCGCATAAGTTGGTAACCATAGTCTATAATCTTCCAGAATTAGACGTGTTGCGTCCCTGCGTCCGACGGCAACATTTCCATCTACTTATTATATTGTCACTTCGAACCTTTGTCACTCACCGTCCGCCTCAAAAGGGGATTTCGTTCGGCCGACAAGTTTCTCGCAACAATTAATTTTCAATTTCGCAACCCTCCTTGACACCTGGCGAGGACAAAATTTGTTGGGATCAACTTTATAATCTTGGTATAGCTTCTTGAGCTTACTTACCTAATATGTGTTTTGTTATGATAATGTCCCATATTTATTAGTATTTGTTAATTTAATCTTGAATAATGTGAAATTGATATTGAAGATGTTTGTCTATTTTTTAATGTTACGTGTGAATTTTTTGGTCTTAATTAAGTTGGCATAAAAGTTCACAGTCAGTCAGGATTTCTAAAAAAAATGTTTTTCTTAATATTCTGAATCAATACCGGGACAGAAAGACACTTTTATTCTTGTATGTCTTCTTGTGGGTACATGACGAGGAAGAAGACCGGAACAGATTCTTCCATGCTACCTTATTCAAACCTTGCTACGCGACACGCGCGCCTCGTAGCCACGGTTACGACGGGTGTCGCTAGGCATCGCGGCGCGTCATGCGACGTGGTCCTCCCTTTATGAGGCAGTTTGCACCTAATAAACTCGATATATGCTTAAATGGCAAATATGCATTTTAAGAGTAAATGCTAAAGTTTATTTGGCCACCCTTAAATATACACACCGGCACAATTAGCGGAACAGAAAAAAAGTGAGACTATGAGATAATAACGCATATATTTGACGAAAATGTAAATAGACACAAAATAACAAATTGATTAACATCTTTTAACAACGACTTTGAAAAGTCTTCGTTATTTTTTATTGAAAAATTTGAAAGAAATTTGAAATAAGTGAAATTTTTAGATGATTATGAACCATCACAAATAAGTAAAAAAAAGTAAGCATTAAATGATTTAAAAATAAAATTAAAGCAAAATTAATAACGAGTGTTTCCCCCTCTTGCTCTGATTACGGTTTCCACTCGTCTGGGCATGCTACAGATTATGTTATCGATGATTTCTTGAGGCAACCGCTCCCACTCCTCAAGTAATGCGTTTCCAAGTTCATTCAGATTGTTGGGGGGTGGCATTCTGGATTTAACCCTTCTTTTTAGCAAGTCCCAGACATGCTCTATCGGATTCATATCGGAGGAATTTGCTGGCCACTGCATCACCGGTATACCTACGTGGCTCAGATATGCCTGTACCGATTGTGCACTATGAGCACGAGCATTATCTTGCATTAGAATAAAGTCGTCACCAATAAATGGGGCAAATGGTACAACATGTTCTTCTAAAATGTCTCTGATGTATCGATCTGCTGTCATGGTCCCTCCTGTGACTATCACTAACTCCGTGCGAGCTCCCAAACATATCCCTCCCCAAACCATAACCGAGCCGCCACCATAAGCCACTGTGTGTTCAAAATTAGACTGTATGTGGCGTTCTCCTTTGCGTCTCCATATTCGCTGTCTCCCATCGATCTGTTTTAAAAGAACTCTGCACTCATCAGTAAAGAGAACCTGCTGCCATTCGTTCAAATTCCAATGACGATGTTCTACTGCTTTTTTTATGTTCCGCTAATTGTGCCGGTGTGTATATATTGTAGGCAATATTCGATAACAAATGTTGAAACGTGAGAATGTATGCTATTCCAAAATGAACATTGTCTGCGCCCCATGGTTTTACCTGCAGATATAAAGTATCCTATGTGTTAATCCAGCGTATAAACTATTTGCATTCAAAGTTTCATTAAAATCCATTCAGTGTAAGAGTAACAAATATCCATACATACAAACTTTCGCGCTTACAATATTAGTAAGGATAAGGAAATAATATACATTGAAATAAATATAAATGTTTGTAAAATATACAATAGACTTATTAATATGATATAATTATGAAATTATATGTATAAATATGTTAAAATGATAAAAACATATTTGTTTTAACATTTTTAATTATAAATCTTAGAAACCTGTATTTTTTCGACA
This sequence comes from Ennomos fuscantarius, assembly GCA_905220475.3. NCBI lineage: Eukaryota > Metazoa > Arthropoda > Insecta > Lepidoptera > Geometridae > Ennomos > Ennomos fuscantarius. The sequence continues at coordinate 9,551,642 of HG992039.1, forward strand.
CTAAAAGTGTACCTTGCATAGTTCGTTTATCTACCCTACCTAACGTTCCTTTCTATCTCAGCAAATAACATAAGTATCAGTTTTCAACCCTTCAGTCAGCAATGCTCGAACTTATCAAACACGGTCACATCTCCGAAATCTCATTCCGTCGGATTACTTGCATTATCCGAAGTGTGGCGCAAGGCAAGTCTCGCCGAGTACGCAAGTGGAACCTCGTTACGTCGGGCGTCAAAGGGCTGTAACTCAATTATACACCTCGCGCCTTGACTTGCACTGCGCACGTGTACAAGCGATAGAATCACTCGTGTTAATGTGATAGCTCGAAATGGTTCGGGTAAACACACAGCTTGCTCGGTACTTGCGGACACGCCACAAGTATGGACTAAATGGAAGAACTACCTACTAAAAACCTGACACTTACATCTATCTGAAATTTATTATTATCCATTTATGTGAAATAAATTTCATCTCCTCTCATCTCATTTCATTTCAATACGATAGTGCAAAATGGACACTTGACTTGCTCCAACCTAGCGGACGAAATTGAATACGTCCATAGATTTAGAAAGAAGAAAAAAAGAAAATATAGGATTTGTCTAAGAAATTCGTTTATAGTTCATCTTATATACAAAAATATTAGGTCTTTACCTATGAAATTGCCGTTTTGTTTGAAAAAAGTTAAAGTATTTTTTTTTTCGAACTAATTTATTTCTTTTATTCAAAGTAATCACCCCTGCAATCAATGCATCTTTGCCAACGCTGTGGCAGTTTATGGATGCCCTTCTTGAAAAAATCAGCAAGACGGGAGACAACAAACTCTTCAAAGGCGTTTTGTACTGCCTCTCGGGAATTGAATTTTTTTCCCGCTACAAAGTTGTCCAAATTTTGGAAAAAGTAATAGTCGGTAGGCGCAAGATCTAGTGAGTATGGCGGATGAGGGAGAGCTTCCAAGCCCAACTCATGCAGCTTAGAGACGGTCTGTTGTGCAGTATTGGGTTGCGCGTTGTCGTGAAGTAGCAGTGGAGACGACCGATTAACCAAAGCTGGTTGCAGACGTGCGAGTTTCGCCATCATTGTGGTCAGTTCTTCAATGTACACATCTGCAGTAATGCTCTCGCCGTTTTATAAAAAGCTATGATGAATCACACCAGCACTAGACCACCAAACTGTGACTATCACCTTTCTAGGGGTCATTTTTGGTTTTGCACATTGCTTTGGTACCGAACCAGGATCTAACCAACTTGCTGAGCGCTTTCGATTGTCAAAAAGAATCCATTTTTCGTCGCACGTAACAATTCGGTTCAAAATTCCTTCATTTCTGTGCCTGTTACGCAGCGCAAGGCAAGTCTCGACGCGTACGTTGCGCTGGCGATCGTTAAGTTCATGGGGCACCCATCTATCAAGCTTTTTTATCTTGCCAATCTGTCGCAAATGGACCAATATTGTTTTGATGCTAACATCAAAAGCTGCTGCCAGCTCAGCTGTAGATTGAGATTCATCAGCTTCCACAATCGCCTTTAATTCATCATTGTTGACCAAAGTTTCCGGACGACCACGAGGTTCATTTTTCAAGTCAAAATTCCCAGAACGGAACCGAGCAAACCAATAACGGGTTTTACGTTCGTTTGTACAGTTCTCTCCGTAAACGTCGTTGATGTTACGTGTCGTTTGTGCCGCGTTGGTGCCACGACGGAACTCGTATTCCATAATTACACGAAATTTCAAAGTATCCATTATGAGGAAAAATGTTGAAATGTAATGAAAATACAACGCTAATCAATAAACAAAAGACTTATATTGTAAATAGAATGTCATATTTTTAAAACAAAATTAATTTGAATTTAGAATTCATAGCCAATCAAAACTTTTTTTTGTTTGAAAAAGTCTGTACTGCAATACGGCAATTTCATAGGTAATATAATATAATATATATAATGTATTTATTATAAAGCGTAACTTCGCTAAAACAGTTAAAATAGTTTTATCGCAGTTATAATTGATAATTTTTTCTGGAATTTTTTTAATTTTGGTCATATAATAAGCTTCAACATTTGATCCTCTAAGGTAATGTAAATATGTTTAGCGTTTCTGGCTTCTACATTTTTTAAATCTAATTCACCGGTCTTCTGCCATCATACTAGTGAATTTAGATAAAAAAGTTATACGTCTGAATGTGATCGTAAGATTTAAAACTGATGTTATAAATAAGCGCAGCTTAAAATAGCATGGAAATTTAAATGTAAGGATTGCTCTCTTAGCAATTTGTTAACATAGGGCAAAATGTCTAATATATTTACTGTTTTATTCATTTTTTCACACAAAATATCATCTTGATGATGATTGTATAAATTCATTAATTATTTGTTAAGTTTATTAAAATAATAATCACTATAAAAGGACAACAAAATCTTGAGACAGTCATGAAATGTACCCTTGTAAACTCCTCACTTTAATTCTCCATGATTCAAAAGGAGGCATAGAGAAATAGAGTGGCTTAAACGGCAAATTCTCATTCTCTTCAGAAACAATTTCTCATTTCACTTAAACATGTAAATTCCTTGTTCCGCGGCTGATGAGCGGAAGTGAACGACGGCCGGTGCCCTCTTAGCTGCGAGTACCAATAACCCTTGCGAAATCATGATAAATTATACACACTCACGTTCGCGCGATGCTCTTATAGAGACAACTTTTGTATAGGATCTACGACGGTTTGGAGGTGACGAAGAAATAAGCATCTATGTTCACTAAGGTGGTAGGACTTTTCTGCAAAGTTCGTCTAGGTAGGTACCACCACTTTGCCAGTTATTCTGGCGCCAAGCAGTTAGTGCAGCATTACTGTGTTCCGGCTTGAAAGGCACTGTAGCTAGTAAATTTCTGGGAAATTGAGACTTTATGATTTGATCTCAAAGTCAAGTAATCTTATTACCAGACTGTGCTGATGTCTCAGGATGATGTGCGCGGTGCAGTGTGCTCGAAACTTTATACTTTAGAGTTCCGAGTGTTACTGTTATATTATGGGCGAACGTGTCGCTTAACGTCAGGTAAACGACTAGCTTGCCACATCATTCACTATAATAAAAATTAAAAAAAAAAAACTATGTAGGTATGACACATTTGTAATATATATAGAAGGTATTCTGCCACACCTGCAAGATATGAAATGAGCTACCCTATGAGGTATTTCCGCTATTCTACAATATGGGGCACTTCAAACGACGGGTAAATAGAGTCTTAATAGATAGGCAACGTATCGGCAGCGCCCCTGGTGTTGCAGGTGTCTTCGGCGACGGTAGCTGGCCACAATCAAGCGGCCCATCAGCTTTTTGTCTATGTTAACATTGTAAAAGCTTCTACGTTTTCTTTTGTTTAGCTTTACTTATCATTCGAGTTCGCTTATTCCCGTTTAATCTCAACGCTAAGAACAGCCTAGTGAAATGAAAACGCAGCACAATTATATTTAATAAAATAGACGACCTCCATTCATTCGCGCATCCTTCCACCTCACGTCGCCGTGTGAGCGCCACTTAAAGTCGCAGCTTTCGCATTATTAATGAGGGAGCCTTAGAGAAAATTAAATATAGCATTAGGCCCGGAAGCAGGGATTGTGGGGGAGGGGGGAAGACGGGGGCTAACGCGCTAACCCTTCCCCCGCGCGACAATGCGGGTGCATAATTACGCATTTGTAAATTTTAAATGTCCCTCCCACCTCATACAGGCTTTTGTATGACGTGATTCGCGCTTTTACACAGCCTTTGAACATTTAAACGACACGATATTAGGGATGCAGTAAGCCATCGTATTTCCAGTAATTTTCATATTGTCATACAATTATATAAACTTTCACAGCAACTTTTAAAATTATAGGACTGATTGCGTCAATAGATATTGGGACTTCAATAACGTAAAAATAGAAACAAAAACCAAACGAAATAATAAAGAAAGATTAAACAATACAACGATCACAGGACAATTGCACGAATATCGATATTACTGTTTTATTATTGATGCCAACAAATATCGATATGATTACCTGACTATCGATATATGTACAACCATCCCTAGATGATGTGAATCCGCGCAATGATGACTCGTGCGCCATTAACTCTAAATGCGATGCAATTTTCATAACTCAATATTGCCAGCCGTTTGCATGAATAAATGAAATGCGAATAGTTTATTTGCTGAATTTATTCGCACGTCAAAAGTTAAGTGCAATAATTGTGATATTGTTATATAAGTAATTATCCCAGAGAGGTAAAGACCATGGTACACATGAATTTATAGTTGAAGGTCACGAATTGATAGATAGAAATGATGATCATGAACAGATGCAGCAAACACCATGTTTAATGTTGGTGAGATTGGTCAAAAGTGCGAGCATTGGCAAAGGAATAGAAAACTTAACTACTCTAGAGATTACAAATTATTTATTGCGCAATATAATTTTTTTTCTATAGGTTTTGCGTTGTCAAACTAAGTACCTATATGAAGATATCAAAAGCAAAACGTCCATTAAAATTCAAGAAATCCATCAAACCATACGTACAATACATTTCTATTTATTTATTTTCAATTAAACTTTCAGCTTAGCGCTTTACGAAAAACAGTTTCATTAGAAAATCATTTACAATAATGTTCATTCGATCCGGCTAATGAAGTCCTATCTTGTCACTACAAAAACAAACATCCAACCTTAATCCCCTGTCGCGGCTACTATTTCCACGAAAGGTTAATTAAGGAAAACAAAAAGGGGTTAAACAAAATCAATAGACGCAAATTCATTACGCGCTAAGCAGATTGAAAACCAACATGGCGAGCAAGATGGCGGGCGGCGGGTTAAGGCACGTTGACAAAGCGCCGTCGTTAGTTCGGGAGCCCTCTTATTAACCTTATGATGTACGACGGCATCCGTCTTGGTGGCTCCTGGCTGTGACGTCATCGCTCTAGTTGTTATATCTTTACATGTTTACATAGTAGGCAAGTAATTTATAGTTTACGAGATTTTGTTGTGATATCACGGTCCTACAAGTTGGATGGTATTCTAATTATTATAATTCGCCGTATTTTAGTAGTTCATTTAAACAGTTTCGCTTTCTATGGATTTATTTTCGGTTTCTGTATCTGCGACTACGGAAAATAAGGCCACAAATCATTGTTTGACCTATTTCACAAGCAAATAAATTGATTGATTGATTGCAAACATAATTATTATATTGAGAGCTTCAGTGGTGTGGTGGTAGTTGTGGGTATGGTTGAGCAGTTCGGCTCATAGCCTGGAGTTAGCGGGTTCAATTCCCGCAACAGGACAAGTATAAGAGCACAGAAATAAGGCACTGTGGTCCCACATCACTCTAGCACAAAACTAGTGGGTGTTGTAGGACTATGGTCTAAGAGTTCTCCTAGATACAGCTAATCCTAGGTGCCCACACCTTAACAGATCACACACAACACAGAAACACTTTAATAAATCCACAGCGATCACATATATATTCGGATATATATGTGATCGCTGTGGATTTATTTACTTGTTAAATATATACCGTTCTAAATACTATAAAGCATTTCATTAAAGCAAAATAGCGTTACAGTGGTGTCGATTCTGTTTCGCATACTCTAAAGCTAAACGAAATTAACATATTTCCGTCTTTTTCATTTCCCCTTTATCAGAAGAGTACCGCTATAATTTAAGTTTACTTTATTTTTAGTGAATACGACACAGAATCGACACCAGTGTTAATCTATACTAGGTTACAACAAATGGGTACGTAATCTCAATCGTATCAGGTACCTAATATTATTAGGTCTGTTTTAAACATAATATATACCTACTATTAAAGAAGTTTTGTCAAATAGGTATTTTCTCCTTGATTTTATAACTCTACACACAAACAATGTAGATTAAAGGCTCGCGCACATTAGGGCGGGCTCGATCGCAACGCATCGCAGCGCATCGCAAACAAAATCTTTTTGAATATCTTTTGTACAGTTTACATTGAAGTAGTATTTTATTTTTTTGTATCATATATGTTACTAAAAAATATATACTACTTCAACAATTTAATTAATAATATAAACTAACTTGTAGGATTTTAGTGAACACTATTCGGAGCTGTTTATTTGGCAAAGGTTAAACTCAAAAGGCAGTGGCCGCCATTATTCGTTTATATAGATGTAAACGAGTGTCGTCACGAGGTACTACGAAACAAATAAATTGTCTTTCATATTTTTAGTTAATAATCGAAATTTACCTTTATAATATTTATTACTTCTATCATTAAGTTATTTTAAAATTAAAGAAAACTGATTTTAATGTTTATTTTGCTGACAATCTTTATCAAATTTTATCTCGCTATAGTATCGCTCGATAAGAATCTGTGAAAAATGTATTAGGAATAATGTTATGCGATGCGTTGCGGTGCCTCTCTAATGTGCGCGAGCGTTCTCACACGCGATACTGACACACGAAACTACTAAATTTAATTTAACCTGAAACTTTCTCTGTGTAACGATATTAAGCTCTCGCGACTTTGAAGCAAACAAAACTGCAATCTTACCTAGTTTGCTTTTGATTATATGACATAAATACGTATAAACTTTATAATTAACTACACGAGTGACTCGCTTATTGTAATGATGTGAATGTCAACATTTATAAGAACTTTTGGTTTTATTTAATAACGAGCTTCTGCCCGCAGCTTAGCCCGTGGCGTGGCCTATGGGAAAATAATTCAACCACCCATTTCGCCCTCTTAAGGATAGAATTTCGAAAAATCCTTTCTTAGCTGATGCCGACGTCATAACATCTACCTGCGTGCCAAATTTCAGCCCGATCCGTCCAGTGGTTTGGGCTGTGCAATGCGTGATCACTATGTCAGTCAGTCAATTACCTTTGAGTTATATATATTAAAAATAATAAGTATGTTGCCCCTGAGGGTATTGCAATTTTTATTGTAAAGTTCTTGAATGCGGAGCTATTTAAATGGCATGATTTACACTATAAAAACACAATGTAAAATTAAAAATTATGCCTTACTTATTTATCTTAATTAATATGATAAAAATTCCGCGTTAAAATATCTATAACTTGGACCTAAGACCAGACGAGCGATAAAAGAAAAAGGGAAACCATTCAAGCGCATCACAAGTGGATGTTCCAAGAAATGTAAAATAATTACTCGGAAGAGCTTTTACCAACCCTTTTTCTAATCACGCGAAGGGTCGCGAAGTATCGTTGAAAAAATCCGCCCTTTGCCCTAATCTAGAGACATTGAAATCACACTAAAACGTAGATACTTTAATCCAGTTTCTTTAGGTTTGTCTTCGCGGATTATCACGGGCTTAGAGGAAAAATGCAAGACGCAATCTAGCAAATGGCATTAAAATGTTTGGATTCAACCCTCTCGCGGCGGCGCGATTTTTCAAAGTCGGAAATACCCTTTCGCCGGGGCAATGTAGCGGACTGGCACGTCTTCGGATGCGGCCAATCCGATGGTACTTGGAACTATACGTTTTGATGCTTTAGAATACTTTTTAATGTTCCGGAAAAGCGTTACAAGAATTTTGTATTAATTACAGAAATAGTTTATAATTAAAAACAAGTACAATAACTTTGTTTATACATACTAAAACTACTGAATTTGACTGACTTGATAGCTCAGTTATCTCTACCTTCTGAGCTGTAGGTTGTAGGTTCAGTTCTTATGCACCCAGGACAAACATTCGTCTGATGAACATAGGTGTCTGTGCCTGAGTGCTATATTGTATTCTATGTAAGTACAAACAAAAAAGTACTCAAGTATCCTATCAGTTATCTTATTCCTACTGTATAGTTTTGCTTAGTTTGGGGCTGAATAGCGCTGTGTGAAATGTTCAAATATAAAAAGAGAATTAGGTACTTACCAATTAAGATCAAAATCAAACAAAAGTTTATTAAAAAATTGTTGAATTGACGTCCTCATAACTACGAAGAATAGTTATGTACAAAGCAATATTTATCTTTCCTATAGAACTGTACACCAATCATCAAACAATAGATTATGTAAATACCTACACAGTTATGTATCACTTACTCTGTACTAACACACGTAATGCCATCCTATCTAATTAGCACGGAATAGCTAATTTTCATTACCGCCTTCGGAATGTAGGTACCGACTAATGACATGATTGCTAACATGGACGTAGCTAGGATGTTATCGCCACATAATACAAAATATAGACAATGATGAGTGAAGAATGCAAATTTTTATATATTTAAATATACAATGATACAAAAAGGTAATTTTTTTATTAATATAAAGTTTTTACTTAAAACAATAAAAAGGGAACTTAATCAAACAAACCACTACCAGTAGGCAACGTGCTCAATATGCCCAATTTAAATAAATTAATCTCTTTTTCTCTTGGCCAATGCATTACGCAAGAACGGATGGCACATTTTTGATAATTCTTAATAAATTATTTTTCTTGTGCTTATTATTTGTAAAGAGAAGGTTCTTATGAAAATTAAGAAAGCTGAGCGAGTAATTAGAAAATGTTGGGCGCAGGCCTAGTATTAGTAATAAAGATAGTTATTTAGTAATATTTAGGCAGGTATGAAACAAAGACAGGAATACTAAACACCAACTTAGGTAGAGTCAAATTTATGGCTATTATCACTACAATCCTCCTCAAAACTTATTAAAATTCTATGTCTTATGAGTCACTGTTTTTTTTTTTTTTTTTTTTGACCGGGCTAATGCTGTTGGTCTCTACTGAACTTTACAGCGTCATCGGGCGCTAGTCAGTGATGTGTCATCTATATTGTACCAAGTACGCCCCTGTTTGCTAATTACGGATGCAGACTACTCGGTCGCACTATGCTACGATTACACAAAGCTCACAATACAAAGAATCCCAACATTTTTAACGAATGGAAATCGTCTGTAGCTGCCCTTTCTTTTGCATCTTTCAACGGAGGATTCGAAATGAAACGTAGCCTCTCCATTTTTCATGTCATGGATAAGAAAAGAATCGTGGATTGTTTTGTGTCTTGACTGCAATTTATTTTTGGGAGGGTGTGATAAAAATCGCAACCATTAAGTAAATTAAGACTTGGTTTAAATTTTGATTAATAATTTTGATTTTTACTAGGTGGTAGGAATTTTCTGCAAAGTTGGTCTGGGTAGGTACTACCGCTTTGCTAGTTATTCTGCCGCCAAGCACTACTGTGTTTCGGTTTGAAGGCTAAATTACTGGGCAAATGAAACTTTATGATCTGATCTCACAATCGAGTAATCTTATTACCAGACTGTGCTGATGTCTCAGGATGATGTGCGCAGTGAAGCAGTCATGCGAAATTTTACGTGTTGTAGTTCCGAGTGACACTATTGTTTTGGGCAGCCGTGTCGCTTAACATCAGGTGAACGACTAGCTCGTCACATAATTCAATAACATTAAAAAAAATTGTTTTCATGGTAGAAATAATAAAATGTAAATAATTAATACAATAATGACCAATGATCACATAAACACTTGGACCCAACTAGGATTCTCTGTATCTAAGGACCCAGGAACTCCAAAGTTCCAAAACACCCAGACATAGAATAAGTATTTGTGCTATTTTTTCACAGTGCACAAATACTATAAATCGAACCCGTCCCTCCTCGCTATGAGTCAACCTGCTGAACCACTACACGATAAAAGCTATCAGAGGCGCGCCGATTGATATAAAAAAAATATGTTTGTTTGTGTAGACGAAACGCCAAAATGATTGAACCGATTTGGATGAAGTTTCACACACTGCTTGTTTATGTACACGAAAAAAAAGGTTTTCTTCAACCAAGAATATAATATAGAATAATATTCTCAGAAATATTGTTTTAATCCAAGTAAATATTGTTTTAACTTAAGTAAATATTCTCAATGCAAAAAAACGCCTTCTCAACCAAGAATATAATTGTCTTAGTTTCAAGACAATTCGCGTCTTGAATGGCTATTTTTAAATTCAAGATAATATTTATTCTTGAAACAAAACAATCAATATTCTTCGATTAAGACTTCAAAATTCTTAAATCACAATTGAATGTCTTGAGTGAAGACAATAAAACTAAGACAATATTTTACTTGGTTCAAGAATATATTGTTTCCGCCATATATTAAACAGCCGTTGTCTTGACCAAGTCGATATTGTCTTGACTAAGTCGATATTGTCTTGACTGAAGACATCTTTTTTTTCCGTGTAACCGGAATAAACACTTTTTATCCGAGAAAACTGATATTAAGAAAATTTGGTTTCTATACTATATTTCTACACTTTACTGCTATTCTGCATTTACTTGTGCAGAGAATCTCTCCCGAGTTTTAGTCTCAACGGTAATCTTGAGTTTTATTTTTTGCTCCCCGGGAGCTATGCAGATATTGTCTGCGCTGCGGATGCTCTTAGCTCGCAAAAGCCTTAAATGCCGACTCTTGGCTACTTATCCCAGTATTAAATGCCATTCAAATTGTTCGATAAAGTGCTGCATTTTATTAAAGCCCATTGTGCTAACGTTAAACAATGTAGCTAGTACGACCAAGATTCGACATCTCGAACCGTTATCGTAAAAGGCTAACGCCAGCGTCGAGACCGGATTAACCCTGACTTAATCCTTAAAAGTAGCTTGTCTAATTGCAGCTAACTCATAAAGCACTACACCTATAAATGCTAAGCGGTCGGATTTAAAATAATGTGTTTTACATTTTCGTTGCGACGGTATCTGCGACATAAAACGGTCTGTAATTTATTCTATTGCTGAAAGGGTTGGGTTGCCCCGGGGTGGGAATTACCCAAGGTGGGTGCTAAAGGGTTAAGCCGAATATACGGGGTCGCGCCGGCAAACTTTGTTAATTTATGCGCTTAAAAATGTCAACTGAAAATTATGACACCAAAACACATTTCCTATTTTTGTTTTATGATCGTGATTGGAGCTATAAAAGTGTAATCAAGTATCCATTGATTCAATTGGATTGTATAAAAATAATTTATCACTGAATTTTTAATAATTTACAGTAATGTTGATATATTTAATATTGATATTTTCTCAGACTGTGCACTACAGAACAAGAAATCATAGCATATTTTTATAACAAGTTTTGTGCTAAAATGTAACAATATGCGTTTATAGAAAAAACGTTATTGATACTGTTGACGTTAACGTTATTGATTTTGTTATAAGCAATAATGGTATAAATAGCATTAATTCCACTTCACAAACATTTCAAAGCAGACGTCAAAGAAGGCGTTTGTAGGTAACAATTGAGGAGTGCCACAGTTGAGATAAGGCGCCAAGTGAAACCAGCTTGTGGTACAGTGTAAACGAGTACGCAAAGTATTGTTATGGTTTTTCGTACGACATAGAGCTATGTTGGCTGCACGCTTTAGTTGCGTGCCAAAGAATATTACTATTTGTCTCTCACGCCCACCCACCAAGGGAAAAATGTCACTCATGCCCTCTAACAGCTACAAAAAAAGACCTCTATAACTGCACAGACGTGTTGAGTCTGCACTGTACATGAAATTACCCTTTTAGTCTAGCAATTTTTATTTTTTTGTTTTCTTTTTTAAATCAATTCTTTTAGTCTACAAAAGCATTGACACGTAAGAAAAAATCTTTTTATTTTTCAAATTATATTATTTTGACAGCCTCTGTAGTGCCGTGGTTGAGCAGGTCGGCTTATAACCCGGAGGCAGTGGATTCGATTTCCGCGGCAGAACAAGTATTTGTGCGCAGGATAAAAAGCGCAATTAACTGTTCTGTCTGGGTATTGTGAGACCATGATCATCGTAGTTCCTGGTTCTCTACATACAGGGAAACCTAATTAGGGTCCAAAAATCTATGTATGTGATCTTTGGGGGTTTATTGTTATAATTATTATCATAATAGTCGACTAAAAATACGATACAATGGTATTGTTGTAATGTGAAAATAATTACTATTTAACTACAATATGTATTGCTCAGATGATATTCTATTAAAAATACCGATAGACAAAAAATCATTAATATGAAAAAAAAAAATGAAAAGTATGATCAATATTGAATGTAGTACATATTCTTACCTATTTAAAGATGGTAATTAATATAAATCGATTTATAAGTTACTTGTATATCACCAATGAATTAAGGATACCTGTTTAGTTCATTAATTATATACATAATTATGTCATTATAACTCTACCAGCATTTCCAGAAATCTCTCCAGTTTGCGTACTGTCTAGATAAATTAATAGCTCAGTGCTTAAGGGAGACGGGGCGAAGTCGGCTCACTCATTATTTAAATATTCTGATGACTGCGTTAAGCGCCCCGTTAGCGTTAGTGGAGCGTTTCGCGCGATAACTCTTAACGCTATTGTTTTGTTGATTGAATTTTGAGTTGACTGTTTTGAGAGACAAAAGTGCTTTAACGTTTTTTATAGTCTTGTTGTTGTTGCTTTGTGATCTGTTCATAGTTGCAGTTTTCTGTTTCAATCGACATAAAATCGTAACTCAATTGTTTACATTTACGTTGCACTACTGATTTGATTTTTAATATTTTTTAATTTTGATTTTATGGACGCTGATACCCGAAAATATGACAAGATATCAATTTCAATATCAGACTGTTTGGTGTAAACTGTTATTTTTATATCAATAGTAATTACTGGAAAATATCGCATGTTAAACTTCTTCTCTTTTACAGGTATAGCGCACCAGTTAGCCGGATTGCCTGGCAGCGAGTGGGGTGCTCTTGCTCGTCACTACCCCCCACCCTTGCTGCCATCCCACCCTCACTTCACGCCGCACGTGCTGCCACCTGCGCACACGCAGCCACAGCATGTGCCGCCACCACCACCCGATACAGGTAACACTAACTTATCTATTAATAAGCTAGCTAACTTCTCTATCAATAAGAATATCTCGCTCAACATCAGGTGGGACAGCTGCCTTGTTTGAATGATGTGACGAGCTAGTCGTTCACCTGATGTTAAGTGACACGGCCGCCCATGTGTCACTCGGAACTCCAACATGTAGTTTCGCATGACTGCTGCAATGCGCACATCATCCTGAGACATCAACACAGTCTGGTAATAAGATTACACGACTGTGAGATCAGATCATAAAGTCACATTTGCCCAGTAATTTCACTAGCTACATTGCCCTTCAAACCGAAACACAGTACTGCTTGCACACTACTGCTTGGCGGCAGAATAACTGGCAAAGCGGTGGTACCTACCTAGACGAACTTTGCAGAAAAGTCCTACCACCTAGTTTGTATTGTTAATTTCTTTGTTTTTGTTTGCAGACGTGACGTCAGATAACCCGATAACAATGCACGCGCACAGCACGACAAGTCCAGCCAATTCACGTCCAGAATCCCCTCAAGATGACGACATATCCGTCACGGCTTCTAGCAGCCCTCCTCCCGACGAACGTCCCGGTGCTTTCACTTCCGTCACACGGAGAAAACCGCTGCAACCGCTGCCGGCACCTTCTAGTCTTTTCCATAGCGCGCTGGCAGCGCAACTATTTCTCAACTCGCCACTACTCCCCACTCCACCCGCGTGGTTGTATTCGCAACTATACGGAGGGTACGACTGGTGGCTCCGACCGCCTCCACCGCAAGAAGACTCCAACCACTCGAGCCCAGATAGAGAAGATGAAGGTTCTACAGCTTCTGTGTCGGGGAAGAAAAGACCCGCGTCACCCGAGTGGAGTGAACAAGGCGTCCGGACGCGCAGCAAATCCCTTGTCTCGCCTGAGAGGCGGCCGGTCGACGTGTGGCGCCCGTACTAGTGTTTCAGTGAATACAGGAATTTTGAAATACAATTTTGGATCTATCAATTGGCTATTTTACCACTGTTTACCGTCCCCGGTGTTTGACGTTTACGGTATTTGTGGTCGTGTGTAACGTGGGATGCGATTTCGGTGATAGTGATTGTCAATAGATGTTTTTACGTTAGATTTTAATGAATGTGAATCTTGATTTGTAATGTTTAAAATTGTTGACTGTATTATAAGATAATGCAAAGTCTGTAAATAAAGTTATCGAAATTTTTATTGCGCCGTTTGAAATTTGTTTCCTCGTGAATATTCGTTGAAAACTGATGCGCGTAAAAAGTTTTGGATTGTATCCATTATACTGAAAACCACATAGAGCTATTTGGCACAGGTCATTGCGCTCAGAATATGCCTAGTAATAAATGTAGCGATAAAATGTTAATGTGTATCAAGTACCTACTTATTTAATGCTCTTACATCATAGCGGGTAGGTTTAATTTAAAAAAAAGTATAATTTTGTATTTAATGGTCAACTCTAAAATGTTTCAAAAGTTTGTTGTCATGTTTTCAGTAAAACTGTATATACTTCATCAGAAAATAATATAAAATAATTGTATATACTAATCAATTGAAATACAATGCAAGAAGCAGCCCATCCAGTGAAATCAATACATATAATTTATTCACTTCGAACAATTACACGATTCGTAGCTTTTGCATGTTTTTTTATCGACAAAGTCCATTAGTCTCATAACTCCGTTTAAAACTTCTGTCGCAGTGGGTATAATTTCTTCTTTGGGCAGAAGGAATCTGTGCTGTTTGCCTCTAAGCTCCACCATATAGGTGTACGGTATGTTGGCCACTGCATATGCCCAATCAGTGCTTGTACCTGACGCGTAGTACATGAGGTCTTTAGTGCTGCCAACTTTGTAGGTGTGACGACTGGTGCCGTGGATAGCCTGGAACCAAGATAAATATGACAATCAATAGCTTTAAGAAATTGTAACAATTGGTAATCACTAGTTACACTAGTATAGACGCAATACTTTAAAAAAATTAGTTTGATTTAGACCACACGACTGAAGTGAAACTTCTTTATTTCAGCTCCATCTATCGGCCGGTATAACTTTGTTTTTTGTATAAATGACATTTATAAATTGTCATTTTACCGGACATACTAACATAATAATACATTTTTTATCTTTTTCATGTTGATAATGGAGATCTACGCGAGCAATTTTCTACTTCCGTTTGCCTCGCCAGCTTACTCCCCAAGTCAAGCGTGCAGCGTAAAAAGTTTTATTTCAATAACCACCAAATTTTAGAACTCATTTAAAAGTAGGTGAGGATTCATATGGCTTCAGTATAATTGTACGTTCAAATACCTTGGCCATGGCAGTGCCACCTTCAAGCAGTTCAACGTAATCAGGACAGGGGTCACTCGTGTAGCCCCATGGAAATATGATCACTTCTCCGTAGCTATGAAACGATAGGAACACTTTGAATGTGGCATCTAATTCAGTTATTGCTCTCTGGAAAAGAATAATATAGGATTTAGTAAAAGTTTTGTTCATCTATATGCAGCACCTTACCCAGCGGCTCTGATCTATAAAAAATTTAAAGTAATTTAGAATCCGTATCCTTATATCCGTATTAATATTATAAAAGTGAAATATTGCCTGTTTGTTTGTACGATGAATTTTAAGCAAAAACCACTGAAGCAATTTAGCCGAAAATTTGTATTCAGAAACGCCAAAATCAGCATAGGTTTCTTTTCACCCTAGAAAACTAATAGTGCTTTCGAGAAAACTGGTAAATAATAGGCAACACTGATGCTTACCCTTACAGCAGCAGTTTCAGGTTCAGAAAACGGTTTTGAGCCCCTGAAAAATATATTTCCCGGGTCTTCAGATGAGCCTTCTTCTCCTTTTTCACCCCAACCGTAGCTGAAAATTATGAATGCATGAAATTACGTAACAAAATAAATTGCGCGATACAATATTACGCATGTTATCGGAGACACATATTTCAGAATCTAAGTAAAAAAATCTATTAAATAAAAAAGATTTAACTCTCACATTCAGCGTCGTATATATCGAAATTGATGACTTTCTAACAAAACAAATATTGTTTACATTTTGTTACCTAAAATTTCTATTGAGATCTACGCCAACACATTCTCCGTAGCGCGCTCTATTTTTCCTCCACATTCTGTCGTGCGTGTGTGTGTACTCGTAGCCATCTGGGTTTAGCACTGGGAGTATGTACCTGGAATCATATTGTATATCATTTAATAATATACTCGTTAAAGTTAGAAAGAACCACTAAAAAAATTTTGGATTTAAAAAACGTCGTGAACGTCGAAACGGCGAGACTTTATCCGTACTACTATCACACTAATATTATAAAGGCGAAAGTTTGTATGTGTGTTTGTGTGTATGTTTGTTACTCCTTCACGCTCAAACGGCTGAATGGATTTGGACGAAATTCGATACCAAGATAGCTTATACACTGGATTAACATATAGGCTACATTTTATCCCGTAAATGTGAAATTTTCCCGTGGGATGAGTAAATAATTAAAATACTTAATATCCACGGGTGAAACCGCGAGGCGCAACTAGTACCAACATAATGATTCAACTAGTATCAACAAATACAGCCGTTTGAGGGTGAAGGAAGTAACAAACATACACACATATACACATACAAACTTTCGCCTCTATAATATTAGTGTGAGATCCGGTAAAATGATAATAATTTACAACAAGATGGCAATATTAACATTAAACAAAGCTAAAGTTATATCGGCCGATAGATGAAGTTAAGCTAAAGAAGTTTTACTTCAGTCGTGTGGTCTAAACACTCGTTTTTTATTATTATTATTATTCATCATCATCATCATCAGCCTGTGTTAGTCCACTGCTGGACATAGGCCTCTCCCAAGGTACGCCATTGAGCTCGGTCTTTCATTCGGTATTATTATTATATATTACCAATCTTTATTAGTGATGCTGTCCGGCTGTTCGTCGTAGGTCCTGACTAGGTGGTCAGCTATGTACGTGACCACAGCCGTGCTGATCCACTCGCGGGGGTGTATCGCAGCATCCAACCAGACGCCGGCGTTACCAGAATTGCCGTTTGATATTTTCAGCATCTGAAATTACAGGATTTACAATAACAATTTTTTTTAATTGTATATTGTTGTGTCCCAGTTGAGGTACACAACACTTTAATGGTAAAGTAGTCAATAGTTGTAGTAAAAGTTTCTAATTTAAATTAAAGTTTAATAGATACAAAGAATCACAGCAGTTACTTTAGCCGATTCCCCCACTCGCGCGTGTATCTGTCGCGGCGTGTAAAAGCGCACTGTTTCGAGGAATAGTGAGTTGAATGTGCAGAGTTACAAATGGTATTGTACTTTGTACATATATATTTATTGATTTTAGCAAATGATATTTTAATTATATTAAATTTTTGATCGGTTTTTATACTAATATAATTTTTTTACATTTTAGAAATTATAATTTTTTTTATCCCGACGATCACATACATAGGTCCTGGACTCTAGCTAAGATTCCCTGTGTCTAGGGACCCAGGAACTACGAGGACCATGGTCCCACAACACCCAGACACATAACAAGTATTTATTTTATTATTTTCGGAAAACTAACAGCTAGGTATCAAGTAGTATTTGCGCTTTTTTTCGCCACCTCTGGGTTATGAGCCAACCTGCTTAACCACTATACCACAGAAGCTGTCAATTCAAATAACTACTTTTTTTTTTTCATCAAACCTGTCTATCATTTGACCACGCTCTCACTTTGGAATAGCTCGCAATATACATAAATATTAATTACATACCTTGAGATCCCGGCCTTCAACTGACTTGCCGATCACACTGACCGAGCAAAGGTATGGAAACTCGACGACAAGGTTATCCAAAAAGGCGTAAATGGCGTCCAGGCGATGGTACCCTTTCCAGTCCATAACCCGACCTGCCAGGTAATATATGTTCAACACCTCACTCAATACTGAATTAACATGACAAAAAAATCATACAAGTACCATTTAATTACCTAATCCATTAGCTAATGTAATGTAATTATAGAAATAAGCAGCTGATTACTCTTTCTATTTTACCAGTTAAAATATATTTGTGACAATATGACTTCATTAGGTCATTTAAGTATGAATACTTAATATTATAATATTAACGCTAACGACCTAATTTGTTATGAAATGAAGATTCATCGTTGACTTGATACCAATATTTCTGCCATAAATAATCCAAAATTAGTGCTTATTATGACAGATTCTCTAACAAATGTATCAATACATTAATTACATAATTGACAGCATCTGGGTGTGGTGGTTGAGCAAGTAGGCTCATGCCCGGAGGCGGCGGGTTCGATTCCCGCGGCAGGACAAGTATTAGTCAACAGAACTCAACTTTCTTTTAATAATCTTAATAATTTAATAATCTTAGAATTGGCTTCTGTTTTTGTAAACGTGTGTCTATTGTAATTATAACAGCTGTTGGTCTTCCAAGAATAAAATAAATAAATAAATAAAAGAAAAAAAAAACACAAATCCTTGTTCTGAGTCAGGGTGTTGAGGGACCATGGTCCTCGTAGTTCCTGGGTCCCTAGACACAGGGATCGTAGTTAGGGTTCATTGGACGTTTATTTGGACGTAATAGAACTCAACTGTTTTATCGTCTCCAATTACTGCATTTGGTTCATTGTTCACTTGTAATTTAAGTTTAAGAAAAGTAAAGAATCTTCTTAGACATTATTTCCATTATTTCAAGAACTTTTTACAAATTACCTATGTAGTGTTCTTATGGCGCGTCAATAGCAGCACTAAAAATAATTAAAAACGCTTGAAGTAGCCAATGCTCTTAGCTTAAGCCTGTTAGACACTTTCGAATCAATCAGACCTATGGAAGTTGGTCGCACACCTTCATTAACTAGAAAAGAGTTACATTTCTGCAAAGTTCGTCTAGGTAGGTACCACCGCTTTGCCAGTTATTCTGCTATAAAGCAGTAGTGTTCTTGTTTAAAGGGCACTGTAGCCTGGGCAAATGAGACTTTATGAACTAATCTCACAGTCTATTAATCATACTACTAGACTGTGTATGCAGTGTCCCACGAAACTCGGAAATCGGGCGAACGCCTTGCTCGTTATATAATTCCTTAACATAAAAAATGAGCTGAGGTTTTTAAGAGGCTAAATTTTAATTTTTTTTTTGGAGCCCATGCGTTTGAAAACTATGATGCCGTAGGTAGATACACACGTTCAACTTACAACACCCCACATTTTTATTTGGGGGTAGCAAAATTGACGGAATGAAATTGTTGTTAGTTTTTAACAGACGTCAAAAAAGGAGTAGGTTCTCAATTTGACCGTATTTATGTTTGTTATCTCAGAACTTTCGACTGGGTGAACCGGTTTTGACGATTCTTTTTTCATTTCTTTTATTTGAAAACGGGTGCTTCCCATGTGGTCCCATTTTATTTTGGGACCAAATTAATGACCATGAGATAACCATATAAGTCTTAAGTCGGTTTTTCAAGCTTTGTTTTTGTTATTATTTAATTAGGATTAGCAAAATTGACGAAATAAAATTGTAGCTATAACTTACTGCTACTTTTAAATGTACAATATTATAATTTACTTTATATATAAAATAATAATATAATAATAATATGTGCGGACATCTCACACAACTCCATCTAGCCCCAAACTAAGCAAAGCTCGTATTATGGATACCAAATAACTGATACAATACTTAAATACTTTTTGTTTGTAAATATATACATATAATACAATATAACACCCAGACACAGAACAAACACCTATGTTCATCACACAAATGTTTGTCCTGGGTGGGAATCGAACCCACAACCCACAGTTCAGAAGGCAGGGTTACTACCAACTGAGCTATCGGGCCAGTCGAAATACTCACGATCATTAGAAACAGAGGATCTCCTAAGAGTTTTCGGCCCTCCCTGTTCTCTCTCCACGAAACTGTTCACATTCCCTACGGCCACGGAGTACGGTATCTCTCTTTCATGAAGGATGCCAGCCACCTGGGCCGCGCGGGGCCCTTCCACCATAATGTCCATTGTGCTACGCTCCTCTTTCCAAATGTTGATTGCTACAGAAACAATGTTTTCGTTATCTGTGATTTGTGATCTTGAATTCAATACTTTTACTAGGTGACAGGGACTTTTTTGCAAAGATCGTCTAGATAGGTACCACAGCTTTGCCAGTTATTCTGCCGGTAAGCAGCCGTGCGCAAACACTACTGTGTTCTGGTTTAAAGGGCACTGTAGCTAGTGAAATCACCAGGCAAATGAGACTTTTTGACCTGATCTCACAGTCAAGTAATCTTATTACTAGATTGTGTTGATGTCTCAGGATGACGGGCGCAGTGCAGTGTCACGCAAAACTGTATACAGTTTTAGCGTTCCAAGTGATACTGCAACCGATATGGGCAGCCGTGTTGCTTAACATCAGGCGAACGGTTAGCTCGTCACGTCATTTCAAATACAATACGTAATGAAATTTAATACATAATGGGCATTGTATATATTTTTTTATCTAAAGTTTTTGAGGTTTCAACCGTTAGACAATTTTATAATATAACTTTGAATATGTTTGTTCAACCTTGTTGTTGTATTGCTTTGTTATTATGTATCAACTTGACAAATTGCTGAGTTATTGAGACAATCAAGCTCGCTATGTATAGTCCATAAAGTAATCTTAAACACACCTCCCTCTGTGTCTTCAAGATCACTATATTTTCACATTAACAGTATTTTAAATGATATTGAGTAGACCAATCTACATGACCGAGATAGGTATTACTTGCCAATGGATCAAGAAATGGACTAACATTGGTAAAGAGGTGGAGTGTTTTTATGATACTATAAATTCTATGGCTATTGTAATAAGCAATAGTTTAGTTGTAATACCTCCAGCCGTGTCCAAAGTCTTCAAGAAGAATCTCTGTCCTTCTTTAGTAAATTTAACCTCCCATACTTGGGTATTTTGTTTAGGGGGTGCCACCTTGAATAGTTTTGACAAACATAGAATCAAATATTGGCTAAATATTTTGATTTACGTTACATTTACAGTTTCCAAAATATTATTTTGTAATTTATGTTGAACGGGTAATTTTTGTAACAAAAGTTCGTCCATTTTGAAATTGGCAATTGATTTGACAGATACTAAAAAGTATTTAGTAAGCCTGTGTAATCAAGAAAAAAGGTTTTAATACTTGCACTTTAATCCTCTTCCCGCTCTGAGTCTTCGTCGACGTATTCACGTAAAACTGGCGGTGTATAATTGTCCACGAATTTCATTAACGCGAGAACACTGCTCAAGATTTCATTCCCAGTTTCTTCAATTTCTTCTTTAGGGAGTCTGAACTTGTGCTTCTTGCTTCTCAACTCAATCAGGTAACAGTAAGGTATGCCTGCTTCTCCGTAGCTCCAATCGTTACTGGTGCCTGCTGCTCCGTACATGACGTCTTTAGAAATGCCCACTTTATATATGTTACCATTATTTTCGTAGATAGCCTGACAGAAAAGATCGCGATAAGAAAGATAAAGGGAATCTAAAACAAAGGGTAAGTACCTCGTGGGAATGAAATAAGAAACAAAAAAGAAACAATATATTCTGTGGAAAAGGCTTATCATCAGAACGTTACCTGTGCATTCTTGATACTATAAAGCTAACGAACAATCACTTGTGGTTAACAAAGCCTATTGTGGCTAATTAAACTTAGTATATTAGGCACTATTCACTACGAGCCCAAGAAATGAAAAGGTTTTAGTGAATTCAACATTTAAAGGCACGCAGGTAATGCGTTGATTACAGCCTCATTTTTACAGTTTAGTTTTATTGTTACTCTTGGCTGCGACTTCAGTGAAATTGGAACCTTATTAATTAGTCAACCCAACACATATTCTGTAAGTATAGATATTTTAAGTAACATTATTATTTATCTGTAAGCCCGCGATCTTTAATCTATATTTCCTTATTTACTTAAGAATCTAATTCAATTGTAATGAAAATTTCAAAATAAAAAATAGCTAAATCAGTCCAACTGTTGTCAAATGATGCGTTTACCATCGAATAGTATTTCATTTTTATTTATAGCTCATTAACTAACTTATGTAACTATGGCGAATTTTGTGTTATAAAAAATAAAAGATTATCAATAACTTTTATGTATTAATAAGAATTGATAATAATAATAATTTATGATTTGATATAAAGATGTTTAAGCTTACCCTAGACATAACCGTAGCTCCTTCCAACAACCTCACATAGCTTGGACATAGTTCATCTTGAAACGCAAATGGAAAGAGTATCACTTGCCCGTAGCTATGTAAAGTCATGTACACTGAGAAATTTATTCCAGAATTTATCAGAATGTCCTGTAAACAACGAGTAAATATTGTAAATACTGCTTTTAGATCATAATCGCTACCAGAATTTCATTACACCTAATGAATCTGTAGCATCCATAACATCTATTCACAGCAACAGCTAAAACATGCGACTTTTTATGTCCGTCCGTCTAAAGTCTGACACTCATTTAAGCTTTCGTGACTTGAACTCATATTGTAAAGATAAAACGGGTCTATTCGCGTACAAAAATTATCAAAGACGTTTTGACCAAGTTACATTGGGACTGAAGGGGGAGTCCCCTCGTAACTACGGCCAATGTAACTTGGTTGAAACGTCTTTGATAATTTTTGTACGATGTAACTTATGTGATGTACGATGTAGATAAAACGCGTCTATTCCCGTACAAAAATTATCAAAGACGTTTCGACCAAGTTGCATTGGCCGTGGTCACGAGGGGACTCCCCTTTCAGTCCCAATGTAACTTGGTCGAAACATCTTTGATAATTTTTGTACGCAAATAGACTCATTTTATCTTTACAATATAAAGTCTAATAGCTCCTTAGTTCGCACTGATCCCTCATGACGTACATACTGCCACGCATTTGGGGTACTTGAAAGAAAAAAAACAGAAAATTTTTATTCATGGCAAAGAGTGCGCATAGGATAAAAAATACATAATAGAAATTAATAACATAGTAATTGAAGGGTTGAGAATAAAAAGGGTTTAACTGTCAAATTGATAGTTTCGAGAAAATTGCTTTAAACTTCAACGGCGTCATTTTAATGTAGAGTGCTTATAATGTACAAGAAAAGGTTTATGTAAGTTTGAGTTGCTTGAAAATATTTTGATTCTATTTTAAAATACTAAATATAGTACTAATTCATACAATTACTCTAAAAATATAATATAATGAAATAAATAAAATAATGTTTTTATGCTAAGCGAACTGTATTCATGTGACAGATAAACCGTTTTTAGACTCATATCTCGAGATTTAAGCCCCATTTCGGTATTTTGAGAATGTATTATTGTAGATAATTTCACGCTGAATCCAACGATACCTATAAGTCATTTTGTGAAAAAAATCAGTTAAACCCTTTTTGTTCTCACCCCTTGAATTGTCAGTTGCCACGAATCGGCCCCAACTCAGTATAGTGCTGGCCATACAACCAGCGCTGGTCTTCCGTTGGGACCGTTTCAGTGTCATCACGGAGCACTTTTTAGAGAGAAGAGCTGTGTAACTTTAGAATAGAGACGGACGTAAGTCTTGTTATACAGGTGTAGTGTATCGAATACTATACATGCCATTATAATAAATCTATGCCCAGAATATACTTTATTAAATGCTCTTCACCTATAAATGTAAATATCATTTAACAGTAAATGGGCGTTAATGCCGAATTCGTGTCAGTTGCAGTCCACAAAGCGATTATATCGAAAGCAGGATTCACTCGTAAATTCAATACCTCCAATGCAACTGCTTTGTGTGAATACATAACGGTGTTATTATAAAAGTTGTTGTGTTGAGTAACTATTAATTTGGTATACATTGTGATTTTTTTTATAACTCGAACAGTATGAAGGAACCATAGGCGATACAAGAAAATTATCTAACGAACCATTAATTATATTAATTTTAGTAAAAAAAAATCATGTAACGGCCCAGCGCAAAGTACATTACTGAATCTAAATATACTTATATAACTCAAAGGTGACTGACTGATTGACTGACTGACATAGTAAACTATCAACGTACAGCCCAAAACACTGGACGGATCGGGTTGAAAAATCCTTTCTTAGCGGATGCCTACGTCATAGATGTTATGGCATGCAGGTAGATGTTATGACGTAGGTATCCGCTAAGAAAGGATTTTTCGAAATTCCATCCTTAAGAGGGTGAAATGGGTGGTTGAATTATTTTCCCATAGGCTACGCCGTGGGCGAAGCTGTGGGCAGAAGCTCATTACTAATAAGAACTAACATTATTCATAGTGCCAAAATTAAAAACGAAATGATAATCGCACCTCAAATTTTTTACAAGGTCCTGCAAAAATTTTGTGGTGCATGCTATTGTGAGTTTTAAAACTATACTAAAAAAAAATCTTAAATTTAGGACGAATATTGTTCTTGCTATTACTTTGTTAGAATCAGTTATGTTTGCAATTCATCACGGCGTTATCTAATACGCATAAAGTTGATTTAATTGAGTTTTCATAAGATTATATATATATGCCCCATACTGTCCTAGTAAAAAAAAACACTAAACGAAATATTAAGACACAAGTAAGTATTTTTTTTACAGTTATGTCAAATATTGCCCCCACGTCGCACGCACTCACTATGTTCAACGACTTGGTTGCACACCAGCCAGAGTTGGACTTTTTTTTTTTACTAACAGCAATTGTTCATTAATATGTGTATCAAATATTTAAGTAGTAATGTTAAGTAACTAATGTTTTTATTTATTAGGCGTTAAAATAACGAATTTCAAATTTATATAAGTACCTATATATACCATATGTCCAACCCGGTATTATATAGTATATATAAAATAAATGACCCTAAAGCGTTTGGTTTTTACTGTAAGCTTTTTGTGTATCTAAATAAATAAATAAATTGTATTAAATAGCGCAATGTATTGGTAATAAATTATCGTATATTCTCTTAAAGTGTTTTGTACAATTTATTGAATTGGTATAGTGTGAATGTATTATGAAAACATGTAAAATTTGAATGACTGATTATTTGAGATTATTTGACGATTTGACAGATTCAAGAGAGGGTTTAACGGATTCAAAGATTGACTGAATAACTGACGAACTGATTGACTTGTAGGTGAAAGAAAAATGATTTGCGGAAAAAACCGGTTATGCGGGTACCGCGGGTCACCTCTAGGTTAAGTGAAATAATTTATTGCAAATTGGGTATTTTAGCACTATCTCAAGTCTCGTGTGTATATTACTTTCTTACCTTGACAGCAGTAGATTCTGGTTCAGAGAACGGTTCAGGTCCGTGGTAGAACGCGTTTGTTGGAGTTTCAGAAGATCCTTTACAACCCCAGCCAACACTAAAACAATATAATTTCCTTTAAAAAAGGGGTCAAATCGACTTTTTTTGCCTTAATATCATACTGAAAACGTATGTACTCTTAGTACTTCGTACACCTTAGTAACTTTTTTAACATTACTAAGCTGTGACACCTCAATGGTAGCTCTACATACAATCTATTTGGCATGTGACGTCACAAGGCATACCTTCATAGTAGCTGTGAGGAAACTCCACACGATATCTGTTTTGCGAGAAAGGGATGGGAACGGGGCCCAGCTAGTTTTTAATAGTAGTCTAATAGACTAATGGGTTGGTCAATAGCCACCTCTTTGACTTACCTAAAGTTTCGATTGAGGTCGACCCCAACGCATTTGCCTCCATGCCACGCGCGGTTCTTACGCCACATGCGGTCATGTGTGTGGGAGTATTCGTATCCATCTGGGTTCATTACTGGTAAGAAATACCTGTTAAATAATCGTTGCATAGAGATATAGAATAGAATAGAAAAACATTTATTAAATACTTGCCTAAAATTAAAGTACAAAACCACGTTATATTAATACATAATATGTCCATAACGAATAAAAACAAGTATCGAATGGTACGAATGATATGGTACGGGGCAAACAAGCTTTGGCTTCATGAACTGTTAAGTAGCAAATCGGACATAAGTCGTATTATAGTAGTGTTCATAACTACAACTAGTACAAGGCTAACACACACGAGATACAGTTGAATAACTATTAAGTTGAAATCAAGTTTTTTTATTGTATGACAGGTTGGCGTATGACCGCTATCTCACCTGATGGTAAGTGACGATGAGGTCTAGGACGTATGAAGATGGCTTGCTTAGAAGATACCTGTTCACTCTAGATTAGAATTTTTGATTTTATTTATTTATCTTTTAGGTACTATGTGTTCCAGCGTACCAGCTGCTCGATCACACGGATTTAGTTAGGAGATTGAAAATAACAAAACCATTTGAGTTAGTGTAGTGGCATAGTTTATTAAGTGTTAGTATAATGTAGTGCAGTGAAAACAAGTGCTACCTAAAAAGAACACAAGAACAATGTGTCTTCGCCTTAATAGAGACAATAAGAAACGTGTTATTGGACACATTCTTAGATAATTCGATTGTAAAAGTTTAAGTTAAATACAAATTAATCATTAGTCAAATAGTTGGCTAGATTGTAATATTAGCAGTGTCATTGTGCATTCTAGGAATAAGAAAAAAAAAGGTACTATGTGTTTTCTGGAAGAGTTCGCTTTAAGCGATAAGACCGCCCATTGTGACACTTAGTTTTAAGTTTATGATTAGAAAGAAAGAAAGAAAAAACATTTATTCGTGACACAACTGATAACAAACACATAAAACCAAAATAATAAAACAATGTTTGTGATTTTCAATTGTTTCTGTAATGTAGTGTTTCATAGAGTTTTATCTATCTATTTATCTATCTACGAGTATCTATCATGTTACATGCAATCCAAAACGTAAACAAGGTGCATGTACTGTGCCAAAATATCGGAAACTCATAAACGATTCCAATCACGGTAAAGATCTCAAAGTACTATTAAAACGTCTCGTTTAACAAAACAGAATATATTTAAGTACCAGTCTTTATTGGTAACATATTCCGGCAAGGTGTTGAAGTTCTTTGCGATGTTATCTGCAATGTAAGTAGCAGTGGCTGGAGCTATCCATTCCCGAGCGTGAATACCAGCGTCCATCCATACTGACGCATTGCCGGCATTGCTGTTTGAAATCCTCAGGACCTAAATACCAAACAAAAACTTCAACTTCAACTTTTGTTTCGTGGCTTTTGTGGAGGTGCCACCACAATTACGCCAATGTCACGTTTTTTCTGATAGATCATCAAACGAAGGAGGCCGTTCGGTGTTGAATAGGTATTGGCCAGTGTACAAACAAAAACAAATAAATGTCAAAAATGACAAGGATGTTATTTAAGTGTCGAAAACTGTACACAGATGTGAGCTGTGGCTGGATAATGATGTGAAACTGTATGCTATGATTATTAAGTACAAAACAGTGCTGCGAATTATTATTGTAGTATTTATTACCTTCAAATCCCGTCCTTCGAGCGACTTGCCAATGCTACCAGTTGTGCAAATCGAAGGAAAACTTTTTTCCAAGTTGTCCATATAGGCATGAATCACGTTGAGTCGGTGGTAGTTGTTCCAGTCAAGGCAAACTGGTTCTGGTTTCTCATCTAAAACGTTGGCATTAAATACGTATTAGGTAATTAACAAAACAATTGTTACAAGTCTAAAAGCCTTCCATATTCTCTTCATTATCCAGTAAAGTACTAATGATCTTGAGACGGAATTAATTAAAAAAAAATATTCTTGAATCAGATCTAAGAACACTCTCGATCATGTCACGATTGGATTCGTTTGGAAACTACGCTACAGACAAACAAAAAGACACAATATACACCTTAAGCTTACTCGTATATTATAATATACTAGTATGTTATAACACAGTTTTGTTTAGACGGCGGTTAAAAAAATTGATGACATTGAATTATCTGGAACCCGCGCCTCTAAGTTTGAAGTCAATAAACCAAGTCGTAATAACTATTAGCTATTCATGTCTAAATAAACACTTTTTATAGCGTTTTAACCTACAGGGGGTACGTCGACCTCGCCGGCGGGGTCGGTGTCTGATTGTGTTAAGCTGGTAGCCAAAAGCGGTACCTGAGCCAGAAGGGCTAGACTGGTCCGGTGATCCTACCGCAGCAGATACTACGGCTGCTATAGGATCATCTGGGTCACTCAAGACGTGTCTCGGGCAGCGACGACGGGGTGAGAGGTGGACCGACGATCTGGTCA
Organism: Ennomos fuscantarius; assembly: GCA_905220475.3. Classification (NCBI taxonomy): domain Eukaryota; kingdom Metazoa; phylum Arthropoda; class Insecta; order Lepidoptera; family Geometridae; genus Ennomos; species Ennomos fuscantarius. The sequence goes on from HG992039.1 coordinate 9,579,747, forward strand.
AAACCGTGAGGAGCTAATTGATGTAGGAGGCAAGCAGCCGCTCCAAGTGACACTATGTGGGATAGGCTTATTTTTAACAGTGGACGTTTTCAGACTTTTTATGATAAAATAGGGTAGTAATGAGTATGTAGTATATTGTGTGTAGGTATATTTTACCATTATGTACTTCTTGTTCTCTAATAGGCCGACAACGTGATATATTTGAAGCGACTTGAGAAGCGTCTCGTTGGTTTGGTTTTGGGTTATATCTCTTATAGCATCCGTTCGTATGTTTGTGTATCAATTGATATGGCTTTTTATTTTCTTCTTGTTCTATAATGGTTGAATTGTTGACTTCATTTTCTTCGTGCGGTAGATCGTAGATATAGTAGTCTAGATCACTCGGTGTCAAAGGATTATCCAATTTATGAACGTTTAAGTGAGCTCCGCTCGATATAAGAGGGTGAAACATTTCCATTCTTAGGTTCTCTATTTATCAAAGGTATCTCTATAGAAATTTTGTTAACATTTAATAAAAATTGTACTACAGTATGTATGTAACATAAGATCAAAACCCGATTCTACTATCAATAGTATCAGGTACCATTTGCTCCACTTTACAAGTGAGAAATTATCCAGTGTCCATGAGTTAAAGTGATGGGCTTAGATCAATCATTTTAGGTGTTTGTTATATATTATGTTGATGGCAGCCATTTGATTGGTTTCTCCGATATTTTATTTGGATATGGAACGGTGTTTCAGAAATATATTATTTGCATAATACTTTACATTTTTCTACTTATTTATCCCATGACAAAATGACACCTAGTGGTATGCTCTTATATGCTCTTTGATGACACCAAAAGAAGAGGATAACGAACAATTGTCATGTACAGCTTCTTCTACTTCTTTATTTCATGGCCTTCTATCGCTGTTTAGCAATAATTCTGCCAATGTCAAGCAAAGAATTTTTGTACGGTTATGTCATGTGCAAGCCTTATTTTGACTAAATGCCACAGTAAAATGGTGGATAGTAGAAAGGAAGCAGAAAGTAGAAAAAAAAAATCACTGTAAAGTTTCTTATAGCTTCTTCTTTACAGTTGTAATCGAAGCTTCGGATCGAAATTTTCTGCTCTGCATTGTGCCGGATTGCTTGCACCAGTAGTGAGAAGAGAACTGCTTTTTTTTCCACATCATATATTGTAATGGCTTGCTATATATTATTTGACAATAAGCACTTTGTAATTTTATATGCTTATTGAAATAACTTAATTTTAAATACCTAATATAATTTTGACTTGTAAAAGTGCTAAAATTAGCCTATTTGCAAAAAAACTTTTGACTATGACTTTGACTTTGATATTTTACTGAAAGCCTTGAAGAGAAAACAAAAAGGCATGGTATTAAAACTTGGAACACTCATGCACGTTCACAAACACTTAACGGATAATAATCCAACCATATCACACGTTAAAATTCAAAAACACACAGGTTATGAAAAAAAAAATTCAAAATTCACAATCGCCATTTTCGGATTCTTTTCAACGACTACCGTCATGTATAACTTTTTTGATAGATCTTTGAACTCCTTCACTACTGTCAAAAAACAAAGCATGAGAACGAGAAGTCCTTATTAAGGACGTACCGCCTGAGAGGAATAGAGATGGTGGAATAATGTCATAATGACGTTATTGGGGCAAGTTCACCAAATAAGCGTACACATCAGCCCTCAGTCTTTTCCACGAACTTAGATATACATAGATCCTAGAACCTAACTAGGATTCCCTGTATCTAGGACCCAGAAACTACGAGGACCATGGTTCCACAACAGCCAGACATAGAACAAGTTTTTTGTTTTTCATGCACAAATGCTTATCCTATGGGTTATAAACACCACAGAAGCTGCATTAAAATTGCAGTAGTTTTATTTTAAAAAGTATGCCATGTTCACAGTATTCGCCCTATTTTCGATTGTGAGTCTTTGGGCGGGTTATAGGTGATATAATAATAATAATAACGCCCAACGATCACATACATAGATCCTGGACCCTAACTAGGATTCCCTGTGTTTAGGGACCCAGGAACTACGAGGACATGGTCCCACAACATCCAGACTCAGAACAAGTACTTGTGCTTTAATTAACTAATACTAGTACAATAGGCGGTCTTATAGCTTAGTACGATCTATTACAGACAACCTTTGTATTGGAAGAATCTGTAGCTTAAATTTTTGAGCTTCGGTGTACAGGTAAATTAAAATGACATAAAATTATTCCAATAACTTGTCCTAGAAATTAAGTGGTTGCCATTGTTGGTCTTGTACAAAAAATAGTAACCGGATTGTCGATGTCTTGGTCTTGTACATCCTAAGCTTATGGTTAAACTCGTAGTCTTTGAATATTTCTAGGAATATTTACGAAAAAGATTATTTAACTGACTATCGACCACTCATCTACATAAAGGTCTCCCGCATACTGCCCACACATGGCTCTCTTCATACAGTTACGTTCTGTTCCATAATCAATATCAAAATTCCCAATTATAGACTTTCTTCAACTAAAAATATAGTCTATTTTCACCCGACAGTAGAATGGTAAGTTTCAGGGATTAACAATTAGTCGCTAAATGTAGTAGGGTGGCTAGGGGTGGCCCCTGCTTTGTTTTTCATTAGAAGCTGCTTATGGCCCGTCGTCCGCCACTGGCGCGTCATCATAAACTTAATGCTAACCCTGTATTAGTATTCTAGAAAATGTGTAAAAGGTTTATAATTTAACTAGAATTTTGAATAATCATAGTTACGTAGTCATTATTTTATGATAGTTGTTATAATAGGTATAATGATTACAACTTAGTAGGTACCAACAATTTTTAATTATGTAGAAAAATACTTGTGTATCTAATTAATCATGTCCATATCACTTCGGTTCACAGCACAATAGTAAACATTCAATAATCGAGATAAAATCCAGAAACTATAACAATGAAAGCAACTATCACTTGATGTGGATAAATCTAGCCGGTGTAAGGAGCCACCCCAAGTCACCCTGTAGAGAAGGAGATGAAGGGAGGGGGTACAATTAAAAAGATAAACGCGTATAAGACCGAGTCGAGGCGACACTTGGGTGGCAACGCGGCCCCACCGTCTGGTTAGCGGGCTACCGAGAGATCTGCACCCTACCACGGGTTTTATGTCGAACTCGATTGTAACCGACTGTAACCTATCTCTTAATTTGTATTGAAAAGAAAAGACTGTGACTTAAGACTACATGACTGAAATAAAACTTCTTAAGTTTAGCTCCATCTATCGGCCGGTATTACTTTGTTTTTGCTTTGTTTAATGTTAATGTCGCCATTATGAAAATTGTAATTTGTCATTCTACCGGACGTACCAACATAATAATACAAAACTTTTAACTTTATTATGTTGACAGTGGAGATCTGTATTAACCAACAAATTTTGACTTCCATTTGCTTCGCCAGCTTACTCCCCAAGTCAAGTTTGCGTAAAGATTAAGTATGGGTTAACTCTCATTTTAGTTCAACCGCTATGAAATTTTAAGAAAAAACTTTAATATTTTAATATCACGGAGAAAATAATAAATAACGGATTTACAGAAGTAGGTCGGACTTAATATTATAATTTATAAAGTATTAATCTACATAAGTACCAAAGATTTTATTCAGAAAACCCTAAAAACATGGACTGAGAGTTAATTTTTATGCAAGTACATGATTAATTGTATATGTATCAACATACATATACTTATTTTAACGATAATCCACGATACGTGATGCGAAGGTTCTTTTTGTTGTATTTTTATTTTTGCTGTAATTACATTACCAAAAAAGCTACATCGAATCGAGTTGACTTAAAAATTATAAATGTAATAAAAAATTTCAGTAGTAACCCCCATTGTTTCATTAAAGGGGAGTGCATGAGCGAGACGAGGGCGACCGTCGAGGCGTTTCAGAAAATATCTGATTACACGTAATTATCGAGCGACTTCGCGCCGGGAAGCTACTCTTACTTCTTCTGTGGCTCGGCTTAGCGCTTTCATTTGCTTACAAGGCCATTGTTTGGGATTTGGGAGGCTGGGACGGCGCGATTGTGGATTGATGAAATCGGACCGTATTACGAAGAATTTAATGAAATTTTTTATAATAAGTAGTTAGTATAATAGTAAGTATATGTAAGTATAATAAATAGGTAGTTGAAGTAAGAAGTTAGCACAACTTTATGTATATATGCTAATATGCCAATAGAATACTCGCAATATTTTAGGGTAGTGCACTGCTGACCTAGAGGACCTAGATCTTATTGAGAGTCCTAAGTGGTCGAAAAAGAATTAAAATAAACGTTATAGAAAAATATACTTATATTGAGACGTGTTTTATTATATAGACATTAGAACCGTCATTCATTTTTATTTCAATACAAACAATAAAGTTTTTACTAAAAACCTTCTTTAACATCCTCCCTTTTTAGGAAACTTTATTGCATTAAACCAATCATTTTAGATATAAGTACCATTCTTGGCTTATGTACTGGTTTCGTCAAAATATCAGCACATTGGTATTCTGTGGGAACGTATTTCACTTCAAGTTCTTTATCAGTAACTTGTTCTCTGACATAAAAATGTCTTATTGCAATGTGCTTTGTTCTTCGATGTAGCTCTGGGTTTTGCGATAGCTTTATAGTTGCATCGTTATCTATTTGTAGCGTAGGGACTTCTTTCAATAGAGATACCTCATTGTATAGTCTCTTTAACCAAACGATTTCACGTGCTGCTTCGCTAGCTGCAACGAGTTCTGCTTCTGTGCTCGAGATCGCTACAGACGACTGTTTGCGGCTTGCCCAAGAGATGACTCCTCCCGAATACATGCATAAAATTCCAGAAGTAGAACGACCTGTGGTTGAATCTCCACCGTGATCTGAGTCACTGTAGCATTCCAAAATTCCAGGTTTATACCCTTTCTGGTATACAATTGCTGTATCTAGAGTTCCTTTAAGGTAACGAAGAATACGCTTTACCTTGTGAACATCTTCTATAGAGGGATTAGTAAGCGATCTGGATACGACACTTATGGCATATGAGATGTCTGGTCTGGTCCCTGTCATAAGATATGCCAGCGCACCAACGGCTTCACGATAAGGAAACTTAATCTCCTGTTCCTTCTCTGAGTCTGACTGCGCTTCTTTAATAATTGGAGTACTGACAGCTTTACAGTCACTCATTCCAAAGCGTTCCAGTAGCTTTTCAGCATAGTGTTTCTGAGAAACTTTAATCGAACCATCTTTGTTGTTGAAGATTTCTAAACCTAGAAAGTATGAGACTGGCTTTGTCGTAATCTTGAACCTTCTTTTCAGTTCTGACATAAACTTCTCAGATTCCTTTGGGTTTGCAGAAGCTATCAATCCGTCATCAACATATAGACCCAAAATAATTTTATTTCCGTTACGATTTCGCATGAACAAACATGGATCTGTATCACATTATTTAAATCCAATTGTTTTCAGATAATCAACAATACATTTGTTCCAACATCTTGGGGCTTGTTTGAGACCGTATAGGCTTCTCTTCAACTTACAGACTTTATTCGTTCCATCATCAAACCCTTCTGGCTGATTCATGTAGATATCTTCATCTAGTAAACCATTCAAAAAGGCAGTAGTTACATCAAACTGAATGAGGGATAATCCTTCATTTGCAGCGATACTTATTATTGCTCTAATTGTTGCCATTCTAGCGACAGGGCTGAATGTTTCACAGTAGTCAACTCCTTTCTCTTGTGTGTAACCTCTCGCTACAAGTCGAGCTTTGTACTTATCAAGGCTTCCATCAGCATTGGTTTTTATTTTGTAGAGCCATTTACAGGAAATCAGCTTTCTGTCTTTTGGTCGATCTACTAAAATCCAAGTCTTATTCTCTTTTAGAGACTTTATCTCGCTTTCCATTGCTTTCACCCATTCAGCTTTTTGAGGACTTTTCTTAGCTTCTTTGTACGTTCTTGGTTCATCCAAATCAGTAACAATAGCAGACATGACAAAGTCATCAAACCGAGCCGGCGGTCGCAATCTCGATCTGTCTCGAAGAGTCCTTGTTTCAGGAGTTACTTCTTCGTGATCTTCATCATCAGAATTACTTAGAGATGGTTCAGGTGTAACATAGGATTCATTTGATTCTTCTTCATCATGACTAGTAATATCATTTGACGTCGTAGGCAAATTCGGGGTTGATTCACGCGCAACTGAAGCTTCAGTCAATGTTTGAGGCATATTTGAAAGAGCTTCATCTTGTACTTCATCCTCCCTTGCATCTAACATTGTATGATTTTCATTAGCCTTCGGGAAGTGAATCTCTATCTCAGTCGTAGGACTTTGTTCATCTGTTTCAGATACATCTGATTCTAATCCAATAGATCTGATGATCGATTCCTTAAATGTTACATCTCTTGACCTGATCAATGTTGGTTCTGATTTATCATTAAAGCCCAGTAACCGGTAACCATCATCACCATCATATCCAATGAGTATACATTTTTGAGCTTTCTTAGCCAATTTAGTTCGCTTTTGCTTGGGGACATGGGCGTAACATTCAGTGCCAATAACTCTTAAATGTTTTATGGAAGGTTTCTTTCCAAACCATAACTCAAATGGTGACTTTCCTTTAATAGAAGTTGGTCCAGTTCTGTTTAGTATATAGGCAGATGTGTTGACAAGCTCTGACCAACAGGCAAGTGGGAGTTCTTCGTGAGCGTGCATCATAGTACGAGCAGCTTCAACCAAAGTTCTATTGTCTCTTTCACTGCACCCGTTTTGTTCTGGTGTATAAGGCATTGTAAAACGGTGTTGGATCCCATATGAATTTAATATTTTCTCAACAGCTTCGTTTTGGAATTCTCCTCCATTGTCGCTGAGAATTGTTTTTATAACATGACCAGCAGTCTTTGTTTCTTTTATCATCTGTAGCAGCTTATCCTTGACTTCAGACTTATGCATGATGAAGTAAACATGACGATATTTGCTGTAATCATCTTTAAACAGTACAAAATAGCGAAACTTTTTAAATGAATTTGGGAATGGACCACATACGTCAGTATGAATAATCTCTCCTGGTGCTTTAGCTCTTTCTCTTGTTCCAAATTTATGTCTGTGTGTCTTACCATATACACATCCTGTGCATAATTCAGAATCTAGTTTCACTTTAATACCAAGTTCCTCTTCAATTAATTGTTTCACATGTCTTTTATTCTGGTGAGCAAATCTTTCATGATACAGTTGTAGAGTGTTATCTGTTGACAATATGTTCAATTCTGGAGTTTGATTTCTTACAGCCTGTACTTTCAGCTTGTAGAGACCACCATTTTTGACTCTTGTGCCAATCAAATTAACTTTTCCATTAACTGTCAGTTGACAAAATTCTCTTTCAGATGTAAAGACACTCTTTTCTAATTTGTCTTGTGCAGCGAGTACAGAAAATAAGTTTTTCTTTATTGCAGGGACATACCACACATCACATAGTCTTATTTGTTCTTGTCTACCATGAACATCAGCTATCATTTCAACTGTTCCTTTACCAATAGCTTGAGTTGTAGAACCATTTGCAGTTGTCACAGTTTGTTTATAATTGAAGTTTTGAAAGCTTGAGAATATGTCATTTCGACCAGTGACATGACTTGTAGCACCGTTGTCAACATACCAACTGTCAAGATCTCCTTCAATAACATTAGCTGCTGCATTAGTCTCAACTTGCATTAGTGCCAGTGTCAGGTTTGTATGATTAGCTAAACTTGTTGATGGCTTAGGTGGTTTAGGAGGTTTACCGTCCGATATCCACTTTCGACATTGTTTAACTTTGTGTCCAAATAGCCCGCAATAGCCACACTTTTTCTTTGTTTTACTCATTTTATTGTTGTTTTGAACAACTAGTGCTTGTGCTTCAGTATTTCCTTCTTTAGTCGTTAAAGATCTTTCGTATGCGCAAATTTGTGCTGTCAAATTTTCAATGTTACGATACTTTTTAGACATAAGCATCCAACTGGACTTGAACGGGAAGTAACTATCATCAGGTAAAGTTTCTAAAATCTTGCAGATGAGTAAAATCTCTGGAACTTCATATTTAGCTTCATTACTTTGTAGTTCCACCTTTAATTCATGCCATATATTTTTCAGTTTGGATATATGCATAGACATGTCATGTGAGGGATCTTTACGATAACTGAAGAAACTGTAGCAAAGAGTATAGCTTTTATCCTCAGATGTACCATCAAACAGAGTGTGTAATTCATCCCATACCTGCTTTGCAGTAGATAATCTCATCACTTTTTGTAGAGTGGCATCTGACATATTCGCCATTAAAATAAGCATTGCTGCACTATCCGTCTCATTGTATACTTGTAGAGCTTTTCGATAAATAGCAATAGCTTCTGCAGATGCGGTTGTACCTGGTTGGGTAGGTTCCTTAAGTTTGCCGTTTATTGCATCCAAACCACCTGGAGTACTTCTTAACAGTAACAGTACCTTGCAGCGCCATGTTGACCAATTTTCTTTACCTTCTAAACGACCAATATCAATTTTGCAGCTTGCAGAAGAAGTCGACATTTTGACAGGCCTTGTTAGAATTTTTGTGAAAAATTGTTTTTATCTATTTTTATCACTCCTGTATATTTATCACATTTATTTTTATAATTCTTTACGCTCTGCTACCATATTGAGAGTCCTAAGTGGTCGAAAAAGAATTAAAATAAACGTTATAGAAAAATATACTTATATTGAGACATGTTTTATTATATAGACATTAGAACCGTCATTCATTTTTATTTCAATACAAACAATAAAGTTTTTACTAAAAACCTTCTTTAACAGATCTTACTACCCCTAGGAAAAACTCATTGATATTTGATACTGATATTTGATATTTTCGCAATGATAGGTTTTGTGCGATTGCGATAGACTATGACACATTATGTTAAACTATTTAGTTACCTAAGATTTGACAAATCTATAGTGACATTTCGGGCTATAAAATGTACGTTGGGCATCAAAATTATTTTGTGTAAATAATATGAAATGCTTATGTAATCATCAATCAATTCTCAATTTTTCTTTAAATTAATAGTGAACTCAATTAATCAAAGTGGCACAAAACAGATACCAAATATGGGAAGTATTGTGCTTAAAAGATGGTCAAAAGTTATTTCTAAAAGGCTTGGATACAAAAGGCGGTAAGATGCTTACATGAAGTTATAACCATAGGCCTCCCTGATTAGTCCTTCCTCAGGCTCACTGATTTTACGAACGATAATGTATGAAGGTTATGTTTAAAAACTGCAACTGATCTGCAATTTAAAATAAACTCTACATTATACAGACATAAAATTGTGAAAACACAGTGGGAAGTAACCAGCGTGAAGATTACCTTGAAGACAACAAGCCAATATTCAACATTCCAACTTAATATAAATTAAACCCTATATTTAGTTGTCTTATGTTTGGTTTTGTTGGCTTTTACCTCAACACATCGTATTTGCGTGAAAATTTGCACGGAGATTATAAGTAATCTTCCTCAATTAAGTAATCCTTAAACTACCGTGACTAGCAATAATACATTGCCAAGGGTCAGGATGTAGTTCTCGAAAGAAAATGGATAGATTATGTAATTCTGGAAAACAACCCATACCCATTTTCGGACATCTAAGTTTCAATCATCATCATCATAATTCAGAAGACGTCCAATGCTGAACATGAAAAATCCAACTCGGCTGGGCAGCGTTCGGGAAGCTTCGACCTATAATTTCATCCAAAATACCGCAGAGCTAGAAAACAAAGGCTCTACGGTATTTTAGACGAAATTGTAGGTGTTATTACGAAATAGTGCCTCTGTGGTGTGGTGGTTGAGCAGGTCGGCTCATAGCCCAGAGCCAGCGGGTTCGATTCCCGCGGCAGGACAAGTATTTGTGGGATCATGTTTCTAGTAGTTCCTGGGTCCCTAGACACAGGGAATCATAGTTAGCATCCAGGATCTATGTATGTAATCGTTGGGCGTTATTATTATTTTTACTTTTATAAGCTTTCCTTCCCGAACGCTGCCCAGCCGAGTTGGATTCGAGAGTATAATTTCTAACAATGGCCGGAGGTGGAACACGGGTGTTGGACATGATTTTCGTCTTGTCCATATGCCTTATCATTGTTTCAATAGTGGCAACATAAAATGCGATGATGTAACTTTAGTAAATTGGAAATTGTTCTGAAAACATATTTTGCTAATCAAAACGTTACTAACACTATCATTTATAGCTATAAATATCTGCAAAGAACGAAATACCAAGCTGGATGTAATTGTGGAATGCACAAGAGCATTCCAGGTTGGAAAGATGTTAAATGAAAGGAGTATACCATTCGACATAGCTGTGACGGATTGTGCGGCGCTTGCCTCCATTGGCCCTCGGAAGCTGGCTAGCCCGACGACTAGGCGAAAATCTCCATGTAGTAAGTACTATAACCATTTCTTTCATATAATTCTAAGTTATATAAGCATATATAGGCAGAACGGGTTGTGCGTAGGTTGCAACCTCTATAACTATAGGCCTTCAGCATGTCCACACCGCGCCGTGTCTGGAACAAGAATGATCCGTAGTACACCGAACGGTCCCTTTTTATAGCCAGGTGGTTGGGGAGCAATGATAGTTGCCGATGTTGCCACTGTAATAAATTTAAATGCCACCATAGGGTAAATTACGGTACTGCCCGCTGCGCATAGAGTTTATAACTGGACGTAGCCGCCGTCATATATATATTGTATTTATTATACCTATATATTTATTTACTGTTGTGTATATTATACCTAATTACTAATATGATAACTATTAGTATACAAAATAAGTCTCTTTTTTTCCATGTTGCGCACCGCTGACTTCTCCTATTGTGATACCATCTATCCAAAGGTTGCCTGGAAGAGATTTTAGTGATAAGGCCGCCCATTGTGCTACCTATTTTAGTACTTCAATGCCTAGTAGATTTATTTCATGTTGGTATACGCAATAAAGAGTTTTTCTATTCTATTCTGTTCTGTTCTATACAGTTATAATATAAACAAACAAACAACACTTTTATACAGAACGGCAATTCCGGGAAATTAGAAATTAAATCGGAAATTGGCACAAGTTGTTTTTGTTATCGTTATCAGCACCTGGAAAACGTCCACTCTTAAACATCGACTGGCCCGATAGCTCAGTTGGTAGTAACTATGCCTTCTGAACTGTGGGTTGTGGGTTCGATTCCCACCCAGGGCAAACATTTGTGTGATGAACATAGGTGTTTGTTCTTTGTCTGGGTGTGATATTGTATTCTATGTATGTATTTACAAACAAAAAAGTATGTAAGTATTGTATCAGTTATCTGGTTCCCAAGGCACAAGCTTTGCTTAGTTTGGGGCTAGGTGGTGTTGTGTGAGATGTCCACAAGTATAGGCCTGTTCCATAGAACAAAACTTTGAACGGGTACTTGTCTCTTACAACCAATAGCTGCCCACTAATATTATATTATTAATTAATCCAAACTTTAATAGTGTCATTTTACAAAACAATATTTAATTCTACAATAGAAATTTCTACATAGTTATCATCTTTTTAGAACGAGTTATGGATTGGAAGAATTTTTATCCCCTCGAAATGGTTTATAAGTTTTTGGAATCTTTAGAAATAGAGTACCCATCGACATGCACTGTTATTTCTATTGGTAAATCAATTGAAGGAAGAGACATAAAGGTTGGTCCTTAGTTCCTACTTGTAATACGGATTGAACTTTATTATAAAGGACTATGGCTGGTATTTGATAATAAGTAAGTTAGTAATAATTACTTTCACATTCATGTATAAGGTATTAGATGATGCCAAGGGCGAACAACATTTTTATGGCTCATATTTGTTATAACATTTATTTGCTCGATACCACTGGTAGTGTGTTGGTGCTAAAAGGTAGTACAATGTCTAAATGGTAAACCTGACCAACACAGTCTGATCGCCTAAAATAGGCGCTCTTCTAACACGAAAATGCCACTTTTTGTATCAGCTAGTTGTTCATCAAGATCTGGGTGGTTCCATTATACATCATTATGGCTTTAATCCTCAATAGTTCAGGGCATTTCGGGTTCAAAGATACCTTATTCATATTGTTATAAGGTTCTTCATTTCTTCCCATCATCCGTTCAAGAGAAAAGTACAAGTAGTTTTATGTTAAGGCAAGCTGGTCATGACAAGCTAGTCGTTTGTCTGATGTTAAGCGATAGGGCTGCCTATATCAGTTGCAGTGTTAATCGGAACTCTAATGAATAGAGTTTCGCGTGATACTACACTGCGCACGTCATCCTGACACATGAGATACTAGTAAACTTATTACTAGACTGTGAGATTAGGTCATGAAGTCTCATTTGACAAGTAATTTCACTAGCTACAGTGCCCTTGAAACCGGAATACAGTAGTACTGGCGCACTTCGGCTTGACGGCAGAATAACTGGCAAAGATGGATGTACTGGATGGTATCTACCTAGACAAACTTTGCAGAAAAGTCTTACCACCTGGTAAATATTATTATTATTTGCTATTTTAAATTTATTTGCAGATGCTAAAAATATCCAATAGTGATGCTACAAATACTGGGGTGTGGATAGACGGAGCCATACATGCAAGAGAGTGGATCAGTACATCAGTGGTTACCTACATTGCTGACCAGTTAGCAAGGAACTTCACTAGTCTTGGTGTTGCTGTCACTAATAAGGACTGGTATGTAAGCAGTTTTTTATGTTTTATGTTTTGGCTCCTCACTTTTGTGTATTTAGCCAGTGTCTAGTTATTAATAATTTATCTAGTTAATGATATTTCACGCAAATATGTGTCAAGTCACAGTCGAAGTCGTCAAGTCATAGTCAAGTCATAGTTCAGTCAAAGTCATACTCCTAGTAAAGTGGTGGCAACATTACTTGAAGCTTCTATGAAGTTTTGGAAACAACACGAAAAGAAACGTTTCACCATCATTATACCATTTTCCCACACTCACGCCTGTAATCCAGCACTTAACGAATAGAATGCCACCAATTTTATGCACTAACACTTAAAATAACACAAGTTTTGGAAAATAATACAATGCGGTGACGCAATCTTTTTCGCGTTCCCGCCAAAACTCCGTTTGCGTTGTTGTGTTATCATATTTTTGCTTGTAGTATCTTAACTTTTTATACCAAAGAATACTGGCCAATAATACAACTACTTATTTATTTCTTAACCATTTTTAAGCTTGCATGCGTCTGTTCATTATGTATTTCTTCCTGCCAGCATCAATACGAGTTATTTCCATTCTTCGTATGTTACAGTGGTTTGGGTTGCCACCACAGCCAATCTGTGGCATTTGGCGGCTTTATACCAACTACTTGACATGGGTTTTTCTTGCATTATTTTTCTTCTTGTTACATAACTTATTTTGCAGCAACAAAGTATATTTTGGTTTCAGTAGTGTGAAAAGATTCATCTTATGTGTTTTTTTTATGAAAGCTATACAAACAAACAAAAGTATATGTCGGCAGAACGGGTTCTGCGTAGGTTGGTTGCCTATATAACTATAGGCCTTCAGCATGTCCACACCGCGCCGTGTCTGGAACAAGAATGATCCGTAGCACACCAATCGATCCCTTTATATAGCCAGACAGGTAGGGGCGCCATGACAGTTGCCGGTGCTGCCACTGTAATAAATTTAATGCCACCACAGGGTAAATTACGGCGCTCGATCGCTGTGCATAGAGTTTATAACTGGACGTAGCCGCCGTCATATATTATTTAAGTATCGATAGGGCCTAATATATTTCTTTTAGTATTAGTATTTGAGTTTTGGAATACTTTTAGGTATTTTGTTCCCATCGTTAATCCAGATGGTTACCACCACACCTTCACGGGCGATCGTATGTGGCGTAAAAGCAGAGCTCGATGCGGTAACGTCGTTACCGGTGTAGACCTGAACCGAAATTTTAGGTACGTACTACTTCTTAACATCTTCATTGTAATCTCTAAAAGAAACGCTAGTTTTTTGTAATTTTATATAAAACTAGTTGCGCCCCGCGGCTTCACTCGCGGATAAAAAGCATTTTGATTATTTGCTCATCCTACGGGAAATATTCAAATTTCCGGGATAAAATGTAGCCTATATGTTAATCCAGTGTATAAGCTATCTAGGTACCAAATTTCATCTAAATCCATTCAGCCGTTTGCGCGTGAAGGAGGAAACATACACACAAACACATACAAACTTTCGCCTTTATAATATTAGTGTGATGCGTGATTTTTGAAGTAAAAATTCTTTTCGCACGCTTGATTTGGAGGTAAGCTGGTGAGGCGAATGGAAGATGAGAGAGAGATATACTATATCTCCCTCTCTACGTGAAGATAGAAAGAAATTACGTTTCGTATATTACTGTAGGGGCAAGAAAGGTATGGAGCTAAAAATTTAAAGCACACTCGTTTATTTATTTTGTTAGTGTTTTATGCCAAACACTTTCTTTTCATGGATTAATAGAGAGTGCTCCGCGGTTGCACTCGAGACTTAACCGTTTTCCTATAACTCATATTTTACCGGGTTAAAAAGTATCCTGTGTTGATTCCGGTAATAAAGCCCATGTGCAAATTCAAATCGGTTCAGCCATTCTGGCGCGAAAGCATCACAAATAAAGAAACAAATATACAAACTAACAGACAACGTTTAAATTTACCTAGATGGCCTTTATTAATTAAGTACTGGTAAGGACCGATTCTGGAACTGAGCGATTCACTGATCAAAATGTCCAAATGTTTCAACATGCCTCAACCATTATATACCATATAACCATATTTATAAAAAACAAATTTTGGTTAATCTTAAATACGAGTATGTTTCAGCTATAACTGGGGCCGAAATGGTACCGAAACATCTTCCAGCGATCCATTCCACATGAACTATCGAGGGCCAGGACCATTTTCCGAACCCGAAACTACTGCACTCAAGGTTCTCTTTTTATTTCACTATGCTAGTATGATAACAAGAACTAGTACATCTCTACTTCGTATAGAAGTTGAGTCTTTTGTTTCCAGTGAGTTGCCAGTATACTATGAATTCTGCCATATGGTGGAGAGTTGGATGACTTTTTTTTTTGATGACGCAATTTTTTAGTTTATTTAATTTTTTTTCCTTATCTGACTCCTTTTACGGGCCGAGAAGAAGAAACACTACTTAAATTCATCTTTACATTATTAAGTCTTTCGCTGAACTGTTTCGTTTTCTTTTTTCTTCTTTTCACCAAAGTTCATCACCATCTTCTTCAGCTTGATCATCATCTTCATCATTTTCATCATCATCATCATCACCACCACCACCACCACCACCATCATCATCATCATCATCATTTAGGCTTCCATACTAAGTAATAAAACCGAAAGTAACTTTTTGCTGTATATCTGTAACCTCGCGGTTTAACTACTACGCTGGAATTTAGCTCGGAGACCAAGGAGGGAGAAGTAAAACTACAGCTATGAGTGAAACTGCAAGGTCATCAAAACAGCTTTTCTTTATTTTACACAAATAATTTACTTCTCTAATTTACTCTTGTATCCAACGGCTCCCCTTGTTTCCTTACGCTGCTTATTCCAGTTTATGGTCGCCATTCGAGAACCTCTCTTTCTCATCGGTTGTTGATTCTAGCGATGTGGCCATTTCAACTTACTAAATTTAAAATTCGATGACTTGTTTTCCTGCGGATATTTTCACTACGGATTTTATTGCGCAAAGAAACCCAGAAGAATTAGAAGGCTAGGTTTTTTGATCATTAAAATGTTCGACAGTGGGTTTTTAATCTTCACTCATTTTTCAAAGTGATAAATTCCTTGTAGTACGTAATAAGCTAGACAATATGTTTACAGGATATCATTTTGTATTCAGGGACACCGTTCAAGATATTCTTGACGTTTCACGCGTACAGCGAAGTGATTTCTTTCCCGTGGTGCTATTCATCAGATCCATGTCTTGATTACGTCAACCTGCTGGAAGGAGCGACTTGTATGGCTAAGGTCATGAGTTTTCATTTATCCTGGAGTTCTATTCCGAATATTATTTAGTGTTTAATAAGAAAGGTTCAAACAGATGCGAACGCAGATAATAAAATTCTTCAAAATTCCACGTGAAAACGCTCGGGCGGATATAGTAGGTACCTATTATCCATATTTAAAATTTAAAAGTAACTCTTGGCTATTTATCTTAATGTTTACCTCTATAGCTTTGTTTTCACGACTAAGTACCATATAAATAAAAAATAAAAATAACCTACCTGAAACGATCTTGAAGATGGTATGGGGGTGGTGTAAGCCTTGAGGAAGAAGATTGGTTACCTTTTTTCAGGGTAAACTGTATAACATGTGCGAAACCATGGCAGTAGCATAGACATACAGACGTTGTTCCAACTTGACACATTTCTAAGGAAACTCTAGCTTGCCTTGTGTAACACGGAACGTTTAGCTGTCTCATGATATATTTTTACTATAATAACTGTATCGCATTTCAGGCCATCTACGAAACGACTGGTCGAATGTATAAAGTTGGAAACTTCAAAGATATAATGTATTGCGCCTCGGGTACCAGCATAGACTGGAGTTATGGCACCGCTCGAATACCATTTTCATACCTCGTCGAGCTGAGAAGCAAACAGTACAAATTCATACTACCAAAAGAAGAAATAAAAGAGTGTTGTAAAGAAATATATAATGGAACCATTGCGTTAGTGCAATTTGTTGATAGTAAAAAGTGTCTAAATTGCACGATTTTTGCCGACAAAATGGTTAATGATAAATAAATAAGCATGAATCAGAATTAAAAAAACGTGTATTGATTAATAAGCAGTAATAGTTTTACAAAAACGATTCACAAGGCACATAAGGCAATGTTAAACTCCATGCTTCAGCATAATCTGTTGGTATGGCTAAAGTGACACAGTAAACTGGTAATAAATCATTTGTGCTGATAAGGCTCATTCTTTGGCTTTGGTTATCACTAAAACATGACATACCTAACCGTAGAACACACCCGTAAAAGTTTTTGGAAACAGTTCAAACTCACATCAAAAATATTTATTGCGAAATATCACAGACGACAGACTGTGATATTTTGCAATAAACTCACTCGTACCCAGGTACTTATATTTTTATATAAGTAGGTACTAAGTGACTCAGCTTTGAGGTTGGTTGTAATTAATAGATCGCATCACCAAGATATTGGAACTTTTACCTTTGGACCCGTTGGGCTGACCCATCAAACAAGTCTTAATTTCCTTAGCTCGTTGAAACGTGAGACGTTAGTTTGACTACCCACTGTACTGGCTTATACACAACAGAGCTAGTCATTGTAAAAACATTTGTCATGCGCATCAACGTATTTCATTAAACTCTTCAAACCGTTCCAGATCTCTAAGCCAGTCTCCATGATTTGATCTTTGGGAAGTCGGAATCTATGTTTTTTGCCCCTGAGCTCTATCATGTAGCAGTAAGGAATCTTGGCGACTCCATATCCCCAATCTATACTGGTCCCGCATGCAGTATAGGTCAGATCTTTGGTGCTTCCTACCTTGTAGGTCATACCCGTTGTCTCAAATATAGCCTGGAAGAGGTGACATTTTCAAAAAATTAAAAGGTTACGGCTACTAGACGCTCGGCTAAGCGCCATCCTTTCGTGGTCGAAATACCACCCATTCGTACCAAGCGATTTGACTCAACGTTCTTAATTAGAATGGCTAAGGAATGGAATGCCCTGCCAGCGTCTGTGTTTCCGCCGAAATATGACCCGGGCGTGTTCAAGAGAAGAGTGAATAGGTATTTACTTGGCTAGCATGCTACACCTTCGATCGCATCGTCACTTCCCATCAGGTGAGAGCGCGGTTAAATGAAGTTTGAAGTAAAAAAAAAAGGTTATAAGTTGTCTAGATTTTTTGTTCCTTTGGTCCGAATGTAAGCAATCGCATAGCAAAACAACGTATCAATATGCAAATATATGATTTCAATATGCAAAAAATGTGTTTTCTTCAGAAATCATATACTATACTGAAATGATACCTTAAAGTGTCTAAGATTAAATATTAAAACTGTATAAAAAAGAATGGAGCCAAACCACTTTGTTCACCAATGTTCGAGAATGACCAAAAATTCATCTTTAAAGAACTAAGAAAAGACAGGCAGGACCTAAATCAAGAATCTATAAATTCAGAAGGTATGAGGTACCTGCTAATTTATAGATTATATTAAAAACTGTCTTTTTAGTTTTGTGTTTTGTCGATTTCGAACATTAGTCTCTTACGTGGAGTTACCCTGGACATTGCTGTTCCAGCTTCCAGCAAGTTGAAATAATCTACGCACGGCTCTTTCTTATAACCCCACGGAAATATGATTAACTCGAAGTAACTATGGAAAGATAGGAAAACTTGGAAGGGGGTTGCTGATCCTAATATCAAATCCTGGAAAAGATAAATATAGTATTTTCAAATACGACTAATCTTATAATGTTTTAAATAAAATATAGGACGATCAATAAATCTATCTGGCTAATTAAATTAATCAAGACAAGACAAGACTAGATTTATATATAAGTTAAAAGCATGCACACTCTTCAAGAGTAATAAATATAATAGGTCGGAAATAGTACCAAGTAGGTGGATCGACGACCTGGTCAAAACTGTGAATAATTTTGGGGTAGGCCTATGTTCACATCTAGACAACTTTAGGCTGATGACGACCAGGCATGGCGCTTGCTAAAATATCATTAAAAATTCCACCATGGTAAGTGATTACTTGCTTGTCATATTACTTACCCTCACAGCAGCTGTTTCTGGTTCAGAGAATGGTGCTGGACCTCTGTAGAATACATTTTTAGGGTCCTCTGAGGATCCTTGATTGCCATTGGTGCCCCAACCTTGGCTATGAAATATAGAAATTTTAGCAGTGTACGTGAACAGACTACAAAATCAAGTTAGATCAATGTATGCTTAAAAAGGCTGATAATCTACGGTCTATTTAGGGTCTAAGCGTTGGTTAAAAACTAATGCAAAAATTGCCTGCTCCTATTTTCACTCGTAACGTGTCACGTCGGCAAGAATTTAACAGGCTGCTAGTATTCAGGAGACAAAGCAATAAAAGAGAGACATTGATTTTTTTCTAACACATTATTCGTAATAAATTCATAATTCATTTATAGATTGTATTAATAAACTCATAAACATTGCATTTATGTTTTTTAATATTTTTAAATGATTACCGTCCGACGATAATATTTTGATCTTTGATGCTGCCCACGCACCTCATGACAGAATAATGCGTTACCTTCTTACCTAAAGTTCCTGTTAAGGTCAACACCCACACACTCTCCACCGTAGCGCGCTCGATTTTTCCTCCACATACGGTTGTGTAAGTGTGTGTACTCGTAACCATCCGGATTCAACACTGGGACAATGTGCCTGAAACCGTAAAGTGCCAAAAATCCAGCTAAGCGTACATAAGAATCAAATCAACAAACAAATAAATTAGTAGTAATTTAGATTACGTTTGAAGGGAACGAAATGATACCGAGAATATGATTTACTAAGTAGCATATATATACCTACTTTACATAACAATATTGTTTGGAATCCAATAAATGTTTCAATGCTTATTTAAATTGTTAGATTATTTTTATATTGTGCTAGGTTGTCCAATGGAGGCCGTGGGAGCTGACCCGCTCCGGCGCAGATGTGTGGGAGGGAGGAGGAGGCGCTACGCGCACCTCTTCCCTCCCCCGTAGTGAGGCGCCACTGGTGGAGAGTCGGCCCCACTCGTCTGATGGGTGACCTTGGTGAACAGGCCATCCATTGGCGCGAGGAGGCCCGAAAGGGCCTGCCGCTGGCGGGTGAGTTGGCTGGACTGCAGTCGCGACCCATTCTCGCCCTCGGTACGGCGGACGAGGGCTCACGGGGGGGGGGGGGGAGGGGGTTTAATTGGTTTGAGTCCCACATACCCCCCACACCCACATTTCCCCCTTCAAAAAAAAAGGGTGTCTAATGACAGATAGCAAAAATCAGTGAAAATTGTATTTTGTGCTTACCAATCTTTATTTACGATAGCAGAAGGTAACTTTTGAAAGTTTTTGACGATGTGATTAGCGATGTAAGTGACGACTGCTGCGCTGATCCACTCCCTTGAATGTATGGACCCGTCCAGCCAGACTGCTTTGTTGGAAGCGTCACTGTTTGATATCTTCAACATCTTTAAAATGACACAAGAAAAGTATGTCCATGTCATATCACATCATTCCATGTCATAACTAGAGCATGTGCTATTATCCAATAGTGATAAAAGACGATTGTCTCATTTTATAAATTAAGCGCAGGTTAAAACAAAATAGGCCCGGCCAACTTCTTGTGACCATAACGAGGATCGCGCACTGAGCGAATTTACACATATAATTTCAAGTTTATATTGAATCCACTGAAATTGAACCGAGATATCTATTCAAGTTCAAGATACTAAACGGATTTTTTATAAAAAAATTCATCGACCAATACAAGAAACCAATAGATTACGTCTCTTTTTGGAAATGGGACTGGTTATTTGCTCATTCTTTGATAAAACCACCCGTAAAATTGGATAATTTTATGTATAGGTAACATCGATTTTGGACACTAACTATCTCAGAGCAAAACAATGATATGACTTTGTCCAAAGTTGCTTTTAAAACGATGAACAATGCGAGCTCTCAATTCATTCAAATATTTAATAGTTACCTTTATATCTCGCCCTTCAACTGATTTACCGATGACAGTAACAGTACAAATAGCTGGGTAATCTTTTTCTAGCTCTTCTATGTACGCATATATCACGTTGAGTCGGTGATACTTCTTCCAGTCCATTAGTTTCACTGAAATCAGCTTTGAAAGGATAAAATTGGTTTTTTTTTTTTAAAAATACGTTTGTGTTATGTGTAATAATACGTATATATAGGCAGAAACGGGTTATGCGTAGGTTGCAACCTATATAACTATAGGCCTTCAGCAAGTGCACCGGGCCGTGTCTGGAACAAGAATGATCCGTAGCACACCGATCGCTCCCTTTATCTAGCCAGATGGGCGGGGAAGCGATGACAGTTGCCGGTGTTGCCACTGTAATAAATTTAAATGCCACCAAAGGGTAAATTACGGTACTACCCGCTGCGCATAGTGTTTATAACAGGACGTTGCCGCCGTCATATATATATATAACTGTTTAAAATAATCTAAGTACTGTTACGAAGGATTACATACAGATTACAGATACAGATTTAGGGATTTTACTTATCATTTGGCTTAATTTAAATTATGCTTTCTTACTTTTTCTTTTCTTTGGCCTGGTATTTGGTATTATTATACGTCTCAAATGTTTGTTTCCTTGCTTTTTGTGAAGTGAGACGGTTGAGGATTTCTCTGGAATATTAGTGTAGTTAATGTAAAGATTCTCAGACGATTTTCTTATGGTGTAAGGTAAAAAGTAATAAACGCCCGTTTGGTTAGTCCTATGTATAACTCTATGTCATTGGCGTCATGGTTCAGTCGGTAGTAGCTCTTTCTGTACTGTAGGTTGTGGGTTCGATTCCCACCCAGGACAAATATTTGTGAGATGAACTTCGATATTTGTTTTTTTGGGTGGGTGTTGTATTAAATTATAAGTAATAATAATAATAAAAGTGCCCAACGATCACATACATAGATCCTAGAACCTAACTGGGATACTGTATATGACAGGCACTATTTAGACTTCTATCGATGGCACGTTGCTGTGTTTGTAGAAATTGCACACTATTACCACTAATTCAGAGGTATTTTGAAATGACGAAAAAATCCAATGTTTCCGGTTTTGTTGTTATTTACCTTTGTATCTGCTAATCTTTGTCTGTGTACCATTTTCGGCTTTTACCTTCTCTACCTTCTCCTCATCGCTACTCCAGACAGAATCATTATCAGATTCTTTAAGAACATTATCTTTATTTAACAGGCTGATTGGAAGCAGCTGCTGGCTTGCGTCTCCGAAAGCACTCATTTTGTATACCTATTGTCTATTATGACCTAAAATAGAACAAACATTAGGTAAAACTCAAAATTTCAAATTTAAGATTAATAAATAGTAATGTCATATTTACCATGTAATAATATGAAACAGTTATATTAAAATTCAATCATAATATTTACTAAACAGTTTATAGGTTGTAGTCCATTTCATTGTAACTTATTGTAAAATAGCTAATGTGGTGATCAAAATAATTTCTAAGCAAGTGGTACGAAAAAGATAATAATATGTGAGTTCACGTGTTTTTCCCCATTTTTGTATATGTAATACTAGAATTTGGAGCATAAATAATTACAATTGATTTCTAGGCTTCTGTCTACGCTTCCAAACTAGTTGAAAACATAAACGGCTAGTTTGAGCGCTGTCAAAGTGTCAACGTCAACGTAAACTTAGTTCAACCACACTAAAAAGTCGCTAGAAAAGAGGATATATTGGTTAGCTATGAAAAAAGGTTGTGGAGGTTATGGTTAAGGTTCCAATACCTTAACCATAACCTCCATAACTTTTTTTTTATGTATCTATCTAGGTATCTATCTATCAATATGGGTGAGTCTTTAGCTTTATATAAGTAAAAATTTTACCTGATCAATAAAACCTCGCTTTTCTAATAAGTAACTATGGAGTTAATTGTTAAAAAAGCGAGGTTTTATTGATCAGGTAACATTTTTACTTAGCGTATTTTTGCCTGCGTAGGCGTACAAATAATTATTGAAGAAAATTAACTGCCGTCTCGTAATATTAATAACAATGATAATATAAAAATAATGATAATAATAATAACCATGCCAGGTTAAATAAAATCAAAATATACACATCAAACAAAAAATAACAAACAAACGTTAAGTAACTGTTAGATTTAATGTTAGATTAAGTTTTCTTTTTAATAACATTTACTATACAAAACCAGCGTAAGTAAGTGTGTACTGAAGAGCATAATTAACAAAAGAACACAAATAAAACTCTATAAATGGCTCCAGTAAAGTTCCACACAGTGATAAAATATTCAGGCTGCGTCGAAAATGTGGACAAATTTCGGTGCTCAGATTAGAAAACCGCGGGCAGAAAACTCGGCGAGCGCGCCGCCTCAGCGCGTGCGGTGCGAGGCAATCACGTGGGCACGCTGTCACACCGCCGATCACTATTACGGAGAGGCCAAGCCACATCGTATCAGGATCGTTTCAACTATACATTTAATACGCCCCTAGTACTAATTTATTAGCCGACTTCTAAAAAGTTGGAGGTTCTCAATTCAACTGTGATTTTTGAAGTAAAATTTCTTTAGGCACGCTTAGGGGGGTACTTACTAGCTGACGATGCGAACGGAAGTTGAAACTTGTACGTTAACGTAAATCTCCATCGTCAACATAACAAAGTTAAAATTTTGTAATATTATGTGGGGTATGTCCGGTAAAAGATGGCGACATTCACTTAAACAAAGCATATATAAAGCTATATACCGGCCCATAGATAGAGCTACTCGATTTTGTGTTTTATCATACATTCATTAAGTGAAACAAAACCTAAATCAGGATTGGTTTAGTATCGATGTTGCTTTATCTTTGTTTCCAGAATACGCCTCTTCTAACTTCCACCGCTCAACACTGTACCAGACAGAAACTGCCGACGAAGCTACTCTAATTGCAGACAAATGAGATTGATTGTAACGGACATGAGAGGATGCCTGTCCAGCCGCGACGTGCTAAACATACATACTTTTAGTTTTATTCTAAGAGGAAAATACTACATATACACATATATACATATATACATACATATATACATACATATATACATACATATATAAAAAACAAGTGTGATTTAGACAACACAACTGAAGTAAAACTTATTTAGTTTAGCTCTATCTATCGGCCGGTATAACTATGTTTTTGCTATGTTTAATGTTATCGTCGCCATCTTGACAATTGTAAATTGTCATTTTACCGGACATACCAACATAATAATACAAATTTTTAACTTTGTAATGTTTGGTGATCTACGTGAACCAACTTCAATTTCTATTCACTAGAGGTAATAAACAGACAGAAAGAGTTGATTTAGAATTTATGACTAATATATGTATGTTTTTTATGTTATTGAATGATGTGACGAGCTAGTCGTTCACCTAGTTTTAAGCAACACGGCCACCTGTAACAGAACAGTGTCACTCGGAACTCTAAAATATAAAGTTTTGCGTGACACTGCACTACACAGTCTGGTAATAAGACTACTCGAATGTGAGATCGGATTATAAAGTCTCATTTGCCCAGTAATTTGACTAGGAACAATGCCCTTCAAACCGGAACACAGTAAGTAGTGCTTGCGTATTACTGCTTGGCGGAAAAATAACTGACAAAGCGATGATATCTATAAAAAGCGATGATACCTAAATCACCGCTTTTTCAGTTATTCTGCCACCTTTTCTTGTCTCTCGTCTCTCGTCTCTTTCGTATTCTGCCGTCTAGATAGACGAACTATGCAGAAAAGTCCTACCACCTAGAAAACGTAACTAAGTATGGATGTTACTGTTTGACCTATTTACGTTTTAAAAAATAGTAACGATATTCCTACTGTCTCTCCCCTTGACCTCCCCGCTCCCCAATCCCTGTCTCAAACTATCCTCCCCTCAGGACATTCCGGCCTCTTTCTTTGTGAAGCGATCCTTCCGTCCGGCTTTGTCAATCGTGCGACCTTAACGTGCGACACGTTTTAAGATTTCATGAAATACTGGTAACGAATGTTGATTGCGAAAGATACGGTGTATTATTACATTAAGTAAGCGCCTGGTCTGATAGCTCAGTTGGTAGTAGCTCTGCCTTCAAAACTGTAGGTTGTGGGTTCAATTCCCACAAAGGATAAACATGTGTGTGATGAACAATAGGTATCTGTTATAATCACCACACTAATATAATAAAGGCGAAAGTTTGTATGTGTGTATGTTTGTTACTCTTTCATGCTCAAATGGCTGAATGGAGTTGGATGAAATTTGGTACCAAGATTGCTTATACACTGGATTAATATGTTGGCTATATTTTATCCTGGAAAAATGAAAATTTCCCGTGGGATGAGCCAATAATTATAATACTTTTTATCCGCGGGTGAAACCACGGGGCGCAACTATTATAATATAATACCCAGACACAGGTCTGTGTATTATATTGTATTCGATGTATGTATAAAAGACAATTCCATAATAAGATATATACAATGGGTGGTCTTATCGCTAAGAGACAAACTTCCAGACAACCTTTGGATGGACAGATATACGAGACACTATGAGCATGGACGGCGGTGCAAATAAATACTATATAATGGATGGATGTGTAATGTGTGTGTGTGTGTGTGATGTGTGATGTGTGATGTGTGATGTGATAAATACTATATAATGGATGGATGAAACCTATGATATGGAATAATATATGATTCACAATTTTATCTTTTCAAATTACACATAAAGATTCATAGCATGCAGATGTTTTATTGGTTAAATCTTCTAAATATACTTCTGTATCTTCTTTTTTTAAACGGCCAATATTTTATTAGCGTCTTGAGCACGTAATATCAAACCGTTTCTAAGGAATATTCACCAGCGTTAATATATCGAAATGAAATAAGGGTGAGCGTACATCGATGCCGTCTGGCTACGAGTAGGCAGGTGTCGTTCACGCTTCGCGCCTCGGCACACAGCCCCGGCCCTGCGTTACTACGGTGACGAGACACAATTAGCTGAGCCTGCTGCGTCTATTGCGTGTGTGTGAACCTTTTAGGTTGTCTTATGACGTGCCTCTGAAATGTAGGGAAATATGTTATTTGGGTCAGGAAATTGCACATGATTCAAGACAGTTTCAAACAAAAATCTATATAAAACGAAAAATTAGGACTAAAGAGCAAATAGGTATTTACTTATCTAGCATGTTATTCGTTCCATCGCATCGTCACTTCCCATCAGGTGAGATCGTGTTCAAATGCTAGATAAGTTTGATGTAAAAAAAATTTAAAATCTATGGTTTTCGAATGGTTTGCATCACACCTTATGGACGACAATACAACTAGCTGAAATGGTACGAAATGTTTTTGGGAAGTTTATTTATTATGTCAAATTTTAGTGTTGACTTTAATTCAGACAGCCTCTGTGGTGTGGTGGTTGAGAAGGTCGGCTCATAGCTTGGAGGCGGCGGGTTCGATTCCCGCGGCAGGACAAGTGTTTGTACCCATAAAAAAAGCGCTAATACTTGTTCTGAGTCTGGGTGTAGTGAGACCACGGTCCTCGTAGTTCTTAGGTCCCTACACACAAGGAATCCTAGTTAGGGTCAAGGATTGAGTATGTGATAGTTGGGCGTTATTATTATTATTTATTTTGCTAAGTTGGTCCAAAAAAAAATTATGATTAAGTATATATAGGTATAAAATAATACAAACAAAAAAGTAACTTTTAATATAAATCAAACCAATATTGGGTGAATGAATAAATAGCCTGTTATCCGGTGTTTAACAGACCCTGGGCAAAAAGGGCATCGGCCCCTCCCGGCTCCTAATCAAAAAATTGAACTTTCAATAAAGGGAATCATTAATTCTGCTTAGAGAGGGGATCCCGTAACATCCTAACGAACTCCGCAAGAATCTTGGGATGTTTTTGTCGGATAATTATTTGAAAGAAATACTTGGACGAGCGGGGCTCGGACCACTTGGGAAATTGTTTTCGAAGGTTTTAAAAAATGCTGGGCGTAATGAGATTGGTATGCTGCGTAGGTAACTAGGTAGGTTTGCTAAGGTATCTTGTTTTATCGTAGAGTTTATATAAATTCTAGTAAGCAAGTAACATATATTACTCCTTTATTAAAATATAATACCACTGTGGTACGTTCTTTAGAATTAACTTGCTGTTTTTTTGAGTCTAAAAAGCAATATTTAATCTGTATACCTATGTATAAAAAAATAGCTTAGGGTAATTTGCGTCTTCTAGTCATACATGTAAAAGGAAATATACTTTGTTGAATAATTTTTAAGGTTAATTTTCAGTTGTATATAATTAGAGGATCTTTCGTTTCGATTCATTTTATTGAACTAAAGCTAATTTATCACTAGGTTTTTGTTTTGACAGGACTATTTAGTTTGTACGGATACATATTATACATCAAATTGAAAACGCCACAAGTGATTAGTTAAATAGATTGACAATACGTTTTGCTTACTTAAATATATGTAACTAGTGGCTCACGCCGGCTTTGCACGAGATTTTTATATATATCTAAGTATTATAAATTGACATATAAATATCCTATCTCTCAAGTTGGATAAAACTGCACACAGTGGGCCAAATTTTATTAAAATCAGTTCAGTAGTTTAGAAGTCTATAGCGGACCAACAACGTGACACGTAATTTATTTATAAGATATTCAAAAAGTTTCAATGTTACAACCCTAAACCTATTAGCGTTAAACAACAAAATATATCCCACAGTAAATACAATACCGGATATTGATCCGTTACTCTCCAGCGCCATTACAGCTACAATCCCAGCATCTCCGGCACCGTCGGCCGGCGAGAATTAATGATGTCCTTTATTGGAGACACAATTTTTTCAATCCCTCCTACGCCTGAACTACTGTGGCGCCAGTAAATGGTCTCTACATTTATTAATCTGAGGGTAAACATGGAATTTTAATTGCTATACAACAAGAGAAATTTCAATCCTAATTTGAAAATTTCCATCTAATCTATGCACATAAACAAGTTATTGAAACTTTCAAATCCATACAAATTCGTGTTTCTAACGTTTGCAATCAAGTTACGTGATCGACTAGCTGATTAGTAGTTCGATTGAAGAGAGCTAAATTTTTCTAGTTTTTAGTTATATCAATCATACACATGACGGGTGAGTGAATGCTAACCCACACATTTATGCTATTACACTCATACACCGACTCGCATACCCACACATTAATTCCCATTCCTGCGCATTTATCATCATTATAATCATCATGAGCTGACTCTACTGAGCGATATAAACCTTTTCTTGAGCTGCGGAAGCTGGTTTGCTCGGTGGTGTACGCACAATTAGAAATAAGTACTTATGTTTATGTGTTATTGGCTGTTTTGTCCTCCCTGCATTATATAATATATATGTTCATGTTAATAATAGGCTTAATTAATAAATATAAAAAATAATCTAACAAAAAGCACGGACCCAGGTGACTGTGGAAATGATGTATAATAAAAAAAAAACCTTTTCTTAAGTAATACTGACATTTAATAGTTTTTTTTTGTTTGGCTCCACTCTTGTTTATTTAGCCAGTGTCAAGTAATTGATAATTTTTCAAGTTAATTAACATATACGTGTGTCAAGTCATAAGTTAGTCTAGTCAAGTCATACTCCTAGTAAAGTGGTGGCAACTTTACCAGAAGCTTCTATGGAGTTTTAGAAACACCACGAAGAGAAACCATCATTATGCCACTTTCCCACACTCATG
The DNA here is from genome assembly GCA_905220475.3 of Ennomos fuscantarius. NCBI lineage: Eukaryota > Metazoa > Arthropoda > Insecta > Lepidoptera > Geometridae > Ennomos > Ennomos fuscantarius. Next base: position 9,608,318 of record HG992039.1, read on the forward strand.
CATGTAATCCAGCACTTAACAAATAAAATGCCACCAAATATATGCACTAACACTGAAAATGACACAAGTTTTGGAAATAATACAATGCGGTGACGCGATATTTTTCGTTTTCCCGCCAAAACTTTTTTTTAAATTGTTTTGGCTCCATACCTCCGTGTATTTAGCCAGTGTCAAGTAATTAAAACTTCATTTAATAGTTAACAATTCAATCATTTCTATAACATAACCATAGAGTTATTATTAACACGAAGTTTTACTTTCTAAAATAGTATTAGCAGTTTTAAAATGCAATGATCTGAAACTTTGCAGTCATTGCTGCGGCTTGGGTAAGGCAGATTTCCCTTCGAGTGTTGCATATCCAACATAGTTCATTGATATATCCAACGCAGAGATCAGTGTGCGTATTCACAAGTACATTAAATCGGTCAAGTTTATTTACTGTTACTATGAAATGCCTCCGGGAGAAGTATCCACAGTCATGTTTACACGAACTGGGGTCTCAGTAAAAACAAGCGCTTTAAGGCATTATGTGGATCTGTCAAGGCTTACGGCATTAGGTTGACGGAAGGGCTCAGCTTTTTATTATTATGAAGTGCTTGAGGCTCGAATAGGAATGGCGGGATGTAATAATAACGCCCAACGATAACATACATAGATCATAGATCTTAATTAGGATTTCCTGTATCTAGGGAGCTAAGAACTACGAGGACTATGGTCTTGTGTCTGGGTGTGATATTGTACTAGTTGCGCCCCGCGATTTCACCCGCGGATAAAAAGTATTTTAATTATTTGCTCTACCCACGGGAAAATTTCACTTTTCCGGGATACAATTTAGCCTATATGTTCATCCAGTGTATAAGCTATCTTGGTGCCGAATTTCATCTAAATCCATTCAGCCGTTTGAGCGTGAAGGAGCAACAAACATACACACATACACACAAACGCACATACAAACTTTCGCCTTCATAATATTAGTGTGATTAGTGTGATGTGGTTCTATGTATGTATTTACAAACAAAAAGTATATAAGTATTCTACCAGTTACTGTTAGGCTATCATGCAACAAATATTAGGTCTTTACCTATGAAATTGCCGTTTTGTTTGAAAAAAGTTAAAGTATTTTTTTTTCGAACTTATTTATTTCTTTTATTCAAAGTTTCTTTGATTGCAGGGGTGATTACCCCTGCAATCAATGCATCTTTGCCAACGTTGTGGCAGTTTATAGATGCCCTTCTTGAAAAAATCAGCAGGACGGGAGCCAACAAACTCTTCAAAGGCGTTTTGTACTGCATCTCGGGAATTGAATTTTTTTCCCGCTAAAAAGTTGTCCAAATTTTGGAAAAAGTAATAGTCGGTAGGCGCAAGATCTGGTGAGTATGTTGGATGAGGGAGAGCTTCCAAACCCAACTCATGCAGCTTAGAGACGGTCTGTTGTGCAGTATGGGGTCGCGCGTTGCCGTGAAGTAGAAGTGGAGACGACCGATTGACCAAAGCTGGTTGCAGACGTGCGAGTTTCGCCATCATTGTGGTCAGTTCTTCAATGTACACATCTGCAGTAATGCTCTCGCCGTTTTGTAAAAAGCTATGATGAATCACACCAGCACTAGACCACCAAACTGTGACCATCACCTTTCTAGGGGTCATTTTTCGTTTTGCACATTGCTTTGGTACCGAACCAGGATCTAACCAACTTGCTGAGCGCTTTCGATTGTCAAAAAGAATCCATTTTTCGTCGCACGTAACAATTCGGTTCAAAATTCCTTCATTTCTGTGCCTGTTAAGCAGCGCAAGGCAAGTCTCGACGCGTACGTTGCGCTGGCGATCGTTAAGTTCGTGGGGCACCCATCTATCAAGCTTTTTTATCTTGCCAATCTGTCGCAAATGGACCAATATTGTTTTGATGCTAACATCAAAAGCTGCTGCCAGCTCAGCTGTAGATTGAGATTCATCAGCTTCCACAATCGCCTTTGATTCATCATTGTTGACCAAAGTTTCCGGACGACCACGAGATTCATTTTTCAAGTCAAAATTCCCAGAACGGAACCGAGCAAACCAATAACGGGTTGTAAGTTCGTTTGTACAGTTCTCTCCGTAAACGTCGTTGATGTTACGTGTCGTTTGTGCCGCGTTGGTGCCACGACGGAACTCATATTCCATAATTACACGAAATTTCAAAGTATCCATTATGAGGAAAAATGTTGAAATGTAATGAAAATACAACGCTAATCAATAAACAAAAGACTTATATTGTAAATAGAATGTCATATTTTTAAAACAAAATTAATTTGAATTTAGAATTCATAGCTAATCAAAACTTTTTTTTTGTTTGAAAAAGTCTGTACTGCAATACGGCAATTTCATAGGTAAAGACCTATTATAAACACAAATTTGTATTGTAAATTGGACAGTTTAAATACGAAGTTTATGTGCATTAGTTACTATAGAAATTTTCAAATTAGGAATGATATTTCTCCTGTTGCAACAAATTAATTACAATCAAAGTTTCATGATAATATTTTTGTATAGCCGTCAGAGCGATTTACACCTTAAAATCTATTCCACTAGCACTAGCTTCTGCTCGCGGCTTAGCCTGCGGGGTGGAAGGGGTTAGGGGTGGTGGAATAACGAAAAACCATTTCTTATTGGATATCTACACTTTACAAATAATAGTTATAATAAATAAATATCTGTGGACATTTCACACAACGTCATCTAGCCCCAAACTAAGTATAGCTTGTACTATGGGAACCAGATAACTGATACAATATTTAGATACTTTTTGTTTGTAAATACATACATAGAATACAATATAACACCCAGACACAGAACAAACACCTATGTATATACATCTATATATATATATCACACAACTCACAGTTCAGAAGGCAGGATTACTATCAACTGAGCTATTGGGCCAGTCGAGTTACAAAGAACAGACTCTTCAAATTTCAAGTCTCTAGGACCAGCGGCTTAGGCCGTGCGTTGATATATGTCAGTCAGTCAGTCAAGTCAAGTCAGCAAAATTTTTTAACTATAATCTAATCAGGACTTTGAATTGTATATGTATACATATATGATATATCTATAATCTAATCAGGACTTTGAATTTTATATTTATATGTATACATATACAATTCAAAGTCCTGACTAGATTATGGTTAAAAAAATTTCATATTCAATTCAAAGTCTTAATTAGATTATAGATAAAAATACATATAACATATACAATTCAAAGTCCTGATTAGATTATGGTTAAAAAAATTTCATATTCAATTCAAAGTCTTAATTAGATTATAGTTAAAAATACACATAACATATACAATTCAAAGTCCTGATTAGATTATGGTTAAAAAAATTTCATATTCAATTGAAAGTCTTAATTAGATTATAGTTAAAAATACATATAACATATACAATTCAAAGTCCTGATTAGATTACAGTTAAAAATTTTTGCTTGCATAGTTTAGTATCCAACCTTCCCATAGCAATCAGTATCTAGGCTGTGTATAAAACACGATACAAATCACCCTTGCAGCGGCGGGCTCGGTTATCCGTCGGGGAGACCGCTCCAGCCGGAACACCGAGAATCTAATTTGGCTCCGTAGCCTTCGCTCATTTCTTCGCATTACCCCACGTCCGAGACGTGTCCGAGACACTGGTGCGAGATTGGGGTGTCGAGAAATGATTTTGTTTAAGTACTTTGAATTTTGATACAGAAAGTATCTGGATGGATTACGGTCGATTTATTAAAGAAATCCAGACGGAGAATAAAATAAAAATAAATAATGTGTTGGTCGACATTTCACACAGCGCCATCTAGCCCTAAACGAAGTAAAGCTTGTACTATGGCAACCACAAGATACGTCATACAATACTTAGATATATTTTTGTAAATATATACTTAGAATACGGTATAACAATCAGGCACAGACAAACATTTATGTTTATCACAAAAATGTTTGTCTTACATTTATGTTTATCACAAAAATGTTTGTCTTGGGTGGGAATCGAACCCACAACCTGCAGTTCAGAAGGTAGGGTTCCAACTGAGCTATCGGGTCAGTCAAGTTTCAGAATAAATTTTACTCAAATTAAGGGTTTTTTTTATGTTACCAAATGACATGCTAGTCGTTCGGCTGATGTTACGACACGACTACCCAAATCAGTTGCAGTGACAGTTGCATTCTAACTAAACTCGCATCAAAACTCATTATTCGTTTGAATATAATTTACCACATTGTTTGAGCGCGGCGCAAAAAGACCAAAAAGATAAAAATCCCCGGGAAATGATAGCCTTATTTTGAAATATCATAAGGTTCTTTTACTCCATGAAAAAAAAACTCAATGATAAATATGCATTTGACAAGTAGACTTAATTGCTACGAACAAAACACCACCGCGAGCTAACTCTTCTAGTAACGCCATCTAGTTGCAACAGGCTTAAATAATTATCCATCATCTTTTAACTACATGGACTCAACACGCATGATTTAAATACATGCAACATAAATGTATTACAAGTTACCAGCATATTAAAATGGTCGTATACAGTCATTTGATGTACTGGATGTGATGTACTATTTACAAGATGGTCTTAGTGTGATCTTAGTTTAATCTTATCGGAAATAATTTATTAACAAAAGAACAAAGAAATTTATTAATCGACACGAGCTTCTGCCCGCAGCTTCGCTCGCGGCGTGGCCTATGGGAAAATAATCCAACCACCCATTTCACCCTCTTAAGGGTGGAATTTCGAAAAATCCTTTCTTAGCGGATGCCAACGTCATAACGTCTACCTGCATGCCAATTTCCAGCCCGATCCGTCCAGTGGTTTGGGCTGTGCGTTGATAGATCACTATGTCAGTCAGTCAGTCACTCAGTCACCTTTGAGTTATATATATATTTAGACTAGCCAAACCTAAAATCGCGTAAAGATATTACTATCGATATTATCGAAGGTTGGTCGTTGAAATCTTGCTAATAAATATCGAGAGAGCTCCAATATCAATATTTGCCTGGTACAACTCTCGTCTTATTACCGACTAACGAGGGCAAACATTAAAATTCTCTGAGATTAACTACGGCGTACAACATGTCTTGATATTATCATTTAATTCATTTTTTTAAATTGCTATATAGGTTTTCGCACGATCACGATCTCACCTGATGGTAAGCGACGATGTGTTCTAGGATGTAACACGCTTGCCTTTTTTTTATGCTACTGAGTGATGTGACGAGCTAGTCGTTCACCTGATGTTAAGCGCCACGGCCGCCCATTACAGAACAGTGTCATTCGGAACCCGAAAACAGAGTTACGAGTGACACTGCACTGCGCACATCATCCTGAGACATCAGCACAGCCTGTGGTAATAAGATTACTAGCTGTGAGATCAGATTATAAAGTCTCAATTGCCCAGTAATTTCACTAGTACAGTGCCCTTCAAAACGGAACACAGTAGTGCTTGCACACTACTGCTTGGCGGCAGAATAACTGGCAAAGCGGTGGTACCTACCTAGACGAACTTTGCAACAAAGTACTACCACCTAGAAGATACCTGACACTTATTTATATTGAAATAAATTTTAGCTTTGATAACGTTATTAAACATTCAAATCGTTCGGCGCTGATCGGATTGCCAAAAAATTAAGATACATTTATATAATATGTAAAATGAGAATTTTAGAACATGATAGTCAAAGTCAAAGTCAAAAGATTTATTGCAAATAGGCTAATTTTAGCACTTTTACAAGTCAAAATTATATAAGGTACTTAAAATTAAGTTATTTCACTAAGCATATAAAATTACAAAGTGCTTATTGTCAAATAATATAGCAAGCCCATTACAATATATGAGTTTGAAAAAAAAAGCAGTTCTCTTTCTCACTACTGGTGCAAGCAATCTGGCACAATGCAGAATTGAAAACTTTGATCCGAAGCTTCGATTACAACTGTAAAGAAGAAGCTACAAGAAACTTTACAGTGATGTATTTTTTTAGTCTTCTTTCTACTGTCTTTTACAATGTATATAATTCATTATAGTTGAGATAATGAATATGTTACAAAAATAACCACCACGTCACATCGGTGCAAGAAAAATACCGTGATTATCTTATTATAAACATTACAAATAGAAACTGAATTTATAGATAGGAATAGACAATAGGCAAAGTACCTAAGATTTCATACCGTTAAGCTTGGGATATTCAGGCCAAGCTTTTTTGTCCGACACATAATCATTTATTGTGTAATAGGCTTTTTTCATTAAGTTTGACTTTATGAATAATTTAAATTTACGCATTGACAATTGTTCGATACCGTCAGGCAACTTGTTATAAAAGCGTATACAGTTTCCCATAAATGAACCATTAACTTTCTGCAGTCTGAATCTTGGAACTTTCAATTTATTTTTGTTCCTAGTATTAAAGTTATGAATGTCGCAATATCTGGGAAAAGAGCTAATGTTTTTGCGAGTGTACATCAAATTTTCGTAAATGTATTGACAAGCCACTGTAAGAATATTTATCTCCTTAAATCGTTCCCTGAGAGAGTCGCGGGATTTCATGTTATAAATGGAACGAATTGCTCTTTTCTGTAAGACAAAAATTGATTGTATGTCCGCGGCTTTACCCCACAGTAAGATGCCGTATGACATAATACTGTGGAAGTAACTAAAGTATACTAATCTTGCAGTGGTTTCATCAGTAAACTGTCTGATTTTACGCACAGCATATGCAGCAGAGCTCAATCTACCAGCAATGTTTGATATGTGAGGACCCCACTGTAATTTAGAGTCTATAGTTATGCCAAGGAACGTGACAGATTGTACCAAATCTAATGGCTCACCATTCAGTAATAAATTTGTAGGAGACCCCCTAACATTAGGTAACGAAAACTTAATACATTTAGTTTTCTTACTATTTAACAGTAGATTGTTTTTAGTAAACCAGTGAAATTGCCTTGTTAACGTCGTCAAAATCATTAATAGATCGGTCAACCTTAAAAATAAGAGACGTATCATCTGCGAACAAAACAATATCACATAGGTTCTTTACAAAAAACGGAAGATCGTTAATATAGGCCAAAAATAAGAATGGTCCTAGTATTGAACCCTGCGGGACCCCCATTTTAGTGATAGAACCAGATGATCTTGCTCCATTAACTTCAACTGTCTGAATTCTATTACCAAGATAAGAAGAGACAAGATCAAGAGCTTTCCCACAAACCCTGTAATGCTTTAATTTAAAAATTAGGGTTATTATAACACATAGATATGACATAGCTGCAAATCTATATATCATCATATCTTGTCAATATATTTTGTGCAAACCAAAGTTATTTATCTTCGTCACAAGTATCAAATCTTTTATCATGAGTAGATCGCAAGGTAAAAAATAACCAATGAGAGCGAATTCTTGAAGACTTATTGCAGACTTTTATCTTATATTTTCCATTAAATCTTTCGACAATTTTATAATATTATTTCCCTGTTGATACGGTTTCAGGTCAAACTATCTCAATAAAAATAATATGCGAGAATTCCAATTAAAATAAGTGATAGGTTTTACCATTGAAGGAAGTAGAACACACATTAAAGATATACGGCGTACAATGAAGTTTAACTTTTCATAGTTATCTCATCCGGGAGAACTTTGTCTATCCTCACAAACGTAAGAAGACTTTTTACGTCCAGCATAATTTGGTCTGCTTCCCCTCTCTTGCAATTCTAAATTTAAGGCTTATAAAAGGGAATTGGAGGGAATGTAGAGCTCTAGATAGTGTGGTATTTAGATATAACTAGTAATGTGGGGGTGTGTTTTTGCTTTATGTTGCGTAAAATTTTATCGTCGCGGACGCGAGTGTCGGCGCCACGCCAACCGGTCGCTATGTTTTTGTTGCTGTAATAGTAATATTTGAAAGGGAAACTTATAATTACTAATTTATTTTAAATTCTGAAAAGAAAACGAGTTTTTGTTGCAGTATATAGTTCGATAAAAGAATAACGCATTATGCCGGTAAAAAAATAAATAAAAATAAAATAATAGAGACAAACTTCATTCTATTATAGGTATTATTTCAGTTGACTTAAGCTTGAAAATACAATACAAAAAAATGGTGTTCTATCTCTACATGAAATTTCAATACCGTTCCTAAAACAGCGAAACCTTTACACTGCAAATTCCCCGTATTTACTTAGCATTATCCAAATGAGACAGAAGCGGCCTCGTCGGACGTCTAACTTCGTAAATGAGAGTTGCACTAAGCAAACACTGAAGAGACCGGTGGGCAAATATTCGACCGGTTCCGGGCCGGACGAGGCGAGTTGTTCAATGAAATGAGATGGACAAGAGCTTTTACGTTTTAGAACTTTATACTTCACACGTAATTTATGTTAGTATTAAAAAAAATACAATGCGCACATAAATTTAAAGAACTAACTTAAAACGCTGACATGCAACTTTTAAATTTTATTCTTTGTTGGTTTCGGCAGCGTAAATAAATGGTTTTCAGAAGTTATTCCATATCGAGTCAGCTATTTAGGCATGAACGTTCACGTAAACAGACAACGTATATATAAAAGTGATTGTTACGGATAACAAATGAACGGTGTTATCCCAAAAACAAATGCTATAACGCATTAAACACTTACAGCCTTATTAATAAACACGAAGTAGCTTTAGATTAGTTACACCATCTTTTGTCTCTTTCGATCCAGCTAAATATTCCTACAGGAATTGCTACTGCAAAAAAAGGACAAAAGCTGAAGTAACTAACCCGAGACTAATACCCGTTTATTAATAAAGCTGTTAGATACTTATGTTGGTAGACTTTCCCATAGATTTATTCACCTTATTACATTGCGTGACACTGGCACGTCAATTTACAATCACACTAATATTATAAAGGCGAAAGTTTGTGTGTGTATGTGTGTTTTGGTGTATGTGTGTATGTTTGTTACTTCTTCACGCTCAAACGGTTGAATGGATTTGGATGAAATTCGGTACCAAGATAGCTTATACACTAGATTAGTATATAGGCTACATTTTATCCCGGAAAAGTGAAACTTTCCTGTGGGATGAATAACTAATTAAAATACTTTTTATCCGCGGGTGAAATCGCGGGGCGCAACTAGTAAAATATATTAAATAAGCAACAATTAAAAATCAACATATGAACAGATATAAATATGAGTAAAATCATGAAACGTGACTTAAAAGTAAAATTACACTGTTACAGACTTATTAATAAACACGAACTAGCTTTAGACTAGTTACGCCATCTTTTATCTCTTTCGATCCAGCTAAATATTCCAGTAGCAAAAAAAGGACAAAAGCTGAAGTAACTAATCGGAGACTAATACCCGTTTATTAATTAGGCTGTTAGAGTTCTTGGTCACCAATTGTTAATGAAGACTCTGCCAGAGGCAACACAATCTCCACAAAATACAAAGTATGTATGTATAAAGTCTAAAATCTTACCCAGAAATCTCCAACTCAGCAAACCTATTAACGTTTTGCTTAACATTTCCCATCTGTTCGTATGTTACGAATCACGGCCCAAGGGACGGTGTTCGATCACAGTCACCTCCCGTTGTCGAGTGATAGATAGCGTGCTAGGTATTGACGGGTAGGCGAGATGTGGAATTAGAAATCATTGTTGCCACGAGTGGCTGGCAGTGAGTTGAGATTTTGGGATAATTATTTACTTGCATTGTTGTCAAATATCTTAGTAAATGATTTAAAGTTAAATTTAATGACTTTTGGCTAATTCTATACGTCATAGATTCTTGAATGTAATGAATAAAGAATTTATGAGAAATTCAAAGCGGCGGTAGGGTGAATTTCTTACATGTAATGATGTGAGTTCATCTCTTAAAAGTCAGATCGTCGTACCACTTTCTACGACCGCTCATTTACTGTTCAGGCTGTACGCTTGTGGAATGAACTACCTCTCAATATTAAACAGGCTCAATCACTCACTGCTTTTAAGTCTCAAATTAAGCACTTCTATCTCTCTAGTTTGACTTCGAAATAAACCTTCATTGTTTCCTTAGTATTTGTATATTATGTATTATTTGTGTACAATTATGTTTATGTATAGTAAGTATTGTATTATAAGTAGTATATTATTTTATATTTGTCTTAGTATGTACACAGTAACTTTTTAGCACCACCGTCCTTGCTCGTTGATCTATCTCTGTCCATCCAAAGGTTGTCTGGAAGAGATCGTTTTTAGCGATAAGACCGCCCATTGTTACCTACCCATCAGTTATTTCCTGTTTTTGTATTTGTTGCCTTGGTGTCAATTAAGAGTCTATTTATCTATCTATCTATCAGAACTTAGAGAAATATTGTATGTAGAACTTAGTTGTTTTGTTTATTTAAGGCTGCTGATCAACTTTGAAGCAGGTAATTTAATATTTTGACAGTTTATTTTACTTTTGTAGGTTACTCTGGTAACATCAGGGTCTGTTAATTACAACCACGATCAAAGGACATTATTCGTTACATCACATAATAAAAATAATCAACAAAAATGCACCCATTGCCATACATTGGTTCCTAAACTATTTTTATACAATTAAAATTACATATAATGGTTCCTAAGCCGTTAAAAGGAGCATTACTGCAATAGAGAGAGTTCATCTCTTAAAATTATTAACTTATTTTTATTATGAATTATGTACAGAATTACCTCCGCTTTCCGTAATTTTCATTACGGTGTACAAAAGCTAAAAAACTGCATAATATTAATTTTCCGCTTTAGAGTATTCCTCCACCTTAAGATTAGTTTCCATTCTAAGTTTAGCATACACCATCTTGCATGCTGACATTAAATAAATTAAAAAATAATAGATATACACAAATAAAATATATATACTGTTGGTGTTTCTAATAAATAAATAAATAAAATAATACTACAGCCAAAATTTTTGTGATTGCATACTTTTTAAAGAATGCACAAGAATCTTATTGACTAAACAGTAGCTACATAGGTATACAGATATGCTATGCATATGCTTGTTAAAATAACTATTATTCGCAATTCAAACTTCTGAAACTACAACAACTCCAAGTGCCAAAACATCCCGAGTCATGAGTGATAGGATCCCTCAAACTTGTCACCGACTTGGAAACTTCAGCCTCTCGGATACATTGGGAATATAAATATCCGCCCTAGCTCTTTCACTGTCACTTAAGACATCCGATGTGACCCTCCTGTCCTTACCCCTTACTACCCTTAGCTAAGTACATGTATGGAAATGTCAATGGTTAGCGGAGATGGCTCGTGGGAACCACAGGCTGGTGGGCAAGTTTTATGCGGGGATTTAATTTTGGTTTATCATTTTTTCGTGTAACACACAACTAAATGAAGGCTTTGATTTTCCAATATATGAAAAAAGTAGCTTGTATATTTCAGCGACTATGAGGTAGAAATAAAAATTAAGTATCCGTTTCTCAAATCATCGCTCTGATTACTATCCAGAACTACCTAATAGATTGATAGTTCTTAATTGAAGAAATAAAAGATTCTAATATAAGTTTAAGGAAATTGTTATTAACCTTAGACAATCGATTATTAGATCACAAAAGCCCTGTACTTGATTATTAAAAGAGCCATTCATTTCATTTATAACATGAAATTCTGCGGCTTTCTCAGGGAACGGTTAAAGGAGATAAATTCAAGTGAAAAGAAAAAAATTAAAGTAGCTAGTCAATACAATAATGAAAATTTGATTTACACTCGCAATAAAATTAGCTCTTTTCCCAGATAAAAAAAAATATAACGCCCATCGATCACATACATAGATCCTAGACTCTAACAAGGGTTCCCTGTGTTTAGGGACCCAGGAACTACGAAAACCATGGTCCCACAACACCCAGACTTTTTTTCTGTGCGCAAATACTTGTCCTGAGACGGGAACTGAATCCGCCGCCTCCAGGTTATGGACAACCTGCTCAACCACCACACCACAAAGGCAGTGATGTGTGTGAAGGCGTGTGATATTCCCGTTGATGATAATACTAAGTCATAATCAACCGATCACCCTTATCTGACATCATCATGGTCCGTAAAGACTTTATGATCATGCTGCTGAGAAGACCTCACTTGATAACGTAAATACGAAAGTCCTTATCAGCTAAAATCACGTCAAAGTACATAAAAGGAGTTTTGGCGGGAAAGCGAAAAAGATTGCGTCACCGCATTGTATTATTTTCCAAAACTTGTGTAACAGCGTTAGTGCATAAAATTGGTGGCATTCTATTCGTTTAGTGCTGGATTTCAAGCGCAAGTATGGAAAAATTGTATAATGATGGTGAAACGTTTCTTTTCGTGTTGTTTCCAAAACTTCATAGAAGCTTGACTATGACTTGACTATGACTTGACTATGACTTGACTATGACTTGACTATGACTTGACTATGACTTGACTATGACTTGACTATGACTTGACTATGACTTGACTATGACTTGACTATGACTTGACTATGACTTGACTATGACTTGACTATGACTTGACTATGACTTGACTATGACTTGACTATGACTTGACTATGACTTGACTATGACTTGACTATGACTTGACTATGACTTGACTATGACTTGACTATGACTTGACTATGACGGAATCAGAACGGAAGAGGATTGTTTAGGGCTGCAGCGTGATATAGACTCTGTGTATCAGTGGGGTGTAGACAATAAAATGGAATTTAACCCATCTAAGTGTCATGAGATGACTTTCGGTCGAATGCGATGCCCAATTGAATTTCATTACAAACTAGAGAGTAATGTTATATCTCGTTCGACTTCAATTAAAGATCTGGGTGTCACATTTGACCGAAAGCTTACTTTCCACACTCACATTGTCACAGTCGCCAAAGAGTCCTATCAGCGGCTAGGATTTGTACTCAGAAATTCTCGAGAATTCCACAATATTGATGTGATTAAGCTGATCTTTGGTTCCTTGGTGCGCAGCAAACTGGAAGCAAGCGCGTGTGTATGGCACCCACATGAGAGTACATATACGTTGCTCTTGGAGAAGGTGCAAAAAGCCTTTCTGAGGTATCTCTACAAACGAATTTACGGCTACTATCCATTTATGTATCCTACAAAATTCCTCCTCGGCTCGTTAGGGTACAATTCGTTAGAGGTCCGGAGATCAAAGGATCAGCTAGTCACAATGTGTAAGATTCTCCGTGGGAAGGTGGACGCCCCTGATTTGAGTGACCAGTTGTGCCGGATTTTTGCACCCAATAACTACCGCCGTAGCAGGAAGCACAGACTGTTTGTCGTTCCTAGGTGCAGAACTGTTGCTCGCGCAAGATCCCCCATACCGCGATCCCTTGCTGCACTTAATGCCCTCCTGGACGCTAACCCGGAATGTGATGTGTTTGCTGACGAATGGAAGGTGATTTTGCGGGAGTGTTTGGAATATTGTGAGGCGAATGCATGATAGTGGAGTTTAAAGGTATTAAATTATTTGTTTTATTCCTGCGACTATGTATATGTGGGCAGAAAACGTGTTCTGCGTAGGTAGGTTGCAACCTATATAACTATAGGCCTTCAGCATGTCCGCACCGCGCCGTGTCTGGAACAAGAATGATCCGTAGCACACCAATCGATCCCTTTATATAGCCAGACAGGTAGGGCCGCCATGACAGTTGCCGGTGCTGCCCCTGTTAATACATTTAATGCCACCACAGGGTAAATTACGGTGCTCGATCGCTGTGCATAGAGTTTATAACTGGACGTAGCCGCCGTCACGGCCATACTGACGTGCGTACGTCCTCGTACGCTTAGCTTCACTTTGTACCTGGTGAGGGACATCAGTGTCAGTGTTATTGCTCGTTCATCCTGACCATTAAATTGAGTTAAACTTGGAGTCAAAGTCAAAAGATCAGGTTTCAATTTCATTAGTCAAAAGCATTTTAACCTGCCAGTCATCGTCAGGGTTAACCCTGGTCTCCTCTCCACAAAGGCCATTTACAAAGAGTTGTAATTGAAGGGTTAACCCTTCAGGACCATCAGTATCCATTCATTTACAAAAAGTGGACTGGATGGTGCTAGACCGGATAGATATCCCTTTAGCAACCAAAAATCAACAAACTAATACCTTATCCCTTCATTTATAAAAATGGACCGGATAGTGCTAGACCGGATAGATATCCCTTTAGCAACCAAAAATCATCATTTACCTTATCCCTTCATTTATAAAAAATGGACCGGATATTGCTAGACCGGATAGATATCCCTTTAGCAACCAAAAATCATCTTTTCAACTAATACCAATTAGTGCTAGACCGGATAGATTATCCCTTTAGCATTCAGACACACGTTTTTTTGTCATCATTCTCTTTTCTTTTTTTTTTTACTTTTTTATTCTCTTTTTCTTACCCTTTTTTTTCTCTTTTTTTTCTCTCACGAATCATTACTTTTTTTACCAAAACTTTTATTCTCTTTTTGTTTTCACTGGTCCGGGTTAACCCTGCAACTAAATTTGATATTATTATCACCCGCCGTCGCCGATGTGGGCAGAAACGTGTTGTGGGTAGGTAGGTTGCAACCTATATATCTATAGGCCTTCAGCATGTCCGCACCGCGCCGTGTCTGGAACAAGAATGATCCGTAGCACACCAATCGATCCCTTTATATAGCCAGACAGGTAGGGCCGCCATGACAGTTGCCGGTGCTGCCCCTGTAATACATTTAATGCCACCACAGGGTAAATTACGGTGCTCGATCGCTGTGCATAGAGTTTATAACTGGACGTAGCCGCCGTCATATAATTAATTTTATTTTTGATTATTATTGACTATGCATATGTATATTTAAAAAAAAACAATATGACAAATGTATTTTTTTTTTTTTTTTTTTTTTTTTTGTATAATCTAATTTATTTTTGACTGTTTTGAATTGACATTTTTTATTTCTATTATCTATATTTTATTTCTTTAATTTTGATTTAATTGTAATTTATTCCAATCAAATTGTAATTGTGTTTATGTAATAATTAGTGTAATTGGTGTAATCGTACTAATTAAATAAATAAATAAATAAATAAATAAATAAATGACTTGACTATGACTTGACTATGACTTGACTATGACTTGACTATGACTTGACTATGACTTGACTATGACTTGACTATGACTTGACTATGACTTGACTATGACTTGACTATGACTTGACTATGACTTGACTATGACTTGACTATGACTTGACTATGACTTGACTATGACTTGACTATGACTTGACTATGACTTGACTATGACTTGACTATGACTTGACTATGACTTGACTATGACTTGACTATGACTTGACTATGACTTGACTATGACTTGACTATGACTTGACTATGACTTGACTATGACTTGACTATGACTTGACTATGACTTGACTATGACTTGACTATGACTTGACTATGACTTGACTATGACTTGACTATGACTTGACTATGACTTGACTATGACTTGACTATGACTTGACTATGACTTGACTATGACTTGACTATGACTTGACTATGACTTGACTATGACTTGACTATGACTTGACTATGACTTGACTATGACTTGACTATGACTTGACTATGACTTGACTATGACTTGACTATGACTTGACTATGACTTGACTATGACTTGACTATGACTTGACTATGACTTGACTATGACTTGACTATGACTTGACTATAACTTGACTATGACTTGACTATGACTTGACTATGACTTGACTATGACTTGACTATGACTTGACTATGACTTGACTATGACTTGACTATGACTTGACTATGACTTGACTATGACTTGACTATGACTTGACTATGACTTGACTATGACTTGACTATGACTTGACTATGACTTGACTATGACTTGACTATGACTTGACTATGACTTGACTATGACTTGACTATGACTTGACTATGACTTGACTATGACTTGACTATGACTTGACTATGACTTGACTATGACTTGACTATGACTTGACTATGACTTGACTATGACTTGACTATGACTTGACTATGACTTGACTATGACTTGACTATGACTTCGACTGTGACTTGACACATATTTGCGTGAATGATCATTAACTTGATAAATTATCAATTACTTGACACTGGCTAGATACACAAAAGTGTGGAGCCAAAACATAAAAAAAAAATCATAAAATACAGAAGATGCAAGCAATTCAGATAAACTTATTTCAGCCCATTGCATATAGTAGTGACGGATATTAATTCTTTCGTCTACAGTCCGTACAGATTTGCCATTTACGTCGGGCGATCAGACACGCATTTAATTCAATAAGTATCAATGAGGTACGAAGCAAATGAGATATAGGTCTATATTTATTTTTATCATCATTGACATTATCGTAATATTCCCGCATACTAATCATAGTAATTTTGGTCCACGGCTGGGGATACAATTCTTTCAAAGCACTTACTTTTTGCGGTTACTTTCTGCGGTCTGACGCTAACATCGGGTGATTAATCACAATTTCACTAAATTACTTATGGGATTCAGCATGAAATTATCACACTGATATTATAAAGGCGAAAGTTTGTGTGTATGTGTGTATGTTTTTGTTACTCCATTACGCTCAAACGGCTGAATGGATTTGGATGAAATTCGGTACCAAGATAGCTTATACACTAGATTAACATATAGGCTACATTTTATCTCGGAAAGTGAAATTTTCCCGTGGGATGAGTAAATAATTAAAATACTTTTTATCCGCCGTTGAAACCGCGGGGAGTAGTTGCTCTGTCTACAATAATATATTCACAAAATGAGGCTTAAATCTCAAGATTGTCAGTCTAAAAACGATTTATCTGACATAAGAATACAGTTCGCTTAGCATAAAAACATTGTTATATTTATGATATTATATATTTACAGTAATTGTACGAACTAGTACTATATTCGGTATTTTAAAATAGAGTTGATACATTTTCAAGCAACTGTAACTTACATAAACCTTTTCTATTACTTAATAAGGCCTCTACATTAAAATGAAGCCTTTGACATTTAAAGTCAAGTTTCTCGAAACTATCAATTCGACAGTTAAACCCTTTTTGATCTTACCCCTTGAAATAAATTCTAGATTTCCAGGAATCGGCCGTTAGCTTAAAATGAAACTTGTCTTTAAAAAGCAAATGATTTATTTATACACATCTAAGAAATTCACTTATCTAATTGATTTCTTCACTAAGAATCAACAAAAACATTGGAAACAGTTTTACTCATATTCATGTGATTCTCAAATTATTAATACAATGTAACACGCAGACACAGAACAAACATCGATATTCATTACACAAACTTTAGTCCTGGGTGGGAATCGAACTCACAACCTACAGTTCAGAAGGCAACGTTACTCCCAACTGAGTTATCGAGTCAGTCAAAAGCCAGCCATATTATGAGAAAACTCGCGCCCAGTTTTTCCTAGGATATTAGACACCAGTTTCTCGATAACAACAAAAGACAGCTACAAATTTTGCCACATCCACCAATAACTTTTAATTTGCGAAAAACAGTGGATTCCGGAGTCCGGGGTCCGGCAAACAGCTACTTACGCTGATTGAACAAGTTTTTCCCATAACTCGGACAGGGGGAGCCCACTCTTGTGTGAAATTACCCAAGAATTCTGAACGGTCGGATTTCTTGAATCGTTCATAACGAGCCTGCTACTAGTTACGGATTAATTTCTTGCGGAATGAAGGGAACTTGGAGTGGATCGACAGTCGTAAATATCTAATCTGTGCTGCTTTTATTCTAGTAATTAGTTTTTGTTCTTCTATTTCTACCTACTACTACTACGTGTAAGTATCTACTTAGAGTCTAAGTCCTAAACCATAAATATTATAGCACACAACTAAACATTTTGCTTGTGGCGTTTTAAACTGAAAATGAAAAATGCCTTTGTTTGACCTCAATATACATTATACAGTTTTAAAGTAGCCCTGTCTCCTGGAAAAGCGTTAGAACTGCTAGAATCAATGTAATGTTAGAGAAAAACGTAGGTATCTCTTTTTCTTACTACTGTATGCAATCTGGCACAACCGTACAACGCAGAAAAGAAACCTTCTATCTGGAGCTTCGATTACAACTGTAAAGAAGAAGCGACAAGAAACTCTACAGTGATGTCATTTCTCTTTTTATATATTTTGCTAATGTGGCATTGTGTGTAGTTATTTCTAAACAATAATACATCAGCACATGATGTATATCTGCATTATCTTGTTTGCCCAAATACTTGTGACAAACAATTACCGTTAAAGTCAGACAAACGACTTTGCCCAACTAATTAATGCCCTATTTACAGAGCATTACTAGGCATTAAGAGCTGTCTGGTGTAATTACAGGTGTTTAGCTCGTGGCAGCACGTTGACAATGGGCAATATCTGCTAAATCTATAGCTTGTTAAGTATATAGTGCCTTATAATTACGGCAAGACTTTTAGTAAGTGGAAAGAAATTTCTGCAAAAGTTCGTCGCTTTGCCAGATATTCTACCGCAAGGTGCAAGCCTTCCGGTAGAACGCTTGCGCGTAACAGAGTGTGTTAAGGTTAGAAAAGCACTGTAGTTACAGTAAAATTATTGGGCGAATGAGATTTTTAATGTTGTTAAGTATATAGTGTTTTATAATTACGTAAGGACTTTTAATAGGTGGTAAGAGTTTTCTGCAAAAGTTCGTTTACGTTGGTTCCACCGCTTGCCAGATATTCTGCCGCAGTGTGCAAGCGTTACAGAGTGTGTTGAGGTTTGAAAGGCACTGTAGTTACAGTAAAATTATTGGGCGAATGAGATTGTATGATTTGATCTCACAGACTAGAAATCTTATAAGACTAGGCTGTGTCAAGTGTCAAGTGAATCTTTATAATTTAAAGTTTACAATGCGACTATTGGAAGTGGTTCCAGCGGTGTGAGCATAGGACCACTCCATCTCTTCCCACGGATGCCGTAAGAACCGGGTAAAGGAATATCCAGGGAGGGAGCAGCAAAATTTTCCTCAGTAAATTAAAATCTTCAACGATCATCATCGATGTGATCATCAACCAGCCTGACTTGCGTGGTGATTATGGCAAGCCCTACGATCCAGCGTCCAGTGGCGTTGGAAATTATAGACGTAAACAATAAAATCTTGTTTATTCGTTTTTTTATATGGAATTAGTGTCAATTTTTTTTTTCACCCACAGTTTTACCACTAGCTAGGTGCAAAATAGCGGATCATATAACTCGTAGGTAAATTCAGTCAATGATGCGGAGGCACGAAGGGGGACGCACGTGTGTGGAATGTTAGCCATGGCACAGATTAAATAACAGTAACCAATCCATAACTCCGTGGCCACGGCGTACATATACCATGACATATTTACCTGCGTATTATTTTTCAGTTATGCCCATTGTTTTCAATAGATGTCCATTAGCAATTCCAATTGACTCCAATTTGCACTTGGCTGGTTTTTAGTATTTGTTTTTAGAATACAGAATTTGCATTATAATCATACCCACCTTTTTTTGAGTGGGAAAAAATCATACCCACCTTTGAGGCTTGTATAAAAATTATCAGAAAGTTATTAAAAGTAATTTGCCTACGAGCGCTACGCCGTAATACCTGTGTACAAAACCGTCATAAAATATATTTGTATTCTGTATTCAAAGTTATACATTAGATAGGTATATTAATATTATTTTAGTATTTTACTCAATGTTCAAGAGCAGGGTGAAAGATCCAACGAGACGATAATCCCGGGAAATTAGAGCGCACCTTAAGGTTTATTTCAATCCAATAATAGAAGAATTTGACAAATCTACTTAATTGCTACAAACAAAACGCCACCGCGAGTTAATTTTTCTACTAACGCCATGTAATTAAGTAGGCTTAAATAAAAATCAATCATATCTTACTACGTGGACTCAACACTCAATTTATAAATAACTAGCGAGCGATACGTGAGTCCGGGTGTCTTGAGGCTAGACAGGCGTCGGCAAAGTTTGGCCGGCTATGTCCCACGTGTCAGCCCGTGATCACGCCAATATAGCCGGCAACTTTTACACTACGATTAAGCCAGGCAAATATACGTCCTACACAATAGAAACAGAGTTTTTATTTGCCTGGAATTTTTATTATTCATAATAATACATTCTTACTTTTCGGAGACATTTCACGTAGCTGGAACTGTCCAGTCCTGGTGTTCAATGATTTGTTTGGACCAGTTCTTTTTAGTTTTTTCAAAAATGTTTAAGCTACCGTCATTCATTTTTTTAACTAGATTTTTTTTTAAATTTTGATTTTGAAATACTTTTTTTAAATAAGCCGGCAGTTCGAAAACTTGTATCGAACACCAACTGATCTATAATGATACTTGTTTACAGCATGAAGCTGAATTTATTTTTATTAGATTTGTAGGATGACGATTATGACATAAAATTTATATTGATGTATGAACTTAGTGCCTTTATTAAGGATCCCAGAACTAAGATATCTTCCAACTCACCGGATTAGACGCTCTCTTAACTGACCTATGATCGCACGTCTAGTGGTTGCGAAAATTGTTAAGACTATTTTTGTACTGACTAAGCAGTAGTGGAGCCCGAAACAGTCACAGCACAGGACTAGCTCTGTGATGTTGCGCTTCAGCATGTCGATACTAGCCCGAAGGCTGCAGGTTTGATACCTGCGACAAGGCAAGTATTTGTACACAGAAAAAAAAACGCAATTACTTGTTCTAAGTTTGTGTATTGTGGGATCATAACCATTGTAATTTTTGGGTCCGTATATAAAGGAAATCTTAACTAGACTCCAGGATATATGTGCAAGCGTAAAAAAAAAACTTCTCTATACATTTCTATATCTTAGTCATCCCTGTAACATTGCAACCATCTCAACCAATGTATGATCTAATCATTAATTACGTCATCAGAATGCCGAACTTGGCAGGCAGGCGTCAGACGGCGCGTGCCGAACGATCCTCCACGTGATGGATGCCAGCTATTCAAGATATGCATCGACTGCCTAGTGAGAAATGTACCAGGTATTGCCTGGTAAAATTAGGCTGCTAAGTAGATATTGTAATTGTGCAAGCCTTGAAAGGATTTGTAAAATAGTAGGTCTGTGGTAAACCTCGCGAGCACAAACGTTTTTGCAACCACATAGCATGATGTTGTTTATTAGAAACTATGAGTTAGGACAGTAAAGTATTTTATGTAAGACTCTTTGCCGTGGATGTGAATTGTGAACTCCATGCTTTCGTTACATTGTCTTATAGTTGTCACTTAAAACAAAAATAGTCTGATATTTTTCTTGTGTTACCGATGAACTTTGTATAGCTATAAAACTAACAATATACGGTTCTTGTGCATAAATAACTGCATTTCTTTAAAAATCCTAACATTGTTTATGATATCTTGACGACCTCTTGACAGATTTTGCTCATATTTGAAATACTTGCTTCGAATTCAGTATCCTATATGCAGTATGATATGTTTCTGCCCAATACTGCACAATGTTTGTAATATTTGTTTGTCTGTGTGTAATGTACAATGTTTTTAGCGGAATCACACTAGATATTCTTATTTCATTTTGAATTTAAGATGAACTTTCGCGAAGTCACGCCTGATTCTATAAACTATCAATTGCCTAATACTATCAAAATAGCCTGGTAAATGGTGCCTGCAAACAATTCCCCTTTTTGGGGGAAAATTTCTCCGAATAATCGCCGATGACAAAAAAATCTATGAAAATGTAGAACCTGTATACTACGTGTTGAAAAATGCGACCTGTACGCGAGTACGTATATCCGGACAAATGAAACAAATTTTTCGAGTTGAAGCAGAGACTATCGCTTACTTTGTCTGCTTGGTCAATAATAGAGTGTAAATGGGATCTGTAGGGGTATCCGTTGGGATCTATACATAGCTTTGTTAAGAAGATTTTATAATTATAATAATAATAATAATAATAACGCCCAACGATCACATACATAGATCCTGGACCCTAACTAGGATTCCCTGTGTCTAGGGACCCAGGAACTACGAGGACCATGGTCCCACAACACCCAGACTCAGAACAAGTATTTGCACTTTTTTTTTTCTGTGCACAAATACTTGTCCTGCCGCGGGAATCGAAACCGCCACCTCCGGGTTATGAGCCGACCTGCTCAACCACCACACCACAGAGGCTGTCCACCAATTATGAACTTTTATTGCCCGTGGTACTACCGTAGGACGGGAAAATAATTCTTTCCTATAGTACTACTGACAGGCTCGGTAGTTAAGTGGGAAAATTTCATTCATTGGTAGTAATATGGCCAATCAATAATACTTTCGTCGATTCCGGTACGGCTTAAATATTCTACGCGGATGCCGTAGATTACATCAAAGGTCCCGATTTAATCTCTTTAGTCAAGTAGTCATCTCCAAATATACTCGTAAAGTCAACGTAGCACTTTAAGTAAAACTAATCTTTTTTATTTATTTATTCTATTAAAGTAAGTTACAATGATGTTTAATTTTTTTTTTTGTTTTGGTATGGCTCCACACTTTTGTGTATTTAGCCAGTGTCAAGCAATTTATAATTTTTCGAGTTAAGTAACATATATGTATGTCAAGTCAAGTCAAGTCACAATCCAAGTCATCAAGTCAAGTCATAGTCTAGTCTAGTCAAGTCATACTCCTAGTAAAGTGGTGGCAACTTTACTTGAAGCTTTTATGGAGCCTTGGAATCAACACGAAAATAAACGTTTCACCATCATTATACCATTTTCCCACACTCACGCCCGTAACACTTAACGAATAGAATGCCACCAATCCCATGCACTAACACTGAAAATAACACAAGTCCTGGAAAATAATACAATGCGGTGACGCAATCCCTTTCGCATTCACGCCAAAACTCCAGATGATGTTTAAATGTACGTGGTAAATTATCACTTTGACATAATTAAAAAAAAATTAAAAACTGTTATATTTTTATCACATAATAAAGACAAAAGAAACGATTGATTCAAAACCTTTCCTATTAAGGGTTATTACAATTTGTTCCCCTTTAGTGGACAGAGGGATATACCTTATTATTCCCACCTGTTCGCAAGTGTTGTGGGTATTCCGTATTTAGTATGTCACGATCCCGTTCATATTATTTAATTTAGTTACTCGCATCAGCATCTCTATGTATGCCACACGTTTACTTAAAACTTTAAGCATGCAGAGCTTCGTCCATGAATATGCAGCGGACCAGCTAGGAGTCTGAATTAATAATTAAGACAGAAAGCAGGCTTAAGAGCTCACTCGAGGCTTCTGCCCATGTAGGATTGTCTGTGACATTACGGTGTTTATTTTTACTGCCACGTACCTAGCTGGGTTGTTTTTAGAATGTAGATTGAAATTAAAGCGAATAATCGTATTTTAATTTTGGGGTTGGTTTGATTTATGTATAGGTAATTTTTTGCTTTTGCGCTGAAATATCTTAACTGATTGCTATATATAACACACATTTTTATTAAATTATATCAATATATTTTTATTTTCAGCATACTTACCAAAATTAACGATAAGGCTTTTTATAGTAGAAGATTAAAATTGCCCGTAGGAAAACGGATACGTAATGTGGGTAAAACCGTACATTATAAATTATAATATCAGCCTTTAGTGTACTGTCAATAATTTTAAAATATCAAACGCAGGCAATTTTTTCTTTGACAGCTTCTGTGGTGTGGTGGTTGAGCAGGTCAGCTCATAACCCGGGGGTGGCGGGTAGGGCAGGACAAGTGTTTGTGCACAGATAAAAAAAGGGCAAATGCTTGTTCTTAGTCTGGGTGTTGTGGGACCATGGTCCTAGTAGTTCCTGGGTCCCTAGATACAGGGAATCCTAGTTAGGATCCAGGATCTACGCGATCGTTGGGCGTTATTATTATTAGTATTATTATTTTATAAACATAATAAAAACACCACAATTTAGCGAGTAACAAACACATTTCTTTGTTCAAAATATCTTCAATATTGCGTTATGACGTTTTCACATATTTTATGCTCGTAAATACCTATACACAAAGGATGAGAGCTAAAAAACTTTTAGTAAAACTTTCTTTCTTTATCCTTTAAGAACCGAGTGGAAGCAAAAAACCTAAGCTCGTTCTAAAGCTATGCAAATGTACAAAGGTCTTGAGGGTCGGAGTTAAGGGCAGGGAGAGGGGAGGTGAAGCGGGGAAAGGGAGACTGGACAAGGGGCAAGGAACAAAATGCCATCGCTTTGTACCCGGCAGTAATCCTTTAATAGCAATCGAGACGGGACTATGCAAGCCAAGCTTAAATAATGCTATGAAGTAGGTATCTTTCTGAGGAAAGCCATTTTTATTTGAGTTTGCTTTTGTTTGTTCCTTTGGGATTTAAACTGTTTTTCTTTTCGTTTTTATAACTAGAACGAATAATACATTAATAAAAAAACAAGTGTGCTTTAGACCACACGACTGAAGTAAAACTTTAGCTCCATTTATCGGTCGGTATAACTTTGTTTTTGGTTTGTTTAATGTTAATGTCGCCATCTTGGCAATAGTAAATTGCCATTTTACCGGATATAGGTAGTAACGTAATAATAAAAAAATTAAGTAATTTTTGACTTTGTAGACAATGGAGTTCTACGTAAACCAACAACTTAGCACTTCCATTCGCCTCGTTTCGCATTCACCATCGTACTCCCAAAGTTAAGCGTGCGTAAAGAAGTTTTACTTTAAAAAATCTGTAATATTTTCTTAATATTCATAATATTATATTTTTCTCATAAGGAATTATAAATCCTTAATTAACAATTCAAAAGAATATATAATTAATTAAGGAGTTACAAATTAAGAATTTATAATTCCTTAATTAATTATAATTCTATATAAAATATAAAAATATAAATTCTTAATTTATAATTCCTTAATTAATTATAAATTCTTAATTTATAATTCCTTAATTAATTATAATTCTATATAAAATATAAAAATATAAATTCTTAATTTATAATTCCTTATGAGAGTACTAAAAATATAAGCTTGTTACATCGTCAAACCATATAACCTACATTTCCCCAACTAGTTGCTGCCTCGTTTATAACCAAGTCGCAGGTTAGGTAGCAGTCGCAAGTCCCCGCGCACTTTATCATTTCGCGAACATAACTCACACACACGCGCGTTATTTATCATTTCTTTGTCCACCCTAGAGATTTATTCACATACGTGATGTTTGATGAAACAAAATGCAAGATACGTTAGACTTTAATGTTCGCGAGGTTTATGAAAAATTCTAATACCTAATCGGCAACAATGTAAACACAAGCCAATATATCGGTAAAAAAAAAGTTTTTTGTAGATAACTATGTAGTGGTATTATATAAGATATTGGTACATACGTTATAAGAATAGCAGTAATATCTTTTACGAATATAGAACTAAAAGTATTATTGAAAATTCTGAATCACACTAATATTATAAAGGCGAAAGTGTGTATGTGTGTATGTTTGTTACTTCTTCACGCTCAAACGGCTGAATGGATTTGGATGAAATTCGGTACCAAGATAGCTTATACACTGGACTAACATATAGGCTACATTTTATCTCGGAAAAGTGTTCCCGAGGGATGAGTAAATAATTAAAATACTTTTTATCCGCGGGCGAAACCGCTGGGCGCAACTAGTGTTGAATATTTTACGATACAGAAATATCCATTAGAATAAAGTCATACTAAGGGTGCCTACTGGTACCACGCGTATTACTTGCTTTCACAAACATTTTTTTTTGCTAAAAAATACCGAAAAGGTGATTAACGTATCTTTCCTTTTTTATTCATACACTGACGTGATATGACCCAAAGCTAGACGTGATATGAGGACGAAAAACTTTATTTATGGACTTCTCTATCTTGGGGGTTAATTTGGCAAAAGGTATTGTAGCTTGTTTTTGATTATATGCTACCATGAAGTACAAGACAATGGGGCAACAGTGACTCGTGAATGCATTTCCTAATATCCCCTATATTAGGAAATGCTGCAGATTGCTGATACAAGAATTTCGGCACGGATACCTGTGGACATCAGCTACGCTATGAGAAAATGAATCACTCTCGTTTCTTACGTCGAGTGATCGACAATGATTAAGTTTTATTTTGATTTATTTTAAATTTGAATTCATAATAAATTATAATGATAATAACGCCCAACGATCACATACATGGATCCTGGACCCTAAAAATAAAAATAAAAATTAAATCTAGATACACGGTGGCATTTAATTCACTCTTTTCCTTAAATGTATGTACTCAGACCATGCTATAAAATATTCGTACAAGGTCCAATAAAAAAAAAAATTGTTTTAAAAGTAAGTAAGCACTAATACTAAAAAAGTAAAAGTGCCTCTTATAATAACTGCATGACAGCCGAAATGTCTATTTAACGGTACACACAGCGCGGGCACCAGCTGAGTGCTTTGTAAATGTTTCGTAGGCAATAAAACACCTGCTTTGTTCAATTTCACTAGGCTTTTCTTTAGAATTTAAATTTGATAATACCTAGATTTAAGTTTTATTTCATAAGTACTTTTTTATTTAGTTATATGGGAGCATTCTATAGCATAGACTGAATACATACATTAAAGGAAAATAACAAATTAAATTCCATCTTGTATACAACCAATACAGCTTGCTTAAAAATCTTTTAAAGGTTCTACAGCCTGCAAACCCAAAACTTCTCTATTAATTAAAGCTATTAGCACATCGAGTTTGGGTCGAAATTTTATACTTTGTTGACGATTCCGACTCCAGAATACTCCTGATTAATTAGTAGGGCTGATATGAAAGTACCTACAAGTTTGTTCTTTAGCTTTAATAAGCAAAGTTTTGTACAAAACATCTTTTTGGAACTTAGCCGTTTGATGAGACGGGCCGCTTGATGAAAATATTTATGCGAAATATACTTCTAAGAAAATGTTCTTCTCTATGTACGCATGTCTCTACTTATTCACATGTAACTAAGGTTTATTACTAAACTTTTTGCTTAGGTAAAGATGAACAGGCAATTGGTGTACAAAGACATACCTACCAATTTAAAGAATTAAGGGACTTTGCTCCGTATAATGTATCAATCACACCCAGATCACTAACAAAATGATAACTGTAAAAAATTATGTAAAACAATCAAAACATATTGGCTTAAAATTAAAATGGCTACCGTACCTAAGGAAAATAGCGTAAAAGCCTTAATAGGAGCATGCCCAAACAGGCCTTGAGAAAATAATATACTAGACCAGGGTCTAAGGTATCATAGTAGTCAAATTTACTCAAAAACGATCAAGCAATTAATATGAATAAGTAAATATGTGTGGACATTTCACACAGCGCCATCTAGCCCCAAACTAAGCAAAGCTTGTATTATGGGAACCAGATAACTGATATAATACTTATATACTTTTTTGTTTATAGATAAATACAATATAACACCTAGACACAGAACAAACATCGAATTTCATTACACAAATATTGATTTTACACAACCCACAGTTCAGAAGATAGGGTTAGTATCAACTGAGCTATGGGCCAGTCAAATCAATAAGCAAAGTAACTATAAAAGTAGTACCTAAAACATTTTTAATACGCTACTATTAGCTTCAGACGTAAGTATGTTAGTAAGTAATGGAATCTTTGAACATGATTTTGACTCCCTTCAAAACGTCGGATTAACTCGAAATTTGGCATTCTTATTAAGGATCGATGACAATTCAACATTTTAAACAGTTTGACCCGTTATCCTTACTAGGATAATAAGGATTAGCGATTTTTGTTTTCCTGAGACCCGGAGTGTCTGCGTCAAGACCAATAAAGGAAACTAAGAAATGAAAAATAAATAATAGTTTAAAAATACTAAAAAAACGCTTTTATAGAAAATCCAACTAAAAAATAGATAATAAATTTTAATAAATTTGTGACAAAAAAAGATTTTATTATAAAAAAAAGCGTGGGGTGCATGGTATCTATAGTTCTAAATATTTTATGAACAGATATGACTAGAAGGGTTAATTTGATAATTACCTGAAAAGCACCCCACGCTTTTTTTTACAATAAAATAATTTTTCTTACACTATTTTTAATTCAGATTTATTAAAATTTATTTCCTCTGTGTTTCATGCGTGACTCTTACGAATTACACACATAAAATGTAAAACAATTGCCATAGTTAGTCAAATTATTTACAATATTTATCGTAAGACAGTAATATTACATAGTGTAATTGACTTGTGTACGTTTTGTGGACTCGCCGCTTGGTGGCGTTGTTGTCGACTGTTGTGGAGGAACTTTTTCCTCCGGCTGTTTAAAAAGAGCCGAACATCATCAGGTTTCAGTTGGCTTTCGGCAGCGTAGTAGTATCCCACGAAACAATTACCGATATATTGTGAAACAGTACACATATCTGGAGGTTGCTTTAATTATGCTGCAGATGTCTATGAAGCTTACACTTGCGTCTTAAAGAATTTGGTAAATCATATAAAAGAAAATACGATAAACATTCCTATTGATATTTATAGCCTACCGCTGAATTGCGAAGATAAGCCGTGTTCACACGAGGCTCGCACCGAAGTTGTCCGAGGGTGACCCGTGGACGTGGCATATAAATCATAGTCCCGCGCCCGGGGCTAAAAGATCCCGTCTTAATATACTGCGAGAAAAAGTAACCCGATCCTCCGGCGGACAACGAAATACACTTTACCTCTTATGTATTCTATACATTATGTGTTCAAAGTTGCCTATACACGGAAAAATCCACTTGAATGCGTCCGAAGTAAATCAGTAAGGTAATAATAAATCTGAAATAAGTATTGGTTTATTTTCGTTTGGCAAGTTTAGTGTTTTTATTACAGACTAGTCGCCCGCGACTTCATCCGCTTATAATTGGTTACAAGCGATTATCACTCCTATCCCGTACCTATCTTAACTATGTATTTTGATTCCATTCCGATTTGTTTCCACAAACAAACACAATTAATTGTCATCACGCTTCTGTTCAGTTAACGCCCAAAACGCCCAAAGATCACATATCGGAACAAGTATTTGCGTTTTTTTTTTTTCGGTGCACAAATACTTGTCCGGGTCTTAACCCCGTGGAGCAGGTCGGCTCTTAAACCGACCTGCTCCACCACCATACCACAAAGGCAATAATAATTATTATTGTAATTTAAACATCTATTCTTTCCATACGAATAGTATATTCTATTTTTTTTAAATATTTAGTTAATGTTTAGTACCATTGATATTTATTTGAAGTAGTAGATAGTTATACTACAGAGAGATATGCGCTAATTGTTATTTCGGAAAACAGTCCTCAGGAATGTAGCCTTTTTTATTTATTTATTGAAAGTTTACAGAACTGGGAATATGTGGGCCCAGCTAGTGTGTTATGACTTAAACGGGTTATTGTTTGCGTCTAGCAATAAAGAAACCTTTCTGACAAAAGCTACGATATAAAGTAACGAATCCCACACAATTAATTATACCTTAGATTTTTTATAGTATTGATTGATTGAGGTAATGTAGTAGATAGCATTTATAAAATGATTTTGGTGGAAAAATTCGGAGGGCATCGGAATATGCCTGAAAGTGAGTAATGAAATAATCGAAACATTTCCTTTAAGCATTTAGGGCTCCGTAACTGTTTTAGAAATACGGAATCTTTATAGGGTATTTTAGTAGTTTGTTTGCCAAGTACATGCAACAATAGTACATTGTTACCCTAGGGATGAATTTTCTTAAACTTATCTTAGACTTAGTTTAAACTTTTATTTTAACTTAGATCTTACATAAACCCGAGACGGAGCTTGTACAATTAAATAGTTCAAGGGACTAAATATGTAATAAATAATTTAACCCAAGGTAAGCACTGTGTTTTTATTACGAATATAAGGAATATAATATAAGTAATAAACAAAACTCTACAACTCGAAAAAAAAAACAAATGAAGATCGGATTGCCGCTTTCCCATTTTTTTTTCTGTGGCCGGCCAGCTATTCTACCATTAGCGTTTGACCAATGAAAACGGAAGAAATGATTATGATGTGATTCGCGTGATTGTTCATTAGTCAAATGCTTCCTAGAGAACAGATATATCGTTTTATTCCTTTCCCTGCAGCTTTGTACGTACTTACTATGCTGGATACTGACAAGAGAAATCCTTTCCAGCCTACCGAGACTAGCAAAAAAAGGTTCCCGCAATCCTTTAGCTCTTCCGAGGCATGCTCGCGACCAGAGGCGACAATAAATCAAGCCTCGAGGAAATTGCCGACTAGGGTAGAGCTTCAGCACAATACACGACAACAGCAGTAGAAAAACTAACCACATTTAGCAGGTAGCTTCCACTTACACTAACACACACACGCACACGTGTAAATATTGTATTAGTCATCATTTTTTTATTGATTGTATTTGAAAGATGATAGCATTAATGAAGCATTTTAATAAACTATTTCATTTCATGAGGCGGTAATAAAAAATAATAATCAAACAATGTGTTTTTATTTTTAATATAGGTACGTTTATGTATAGTGATTGAAAAATCTTTTATTTTATCGCTTTTTTTTTCTTTTTTTGTTTATTTTATACAGCTTGATTCTTGTGGTGAATTCTGACTCGGCAACAAAAGAAAGAAAAAGGTATTTATTTGCTCAAACAATTTGTGACAAATTATTAGTCACTAGCTCCTACAGTACCCAGGAGGATACCCTGAGTCTGCGCGAGCTAGTTCTCTTTGAGATTCAAATATTAAAATAATTTAGTAATAACAAATAAAACTGACGTCATGGACAATTTGTGTGGGAATAATGTGTGAGAGAGGGTGTATATATTTATGTAATGTATATATGTAAAAGTTGCCAACTATCAAAATTTGTCTAACAAATAAGATGAGCAGTTATTATTTTTTATAGTAAAAATTGTAGCAAACAGCAAGCTAAAATCCTGTGGCTTAACTTACTTCCTAACTTACCCATTTACATCACTTTCACCAACTAAGTATGGTCATTTTCCCGATGGGTACTCATCTTTATGTTTTTAATTTGACAGCTGCGGTGATACCTGAAGAACTTATGAGTATTCACGTAGATAGACCGATAGCTCAATTGGTAGTAATGACAAACATTTGTGAGATGAACACAGGTGTTTGTTCTGTGTCTGGGTGTCATATTGTATCCTATGTATGGATTTAGAAAAAAAAAGTATCTAAGTATTGTATCAGTTATCTGGTTTCCATAGTACAAGCTTTGCTTAGTTTGAGGCTAGATGGCGTTGCGTGAGAGGTCCACACTTTTTAAAAAAAATTCATTTATAGGGATTTCGATAGTAAAGAATGATGAGAGATGGCGCTTGCTTATTTATCTTGAAATCCAATAGGTGTGGTTTACACTTAAAATCCATATTAGTAATTTGACAAGTTAAAGTTAATGATTTATTCTGGATGCATATCAAGATTCGTTACTGTCTGTTTATGTACTGTGGTGAGAGCGCGCTAGGGGCAGTGCGGGGAGCGGCGGAGAGGAGGAAGTCACTTCCCGCGGGGAGGGGAAGCGATTTAATTAAATCTTGCATCGAACTCCTGAGGCTGCCTAACGAACGGCCATTGTATTTAAATAATGTGTGTGACGACTTTTTGTGATCGAATCATGATGGCAACAATAGATGAGGTTAGGAAGAAGGAAAGTCAATACGGAGTCAATAATGTTTGGAGTAGAGTGGAGTGTTTTTAGTAGGTGTGAGCTATATAGCTTTTACTAGGTGGTTGTGTGAAGTTTGTCTAGGTAGGTACCACCGCATTGCCCGTTATTGTGCCGCCAAGCAGTGTTAAAGGGCACTGTAGTTCGTTCGGGAAAATTAGAATTTATGACCTGACCTCAAAGTATTGCAATCTTATTACTAGACTGTGCTGATGTCTCAGGATGACGTGCGCAGTGCTGTCTCATGACAAACTCTATACTTTTGTTGGGTTTCGAGTAACACTGCAACTGATTTAGGCAGCCGAGTCACTTAGGCATCAGACGAACGACTAAAAAAATAGGGCACATAACGGAAAGCCTCAACCCCAGAAATTTGAACTTAATTGGCCTGCATAAGATTCAGTGGAAAGAGAATTTAATAGATTTTCCTTGAGCTTATCCTTGGGTGTGTCATTTGAGTTAACTTTTATATGAGCTCCCTCAAGCCTTAGGATTAATACTTAAGGCTTTTTTACTTAAAGAAATTAATTCGTTTTGATATTATTTCAACCCTTCGTATCATTACAACGCAATATACCTACGCAACATTTCTGATACTAAGAAGAATATCCGCGTAAAGTTAACGGTCGTGCTTAGTACTTATTCTCCTCAATTGCTCATATTTCATTTGGTGGGGGTGTTAAATAAGGCTTTATTACGTAAATAATATCCCCCAAAATATTCTGCTAATTAATATAAGGGCTCGTTTGTGAAGGGGATGAAAGGTTGCAATGCGGTAACATTTTACGGAAGTTTCTACCTTGGAATTTTGTTGGGTTAATTCTAAGAATATATAGTGACAGATATTTTCTAATAGAAGTCATTTTAATGCAAAATAAAAAGTTATTATTAATAGTAACATTTTTACAGCCACTGGGCATTCCACCGTAGCTCAGTTGGGAGAACGTCTAATCCGGTGAGTTGGATGGCACAAGTTCAAATCCTGCTGGTTGCAATCGTTTTTTGGACTTATGATTTTTATATGATTTCGACTGGCCCGATAGCTCAGTTGGTAGTAACCCTGCCTTCTGAACTGTGGGTTGTGGGTTCGATCCCCACCCAGGACAAACATTTGTGTGACGAACATCGATGTTTGTCCCGTGTCTGTTATATTGTATTCTATGTATGTATTTACAAACAAAAAGTATTTAAGTATTATATCAGTTATCTGGTTCCCATAGTACAAGCTTTGCTTAGTTTGGGGCTAGATGGTGTGCTGTGTGAAATGTCCATAGATATTTATTATTATTATATTTGTGAAAGTAAGTCTGTTGAACTGATATACGAGAAGGTGCGAAAAGGCATATCTGGACTGCGTTTTAGGTACAATAAAACGTAAAAGTTCTTCTAATATTTAATTGCAATTAAATATATTGATATTTCATTGCAACTAAATATTAGAAGAACGTTTACTAAAATATTTACAATAAAAAATAAACATTAATTTTACAAACTTTCCTTTTTATCCTATACATACAAAAATACATGATTTATGTATTATACCTACAAAATTACCGAAACATATTTGCATAGGTAAGCGCAATCTTTGAGGGGCCCCATCCGCCGACATGTCCTCTGATGAATAGTTAATGTGCACTCAAATCACAATAAGAACGCCAAACTCAAAGGAGGCATGGAACACAATATATGGAGGCATTAAAACTGTATAGTCTGTCAGTTTACCGTCCCACTCGGTGACGCTGTAAAGGTATGTAGAGACCAAACGCATTAGCCCGTTCTAAAAAGCAACGTTTACATACACACTGCTTCAATTTAGATGAAATGTAATACGAGGTGGTTTTAATTATTATCTCAAACGTTCTTATTTTTTATTTAAGTAAAACTTCTTTACGCTCGCTTGACTTGGGGAGTAAGCTGGTGAATGCGTGACGAGAGCGTTACGGAAATGAATCAGGCGAGGTGAACGGAAGTTGAAAGGGTAATGTTGTGAAGATAGAAAGAGAGGTATTTACTAGGTGGTAGGACTTTACTGCAAAGTTCGTCTAGGTAGGTGCCACCGCTTTGCCAGTTATTCTATCGCCAAGCAGTAGTGCGCAAGCACTGCTGTGTTCCGGTTTGAAGGGCACTGTAGCTAGTGAAATTACTGGGCAAATGAGACTTTATGATCTGATCTCACAGTTTAGTAATCTTATTACTGGATTGTGCTGATGTCTCTGGATGACGTGCGTAGTGCAGTGTCACGCGTACCTCTATACTTTAGAGTTCCGAGTGACACAGCAGCTGATATGGGCAGCCGTGTCGTTTTACACCAGGCAAACGGCTAGCTCGTCACGTAATTCCTTAACATAAAAAAAAAAATAGAGAGAGAGTTATGTTTCTTATAGAAGTTTTACTTCAGTCGTGTTGCCTACAGTTTTTTATAGTTATATTCTGTGTAGATGATACAACGCGGATACAGTTGCAAACAGGCGGAAAGTAAACGGGAATGATAGAATTAAATAAATTAATAATATGAGGCGTCCGTACGTCAGTCGAAGCTATTAGGAACTATTATTGTTTTAGGTGAGCAAGCTTTATTTAAAAGAATATACATTAAAAAGTAGGTACTTGTGTACTTGAAAATCGGTCGTTAACACCCTTCTGGTTCCATGCAAAGAGCGCCAATTTTCTACCCCTAAACAAACAAACAAACTAACGCTATTGTACCATAACCTAAGTTTAGAAGTATGGTACATTAATTATATTTAATTAAATAAATAATAATAATAATGCCCGATGATCACATACATAGATCCTAATTAGAATTTCTAACGAGATTGGAAGGCCTCTCAATTTGAAAGGACGTATGACCGAACCAGTATTCAGTTAGATGCAATATACAAATTTACTTATGCCTCGACATTAATTAACCGAACGTTTGAAATTTATAGTTTTATAGAGATTTTTTGTCGACGACGTTTATATTGGAAACGTATTTCCCCTAGAAGGGGTTCAAATCGGTCATGACAATTATCAAGACATAAAAGGTCGGGAAGTTGTTTGTGCTCGCGAAGTCCTGTTATCAGAACCACAAGATAGTATTAAATAATAAAACTATCCAGTGCAAAAATAATTAAAACTACTTCCATTATTTTGAATAAGTTTAATCTACAGAATTAACGAATTGTATCAATCTATCAGCGTTTAGGAACAACGGTATTAGATATGAGAGGAATCTAATGCAGGCTTCTTCAGGAATCATCTACATGTTATTTTTCAGGTTACCCACAGGCATCGATCCACTGCGGTTTAGCCGCGCCACTTAATGAAATAGAAATTTGCGACCTCTCAAAGACGACCTCTTAACCTTCGCCCGTCCCACTCCTTCCCCTGGCGATGGCCCGCACAAGTACCGTGTGAGGGAGACAAAATATATTTATACAAAGTCAAAGACGAGCGGTGAGTGGGATAGCTGTATTCATTATGAATATAATGCGGTCGCGGTTGTGTCCGTGCGTCTCAACGCGATAACGTGCGTGTGTGCGGCTAGCCTCTACGCGCGAATCAATATTTTATCTTTACGAAGGACGATGCTCTGCTTAAAGTCTGCAGCAACTCATTTCTAAGCTATTAATCTATTTTTAATATAAATAAATAAGCGTTAGCGTATTATGCTTTTAAAACTCACTTCTATTCAAAGCTTCCTGAGTTTATACAGCTCAGCGCAGTAAATCTATGTAAATATTCACGTTCACGGGCCTCGTTTAGAAAAAGAACATTTTAGTGGGATCAATGACGAGTGACGCGTTGTGGTTGGTTTGCGGTTAGCAGGGCGTGGCTTGTGGTTATATTTACGATCTCCCATTGGTCGATCACCTGACCTTTGCGGTTAGTCGTGTGGTTTCTAAGATTTTCACCCTCGGAAAAATAGATAGAGGAAAATATATGCCGGGAAAAGCTGCGATTGGTTGGTTAGTAATTTTGCGGTTAACCGCGACACGCTATTCGTTAAGATCGTAATGGGTTGTGATTGTGGCTGCAATTGGAGATTTGTTGCGAGGTTCGACGGTATTGTCACTGGACGTTGCGGTGGAGGGTGTATTTATATGATCAGTCCAACAAATCGGTGCAGAGAGTTTTGGTACAAGGGCTTCCTTTGGTAATATTATAATTTATCTTTAGGGTGACTCGTTGAATTCTTTTAAAAATCAAAATATTAAGTTGGAACATTAAAAATATCTGTCGCATATCTAAATTTATATCTATCGTATTTTAATCTCACCATAAGCATCGTAATATTCCTGCTATATCACAACGCTTGAACAAAGCGTCACCAATTGCTTACAACTGTTCTAAAACTGTACTGTAATAGCTTTCAAAGTACTGATTTTTCTTTAATAACCTAAAACGCGCCCTCTCTTAGCTCAACGCTGAACTTTCTCGTCACTATTTTTCACAAAACTCTCTCAAGAGCGAACCTTTCCGCTTTCTTCGCCTTCTTAAGAAAGTTATTCCTTAAGAAACTTCACGTACATACACCAGGCTTCACGCACACACTGATAAACCAGAGCTTTCCCCTAAGAAAGACGAAAACAACTGGGTCGAAAACGTCGTAACAACCTCTAATTCAAATGTATACGGTGCCTTTTAGTTTTGCTAACCTTGCGAGTTTGCGTTTGCAATCTAAAACGACTTAAGTCACGTTATTATACAGCTTACTTAGGCTTTTTACTACTGCAACTGACTTTTCCCTCCTAGCAAAAACAACTGCCATTCGTATTGAGAGACGTTAAAATGCCAACGCTATGGGTATTATTACAGAGCTCATAATCGACTGGTCTTTTCGAATGAGTTTAAAGCAAAAGTTGAGTGCAGAGTTTTTGGCACTTTTACGTGGTTTCTGTGTGGGTAAGCGTGTTTACAGGGGGATAAAAAGTGTGTGTTGTCAGTGGCGCTAGTGTGCTGGTGGTGTCTGAATCCGCCACTAGATGGCGGTACGTGGTGTTGCGGTTGGAACGAAATTCCGTCTCTTGGAAACTGGAGCGTGCGTTTGAAAGGCGAGTGGAAAACGCTTTCAAAAGATTACTGTTCGTGTAAGTGTAGTTGTGAAGTAGATTAGTTTAATTTGAACGATCGTGCTTCGCTTTTATGTGATTATATTATAGTAGATGCTATACTTGTTCAGCTGCTTTGTGAGAACGGATGCTCTTTGTGCGGCTGTAGATTTTACTAACAAAAATTAAGCACTTTAGTGAGTATGTAAGTAAGTAATTCATTCTATACGCCAAAAAAAATTTTTATTTAGTAACAATTGAAGGTGGGAGAACAAAAAAGGGCTTCTGATTTTTTTCACAAAATGACTTATGGGTATCGTTGGATTCAGCGTGAAATTATCTACAATAATACCTTCTCAAAATACAGAAATGAGGCATAAATCTCGAGATTTTGAGTCTAAAAACGGTTTATCTGTCACAGGAATACAGTTCGCTTAGCATAAAAACATTATTATATTTATTTTATTATATTATATTTTTACACTAATTGTATGAATTAGTACTATATTTAGTATTTTAAAATAGAATGAATACATTTTCAAGCAACTGAAACTTACATAAACCTTTTCTATTACCTTATAAACATTAAAATGAAGCCGTTAAAGTTTAAAGTTAATTTTCTCGAAACTATCAATTTGTAAGTACTTATTTTTTAGTTATACCTATATTATATCTATTTAGTTAGCGTTTGACAAAAATAGTGTGGTCCTGATGTTAAAGTGCCAATTTCTAGCGATGGTGTCGACACGTGACGATTGGGAACTAGTCTGAAGTGCAACAGTGCAACTGCGCACACACATTTATTTCTTTTTTAAGCTGCATTACCTTAGACTTGGGTCCGTGCTCTTTGTTAAATAAGTTTAAATTTATTACTTTACCTTATTATTCACTACTAGCTGCGCCCCACGGTTTCACCCGCGTGTTCAAAATTATCTAATTTTCGTAGTTTTTTCTTTCATAAGAACTTTCTCCTGACAATAAACAGAATTGATAATAAACAGAATAAAAAAGAATTTGCTAAAATGTTCCATCCGTTCACGCGTGATGTGATTATCAAGAGAAATAGAGATTCATTTTATTAGATTTCATGTCAATTCCTTCAATATGCTCTTGGTAAATCTTGCAAACACTACACCAGGAGTCATATCTTCCTGCACGGTTACTATCATGTGTAACAGCCCTTGAAAACTAGTGAGCTTAGGGGAATGGTCGTTTAGTTATGTCGTAATCATTAAACTAACTAGTACGAGGTGTATTATTTTAATGAAGAAGGTATCGAGTAAGCGTCACACACAAGGAAATGGATCATTCATTGATAGTAGTTCATTCGAAACTTTACATTTTAGAGTACTCACTCGGTACTCTAAAATGTAAAGTTTCGCACGTGATACTGAACTGCGCACGTCATCCTGAGACGTCAGGTCATCTTACAGTAATTTATACTGAGATCTGAAGTCTCATTGCCCAGTAATTACGCCAGCTACAGTGCCTTTCCTTTGCAGTAGTGTGTAAGCTAGTGCTTACACACTACTGCGTGTTCCGATTTGATTTGTTCCACTAAGCAGGAGTAATTTTTTTAAAATGTCTGTTGGTCTCTTCCGATCCTTACAGTGTCACATGGCAGGCTTTTTTTTTCAAGTTTAAAGGTATAAGCAATTTAAGTATCTGTCAAAGTAAAGCACCTTGATCATTAATTAGCAAGTAGGTATGTTTGGTAGTATTATAACAACTCTATGTAGGTTTATAATAATAATAATAACGCCCAAAGATCACATACATAGATGCTGGACCCTAACTAGGATTCCCTGTGTCTAGGGACCCAGGAACTACAAGGACACCCGCAACACCCAGACACAGAACAAGTATTTGCGCTTTTACAATTCTAGGTAGGCATTATAAGTAAGTCAACAGCTTTCTTAATAAAATCATCAGTACTCTTCAGGCGTGCCAAGTAAAGAAGGGTTGAAATCAGGGCGGGCGGTAATCAGGCGGCGACCGCGTAATGGGCCCTTGGGGACCGGACCCGACGACTTGAGCCATTGCGGCGTAGGGCTGCCTCTCATCTAGCTAGAGATAATGGTGAATTGGTGTTGTTACTTACATTGTTGGCAAATTCTTAAGGTTTATCTTTTTTTCGAAATATAGAGGTAATAAATACAAATAATCGGGTTGTAAAGGTTGTAAAATAAAAACAGTGCCATGTTCGAGGTACAGAGGTCCAACTTCATTTCTCGAGTGGAGGGAAAATATGTACCAAAATGACTTGAAGAGACTCACTGATTATTTCGACTAATAGAGGGTTGAGGTTTTTTTTCTATCTGCATTTCCAGACACCTAGGTCCGTGCTTTTTGTTAAATTATTTTATATATATAAGTTTAGCTTATTATTAACATGAACATAAAGAGGGTTGAGATTTTAAGTAATGGAAGTTTTGGTGTTTTAAAGGAAAAGAAAAACATTTTTTTCGAGACTTGGAGGTTTTCAACTTATCGGGGTTCTGCTGTCTATGATTTCTCTATTTATTCGTTATTCTTCAGTTGTCACCGGTACGTTTTATTTTAATTTTTTATTTATTGTTTCATAGGCTTGCGTTTGACCACTATCGCACCTGATGGTAAGTAACGATGCGGTCTAGGATGTAACACGCTTGCCTAAAAGATACCTGTTAACTTTCGATTGAAGACTCCCAGGTTGTAGTTATCGGGAAATATAATGACGCCGGTAAAACGTTCCACTCTTTGACTGTTCGCATGATAAACATACAAAAAGTTAGTAAATTTTCCTATATTATTTTTTAATTTTGATTTGATTTTCAGCGCAACATGTCTTTTTTATAACTAATGTGGCACCAAAATAAAAATTAAATTAAATCGATTAAAAACTCTTCTGAATAGCGCACACTCACTGATTTAAAATCTGTTACGTAGCAGTTGTATGTGCGTGACTATTTTCTTTTTTTTTAGAATACTACTTACACTTAGTGCGTATTACTAGGAGGTAGGACTGTTCTGCATAGTTCATCTAGGTAGGTACCACCGCTTTGCACGTTATTCTGCCGTCAAGTAGCAGTGCGCAAGCACTACTATATTCCGGTTTGAAGGTCATAGTAACTAGTGAAATTACTGGGCAATTGAGACTTTGGTCTGATTTCACAGTCGAGTACTTAATCTTATTACTAGACTGTGCTGAAGTCTCAGGATAATGTGCGCAGTGCAGTGTCGCGCGAAACTTTATATTTTTGAGTTCCGAGTTCCACTGTTCTGTTATGACCGACTGTATCGCTTAACATCAGGTGAACAATTAGCTCGTCACCTAAAACATTTAAAAAAAATATTCCTAATTTATTTGAGTGGTAACCCTATTATACAGTATTTCTTAACGGGGCTTAAGACAATGGCAATGTTTATTCTTTATAGCAGTCGTGGGAAATTTACGCGTTGGCTGGTGATAATTAAAATATTCCGATTCGAGGCCGCGTCTTACCGCTTTAATTAAAATGGGCAATCAGTTTTGTGTTGGTTCAAAACATAAAATAAACTAGATTACTAGATTAGTCACAGAATAACTAATATTAGTAGAAGTAGAAACACATTTATTCAATACCTTGCCTAAAATTAAAATATAAAAACAGGTTATATTCATATACATAATATGTACATCTTATCTTTAATATATAAAAATGAATCTCTATTTCCTTTGGTCATCGCATCACGGGTGAACGGTTTTCGCTAAATCTTTTTTATTTTGTTTATTATTTTCAGGATGATGTTCTTATGAAAGAAAAAGTTAAGAAAGTAAAGAAATTGTCACCACGCGGGTGAAACCGTGGGGCACAGCTAGTGACGAATTGAAGCATATTCTTAGAATTGATACATCAAGCGCTGACTTTCAGCCTAGACCCAGACCAAGTGTTTAGTCCCCAAAACACAGGGAATCCTAGTTTGGAGGACTAGTGAACATAGCAAGATCAGAATCACGACTACCACCACAGACTATCTACATAATAGTACTACACAATAAACAATATATGTAACGATTTTAATTTATATATTTTTTTATGTTTTTAACGGTACAAACAAGAAGAATACTGTGTTACCACTATCTTATTACTATTAGTAGGTAGGTGCCTAATATTGTATATTAGAAACATATAATACTTGTCTGATTTTACTTGTTTTGATTTAAATCATTTGAAACCGATACATCAGTCACTGTAATAATTAGTATGACTCATATTTGTAATTGGAACAATGGAATTTCCCTCAGCACCTGCCTACTAGCTTACCTGTTAATATCAGTAAAATCTGATTTTTTAATACCTACCTATCGTATATTTAAGGTTCTGTTTGTCTTTTCTGAGAAATAAAAATTTTCTTCTTATTCTTATTCTTATTCAATGCACAATTCGAAAAAGATATTTTTTATTAATGTAATATATATATATATTACTACGCGTATATATATATTAGAATACTTACTTATTATCCCGGAAAGCTTTAGAGAAAAAAACTCTCATTGGGTCATTGTACCATCCTAGTTAGTTCTTTAAGCTTTAGTTTTGGATTAATATTTTACATATTATCTTTAAATATGTATATAATATGTATATCTAAGTACCTACTATAAGGTTTGATGTAAACACGTTT
This sequence comes from Ennomos fuscantarius, assembly GCA_905220475.3. Lineage (NCBI taxonomy): Eukaryota > Metazoa > Arthropoda > Insecta > Lepidoptera > Geometridae > Ennomos > Ennomos fuscantarius. The sequence goes on from HG992039.1 coordinate 9,649,723, forward strand.
ATTGCAATAATTGTCGCCTTTACATTCGACAAATCCGCTGAATTCAATAACAAGAAGTTTATTTAAAATCATAATTATCTATCATTTTAAATCTTATTACAGCGTATTAAAATCTAATTTAGACTAGCAAGATTTCTACGTATCTGTACATGTCTTCGCATTACCATACTACAAAGGAACTGGCAATTAAAAGGGTTCGTATGAAAGCCCGTAATTATACATACAATTCTATACAATCATGGTTTTAGCGCTCACATTGGCAATTAGAGTAGAACAATGGTGTTTTGTTAGAAATAATTTCTCCTACTTTCTAGACAATCCTAATAAAATCCCTTTCCCTGTAAAGTAAAATGATATTTTGTTTGCTTGTTGAAGTAAAAATTCTTTACATACGCTTGGGGAGTAAGCTGGTTGGGGAGTAATGGGAGGTGAACAGAAGTTGAAGTTGGTGGATCTCCATTGTCAACAGAATTTTCAAAAGTTAAGAATTTGTATTATTATGTTGGTATGGCTGGTAAAGTGACAATTTGTAACTATCAAGATGGCGACACGAGTTTTCGCGCGAATGCGAAAAAGATTGCGTCACCGCATTGTATTATTTTCCAAAACTTGTGTTATTTTCAGTGTTAGTGCATAAAATTGGTGGCATTCTATTCGTTAAGTGCTGGATTACAGGCGTGAGTGTGGGAAAATGGTATAATGATGGTGAAACGTTTATTTTCGTGTTGTTTCCAAAACTCCATAGAAGCTTCAAGTAAAGTTGCCACCACTTTACTAGGAGTATGACTTTGACTAGACTATGACTTGACTTGATGACTTCGACTGTGACTTGACACATATTTGCGTGAGATATCATTAACTTGATAAATTATTAATTACTTGACACTGGCTAAATACACAAGAGTGTGGAGCCAAAACATTAAAAAAAAAAAGATGGCGACATTAACATTAAACAAAGCAAAAACAAACTTATACCGACCGATAGATGATCTAAACAAAATAATTTTTACTTCAGTCGTGTGGTCTAATGCACACTCATTTCTTTTAAATTGTGTGACTCTCTCGACCAAACTGTTCATCCAATTTGAACGAAATTTTGTACATTGGATTGCTTATATTACGTACTGTGGAGAAAAATTACAGTTGCCATGGAAAACAGATAAGATATATGTTAAACCGCAGGGTACCTCTAAAGTTGTTTTGTATGGGGCTAAATGGCGCTGTGTGAAATGTTCAAAAATATTTATTTATTTAATTAAGGCCCATAGTGGCACTACAGATAGAGCTTCACAATTAAGGTGGGTACATACGGCGGCGGTATTCAGTACAGCGCATTTGCCGGTGTCACGTGCCGACCGAGTCACACTTTATTTCGGCAGAGCCACAGAATACATAATAGTACTCAGTAGCAGAGCGCGATGCGGTTTAGAATTACGCGTTGCTGAATTTGGTAATTCTCTGGCAATTTTCTTGGTACGGTGTAGTTGTGTCTTTCAGCCTTATTAATAAACACGAACTAGCTTTAAATTAGTTACACCATCTTTTGTCTCTTTCGATCCAGCTAAATATTTCAGTAGCAAAAAAAGAACAAAAGCTGAAGTAACTAACCCGAGACTAAAACCCGTTTATTAATAAGGCTGTTTATGGATATAAGAAGTAGTTTGGATAGATTAGCTTTAGCATTGACTCTGTAAATACATTTGAAAACCAGTCCCTATATACCTTTTAGTAGCATTTCATCATTCTCCCTCATGGAGCTTCATTTAGACCAGTTACTCACTGCTAGCTCAAGTATAGACAAATATATGCAGGCTCAGTGGTGTGTGTGAACAGGTTGTCTCATAACCCAGAAGAGTCAGGTTCCATTCCAGTGACAGTTTGAAAATGGCGGTTAGCTTAAGATGTTTTAAATAAGAATTCCACACATTGTATAACTTGAATCGTTGGAGCCGGGCGGTTTATTTATGTGATGTGAATTAAGACCTAAAAAGTGTTAGGTGAATTAAAAATAACCCTATATTTAGCATGCATATTACTGTTAATGCTCATATATACCCATAAGTAGATTCATAAACAGTATATCTGGATATATGAACGAATTCGACGACATCAAACATTACCATAATTATTTCTTTCAGTCCACTGAGCGCTCAGTAGCCATGTTTAATTTATACTCTACAAATAACAACCATCTATCAAAATTAAACCTTATGGTTATGATAATACGGGTGTGTATAATTTCAGCTCATTATTGTAGTAAACGCATTTTCATGAAAATGTTCAATTACAGGACTCTACCTACATCAATACGGAAACGTGCCGTGGGATTTGGACTCAGTGCCTTTTTGTAATGCGTTATTGCGTATGGCGCAGTAAATGAATTTCATTAAATTATAAATACACGTGAAAGTTTTTAAAACTATTTGTTCTTAGTGTGACGGATTGATAGACCAGTCTAAGCCGCTGGACTTAGGGACTTGAAATTTAGAGGATGTCTTTATTTTATGGTGTAGGGGTGTACTGTGAAATGATTTTTTTATATTCAGTCCGTAAGAGGATCCAATGAGGTGGTAAAGATTGTATGTATTAACGCGGGTGGAACCACGGGCTGCCTCTAGTAAATTATAAAAGCTGAACAACTATTGCATCGAAAATTATAATATCATTATCAGCTGGAAAACGTTCATTGCTTTGCGTTTTGCGTTTTAGTAAGCAAACTGACTTGAAAAATCACTACAACGTTTATGTTCTTAATGCCGCATACTTCGAAAAATGAGCAGGTTCACATTTCTGTTTTTTTTATTATTATTTGTTACCTCAGAACTCCGTCGGTTATAAACTGATTTATCCAATGTCTTTTTCATTTGAAATCACATACATTTGAAATTTCATCTAAATTGGTTTAGCAGTAAAGTTTTTGAAATCAAAATAACTGGAACAAGTATATAATTAAATATTTATGGACATTTCACACGGCGACATCTAGCCCCAAACAAAGCAAAGCTGTACCATGAGAACCAGGTACCTGATACCATACTTAGATATCTTTTGTTTGTAAATACATACATAGAATACAATATAGCACCCAGACACAGAACCAAAATCGATGTTCATCGAACCCACAAACCTACGGTTCAGAAAGCAGAACTATCAACTGAGCTATCAGGCCAATTATGTCATTCAAGAACTCCCCTAATTAAGGCGATTTCTGAATTCCGTTTAAAAAAACTCTTTTTTTAAAAAGAAGGAAGGAAGAGGAGAGGTGGGAGGAAGGAGGGGGGGGGAGGCTGCAGGTTCAATTCCCGCGGCAGGACAAGTATTTGCGCACAGAAAACAAAAATACTTGTTCTGAGTCTGGATGTTGTGGGACCATGGTCCTCGTAGTTCCTGAGTCCCTAGATACAGGGAATCCTGGGCGTTATTATTGTTATTATTATTATTAAAGGATATCATTTCTGCATTCAGGTATTAAGCTCAACAATGTACCCATTTTCCTGATCAACATAATTCCGCACAGGACACCCTATCGTAGCATAAATCAGACGTCCGGACGCCGGCCAAAATGCGAGCGTATTTAATGCTAAAAATCAATAATTAAGCGTTGTATGTAATTAATACGATGTGTTCGGTGGCGCGGCAGAGCATGCATTATAGAGGGCTAAATGCTCTGCATTATGAAAATGACGATGATAAGCCGCCGCTGTCGTTCTGAACGGTCTGTTGAGTAGATTGTTGTTTGTTTTTGTTAATTGTTTTACTGTTATTATACTAATGTTGAAGTAAAACTTCTTTACACACGCTTGACTTGGGGTAAGCTAGTGAAGCGTGTGGAAGTTGAGTGGGAGATATTATATACTTAAGGAAGATATTATATACTTATACCTCCGTGAAGATAGAAAGAGTTGCGTTTTGTATATTACTATAGGGGCAAGAGAGATGGAGCCAAAGAAGTTTTACATCAGTCGTGTGGCCTTAAAGCACACTCGTTTTTTTGTTGTATGATTTTTTATAGTACGAATTAGAATCTTTAATACCTTAAAAAATATATTCAGTTTGAAAACAGTTTTATAATTTATAAATTATTAAGAAAATTTTGTCTAACGTGTTAACGTTACAAAACAAAATCGTCGTTATTTCAGACAAAAATTTTTTTTGTTATATCATGGCATTTACAACCGACTTCAAAAAAATTCTCAATTTGACTATATTTTATTAAAATGTTTGTTACCTCAGACTTTTACCAATAACTTTCGACTGAGTGAACCGATGTTGATGATTCTTTTTTATTTGAATACTGATGCTTCCTGTGTAGTCCGATTTCAATTTAGTCTAGTTCTGAAAATAGCATTTACGAGAAAACCATATAGGTCTGAAGTCAGTTTTTTACGCTTTGCGTTTATTCAAAGTACGTATTATTCAAGACTATTCAGATTAACTAAATCGAAACACCTCCCATCTCAGACGAAAAATATTATCTTATGAACCCCTTATACGACTTACAGTGCTATCTATATAAATACATAGCAGCTAAAAATCAATTACAAGAATATGAAAGACAATATACCGTTACGAAAAATACACTAGCACTTGTGATTATTCCCATAGTTATTATAATAAATGAAGTGTATATTATATCCCCAAGCGCAATCCATCAGGGTGGGATAAGCACTAATCCTCATTAATTACTTGGCAGTTTTAAATCTCATTGTAGTCGTTCAAATCGGTTGCCATCGATTTTCCCACTGTGCCCGTGCTTGTGATGGAAACGCGCTTATTATTGCTAGGGTTCGGGTGACAAAAGCACGTGGATAATTGTGGGATAATTATATACAATAAAAAGTACAATTTGGACATTTTTACGGTCTCTCTACAGACTATTTCCTATTGACTGGCTCGATAGCTCAGTTGGTAGTAACCCTGCCATTTGAACTGTGGGTTGTGGGTTCGATTCCCACCCAGGACAAACATTTGTGTGATGAACATAGGTGTTTGTTTTGTGTCTGGGTGTTATATTGTATTCTATGTATGTATTTACAAACAAAAAGTATGTAAGTATTCTATCAGTTATCTTATTCCCATAGTACAAGCTTTACTTAGTTTGGGGCTAGACGGCGCTGTGTGAGATGTCCACATATATTATTATTATTATTTGTGAGGGATTAGTAGTTAGTTTGGGTTTACTTTCTTTTATAAAGATAAACAAGGCTGTTCGATGAATAGCCAATTTTTCTTGCATATCTCTATATCCGTTCAATGCACAGAGCTGGAAAAAAACGCCCCGATTGAACCGCTTTGCTCAATACTTTTCATATAATTCAAGCGAGTCAAGTTTTATAATAAAACTTCTATGACACAATATAGTTTGTATGGTGTCATTAGTGTAAGCACTCGGGGCTTATCGACAGGAATATTATCATAAATTTCGTCTATATTACGAGGACAGTGATTTTGTTTTCCTCCTTTGTGGTTAATTTATGGGGCACCTACAAAGTGGTCGTGTGTATGGCTGTCCATCGCATCGCATTGGCGCAAATTAATGAGACTGGGATATTTATATAACACTTTTATTAGATATCACTCTGATCTCATAATCAGATGTATGACTGGGATTTGAGACCCTTAAAATCTACCATGGATCAAGTTTTCAGCTAATCTTATACGCTGACTTCACGTACCTGAAAATTGTATATCTAAGTGCAGTTAACTACTTACCTCTTATGATCATATCACACATTTAATATATGTTTAGATTCGGAACCCTTGGTCTACGATTCTAACTCGCACTTGGCCAGTTATGTTATTTATAATAATAATAATATGTGTGAACATCTCACACAACGCCATCTAGCCTCAAACTAAGCAAAGCTTGTACTATGGGAACTAGATAACTGATACAATACTTATATAGTTTTTATTTGTAAATACATACATAGAATACAATATAACACCCAGACACAGAACAAACACCTATGTTCATCACACAAATGTTTGTCCTGGGTGGGAATCGAACCTACAACCCACAGTTCAGAAGGCAGGGCTAGTACCAACTGAGCTACCGGGCAGTATATAATCATAATGACTCTTCTTATCTAAGTAATTATAATCTCTACTGACTTGTTAAAGAACATTGTCACACGTGAGAGCAAGACCAAAATATTTAAGCAAACTAGCACAAAACGAGAGTTAGTATTTAAAAAAAATCTCATTACCACACATGACACCTCTCTTTAGAAGGACGTTGGCAGTAGATTTTATATACTACAGATTTACTTATTGAGTATTTACGAAAGTCCAATAGGCTATGTATAATGTTGCTTTTGATATAATTCTAGCATATCTTTTGTCAGACACTGTCTGTATTATTTACCTTACTCTAAGAATGCTAACGTGGTACCTACATTTTGGTTAACATTTGTATTAAAAAAGATTCCTATGCTTGGAAATACACATTTTATTTCGTAGACATGTAGACAGTTAGACCTATGTCAAATCTGTGTACCCACACCGTTAAATACAGGGGTGGCCAAAATCACATGTCTCGTTGTCTGTCTCTTTGAATAATTAATGACTCCTACAGCTAAATTAATTTATTTATAACCTGAGTTTTTGAAATTGCTTATTGTGTAGCTTATCTCAACTACACTTTCAGTAGGTGGTAGGACTTTACTGCAAAGTTCGTCTAGGTAGGTACCACCGCTTTGCCAGTTATCCTGCCGCCAAGCAGTAGTAAGCACTGCTGTGTTCCGGTTTGAACGGCACTGTAACTAGTGAAATTACTGGGCAAATGAGACTTTATGATCCTGATCTCACAGTTTAGTAATCTTATTACAGGATTGTGCTGATGTCTCTGGATGACGTGCGCAGTGCAGTGTCACGCGAACCTCTATACTTTAGAGTTCCGAGTGACACTGCAGCTGATATGGGCAGCCGTGTCGTTTAACACCAGGCGAACGGCTAGCTCGTCACGTCATTCCTTAACATAAAAAAAACTTAAACTTATTAGGGAAGTTCAACTCTTGCTAGATATACTTGTGGTTCTCACTAAATTTCAATAAATAAACAAAACACCCAATAAAGTTATTTGTAAATTTAATTTATTTCCAATTGAATTTCGCTAATGATAATTAACAGAAATAATAGCAACAATAATGAGGCATATCAAAATTAGTTGCTACGCAATTAATTAGTTCACAAAATAATATAAATAATATTGTGATGATGGGAAATGATCGTAACATATCACATGAAACCGTTTTAACAACATTCAATTTAAATTGCAAATTGACGTAACAAAGACTACCTACGTGAATAGGCTATTTATTTACGCCAAAAGTACAAAATTGGCTGTAAAATAAATAAGATCCTTTGGAGTTTTGGGGGAAAACGAAAAAGAGTGCGTCATCGCATTGTATTATTTTTCCAAAACTTGTATTATTTTCAGTGTTAGTGCATTAAATTGGTAGTGTTTTATTCGTTAAGTGCTGACTTCCTGGCATGAGTGTGGGAAAGTGGTATAATAATGGTGAAACGTTTCTTTTCGTATTGTTTCCAAAACTCCGTAGAAACAGTAAAATTATCACCATTTTACTACAAGTATGACTTGACCAGACAATGACTTAGCTTGATGACCTGGACTGTGACTTGACATGACTTTTGACTTAACTTGAGAAATTATTAAATACTTGACACTGGCTAAATACACAAAAGTGTGGAGCCAAAACAAAAGTAAAAAAAAATAAGGTCCGTTTTCCTAGATTACAAACGGCACAACATTGTATTATATTATACAAATTACATTCAAAAGTTGGAAAATTATAACTTTTATTGTTGATCGTGCAACGTTATCATTTTCAATAGGTATGATCCTTGAATATTCAACGTAAGACAAAGGTATACATTTTACATGATGATTATTTTTTCTAGCTGTTATTACCTTTTCTGTTAATTGGTTAGGTTTTAGCTGTTATTGTAACCTGCCTTTTATGTTAATTGGCAAGAAGTTAGCGGTTATTGTAACCAAAACTTTCTATTAACTATGTTAGGTTTTTGCTGTTATTGTAACCTACCATTTATCGTTATTGGTCAAGTTTTAGCTGTTCTTGTAACCTACCGTTAATTGTCATTGGTGACGTTTTAGCTGTTATTGTAACCTACCGTTAATTTTCATTGGTGACGTTTTAGCTGTTATTGTAACCTACCGTTAATTGTCATTGGTGACGTTTTAGCTGTTATTGTAACCTATCGTTAATTGTCATTGGTAACGTTTTAGCTGTTATTGACTAACCTACCCTTTCTATTCATTGGGCAGGTTCACATGGTTTACCTTATCAATTCTAGCTGTAAATTTACGAGTTCAGATGTTAGATCTGAGGACACGATGGTATATACGATGCTATATTAAGGAGCAAAATATTCATTTATAAAGAGTTATATGTATGAAAGAGGAAAAGCATTAAAGAGAAAGAAAATAAAAAAAGAACTTTATTGCTTAATACAATTATTTTATAATAATGTAAATAAAAAACATTACTAAATTTTTAAACACAATATCTTAAAAATTAACAATCAAATTTAATGTTGACCATTAAAAAAAATTCACCACAATTATGCCGCAAAATATAAGTTAGTTCAAGTATATAACAAAGAGAAATATCTATGATATCTACAATTGGACAGACTCGACATATTTCAACAGATATTGTTACTTAAATCTAATTTTAGTATACACCTACTCAACTTTATAATTGCACATCTATTGCACTTTACAAGATGCATTTACAACAAATTATTCACAATTTTTATTTACACAAAAATTAAAAGACTATATAAGTATTTATATTACTTTGCTGAACTAAAATTTAATCTAATCATTTTAATCAAAATGATTTTATGGGTAAGTACAACGTTTGTTACAAAGTTTGATAAACGCAAGGCGGACTGATTATTCATGATGAATTCTACTTATCACCTATAAATCATGCCTTACAAAAAAAATCGTATAATCTCAGGACGGGTGTGAACATCAAAAACATAATGTACACTATTGTACACGTTTTCTTAATTACAATTACCTATTTGTCAATTTATATTTCGTTGCATTCAAGACCCAATCAATTTATTGACAACTTCTTTCTCAATAAAACTACCACTACTTTCTGAGCTAACGAGATCATAGCCAGCTCGTAAACAGCCTTCGGGACTCTAGTCATGTGACAGTCGAATTACGTAGTTCTGACTTGGACGAATGTTCTGGCCACATTTTACGCTACCATATAGCAATGTCATCGTATCTCAAATTGGTGAAAAGAAAGAAGTGTCACACTGATTTTAGTAGGGTCGCCACACTGCGTTGCTGTCCGGTTGCTGGTTACCTCTTTGCCCTAAATTATTAACTCGTCCATCTTCCCCTCGATTTGCCGCGGCTGCACAAGAATTCCCACCTCCTAATAACAATTCTTGACCATGATTGTGCTGCCTATGGTTGTTTGTCGTTGAAGAAATCTGGTCCATCATCGTTTGCAACTCATTGTGGTGATTCTGCGTTGAGTGTATTGAATTAGAATGCAGCGGATGAAAGTTATGTGTCTGATTCGCTGCCGTATATAATTGGCTATACAATAAGCTGGCTGGTAGCACTGGGTATAAAGAGTTGTTACAGTTACTGCTGCCATATGAAGTGTTCTGTGAGCCCATTAGTGACGGGAAGTTTGAGCTGTTTGTATGGTTGTGTCCTATGTGTGTCGTATTCGAAGTGAGAAGGTCATCTTGTACTGGTGACTCTGGTTGTGAACTGTTGTCGCTGAGGGATCGGGGACCCGTGGAGAGGCTGTAGTCGGTGTTGTTGTTGTACCGGGGTAGTAAGCTGCTGTGGTGTGAGGGTGAGGAACCAACCAGACCAGATAACTGCTGGTCTAAGTCTACGCCCGTCGTATCAGGAAGCACTGGAAAATAAGCTAACGTTAGATATTGAATAAGTTTAGCGAGATACAAGGTAAATTATTTTATGATAGTATGCTTCGTACGTTCTAATCGTACATGGAAACATTGTTCCATTCTCGCTACCAGATAACAACTCATTAAAACGGTAGGGTGAAATTAAATCTACCAACAGTTTTACGACTAACATCCTCTTCGATATCGCTTCTACAGATGCACTGGAAGCGATGCAAGTCGAGACTACATTTACATTTACATTTACAGGTGTTTGTTCTGTGTCTGGGTGTCTATGTATTCTATGTATGTATTTACAAACAAAAAAGTATCTAAGTATTGTACCAGTTATCTGGTTCCCATAGTACAAGCTTTGCTTAGTTTGGGGCTAGATGGCGTTGTGTGAGATGTCCACACATATTATTATTATTATTATTATACATTATGCGATATTGTGTTAATGAATTTCGAAGAAATATTAAAAGATTATTGGATCAGATAAAAAATAGAAGTGGTTAACAAGATTGTTTTATTTTTGCCTCGGAAATTACCGTAGGGAAAATAGATTGTGAGTAAGGGCCGTCCTGGTATTTATATGTTATATATTGCTTTTATTATAAAATAATGTAATTTTGACTTTTTAACTGACGTAAGTTTAGCCGTTATTTATCTTACAAAATGTGTCATACTCACGATAGTTTTCAAAATAAAAATAATTATTTACAGTAAGCGATGGTTGTGAATTCGTAGACAATTTTTTTACAATTACTCCTTTTATTCCCGTCGTTGTGCTATCTGCACGTATGATAGAGTCAATAGAGCCCGTGTTTAAATTTACCTACATTTTATCATTTCAGGAAAAATGGTTTTTACCCTCTAAATATTAATAAAATCTTTTAATTTTGATGTCAATCGGTTAGGTAGATTGCAATCTATGCCAATCGCGAGCATAGACCCAATATATATGACGTGAAACATAGTTTATCATAGGGACGTTTTTGCAAAAAGGGCTACGCGATTTTTTAGAACGCGGCCATATTCGTCTAAATCATTAAAACCATACGTTAGCCACATAGTATCGCGCTGCGTCGCGTTGGACAGCCTACCGACCGGCGACCGGACATTATCCAGCACTCATTATAATTTACAGCGGCTCGGACGCGACCGATACAGCGATGAATTTATTGCCGATGCGTGCCCGAAATACGTAGTATATAGCCATGTTATATCAACACTGAAATGTCGTTTAACTATACATTGGAAATAGTCGCGTGAATAGGAAATAGGAAAACTTTGGGAAATTGAGACTAATTTTTGCTTTCTTACTGCTTAATTTTGTACCTGTATTGTTAGCAGAAAAGTCTTGCGTAGGTGTTTGGTCTGGTACTGTACTGCTGAAGCCGAGAGCAGGAGGGTTGAACTGCGTAGCTGCTGGAGCTGCACATGAGGGCAAGTATGCAGGGTATGCGCCCGCGCCGCCGTAGCCCCAGTGAGAGTTGCTTGAACTTAGCCCAAATTGACTCATATCTGGAAGAGAAGATTTTATTTTATTTAACTCTAGTTAGGAGTCGTTAGGTTGAAAGTTGCAGATTTTCGACGTTTGCATAACTAGCCATAGAGCCAGAGGCGATAAATTGGTGACAGTTAAATTCTAAAGCTTTGGACACTGACTTACGGTTGGCTGTCAGTTTTTACGACTATTATAATATATTATATTACGAATACTCTAGGCAAGTATGCTCCATAATCGCTCCATAACGCGGCAGAATAATAATAATAATAATAATAATATATGTGGACATCTGTGTGTACTGACACTGCAACTTGTTATGGATGACCGTGAAGCTTAACACCAGCTAGGCGATCATTGAACTTGATGGTAACCGATAGAAACAGAAAACTGTATAATTTTGAGAGTCGTCACGTCATTTGTTTACATTTAAAAAACGAGTTATCGACAAACTTTTCGTCATTTCCACAATTAATCAAATGGTGAACCGGTTATTGCAAATAGTAATGTATGATTAATATTAGCTTATTTCTTTTGCCTACATAAGAACCATAATATGCCAGCCTAAGCGAGAGCATTTCCGTTTACCTTCAGTTTGGTTTTATTTATCGTCATCCGTAGCATTTCATTTTTTATTTTAAAAATATAATAAAAACTCTATTGAAATCCACACGGGATGTCTGTAGGTAATCGAAAACAATACTCCCGCGGTGCGGTATCCACGTATAAAGATGTCGAGAGTGGACGCAGCGAACGCCGTCGGCGCTTTGCATACACTTTTTTCCGGACATTGCCGGCTTTTATTTGTCGGTATCACAGTTCCGTTTTTGGCCGGCGATCGGCAGAGTCAGCTTTTATACGATACGCGCGTGCCCGTAGCGTCGATTTGTGAATGTTTTTATTTTTTCGGGCCGCATGAGTTGTTTTGGGGTAGCCGTGGATTTAACCGGGGTCGGCGGATGCTTGTTCGATTGCGTCCGCAGTCAGCTCGCTTCTCTTTTTGGAGTGGGCTGATTGAATCCGCGCTTTAGTGAACGTAGTTTAGCATCCGCACGGTTTGGTGACTCATTCACTTTTGAAGTACCGTACTGGTTTGTGTGGGTAGATTTAGATTTTTGGTTTGCGGTGGTTTTATTTACGTCAATCAAATTCACTTTAAAAAAAGTTTGTAGAATTTAATTCAAAAAACGTTTCGTACCTAATACGACATTAAATATGTATTATAGCTTTTAATTGATAATATAAATATAATATGATAATTTATAAATTAATGATTAATTTATAAATTATTAATTAATATAATTATTTTTTTCTTTCTCCCTAGTTCAGTTATATAAGTAACCATTTTTGTGTATTGTTGTGTAAATTAAATATATATAACTAGTGATATTATTAAAATAGTGTAAATTGATAATCAAATATTATCTAAAATATATGCATTCGAACTAGTATTTACTGTTTTTTTTTAAATCTAGATATACAATATTTCAAATGGAAAAGAGGTAATTGACATAGACGTATAGATATTTTTTCGTAGACCCATTGTAATATTTAAATATAGAAAATATATAAAATAAATTAATAATATAAAATGTTATGCTCACACTTGAATGTATCTTATATCTGATGTCTATTGTCACATATTTATTGGTTTGAGTTGTCTGGAAGAGATTAAGTAGTTAGTAAGATTAGTCTTTAAGCGATAAGACCACCCTATGTGACAATTAGTTATAAGATTTTTAAGAGATTACAGATTTTTCCTGTAATGTGGTGTATTCAATAAAGATATAACGTAATAGTTTTATATCTTTATGTAATGCTTTTGATTACCTTAAGAATAATAAATAATTTATAACTTAACTAAACTGTATTTAATTAAATAATATAATAATAAAATAAATATTCAATAGTATTTTAAATATGTGTGTATCTTTCTATTCTTTTTTTATGTTAAGGAATGACATGACGAGCTAGCCGTTCGCCTGATGTTAAACGACACGGCTGCCCATATTAGCTGCAGTGTCACTCGGAACTCTAAAGTATAGAGGTTCGCGTGACACTGCACTGCGCACGTCATCCAGAGACATCAGCACAATCTAGTTATAAGATTACTAAACTGTGAGATCAGATCATCATAAAGTCTCATTTGCCCAGTAATTTCACTAGCTACAGTGCCCTTCAAACCGGAACACAGCAGTGCTTGCGCACTACTGCTTGGCGGCAGAATAACTGGCAAAGCGGTGGTACCTACCTAGACGAACTTTGCAGTAAAGTCCTACCACCTAGTCAATTAATTTAATATCTATTATTAGATATTAAATTAATCTTTATAAACTAATTTATTTTAAGTACCTTCTTGTACTTACTTTGACATGTAGTGATGGGCGGCATCCGGAACCCGCCTAGTGGATCTGGTGGAAACGGAAACGGGCGCTGGCCGAACGCGAAGTGGAACTGTTGCTGCTGCCCTAGAAGAGACAACACTATATCAGTACGATACTAGCTGTCCTTCGGTACTGCCGATTACATTAATAATAATAATAACGCCAACTACAAAAACAACAACATACATAGATCCAATAAAACAACATACATAGATTCTGGACCCTAACTAGGATTTCCTACTATTACTATTATCACTACATAGTATAAAACAAAGTCGCTTTCTCTGTCCCTATGTATGCTTAAATCTTTAAAACTACGCAACGGATTTTGATGCGGTTTTTTTTTGGTAGATTGAGGTATTGAAGGGGAAGGTTTATATGTATAATAATATGTAAAAATGTAAAAAGTAAATAAGTAAAAATGTAGTGTATGAATTTAGATATTCCAAAGATAGTAGGAAATCTTCATGGTTTAGAGAAAGAAGGATTGTTTTACTCTAAATTTAACGCGTGCGGGCCACGGGCAGTAATGAATAAATCAAATGGATCGATTTTAATCATTTTTTCAATTTTTTCATTGTTTATAATTTTTTTGTGTCTAGAGACCCAGGAACTACGAGATATATGGTCCCACAACACCCAGACTCAGAACAAGTATTTGTGCTTTTTTTCTGTGCACAAATACTTGTCTTGCCGCGGGAATCGAACCACCACAACACAGAGGCTGTCCTTTGTAATTGATAATTTATTGTTTGTATGAAGACCGTATCTAATTTTCACCAAACATTGACAGACAAAAGAAATGTGGAAGGAAACGTCAAAGGAAAATATGTCTATATTTTCCTTACGTTGACGTTTTTTCGTTACGTTGACGTTTTTATTTTACTTTGACGAAACTCAGTCTTGATTTCATACTTTGATATGCAATTGGTTTTCTAAAGGATATTAAAATGAGACTAAATATAATAGTTTGCCTTTGAATATTTTTTTGTATCGAAATTAGCTCACAGTTTCACCCGTTTGGCTTTGATATTTTGCAATTTTCCGAGATAATAAGTAAGAAAGAGTCGCTATAAAAATCTGATTAACAAGTCTCATGAAAATTAGTTCAGCTATTTGGCTTGAATGCCAAGCAATCTAATAAATAGACAATTTTTTCTTTTATTAATTAATAGAGATAGGGATTAGAAATATTAAAGCACATACAACTAGTAAATCTATAAATAATAATATTATAATAATAGAGATAATAGTAATCCTGCCTTCTGAGCTGCAGATTGTGGGTTTGATTCCCATCCAGGACAAAAAATTGTGTGATGAACATCGATGTTTGTTCTGTGTCTGCGTGTTATATTGTATTCTATGTATGTATTTACAAACAAAAAGTATCTAAGTATAGTATCAGTTATCTGGTGCACATAGTACAAGCTTTGCTTACTTTGGGGCTAGATGGCGCTGTGTGAAATGTCCACAAATAGTTATTTATTAATTTTATTTATAAATACGCCAGAAAAACCATCCTCAGAAACCAAACTGTTGTTATATTGATCATGTGCATAAGTACAAAATTATTAAGATTACATACTGAAGTGATCACAGAGCAGGAAAAGATATCACGCTTGCGTCTTGATTCAAGGCAATAACGATATTCGTGCGAAGCAAGGGGCGCCAAGCGCATACACTGATGACAAGACTGGATCCATTTTATGTCATATGCGCAGGTAAACCGTAAGGTTTTGTTATAAAACGTGACACACTTGTGTTGTATGAAAACTGTAAAAAGGCGTCTCTTTCGGTCCGTGGTCGTATTTATTTCCTGCTCTGTATGATAGACCCAGACCAGCGCCTTAATAACCCAAACTTTCATTTTAATACATCTCAGCAAAAACGGGAATCGACACATAACCCCACCGAAGAGTTTTGGCGGGAAAGCGAAAAAGATTGCGTCACCGCATTGTATTATTTTCCAAAACTTGTGCTATTTTCAGTGTTAGTGCATAAAATTGGTGGCATTTTATTCGTTAAGTGCTGGATTACAGGCGTGAGTGTGGGAAAATGGTATAATGATGGTGAAACGTTTCTTTTCGTGTTGTTTCCAAAACTCCATAGAAGCTTCAAATAAAGTTGCCACCACTTTACTAGGAGTATGACTTTGACTAGACGAACTTGACTATGACTTGACTTGATGACTTCGACTGCGACTTGACACATATTTACATGAAATATCGATAACTTGATAAATTATCAATTACTTGACACTGGCTAAATACACAAAAGTGTGGAGCCAAAACTTAAAAGAAAAAAAAAAACACCACCAAATGTAGAGAACGGTTACAGAACGGGTTGTCGAATACGGTACCTCCACTAATTTCTAACATGTGCTTGGGGAGTGTCACACGATTGCCGATGAATTATCGAGTGTCTCGGGACAAATCGGAGGGTTTTGGGAGGAGCGGAGCGTTTTGTGAGCATTGTGTCATAATGTAGATGAATTAAATTTATAGATTAAGCATCAAATGTGTTTTAATTCATAGAATATTTATAATTAGGTAGACATCACAGGTTTTAAGTGTCGCCACAGCGGTTTATTTGGTTCTTAAGATTTTCTCAGCCTCGAGAGTCGTAGATTAAAGCGTCTGTAATGGATGATCTCATAATTTTTTGAAGAACATATTATAAAAACGAGCTTCTGCCCGCAGCTTCGCTCGCGGCGTGACCTATGGGAAAATAATTCAACCACCCATTTCACCCTCTTAAGGGTAGAATTACGAAAAATCCTTTCTTAGCGGATGCCTACGTCATAACATCTACCTGCATGCCAGGTTTCAGCCCGATCCGTCCAGTGGTTTGGGCTGTGCGTTGATAGATCACTATATTAGTCAGTCAATCAGTCAGTCACTGAGTTATATATATTTAAATATTTTTTAATTTTTACTTCTTTATTGATAATTGTGAAGTGTGGTTCAGAAATGCATTCAAAATTAGACTAGTTTTCTGAAATTGTTTTAGCTTTGAATTTACTTCGTAATATGTATAAATAATATACATATATGTTACATTAACTACTTACATTCTAAGACTACACTATTTTAAGATTATTGTTTGTTGTGTACTGTTTGTTGATCCTAAAAAAAAGTATATGAAATATAACGGTTATATTAGTCCATCTGTCCTAAATCACCTAACTGTATAACTCATCTACTATTTAAATGAAATTGTAGAGTAGACAGATAGTAGACTGTAGAGAGGTTTATGATACATATTGTAGAGTAAAGCGTTTTTAATTCAGAGATTGTAAAGTGTGCGGACACTTTTTCTCGATACAGATATGGTACAGGTGCACCACGCCTTTGTACAGATGCCTGCGAAACTGCGGATTTCTGGTAAATGTATTTATATTGTAAGGAAAAAAGGGAAAGGGAAAAGAGAAATCGCTGAATGATTTGAACAAATCTAATTAATTCACACACAAATTTTTATAGTACACATATTTTTATTAGTATACTTTCCATGGAAAGATTCGAAGAATGGCATATAGGAAAAGAACGTTCTAGAAGTAGACATTAAATTGCGGAATTAGGAAGTCTCAACTTGAAATTGGACAAATTAGAAAGTGGCCCAAGTCTCTTCCTGCGTTAATAAACGCAGATAAATCAAAGTTGATTAACGTTATAACATTATGAAGGCTATAGACTTAATACACACACACACACACACACACGCACAAATTGACACCCACAATTCTCTATTCAGCGTTCCCAACTCAGCACTTCCGAATTGCGTTGCAAGCCAATCAACACTAATCAAGGACGCTTTCTGGATACCTATGTGTATGAACGTAGTCATTCGCATGTTCTGTATCACAGAAAGCGATTAATTAGTCATTTCAATTAACTATAGATAGATATAGCGAGCGCGTGTGGCTCAGCGGTAGCTCGATTCACCTTTGATCAAATATCGCTCAGCTTTGTGCCTATGACTTTCGAGTTACGTGCTAAATTTTCTTACAACGGGGAAAGACAATCGTGAGGAAAATAGCATGTTTAAGAGAGTCAACCCACATAAAGCAGGGTTGTTAATTATGGCTTCCTTGAAAGAACGTCCGTGTCCTAGCAGTAGGAACGTGGGGTTGATGACGAAAAAATACTTAATTTCACACTTACCATAGATCATACCCTACCGTAGCGTCCATACCATAGGTGGTAAGATTTTTCTGCATAGTTCGTCTAGGTAGATACCACCGCTTTGCCAGTTATTCTACCACCAAGCATTAGTGTGCCAGCATCAGTTTGAAGGGCATTGTAGCTATATTACTCAGCAGTTGAAACTTTATGATCTGATCTCACAGTCGAGTAATCTTATTACCAGACTGTGCTGATGTCCCAAGATGATGTGCGCAGTGCAGTATCACGAAAAACTTTATATTCAGAGTTCCGAGAGACACTGTTCTGTTACGGACGGCCGTATCGCTTAACATCAGGTGAATAACTAGCTCGTCACATCATTCACTAACATAAAAATAAAGACAAGAGGTATCAATTAATTATGTTCAAAATATATAAAAAGCAACCCAATATATATAGATCTTTGTTTAAATTCAACGTACCTTTTACTAATGAAACAAAAGATAAAACTTCATCTGTTAAATACTCAGAGAGAGTAGAATTCTTCCTCATGCAATCTTCAGTACACTTTAAATCGATCGCCACCGCCCGATGCTCTTAAACAAAAAGCATTCTCAGGCGAACTTCACTCCGTCTGGACTCACACATACACTTAAAGCGTGGCTAACTATTACAAATACTTGGCATAATAAATCTAACTAGACCGGACGGCACCCCTTGGTAATCCTTTAATCAGGTCCACAGTAGCCCTTGCCCGCACAACGCACCCTATTTTTCCCTCCTGAAACCCCCCACCCCCTATTTCCCCTCGAACGGTGCAAATGACAGTTTCTAATTCCAACTTGCCATGAAAGTGTGTAATTGTTGCGCCGTTGATTTATACACTCGAACCTTTTGCGCGGGAACTGAGCATGTGTGCTCGCTAGGGTTGCCTCATCTGTTTTGTAATCAGACTTCGGTGCTGCTCGTAATTTCAAGCTTCGATTTGTTAATAACAGGTATGTGGATAAGTGAATTGTTAATTTTATTGTTTGGATAATAAAAGATAATATTGACTATGTGATAAATAACGTATTTTTGGTACTTGTACTTTGAGAAAGCATTAGTTATAAGGCATTGTAGCCTATTCAATAACTAGGCAAATGAAACAATATCTCGTGCCAATGTTTCAAGATGAATTAGTCTGTAATTGTTAACAACTCTGTGGCCATTAACCTAGTCATCACGCTTAACACTAATCGAACGAATCAAAACGTAATTCGTTCAGTTAAAAAGTTATTTTAATATACATTTGCAATTTTTTTTATATGTAATCCTCATAGTGCCTGGCTCTTTAAATACAGGGAATCTTAGAGTCCAGGATCTATGTATATGTGATTGTTGGGCGTTATTTATTTACTATAAGTACATTCCAATAAACAATCGCATTGCCAACCCTAAAGGCGGGAGTCACCAAAGCGTGTGTTGGGCGCGTCGACCAATCCAGTTGCATGTCGGTGTGTGCGTGTGCATTTGTCAATTTGCGATTGCAGTCGATGAGTGCACTCATTTATGCATTTTCTAATCATTCGAAAATTTATTGCCAGAGCATCACGATCTTGAATAAAATGCTGATATGTTTTTATTTCTTTTAATCTTTGGATTTTATATTATTACTAGTAGCGCCCCTTGGTTTCACCCGCGGATAAAAAGTATTTTAATTATTTGCATTTCATCCCACGGGAGCATTTCACTTTTCCGGGATAAAATGTAGCCTATATGTTAATCCAGTGAATAAGCTATTTAGGTACTGAATTTCCTCCAAACCCATTCAGCCGTTTGGGCGTGAAGGAGTAACTAACATACACACATACAAGCTATCACCCTTTTTAATATTAGTGTGATAATATTGATTCATATAGTACAATTACGGTTATCTTTAGTTAGAGGAACGAGCTGTGTTTCTATCGTAGTTGTATGGATGCAATAAAAAATAGTATTCCTCTATCTACGCCTAGATTTTTTGTAAATAGCTGCGCTGGCTAAAAGAATATCCAGTGAATCCATTCTCTTCGATACATTATAGACCAAAAGCACAGGAACGGAAAGTAGAAAATAATAATTTTACACAAATTAGGATAATTAGGTCGAAATTGAAATTGCCTAGTTTTGAGTGTAAATAATCATGTAATGTAAAACTTTACAAAATTGTAGTGTAAAATACAATAAAAATTACAAAGTTATAAGAATAATCGAATTTAATAACCCAGATAGCAAATATTTACAATATCTATACAAGGTCATTTTGGAACGTTCTACAATGACGTCTTGGAGTACCAGAAATGAACGTAAATTTGTCACGGCCTCAAAATGTCATTACAAAACTTACTACTAAATTACAGACGTAAAAATTACGATTATTGCAGACGGACTGATGCTGTCTTTATGACATTCCAAAAAGGCGTTCTCTGGACCTCATTTTATGAGAGTTGCAGTTGATAGGAATTTGAACTCCATAAATGTAAGTCAATTACGTACACTTAATTTCGAGTTAGTGTGGATTTACTTTTGTTCACAAAAATGTAGTTTCTGGAGGCTTCCTTTTTTACGTCATTGACGTGATTTTGCTACCTAGATATAAATACTGTTTAATAAATAGCTAAAAACTACTACTAAAAAATAGCCCTTTAATAGATAGCTGATATATTCTTTTACCACCTGACGTAAACAAACCCTTCTTCAAAGCGACACTGGATTGAATTATGTCATGTCGCGTGAAGAATGTTGCGTGCGTAGACAATGCAGGATTGTCGTTTGAATTACTACGTGACGCCTGCGCTTCGAGGCGTCCTTTGAGGCGACGGGTTTGATTCCCGTGGCAGGACAAGTGCACAGTAAAAAAGCACAAATACTTGTTCTGAATCTGGGTGTTAGGTCCTCGTAATTCCTGGATCCGTAGACACAGAGAATTCTAGTTAGGGTCCAGGATGTATGTGATCATTGGGCGTTATTATTATTATAGTTACTTCCCTATGAGATATAAAGAATTAATAATAATAATCAACAGCCAGATTCAGAACAAGTATTTGCGCTTTTATATTTCTGTGCACAAATACTTGCCCTACCTCGGGAATCGAATCCACCGCGTCCGGGTTATGAGCCGACCTGCACAACCATCACACCACAGATACTGTCAACATTAATATTCAGTAATCGTAACACACTCATAAAAGCTTCAACTCCACAGTTCATCAACCCCGAACAATGTATCCATATCATAGCCCAAGCTATTCAATAAACAAGACATCCTTGTAAACAATACCTTGGGCAAGGCAAGCGCCAAGCGCGGGTGGTCCTTGCGCTTGCGCACCCAAAATAGCTGCCTTAAGAAAAACATCGTTAACGAGGAATATTAAATCGTAGGCAGCTACTGGCTGCCAGCGGTAGCGGTAAAATGAACCACCCACCCGGACGGTAAAATTAGGGAAAGGGTTTTAGTACAGCGCCGGTAATATCGTGCAGTTTATGGATCAGATCTGTTTATTTATTGGAATCTGCCGCCCTATATTGCGTGACTATACATGACCTTCGCGATACAATGTTTCTGTAATTCGTGCGTAATTAGGTATAATTTATATATTATGTACTTAATAGATTTCCTTTTAAAGATATTAAACAAAGGAGAATCTGTAGGCTTTGAAAGTAGCGAAAATGTTTTAGGTATGTGGGAGAACCAGCCAGCTCTATATAAACTCGCCAAAAATTAGTCTTGTGTCAATCAACTCTTTTGTTAACTGATACTGCCACTACCTGATTGTTTCTTTTTAAGGCCGCGTTATAGCAACTTTTTTTGATGGAGTCTCTTTGTTTAAAGTTGAAAATCACATATCATTATTAGATGTCAAACTGGGTATTTGCATGAAAATGCACACACTATGTTGAAGGGATTTTTGTTTTAAAGCTCGGTGTAAGCCTAAAATCAACGTAAGTAACTTTTTTTACGGCACCAATGTGACGTGAGTGACGCATCAAAATCAAAATTTAGTATCAGTATTAAAATAATCATATGAAAATAATTGCAGATTGTTGTGAATTACGTGACATACTAGATAAATCAAATAAACTTTTTATTAGGTCATTTAAGCCTTTAGGAAACCAGTCCGGCTATATATATTTTTTGATTTTGTAAAAAAATGTGTTGTTATCGCTGAAAATTTGGAAAACTGCCTTCACTATATATTTGTTTGTGATCATTACAACAATTTTATCATAGACAAATTCAAGCGATTATGTAGTTAAGGTTTGTTCGGGAATTCCAGATATTACTTTTATTTTTTTAAATGATTATTTTGATACGCCACGTCACATTAGTGCTATCAAAAAGTGCTTTTTTATTTTAGGCTTACACTGCGCCTCCATACTAAAATCCCTTCAACATTGTGAATCAATTGAAAGTTCCTTCTCATTATCCATAAGCTTCATTAATTATCTATGCAACGCCCTTCAAACTTTGCTATATATACCTACTGCACATCCCATACATTACAAATTCCTGTCGATTTGAGAGTACCCATGTTAACGCGTCGGAACTTACTAGAATTAAATAATATATCGTCTCGGGCTCGGCATAATAAATCAATATGCAGGGCATGCACACACGGTGAGGGGGTAGCCACCACCCCCCACCCCGTCCCTTTCTTGACTAATTAATTAAACAACCGATTCATTACAGCAGCCTCCTTTGTGCCCTCACATTCGTCTAGTGAGCTAAAAGTACCGATAGCAGAAAAGACACGCGCACTACCTACAAAACTTGATAAAATATCGATTATAAAAATTTGTGTGAAGAATGAAATAATAAATAAAATTATTTTGAACTAGCTGCGCTACGTGGTTTCGGCTGCGGTTAAAAATATTAATTATTTGCTCATCCTACGGGAACGCTGCACTTTTCCGAGATAAAATGTAGCCTATTTGTTAATCCTGTGTATAAGCTATCTTGGTACCGAATTTCATCCAAATACATTCAGTCGTTTGAGCGTGAAGGAGTAACAAACATACACACATAAACTTTCACCTTTATAATATTAGTGTGATAGGTATTATGCATCACCTTTTGAAGTAAAACTTCTTTACGCACGCTTGCCTTGGGGAGTAAGCTGGTGAATGCATAACGAGAGCGTTATGGAAATTGATCTGACGAGGCAATCGGAAGTTGAGAGGGCGACATAAGTTAGTAAAGATTAGAAAGACAGAAAGAGTTACGTTAAGTATAGAAGTTTTACTTCAGTCATGTGGTCTAAAGCACGCTCGGTTTTATTCTTTTTTTTTTCAGTCTCTGTGGTGTGTAGTGCACAGAAAAAGAGAGCAAAAAGTTGTTCTGTGTCTGGGTGTTGTGGAACCACGGTCCTCGTAGTTCCTGGGTCCCTAGACGCAGGGAACCCTAGTTAGGGTCCAATCTATGTATGTGATTGTTGGGCGTTATTTCTTTTGTATAATACACGTCATTATTACCTTTCATTAGGTAGGATTTTGAACATCTTAGGTTCTTAAAAATATTATTTGATTGAAAACTTTAATAGAGAACATTTTATAGCCATAATTATGCGTATACTTGATTCTGATACCGAAACTATTAAATTAAATTATTTTAAAGCGTCGTTGCTGACGCTGCTTTAACCCTTCAACCTCCAGCCCTGAAAGGCCGGCACTATCCCGCGGCGCGCAATTATTTTAATTTCTTCCGCGCGACGGATTGATCGAGCGTTAGGTGAGATCCGACACGTAATGAGGTCGGGATGGGAACGGGACGAGATGGGACGAAGCCTCCGTCATTTGTTATTGTCAATGCGGGCATCACTAACTATTCAAATTATTTTGTTGTTTTGTTTTCCGTATGTTTGAAGGCGTTGTAGTACGCGTTCAAAAGTCACCATCATAAGTGGAGTAATTACACGACAAACTTATTTTCGTTATGGTTTTATTCATACGAGTGGTGCAAAAAAACCTCTTAATTTATACAAATCGGTCTATAATCGATCGATCGATCAAGGTTTTGAAGTAAAACTTCTTTGTGCACGCTTGACTTGGGGGTAAGCTGATGAGACGAACGGAAGTTAGATAGAATATAGAATCTACATGAAGATAGAAAGACAAAGTTACATTTCGTATCTGTATTACAAAAGAGATGTAGAGAAGTTTTACTTCAGTCGTGCGGTGCCCGCTTGTTTTATTTAGTCAAATCTTTTGTTGTACCTACAGAGTTACAATCTTTTGTTTTTTGTCACAAAATTATGAGACATAATTAGACAGACAAACACCCAGACGGACAACGAAGTGATCCTATAATGGTTCCAATATATTTATTTATAATTGTCTTATTTTCATCCAATTATCATAAGTCATACAACGTTTTTGAATCGTTAAATCACGTCTGGTGTAAAGGAATCCGGGAACCCTTCGCTTCACGCCTTGTAAACATGAAAAGGTGGAAGCATCAGTTTTCTCGCAAATTATTAATAAATTACCGCCATTAGGGCGGTGTTTTCGAATGTTTTGCGGTTTGCTTTGTTTGTTGTGAAGTGTTTCAAACAACCTTTCATGTTTGAGGACTGGTTCTGGTTGTGTGAATAGTTGGTGATTTGGGTACGAGGTTTGAACACTCAAAAGGTTTTGTAACTTTAATAAAAACTAGAAGCTGGTGGTGTGTGTTTAATTATTGTTTTTCAACATAGTAAAGGTCAAAAACTAATGTAATTTTTTAGTTTTTTTTTATGTTACGAAATGTCATGACGAGCAAGCCGCTCGTCTGATGTTAAGCGACACGACTGCCCGTATCTGTTGCAGTGACACTTGAAACACTAAATTATAGTTTCGCGTGACACTGCACTGCGCACGTCATTCTGAGACATCAGCACAGTCTGGTAATAAGATTACAAAACTGTGAGGTTAGGTCATAAAGTCTCATTTGCCCAGTAATTTCACTAGCTACAGTGCCCTTCAAACCGGAACACAGTAGTGCTTGCGCACTACTGCTTGGCGGCAGAATAACTGGCAGAGCGGTGGTACCTACCTAGACGAACTTTGCAGAAAAGTCCTACCACCTAGTAAAATTGTCCAATTATTAAAGATAAATTATTGCTTGATTTCCTTTGTGTGTTTTAAATAGAATAAATTAGTCTTTTTAGACCACATTATATGACACGTAACTCTCTCTCTATCTGTATTCACTAACTTATATCTTCTTCGCAACTTCCGTTCGTCATGCCCGATCATTTTCTGTAACGCTCTCATCACGCATTTACCAGCTTACTCCCCAATTCAAGCGTGAGCATAGAAGTTTTACTTAAAAAAAAAAAACAATTTGGCTATATCATTATTATTGATTTATATTATGATATTATTTTCCGACAAAGAATCATACTTCGAGTATTATTGCTCAACTAAAGAATTGCACGGGATCTACAACCACGCGAAAGATGACAGGTGCGCTAAGAAAGCAGATGTGGCCAAGACTGAACAAAACTTTAGTCATCTACCCGCTAGATGAGATACTATCAATATTGCAGGTTGAACCTGGATTTGTTTAGCATAAGACTAGCTGGAAGGGATGTGGTCATCTATAGGCTATGTCATTACACATCACTACATCCTCTCATTACCGTTATCGCCATCATATAAAGGTGAATACACTGTAATGCGGCTAATTCATCACACTATCACACTTCACACTAATATTATAAAGGTGAAAGTTTGTATGTGTGTTTGTGTGTATGTGCGTATGTTTGTGTTTGCGTGTGTATGTGTGTACTCCTTCACGCTCAAACGGCTGACTGGATTTGGATGAAATTCGGTACCAAGATAGCTTATACACAGGATTAACAAATAGGCTACATTTTATCCCGGAAAAGTGAAATTTTCCCGTGGGATGAGTAAATAATTAAAATACTTTTAATCACGGGGCACAACTAGTGAAAGAATAAAACAATAAAGAGTGATCGGCCAATTTCATACTAACTGGTTTTAGACCGCGGCTCTCTGGGTCCGTCGACGGTGACTTTTATCGCCTTGTTGTAGGTGGTCACTTGTGGTGGCGTCGTCGACACGGTGATCGTCAGAGTGAACGACTTGCCTGAAACAATTGAAAACTCAATAAAACATTTAATCTGTGTAACGAATGTCTTCAAAGTCATATTGGTTTTGAATGTTTGATAATTATAGGTAGGTATATTATGCGCCTGCCATTTGCATATATTGTTAATATTTGATGGGCTTACGTTGATCTATGAGGTCGGCTCCTAGCCCGGAGGTAGTGGGTTTGATTCCTGCGGTAGGACAAGTGTTTGTGCACAGAAAAAAAGCTCAAATACTTGTTTTATGTCCGGGTGTTGTGGGACCAATGGTCCTCGTAGTTCCTGAGTCGCTAGATACAGGGAAATCTAGTTAGGGTCCAGGATCTTATGTATGTGATCGTTGTGCGTTATTATTATTATTTATCCCTCAAAAAAAAAATGTTTTACTAGAATATGTGAACTAGTCTAAATATTCGATAAAGTAATAATTTTAACCGAAAACATTATTTAAATAAACTTTTCAGTTAAAGTGAGGGTATATAAGCCATAAATTCAATCCGTGGTCGCTCTTTCGCCAGCGCCCACTTTTTGGTAGTTCGATTTTGATCACTTGTTCGAAAAGTTATAAATTTATAGCCGGCTCCATTTCAATTTGCGTTCCGGATGAAATTTGTTCAGTTACGCGAGCTATCCGCGACAAAAATAATTGACAATCAAAAACCTATCCAACTTTTGCCGGCAACGAAATAACATAGGAATGTAATATTACACCATTTTTCATAGAATGCAAACAATTGCTAATAACAACAAGTATAATACATCGCATAAAAACAAGCTTTTGAAACAAAATGATCTCGTTCGAACACGAGTATGTAAAAGAGCAGCTCGGCCGCAACACATCAGAGCGCGTCACAAACAGCAGGCCATCCACTTCATCACGGCGTAACGTTGCCAATAAAAAAAACATTTCCATCTGCGGAAAAACCACAGTTAATATTAAATGACCGTCCGTCAAAGCTGTATTGTAGAGCGCTTTGGCGGCCGCTCTCGCTGCGGGAAGCGACCAATACCGATTTTGTGATTTTTCCTCCCACCGCCCTGCCTCCCGTTGAGGGGTTGCGGGAGAGTGACATGTAAGCTTTAATGGGCCTCAGAGCGGCACGCCGCCGCTGGCTACCCGCGAAAAAACTGAAAAAAGCCTCATTCATACGTGATTTCATGTGTAGGCTACTTTCTGCGGGCTCGGCGGTGAGGCTCGTTAAAAATGGAACTGCTACACGCCGCCAGCTCGTTGCGGCCTATCGGAGTTTATTAGCACGAGTGGAGGAGCGCTTGCATCGGTTTGCGTTGTGAAACAAGTGTTTACAGGTTAGGGTTTGAATGAGATATATCATGCCGTTCGGGAGAGTTCATATCGAAGCTACTAATGAGCTGGTTACTTCTATTTGTATTTGTAAGTCTTAATGTTTTTGAACATAGTATTATAAGCAGTTTATAAAGATTATAGGTTTAATGTTCATTATATTTATGTTTTTCGAAGTAAAACTTCTTTACACACGCTTGACTTTGGGAGTAAGCTGGTGAATAAGTAGCGAGGCGAATGAAAGTTGATTCACGTAGATCCTATTTCCAACATAACAAAGCTAAAAATTATTATTATGTTGATATACCCCGTAAAATGACAATTTGAAATTGTCAAGAGGGCGACATTAACATTAAACAAAGCAAAAACAAAGTTATACCGACTGATAAATGGAGCTGAACTAAAGAAGTTTACTTCAGTCATGTGGTCTAAACCATGCACGCTTGTTTTTTTAAAGTTAAGTTTTATTTATAATTTTTAACAAAATAATTGAAGGATCATCTTCAAAGGTTTTTCATTGTTAGGTACTTTGTCAATACATACTTGGACAAATCAATATCATTGACTGAGAGAGCGCGAAGTGCGAACGAAGCATCTCCGTTTCATCTTAGGCAAAAATGATTTCCTTTGTTTGTCCAGCGGGTGTCTGGCTGTTCAGATTCATGTGAAATTTTGTGAGCAGTTTCGATTATTATATAGAATTTTCTAGTCGAATCAGTTATTGGAAAATTTTCAAAATTGCTGTGTGATGAGTGTTGAAAAGGTTAAAAATTGTTTTTAGCGTAAAGCTTCAGACAAACCTATACGAGTCAAGTTGTGTCAGCAAAAGGGAGCATCTACCGCGCGGTACCCATTGCTACCTGTGTTCGTGGACGGCTGCGCCGCAAACATCGCGGCCAGCGATGAGTACCGCGTAGTTTCGCGTTATGGACGCTCCCGCTTGGCATACGCGCAGGTTTGGCTGAAACTTTTATAAAAGACAGACTACCGAGGTCTCACTCACAGAGCCACTAGTACTAGTTTAATTATACACATGCCTTAAACCAGTGTTAAACTGATGTTTGGTCAATACCAACTGACTGAGTTTGACTTTGACAGACATCAAAGTCAAAGTCAAAAGATTTATTGCAAATAGGCTATTTTAGCACTTTTACAAGTCAAATATATATTAGGTACTTAAAATTGAGTTATTTTACTACTACGCCTTGTTTATGTATTTGTGGTAATATGGATAAATTTTTGCTAAACGTATAATCAAAGACAATTGAAAATCAAAAGAAATTCACCTTACATAAGCTAAAAAGCTGAACAACATAAGACACGAGAGCGATGCGCGTTCGAGGCGTACCAGCCTCGGCTTGCCACCACGCTACCTAAATAAATAACCCTACTTAATGTACCCAATGCACGATACCGTTTATGAGCTCACAATTTGCTCGCCCTTTTAAACATGCTAAACGATTGACACGAAGAGTTGAGGAAGTTTTCTTTGATTTTAGGGCGCCGCAGGCAATGTAGGGAATAAGTAGGTACTTCACGTTTTTTGGGTTGACTTTACAGTTTTGTGGTGTTTATGACCTTTTATCGATCGAGTAAAACTGCAGTTGTATTTAAGTTTGGATTGTTTTTTATAAAGCTATCATGGTCATACGATATGTTAGTGATACCATTCTAATACTGGTTTAATAGCTCAGTTGACTCTGCTTCTGAACTATAGGTTGAGGGTTCAATTTCCACCCAGGACAATTTGTGTGATGAACATCGATGTTTGTTCTGTGTTTGGATGTTATATTATACTCTATGTATATATTTATAAACCAAAAGTATCTAAGTATTGTATCAGTTATCTGGTTCCCGTAATACAAGCTTTGCTTAGTTTGGGGCTAAATGGCGCTGTGTAAAAAAAACTTATTTATGCGATTTAGGTAACAGCATTTCTTTAGAATCTTTTATTAATACTTCTATTTTTCATGTAGGCCTTGAAATTTTTAGACCGCCCAAACTGAATTGGCTTAAGACTATTAACGCCACTTTTATTGCGATCACTCATCCAACTAGTGAACGCAGCGAATATTGCTTAACTTTGACAATCGTTTAAATTGATTGATTGACTGCTTTCGTAGTTTTAAGGCAAGTTAAAACCCTTTTTATATAATACCAAAGCTTACAAAAGATATTTCAGTATAATGATGATAACAGTATTATGTATTGTATACTATAATAATCTTGTTCGAACTAATACAAAAGCATAGTCTACGTTTTCATCGGATAGTTGGAACAATTAAGTTAACTCTCTAGTCTCGTGAGCGTGCTTGCGTCGACACTTGCAACGCTTTAGCTGTAAGACAATCCTATACGCAATAATGATAGGGATATTCCTGCTCCATCTTATTATTGTGATTATTCATTATTGTCTTTCTTTATAATAATGATGATAAATCGATTATTTTTCACACAAAGATCCATGACATATTTAGAAAGACGATGAAGTCAATATAAATTAATAACAAAATATACCAATCATTTGTTTGTAGCCATTAATTAAGCAATTTCATTATATTCAAATCCATCAAGCATTTTTAAATTTACATTTTGTGTGGTGTGGAATTTGAGTAGGTTGACACAAAACTCGGAGATGGCGGATTCAATTCCCGTGACAGGGTAAGTATTTGAGAAAAGAGAAATGCGCAAATATTTTACTATATGTGCATGGGTGTTGTGGGATCATGATCCACGTAGTTCTTGGGTCTCTAGAGGAAGTCTTAATTACGGTCCATAATCTAAAAAAATGCGTCATAATTAAAAAGGTTACTTTATAATCTTTGAAAGTAGCTACATTCATCTTATTCAACGTCAACTTCTATCACGAGACCTTCGCTACGCTCTCGTTATGGCGGGCCACTTGCGGCCCAGCGAACAGAGCAAACACGACAAACAAAAACGCCACCTGCTGCTACAGGTCATCTTCACTAAACACTTGCTCTTACGGGCTGCTTGCAGCCAAGTTAACAGGCCACCTTCGCTACACACGCGCTCTCGCGGACCGCTTGCGGCCCAGCTAACAGAGTAAACACGACAAACAAAAACGCCACCTGCTGCTACAAGGTCATCTTCACTAAACACTTGCTCTTGCAGCCAAGTGAACAGGCCACCTTCGCTACACACGCGCTCTCGCGGACCGCTTGCGGCCCAGCTAACAGAGCAGCCACATATTTTAAATCAGAGTAACACATATTATAATTTTTATCTGCAGGTAGAACCATGGAGTGCTACTAGTATAAAATATAGAAACAATATTTAAAAATACAAAAACCGATGGCCAAAACAACAGTTCAACAGACAGGTGAAAATTCTCATTAAGCGGTATCCACGCTATGCTTTCCCCGGCGACATTCCCTAATAGCTGGATGCAATCCAATTTGACAGCTGTCAATTACAGGCCGCGCCTTGTCGCAGTCGCGATTACCGGAGATCGTAACGACGTGCTAATGCCTGACGCTAATTGTCTGAATTAATATGCCGATGTAAGATGCTCTGTATTTCTATTATGAATTTATTCAAATGTATATTGTTGTACTGGTTATCGAATATGGAAGAATATAATCATAGTGCAGGAAAAAAATAGTAGATTGTTATACAAGGGGTTATAATTACCACTTTATATTCAACTAGTTGCGCCCCGTGGTAATACCCACGTATAAAAAGTATTAATTATTTGTTTATCCCACGGGAACATTTCACTTTTCCGGGAAAAAATGTAGCCCATATGCTAATCCAGTGTATAAGCTATCTCGGTACCAAATTTCATCTAAATTTATTCAGCCGAATGAGCGTGAAGGAGTAACAAACATACATACATACACACATACAAACTTTCGCCTTTATAATATTAGTGTGATAGTGTGATGTGATATAAAAACCGTGTTATAATGGGTTTCTATCACTGTATGTTAGTTACACAACTTTTCACTACGATTGCGAGAACATAAAATAATGAGTTCTTTACTTAATATTAAATACCTAGTACAGAATTTGCCCTCTTTAGATTATTGAAAATTAAAAGTATAACATCATGTTTTTTCCTTATCCTTCTAAATTATTCGTCACCAAAGAGTAATATTATTGACTGGTCCGATAGCTCAGTTGGTAGTAGCCATGCCTTCTGAACTGTGGGTTGTGGGTTCGATTCCCACTCAGGACAAACATTTGTGTGATGAACATAGGTGTTTGTTCTGTGTCTGGGTGTTATATTGTATTCTATGTATGTATTTACAAACAAAAAAGTATCTAAGTATTGTATCAGTTATCTGCTTCCCATAGCACAAGCTTTGCTTAGTTTGGGGCTAGATGGCGTTGTGTGAGATCTCCACACATATTATTATTATTATATTATTATTAATATATAAACCACTACGCCGTAACATACATGTGTTCCAAAGAGATGAACATTGATATTTTTTGGCAAAATTCATTAACATACGTAAAAAAAAAGACTCCGTAAGCGAATCCTTTCGTTTTTCTATTCTACACTTCATACATTTTTCGCAAGTATTATGGTACCTAAATGCTTTGTGACTTTGACAGCAACACATTGAAAATTGTTTGTTGTCTTTTCTCTTCCATCTGTAATTCTCAATTCTCACTAGATGTTGGCATTTTCACTGTTATAAAATAAATTAAGGTCACCAACGCAATTTTTAATCATATATAAGTAATTACAGAAAAGATTTTGAGACATAATTTTTTTATTTTTTAATTTTGTGCTTTTTAAATATCTTCTGTTGCCGCAACGCATGCACGCAATCTACCAAAGAGATCGCAGATTTTAGTTGTATTTTAAAAAAATGCATATTATTATTTTTTTAACATTTCTAAGTCCAGTCGTTATTTAAAGAATATAAATATTAGGTCTTTACCTATGAAATTGCCGTTTTGTTTGAAAAAAGTTAAAGTATTTTTTTTTCGAACTTATTTATTTCTTTTATTCAAAGTAATCACCCCTGCAATCAATACATCTTTGCCAACGCTGTGGCAGTTTATGGATGCCCTTCTTGAAAAAGTCAGCAGGACGGGAGACAAACAAACTCTTCAAAGGCGTTTTGTACTGCCTCTCGGGAATTGAATTTTTTTCCCGCTAAAAAGTTGTCCAAATTTTGGAAAAAGTAATAGTCGGTAGGCGCAAGATCTGGTGAGTGTGGCGGATGAGGGAGAGCTTCCAAACCCAACTCATGCAGCTTAGAGACGGTCTGTTGTGCAGTATGAGGTCGCGCGTTGTCGTGAAGTAGCAGTGGAGACGACCGATTGACCAAAGCTGGTTGCAGACGCGCGAGTTTCGCCATCATTGTGGTCAGTTCTTCAATGTACACATCTGCAGTAATGCTCTCGCCGTTTTGTAAAAAGCTATGATGAATCATACCAGCACTAGACCACCAAACTGTGACCACCACCTTTCTAGGGGTCATTTTTCGTTTTGCACATTGCTTTGGTACCGAACCAGGATCTAACCAACTTGCTGAGCGCTTTCGATTGTCAAAAAGAATCCATTTTTCGTCGCACGTAACAATTCGGTTCAAAATTCCTTCATTTCTGTGCCTGTTAAGCAGCGCAAGGCAAGTCTCGACGCGTACGTTGCGCTGGCGATCGTTAAGTTCGTGGGGCACCCATCTATCAAGCTTTTTTATCTTGCCAATCTGTCGCAAATGGACCAATATTGTTTTGATGCTAACATCAAAAGCTGCTGCCAGCACAGCTGTAGATTGAGATTCAACAGTTTCCACAATCGCCTTTAATTCATCATTGTTGACCAAAGTTTCCGGACGACCACGAGGTTTATTTTTCAAGTCATAATTCCCAGAATGGAACCGAGCAAACCAATAACGGGTAGTACGTTCGTTTGTACAGTTCTCTCCGTAAACGTCGTTGATGTTACGTGTCGTTTGTGCCGCGTTGGTGCCACGACGGAACTCATATTCCATAATTACACGAAATTTCTAAGTATCCATTATGAGGAAAAATGTTGAAATGTAATGAAAATACAACGCTAATCAATAAACAAAAGACTTATATTGTAAATAGAATGTCATATTTTTAAAACAAAATTAATTTGAATTTAGAATTCATAGCCAATCAAAACTTTTTTTTGTTTGAAAAAGTCTGTACTGCAATACGGCAATTTCATAGGTAAAGACCTATTATATATAGATTATTCTACTTATGATTAGCAATAATAAGACTTTTTCGTTTTCGTAGGGTCGTGAGTAAGAGGAAAAAGTAAAATTAACAACGGAGTTTTGGCGGGAAAACGAAAAAGTTCACGTCGATATTAACTTGAGAAATTATCAATTATTTGACACTGGCTAAATACACAAAAGTATGAAGCCAATTAAAAAACAAAAAAAATATTATAGCTCCCAGAGGTAAATAATAATAATAACCAGAGAGTTTTGGCGGGAAAACGAAAAAGATCGCGTCGCCGTATTGTATTATTTTCCAAAACTTGTGTTATTTTCAGTGTTAGTGTGTAAAATTGGTGGCATTTTATTCGTTAAGTGCTGAATTACAGGCATGAGTGTGGGAAAGTGGTATAATGATGGTGAAACGTTTCTTTTCGTGTTGTTTCCAAAACTCCATTGAAGCTTCTGGTAAAGTTGCCACCACTTTACTAGGAGTATGACTTGACTAGACTAGACTATGACTTAACTTGGACTTGGACTGTGACTTGACTTGACTTGACACTTTATATGATATTAATCTGAGATATTAATTAACTTGAGATATTATCAATTACTTGACACTGGCTAAATACACAAAAGTGTGGAGCCAAAACCAAACAAAAAATAATAATAACCAACGACACGCTGACACAGAACAAGTAGTGCTTTTTTTTCTGTACACAAATACCTGTCCTGCCGCATAAACCAAACCCGCTTCCTCCAGGTTTTAAGCCGAATTCCTCAGCTACTACGCCACAGAGACTGCAGTCCTTCCAAAAGCTCTTTTATAATTTTAGTTAGTAAATTAAATAGGTAGTTTATTTTTCTCTATATTGATTAAAGTATTTATGGAGTTTTTATTGGTGTATGTATTTCTATATAAAAAGTATTGTATATGTTTATTGTAAACTGTTTGTGCCTTAATAAAATAAAAATAAAATTATGAAAGATGGAGGACAAGGAAAGGTCAAATTATGTCTGTGTAGTTATAACGAATTAATTACAACTCATTTTTAGGTAATTATTGGAAGGTGCTTTAAAAATCACGACGAATATACTATCCGGCACGCGTAGCTTGAGATGCATAAATACCTTTTTTCTCGAGAGAGCATTTGACCAATGAACGATCATGCTTATCACGTCATAATCATAATCACGCCCGTGCTGGACTGACTTTCCAATTACGTACATCCAATTTCGACAAACAAGTAAATACACAAATGCGAGTTTTGGCGGGAACGCGATAAAGATTGCGTCACCGCATTGTATTATTTTCCAAAACTTGTGTTATTTTTAGTGTTAGTGCAAAAAATTGGTGGCATTCTATTCGTTAAGTGCTGGATTACAGGCGTGAGTGTGGGAAAGTGGTATAATGATGGTGAAACGTTTCTTTTCGTGTTGTTTCCAAAACTCCATAGAAGCTTTTTTTTTTTTTTACTTCAAACTTGTCTAGCATTTGACCACGCTCTCACCTGATGGGAAGTGACGATGCGATCGAAGGTGTAGCATGCTAGCCAAGTAAATACCTATTCACTCTTCTCTTGAACACGCCCGGGTCATATTTCGCCGGAAACACAAACACAGCTTCAAGTAAAGTTGCCACCGCTTTACTAGGAGTATGACTTTGACTAGACTATGACTTGACTTGATTACTTCGACTGTGACTTGACACATGTTTGCGTGAAATATCATTAACTTGATAAATTATTAATTACTTGACACTGGCTAAATACACTATAGTGTGGAGCCAAAACATAAAAAAAATACACAAATTGTATGAAACCAAACTAACAGAATGCTTATGTCAAATATCTTTGAGCTACCTAAAGTTACATGAACGGTAGGTCCAGTTGTCAAAAGTTGCGCTGTGTGGTTTAGCCTTTGACAACTGGGATCGGCTACAAATGACCTGTCTCAACGGGATGGCCCAATATACTGTTTTGTGCGGTAGCCCGTACTGAAGCTCGTTTTGGTTTAGCTTTCCGCCGTTTGTATTTCTGAACCATTTATTACAGTTTATTATTATAATACAGTATGATTTTAGTTACGATTATTGTTTAGTATCCAATCTATTATTTGTATATATATTTTAGTTAATATTGTAGGACAACTTATTGAAATAGTTTTTAGTTCATTTTGTTTTTACCTGTACACCAAAGCCCAAAATTCTAATCTACAGATTCCTCCGATTCAAAGGTTGTCTGGAAGAGATCGCTCTAAGCGAGACCGCCTGTTGTACTAGTACTAGTTTATTATGTAAGTTTTTCTTTACGTAAATTGTTTTCTTTTTTACGGTGTACAATAAAGTGTTGATCTATCTATCTATCTAAGTCCTATTATGGATAAGTAAGTATTACTACTTAAAAAACGCAGCAATTTTTTTAAAATTAACAACAAAATTTACCTATATAATGATTAAAGAAGAAAGTCTTTTTGTGTTTATTGAGTCTATGATAAGACGAGCTCTGATGAGTGTGCATCCTCACTCTTCAGTGTATGAACAGAAAGGATTTCTCGGATCTAGGAAAAATATAACAAAAGTTTTCCAATTATTTTTAATTCTGCAGTAAATTACTGATAAGTCAGTAAAATAGATAAAACCATAACTGAGTTAAGTGAGCATTGAATTCGAAACGGACAATTGAAAAGCAGCCTCAGGTATGTATCCGAGATACACCATCAATTCTGAAGGTAACTTGATTGCTTGAGTTAGCTCTTCGAAGTGCTTTTCATCTAAATTATATTTTTATTTTTATAAGTAAATTTCTGTAGTGATTCTTTGCATTTGCATCCACCTATGCTAGGCATTGAAGCTATCAAAGGACCATATTACTAGTTTGGAGACTTTGAATGATGTTAATGTTATGTCTTCATATAAAGAAAGAGTCATATATTTTAATCAAGTGAACTGTTTTACTTTTAAGTTCTTTCATGACTTCTTACGTTGTTGTTTTTGGTAGTCTAAAGCTTCAATAAAAGTAAACTAATAACAAAACATCGGTTAATAGAGCGTGAGTGAGCCCGCGTGACGCCGCAAAGCATAGTTACGCAAGTTGCGGCTTCTGCTGTTAGCGCAACTACCCCGAAACCAGGGGGCGACCGTAAATGAAATGGTAGTTTTCCATCGTGGCTAACCGGGTCGTGGTAGACCGGGCGCCGGGTCGGCCGGTTAACCGGGCTGCGGGCGCGTTATGGTTGACAAGGGCTGTTATAGTTGACGACCGCGGCCGTGCGTGCCGCCGTCCCGCCTACACGATGTTTGCGTGCCCATGCTGAGAGATTTGCATTCATCGCGCCTTTTTATAGCTCTACCATCGGCAGCAATCACCGTCTTTTGTTTCATTTTTGAAGTAAAACTTCTTTACGCACGCTTGACTTGAGGAATAAGCTGTGTTTACTTATGTAGATCTCTGTGGTCAACATAAGAAAGTTAAAAATTTGTATTATTAAATTAGTATGTCCGGTAAAATAACAATTTACAATTGTCAAGATGGCGACATTAACATTAAACAAAGCAAAAACAAAGTTATACGGACCGAAAGATGGAGCTAAACTAAAGAAATTTGACTTCAGTCGTGGATCCCAAAACTCCCCCTTTTTTAATTATTCTGCACTTTATGTATACAAAAATTCTTGATCGCGTTTCGAGTAGGTCGTAATGTTCGCGGATGACGGTACGTGTTAATGTAACATTTTCGGGATACCACCCACGCGACTCCTTTGAACGTATCCTTAACGATATAAAAGCAGCCATAACACATCTGCTGTAATTAAAGCGCAGTACTGTGCCCACGCACCGCAATATATTCAAAATAAAGAACTGTTCAAAGAAGAAATTTTTATTCAAATGGTTGTGCGACCGCAGCGAGCGCCCCGCCTCTACGGAAGAAATCGTTTTCCCGGCATTTTCCATTGGCTGGCGTGCCGAGAAGGCGGGACGTTTCTTCAAGAACGCGGCGACTAACTTTTCATTTGCACAGCACTAAAATATAGCCTTGGATTCCTGAGATTAAAGCGCAACGTGGAACTTCGGACTGCGGTTTTTCTCGAGACGGTTGATTTTTTAATTCCGCACGGACTCTAATGCGAGTCTCTAAATTTCCTTTGATCGGATTGCTAATGTTTATTTGAACTGCATTTTTTACTTTATTTTTGGTGAAGGTAATATGGAAATGTGTTGCGGAACTCATCACATTTAAATAACTTACGAAGATTAATGATTCACCGCAAAGTGCCGTAGAATAAACATGAGCTTTTGCTCGCTGGGTCCTACTATGGAAATTAAAAGTATGACTGCACCTAGTGGTTTTATAGTTACCTTTTTAGTTTTTGTAATATATAACATGTAAAAAGCGTAGCTCAAAAGCAAAAATCAGATAGAATAATTTGTGTTTTGCTTTACATTCTTTATTATATTTATGACCATTGTTATAATAGAGAAATCTAAATATATATAACTCAAAGGACTGACTGACATAGTGATCAATCACCTCACAGCCCAAACTACTGGACGGATCGGGATGAAATTTGGCATGCAGGTAGATGTTATGACGTAAGCATCCGCTAAGAAAGGATTTTTCGAAATTCTACTCTTAAGAAGGTGAAATGGGTGGTTGAATTATTTTCCCATAAGCCACGCCGCGGGCGAAGCTGCGGGCAGAAGCTCGTATACTAATAAAAGGAAAAAGAAGTAGATAGGCTAGTTCGCGGCTTTACAACGTTCCAGCTGATCAGCTTAAATAAGAATAGAGCTGACCGTCACGACATTTTGTAAAATAAAATGGTAAGAGCCAAATTTATGATCATAAATAAACGTCCTAATCAGATCAACGTGAAAAATGAAAATTTTTAACCGACTTCCAAAAAGGAGGAGGATCTCAAATTGACTGTTTTTTTTACCTCAGGACTTTCGACTAGGTGAACCGATTTGAACGATTCTTTTTTATTTAAAAGCTGGTGCTTCCGTGTAGTCCCATTTCAATTTGGTCTAGTTCTGAAAAAAGCATCCATAAGAAAACTATAACTCTGTTTACCTTTGTTTGTAGCAAAGCTGACTTTTATGAAATAATCAGATTATTTATTCATTAAAAAATATGCAAACAATACGCTTTCAAAGACCAATGCACGTCTAATATAGACGAAAATAAAAATTCTAAATATACGCTACGTGAAAAACGGATCGTGTGAATGAATGTGGTCCAAATGAACAAACTTTTTTCGTATTTCGTCTATGGTCAATATTTAAACCAAGGACTATCTTTGGTATCAGCTGGTCTTCGATTAGTCGGCGTTTTGTAATAAAATCAAGGACTAACTACTTAGTGCCATAACAAACTAGGACTACTTAGTCCAGGTTTAAACCTCTACTTTTCTTTTTTTTTTTAATGTTAAGGAGTGACGTGACGAGCTAGCCGTTCGCCTGATGTTACACGACACGGCTGCCCATATCTGCTGCAGTGTCACTCGGAACTCTAAAATATAGAGGTTTGCGTAACACTGCACTTCGCACGTCATCCAGAGACATCAGCACAATCTAGTAATAAGATTACTAAACTGTGAGATCAGATCATAAAGTCTCATTTGCCCAGTAATTTCACTAGCCACAGTGCCCTTCAAATCGGAACACAGCAGTGCTTGCGCACTACTGCTTGGCGGCAGAATAACTGGCAAAGCGGTGATACCTACCTAGACGAACTTTGCAGTAAAGTCCTACCACCTAGTGCTTACCTACTTAGTCCACATTTTATAATAAGGCTTTGTAGGTCCAACCTAAAAATTGCATCTACATACTACGTAATGTCTCTTCTCGCGGGTGAGTCAGCTAAGAGGGAATGGGTAGCAACATTCTCATCGGTACTTTAGAATCATCTGCCACCATAACGCCTGCCACGCATCATTATTTGGCACAACGAATAAGCATTGCAATTCAATGATGCAATGCTGCCGCCATGTTTTTTTGTGAACCTTTCACGCAGCGCCATCTAGCCCCAAACTAAGCAATGCTTGTACTATGGGAACTAGATAACTGACACAATACTTAGATTATCATTGACTGTTGACTGGCCCGATAGCTCAGTTGGTAGTAACCCTGCCTTCTGAACTGTGGGTTGTGGGTTCGATTCCCACCCAGGAAAAACATTTGTGTGATGAACATAGGTGTTTGTTCTGTGTCTGGGTGTTATATCATATTATATGTATGTATTTACAAACAAAAAGTATTTAAGTATTGTATTAGTTATCTGGTTCCCATAATACAAGCTTTGCTTAGTTTGGGGCTAGATGGCGTTGTGTGAGATGTCCACACATATTGTTATTATTATTTTTATTTTTATTTGTTATATAATATCACACAGACACAGAACAAACACCAATGTTTACCACACAAATGTTTGTGCTGTGTGATAATCGAACCCACAACCAACAACAACAAGTTCAGAAGGCATAGCTACTGCCAACTTAGCTACCAGGCCAGTCATATTGGGCACGATTCTTAATAAATAATGCTTCGGTAATGAAGCATTTGGACTATCTATATCTATATAAAATCATCGTTATCAATCACTATGCTGGGCATCTTGGTGATCTCAGTAGATTATAATGCAGACCGAGGAGAATGCTGTCACTCATCATCATCATCATCAGCTGGAAGACGTCCACTGCCTAACATAGTTGGAGAATTTTATATAGCTGGTCAAAGTAGAGCTCTAAGAGGGAGCCTTTAGAGCTCTACTTTGACTACATGCACAGAACTTTTTAACTTTTTGCATGCAATGCAACAGGATAGTTATGGATTTGACAATTTCAATACGCAGTTTATGTACATAGTTACTAAGGCAATATATGCAAATAATAATTGAAATTTAATTATTATTTGCATATATTGCCTTAGTAACTATGTACATAAACTGCGTATTGAAATTATCAAATCCATAAAAAATATTTATGTCTGTTGCAATCATATTACATGATAACCTATCTTTTTGTTTTATGTTCTCGTAGGTCCTCGGTCCCTAAACACAGGGAATCCTAGTTAGAGTTCAGGATCTATGTATGTGATCGTTGGACGTTATTATCATTATTATTACTTCCGTCAATTTTTTGAGAAAAATCAATTGTTTTTGGCAATTACAAGAAGAGAAAAATCGTTTTTCTGTTTTATAATAATAGTTGACAACAGTGACGTGTGAAAAAGGATAGACCAGTAACATCCGTACATTTCCATAACAAAACGTGAGCCACGGCTTAATTCAGTTGAACTATAACGGACAGGAAACAATACAAGGATAGATATATCTGATGCGAGCGATATAGTGGAATTGACATATGATTACTGCATGTCACATTATTGACAATTTGAATCTTGCTCTATCAAAATGTGAGAAAACAAATTGACAAAATTGTAGTAAGTAATGTTTTACTCATTTTTTTTTTTAATTTTGGCTCCACACTTTTGTGTATTTAGCGAGTGTCAAGTAATTGATAATTTATCAAGTTATCGATATTTCACGCAAATATGTGTCAAGTCACAGTCGAAGTCATCAAGTCAAGTCATAGTCAAGTCAGTCTAGTCAAAGTCATACTCCTAGTAAAGTGGTGGCAACTTTACTTGAAGCTTCTATGGAGTTTTGGAAACAACACGAAAAGAAACGTTTCACCATCATTATACCACTTTCCCACACTCATGCCTATAATTCAGCACTTAACGAATAAAATGCCACCAATTTTATGCACTAACACTGAAAATAACACATTTGTAGAGCCAATACAAGTAATATTTAATTGAAGGGGCGAGAATAAAAAGGGTTTAACTGTTTTTTTTCACATAATGACTTATGGGTATCGTTGGATTCAGCGTGAAATTATCTACAATAATACATTCTCAAAATACCGAAATGAGGTTTAAATCTCGAGATTTTGAGTCTAAAAACGGTTTATCTGTCACAGGAATACGAAAGCGAACTCGCTTAGCATAAAAATATTATTATATTTATTTTATTATATTATATTTTTACAGTAATCGTATGAATTAGTACTATATTTAGTATTTTAAAATAGAATTAAAACATTTTCAAGCAACTGAAACTTACATAAACCTTTTTCTATTACCTTGTAAGCACTCTACATTAAAATGACGCCGTTGAAATTTAAAGTCAATTTTCTCGAAACTGTAAATTTGACAGTTAAACCCTTTTTATTCTCAACCCTTCAATTGAGATTGAGCCCATATCGTAAGAGCAATTTTAATACCGCAAACTCAGTGTGATGGATAATGAATATTCATAATGAAAACTTCAATAATCCCATCATACCGAGTTTTCACTATCCATCATACCGAGTTTGCAGTACTAAAACTGCTACATATTTTATCTTCGTACTATCTCTTTGGGAATAGGCTAATATGGGATTCTTAGATTTTTCTTCTACTTGTATTGTTTCAGAAATCTTCCCGATTCCCGTTAGCCCCATATGAAACTGAAACTTTAGCTGTACAGTATGGGAAGAAAATATGAATATATGAAGAAAATATGTGTAATTGGTTTTAATAATATTTTGGACGGTAGCCTGAAAAGTGGTATAAGTAACAACTGTTTGAATATACACCCAAATCAAATTTAAATAGCACGTACCCTGTTATTATTAAATAATAGGTAAGTAGGTATTACCATTCTTGGTTAAAACAACAGTGAAGCTGGATATTTTTACGCTACGGCCATCGCCTGACGAGTTGTAAAATGTATGGAAAAATTAATAGAACGCGATAATATTGTAAACATGAATTTAAATCTAAATTATGAATGTCCAATGTTTAATATGATAACTACGAAAGCAGGTGGAATGCTGGAATGATCGTCACAATAAAGCTACCTATAAATCTTTCGTGTCAAATTTTAATTAAATGGGAAATATCCGAGCGCATGAAAAATAAATATGAAATTTAAAATACACATACGAGGTGTTAAGGAAGGACCGGGACCAGCAGAACGCAAGATGCATTTGCTTCTAAGTATTTGGTGTTAATTTATACACTTGACTCACAGTACAGGAAAAAAATTACGCTCACGCAACAATAGGGGCGAAAAAAAAACCAATGTTTTTGCCGGGCAATAAGTGCCAAGCGCACACACTAATTAAAAGTCTGGATATATTCTGTTATCTGCGTAAGAAAACCAAAAGGTTTTATTCTAAAACGTGACACTCTTGAATTGAATGAATAGTGTTGAGAAAAACAAAAGCGTCATTTTTCTTATCCTGTGCTTCAGTTGTTTTTGATTAAAAGGTTTTACAGGCAAAGCGACAACAAGTAATCGTATAAAGGTTTGGTTTTTTAAGTAAAAATTCTTTACGCACTTAAGCTGGTGAGGCGAAAGGAAGTTGAGAGGAAGATATACTTACATCTCTCTACGTGAAAATAGAAAAAAAGAGTTACGATTCATATATTACTGTAGGGGCCAGAGAGATGGAGCTAAAGAGGTTTTTACTTCAGTCGTGTGGTCTAAAGCACACTCGTTTTTTTAATAAACTGTCATGGAACTATAAAGTACAATATCTTAGTTTCATGTGTAATTTATGGTTAGCTTTTTAAATTAAAGGCAAAATTATTGGATACGTCGAAATCAGCCTAGAGATACCTATCATTATTTAAATAGCTGGATCCACAGACTTAAAACGTTTTCGCATGAGAATAGTGAAACTATGTTAGGTCTGTGTTAAAGCAATGAAAATAATATCAGTCCGTGTTTCTTATTGCAAGTGCTAGTTATAGAGTTTATCATTGAATTATGTCCCGTCGAGACTGTGACGGGAGTCGTTAAGCTGATCCAATAATTGCCATACTATTTGTGAGTAAACACCAGTTATTTCAATAATTTAAAATAATACTTTCTGTCTTGCTCCATTCTTGTGAGAGCATAACAGGTGGTTTTAGCGTAACTGCGCAAAGTAACACTCACCCTACGTAAAAAGTAAACTTTCTTAAGGAAGGGCGGGGGCGACGGCCGTCTGGGCGGAAATAGCCGCCCAATCCCGCCCTTCTTATTTGACATTCATGTTAACTTCCCCAAGGAAAAAGTTTCAATTTTCAATGTCAAGGACTTTCTCCCCTACTTAAGAAGTTTGCGAGATATTTTAAAGCTTAATATTTATTGGTTTCCATTGTTTTAAAGATTTTGTTTAACTGAAGATAGAAAAGGCAAGGTAATATTATTATACTAAAATGAGTTTAGTATATTTAATACCAATAAATTGAACATATTTACATCAGTTTTATTTTGAAATTCAGTATAATTAGCTATTCTGAAAGTTTTTTTAATCAAGCCTGAATGAAATTGTTCCCGTTATAAGACAGTAGCACAACTGATTAGCATTTAGTATGACTTAACACAAAATTTCTTTAGTTTGATATATCAACTGATTTTTTGTTTAAATAAAAATGAATAAAACATCGTGTGATAAAACTGCACCTTCTGCACTCACCGCGACCGCTGCGGCCGACGAACCTCAAGTCGTTGAACTTGGCGACCTGGTTCTTCATGACGGCAGAGCTGTTCCTTAGCTCCGCGCAGCAGTTCTCATCGTTCCCAGCGCGGACAGTCACCAGAGTACCGTCGCCGACGTCCCCGAGTGCAACCACCTTGAACGCCACCGGCAGGGTCTTGTTAGACCGCCAGTGTGGAGGCAAGACCGTACACACAAAATGAGGACTCCCCGTCCGCACCAGCTCGCCCGGGTGTTCCGACAAGAAGTCACCCAGCGTCCGCTCTGCGAGTATATCAGACGTCATCTTCGTGTAGGTCTCGTGAAGCAGGGTAGAGCTGGTGTCAGGCGACACTGCGCCGCTCGTTGCGCCCGTCAGGTGCATCCTCGACACCCGGGCTCGCTGCGTGCTGCACATAGAATCCGATTTTATAACACTTCTACATCACACCGTCCACACTCATTACTCGTCGTTCAACTTCACATTTCCCCGGAAGTAACATCATCGCTCGCGGAACCGTTCACTTCACTTCTCAAGTTACAAG
The DNA here is from genome assembly GCA_905220475.3 of Ennomos fuscantarius. Classification (NCBI taxonomy): domain Eukaryota; kingdom Metazoa; phylum Arthropoda; class Insecta; order Lepidoptera; family Geometridae; genus Ennomos; species Ennomos fuscantarius. Next base: position 9,694,315 of record HG992039.1, read on the forward strand.
TTCGCGATGACGAGACGTGACGATTCGTTGCTAGGGAACGTACGCGTGGCCACTTGACGCGGTGACGTCACGGCGGCCTTGCCACACTTTTTCCCCTGTGAATGAAAAGTTCGGCGGCGGGCGGGCGCGGGACGTGAGGGGCTGATTTTTTCCGGCGCGAAAGGGTGGCACCCCCGCGCGCTGTGAAAAAACTTTTCACTAGTTTCACTGACGGTGGCACTTTTTGCGCGGCTTGTATTTACGCGACGGTGCACGCACGGTGCTCTCGCTTTCAACGGTCCTTTTTAACTTTTTTGGAATTTCAGTTTTCAGTTTCGCTTTTGTCGTTTGCGTCGGTGGTGTGTTTGTGCGAGGGTGCGTGCGAGGCGTGCGTCTGTCGGCGCGGTCGTGGTGCGACTCGCGGCGTAAGGGTGGCCTCGTTCGCTTGCGGTGACCGCTCGCGGTGGCTATTAATACGCGCGTACGTCCGCGCCCGTCGACTTCGGACAAAGTTTCGCGGGTGAGTCGGTGCGGCGTCGGCGGCGAGCGAGAGGCGGCGACGGCGCGGGCGCGGCGGGCGGCGGAGCGTACTTTGCGGTCAGGGTGGGTTGGGTTTAAAGCCGCCGAAGGATAAAACATACAAATAAACACGTGTTCGCGCCGGCGCGAGTGAGAGGTGCGGCGAGTGCGGCGGTGCAAGCGGGATGGAGCGCCGCACTTGCGGCATTTAGCTGCCGCGCCGTGCTGCGCTCGCTGGGACCACCGCTGGTGCTACAATTAGGCTATTTAAAGTATTTGGATATTTTCACATTTACACTTTTCGTGTACCAGTCAACGTCAGTGTTTATTCAGAGATGTTATCACGAATCGTTTCGAAAATATTTATTTTAAAATAATCTATTTTAACATAAATATTAATATGAATATGACCCTAATAATATTCAAAATAATAAAACTTTTTAAATGTCAACATTTTTCAAGAAGCACCATAATTATAAATTAAAATTCGTAAATTCTCAGCCATCTCTAACACACGTCCCCAACGCCCGAAGGCTCAGAGGTAGGTGACGTTAATTAATGAAATACTTTGAGCTAACTAACAACGCACTTCCTATGGAAACCGGGTGATATACCCTCCGAGGATATTCCCCACAAACTGTACTATTACACTGAGAGTCACTGTCATATTTGATTACACCAGTACCTCTTATACCTCGATATATTCATTTCGAGTACGTATTATGTTATAAAAGGGGGACAAAAACAAAAAAAAAAATGTCCTGGTTCACCAACCAGTACAAAGAGTTGTAATTGTAGATTGTTATTATATAATACAAGGCGCTAAAATTACACATATATGAGGTAGTTTTAAATGAACTGATTATAATAGGCTTTTAGCGCTGTTTTACACTCTAATTTTCACTAGCAAAGATTTCATAGATTGCAAGAAGATAAAATATTAAATAATAGGTATTTACCCATGAAATGACCATTGTGCAGTTTCAAATCATAATATTTTTTATTTGGCTTTTAATTCAAATATTAAAATTATTTTATTTAAAAAACATGGAATATTGGTACAAAACTAGTCCTTTGTTTAATTATTATTAGCGTTATGTTCTCATCGCATTTGAATCTTAAAAAAATCCTTATCATGGATCTGTTAAAAATTCGAGTAATTATTGAATGTGAGTATCATATGGCAGCAATAGGGCATAAGCGGCAGTTTTTTTGAACGGGCTAATGCTGTTGGTCTCTACCAACCTTTACAGCGTCACCGGGTGGGGCGTCACCGGGCATAAGCGGAACGCAACATCAACGACGTTTACGGAGCGAACTCTACTAACGAACGCACTCCATGTTATTGGTTTACTCTCGTCCGTTCTAGAAATTTCAAATGAACCCCGTGGTCGTCTGAATACTTTAGTCAACAATGTCCAATCAAAAACATTGTTGAAACTGATGATACTAAATCTACGGCTGAGTTAAAAAACACATCGATAAAGTTCTTATACAAAGCTTGCGATTTCCTTTTTGGTCCTACACCAAAAAGGAAATGCACTTTCCAAGCAAGAATATATCTTTATTATATTACGTATATTTGAAAAATATGGTTATTTAATAGAAATTATCGTATAATTACAAAATAAATATATTAAAAATGTAAAAAAAAAATATTACGAAATAGATTATCTCGTAATATTTATTCACAGCGCTCCCTACCCACATGAGCGAGGTTCTCCACACCGTACTTAAGTCACAGATTAGCTCGCAGTTACTGGGCAAGTAAAAGCGCGGGTCGGGATCCAGTTAACGAAGCCTATTAACCCGGTCCGGAAACCCGTATCTCAAAATCTGCTTACCGGATAAGTCTAGGTTCATTTTAAGGTTACATCATGAATCGGATTTTGGGATATTTATAGTAAACTGAACTTTAAAACCGTAAATGTTTAGTTCATAGTATTATTCGCAATTTATTTTGGATCATAAACAAGATTTGAATCTGTGACAAACGATATTCTGCGTTGGAATCGCTCTAACCAACTGGAAGTTTTGGCAATGCATCGGCAATGTCATCGGTGCACCAAGAGCACAAAACATCATGTTGCTTGTTTTAATTAAGCTTGGTTCTGATAAAATACTAAATCAATTAGTCACTTAATATAAGCACTGTGACAAAATTGAATACGTATAAAAAACTATCGAAAAAATTGAACACTACGGCGTAGCTAAATGTAGACCTCTACACATCGTAGACAGGCTCTCGTAGCAGCAGCTACGTTTTCCGATTTTTACCAAATTCAACGCATATTTCAGGCAAAATACTATTTGCTACTGCTATTCGAAAGCTGTACCACACTGTCACACTGTATTATTTCATCCAACGACCCATTGATAGCAACATTTGTATCCTCGATTTTCACTTAAGTTAAGAGTGTTGTATCTTGAAGTCTATGCCGTTGAGTTAAGATCTGTAGAGTCTGAGTGCGTTGTAAGAATACATCAAAGAACAGAACAGTAATTATTAGTAAGAAAAAAAAAGTAGTAATGAACGGTGAGTATCAGCACCAATATTATCAGTACAGAGAATTGATGGAGTAACTGTCGGAATTAAAAAGTTACAGATAGAAATACAGAGAAACTACAAAGAGCAGCGATCCGAGATGCAAACCTTATACTATTTGTTTTAAGTTTATCAAATTTGCAAATTCAAAACATCGTAATAGTAAAATAATCACAGTCTGAATATTTTGTTTGTTACATGCTTTTATTTGGGGATAGATGTTGATGTAGTTTGTGTGTAGATGTATTCATCCTATTTTTTATAGTTTTTTATTTGTTTACGTATGTAAACTATAATAAATGTATATTTATTTTGTTTTTATGTTTAAAAAAAAACTTGGCTAGCATGCTACACCTTCGATCACATCGTCACTTCCCATCAAGTGAGAGCGTGGTCAAATGCTAGACAAGTTTAAAGTAAAAAAAAAATAATTATCATTTCAAAAATTGTATGCCAAGTTTTATTCATATTAAGACGAAAACCTTTTGGAGTTAAGACGATCGGCTGACGTCAAGAAAGTTTTAGAACACTAACAAAAATTTTGTTGATTGAATAATTACCAAATAATAATAATATACCCAATATCACTTATTATTTACTCTAAAATACAAGTGTGAAATATTATAAGACGTTATGGTATTTTTCATTCATAAGAAAATTTCTGACTAGTCTTACATAGTTTTACACCTATAATAACGAATACATTTTCAAAATTATCTTCTATCTAATTTTAAACGGAGTATGAATTATTAAATCTCAATTTTCTAATCGCGCTTGCTTATCCTCCGGTCAAGAGAAAGGGTTATTGAACTATCTCCCTCGGCCCTCGCAAACAATGTGCCCTCTGTGTGCTCGGACTTAAATAAAAGGTTTGATTTTGTGTTGTAAGGGAGCTATGATCAATATTTGAGGAGAGGACCGCTGCATTGCTTCATATTAATGAGAGGAAATCTGGAGTACCTGGTGAGAAAGGATTTCACCCTTGGGAGAAAACTGACTATAAAAAGCCCTTTTTGGATTTCACCTTTTCTGATTGTACTGTATAACAAAAGGGGCAGAAGAGAAGGAATAACCTTCTGGCAGCCTCTGTGGTGTGGTGTTTGAGCAGGTCGGCTCATAACTTGGAGGCGGTGGGTTCGATTCCCGCTTCAGCACAAGTATTTGTACACAGAAAAAAAAGCGCAAATACTTGTTCTGTGTCTGGGTGTTGTAGGACCATGGTCCTCGTAGTTCCTAGGTCCCTAGACACAGGGAATCTTAGTTAGGGTCCAGGATCTATGTATGTGATCGATGGGCGCTATTAATGATTTATTTATTTATTTATTTAAATATGCACAAGTATAGCAATACTACATTACATTAGTTAAAATGGCGCACTATATTTTCACTACGAAGTATATTTATTGTGGTGTTATTCCAAACTAAATAATTAAATTTACTATTTATTATTGTATTGCCACACTCTGTTACACTCTCGTCCCTTTCAGCGTTTATGTAAAAATAATTTATATTTAATTTAATAGTCATTTACATCTAAATTTATAACAAAAGGGGCAGTATAAGCTGGTAAGCAAGCGGGCATTTAACCGCCAGATTGCAATAAACATGGCGCAGTGGACGCGTAGCGCAGCTACGCTGGACACAGCTTGACTACGGGGAACGTAGAGAGGTGTAGAGTGGCTGCTCTAAATATATATATAATAATATTTTAAAGATAACTGCGTTGAAAAGCGCGCGCGATGCATTGCAATGAAGTGTATATGAATAAATAATAATTTTGACAATGTCTTTTCAAATAGCATCTGTGGCAATAAATGGTCAACCCCATTAACCAATGGGAAGTCCAGCAGTAGAACTATATACGAGTAGATTCATAAATCACACTAATATTATAAAGGCGAAAGTTTGTATGTGTGTATGTTTGTTACTCCTTCACGCCCAAACGGCTGAATGGATTTGGATGAAATTCGGTACTAAGATAGTTTATACTCTGGATTAACATATAGGTTACATTTTATCCCGGAAAAGTGAAATGTTTCCGTGGGATGAGCAAATAATTAAAATACTTTTTATCAGAAGGTGAAACCGCGGGGCGCAACTAGTAATAAAATATAGATCGTACATTATTTTAATTATTATGGATAATCTTATGGAAACTATTTGCTTGGAAAAATACTGCCATGAACCTTGCCGTGCATCAATAATCACAATTAAATTATCATCTAAAAATAACACTGTTCTAGAAATTAATACATTATTGCTTATCATTAGGTGAGACAGTCCTCAAATATTTTCACCAATAACAAGTTTAAAAAAGTATTAAATATCATTTACTCGCTCACCGTATCAAAATACTTATAGGTATGTTTTTAAAATACACAAACATGACGATGAAAAATTGATTATCCAAAAACGGAAAAATAAATTATCTGTTATGTATTATTTGATGATATTATTAAACATACGATAAAAACCCATTCGATGATTAAAACTATTACAAGCACAAAAAACCCAAACCAAAACTCAAATAACGTTTTATATACTAACGTATGGTGGCTTTTATTTTGCAAAAAAAAAAAAAGCATTGCCATTCAACGTGCTGCCAGCATTCTGTGCACTTTTTCCTCCACCAACGGCTATTTTAAATTTTTAGATTTATTTATTTTGAGTTCTTAGATATAGTTTAGTTTTTTAGTAGACCTAAAAAACTAAACTATATCTAACTATAACTAAACTATATATATTACTAACTTAACTTAATATAATAATATATAGTTAATATAGTTTTGTATTAACGATTATAAACTAATGAATCTCTTTACATTAATGCCTTCTCCACCGCCCCATTAGTCCAAGGGTCTTAGTCCGAGCGGAGCGTCCGTCGCCCTCGTTAGAGAAGCTCAAATTATTGCAGGCCATTCTCTCGGTGACGCCGCCCAGTTGTTCTTAAATCTAATTACCGCCCGCCTGCGCCGCCCAAACGCACACACTGATTAATTGCAGCACTTACATACCTGTAAGTGGTTTAGTCATTGAGTATCTAATACTAAATTTTTACAGACATTAGATGATAATAATAATAACTCTCAACGATTACATACACAGATCCTGGACCCTAAATAGGATTCCCTTTATCTAGGGACAGTCCGCACAGTCCCATTACACTTTTGACATAAATAAATATTTGTGAACATTTCACACTAGCTATCTAGCCCAAATCTCTACCTTAGAAACCAGATAACTGATTACCCTACCCTACAGGTACACTAACTACCTACATTCTAAGGCTATTTTAATATTATGTTTGTTGTGTACTGTTTGTTGATCCTAAATAAATAAAATAAAAATAAAAAAAAATTGATAGAATATTTATGTACTTTTTGTCTGTACCTGTAATTCAATATGACAATCAGCCACAAATATCGACGTTCATCACACAAATGTTTGTCCTGTGAATTGAACCCATAACTTCCTGTTCAGAAGGCAAGGCTGCTACCAACATAACTATGATGCTGGGTAATGGTGGCAGTAAGATAAGATAACATAAGATAAAATAAAACAATTTTATTGCCAAAAATGAAATGTTAGAATTTGTTACAGTGCAAGAATAAATATTTCCTTCAGACTACACTTAACTATGAGCCTCAAACTAAGCGCAAAGCCTGTATCTTGAGACTCCGGTACAGTGTGTGGTGCAGTGGACAACAATTCTCTTTATTCCATCAGAATCGCTTTCCCAATGGTGCGTATTATACAATTTATATTACTTTTGTCTGTCTAAAAATGTACGTCATGTAGAAGCTGTGCAAGTTTAGATTCTGATGGCAAAATTAGTACGGCCATATTGTCGGGTAAAGTGAAACGAATCGCCACCGTTTTAAAGGAACTTTTTAAACTTCCGCAAACACGCGAGGGGGCTCAGCTAAAACACAAGTTGTTGTCGAGTTTAGAATTGTTCCAACGAAAAAAGAAACTTTAATTTCTACGTTTTAAAACAAAAGTCGGGTTCGTGAGGGATAATGGCTTGAACGTGTTCGCCCTTCATGAGTTATCTACTTTGATATGTGGGTTGGTATGAGATTAACTTTATATCAAACGCTTTTGAAGTGTGGCTAATGGATCATACTTGTTCACCGTTTTATTTTTTACCGTATCGTTTTCCAGCGCATTTGATATTTCAACAAGTTCTTGCATCTGTCTTTCAGCTTACTTACTTAAATAAAGAGATATACTTTTAGGTTTTCTACTAGCTCTACCATTTTATTCGTAGTTATCTAATGAACTAATCCAATTAGAATCCTTTTATTATTAGATTAGAATATTATAATTTAAAAATTAGATTAGAATATTAGATTATTAAATTAGGATCATTTGATATTATTTAGTGATTCCAAAAAAATACTAATAAATCTATATTTAAGTTAAGACAGAACTTTTTTATTGGTAACTATTTTATACAATTTTAAGTTTTAAATTAGGCCTGCTACCAATAATCTTATTGGACACTACACAAGTAAAATTTCTGCAGTAACTACTACAATGAGAATTACATAGGAGTCATCTCACAATAATGTGGGAAGTGGGCATTTTCAGAAGTGATAACTTTGTGAAGTGGAACGAAAGGTATAGAAATTTTATTTAACTTATATAAGTTTTAAGTCACACGGCAGTAATAGTAATGAGGTTAACAAAAATCACCAAATTTTAGTGTTGACAGCAAAATACAATTTCACAGTATCATGGCTGGGCTTATGATAAAACTTTTTATATTTTAATGGACCTTGGTTACAATGAACCTTCTCAATACCAGTCTAGACGTACTTTTCTACCATAATCGGTATTATGCCAGCATACAAGCGCATACGATTTCAGAATGCTTTGAGTCTCCATCGTGGAATGTAGGCGCAGGCAAAAAGTGCTTCTCTGGCTTCAAACGAAAGGGTTGCCGGACTCGCAGTGTACTCGTTAGCTTGGACTGTGAATCTCAAACTTTACTAATGAGAAAGTAATAATAATATAATAATAATAGTAATAATGCCAATCACATACGTAGATCCTGGACCCTAACTAGGATTCCCTATATCTAGGGACCCAGAAAGTACGAGGACCCCGCAACTTCCAGGCTCAGAACAAGTATTTGCGCCTTTTTTCCTATGCACACATACTTGTCCTGCTGCGGGATTTGAACTCGCTGCCTCCAGAATACGACCGACCTACTCAACCGCCACACCACAGAAGCTGTTACACTAAAAAATACGTTTTACGGTCGATTACTACATATGAATTTTCGAAAAAAAGTTAACAAAATCGTAAAAAAATCTCGGAGTGGCCTAAATTATTTTCGTGTAAAGATCAAATAGGGTCTGGTGGAAATGATGACTTTTATCCAGTCAAGCTGATAATAATAATATTCCCAAAAACTGTGAAAGTAATTTAAAAAATGTTATATTGTTATAATTTAATCAGGAAAACATTGAGAGCCACGTTAAAGGTTTCGCTATATAAATCTATATGCAAACACGTAATGAAAATGAGCCCTTTCTTCCACGGTCAAGGGACCCTCGGACATGCCAGTGGCCCCCTAATGTGGCCCGTGTGTTAAATGGAAAGCACTTGCAATTTATGTGAAAGGGTACGGATTCTTGGTGTGTTTTATGCGTGTACCAAAGCTAATTTCATGCGATTTGGCCGCTATAGAAGAAGTAAACAAAGATATCACGATTGTGTTATTTGAGGATATCGCTAAAAGAGAGTATTGAGTATCAAAGGTTTGGTTTGCGTTTAATGCTGAACACTGAAAATGTTTGATCAAGACGTAATTAGAGAAGTTTGTGTTCAGCAGTGGACTACTTCAGCCTGATGATGATGATGATGATGATGATGATTATAAATATTGCTAATCAATTTGTAATAACGATTAAAATCATATTTATGCGAGTTGTTTAACTGGCCTGATCAGTTGGTAGTAGCTCTGCCTTCCGAGCTGTAGATTGTAGGTTCGATTCCCACTCAGGACAACCATTTGTGTGATGAATATCGATGTTGGTTTTGTGTGTTTTTATATTGTGTTCTATGCATGTATTTACAAACAAAAAGTATATAAGTATTGTATCAGTTATTTGAATCCCACAGTACAAGCTTGCTTAGTTTGTGAACTAGATGGCGCTGTGTGAAATGTTTACAAATAATAATGTATTTATTTTGCGTTACGTATTACAATTTCCTTTGGGCATTACAATTTTAAGTTAAAATAATACTTTATTGTTTTGCACATGGATAACTAGAAAGCTTCGTTTTATACTAAAAGATTTGATGTCTCGTTACGTACAACTTTATAAAACTTGAGGTATTTTAATCTCAATTGTTAAACGCAACTTTACACAAAGGCATTTATTAAACATAGTTTTCTAATCAACAAATTTTTAATCATCGCTCACCCTAAAAACTAATTAGGGGCAAAAGCATAGCTTCTTCTAATTAGAAATTCCAATTAGATATTTGGGCGTTATTTGGGCCGTTTCGTTGGATTCTTTGAGGTCCAAACAACAATTGTTATCGGTGGCCACCCAAGCACAAGCGCCTTTGATTCGCCGGGGAATTATTTCGTAACTTTCTGGGTACAATCATTAAGAAAATGCGATATGTTTCATTGTTTTTACTACAGCGATTGCACCAAATAAGTGACAATGTTTTATTTACCATCAACTGAGATTTGTAGTTGAAAATGTAACTTAATTAATCGTTTGTTAACTACTGTACACAACATATATGAATAAACATGATGATGATGATGCTGATGATGATGATGATGATGGAACATATGAATTGAAAAAAAAAAATTGGTGTGATATTTTTCTTATATTATTAATTTTCGTTTTTAAAATACTATAAAATAAATAATAAATAAATACATGTGGGCATTTCACACAGCGTCATCTAACCCCAAACTAAGCAAAGCTTGTACGATGGAAACCAGATAACTGATACAATACTTAGATACTTTTTGTTGTTAATATATATACAGAATACAATATAACACCCAGACACAGGACAAACGTCGATGTTCATCACACAAATGTTTGTCCTGGGAATTGAACCCACAACCTGCAGTTCAGATAGCAGGGATACTACCAACTGAGCTAACGGGCCAGTCAAATACTATGTATAAAATATTTAGGATCGCTTGAAAATAAAATGCGTCACACATATAAACTGTTTTAATGAAATCCAATATCTGTACTCCATTCAATCATGAGTGTAACGGGTGCTGAGTCATTTTCTATTGACAACTTTGATGCCGGAGTAGGTGTTATAAATTAGATAAATTAACTTTAACCTAATGTAAAATTTTACTCGCGAGCAAAATTTGAACCTGCATCCATCCGTCCCTTTACCCGGGACATGCTCTTAAAGTAACCAGGATAAATAATCTCATGTAAAAGGTTGCAATCAACTTATGGATTAGAAATAAAAATTATAAATATTACTTTATTTTGTGTTTGATTGTACTCGTTTTTCCCCCTCACCACTCACTCGTCCATAACGTGAAGACGAAACAGAGCTATTTTTGATATGTAACCACTTCCGAGCATTGAGTAGGTCTGTCGTGAATGTACACATTTATTCTAAATTTTAGTTCGAGACGCATCTAGTGCATAATGAATAGAAAAGATAATAGGCGGTCTTATCGCTTAGGGTGATTTCTTCCAGACAAACTTGAATTGACTTGAAATAGATTACGATTAGGAAGATCGGCTAAGGTCAGTAGGTAAATTACAAATAATTGAATATGACATATATAATAGGTCTTTACCTATGAAATTGCCGTATTGCAGTACAGACTTTTTCAAACAAAAAAAGTTTTGATTGGCTATGAATTCCAAATTCAAATTAATTTTGTTTTAAAAATATGACATTCTATTTACAATATAAGTCTTTTGTTTATTGATAAGCGTTGTATTTTCATTACATTTCAAAATTTTTCCTCATAATGGAACTTTGAAATTTCGTGTAATTATGGAATATGAGTTCCGTCGTGGCACCAACGCGGCACAAACGACACGTAACATCAACGACGTTTACGGAGAGAACTGTACAAACGAACGTACAACCCGTTATTGGTTTGCTCGGTTTCGTTCTGGGAATTTTGACTTGAAAAATGAACCTCGTGGTCGTCCGGAAACTTTGGTCAACAATTATGAATTAAAGGCGATTGTGGAAGCTGATGAATCTCAATCTACAGCTGAGCTGGCAGCAGCTTTTGATGTTAGCATCAAAACAATATTGGTCCATTTGCGACAGATTGGCAAGATAAAAAAGCTTGATAGATGGGTGCCCCACGAACTTAACGATCGCCAGCGCAACGTACACGTCGAGACTTGCCTTGCGCTGTTTAACAGGCACAGAAATGAAGGAATTTTGAACCGAATTGTTACGTGCGACGAAAAATGGATTCTTTTTGACAATCGAAAGCGCTCAGCAAGTTGGTTAGATCCTGGTTCGGTACCAAAGCAATGTGCAAAACGAAAAATGACCCCTAGAAAGGTGATGGTCACAGTTTGGTGGTCTAGTGCTGGTGTGATTCATCATAGCTTTTTACAAAACGGCGAGAGCATTACTGCAGATGTGTACATTGAAGAACTGACCACAATGATGGCGAAACTCGCACGTCTGCAACCAGCTTTGGTCAATCGGTCGTCTCCACTGCTACTTCACGACAACGCGCGACCCCATACTTCACAACAGACCGTCTCTAAGCTGCATGAGTTGGGTTTGGAAGCTCTCCCTCATCCGCCATACTCACCAGATCTTGCGCCTACCGACTATTACTTTTTCCAAAATTTGGACAACTTTTTGCGGGAAAAAAATTCAATTCCCGAGAGGCAGTACAAAACGCTTTTGAAGAGTTTGTTGTCTCCCGTCCTGCTGATTTTTTCAAGAAGGGCACCCATAAACGGGCACAGCGTTGGCAAAGATGCATTGATTGCAGGGGTGATTACTTTGAATAAAAGAAATAAATAAGTTCGAAAAAAAAAAATACTTTAACTTTTTTCAAACAAAACGGCAATTTCATAGGTAAAGACCTAATATTATATTCAATAAGGAATTAAAAAAAATAACAACGGATAAACAAAACAAAAAATTACAATTTACAGTCAACATTTTGGCTTCTTTTCTGTTAAAACTAATCTATTGATTACGCTCAGCAGGCGATACTGCTATAAATCATAAGAATATTTATTTACTTACAACCAGTAGAATGTTAGCGCACTGGATTGAACAATGTATTTATACGTGACTGGCCCAATAGCTCAGTTGGATGTAACCCTGCCTTCTGAACTGTGGGTTGTGGGTTCGATTCCCACCCAGGACAAACATTTGTGTGATGAACATCGATGTCTGTTCTGTGTCTGGGTGTTATATTGTATTCTAAGTACGTATTTACAAACAAAAAGTATCTAAGTATTATATCAGTTATCTGGTTCCCATAATACACGCTTTACTTAGTTTGGGGCTAGAAGGCGTTGTGTGAGATGTCCACACTATTATTTAAAAAAAAAAAAATGACGGTATTGTGAAAGAAAGTTGTGTACCTACCCATGCGTCTCGAACTAAACGATATTGGTTCAATCACCAGCAGTCTTTCCAACGAGTTTCAACATGGAGTACTTTAAAAGGAGGGTTAAAAGAGTCCTACAGGTAAGCAATGCATTGGTGACACCTCCTCCGGTGTTACAGATGTAGGCTACGGTGACCACTTCCCATCAGGTGGGCCGTATGCTTGTTTGCTCCCTTTAACATAAAAAAATCTATTATTCAATTTTAATGTTGACAATATTAGATGTTTTTTTTAATTATTACCTATGTAGACAAAAACGTGTTGTGGGTAGATAGGTTGCAACCTATATAACTATAGGCCTTCAGCATGTCCGCACCGCGCCGTGTCTGGAACAAGAATGATCCGTAGCACACCAATCGATCCCTTTATATAGCCAGACAGGTAGGGGCGCCATGACAGTTGCCGGTGCTGCCACTGTAATAAATTTAATGCCCCCACAGGGTAAATTACGGTGCTCGATCGCTGTGCATAGAGTTTATAACTGGACGTAGCCGCCGTCACGGCCATACTGACGTGCGTACGTCCTCGTACGCTTAGCTTCACTTTGTACCTGGTGAGGGACATAAGTATCAGTGTAATTGCTCGTTCATCCTGACAATTAAATGGAGTTAAACTTGGAGTCTAAGTCAAAGTCAAAACATTAGTTTTCAATTTGATTAGTCAAAAGTATTTTAACCTTCCAGTCATCGTCAGGGTTAACCCTTCAGGACCATTAGTATACCTTCATTTATAAAAAATGGACCGAATAATGCTAACCGGATAGATATCCCTATAGCAACCAAAAATCATCATTCCTACATTTTTTTAATGGACCAATTAGTGCTAGACCGGATAGATATCCCTTTAGCAACCAACATTTTTTTTTTATGGACCATTAGTGCTAGTCCGGATAGATTATCCCTTTAGCATTCAGACACATTTTTCTTGTCATCATTTTTACATTCTCTTTTTTTCTCGAAAAAAACGAATCGTTACTTTTTTTCCATTTTTTTTTCACTGGTTTGGGTTAACCCTGCAACTAAATTTGATATTAGTGTCACCCGCCGTCACGTCATCATTCACATCACGTCTCGTCACGTTTCGCGTTGCTTGAAGAGTGATGTAGAAATGGGCAATCCCACTTCTGATGTGGGCAGAAACGGGTTGTGCGTAGGTAGGTTGCAACCTATATAACTATAGGCCTTCAGCATGTCCGCACCGCGCCGTGTCTGGAACAAGAATGATCCGTAGCACACCAATCGATCCCTTTATATAGCCAGACAGGTAGGGGCGCCATGACAGTTGCCGGTGCTGCCACTGTAATAAATTTAATGCCCCCACAGGGTAAATTACGGTGCTCGATCGCTGTGCATAGAGTTTATAACTGGACGTAGCCGCCGTCACCTACTTAAGTTTGTTTGGTAACTATGATGTATCATCACAAGCTCAAGTCTTGAAGTGCACACACGTAAGCAATACCACATTTAACAGCCGTTAGAATCACAACACCTCTGTAGATTGTTTATTGAATAAACAAGTGTTGAGTTGCTATAAACTTGAAATGCAGATCCATTTCAGATCAGTTTTATTAGAGGAACTTACAAATAAAAATATAGTTACTAATAAAACTACTTCCTCATGCGTTTTCTAATGAAATGTTTATTATAGAGGAAGTAAAATCAATAACTCGCTGATGAATACACGCTGGGTTTTGACGACCGTATTAATAGTGACTTAGTGGACTTAGGTCCGTATTACAGAACGATGCTCAATCGTCGATCGGTGCTCAAGTAGAGATTTCATTCATAAAGTGACCCAATTGAATGAAATCTCTGCTTGAGCACCGATCGATGATTGAGCATCGTTCTGTAATCTCTATTATTAAAAAAATTACAATGACGTACTTTTGGCCGACTAGTGGTCGGCCAAAAGTTGGCATTTCTTATTTTATAGAGCATTCATGAATATAAAGATCAATATCTTCTCTAATTCTTTAGCAAAAAGCACAATCGTGTTTAGGAAATATCCAAGGTATCTATCCAAGAGGCTAAACAAAACATAAGTTGCCATATTATCATACAGAGAGCCAATTGAGCATCTATTTTCTAAACCAACTATCAGAACATCTTAACGACCACTTCTATCAGACAAATTTGAGCTTAAAACTAAATTGCGGAAAAGTAATTTTTGGATGAAAGCTTTCAAAGTTTTACCAAATCTTAGCGCGTAGTTACAAGTTTGTGAATTTGCATAAGACGCTGTCAGGAGGTCCTTAGAAGGGTTAAAATCTCGAGGGCTTTCCAAGTTGATCCCGTAGGCTTATCCTGATAATTATTTCAATTGTTTATGCCTGTCGACGGTGCATTTAAATGGCGTATTATAGTTTGTAGGAGTGTTGTCTTCATTACGAAAGCAGTTCGCTTGTCAGCGAGTGATCTATGTGAAGGGAAGAGAAGATATAACCGATATTGCTTGGATTGAGATGATTCTCTTGGGGGTTATTGTTATAATTATATTTTCTGCAATATTTACTGTTGTTATGGTTGTTTTTAGCACTGATACCTACCGTTTTGTGAACAGGCTTTGATTTTATAAATATCGAAAGTGTAATTAAGACACAGTTCTATAAATATATTTTCCATGCAAATAATTAACGATTATTACACTACACTATCAATCTACAATCTTAATTATTTTTTTCTATACTTGTGTATGTCACTGAACTACTCCTAAAAGGCTGGGTGAATTTTGATACTTTTATGCATGTGAGCGATCCCTTAATGATTCAGATATCCCAGGCCATGCGAAGCCAGGGCGTATAGACTAGCAGCATATAAATTATAATCTATCTGGTTTGCTTAAGCAAAGGTTTAGTTTCACACTAGACAACTTTGAAAAATTGTTTTTCTTCGGACATCATAACGTTTTCCATAATATATCATTTGATTTAGTAATGATATGGCAGAAGTTGGGGCCACGTTGGATTAGCTGTTTCTTCATAGAGCCCAATTCCAGTGCAGCACCGACACCGACAAGCACCGACACCCGACACGACGGCTCAATAGGACGTGAGTAAAAGCCTTAACAGATGTTTCGCCGCTGCTGACACCGACAAGACGTAATAATAATACCGGATAAAAACCCTCCAACAAGCCTACACACACTCCAACTGCATGGATTCTAGCCCGCCCGACTAGTATTTAATAATAAATAATGATGTAGGTATACAGCACCAACCAAACACACGCTATGACTCGGCTGTCGTTAGCCTTCCAGACATCTATCTGAGCGGTAGCAAAGCTTGCATATGTGTACCTACACAATACATTTCATAAAATTCGTCTATACGGCCAAGGAATGGAATGCTCTTCCAACAACAATGTTTCCTCTTAGGTACAACCAGGGTCTTTTTAAGTCAAGAGTGAATGGGCATCTCATGGGCAAACGTGCTCCACTTTAGATAACTTCGTCACTTACCATCAGGTGAGTTGTTGTTAAATGCATGCCTATATTACCATTCAAAAAATTACTCATATTGGTCACAGTTTCGAGTCGGAGTCGGGTCGGAGCTGAGTCGGCCAATGAAGAAGGCCCGATTGTGAAGCTTTATAATAAAGTTATTAGGATCATCAAGATATATTTAGCTTTGTTTCAAACTCATATATTAAATTAGACACAATTATTCACAAAATCTAATAAGAAATTTCACACACAGTAAACACAATGAATTGTTTCCCCTCGGTTCATTACTCGACGTCGATTCTTCAAAGTTAAATATGAGAAGCCTCTCTAATAATGTCTCATTATTTCACGGAATTATTAAAATTAAGACTTCACGTATGTACACCGTTAGGAGCCTTGTTTAGAAGATTTATCTCAATTATTAATCGTATTAGTTAACATGGCAACAAATAAGTCATAGGTAGTTAATAATTCATAAGAAGTAGCGATATTAAAATACATTTTTTACTTGTTATGCTGGATGGGCTTTCTTGATCTTTGTAATCTACTACTTTTACTAAGGTTTAGCTTATAATCTATTAATAAGTACACTTTTTATGCTTAAATTGCGATTTTGTATCATTTCAGTATTGTTTATTAAAATATTTATAATCTGTAGTTATAGTGTACATTTCACACAACACCGTCTAGTCCCAAACTAAGCAAAGCTTGTAGGAACTAGATAACTGATACAATACTGAACATACTTTTTGTTTCTCAATACATACATAGAATACAATATAAGATCCAGACACAGAACTAACACCTAGCTATGTTCATCGCGCTAATGTTTGTCTTGGGTAGGAATCGAATCCACAACCTTCTGTTCAGAAGGCAGAGCTACTACAAACTGAGCTATCAGGCCAGTCAGTTTTGCATTTTACTTTTTCATGTCGAGCTACGAAATGATTGACTCACATCTCAAATATATTCATAGTACATTGTTTACCGACGTTCATAACATTTGACGTATGCGCTTAATGAAATGGAGTGTGTATTTATTAAGTTAATTAAACCGTTCTTGAAGCCCTGAGGGTCGGGTCGGGATCGGAAGATATCAGATTGTGAGATACATATTTGTGAGTAGGTTGATGTTGGATGTCTATATTTTCGGGAAGATTTTGATGAGGTATTATCATACAATTTATAGTTAAGTTTGACTGGTTTGATAGCTCAGTTGATAGTAAAGCTGCCTTCTGAACTGTAGATCGTAGGTTCGATTCCCACCCAGGACAAACATTTGTGTCTGTAAATAGGTGTTTGTTCTGTGTCTGGGTGTTATATTGTATTCTATGTATGTATTTGACTGGCCCGATAGCTCAGTTGGTAGTGACCCTGCCTTATGAACTGCGGGTTGTGGGTTCGATTCCCACCCAGGACAAACATTTGTGTGATGAACATCGATGTTTGTTCTGTGTCTGGGTGTTATATTGTATTCTATGTATGTATTTACAAACAAAAAGTATCTAAGTATTGTATCAGTTATCTGGTTCCCATAGTACAAGCTTTGCTTAGTTTGGGGCTAGATGGCGTTGTGTGAGATGTCCACACATATTATTATTATTATTATTACAAAGAAAAAGTATATAAATATTGTATCAGTTATCTGGTTCCCACAGTACAATCTTTGCTTAGTTTGGGGCTAGATGGCGCTGTGTGAAATTTCAACACACATTTTTTTTTCTTTTAATGGTGCTTCTGTGCAGTGTGATCATGTATCAACACAAGATAAAAAAATTGGTAAAGTTTGATTTTATTAAGTGAGTTTCTATTTAGATGTAATGAAAAGTATTAAAATTTGTAAGAATCCACTTTGTACATAGGTGCTCTCTACCGAATTTTCAGTTTGTTTCTTAGATTTTTCGGTTCTTACCTAACCATTGAGAGCGTTATTTACGTTTAATTAGTTTTGCGCAAATTATCTTCGTTCGAAGTTATGCAGCAATGTACAAAAAAGTATGGCTTAGCGGTAACTGGTGAAACTTTCAAGCCAGTGGAACCGATGTCTTTTCAAAGTTATATATTTGCGGAATTTGAAGCTTAAGTAAAACGTGTCCTGGCTTTAAGGACTGATGGATGCGGGTTCAAATCCCGTTAATGATTTAATTTTTTCCTTTATAATTTAATCTGACTATACACTTTCATTTTTTCGGATAAAAACAAATATAGAAAATAATGACTTGAAGCTATAGTACAATAGGCAGAAAAGATCTTCTAGTCAACCTTTCGATGGAAAGAGTTGTCGGAGAGATAGAAGTCAGCGGTGTTAACAAATTGTAAGTAATTTCAATGCCGCCAGCATTTTGGGCACATTGCTGGTGGCTTCTTAGATTACGTTTTGCTAATGCATAGTCTTTAATTTTAATTTAGTTTTATTGTTTAAAACTTATAAGTAAATGTGTTAATAATAATAATAATAATAATAACGCCGGAGATTACGTACATACATGGATCCTGGATCCTAACTAATTGTGCGCTTCTTTTTCGTGTGCTCTAATAATTATCCTGCCACGGAACCCGCCACCTGCGGGCTATAAGCCAACCTACGTAACCAAACCACAGAGGCTGTCAATAAAAGGATGATACAGTAAAATGGGTATGATAAATTTGAAATTCTGAACATGACTCTATAAACGTTATTGTAGTTTTCTAATGCCCCACAGTAGACAATAACCCAGTACGCATTGAATCCGGAAATCAAAATATATCAAATGTGGCCCCAATAAAAAATATTGAGATACTATGCCAGACAGCTTGGCACCAAGTTTTTGTACCCACACGTGCGTAGAACAAACAAACTGGAGATGTCCCGACCGAAGTGTGACCTGTCTTTTTACATGCGACCTATAAATCAAGTTGTCGGATATGGTCACGCGATCCTGTGGCCTGTAAAAATATGGAAAAAATTAAGAGTAGTTTTTGTGTGGTTTAGACACAGTAGGTGTACGCTTTCAGTAAATTTTACGTGATTTGGAGTGCAAGAAAACAAGACGTACAAGATATGAGACAAGAATAATAGCGTTGCGAACATATTACAATTTTTTATAGCATAGACAGACAAACAATATGACAGTGCGCCTGATAGTGAGCAGTTACCGTCGCCTATAGACACCTGCAATACCGGGGGCACTGCCGAAACGTTGCCTACCTTAACACTCTATTTACCCGACGTTTGAAGTTCCCGGTGTAGTAAATAGGTAGTAGCTATTTACTACACCGGATTAGATGCTATTCATTATAAGACCAATGTCACTATTGTATTGTAAGTCTATCAGTAATTAAAAGTAATTTATCTAAAACAGTTTTTTCCATAACACTATCACAATCCTTCCTGGTGACCCTACAAAAACCTAGCCATCTATCTAGGAAAAGACTTTCTAACCATTAGAAAGTTACTGAAGCATTGAATTAGCTATTATTATTAGTCTTTGTTTTAAAGTATATTATGGTAAATTTTATATCAAAAAGCATTTAGGTTGGTAAGGTTATTTGATGTACTTATACTCTACAGAAAATTACTTGGATTATAGGAACCAATAATATGGTGGAGGGAAATCGTACAAAACCTTAAATTAAATGATGTACGATAATGTTATGATATTTAAACAGATGATATAATATACAAATGTTATGATATTAAACAATTGGACGACCTCTGTGGTGTGGTGGTTGAGTAGATCGGCTCATAGCCTGGAGGCAGCGGGTTTGATTCCCGCGACAGGAGGAGTATTTGTCCACAGAAAAAAAGCACAAACACTTGTTCTGAGTTTGGGTGTTGTGGGACCATGGACCTCATACTTCCTGGGTCCCTAGACACAAGGAATCCTAGTTAGGGTGCAGGATCTATGTATCTTTGGGCGTTATTATTTATTATTTAATTTCTTTTGTATTCTATTGTACTAACCTTTTGTGCTAATGTACAATGGAATACAAAGAAAAGAACTGTAACATTCATCATCAACAGCCGGAACACGGCCACTGCTGAACATAGGCCTCGTCATAGAGCGCCACTTTGAGCGCCGGTTTGCCTCTTGCATCCATCGACTCCCGCGGTTATAGCCAGATCGTCAGTTCACCTACTGAAAGGACCGACCTCCCCTGCGTCTTCCAGTTTGTAGTCGCCACTCGACAACCCTTCTAGTTGTCTTTTTCTTCTCTTCGTTTAATGGCTTGCTGTCGCTTTTAGCGATAATTCTGCCAATGTCAAGTGAGGAATTTTCTACGGTTATGTCACGGTAAAGTCCTATTTTGTCAGTCAAGATGCCACAATAAAATAGTGGATATTTTACTAAAGACTCTATAGGAAGCTTTCAAGAGAAAACAAAAAGGCATTAAAAAATACACGATGGTGAAACGTCTATTGTCGTGTCGTTTCCAAAACTCCATAGAAGCTTCTAGGAGTATGACTTGACTAGACTAGACTATGACTTAACTTGATAACTTGGACTGTGACTTGACTTGACTTGACACATTATATGATATTAATTAACTTGAGATATTAACAATTACTTGACACTGGCTAAATAAACAAAAGTGTGGAGCCAAAACCAAAAAAAAATACTCCCCATAGTTGTCGGTCTGCGATCGGTGTGGCCTGCCCATTGCCATTTCAACAACTATAATTTCAAGAACTATATCAGTAATTTTAGTTCTCCTGCCTAACTCTAACGTTAGTTCAACTCAATTCCACTAAGATCAGCAGTGTTAAACTGCGGCAATTGAACCAGGTACGCACCAAAGTTAATAAAACACCGGGTAATTTCCCATAATAGCCGTTTCATAAAAACTTAAACCGACCGCGTACAATCACATCCGGCTAAAACAACAAAACCCGGGTGGGTCGTTAAATAAAACGATTACGGTCAAAACCTAACTGCTCTTCAAACACCCGGGAAAATTACTCGGAGCGGGTAAACAGGATCATCATTGTAACACGTGTAATTTCGCGTTCACCGGTCATTACTTTTGACCGGGTTTTTGACCGGTACCCGCCCCGGGTGAATAATTGAGCGCGTGAGAGATGGACCCGTGGAAATATGAAATGATCCTGTCAGCTGCGTGGTACAAGCTGTGATTTGGTAACAAATTCACAGGTGGCTTTGTATGATATGTTAGCTGAGGTTGTAACTTATGTAAAAAAATAAGCCGTCATTTTCAAACGAAATTTTTCGTGATTTATCCATTTCAATATCTCTACAACAAAATACGCATGCTAACAAATAGTTCTACCCTAAAAAAGCAAAGATAAAATAAAAGATTAACTTAATCCACTGTTATGCAATTTTTATTAGTAAAATGATTAATGTATACCTGTTTTTCTTCAAACTTGGACGGCTTTGCTTACATAACTTAAAATCAGGTCTAGGTATGTTGTACTGATTTTAAGTTATGATATGACCTAGATCTAGATGTGCATTACGTCACGCTACATTTGGGTAGGAACTGGATATCATGTGAGACTCTCGCAATTTTTTCTTAACATGACGTAGTGGTTCACGTAGTCTTGTTACCAAAACGGAACTAGAAAATCCTCTTTCATCAAGCCACATTTACATCACAACTTTCAAAGTCTTTTCCCGATGAACCAAGATATCGACGAGTGGCAAAGTTCTACAAAGTTCATAGTAACTTCACCTACTCTCTTCAAATAATCCCTACATATAAAAACTTGTTGAAATAAACGAGTGGCACACGTCGAGAGTTCATATTTCAGGAAGCGAACCTGACACCAGCCACAGATTCACGTGTAGTTTCTATGTACCTGTCACAGATATAGCTACAGTTACTAACCCGAGCACGTTAAGGAAATAGGGCGGGGGCCACCAACGAGCCTTCCTCAGTTTTTGTTGCGGTGGATTTATAGTTCCGGCCACCTTTGCTGGACATGTGCGTAAATATAAAATGATGAAGCTGGATTATCAAGCTTGGCCACATCTGGGTATTTCTTTTTATTCATGCTTGAAATTCATGCATATATATAAATATTATAATAATGATTACTGCCAATGACAATTAGCTAAATCAGGCACTACATATACCATTACAATTATAGAACCTTATATTATTCGCTGCTGATCTATAAGCATTACGAATAGGCTATATGACTACTATATTTTTATTACATACATAAATAATATACCTCAAAAAATAGATAGCTGTGAAAACAAAACTTGAATATCTCAAAAATTTACTAAGTTACCGGCATTTTAAAATACAGAAATAGAAAGAGACAACTCAAACACGCAGTGACGTCAGTTACCAGTACTCACAGTAACTCATTACTAAGCTGTGGTAGCGCTACATACAATCTCTTTGGCATGTGACGTCACAAGCCATGCCTTCATAGTAGCTGTGAGGAAGCTCAACACGATCTCTGTTTTGCGAGAAAGGGACAGGCGATGAAACTTTAAAAGCATACTACTCCGTGATTAGTTTACCGATTTTACTTATTTTTACAATGATTACATTCATTTTTAAACTACTTTATGAAAATAATATTTACTTGTTCATTTTTAATAGTAGTCAAATAGCCTATTCTCCAGTCAAATCAGTCTGTCTGCATATCTAGCGCTGTAATGATATACTTTCATTATATTTAATTATAATGCTGATTCTTTGCACTGAATCTTCCCGATTCCAATTAAAAGTTAGGTCTTAATATAGCCTAATTTTTTTATGTTGAGGAAAGACGTGATGAGCTAACCGTTCGCATGTTGTTAAGCGACACGGCTGCCCATATCAGATGCAGTGCCACTCAGAACTCTATAGTATAGAGTTTCGCGTGACACTGCACTGTGCACGTCATCCTGAAGATATCAGCACAATCTAATACCAACATAAAGTCTCATTTGCCCAGTAATTTCACAAGCTATAATGTCATTTGCTGTTTGGCGGCAGCATAAGTGGCAAAGCGGTGGTACCTACTTAGACGAAATTTGGTGAAAAGTCCTACCACCTAGTTCATACCTAACAGATTTTCTTGTTCATTTTTTTACTGTAGTCGGACAAATGGTGTATTAGGCATTTGTAAATTAGTTCGGTACCTACTTGCCCAATATCTACGTCTTTTCGGATAAAAATAGAGCAGAAAATATTAGAAAGCAGAAAATATTTATGTGCATGGTAAAATTACTATGTAATTTTGTTTTTCATGTTGTCAGCGCCATCCATGCAAGTTGACGGTAAAACGTTGAAGCTTTGTGAGCTTACACTGAAAGCTTTTTAGTTCCGGAGCTTTGGCACAGATGGCAGTATAATATTATGGTCTTGTTTATATTGTAAAATCTGCGTAAGCTATTGACAGAAATTTTGATGCATGGAATGATCTTATCAAATCAAAACTATTTAGTGAAATTTTGGTCTGACATAAAATTTATTCGATTTGTTTTACTTATAGAAGCTAATTAAACTATCGACACTGGCAAAGCAATCCCATTTATGACGATACGTACCTTGTATTTTTATATAGTATATAAGTATACTATATAAAAAACAAACCACGGCCTATAGTATGAACAAGCCACGAAAACGTATTCACGGTCAGAAATAACAATAATTTACAATATAAATCGTTGAACGATTATAGACAAGAATTATTTATGAATAATTCTTAATTAAATATATGGAGAACAAAATACATCTGGACATCCACAAGACCATAAACTTCATTGTGTACAATTTAGAAACAATCATACAAATGTATGTTATCCAAAGTACACCAGATTGATGATATGCTAACGAAAAAAGTAAAAAGCCTGGCAACACTGAACGAACGTGAAATCATTAGTTGCGGCCCGTTTTATATTTTATTATTCGGTAGTGGACGCGCTAAAAAGTAGAGCTGCATAATTATCTCCCGGGACCAGGAACTGAGAAACCTATGGAGTCGTATAATATGCTAAAAATGATCAGCAGTTGACGTCTTCCTGATGATGATGCGAAATTTAAAAAGATAATACTACCAAGTTCTTGTAATTTCAAAACGACACAGTGTACCGCTGTTTTGGGAAAAATCAGATAACCATTATAATAATAATATAAGCCTTTATTGCTGTTAGTTTTACAAATAAATTTATACATAACGATATTTTTGTTATTTTCATATTTTATTTATAAACAATGTTTGCTTCACAATATCGGCACCGGTTTAACAGCTTATCCTGCGACAAAGGCCTCTTCTAAGAACTTTCATTTTGTCCTGTCCTTTGCTGTCCGAATCCATTCTGGACCAGCTATTCTTTTAATGTCATCTTCCCAACGTTTTGTCTGTCTTCCTAAACTTCTCTTTCCATCCCTTGGGTACCATTCTGTTACTAATTTTGTCCACTTCTCGTTCCGCTCTCTCAACATATGTCCTGTCCACTGCCATTTAATGTTTTACACACCGTTTTCGCATCCTTGAATTTTGTTGTTTTTTATGTCTTTTAGTTTTATTTTGTCTTTTCTCTTAACAACCATTATATATAACAATTATACTCTGTTTAAAAGATGAAGCCAAGTAAAGTGAAATAACTGTAAGGCCCATGATTGTTTTACTTATTAAGTAAAGTCCTGATAAATTCCATACGTTTTACTTTCATTTTTATTTTCACATAAGGGGTTGTCAGATCTTACAAAACGAGAAAACACCGTCCTTTTTCTTAATCTATATCATTTCTGGTAATATTTGTACAGAAATATAATTTTAAATACTTGTAGTATGCTGTCTCTAGGGATGCCTCTGTCCGTACTCAGCTCTTTTATATACGTTTGTCAGTGAATTACAACGACAGGGCTGCCGGGCTGTGTGAAAAACTGTTTATTCTCCACTCATGCTTATGTAACAGCTAGTAAGTACATAGTGGTAATTTTTGTGTTCCTAAATACACATTTAGACTGTGATACATACACAGATGATGACTCATGAGTGTCATAAAAATTTGGTTAGGTTTGTTTATATATAAAAATGAATCATGGTTTCCCTTGGTCATCGTATCACGCGTAAATGAATGGATCTTTTTCGCAATTTTTTTATGTGTTTATTATTGTCAGGAGAAGGTTGTAATGAAAAAAAAAATTTGGAAATCTTAGAAAAAAATTACCACGCGGCTAAAGCTGTGGGGCGAGCTAGTAAAGAAAAAATTAAAAATAATAATAATAGGTTAAGGTGCTCAATGGTCTCGGTTATGAATAGGACCACTCCATCTTTTCTCATGGATGCCGTAGAAAGTGGCTAAGGGAATCCAGGGAATGCGAAGCAGCATTCTCGTGTGCTTAATTATAACCTACTGCGATCACTAAGGCCATGCTAAATCCCTCATCACACAGAAAGCCGATGGATGCAGGAAACAAGCAATCGCTCATAGAGGCGCTCTGCTATGTTGATGTGCTAAATACTTCAAATTTCAAATTGGACTGCCTATATTCATTTCTTTTCTTAATTATTTATTTTTATACATTTTCTGTTTTTATCAGGACCCTACTTGTATGGATGATTGATATTACCGTTATTATTTAAAGCAATAAATAATAATAATAATAAGGCCCAATGATCACATACATACTGTGTTTAGGGACCTAGGAACTACGAGGATCATGGTCCTACAACACCTAGACTCAGAAGTATTTGTGCCATTTTGTGTGCACAAATACTGGTCCTACCGCCGAAATCGACCCCACCGCCTTCGGTTTATGAGCTGATCCACTCACCTACTACACCACAGGCTGTGAACATAAACTCTAAAATCCAAAAACAAACATAAAGGATATTTGACGCAAGAAAACAAATATATCTAAGTATCTAATTATCTAAGTATCTAAGTAATTGTATCAGTTATCTGGTTCCCATGATACAACAAGTATGCTTAGTTTGGGGCTAAATGGCGTTGTGTGAGATGTCCACACATAGTATTATTATTATTAAAGCAGCTCTATATTCTAGCAGCGCAAACAACAGCAATTATCTCGAAAGCCAGCCAGTGACAAAATAATTTGATTAAAGTAAAATAAAAATGGGTTCGAGAGGCGCTAGCCACGAGTGTAACCGAATTATAGGTGCCTAGGGCACGCCAGCGTTCATTAGCCTTGTTTGTACAAACCTTTTGCTGGCAAATAAATAGATTTGTACGCCGAGAGGCAGATTACGTGTGCCGTGTTTGGATCTATCACACTAATATTATAAAGGCGAAAGTTTGTATGTGTGTTTGTGTGTATGTGTGTATGTTTGTTACTCCTTCACGCTCAAACGGCTGAATGGATTTAGATGAAATTCGGTACCAAGATAGCTTATACTCGATTAACATATAGGCTACATTTTATCCCGGAAAAGTGAAATTGCCCTGTGGGATGTGTAAATAATTAAAATACTTTTTATCCGCGGGTAAAACCGCGGGGCGTAACTAGTCTATCATAGATATCTAAACACTGTCCTTTATAGCGTAGGTATGTCTGTTAGTTTTTAAGTAGTCTGTATATAATTCTATGTGTAGAAGATTTCTTCGATGGTCACAAGGGAGAATGGACGAAAGGGTCAGGATTCACCAGATCTGGTGTAGATAACGAATGCTGCTGACGTCATTCTCTTGAAAGCTTCTAGGGATCCCCTGTTCACCAGGTAACATAAAATCACGGTTTTCAAGTCTTTTGATTGTTTTAATGAGTTTCACACCGTTATCAGAGTTTATAGAATTTTGAATATAATTTATATACTAGCGTTGTTTGGAAGTACCTATACCGGAAGTGAACGATGCAGTCCGATTCATAGATTTATTCACCTAATAATAATGCGTTATACTGGCACGTCAATTTACAATAAAATATATTAAAACAGCAACAATTCAAAATCAACTTAACATATGAACAAATATAAATATGAATAAAATCATAAAATGTGACTTAAAAGTAAAAATACACTGTTAGAGTTCTTGATCACGAATTATAAATGAAGACTCTGCCAGTGGCAATCTCATATATTCATAGAAGGAATAAAAAGGGTGAATTTTGAAGAAATTTTTACTATTATTCATAAATCATTATATTCGTCGCTTATACTGAGTGACAATTTACGATGACCCCGTAGACGCGCTTTTCGAAATGCTTTAACAATATCAATGTAAAAAAAAGAAAATAATGAGCATATGCATTGTACCATTTTACTAGGTGGTAGGACTTTTCTGCAAAGTTCGTCTAAGTAGGTACCACCGCTTTGCCAGTTATTCTGCCGCCAAGCAGTAGTGCGCAAACACTACTGTGTTCTGGTTTGAAGGGCACTGTAGCTAGTGAAATTACTGGGCAAATGACACTTTATGATCTGATCTCACAGTTGAGTAATGTTATTACCAGAATGTGCTGATGTCTCAGGATGATGTGCGCAGTACAGTGTCACGCGAAACTTAATATTTTGGAGTTCCGAGTGTCACTGATCTGTTATGGGCAGCCGTGTAGCTTAACATCAGGTGAACGACTAGCTTATCACGTCATTCAGTAACATAAAAAAAAAGAAATCATTCGGAGAAAGTTGATATGATATGTATGGTTTTTCTCTACTACGTTATTTTTCACACTTTTAGCTGTTGGCAGAGCATAGAGAAGTTATTATGCAACGAGTAACTTTCTAATCCTGAAGACGCATTGTAGACTGGCTTTTCACTAGGTAGGCCGACAAGCTGGTTAAATTTGCGAAGAGCTGGAGGATGCAAGAAGCAAGAAGCCTCTTAAAATGACGCTTTATGTGAGAGGTTCAGAACGTGTTCAGATGATGAATAACTGTTTGGTCTTTATGTATTGAAAAAGGACGTAAATCAAAGAATCAAGAACCATAACTAAGCTTTAATTTAGTATACCAAGTAACATCTTTAAAACCAACTGACGTCTGCATTTAGCCATAAATTATATATTCAAAAATTGTACGTCCTAGCAACGATTATTCAATGATAATGCATACTGTGTGCTAGGCCACTGTAAGCAAAGCCCTATATCAACCCGGCAGCGGCCGACGAAGGCAAACACGCGCCGTCTGTGTTTGCCGAGATACCATCTAATTACACGTGGATTTATGGCGTTACGAATAAGTTACACAAATGGTGTGCACAAAGACGAAGTAAATTATTTTAAAATGATTAAGTAATTTGAGGCTTTTTTTCCTTCATTTGTCGACATTTATAATTTTATATGAGCATAGCTTAAATATTAGGTTATAGGTTACAGTTGTACGATAGATTGTGAGATAGAAAAATCTGCGATTTGATACTGATTTTAATACTGCGATCTAGAGAGAGTTTTTTTGTTAGTGTTTGCGGCTTCGCATGCATGGCCTATAGAAAATGAAGAAGATTTTTTTATAGATATTTCAACCGCCCATTTCATTCTCTTAGGGGTGGAATTTCAAAAAACCTCTTAGTGGATACCTACACTTTACAAAAAACACACCCTCCAAATTTCAAGTCTCTTGGACCAGCGGTTTAGGCTGTGCGTTATATAAGACAGTCAGTCAGTCAAGACTTTGAATTGTATATGTATAGATTATAGCTATGTATATGTAGGTATTTAAAATATACTATCGTAAAGTTTAATACTGGAAAAAAATCAAAATATACAGGTATTGAGAATTTCATTTAAACATTTCATTCAATGCAAAAATGCACCAGCGGCATTTGTTGATACATGAAATAGAAAAAGTTTTGTTAAAAACAACAACTGCGTCGCTCCGCAGACCACCTACGAGCGCGGACACACCACAAACCCGAAAACCTATATACGTCCAAATATCACGAAAATAAACAAACTGAATACGAACGCGGGCGAGCTAAATCGATACCCTATCAAACGATTCAACCATCGAACTTTTGTAATACGTACCCCGCTCGCCCAACCGTACGCAAGCCAAAACTACACGCGAAACTAACAAGCAAATATTCCTAATACACCGGCCCGACAAAAGAAAACATAACTCGCATTCGAAACCAAAGAGCGTGATATCTCGTTGAACATTTTTGGTAAAATATCCCCAAAAGTAGGTTAGTAATTCGGGTTTGGACAAAAGATATCGTTGAACAATACAAGCTCTCCGACACACTGTTACACGGTGGATATAATTAGTTATGGTGTATGGATATAGATTTTGTTGCGATAATTTTTGTGAATGCTCTGAATAAACATCTGCTCGAGATTTGCAATCCGACAAGCGATCTCATTGAAATGTCAAGTAGAAAACTGATCCGTGTATTTACGCAACAATGGCGCCCAAAAAATGGTCAGTTTTGGAGCAGTAGTTATTCAATAAAAATATGCGAGTGTGCTATTCGAAATGATCTTACGTTAAAAATTTCTGTACAATACATTTTCAGCAAATCAGTTGTCGTGTTATTCCACATTTATTTAAATATATATAACTCAAAGGTGACTGACTGACTGACTGACTGACTGACTGACTTAGTGATCTATCAACGCACAGCCCAAACCACTGGACGGATCGGGCTAAAATTTGGCATGTAGGTAGACGTTATGACGTAGACATCCACTAAGAAAGGATTTTTCGAAATTCCACCCTTAAGAGGGTGAAATTGGTGGTTGAATTATTTTCCCATAAACAACGCCGCGGGCGAAACTGCGGGAAGAAGCTCGTTAAGAATAAAACTATTAAAAATTGCTTCGTCATCAGCTCGATACGTTCCCACTGGGAAACGCACCGTTTCCCACAGGAAGAGAGTGGAGGTCATAGCTCACCACGATGGCTAAGTGCGGGTTGGTGGATGACACTTGTTTTTGAATTAAATTTTGTGAATCTTGAATATGCCGATTTCTTTATAAGAGTGAGTGCAATTATATACAAGGTGGAATTTAATTCTTTCTTTTCCTTTAATGTATGTATTCAATCCATGCTATAGAACGCTCCCATATGACTAAATAAATAAATAATTATGAAACAAATCTTAAATCTAGGTATTATAATTATAGGTAAGCTAGGTATAAATTAAATTCTAAAGAAAAGCCTTGTGACATTGAACAAACCATGTGTTTAATTGCCTACAAAACATTTGCCCGTGCTGTGTGTACCATTAAATAGACATTTCGGCTGTCATGCCGTTATTTTAGGAGGCACTAAATACTAAAACAAAACCAATTTTTTTTGGCCAAAGATTGAGCATTACCATTGAACGTGGCAATGCTGCCAGCATAATGGGCACGTTGCCTACTGGTAGTGGTTTGTTTGATTAAGTTCCCTTTTTATTGTTTTATGTTTTTTTTTATTGGACCTTGTACGAATATTCTATAGCATGGTCTGAGTACATACATTTAAGGAAAAGAGCGAAATAAATTCCACCGTGTATAAATAGCTTGAAAAGTTATAAATGAAATTTGAACCTAGCTGCATAGGTTTGAAAGTCTACCGCTGAGCCAGACTTACTCAAAATCGTTTGATAACTTATAATACAGTCTTCAATTTCAAAGTTGAATTCGTAACACATTCAAACATCAACTTTCATTAATGAACCATTTCCGCCCTTGTCTGATACCCCATATTTACAAAAACGAAGAAACAAAACAGAGCAAAAAGTTAAACGACTGTGTTCCGGCACGCGTCTGCCCGTCACCGGATCGTGACCTTCGTCAAACTGACAGATTACTTGCATATCTGTGTCGTGCAGCTTCCATGGACCGGCGACCCTCGGCTGACCGGCTCTTGCCGTCTGCCGTCTGTGGCACCCACGATGGCATTGACGTGTTAACAATCGATATCTGCCATATTGCTCGTAGGATGCATGGTTCATTAGATTTTTGCGAATGTTATGCAATTTTTGTATTGGACAGACATTTCCTGCATGGATACTAGTATGACGGATTAAGAAATTGTTATAGTTATTTAGCTGAGTTGCTTTGATTTGGCATGTTCTTGCTTGCTAACTTTAAAAAATTTAATCAATAATAAAAATTTAAATAATTAAATTAGGAAAGTAAAAAAGATAACGATGAAAATCATTTTATAAAAACATTATTTTTTATGAAAGTGGTAAATTTTTATAAAGGTTGCACGCATGTTTGTCCTGGTTTGACATACAAAAAACATTGGTCAAAATGGCCATGTAAGTAAACAATAAATATTTTGGCGAATTTAAATCACTGTCTAGAGAAAAAAAGATTCAATAACTAATTAATAAAGATGTGAATAATGTCAGAAGAAACATAAAGTTGCAATAAGTACAGCTTTTTTAAGCTTTAGCTATAATAAAGTGTTGTAATAAATAAATACATAAGAACATTTTACTCTCCAGTCAAAATCAAAGTCATAGTCAAAAGATTTATTGCAAATAGGCAATTTTTAGCACTTTCACAAGTCAAAATTATTATTAGGTACTTAAAATTAAGTTATTGTACTAAGCATATAAAATTACAAAGTGCTTATTGTCAAATATTACATAGCAAGCCCATTACGCTATATGAGTTTAAAAATAGATCTCTTTCACACTACTGGTGTTAGAAAACATTAAGGATTTGTTTGATATGATACGTAAGTTATTGTTTATCCAAAATCAAATCTATACACTAAATCAAACCTCAGTAAGAACTCCTAGGTAACTGTCAATCATTTCCCGTGAACCTCCAATCTGCGTGCCTTCGTTATCGCAGCTATAAAGTCATGCCGCTGTATACGGTAGATAGTTTTTTTTGCAGCTCTTTTTGTCGTTTTTGCTTTCCCGCTGACCACAGGAAAATTCGGTTGGCGTTTTTTATTCTGTATTCAGTTCACGTGTATCTGCACGCTCGTTCTTTTCAAACTGGATGGAGTTAACGAAATATACGAGTTCATTTTTGGTGGTGAATTCTGTGCGTGAATAAAATCAATCGTCAGTATTTTCGATACATTTTTGAAAATAGTAATATAATAATAATAACGCCCAACGATCACGTACATAGATTCTGGATTGGGATCTAACTAGGATTGGGAATCGAACCCGCCACCTCCGGGCTATGAGCCGACCTGCTCAACCGCTACACCACAGAGGCGGTCAAATAATAATAATAACGCCCAACGATCACATACATAGATTCTGGAGCCTAACTGGGATTCCCTGTATGATGCCCTGACCCAGGAACTACGAAGACCATGGTACCACGACACCCAGATACAGAAAAAGTATTTGCGCTTTTTTTTCTGTGCAATATTTAGATAAAATCACCTTATGGGACAAAACGAGCCACTTTGACTGCAGCTTCACAGCTAGATCTTGGCAACGACTTAGACCAGAAAAAAGTTATTGAAACGTAAAAATCTATAGAAAATACTGACGATTGATTCTCAGCTTGAGATCGTTATCTAGTTAAGTAAAAATGATCTGCTATCAAGTAGTAGTAGTACTAGGGATTTATACTTCTCAATATTGTAGTTTCATACGTTGTTTACGTTATGATGCGTTGACGATGCAAGTGCCGACCTATATAAAGGCGCGAGATTTGATATTAAAAAACCGCTGCATAAGAACAGTTTATAGTTTCATAAGCTGAACAGCTTAAAAAACTATAAACTGTTCTTATGCAGCCTTAGAACTAAGGCGATCGCATAGAGAGTATTGCATCCGCACACACCTGTTAATACATATTATGAGATTTTTTGTGAATCATCAGTTCAGTTCCTGTGGAAAATGTAATTGGTGAAAAACAATAACACTTTTTTATTTATTTCATTTAGTGAAATTATCATTGAACATAACACGCAAAAGATCATTGCCGGGATGAAACCATGAGCGGAAGCGGACGTTCCTACCAGCTGAGTTATAATCGAGTAAACTTTTTATTTTATTATCACTACTTTGTTAAGCTGTTAGCGATTCATAAATTTCTCATGATTCAGCGCGCTACATTTTAGTTGATATTTTAAAAAAGTAGTTGATATTTGATATTTTATAAAATTTTGCTCTCCTGAAAACTAGCAAATGAGAATTAACTTCTTTAATACACAACTAAACTAGACCTAAAAATCTAAATTATACCTAAGAACTTTAATAAATATAAATATTTAATATAATAATAATAACAAAATCTTTTATATATAATATATGTCCTGATCAAAACCAGTCTTATCGATTACCTAACGTATTTTAAAAAACAAATTATCCTTGAAATCAAATCATTAAACCGTCTTTAAACTTTTTTTTAAAATCTAAACGCTATTGAATAATTCATAGCCCAAAAAATATCGCACAAGAAACCCCGCACGTTAACATAATGGTGGAGCAAATCGAGCACCTCAGAGCATCGAGTATCGAGCCTTGGAGTATTGAGGGAGGCAGCGAGTGTGACAAAGTAGTTTTATCTGCGGCGATAAGGTCGGGTCCCATTATATGGAACCGATCGAAGGCATCGACCCGTGGAGATGAGCCCGCGACGCGACCGCGCGCGGCCCACATCGGTTTATGACTCTCCCTGGAGGTTGCCGCGGGCTCGAGGAAATTGGATCACGCATTTTCCTTGACTGCTAAATTTCATTGTTGATAAAGTTGAGTGTTTATAAACAATTAAAAAAATAGGAACAAAAAGTGTAAATAATTCCCTCCTGTAATAATAATAACACAATAACACTATTAACTAACAATATTAAAAGTAGTATATTAAAAAGAGTACGGACCCAGGAGTATGTGGTAAAGCAAAATAAAAAAAGAAAAATAAAATAACGTTATTATGCATATTGAAAAAAAAATTAATTGGCTATAACCCATAATGGTTTATATTCAAATACAATATACATTAAAAAAACAGTCAAGACTTATTTAATTACTTACTTATTTATTTTATTTCTTATAGAGCTGACACATACTTCGCTCAGAAGCTTAGTCTGATTCAGCGCGGTAATGCTGCCAGTATTCTGGGAACCTTACCACGCGGTGGTGAGTTGGATGGCATATTTTTTTTGTGAATAATGTTTATTTATTTGTACATAACTTCTTATTTATTACAATAAATAAAATAAATGATTTAAGACTTAGAAGAGATTATTTTAGTTTGAGATTAGTTAAGACTTACTGGATTTATATGGTGTCTTGCACCATTTTCCACCAAGTTTTTATAATTTAACATATTAATGGTATGCGGTCCTGAGTATAACAATAGGATCACCCCATCTCTTCCCGCTGGTGTCATTAAAGACGGCTAAAGGAATATCCAGGGAATCGGCACTAGTATTCTCCTTCTCTTATGATCACCAAGCCGTGTCAAGCGTGTTGATATTGGTAAACACCCCTCTTTAATAGGGGAAGCCTATATTCAATAGTGCACGCATAAAAGCTGATGATGCCGGCGCATTCTCATTTAATCATCATCATTATATTCAACTGGAAGGCTGGACATAGATCATTTGATAATCAAATCAACTATTTACTCTTTAACAACATTGCGTTGTGAAACTCTCATAGAATATATGTCCACTATTTGAAGTTCATACAAAACATAATCTCCGATCGTACGTTCCAGTTGTTAACTCTCCTTCATACAGATACCATATTACACTTCAGGAAGCGCAATGAACCACAAACACGGCAACGGTCGGCCGGTGTAACGGACCGTGTAATTTCGCCTTTATAGGGTCATTAGGACCAGGAGGCAGCTACGTTTTGTTTGAGCATCACAATTAATGCTTGAAAAGATAATCGGTGCGTAGACGCGGTAATCGGAGTTGCATCCGTCGTAATTGGTTGGAATAATCCATTTTGAATTATAAGAAATGTATAGTATAGGTACCTAAAATAACTAGCTGCGTGTTGTGGGTAGTTGTATATTCATATTTTGTACTTTTGTTATGATGTGGGTAGACCTATTAAAAACAGTTATCAACCGGACTCCGTCTTTCATTGCACGCTACACTGCGCCCCGCAGTTTCATCCACGTGGTGAATATTTTCTGTTTTTCCGCTCAACTTCCTTATTTTTATCTTTCATCGAGATCTTTTTTCTGACTATAATAAACACAACAAAACAAGAATTAACAAAAATTTTCCATCCGTTCACGCGTGATACGAAAACATGTAGTTAGGCATTTATTCTATAAATAAACTAGAACGAATAAAAAAAACATAAAGTATAGTTTAAATAAAATTATGTAGAAATTTTAAATGTACCGGAAAGTAATGTGAATGAAAAGGACCGTCGAAAGAATGAATAAAATATTCACAGTCGAAAGTGATAGTGAATAAGAAGACGATTGCAAGACGTAAGGTCTTTTATTATAGCTTTGATTGTTATTTATTTATTTATTTATTTATTTATTATGAAACACCAACAGTATATATATTTAATATTATTTATAATAGATCTTAAACTAATACATTTTTTCTGATATATATACCCTTAACAGGTGCTTACAACATTAGCATATATATTGTGGTAAGACAAAAAAAAAGTTAAACAATAGATAAATACTACAACAGCATATACATCTATATAATGATAAATACATGAAAAAAAAAATACATACAATATAATTAATGGTAAGAAAATAATAATAATATTAAAATACAGGTTTGACATAAAATTAAAAAAAAAGAAACATTAATGTTTATTTACATGACACGTTGTTTACATTCAAGAACTTTGCTACATTATTCTTGAATGCGCTCAACGTGTCGTGAAAGATATCAAGATCACTCATGGATGCATTTAATTCATTATACGTGCGGCATATTCTTGGCAGAGGAGAGTTATAAGCTAAGTTTGTTTTAGCGCGTGCAACATGAAGAATTCTTGATATTCTATGACGCGGATAATGGCAAGGAATGCTTAGGGAAATTTCATCAAGAATTGAAGGACAATCAGTAAGGCTGTGAATTACTTTGTGAAGAAATGCAAGGTCTCGAATTTTTCTTCTGACCCGCAAATTATCCATTTTAAAGAAAGATAAGCGATTTGCATATGGACTTCTATGTGAAATTCCTGGACTAGCAAATGCCAAAGATCTTGTGAATGCTCGTTGTATGCCTTCAATGCGTTGAGAGTGCGCCGCGTAGAAGGGGCTCCACGCCACGCTAGAAAATTCCAAACAGCTGCGTACCATAGAGTTATAAACTAAAATTTTGGTCTGAGATAATTTAAAACTTTTGGAGTTCCGTCTAATGAAGCCAAGCTGCTGAGTCGCCTTCTTGACCACTGAGTCAATATGAGCTCTAAAAGATAATTGGCTATCGATTAAAACTCCTAGGTCCCGTATTTCTTGCACCTCCTGCAGGCATGTATTTTTCAGCCTATATACAGAGTTTAAAGAGTTTTTCTTGCGTGTGTATTTAATATAAAAACATTTTTGTACATTGAGGTGCATTTGATTAATATCACACCATTCGTTAATATTGTTAATGTCACTCTGTATAAGATTTACATCTTCGTTACTATTGACCACTTTATAAATTTTAAGATCATCCGCGAATAATTTATAATTGCAATGCTTTATGTGAGTGCCGATGTCATTGATAAATATTGAAAAGAGAACTGGGCCCAAATGAGACCCCTGTGGAACTCCTGACTCCACAAAATATCTATTCGACTCATATCCATTAGCAAATACTACTTGTTCCCTTTTTGTAAGATAGGACCGAAACCAATTTAAAAATGACCCATGTATACCGATTAGTTCTAACTTTTTAACTAACAATATATGGTTTACTTTATCGAACGCACTGCTAAAATCAGTATACACGGCATCGATTTGACGACCTTTATCAACGTCATGACACAATTCAGATACAAAGCCCACAAGGTTAGTTTCAACAGAGCGACCTTTCTTAAAACCATGTTGTTCTTCCGACAGGAGGTGACAAGAATGACGAGAAATTATTGGACATATGAGCGCTTCAAATAATTTAGAAAAACAGGACAAAATCGAAATCGGTCTATAGTTTTTTACATCATCTACGTTGCCTTTTTTGTGAAGAGGTATAATTTTAGCTTTTTTCCATTCGTCGGGAAATTCTCCCGAAGACAAAGACCGATTCATTATGAGTGATAGAGGCAGTGCCAGTTCAGAACCACAACGCTTGACTAAAAGCGGCGGAATCCCGTCAGGACCTGGTCCTTTGTGGATATCTAATTGCTTTATTCTTTTCAGGACTTCACGTTCAGTAAAGCTTACTTTGCCGATGCAATTATGCTGTGTATTATCATGACGTGTGCGTATCACGTCATATCCGGTCGAAGTATTGTTGATACTTGTAGAAAAAGTGCAAGAAAAATTTTTAGCAAACATATTGGCTATGTCCCTCCCAGTGCTAGCAATGTGCTCTCCCATGCGCATTTCTGCCGGAAGCGAAGACCGTGTCTTTTTTTTATCTTTCACATAGCGCCAAAATTCTTTTGGATTTTTAGCAATACTTTCTTCGGTTTTTTTAATATAATTTGAGTAAAGTATGTCAAAAAGCTTATGGCAACGTTCTCTCAATATGTTAAATTCAAATAAGTCGCGAGGGTTTTTATACATACGATACTTTAATCTAAGCTTTTCTTTTTCTGCAAGTGACTTTACCAAAGACTTATTAAACCAAGGGGGGAATAATTTTCTATTAAATTTGTGTTTAGGAACCAATTCATCAATACATTTTTTTATTATTATGTAAAAGGATGAAATCATTTCATTTACTGAATCACATTCATTAAAAATAGCATTCCAATCAGTATTTTTAGTTGTAAGGAGATGCTATTAAAGTCTGCTTTATAAAAATTTAGCTCAGTTGCCGATTTGGGACGTAAATATTTGAGATCATTGCTAGGTAATGTAAGTAATATAGGAGGGTGCTTATTGTCTAGTTTACTCAAATGGCCAAGGGGTGCTGTTAAAGAAATGTCCTTTATAGTACTAATAGCAAGATCCAATGTTTTATCATCCTCATTACGTATGCCGTTAAATTGGTACATGTTCGATAGAGAGATAAAGTCAATTAAAGCATTGCCTAATGAGTTGCTGAAGTTACTTGGTGTTGTGAAATTGTTACATTTGGACCAACTTATAAAAGGTAGATTAAAATCTCCAAGCAACACAACTTCGTCGACTAGATTTACAAGGTTGTTGGCATTATCCAAAAATACATTTAATGTTTCCAGTTTTACAGGAGGAGGAATGTAGACAGTACAGATAGCAACTTTCTTTATATTCTTTCCTGCACGCATTTCAACTATTACCCAAATGTCCTCACAACTTGACTCCCAGGCTTGCAAGCGAGTTGATACAAGATTGCGTGAGACTGCTATCAACACCCCTCCTCCGTCCTTTTTAATATGAGGAGCAGAGCCAGAACACGTACGGTCACGTCGGTACACGACATAGCGCGAGTCTATAATTTCACTGTTATACACGCTCGAGTTCAACCAAGTTTCGGTAAAAGCCAAAACATCATAAGAACTTTGCAATACATTATGTAAAATATCATTTGTCTTCGTTCTAACACCACGC
Source organism: Ennomos fuscantarius (assembly GCA_905220475.3). NCBI lineage: Eukaryota > Metazoa > Arthropoda > Insecta > Lepidoptera > Geometridae > Ennomos > Ennomos fuscantarius. The sequence continues at coordinate 9,732,855 of HG992039.1, forward strand.
ACATTTTGATAGTAGATAGTAGCCATTTTTATACATTTTATTTACCGAAATATAAATATTAAATAATATCAAATCAATAATTTATGGACGGGACATTAAAAAAAACAGACTGTTATAATTTTTGATGTTATAATTTTTTAATAAAATTTATCTAAATTGATAGAACATTTATTTATTATTTAGTTCGCTGAAGCATTAGTTGGATTGAGTATTAATCATGGTCAGCATGGTATACAGTCCAAATGATTTTGTAGTCTAAATGTGTTTATACACATTGTGATGTGTTTTTATAAATTATATAGTAAGGATAAGTAATTATGAAAGTATAAGTATTATATGGTTGCAATAGCATGTCACATTTATGCCAGAGTCGTCTCGGCTGGAAAGCACGACTGTCTTTTGTTTATGACTATTTTTATGATTATTTATGTGTACGACTGTCTTTTATTTATGAAAAAATACATTTCCTTCATCTTTTTCAGTCGATTAAACGAACATTCAGAACAGAACCACCTATTCATTCTTCTCTCCCCTCAAGTGCGTACCGTCATACGCATTGTTCCCGAGATTATCTGTTTCATGACATCAGCGGAAGCATTCAATCACGCCGCTTTTTCCTCCACACAGATAAGATTGTTTCCTCCGGAGGGTTGAGGGGAGTGAGGGGTGAGGAAGTGGCATTTGGCACGGGCAATTGACGCCGCTGATAGGATCGCGAGCTGAGTTAGCAGATATAGAGGCCGGGAGACGGTCGTATTTTCTTTAAAGTAGCTTTCACTACCTATGGCAAGTGAAGGCAAACGCTAACGTCTGGATGATGGATTTGCCAATGCTAACTCCTTATCGCTCAATTATATGTCAAAACGCTATTTGCAAAACCTACCAGCTTTCGATTTTTTCTAGCAAACATTTGCAATTAGCATGCGTTATTTTTATAATTATATAATGTATCTACCCTTTTTTATATTAACGTCGCAAGCTAGTCATTCACATTATGTTAATGACACGAGCGCCATAACAATTGCAGCGACAGTACTCTAAATATAAAAGTTTCACGTGACACTGCACTGCGCACATCATCCTGACACTAGTTCAACCTTGCAAGAATATTAATTGACTATGAGTACAGTTAGGCGATCATGTCAATGTCATGTGTGTCATATCAATACGCAGCTTATGTGCATAGTTAGTATTGAAATTTTCAAATTAGGAATGACATTTTTGCTGTTGCTTTGCTATCAAAGTTTCGTGTCACCCCACTGGCCAGAAAGTCCCACTTGCCCAGTAATTTCATTAGCTGCAGTCAAAACGGAACACAGTATCAATTCGATCAATAGTGCACCTTAACAGTACTGAACGTAGCCTCCTATTCTACACTCTCCAAAGCGGTGCGGTGTTGGCTTCCCGCTACACCGCTTCCGATATACTTACGCTACTTTGGTACTACTGGTACACTGTACTGCTGAAGCAAGCTGTCATTTACACACAAAGGGGCACAAAAAAATGTGAAGAGAAATCGTAAAATTAAACTCACTATTAAATATCGATCATAGAAAAATAATAAGCATCAAAATGATCAAATTATTTCCTGAGAGAGTGAGAAAATAATTTCCTTTTCAAACCGAGATTTCTTCTCAGAGAAACCCACGGTGGATATAAGAGGTACTAATGTTCCACTGGAACCACATGCCAGAAATTAATACCATAAATTATTACAATATATTTTATTTGTAATGTAAATGAAAAATTGGCATCACGAGTAGGATCTGAATCTTCATCAATTAGTCCTAAAAGCTCTTGACAGCCTCTGTGGCGTGGTAATTGAACAGGTCGAGTCATAACGCGAAACCAGAGGTTCGATTCCCGCAGCAGGACAAGTGTTACAGACAAAAAAGCGCAACTACTTGTTCTGAGTCTGGGTGTAGTAGGACCATGGTCCTAGTTCCTGGGACCCAGACATAGGGAATCCTTGTTAGGGTCCATGACCTATGTGATTATGTACCTATGTGATCGTTAGGCGTTGTTTTTATTATTATTATTAAAGCTGGGACATAAGAGCTCATGTTCGCATGTATCTTTCGCCTTTTCTCTGATACTCTGATGTCTGATTCACTATTTCCCATTAACAGAATCTTTTATTATAATGGATTGCCCCCAAACAACAGGTTGTGCGTTAATAGTCGTTAATTACAAACATGGTATTTGCCAGCTGACGTAAGACGCAAACGGATAATCCACCTGTTACAGTTATATATTTTGTTATACAGCATGATTATAAAAGCCACTTAACATAAAATTACTAGGCGGTGGTACTAGATGGTAGAACTCTTCTGCAAAGTTCATCTAAGTAGGTACCACCACTTTGCCAGTTATTCTGCCGTCAGACAGTAGTGTGCAAGCACTACTGCGTTCCAGTTTGAAGGACACTGTAGTTAGTGAAACTACTGGGCAAATGAGACTTTATGATCTGATATCACAGTCGAGTAATCTTATTACCAGACTGTGCTAATTTCTCAGGATGATGTGCGCAGTGCAGTGTCACGCGAAACTTTATATTTTAGAGTTCCGAGTGATACTGTTCTGTTATGAGCGGCCATGTCGCTTAATATCAGGTGAACGAATAGCTCGTCATATAATTTACTGACGTAAAAAAAAATAGACAACACGATATTAAATTTTTATAAGCAATGATGACCTTCAGATGAGCAAGTCTGCTTATGTGCTACCAGTTACAAAAATAAATTATGTAACATACATATAACTACACTTTTACATAATACAACACATAATTACAAACACGTAATTATAAAACACAATAACATCATTAAAATTTAAAAAAAATTACGATGTAAAATTACAATACAATACAAACATTCTTTATCGTACACCAGAAGAAAAAAACAGTTATAGATGATGAAACTTAAAGCTATAGTACAACGGACTTATCGCTAAAAGCGATCTCTTCCAGTCAACCTTTGGATGGAAAAATTGTTAGAGAGATAGAGGTCGGTAGTGTTAACATATTGAGTAAAATTGAGAATAGTGAAATTAATAAAAAATAAAAATAAATAAAGATAATATAGATACGCATAATAATTAATCAATAAATTAAATATAACTGATGTAATTAAAACTTAAACCAAAAATTTAATTTTATTAATATGTTTTTTTTTGAGGAATTCCTTGACGAGCTAGTCTTTTGATTAACTAATTAGTGAAAAAGATTTTTTTTTTTAAGTTTGATATATACAGTTGTTTATTTATATATTTTAAACATCCTGTGTGTACACATGAAACAGTTTTATTTGTTTAGAACGGCATTAGAACAAATGCCGTCATTAGGTAAGCCGCAGGAGATGCACCTTTATTTCTTTATTGGCTTTTATTGTGATTGCAGGGACACGTGATAAAGCGCTTAAACAGCTGACACACTTCACACATCGTGTTTAATTGTTTTTATCTAAATATAACTCAAAGGACTGACTGACTCACATAGTAATCTATCAACGCACAGCCCAAACCACTGGACGAATCAGGCTGACATTTTGCATGCAGGTATAGATGTAATGACGTAGGTATCCGCTAAGGATTTTTTGAAATTCCACCCTTAAGAGGGTGAAATGGGTGATTGAATTATTTTCCCATAGGTCACGCCGCAGGCAAAGCTGCGGGCAGAAGCTCGTTTAATTTATATAAAAATAATGATAACAATAATGGGCAATGATATGTATATAAGGATTTTTTGAAATTCCACCCTTAAAAGGGTGAAATGGGTGATTGAATTATTTTCCCATAGGTCACGCCGCAGGCAAAGCTGCGGGCAGAAGCTCGTTTAATTTATATAAAAATAATGATAACAATAATGGGCAATGATATATATATATATTATATATGTATGTGATCATCTGGACCCTAACTAGGATTCCGTGTCTAGGGATCCAGGAACTACGTAGGCAATGGTCCCACAACACCCAGATACAGAATAAGTATTTGCGCTTTTTTATACTGTGAATACTTGTCCTGTCTGTAGTAGAACTGCTCTTTACACGCGGGAATCAAACCCGCCGCCTCCAGGTTATGAGCTGACCTGCTCAACCACCACACCTCAGAGGCTGCCAATTACAGAGGTTATATTTATTTAATCTGTCAATTCATTCATTATATGATCATTGATTATAAATATCGATAACTGCCTGTCATTCTACAAGTCTGATAAAAATATTTAGGTACCGTTTGTATTAGGTAGTTATATATACCTACTTTGGAAACACAAGTAATAGTTTGGAGTTGGTTAAAAAAGTTCATTACGCAAACATCAACTGGAATAAACGAAACGTACTGCACTTCATCACGTCGTCTCAACTTTTTTGTTGCGGGAATTTCATTACCGAATCAAGTTAGAATCGTGTCGAGTTAGAACGTAATCTTTTTTTTTAAGAGTTTGGAATTAATATTGAAATATAGATTTAGGCAGTCACAATGATATTATTTCAATAGTTATAAGTACGGAGGTACCTATTTATAGAAGTCAAAATTATTTACGCGCGCTTGACTTGGGGAGTACCTAAGCTGGCGAGGCGAACGGAAGTTGAAAGTTGTTGAATAACGTAGATCTCCATTTTCAACATAACAAAGTTAAACATTACTTACATTACAATTCACAATAATTGTCAAGGTGGCGACATTTTTATTTGTTTTGGTTTTGGCTCCACATATTTGTGTATTTAGCTAGTGTCAAGTAATTAATTTTTCAAGTTAATTGATATTATATATATGTATGTGTCATGTCAAGTTACAGTCCAAGTCATCAAGTCAAGTCAAAGTCTAGTCTAGTCGAGTCATACTCCTACTAAAGTGGTGGCAACTTTACCAGAAGCTTCTATGGAGTTTTGGAAACAACACAACAACGTTTCACCATCTATACCATTTTCGCACACTCATGCCTGTAATCCAGCACTTAACGAATAAAATGCCATCAATTTTATGCACTAACACCGAAAATAATACAACTTTTGGATAATAATACGGTGACGCGATCTTTTTTGTTTTCCCGATAAAACCATGGCGACATTAACATTGAACAAAGCAAAAACAAAGTTATACCGGCCGATAGATGGAGCTAAACTTAAGAAGGTTTACTTCGGTCGTATGGTCTAAAGCACACCCTTTTTTCCCACATAAGAAGTAAATGAATGAATGAAAAATAAATGAAAAATGAAATAAATGAAATGAAATATACGTGCTGGGCACATAAGTGGTCCTGACTTACATGGCCATGACCCCAACCAGCTGAGCGTTACATGGTCACGGAACATTGCCTCTGCCGTCAGCCATTCCACATTGGTCGAAAATAATTGCTGGCCGACCAATTTACGATTACCATATTTTATGTATCGTAGATGTCTTATCATAAATAAATGATAATTTTTCTAAATCACATTGACTTTTTCAAAAATTTCTGTTCAGCGTGCGTAATTTACCTAACTATTGGTTAAACAAATAGAATCTTACGTAGGGAAAACTAGGTGTAACTGGCCGCTATTAGTTATTGGCCAATGTTTACTACATTTGCATGAAATAAGACTTACATTCACGTAACGCCATCTGTGATCATGGTTTAACATTACCTTATCTATAAGCTTTCATATTACTTCACAATTTTTACCGTATGGAAAAGTTTCCATGGCCAGTTCGTTTTATCTCGTGCTAGTATAGATGGTTTACCCTATAAGCCTTTAGTTTTTAACCAATTTCTTAGCAACAAATAGGCAAAAATTTTACCCCACTAACGCGAAGCTGTAATAAATAATAATAATAATAAACGCCCAGCGATCACATACATAGATCCTGGACCCAGGAACTACGATGACCATGGTCCCACAACACCTAGACACAGAACAAGCATTTGGGCTTTTTTTTTTCATGTGCACTAACACTTGTCTTGTCGCGGGAATCGAACCCACTGCCTCCGGGTTATGAGCCAATCTGCTCAACTACTACATCACAGAGGCTGTCAAAGTTAAAAACATATTCAATTAGGTATAGATTTTGAGTACAATTGGTTCAAATTACTTGAACGATGAACCTTACAATTGAAGGGGTGAGAACAAAAAGGGTTTAACTGATTTTTTTCACAAAATGACTTATGGGTATCGTTGGATTCAGTGTGAAATTATCCACAATAATACATTCTCAAAATACCGAAACGAGGCTTAAATCTCGAGATTTTGCGTCTAAAAACGGTTTATCTGTCTCAGGAATACAGTTCGCTTAGCATAAAAACATTATTATATTTATTTTATTATATTATATTAGGTCTTTACCTATGAAATTGCCGTTTTGTTTGAAAAAAGTTAAAGTATTTTTTTTTCGAACTTATTTATTTCTTTTATTCAAAGTAATCACCCCTGCAATCAATGCATCTTTGCCAACGCTGTGGCAGTTTATGGATGCCCTTCTTGAAAAAATCAGCAGGACGGGAGACAACAAACTCTTCAAAGGCGTTTTGTACTGCCTCTCGGGAATTGAATTTTTTTCCCGCTAAAAAGTTGTCCAAATTTTGGAAAAAGTAATAGTCGGTAGGCGCAAGATCTGGTGAGTATGGCGGATGAGGGAGAGCTTCCAAACCCAACTCATGCAGCTTAGAGACGGTCTGTTGTGCAGTATGGGGTCGCGCGTTGTCGTGAAGTAGCAGTGGAGACGACCGATTGACCAAAGCTGGTTGCAGACGTGCGAGTTTCGCCATCATTGTGGTCAGTTCTTCAATATACACATCTGCAGTAATGCTCTCGCCGTTTTGTAAAAAGCTATGATGAATCACACCAGCACTAGACCACCAAACTGTGACCATCACCTTTCTAGGGGTCATTTTTCATTTTGCACATTGCTTTGGTACCGAACCAGGATCTAACCAACTTGCTGAGCGCTTTCGATTGTCAAAAAGAATCCATTTTTCGTCGCACGTAACAATTCGGTTAAAAATTCCTTCATTTCTGTGCCTGTTAAGCAGCGCAAGGCAAGTCTCGACGCGTACGTTGCGCTGGCGATCGTTAAGTTCGTGGGGCACCCATCTATCAAGCTTTTTTATCTTGCCAATCTGTCGCAAATGGACCAATATTGTTTTGATGCTAACATCAAAAGCTGCTGCCAGCTCAGCTGTAGATTGAGATTCATCAGCTTCCACAATCGCCTTTAATTCATCATTGTAGACCAAAATTTCCGGACGACCACGAGGTTCATTTTTCAAGTCAAAATTCCCAGAACGGAACCGAGCAAACCAATAACGGGTTGTACGTTCGTTTGTACAGTTCTCTCCGTAAACGTCGTTGATGTTACGTGTCGTTTGTGCCGCGTTGGTGCCACGACGGAACTCATATTCCATAATTATACGAAATTTCAAGGTATCCATTATGAGGAAAAATGTTGAAATGTAATGAAAATACAACGCCAATCAATAAACAAAAGACTTATATTGTAAATAGAATGTCATATTTTTAAAACATAATTAATTTTAATTTAGAATTCATAGCCAATCAAAACTTTTTTTGTTTGAAAAAGTCTGTACTGCAATTCGGCAATTTCATAGGTAAAGACCTATTATTTTTACAGTAATTGTATGAATTAGTACTAATATAGTATCTTAAAATAGAATTAAAATATTTTCAAGCAACTGAAACTTACATAAACCTTTTCTATTACCTTATAAGCACTCTACATTAAAATGACCCCGTTGAAGTTTAAAGTCAATTTTCTCGAAACTATCAATTTGACAGCTAAACCCTTTTTATTCTCAACCCTTCAATTTACAATGCAAACTCTATATAACCTACACTGCATTATATATACTCTGGCAACACATCGCTATAAGTATTAAAAAAATATGGTAGCAGGACATATTTAGGTATAGTATAAAGGGGTTAGTTTAGTAAAGAAGTTTAACATAAACCCAAATCCCAATTTTACACAGTATAAGATAATTTTCCAATGCAACAAAGTACAAACACACAGGTGAATAAATTCGACACTCCTAATCAAGATAATTAATGGCTGTGCAAAACAAAAGTGCGTTTCAAAGGCGTCACGTAACACGGAGTGCGCCGCGTGAGCTTGAAGTAACGCGGCGGGGCGTCGCGGCGCGTTGGCCGCATCACAACAGGGTTGGTGCCTACTTCAAAACTATATTTATAGTATTCTTTCATTTCTATGCACTTTTCTTTTCTTTCCTTTCATTTTCTTTATTTGAATGTGTATGAAATTCTCGTAAATAGATATAATAATAATAGTTGCGCCCCGCGGTTTCTCCCGCGGTTAAAAAGTATTTTTAATTATTTAATTATTTACTCATCCCACGGGAAAATTTCACTTTTCCGGGATAAAATGTAGCCTATATGTTAATCTAGTGTATAAGCTATCTTGGTATCGAATTTTATCCAAATCCATTTAGCCGTTTGAGTGTGAAGGAGTAACAAACATACACACATACAAACTTTCGCCTTTAAACATTAGTGTGATAATAATAACAATAATGATATGTGTGGACATCTCACACCATCTAGCTCCTAACTAAGCAAAGCTTGTACTATGAGAACCAGATAACGTATACAAAACTTATATACTTTTTGTTTTGTAAATACATACAACACCCAGACACAGAACGAACATCGATGCTCATCACATAAATGTTTGTCCTGTGTGGGAATCGAACCCACAACCTGCAGTTCAGAAGGCAGGGTAACCAACAGAGCTATCGGGCCAGTAATAACATTACGTCTAAATGACTAGCTTAGTAGTACTTTTACTAGGTATCGTGTCTACGGGGTTGCATGACATAACTATATTTGTAAAACAGGCAAAGAGTGCGTGAGAGCTAAAGAGTGGAGTAAAGGAAAATGAAAGGGATCGGAAAAGAGAGAAAAGATAAGAGAAATGAATGAATGAGTGGGACGGAGAATGTAAAAATAAACCCCTGAAGTCCGTGTAGGTAAGGGCCTTAGCTGAACCCGTATCGTTTGAGATAAAATGTAGTATTTGATCTATTTCAATGTTAAGACAGATACAACATTTTACCCAAAAACAGCTTATTTCAAATGCAATGCACTCGCAAAATTTGTTAATAGCCAGTATACTAACTAGCCTTATACAAACGTCAAACTTGTGTTTTTTTTTTTGTTTTGGCCCCACACTTTTGTGTATTTAGCCAGTGTCAAGTATTTGATAATTTCTCAAGTTAAGTCAAGTCAAGTCACAGTCCAAGTCATCAAGTTAAGTCATAGTCTAGTCAGTCAAACTCCTAGTAACTCCATAGAAGCTTCTAGTAAAATTGCCACCAATTTTACTAGAAGCTTCTATGGAGTTTTGGAAACAATACGAAAAGAAACGTTTCCCCATCATTATACCACTTTCCCACGCTCATGCCTGTAATCCATCACTTAACCAATAAAACGCCACCAATTTTATGCACTAACACTGAAAATATCACCAGTTTTAGAAAACAATACAATGCAGTGACGCGATCTTTTACGTTTTTCCACCAAAACTCAAAAACGTGTGGTTATCAATACAAAACAGGAGTTTAACACTTTTTTTTTTTTTTTGAAGCCAAAAGTATTTTGGTGTCATCCCTAGCGTGTGGCATGTTCAAATAAGGACAGGAACCTCACAGGGCACGGGATATAGAACCAGTCACATTAGGGGTGTCGGCGCGTCCATGCACTACCGCTTTGTCAGCGATCTGTGACGTGGAAACTCCCGTGTGACAACCATAGCGGGAGCCGCACTCGCTGTTTGGTTTCTTCTATTACATTATTTATTTTCAGTTTATTTAGAAATAAACTGTTATTTTGTGATGTAAATATTGATTTCAAATTTTCAAAAGAGACAGATCATATAAAATCAATCATGATATTGTTTACATTATTATGTATAACTAGAAGGTTGTACGAGACTACAATATACTATTATAGTCTCGTACAACCTTCTAGTTGCATATGCCAGCGCTGTGGTAATGTTTACCTGCAAAGAATATTATAGACTTACCAACTAACGAAATACTTTTCAGAGCGCTACATATTTTATATGAAAATGAATCTTTATTTCCCTTGGTCATCGTATCACTCTTGAATGGATCGAATATTTTCGCTAATTCTTTTTTGTTATGTTTAATATTCTCAAGAGAAGGTTCTTATGAAAGAGAAAATTAATAAAGTTGAGCGAAAAAGTAGAAAATTCGCACCATGCAGGTGAACCCGTGGGGCGCAGGGATGTACGAGACTATAATGGTTGTACGAGACTATAATATATTATTATAGTTTCGTACAGCATTCTAGTTGCATATGCCAGCGCTGTGGTAATGTTTACCTGCATAGAATATTATAGACTTACCGACTAACGCAATACTTTTCGGAGCGCTCGCGCTACACATACTAAATAAAAAGCCAAACATACCATAATAATTGAAAATGTAATCTACTTGCGATACCATTATTTAACAACTAGTTGCGCCCCGCGGTCTCACCCGCGGATAAAACATATTTTAATTATTTGCTCATCCCACGAGAACATTTCCCTTTTCCAGGATAAAATGTAGCCTATATGTTAATCCAGTGTATAAGCTATCTTGGTACCGAATTTCATCCAAATTCATTCTTTTTTTTAATGAGCTAATGCTGTTGGTCTCTACCGACCTTTACAGCGTCACCAGGCGGGAGGGCGCTTAAGGCGCCCAGCCGTCAAAAAATCCATTCAGCCGTTTGAGCGTGAAGGAGTAACAAACATACAAACATAGAAACTTTCGCCTTTATAATATTTTTTTTTGTATTTGGTTTGGCTCCACATTTTTGTGTATTTAGCCAGTGTCAAGTAATTGATAATTTTTCAAGTTAAAAGGTATGAGATATGTGTGTCAAGTCAAGTCATCAAGTCAAGTCATAGTCTAGTCTAGTTAAGTCATACTCCTAGTAAAGTGGTGGCAACTTTACCAGAAGCTTCTATGGAGTTTTGGAAACAGCACGAAAAGAATCGTTTCACAATCATTATACCACTTTCCCACACTTATGCCTGTAATCCAGCACTTCACGAATAAAATGCCACCAATTTTATGCACTAACACTGAAAATAACACAAGTTTTGGAAAATGATACAATGCGGTGACGCGATCTTTTTCGTTTTCCCGCCAAAACTCTCCTTTATAATATTAGTGTGATAGTGTGAAGTGTGATTAATAGATTAGTAAAAATACCTATTACGTAAGTATCTACAAATAACGGAAAAAAATAATTAAGAGAAGAAGGCCGATGGGTTCACCGAAATAAATCAGTATCCAAGTAAAATCTAAGTAGTACGTTGCGTAACGCCAGGGTCGGCAGCCGGTACTCTCATCAGGGGTTCATCAACTGATGCAGTTTCCAGCCAGCGCGCACATTGTACCCCGACCCATTGTATGCACCCAGAGCGGATGCATGGAACGGAACTTTTTACACTAGACAACTATAACTTCACAATGCAGTTTTACAAAAGAAATGTAGGCCTTATCATCTAGGAATAAATAATAAAGAAAATTAGAAAACGAGTGTGCTTTAGACCACATGAAGTAAAACTTCGCACCCATCGGCTGGTATAACTTTGTTTTTGCTTTGTTTAATGATATTGTCGCCATTTTATCAATTTTAAATTGTCATTTTACCGGACATACTAACATAATAATACAACTTTTAAGTGATTTTTAACTTTTTCATGTTGGCAGTTGACATCTACTTTAATTAACAATTTTCAACTTCCGTTCGCCTCGTTACACAACCAGCTTACTCCCCAAGTCAAGCATGCCTATAGAAGTTTTACTTCAAAAATAAACTGTAGATAAATTTTACCTACCTACTGGCCTTAGATAGATATATATACAGGTCGTTATATAAAAGAGATAGTTAATAAATTGAGCATCAAGTAAAAAAAAATTGAAGTTTAAATTATTCATTATGCAACAACGCTGGGGCTTCCAAACGTTTTAATGGTGTTACTGTATTGTTATTGCTTACTAATTCAGCTTACAAACAAAAATAAAAACAAAATCTAAATCGGTTCATCGGTTTAGGAGCTAAGATGCCACAGCAGACACACACCCACACACACATACACACAGACACACACCCACACACACACACACACACACAGACACGTCATACTTACAACACCCTGTTGTTTTTACGTATTATATACGTGTATATGTATTGTTTTCTCTACAGCTATAAAAAAATCAATGCTCAAGTTTTTTTGATAAATAAAATTACAATAAAGTTAAGTACATACATACTTTGTAAAACACCGTGAGAGATTTTATCTTCAAAGAACCGTAAACAATAACAAATACTTCACGCGTCTATTAAACTTATTACGTACTCGCAATTTTTCAATAAACTCCAAAAATCGATTATCCACTTTCATAAAAAACACTCACAAAGGGGAGTTCGGGGTAAAGCAGCGCGGCAGTTAAAAATCGCGGATGTGAACATTTGTAGCAATAATTTGGGCCGCAACTCCGCAAGCCGTAGGGTGAGCCGCGGCTGCTGTTGAAAGAATGATACATCATCAGACCAATAATAAATCACACATGATTCAATTAGAAAAATACGGCGTTTGGGCGACGTTGGGCTTTGTTGCACTCACTCGGCACACATTTGTAGGGTAATTTGACATTTTGTATTGCGCCATCAATCAAGTGCAATTAACAATGGCGCGTTTGATGACTCGTGATAAAGTTTCCAGTTACCAGCGTTATTATTTAGCTGTTTTACGGAAATAATGGAACCAAAAAGGTTTTGAAGGTTTAAAAACTTACAGCCTTATTAATAAACACCAACTAGCTTTAGACTAGTTACACCATCTTTTGTCTCTTTCGATCCAGCTAAATATTCCAGTAGCAAAAAAAGGACAAAAGCTGAAGTAACTAATCCGAGACTAATACCCGTTTATTAATAAAGCTGTTAGAGATTTCTACTCTAAGAAAAAAAAATTGGTGATGGTCACAGTTGGTAGATAGTTAGATAAAACTCTTTATTGAAACACCACATTACAGGAACATCTTACACGCACCAACTTAAAAATGAAGTGTCGCCATGGGTGGTCTTATCGCTTAAAGCGATCTCTTCCAGACAACCCAAGGAACAAAATCGAGGTGTATGTTTTATTACATTTTTAATATAAAACCAATTTTGAGTAAAGTAGTACTAAAAATATTTAATTCTGGAATTACCGCTACCATTTCTTTTCTTGCACATCCAGGTTGACTGGTAGATAATGTTTTATAGCATTAAATCCTCTTTGTATATTATTTTGTGCTGACGTATAAATAAATAAATAAATTACGATTATCTGCTGTTTTAAAACTGTATAATATTATTATACAGTTTTATTATTAAGTACTTTTCCATACATCAACATCACTATCATGATCAGACCTTGTGGAGGGCAGAAATGACAACCTACATTGTCTTTTTATTGTTTCTTATTCTTTCTTTATCTTACCCCTACATACCTCACTCTTTTATACACTTTAGTCAGTTATGAAGATATTACCTAACATTATATTTTTAGTACACTGAGATCATCAAACGTAGCGCTGCAAACTTTAGGTAGCCTAGTTAGTGCAGCTTTTAATTTGTACCGCTTCCTCGTCAAAGCAAAACATTAATACCGGTTAACACATGAGCTTCCCGCGCACTCAATAACTCATTGTCGAGTCGAAATATAACAGTGTCGAGGGGCGAGTGGGTGGCGAGGCCGTGTCACGTGCCGGTAATGAGTTCCATACTCTCACCCGAGGGCCATTTATAGTAAATACCGGTATTATTTTACTAAGGCTAAGAAGCCTTTACACTTTTGTTTTCACTTTTTTCCTATACACATAGTTTTAACACCTATTTCGATGTAATATGTACACATCCCATTTAGCATTTTTTTTGATATTTTACACTACACTTTATTCGATGAAATTAAAGTTGCTATTTGTAATGTTACTATTAAAATGTGAGGTTTGTATCACCAATAGTAGAAATTTTAATATTATTTAACAATGGCATCATAATTTTTGACTACATATATAGTACTTAATGATTATAACATATACGAGTTGCGTTTATATCGGTACTCAAATTGTATTGATACCAGATAAATACCGAAATTTAAAGGTTATACAGTCCCTTATCTCCAACTCTCCTCTGGCTATGGAATTTCACACTGTATGTGTGCGCCTCTCATTACTCGGATTTATAGCATTTTTTCGATGGCAAATATTTATGCGATGACTCGGGTTTTATTTTTGAAAGTATTTTATGGGGATTTTAGTTCAAATGTGTATGCTATTTGGATTTTAAATTAAATATTAAGTGGCAAACAGTACAATTAGGCTGATACTCATCATCATCATCATTATCCTATGGGCCATTGGACAGCTACTGTGGTCTGGTGGTTGGGCAGGTTGGCTCGTAACCCAGAGGCTTCGATTCCCGTGACAGGACAAGTTTTTGTGCACAGAAAAAAAAGCGCAAATACTGATTGTCTGGATGTTGTGAACCATGGTCCTTGTTGTTTCTGGGTCCCTAGATACGGGGAATTCTAGTTAGGGTCCAGTATCTATTTATGCGATTATTGGCAGTTATTATTATTATCTGTAGGTATGATGAATATTACTATACCAGAGTACTATGATTCATAGTTAAAACATCGCGCTAAGAACTATATGGTGCAGCCGGCCATTCAACAAAGAGTACTACTAAGGTGAACACTGGACATTGGCCTTAGTTATAACTATTATTAAGTTCAAAATGAATATTTGACATTGTTCTTTGCAGCATACATATGTAAGGTCAGTTATAGTGAAGATAATGAAAGGTAGAATAGATTTAGCAGTAGTTAGTTGAAATGTGGTTCAATAAGCCACAGACTACAAAATAGGTTTTAAGGGCATACTTCACCTGTAATTGTTGCCTTCAAGCCGCGGGTGCTTACCGGATTTCCTCTTATTTGCACAATACTTACCTCCGGTCCGCTAAGTATGTAGAGCTAGGGAGAGCGTAGACATGGTGTTTCTTTCACAACATATGTATTTTGTTCGCTTTAAACATATTTTTTATATGTATACTATAATACTAGATAGTTTAAACTCTTTATTGAAACAATACATTACAGGAACAATTGACAATCACAAACTTAAAAATTAAGTGTCACAATGTGCATTCTTATCGCTTAAAGGGATCTCTACCAGACAACCCATAAATATACTAACAGTAATGGAAGTTCATCTAAAATACAAAATGAAATAAATATAGTGCGATTCCGATAAAAAAGCAATTTTAGCGGAATCGCACTAGATATTGTTATTTCATTTTGCATTTAAGATGAATTTCGGCGAAGTCAGACCTGACTTTATCAATTATCTAAGAATATTTTTAAAAAAATTAACTCGTTATAATATTGAGATTACTTAGGTTTTCACCCGTTAGGTGGTTAAATTTGAAGGTTACTTCGGCTACGTCATAAAAAGTAGTGTTAGTTTAACTTTTGTTTATGTCACGATTTCTCTTATCTAAGTACCTACTTATAGGCTTATAGGTTTAGTGAGGCTACGCCCAGACCTTGCCTCGTTCTTCTATAGATTTGTACAGAGCTCATACTTAGGTACTTCTTCCGCTGCTTCTGTCTTCTGTCATTATTTAAAAAGATTTCAGTATCTCGAGAAACCATGGATTTTTCATTAAATTTATTATCAAAAACTCCTCTACGTTATTCCTAACTCTTTAAATCAGCCTTCCTTTCCGGTATCCCTTAAAATTCAAGTGGCCAATTACAGAGTTGCTTTCGGTCCATACACCATACATTTATGCTTAAGGGCCCTTCGCCTTTGTGTTGCTGACGACATTTAGAAACATTGCGGAATAAGTGGAGCCAACAACTGGGCTGACGATGGAGCAGCTTTGTTGCACTTTGGTTCTAGTATCAAGGCATTATTAAAGTGTAATGGAGTTTTGGAGTATTTTATAAGCTTTAGTAGCATTTTTATATCCTTGCCAATGTACTCTTAACGTTAAATAATGATTATAGCTTCGAACTCAAGATTTTAACGTATTAATACATCACTTAATTTTTTTCTGTACATGCAATTTTAAATGCATTTCTACGCTATTATGAAGTTGGAAATGCAAAAAAATTACGAGTTGCTTTTGTTCCGTTTAGATCCGTGTCAGGAACGAGAGAAAAAATTAAAGACTTTATAAAAACTGCCAAGTTTTTATAAAGTTTTAGATTGCAAACTATTTCAGAATAGTTAATTAATAGTAATATTATTAATATTGATAATATTATTAATATTATTTAATTAATCATAATACAAAATGTGTCAATATCATGGTATGACTCATTTTGCAAGATTTTTCAATTCAATTTAAAAAATCTTTATTTTAATATTTTTTTTTAAATAAATCCTAAGTACATAGTCTAGTGTACATTAATTAATCCTAGATATGACTACAATTTATATTTAATACATTTTTAAAGAATTTCACTTATGATAAAAATTTATGATACTATATAACATATTAAGTAAGGCAATGCATGAAATCCAAGATAAAATCATAGTAAATGTCTTATTATCAATACTTTTGTTTGCTTTAGTAGATAGCATAACAATTGCAAAAGGTAATAAAATAATTCAACATTTTGCAAGAAAATAACGGCTAAACTCACGTCAATTAAAAAGTCGAAATGACTCCGACCAGGGTTCGGACATACCTATTCGGTGTCCTTCTTCTAGGAGCCAGTTACTAACGCTTGCAGTGGCGGTTTTATAAAATTATAAACAGGTTTTTGTACAGGCTATTATTATGATAATTTATTTAGAAACATAGCACAAGTTTTGCTTAGTTTGGGGCTAGATGGCGTTGTGTGAGACGTCTACACATATTATTATTATTATTATTATTGAATTCTTTAAATGTAAGAATTCCAGGTAACGGCCATACATTAAAGTAAGCTTTATAGCAGACTAAAAAGCAGATCACTGCCCCAGAAAGTCATTAGACATCTCAAGGTTAGACATAGTAAATTTTTACCAAAATTACCGCCTTCATGGCGACAATAAACTTACAAATTTAAATAGGATCCGGGTCAATACCTAATTCGTATAACGTTCAACTCTATATATCTTTTAAAAATATGATATTTAGTTGAAAACTATACCATATATAAGCCACAAGCATAAGATTGTTATTTACTTATTGGCAAATAAATAAATTACTAAATATCAAAGAGTCATTATTTATAAATTAGTTAAATAACTCGATACACAAATTTCAACCATTAATTACCGTATCTAAAAAACTAAAACGCCCATAAAACCTCACGGTTCAAGTTAACCCTTCGACGTTTGTCTGCAATTAAGAACGGTTAAAGTTAACCCTGGAGCGCCAGTTGCAACACTTCCGCCTGTCAGACGATTACTGCATCACCGTTTTGACATATCACATGCATTTCGGCTGACTGTTACCAAGCTCACTGTATCTAAATATATATAACTCAAAGGTGACTGACTGATTGACTGACTGACATAGTGATCTATCAACGCATAGCCCAAACCACTGGACGGATCGGGCTGAAATTTGGCATGCATTTAGATGTTATGACGTAAGCATCAGATAAGAAATGATGACGATAAGAAAGGATTTTTCGAAATTCCACCACACCACCACACATTTCCATCTCAAAGGTGACTGATTGACTGACTCACATAGTCTAGACTCACGTAGTTGATCTATCAACGCACAGCCCAAACCACTGGACGGATCGGGCTGAAATTTAGCATGCAGGTAGATGTTACGACCCAAGCATCCGCTAAGAAAGGATTTTTCAAAATTCCACACTTAAGAGGGTGAAATGGGTGGTTGAATTATTTTTCCATAGGCCGCGCCGCGGGCGAAGCTGCGGGCAGAAGCTCGTAATTAATAATACTCTCCAATTACACATCTTAATAATATTAAAAAAACGAGTGTGCTTTAAACTCTTGATCAATGATATCGATTTATCCATGTACCTGTATTGACACAATGCAAAACTTTTTGACATGATCCTTCGATTCTGTTGTTCAAAGCTATAAATAAAACTTAACCTTAAATAAAGAGCGTGCTTTAGACTACTCGACTGAAGTAAAACTTGTTTAGTTTAGCTCCATCTATCGGCCAGTATAACTTCGTTTTTGGTTTGTATAAAGTTAATGTCGCCATATTGACAATTGTAAATTGTCATTTTACTGGACATACCAACATAATAATACAAATGTTTAACTTTATTTTGAGAATGGAAACGTAACGTGAACCAACGTTAACCAACTTCAACTTCCGTTCGCCTCGCATTCACTAGCTTACTCCCCAAATCAAGCGTCTGTAAAGAAGTTTTACTTCAATAAAATATATTAGTTATTTTATTTGATTCGATTTGAATTATCTATACTTATAATAAAACAACAACAAATGTAATGACTATAAATAACACTGAAAACCAATTTTAGGGTTCCTTTAAGTATATTGACAGTTTCTGTGGTGTGGTGGTTGAGCAGGTCGACTTATATCCCGAAGGAGCCGGTTTCGATTCCACGCGGCAGTACGAGTATTTGTGTATAAAACGCAAGTACTGGTTCTGAGTCTGGGTGTTGTGGGACCATGGCACTCGTAGTTCCTGTGTCCCTAAACACAGGAAATCTTAGTTAAGTTTTAATATGTATGTATGATATCGGTGGGCGTTATTATTATTACATAAAAAATTGAAGTATGAACGAAAAAGGTGAAAATAAGTGGAATGAACGAGAATCCGGCTTCTGAATTCATTTGTGAACGCAATATCATTTCAATTCATATTTGTGTACATAATAACAGTTATGCGCCTGGTTCCTCTTTTGTTTGTTTTTTTATTGTTATAACCCGTAAATATTTTTTTTTATGCTCTGAGTGATGTGACGAGCTAGTCGTTCACCTGATATTAAGCGCCACGGCCGCCCATAACAGAACAGTGTCATTCGGAACCCCAAAAAAGAATTTCGCGTGACATTGCACTGCGCACATCATCCTGAGACATCAGCACAGCCTGGTAATAAGATTACTAGACTGTGAGATCAGGTCATATAGTCTCAATTGCCCAGTAATTTCACTAGCTACAGTGCCCTTCAAACCGGAACACTGCAGTAGTGCTTGCACACTACTGCTTGGCGGCAGAATAACTGGCAAAGCGGTGGTACCTACCTAGACGAACTTTGCAACAAAGTACTACCACCTAGTAAAATGTACGATACAATTTACTTCTACTTCTACATATCGATTAGTTTAACGCCTTTTTAAAATACGGAGATATTTACAAAAATCTACTTTTAATCAAGTTGCAATTACCAAGATTTCACAAACTGCAACTAAACGAGAACAAATTATTATTTTCGAAGTCGATGACTCTATTCAAGTCGGATTGAGAGACCAACTTTTTTTAAGCCAGGCGGCTTTTTGACATCCTTTCAATGTAACAGCCCGAGAGTCGGTAAATGGCTGACAAAGGGGGCTACAATAGCCCAATGCCAATGTTTGGCCCAGCATAAAGGGAGTCTTAGAAACGTATTGTGCGCAGGCGCATTGTTCGAGCGTCGCTGCTCACCGTACGGGGTTGCACAAAACCGCTCGGTAGCTACCGGCGCGCTCTTCAAAGGTTCAATGTTTGCCTACAATATAATTTTTATTGCAGTAATTCAGTGAAATTTTTTGACATATCTATGAGAACTGAGGACACTCCGGCGTTATCTACCCTCGGTGCTTTCTAATTTTTTAAACATTTTTTTATTCTCTATATAATTTTTTATCACTTATATTCTAAGCTAGTTGCGTTGTTTTTTGTTTTTGCTACTTGGTAGAGGTATCACGCAATACGCACGCAATATTGGTTTAGTTATTTGCATGGTAAAATTAGTTGCATTCTTAATGTAATATTAACCAAGAATACCTTATTTAGGTAAGTCTATCAATCAATAGATATTTTTTTAATTGAATGTTTTTGTCTGTGAAAACTAAAGTATTTTCTTATTGAGACTGTATAAGTTCTAATCTTTCTAAATCTCCTACCAAACCAAATTGGGTTCTCCTCTAATACAGCCAGCAACTTTTCTGATATAATCACTCCATTATCTTACCAGTCATCATTCTTATCAGTCAAGGTCTCTACTAAATAAACGTTTCGCTTACCCGATATCTGTTCTGCAGTTAATGTTACCACAGCCCATTGACATTCACTTTAGAAGACCAACACGTACAGTCAATAATAATAATAATAATAATACGTGTGGACATTCTCACACAACGCCATCTAGCCCCAAACTAAGCAAAGCTTGTACTATGGGAACCAGATAACTGATACAATACTTGAATACTTTTTTTTTGTAAATACATACATAGAATACAATATAACACCCAGACACAGAACAAACATCGATGTTAATCACACAAATGTTTGTCCTGGGTGGGAATCGAACCCACAACCCGCAGTTCAGAAGGCAGGGTCACTACCAACTGAGCTATTGGGTCAGTCGTCAATGATCTTTATATTCTCATCAGTTGGATGCTGGACGTTGTTGGAGTTGGAATCCACCGGTCCGATAAGCCTAGGCCTCCCCAATAGAGCGTAGCTTACCAAACTCTTTGCTCGTCGGTCCACCTACATTACTTGTACTACTTGTTATGACCAAAGAGTTCATATATCACACACACTCACTTAATTTGATGCTCAAAGAGTTATACGTCTAGAAAGAAAGAGCCATGTTCTGCGTGTCTTTGAGAGAAGAGGTAATCTGACAGAACACTATTTCCAATACTGCATACAGAGTATACAATTTTTATCAACAATAATAACGCACAAAGATCACATACATAGATCCTGGACCCTAACTAGGATTCTCTGTCTAGGGACCGAAGAACTACGAGGACTATGGTCCCACCACACCCAGGCTCACAATAAGTATATGCGCTTTTTTGTGTCTGCTTAACCACCACACAAAAGAAACTGTGAAACAACAAATCTAAAGGTAAAGCACATGTATATACGAAAACCTTTATCGTTCTAGAATATTAATAATATTATTAACAGCAGTCACACGAAACTTTTTATGTTGGAGTTCCGAGTGACACTGTTCTGTTATGGG
Source organism: Ennomos fuscantarius (assembly GCA_905220475.3). Taxonomy (NCBI): domain Eukaryota; kingdom Metazoa; phylum Arthropoda; class Insecta; order Lepidoptera; family Geometridae; genus Ennomos; species Ennomos fuscantarius. The sequence goes on from HG992039.1 coordinate 9,754,063, forward strand.
CGGCTGTGTTACTTAACATCAGGTGAACGACTAGCTCGTCACATCATTCCATAACATAAAAAAAAAAAAAAAAAAAAAATTAATAAGTATTTACAGCACTTTAGGTAAAAGGGTAAACCATGCACAAAAAAAATTACAACAAAACCTAAGTAACTTTACAACCCAACCCGCAAAAGTAAAATAAAATATATTTGCAATCTTTTGCAGAGCCATAAACAAGTTGTTTTTGCCTACAATTAAGAAGCTTAAGCCTGTTAAATAAAAACATATTATGAATAGTAGACAATAGAGATAAGAAAATAAGACTTAAAAGGTGCCGGCAAAATGTGGTCTTTGAAAAACTGATATAGCTCCAGGTCGTAAAGCAATATACTTGATTGTTTGGGCGGTACCTATCTTGTTTTTGTTTTATACAGCCAAAGCTATTTAAGTTTATGCGGTGAAATCTGATAAGGTGATACGAAGGTATGCGTATACACTTACAAAATGAACACTACCTGTTTACCTGAGGCAGGTATTAGGGTTCATTTTGGATGAAAGGGTATTGTTTGTAGTGTAATTTTTGGGGAAATAAATCTAGGTTAAGTTGGATTTAATATTTTTTAAAGTTAGTTTATTAATAAGTTACGTTGTATTCATGGTTTTATAGCAGTATCGCCGTTTATTGGCGTATGGAATTGGTGAAAGATAAATTTGGATATAATGAGACGTGTGTGGGTAGCTTAAGTAAAGCATGTCCTTGTTTTAGGAACGGATGAATGCAGGTTCAAATACCGTTCGAAATTCATTTTTCTCCTTAACATAATATCTAATAGCGATGTATATTAATAACTAGGTACCTTGGCACAGAAAAATGCAATAGGTAATGTTTGTAATACTTTTATTAATTGTTGTCTCATTAAAGCAGCATACGATTCCAAAAAGAGACATCTGGTGCATGAGGATCATTACAATTTTATCATAATATATTGTAAGTACTAAGGTTGTATTTGTGGAATTAAATGAAACAATTGGATATAATAATAACCCATCCAACGATCACATATGTAGATCTTAAACGCTAACTAAGATTAACTAGGATATTACTTTGATGTTTGAATTCTTTATTCGAGATATGATTTTTTCTTTATTCGGTCGAGATAGCCATAGGTACGCTACGAATTCGTAGAAGTCTACGCGTCGTAGGCACACGTGGGTGACGTGAGTTTATCGCGGAAAGCGCGGGAAACTCGCGAAACTTCCTCGCAAGTTTCATCGCTCCGCCCGCGGCCCGCCCCCTGCGTCGTGCCATCTCGCTCGCGCACGACGCCTCTCACCGCACGTTCGCGGCTAACCACACGCGGACGCACCGCGGGAACTATCAAGTGGTGTGAAGCCACTTTCAATTGTTTTCGATATCTTGGATCACACGTTTTTACTTGGCGATACTTTAATAATTTCTTTATATTAACTTACGAATAATTAAGTAAAATAAACTTACTTTGAAAAAAGTTTTTAAGTAAGTAGATATTTTTTATTACTTTGTTCTGTGGAAATTTTTATTTTCTTAATGATTTTTTACTTGAATTTTTATTGAATGTTTAAAAACGAAAAGTTAAACGCTATCCCAACTGCTATTGTATAATATGCGGGCAAACAAATGGGCTGTTACTGTTAATATGATAATCTGTTCGATTGACACGGGTTATAAAAGTGTCAGTCTAAACTCCTGTAGGAATTCCTCGCATGCTTCAGTGAAAATAAAGTACCACCCCACGAGCGAGGCTCCCACCGGTTCCAAACATGAAAATCATAATTTTTCATGAGCGCGTTGATAGGTTTTCGCACCGGCCGCGGTTTCCCACCGCCCCGCGGCCTAATTACCGTCGCTCCGCGATACGTCACCGAGGTGATTCAAAAAAATCCACCCATCCCACTCCCTCCCAGAGTGGTGTCCCACTCCGGCGAGCATTTTTATAAAAACGCAGAGACCGCGAGCGGCCGTCCCGCTCGTTCCCACCGCACCACCGCATCACCCGCACCCTTCGTCTCCTTCCCGCTTTTTACGAGACGAAGGGGCCGCCACCCGGGTGGGGGCGGCGACCGCGCGAACGCAAAATATTGACCATCGGAAAAAGTCGCGTCGTATCACAGTCATCAGTCGAAACCGGGTTCTCGCGTGCACGCGTTCCTCGGCCGTCACTTCGGCGCGAGTCGTGAGTCTTCGGGTTGCGGTCTGAAGTCGCGCGGCCGCCCGTTTATTTTTCCATCTCCCCGCCCGACGTCTTGCCGTCCGCGCCCAACAAGTGGCGTAGAGTGTAGACGCAACCGCGGCTCACACGGCGTCTCGCGCCCGAACTTTGCACAACTTTGCCGAGCGCTCGCGCGCACGCAACCCTTCGCCGCGAGTTTCGAATCCGTTCGCGTGTTTCAAAACTTTTCCTGGAGTGTATATACAGAGCGGTGGCGTGATACAGGACCGTAGTGGCGTGTTGAGAGCGGGTGTTCGTTGAGGGTAGCTTGAAGTCGATGCACCTACCGCACGCAAGCCCCCCGGTGCCCGGCATGGCTGACGTGTACTCTCACATCCACGACTACTACCGGCAGAGCCACGGCGAGCTGGTGACGACTGGCTCTCCTGCTGTGCTGTGCTCGGCGCTGCCGGGCCACTGGCGCTCCAATAAGTCGCTACCAGTAGCCTTCAAAGTCGTGGCGCTGGACGACGTGCAAGATGGCACTCTTGTCACGATCAAGGCTGGGAACGACGAGAACGTGATGGCGGAGTTGAGGAACTGCACCGCTGTCATGAAGAATCAGGTGGCGAAGTTCAATGACCTTCGCTTTGTGGGGCGCAGTGGGCGCGGCAAGTCGTTCAGCCTCACCATCACCATCAGCACGTACCCCAGCCAGGTGGCCTCGTACACCAAAGCGATAAAGGTCACGGTGGATGGACCAAGGGAACCAAGAACTAAGCAAAGTGAGTTTCTTTAGTAACGTATATTCTACGCACAGTTTCACTACTACTAGAGGTGAGTGGCACAGTTTCACTCACAGTTAAGCAGTTTTTTCGTGGAAATTCCAAATTTTCCGGGATAAAAGTATTATGATATACTTTACAGATAACCATATATATCTTAGGTGATATGTGAGTGTGAGATAGGTGAGTCCACATATAGACAGCGTCTGTGGTGTGGTGGTTGAGCAGGTCGGTTCATATCCCAGAGGTGGCAGGTTTAATTCCTGCGACAAGACAAGTGTCCCTAATAAAAGTTCTGTGTCTGGGTGTTGTAGGACAATGGTTCCCGTAGTTCCTGGGTAATGGGACCAGGATCTATGTATGTGATCATTGTGCATTATTTAGATATTATTATTTAGGCATTATACCTATTATACTTTTAGTCCAGGTAGATAATAATCAACGTTTTCTGTTGTTAGTTATTTTAACAGTCTATTTGCAAAATTAGTTTATTTTTATATGTTTTTAAATTATTTACTCATTTATTATTTATTTAATTATTTAAGGTTATTATTCGGTTAAAAAATCGTCATCATGCGTAATATTTTAGTTATAATATAAATTATCTATAATGTAGATTTACGATTCTATAAATCTTATTGATAACTTAAAACTTTTATTTGTTATCAAATTGTCTATAGTGTATTATATATATTACAAACACACACACATATACAAACTTTCGACTTTATAATATTAGTGTGATTATAGGTATCAATTTATTTCATTAATTAACAAAGTCCAATTATTAATACTACATTAAATCTGAACCAAAATGAACTAATTATCTGAATCTCAAATTATAACTAAACTTGCAAATAAAAAAACCGCGTTTAAGTCGTTTTATTTTTATAATAGTTAGGTAGGTACCGACTTATGATAAGCCTTATCCTAGATTTAATATTTTAAATTATTTGTGGTGGTTATGGAATAGAATCTGCATTTTGTATCCTGTGAATTATATACCTAGATAGGATATAAGGTACTTATCATAATAATAATAAGAAGAAGAATAATAGCGCCCAACGATCACATACATAGATTCTGGACCCTAACTAGGAATCCCTGTGTATAGGGACCCAGGAACTACGAGGACCATGGTCCCACAACACCCAGACTCAGAACAAGTATTTGCGCTTTTTTCTGTACACAAATATTTGTCCTGCCGCGGGAATCGAACCCGTCACCGGGCTATGAGCTGACCTGCTCAACCACCACACCCCAGGGGCTGTCACATTATGAACTATACTTGTCAATTATAAACTTTAAATTGGGATTTTCAATGCCTAAGTGGCATTTCATGGCAGCTAAATTTTGACAGGACATTATCTTCTTTGTTTAATTCTTTGTTTATTAAGTATAAGCTTTACACGCGTCGGTGGTATATTTTCTAGGTTTACATTCTCTAGACTTAGTAAGTATACTAAGTCTAGAGAATGTAATTACTAAGTCTAGAGAATGTAAACCTAGAAAATATACCACTAGTAATAACTAGACTTAATACTAGACTGTGCTGATATTGAGAGATTCACAGTCTAATAATAAGATTACTAGACTGTGAGATTAGGTCATAAAGTCTTACTTGCCCAGTAGTTTTACTAGCTACAGTGCCCTTCAAACTGGAAAACAGTAGTGCTTGTGCACTACTGCTTGGCTTCAAAATAACTGGCAAAGTGGTGGTACCTACTTAGACGATCTTTGCAGAAAAATCCTACCACCTAGTAAATCATAAAGATATTATATTATTGGGTACCAAGTAGGTACATTGACTTATTAATGTTTTGAGATTGCTAGATTGAGAGATTAATTGGACGACGTGCATAGTGCAGTGTCGCGCGTAACTCTAAAGTGACACTACAGCTGATATGGGCATCCGTGTCACTCAACATCAGATGAACGACTAGCTCGTCATGTCATTCCTTAACATAAAAAAAATGATCACACTACTTAAACAAACTTACAGCTGTTAAATATAGCTCATAAATTTGCAATTTGAGAAATAACATATTGTAACAATAAAAAAGTATATTATTATCTATACGTCAATGATCTGCAAAATGATAAAAGTGTCGTATGCGCGCGCGACTTCGGCTGGCTGGTTGCCAATCCAACGAGGTCGATTCTGCGGCGCCGCGGCTTCTAACCGCACTCAGACTAGTTTTATTTCTGAACCTAGCATTTAAAACACAATTTTCAAACACAACATCAATTACTTTCACAAGACAGGTCAGCATCACAAGTGGACACAATAGAAATCGATGCCAAAAAACAATTGAAAGGCGAATTCGTAATGGAACCACTTAATCGTCAGATGGTTCTTTGCAGACTTCTCTACTAATCTGTTTTAAAGTTGTCCGTTTGTTTGTATATTTATTAAAAAATCTTGTCTTTTGAACCGGGTTGGATGAAATTTTGCACACAGATTGCAGACTTTATGGAGATTAACATGGTACATTTTATCTCGGAAAGTTTCCCTTCGACAAAACTAGTCAATAGCGAGTGAAACTGTGACATGCCTTTAATTTTATACAATTCTTCTGTAATATGTAAGGTATGTCACCGAATACTTCGTAAACGGCTGGGCCAAGTTTAATGATTTTTTGTGTAAGTTCTCGATATAATCTACCTATGTAATCCAGCCCCAACAAGTTTTATATAAATAGCGACTCTTGCTAAAACATAATAAAATGCAATTCAGATCGCTATTACTATTATCAGTTGCCTCTCTTGCTGTCGGATATCTCTTATCTCTTCTAAAACTTTTATGTTTAACTAGCCGTGCCCTATGGTTTCACCCGCGGATATAAAGTAGCCTACGTCCACTATATAAGCTATCTTATATTTAAAAAAAAATTGTAAAAAAAAAAAAACGGGATAAAAAGTCCTATGTCCGTCTCCTGGTTCTAAGCTACCTCCTACCAATATTCAGCCAAATCGGTTCAGTCATTCTTTAGTTATAAATAGTGTAACTAACACGACTTTCTTTTATATATATAAGAAGATAGATAAGAACGAGCCCGTCCAGCCGGGCCTGTAGGTACTAATAGCTTCATACATAAACTGCGGAGCACACGACTCCAGATAGAAACCAAAAATCTGTTCACTAACATACGTGCAATTGCCGGTACGTAAGAAACAGTCAATCAACCAGACATTAATTGCTCCTCCGCTTAATCTCGACTACTCGAAGAATTGCTGTAAATGCGGAGTCCCTCCAAAAATAGCAGCGATTGTTCTCTGCTTTTACGAGAAGGAATTAACTCTTAAGTGAGAGTCATGTTTTGACGCGGGGCTTATAAATGGTTATTGGTGTTTACGGAGGACATGATTTTATACTTTGTATATATTTGGGTAGACTCTGACACCCTTTCTTGGATTATTTTATTTTGGGACTCAAATAAACCAGTGATGTCATTGGTGGTATACAAACTTCAAGCACTTAATAAAGTAATATACCTAGAATAAAGTGGCCAAAATATTACCTACCTAATTTGTTTACTATGTATGCAATAAAAACCAGAAAAAAGGCAAGTCTCCAATTTGATTTTGTTGTGGCCCACAGTTTTTATTTTTATCAATGAATTTTATATTAATACAACTAAACTAGAGAGAAACTAAAAGATATATTAAAAATAAACGATGAATATAATATAATAAGGAAGAAAAGCAAGGATTTAAACTTACAATTCATTTTGTACGCGAAAGCTGAGTAACTAGAACCCGTCAATAACGAACCGTCAAAATTATATAATTTCTATAAATTTAAATATATATAACACCCATAGATCCTGGACCCTAACTAGGATTTCCTGTAGACACCTAGGAACTACAAAGACCATGGTCCCGCAACACCCAAACTCAGAACAAGTACTTGCACTTTTTTCTGTGCACAAATACTTGTCCTGCGGGTGGGAACCGACACCGCCACCTCCAGGTTATGAGCCGACCAGATCAACCACCACACCACAGAGGCTGTCAAATTGGTCATACAATTGAAAGATGGGCCCAAACTTCATTGCCGAGCTATCTAAAAGTGGTTATAGATACACGAAAAACAATTGACAGACGCGAGACATCAATCCCCGAATCGAAACAGATGATAACGTTTTGACACCACAAATCTATTTTGAACGTTACAACATTCACCGAGACGGTCTGTGTAAACAAACAGTTGCGCCCAAACTTCGGCCAATAATAAAAAGACAGTATGCGGAAAAACTAACATCCTACGTTCATAAACATCAAAGGCTCAAGTTCATAAAGCGATCAATGTGCACCGACTTAATAGCTGCGTTACAAACACACTAATTATAATTAACTTGTTAGTAAAACGAACTCAGTTTTGGCTGCAGTATAATTAAATTGTTTTTCATGACACGATAAATTTAGCATTTCGCTATGTTTACACATTCCGCAGATGCTTAGATGTGAGTTTGGATTAGGCAACACAAAAAATATAAAACAATAGAGCATCAAATTATAAAGAATATGTTTACGTGATCTATGATTTGATGAAGAAACAAAAAAACGATGAATTTTATTTGAGTACATTAAAATAATTTCCTGTAACAAAGCACACTTCCAATTAAACGCTAATTTCATTGAATGCTAAATCAAAGCGATAAAAATCATTATCGCAGCCACAATTTTAGGGATAATTTCATAAGTTTGACCTAATGAAACAATCGTGGAGTTTAGTACCACACTTGCATCGCCAGCGGTTACCAAGTTCGTCGGTGCGGCGACGGCAGAGTAACAGATGTAAACAATCTCTGGGCCGCGTCGTAAACTCCCGTTTGATCTCCCCGCGACCGCCCTGCACCGCACATACCCCTGCTTCTAAAATATGGATTTTATGTCCCTGGTAGTTGCTAATATACCGCATCCAGCGACCGTCTTAACCTGGCCCACTCCTGGATTCTCCGTCACTCCTTGTTAACTTTGAGAGAGTTAACACGGAAATTGAGAGCGTTACTAGAATTATTGCCAAGAATATGACGTTAATATCAATCAGCAACACGAAATGCAACAGTTTTGTAACGTTTCGTGTTGCTGATATTTTAAGAATAACTACAATATTTTGGTGAATCACTCTACTTTGATGGCCTCTTTATCTCATCGTACTCGTACAATTCTGAAATTGAAAGTGACTTGAACATAAATCAATACAACAACAACAATTAAACTAGCACACCAAGACGCTATAAATGCGGCGTGGCCGTCGCCACCCTGCCCGCTTGCACAGCCGAATTATGAGCCATAACTCTGATTCCATTTAACTCACGCACATCGCCTTACATTAATTTACGAGTGACAGCTCAGCCAGCTCGCATCTCATCTCTCCAGTTATTTAATGCCCATTTTGACACTTATGTGTCGTATCATTCATTAGTTTATTGTCTGAGTGGTACCAATTTGGCCGCGAGTCGTTTGATTCGAGCCACATTCTTAACCCATTGTAAATTTTTAGGTCGTCGGTGATTAACTGTGATAGAAATAACTTTATAGATTCTAACAGTGGTGTTAACTGAGGAATGAAACCGCATTCCTCGACGCTATTGTCTCTTAATACCGCCACTTTAACATAAATGATGCAATGTGTTTTAATTTAGTTCACTCTCGTGCGTTTTAAATTACCGTTTCAACGCATAATGATAAATCATTCACAATTAGAGATACTCTCAACCCTGTTAATATTCAAAGCCCCGCATGTAGCATTTTGGGAACTGAATCATATTGAATACTGGCACTAACAAATGGAGCGGCCGTTTCCGAGTTGAGCATTTCACTTATCGTTGTAGCGATGCCTCCTTTCCTCTCGTCCTCCTGGATGCCGCGTGACAGCGCGACGGGCCATCCATCACGCACTTAATTTAAAATACCCGCGATTTCGGAAACCCTCTTTCAGAACACTCGCTAATCTCCCAGCTAAAGGGTTCACTCTAACTAAAGTAATTGTTTTGTAAACACCCATCACAAAAGACTGTTTACGATCAAAATTAGCCTAATCAAAACAATAACAAACATCAGATTAAGAGTTCAAAACAAAGTAGACAAAGTACCTCGTAAACGTCTTAATCCCGTAATAAAAACGCTAATACACCTGATCGAGTTGATTGAGATTAAAAACGTTGTTAACCTAAAATAGACATCGTAGCGTCTTCAGTAGTCTATCGATTAAACAAATAAAAAATCGTTTCGCTATGAAAGGCGAAAGGCAACGTGACGGTGGAGGATCGTAAAAACGTATGGCACAGAGGAGCCGACTAACTGTAGTAGTAAAACTGCTCGTTTTGTATACAGGACTCTTGTTATAGTCGGCGGGCGCGGTAAACAGCGCGCGGCCGTGTGTCGCCGCCTTTACGGCAAGTCTTTGTGAGTTTAGTGCTCGCTACGTCCGCACAAGGCGGCGGTGGCCTCTAGGCGACAATAGTTAATAAAAACGCAAATCACACAATCGTCATTTTATTGGTTCGATGAAAACCTTAATTCTCATTGAATTCTCCAATATTTTTTATGTAATTCACCTAGAAACATTAGCATCTCAATCATTTCCTCTTCCCGAATGTTATCTATATTTTTAACGATTTTTATATCATCTTGGAAGTTTTACCTAATAAGGAAAACACCCTATTTTATAACAATTTATATTTTTTTCTATTGTTACAGATTATGGATATGGCGTTCCAGGTGCTTTTAGTCCGTTCCTTTTGAACCCAGGGTGGTTAGACGCTGCTTACCTCAACTACGCATGGGCAGATTACTTCAGGCCGACGACCATGAGGGATCCCACCGCTGCTCTTGTCAAAGGTAATAATTATTAGATATACATGGAAAGATACAGAAAGGTTCAAGAGCGTAAATGCTTACGGTTGGACAGATGGAAAGGTCGCCGCGGGCAGCGGCCTAAGAAAAATATACATTTGGTCTAAAGAAGTCTTCAACGTCCCTTACACCATGTCTATGAACCAATATTTACTTATTGCAAAAACATAAGTCGAATTGAGACTAACATACATCATGCTGTCTCTGACTATCATAACGCGTAACGTAGTCATTTTGTTTCAAATTAAAATACATAAATACATACGGTATTTCTTAAATTAAAAATTCCGGTTTCTGCAAACAACACTCGAATGCATGTTGCTATGTTACTCGCAACAAAGCCGCCCCTCAAGGCCGAACAACGCAAAGCGGCTCAAATAAAAGGAGCATCTCTTGAGCTCTGCAAAACAACACCGGTCCAACCGAAGCAAAACCACCCGCTGAAGTACGCCGGGTGCTAAGGGGGGTCCAGAAAACGGACAAAAAAGCACTGCCTTCGCGTTCGAGAGAGTGTGGAGTCAATTTTATTCCAATGTAGGCGACCGCGCCACCGGCCACTTTTTGTTTCCGTCGCAGAAACGCGAGGAGCAATGTACTCAAACACCTACGGAGTTTTATTAAACGTGCGCGCTGGAGTGGCTGGGGCCGAGAGCAGCGCAGATATTCATGAACTTTCATAATTGGACTGCATTATTTTTGGGTTTCCTTTTACCAGTATTGCACAGGCAAACGGGGGTGTACAATCAAATGCAAATAGTACGATGACTCTAAGCTTGATGCAAACGTCAGGTATTAAATGATATTTGATAAATGCTTTGTAATTAGTATATACTGTTACAGCATTACTAAAGCAAAATAGCTTTTTTGTTTTCAATTTTATCTTGCTTATGCTATGTGTAATATCTTTGGTTTCAAGTCAATTTCGAATTTAATGTGTGCAGTTTTTGATGATTGTAAACATTGTAAATGATGCACCCTAACGGCGGTCCTCCAAAGAATACACTAAATATGTTTTACAAGGGCTCATTTTGATAAAACAACAATTTCGCAAAAAAACTTTACCAACAAAAAAATGTGTATCCCAATAAACGTTAATTAAAAATAACGTCCAAAACAAAACAAAATCAAATTCAGCGATCGAGAATCACCTCAATCAGGCGCGATGTCGATATTGGCCCCCACCTCGCCAAATTACCCCCTAGTTGACGACCCTTGCCACCCTCGCTGCCTTTTAAAGTGGTCTGCGCACTGCCACTGCTGCAAACAGAAAAAGTGCAAAAGAGTAACGAACGTACCACCTCTGAGCTCTTTGTGGCCCAATCCGCGCCTCCATCGTGTCCTTTTTATGCAGCAGCTTCTCTTACACGCTGTTGAGAATCAAAGCTCGTGCGACAAGAACTTTTAAACACATCAGCTGCTAATGAAAATTTCGCGTTTCGAGCTCTTTTTGTCCCTCGCGTGGAAATAGGTGTGCTTCCTTATCGAGATCGAGTTTTGTGGAGCATACGTGTACCTTACAGCTCCGCACGTGTCTCGCATTCATGATGCGCCGGCCCTCCTCTCAGATACTTGTCGTGTCGAATTACGTTGTCGTGTCCGCTTGCAAAGAACTATGTCGTGCAAGGATAAATAAATACTGCACCCTCACCCTCCCTGTATCGCACTAAAAAAACATCCCTTTCGGTGAAGCCGCCTTTAAACGCCTACAGATTGTACATTATCCTTAGTACGATTATGCACCCCCGTGTACAGGGAATCGACGGAGTGCCCTGCGCCCCGAGACATCCCTAGGGGCTCGTCTCTCATATTACGTCATGTTGCCAAATCAGACAGCAGTAGCTGCTACCGAATACGTTATATTTATAAATAAATCCATTAATCCTATTTCCTTTTGCCAACAGGTAGCCCAACAGCTTTACCAACACCGCCGGTAGCGTTACCCGGAGCTGATCTGTTTCCGTTTCCGCCAGCAATGACAAATCTTTCCCCAAGTGGTTTGCTTCCACCGCCTGGCGCATTTTTACCTCCAAATGGACTCTTACCATTCCCACCTCATCCTGCCGATCTCGCGCTAAAGTCATTACCACCAGAACTTTCTTTAAAGAACGGCATGAACCCTTACGATGCGTTGAGACATTTACAAAATAATATATCGCCAATGGATACATCAAGCGCTCGCCTGTCTCCAACGAGTAGTAGACAGAGCGGCAGCCCGCAGAGCATGGTAAACGCTAGTCCAGACAGATCGAAAGCGGACTCCAAATCCGAAGTGAACTCAATGCACGACGCGACAATTACGGACGAATCGGACGAAGAGCCTATTGAAGTAGTGAAGTCGGCATTCCATCCAACGCGGCCTGCGAATGTGGAATTGCAGGAAATGAAGCGTGTTCAAGCAGCAGACTCGACGGTGTCGGACCGGCCGCGAATCCGCAACGAACTGAAAGCTCCTACGCAACGAACCACAAGGGTTCTTTCCTCGAGTCCGACTTCCACCAAAATCACAAACGGAACGATATCGACACACAAATCACACACACACGTTTGGCGACCGTATTGACATTATTGTGTTAGTTTTCTTAGTCTAAGGTCCGTCTGTAATGGACGGATTCGGTAAAATGTGATAAACCAATGAGCTTGTAAATATATTATTTAGTAATTATCCAAAGTACATTGACTTATATCAGATATTTATTCATAGAACTATCAGCGATTTCAATTGCATAGTATAGTATAAGATTACCCTAAATGATAACTATTGTAAATGTTGATAGATTATGTTAGATATTTTATTGCAAAAGTGTTCAAGCTTGAAGATAAATATAGGTTTTTTACCTATGAAATTGCCGTTTGTTATAATATAGTTTTTTATATATTTATTTTTCTAAAGATCAAAGTATTCACCCATGCAATTGATGCATCTTTGCCAACGCAGTGGCAGTTTATTGATGCCCTTCTTGAAGATATCATCTCAACGAAAGGCAAAAAATTCTTCAAAGGCATTTTGCACTACCTCTCGGGTATTGAATTTTTACCCCGTCAAGAAGTTATTCAAATAATGGAAAAGTAGAAGTCTGAAGGCACAAGGTCTGAAGTATGAGATCACGCGTTCTCGTGCAGAAGCAGCAGAAACGAGCGATTGACCAAAGTCGGTTGGAGACGTGCGAGCTTCTCCATCATTTAGTTCAGTTCTTCACAGTTCACATCTGCAGTAATTCCTATCCCGTTTGGTAAGAAACTGTGATGAATCACACCTCGCCAGACCTCCAAACAGTGATCATCACTTTTCTAGGAACAAGTTTTCGTTTAAGGCATTGTTTAGGTGCAGAACTAGGATCCAACCAACTGCTGAGCGCTTGTGATTGTCAAACAAAATCTATTTTTTGTCGCCGGTGGCAATGTGTTTCAAAATTATTTCGTTTGTGTGCCTGTTGAGCAGTGCAAGGCACGTCTCGACGCGTACTTCACGTTGGCGATCATTGAGGTCATAAGGCACCCATTTGCCAAGATTTTTATTTTGCAAATTGGACGCAAATTGACCAATATTGTTTTGATGCTGACATCAAAAGCTGCTGTCAATCCATAGATTGCATATCATCAGCTTCCATAATCGCTTTAAATTCGTCATTGTCGACCAAAGTTTTCAGACAACAGTTCATTTCTTAGGTCGAACATTTCAAAACGGAAACGAATGGAGGTGGTGCGTTCGACTGTATACTGTTCGCTCCGTTAAATATACATAATAAATAAAAATACTATTGAAATTAAAATTTTTAGCAGAACTAATTTGTTTTTTAAATTTTAATGGCTATTACAGCAGAACGGCAATTTCATAGGTAGAGATCTTAATTTGTATTTTATAGTCATCTATCTATTATTATCATGGTGTAAAGTTAGCATAAAATGTTAGGTAATTTAAATGTTTCCTTGTTCTTCGAAAAACGACTGATTACTTTTAACCCGCTCTTGTCACTGAGAGAAGATAGTTATCTTGTATATTGTATAATTGTGCATTGTTTAAGCTTAAGAGATATTTATTAACGTGGCGTGTACATTAAATAATTATGCCTATCAATGAAGCGTTGTATATTGTATGTGCGTGTAAATATTGTATGTAAATTAGAATAGAAAAAATCGACATAAACAAAACTTTCAAAAATCCGTCAGTTCTTTCAATTACTTTAATGCCCATTGAAATATTTTTATTAATATTGATGGTTCAATGTATACTGCACAGTTGTGAACAAACAAGTTTACGATTTTTTTTTCTTTTGTTAGTGAATGATGTGACGAGCTAGTCGTACACCTGACGTTAAGCGACACGGCCGCCTATAACAGAACAGTGTCACTCGGAACTCTAAAATATAAAGTTTCGCGTGACAATGCATTGCGCACGTCATCCTGATCATATCAACACAGTATCGTAATGAGATTCCTCGACTGTGAGATTAGATCATAAAGTCTCAATTGCCCAGTAATTTCACTGGCTACAGTGCCCTTCAAACCAGAACACAGTAGTGCTTGCACACTTAGCAAAGCGGTGGTAGGTACTTACGTAGACGAACTTTACAGAAAAGTCTAGTAAAAAGTCCTATCACCAAGTACCACGCACCAGTTAGATAGGTTTTTCATCATCATACTTTAACAGTATAAACACAGAAACGTGCAATGCAGATGTGTGAACATTGTAGCTCCGTCGAGTTTTATGAACATGTTGCATGAACTACTCTCACAAACTGTTAGTATACCTACTGCGTCACATAAACGTAAACTTAGGTAAGTACTTGTTATGGCATATAATATTACTATACAACATGGTTTTTGTCATGTCTTGTTAAAATAGAAAATGGTGTCGATTCTGTGTCGCATACTCTAAAACTAAACGAAATGAACATATTTGCGTCTTTTTCATTTCCCCTCTATCAGAAGAGTACCGCCATACTTTAAGTTTACTTTAGTTTTAGAGAATGCGACACAGAATCAACACCAATGTGTCTATTGCGAAGAAAAAATAAATATGTGTGGCACCCAGATAACTGATAGAATACTTAGATACTTTTTGTTTGTAAATATAAACATAAAATACAATATAACTCCCAGGCACAACAAGCATTAGATATCACACAAATAATTGTCCTGGGTGGGAATCGAACTCACTACTACAGCTTAGAAGGCAGGGTTACCAGCTGAGCTATCGGGGCCAGTCCGCCAGTGATCCCCAATAATAAAATTTCAAATATAAGCAGAATCAGTCTAGATTGAAGTATGAGTTCGAGAACACAACTATAAAAATTAAAAAAAAGTTTGCACTCGCCAGGTCAACTGTTCGCAGAACTACTGATTTACTAGTTGTAATCAATCTGAGCAGAACTCAAGTTACCTACATATAGTACTATTGAAGACTAGATTATATAAATAGATATACTGTTACTATAGATCAGTACCGTTGCCGGGTGACAGCGATTGTGTTTGCGTGCAGATCCGGTTAGCTGATTGCCAGAGGCCGCCGCGGTCTGGTGCCACTCAAACAAGCTCAACTGGGATGTAGTCACTACTGGAAATGACATCGTTTATATAAATGGTGATCTCAATTTAGCCCAAAGACTATGCATTGCCATTCAACGGGGCAATGCCGCCAGCATTTAGGGCACGTTGCCTACTGGTAGCGGCTTCTTTGATTAATAATAATAATATGTGTCGACATCTCACACAACGCCATCCAGCCCCAAACTAAGCAAAGCTTGTACTATGGGTACCAGATAACTGATACAATACTTAAATACTTTTTGTTTGTAAACACATACATAGAATACAATATAACACCCAGACACAGAACAAACACCTATTTTGATCACACAAATGTTTGCCCTGGGTGGGAATCGAACCCACAACCCACAGCTTTAGAAGGCAGGGTAACTACCAACTGAGCTATCGAGCTAGCCGATACTGATTGATTAAGAGTTGCATAGTTCTTAATTTTATAGTTTTACTGTATGTCTATAATTTTTTTTTCTGTGGTGTAAAATTAAAGTTAATTATATACTATTGTATATTTTATCTATAAACGTAATAGAATATTGAGTTAGAAAAATAAACTTTATACTGATAGACTGATAGAGAGAATAGAAACTTTGTACCAAATATCTGAGTTTCAAAATCGTCGCAATTATGGTTCGGTCGGTATTATTGAAATGGATGGTGTGCCTATGACGTCAGATTAGCCGTTTTGAGGTGTCAATAGGTAATGAATCTTGACTTAAGTATAAACGGAATGCTCATTAAACATTGCATAAAAATTTAAAACGAATCATTACCGCCGAAAACTAAAATAATATATTAAAAAAAAACACTTGCCTTATTTAAAAAATATATTATGGAATATATTGTTTAAATTTTTAGGCGGTAATGAACAGAATTTTAATAGGTGAAAACTTTGTCAAATAATAATAACGCCTAACGATCACATGCATAGATCCTGGACCCTATTTAGGATTCCCTGTGTTCAGGGACCCAGGAACTATGAGGACCATGGTCCCACAACACCCAGACTCAGAACAAGTAATTGCGTTTTTTTCTCTGCACAAATACTTGTCCTGCTGCGGAAATCGAACCCGCCGCCTCCGGGTTATGAGCCAACCTGCTCAACCACCACACTACAGAGGCTGTCAATAAAAAAACAGTGCAAATCTTCATACATGATCCTATCGAGTTTTTATTTTACTGCAAATATAAAAAATGACGCATCAGGTTACCTTGTCCAGTGCGCGCGTTGAATTTCGTTGAATGGAGCTCCCCTCATTACGGTTCGCTTTGAATCGAGACTTGCCCGCCAGTACATGATCTACATTTAGTGAACATTAGAGATCAGCTTGCCAATATGATTCACGTTTGGTAAACATTCATCTTAAAAAGTAGAAAGTTATGTTATAGCTATAGTCGTTCACTTGATGTTAAGCGACACAGCCGCCCATAACTGTTGCAGTGTCATTCGGAACTCTACTCTAATGTAAGTTTCGCATGACACTGCACTGCGCACGTCATCCTGAAACATCACTTTGCAGAAAAATCCTATCACCTAGTAAATGGCTTAAAAAGGATGTGCAGATACTTTAGTGTAATAAAATCATACCGGGTCATGATGAGTAGATCTGTAATGAGCTCTACTATCGTTTGTTTATAACTTACTTTTAATTAACACCAAAACTAAAACAATAATACAGCTAAAAAATTCAGTGTATCATCTAACGATAATTCACCCTTTATGTGCACGAGAGCTAAATCTACCTTGATAAGTAAATCAAGTAGAATGCATGGGTATGTACAAAAACAAATTGAAGCAGGAGCTGCCTACGTAATACATTTCACCCATAATGTAGGTACTATCATCCTATTTGGTTGTATTAAAAAGCTGTGGCCAGACGGCTGCGGCCCTCCGTTGAATTTGAAATTTTGTTTGAACCAACGCGCAAATGTTTCAATGCACGAGTGATTACGACCTCGGTATATTTGTTGACAGTATGGGCAACAATGCTAACAGCCTAAAAGTACTAATAGCTTTGATAGCTCCAAAACTTGCCTTTTTAACTTATTTTTATATTTATTACTCCCATTCATAAATGCGAGTAATAAAGGCCTACACTGACGCCCTGCTTGGGGTATTTTGTGCATTTCCCACTGCCTGCTCAATTAGCTATAAATCCTTAAGATATCGGACCAGGGTCGCTGACATAACTGTTTTAGTGTTAATGTCGATGACAAAGCTCGAGACGTGGATGAGCCCAAGCATGTTGATGATCATGATGATGATGATGATGATGATGATGATGATGAGTGGCTCTTGAGGTCGATAGATTTTGACATCACAGTCCGTAGACCCGTTTTTATTCATGTATCTTCCGATGATGGTTTGAAGAGTTGGTTGGTTGGAAGAGAGTTTCAAAATTTTTACCTACAACATAATATTGACCTATGACAAATGAGAGGTGAGATGAGCAATTATTTCTATTGCTTTCATATGTCCATACTGATCATTGACTGTAAGATACTGCACTGTGGCCGACACAGATGGTTATTATGCTAATTATGCCTCTAACTATACCTACTTAAACATTTTTTTTTTACAATAAACAATAATTATTTGCAAGTCTATCAAAATTTATTCTTAAAATGTTCTCGTTTATTATTGTTAATTACCTAAAGGTTTTTATCGCAGATTTTGTATGGTATACGAACTCTACATTCTCTGTACTTACCTCACACAAAGAGGCACCAACCTAAGCACCAAGTATCATACATACCCAATGTTCTTCCTTGACCTCTAGATAAATGAAAAACGTCTGAATGGAAAAACATAGAGCGCTATTTTAATAATAAAAATAATGCCTAACTATCACATACATAGATCCTGGACCCTAACTAGGATTCCTGTTTTAGGAACCTAAGGACTATTAGGACTATTGTACCACAACACCCAAACACAGAACAAGTGTTTGTGCTTTTTTTGCGCAAATACTTGTCCTGTCGCGGAAATTGAACTCTCCGACTCTCGGTTATGAGTCGACCTGCTCAACTACCACACCACAGAGGCTGTCAAAGTTGCTTTGACATGGTACTTGCCTCTTGCATCCAACAGCTCTCCTCAGAAAACCTGGTAATACGCTATCTATACCTATTTTCATTTATTGCAGTGGAGATAGGAGCGAGTGTCCACAGATAAAATAAAATGGGCCCTGATTCGTCACAATGCAGGAACCACGGCTTAAAAAATCCGACTCGCCGCGGGCTTCGCTTCGACATCACACGTCGATAAGATCCCATGAGTGGTGCACTTCTTGGCAGTACCTAAGGTAAAGCGAATAGTGATAAATTTATGCTTCAAATGCTATTTTACATTTAATTTTAAATGTGCCATCAAACAATATTGGATGAATTTTAAAATACCTTATTTTGTGGTTTAATCGACTTCAAAAAAGGAACAAGTTCTCAATTCGATTTTTTTATGTTTGTTACCTCAGAACTTTCTACTCGATGAACCGATTTAATGATTGATATTTTTTTCTTATAAGCTGGTGCTTCCCATTCCAAATTGGTTTAGTTCTGACAATAGCATCCATAAGAAAACTATATGAGTCTGAAGCCGGTTTTTTACGCATAGAATTTGTTATCATCGTAAGTATTAGCACAGATAATATTACAATAACAACCAGTATTGGGCTCAACCAGGCTTCCTCTGAAGCGATGGGCTTGTTTTTTATTCGATGAAATTTGCAATAAGGTTTGTATCGACAATCACCATCATCATAACCTAGAAAGCATTCACTGCTGAAGTTATGCCTCCGCTATTTCTTAATACTTCCTATCCCACCAATCTCCTGATTGCTGGGCTGAGGGCTGGACAATACTTCTTGTCTTGTTCACTCTTCTTAGGCGTCTTGGTAATCGCAGCAGTGAGAGATGCCGTCTGAGGAGAATGATGCTGCCCTAGCCATCTTTTCCAGCCCCCATGGGAAGAGGGGGCGGTCTTATTCTTACGATGGCACAACACGGATAAACAATAAATACAGAAACATAAAAAAAATTAAAGCACTATTGTATTCAGGTATGAAAGGCACTGTAGTTAGTAAAATATAAATAAACTATACAAATGAGACTTTATCACTAATACGTTTTTAAAGTTTTAACAATATCTTTCGATGGTATAATAATTCAAAACTTGTATACTGATTTACACTGTCGTTTCACGTACTTTTTTATTGTTCAATCCGGAAGACCGTAGTACCAAAGCACTCTGTAGCTATTGCTACAGTGCTACGCCGTAGCAATGTAGGCCTACCCTTAGGCACAGAATCATCGATAAAAAATCTAAATGGAGGCCCGCTATAAATGGCGATTTTGTGTCTATGTAAAAGAAAGGTGATAAGGGTTAAAAGGTTGACCTTACATTTTTTAAATTGAATTTATATGCAAAATGACTATATTCAACACTATAGTAGCATTTGAAATTATACTAGCTACGGTCTGTGGTTTCGTATGAGCTATATTTATATGAGCCTTGAATCATCAATCTCTTCGATTGTTTGTTCAAAATCCGTTTTTTTTTTGTTTTTTACTTAATACTGAGTATGATATTTGATAGCGGACTCCAGCCTGAGAGATACACATAAAATACGTCTATTTATCATTCATATGAGTTCCGTGTTCTTTTTTTGTTCAGACATATCAGATAACATTCACAGAAAATAACTAAAATGTAACATTTTCACTGCAGCATTCAGAATTTTCACCAAAAAACACGTAAATCCTGGTATCATCGCGCTCAAGAGTCAAAAGGGGGTGGCAGGACTCGACTGGACAATGGCGTAGAAGAAATCTCTCTGATAAAATTTTAATGTCTGTATAAAAAGGCTATAAATTTGATTTACGTTCCCCGAACCCCCGTAAAACGGGGTAATATCGAAAAATAACATGAGATAATGTTGGCTTACAAGGTGGGGTGGCCAGGGCAGGATTAGGCGATATTTGCGTTCCGAATGTACGGCGGTCCGCCGCGGCGAGCCGGCATTCGTTTTGCCACTTTTTACGATCAAATAAAATCGAATATTGATCTTTCGACGAACATTTGTTACGTCACAGATTTTTCCGTTGAGATAAAAACAAAATTCTCTTTATTCCTAATAATAAAAGAATAACAACTTAAGCTCTGAGTACTTGCACTTATTTAGCTAATTACGCACCCTCCCAAGTAAATCCGCAGCAAAGAGAGGAAAAATCCAAACAACCCAAAAATTCACCTCATAAAACACATAAAAAATTCGCAAAGAGCGCTCTTCGAAATAATAAATTCCTTATTGGGCCGCGGCAGGAACACAAAATGAGTAGAAGAAGCCACTTAAAAAGATTGGCACTCAGCGAACCGGCATAATCTATGTAAATTACGTCAAATTAGGAGTCGTCAACACGCTGCGCCTTCTCTGTGTAATTTGGAAGGCAAACCTTCCTTTATTATTAATATTTATTCAGCTCATCTCAGCACGAATCGGGATAATTTAAAAAACCAAACGAATCTGATCGGTTGATGAAACAAGCAAACAACAAAATGAACATGCCTTGGTTGATTAAGAAGAAATTTCCGTATGCTATATGAATCAGACTCGTGTACCTTTGATCAGAGATGCTCTACCATCGCCTTTTCAAATGTATCTATCTCCGCCTAGAACAATTTCGAACGGTTACTTCAAAACCCACCCGGTGACGCTGTAATGGTTTTTTGCCTGCAGGGTAGAGTTTGACTACCTTTCACCTTCCTAAGTGCTTGGTGACAGATTTTGAACTTAAGGGGTGCCAGATCACCACCAAAAAATGCTCAAACACAATACTATGTTTTCCTTAGTCGGTAGAGACCAATAATTATCTCTGCCTACTCAGCAGTAATACATATTATTGTACCTGCCTCAGAGAAAATCTTCGGCATAAGATTTAGAAACAAGGTTCAATAAAATCATAGCATAAACTCTGCAATCTCTACCCGATGTAGGTATACCTAAGTATAAACAAGTTACCGACACCGCATTCCCAATAAAACAATAAGCAATATAGATAGGTAAACAGAACCTTTTCATACAAATTGGAAGAAAGTCGGCAAACGTTTTAAAAGCGGCGAGATGGAAGTTTAAGGCAGTAAGAACCATAAAATGACCCAAAACAATTTCACAATAACCAAACCCGCGCTATGTTTATAACTTTTTTTTTTTGGTGAAAGAAGCTACCGTTTAAAAACAATATTTGAATTGAAACAATATTTTGACCTTCGGGTAATGGTTGTAAGGAATCGGCGATACAATAAGTTTTATTTCGTAATAAAAACCAACTAGCCAACTGTCAGCCTACACCAATTCTAGGAAACAATGTACAATAAAATAAAATATTCAATTACATAACATGATTAATAGTGCTAAAATGTAAAATGTACACCCGAATAATATTTTTATAATCTAGGAATCTTATAAAAGCAATTTAAATAATCCATTAAAATGAAACTACATACTTTATAGCATCGGAA
Source organism: Ennomos fuscantarius (assembly GCA_905220475.3). Taxonomy (NCBI): domain Eukaryota; kingdom Metazoa; phylum Arthropoda; class Insecta; order Lepidoptera; family Geometridae; genus Ennomos; species Ennomos fuscantarius. The sequence continues at coordinate 9,775,941 of HG992039.1, forward strand.
ATAAACACACATGCGTTTTTAATTCGCTGTCAAACTTGAGCATTGTTTTATGATTGGGTGTATTAGAATGTTTATTCTGGTAAAAGATATTTATTTTTTATTCACCAACAAGAGAAAACTACCTTATGGACACGAGGGCTTAACGTAAGAAACTAACTACTACAATAATATAACAACTACTAAAGGCTACACGTACTAACTACACCAACTACTACAAAAAAAAAAATTTGGACTGTGCACTAGCCGCGATGACCTAGACAGTCCAAATTCTCGAATTCCACTACCAGTAGAAGAGAGTTGGCAAAGTAACCAACCAGCTGACAGCATTTCCTTCACCTAAGTAATTACATAATTTTAATATATGAAGTACATATTTATTCATCCGGAATTATATAAAAACGGACGATTTCAACGTACGATGCAGTATTACCTGATGCAGGTTAACTTAAAAGTGTGATTATTCTTACAAGTACATTCTATACATAGATATGCAATACTGTATAATATTTATAATTCCTTTCCTTTGGAATAGATGTAAATTGACCACTGTCGCGACTGTCTTACAATCGACATAATTATCGGACCTTCAAAAAATGTTCACAATTAAATCAGCAGACGATTTAACTACATTAAATTTTTAGGAAGGTACTGAATTTCGTAAACTTTTGGAGGTTATCTTCGAAAGTTTTCATATAAAAATATCAGATTTTTATATTAATTTATCGTTAAACACTAATTCAAATAATGATCGACGTGTGAAGCCTAACTTGTGTCAATGGCTGCCAAAAATCCGAAGCAATGGAGTAGATTAATTTTTCTTTCTGGCTTCTAGCTAAAATTTTCATTTACACAGCCAAAACTTTAAAAAATTACATTTAATTAAATATTACATCACAATTAAAGTTAATATGTGTGTCACTTTTCAACTAACTTTTAATAAAACTTATAAAAATGACGCTCTAAAATTTTAAATGTTGTTCATTGACATGACATTGACATGAAAATGAATATGAACTTAATGTAATTAATTAATTTATTTAAGTAAAGTCTCGGGTTATTATTTTAATTATTACTTACATACATTTAAATTAATATTATATTATTTTCTGACATAGATTAAATAAAATGAATATTGATAATGAATACAAAATTTATGAATCTACAATCTCCATTCATCTAAAAACCGATGTAAACACATATTCGAGCACGGATATTGTAGGTAGTCATAGTCCATCACCAAATCCAGTCGGCTAACCCTGCATACACAAATTGCATACGCCTAAATGGGTTTCGGCGTCCATCCACTGGGCGGCAAGTCATTAAGTCGCGGAAGCGAGTACAGCGACCAATTTCCACCCGGGCGTCAATTAACGGCACTTGGGCGCGAGTGGCCGCCGAAGGGTTACGCAAGATGTTTGTTATGATTTACGATTGAAAGAGGGTAGAAGTAAACTTTAGGGTTTAGGACTTGGACCGTTTTGATCGGAAACGATGCGATGGGTTTACGGATTGGGAGAGTAGGAAAGCTTATAGTCAAGGTCCTCTAAATACTCGTATTTACAAATTATTGTCGATCATCTTTTTGGTCAAAAATTTATCGATATTTACAATTATTGCTTTTTCATGACTGATTATTTAATTCTGAGATACAACGTTGTTAGCTGTTATATTTTTAAAAATATTTATTGAATTATAAATATTAGCGACGTTTTTATATATCTACTTGATACCCATACCTACCATATTACCCATGCGTTAACGTAGTTCTCTAAACGAATAATAATTAAGTACCTATAAATTTTGCTGCCAAAATCTGTGCCAATACTTTTTATTACTTTACCGCTACTCGCTAGTAAAATTCAAAACTTTTCTCCAAAGCTTAACGGCCTTTTTTAATGCACTTTTTTAAGCAAAATAAAAATGTCTTTATTAGTCAGCCGACCCAAAGCTATTGCTCTACTATCGTTAAAAAGTAGAACCCAAAAGTAAAGCATTTTTTACGCGGTCCTTTCGCCAAACTTTTACAGTTACATGTAAATATTTGTGCAACTTAAATGGAGCAGGGAGAAGAAATTGTTGCAAAAAATTGGGTAACGGTACATTTACAATAGATTCTTGGTAAAGAAATGCAGTTACAAATAATTATCTGTAACAACGTCGTTAATATTCAAATTGTGGACGGACAGATAAACAGTGTAAACAAATAAAACTGCGATTTTTCCAATAGTTCTTTAACTTACCAACGGCAACGGAATATTTACCGAGTATTTAGTATCATAATAATAATAAATAATATATTATGCCAAATAAATTCTCGTTATGTAATGTAGATATTGTAATTGGATCGAATTTATTATTAATAGTTCTGACAAATATTGGCAAAATATCACCCATAATCATTATTGTAAAATATGGTCAAAACAAAAATCTGCGTATGTAAAAATAAATGCAGACTAAATTAATATTTGATTTAATATGATTGTGTCTAAATATCATTGCTATGAAATGGGTAAAATACATTTCTTTAATTTAAACTTGACTCATTTAATTCTTTATCACTCTGAATCGTGTTTCTTGCAACATTCAAAATTTCAAATGCAACCAAAAAGATTACTACACTGTTGAAAGCGTGAAATAATGATCAGCAAATAAAGTACAAATTTTCGAAGTGTATTCCGTACGGTTCCAAAGGCGCGCCCACAACCGTACAGTTGGGTTGACGGGCGGCGAGTTGTCACGCGCCACCGCATCCTAGCGTGAACACACGACGAGCAATGATCGTGTAATTATATTGAAAGCAACTTATGGGAGCTAGTTCCTGGATAGTCATCATCAGCTCGTTCACGTTCCTACACACGTTCCTACTGCTGAGACACCGGCTTTTTATCACATGGAATTAATATACTACAATAATTCATCATGCACGCTGACTAAGTGTGGGTTGGTGGATGACCACTGACCTCTATTATATTATAATATAATATAATATAATATGTGTGGACATATCACACAACGCCATCTAGCCCCAAACTAAGCAAAGCTTGTACTATGGGAACTAGATAACTGTATTACTGTACTACTGTACTGTACTACTAGTACTGTACTGTACTAGATACTTAGATACTTTTTTTGTTTGTAAATACATACATAGAATACAATATAACACCCAGACACAGAACAAACACCTATGTTCATCACACAAATGTTTGTCCTGGGTGGGAATCGAACCCAAAACCCACAGTTCAGAAGGCAGGGCTACTACCAACTGAGCTATCGGGCCAGTCTAGTACGCGTAAGAGTGACCAACCAATCGAGGCAATGGATATGCGAATTCAGTACACTTTAGCTTCAAAGGCGTTTCAAATCACACATCAGAAAATTTCAATTTTTGATGACTATATCCATGGGCTGTATATATAGCAATATAGACTGAATGCGTTTGATTTTCACCATTTTGGCGCTTATTGGTAATGATCTATTGTGTACTTGGGATTCATAATATTTTTTATTATAATTCTCAGTACACTTGGAGTAGAGCTTCAAATCGATACAAGAAATTGTACATTTTTGTATGAGTTAGTCTATCTAATGGAGATCAGGGTGGGTGACTTGATAATTGTGATTATGACATGAAAAATATTCTTTATTTTGAAACATACAACATATAAATAACTAAACTAAACTAGACCTAAAAAACTAAATTATACTTAAGAACTTAAAATAATTAAAAATAAAAATTTAAAATAACCCGTGATTATGTATATGATCGTTGGGCGTCATTATTATTATTATTATTTACTACTCTGTATGCAAAAATGTTCGGTTTTGGCTTACTTAACTAAATCTCCCACGTAAACAGGACGTGCCACCACTTCGGCACTTCTCTCCTGCGGCGCTCGAATTCATAACTTTCCTTTCGAGCCGCATTATTCAATTTGGTAACAGGTGAACACGCGAATATGAATGAAGCGCGGTCGCGGGCGGCGTGTCGCGTCACTTCGAGTTACAAACTTTTTGCTGGAAAACCTGCGAGAATATTGATATTATTAGCCGACTTCAAAAAGGTGGAGATTCTTAATTCGCCTTATTTTTTTTAACCGATTTTGATGTGTCTTTTTTATTTGAAAGCTAGTGCTTCTCGTGTGGTTCCATTTCATGAAATCTATGAGAAAACCATACAAGTCTGAAGTCAGTATTTTTACGCTTTTTGTTTATTACTTGAGTGTGAATGTGTAAAAATTTAGGCCATTTTTAGTACGGTCGTTGTTGTCGAAGCATTAATTATCTGCAACTAGACGGCAGTGGCACTTTAGATCTGGTGAAAGACGCACTCGTAACGTCACTCGATTACATAAAAAAGAAAACTCACCAATAAATTTGCCACACATTATCTAGCACAAAAATTGAGTAATAGTTTTATTCGTAACAACATAACTTCACCAAATTTTCTAAGAAAAGATCCATGGGGTCCTACAGCTTCTAACATATCTCTTAATCACACTAATATTATAAAGGCGAAAGTTTGTATGTGTGTATGTGTGTATGTTTGTTACTCCTTCACGCTCAAACGGCTGAATGGATTTGAATGAAATTCGGTACCAAGATAGCTTATACACTGGATTAACATATAGGCTACATATTATCCCGGTAAAGTGATATTTTCCCGTGGGATGAGAAAATTACTAAAATACTTTTTTATCCGCGGGTGAAACCGTGGGGCGCTACTAGTAAAAGATATGCGTTTAATATAATTTGATGATTATTAGGTAATTTGATCCGCTAGCGTGGAAAGAGTTTTTCTATTCAATAATTTCCTATACCGCCACTCCACTGAAAATACTTAGTTGAATACTTATTTCACGTCAGTTCTTCAACCTCTTTTTTATATATTTTCTTGACTTGGATAGAGTTCTTCAATTCAAAAAAAAAATCTAGTCTAGTAAATTCATATTTAGAATATTCATACTGACCAGCACGACGACTACATAAAAACATTATCCTTATCCTTACTTAACATTATAAACGCGAAAACTTGTATGTATGGATATTTGTTACTCTTTCACGCAAAAGCTACTGAATGGATTTTAATTAAACTTGGACTGCAGATGACTTATACGCTGAATTAACACGTAGAATACTTTTTATCCGCGGGCAAAACCGCGGGGTGCTACTAGTTTAATATAACTATTTAATCTGTTTTTCTTACATTGCACCTAGCATTTTCCTCGCTGTAGTGAGGTGATAAGTTGTGTGTTTCACTCAGCAGAAAGGTTCTATGTCTTGTGACTTTGAAACCTTCGCTATGCTCAAGTTTCAATTTAATCGCTCACACTAAAAAGTAACTTTGCAGCCTTGCATCACAAAGGTTCTATGTCTTGTGACTTTGAAACCTTCGCTATGCTCAAGTTTCAATTTAATCGCTCACACTAAAAAGTAACTTTGCAGCCTTGCATCACAAAGGTTCTATGTCTTGTGACTTTGAAACCTTCGCTATGCTCAAGTTTCAATTTAATCGCTCACACTAAAAAGTAACTTTGCAGCCTTGCATCACAAAGGTTCTATGTCTTGTGACTTTGAAACCTTCGCTATGCTCAAGTTTCAATTTAATCGCTCACACTAAAAAGTAACTTTGCAGCCTTGCATCACAAAGGTTCTATGTCTTGTGACTTTGAAACCTTCGCTATGCTCAAGTTTCAATTTTATCGCTCACACTAAAAAGTAACTTTGCAGCCTTGCATCACAAAGGTTCTATGTCTTGTGACTTTGAAACCTTCGCTATGCTCAAGTTTCAATTTAATCGCTCACACTAAAAAGTAACTTTGCAGCCTTGCATCACAAAGGTTCTATGTCTTGTGACTTTGAAACCTTCGCTATGCTCAAGTTTCAATTTAATCGCTCACACTAAAAAGTAACTTTGCAGCCTTGCATCACACTAATATTATAAAGGCGAAAGTTTGATTTGCCGCTTTGCCATTTATTCTGCCGCCAAACAGTAGTGCGCAAGCACAGCTGTGTTCCGGTTTGAAGGGCACTGTAGCTATTGAAATTACTGGGCAAATGAGACTTTATGATCTGATTTCACAGTTTAGTAATCTTATTACTAGATTGTGCTGATGTCTCAGGATGACGTGCGCAGTGCAGTGTCACGCTAAACTCTATAATTTAGAGTTCTGAGTAACACTACAGCTGATATGGGAAGCCGTGTCGTTTAACATCAGGCGAACGGATAGCTCGTCACGTCATTCATTAACATAAAAAAAAAGGTAGTATGTGTGTATGTTTGTTACTCCTTCACGCTCAAACGGCTGAATGGATTTGGATGAAATTCGGTACCAAGATAGCTTATACAATGGATTAACATATAGGCTATCCCGGAAAAGTGAAATTTTCCCGTGGGACGAGTAAATAATTAAAATACTTTTTATCCGCGTGTGAAACCGCGAGGCGCAACTAGTAATAAATAAATATTGTTTAACAGCATTGCCTACCAAATTAGACTATCACCGTTATAAACAATACTTTTCTGATCCACCGTTTTCCTAACCCCCTCAATCAGCTATGCTAGCATGCCATTTACAACAGTATTAAGATACTAAATAGGTACTCCAACATCCGACCTCGGACCCATATCGATGGTAAATTGACAGCACTTTCAAAAAACGCTCTCTAATGCTAACCCGACTTTTTTCCGCCGTCAACAAATTGAAATTCATTAGTCCGCCACGAGTCCACCGGCGCGGGCGTTAAGGAGAATTAACGAGGCATATATGAATTAACACCCACATACACAGCGGTCGGCAGAGAGACGCACGGATCGATAGCAATCCGCGACAGTTTTTTGAAATGGCACCGAGAGCACTGAGCTGCGAATCGAGCGTGCCTTTTGCAATTGCGCCCGGACCGACTACCGGCCGCGATATTTGACCGCTGTACTTTCCGAACTGTCGGCTTTTATAAGCTTCAACACCCGTTTAGTTTATCTGATAGATAGATTATGACAGTTCATTGCTGAAAAAAAATAGAATAAATTTTTGTTTGTTTAGATGCGCAATCTTGAATATATATAACTCAAAGGTGACTGACTGATTGACTGACTTACATAGTGATCTATCAACGCACAGTCCAAACCACTGGACGGATCGGGCTGAAATTTGGCATGCAGGTAGATGTCATGACGTAGACATACGCTAAGTAAGGATTTTTCGAAATTCACCCTTAAGAGGGTGAAATGGGTGGTTGAATTATTTTCCCATAGGCCACGCTGCGGGCGAAGTTGCGGGCAGAAGCTCGTATAGAATATTTCGGGTGCATCAATTAAATTGAATAAAGTTTACCTGAAAATTCATTTTGGATAACGCGTGCTACTGAAAAAACGACTTTATATAAAGTAAAAATTTGAAAATAAATCCCACTTGCATCTTTGTGATGTAGATACAGATGGAGAGAGACAACAATAAAACTGCACTGCGTTTCTCATCTTTTTTTATTGAAATATATATATAGGTTATCTATCACTGCAATCAAAACATTAATACACAACATATGTTGTTTTTTTAATACAGAGCTAAGCTCCTAAAATAAGTACATTAATTTTTATTAAGTAAAATAGTGACTTAGACTAAGCATTTTCATATACAAATCATGTATTCATTCATTCCATAGTCGCTATCACTTTAAATATTTATTTGGCGCCCAAAAGTTTCAAAGATTTCACAGTTCGTGGGCACCAACCATTATATTGTTGCATCATAATAATAATTGTGTAAATATATTTTTACATTTCCTATGTATTTGTGGAAGCAACGTGGGCCCGAAAAATTTACAATGATATAATAAGATGCGTGTTACAAATATTGACATTATACCAAAACTTTCACTCAATCTGACAAATCAAAATAGCCCTTCAGAATGATGTGAAACACGGTAAAGCTGGAGCTCTTAATCTATCCGTAAATCCGTCCCCAAATAGCTGGGATCCAAACAGCCGAATAAAGACTCATCGGATTAGAACGACTTGTCTTACTCAAGAGCTTACACGTTTAGAGAAGGTGATATCTGGAAGAAATACTATCGTAATGGATATGAGTTTGAAGATTTAATATATATTTTAGACAAATAATAGGTCTTTACCTATGAAATTGCCGTATTGCAGTACAGACTTTTTCAAACAAAAAAAAGTTTTGATTGGCTATCAATTCTAAATTCAAATTAATTTTGTTTTAAAAATATGACATTCTATTTACAATATAAGTCTTTTGTTTATTGATTAGCGTTGTATTTTCATTACATTTCAACATTTTTCCTCATAATGGATACTTTAAAATTTCGTGTAATTATGGAATATGAGTTCCGTCGTGGCACCAACGCGGCACAAACGACACGTAACATCAACGACGTTTACGGAGAGAACTGTACAAACGAACGTACAACCCGTTATTGGTTTGCTCGGTTCCGTTCTGGGAATTTTGACTTGAAAAATGAACCTCGTGGTCGTCCGGAAACTTTGGTCAACAATGATGAATTAAAGGCGATTGTGGAAGCTGATGAATCTCAATCTACAGCTGAGCTGGCAGCAGCTTTTGATGTTAGCATCAAAACAATATTGGTCCATTTGCGACAGATTGGCAAGATAAAAAAGCTTGATAGATGGGTGCCCCACGAACTTAACGATCGCCAGCGCAACGTACGCGTCGAGACTTGCCTTGCGCTGCTTAACAGGCACAGAAATGAAGGAATTTTGAACCGAATTGTTACGTGCGACGAAAAATGGATTCTTTTTGACAATCGAAAGCGCTCAGCAAGTTGGTTAGATCCTGGTTCGGTACCAAAGCAATGTGCAAAACGAAAAATGACCCCTAGAAAGGTGATGGTCACAGTTTGGTGGTCTAGTGCTGGTGTGATTCATCATAGCTTTTTACAAAACGGCGAGAGCATTACTGCAGATGTGTACATTGAAGAACTGACCACAATGATGGCGAAACTCGCACGTCTGCAACCAGCTTTGGTCAATCGGTCGTCTCCACTGCTACTTCACGACAACGCGCGACCCCATACTGCACAACAGACCGTCTCTAAGCTGCATGAGTTGGGTTTGGAAGCTCTCCCTCATCCGCCATACTCACCAGATCTTGCGCCTACCGACTATTACTTTTTCCAAAATTTGGACAACTTTTTAGCGGGAAAAAAATTCAATTCCCGAGAGGCAGTACAAAACGCCTTTGAAGAGTTTGTTGTCTCCCGTCCTGCTGATTTTTTCAAGAAGGGCATCCATAAACTGCCACAGCGTTGGCAAAGATGCATTGATTGCAGGGGTGATTACTTTGAATAAAAGAAATAAATAAGTTCGACAAAAAAATACTTTAACTTTTTTCAAACAAAACGGCAATTTCATAGGTAAAGACCTAATATTACATACATTTAGAATTTCTCAAAAATGCATATTTATCACTAAATAGGTATACTATATAAAGTATTGGGATTGTATATTGACCATGCTGACATATTGATAACCCACTACCATATTTTCTTATTTATTTGTTCTTAATTTGCTAATTACGGTGTAACGTGGTGCGAATGGATCTTTCAAAACTGAACTTAGTCATTTTGGCATAGGATCCGTTTGTATGACCAGCCAAAATTTTTAATGGTAAAATAGTAGGAGATTTTTTTAGTGGTGTTGCCTTATTTTTTGTTATCTAGTAATCACAATCACTGATGAAGAAATGACAATTAGCAAGAAATCTTAAGGATAGAGTTCTTTTTCCTTTAGAGTTAAAGAAAGGAAGAAAATTACATCATATGATCGTTTGATTTAGAAACTGACTTCAAACTTAGTCCTCAATTAATTTTCTCCTCATTTTTAAGATGGTTCAAAATAACTTAACTGCTTGGGATCGGTTGCAAGAAATATTAGATGAGATCGATTTTATAATTTTTTTTTTTTCATTGTCAGTGCCTGATTGTTACTAGCACCGGGGCTGCAAACTTTTTTTTATGTTAGTGAATTATGTGACGAGCAAGTCGTTCACCTGATGTTAAGCGATACGGCCGCCCATAACAGAACAGTGTGATTCGGAAATCCAAAATATAAAGTTTCGCGTGACACTGCACTGCGCATAACATCCCGAGACCTCAGCACAGTCTGGTAATAAGATTGCTCCACTGTGAGATCAGGTCATAAAGCAAAAATATTGGATTATTTCCCTAACACAAATCAAAACCTATCTTTACACGTTTACACATAATGTTAACATTGCTTTAAACAATTAGCAATCGTTTGTTTAACAAGGGATTGGGAGAAATCCCGGTTTGATTCTCCTAAGCCTGGTCATTATCTTAACCAAGCCAATGCGTCAATATTAGTTCCCATTATATCAAGACCAGTGGTGGCAAGTGACATCTTGGTTATAACGTCACCGAAGCTATGCAAACTGTCCTGGTAATCTGTGTTAATCTCAGCGACAAGCTTCGCCTATCTACACTAACCTATGTAGGTACACAAAATTATAACTATTATCACATATTGTTAGATATATAACAGCTAAACTCACGTCAATTAAGAAGTCGAAATTACTTCGAACAGGTTTCGGACATATTCGATGTTCTTCTTCTGGGAACTAGTTACTGACACAAGCAATCGAAGTTACGTGCTGACGCTCCCGAAAACCGCTGCGGCTTTCACAAGCATATATGCATGAATTATAAATATAATTTTTGTTCAAAAATATTAAACTCATTTTCTTTTAGCCTGCTACTAAGAAAGAATTAGAATTTAAGATACCTCTGTGATACTATGTGACATCACCACATTACTTAAGCACACTAAACGTTACAAATTCAAGTAACAGTGCATTCGTCCACAAATTGGTCACACCAAACTAGGAAGTGGGCATCCTTTCACCGAGAAAGTCCTTTGTACTTTCTATTCCAAGGCCGAATAACGTTATGCTTTGTATAACTGTCTCTTTGTATAACCAACCGTTAATACCATTACGGTGTCTTGTGTAATTATTCATAACTTGAAAGGGTTGCTTGAAAATGGACTAGTTAACCCGTTATTTGTTGGTTTATGATGTTAACGGGATGACGTCCACCGTGACGTAGCACTGCACTGTTGGCTGGTTAAGGCTTGTACACACGGACCTCAAATTTCAACTGCAGTGTAGAATTGCAAATGTAGTTTGAGATCGTTCAAGTGTTTAGGGTACAAAGTACAATACGAATTATACAAAAATCATTTATTGACATAAATATTTTTCAACAGTTTATGTAGTGAATCCATAGACTCCTGAACCAGTGTTCACTGTGTTTCAGGAGTCAGTGGCTTCTTCTATTTAATATCTAGTTACATTTGATTTATGTCAGAGCTTATATATGTGTAGGTGTGTGTATGCGTATGTGTATATCTAAGTATATATAAATAATATATAAGTAATCAAAACCTCTGTATTATTACACCTTCCATAGCACGTTTCCATTGATTCCATTATTTTTTTGTAATTACACAATACACCATTCAGACAATATTAGTGCTGAGCAGTAATTTCAACTGCTGAATATATAGTGATAGAATCAATTTTCAATAACTTATTTCTTCCAAAAATATTTAGTATTATAATTGCACCATTAATGTTAATATTCAGTTGCGCAGACCAGAACTCAATAGCAAACTATACTAGAAAAAACTAAATTTAGCGGTTACAGTTACAGTCAGGCTGCTATAGTCCATGTGTCCGAGCCTTTAGTCATAAAAGAAATGTAAACAGTTACAGTTTTGGATAATAGAGAAAGAAAGGTTCACTAATTGTACCGTTATATTTGGGTTGGTTCCGCGTTGATTAGGAGTCATATTTTATTTGGTTCTCCAGAAAAAAAACCTGTATTGCTGTTCTAACAAAATAGGTAAATTTAAAAGAGATGCTTGTCTTTAGACAGTTTTAGAGTCAACCGACTGTTTCAAACAATCACGCATTATAATATTATTTATAGCCTCTGTGGTGTGGTGGTTGAGCAGGTCGGCTCATAACCTGGAGGCGGCGGGTTCGATTCCCGCGGCAGGGCAAGTATTTGTGCACAGAAAAAAAGCGCGAATACTTGTTCTGAGTCTGGGTGTTTTGGGACCATGGTCCTCGTAGTGCCTGAGAAATCCTTCGGGTCCAGAATCTATGTATGTGATCGTTGGGCGTTATTATTATTGTTATAATAAATAGAAAAAATTCATTACGCATTTTTCAAGAGTAACTCAAATTAGTTTTAAAATTCAGCATTGGTACTTACGCTCAGATAGGTTTTTTTTTAAATTGTTTATGAACAAACCATTTGACCACCTGATGGAAACAGTCTACGATGGTACATGCTTGCCTAGAAGATACCTTCACTGTTTGGCTTGAAGGCTCCCAGATTATTATTTTGATCTCGAAATAGTGTATAATCAGCGAGTTGGTCCGTTTTAATGAGACATAATCAATAATACTCATACAACTGCACTATAGCCTCATTTTAAACCATTTAGAAAGTTGAAACCTTTATGACGTTAGTACGTTTTTGTTTTCAGTCCCCATTTTTTGCGCTCCTAATTTTATTGTCAAACAGCAGCAGTTGTCATAAATTTATTGTCTTTGGCCAGCCACTGGTGTTACTTGATTGTATATCTTTTTTGTTAAATTGGCAACGTTGCCTTAAGTTTAGAACTGAAAACCTTGACCCATTTTACTGTATTGTTTTCCATTTACACGAATTCCAAAATATAGCTTTTGTTTTATGATGTGACTGAAGCTTTTGTCAGTTGATAGTTTTTACTGCTATATTTTAGTGTTGACGTAATTGAAATCAACGTGTGATAAGTACGTACGTATATCTAATCTAAGTAATAATTGCTCATTTTGTGCACGAAACGAAGCTATGCACGACTTCAACAGATCTACAGTACTAGGCTGTATGGGCACGTGGCATCATCCAGAAGATATATTAAAAGAGTTAGGATGACTACAAGGACTCGACCATCGTTACTGGATAGTCGAGTGCGTTTAGTCATTGTACGAACTTTTACCGGCACTGAAGCGATCAGTCGCTTGGGGCGCCAGAATACCTATAAAGGATGAGTGCTGGTGGGTCAGCACTAAAGTGTAGTAAGAAAGTGTAACCGAAACGGAGGTTGAAGTGTATGGCCTCTTTTTAGTTGTCTTATTAGGTTTACAAGGAAAAATGTCTGTTTGGCTGTTTTTTTTTTGTTTTGGCTCCACACTTTTGTGTATTTAGCCAGTGTCAAGTATTTAATAATTTCTCAAGTAACTTATATTATATATATTTGTCAAGTCAAGTCACAGTCCAAGTCATCAAGTCAAGTCATCAAGTCAAGTCATCAAGTCAAGTCATAGTCTGGTCAAGTCATACTCCTAGTTAAGTGGTGGCAACTTTACCAGGAGTTTCTATGGAGTTTCGGAAACAACACGAAATGAAACGTTTCACCATCATTATACCACTTTCCCACACTCGTGCCTATAATCCAGCACTTAACGAATAAAATGCCACCAATTTTAAGCACTAACACTGAAAATAACACAAGTTTTGGAAAATAATCTAATGCGGTGACGCGATCTTTTTCGTTTTCCCGCCGAAACTCTCGTTTAGCTGTTTATGTAAAATTTAAATTTTTGCCACATTGCCAGCTTCTTATACATCTCGCATTTTATTATTTTGCACCGCGGAAATACAGTCGTCGTTGGCAACAATTTCCTTAGATAATTTATATAAAAGCAGAAGCTTTTCACTATCTCTTTCAAATATAGGCCAACCAGTAAATTACTTTCCTGTTAATCTTTGACGTGTAAATAATAGAAACACACCCCAGGATACACGATAAAGTTGATGACTAATAACGCAGCACACCTCAACCCCAATGACAGGTCCCACCGACTCTAATAAACGTCAATTCTATGAAAGTACAGCACCCAAAGGCCTCATGTAGCTGCGTGAAATCAGAAACAAAGCCCACAACAGCTTTAACTACATTTAACTTCCTAACAATCACACAAAGAGGACAAAACAGTAAAAACAATAACACAATAGACATGTTGTAATATGACAATGACAGATTTCTTTAAAGTTCCCGGTATCGTTGGGGATAAAAGATACCTCTGCCTAATGACTGATCTCTGCCTGGCCGCATTGTGGGCCGTTTATGACACCCACGCGACAAAATAATGGAATTCGTTCCAGTATTTTGCCAACAGTCCTGTTTCTTCGAAAAAGACGGAAACTGGAACAGATATGCGTGTTAAAAAGTCGATGCAGCAAGGCACGCGCCTTGCTGCATCTAGCTACTGCTGATGGTTGAAAAACATAAAAAAAATAACAATGAGAGAAACAAAGCAATTAGACGCATAGCAAGCTATACAAATGATATCCTTAAGAAAATCGTGACATAATATTTATAATCTTAGATATAGATAGAGTCAAACTAAAGATTTAATTACTTAACACTGGCTAAATACACAAAAGTGTAGAGCCATACCAAAACAAAAAATAACTTAAGATTTTTGATTAACTATCAAAGTTCATATCTATGAAGGTTGTATACATGTAGTAAAAACTTTTATGTTATCTACATTTAAAGATTCTTTTTTAACTAATCAAGATAATTACAATTGAGTTTTGGCGGGAAAACGAAAAAGATCGTGTCACCGCATTGTATTATTTTCTAAAACTTGTGTTATTTTCAGTGTTTGTGCATAAAATTGGTGGCATTTTATTCGTTAAGTGCTGGACTACAGGCATGAGTGTGGGAAAGTGGTAGTGGAATGATGGTGAAACGTTTCTTTCCGTGTTGTTTCCAAAACTCCATAGAAGCTTCTGGTAAAGTTGCCACCACATTACTAGGAGTATGACTTGACTAGACTAGACTATGACTTGACTCTGACTTGACTTGATGACTTCGACTGTGACCACATTATTTACGTGAAATATCATTAACTTGATAAATTATCAATTACTTGACACTGGCTAAATACACAAAAGTGTGGAGCCAAAACAAAAAAAATTGAGTTTCGGCGGGAAAACGAAACGGATCGCGTCACCGAATTGTATTATTTTCTAAAACTTGTTTTATTTTCAGTGTTAGTGCTTAAAATTGGTGGCATTTTATTCGTTAAGTGCTGGATTGTAGGCATGAGTGTGGAAAAGTGGTATAATGATGGTGAAATATCAAAATTCACAAAAATTTTCACCGTATCAACTTAATACATACTATAATGTAGTGTTAAATATTGATAATCTTAAATGTTGGTATAAAAACAACATGAAGACGTTGACATGTTATATTGATTAGGGCTGGGTGGAGGCCATTTAAGCGGCAGTAAAAAAAAACAATAGATATAGCGATCAACAAATTGACCGGAGTTTTGGCGGGAAAACGAAAAAGATCGCGTACCACTTTACTAGGAGTATGACTTTGACTAGACTATGACTTGACTATGACTTGACTTGGTGTCTTCGACTGTGACTTGACACATATTTGCGTGAAACATAACCTGATAAATTGTGAACTTGATAAGTTATTAATTATTTGACACTGGCTAAATACACAAAAGTGTGGAGCCAAAACATAAAAAAAAAATCATAATAATAAACTCTCTTGTACTTTGTAAGCCAGTGTATTTATTCTAAAAGACCTAGTAGTTTTAACAGTAGTATTAAAATTAAAAGTTTGTCGCTTGATAATTCTGTTTAAAAAAACACAAGTGTGCAAACAAAAAGTCGCAAGTAAGTCGAAAGTCCAAGTCACTGTAAACTTGACCGTCATGCAAAGTTCAAGCGGTGCGTACTTTTTATTCTTAGATCCTTATTCGGATTGCAATTTGCTCGGGCACTCGTTACCCCGAATGTTTGCCGGGCGCCGGCGACGCATGTCGAAAATACTTAGTGGGGTCGTGCCTCATTATAATCCCTGCATCGCGCAGCCCGCCCGCGCCCGCGCCGCCCGCCGTTCGGTTCGACCGATATATTAACACGTCCACGCACGATGTTTGACGACGTGGATGCGTTTTATCTATACTATAGTTGTATATTGAAGTTGAGTTGTATATTGGAGCCTCTGCGGTGTGGTGGTTGAGCAGGTCGGTTCATAACCCGGAGGCGGCGGGTTCGATTCCCGAGGCAGGGCCAGTATTTGCGCACAGAAAAAAAGCGCATATACTTGTTCTGAGTCTGGATATTGTGGGACCATAGTCCTCGTAGTTCCTGGGTCTCTAGACTCCTAATCGTAGTTAGAGTCCAGGATCTATGTATGTGATCGTTGAGCGTTATTATTATTATTATTATATCGCACTAAAGTTTGGGTGTAAGTGTGTTTGCTTTGCAGGACGGATTTGGATGCAATTTGGAATGGAGATACTTTTTATCCGCAAAGCATAGCAAGCATTGTAGTAAATTACATACTATAATTTACTACAGTGTAAGACTGGTGGTCATGCAGTGACTATGCAGTACCATTAGTGACCTTCGGTATGATCAGTGTTACATTATAGCACTTTGATGGTCTTTGACGGTCCTTAGTCAGATTTAAGACACTAATCGTAAAAAAAATATTTTAATTAGTCATGTGCCAAAAATTTCATTAATTTGTAGTATTAAATATATACTAGACTGTGCTTATGTCTCAGGATGGCATGCAGAGTGCAGTGTCACACGAAACTATACTTTAGTGACACTGCAACTATATACGAACTCAACGTATCAACTACTGATATGCGTAACCGTGTCGCTTAACATCAGGCAAATGACTAGCTCGTCATGTCATTTTTTATCATAAAAAAGTATATATGTAATTGTAAAATCAATGTGATCAGTGACGGTAGTCAATGACCATCATGATGTGATCAATGTTATATTTTACAGTACCTAAATACTATCACTGATGTTACTCACTGTAAAATATAGCTATGCATGGTATTGTAATATTGGTAATTACTGTAAAATATAGCATTGTATGGTATTGTAATAATGGTATTAACTGTAAAATATGGCATTGTATGGTTATGTAATAATGGTATTTACTGTAAAATATGGCATTGCATGGTATTGTAATAATGGTACTAACTGTAAAGTATAGCATTGCATGGTATTGTAATAATGGTACTTACTGTAAAATATAGCATTACATGGTCTTGTAATAATGGTACTTACTGTAAAGTATAGCATTGCATGGTATTGCAATAATGGTATTTACTGTAAAATATAGAATTACATGGTCTTGTAATAATGGTACTTACTGTAAAATTTGGCACTGAATATGACATTATGAATTTATATTTTGGACATCAGACTCTAGTCTTAGCTAAATATTTGGTTATGACATCCATTAAGCATATCCACATATGATATCCGAAATCAGTGAGTGTTAAGAGGGCGGTGCGGCGCGCGGTGTGCCATTGTTATAATTTTCAATAAGGGGCGCGATAGAGGGGCCCTATCGATCCACTACTACTGGGGGCACATCCCGGGGCATCGGTGCAGCATCCTTGTGGTGTGCATCCAACTATAAATATCCGCTGTTAAGCAAACTCACTGTTGTGTTTTGATTTTTGCTCTTCAATTTTGTTATTTTTTTAAGTAAAACTTCGTTAACCACGCTTGACTTGGGAAATAAGCTGGCGAATGCGAGGCGAACGAAAGTTGAAGTTGGTTCACATAGACCTCCATTGTCAACATAGCAAAGAAAAAAAGTATCATTATGTTGGTATGTCCGGTAAAATGACAATTTACATTAAACAAAGCAAAAGTTATACCGGCTGATAGATGGAGCTAAACTAAAGAAGTTTTACTTCAGTCGTGTGGTCTAAAACACATTCTTTTTTATTGTATTTGTAAAAGTTAAGCTATAATTGCCATATCAATGTCTGTAATATTGTAAAAGTACAATATTATTATTTTCATGTTTACTTAAATAATTAGAAGCTGCGCGTCTTAGAATTATTCTAAACTGCATGTAATGTACAATGTCTAAAAATTGTAAGAATTCGGTATATTTATGAAAATTTGCTGAATTCGCGTTATAAATTATAATAAAAACAATCCCTTAATAGCGACTTTCATAAATAGGCAGGAAAGTTTTTGTAGTCTAATTACTTATCAACTGTGCCTGCTGCGTTTTGGAGTTGTATGGAACTGCATTAGCCACATACAATATTTTCATCAACTAACCGGTGTTTTTTTATTACAGTAAACTTAGAATAAATTTAGAGACTGCATAAACTAAGAAAGAATTCAAACTTTATGCCACTAATCCCGCTCACAGTTCACCAGGAGCCACCACGTGCAGCTCACCCCATGTCCGTGTACGCAACCGCCCGGGGCGCAGGCGAATTCTATTAAAATCCAAACAATGCTCACATCCCCAACTAATATCTGGACTAAATCCCTAATAAGTATGCCATTGTGTGAGAGGGACGCGGCTAAAGCGACAAAGAACACGTTATAGCGATCGGCCACGAAGCCCAGCCCCGAAACATTGCTACTACCATTTCAATGTGTCCCAATTTTCAACCTTATCATTTAAGACTACAGTATGATGTTGTATGAAAGTTTAGGAGGTTATTGGGTCGTTTTAGAAGTAGGTGTTGTGGGAACAGAACACGCCGGAGTGTGGTGAACGTCTGGCCATGGAGGCTCACCGAAGCAGCCGCACTCCCCTACAAACTAAATTTGCAGTCCGGTTATAATGCCGAGCCCATTCATTACGTTCGCACTACTGTTTGACGTGAACTTTAAAGTTTTATTGTTACATGCATACTAGTTGTAATTTGTTACTGGATTAGAAATGGCAGATGCGATTTAGCTTTTCGATGATCGGTTTGTGTGTTAAGGTGAAAAGGTCATACGATATTTAGACCGATATAAATAGATAGATAGATAAACACTTTATGGACACCAAGAAGACGAAATACAAAACAGAAAAGCTTACAAGTAGGTGACAATGGGCGGTCTTATTGCTAAAAAGTGATCTCTTCCAGACAGTATATATAGTTTCCAAAAGTGATGTTCACTGTTGTTTCTTCTACATGAACTTAGTCAATTTCAAAATTAAGAAACGTAAAAGCTGTCTTTCATTTTTACGTTTACCGCAGCTAAAAATACGTCGGTGACTTTAGAAATAACTAACTGTGCCACGCGGTTTCACCCGCAAAATAAAATAAATATTTGCTCATCCCACGAGAACATTTCACTTTTCCGGGATAAAATGTAGCCTATATGTTAATCCAGTGTATAAGCTATCTTTTCTAGTACCAAATTTCATTTTAATCCATTCAGCCGTTTGAACGTGAAGGAGTATCAAACATACATACATACTAACTTTCGCCTTTATAATATACCTTTAACCTTACAAAAAAACGTCATTCATTACATTCAGAAAAGGCCTAGGTAAAGAAAAGGATCTAGAAGTTTCAGAATTTGTAAAGCTTTTTGGAAGAAAAAAATTACCATTTGCAAATCAGCAATCGGCATCAAACTTTTTGAGTTGTTAACATCTGATTGTGAAATGCGCTTGGAGTGAATTGAAAGCTGAATCGGCAGTGAAGTGTAGTGTCAACAGTGCTTAGTGTATGCCGCGTCTTTGTGGGGAGACACGGCTACCGAACTGTTCACTGCCATTCACGGGGAATGAGTATCTGTTGAACTCTAAAGTCACTCTTTATTGCCCATTTTGCCTCAATTTTATTTCCATTCTGGTTCGCTATCAGCAAAAATGTAAAAACAATACGGCACAAACTTCTCAGAAAATGTTCCACTTATATTAAAAACAATGCATACAATTTGCCATGCGAAGAAGAGATTGTAATACGCATCTTGAACGATAATACAGAGCCAATTTTTGACTAAACGACGTAATTCTTGAATCTGCCCCTTTTAATTACGGCAGTTACGGACAATAGTTATAATTAATTGGTTAATTATCTACTCTCAGTCTTTGATAAAAAATATTCTTGATTTTATTATAAACAATGAAGAGAGTTCAAACATCATAATAATAAAATAATACAGAATAAATTAATTAATAACCATAATATTATAAATATTCACTCTTAATCCACCAATGTGGACGAATATGGCCACTTTGGGGATTTGTCGGGAACAACCAGTACACATTTTGTTCATTACAAAGTTCTGCATATCACTCTAGGATTCTATTCTTTATTTAGAAATTTCTCGTCTCGTGTTCACATTCCTCGCTTTAGGTAATGCCCCTGGAATTCAACGCGAAGAGAACTCGATTTAAAGATAACTTTTGTGTTTATATGATGTGTGTAGTCACAATAACATGAAATCCATTTTACTCTTTATCATTTGTACCATCGAAAAGTATCATTTACGGTGTTCCACAGTAAGAGAGGTGCATGCAGTTGGGGTGTGAGACAATGGTGGCTAACTACCCCTTTCTTGTAACGGCCGGGAGGCGCGGGCCTAACCAAGCATACACTGCGTTTTGGGGCGCCTGCTGCGGGTATTATGACGTGCAACAGTGATTTTGAAAATAAATCAGTTTTTCGTCGGTTTATTAGTATAATCTTTAATAATTCGCCCAGAGTCAGTTTGAAAAGCACTAATCTTATTATAAGCATGTGCTGATTCCCGCAGGATGACGTGTGCAGTGCAACGTCACGCGAAACTTAGTAATCTAGGGTTCTGAGTTGCACTGCAATTGTTATGAATCAGGTTAACTTTTGCGTGACATTGCACACAAGTTATTCTAACATATCTTGGTATTACTAGACTGTGCGATCAGGTCATAAATTCTTAGTTTCCCAATAAGCTCACTAGCTACAGTGCCCTTCAAACATCATCAAACAATCAATGTCAGGCTAACAACCAGCTCATCACTTAATCGTTGACATAAAAAATAGAATCCTCAAATGTGTCTCAGGCATTATAGAATACGTAATAAATATTATATCTACAATTAATTATTATTAGAACATATTGTGCATGTTTATTATATATTATAAAGTATTTACAATACAGGAAACATCTTTTGTTAAATTTGATCTTTGACAGCCTCTGTGGTGTGGTGATTGAGCAGATCAACTCATAGCCCGGAGGCAGCGGGCTCGATAACCGCGGCACGACAGGTATTAGTGCACAGAAAAAAACGCATGTACATGGTCTTCGTAGTTCCTAGGTATACAGGAAACCCTAGGGTCCAGGATCTATGTATGTGATCGTTGGGCGTTGTTATTATTAAAGCAACAATATATTTTCTTAATAAAAACAATAGCAATGTGTACGCGAGTGTCCCCAAAACTACTACTGTATGGGGCCCCGCAGACCCACAATGCAGATTTGAAACGGGGGTCGTAACCGGATCTCCAAATTGAAATGTTTTATTTCGTGCCCCCAGCGCGGATAATGCCGACTTCTAAATTGATAACCGAATGAATGCGTATGCGCGCCTCACATGACAAATACTCAACTTTTTATACTAAACGCTTTGACGAATGTTTGGTTAAAAGTTTAACCGTATCACTCATAAAGGCGACGTTTTAAAGCTAATTTACATACGTCTCTGGTGGGTTCGGGTTTCTATTGTCAAAGAGATGATTTGCATGTTTTGTGAGAATAATGTTTGTTTGTGCCACCGACTTACCCAGAAGTTGTTTTACTATGATTGATAGGTACTAAACCGTGGCAATCCGCACTTCATAAAATTCGGATTTCTCTTTTAGTGTGTGCCCGTGAATTGTTTTGAAATGGAACAAAATGCTACTAGGATAATTAAATTTTTTAATTTTCAGTTTGAATGTTAAGTGATCCGGCAGCAATGTAGTTAGTGAGCTCATAACAGCAATATTTCAAAAGGAGCTGTAAATAAATCAGCTCTGAGATCGGCAAAAGTTTCTTTATAACAAAGGACGTCCTGGCGATTCCTAAAGCTAGGGGCTGGATACCTCCCTTTATTAATTGAAGAATGTATTTATTACCTAGATGGCATTTTTTTCCATTTGCAATAACATTGTGTGCAGTTTTTTTTTTTAATGGATGACGTGACGAGCTTTCTACATTTTCACGTGACACTGTACTGCGCGCATCGTCCTGAGGCATCACCATAGTCTAGTAAGAAGATTACTAGACTGCTCACAAAGACTGTGAGATCAGGAAATAAGGTCTAATTTGCCCAGTCATTTCATTAGCTACAGTGCCCTTCAAACCGGAACACAGTACTGCTTGCACAAATGGTTGGTATCTACTAAGCAGAAAATTCCGAAGAACTGATCGAGACCAAAAAGCGTACGATGATTAAAAACTGACTTCTAGCGAGCGCAAAAATATCTGCTTTCGGTTCAATGCCCTACCATGCTCTGTAAACCATTTTCACATTTTCTTTTATGAAGCACACGTAGTGGCTACGTGTGGCTTGTATAGCTATGCACGTGCGTATAGCACCTATCGGTCACATTTGCATAATTATGCAAGTATCAGTAACTGACATTTACTTAATAACACCCAGAAATAAAACAAACATCAATGCTCATCACATAAATGTTTGTCGTTGGTGGGAATCGAACCCACAACCAACAGCTCAGAAGGCAGGGCTACTACCAATCATCAAGCCAGTCAATGTAACCAACGGTTATTTTTAATTCGTAATACATACCACCACCCTCAGTAAAGTTATAGCAGTATATGGTCAATCCGTCGCGCTCTGTCGACCAGCTCAGCCGCCATATTTCTGCGTGACGGAACCGCGCGTCGATCGCATTGCTCCTATTATCGCAATGATATCGCGATCAATCGAACGAGGAGGCAGCGGGGAGTGAGAGAGGTAGAACGGCGCAAATAAATGTATCTGCCGGCCGGCGGGTGGATAAATACGCAAATAATACGAAACTACAAAAATCAAAACCCATCCGCCACTCGGATACAGTGGCAACGGCTGGAAACATGCTCTACTACAGTTGAAATAAAAATTTACGTGTACTGTATAGTTGTAAAAAAAACCATTTAAAACTATAAGCAACGGTTTAAAACCGGAAATAAATGGTTTAAAACGGTTGAATACACTGCGCAGAGGAAAAAAGAGGTCATATTTCGTATAAAAACAAGCGTTTAATATAGCGTTTTGTTTTGTTTCTATCGTTCATTTCACTTATTAATTATTTTATGTGAATAAATTTAGTTCGTATTGATTGATAATGGGTAGAAAAAAATCTGACAAATCTGAAAATATGCAGTCTGGTGCTCCATTGTTGGTCCAGTTGTATGGGAAATTCGATGACGCAAAGAACATTGAGCTCTTATTAAAAAAAAACATAGTTTTCAACCATTCTAAACCGATTTTTTTTATTTTAAACGTTTTAAACGAAAAAAATGGTTTTAAACCATCACGTTGATTTCGTTTTAAATCGGCTTTACATCTATATGTACTTGTAACTTACTTGTAACTGTTACTGCTCAATAATAAACAACCATCATGGACCAATACAATGGATTTAATTTCCCTATCAACCCTCTCGCACTGTGATACACCGTGCCTTCGAAGCACAAGCACGTTAAGTCATTCAATTCCTCTTACTTATTTTGGTAATCCTTTAGCGTTACATTTTTTGATGTTAATGAATGACGTAACGAGCTACTCATACACCTGATATTAAGCGACACGGCCGCCCATTAACAGTTGCAGTGTCACTCGGAAATCTTTAATTTCGCATGCCCCTCAATCTCGAATACAGTAGCGTTTGCAGTGTATTCGCTCATTGGTTGTGAGTTGTGACCCGAGTTTTTTGTTCTTGAATAACTGTAAAATTTATAATTTTAATTAAATATTATGATATGGTTTATTTATTTTTAATTATAGGTATTGCATTTTAGATATAATGTAAAAATCATTTATTGAATGAATGAATGATTTTTTTTATACATGAGCGAAAAACGGTAAATTTAATTTCAATTTATTTTTATTATAATAGTTACAATAAAGTTTTTACATAAAACAATAAAAAGGGAATTTAATCAAACAAACCACTACCAGTAGGCAACGTGTCCAATATGCTGGCAGCATTGCCACGTTGCATGGCAATGCTCAATCTTTGGCTGAAGTAGAGGTCAGCATTTTGGTCACGTGTAGAATTAAATAGTTAATTTAATCAAATAGTTAATTTTATTACGTTAATTACATTTGTGAATAATTAGAGATGTGATTCTGTAAAGTTTTAAAGTAACATTTTTACAGGTTAAACTTTGACTCGAGTAGAGCAACCTTCACATCGTAACCGTGGCCCGCGAGGCCATTATCAAGCCTATAGCTATTTGCCCCGAAAAACAAACTCTCGCGGGATGTGCCGATGCAACGGGATCAGGGGGGAGGGGGGGTACACAATGCAGCCAACTGCGCGTTCACACAACCCCACCCAGCATTTGCATTCAAGCTACGGAGAGATGAGGACGTTGGCATTGATTCTGATTACATAAAGCATTGCGATATTTAAAAAAAAATTGGTACATTGAATTCGATGCCGCGTGCCCCATAAAAATTAGCAAATGAACTGACTTAAAAATATTCTGACCAAATTAGCGCCTAGCGATTTTCGTGATCACCCTATAGGTGGACCCCATCTCTGGACCAAGTATTGGTCCAGAGACCTTTAGGGTGATCACGAAACTTAGATTGCAATGCGACAGGTAAAATTTCATTCCCAATTTGGAAATTGTCATACGTAGCTGCTAGGCGATCATGTAACTTGATTAGGTACAACTCGTTTCTACCTATGCAATTTGTGCAAGAGTACTATAAATTTACATTACATTAGTCTATTGCCACAGAAACTACTGTTTTTAAAATTGATTGAATAGGAAAACATCAATAGGTTAATTTAGTTTCTAAAAAAAATGAATCGTGTATTACTAGTTTGTGGGGTTGCATTTGCATTTACTAATGAAACCTAGCTATTGTTATCTATTATTTTTCTTTAGTTTTAAGTAACTTTATATTTCTGCTGCCGTCGAATTAATAATGATATTGTAAAAAGGATTAAAAAAATGAGTAATAAATGTTACTTCTTAAATTTAAACCGCAGAACTTTGATTTTATAAAATAAAATAGTTTTTTTAATTTTTAGTATTAAAATTCTCATGAGTGTGATTCATTTTAAATTAATATATCCCCGACTGTTACTCACGAATAATATGTCGATTTCTCGACCAGGTTTCGAGCATATCCGATGCTCTTCCTCAGGAGGTGAGTTCATCGGATATGCTCGAAACCTGGTCGAGAAATCGACATATTATTCGTGAGTAACAGTCGGGGATATATTAATTTAAAATAATTTTTATCAAAAGTTTTGTGATATCTCTTTTGTTGTATCCTGTTGAATCGAATTAACATAAAAAAGGCTACATCTAATAATATCGGACAGTCCGTGTGAATAAATGAAAGTACCAGTGCCTGATAGGAGTTAATTGACACACGACCTGTCGCAGTAACATGCGACGCGACAGAGTCACTCATTTGTCGCAATTTATAGCAGATGCATTAAATTATATAAATAACGTAACCCTACTTTCGTCACTATTTTATGTTTATTTTTATTTTTTTAATTACACAGTACAATAAAAACACTTACCAGAATAGATTGGATAGATTGTAACCATACCATAATGAATTTAATGTAGGATAATAATGAGGGATCAAGGAGACAGATTAGATAATGGTTAAGAAACATTTTATTTGTTTACAGTTTACAGACTTTGTTTTGTACAGGCTAATCCTGTATCTGACCTTTACAGCGGCAATGCGCCCAGCCGTGACAAGTGGGAGACAACTAGCTCAAGAGCACCTCTTGCGAGCCTCGGCTTGGGACGTGGCTGGGACTTATCCCATTATCACAATAACTGACTGGCCCGATAGCTCAGTTGGTAGTAACCCTGCCTTCTGAACTATGGGTTGTGGGTTCGATTCCCACCCAGGACAAACATTTGCGTGATTAACATAGGTGTTTGTTCTGTGTCTGGGTGTTATATTGTATTCTATGTATGTATTTACAAAAAAAAAGGTATCTAAGTATTGTATCAGTTATCTAGTTCCCATAGTACAAGCTTTGCTTAGTTTGGGGCTAGATGGCGTTGTGTGAGATGTCCACACATATTATTATTATTATAAATTATCTCGATCCTTAGATCTGACTAGAAGACTACGTCCACTGGAACAGTGGACCCTGTGGAAAGATTAAAATACTGTAACGCCAGGGCTGGTCGCTATGGGTGGCCCTGGTGACACCATTTTTAGGCAGCCGTGTCACAGTTAAAAAGTTTTCTGATTTATATTCTTTTAAAATTCTGCACCTTTCGGTTTCATTAAATCCGGTCAGCTTTTGCTATGCGAAGAGGGAACAACCAAACACATACACCCACACGCGCGTTCTCGCGCCCATACACACACACACACGCACACACACACACACACAGACACGCACGCACACAAGCAGCCACGCACACACACCCACGCGCGCACGTGCACACACACAAATTCCATTTATCCGAGATAGTGTGATTTTTCGATGTGAAAACTTACATTAAGATTACATTTGAACATTGGTAATGTAATTTTTGAGGGGTTAATTTAGCTGAATTTTGTAAGTAAATTCAGTAATTTACATCTTCAAAACTGTCGCAATGTACGAGGATACAGGGCCCGTTAAACAAAGACACAACGCATTCTCCGGCTGTAAATAAAAACACGGCAAATTTTTTTTATCGCTGCTCGCACTGCCCGTACGTGGTTCAGTTATGGACGCGTAAAACCTGGCTCATGCGATTCCGCTGCAACCAGCCGGACCGATATGATGGCTCAGCGGATTTCCACTACCAAAATAATAACAGCAGCTTTTTTCGAAACAAGTCGTTGAGTTAAGGTTCTGACCGGTGAAATTTATTGTACTCTTTGATTCCTCTAGTTAAATCCAGCTAAAATGGTTCTGTGGAAATTCTTTGGTATGGTGTTTTGTGGAGTAGTTTAATAAGAAGTCAAAAGAAAATCTCTTTTTTAATAAGAAAGAGTTTTTGACAGCCTCTGTGGTGTGGTGGTTGAGCAGGTCGGCTCATAGCCCGGAGGCGGCAGGTTCGATTCCCGCGACAGAAGTATTTGTGCACGGAAAAATAGCGCAAATACTTGTTCTGTGTCTGGGTGTTGTGGGACCATGGTCCTCGTAGTTTCTGGGTCCCTACATACAGGGAATCCTAGTTAGGACCCAGGATCTATGTATGTGATCGTTGGGCGTTATTATTAATATTAAACCCCTCTTGGGTTAAATGGGGTGTTACAGAAACGAGGATGAAACCGTGGGCTGCGTCTAGTATAAACTTAAGAACAAGCGTGCCGTGGTAGCATAGATTTCACAGAAAGGCAATAAAAGATCAGAAAACTAGTCATCGACAGCGTTCTCTCTTATAGAAAACGCACAGAAAATATTGGACTGTTACACTGTAAAAAATTTGTTGGTAAAATAACGTCTATCTACTGGACGATCACGTAAATTGATTGCAACAGATAGAGACACATGTATGAATTTGACAGTTTCAATACGCAGTTTATGGGCATAGTTTGTATGGACATTTTTCCTGTTGGATTGCAATCAATGTTTCGTGATCACCCCTCTTGTGAAACAGAATGATAAATACACGATTTTTCACTGTGTGTCAATAAATGAACAACATGTAGTCTGTTATTTGCAGCTTTCGTGACCTTTTTCGATTCTTACACCTAAATTATGCTTTGTCGCCATTCCATAAAATATAGTTACCTTCGTCAATAGTTCAACGTATTTGCTTTAAAGGAAACTTATATTTCTATAAGTTTCCAGTGGGTTAGCTAGTTTTCACTAGCTGACCCACTCTGGTTTTGTTCGTTATCCCAAACACCTTAACAACACATACAAAATTTTAATTAAAATTAGCCCAGGTGTTTTGGAACAGTTCAGTGACATACAGATGAATTATTATGTATATTAATAATTTACTCATCCCCCGGGAAAATTTCACTTTTCCGGGATAAAATGTAGCCTATATGTTAATCTAGCGTATAAGCTATCTTGATACCGAATTTCATCCAAATCCATTCAGCCGTTTGAGCGTGACGGAGTAATAAACATACACACATACACATAAACACACAAACTTTCGCCTTTATAATATTAGTGTGATTTTTGTTCTTTAGCGAATGCTGTACAAAATTAACACTTCAGATTTATATAAATCTATATCAAAACTCACATTTGATGCGTTTAAATCCAACAATGGACCCATTAAAGCGTGTCCCATCTACAACATTCAATATACAGCACAAACACATAAATCTGGTCGGGTTTACGTTCGTTGTCCAAATTATGCCATCAAATGGCACCTCCGGGCGATAACACCCGACGACACCGTTCAAGCGACGGCTTCCAACAAAATTTCCATACAAATCGGTTCGCCACGGTGCCTCTGCCTTCAACCGGGAGTCACACTTCATAAATTCCGATTTTAATATTTACCCCCGCCCTGCATAACCCCGTGTTGTAATGGGGGCCAAATTGTCGCGCAAACGTTTGTCGGATGGACAATAAATATGATGGATCACATAATAAACTAAAATTTGCTTCATATTTTAAAAGTGAACCTGATTTTTAATCCTTGTCGCTTATGATGATTAAAACTTTTAATTAGACCGTTTAGAATTCCCAGAGGCACTCAATAGTTCATGAGCCGTCCAGACATTCATGTAATAAGCTTCTCTAATTTGAACAATCGTTTTACTCAGGAAATGAGAGAAATATAATTCCAATTTTTATATCTTCTATTGCGCTCCGGTAGTGGTTCAAAGAATCAATCGTTCGTAGAACACGCGTTCATCGTTTGTTGTGTGTGTCTAATACGTGAATAGGTCGCACGTGAATAGGCTTATCATATAATAAGGAAATGCTGTTTCAAAACAAGTGAGTAGAAATAGAACATAGCGAAGATTTATGATTTATAGCAGTACAGCTTGCGTATTACAATAATAATAATGTCCAACGATCACATACGTAAATCCTGGACCCTAACGAAGATTCCCTATATCTAGGGTTCCAGGAACTATGAGGAAAGTGGTCCCTAAACACCTATACTCAGAAAAAGTAAGCGCTTGTTTTCTGTGCACAAATACATGTCCGGTCGCGGGAATCGAACCCACCGCTACCGGGTTATGAGCCGATCAGCACTACATCACAGATTCTGTAATCAACAGATACAATTTAATGGAAGTAAAAGAAAAAATATTCCTGTGGTAATTCAATTATAACCTTTACCTTATCAAAATTAATCTGTAGGACATAGGTACCTACTATATGAAACGTAAAAATAATTTGTACAGTTAACTTTTTATAGACTCAGTTTTCGTAATTGAGATGAATCGCAATTTACAAGGATGCCCCAGGATAAAAAAACGAGTGTGCTTTAGACCTCATGACTGCAGTAAAACTTCTATACCAAAAGTAGCCATCTCTTTTTATCATCACTAACTAATACCTCCCTCACAGCTTCCGTTCGCATCGCCCGATGAATTTCCGTAAAGCTTTTCACCAACTTACTCCCCAAGTCAAGCGAGCGTAAAGAAATTTTACTTCAATAAGAATACAAGTAACTATACTCCTCAAGAACCTTCAAAGCTGATGTGAGACATCGTTGCTTCTGCAATCTCATTTCCACTAACAGATAAATCTAGTCTGGTTGTTTAAAAACTCCTTACATCCCACTACAATATACAAACAGTAAGGTCAAACCGTAAAATTAATCTGATTTGACTCGCGCACACGAATACAAAAGCTTTATAAAGACATGGAATCGTTTGGATTTGAAAAAAACCATGAACTTCACAATCTTTCTTTTCTTTACTCTGTAATTAATTAAAATTCTAGTAAAAATTCTACCAAACAAATGTTCCATTGACCAGATTTTTATGAATGCGTTTCATTTAGAGAATGAAACCAATCCGTAAGTGATATAGGGCATTTAGTGAAGTGAAGCTTAAATTAAAACAGTAAGTTAGTTTCGTGAAATTGCACACATCAATTCGATCGGACACGGAAGCTTGCGACCATATAATCACACTAATATTATAAAGGCGAAAGCTTGTATCTGTGTTTGTGTGTATGTGTGTATGTTTGTTACTCCTTCACACTCAAACGGCTGAATAGATTCGGAGCTTATGCACTGGATTAACATATAGGCTACATTTTATCCCAGAAAAGTGAAATTTCCCCGTAAGATGAGCAAATAATTAAAATACTTTTTATCCGCGGGTGAAACCGCGGGGCGCAACTAGTATAATAATAATAATAATAACGCCCAACGATCACATACATAGATCCTGGAACCTAACTTAGATTCCCTGTATCTAGGGACCTAGGAACTGGGAATGGTCCCACACCACAACACTGATAAATATTTGCGCTTTTGTTCACCCATAATATTCACCCGACCCACTTTATAAAGCTCTACTAATGCCCTATAACCGATCTACCCGTACTGTTTGTACGTTGTAGCCCCAGTCAATTCCTCCCAACCATAAGCCGCGTGCACACTGGCAATAACAGAGATAAGGTGCCGGCTGCGGAGACTCGATTCTATCTCCTTATTGCTATGTAAATAACCTCCATTGAGACACAGATCGCAGATACCCCGCCGATGTGGCAGCGGCTTTATGGTGCCCTTATTGTCCTTCGGGACTATAAACCATTGATATGTATGAAGACGTGTATAAACATCGTTAATGTAGATCTGTGACGGCTTCTTTTGAGTTCTGTTTCACTTTATTGCCGTCTGATCTAGGAGAAGGTTTGAAAGTTATGTGCTAAGAGATAGAAGTGTTATCCCACTAATATTAAAAATGCAAAAGTTAGAGTGTATCAAAGTCAAAGTCAAAAAATATATTGCAAATAGGCTATTTTTAGCATTTTTACAACGTATGTTTGTTCACTCTTAAAATCGCAATGGTTTAACGTATTTGAATGAAATTTGGAACGGGGATAGCTTATACGCTGTATTAGCACATAGCATAAGACTTTTTATCCACAGATGATTCTGCGGGGCGTAGCTAGCGTTCGAAATCTAGATGTTAATATTTAACTAGTCTTATGGAATATGCTTCTGTTTCAGTAAGGAATTTAGCTACAAAACAGCGTAGTTTTTGGAATGTAAGTTAGTTTTTTTTATGTTATGGAATGACGTGACGAGGTAGTCATTTGCTCATGTTAAGTGACACGGCTGCCCATATTAGTTGCAGTGTCACTCGGAACTCTATCAGTTTCGTGTGACATTGCACTGCGCACGCTAGACCGTTTTAGGTCATAAATTCTCATTTGCCCAGTAATTTCACTAGCTACAGTGTCCTTCAAACCGGAACACAGTAGTGCTTGCGTACTACTGTTTTGCGGCAGAATGACTGGCAATGCGGTGGTACCTACTTAGACAAACTTTACAGAAAAGTCCTACCTCGTAGTAAATCTACTACTTACTATAATAGAAAAGTCTATCTGTCGTATGAAACTTTTACGTACTTATCGAAAATCTATAAACATATCTATGACGTAGTTAAAATCCGCTCATTCAACAGCAGGTCGCATATTACGTATCTTTTCATCGCTACAGATGCACAAAGATAAAACCGTATCATTTGCTTAAAATACCCCTTAAATTAAACAACACAACAATAACCCGGAATAGCGTTGACAAAAAATCTACAATGTATTTTTTTAGTCCGCATTATGGGATGATCCGTCATTGTGCCCACGGCACACAGATGGCGCTGATAAGTGGGCGCATCGCTTTATTAAAGTAATACGACCAGTAAACACTGACCCTTCAAAAATGACAATCTCGCTCATTTCCATCGCACATGCTTAGTTTTTAAGGGGAGTGCAGTTCAAGCAGCGTTGGTTGGTTGTATGTAACAACAGTATCGGCCGCTCGGATCTGGGGTATATTCAGGAACAGAGATGTGCACTGATTCGAGATATTTAATACCTTCCCACGAGTACTAGTCGTGAACACGCGCGAGGCAACGTGGGAAGTGTGTAATACCTGTCTATGCAGTGTACACCATCCCTTACTTATTTTCGGCTTGTTACTTTTATTAGCGTCATAAATAATTTTGTTTGTTATTATTAATTAAATATGTGTGGACATTTCACACAGCACCATTTAGCCTCAAACTAAGCAAAGCTTGTACTATGGGAACCAAATGATAGAATACTTAGATACATTTTTTGTTTGTAAATACATACACAGAATACAATATAACACCCAATCACAGAACAAACATTGGTGTCCATCACACAAATGTTTGTCCTGGGTGGGAATCGAACCCACAACCTACAGTTCAGAAGGCAGGGCTAATACTAACTGAGTTATCAGGCCAGTCATATCATATAATATGATTGAATTAATATTGTAGCAATTTCTGTGTAATGCTTTTGATCGGCTTAGTTTTATTTCAGTTATCAACACAAGTGACTTTGGAGTAGCAAGCATATACCAGCGAATAGTAATGTACCCACACAATCAAAAATGTCAAAAATGACACAATCCCCATGGCAATGAAAAGCAAATTATATAACACATGTATTCTACCGTGTCTTACTTATGGATGTCAAACTTGGCCTACGACGAGAAAAAACAACCAAAAACTAGTAGTTTGTCAACGCAGCATGGAAAAAAGCATGCTTAACATAAGACTACGGGATCGATGGACAACTTCAAAAATAAGGAAAAGAACAAAGGTTGGCGACGTGTTACAAACAATAAGAAAACTTAAATGGAACTGGACTGGACATATAATGAGGACTAACAAAAAGAACTGGACTAAGGATGTAATAGAATGGTATCCGAGGAAAGGGAAAAGACAACGAGGAGGTCAAATTAAAAGATGGGAGGATGATTTACCAAAAGGATGGAGAAGGTATACCAAGGATAGAGAGACGTGGAAACATTTGGGGGAGGCCTATGTCGACAGACAACCTGACCAAGATGGTTGCTAATATAATTTATTATTTTTTGCTATGTAAATTAGATTTAAGAATACTACTGTTTTAAAGAATAGCATGTAAGTTAACAAGGTCAGCGAATGAAGGCTTTTATTATTATTATTATTTTAATGCACCCATCAACCCGCACTTGGCCAAAGTGGATCATAAAATACCCTCATACTCACCCGGTTACAGAAGACCGGTGTCCTAGCAATGGAAACGTGTGTTGATGACGACGACGAAGAATAGTAATCATACGTAGGAAGTTAATTATTAGGTACTTATCTAAATTTAAACTAATATAGAAGTCAGCTCTTTATCTCGCCACAGTACCTATCTATCTACCTAGAGCAAAGCAATCAAATTAATGTAAGTATCCACTTGATTTGAGCATTTTTCCATATATAGGACGTGTTCTAGAGCGGAGATTTTTTTTTGAACGAGCTAATGCTGTCTGTCTCTACCGACCTTTACAGCGTCACCGGGCTGGAGAGCTGGCGCTTAAGGCACCCAGCCGTCAAAAGTGGGAGGCAACTAACTCAATAGCACCCCTGGAGTGCGAGCCTCAGCTTGGGCCGTTGCCGGGATAAGAGGATCGAGAAGACTACGTCCACTGGAAGAGTGGACCCTATTGAAAGTCGTGACCGTTCTAGCTAACCTATGGGGGATACGTCGACCTTGTCGACGGGGTCGGTGTCTGATTGTGTTACGCTGGTATCCTATACCGGTGCCAAAAGCGGTACCTGAGCCAAAAGGGCTAGACTGATCCGGTGATCCTAGCGCAGCTGATACTACGGCTGCTATAGGATCATCCGGGTCGCTCGAGACGTGTCTCGGGCGGCGAGGACGGGGTGGCTGAAGCGGAGATCGTTAATCAGCAGACGTAATGTAGGACTCCTTACGGCGAGATGGACCGATGACATACGCAAGGCAGCACCTGGAAAATTAGAACCGTATATAGCCTGGGCTCAGCGGAGAGGCTTAAGTCTAGCAGTGGCCTTAAGTATTAATGATGATGATTTTTTCATATTCTTGAAACTAAATGTTACCATTGTTTTACATTGAGAGAGAAATACATGTAGGTGAGGCAGGTAATGTTTTTATTTTCGCTAAGTTAAAGCAAGCAAATGAATAAATAAAGCAAGCAAATAAAGAACTGAATTGAATTGAATTAAGTTAAATTAGTTATTACACACTATATTACACTAGTATTTTAAACACAGTAGAAAAAAGACATCACTGTAAAGTTTCCTGTAGCTTCTTCTTTACAGGTGTAATCGAAGCTTCCGATCGGAGTTTTCTGTTCTGCATTGTGCCGGATTGCTTGCACCAGTATTGAGAAAGAGAACATCTTTTTGTTCAAACTCACATATGGTAACTAAATAATGTTTGATAATAAGCACTCTGTAATTTTATATGCTTAGTACAATTACATAATTTTAAGTACCTAATATAATTTTGACTTGTAAAAGTGCTAAAAATAGCCCACAGAATACTTATTACTCCTGGCGGAGCCTATTTGCAATAAATCCTTTGACACTGACTTTGACTTTATTAAAACTTCAAAAAAGTGCTTAGAGTAACGTTGAGCAGATACCGCAATTTCCTTTTTTTTTGTTAGTGAATGATGTGACGAGCATGTCGTTCACCTGATGTTAAGCGCCACGGCCTCTCATAACAGAACAGTGTCTCGGAACCCCAAAACATATAGTTTCAACGACACTGCACTGCGCACATCATCCTGAGACATTAGCACAGTCTGGTAATAGGATTACTTGACTGTGAGATCAGATCATAAAGTCTCAATTGCCCAGTAATTTCACTGGCTACAGTGCCCTTCAAACCAGAACACAGTAGTGCTTGCACACTACTGCTTGGCGGCATAATAACTGGCAAAGCGGTGGTACCTACCTAGACGAACTTTGCAACAAAGTCCTACCACCTAATACAAAGTCCTACCACCTAGTACAATATCCTGATGGCCATAGTGAAAAGGCGAACATCAAAGAATAATACCTACAAAATGGAGACGATTACACCACATTATACCGGTAATCCAAACACAGGCGTACGTACGGGGTGTGCCGACGCTCCCGAACATTTATTAAAAGTTACAGGGGTAGGGAAGCCGCATGAGGCCTAATTAAGCCTCTTTTTACAAAAAGCTTGATACGGAGGGTCTCTACTTTTTACCCTTCTGACTCCTTAATGAGCTGTTGCCGGCCACCTACTAGAATGTTTTGTATGTGCAGTAACCTAACTTTGACTTTTACCTTCAGTGATATGTATATATACGCACCAAGTACATTAGGTATCCAGTTCATTTTATTGTCCACGAAGATCATTTGCGATATTATTTTTACTTTGTGCTGTGTATAGAGGCGCCTGCAGTTTCAAAGCATTTCTTTAATCCTTATCCAAACCGTTTTAGCTATTTTAGCGTGAAAGCCACACAAACAAACAACAACGTTTCAACATTTCGTAATCAGTGATAGAGCATAACTCCACAAAACATAGATAAGTTTATTTATTTAATTTTCTATTGTAATTATACGTAATTTAGCTTACTTTGATGGGTGACCGTAACAAATATTGATATTTACAACTGAGCGCTACCATGCTTTGGAGGGCACGTTATGCAAATCAGTCCTGGATGTTGATGTAAGACAATAGTCGTTAAGCCAATTCAGAAGCCTCTGATAGCTTAAAAATTCTTACATCCTCTGATGTTGGAATTTTTAAGCCGCTCTGTGACCACTTGCCTGCACGAAAAGCAGAAAACGCTAAGGTACATTAATTAAGCGTGATTTAGCCTACTGCTAAAATTTACACTGTGCACTTAGTGTGGTGCTCACAGAACCTTTGCTTTGATATCATGCGGTGAGCGGCGGCGACCGAAATTTTTGCAATAATTATGTGCGTAGAAGACAGGATCTAAGTAATCATGCACGAGAATTAAATAAAAAAAAACGTATACTACTCGTAATTCATAAAAAAAACAACGCATAGAATAAGGTTATCGTGTAAAAATGCAATATTACAGCCAGTGACAAAGATATATTTTTAATGAGGTTCATTCATTCAACAATAAACTTTAAACAGTATTAATAAATAAAATAAATAAATATATGCGGATATTTCACACAGCGCCATCTAGCAAACTACGAAAAGTTGTACTATGGGAACCAGATAAGTGATAGAATACTTGGATACTTTTATCGTTTGTAAATACATACAATGAATACAATATAACACCTAGGCACAGAACAAACACATATTCATCACACAAATGTTTGTCCTGTGTGGGAATTAAACTCGCAACCTACTGCCAACTGAGTTATCAGACCAGTTAGTTTTATTTTTATAATACTATAAGGCAATATTATTTTTATAATACATTTGTTGGCATGAAAGACTAATTTTTTTGCTATTTGAAAGTCAAATACAAAATAATATAGAAATATGTTAAAGCAATTTCACGTAGAATTACTAGTTCCCATCTGCACTAAAGTTTTACAAGCTTTAAATTGGCACTAATCTCTAACGTGCCTACTGCAACACATTTGGGAACGTCCTACAAAAATAAATGTGAACTTAAGAGCTGGCAATCTATAGTGCAGACTGGCGTAATAACCACAGGATAGCAGATCTAATGAATAGTTGTTATTTTGACCATTACTTCTTTCATTCGCGCCAAAATTTTTGAACCTTTGTGTATTGTTCAATGTGTCATGAAGCCCAAAAACAACTAATTATAAGATGAGCTCAACTTAATCCCAGCCATTTGGGAAGCTTAGGGCGCTTGGCTTGGGCGGCTTGGCCGGCTTGGGCGGGCCCAGGGCGGCGCAATTAAACGGGTCTCGGACCGAAGCTAAACAGAAACCCTTTGAGGACGGTAGCGGCGGTCGAGGGACATTGAAGACTATAGATAGATTTATGCCTAGATATATGAATATATCTACAAGACCTGCATGTGTGTTTTACTAGTTGACAG
This sequence comes from Ennomos fuscantarius, assembly GCA_905220475.3. Taxonomy (NCBI): domain Eukaryota; kingdom Metazoa; phylum Arthropoda; class Insecta; order Lepidoptera; family Geometridae; genus Ennomos; species Ennomos fuscantarius. The sequence continues at coordinate 9,812,961 of HG992039.1, forward strand.
CCTCTGTAGTGTGGTGATTGAGCTGGTCGGCTCATAACCTGGAGGTTGCGGGTTCGATTTCCGCGACAGGACTATTCTTTGTGCAGAAAAAAAGCGCAAATACTTGTTCTGTGTCTGGGTGTTATGGGATCATGGTCTTCATAGTTCCTAGGTCCCTAGATACCCTAGTGAAGGTCAGGATCTATGTACGCGATCTTTGGGCGTTATTATTATTATTATTAAAATGTATCAGTGGTTTTAGTAAAATTAATATGAATGAGGAAGTGGTTTGGGAGAGGAAGGTATATGAGTTAACTAACCCTTCAAAGCCGGGACGGTTCGGCTAATTTATAAGAAGACTAACTGACCCGGAAAACGTTGTATTGCCATATAATTTAAAAAATAGGGAATGCTAGAAGAAGGTGGAAAATTTAGTGTTGTTTTTATTTTTTAATGCCACTAAATATAAATTCTGTCCGAAAAATAAAAAATAAAATTTTGAGGTGGGCGACCCTCATCACTTATGGGGATGAAAAATAGATAACAACCTATCCTCAGATCTACCAAGTGTGAATATAAAATTTCATCAAAATCAGTTCAGCCGTTTCGGAGGAGTACGGTAACAAATACTGTGACACGAAATTTTTACATAAGTACATGGAATTTATTTTAATAAGTAGTTTAATGGAGACTCACAGAAAAGATATCAGTTTAGTCATAACATTCATTTATAGTGGAATTCATAGTCAAGGAGTGAAACAACCCCCAAAATCTATCATACAGATTTCACATAGATTTTAAATGTGCTATGAAAATTCTTTCGGGTGTCATTTTGGCACGACTTTTTACAGTTCACTTCAAAAAAGTTTGATGACAAAAAAATCATTTGGTGCAGGAAAACGGAATTATTAGTCTCTATACAAAAAACCAAAATTAATAACTGAAGATAAACAAATCGATCGCTTACTAATATATCACTTCGGCACTGATAAACCTAATTCGTTTCATTCATTTCATGCAAGGCTTAATGGGCTATTAGGTCATCTATAAGAGTTAAGTCACTATCTACTTTAATTTTATAAATAAATCATAACACAACACTCAGAAAAAACACCAACAATAATCAACTCAGAAATTGTTGATTAGGTAAGCTTAATTAAATTTTTTATTACGTTCGTCTAAAATAAACCAACAACAAAATTAGTTTTCAGGTCACACAAGATAATAAAGCTCAATCTGAAGGCGGTTCGTTTGTTGTGCTGCAGTATGGGGAGGGTATCAAACGTCTTACCCCCTCCACTGGCTGAATGTGGCCAAATTGGACGACCGGAAGCCGAGAGCCGCCCGCGACTTGACCGGAACTGCGCGCCGCCCGCCCACGACCTTACCCGCCTTGCGGATTATTTCCATTGTACTATCTAAATTAATTTTATGGTATATGTATCGTTGTTAACTTTATTTGCGCCTTAATTATTTACCCGTTAATTTATGATTGATCAGCAATTTTGTATTATTTGTACAGGATATACTAACGTTTAAAATTGGCCAAAATGTGTGAAAACCACGTTAGTCTCCATAATAAAAGATCAGCAGTTTATAACGTGTAAGTATTAAAAATTGTAATGATGGATTTTCCATTTAAGTTTACCCTCAAAAGTATAAACAATGTTTTACTAACCAGGAAAAATCCTGAGTCACGCACAAATTACATATTCTATTCGGTAGCTCTTTATTTTCTCTTTCAGATTCTATATATTTATTTCTTCTAGTGAACGGGGCTTAAAACTTGAATAACTTTAAAGTTATTCAAGTTTTAAGTTCGTTTTACATCGTTATCAAAGGGTAGAGCTATACGTATAGCTGTAAGATGTAAAACCACGATAATGTAAGAAAAAAAGGTGCATAACCTAATAACTTTTATCTCCGCTTAAAAAGAGATATCCTATTTATTCTATAATGATGTTTGATTGCATACAAATATTTTTGCATTTTTATGTTTATGTCATATATTAAACGTTCCTCTCTATAAAAAGTACTTATCTACGAGACTATGTGCACCAAAACTATGTAACATATATGTGTAAAAATGTGTGTGTTTTTATCACGTGGGCTACTCCGGTTCTGGGATGATTCGTTTGTTGCGTGTTTAGTTTTTCACCCAACAGATATTTTTGTTTAGTTACAGAATTCATAATAGCTCTACGTAGTACGGTGCACTGTGATGCAGTGCCAGCAAAACGTCAAGCCGTCGTGCAACGGAAACGTGCCTCACACCCCGTGTCGGGTGGCAGTTTGCTCAGGTGAAGTAAGCGAGTTTACACCAGACAAGACCCGGCTTATTGAGGTAGGGCTCCGCACGTTACGCTCTAATCGCATCATAAGACCTGATTTGAAGCATTTCTGACCAGACTGATCTAATATACCAACTCCTGGTAGGTCTGTAATTTATTTACTCGGTATTGCCATGACACGGATATTTTCTTTTTGCATTAAAACCGTTTTGGAGCAAGATGTTATAAGTAGGTGCTAAAAATGTACAAAAAACGTTTGGAACGTTACATAATAAAGTAGGCACAAAAAATATACCTACAACAAACCTAACATATTCATTTACTGGCAGCGTTATTGTTTTGACTGCCAATAATGGATTTCAAGTAGCTTAATCTATATACATGGTGGCATTTAATTCACTCTTTTTCTTAAATGTATGAAAATGAAAATGAAAAATGAGCGAATTAAATTCCACTTGTATAATAGAAAGTCGTGTTAGTTACACTATTTATAACTCAAGAACGGCTGAACCAATTTGGCTGAAAATTTGTGGGGAGGTAGCTTAGAACCAGGAGACGGATATAGGATATTTTATCCCGTTCGTTATTTACTAATTCACCCGTGCGAAGCCGGGGCGGGTAAACTAGTTTTTGATAAATTTAACCAATTCACATGAATTGTTTATTAACTTCTATTTATCTTTAACCGCTGCTTAGCAACATCTCGTCCTCAATTTTAATCCTTCACTGACGCGAGTCGAATCCAACACGAAAATGACTTCCGAATTCAAACAGAACAAGGACCGTTTAAACAAAGCTTAACCGTGAGTGTCCGTGAGTAAACGCCCGTCAAATCCTCGCATCCATTGCTCCGCGCACGATCCTACCAGATGTATGGCCACGTCGTCCGAATGGCCTTTTGTACGGCTATCTTGAGCCATTGACCGTCAAACGAGTGGTGGCGACCCTCACGGATTAAGCTTGATTTATTTACACAGTTTAAGTAGGCCCAGAACGTCAAACGTGTCTATAGCGCTGAGACGTCATTCGGGGACTTTATAGTCTAAGCTTTTCATTAAAGCCTTTGAAGGCTGCGCGTGATACCTTAATACTACGTAAACTTTGATAGCCTCTGTGGTGTGTTGGTTGAGCAGGTTAGCCTATAACTCAAAGGTGGCGGGTTCGATTCCCGCGATAGTACAAGTATATGTGCACAAAAAAAAGCGCAAATACTGGTTCTGTATCTGGGTGTTGTGGGTGTTGTAGTTCCTGGGTTCCTAGATACAGGGGCTCCTCGTTAGTGCCCAGGATCTATGTATGTAATAGATGGGCGTTATTATTATTATATAATTGTTATTATTATTAAACCAGTAAACGCTGATGACTAAATATCTGTTCAGTATTTTGAAATTGAGTTATTTAAATAAAATGACGTTAATTTCACACAATTTCACGAAACAAGACAATTTTCAAAATATCTGTGAGGAAAAAATAGAACGAGCCTTGAAAAAATAAGTAATAAAACCATTATAATGCTGATAGTGCGTTCGAAAGCCTTTTAACTCCGTGCGATCGACACAAAAGCGGCTCATCAAACGTCCATCTCCCTTCGAGTCCGCGTCTTCGTTTTGCCGCGCCGGGCATCGGGTGCTCTGCAAAAAGGACAAGAGTATGTGCTGACCCGATCATTAAATAGATTGATGGCACCTGGGCGCAAGGCTCGAGCGATAAATAGTGGCGATTCGGGTAATCCTCCCGGCGGCCGGTGCCTGACGATGGGCGGCATCCATTCTCTTTATTGCACCGTGCTTTATAGCAACCAGCGCTGGCTCTGCCTGTCGCCTTGACGCGCGATGCGGAGGCTGCCTAACGTATTGTCGATGCGATATGCAACGAGCCCGGGGAGATAGCGGCAAAGTGAGCTCGCTTACTCCGTATATTGCTCGCGCTTTTTGGTTCAAAGATACAGGCAGCTTTGAAAACTTTATAGGAAACTATGCAAAAATTGTATCCCGTTGAGTTCTTTATTTATAATACTGTCATTCATATACTAGGTTTTTTATGTTAATGAATGATGTGACGAGATAGTCGTTCACCTGATGTTAAGCGACACGGCCACCCATAACAGAAGTGTCACTCGGAACTCCAAAATATAAAATTTCGCGCGACACTGTACTGCGCACATAAACCTCAGACATCAGCACAGTTTGGTAATAAAATTACTCGACTGTGAGATCAGACCATAAAGTCTCAATTGCCCAGTAATTTCACTAGCTATGCCCTTCAAACCGGAACACAGTAGTGCATGCACACTACTTCTTGGCGACGAAATAACTGAAAAGCGGTGTTACCTACCTAGAGGAACTTTGTAGAAAAGTCCTGCCATCTAGACCATGAGACCATAAGACTACAAAAACAATACAATCTTCATTAGCACCTTCACAGACCAACATGTTATTGATAAATGATCCGCACCTTGTCCCTACCCAGAATATGCGATCGGACATCACCTCTAACGTTTATAATCAATTAAGGTTTCCCAAAATAACAAAAGCTTATCTATTTTATGGTTTTTGGCAAAAAGGTGGCGTCAGGAGGGAAAACAATGGCAAATTAGCGATGACGGGTAAAAATGACGCCGGGATTGGTAGGCCAGTTATAAATGTCGGGAAGACGCGACGGCCCGGCGGCAGCATTGGGCCATTTATAATGTTTGACGACATGCTACTGACAGTCGGCGCAGAGAAACAATTTGTTTAGGCGTGCATATAAAAAAATTAGCACAATTTTTCAAATAAATTTTTAATCATCATATAAATTAAAATTAAACTATAATTGCTTTTATTCATTCAACTAAATACTACAATGATATAAATAAATACAAATAAATAAATATGATATGGACATTCCACACAGCGCCATCTAGTCCCAAACTAAGCAAAGCTTCTACTATGGGAACCAGATAAGGATAACTGATACAATACTTATAAACTTTTTGTTTGTTAATACATACATAGAATACAATATAATAACCAATACTGAACACTAATATGATAAAAATTAAAAAAATATATTTTTTTAGCATCGATTTTAACATAAAAAGTATTCATAACTTTTGACTTATGACCGCGAGCATACATAGAAATCATATTGTAAGTACTGAACGTAAGTATGTTTTGATCGAGCAAAGTGGTTTGAATTCTCTTAACCTAACTACTATAATCATATCAGTTGATATGATTTAGCAGTTTACATTACAGCTAAATGTAATGATCTACATTACCAACTACAAAAACTCTGGAAGATGAGCAATAACCATAGTAAAAATGCTCCACCCCACTACCAGGTAGGTGCACCATAATTAAATAGATATCATACTAAAGAGTAAAGACACGTTTTAGGTTTTTTTTTAATTATATCATTTTGCATACCCATAAAATCATTATCAATTATTTATATTAAAATATTACTATTCATTTATAATCTTCTGTAATTAGTTTAATTGATATAATATTTATGTACTTATATTTGTATGTTAATATAACAACTATAACTATAGCTATAGTTTTTTTTCCTATTTATACAACCGAATCGAATAATATTATTTAATAAACATAAAACAATAAAAAGGGAACTTAATCAAACAAACCACTACCAGTAGGCAACGTGCCCATTATGCTGGCAGCATTGCCACGTTGAATGGCAATGCTCAATCTTTGGCCGAACTAGAGGCCAGCATTTTGGTCACGTGTGGCTTCAACAGTTATAGTTCTTATTGTTTCAATTTATTTTATATAATGTTCAAAAATTTTGCTTCTTATGTGCACGCTTAATCTATTTATTTTCCTGCACGCCTTGGTTAACTTGTAGAAAATGCTGTTAGCATTAAGTCCTCCTTTGGACGCGTTCAATGCATAAAGTATTAAATAAATAATAAATAAAATCCATACAAAACTAGAATTAATTTGTGGGCACCATTCACTACCGAAGACACTCCACTCACTACCTTTTAATGCCAAATTGTCAGATATTGCATAATACATACATACATTACACTAATCACACAAATATTATAAAGGCGAAAGTTTGTATGTGTGTATGTTTGTTACTCCTTCACGCTCAAATGGCTTAATGGATTTGGATGAAATTCAGTAGCAAGATAGCTTATACACTGGATTAACATATAGGCTACATTTTATTCCGGAAAGTGAAATATTCCCGTGGGATGAATAAATAATTAAAATACTTTTGAAACGCGGTGAAACAACGGGGCGCCACTAGTATACTATATAAGTATGCATTATTTAAAAGTCAGTGTCTGTTAATAAGATATTTTTTAGGTATCTAACAATCAATCACATCAAACTTCAATCGATATTAAATACCTTAATGATTGTAGTTTTTAATTAAATTAAGGGTCATTGTAATTATCAGTACATTCTCTCTAATCCCCATTCCCTAGTTGTCTTATCAAAGCAATCCCGCAAATATCCGTAAAGTAACACACCTCCCTAAAGGTACCGGCTAATTAATGACCGGCGCATAACAGCACTTTTTTGTGCTGATGGCACGCAGATAGGCTGCAGACATCAGCGCGCGCCATCTTATGGATATCTGCTGTCAACTCCTGTGTACGGAAGTATTTTTTTACTTTTTTTAGACGGTCTAATTTCAATGCGCTCAGATTTTATTGCAATTTTTGAAAACAAGCATTATTTGGAAATAGGAGCATTTTTACATGGTCACACTGATTTCCTTAATAAATTAACATTGAAAGCTTTATGTAGGTTTAGTGAGAGAGACTTTAATCTAGGTGTAATCTACCTACATAGATCCTGGACACTGACTAGGACTCCCTGTGTCTAGGGACCCAGGAACTACGAAGACCATGGTCCCACAAAACGCAAACTCGGAAGAAGTATTTGCACTCTTTTCTGTGCACAAATAGTTGGCCTGTCACGGAAATCGAACCCGCCACCTCCGAGTTATGAGCCAACCTGCAACACCACCACACTACACTGGCTGCAAGCTTTATTAAAATGGTATAAAACATGTGTAAAACTAAAATAAATTTTTCATATAAATTTAAGTATTTTACCACATTGTTAATTATTATTTATTACCTAAGTAAGTATATTGACTTACTGAGCTTGCAACCTTTAAATAGAACTATATGAGCACAGCCTCTGTGGTTTGGTGGTTGAGCGGGCTGGCTCATATCACGGAGGTTGCGGGTTTGATTGGTTGTTCTGTCTGGGTGTTGTGGGACCATAGTCCTCGTAGTTCCTGGGTCCCTAGACACAAGAAATCCTATTTAGGGTTTAGGATCTATGTATATGATCATTGGGCGTTATTGTTATTATTATTAGTCCACAAACAATCAATCTCCTAACGTTAACAATTCAGTTATGCCAATTTCGCCCTTATATAGCTGCGTTAGATAATTCACAACCAGCAAAAACGTGCGATAGCTGCACGGCTTTATGATCCATTCTCTTGTTCGAAAAATCCCGATCGCGGTCAAAATAGTACCAGTGCAAGTTTCAAAAGCCAGGATACATATTTTATAAGTTAGCTTCGATTGTTCCGACGCGGTTTTACCATTTTTTTATCCTTTTTGCGCGTATCATACACGGTGGCGCTCGTCGATGCGTTCGACACATGGCCAGGTTTTGTTCTTGTTTTAAAATGCTGGCCAGATTGCATAGTACCTACTGGCCTTTATGAAGCGAGTAGCAGTGACGTCAGCGGTCATTATAAAAGTTAATTTTATTTTAATATGACACTACACGAATACTTACTTTCGATTGTGATTTTCATTCAATGCCTTTATTTTTTTTCTACTATATAAAAATAAGTCGGGTTTTCCTTCCTGACGCTATAACTCCAGAACGCATGAACCGATTTCCACGGTTTTGCATTCGTTGGAAAGGTCTCGGGCTCCGTGAGGTTTAAAGCAAAGAAAATTCAGGACAAACCAACATTTTAAGTAGATGGTATATTATAAAATGTTTAATAAATAAACGTCCACCCGAGCGAAGCCGGAACGGGCCGCTAGTAGTTTCTAATTTACTTTAATCTGTTTGTTTTAAGGAACTTAACGAACTAGGTATCAAGACTACCAAATAATTGAGAAGAGTGCAATGTTAGCTTAACATAGAATACTTTTCCCGGAATATGAGTCCTTGTGGGAAAACAGGTAAATAGCAGGTGAAACCGCGAGGCGCTTGGTATTGAATATTTCTCTCCCACGCAATGATACAGAAATATTTTACTGTTTCAAAAAATTCAAAAAGAGCTTGGCCGTAGGTATTACTTTCAACGCAAAAAACAACAATGTAGGATATCGATGGCAAGATATCGCCTCGGGCGTCGATCCGGTATTCCTGGTGCATAAAACCCGCGTTGCCTCTGCACCGGAAGCTGTTCCTTCTACACGGCATTCACGGAGCGAACAAAGGTTCCAGTTTCATGACAAATTCGACACGGCCGATTGTCATCCCATTCAATCACAAGCTTTTGTCCGCATATCATTTAATACAATTTATTAACCTCTATATTTTAGACGAGCTTCTGCCCGCAGCTTCGCCCGCGGCGTGGCCTATGGGAAAATAATTCAACCACCCATTTCACACTCTTAAGGGTGGAATTTTAAAAAATTCTTTCTTAGCGGATGCTTACGTCATAACATATACCTGCATGCCAAATTTCAGCGCGATCCATCCAGTGGTTTGGGCTGTGCGTTGATAGATGACTATGTCAGTCAGTCACCTTTTGAGTTATATATATTTAGATTAGATAGCGATGAAAATTCGAACGCTTCGCAGTTTTTTCTCATTCTTTTTACGAGTGTTTACTTTAGGATACAAGCACAAAGACTAAATCCGGCCATTGTTCGGATGTGGAAGAGATATTAAAAGCACGTGTAGCCAAACAAAGGTTGCGTTATGCGGGGGATTATTTGCCAATTTATGGCACTTTTTGTAAATTCCGTTGAAAGCCCCGCGCCGGAAATTTGGCTCCATTTCAACAAAATGATCTTTTAACTATAAATATTACGCGAATGCTATATTTGTGTGACAAAAATATTCACATGAACAGATATGTCGCGATAACTCCTGGAATTTATTCGTCAGGTCTTCCTCTTGTGCATGGATGACTGGCCCGATAGATCAGTTGGTAGTATCCCTGCCTTCTGAACTGCAGGTTATGGGTTCGATTTCCACCCAAGACAAACATTTGTGTGATATGCATCGATGTTTGCTAAAAAAAAGTACATAAGCATTGTATCATTTATCTGGTTCCCAAAGTACAAGCTTTGTTTAGTTTGGGGCTAGATGACGCTGTGTGAAATGTCCACACCGTTATTTATTATGAGTTTAAAAATGAGTCGAATGTTACAGAGTGTGGTCCCGTCATCAGTGTACGGGCCACCTCATCTTTTCTCGTGGGTGCCGTAAGCTCCGGCTAAGGGAATATGCAGGGAATGTGCAGAACTATTATCCTCGGTACATTTAAATCTTCCGCAATCACCAAGCCACCTGCCAAGCACAGTGTTTTTTTTTTTTTTATGTTAGTGAATGATGTGACGAGCTAGTCGTTCGCCTGGTGTTAAGCGTCACGGCCGCCCATAACAGAACAGTGTCACTCGGAACAATAACACAGAGTTTCGCGCGACACTGCACTGCGCACATCATTCTGAGACATCAGCACAGTCTAGTAATAAGATTACTCAACTGTGAGATCAGATCATAAAGTCTCAATTGCCCAGTAATTTCACTAGCTACAATGCCCTTCAAACCGGAACACAGTAGTGCTTGCACACTACTGCTTGGCGGCAGAATAACTGGCAAAGCGGTGGTACCTACCTAGACGAACTTTGCAACAAAGTTCTACCACCTAGTCAAACAAGTCCAAACAAGTCCAAAATGGCGGTTTATGGGAGAGGCCTGTGTACAGCAGTGGCAGTGGGGGCCTTAAGCGCCTGCCCTCCCGCCCGGTGACGCTATAAACGTCGGTAGAGACCAATAGCATTAAACAAAAACAGCAGTGGACGTCTTCCGGCTGTTGATGTGTTACAGAGTGACCTAATAATTTATTTATTGATATCAAAAATTAATCAAAAGCGAAATATGACTAGAGAAATTGCGTGCTTGTTAAAGATGAAAGAAGTATCGTCTTATCTTATCAACTAATTGATAACAATTTTAAATATTATATTATATTTATATTGTAAATTTGTCTGAACAAAAGTTGCCCAAACCTATCCCCTGATCTTTTAAAAATAATCATAAAAAGACAGTGTATGACGTTCAGGGTTCATAGTGTTTTAATAATAATAATAATAATAATAATATGTGTGGACATCTCACACAACGCCATCTAGCCCCAAACTAAGCAAAGCTTGTGCTATGGGAACCAGATAACTGATACAATACTTAGATACTTTTTTGTTTGTAAATACATACATAGAATACAATATGACACCCAGACATAGAACAAACTCCTATGTTCATCACACAAATGTTTGTCCTGAGTGGGAATCGAACCCACAACCCACAGTTCAGAAGGCAGGGCTACTACCAACTGAGCTATCGGGCCAGTCAAATTAATTTAATAGTAATAGTAGTTAATTAGTTTAATAATTTGTTTACTTTGTATAGTGAAAAATTATTAGTAAAATTGTTCACTTTGTAAACTTGAACAGCCTTATTAATAAACGGGTATTAGTCTCGGATTAGTTTCTTCAGCTTTTGTCCTTTTTTTGCTATTGAAATATTGAGCTGGATCGAAAGAGACAAAACATGGTGTAACTAGTCTAAAGCTAGTTCGTGTTTATTAATAAGGCTGGAAGTGTTTTGGTGACTCGGGGACACAACTCATTCTAAGGATGTCGAGACATCACCGCTACAAATCACCGCGGGAAACCATTAGAGGTGATAAAATTTTATGGCCGTTCGCCACTTTCCAGCGCATGGATGTGGATGAGAAATCAGAACAAAACGCACCGCCTGTCGCGAGCAATGGGGTGGGTTTACATGGCGTAGAGTTTAATATAGAGCAATTTTTTTCTAATCATAGTTTTATATTTATTACACGTAAAGCATTAACTTTTTTATATTATAGGATTCTAGCGGCTTGCCCTGGATTCGCACGGGTATTTTAAATCCATCTTCTATTCTATCGCCTATGTTCATTAGGGATAATGTATAATGATGAAAGAATTTTTCAAATCTGTCTCGTGGTTTCATAGCCGATTCAATGCAAACAATCAAATCTTTCCTCTTTATAATAATAGTTTAAAATTATAATATTGTTTAGGTTTTGTTATTAACATACATACACTTTATGTTATTACAGGTTTTATAATTATTATATTTTTCAATCCGGCTGACCTAAACATTTGGCGATGTGTAAATGACTGGGTGCTTCAACATTTTAGAAAATGGCTGCAAAGTAATATATATATATATTTCTCAATTAGCAAATTTCTTTCACCTCGCCCATCGTTAAGCAATGACGTGGTTTAAGATGGGGCATGCTTGCCTAAAAATATATATTAGCTTAACCATACTGCTGATTTATTTCGCCGTCATGTAAACCGCTCTCGTCGGCTAATTTTAGAAATGCATTTCGTTTATTATTTTTCAAATCGTTTGAACCAGTTTAAACTGATCCACTTAATTACGAGTATGTACGTCAACCAACTTACGTTTTATGTACGTTAAGTACTTATACAAGGTGGCATTTAATTCACTCTTTTCCTTAAATGTATGTACTCAGACCATGCTATAGAATATTAGTACAAGGTCCAATTAAAACAAAAATTGATTTTAGTTTTAGTATTTAGTGCCTTTTAAAATAACTGCATGACAGCCGAAATGTCTATTTAACGGTACACACAGCGCGGGCACCAGCTGAGTGCTTTGTAAATGTTTCGTAGGAAATAAAACACCTGCTTTGTTCAATGTCAGAAGGTTTTTCTTTAGAATATAATTATTAATATTATTTCATAAGTACTTTATTATTAAGTTATATGGGAGCATTCTATAGCATGGACTGAAAACACACATTAAAGGAAAAGAACGAATTCAATTCCACCTTGTATAAGTTGTTTCCCTCAGATGTTATTGATTCTCTTTTATGTGTTATTTTTAGACATGGAATAAATTGTTATATACCAATTAAAACTAACAGATTTGGATCCATGTTACTGACTTATCGCTAACCGCAAAATCTGTGGCTAACGATTTTTTATGCATTTGTACCTGTTCCACCCAACATTAAAATTTGTCGTCTGACTTTCACAATAATGCGCTCAGAAGAGACATCTCTATTGCGTATCTCACATCGCATTACTCACTACTACTAACGACGCTTTGTCAATGCTGTCAGCTACCTGGGAAATAAAAAAAATATCTGAGTCAGTCGGTGACACCCCCCGCTGGAAAAAGCCTTTGCGGTCACAAAATGTCTCAATCATAGACGAAAACTTATAAAGTAAAATATTTATAGTTTACTTTGCAATGCCAGCCCAGCAGGTATACTCACAAACCCCGCTGAGAACATACATTTATTAAAACTATCTTCTTTCACCAAACCTTGCTTAATTAAGACTTTTAAAAAACAAATGTGCAAAAAATTTAGCTTAATTGCGTTTTGTTTAAAAATCAAAACAATGGCTTGGTAATAACGAAGAGAAAACGATTTAGTTAGTTTAGTTTTTTGCACAATGCAATCGCAATTTGCCAAAACAGAAACAAAGGGTTTTCGCAAAGAAACAGCGATTTCTATTTTTTACCCTCAACCCTGGCAATTATGAAGGGGTGTTAGCAAAAGAAAGTCACCGGCAATAAAAGTAAACCTTTCGGCAGCAAACGCGCCGCCACCGAAGGGTTACTATTTATTTTCTATTATACGATGGTTTAGTTAGCGACGACTTGGATTGCGCGACTCGTAAACCTGGGCCCCTCCCAGATTCAACTAGGCTTAGGGTTACCCAAAAAACCAGTCATTTAAAAATATGTATACCATATTGACAATTGACAGTCTCTGTGGTGTGGTGATTGAGCAGGTTGGCTCACAACCCAGAGGTGGTGGGTTCGATTCCTGTGACAGGACAAGTTTGTGGATAAAAAAGCGCAAATACTTGTTCTGTCTGGGTGTTGTAGGATCATGGTCCTCGTAGTTCCTGGGTCCCTAGAAACTCCGAGATCCGAGATCTATGTATGTGATCGTTGGGCGTTATAATAATAATAACGATCATATATATAGATCCTGGAACCTAACTAGGATTCCCTGTGTCTAGGGACCCCGGAACTACGAGGACCATGGTCACCTGATGCACGTCGATGGCGAGAACAGTACTTATCCATTAGCCTCATCTACTCCCTCAAGAATAAGAAATATCCTTTCCGAGAATTCCAGGGAAATGAAAAATCCGGACAGAAAACCAAAAACCCAGATATTTGCAGACAAATCCAGATGATTGGTAACCCTAGCCTGGTTGGACTCACACACAACGGTTGTAAACCAACTACCTCGACAAAAAGTCACCATTGAAAGGCGCTCATAAAGTAATTTGCACAAATTCGCAAAAGGGTAAAGATTCTGACACAGAACTTTTATTTCAAACACCCGTTATGTATTGAATCTGAGATAAAAAGCATTGTCACCGTTAGACTTTTAGTTTTATAACTCGTTCAGTCTTCGTTTCTGGGTAAACATGGACGCTGTTATTACAAAGAGTTCGATTCTTCAAGCTCGATAGCGATAAAGTTGAGAGGCATTTTATACCGTATAATGAAGGTATTTAGGGGGTTAATCCAAAGTAATTAGAGGGCGGCTAAGTACCGGCATGAAAAGAAATAAACCGTTTTATAACTGGGGCTTTCTTAACCCCACGTAAAGCCGGCCCGTAAAACTCATAGGAAGATCGGATCGGCGATATGAGGCGGAAATAAATCGCCATTTAAAATCAATTTGTGTAAAGGGTGTTGGGCAAAGTAGTTCGGTGAGGCGGTGGCAAGGCGAGGCGGGTCACCGTGCGGCCGCCTCGGTGACCTCGGTCACGCGCTCTTGGGCCAATTGCCTCGATCTGGCCTTTGTTGCCTATATTGTAAAGATATCGCCTAAGAATCAAAAGGTCCCAGATTATGGTAGCCTAGAAAACTTTATAAAGCAATTTGATATTGAGATACAGCCTCCGACTTAGTCAATTTTAGAGAGAGTTGGCATAAGAAAGGCTTTCTGCGACAAAAAGAAGTAGAAAATATATTTTTTTATATAGTATAGTAGTAGTAGAATAATGGTGGGGAGTGAAAAATCCCGGCACATTTTAAAATTGTGATGCCGTTAACGTTGCAGCATAGGAAACACAAGCATAGAGCAGTTGCCTTTAAAAACGTGATTCTGTGTACTTTCAAGAAAGCAACACTAAGCCCATATTGCATTACGAGTACATTATTGCTCCTAGACTTTTCCTACAAGCAAATTAGCCACATTGGCTAATAAAAAACGCTCGCGCCAAAAAAATAGAAAGGAAATGCCGGATTCGTTTATTTAGCACATACGGGATATCGGAAGGTGAACTGGTGGAACTTAAAGGGGTTACGAGGCTTAAGCGAGTGCCGCCGCGCGCCGCGTCTCGTATTGGGGCTTACCCGTGATTTACTCGTTACGTCGCCTCGCGGCCCGCCAGCCTTCCTTTTTTTGTTTACTTAACGGATCAGGGGCTACCCTTTATTGGGTAAAGTCGGAAAACTGATATTCCACGCGACATAAACTTAGACGCGAGCTTATTGGCGGTGCGAGATTTGTATGGGATTTATTTGGGATGCAATAACGTGGAATTCAATGTGTGATCGGAAATTCTGGCGGATTGTGTAGCGGTGAGTTTTTATTAAGGCTTACTTTTACAATTGAGGTTTCTCGAAATGGCTTTTAAGAAATATCATTTCACATCATTCCAAAGACGTCCTATTAAAATATAGGAAAAAGGCTAAAGAAATATAGAAAAACACAAATGAGTAGTGACCATTGCCCAATACTTTTAAAACAATAATATCATTAAACAATCATTCAATAAATAATGATCACAACTTCTTTTTCTTCTCGTGTAGGCAAGTGATAGAATTTCCACCCAAAGTCTTGTAAAGCCCCGATCACAGATACAGAAAGTGGCTATAAAAAATTTCATATGTAAGGTAGTGTCGCCGAAGATGGCCCGGCTCCTAAGATAGCCCACTTTAAAAAAAATACAGTTATGATTAAACGAAACATTTTAAATTTCGCGGGTTTATGCTACTAGTACCATAGACAATAATGCAAGTGTGTTTTAATTATTATTATTACAACTTCCATTATGTTTTTTCTATACTTTATTTATCTGCAAGATGTCACGAGGTTTTGAAATTAAGTGGGCCTTCATTGGCTCCTGTACCTTATATGCTTATGATTTTTCGTCATGGCTTATTTAACATAGGTACTTGTTCCCGTTACGTATACGTGGGACATTGACACGAAGGTTTTTATTTTTCCCGTTATATTTAGTGTTATTTGATTACAATTTCTAATACAATTACAAATTTTTAGAGAACAACTAGAAGAAAGTAATTTCTCCAATCATCCTTAACGGGGACAGTGTAGCTTAATCATACTTGTAGGAGCCGAACAGTAAGGCTGTGAATAAAATGACTTGCTTAAGATCTATGTCAGCAAACTGAATGACAACAAATAAAGCTCGGCTTAGCACTATCCTTTCATGGTCGAAATACCACCCATTCTTACCAAGCGATTTGATTTCATTTTCATAATTAGAACGGCTAAAGAATGGTATGCCCTGCCAGCGTCTGTGTTTCCGGCGAAATATGACCCGGGCGTGTTCAAGAGAATACTGAATAGGTATTTACTTGGCTAGCACGCTACACCTTCGATCGCATCGTCACTTCCTATCCGGTGAGAGCGTAGTAAAATGCTAGACAAGTTTAAAGTAAAAAAAAATGCTGGTTATTCTCGAACAAAGGCGATGAAATATTTTATGATTTAGTGCAAATCTTAACCAGAACGTCAGAGGTTTTAGCACCTAGTTGCGCTAACAATGAACATGATCGTTAATCAACTATTCAATAGCTTTGGCACGCAAGCACAAGCAAAACACGTCGTTTATCAAAAGATCCATATGGGTTTCTTAAATACCCCATAAATGTCCACAATTCTTTTATTAAAAGCGTAAAATTTCGGAAATCTCAACAATTATGTTCACACGACTTGATCTGTTTTTCTAACTAAGATATCTAATATAACAAAAGTGTTTATAAATCACGCTGAACAAAGATATTAAAGGTTTCGGTCGAAGTGGCAAAAACCATTGAAAGTAGAGGTATTCAAGCTGGCTTGTGGTGGTTACATCTACGGACCCTGTCACAGTTAAAACTGATTAATGACAATTAATTACCTACTAATGCATTTACTTTATTGACTAACGATGATTTCCGTATCCATATCTCGTAACTAAAATTAGTGGTAATAATCAGCCTCTGTGGTGTGGTGGTGGAACAGTTCGGCTCATAACACGAAGGCAGCGAGTTCGATTTCGGTGACAAGTATTTGTGCACAGCAAAAAAAGCGCAAATACTTGTTCTGAGTCTGGCTGTTGTGGGACAATGGTCCTCGTAGTCGCTGGGTCCCTAGGTGATCCTAGTTATAGGGTCCAGGATCTATGTATGTGATCGTTGGCATTATTGTTATTATTAACTTAAGAAGCCCGAAAAGTTATCATTAGGTAGGTTTTTAACGCACAAAAAGTATTGAATCGCATATTTTAGACTATTGTTCGCTAGAAGGATAGGCACGTCAAATTTTTCTAATCAGTTTCAATTTATTATAATGGACTAAAAATATTTCCACCATAAGTTTAATCAAAAATCAAACAAAAAAATGAAAACACTACCGCCATCTACTCCCATCGACCGTCTCTGCAGCCCCTCTACTGTTTGCACACAAGGTGCCCCGCGGTGTTATTTTTTACAAATCAATGAACTGCACAACTCTATTTTATTTGAGACTATTTTGACAAAGAAACACGACATGCCTCTAAGTGGATTATATCGTACCTCGCATAAAAGTGATTTCACGTCACATTTATCCCAGTATTGTCTACAATGCGTCGTTACGTAGGTGTTGTTGCCAATGAATGGCTTATACTTTTTATCTGCGTAAGAAGCTTTTAAAAAAGCAAGATAAAGTTTTAGACATCTGTCGCTGCTTTGTGGAAACAGCGGCCAAAAGGATCCTTATCTTTGAAGAGACGTAAAAAGAGCAAGCTTTTTATTGAACGGTTGATCTGCAAACATAACCTTTGTAACACAAATCGGAGTAACATATAGTAATGTGTGTGTGTTTTTTTAAATTTAATTAGTACTTATTATGTAGGTGAAGATATTTCACTATCAACAGGATTTAAAAAAACTTGAATTAGTACTTAATATGTAGTTGAAGATTTTTTATTACCACCGAGTTCAAAATGAGGAAAGGTCTAAATTATTTTGTATGTTTGTTATCAGGGGGGTGATCATGAAACTTTGATTGCAATGCATCAGGTGAAATTTCCATACTAACTATGCACAAAAACTGCGTATTCAAACTGTCAAATTCATACAAATTTGTGTTTCTATTGGTTGCAATCGAGTTACGTGATCGCCCAGCTAATTACTCTCCTCTTAAAAATGTCCAAATTTTTAAATGTTGAGGAATAACATGATAAGCCAGTCGTTCGCCTGATGCTAAGCGACACTTCTGCCCATATATAAGTTGCAGTGTCACTCGGAAGTCTAAATTATAGAGTTTCACGTGACACTAAACTGCGCACGTCTTCTTGAGACATCAGCATAGTCTAGTAATAAAAGTCTACTAGACTGTAAGATTAGGTCACTTGGCGGCAGGATACCTGGCAAAACATAACATGTTCGGTATTGACACAATTGAAGGGTTGAGAATAAAAAAGATTTAACTGACAAATTGACAGTTTCGAGAAAATTGACTTTAAACGTCAACGGCGTCATTTTTATGTAGAGTGCTTATAAGGTAATAGAAAAGGTTTATGTAAGTTTCAGTTGCTAGAAAATGTTTTATTTCTATTTAAAATTACTAAATATAGTACTAATTCATACAATTACTGTAAAAATATAATATAATAAAAGAAATAAAGTAATGTTTTTATGCTAAGCGTACTGTATTCCTGTGACAGATAAACCATTTTTAAGACTCAAAATCTCGAGATTTAAGCCTCATTTCGGTATTTTGAGAATGTATTATTGAAGATAATTTCACGCTGAATCCAACGATACCCATAAGTCATTTGGTCAATAAAATCAGTTAAATCCTTTTTATTCTCACCCCTTCAATTATGGGGAGGTAATTCGAAATGGACTGTATATGAGGTGCGTCAAGAGAGTTAGGTGAGAAACTGATATTATTCTATCCCTGCAATCTTCTAGAAGGAATTAGGAGCACTCCACCAACCTCTTATCTACGCTCGCCTAGGGCAGCAGCATCGGTCGCAGTCCCAGCACAGCCCGCACTGCGCAGTCGGTATCCCTTTGGTGTCGAAGAAAGGGAGGCTCCAGGCTTCTCGTGACGAAATATTGGCTAACGAAACGGCAGGCAATTTGTACAACGTGCACACGGCACGATTCGCATCGACTCAATGATTTACCACCGTTCGACGCTGGTAAATCATTGTAGGTGGTAGGTATAAAATTGATGCGAGTTTAATTTCAAAAACATGCCTAGACGACCTTGCAGAAAAGTCGTACCACCTAATAAAATCATAGCAATTCGGAAACACATATGAAGGGTTGAGAATAAAAAGGGTTTAACTGTCAAATTGATAGTTTCGAGAAAATAGACTTTAAACTCCAACGGCTTCATTTTAATGTAGAGTGCTTATAAGGTGATAGAAAAGGTTTATGTAAGTTTCAGTTGCTTGAAAATGTTTTAATTCTATTTTAAAATACTAAATATAGTACTAATTAGTACAATTACTGTAAAAATATAATAAATATAATAATGTTTTTATGCTAAGCGAACTGTATTCCTGTGTCAGATAAACCGTTTTTAGACTGAAAATCTCGAGAATTAAGCCTCATTTCGGTGTTTTGAGAATGTATTATTGTAGATAATTTCACGCTGAATCCAACGTCATTTGACCCTTAAGTCATTTTGTGAAATAAAATCAGTTAAACCCTTTTTGTTCTCACCCCTTCATATGGTAAAGAGATGATTCGAGACTCACATGATTCGCATGGTATGGATGGTATGGGTAGATTTATGTATCTTTATCTTTTTTCCTCTATAGACGTTAAAGGTAAACCGAACGTTGATTTCATTCATTCAAGGTTTGATTTATGTTTCATAGTAACCTCTGTCTTCAGCGTTGGATCGGAGGCGTTTCTCTCACAACACGTGCAAAACAAACACATTTCGCGGCGGCTGTCTATAAATCACTTATTATAAAAGGGCATGTTCGAGTGGCCGTATTGTCGCTTTATGGATGTTATACTATTCATTACACGCCATTAAACGTATTATAATCCACTGACCAACCATTGCAGACCTATCTCATCGCTCCCAAAAGAACTTTATGACATGGTGCTAATAGAAAAGAGGGGGTCAGAGTTCGATGGTCGTTCATACCTCAGAAAGCTTTGTTTGGGCGCGATGCGACAAGCCATTGATAAGAGATAAATGGCGAATGTTGGTAGAAAATACCGACCGTCGGTAGATGCGTTATCTACAATAAAGGAAAGTATATTCATAGACGGGCGTAGTACAACGCTTTGGCAAGATCTTGAATACATTTCAAATTAATTTATTATCTAGAATCTAGATAGATACTATATTAGTACCTATGTTGTTGTTAATTAAGAATAAGAGCATAGTGTTTATGAATTACTCTCCACCTTATGCATTGCGTCTAATTTGTTTTCCCTTAATACCTAAAATTTTTATATATCTATCTTATATGTGTTAGGGCTCATATTAGCACTGCCTCTTTACTGACAAAATATATTTATAAAATGTGGGTTTTATTTTCAGTGCATAATGTAACAGGAATATATTCAACTAGTATGTCAATTAAAAACAATTGATAATTTTGAAATATTTTAGGGACAAACGGTGAAATAGATAATTGTGTTAGTCCGAACTGTTCATATTCAGCCTTTGGGCTTATTTGTTTCACTGCGATGCTGACTAAAAAATAATTTGACCTCAAACGTGAATCTCAACTAAAGTGAACAAATCATATTATATCGTAATACAATATAGAAAGTATTTTCTTATAGGTATATTTAACACATCTATTAACATGAAACTGTTTGTCTGGATCTCATGCCAATACGACTTCATACATACATAGGACATCATAAGATTAGACTTTTTGTCCCGGAAAATCTGAAATTCCCACGGGAAAATGCGTAAGTTGCTAGTGAAACCGCAAGTGATAGAATACCCAGACACGAGTATTATTGCTTTTTTCTGTGCACAAATACTTGTCCTGTTGTGAGAATCAAACCCGCAGCTTCCAAGATGCATTACAGAAGCTATCCTTCGATGTTTTTTTTGTTCTTGTTTTGGCTCCACACTTTTGTGTATTTAGCCAGCGTCAAGTAATTGATAATTTCTCGAGTTAATTAATATTATATGGTGTCAAGTCAAGTCAATTCACAGTCCAAGTCATCAAGTCATAGTGTACTCTAGTCAAGTCATACTCCTAGTAAAGCGGTGGCAACTTTACCAGAAGCTTCTATGTAGTTTTGGAAACAACACGAAAAGAAACGTTTCACCATCATTGTACTACTTTCCCACACTCATGCATGTAATCCAGCACTTAACGAATAAAACGCCACCGATTTTATGCACTAACACTGAAAATAACACAGTTTTGGAAAATAATACAATGCGGTGACGCGATCGTTTTCGTTTTACCGCGAAAACTCTCTCCTTCGATGTTACGTCTTACAGGATTATAGACGACATCATGTCTACCATTTTAGGAATAAAAATTCAAGTTTGGCACACACATAAAATAACGAAAAAGACATCAATTTTTTGCTACCTTCAATAAAAACTCATTCATTGAAGAAAGATTAATAGTCGCAGAGCAAACCATTACCTTCTTTTATGATTAAAGCTGAACTTTTAAGGAATTTTATGGTGTGGAAATAACAATTTGCAGTTTTGGCCATGTTTCTGGGCTTCCTTTGTCTGACATAGAGGGCGTGACCGCTGCCCCGGACTATGAAAAATGCATCCATTCAAATATGTTGTGAATGCACTATCCAAATATTTACTTACCAAGAATCTCTTTATTTATTACTTTTGTTGGATTACATAAAAAGTTTTGTTAAGTGTTCGGAAGCAAAAATATAGGTACTTAGGTGGGAAGCCAACGACATAACACATTAGTAAACTTTGTCATTCAAATTATTGCTAAAAGAAAGCCCTAGGACAGATAACACAATACAACAAAATGTCCCATTTACTGTCAAACAGAAAATACAATTTTACAACAAATAATGTAGTTAGTAACAATATAATATTACAACAATAAAACAGAATAAGTAAGTACTGAAACATTCCTGAAGATTAACAATGCCCATATAATAGTATATTTAAAGCACCATTTAATAAAAACATAGGAGTTACTGAATAAATAATAGTAGGCCCCTACCCACAAGTACCTAGTAAAGTACCTACTCTACCACTCTGATTAAATTTTTAATACTGTACCTACAATCAACGGCGGCTTTTAGTATTAAAATAATTTTCCGATACCTATTTATTCCTATTTATTTGCAAATGTTATCATTTTATATAAGAGTAAAGCGTGTTTTCTTTAAAAAAAAACTTCTATTTTCGGCATGTTTTAGCTCAACACTTCTAAATCGGGCTCTTATCGCCATCT
The DNA here is from genome assembly GCA_905220475.3 of Ennomos fuscantarius. Classification (NCBI taxonomy): domain Eukaryota; kingdom Metazoa; phylum Arthropoda; class Insecta; order Lepidoptera; family Geometridae; genus Ennomos; species Ennomos fuscantarius. The sequence goes on from HG992039.1 coordinate 9,835,176, forward strand.
ACTGAGCAAGCTTTTAACTACAACGCCAAGGAACATCAAGCGTACTCCATGCAAAATAGAAAGCTTAACTTTTTGCCCGTAAGTTTTCGACGTAGTTTTATTTGTAAACGGCAGATGGCAGTACTACGACTAGTTTATAAAAATAGCAATAGATGGCGTATTATTAAACTCTAAAACAAATTTATCAAAGTAAAAAAAGTGAGCTGTTCTGTATTAGTCTACAAACTTCTTTTTGTACAAGCTCCCGTATCCCAGTAAACATTTATTTAGTACCTACGTAGTCTAAAAATAAAAATGAATGTATTTAGAAGACATTGATGATAGAGGAACGCTGAAATATCTGCTATCCGTTAACTAAATTTCTTGAAAACCTTCATTAACTCAATAGAGGTATGTCAGTCAGTAATCACATAATAACAGAAACAAATTTAAAAAAAAAATCACAACCTAGATATTAAAAGAGAGGGACCAAAAAACTAAAAAAATGCGTCACCACATTGTATTATTTTCCAAAACTTGTGTTAGTGAATAAAATTGGTGGCATTCTATTCGTTAAGTGCTGGATTACAGGCGTGAGTGTGAGAAAATGGTATAATGATGGTGAATCGTTTCTTTTCGTGTTGTTTCCAAAACTCCATAGAAGCTTCAAGTACATTACAAGTAGCTTTTTTTTGTGTGGTGTGGAGCCAGAACCAAACAAAAAAAAGGGACCAACTGAGCTGAAAGGCCAGTCAAAATTTTTTTTTTATACTAGTATCCTACATTAGACGCACGGTGTAATTAGTTCAATGATATCATAATATTTTTTTTTATTGTTTGATAGGCTCGCGCTTGACCACTATCGCACCTGATGGTAAGTGACGATACGGTCTAGGATGTAGCACGCTTGCCTAGAAGATACCTGTTCACTCTCGATTTGAAGACTCCAAGGTTATACTTTTATATATTTGTTATTTGATATATTTGTTGTTTTCTACAGTTAGATTACAGCCAGCAGTGCGCCGCCCTCGTTCCAGCTGTTGCATTTTTATTTTATACTATCTGTGCCCCGCGGTTACACCCGCGTGGTGAAAATTTTCTAATTTTCTTAATTTTTTTCTTTTATAATAACCTTCTCCTAACAATTATAAACACAACAAAATACAATTAGCAAAAATGATCCATTCGTTCACGCGTGATGCGATGACCAAGGGAAATAGAGGTTCATTATTATATTATAGAAGACTAGTATCCATCCACCATCCACCCATTCGTACCAAGTGATTTGACTCAACGTTCTTAATTAAAACGGCTACGGAATGGAATGCCTTCCCAGCGTCTGTGTTTCCGGCGAAATATGACCCGGGCGTGTTCAAGAGAAGACTGAATAGGTATTTACTTGGCTAGCATGCTACACCTTCGATCGCATCGTCACTTCCCATCAGGTGAGAGCGCGGTCAAATGCTAAGGCTAAAGAATGGAATGCCCTGCCAGCGTCTGTGTTTCCGGCGAAATATGACCCGGGCGTGTTCAAGAGAAGACTGAATAGGTATTTACTTGGCTAGCATGCTACACCTTCGATCGCATCGTCACTTCCCATCAGGTGAGAGCGCGGTCAAATGCTAAGGCTAAGGAATGGAATGCCCTGCCAGCGTCTGTGTTTCCGGCGAAATATGACCCGGGCGTGTTCAAGAGAAGAGTGAATAGGTATTTACTTGGCTAGCATGCTACACCTTCGATCGCATCGTCACTTCCCATCAGGTGAGAGCGTGGTCAAATGCTAAGGCTAAGGAATGGAATGCCTTGCCAGCGTCTGTGTTTCCGGCGAAATATGACCCGGGCGTGTTCAAGAGAAGACTGAATAGGTATTTACTTGGCTAGCATGCTACACCTTCGATCGCATCGTCACTTCCCATCAGGTGAGAGCGTGGTCAAATGCTAAGGCTAAGGAATGGAATGCCTTGCCAGCGTCTGTGTTTCCGGCGAAATATGACCCGGGCGTGTTCAAGAAAAGACTGAATAGGTATTTACTTGGCTAGCATGCTACACCTTCGATCGCATCGTCACTTCCCAACAGGTGAGAGCGCGATCAAATGCAAGACAAGTTTGAAGTAAAAAAAAAAATATCCATACTAGACACACAATTTAATTAGTTCAATATGCTCATGATATTTTTGTTGTTTTCCAGTGAGATTACGGCCGGGAGTGCGCCGCTCTCGGTCCAGCTGACAGTTAAGCCGATTAGATGGGAAAATAAAGGCAGTAATTACAAAGGCGGCAGTCAGGGCAGACCCTGCTATTGACATGATGGTATGCAAAAATGGATAAGCATATTTAGCAAACATATTTTTTGAAGTAGTAATAGTAAAGTATTTTGGTCCTTTAATTCCTGTCCATCTTTAGGTAGCCTGGAAGAAATCGCTTAATGTGATAAGGCCGCCCTTTGTTCTACCATTTTTTGTAAGTTTTTTTAAGGTGCGTTGTTATGTATTAGTTGGTGTTCAATAAAGTATTCTTGTATTGTATTGTATTGTAAAACTACTTTACGCACGCTTGATTTGGGAAGTAAGCTGGCTAGGCGAACGGAAGTTGAAAGTTGTTGGTTAACGTAGATCTCCATTGTCAACATAAAAAAGTAAAAAAAATGTAGTATTATGTTGGTATGTCCGGTAAAACGACAATGTAGAATTGTCAAGATGGCGAAATTAAAAAACAAAGCGAAAAATAAGTTATACCGGCCGATAGATGAAGCTAAAGAGTTTTACTTCAGTAGTATGGTCTAAAGTACCTACACTTTTCTTGGTTAGAAGAAATGTTGGAGTTTAGACATGAACTCAAAAATGCTTTTTTATTACGTAGGTACTAGTGTAGATATTGACGCAAAGCGTCTCGACTTCACTCTATAATAAATATAGTGCTATAAATTTTAGTGTAGATAAAATTAGACCTTATAACTGAGGCTTGAGTGTTAATATTAGTTGGAATATAAATTATAATGCTATATTGTAGTGTAGAGAAAGTTACGCCTTATAATTGAGGTTTGAAAGTACATAATAATAATAATAATAATATGTGTGGACATCTCACACAGCGCCATCTAGTCCCAAACTAAGCAAAGCTTGTACTATGGTAACCAGATAACTGATAGAATACTTAGATACTTTTTGTTTGTAAATACATACATAGAATACAATATACACCCAGACGCAGAACAAACACCTATGTTCATCACACAAATTTGTCCTGGGTGGGAATCGAACCCACTACCCATACTTCAGAAGGCAGGGTTACTACCAACTGAGCTATCGGGCCAGTCAAAATATGAAGATCTATGTATATATGAACACTGGGCGTTATTATTATTATTATTTTTACATACTAAAGCTGGGAAAACCAACCTTTATTACAATAGGTACTCAAAGTGAATCATTGTTTTACAATAAGCAGGAATAAAGTGTGTCAACGTCAATCCATTTAGGGAAATTGGTGAATCACTATCAAAGTCATTGTTGGTCGGGTAAAGAATACTCACTATGGTCATAGTTGACGGTATAACAACTTGAAATAAAGTAATAAGATGTTTTAATGCAAGTCATAAATTTACAGAGTTAAATAATGTAATAATAATAATAACGCCCAACGATCACATACATAGATCCTGGACCCTAACTAGGATTCCCTGTGTCTAGGGACCCAGGAACTACAAGGACACTGGTCCCACAACACCCGGACTCAGAACAAGTATTTGCGCTTTTTTTTCTGTGCACAAATACTTGTCCTGCCGCGGGAATCGAACCCGCCGCCTCCGGGTTATGAGCCGACCTGCTCAACCACCACACCACAGAGGCTGTCAAATATACAGATTTAAATGAAATTAATTAAATACAGAAAAAAGAAAAAACAGTAATAAGGCCCAAGGGCTGTCCATACAGTTAATCCTTGTCCTTTTCAGATTTTCCGAAAATACTCGTATATCTCACAGCTCACTTGCGTACGTCAGTCAGGAATTGGTACAAGGCCCTATGGCGTAGGACAACTTAGTAGGCCCCTAATCTATTATAATCTAAATTTATAAAGTATATAAATAATATTAGTTTTATGTATTAAAAAAAATATAAAACTAATATAATAAAGAAGAATTAAATTAAGAAAAGTCCTTAAAAAAATCTATAATATTTTCATTGGACTGGCCCGATATCTCAGTTGGTAGCAACCCTGCCTTCCAAGCTGCAGGTTATGGGTTCAATTCCCGGCCAGGACAAACTGTGTGATGAACATCGATGTTTGTTCGATGTTGTGCCTGGGTGTTATATTATATTATTAGGTGGTATTACTAGGTGGTAGGACTTTTCTGCAAAGTTCGACTAGGTAGGTTGGTACCTACCTAGTCGCTTTGCCAGTTATTCTGCCGCCAAGCAGTAGTGTGCAAGCGCTACTGTGTTCCTGTTTGAAGGGCACTGTAGCTAGTGAAATCACTGGGAAATTGAGACTTTATGATCTGATCTCACAGTCGAGTAATCTTATTACCAAACTGTGCTGATGTCTCAGATGATGTGCGCAGTGCAGTGTCGCTCGAAACTATGTTTTGGGGTTCCGAGTGACACTGTTCTGTTATGGGCAGCCGGTCGCTTAACATCAGGTAAACCACTCGGGAGACGACAGCTCGTCACATCATTCACTAACATAATTTTTTTTTTATATAATCATAATATTAATTTATTGACATAAAACATTCATATTATATAATATGTATTGTATTCTATGTATGTATTTAAAAACACATACAATTTAGAATAGTTTGTTTAGTTTAGTAATAAAAACTAACTAACATAAAAATTATAAATAATTTTGATGTTAGTTAGTTTTTATTACTACTTAATTATAATATTGTTACAAAAAAAAATTCGGAAGCTTAACAAACGTAACACAGGGTAACCTGGTACGGATGCTAAAGTGCTCAGATATCTTATGTTTGTAACTTACCTACCTATGTTTAAATAGTTATCAACTGTTTATTTTTAAATATTTTTTCCTTTTAAAATATGATATTTAGCAGGAAAGACGCCCAAAACTATACCTAATATAAGCCACTAGCATAAGATTGTTGACTGGACCGATAGCTCAGTTGGTAGTAGCCCTGCCTTCTGATCTGTGGGTTGTGGGTTCGATTCCCACCCAGGACAAACATTTGTGTGATGAACATAGGTGTTTGTTCTGTGTCTGGGTGTTACATTGTATTCTATGTACCTATGTATTTACAAACAAAAAAGTATTTATGTGTTGTATCAGTTATCTGGTTCCCATAGCACAAGCTTTGCTTAGTTTGGGGCTAGATGGCGTTGTATGAGATGTCCACACATATTAGCATATTATTATTATTATAGTTATTTACTTATTGGCAAATAAATTACTTTTACTATTACAAACAAAAATTATCTAGGTAAGTATTGTATCAGTTATCTGCAGGTTCCAATAGTACAAACTTTGCTTAGTTTGGAGCTAGATGGCGCTGTGTGAAATGCCCACATATATATTTATATTTTATATTTATTTCCCCTCGAATCAGCCCTACCAGTGAGGTACCATATATTGCCTAAGTAGCTATCTATGCAGCTTTGTGAATACGTTATGTGCAGTCTCCAAACCTTAGTATACGAATCTGCATAACCGTTTGTTAGTAAACAATCGGGCTTGTTAGACACCGAGGCATTGTCGCCCGTCGGTAGATGCATGTTTCCTTACAAGCGCAAACTGTCCATAATTTGAGAGGTTCTAACCGCACACTGAATATATTATAGGCTTTCATAAACAATGCATTATACTCTTAACGCTAATCGTATGGCAAATAAGGAATTTTTAGGCACGTTTTTTGGCTAAATAGAGAAAGCTTTAAACATGCTGTTCATATTTTGAAGTTATCTGCACCTCTTGAGTCGTGAATCGGCGAAAACAGAAAACTGCATAGAAGTAATTCGTAAAATTTAATGAACCAATTTTAATCAGTTTCTATCGAAGACTTGTGCCTAATCCTAACAAACATTCAAATATACCTACATACTTATGCTGTATACTAAATATAATGTATACTCAATTGTAACAAACTAAAAATATGAATTGTAAAAATTAGTAGAATTTAAAATATATAAAAAGACATCACTGTAAAGTTTCTGGTTGTTTCTTTCTTTTCTTAGCTTTCATTGCAATGCAACAGGATAAATTATTTAAAATTTTTATATTTATTTTATTAGTTGTAACTTTTTATTTATAGAGTGCCTATATATATTAATGTTTCTGTTGAATAAATTATTTTACAGCATAAATATTTGAATTTTTTTCATAGCTACTGGCTATGTACAAAAACTGCGTATTGAAACTGTCAAATCCAAACAAATGTGTGTTTCTATTGGTTGCGATCGAATCACGTGATCGCCCATCTTGTATTTACAAATGAACATTTGTAAACAACGTTGTAGAACGCAAATAAATAATAGAAAATTAAATTGAAAATAAAACATTGTTACCATTTCACAAAAACATAAATAAACAATACATTGATAAGATAATATCTATTCAAAATTAATATTTAATTAGTTTAACATTAAATACTCACCACATAGTTGAATATTTATGATTCTTAGATCATTTCGATCATTAGACGATATGGCCGCCCATAACATGTAGTGTTATTCGGAACTCTAAGATATAATATAAAAGTTAGGGTCCAGGATTTATGTATGTGATCGTTGGCCGTTATTATTGTTATTATAAAGTTTAGCAGGACACTTCACTGCGTACATCCTCGTAACTCATCATATAATATTATAAACGCGAAAGTATGTATAGATGTTTGTTACTCTTTCACGCTTAAACAGCTGCACGGGTTTAGATGAAATTTGGAATATAAATAGCTTATATAGTGGATTAACACATAGACTACTTTTTATCTGCGGGCGAAACGGTGGAGTGCAACTAGTGTAGTAATAAGATTATTCGACTGTGAAATCAGATCATAAAGTCTCATTCACCCGTTATTTTACTAGCTACAGTGCCCTTCAAATAAGAACACAGTAGCGTTTGCACACTACTGCTTGGCGGTAGAATAACTGATAAAGTGATGTTACCTAGACAAACTTTGCACAAAAGTCCTACCACTTAGTAAACGTCGTTATGTGAACACTGTGGCTTACTCATGTCATAGCGGTGGCCTCACTCCTCAAGAGACGTTTTCCTTCACCATTTACTTGCAACAATACATTATCAGCATGTCATGTACTTACCTACATTACATTACATAGCATAACCACACCGGTGTGAAGTTGGCAGCCATATTTAGCTACCATATAACCCGACCAAATTAAGATGGTAATTTTGTTTCGGTAAAAGCCACAAATTTCATGCCTATTTTACAGGGATAATTGCTGAAAAACTAAACTGAGGCCGTGCATTTCCAAAAATAGATAATAATCTATACACATAAAATTCAAAGTTCTGACTGACTGACTAACATATATATCAACGCACTGCCTAAACCACTGGTCCTAGAGATTTGAAATGTGAAGGGTGTGTTCTTTGTAAAGTGTAGATATCCACAAAGAAAGGGTTTTTCGAAATTTCATCCCTAAGAGGGTGCAATGGGTGGTTGAATTATCTATTTAAAAAATCTTCTCCGTTTCCTATGGGCCACGCGGGCGAAGCCGCAGACAGAAGCTAGTAACTAATAACACTAAAACACCTGCTCATGACAGAAATAAATAGAAATATTCACCATACCGGCTGCTATGTTTTAGGGTTATTAAATAAATAAATAAATAATAAATATGTGTGGACATCTCACACAACGCCATCTAGCCCCAAACTAAGCAAAGCTCGTATTATGGGTACCAGATAACTGATACAATATTTAAATAGTTTTTGTTTGTAAATATATACATATAATACAATATAACACCCAGACACAGAACAAACACCTATGTTCATCACACAAATGTTTGTCCTGGGTGGGAATCGAACCCACAACCCACAGTTCAGAAGGCAGGGTTACTACCAACTGAGCTATCGGGCCTAGTTATTAGTTAATATCTATCTTTGGAAATGCACGTCCCCAATTATTAGTTTTTCAGCAGTTATCCCTGTAAAATAGGCGTTTTTACCGTGACAATATTACCATCTTAATTTGGTCGGGTTATATGGCAGCTAAATATAGCTGCCAACTTCACACTGGTCATAACCACAGAGTAGATAATAGTGCTTACGTAGAATAACAAAGACCATCCAAGGTGGTACCACTTGGATACGTCACAATGACGTATCCAAGAGATACCGTGTGGTACAAGTGGTGATACATCAGTCAAAACACGTTAGTAACTGACAAACAAACAGGCAAAGAAATTCATATTTTTGTATATAGTTATATTATGAGTGAATATGGCTCAGCGGTAGCTCGTGCGGCTTTCAAACCGGCGCACCCAGGTTCAAACCCCGCTCGACTTTACATTAATGACTTTTAAAGTTACTGAATTTACACTGGCTCTTACAATACAATACAATAATACTTTATTGAACACCAACATATATGGCAATGCACTTTTAAAAAAAGAATGGTAATATAAAGAGCGGCCTTACGCAATTAAGCAATTTCTACCAGGCTACCTTAGAATGGACAGGAATTAAAGAACCAAAATTGCGGTTGGTGTTGTTATAACTTACATACTAACAAACAACAATGAGATAAATAATATATGACGGCGGCAACGTCCAGTTATAAACTCTATGCACAGCGATCGAGCACCGTAATTTACCCTGTGGTGGCATTAAATTTATTACAGTGGCAGCACCGGCAACTGTCATGGCGCCCATACCTGTCTGGCTATATAAAAGGATCGATTGGTGTGCTACGGATCATTCTTGTTCCAGACACGGCGCGGTGCGGACATGCTGAAGGCCTATAGTTATATAGGTTGCAGCCTACCTACCCACAACACGTTCCTGCCCACATCAGAAGTGGGATTGCCCATTTACACATCACTCTTCAAGTAACGCCGAAAATATGGTAACGTGACGGCGGGTGACACTAATATCAAATTTAGTTGCAGGGTTAACCCAAACCAGTGAAAAAAAAAATGGAAAAAAGTAACGATTCGTTTTTTTCGAGAAAAAAAGAGAATGTAAAAATGATGACAAGAAAAATGTGTCTGAATGCTAAAGGGATAATCTATCCGGACTAGCACTAATGGTCCATAAAAAAAATGTTGGTTGCTAAAGGGATATCTATCCGGTCTAGCACTAATTGGTCCATTAAAAAAATGTAGGAATGATGATTTTTGGTTGCTATAGGGATATCTATCCGGTTAGCATTATTCGGTCCATTTTTTATAAATGAAGGTATACTAATGGTGCTGAAGGGTTAACCCTGACGATGACTGGAAGGTTAAATGCTTTTGACTAATCAAATTGAAAAGTAATCTTTTGACTTTGACTTCAAGTTTAACACAACTTAATTGCCAGGATGAACGAGCAATAACACTGATACTTATGTCTCTCACCAGGTACAAAGTGAAGCTAAGCGTACGAGGACGTACGCACGTCAGTATGGCCGTGACGGCGGCAACGTCCAGTTATAAACTCTATGCACAGCGATCGAGCACCGTAATTTACCCTGTGGTGGCATTAAATTTATTACAGTGGCAGCACCGGCAACTGTCATGGCGCCCATACCTGTCTGGCTATATAAAAGGATCGATTGGTGTGCTACGGATCATTCTTGTTCCAGACACGGCGCGGTGCGGACATGCTGAAGGCCTATAGTTATATAGGTTGCAGCCTACCTACCCACAACACGTTCCTGCCCACATATATATAATTAAATAATAATAATAATAATAAATATCTGTGGACATTTCACACAGCGCCATATAGTCCCAAACTAAGCAAAGCTTGTACTATGGGAACCAGATAACTGATACAATACTTAGATACTTTTTGTTTGTAAACACATACATAGAATACAGTATAACACCTAGACAGATATTATTGAGGTTTTGGCGGGAAAGCGAAAAAGATTGCGTCACCGCATTGTATTATTTTCCAAAACTTGTGTTATTTTCAGTGTTAGTGCATAAAATTGGTGGCATTCTATTCGTTAAGTGCTGGATTATAGGCATGAGTGTGGGAAAATGGTATAATGATGGTGAAACGTTTCTTTTCGTGTTGTTTCCAAAACTCGACTAGAAGCTTCAAGTAAAGTTGCCACCACTTTACTAGGAGTATGACTTTGACTAGACTATGACTTGACTAGATGACTTCGACTATGACTTGGCACATATCTGCGTGAAATATCATTAACTTGATAAATTATCAATTACTATTTATTACACTGGCTAAATACACAAAAGTGTGGAGCCAAAACATAAAAAAATAAAAAATAACTCCTAGACACAGAACAAACGTTTGTTTGGTGGGAATCGAATATACAACCAAAGTTTAGAAGGCAGGGTTACTACCCACTGAACTACTAATATCATACACAACGGTGAAGGAAAATATCGTGAGGAAACAAAAATGTTCGAGACTCACAAAATTCGTGAAGACGGGATATTCACCATGCTAATCAAAACAATTTACACAATAAACTGCAGTTTTACACAGACAGTATTTTGTTTTTTTTTTTATGTTAGTGAATGATGTGACGAGCTAGTCGTTCACCTGATGTTAAGCACCACGGCCACCCATAACAGAACAGTGTCACTCGGAACTCTAATACATTGAGTTTCGCGCGACACTGCACTGCGCACATCATCCTGAGACATCAGCACAGTCTGGTAATAAGATAACTCGACTGTAAGATCAGATCATAAAGTCTCAATTGCCCAATAATTTCACTAGCTACAGTGCCCTTCAAACCGGAACACAGTAGTGCTTGCACACTAGTGCTTGGCGGCATAATAACTGGAAAAGCGGTGATATCTACCTAGACAAACTATGCAACTAAGTCCTACCACCTAGTAAATGCTATGATTTACCAAGTTAATATTATTAAAACTTAAAAGTTTTTCCAACAAAAGCTCAACGTTCAGTTTTCGTACAAAAGGACGCTTCAGTTTTCCTTCTAAAACCCGATCTATCAAACAAACAAATTCCGTAGGTAGCTGATTGAGGGTAGTTACTAATTGATTCGTGAGCCCACTGCGGTTGATTCCTTGCCGCAGTGGGTGCCCGCAAAAATTGACGGGTGCGGCCTGTGGGCCTTGCGGGGTTGCGGTCATTAGGACACGGCACTTGTGTAATTATGGCACGTGGTTTCTTTTGATTACCGACTCTGGGTCTAGGCTAAAAAAAAAAATAAAAGTGGTTATTTCACACAGCGCCATCTAGTCCCAAACTAAGCGAAGCTTGTACTATGGGAACCAGATAACTGACAATACTTAGATACTTTTTGTTTGTAAATAGATAGATATAATACAATATGATACCCAGACACAGAACAAACATCGATGTTGATCACAAAATTTTTGTCCTAGGTGGAGATCGAACCCACAACCCACAGTCCAGAAGGCAGGGTTACTACCAACTGAGCTATCGGGTCAGTCAAATCTTCGATGACCAGCAATATGTGCCCATTCGATACTTTTTTTTGTATTCATCATGTTTTGTTTTGTATTTGACTGCCTCTGTGGTGTGGTGGTTGAGCAGGTCAACTCATGGCCGAGAGGCGGCGGGTTCGATTCCCGCGGCAGGACAGGTATTAGTGCACAGAAGAAAAAAAGCGCAAATACTGGTTCTGAGTCTGGGTGTTGTGGGGCCATGGTCGTTGTAGTTCCTGGGTCCCAGACACAGAGAATCCTAGTTAGGGTCCAGGATCTATGTATTTGATCGTTGGGCGTTATTATTATTATTCATTTTAGGCAAGTATTGAATAAATGTCTTTGTATTCTGTTCTATTCTGTTCTATTCTATTCTTATTTATATGATATGATATGATATGATATAAAATATGAAATGATATATATCCGAGGTTAGCAATCATATGAAACAGCTTTATACATGCAGAAATGACGAATCGTAATTGTAATTTTACAGACTATAAAACCAAACTACAAGACCAATTTTGATAAAAATTCTATGAGAATCAATCTATAAGTTTATATATCGTTGCAAATAAAAAATATTGTACATTTCCATATCGATGAGATGACTGAGCCCTGCGGTAACAAACGTAAAAAAATACAACTGAATTTAGAACATTTTCCTTTTTGTGAAGTTGGACGAAAATTACGATGCCCTTTGTCCTCATTTTTATGACGTTCATCACTCAGTTACCTCACTTTTTTATATTTCAACAGTTTACGACTTTTCATTCTACTAACTAATCATTACTTTGTATCAAATCTCTAACTCCGTTACGCTGAAAGATTGAATAATTTATTTATTTATTGGACACCAGCATAATGTGTAAAAATAAAGGCGCAAAGTGTCATAGACTGCATGCAAGTAAATTAGCGAGTATAAATTTAAAACAAATTTGTATATATAAGTATAATAAAATTTTATAGAATTATATAAAGAATAATTAAAACAGTGATAATGAAAATGAATATAAATTGATTGAATCAAAATGTAGTTTAAAAAACACATACTTAAAACATTACAGATTACAAAAAAAAATATTTAGAGAGCTTTGACAGTGGATTAAAACTTGCTCACTTAATCAAGTCTACAGCATTGTTTTTCGAGATTATATTCAATAATTCATCGGTATCAGTAAGAAAAGACATTTATCAGCTGCTTCGCGTTTAACGCTACAAGTGTTACTAACATTTTCCAAGCAATCGACATACGTTTGTTACGCGAGTGCGGTGCGGTTACGGGTTGTGAACATGACGCGACTTGGCGTGGATGGTGCATTTTTCCACCCGTGGGTACGCGTCTTCGCGACAGTGGGCGGGACGCCCCGCCCAGCCGAGTGCACGCCCATCCATTCTTAAGATAAACTCACATAAATCGCATGAACTTGCCACATCCACCACAATATTAAGCTTATAAAATGTAATAATAATACTAACGAACCTGAAATTTAGTAAGCTAAAATTAAATATCACATTATTTTGGTGGCAATCAAACTCATTAGTATCACTAATTTGAACGGACATTAGCCACCACTGTCAAACAATATTATGTAACATGTAAATTACTTTTGTGATGCAAATGATAATGAGCTGATTTTTTGTCGGCATTCATTTGTACCAACATATTTGCAATGTTGTAATAATTTTTGTAGCTACATTAATCATTAATCAATAAGTAATTTTAGAAGAATTTTGAATAAGTTAATATATTTTTCCTCACGAGTGTACCAAGGATAAGCTTGGTACGGACTTTAAAATGAAAAAGCTCATAATATTTTCTTTCGAACAATGCATCCAAACAAAAATGGTTAATGAAACAAAACTTGTGCGCATCTCACTCGCACCTCCGGCATGAAGCAAACGAGAGAGCAGGAGCGGAACACCGCGCATTTTCCCGACAAATGAAGCGTGGCTAAACCACAGATTGACCGCAGAGAATGGAGGCAGCGAGTGACAGAATGGCGGCGGCTCAGTTGTAGAGAGTCGCGCGAGCAGCGAACACGCGGTCAGCCTCCGCAAGCGTTGAGTCATTCGGCGCGCCGCGTACCTGCCGCTCCGCATGACGCGAGGACGCTATTACGCTACAAACACGTATCGGCACTCGCAAAAAATACGCTTTACATAACCGCACCGGCAGTGTCACCGGCTGACGCGCGGGGAAACATCTTGTTGAATCAAACTCAGCTGATGTTGACACACCGATCGCCTCCAGACCTGCGTGCTCTAAGAAAATACTCCGGATACTCTAAATGATCACAGAGATTTGGACAGCGTAGAGTGGAGCGCTCGTGACTCATCTAAAATGACGAAAGTGAAGTTGAAGAAATCGTCAAGGCTCTGACTTAAACTAAGTTAAAACTGCAATTGGAGTTCGGAATAAGGAAAGAATTAAATATTAATTTAATACTCGCGATTGTGACACTGTACGAGGACAATTTATGTGATAAAACTGTGTTTGAATGTATGTTTTCTTTACGAATATAATAAACAATAACAAGTGCAAAACATATACGGAGTTATCAATAAAATTACGAGACTGAGCTACTAGTATTATCGTCCAAAGAAACACCTGATCAATAGCTAATTATCGTACCATAGCTAATAAGGTTCAGTAAACTTCGATACTCAAACATTACCGATAAGAATATTTGGAAGTGCGCCAGCGTCTTTGTCGCGAAGGATTGTAATCTCGTCCCAAAACAAGAATCCAATTGACCTTGACACGAGCGACAATTCTAATCGGTGACGTATCTATCGAAGGTTTATTATAGCCGGTCGAGAAAGTGGTGTGGTCGCGGCCGGCGTGTGATGGTGTGAAGGATGCATTTGCCGTACGAGTCCCGGGGCCGACGCCGACGGGAGATGGCTGAGCAGGAGCCGTGGTGGCAGCAGACGTTGATTGAAGAAACCCTGCAGGAGTACCCAGACCTTGGTGAGATTTGTGTACCTAATGCCGCTTGAATACATATAAATATGAAACTAAGTGCCAAAATTTATTTATACATCAATTTAGTTATTACACTAAAACTGAACTAATAGGAAACTAAAACTATAAGCTAAAAAATAAAAGAACTAAACTAATGTCATATTACATAATATTAAAAGTTACTGTTAAAGTAATTGCAATTTCATTACTTAATGAGAATAATTAATGCTTTAAACTTTAAATAAACCTATTTCTACGTAGCCTTATGAAATTATGTCAATTTACTATTAACAATTCGAACAGCTTCCAAATAAATACGAGAGTACCATAATAGGAAATCCAAATTACGCGTTGAATGTACCTACATACCGACAAACAAACTAACAAAGCACAGCAGTTATTTTCCTTACGCAATAATATTACATTACGGCTAAAGTTAGATGATATAACTACCTGTAAAAATAATACTATAAAGATAAGGGAAACCGAAACCACTGATCGCTCGTATGTAAAAGACTTCAACGCGTAAGTATGGAGAAAGTCCCACGAGAGAGCCACCTCGTATGACAAATCAAATAATAAACAAATAAAAATACTTTCAAAATTCGACCTTATGTTTCATTGCACCGTTATCACACATGATAGTGTGTATAAAACTTATTATATACTAGAGGCGTGGATTTACCCACCTTATAAGTACCTGTTTTTCCGTAGCACGCGATCGATTAGTAGTATTTTACTAGATGGTAGAATTTTTCTGCAAAATTCGTCTAGATGGGTATCACCTCTTTGCCAGTAATTTTTCCGCTAAGCACTAGTGCACTAGTACTAGCACTAGTACGACTGTGTTCCGATTTGGAGGGCACTGTAGAATCAGACAAACGACTACCACGTCACTTCATTCTTTAACATAAAAAACCCTTTGTTGATCTTAATTCAGGATCTTAATCAGGTGTTTAATATAGTTTAGGATTATGTTTATATGTAAATTTAATCTTTAATTTTGCGTTAATTATTGGAAATAAACAAATATTATTGAGGAATTTATTAGCAATCGTTTATTTTTATTTTTTTACCTACTGGTAGTGGGCTGGAGCATTTGGACTGTCTATTAGGTCATCGCGGCCAGTATATAGTCCAAATATTTTTTTAGTAGTAGTGAGTGTTTAGTATTAGTGATTATTTCATTGTATTTAGTTTGAAAATAAAGGATTAGCAATCTATATGCATCATGTAAATCGGTTGAGCTGTGTAAGCTTGAAAGCTATAGATAACCAACCCACATTTATTTTTTACATATTAGGTATGTAGTAGCTTTCGTGAAGCATGGGAAATACATGGGTTTTTCATAGTTGTTGCTAGCGTAACAAATGATCTACTTACTACATCTAATACTAAATGAATAAAATTTTATTGTTATTTGCGTGGTTAAAAAAACGATTGTGCTTTAGACCACACGACTGAAGTAAAACTTATTTAGTTTAGCTCTATCTATCGGCCGGTGAAACTTTGTTTTTACTTTGTTTAATGTTATTGTCGCAATCTTGACAATTGTAAATTGTCATTTTACCGGATATACCAACATAATAATACAAATTTTTAACTTTGTTATGTTGACAATGGAGATCAACGTTAACCAACTTCAACTTCGCCTCGCATTCACCAGCTTACTAAAGATGTTTTACTTCAAAAATGCTGGATAAATTATGAGGAAATTCAGGTTACAGATAACTTACTTAGGTTACTTTTATTTTCCACCGATCCTTGGTTTTTATTAAACCGGATTTCTGTAAACAATTCTGAGAAATGGAGTATGAAGTAGCCAGCTCTTACGGTACCAACGGGAAGAGATGGGCACTAATCGCAAACTAGGATCACCTGGTGAAAATTAGAGTAGGTATTATTATTTTTTAAATTCATAACTAGTTATATAGTACCGGACTACTAGACGCTCGGCTAAGCGCCATCCTTTCGTGGTCGAAATACCACCCATTCGTACCAAGCGATTTGATTCCACGTTCTTAATTAGAACGGCTAAGGAATGGAATGCCTTGCCAGCGTCTGTGTTTCCGGCGAAATATGACCCGGGCGTGTTCAAGAGAAGAGTGAATAGTTATTTACTTGGCTAGCATGCTACATCTTCGATCACATCGTCACTTCCCATCAGGTGAGAGCGCGGTCAAATGCTAGACAAGTTTGAAGTAAAAATAAAAAATATAGTACATTATACTATTAGGTCTTTACCTATGAAATTGCCGTTTTGTTTGAAAAAAGTTAAAGTTTTTTTTTTTCGAACTTATTTATTTCTTTTATTCAAAGTAATCACCCCTGCAATCAATGCATCTTTGCCAAAGCTGTGGCAGTTTATGGATGCCCTTCTTGAAAAAATCAGCAGGACGGGAGACAACAAACTCTTCAAAGGCGTTTTGTACTGCCTCTCGGGAATTGAATTTTTTTCCCGTTAAAAAGTTGTCCAAATTTTGGAAAAAGTAATAGTCGGTAGGCGCAAGATCTGGTGAGTATGGCGGATGAGGGAGAGCTTCCAAACCCAGCTCATGCAGCTTAGAGACGGTCTGTTGTGCAGTATGGGGTCGCGCGTTGTCGTGAAGTAGCAGTGGAGATGACCGATTGACCAAAGCTGGTTGCAGACGTGCGAGTTTCGCCATCAATGTGGTCAGTTCTTCAATGTACACATCTGCAGTAATGCTCTCGCCGTTTTGTAAAAAGCTATGATGAATCACACCAGCACTAGACCACCAAACTGTGACCATCACCTTTTTAGGGGTCATTCTTCGTTTTGCACATTGCTTTGGTACCGAACCAGGATCTAACCAACTTGCTGAGCGCTTTCGATTGTCAAAAAGAATCCATTTTTTGTCGCACGTAACAATTCGCTTCAAAATTCCTTCATTTCTGTGCCTGTTAAGCAGCGCAAGGCAAGTCTCGACGCGTACGTTGCGCTGGCGATCGGTAAGTCCGTGGGGCACCCATCTATCAAGCTTTTTTATCTTGCCAATCTGTCGCAAATGGACCAATATTGTTTTGATGCTAACATCAAAAGCTGCTGCCAGCTCAGCTGTAGATTGAGATTCATCAGCTTCCACAATCGCCTTTAATTCATCATTGTTGACCAAAGTTTCCGGACGACCACGAGGTTCATTTTTCAAGTCAAAATTCCCAGAACGGAACCGAGCAAACCAATAACGGGTTGTACGTTCGTTTGTACAGTTATCTCCGTAAACGTCGTTGATGTTACGTGTCGTTTGTGCCGCTTTGGTGCCACGACGGAACTCATATTCCATAATTACACGAAATTTCAAAGTATCCATTATGAGGAAAAATGTTGAAATGTAATGAAAATACAACGCTAATCAATAAACAAAAGACTTAATTGTAAATAGAATGTCATATTTTTAAAACAAAATTAATTTGAATTTAGAATTCATAGCCAATCAAAACTTTTTTTTGTTTGAAAAAGTCTGTACTGCAATACGGCAATTTCATAGGTAAAGACCTATTATTATACCACCTAAGTAACAGAAATTCGACAAAATATCACAACGACGATGGAATGTTGCAGTAGCAGTATAATTAAACTCAAATTATATCTGCAAATAATAATGGTTCTTCTTTAATTAATGTAACCACATTCATTACGAAACGAGTTGTATAGTAAATTAAATAATATTGGTATTTATTACTCTCCACTAGTGTATCATTTATAACTGGATATGTTATATCTAGATACGTAATTTAATTGGATTTTGTGGAAATTCTCCGGTGCCATTGCGCGGTAGTAATGTGTCTATCGTTAGTTGTAAAACAAACATGTGAGATAGGCCTGACGACCAATTGAAGGGGTGAGAACAAAAAGAGATTAACTGATTTTTTTCACAAAATGACTTATGAGTATCGTTGGATTCAGCGTGAAATTATCTACAATAATACACTCTCAAAATACCGAAATGAGGCTTAAATCTCGAGATTTTGAGTCTAAAAACGGTTTATCTGTCACAGGAATACATTTCGCTTAGCATAAAAACATTATTATATTTATTTTATTATGTTATATTTTTACAGTAATTGTATTAATTAGCACTATATTTAGTATTTTAAATTAGAATTAATACATTTTCAAGCAACTGAAACTTACATAAACCTTTCTATTACTTTATAAGCACTCTACTTTAAAATGAGGCTGTTGAAGTTTAAAGTCAATTTTCTCGAAACTATCAATTTGACAGTTAAACCCTTTTTATTCTCAACCCTTCAATTATTATTGCTCTCGTACTTCTTAACGAATCACTTTGCACTTCTTCCAAGCTGTTCGATTCGATCTAGGTCGATTCTTGATAAGATTCGATAAGAAGTACCGGGTATGCGACCTTCTATGTAGGTACGCGTTTTTGGCACTTAGACTATTCAAATACATTTTTCAATATGATGACCTAGTAAAATAGTAAAATAACTAGTCAAACGACATTTTTAGGTTTTATTTTTCATGAAAGCCATTAGTTTTTAAGATAGGTCGTAGAAAAAATAATAGGGGATATATTTTTTTAGAACCATAGAAAGCTAATATAAACTTTAGATTTTGAAAATAAATTAACTATAATATTTTTTATTTGGTTTTTCATAAATCTTAGACGCTGATTGGTGTAAGGATACAAAAGGCCCACTATTGACCTTGTATATAAAAAAAAGATGAGTCGCAAACCCAATAGTATGGCTGCAATTGTGAAGTTCAGGCTGAAATTTGATTTTGACTAAAATGTTACTAAAGTCCAAATGAACTTTTGAACCATTAAATATCATACAGGGGGGTTAAATCGACAGGTACTGAGAATTTATCCCTCTAGTTACACCCTGTATAATTAGAAGATAAGTGAACTTAGAGTTTCCTAGCACAATTGGTAGTTCTAAGTGTTTTTTTTCTACTTATCCCTACTAGGGGTATTTTGGTAGGAAAAGTTGTACCTGGCTTAATAACTTACTACAATAAATATTTTCCTATCATGCTGGTTTTCTTCATCAAATTCTAAACCTCTATATTTAATTGGAACTCATGCCCAACGGATTTGCTTTGAGCGGTCTAATGGTGTTGTTCTCTATCTTATGCCTTTACCGGGTAGGATTGTGATGCGACCGAGGTATTGGAAATTGGCGTTATACAACTTGTAACCCGTAACAAACTAGATTACCGATAAAACTATAGCAACAATAAAAAAGGGAACATGCGAGTCAAACAAGCGCCTTGAAAGTTCCGCGATGCCTCGCAGGACAGGTTATGTGCAAACGACTCCTAAATTAACGTCGTAGGAATAAAAATTCCCGGTTTTAGGTTTTTTTTGTTTATTTATGCTATTTGTTTTTATAATTTCAAGTTTGTAGATCAATGGAAAGTAAGTACTTAAGGTTTTAGATGACGTGCGAAATATGAACCATATTTCTAGAGTACTAGTTGCGCCTAGCGGTATCACCCGCGAATAAAAAGTATTTTAATTATTTGCTCACCCCATGAGACAATTCCACTTTTCCGGGACAAAATGTAGCCTATATGTTAATCCAGTATATAAGCTATCTCAAGTCTGAATTTCATCCAAATCTAAGCAGCCGTTTGAGCCTGAAGGAGTAACAAAAACACACAGATACACACAAACGCACATAAAAACTTTCGCCCTTATAATATTAGTGTGAAGTGTGATTGCATTGAGTTAAAAGTTTCAATTTTGTACTATGAGACTATGAGCCTTAAAAATTATACAAGATGATTGATTTGTAACTAGTGCATTCTTCAGAACGTGAACCGGTTATCTTTTAAGAGTTAAATTAGTTCAGCGATTTGTTTTATCATCAAGTTATTTAAAACTTTGTGAAAATTAGAAATTTGCCCACTTTAGACTTTATAATAGGTCTTTACCTATGAAATTGCCGTATTTGCAGTACAGACTTTTTCAAACAAAAAAAAGTTTTGATTGGCTATGAATTCTAAATTCAAATTAATTTTGTTTTAAAAATATGACATTCTATTTACAATATAAGTCTTTTGTTTATTGATTAGCGTTGTATTTTCATAACATTTCAACATTTTTCCTCATAATGGATACTTTGAAATTTCGTGTAATTATGGAATATGAGTTCCGTCGTGGCACCAACGCGGCACAAACGACACGTAACATCAACGACGTTTACGGAGAGAACTGTACAAACGAACGTACAACCCGTTATTGGTTTGCTCGGTTCCGTTCTGGGAATTTTGACCTGAAAAATGAACCTCGTGGTCGTCCAGAAACTTTGGTCAACAATGATGAATTAAAGGCGATTGTGGAAGCTGATGAATCTCAATCTACAGCTGAGCTGGCAGCAGCTTTTGATGTTAGCATCAAAACAATATTGGTCCATTTGCGACAGATTGGCAAGATAAAAAAGCTTGATAGATGGGTGCCCCACGAACTTAACGATCGCCAGCGCAACGTACGCGTCGAGACTTGCCTTGCGCTGCTTAACAGGCACAAAAATGAAGGAAATTTGAACCGAATTGTTACGTGCGACGAAAAATGGATTCTTTTTGACAATCGAAAGCGCTCAGCAAGTTGGTTAGATCCTGGTTCGGTACCAAAGCAATGTGCAAAACGAAAAATGACCCCTAGAAAGGTGATGGTCACAGTTTGGTGGTCTAGTGCTGGTGTTATTCATGATAGCTTCTTACAAAACGGCGAGAGCATTACTGCAGATGTGTACATTGAAGAACTGACCACAATGATGGTGAAACTCGCACGTCTGCAACCAGCTTTGGTCAATCGGTCGTCTCCACTGCTACTTCACGACAACGCGCGACCCCATACTGCACAACAGACCGTCTCTAAGCTGCATGAGTTGGGTTTGGAAGCTCTCCCTCATCCGCCATACTCACCAGATCTTGCGCCTACCGACTATTACTTTTTCCAAAATTTGGACAAATTTTTAGCGGGAAAAAAATTCAATTCCCGAGAGGCAGTACAAAACGCCTTTGAAGAGTTTGTTGTCTCCCGTCCTGCTGATTTTTTCAAAAAGGGCATCCATAAATTGCCACAGCGTTGGCAAAGATGCATTGGTTGAAGGGGTGATTACTTTGAATAAAAGAAATAAATAAGTTCGAAAAAAAAATACTTCAACTTTTTTCAAACAAAACGGCAATTTCATAGGTAAAGACCTAATATTATACACAAAAGATCTTGACGGATAAATACGACAGCAAAATGACACTATACGGGTTCCATTTTGTTAAAACTAATACGGAGCCCTAAAACACTGTAAGCCCCGACCGACTATCGATGTTTAAGTTTGGACAAGCGGCTACTAATTGCATAATTAAAGGTGAATCACTAGTTCCAACAGTTCCGCTTGGTGTCTTACATTTGCTTAATAAGGCCTTGATATGTGTATATTGAAATGGGAAACGGGAAAGACCAAGACAGGTACACTTTATCTTATATAAACACGTTTATTTCATTTAAGAGGCTATTAGTAAAGGTTATATAAGCAATTGTGCATTTTGAGAAGCTAAAGGAAACCTATATTATGTGGGCCTTTTCCAATTAAAGCATAAATTATTTTGTCCCCTCAGCAATTCGAATCGGCACATTTTGCTGCGAGAAAACAGTGTGTAAAAATGCATTTTGCACACTGCGTAAGTAAAAGTTTTTCCCAATATAATTTTTTTTTATTTTGTTATGTTGTGTTTTAACCAAATTCAACTTCCGTTTGCCTCGCATTCACCAGCTTACTCCCCAAGTCAAGCATGCGTAAAGAAGTTTTACTTCAAAGAACACTCCGCTTAACCAGTTAATGTCACCTCAAGATGCTGAATTCTTTCGATTTTCCAGTATGTTTCCAAAAACTAATTAATCGTTACGGTTTTATGGTGGACGGGCTAATTAAACTGGTTTACTTTATAGCATCTATCTATAGCATTTATAGGACCTTTATAGCATCAGCGAGTAAGTGATGTCTGACCAGTTTCATAGACAAACGCACCCATTTGACGGTTGTTTCATAGTTCTCAGCCCATGAAAGCCCTTCCAACCGCACCGCCCGCACCGCGGCCCACAATCTGTATAACGCAGCCTCAACTTCCGTAAATATTGAAACCGCGCTCACTATTTAACTTTTTTACGATTTCACCGACCGTTACGTGGTTCTAAAATCCCGCACTCTTAAATCGTGTAACCGCATCTTTAATTGCGTGAGGAATTTAGAATTTCGCACTTGATTTGATTCCTAATTGATCTTGACGTTTATTTTAATGTATAGAATGACATTTTTTAGCGGTTATTTGAAACGCAGTGACATTTAGCAAAGCTCGTACTATAGGAACCAGAAAACTGAAACAATTCCTAGATATTTTTTGTTTGTAAAATTGAAACATTGAAGAACAAATCAAGCAACTTGATTCGGAATGCTTGACAAATTATTCACGGCTCTTAAACTTTTTGCTATTTACAACAGAATAAAATTTAAAATAAAACAACTTAAAGACTCGTGTAATAATTTGTTAGCTTTAGTGTATAAGAAAATAAATACGATATTTGCTTGTTATCGTCATGTTATGTTATCTTAAATGTGTTGTTTAAATTTCTCTCTTGTTTTTGCTCGTGATATTTCACGTCAAGAAGAGTTGACAGAACATAAGTAACTAAAGTTTATAAGTAAAACCCTTCTATCAAACTTCGCTAACTGTTTCAGTAGATATGATAAAGGATTCCATACATACATATAATACAATGAAATCACCCAAATACTGAAGAAGCATCGATTTTTATTACACAAATATTTGTCCTGGGCGGGAATCGAAACCACAACTCACAGTTCAGAAGCCAGGGTTATTATTAACTCAGCTATCGAACCAATCAGTGCCTATGGGTTTTCTTTATAACATGGAAAACAAATAATTAGGTTTTAAAGTTATATAAAAACCGAGTATAATTTAATCTTTCCTTTGTCGGCAGTAAGAACGGGAAGTCCAGACTACATGTGTTCAATGCTGCCTCAGCACTGGCGGTCTAACAAGACGCTCCCCGGAGGGTTCAAAGTGGTCGCCCTTGGCGAAGTAGTCGACGGCACTCTGGTGACCGTCCGTGCGGGGAACGATGAGAACTGTTCCGCTGAGCTGAGGAACAACTCAGCAGTCATGAAAAATAGGGTTGCCAAGTTTAATGACTTGCGGTTCGTCGGCAGGAGTGGGAGAGGTAAGTTACTTTGTTATATAACCATTTTGCTATGTTTTTATTGCGTTTTCTTTAAGCAGGTAAAAGTTTTAATGTTAGTCTAAAAAATTAAGAGTTTCTCAATTTGATGTGTATTTTTTTTTCATTCATTTGCATTACAATATATAGACGACGGACAATGAAAAGTGAACGACAATCGTACGAGTAACAGTCAAGAGCTCAATGACTTAAATTTTAATGATAGAAATTACAGGTGCTTAATACATTGCTACGTTTCATTATTTATTCTTTTTAAGAATTTTTATTACTAAAATCCTAAATTCTCAATTCATTTGTTATGTATTTTCTTTCTTTGATTTAAAACTTCTTTATGCACGCTTTATATGGGGGTAAATTGGTTGGGCGCGAACGGAAGTTGACAGGGAGATATACGGAGATATACTTATATCTCCCTCTCTACGTGAAGATAGAAATAAAGAGTTACGTTTCATACATTAGATACTGTAAGGGCAAAAGAGATGTAGCTCAAAAGTTTTACTTCAGTCGTGTATAAAGCACACTCATTTATTTAACGGTCTAAATCTCTCAAAATAATTCCCGGGTATTCATTTTTTTTTAATTCCTACCACACTCACTCTTTTTTTTTATCTGCATTTCTACTTACACCTGGGTCCGTGCTTTTTGTTAGATTTTTTTATATTTATGAATTAAGCCTATTATTAACATGAACTTATATATATACAGCAAGGATAATACTCCACACTCACTCTTTACCACAAACTCCTGGATCTGTGTTATTATTTATTATACTACATACATATTAGTTTGTTGTATTTTTGTTTTATCAAAATCAATACGGGAGAGACAGGTATTGCGTTAGTTCGATCCGTGTCTATTATTGGTTCCAAGAATTCTTATTACTGGGGTTCCTAAAATGACTCACACGGGCTAGATTGTCGCGCTCTCCGGTGCTATAAAATTAGCAAAGCTGTCATTAGGTCACGCACTACAAATCACGTCCGGGCGTAGATAATCTGCCGCCCAATTACCTGAGTAAACTACCACAAGATATCACAGGGTGACGAACTTGAAAATGTGCTTAAAGTCCCTAAACTTCATACAGTATAGTTAAAATAGTATAACTATACTAGTATATACTGTAATGTAATGAATTATATACATTGTAAAAGACAGTAGAAAGAAGAAAAAAAAAATAACTCACTGTAAAGTTTCTTGTAGTTTCTTCTTTACAGTTGTAATCGAAGCTTCGGATCAAAGTTTTCTATTCTGCATTGTGCCGGATTGCTTGCACCAGTAGTGAGAAAGAGAACTGCTTTTTTTTTCAGACTCATATATTGTAATGGGCTTGCTATATATTATTTGACAATAAGCACTTTGTAATTTTATATGCTTAGTGAAATAACTTAATTTTAAGTACCTAATATAATGTTGACTTGTAAAAGTGCTAAAATTAGCCTATTTGCAATAAATCTTTTGACTTTGACTTTATAGTAATAGTACTATTTTACACTACTAACTACTAACTTAACTATCAATTTTTTATATTACTATTTATATTATACTTCTTTTATTTTTAGATTTCAAAATTGCGTGGCAAAATATTTATAAAAAAGTCTTCAAGCATTTAATTGTATATATTGCATGAAAAATAAAAAATAGAAATCAAGCAACTTGATTCGGAAAGCTTGTAAATTATTCGCGACTCTTAATTGTTTTGCCATTTACAACCATAAAATTAAAAAAATACTATATGAAGAAGTTACACGTGTAATTATTTGTTAGCTTTAGTGCATAAGAAAACAAATGCAATGTTTTCTTGTTATCGTCATGTTATATTGTCTTAAATTTAATTAACGAATAAGCATTTCAATTTAACGGGGCAATGCTGCCAGCATGTAGGGTACGCTGCCTACTGGTATTGGGCTGGAACATTTGGATTGTCTATAGGTCATCGCAGCCAGTATAAGTCATGTTTTTTTTAGTAGTAGTAGGTAGTGTTTAGTATAAGTTATTATATCATTGGTTATTATATCATTGTAGTATTTAGTTTGAAAATAAAGGCTGTTTA
Organism: Ennomos fuscantarius; assembly: GCA_905220475.3. Taxonomy (NCBI): domain Eukaryota; kingdom Metazoa; phylum Arthropoda; class Insecta; order Lepidoptera; family Geometridae; genus Ennomos; species Ennomos fuscantarius. The sequence goes on from HG992039.1 coordinate 9,860,997, forward strand.
TCAATGTTTAAATTTCTCTCTCGTCTTTGCTCGTGATATTTCACGTCAAGAAGAGTTGACAGGACATAAGTAACTAAAGCTTATAAGTAAAGCCCTTCTATCAAACTTCGCTAACTGTTTCAGTGGATATGATAAAGGAGTAATCAAGCCGTTAGGCTGTGCGCACACAAATCACACCCAACGGCAGATTAGCCAATTATTATTCTGCCCGTGCCTAATGGTTAACCGGCATTATGACCTGTAATACAGGGCTCTCTCACATTACAGGATATTATAACGTGGATAATAGACAAGACAAATGTTAATTTTCATCTATAAAGGTTGTTGACAGAAAAAAGCTGTAATGTATATGCACCCTTTTTTAACTGACTTGAAAAAATAAGTGTTCAAAGTCGTGCCTACCTATATTTTTAGACTTTCAAGTACATTGTTGTTGTTATAAAGCATATGAGCGTAGTTTGATAGCAACACGGTATATTCTAGTCCAGATAATATGATAATAACGAGCTTCTGCCCACAGCTTCGCCCGCGGCGTGACCTATGGGAAAATAATTCAACCACCCATTTCACCCTCTTCGAAAAATCCTTTCTTAGCGGATGCCTACGTCGTAACATCTACCTGCATGCCAAATTTCGGCCCGATTTGTCCAGTGGTTTGGGCTGTGCGTTGATAGATCACTATATTAGTCAATCAATCAGTCACCTTTGAGTTATATATATTTAGATATAATAATATGTGTAGACATCTCACACAACGCCATCTAGCCCCAAACTAAGCAAAGCTTGTATTATGGAAACCAGATAATTGATACAATACTTAAATACTTTTTGTTTGTGAATACATACATATAATACAATACAATATAACACCCAGACACAGAACAAACACCTATGTTCATCACACAAATGTTTGTCCTGGGTGGGAATCGAACCCACAACCCACAGTTCAGAAGCAGGGCTACTACCAACTGAGCTATCGGGCCAGTCTTGAGTCATAAATACCTCAGTATTGAGTATTCAAAGTGATTTGGCTCCACGTTTATCATGCGAACAGCCAAAGAGTGGAACGCTTTACCGGCGTCCGTATTTCCCGAAAACTACAACCTTGGAGTCTTCAAATCAAGAGTAAACAGGTATCTTCTAGGCAAACGTGCATCCTACACCATATCGTCACTTACCATCACGTGAGATTGTAGTCAAACGCAAACCTATCAATGAATAAAATATAAAAAAAAAACGTTTGGCAATAATATTTCATTATACGAATTAAATTTAATATATATAGATATATTCTATCGAGCTCTATATTACAAAATTAAAAGGTCTTTAACACTACAAAATCAACAATTCTATCGCTAAAGTTAATAAGATTGACAGCCTCTGTGGTGTGGTGGTTGAGCAGGTCGTATCATAACACGGAGGCGGCGGGTTCGATTCCCATGCCAGGACAAGCATTTGCGCACAAAAAAAAGCGCTAGTACTTTTTCTGTGTCTGGGTGTTGTAGGACCATAGTCCTCGTGGTTCGTAGTTTGGGTCCAGGATTGTTGGGCGGTATTATTTTTGGCAAGTTAATAAAAATAAGCAATATAAAAATATCGTTTAAATTTCCACGAAATTATCTATTACTACAAAAACTAGAATTACATTAGAAGTCCTTAACTGTAAAGTGTAAAAAAAAACACAAGCTACCACGTGCCACACCACAAAATTATATTGAACTAGTTGTGCCCCACGGTTTCACCCGCGGATAAAAAGTATTTTAATTATTTGCTCATCCCACAGGAAAATTTCACTTTTCCGGGATAAAATGTAGCCTATATGTTAATCCAGTGTATAAACTATCTTGGCACCAAATTTCATTCAAATCCATTCAGCCGTTTGAGCGTGAAGGAGTAACAAACATACACACAAACACACATACAAACTTTCGCCTTTATAATATTAGTGTGATAATTAATATACCGTATACCAAGTTCACGCATGTTTTTCTACTTCATTATAGGAATATATTCAATCCGACAGCCTTATTTGCTTTATAAATCACATAGCAACATACTTATTGACCATGACCTGGCTAAATGCCATCCGGCCGTATCGAGATAAGTATCATCGAATCTTTTTTGTCTCAGCTCACTTCTACCTATTAATACATCATAGCAATTTTACTTTTTTGCAAATCATTTGACCTCTATCAAATTATTCTATAGTACTCGATACTGAGCGTCATTTCTCGATAATCGGTAAATTAATGTGACAAGGGAAGAACACGGAATAAAAAGTTGCGCACAGCGGGGCTTTTGGCGGGAAAACGAAAATTTTCCAAAACATGTGTTATTTTCAGTGTTAGCACATAAAATCGGTGGCATTTTATTCGTTAAGTGATGGATTACAGGCATGAGTGTGGGAAAGTGGTATAATGATGGTGAAACATTTATTTTCGTGTTATTTCCGAAACTACATAGAAACTTCTGGTTAAGTTGCCACTTACCACCACCACCATAATACCTTATACACCACTTTAATAGGAGTATAACTGTGACTTGACTCATATATATAATGTTAATTAACTTAAGAAATTATCAATTACTTGACACTGGCTAAATACACAAAAGTGTGGAGCGAAAACAAAAACAAAAAAAAAGTTGCACACAAGAAACGGATAAATCCAATACGTCATAAAAAATTGGAAATCTTATGATGAAGCAATATATTTGATGACGGAACTGTAGGCGGTAGATCACAAACTGGTTTTCCATTTGTTATGACTTGTATTGGCGTATTCATTTTATGAGCGCGGCCGCAGAACTAATTAAATACCCATACATATATTATTAACATTTTTGAAGTAAAACTTCTTTACGCATGCTTTGGAGTAAGCTGGTGAATGCGAGGCGAACGGATGTTTAAGATGGTTCACGTAGATCTCCATTATCAACATAGAAAAGTTAAAAATTTGTATTATTGTATAAGTATGTCCGGTTTAATGACAATTTACAATTGGCGACATTAACATTAAACAAAGTTATACCGGCTGATAGACGGAGCTAAACTAAAGTTTTATTTCAGTAATGTAGTCTTAATGCACATTCGTTTCTTTTTTGTGAATGATGTGATGAGCTTATCGTTCACCTACTGTTAAGCGACAAGGCTGCCCATAACATCATTATGTAAAAAAAATATTTTGCATTTGTTTTGTACAGTTGCAGCGTCACTCGGAACTCTAAAACATGTAGTTCCGTGTAGTGCATTAAGAATAAGAATAAGATTTATTTCAGCAAATAATAGCAACAATAACAATATCATCCTTACTTAAGTAGGTATGTGAAATAATCAAATACAAGGTCATGATTTTAGTTGACAGTAGATATTATTATTCGAGCCCTGGGCTCCACACTAGGATTCCCTGTGTTGTGGAGGCCAGTTTTACAAACATTTGTTTTTCTAATTTTTTTGAGACGTTACAAAAGTGTTCGTTGGATTTGAACAGTTAAAAAGGATTTAATGTTTAGATTACAGACATTATTTTGATACATTAGCACAGTCATAAACAAACAGTGATGTTAAGCGCCACGGCCGCCCATAACAGAACAGTGCCACTCGTATCCCTAAAACATAGAGTTTCAAGCGACACTGCACTGCGCACATCATCCTGAGAGATCAGCACAGTCTGGCAATAAGGTTACTTGACTGTGAGATCAGGTCATAGTCTCACATGCCCTGTAATTTCAGTAGCTGCAGTGTCCTTCAAACCGGAGCACAATAGTGCTTGCACACTAGTGCTTGCACACTAGTGCTTGCACACTAGTGCTTGCACACTAGTGCTTGCACACTACTCAACAGTAGCAGAATAATTGACAAAGTGGTGGTACCTACCTAGAAGAACTGAAGAAGTCTTATTTTTTCCTATTTATTTCTATCAAATGCATCAATTTGTAGCAGTAATGTAATAATTACTGAGTTCCCAACGTTTCGTTACATGCGTACCATGGTCACGGGTATACAGAAGAATGCGGGTAAATACTAAAAAAATTTGAAGTATTGTAAAAAAGAAGATAGAAAGAAATGATATTTATTCAAATTTTGTCGATGGGTAATAATGGTGTCGATTATGTGTCGCATACTTTAAAACTAAAGTAAACTTAAAGTATGGCGGTACTCTTCTGATAAAGGGGAAATGAAAAAAACGGAAATATGTTAATTTCGTTTAGCTTTAGAGAATGCGACACAGAATGGACACCAATATCTAACTAATTATAATATATATATAATTATATGAAGGGCTGAGAATAAAAAGGATTTAACTGTCAAATTGACAGTTTCGAGAAAATTGACATTAAACGTCAACGGCGTCATTTTAATGTAGAGAAAGGTAATAGAAAGGTAATAGAAAAGGTTTATGTAAGTTTCAGTTGCTTGAAAATGTTTTAATTCTATTTAAAATTACTAAATATAGTACTAATTCATACAATTACTGTAAAAATATAATGTAATATAATAAATATAGTAATGTTTTTATGCTAAGCAAACTGTATTCCTGTGACAGATAAACCATTTATAGACTCAAAATCTCGAGATTTATACCTCATTTCGATATTTTGAGAATGTATTATTGAAGATAATTTCACGCTGAATCCAACGATACCCATAAGTCATTTAGTAAAAAAATCAGTTAAATCCTTTTTATTCTCACCCCTTCATATATAAGTAGATGATAAAATTTAATATTGCTTAAAACAATAATAATTATCGTTACGAAATACTTAATATTGTTGCGTGTTGTTAATACGGTTGTAATTTACTCATTCTCATGCGGTAACTGTTAATTTTATAGATTATAACTATCTATGATTTAAAATACCAGACATAAAAATTTAGGTACCTTAAAGTGTGTGTGTGTGTGTGTGTGTGTGTGTGTGTGTGTGTGTGTGTGTGTGTGTGTGTGAAATGTCTACACATATTTATTTATACCCATTTATTTATTTAAAACATAGAAAAGATGACGTCAATAGCCAATGTTTTTATTGACGATGAGAAAAGTAATATTTTCCTACACGTTTGACATAAACATCCTATTACGGAACTATATTAAGTGAATAGTGAAAGAAAACTAAACGATCACGCGATTTGTGCCACCAGACCCCTTCATAAACAAAATAATCGGTTTGCGGTGAGGAAACGCGTATTTTCTAAATCACGAATGTGAAAATGCTTTTGCCACTCCGTTACGTTGTCGTGCCGCCTGGATCTAAGTCGTTAGGTTGCAAAGTGATTCTTTTGCCGTCAATACAAAATTAAAGAAGAAAATTTCACAAATAGATAGTCATAATATCGTATATTTATTTATGAATACGGCTAAAATATATCTAAGCTATATAAATATATATATATATATATATATATATATATATATATATATATATATATATACACACACACACACACACACACACACACATATATATATATATATATAGCTTAGATGTATGTTAGCCATATTCTATTATATGAATATATATATATATATATACATTCAAGTATATTTATTCATCACGATAACTTGTAGAATGTAAACAGCTTCCGTTATTGAGCCAGGTCAAGGTTTTGCTCTTATTTTCCTCATTAGTCGCTTAATTTGTACAAAAATGTTTTTTGGTTATTATTCCTTCTTTTTTGTACCTAAAATGGTCTAGCACCGGTCTAAAAATTTTAAGTCATTCAAAGTTGAAAGATACAGTATATTTTAGCCATATTCAAATCATAGAGAAAAAAGTACGTTGTTAGCGTTCCTTCACTATTATTTGTATATTCCCCTCATTATATAATTAAAAATATAGGTAATGTTATTCGCATAATATTTTAATTCTCTTTAAAAAAATATATTCCAAGGGTTACAACAAAAGTGATGTGAAAGAGTTCAAACTGTTGCCTTAGATATCCTTTGACTTTTATTGCTTATATTATAGTATTTATAGTATAGTAGTAGTTATACCTGCCAATAAATTATAATGAATCAAGAACAAAAATGTCCCTCCTGTATCAATTTTGTTAAAAAAATACAACAAACAAATACCTAAGTAATATATAAAAAAGAACACGGACCCCGGAGTCAGTGATAAAGCAGCATTTTAAATAATTACTAATAATATTTAAGCATAAATAATAATCATTTTAACTTATTCCAATAACAATATAGGTAACCAATTTTTCCATAGAGCAATGAAAAATTCCGCAAATCACCCATTACACGTCACGCAAGTGCCTGTTTTCTTCGAAAGGCATTTACCTATACTAAAATAGTTACAGACGTCATACAATTGTAGATCAACAGGTTTTGCTACATGGAGATTATTAATAAATTGTTATCATAAAATAGCTACCTAGTTGATACCTACGTAGTTGCATAATAATGATGTTCTACAGACAAGTGACTCATGTTAGATGTTATTTCCGTTTTTTTTGCAACAATTTCTTAGAGCCTTGCGAATTAAAAAGCAGCTAAATTTTTATGTATATATTATCATATACATATACATTTCAATTCACTGTCGTAAAATTGCTAACGTGTAATTTCCCAAGTAAATGAACGTTTAAACCAAAGTAATTATATTATATATATAATGTAATTATAGAAAATATTATAAGGTAAATAAAAGAAATATGATTATGATTATATTGATCGTAGGTTACACTGAAATGTAGGTATACTTAGATTTATATTAATAATAATAATGCCCAACGATCACATATGTAGATGCTGGACCCTAACTAGGATTCCCTGTGTCTAGGGAACCAGAAACTACGAGGACCATGGTCCCAAAACACCCAGACTTATAACAATATCTAATTATGCCATGTATTTGCGCTTTTTTTTTCTGCGTAAAAATACTTGTCCTGCCGCGGGAATTGAACCCACCGCCTCCAGGCTATGAGCCGAATTGCTCAACCACGACACTATATAGGATGTTTTCTTGTCACTATACTTCAAACATAAAACTATTAAACCAAAAGAGCAAATCTGCTAACTTTAAGTCATTTTAGTGCCGATATCATTACATTTTAATCTTAGCCATCACTAATTTTGACTTGGCGATTTTCAATTATTTTTTTATGTAAAGGGATGACATGACCAGCTAATGAAATTACTGGGCAATTGAGACTTTACGACCTGATTCAAGAAATCTTATTACTAAACTGTGTTAGGATATTTTTTATTATACGTTTTTGGTTTTTCTTTATGAGTTTGTGTTTGTCGTTTGGTTTATTGTTTGATTTTTCGTTTTGGTTTTTAGTTTTTCTTTGTTTTATATGGTTAATTGTTTATTGTAATCTTTACTAACCTTCAACCATTATGGTATTTTAGGTACCTAATTTGACACTCGCCTAATTTTTGTGTCAAATCAGATTATGGCGGTGTGTTTTCGTGAATTTTGTGATGGTTATCGTGGTGGCTGTGGTAGCTGCTATCGTGTGGTATACATTTAAATGTCATATACCTAGTAGGTACGTGGGTAGTTATGCAATGTATGGTATTCTCATAGATGCCATTGTTAGAACTGGCCCAAATTAAAATGAGACTACACGGAAAGCACCAGCTTACATATAAAAAAAAAGATCTAATTAAAATTAAAAAATCAATCAATCAAATCAATAAATTGCTTGATGTGATAAGGCCGCCCTTTGTTCTACCATATTTTGTAAGCTTTTTTAAGATGCATTTTTGTGTATTAATTGGTGTTCAATAAAGTATTATTGTATTGTATTGTATCAAAATTGGTTCACCCAGCTGAAAGTTCTGACACGTAACAAACATAAAAAAAGTAAATAAAAATTCAGTCGAAATGAGAACCTCCTTTTTTGAAGTCGGTTAAAAGGCAATTATATAAAAATGGAACACTTTGGCTGTAGTAGCTGTACTGACACATGTTTTACATTGTGACGTCATTTTAAAAATTGCTTGTCTACATCACCTTGGATTTAACTCATTCAAATTGTTGTATGATTTTTTACGATTTTAAGTGTAATTTAACAGCTCAGAAGTGGTTTGGTTGGCTTTTGAAAATGAAGCACCATGGAAGAAGGTTTGCGGAATTCAAACGTTGTCGTGTCAATCTGAGTGACGAATTTTGTGATGGTCACCTGTCCACTGCCGTGAACAATAAAAGCATCTATACTGTGCGCCATGTGACTAAACAGGCAGGCATGTGACCTACCATGAGATTGGAGCATCTTTAGGCTTAGGCATGAGTCAAATACAATCAATCCTACACAAACATTGGGATGTAAAATAGCTGTGCTTCAGTAGATCCAAGATAATTGGACTGAGGCTCAAAAAACGGACTATGCCACTTGGTGCAATGCCTGCCACAGACCACTTAGGAGAGACTAGTCTTGATGCCTGCTTACCAGATTCAACGAAGAGGCGTCAAATTGACTTGACTTGTTTACTTCGACTGTGACTTGACACATATTTGCGTGAAATATCATTAACTTGATAAATTATCTATTACTTGACACTGGCTAAATACACAAAAGTTTGGAGCCAAAACATAAAAAAAACTGCCAGAAGAGGCGTCAAATTTGGTGTGACAGCTGAACCAGCCACCTGGCACCTTTTTACTCTTTGATTCCAAATATCAACAATCAGTTACGCCGTCAACGATTTTTATTAACAGAAGAAGCTGTCGAAGAGTATGAAAAACATATTTCAGAGGTCACCACGGAGTAGATGCATAAATGTTTTCAAAATAAGTTTATTCGTATGAAAAAATGCCTTTATGCTAAGGTCAATTTACAATATATATTTTTATTAATTTCGGAAAATTTTTGTACGCCCCACGTACGCCCAGATTTGGCATAAGCTCCAATGTCCAATATACAAAGCGAGAGCTATGATGATCCAGAAACAGATTAGTTTATTCTGATACAGTAATCTGTCATCACTAATAACACTAACTGTAATCACTAATCTTTAATTAATTGTCACAAAGTAACTTCTTCAGCGTTGTATAGATATCGTCTTACAATTGGACTAGTAATAATCAAAGCCGAGATTTACATAAGATAAAGACGCAAATTTTGTTCGTGTAATATTTTCCAAATTACTAGCAAATGGCTGATGTGTTTTCAGTACTTATATTCAGACTAGCTTCTATATGAAACGTGGCCTATAGGAAACGTAGAAGAAATTTTTCATAGATAATTCAACCACCCATTTCACCCTCTTAGGGGTGGAATTTCTAAAAACCCTTTCTTAGTGGATACCTACACTTTACAAAGAACATACCCTCTAAATTTCAAGTCTTTAGGAACAGCGGTTTAGGCTGTGCGTTGATATATAAGTCAGTCAGTGAGTCAAATTGCAAGATTTCCCAAAAAGTACTAAGCTTTTATGTGGACGTACAACATCATCAGATCGGCGCAGACTTGATTTTAATTTCCAAACCGCAGCGCGGCATAAACGACTCTCGCACTTTACTGTTCCATTGTTACACCGTCCATTATAGACCCACATGTATGGATGCTGTTAAATCGAAGATTCCTCAGTGACCCGTACTCCAAACGTAATTCTGATAGAATAAGAAAATCACGACAATAAACGCTATACAAACTTATAAAACCACTTTCTTACATTGTGTTGACTCGCCTCTTTCCCTCTTCCATACGTTTTACCTCAAACCGTGAATAATAGTAGCTTCTAATCCTTTATTCTTATAGTGCATACCAAGATCCCGACCCAACATAGACAATACGGAGCTAAAAACGGAAAAGATTTAGTTAGCGTACTTTAATCTATGTAATATCTATCTAGTTCGTTAATAGGTATCAATGTATCGAAAAACTTTTAGCTTTGATACTTGATCTATATTTCAGACTGTTTGAATGTTTATTAAAAATGCACGATCTATTTTATATGATGTTGCACCCAGGTGTTTCTATTTTAATTTTCAAATAATAACAGTAATTCAAGATTTATTAGAAACTATTTGACCCGCCCGCCTTCGCACGGGTGAATTACTAAAAATTATTAGTAATTTATTGTATGTCCGTCTCCTGGTTTTAAGCTACCTCCCCACCAATTTTCACCCAAATTGGTTCAGCCGTTTTTGAGTTATAAATAGTGTAACTAACACTATTTGTAACTCAAGAACTAGACTTTCTTTTATATAATTATATAGATGATTACTACTTAACTCTAGGTTCATAGCGTTAAGTTGAGATAGAATTACTGTAAAATATTAGAGTACCTATTTTGCATAATCTTTTTACATTACGCTGCTTTTGTTTACTTGCTAAACAATAATGATTCATTAGTTTTATCCCGATCTACATAAACAAAAGTACTATATTGGATGTCCCAAGTTAGCGAGGTAAACAAGCGTAATTAAAAACAATTCTCCTATTGAATTCATTGCAATCGGACGGTTATTTCCACATAGCATCAAAACAAATACAACTTTAGATAATTTTGATGAAATTAATTGAATTGTGCTCGAATTGACTAATCAATGTTGTTTTCCTGTGCTTTATCTCAGTTACAGATAAATGATACAATACTTAGATACTTTTTGTTTGTAAAAAAAATCTGGAGTACAATATAACACACAGACACAGAATAAACAGCTCAGACACATGTTCATCACACAATCGTTTGTCCTGGGTGGGAATCAAACCCACAACCTACAGTTCAAAAGGCAGAGCAACTAGCACCTCGGCTATCAAGTCAGTCATTATTAGGTGATCAGTGTAGGCATTATAATGAACCCTAAAAATATAGAGAGAATACAAAGTAACATCCAGTATAAATAACCCATAACCGTATTCCGTATGTAGACAATTATTATTATCAACATGTTTTTGGCGGGAAAACGAAAAAGATTAAGTCACCGCATTGTATTATTTTCCAAAACTTGTGTTATATTAAGTGTTAGTGCATAAAATTGGTGGCATTTTATTCGTTAAGCGCTGGATTATAGGCATGAATGTGGGGAACTGGTGTAATGATGGTGAAACGTTTCTTTTCGTGTTGTTACGAAAACTACAAAGAAGCTTCTGGTAAAGTTTCCACCACTTTACTAGTATGACTCGACTAGACTAGACTATGGCTTGACTTGATTGATGACTTGGACTGTGACTTAACTTATAATATTAATTATCTTGGGCAATTATTAATTACTACAATTACTTGACACTGGCTAAATACACAAAAGTGTGCAGCATAAAAAGAAACTATAAACATATCTGAAACCTGACCCTACATAATTAATAATTGACCGGTTAAAAAACCCAAAATCACTGAGGACAACTGATACCGAGTGAAACATGACACATGATCAAAGTTGTGAACTACCATTACTTGTGACGTGCTCATCCTATAACGAACTACATAACTAATTAAACTTGATTAAATTAGACGTAAATATAGTGCATGGTTGGGTATTGTTTTGAACAATTGATTAAGATTTTTTTGATAGCCGTTGACCGCAACTTCCACCATATATGTAACTTATGTAATTATTAAAAGCGTATTTTTTAAATAAATCTATTCTATTTACTTACTTACTTTTTTAAATATTTGACGGATCATAGATTCCAAATTAGTGTTTAAAAATAAGTAAGTACCTTCTTATATCCGCGTCATTTTTGGAAGAAGTACTTGGTAAAAGTTCTACGAAGTCTGTTTTTGTAAAATGACTTAACATTGAAGTGCTTTTCCTTACCTTTTTGAACCATTTTGCATTTTGCGTACATAGTCCATAAGTATTATTATTTATATTAAATAAATAAATATTTGTGGACATTTCACACAGCGCCATCTAGCCCCAAACTAAGCAAAGCTCGTACTATGGGAACTAGATAACTGATACAATATTTAGATAGGTACTTTTTTTATAAATGCATACATAGAATACAATATAATACCCAGACATAGAACAACATTCGTTCATGACACAAATGTTTGTCCTGGGCGGGAATCGAACCCATAACCTTCAGTTCGGAAGACAGAGCGATCAGAGAGAGACCAACTGAGCTATCAGGCCAGTTAAAAATATTCAAGTAATTTACTATCCCGTAAACCATTAGTATAAATAATTCTAATATCCTCCTTTTTCCCCGAATTTTTTTGTAAAATTAATGTAAGAATGAAGCGACTTAGGAACAAAATGAAACTAGGAACAAACTAAGCGGAGAGTTTGCTGTAGCTAACTTTAGTTTAAACAATCAGTTCTCCATTTAGCCCAAAGTTTAAGCTTTGCCATTAAAGTGGGAATTCCACCAGCATTTCGGACATATTTTGACAGCCTCTGTCGTGTAGTGGTTGAGCAGGTCGGCTCAGAGCCTGGGTTCGATTCCCGCGGCAGGACAAGTATTTGTGCACAGAAAAAAGAAACCGCAAATACTTGTTCTGAGTCTGGGTGTTCTGGGACCATAGTCCTCGTAGTTCCTGGGTCCCTAGACACAGGGAATCCTAGTTAGGGTCTAGGATCTATGTATGTGATCGTTAGGCGTTATTATTATTATATTGCCTACTGGTTTCTTAGATTAAGTTTTCCTACAGCTTTATTTTTAATTTAAATTTGGTTTATATTACGTCTTTCCCTTTCATTTGCACATTTCATATTATTATGTTTGTAATTTTGATTTTAAATTTTGAATTTTCAATCACATTTGAAAGTAAAATAATTATATATTTTTTTTTAGGCTGCTTTACCACAGACTTCTGGGTCCGTGCTCTTTTTAATATACTACTTAGGTACATATTTGTTATTGTTTATGTTCGTTATTATTATTATTATTTTTCAACAAAATCAATACAGGAGGGCCTTATATACACCTTTTTTCTTAAATTTTTGGACACTATATAAATATCGGCAATATCAATGACTATATTTCTATTTGCGTGTACACCACATTATCTATATTCTTATTTAAGCTATAAAATTCATGGAGCTAATAATGTTATTATATTATTACAGCATATGCAACACTAAATCGTATATTCACGGGTAATCCTAAGTATTTCGTAAGTGACTGTGACTAATATCTTACTCTAATCTAGCTCGGGTTGTGTCGAAAGACATCTCTGTTGTAGCTTGTCGTCAAATTGAACATATAATTAGGGGCGAGGTACAGTTAGCAACGATCAAAACTAAATCGAATTATGCGCCTGTTTTACCATTTGCACACAAACTTTCGGATAAATGTGAAAACAAAAAGTTACCAGACGAACGGATTAATACCACGGATTAATACCCGCGGCTTTTTCTCTCTGCTTTTTTCTTAGTTCATATTTTACGGTCTATGTTAAATAGAATGAAATGTGTGTATTTTACATATAACTAAAAAAAAACGTTAAAAAATAAAATTCACTAAATTAAAATAATCATCATCATCATCATCTGCTAAAGAGTCGTGAGACTATTGTCCTATTTTGTAGCGTTTGCCACCACCACGATACCACGATAAATATTTTTGTGTAGGGTTTAGCCACATTTTAATACCAAATTTTTTTTCTTCAAATTATCCCAGTATTATCGCAATTTTATATTGATTCTTAAAAATTACGTCATCTTTGTCAAGACCCTCACTCCCACGCAAGATTGGATGAGCTTCGAATCGACCCCTCCCTCGAAACGCCTCACGTAACTAATGTCGCCTTGTCATTATCACACTAAACAGCTAGATATAGAAACCATGGAGTGAAATTTAGGCTGGCTGCTATAATACTGAAAGAAATATTATGCAAATGTGATGTTAGAGCTATCTTGTAATGTTTATTACGGCTATCTCACCTATGTACTTGCCTGTTATATTCACACAATAACACTTATCAGGTAATTGTGAACCGGGTTCTTCAAATTCATGATTTACGTTATGACTTTATTCATATGACGGCTGTACGTAAACGGCATGACCAGTCTGTGACCAAACGATTTCACGTGGAGACAACGCTCATCAGAGTATCGCGTAGTTTTTTAAATAAAATTAATATCGAAATTGCTTAGCTTATTTGTATGGCTTCTTATTGAAGACCTTTGATTAAACACACCTGCAAGAGTCACTTATATTTTGAGGTTTGATGTCTTAAAAATCTATCTAAAGATTTAAAAAACTAAGTACATCATTATGGCAAATATTTTTATATTATAGTTAGCTTAAGTTTGCAGTTTGTCATTGAGCAAGTTATAGTTAAGCTTTTTCGAAATTTTTCTTTTTCCATGACTATTAATTTGAAAATCACATGACACTAATATTATAAAGGCGAAAGTTTGTATGGGTGTTTGTGGGAATGTGTGTATGTTTGTATGTTTGTTACTCTTTCACGCTCAAACGGCTGAATAGATTTGGATGAAATTCGGTACCAAGATAGCTTACACACTGGATTAACATATAGGCTACATTTAATCCCGGAAAAGTGAAATTTTCCCATGGGATGGGCAAATAATTAAAATACTTTTTATCCGCGGGTGAAACTGCGGGGCGCAACTAATAACAAATAAATTACATCATCAGTATATACCTTCCTTCGTAAGTCGTATTACAGACAATCTGAGCTTTTTAATACTTGCGTTAGTTGCGATTTTAACCCGTATGAAAGGTCGAAGGAACGGTCTTGTGGTTAGGGTGGCAAACTTAGGACGCCTTGAGTAAGCCACATTGACTCCTAGTTAGCCAACTTCAAAAAACGTAGTTTGTTTTATATTCAGCTTTCTTTATATCTTGAGACTTTTAAGTACCTTTACGACTTATGCCAAACTTAATATAAAACAAATGAATGCTACAACAACAAAAACCATTATACGTTTACGTACTTTTGCAATACAGTATTAAGAGCTCATGATCGGAGTTTATCCCGCTCTGAAAACGGTAAAAAACTGACTACATTGCACTCGCAGGCCTGAGCTAGCTCTGAGTTCGCTATACCCGAGCCGCAATATAGTATAACCACAAGTGAGTTTCCTGAAAATCGTGTCATAGTACTGCACATTTGAGACGGCACACGATTCGTCTTCACTCACAAATGTCACTCAGGATTTACGCTCGATCGTAAATCAAGATGGCCGCCGTTCCTCTTCGCCCCTCCTTGCTGAACCCACCTGCGTCGGCGCACAATAATTGAATATTTCACGCGTCGCTCTCAACACCTCCCGAAGATATTTGCTACATTGTATATTTTACAACTCCACGCGTATTGTGTTAGGTCTAAACTGCTGATGAGTGATCATGTGAAATGCATTAAGTTTAATAGCGATTTTAAAAGCAATATTTCACCTCGTTCGAGACACGCCTTTAACTTTAAGTGACGAACCTTTATGATGATTTGTTTCCGTATTGTTGTCGACTTTAACTTCTCTTTGTGACAAGAATCTACAACGATATTGCTTGATACATTACTATGTGGTAGATAGGTACGTATTCATTCTTTTTGTTTAGAATAATGCATTAAGTATCTAGGTATTGAAGTCCTACATTCATCCGTGGACGTCATAAAGCTGAATGATGAGTAACCCACGGCAGTACTGCCCAAAAGTGAATAAGAGAACAATTCCTTTTAACACTACGGAACAATTCTCTAATATCTATATGGAACATCCATGAGTGGGTACATGTATTATATAGCTCTACGTTTCACAATCATTAATATGATACACAAGCAGAACAAGTCTTAACATGTTACAGTCTCAGGAAATCATAGTGACAATAGCGCGATAACTCATATCGCGGAAAGCTATACTCAGCCTTATCCAATGTAAGTGTAAAATAATATTATATTTACACATTTTTTTTTGTCACCAAACTGCAGTGAAAGACGCCCGTTAATATGCAGCCCAATAATAAAGTAATCCAGATTTGAAGTGGAGCATGATGCTCAAAACAAACGAAACGGAATCGCACAATTAAAAAAAAGTTATTGAATGCAGTGACGAGCTAGTCGTTCACCTGATTTTAGGCTACACGGCCGCCCATAACAGATGCAGTGTCACTAGGAACTTTAAGCTTTCGCGTGACACTGTACTTCGCACGTCATCTTAAATCATCAGCGCAGCGCAGCATTACATATTTTGATAGGACGGTTACATAGCATGCCACGTCGCGCAACGTCAGCTGAACGACTAGCTCGTTACATCATTAATTAACATTTTTTTAAATAAGTCACAGTGGTCAACTTGGATCTGCTCAGTTTTCAGAACTCTCATTTTTTCCAGACAAAAAGTATCCTATATTATAGTCGGTAATATAAGCAACCCGCTTAGAAAACTTCATCCAAATTATTTCAGACGTTTTGATGCGAAAGTCACACCAACAAATGCACAAACAAAGAAAACGCTTCACTTTTATAGATATAAGCAGTAAGGAAATACATACTAAGCTTTACGGCTTTCATCTCGTAACTCCACATACAGCAAACAATTTTATTATTCTCCATGTCAACGTTTAAACCATAAGCAAAATATCTACAACGATCAAACTGATCGACAGAATTGACCAAAATCAGTCATTTATGCGCCGAGTGCGCTCTACACACGAATTATCTGCATTAGACATGTTAATCCACTCATTTTAACTGTAATTTTATTCGGTATTTATCGGTGCATTCATTATTGGCGACCGCAAATCGGCGCCCAAAAAGCTCGCTATTTTCCGCAATTCGGGATCGGCAGTACCTATTTAGGGCGCAATGGGAGCATGCTCATACTATGATTTCATGTATAGTTCTAAATGTTTAGGGATTAAAAAAAAAACTGGCAAAGTGGCTTTAATCATTTGATTGATAATATAATTCAACAGGGCAATGCTGCCAGCATGTTGGGTACGCTGTACTGGTAGCGGGCTGGAGCATTTGGACTGTCTATAGGTCATCGCGGCTAGTATATAGTCCAAATGTTTTTAGGTAGTGTTTAGTAGTAGTTATTGTAGCGGAATAATTTTAAAGAAACCAAGGTCGCTTTGAAAACTTTACCGACGCATACTAATAATATACGTATATATACGTGAATGTTTGTATGTTCGTATGTTACTCTTTTACGCTCAAACGGCTGTACGGATTTGGTTTGGAACATAGATAGCTGAAATAGTGGATTAACACAGTCTAGTTTTTATCCGTGGTTAAAACTGCGGGGCGCAACTAGTCTTATATAAAATCTCAATATGAATGTGATTAGTGTTAGATTTTAGTCAGTGAAGCTCTGCAGTAATGTATATGTCGGCAGGAACGGGTTCTGCGTAGGTAGGTTGCAACCTATATAACTATAGGCCTTCAGCATCCACACCGCGCCGTGTCTGGAACAAGAATGATCCGTAGCACACCAATCGATCCCTTTATATAGCCAGACAGGTAGGGACGCCATGACAGTTGCCGGTGCTGCCACTGTAATAAATTAAAGCCACCACAGGGTAAATTACGGTGCTCGATCGCTGTGCATTACATATTACTGATCTGTGATAGAGTTTATAACTGGACGTAGCCGCCGTCATATATAAGTTTTTTTTTTTTTTTTATAAAATAGACAAACAAGTAGATAGTATAGATAAACAGGCAGTAGTAGTATTACTTATATTTTAGGTAGAAGTACTTCTATAGAGCTAGAGATATTCAACACCAGTGTAAAGGGAAACTGTATTTGCATCGTGTAGTCCTTATATGATGATTTATTGAAAACTTATCTCTGTAATATTGAGTTATGGTATAATTTAATAATTCAACATTTTCGTCACAAGTCGCATACTCACGTATTTCAGTTCTAAAAAAACTTTAGTATGAGCCCAGTGATCCGCTTCAACCCACGGGCTGCCTATCCATGATAAAATTACGTCCACTTAGCTATGTCCGCTATTGATTTAATTATAGTTGGTAATTAAATTATTCCGCTAATACGCGTGCATCAGTTGCATATTAAGGTATGACACTAAACTTTTGTCACTATTGGACCATGAAAGTCTAAAGTAACAAACAGTAAAAATATACTAATGCTGTCTGTAATGTATGTAGGTAGGATCTAAATATAAGTAGATTTTAAGAAGCCAACCATGTCGGTAGGACTTAAATATTAGTCAGAATAAATCTGTGCTACTAAACGCTTGCTGTATATACTACTACTACTACTATGGAGACTAAGTAAACGAATAAGCTTTAAAGAACCAGAATACAGATTAAGTAATCACACTATAGATGGGCTAGATGGCGTTGTGTGAGATGTCCACACATATTATTATTATTATTATTATTACTATCACACTAATATTATAAAGGCGAAAGTTTGTATGTGTGTATGTTTGTTACTCCTTTACGCTCAAACGGCTGAATGGATTTGGATGAAATTCGGTACCAAGATAGCTTATATACTGGATTAACACATATGCTACATTTAATCCCGGAAAAGTAAAACCGTAGGATAAGCAAATAATAAAAATACTTTTCATCCGTGGGTGAAACCGCGGGGCGCGACTAGTAGTTACATGCCAGGGCAATGAAGCTCTTATGAAGAACTTAAAGTTAATACACCTACTGAAAAATGCCATTTTAAACTCAAAAGAAATTCAATTCGAAATCAAAATGACAACGATTTCATAAATCCTAAAAAACTAGCAACCAGTGGGATTTGAAACCACACCTTCTAATCATATCAGACTTAATTAGACACTCTCCCAACTGCGCTATGAACGCATGCTCTCAGGCTGCGAAAATACTTAGGTCTATATTTCTATTTCCTATTTTTTACTATTATATTAGTAGTAATTCCGATACTAGTTTTTTTACACATAGTATTCAATTCCACGAGACATCACACACAACACGTCATATATTCAAATTTAGAACGCTTAAGCAATTTGAACATACATCTCGTTACAGTTATTCACAGTTATTATTTTTGTTTCAGGGAAGAGCTTTTCGCTTACCATCACGATATCAACGAATCCGCCTCAAGTAACAACTTACCAAAAAGCCATCAAGGTGACGGTAGACGGACCGCGGGAACCGAGATCCAAAACCAGTGAGTCACTAACTTGTCTATACTTTGGTATTAGTATTTTTTTATTTTTATTATTTATTTATTATTAGTAAAGGAAAGTGTTATACTTGATTTATGTGATAGAAAAAATATTAAATGATTCAACATCAGCATCTGCTGGGTGTATAAAATCATCTAATCACATTAATATTATAAAGGCGAAAGTTTGTCAATAATAAAAATAACGCCCAATGATCACAATCATTGATCCTGGATCCTAATTAAGATTCCCTGTATCTAGAGAATCAGAAACTACGAGTAACTTTTTTTACTAGGTGGCAGGACTTTTCTGCAAAGTTCGTCTAGGTAGGTACCACCGCTTTGCCAGTTATTCTGCCGCCAAGCAGTAGTGTGCAAGCACTACTGTGTTTCGGTTTGAAGGGCAATGTAGCTAGTAAAATTACTGGGCAAATGAGACTTTATGATCTGATCTCATAGTCGTGTAATCTTACCAGACTGTGCTGATGTCTCAGGATGATGTGCGCAGTGCAGCAGTCATACGAAACTTTACATGTTGGAGTTCTGAGTGACACTGTTCTGTTATGGGCGGCCGTGTCACTTAACGTCAGGTGAACGACTAGCTCGTGACATCATTCCATAACATAAAAATAAAAAACATGGTCCCACAACACTTAGATAACAGAACAAGTATATGCGCTTTTTTTTCTGTGCACATATACTTGTTTTGTCGCGGGAATCGAACCCGCCGCTTCCGGGCTATAAACCGACCTGCTCAACCACCACACCACAGACGCTGCATTGGATTACCAGAAACTACGAGGACCATGGTCCCACAAAACTTAAACAACAGAACAAGTATTTGCGGTTTTTACTGTGCAAAAATACTTGTCCTGTCACGGGAATTGCACACGCCACCTGTGGGTTATGAGCCAGCCTGGTCAACCACTAAACCATAGAGGTCAATACAAAAAAAAAGTAATAATTTATGTCAATAAGTAGCGATTGTTTTTAACGGTTTAAATTTAAGCGTTTTCAACGAGTGTGTGTTGCCAGTGAAAACTTATGGCACAGAGATGTGGTCTCTACTGTAATTAGCCTCATTAGTAAGCTGAGATATGAAGAAAGCTATACTCGGCGTTTCCTTGCAAGACCAATCTGAAATGTGGAGATCCGTCAGAAAACTTAAGTCACTTATTCACTTTTTTTACCGGCAAATTGACTTTACTCTTTCAACTAAATACCACAATGATACTTATATAATAACTGATACTAAAACCTACTTACTAAAAAAAACATTTGTACTATTACTGGCCGCGATGACCTATAGACAGTCCAAATGCTCCAGCCCAGTACCAGTAGGTAGCGTACCCAACATGTTGGCAGCATTGCCTCGTTGAATTGCAATGCTGATTCGTTGTGCCAATTAAGTGCCTGCATTTTGGTCACGCGTAGCATCGACCAGGCGCACTGATGAACTGAAAACACAATGAGCTCCCGGCCCCCACGGACCCAGGGTCTCAACACGAAAAGGCTCAATGTAACCGCTACCGAGATTACTATATTTGCGCTGTTTTAACTGCTCAACCGAGTTAAAAGCGGCGCTGACCTTAACGTGTGTCTCGGGAAGATAAAGATATATGATTCTCTTAGAATTAGTAAGTCGAAGCGGGCAGGTCATCGGGCGCAGGACCGACAGCTGATGAGGAAGAAAGGTTATCCAGTGAGAGCCACGAACCGGAAGACGCAGCGTAGGCCAACCCCCTACTAGATGGACCAACTACATGGTCTGAGCTGCGGAGAGCCGATGTATGCAAGAGGCATTCAACCGCTCCAAGTGGCGCTCTATGGCGATCTCTATCTATCAACAGCAACAACTATCTATTGACAGCCTCTGTGGTGTGGTAATTGAGCAGGTCGGCTCATAACCCGGAGGCGGCAGGTTCGATTCCTGCGGCAGGACAAATATTTGTGCACAGAAAAAAAGCGCAAATACTTGTTCTGAGTCTGGGTGTTGTGGGACCATGGTCTTCGTAGTTCCTGGGTCCCTAGACAGGGAATCCTAGTTAGGGTCCATCTACATATAAGATCGTTGGCTGTTATTATTATTTATTATTATTATTATCTCTATCTATATGAGTGATGCCATGTTCAGCAATAGACGTGTTCATGCTATAATAATAATGTTGATAACTATAAAGTTTTAATTTGATGATATATGATATGTTTTATTGGATTAATTAATATTAATTAATTAAAATTATCCGATAAATACCTATAAATCCTGTATCAGTTGTACGATGCTTACGCAATATGAAATGAAAAACAATCCGAAATAATGATAAAGCTAATGCGACACGTAATTCGTTCGCGTCACGAGCACAATTTGTTATTATTCGACGTCGGGCGCAAACCGCATGAGGGACACAAACAATTAAAATATTTATTATTATGAACGTGGCCATACGTCCCGGGGCAATTGGGACTTTCCCGGGGTTGTTTTGATAGACGTGTTTTCTATTATTTATTTATTTAAATAATCCAACAGCGTGAATAATATATACAGTAACAAATTTACAAACTTAAAAGAAGGCCAAAGAGGATTACACAAATTAACTACTAATTTACAACAAACATTTTTGCCAGTTATTCTGCCGCCAAGCAGTAGTGTGCAAACACTACTGTGTTCCTGTTTGAAGGGCACTGTAGCAAGTGAAATTACTGGGCAATTGAGACTTTATGATCTGATCTCACAGTCGAGTAATCTTATTGCCGGACTGTGTTGATGTCTCAGGATGATGTGCGCAGTCCAGTGTCGCTTGTAACTCTATGTTTTAGGGTTCCGAGTGACACTGTTCTGTTATGGGCGGCCGTGGCGCTTAACATCAGGTGAACGACTAGCTCGTCACATCATTCAATAACATAAAAAAAATAATATATATATAGTGTGTTTTACAAGCTTGTAGTGAACACAAATAGCATGAAGGGTGGTGTTTGTGTGTATGTGTAGAGTGTATGTGAATATTGTATTGTTTATATATGTAGTACATGTGTATGTGTATTAGATTTAATTGAGATATAATCTCCAAGTTTCGTCCAAGCTGGCTTGCGATGCAAGTAATACATTCCTAAGGAAAGAGAAGTTATTTTTTTTATTTCATTACTTGTATTTTTTCCTTCGTAGTCTTTACGAAGAATGACCAAACTTTAAGAATTTACATGATTTGAATTGAATGTTTGAATGTACATCAGCAACAACCCGATTCTTGGAGTTTGTTGGAATTATGCTGAAATGACGTCAAATATTATCCCGCACAAAGTTAATGATTTCATTAGAGATATGGCTTCATCTCTGGCCCGATAGCTCAGTTGGTTAACCTTGCCTTCTGAGATTAGGTTGTGAGTTCGATTCCCACCCGGAACAAACATTTGTGTGATGAACATCGATGTTTGTTGTTTGTCTGAGTGTTATATTGTATTTTATGTAAAAAATTACAAACAAAAAGTACCTAAGTATTGTATCAGTTATGTGGTTCCAATAGTACAAGTTTTGCTTAGTTTGGGGCTAGATGGCGCTGTGTGAAATGTCCAAAAAATTGTCCAATTGTCGAAGTTATTTATTTATTTATCTTTTGCTTTATATTTTCTAAGAATCTAAAATTATATATAAATTCGCCTCCTTATACTCCGCACAATCAAATAATATTTTTTTTAAATAAGCGAGTAGTTTGAAATTTTTCCTTTGTAGGAAATTAAATCAATTTATTAGTCCAAACTTTTGTGATTATATACAGGTTCTACGAATCATCGACCTGCTAGACTAAATTTAGTGGAAGAAATTTATGTATAACGAATGATTTAGAGAAGAACATATTACTTACTTATTATCACATCTCCCACCGCTACCACCATCTATAAGTCGAGTTATTCATGTCGAAAGTTGTGTTCTTTAATGGGCTTCTTTATATCACGCCATCTTCTATTCTCATTAATATATCTCATCATATTTTGCCAAATGCCCAAATATTTGTTTTGAGTCTGAGTGTTGTGGGTCTCGTAGTTTCTGAGTCCCTGTGTCTACAGAGAATCCTAGTTAGAGACCAGGATATATGTATGTGATCGTTAGGCGTTTATTATTATTATTATTATAGGTATTCCCAAATCGTGTTTTGTTAACTAATAAGTCAGTGTAAAGAGTAGTTCTATTATCGTAATTGTATTGCGCGATACGCGAGCACAGCGCGGCGTGCGACCGCGATACCACGCTGTCGATAACCACTTCTTCCCACGGGACCTATCCACTGATAGCGAAGATATACCTAGAGTTCAACTGCTGATTCCCATTTATATATGGTATGCTACCTACGTGATAAGTCATTATGGGTAAGGTTATAAATAGTATGAAGTATGAAAATGGTTAAAGTTATAAATATAATGAAGTTTAAATATGGTTAAAGCTATATATAGTTTAAAGTCTAAATGTGGTTAAAGTTATAAATAATATGAAGTCTAAATATGGTTAAAGTTATCAATAGTTTGAATTCATGTTAAAATAAATATTCACAAACATAATGAAATCAATTAGATAGATATAAGATATATATATATATATATATATATACATGTTATATTCTGTTTTGTATTGTTAAACACGCGTTTGACACAGATGTCAAACGCGTAATACATAAACAAGGCTTAGACAGATCTAAGCCTTGTTTATGTATTTGTGGTAACACGGTATGAAGTCCAAATGTGGTTAAAGTTATAAATAATATGAAGTCTAAATATGGTTAAAGTTATCAATAGTTATATCTATATATATAATAGTTATATAATAGTTATTTTAACATGGATGAATCCATGTTAAAATAACTATTATATTTTGTGTTGTATTATAGTTTGTGAATATCTACTTTAACATGGATTCATCCATGTTAAAGTAGATATTCACAAACATAATGAAATCAATTCCTACAAAGAATGGCAAAGACCCTCCAAGATCCGTAGGTTTGCCTACATTACAAAGGTTGAATTCCAATAACGTTTATAAAATTTGGAGTGAACTTTCAATATTCGAAACCGCTTCCAACCCCAGTCGGAATAACTAATTAATATCATAAAACATCGTCTTCCGGCATCGCGATGTCCGCTCGGTCACGCGAAACTTGGACCTGTATTTATAGAAAAAATGAGATCGATCTCTTGACTCATTTTAAAGCATGAATCATCTGAGCACAGGTCTATAAACTATTATTAGCATTATTTTTAGATGTCAACGCATTATCACTGCCTCTTATTTTTTCCGATGTTCATTTTGTGACATCTGACGGTACATAGTTCTACAGCCAAAGATGGCGCTCACGATACGTCGTTCTCTTGTTGGATACATTTTCTAACACGGCTAGACAAGCTGCACTTACTAAATTATGTTGTGGAAGAACAAAAGCATAGAAAATACCATGGGCTAGTACTTTATTACACAAACAATAACCACAAAAGAGCATAACTGAACCGAAAAAATGACATTTTTATTTCTTGATATTGCTTCATTCTCAAAATGTTGAGAACCACAGACTAGGTAGTGATACTAATCAGAACCATGTCTCGTCCACGCCATCTAACGGATTTTTGTGAACTATTTTTTCTTTTTAATTGCCTATCGGAAAACTTTACAGTTGTCATAATTATTACTAGAAAAGACATTGCAACATCTGAAAAACTGTCACGTAGGTATTGTGGGATTATATTAATTCAGATAAGAAACTACTTTATACCATATTTCAATCCAATGTAAATATTAAGAGAGCTCTCAATTCACGACTATAGATTACACCCTCATAAGGACTACTTCAAAAGAAGCTCAAACTATCGATGAAATTGGCTGACAGGCGAAAAAAAACACGTTACGTTACGCCATATGGAGTGGCAAGCCGGCGGCGAACAATAGTGAAATTATATCTGTAATAAGTCCTACTCACGCACATGCAACTGCTCTGGGAAGGATCACTTTTGTGTCAGTGTCCCTTCACGATACCAAAGGACGTATTGTCGTATTGCCAAACTCGAAAGGTTAAATGCGCTTGGGCCGAGCTCTCGCCCATTCGATTTATTTTTCGTTCGAATTTTAAAACTGATTTGAATGATAAGGATTTCAGAAATATTTAATTAGCGAGACCTCCTGTCGGTGACTATGTTAATAAAATAAATTGGACATTTAAATGGATATTTCCCACAGCGCCTTCTAGTCCCAAAGTAAGCAAAGCTTGTGCTTGTACTATGGCAACCAGGTATAACTATGATACAATACTAAGATACTTTTTTTGTTATAAATACATACATAGAATACAATATAACACCCAGACACAAAACAAAGAGAAAACAAATGTTTGTCCTGGGTGGGAATCGAACCCACAAGCTACAGTTCAGAAGGTAGAGCAACTACCAACTGAGCTATCAGGCCAGTTAAATAGACCTTCATTCAGTCTTATCTGTACGAGGTTTTCCTAGTTATATCGTAGAGGTTAAATATTTACGGCCGCAGTGGATTGGGTTGTCTGAATAATTGTTTAATACAAAATCATGGGGTAAATTTATGTAGTTTAGAGTTACAGCACACACATGCTGAAAAAATTTAAAGAGCTATTAAGTTCTTGTTGTAAAATAAAATTTAGCTTTTACAAAGATTGGCTATTGTGGTGTCTATAGGTAGTATTGGTGTACCACAACACCCAGACACATAAGTATATGTGCTTTTTTGTGCACAATTACTTCCTCTGTCGCGAGAAACGAGCCCGCCACCTCCGGGTCATAAGCCAACCCGCTCAACCACCACACCACAGAGGCTGTCAAATAAAGGTGGATAGTTTTGACATTTACAAAATTATAAATATAATAACAAGTCGTAATATTAAGTACTGAAAGAACAATAGTTTTTTTTAGACCAGAAGTAGGTATTGAAATGGAATGAAATTTTTTTTCTTATGTTATAAGTACGTACAAATACGTAGCCAAAATATTCATACCCTATCCCATCCAGACGTCCTACTGGTATTATTTTGAATGTCCATCAGGCAAAGCATAACAACGAAAATCCCGTTTAATAAACAGAGCAGATATCAAAACAAAGAGTGGAAAGGACAAACAAAAGGCAGTAGGTACTTAACGAATAAGCCCCAAACTCTGAGGGACAAGAAAGGAAGATCTCGCGTGCGCCACGACTTAAAAGTTGTGAGTTAATAGACTTAATTTGTAGGTGCCCCGGCGTAAGCCGCTTCGAAGTGACCCTTCATAGAGGTGACTCTTTACATCGTTAGAAAATATCGACTGTCGATTATTTGTACCTAAATTCTAAATACCCACAGGATAAATAAGCAACGTTTGCTCGGTGGTGTACGCACAATTAAAAATTAGAAATAATAACTTAAATGCTTATGTTTATGTATCTTTTTGTTATTGGCTGTATTATCCTTCCTGTATTATATATGACGGCGGCTACGTCCAGTTATAAACTCTATGCACAGCGATCGAGCACCGTAATTTACCCTGTGGTGGCATTAAATTTATTACAGTGGCAGCACCGGCAACTGTCATGGCTCCCCTACCTGTCTGGCTATATAAAGGGATCGCTCGGTGTACTGCGGATCATTCTTGTTCCAGACACGGCGCGGTGCGGACATGAAGAAGGCCTATTGTTATATAGGTTGCAACCTACGCAGAAACCCGTTCCTGCCCACATCAGAAGTGGGATTGCCCATTTCTACATCACTCTTCAAGCAACGCGAAACGTGACGTGACGTGAATGATGACGTGACGGCGGGTGACACTAATATCAAATTTAGTTGCAGGGTTAACCAGACCAGTAAAAAAAAAAGAGAAAAAAAGTTGTGGAAAAAAGTAATGATTCGTTTTTTTCAAGAAAAAAAAAGAGATAGATAAAAAAAAATAAAAATGATGACAAGAAAAATGTGTCCGAATGCTAAAGGGATAATCTATCCGGTCTAGCACTAATGGTCCATAAAAAAAATGTTGGTTGCTAAAGGGATATCTATCCGGTCTAGCACTAATTGGTCCATTAAAAAAATGTAGGAATGATGATTTTTGGTTGCTAAAGGGATATCTATCCGGTCTAGCACTATCCGGTCCATTTTTTATAAATGAAGGGATAAGGTAAATGATGATTTTTGGTTGCTAAAGGGATATCTATCCGGTCTAGCACTATCCGGTCCATTTTTATAAATGAAGGGATAAGGTATTAGTTTGTTGATTTTTGGTTGCTAAAGGGATATCTATCCGGTCTAGCACCATCCAGTCCACTTTTTGTAAATGAATAGATACTGTTGGTCCTGAAGGGTTAACCCTTCAATTACAACTCTTTGTAAATGGCCTTTGTGGAGAGGAGACCAGGGTTAACCCTGACGATGACTGGAAGGCTAAAATGCTTTTGACTAATCAAATTGAAACCTGATCTTTTGACTTTGACTCCAAGTTTAACTCAATTTAATTGTCAGGATGAACGAGCAATAACACTGATACTTATGTCCCTCACCAGGTACAAAGTGAAGCTAAGCGTACGAGGACGTACGCACGTCAGTATGGCCGTGACGGCGGCTACGTCCAGTTATAAACTCTATGCACAGCGATCGAGCACCGTAATTTACCCTGTGGTGGCATTAAATTTATTACAGTGGCAGCACCGGCAACTGTCATGGCTCTCCTACCTGTCTGGCTATATAAAGGGATCGCTCGGTGTACTGCGGATCATTCTTGTTCCAGACACGGCGCGGTGCGGACATGAAGAAGGCCTATTGTTATATAGGTTGCAACCTACGCAGAAACCCGTTCCTGCCGATATATATAAGTTCATGTTAATAATAGGCTTAATTCATAAATATAAAAAAATATCGAACAAAAAACACGGACCCAGGTGTCTGTGGAAATGCAGATTAATAAAAAAAAAATAAGCATCGTTGCACTACTGGGTCAATTTTTTTATTGTATCAAAAATGCAAAATGAAGAATATTATCGCATATTTTATTTTGTTAGAATGGTGTTAAAATTTATAATCTATTGTAGGTTTATTTCAAAATTATAAGGCTTTTATAGATTTATTAAACAAACAAATATATACGCTCTAACAGCCTTATTAATAAACGGGTATTAGTCTCGGATTAGTTACTTCAGCTTTTGTCCTTTTTTTGCTACTGGAATATTTAGCTGGATCGAAAGAGACAAAAGATGGTGTAACTAGTGTAAAGCTAGTTCGTGTTTATTAATAAGGCTGTAATAGACTGCTTCTATGTAGCTCACAAGTACCGATATGAAATATAACACATTGCCTTATTTAACTTACTGGTAAATCCTGACCTTGTATTTAGAGCTAAAGTGTTAAACGTGACAATTTTGTGTGTATTACCAAATTCTCTATGTACATATAATATGATCTCTGGGAATATCCAGTTATTATCACGTTAGGATAATAATGATCGTGCATATTTCGAAAAAGATATTTTGTAGTGTGTCCCATCTCTACAGCCTATTAAAACAGGCAAGCATAACAACAAATAATTAACATACTGCATTTGTTTGCGCCAATTTTACGAAATAATTGCGGCATAGATATATTTCGTGCATTGTGAATACTCAAACTAATTATGTGCGTTTTTTTCTGAAAGGTAAGGTCGATTGTGGCGGTGCCTTTTTAAATAAAGGCGGTCCCTTGGATATAATTGGATTCACAAAAAAAGACCACCTATTCTAATAAGGTGATTGACACATTGCTATTTAATTGAAGACTCGAACAGGAAGTTTCTTTTTAAAATGAATTAGGGCCAATTTATTTTCTACGTTATCCCAAAGTTTACTATAAGTAACTAGCTTAGTTTAGCTTAGCTAGCTAGTGGCTCCACCCATATTAGTCGATATACAACTTAAAGATTCAATTACAAACTTTGACATAACAATGTTTGTAGACATAATAATACCAAAATAAGTATTTTATGAACTATAAAATGTAAAACTACAGAATGAAAAAATAAATTACAGTTTTTCTAAAGACAAACCTTACACGTACTAATTAACAGGAAACCTGCATGTAGGTTACAAATTCCACGTAATTGTAGTAATATTAGGCATATTAACTTTCTTCGTATTTTGTTTGAGTTCTATGTTACAATGTATGGGACTGGCTGCATTTTTGACGTTAATATTTTCTGACTGGAAACACTTAAACCAACTATGCTACCTTCACACATAATATGCTTTGTAAATGCTACACATTGTGTATGGGATTGTGTCGAATTCTAATAAATTCTTTTGCTTTTGCTTTTGTAATAAATATGTATTAGTTTATTTTATTATAAAATATGTAAGTATTAGGATGTATTTATATATATATATTTACCAAGTTATAGGTAATATTTTCTATATATCTATATTTCTTTTTATTCTAAACGAGCTTCTGCCCGCAGCTTCGCCCGCAGCTTCGCCCGCGGGTTGGCTATAGGAAAATAATTCAACCACCCATGTCACCCTCTTAAGGGTGGAATTTCGAAAAATCCTTTCTTAGCGGATACCTACGTCATAACATCTACCTGCATGCCAAATTTCAGCCCGATCCGTCCAGTGGTTTGGGCTGTGCGTTGATAGATCACTATGTCAGTCAGTCAATCAGTCAGTCACCTTTGAGTTATATATTTAGATTATTTATTTTATTCTCATTCTACTTTCTCTAAAATATTTAGCTGATATTATCTCACTTTATAGCTGATTTATTTTAGCAGCCTTTTATCCTCCAGGTACAAATGCTCAAACACACCAAATAAGGACGTTCGGCCTCCAGCGTCCATTTTTAACGTGCGACGGCGCTCCGCTGACGCTCCGAGAGATGGAATACAAGACCTCGCCGTCCCGGTGCTTGCGGACCCTGTCACATGAGGAGCGAGACTACAAGACTAACGCAGCTTTGCCTACGGGAGGTAAGTTAATTAATACAAAATAGTTTTTACTCTACACTACAGTTTGCGTTCGCTCGTACTTCGTCATGCCGAGGATAAAGTTAAAAAAATTTTTGAGTGAAATGCACTCAGATTCTGAACTGCGCGACACACGAAAAAGAAACAGTTCAAGCACCTACTAGCTCTTAAGTTGCACGATAATGTTTCCTTCTAAAATAGTTCAAGCTCCTACTAGCTCTCAAATTCCACGATAAAGTTTCCTTCTAAAACAGTTCAAGATCCTACTAGCTCTCAAATTCCACGATAAAGTTTCCTTCTAAAACAGTTCAAGCAACTACTAGCACTTAAGTTGCACGATAATGTTTCCTTCTAAAATAGTTCAAGCTCCTACTAGCTCTCAAATTTCACGATAAAGTTTCCTTCTAAAACAGTTCAAGCACCTACTAGCTCTAGTTGCATGATAAAGTTTCCTTCTAAAACAGTTCAAGCACCTACTTAGCTGTTAAGTTGCACGATAAAGTTTCCGTCTAAAACAGTTCAAGCGCCTACTAGCTCTTAAATTGCACGATACTGTAGGTACCGAATTTAGTCTACCAAACTATTCCTAATATATTTTTTTCATTGAGTGTAGATATAGAATGTTCATAATTATATTGTGTGTATTTCATATAACCAGCTACATTATCAAATACAGAATCGAAACTAATGTAAAAGTCAGACCAAAAAAAGTTAGTGCGCCATGTTCACAGTTATGCCAACTTAAAATAGGTAATCACAAAAATAACTTCACGGTAGAGACAGGCTACTTCAATAGTCCCCACGTAATTACGCCCTAAATAACTGTAAAGTGTCCGTGATTCTGCGTTAGCATTATTAATATCCGCGTCACAGTTTACGCAGCAGTGCCTGCGGGTAATCTACGCTCATTACTGCGTTTCAGCACAATCAAGGGGCTCTAACTGCCGCCTTATTTGCCGACGAGCTTCTGCGCAAGCGCACACAAATCTTTAGACACAACTAGACTAAACGCCGATATTTTCTTTCATTTTTGTAAAGAAAATAGTGAAGGCTGTTTATTGTGTCAGTAGTTTTTCAATGGCTAAATAAAAATTACGACTAAATCGACTCAAACAACACCATAATTTCATTCAGTAGTATTCATGTGATTTATCAAATTTGCTTCATATTTTCCAGTTTTTCAATCGTTCTAATAAAATATATTTTGTCTGATTATTGAAAATCCGCACCTATTGACTAAAAACTTATCAAATAGTCTATGTGCATGATGTGCATCAGTTGTTATCTTTCCTATATTTCAGTACTTACCATTAAGATATAAGTAGGTATTTAGTAATAAATCCATTGATTCTTATGTTATAGTATAAAAATAATAATTAATAAAAATAACGCCCAACGATCACATATATAGACCTAACTAGGATTCCCTGTGTCTGGGGACCCAGAAACTACGAGGACCATGGTCTCACAACACCGAACAGAACAAGTATTTGCGCTTTTTTTCTGTGCACAAATACTTGTCCTGTCGCGAGAATCGAACCCGCCGCCTCCGGATCATGAGCCGACCTGCTCAACCACCACACCACAGAGGCTGTAAAAATTTGTAAAATATTTTTTTATTTTTTTTTATTTATTTACTCATCAACAGAATTGTAGCATCATTACAGATAAATATCCAATGCGATGTTACAACTTATAATAAATATTATTATTTCAATATGTATTTGTAGTTAAGATATACTATTAATTTCTATATATCTTAGAGCTACTTCTGTGAAGTTCGACAGGCTGCAGTTGAAAATGTCCACTCCCTCAGATATTAAATTAATCCAACGTATGGCGCGTGACAATGGAGAGTATTTAAGAAGTTACATAGTTACAATAGTAAGTTATATTAGTTATATAGTTACAATAATGCTTTAGTAAGCACTACGACTACTAATAACGCTTTATTATTGTTCAAATCAGACTGACTACTTCTGTTATAATATTATGTGCGCATTTTCGTTCTCACGTGCCCTGTCTACGGTTTACAATGTTACTTTCATAAGCGGCGCAGCGTTTACAAGGCAATTCTGTGCGAGTTTCATCAACGCACCAATCTGCGCCGCGCGTCGTTATTAGCGTCTGACACCCG
Source organism: Ennomos fuscantarius (assembly GCA_905220475.3). Taxonomy (NCBI): domain Eukaryota; kingdom Metazoa; phylum Arthropoda; class Insecta; order Lepidoptera; family Geometridae; genus Ennomos; species Ennomos fuscantarius. The sequence continues at coordinate 9,893,074 of HG992039.1, forward strand.
CGTCAAACTACGTCGGAATATTTTTATTTAAGTAGTTGTATACAGTGAATAAAACGCTTTCTTTTCTAACTTAGAAGAAGTTTTATTCGTTAAGTTAATTTATAGTACACTGGTGATTATGCTAAGCAGAAGATATCGTTATAAATGAGTTTAAGTAATTTAAGTATAGTCTTAAAGTTAATGCATATGGTTCTTGTATTTGCAATATTAACTGCACCGCTACCATTTTTTCCTGCATGACTAGAAGGTTTACTAGTAAATAATGCTCTATAGCATTAAGTCCTCCTTATTTATTTATTTAATACTTTATGCACAGAAGAAGGGAGGATAAAGGACCTACAAAGGAGGACTTAATGATAATAGCATTTTCTACCAGTCAGAAAAACAATTAGATTAGGCGTGCAGATAAGGAAATTAACATATTTTTTTTAAATTAGGTATATACCTAAATTAAAATAAAACGATAACAACAATATTAACTATTAAGGTACAAATGTAAATATTTTACTACTAGGTGGTAGGACATTGTTGCAAAGTTCGTCTAGGTAGGTACCACCGCTTTGCCAGTTATTCTGCCGCCAAGCAGTAGTGTGCAACTACTGTGCACTACTGTGTTCCGGTTTGAAGGTAGCTGTAGCTAGTGAAATTACTGGGCAATCGAGACTTTATGATTTGATCTCACAGTTGAGTAATCTTATTACTAGACTGTGCCGATGTCTCAGAATGATGTGCGCAGTGCAGTGTCGCGCGAAACTCTGTGTTTTAGTTCCGAGTGACACTGTTTTGTTATGGGCGGCCGTGGCGCTTAACACCAGGCGAACGACTAGCTCGTCACATCATTCACTAACATAAAAAAAAAACTATAATATAGTTAATATATACATCATTAAACTTTTTTTTGAGACTTTTAAGCACATTATTGAAGTAAAACTTTTTTACGCTCGCTTGACTTGGGGAGTAAGCTGTTGAATACGTAACGATGCGAACGGAAATTGAAAGTTGTAGATTCAAGTAGATCTCAATTGTCAACATAACAAAGTTAAAAATTTGTATTATTATGTTGGTATGTCCGGTAAAATTACAATTTATAATTGTCAAGATAGCGACAATAACAAATCAAAAACAAAGTTATACCGGCCGATAGATGGAGCTAAAGAAGTTTTACCTCAGTCGTGTGGTCTAAAGAACACTCGTTTTTTATAATATAAGTAGGCAATCGCACTATCACACTCTTCTCACTAATATTATAAAGGCGAAAGTTTGTATGTGTGTGTGTGTGTATGTATGTTTGTGTGTATGTGTGTTTGTTTGTTACTCCTTCACGCTCAAACGGCTGAATGGATTTGGATAGAATTCGGTACCAAGATAGCTTATGCACTAGATTAATAGGGTATATTTTATCCCGGAAAAGTGAAATTTTCCCGTGGGATGAGCGAATAATTAAAATACTTTTTACCCGCGGGTGAAACCGCGGGGCGCAACTAGTTCATCATATAACACACATTGCATAGATCGTCATAAGGGCACATTCACATAGCTCGTCATACTCGTCATGCAACGCGTGCCGGCTTGCAAGGTGTTCCATCAGTTTGGATAATTGACCAGTTCCGATTGTACGAGGCCCTCGGCCCATATCCGCCGAAATTACCCACCATCGCCGTTACTGACCGCTACGGGTAAACAAGCCTGCTATAGATTTGGATGGTTCGTTTGTTATATTGGTTATGGACTGGCCCGATAGCTCAGTTGGTAGTAACCGTGCCTTCTGAACTGTGGGTTGTAGGTTCGATTCCCACCCAAGACAAACATTTGTGTGATGTACATAGATTTGGTGTGTTATATTGTATTCTATGTATTTTCTTACAAAAAAGTATCCAAACCTCTTATCAGTTATCTAGTTCTCATAGTAGAAGCTTTGCTTAGCTTTGGGGCTAGAGGGCGCTTTGTGAAATGTACACAACTATTTATTATTATTTATTAGGTAAAGTGCTGATTTAAAAAGTTCCTTAGGTTATGGGATCCACAGTAAGAGAGTGTTTGGGGACTCGTTAGTGGAAATCACTATGGTATATATATATATGTATCATAGATATTATATAAGCTTTGAGACTTTGCCATCGATTTCGCAAACAATCTTTGATCAATGAAGAATCGCCTTTCATTCACAAATCTAATCAGCCTTCGAAACCCAGTTGGGCGTTGTACAATCACAAGCGACCTGTCAGGCTTTCTTCAACCCATTGAGAGATGCTACAAGGTCATCGACCTGAGATGTTCTCCAGAGGAATAATAACAATAACTTCAAACGCGATCTCGAGAAAAAACCGACGCGGCGCAATGTCATTACAGACGCCGTAGCTTCGTGAGCCACAGATCTACGAACCTCGTAGACAAGCCGGAATATTCAAATAATAAATATAATTTATGTTAGATCAAAAAAACTTGAAATTATTTTGTTTTTAAAATTTTAATTTTTGCATTAACAATAATTATTTCTTTAGGTTAACCCATAAGTTTTATAACCTGAATTAATGCAATGTAAAAAATGCATCAACAATAACAAACAATTTGATATGTTTGAGTTTAAATTTTATCTCATTCATGTAATTAAATAATATTTGCAACTCATTAATTTATTGTGTAAGTCATAGCAGCTATATCTCAATAAAATTTACTTCATCAGATCTAATAGTTTCATAGGTGCTTGCTTATCACCATTTGAATCCAAAGTAATCAGGCTGGCAGGTTTGACGCTGAAGTCTAGTGCCCGTTTAAAGTTTAAACATTTGTGTGGGTACGCAGTAGGCCTTTATAATTATTACTTATTCTACATTTTTCCATTTTTTATATGGAAACATGTTTTAATATCCTAGGCATGCTTCCAAATTATTTCGTAAACAAAGATATCCTACCGTATCTAACCTTTGTACCTAATTTTTCACACTTCACAAAAATTATCGAAATCTCAATTTTCTAAAACATTCAATTCGTAGAATAACATTACGCCTTATAGCGCCTTATTTCCGGTACATTTTCGATTTGATTGATCAATTTCAATGATCAATATCTCGGATCGTGATTGGCTACCGACCGGCTACCTCCGATACTTTCGATCGTTTCACATTACAATGCCTATAATTCACGTTGTCCGCGACCGTGGATCGAGACCAGTAAGCTATGTATAGTAAAGTTTAAATTGTTCGCTCGGGTCGCGTAGGTTTGTGGTTTCACTTGCTCAAATAAAGTCGATCTTGGTGCGAGAGCGAGGGTCCGTGTGAAAATTTGATAACGAAGGCTGGCGATAGATCGGTCGATCTGTAGAGACTGCGGCCGAAGCTGCGGTTTCAATTGGTGCGCTACTGTGGGATGTAATACGCGGCGGGATTACCACCGTCCCGTCGTCGGGGCCGGCACGCGTCCTCGTGTGCCACAGGCTTTAATTACACCTATGTTTTGATGACCTTGATTTGGGCGCAAAGGTGCAGGATTCACCGCTCGAATGGGTCAACAAGCAATCATGTTAGTTGACCCATTCGAGTGGTGAACCATAAGTTTGCATTCGTAATACTTTAGCCGGCATACACACTTACTTGCATTTGATCTTGCACTAGGTATAAATTTTGACTCAGTTAAATCTCATCATAATGACTCGCCCGATAGCTCAGTTGGTAGTGCCTTTTGAACTGTGGGTTGTGTGATGAACATCGATGTTTGTTCTGTGTCTGGGTATTATATTGTATTCTATGTATGTATTTACAAACAAAAAGTATCTAAATATTGTATCAGTTATCTGGTTCTCCCATATTACAAGCTTTGCTTAGTTTGGGGCTAAATGGCGCTGCGTGAAATGTCCACACATATTTTTAAAAAATGCCGTAAAGGCTGAATGTAGAACATTCGGCATAATTTATCAATGATCACACGTCATCGCCATCAATCAAGCCCAAATCCTTCGATTAGGCACGTAGAACCCGTAAAAATAACGTCTTTATACAGGATTCAGTAAAAAAATAAATTGTGTAGAACCGGTGCAAGAATCGAGTAGCTTCTGGCTACTGAAGATGGTTTCTAGGGGCATTAAAACTATTAAAACGTATGATGGGCGTTCCTCTGCGGGTAGAACGAAGCTCGCCCGCCGCAAACCACAACTCCTGCATCGACCGGACAGTTAGCTGATGTGGAGTATTATCGATATGTCTATTTTATAATTGGATCATTTTTACCGGTAGTTTAAGATAATTCGATGGCTACTTGATAAGAAGCTTTCTTATAGATAAAATATAACCCTGAATAAGGCCTCTGATCCAGGATACCACATGTTTGAATGTGTTCTTCTAATAAATAACATATTTTGATTATCACCGTAGGTACGTTTGTTGCTTCCTACACTTAACACAGTCACTCTTCATTTACAAATCGTCCAGTTTTAATGGTTCTATTGAAAAGTATTAGCGGTCTAAAACGCTGAACTGTTCCACCAAAATTTTCCCGGCATACGCTTTTCTATTATTCATCACGTCACCTTTCCCTAACTCATTATATTGCCACTATTTTCCATTGTCTGTGTTTTCTAGCATTTCAAATGAACCTGTAAGTGCATGGTCAAATGTGAAAACCGCAATGGTATTACGGATTTTAGCCAGTGTTATAGTAAACTCTAAACCTCAAGGTTCGAGTATTTGTTTAAAGTTAATTGATTTTTAATAATTATAACAATCAAATATTTTTTAATAACTTGTTGAGAAAACAACATTAATTTTATACAATTCGGTTCAGCAATTTTATCCTAAAAGCAAGACGAAGATTCATATGTCATATGATCATATGTGTGACCAATTTTGTTTGTTTTAGTCTAATGTGGTCAACAAATGTAGAACCGCAATCGTTTACACTATTATGCGATTAATGCCTTTTCGCTACTCATTTCAATAATCGAAGTAGCACCTGAGCTATTCTTTTACAAAAGTAGATTTTATTTTGATAAAGCAAGGATTGCATTACGCCGGTAACGCGGGCACGTAGCACGAATGAAGCATTAAGCTCGGAGCTGCATCTCCAGGTCAGGTGGCTCTCGTAATGTCTCACATTTGCGGTCGCTGCCGGCAGGATACCCGCTTGTACAGTAATGAGCAACACATAACGAAGCCCTACAAATAATTCAACCTACGAAAAAAACCACCGAATCACGTACTTGTATCCTTTGAAGGAAAACGCGTATCGGATAGCCGTACGCACCTCTCTCTCTTCGACACTGAAGGATGAACGAGATGCAATATTAATATTCTTGATACAATTCCGAGGTGTCGGTCGAGCTCAATACAATCAATTATTGTTCTACGTGTTTCGGCTGCCTTCTGCCTGTAATATGTTTGGCGTTTGTAACAAAAAATATCGTAAAAATTGTGTCGGTAATTTGCGCAAAGTCCCCGAATATCCCGATTTCCAATTTAAGGCTATATAATTTGTAAGTAACCCTTGTTAGAGTCATCCGGTCTGAAGAGTGCTTAGCTCATACTTTATTTAGGTTTAACTAAATAAGTGCAGTGTCCCATCATCCGGTAATGATTGGATTATCCACTGGGAGAGCACGATCGGATCGCAGCTCAAAGCAGCAAAGCTCAGCGCATACCTTACTCGTAGAGTAGTCTAATTGATGCCAGTTCGTTAATTAGACGACGTATTTAATTTAACAAAATTCGTTTTTAAATACCGCTAATTTAAAAAAATCCTTTTTTAAACATACGTAAGTATTATTATTTTACTTGCGATCATGAAATTAGATTTGCTAATTACTCTTGCGTTTGATAATCAACTTATCATGGCTTTCTATCTATTAGATTTTAAATGAATACTGAATCTATGGGGGAACTTTTGCTTTTATGAGTTTAGTTTTTTGGTAGCTATTGCAAATTCAGTGTTCTATTGAGAAGACTGTGAGTTTGTAACAGCTACCAAAAAAAAGCTATTGAGCTACCAAAACATTTTCCGCGGATTTCTGGAGGCAAAGTATTATACTGAGGTACGGTGGAAATGGGAAAATTGTAGCTTATTAGGTAGGTAAATATTATCATCATTCAAGTCAAGGGTGATCACGAAACTTTGATTGCAACACATCAGGAGAAATTCCATACTAACTATGCACATAAACTGCATATTGAAACTGTCAAATCTATAAAAATTTGTTTCTGTTGGTTGCAATCGAGTTACGTGATCGACCAGCAGATATCTACTAGGCAAGCATGCACCATCGTAGACTGCGTCATCACTTTCCATCAGGTGCAACAGTGGTCAAATGCTTTGTCTAACGACAAAAAAGATGTAGGTGTACATTTTTGTTGGTACCTTCTCCGTAGTGTTCAGCCTCATTATTTTTTACCTTGCTTCAAATACTTAAATTCGCTAAAGTTTACTTCGACGCGTGAACTCAACAACTGAAATTCGATTAGCTAACGCTCGCTCCCTACAACAAAACATTCGATATTATATTATTGTAAACTGGATTGGATACACGATCAAATATGCTAGTTTCTCAATCTCAACACAACTGTCAATATAAATCCGTGAACGTCATATCTCGTGCAGTAGGCATGCGTACGCGCAGCGATGTGATAGGTAACGCTAGCCGCGCGTATCGCGTGTACGCCGGATAAGGTTACGTCTGTACGCGCCCGGCCGGCTGTATCAACGGGCGTCAATCGCCCAGATCCATTGCTGTAACAATACCTTGCGTACGGCCATGAGACTAGCGACGTAAGACACTCGCTCGCTCGCTCGCTACGCTTTTGAGAGTAACCCATTCCAAGTTCAAACGCTTCAGCGTTCCAAGCTACCTTATAATGTGCCTACATTACTGCTCGCTTTAGTCATAAGTTATCATCATTGTACGTTACCTCACACATTTTACTGACTGTTTCTTATACTCATTTCTTTTTTGTTATTTTGTATCCAGTAGAAATATGTACTTAAATTGTATTCATGGGCCCTTTCTTTATCTATTTTATTTTTAAAGGCGTGTTATATGATTACGTGCAATGTGTATCGGTGAATTTGCCGATACCAGAGACAAAATGTGTCATAGCAAATGCTTTTTGCATAGAGTCTACGAACTCTACCCAGATTAACATAGAGTACTTTTCATCCCGGAAATTTGAAAGAAAATCGCGGAACACGGCAGTGCGAATAATCTTCTCGATATAAACGATACTATTACTCTCATTATTTCTCTTTTCCTCCACACTCGTTTACCTAAAGTATTTTATCGCGTTTCTAATAACCACGCATCTAATCCTGGCAACTATAACATTATGCACAGCGAACGTGTCTCAAGAATCGAACGCACTGAACTGGACAATGTTACCGTTTGTATCACATTATGTGATTATTAGGTTCTTCGTTTTCGTTTCTTAAATAAATTAAAGATTCGTGGTTGATGCGTTGATGGAAGCTAAGCTCCACAGCATAGAGCACTGGCGTAATGTTGCCAGTTTATCGGATAGAATGTGCAAAGGGATTGCACGCAATTATTGGTTTAGAAATATGAATTAATTCTCGAGATTACTTGCATAAGAAATGATGCGTATAGAGATCATCAATATGTTCACTTTTTCTGACTTTACTTATTCCCTAAAAATAATAGATAATTTGGTTGAAATCTAATCCATTTCGTTTGAATCGGGAAGGTAAATTAACTATAATATTTGTTTTAAATCAAATGTTCAGTACAATAAACAGACATATATAGCTACTTCCTTTATCAACATTAAAAAGCCATGTTTACAACAACTATTACACGGCTAAAACTCACGAGATACAGTCGAATAACTCGACCGGTGTTCGGGCAATATAGATGCCCATCCTCAAGGAGTACGCGCGGCGGCGGTGGTGGCGGCTCGGCGCTGACTCAGAGAGTCAGCGCCGACTCAGAGAGTCAGCGCCGAGCCGCCACCACCGCCGCCGCGCGTACTCCTTGAGGATGGGCATCTATATTGCCCGAACACCGGTCGAGTTATTCGACTGTATCTCGTGAGTTTTAGCCGTGTAATAGTTGTAGTTATGAGTACTACTCACGTCAGTTTCTATAATATTATAGCCATGTTTACGTATAATAATTGAGGTCATTTAACCGGGGAAAATCCAAAGAAATACCAAATTATATATCGGAAAATATTATTATTAGTATCTATATTGGTTAGTATTATCTATATATATATAAATCAATTGCTGTTCGTTAGTCTCGCTAAAACTCGAGAGAGTTTGTTGTAGTCTAAGGAAGGTTTAAAAGGTGAGATGAGAGAAGAAGAAGAAGTATTCTCTTGGACAGGGTTAGGGTGTAAAACTATTAACCCGTGCGTAGCCGGGGCGAGTCAGCTAGTGTTAAAATAAACCCTTACGCCCTTTGGGAAAAAAAATCGGATATAATAAAGTATGTCACTAAAACAATACATAAATGATAATTATTATTTTGTCAACTTATTACAATATTCCAATTTAGTGCAACTTATCACTGCCTAGTTTTTCCAAACATCAAGTAAGTCAAGTTCAAAATTAAATAACCTTTTTCTTATATCTAAATCAATATATGATAAATAATTTCATTGACAGCCTCTATGGTGTGGTGATCGAGCAGGTGGGCTCTTAACTCGGAGGCGGCGGGTGCGATTCCCGCGGCAGGACAAGTATTTGTGCACAGAAGAAAAGCGCAAATACTTGTTCTGAGTCTGGGTGTTGTGGGGGACTATGGTCCTCGTAGTTCCTGTATCCCTAGACACAGGGAATCCTAGTTAGGGTCCAGGACCTATGTATGTGATCGTTGGGTAAAAAAAATGACATCACTATCAATCACCTTAAATTATTACACTTAAGTACTGCCTGATAGTTACGGATAATTAATTATGAAATACGTAGAATTTGTTAATTTAAATTCTCTCAAAATGTTATCTTTGTTTAAAACTTTATTATGTTTGTCACATTGTTTTTAGTTTGAAACTTTCTTACTTCTGCAGGTGTCATCGGTTACCATTTGCTTGTAAGTAAGTCTTATTCTAAACTCTATAGATGTAGTTATAGAATAAAATGTTTAACCAAATCATTATGCAGTCGTAAACTAAAAGTACAGCTAATATTATGAAATCACTACTAATCCTTAACCTCCAATAAGCCAATCAATTATAGCACTAATCATAGGTAGAGCTACAGGGCGTGTAACAAGGTGTTTGATCAAAGGTGCTAATTACGACACCTAATTTCACACGACTTGATTGAACGCGTTTGTACCTGTATACTCATGATATTATAACAATCAACGATAATATACTGCTAGATGGTTCATGCCCGTCTGTCTGTACTAAAATTTAAAACCCCTAAGTTCGCACTTATCTCCCTAGCCCCCGGTTTCGTTTGTCAATCTCGTGTCAAGTCAACATGCCAAATGCTGTACGCTCATTGGTTGAGACAGCCGATGATCAACAGACAACCAATGAGCGTTCAGTATTTGGTCTGCCAAGTTGAAACGAATTTAAGAGACGTATACGAGAACCCGGGGGAAATTGATGCTTAGCTATGTTATATTTTAATAGACTTTAGTACAGACGGGAATTAATGAACAATGTTATGCGTTGCGTTGCAATCATAACTGAACATGATGGTCTACACAGCGATTCCTGACACGATCTGACAGCCTCCTGTAGAATGGTTGAGATCGGCTCATAACTTTGAACCTGTGTGTTTGATTCCCGTAACAGAACAAGTATTTGTGCACAGAAAACTCCAAAAACTAGCCAGTACAAGTCTTTGGACTTTTTTGTAGACACAGAGTCTAGGTATTGAAGCATAGTCCTCGTAGGTCCAGAACGATGCTCAGTCATCGATCCGTGCTCAAGCAGAGATTTCATTCATAATGTGATCAATTAGTGAATGAAATCTCTGCTTGAGCAACGATCGATGACTGAGCATCATTCTGTAATACGGACCGTAGTTCCTAGTTATAGGGAATATTAAGTTAGGATCTAGGATCTATAACGTATGTCTTGTTATAGTGGTGTGGGCGTTATTATTTATTTATTTATACTCTTGATGACAAGCTCGATCACAAACTCGACAGCTAGCATGACAGATAGGTATAGAATACTTTCGCTTAAGAGCAACTAACTTTTTTAGGTCTGTGTGTAAGTTAGCCACAATATTGTATACACTTACATTAAGCGAATGCTCATCGCCGCCTGAACCGTCTTACTTCTTACTGCCGATCGGTCATCTCTTATTGTGAGAGTATTTTAAAGATTATGATCAGGGAAACCCGGATAAATGCCGAACTTTAAATAACTTTAAATATCAATCCACGCTCTTCATTTTACTCGAATTGAACTCAAAATTCCTTAGTTACACGTGAGTTGGAGTCACATATAAACTCTTGGTCTTAGCTTATTTCGATTTTTTTTTTGTTTTGTTTTGGCTCCACACTTTTGTGTATTTAGCCAGTGTCAAGTAATTATTATTTCGATTTCTTCATGACGCGCGCAACGTGACGACACAGAATAAATAACAGGTATGACATTCTCTTGCTGTTTTTAAGCGATATAGTGATATCAAAACTTTATAGTTTCCTATTTAAAGACTTCTTACTCTTTACGCTCGCTCGCTCACTTCGTAGCATAAATCACGTGAAATTCTCTCTGGAAGCTTTATAAATCCCATAAGAATATTCTCACCCCTTGGTCGTTTTGTTTTTGTGCGCGATCGCTTACAAGAGAGGTTGTAATTCGATACATCCTGTGTTCGGACGCTGTGTAGAGAAACCTGACGATATTGTTACTAAATTCACGTACCTATCTTGAAACTTGCATATCTAAGTACATACTTAAGATTTAATATCTTTACATTCTGATATCGTCGTGTTTTTTTACACAAACTTGTATCTAGCGGTAAATTTACTCGTTTCCTCATGAGAATTGAAGGGTTGAGAATAAAAAGGGTTTAACTGTCAAATTGATAGTTTCGAGAAAATTGACTTTAAACATCAACTGCGTCATTTTAATGTAGAGTGCTTATAAGGTTATAGAAAAGGTTTATGCAAGTTTCAGTTGCTTGAAAATGTTTTAATTCTATTTTAAAATACTAAATATAGTAATAATTCATACAATTACTGTAAAAATATAATATAATAAAATAAATATAATAATGTTTTTATGCTAAGCGAACTGTATTCCTGTGACCAATAAACCGTTTTTAGACTCAAAATCTCAAGATTTAAGCCTCATTTCGGTATTTTGAGAATGTATTATTGTAGATAATTTCACGCTGAATCCAACGATATCCATAAGTCATTTTGTGAAAAAAATCAGTTAAGTCCTTTTTGTTCTCACCCCTTCAATTGTGTTTTACCGAAATGCAGCATTATGACGTCAGAGCCCATGTACTAGGTATAAATATCAAATGTTCTAAGGATAATAATTTTCAGTATAATTTTCGTCTAAATGCATGAAAAGGTACAGTAATTCAAATTAAGCTTAATAACTAAGCAATTGGCTACTTCTTATAGGTACCTCAGTAATTAATGGTAGAAATTAAGGCACTGATGTCAGTATACACTTAAGTTTGATAGCTCTTAAGTTCGCAGTTATTTCTCTAGGACATACTGCCTAAATGCGTTGCAGTCGGTACCTACATCGAAGTGTGTACTGACTGTGTGAACTTAGGAGCTAAAAAACTTTAATGCGAGTACGGACACATGTTTTAAAGTTAAGTCGTACCTACTGCCCGGATTCAATATAAATTTTATTATATCCTGGCGTTGGTTTCCCCGAAGTTTAAATTTAAATCCGTGTACCTTAATACTCCAAACAAACCAATGGTCACTACTCAAACACAGTTCCACGTAAATTCGCTTAATTTCGCTATATTCATTTGTTTCATATTCGTTAAACATTTTGCGATGTTTTGACAGTTGCGCGCGGAGGGGTGGGGGTGTTAATGTGACATTACCATCGCCGGGGGCAGCGGGGGTGGAAGGTAGGAGTTGGTAATTATCCCATGTCACCGGCAGGCCTAGGCGCCCTGTCCGTGCCTACGCTCGCTTCATAACTAGGTGCATATACTGTGGCTGAGCTACGTTTTGTTGAGAAGCTGCAGAAAAACGAAGGTTTTCTTTAAAAACTCGTGGACGCTTATAAAACTTTTAGATAAACTCTTTCGATAGATAAACTCTTTATTGACTAAGGTTACAAATACAAATCAGGGAATAAATAATGAGTAGGTTACAATGGGTGGTATTATCGTTAAAAAGCAATCTTTTCCAACCAACCTTTGGATGGACAGAAATAGATCAACGAGCAATGACGGTGGTGCTACAAAAGTTATTATGTACATACAATTCTTACTATACATAAACATACACAGACAATACAACATATACAATTACTAAGGAAACAGTAAAACTTTAGTTTACTTTTAGTTAAGCAACATAAGAAAATCAGTATATTCAAACGTTCATATTTACCTCGGTATAATTAAATAATTAGGTTAGGTAGCTTTGACCATTATCAAAAAATTAGTGATTTATATCGGCTTAGCGCAAACAAACGGACTACATTTTATAATAAATAAAAATTTGAATCACAAAATGCATTTGAACGCATCTATCAAAAAAGCGCAAATCTTGTTCTGCGACTGGGTATTGTGGGATCATGGTCCTCGTAGTTCCAGGGTCCCTAGACACAGGGAATCCTAGTTAGGGTCCAGGATCTATGTATGTGATCGTTGGGCGTTATTATTATTGCTATAGACATGCCTAGACGACTAAGGCGTTCCTTGCCCTGACTTTTATGTGCGTATTAAATTCATGTCACCAATGCACACATCCATATATAAATAAACACTCAAGTCTTTACTTGATTACTGATTATAACCTAATTTGTCAAATTGTCATTGACGCGAATCGCGCGGTTTTCCCACTATGGAATGATTTTACACGATCTATTGCAAACCGCAAAATCCAACGAGCTTTTATTTAGACACCTAATTAAATATTTATTAACTGCATATCTCATTTAAACATTAAACCGGTTTTAATTTCATGTGCGAGCGAGCAAATTTAGGAACAGATGAACGTTGGGACCGCAAAATGAAGTGGATTCGTTCAGTGCGGGCGTACGTTCGTATCTACCTAGTACGTACTGAAAATCATTATCGAACACTTTTGGATCATAAACTGATTCGAATTACGCCACTAATTTGTGAGCTCTTTAAGCGCGATTTGGGGGAATCAACGAATTTAGTATCGATGTGAAATAGATTCCGTGCTTTGGCAGGTTTTAGGAATAAAATCGCAGACTAAAATCACAACTGTTTGGGTCTAGTATCAATTCAGACCTATTGTAGAATAATCAAAGGGTAATAATTGAAGGGATGAGAACAAAAATGGTTTAACTGATTTTTTTCACAAAATGACTTATGGTATCGTTGGATTCAGCGTGAAATTATCTACAATAATACATTCTCAAAATATCGAAATGAGGCTTAAATCTCGAGATTTTGAGCCTAAAAACGGTATATCTGTCACAGAAATACAGTTCGCTTAGCATAAAAACATTGTTATATTTATTTTATTATATTATATTTTTACAGTAATTGTATGAATTAGTACTATATGTAGTATTTTAAAATAGAATTAATAAATTTTCAAGCAACTTAAACTTCCATAAACCTTTTCTATTACCTTATAAGAACTCTACATTAAAATGAAGCCGTTGAAGTTTAAAGTAAATTTTCTCGAAACTATCAATTTGACAGTTAAACCCTTTTTATTCTCAACCTTTCAATTATGACTTGGTTTAGTGTCGATATACATAATCATATCTTAATATTATTTCAATCTCATCAATGTTTGTCTTCTTAACATAATAGATTTAGGTACTTCAGATTCAGATGAAATAGATTAACAGATTACATAATTGAGTTTGATTTGTTTTAGTCGTAGTTTGATTGATTGATTAGGTGAACCTATGTTCAACAAGGTATCAAACTCATTTCACTATATTACTTACGTACCTATTCATTTATTTATTAGGGCCTAACTTGAAAGCACTGCATAACAATTGAATATCTACACAATGTTTTCTCTTGTTTTAGATAGAAAAAAGAATTTATTTCAAAGGGTACTAATAAATAAAATATAATGACTAAAACTAAAAGCTAAGTATCTACATCTAAAACTATATTTAAATTTATAAATAAAAAACCGCGTTTTTTCGCTGTCTGTGGGTAATATGCCTAAAAAGCTGGCGACAACATTACCTCGTTGAATAGCTAAACTTAGTCCTTAGCCTAGGTAAGAGCCAAAGAGCTGGCACCGGAAATTTCTACTAAATTTTAGATTACCGATTTTAGAACTTAATAAACATATGTGTAGAGACAAAACACAATACAACTATTCCTCTACTAAACAATGTTTATTAGTATGTGGGTAAATAATAAGGCTAAGTTTCGTACACAGATTGCGTACTCTATTGTGAAAAAACAAGTAAATTGCGGATGAAACTGCGAGCGTCTATTAGTACTAATCTGTTATTATACACACCCGTTTTATATATTGGTAGGTATCTACCTATATAAATGTAAAACAAAGTGGATATCCCCTCATAACAGGAACACAACATGTTTATTCTCTTTATTGCTAATTTTGTTTAGGATGGTTTTAATAGTTCCCAATTAAACAGTTTGAATGAACTTCAATGAACTAATTTTTAGATGTCGCAACACGCCAGTCGGTTAATCCAATGACTCAGTAGCAGTTGGTTACGATACCTACTTAGGTATTGTCACAGAATATATAGTAGTATGTACTAACCATTTTCACAAACAGTGTATACTGCAGTTCGATTATATTTACGCGGGGCATAGCGTGCGTGGTTGTGACGTGTTTTCTTCTTTGTTATACCCGTATTTATGGAGACATTATTTATTAAATGGTTGAAGAAAATAAAGTTAAATCGAATGACGTTGAAAAATTTGTTTTGTGCGTTATGTGTTGGTACTTGCCAACGTAGGTAAATAATACATTTACTCTGTGATATATCTTATGTATGTACTTTTATTTTGCATAACATTATGGAATAAGATGCCTATTCATTGAAAGTTACGTTAATTAATGTGTGTCAATCAATACAGTCAGTGATATTAGGTAGGTACAAGAATTTTAAGTTAGGTACCTAGATACTAGGCTGTGCTGATTTCTCAGATAAATAGCGCAACGCACAGCCTAAATCGCTGATCGTAGAGACATGAAACTTGGAGGATGTGTTCTTTGAATAATTAAGGCATCCGATAAGAAAGGATTTTCTAAAAATCTACCCCTAAGAGGGTGAAAAATAAGGGTATAGTTTGTATGAGACAACGTGATTCCTTGATATAATCTACTTCAGATTTTGCATAAGCCTTTTTTAATCGAATTGATGGAAGACGTGTTTCGTATTTTATTGAAATTCATCCCCTAACGGTTAAAAAGGGTTAGAAAGTTATTTTGGCGGTGATTTGCTTCGAAGTTGGTATATACTCCTTAGTGCTTTTGATTTAAATTACATTTTAATTTGATACATATTTGAAAACTCAACCCGATTTTATTCAAAAAGGGTTAAACTCACTTTTTTTTTTAGGATTTAGCTCCACACTTTTGTGTATTTAGCCAGTGTCAAGTAATTGATAATTTATCAAGTTTTCGATATTTCACGCAAATATGTGTCAAGTCACAGTCGAAGTCATCAAGTCAAGTCACAGTCAAGTCAGTCTAGTCAAAATCATACTCCTAGTAAAGTGGTGGCAACTTTACTTGAAGCTTCTATGGAGTTTTGGAAACAACACGAAAATAAACGTTTTACCATCATTATACCATTTTCCCACACTCATGCCTGTAATCCAGCACTTAACGAATAAAATGCCACTAATTTTATACACTAACACTGAAAATAACACAAGTTTTGGAAAATAATACGATGCGGCGACGCAATCTTTTTCGCTTTCCCGCCAAAACTCCGTTAAACTCACTTAAAAACATAAGCAAATACTCTTTAAAATTGGAATGTCTCGAATGTCACCGTACTATTATATTAGTACCACATTTGAAGGCTTCTGCTTAAAGAGGTTATACAAGTTTAGGACACGGCTTCATAAAGACGTAGAGAAAACGTAGCGAAACTAATTCTTTTATTGTGGTGTTTATTAGATAGATAGATAGATAGATAGAGAACTCTTTATTGTTCCACCAATGAAATATAAAAATATCAAGAAAAAAACTTATAAACTAGTGTTACAATGGGCGGTCTTATCGCTGAAAGCGATCTCTTCCAGACAACCTTTGGATGGACAGTATCAAATGCAAAAGAGTAGACGGTGGTGTATGACAATTAAAAGAAATCTAATAACAATAATTAAAAAACATATACTTAATTTTTAGCAATAAATATACCTGCATCCTAATACTTATATAATCATAATATTATAGTAAACTAATACATATTCTATATTACTTATAAAGCATATCGTAAAATAGCGTGATGAATGAATGCAGCAGCTATGAAAGTAAATAATGCCTTTGCACCATACTTTTAAATGTGGACAAGGACTTCGCATGTCTAACATCAGTGGGAAGCGCATTCCACAGGCGAACAGCTTGCACTGTGAAGGACTTGTCATAGAATTGGGAAGTATGGACGGGAGGCATGAGCTGGAGAGTTTCAGAGGAACGCAGGGATAAGCAGTGGGTTTGGTGCAGGAACTTGAAGCGCTCTTTGAGATAGGGAGGAGTGGACGGGATAAATAGAATAGTATAGAGGAGAGATAGAATACGTGCATTCCGGCGAGATCGGATAGGTAACCACTTCAGCTTTTTGCGAAATTCGGAAACATGGTCATATTTGCGAAGGCCAAATATGAACCTGATGCAGAAATTTTGTAAGCGCTCTAACTTATTAAGCTGTTCTTCGGTTAAATCTAGATATGAGGCATCTGCATAGTCGAGAATCGGGAGTAATAGAGATTGTGCCAGAGCAATTTTGGTGGTAGTGGGCAGAAAGTTACGCAACTTTCTAAGAGAACCAGCAGAGGCAAATACTTTGCGACTCGTTTCAGCAAGCTGTGGCCACCATGATAGTTGCCTATCGATGAGTATTCCAAGATTTTTTACGACGTCGCTAAACGGGATTGTAGTACCGTCAAAAATTACCTGAGGTAGATGGAACCAGTCAATTTTTGAGATCATCCTAGAACTTCCAATGACAATAGCTTGCGTTTTAGCTGGATTGACCCTGAGACCATAAGAGTGGCTCCATTCTAGTTTATTATTGTCAGAAGAAGGTTCTTATAAAAGAAAAAATATGAAATTTGAGCTGAAAATTAGAAAATTTTCACCATGCGGGTGAAACCGTGGGGCGCAGCTGATCTAGATATAATAATGTATGTATGCACTATAAAAATTAACCTTGCTGACTTATCATTGTAGAAAGGACGACTCTGTTTAACTTATGCTTGGGTATTTACCAGGGCCATTCATTTGCGTCAGTTGAAATCGAAAAACGTATGAATGTAAATGAATTAATAATAATTATGCTTATAAGATTGCATATATGCATATTAGATGTAAGTAGCAATTTCTAAATGGGCTTTGCAATTCGCCCAGTATATACTTGTTAACGTCACGCCACATTATTACTATATGATTTAAGGATTTAAATAATTATCAATATCACCATAATCAATATAAATTAATTTTTTCCCGTTTTTCGATTTTTTTCTCGTCATCATGTTTAGATTTGATTACCTACCTACCGAATGTTCCTGCCAAAATGATCAAAACTGGCCTGTAATCTCACGATTTTATGTATTGACTTCTTAACCGATTTTACTCATATTATTTGAAATACTGGCTTAGAATTGAGTACCCAATATTTTTGACAAATATTAACACTATCGGCCTTTAAATGACATCACAGCTAACTACCCCCTTTTGGGAGAAATACACGTCTAATATATCACCGAAGATAAAAATACCATGATCTTGAAGAACTTGTCTACCAAGTTTCGCCAAGGTTCATTCAAAAATACGAGTGATTAAATCTTAATCTTAATTATCCAGACAGGATACTAGGTGGTAGGACTTTTCTGCAAAGTTCGTCTACGTAGGTACCACCGCTTTGCCAGTTATTCTGCCGCCAAGTAGTAGTGCGCAAGCACTACTGTATTCCGGTTTGAAGGGCAATATAGCTAGAGAAATTACTGGGCAAATGAGACTTTATGATCTGATATCACAGCCGAGTAATCTTATTACCAGACTGTGCTGATGTCTCAGGATGATGTGCGCAGTGCAGTGTCACACGAAACTTTATATTTTGGAGTTCCGAGTGACACTGTTCTGAGGCCCATGAGGGCGGCCGTGTTACTTAACATCAGGTGAACGACTAGCTCATCAATTCATTACCTAACATTAAAAAAGTTAAAAACAAATACGGCAAGAGGAAGCAGACATTTTTTCACTTCGTTCGCTCGTTGAAAAATATATGTGATAGAAATTAGGTAGGTCTATTTGAAATGCGACATAGAACAATAAGCAAAATAAGGTAAGATATCAAATTGATTTTACAGCGTGTGTACGTGCCTCACCTCGCGTGGACAACAATACGAATACAACTGTGCGTATGATCGTAGCTACGTACGTTCTTATAATTTTTTTATTGGTGCATTGACTCAGACGCTCGCATTGCGTAAACGGTTCACGTTTTGGGAACACCCCTTATATATGCTGATTAGTTTGCATTGCCGTTTTGCTGATGCATATAGAAAATTGAAGTCGTCGTAAAGTTCTCTAAATCTTGTCTAAACTTATTATAAGGAAAGATCAACTCCCCAGCAGTTCTATTCAAATTAGCTTATTTAAAAAAAAAAGCAGTTGACATTCGTGACGTGTAATAAACCATAAACACTAATCATAGTCACCATCAATAGCCTGAAGACGTCTGTTTTTGAACATAGGCGATAGCGACACTTTAAGCATCTGCTTGCCTCGCACTTTCTATAAGGTGATCACGGAATTTTGATTGCAATGCACCATGAGAACTTTAATTCCGCATTTGAAAATTTCCCTAGTAACTATACACATAAACTATGTATTGAAAACTTCAAACCCGTACAGATTGGTGTTTCTGTTTATTGCAATCACCAAAAATGCAAAATCACCACGCTTGGCAGGCGTCGTAGTTATCCTAGTAGATTATAATGTAGAACGAGGACAATGCAGCTGCCCATTCCCTAGATATCCCTTTAGCCGCTTCTTACGACAGCCACGGGAAGGGATGGTGTGGTCTTATTCGTAAACCTGGACACACGACAAGTGCCTACTATCAGTAAAATTAAGTAATTAATTTAACTTATTTTTAGGTTCTCAATTTAGTTATATTTTAAATTTATATTTCAATTTATATATAAATACCTTTCTAGTTTTTAACTAATTAAAACCTTACGAAAACTAAACTATAATTATTATTGGAGAAAAAGTAACATTGCAGGTAAAAAAGGGGCATAAATAAAACAGAAAATAGATCACAAAAAAAATTATATGGAAAAAAAATTAATATGATCTCAAAAATGTTATAGTTTTTTTTATGGCTACACACTTTGTGTATTTAGCCAGTGTCAAGTATTCATATACTTAACTTATATATAACTATAATTTTTAGAATTATTATACGAAAATATAAAGGAAAATATATATAAAGGCTAAAATGTAGGAAGGCGTAAGAGGATATACATTTTCAAGAATCTTGCTACGTGACGATCACTCAAAGTCGCAATACTGTTTCTACATAAAACTTTGTCAGTCATCAGTGCTTGGGCTCATAAAACTTTGGCATTGTGCCAAGGTTAGTGTCATTTTTAAAAGGCTTTCACCGGATTTATATGGAATTAGTCACAATCACAACATGAGCGTTTGCATGTGATATCACAACTTGGGTAAATCCTTTGCTAAAATGTGAAAACCAAACGAATTTGTAACTTTTATTGAAATTGGCGGAAAATATATATAATTACTTAGTAGTGGAAACTCAAATTTGCATGGATTTGGCAGTTACGTTTCCAGTTGAAAATCAATATCGTTTGGATTTGACAATTACAATGCTAATTGAAAATCAAATTGGTATAGATCTGAAAGTTTAAATTCGCAGTGTTTGAACATTATGGATTATCTTTAAGTAAAGACAGTTTAAGTTTGACAGCCTCTGTGGTGTGGTGGTTGAGCAGGTCGGCTCATAACCCGGAGGCGGCGCGGAGGCGGGTTCAATTCCCGCGGCAGGACAAGTATTTCTGCACAGAAAAAAGCCCAATTGTTCTGAGTCTGGGTGTTGTAGGACCATGGTCTTCATAGTTCCTGGGTCCCTAGACAAGGAATCCTAGTTAGGGTCCAGGATCTATGTATGTGATCGTTAGGCGTTATTATTATTATTATTAAAGAGATCATTTTGATGGTTTTAATTTGTTAATACAAAGTCACCCCCTGATGTACCTAAACATTACTTCTTCTATGCTTGAAGTTTATTTTATTACTAAATATGTGAATGCCACAAATGCCAATTTAGCCAACTTTACTTTCATTGGGTTATTGCTTACCATAACCGTATGAATCAGCTGGCAATCCCAACACCTTGGTTCCGTGCGCGTGACTGAAATATTTAGCACTAGCAATTCATTACAATATCATTATATTTATTTCGGATATCCATACATAGACAATGAAAAATACATACAAACCAAATATACAGGATGTTTTTTGTGAAGGGCGGAGATGGCCAAGTTCGAAACCACAGAGGTTAGAGAAAGATCTTGAAAGGAGTCACGCTCTCGATTTATAAGAAAACAATAACCGCATTTTTTATCTTTTACTTTGAGGAAAATTGACCCGAATGGAGACACACTGTTTCGTTGAACCTATGGATTCTGTTGCTGATCAATTTTTGCAAATATTTCCTAAAAATGAAAGGAAATACCAAATTTTCACAAATTACTTTTAACATCCCAAATTTATCAACTTAATTGCTTAAATGGTTTCTATGATTCCAATGCATAAGTTTATACGTCTCTGACTTTGCTGCTTTTGATGCCATTACAGAAAAGTATTACCACAGTAGGCAACAAATTTTTTTAAGAGGTGAATTTTCTTCCGCTTAAAAATAATAAAATAGTGAACATTTGTCATTTCCTTACATTTTTAGTAAATTTTTTTTTTGCAAAAATGAACCAAACAGATATTGATTTTAAAAAAACTGTTATTGTTAGCTTATAAATAAAGGTATGGACTCCTTTCACGATATTTTTCTAACTCTCGTAGTTTTGTACTTAGCCATCAGCACCCTTTTCGAAAACCATCATGTATATATATACGCCTATATAAACAACACATGATAACACTAAAGCTCCACCAGTAGAATACTAATAAGCTACAAGTCGCAAATTTTATAAGGAAATTAGGTGACTCTATACCATTATTTCGATGAAAGATTAATGAAATCTGTTTTACTTAAGTTCTTGGGAAAATGCGTCAATGGACGTACTTAGGTACAGCATTACACATTCGCGCAGTTTTTTCCCGTAAACAGCACCTCATTACGTTTTAATTTAAATTTTAATAGCCTCAATAAATATAGTTACTGAATACTGGGGTTCGTTATTAACTAAACTAATTTTAATTGTCGAAAACATTAATTTACTATCTGTGCGATAGATCTATAATTCTATGTTATCTGTGGTTTCTCTCTTCTTCTCAATATACAGACAAGTGCGGACGGGGAGTTTTGGCGGGAAAACGAAAAGATTGCGTCACCGCTTTGTATTATTTTCCAAAACTTGTGTTATTTTCAGTGTTAGTGCATACAATTGGTGGCATTCTATTCGATAAGTGCTGGATTATAGGCGTGAGTGTGGGAAAATGGTATAATGATGGTGAAACGTTTCTTTTCGTGTTGTTTCCAAAACTCCATAGAAGCTTCAAGTAAAGTTGTCACCACTTTACTAGGAGTATGACTTTGACTAGACTATGACTTCGACTATGACTTGGCACATATCTGCGTGAAATATCATTAACTTGATAAATTATCAATTACTTGACACTGGCTAAATACACAAAAGTGTGGAGCCAAAACAAAAAAAGTGCGGACGTGGAGTTTTGGCTGGAAAACGAAAAAGATCGCGTCACCGCATTAATGTTGTGTCCTTAAAAATCTTCTTAGTGCTATCCTGGTTTAGGTAGATAAATATGTATTAAATTTTAATATTAGCCGTGATGTGACAAATATTTACGCTTTTTTCCTGTATATAAATACTTGTCCTGCCGCGGGAATCAAACCCGCAGCCTCCGGGCTATGAGCCAATCTGCTCAACAATCACACCACAGAGGCTGATCATATATGTAGGTCTAATATTAATGGAATAGCCGAAACTAAAGGCTAGAGGTATTAAAAAATTATCTGCATCAATTATCATATCTGTATTCATCAATAAAATAAAGTTTTACAAATCAAAATTTACAATGTGGTTACTTTAATCAGACCTTTTAGTAATGAGCTGCCAATCTACGGACTGTAAATTTAGATTATAATCCTAGCAGCCGCAATTTTTTAAATTAATGTTTAGGAGAAACAGTACAATATTCAGCTAATAAACTAATCTTACTAACACTTAAACCAATAAAATTTCTACATATTTACAAATCATAAATGAAAGAAAGAAAACTCCTTATTGTTAGTAGGTACCTACAATAAAAGACGAGTGTGCTTTAGGCCACACGACTGAAGTAAAACTTACGCTTTTATAACAAGTTGCCTGACGGTATCGAACAATTGTCTATGCGTAAATTTAAATTATTCATAAAGTCAAACTTAATGAAAAAAGCCTATTACACAATAAATGATAATGTGTCGGACAAAAAAGCTTGGCCTGAATATCCCAAGCTTAACGATATGAAATCTTAGGTACTTTGCCTATTGCCTATTCCTATCTATAAATTCAGTTTCTATTTGTAATGTTTATAATAAGATAATCACGGTATTTTTCTTACACCGGTGTGACGTGGTGGTTATGTTTGTAACATATTCATTATCTCAACTGTAATGAATTATAAACATTGTAAAAGACAGCAGAAAGAAGAAAAAAAAAATACATCACTGTAAAGTTTCTTGTAGCTTCTTCTTTACAGTTGTAATCGAAGCTTCGGATCAAAGTTTTCTATTCTGCATTATGCCGGATTGCTTGCACCAGTAGTGAAAAAGGGAACTGCTTTTTTTCAAACTCATATATTGTAATGGGCTTGCTATATATTATTTGACAATAAGCACTTTGTAATTTTATATGCTTAGTGAAATAACTTAATTTTAAGTACCTAATATAATTTTGACTTGTAAAAGTGCTAAAATTAACCTATTTGCAATAAATCTTTTGTCTTTGACTTCTTTAGCTCCATCTCTCTTGCCCCTACAACCTACCTACGAAACTACTTTTTTCTATATTCACGTTCACCTCACCAGCTTACCCCCAAGTCAAGCGTGCCTACAGAAATTTTACATCAATAAATTAAAACTTTAAAAGTTTAAGTTCATAAGAAAAGTGATTTAAATTAGGTAATACCTATAGTATAATACACATATTTAGAAAAAATGTTGTTTTCATTGAAAAGATCTTAATTATGAGGATTTATATTTACTTATATGACTTTCATTAATAGTCCCCGTTTCTTTAATTTCAGATACAAGTGGTAACATCTTGGGAGCCAGCGACTGGAACACGGGGTATCCATCCACGGCGTCCATGTACCCACCCTACGGGTCCTTGCAGGCGCCTTACTACAAGCCTGACCCTACCATTCACTTACCTACTGGTAAGAGAAAAGTTCATTACTCCCCAACATTATAGGGAATCTAATAATCATAATTGGTTTTTTTACCTAGTTTTTTTTTAAGTTTTGGCTCCACACTTTTGTGTATTTAGCCAGTGTCAAGTAATTGATAATTTATCAAGTTATCGATATTTCACGCAAATATGTGTCAAGTCACAGTCGAAGTCATCAAGTCAAGTCATAGTCAAGTCAGTCTAGTCAAAGTCATACTCCTAGTAAAGTGGTGGCAACTTTACTTGAAGCTTCTATGGAGTTTTGGAAACAACAAGAAAAGAAATGTTGCACCATCATTATACCATTTTCCCACACTCAGTCCTGTAATCCAGCACTTAACGAATAAAACACCACCAATTTTATGTACTAACACTGAAAATAACATAAGTTTTGGAAAATAATACAATGCGGTGAACCGATCTTTCTGGTTTCCCGCCATAACTCCCAATAAACATTGCTTTATACGAAAAATAAGATGAAGAATTTTTTTTGTTGTTTTTTTTTTATTTTTTTTTCTGTAATCTATTTTGTCTTAAAAACTGTAGCTCTATGTGTGTATCTGCCTAAACTTAATTAAGGTCCGTATTACAGAACAATGCTCAGTCATTGATCGGTGCTCAAGCAGAGATTTCATTCACTAATTGATCACTTTATGAATGAAATCTCTGCTTGAGCACCGATAGATGACTGAGCATCGTTCTGTAATACGTATCTTAGACTAAAACTGAGTGAATCACAGACATTCAATATTTTCGAACGTCAAACGTTATTCTGAATAATAAACATGAAAAGCAAACCGTGCCAAACCTTCCTACATCTATACATTATAGGTACCTACAGGTACATAATCTTATACGTTATACGTAATTAATTTTTTTTTTACTTCAAACTTGTCTAGCATTTGACCGCGCTCTCATTAATAATTGTTGAAAATATTAACCAAATATATAACCAAATAACCGACTGATTAATAATTAATCTTAATATGTAACGTAGCTTTATTTGTTCCATTATATTTAATTAATGCGTCATATTTGTTCATTAATTTTGATAATATTTACTTCCTCGTTTATATCCATAACCACGGTAATGGAGCGGTTTACCACAGGATAGATACTGGATTGTAGGATAGGTACATACCAACAATATAATTGCTTATAATACGAAGTATCATTTTAAAATTAATCATATTAACAGGTAGTATATTATTTTCTTTATAATCTACGTGTATTAATATTAGGTACAACTATTCAATATTCATTTATTAAAATAAAACAGGGCATTAGCCAGTGTATCATTATAAGTTAGTCTACCCAAAATTTTGGCTAGCTTTATAAGTACCCATATACCTAAGGTCATCAGAGCCTGAATGATTCACAAAGTTGCATTCAAATCTGTTCAGCCGTTACAGGAGCCGTCTCAATTCTAATTTCAAACATCTACGCTTATACTTTCGTCTTGATTAGTAATACATACATTAAAAATATAAACTTTTCAAACGGCTTCAAAACAGTGGAGTTCTCCGTACGATTGTATGACGATACCTACATCTTTTTTTAATGTTTGTTTAGTCAGAACTCAAAAAATCGATCGTTAATCACAATTTTTGATTTTTTTTCTTGGGGAGTAAGCTGGAGAATGCTTAACAAGGTGATTGGAAGTTGAAAGTTGTTGTTGTTGGTTCACGTAGATCTCCATTATCAACATAACAAAGTTAAAATTTACTTTAAATTTGTATCATTATGTTGGTATGTCCGGTAAAATGACAATTTATAATTGTCAAGTTGGCGACATTAACATTAAATAAAGTTATACCGGCCGATAGATGGAGCTTAAGAAGTTTTACTTCAGTACTGTGGTACACACTCGTTTTTTTTTACCATAGCATATCATAGAGCACACATAATTTTCTAACTTAAACAGCAATATTTCTCTTCTTTCCAGTACTACCAGACCCGATTCCCCTCGGCCACGAGTACAACTACCAGCCGAGCACGCCGGGGTTCGCGAAAAGCAGCCCTAGTGCCAGCACCTCCCTCACCGATCTCAACCCCGCCGGCTCCGCGCAACGTTACGACAACTACTACAACTGGCCGACGAACAACTATAACAACTATCAGTACAACAACATCAACAATAACACCGCCTGTATACAATCACACGCGCCTTACATCAATCCTAACCCTCAAATGATCCTCCCTAACCTCTACTCGACTGTCAATCAGAACCAAATCCACGTGCATTTACACAGTTCCGCGGATAAACATAATTTGGAACAGTTCCCGAGTGAGATAAAGATTAGTGATATAGATGGGGGCATATCGATAACGACTGAGCTTCCAGGTGTAGGCGAGCCGAGTGGCCTCCAACCCTGCGAAAATAGTGACGAAGTCAAACAACTTTATGGCAATTCTAATCAAGAAGTGTGGCGACCCTATTTCGCCAGTTCGCCCCGTTGAGATTGGTATTCTAACTTTGTACATATTGTGATGTATATAACTTATGTAAATTGTTAAGTTAAATTAAGTTCGTAGCAATAAAATTAATGTAAAACATTAATTTAATGGTAATTGTTAATACTCTATTTGTAAGATATTAAATTCAACTACAAAATAAAGAACTAAATACAGAGATAATCCTATTATTATTTATCATCAATTCATAAATAGAGACATTGCACGATTTTTGTTACAATCTTATCTGAAACTAGTGGCGCCCCGCGGTTTCTCCTGCGGGTAAAAAGTATTTTAAATATTTGCTCATCCCACGGGAAAATTTCATTTTTCCAGGATAAAATGTAGCCTACATGCTAATCCAGTGTATAAGCTATCTTGGTACCGAATTTCATCCAAATCAATTCAGCCGTTTGAGCGTGAAGGAGTAACAAACATACACACATACAAACTTTCGCCTTTATAATATTAGTGTTATGTGATAAACATGCTAGTATAATCTAAAATGCACTTATGAAGATAGATTTTTTATACTCACTTAAGATATGCTTATTTACCTCTATTAAAGCCTTCTCTGTCTACGATTAAAGCACATAAACAAAAATGGTGAAGTAGGTACTTACTACCTTCTAAGAGGTTCTATACAATTATTTTTATATTTATTTTAGCAAATAGAATGGGAATATATACCTATATAAATAAATACTGACTACGCATATTTTACGCTCAATAACGTAGAGTCAATTTGCATACTAAGTTAAAAACTATTCTGGCAAACGTGAAGCGTCCCGCAGGCTTTCCTAAACAAAACTATGTACCTAACAAAAAGCTTCCATTATTTCACTTTTTTACCATATTTAGCTCGTTTTACCTATATCTAGGGACTGGGAACTACCGATACCTATGGGCACTCGTCCTGTCGCGGGAATCAAACCCGGCACCGCCTCCGGGTTACGAGCTGTCCTGACGCTTAATTACCACACCATAAAGACTACGATTGGCTGCATATGCACACCTATGTCCAACAAACAGCATGTGCAACAAGCTAAAGCTGAACAAAATGAATCCTCGCGAACACCATTTTTGAAGTAAAACTTCTTTACGCACGCTTGAACTGGGGAGTAAACTGGTGAATGCGAGGCGAACGGAAGTTGAAGTTGGTTCACGTAGATCTCCATTGTCAACATAAAAAAGTAAAAAAATTGTATTATTATGTTGGTATGTCCGGGTAAATGACAATTTACTATTGTCAAGATTTTGCGACTCCCGCCCCAGCCGGCCGGAACCGCCGCAAACGCTACGTCCCGCAATTTTTAAATCCGTAATATCTTCGAAAATATTCATTTAAATCATACGCTGTAAAGGGCCATATAGATATATATTAAATCGATAGTATTTAGTATTTTCGATATATAATATGTAATTAGATAAAGATTAATGCTGTATTGGTTAAAATCGCTTCGAAAATTAGCCATTATTATTATTATACGTAAAAAGTACTTAAATGACAAAAAAACGTTATTGTGGGATATCCATAAGAGATAGACATATACCATAGCGGAGTTTTCTGTAGACCTTTTCAATGTGTACAATACTTAGTACATTATTTTGATAAATTTCGTAGGGTTCAGCCTGCGTTTGCAATGTAAGCGGAAAAAATGTAATTATTTAAGACATCACATTAGAAACCTCAAAATACCAGTATTTCTCCACTATTTAATGGACGTTATTATTATACATATAAACCTTCCTCTTCAATCACTAAACTATCTAATATACATTATACTATATATATATATATATGTTATATCTATCTATTTAAAAAAACCGCATCAAAATCTGTTGCGTAGTTTTAAAGATTCAATCATACATAGAGACAGAGAAAGCGACTTTGTTATTTACTATGTAGTGATGTCATCATATCGATCCCTAATGAAGGTAGGTACCTACTTAAAGAATTTTTAACCCATTAACTACCTTACCTAAATAATTGATAGAAAAGAATTTCCAAGTGTTTTGACGTATTAATTACCTATTCTTTGCAAAGGTGCCTACGTCTAATAATACCTACGCCGTATCCTATATTCGAGTATGAAGAACATTAATAAGCCTGCCTCATTCGAGATTTTTCTAGAATTTCACTGTAGGAAGATGCTTCATTATTTATTTTATGTCCCGCTTACATAGGTAATAGATACATTTAGTTTATTCCCGATAATTATACACAGTAGATGAGACCCTCCCTGGTAAGGAATTCTGGGAATTTCAAAAATGCTGTTTATTCCACTAATAATAATAATATGTGTGTGTGGACATCTCACACAACGCCATCTAGCCCCAAACTAAGCAAAGCTTGTACTATGGGAACTGATACAATACTTGATACTTTTTGTTTGTAAATACATACATATAATACAATATAACACCCAGACATAGAACAAACATCGACGTTCATCACACAAATGTTTGTCCTGGGTGGGAATCGAACCCACAACCCACAGTTCAGAAGGCAGAGTCTACCAACTGAGCTATCGGGCCAGTCATCTTAGTCAACTAAGATTGTAGATAACGGCTAATGGCCGAGGTTGTGCATACAATTGAAATTCGCACCAAAGAACGATACGCATATGGTGGAAGTGAGATCAAAAAGTATAATATAACCGCTACGCTAGATAGATGTGTTTCGATCTTATTCGAAAAGAGTCAACCATAGATTTATGGCAAACACTTGTTATAAGAATCTTTAACAAACTAAAGCAGTTTAATGGGACTAATAATTAACCGGTCCCAGTCTATTTTTTATCTATTTTTTTCATTCTGTTATTTTATTTTATGTTTTTGTAATTAAGTAGTCGTTTCTTTATATGTAATATTGTCATTAACAAAAAAATTTGTAGTAGATAGATAGATAGATAAACTCTTTATTGAAACACCACATCTTAAATAATTAAAAAAAGTGAACAAACTTAACCAAAGTGTAACAATGGGCGGTCTTATCGCTCAGAGCGATCTCTTCCAGATAACCTTGTAGTATGCGATTTAAAAAAAAATCACTATATCTAAATATATATAACTCAAAGGTGACTGACTGATTGACTGACTAATATAGTGAGCTATCAACGCACAGCCCAAACCACTGGACGGATCGGGCAGCAGTTAGATGTTATGACGTAGGCATCCGCTAAGAAAGGATTTTTCGAAATTCCACCCTTAAGAGGGTGTAATGGGTGGTTGAATTATTTTCCCATAGGCCACGCCGCGGGCGAAGCTGCGGGCAGAAGCTCGTTGTATAAATAAGTAGGTACCATTACACCTCTACTCTATCTCTCTAGATTGCAGTATTGAAATCTGTATCAAATCGCAGATTTTTCTACTCCACAATCTAGCGTACAACTGTAACCTACACAACCTAACATTTAAACTATGTTCGTGTAAAATTGTAAATGTGAATAAATAAAGAAAGGAAAAAAACCCGTAGGTTAGCTAGAACGGTCGCGACTTTCCGTAGGGTCCTATGGAAAGAAAATCTTCTCGATCCCCTTACCCAGGCAATGTCCGGGCCCAAGCCAAGGCTCGCCCGGTCGGTGCCTCGCTCGGTGTTCCCGTGAGCTAGTTGGCTCCCACTTAAGACGGCTTAAGGCGCCCAAGTGCCTGCTCTCCCGCCCGGTGACTCTGTAAAGGTCGGAAAACACCAACAACATAGGCACATTTAAAAAAAAGAGACCAGGCTCCAAAGATTACCTATCACATGGGTAAGGTGAGGTGGCCCAAGGGAAGTATTATATATTAGTATATTGTATATAATACTTCCTGGTAGATAGTCTACCACAAGCAAAATTATTAGTGAAGTGAAATCGCTAAGTAAGCTATATATGCAGATAATACAACGCATTATTTACTTCCTATAGAAGTATTTTCCCCATAAATATGAATTTAAAAAATTATAATAGATATGTACCCGCATTCAACATCGAAAGTTTGTTTTTGTTTTGTGTATTAACTCTACACTTTTGTGTATTTAGCCAGTGTCAAGTAATTGATAATTTCTAAAGTTAATTAATAAGTCAAGTTACAGTTTATGATATATCACGCAGATATGTGAGTCACAGTCAAAGTCCGTATTTCAGAACAATGTTCAGTCA
Organism: Ennomos fuscantarius; assembly: GCA_905220475.3. Lineage (NCBI taxonomy): Eukaryota > Metazoa > Arthropoda > Insecta > Lepidoptera > Geometridae > Ennomos > Ennomos fuscantarius. The sequence continues at coordinate 9,923,586 of HG992039.1, forward strand.
TCAATCGGTGCTCAAGCAGAGATTTTATTCATAAAGTGATCAATTAACGAATGAAATCTCTGCTTGAGCACCGATCGATGACTGAGCATCGTTCTGTAATACGGGCCTAAGTCATCAAATCAAGTCATAGTCTAGTCATACTCCTAGTAAAGTGGTGGCAAATTTACTAGAAGCTTCTATGGAGTTCACCATCGTTTCACCATCATTATACCACTTACTCACACTCATGCCTGTAATCGAGTAGGTACTTAACGAATAAAACGCCATATGCACTAACACTGAACATAACACAAGTTTTGGAACGTAAAATAATGCGGTGATGCGATCTTTCTCTGTGCTGCCAAAACCACAGACCAAGTAGAGGATACTATGTATCAAAACTCCCATTGAAAATATTGAAATATTAAAATGGCTGAAAGACAAGTTGCCAACTTTAGAGAAAACCGATAATTTCCGTTGTATTATGCGATTTCGTGTCTCAATACTATTCGGTAATACCAGTTAAGGAAAAATATTTACCACGTCAATAAAAAAATTGAATCAAGTTGTGAGACCTATGATAAATGAATAAATAAATAAATATCTGTGGACATTTTACACAGCGCCATCTAGCCCCAAACTAAGCAAAGCTTGTACTATGCGGACCAGATAACTGACACAATACGTATATACTTTTTTGTTTGTAAATACATACATTTAATACAATATAACACCCAGACACAGAACAAACACCTATGTTCATCACACAAATATTTGTCCTGGGTGGGAATCGAACCCACAACCCACAGTTCAGAAGGCAGGAGCTGACTATAAATTACCAACACTAACCCCGTAACAGATATAATGTAGGTACTACCGATAACATCTTACATGAAAAATATTAGTGACACGGCCGTAGCTAGGGGGGACATTGTGGGTCAATTCCCTACTTTGAAATCACAATGCCCTACCTTATAAATATCAAAAATTAATATAAATTATTAAAATTGAATTGTTTGTTCATAGTTTAAGGTAAAAAAATCTCAGATCCATGCTCAGTTGCTCATTTTTAGTCACATAAATGATTTGTCTGTGAATAGCTATTGAATGTATATCATCGACCTACAGGTCAGTGATATACATGGTGATTAATTTAGGAGCCCGTGCTTTGAGGGCAGATCAATTATGATATCACACTTCACATCACACCAATGTTATAAAGGCGAAAGTATGTATATGTGTTTGTGTGTATGTGTGTATGTTTCCTTCACGCACAAACAGTCGAATGGATTTGGATGAAATTCAGTACCAAGATAGCTTATACACTGGATTAACATATGGGCTACAATTCATCCCGGAAAAGTGAAATTTTCCCATGGGATGAGCTAATAATTAAAATACTTTTTATCCATGGGTGAAACCGCGGGGCGCAACTAGTTTTTTATACTTCCGCTTTATGAGTCCTGTAGATAGGGCAGCTACCTCAAATTTGACTCTATCGACAGCTCTGGTGACTCATAAAATATATCCTAAATAAGTAAAAGAAAGAAGGGAGCGTAAATGTAAGGTAGATGGTAAAGGATAAAAAAAGGTTAATTTAGACCATGTCTTGTATTGTGTAGTCTACACTTTATTGAACTTTATTATGGTAGCCCAAACTTAAAGGTCTTTTTTTTATGTTTTGGCTCCACACTTTTGTGTATTTAGCCAGTGTCAAGTAATTGATAATTTTTCAAGTTAATGATATTTCACGCATATGTGTCAAGTCACAGCACTTAACGAATAGAATGCCACCAATTTTATGCACTAACACTGAAAATAACACAAGTTTTGGAAAATAACACAATGCGATGAGGCGATCTTTTTCGCATTCCCGCCAAAATTCTCTAAAGGTCTTGATTGAGTGGTAGGTATGCTATTGAATTGAAGGCAAGTGTTACCTACTTATATGTATGTAACTAGGTAATAATAATAATAATAAATATAGTGGTAAAATAATGATTAAATATGTATATATAAATACTATCCCTAAGATTCCGCTGTCAACCAAGCTTAAAAAATTGGTCGGAATATTTTTGAAGTGGCAACTTTACTATTGTGCTACGTGATAAAATGGCGTCTATCGTGTGTCGTTTGATGACCTAAAATAATAAATTTTAATAGAATTAGTGATAGTTTCAGTTCGTTTAGTTATACAAGCCGAACCATATTTTAATAAACCATATTTTTAAACCGTAAGTAGCTCATTTACTCTTGTAAATTAGGATTTTAACACATTGTCAATTACAGGTTTCTGATAACGGCGGAGGAAATGCTAATTTTTCTATATCTTTATTCAATCATTCTCATTTGCTTGCAGTCGAAAAGGTGGTCTATACGTGTTAGCCAGAGTGCAATGTCCGAGGACAACGAGCGGCACGGCGAGCCGGCGAGTGAGGGTGGCGGAGTCACCAAAGCTGTGCGTGTGTTATTGACCTCGCACCAGCTCGACGCTGCCTCGGCCGACTCGCTGCGCTCCGGGTGGAGAACCCAGGACTTGTACATTGATCATCTCGAAACGTTGAACAAACAGCTGGAAGGTATTTACGACAGTTTCATCGGCTTGGTAGCGCCTTCCGGGCGCCGCGCCGCGTGATACGTTACTATCAAATCGACAATGCTTTAACTAAATCTAGTGATACTGTTACCGTTATCTTGATGATGTGCTGTTGAAAATGTTTAGTTTTACTATTGTGATACATGGTGTATTTAGGTGTTCGGAGTAAACAAAGTTGAAGAATTCCAATGTGCAAGTGTTCAGTGGAAGTGCAATATGTTGGTACCAGGTCCAGTGTTATCTTCAACAAGACTTGGGCTTGTGTTGGTGTTTTCCGTTATTCAAGCCTCACAACTTGCTGAGGCTACTTCAGAATCCGGTCTATACTCTATAAAAGTAAATATATTTTCTTCACTTATTTTGCTATGTCAATAAGATTTTGTTTTGTTACTGCTTGTTATTTTATGTACTTATTGTAACAATTTACTTATATTATGTTTACTAAATTCCTGATAAGATAAAGTGAGTACAGCTGTCCTACTCTAGTATTGATACCTATCACACTAGGTACTCCAATATTTATTTCCAGCCAAAGGAAATGTAGACTTTATCCTTAACTTTATTTCTGTATCAAAATCATTGTCAAATTGTAACACATTTAAAATCAACTGTCAACAAAATTGTAAATATAATTTACAGCAGTATGACACAAGCATTGCCAATTTGCCAGTTACATCAGTTCTAATTGGCAGCTTCAATTTAGTTTTAACACACATCATCAGCACGCCTGGTGTTGCAGATATCCATAAGTCATGGTGACCATTTAACATCAGGTGGCTCATGTGCTTAAAACATCAAAAAATATGTATTAAAATGCTGGACTGGATTTTATTTAAATTACAGGTGTTAGCTGGTTAATTCAAATACTAAAGTTGATGATATATTTAGCTTCTCATTCTCTCAACCAAATTAACTGTATTAACTTAGGATTTTCACTTTTTCTACCAGTTTTGCATTGTTTGTAGGCACCATAATGTTACGTTTGAGAAGTCTAAATATAATAATAAAATAAATTATATTCTATAAGATTCCTTAGTTGCTCTATAAACCTTTACTTAGCTTTCTAACAATTTCTAATAATAACTATAAAGCTATAACGGCATATATAACTATAAATGCATTTTGTGTCAATCCACTATGGAATCTGTACTTTCTTTTAATTGGTGTTGGTTTCTTCTTAGATCATTTCAATATTGTAATGCATTAACCCTGTAAAGTGTATGCATATTTTAGGGTATCCTGTTTGAGTTATTTGTTGAATAAGGCTTCGTTTCATAATCACATACTTGTTCTGATGATTCATCAACACGCAAAACAACTGCATATTTAATATATCCTTCAATTAAATGTAGTAGTTTATTTGTCAAGGAAATATATATTTAGCCTTTAGCTTACCAACAAATCACATGCTTTTAGATTTTGTGCATTTCAAATTATTTGAAGTATCCTTTAAACTTGGAAGGCCTTGTTAATTTTGATGGTAATTCAGGTAATTATTTTCTCCAAAAATGTCATTATGATGACACCAACTCACCACTAAACAAAGGTAAGAAGTCCATTTCCATATCGAAGATTGAGTACAAAATAAGTAAAAATCATAAAAAGAATTTATCAGAATGGAAACTGTTTATAAAGTAAGGATAAAATATTTAACTCAGACCTACAAGACAATATTTTTACAATTAACAAATTTCTAACAATGTATAATGGAATTCTTGGTAAACAATATCTGTTACTTTGGTATTTTTCACCTAAGGTTAATTCATAATTCTTTGATTAGCATTAGTAAAAACAAAACTATAAAGTATATTAAACTGAAAATACTTTAGCGATGTGTAACAATCCTCACAAAGCATCAAACCTAATTTTGAATGAGTATAAAATGAGATAAGTTGGAAACAACTGACTTCTATTTTATATTTAGAAAATTGATAACACAGCTGTGTGAATGATAAAGAATATAATAATGATGAATATTTTTTTTAATATAATGGATCCAATCACAAAAGTTTCATATCAAAACAAATCCTATAATAATAATATGTGTGGACATCTCACACAGCGCCATCTATCGCCAAGCTAACTGCTAACTATTATATAACTAAATATATTATGATAAGTCTGTTATTTTCAATGAAACATACATGTACCTACCTGTTTTATTATCATAAGTTTTAGTTAAGGTATTGTCGATTTGTATTGTTAAATTTATCTAATCTGTACACATTGTATTGACACAAGCCATACCAATACAGCTTGTAATTAAATATTAAAATCATACTAAAATAATTATCTATAAACAGTATTGGATTTTGAACTTTCACATACACAGAAATGCAATAGCGTTTATAGATTACTAAAATATTGTAATTACATTTTGTAAATGTTACTAAAATTTAATTTAATATGTGCAGGTAGCTTGGAAAAGGCGAAAGAGGTAGAGGATAGGATCAAACAGCAATATGCAGAGTCACAACACAGGGAGAAAGTGCTAGTTAGGAGGCTTGCTGCTAAGGAGCAAGAAATACAGGATTATGTAGTGAGTGTCTTTTCACCACTTTAAAACAAAATAATCGAATAGACTGGATATTTAATACCCTCTCATTCCCATTACACTTCAAATTAATGGCGGAACTGGGAGAACAATATTTATTCTCTTTGTGCACCTAACAACAAAATGTTTTTACAGGACTTGAAAGACAGCCAAATTGAATAAATACCAATTTATCTCATTCAAGTATTAATAATAAAGTTGGTGTTTTTATATTTCAGAGTCAAATAACAGAACTGAAATCATCACATGCGAGTTTAAACGGTCGACCAACTCTTCTAGATCCGGCAGTTAATGTGCTTATTCAAAGATTAAAACAAGAGCTAACATCAACAAAAGCTAGATTAGAAGAAACTCAAAATGAACTGGCAGCATGGAAGTTCACTCCAGACTCGAATACAGGGAAAAAGTTAATGGCTAAATGTCGATTGCTACATCAAGAAAACGAAGACTTGGGTCGCATGACGTCGAGCGGACGAATAGCTAAGCTAGAGGGGGATCTAGCGCTACAAAAGAGTTTCAGCGAAGAAGTCAAAAAGTCACAATCAGGTGTGTTGTCATTTCTTTACAAGGTTTTTCAAGGGGTAACTTTACATAAACCCATTCGGCATGACGAAACTAGTAGCGTAAAATTAGTTTAGTGACAAATTTTTATTTCATAATTTTTGTTGTTTAATTTTAATTTTGTAATCCATTTTATTTTCACCAAATCAGTAACTACTGTCATCAAATGCTACCACTTTCATCCTATGTTCTCATTTAGGTATTCAATTATATTTATTATATTAAGTATAACACTTATGCACTGTTAAAAACAAAATTTTGATGAGGCCTCTTGATACTACGGATTTGACAGCAGAATTATTAATTATAGTAAACTAAGTTAAACAGATGTTGAAATTATTTAGCCATGCACTAAACTAGTTTCGAAATCTAAATTCTATTTCACTAATACTGCATTTTTATTTTTCAGAATTGGACGAGATACTACAAGAGCTGGACGAGGATGTGGAAGGGATGCAGAGCACGGTACTGTTTCTACAGCAGGAGTTGCGTGCGACGCATGCTACCGTGAACGGCAACCGGGGCCCTTCGCCTGTGGAGAAGAGAGTGTACTCGGGCAGCGAGTGTAGTGAACCGCCCGCGGGCAAGCGGAGACGCGCCTCAGTACTCTCACTCGATTATAACGAGGACGAGGAGCCGCTAACAGTACCCAACGGCGACGTCGACTAGCCCAGGACTCCAGTGTTCCACTATAGAACACGCTACTTTAACATCCATTAGTGAAATGTGACCTATCCGTATCTTATGTAGCCTTTAAGGGCCTATTTCGGTTGACTCGAAATTATTTTCATTGTGAGTGAATCGTCAATGTCTTTATTGCGGGGTGATATGCTGGTTCGGTGTCAATCACTCATCCCAAAACGTGCTTATGTATTAGCGCATAAAGTGTAAGAAATCTATGTACTTTCATTAGAAGACAAACATTATAGATTATTGTGTCATTTCCATTGACAATGAATTGGTGATGATTAATGTGGCGAATGTGAAAATGAGACTAATGAACCGTTTGGTATGAATATTGTTTGCGTTGTATTATGCACAACAGTGGACCATGTGATGATCAGATTTAATAGTGAATCGTTTTTGACATTGTTTTTTTATACTTGAAATATTAAGACAAGACACTCAGTTGACAATTTTATAATTTATTTATGATAAGTGGATTAATTGTGATATATTAGAGGAATCCTTGGTAATAATGAGTGGTGGAAACTTGTGTTGCCCAATGTCATTGTTTATGGCATTTATTATATTTCCATGCCAGAAACTGTGATGTATCAAATGAGTAGAGAGGGTGTGTTGATCCATATAGCAATAAAATACCAAGCCTAAATGATTTAAATGTTGTCTCATTTTATATGAAATTTATGTGGAGTTCTACATGTTTCTATATTGAAATTACTATGATTGTATATAGAGTTATGTTAATAAACATATTACGAGCATCAAATATTGCGTATGATTTAAAATATGTTGCCTATTTTACACAAAACGTGAATTACACCATAGTATCAAGCAATAAAAATATAAAGTGGAAATCATTGCAAAATGTCAATATGATGATTAAAGTGTTACGATTTCGATGTATTATTTCACTGTATATTTCTATTTTTTGTACTTTGGTAAGATTTAAAAGTTTTTTCTACTAGAAGATAAATAAGCATTTTTTTTTCATTGTGGGTCAATTTGATCACATAGGTAAACCTATGAGAAATCAATCTGAAAAGGTATTTTACAAAATGCTAAGAAATTTGCTGTATATTATACGAGTAGTGTCCTTTTCTCACTTATTCCATACTCATTAACAAGGGAATGAGAGGCCAATACTTTAGGTGATCCGTTATATTCTAAAATTCTTTCATCAGGGAGACTGCAATTTACTTTTTGTAAAAAGGTAGCCTTGCCGACGACGACTCGGTGTTACCGTGCTAGACGTTTAAAAAGGACCAGAAAATTTGGCGAAAATTTTTTTTTTTTTACGTAAAGAACTAAGCATACATTTTTACTCCTTGTGAACATAATGTAACTCATAGACAACTAAAAAGATGCCATACTCTCCAACCTCCGTGTCGCTTACAGGTAGTCTGATAAACATTAATTTGCTACTAGTGGGAAATGGTAAATATGATCCAAGATGTACATAGAGGTATATTGTGCCATTTTCCCATTCGTTGACGTACCTACGAGTACGTCTGTGCAGGCCTCATCGCTCCCACGACTTCCATAAAACAAGAATAGGCACTTATTAAAATCAACCGTTTCCTTACAAGTAAGCCATGCCATCATTACGACACAAGATCAAGAAGAAGGGAGTATTACATCTTATGATGGGTCCCAAGTTTGGCGGACAGCGTTTCATGGTGAACAAGACATCGTAATTATCAAGAAACTCGTCGAAGATCAAGGTTCTTTTACTTTTACTTAGCTATTTTAATAACTGAGGCTTAAGTTATGTAGGTAAGTATTCTCTGTGTTTCGTTTATAAAAAGGTACTCTTTGGTTTGCATCAAAGTTTGACGGCTTATAAGTTCATACTTATCCTTACGTAGCTCCTGCAACGCGAACATAGGAATTAGGAGCTGTCAAACCTTAATTTTTTTTTTACTTCATGTAGTCGGTATTAGCATTAGGTATGTATGAATGAGTTGGTATAGCAGAACTTGTCTTCTACATATTTGTATATGATCTTTACCTGCTCTACATCACATTGGCTTATTTTAGGTATTTTCTAAAAATTATAAATAATAATAACGCCCAACGATCACATACGTAGTCCTGGACCCTAACTAGGATTCCCTGTGTCTGGGACCCAGAAACTTCGAGGGCCATAGTCCCACAACACCCAGACTCGGAACGAGTATTTGCGCTTTTTGTTCTGTGCATTTGTCCTGCCGCGGGAATCGAACTCGCCGCCTCCTGGTTATGAGCCGACCTGCTCAACCACCACGCCACAGAGGCTGTCAATAATAATAACTATGTAGGTACTCTTGACATGCTCTAATCTTGACCTCCCATTGTAGATAGAGCTGAACTTCAATATATAGAAAAATCAATTACAATCCTTAAATACATAATTATGCTCGTGCTAATATTACTCGTCTAATTACCATCATCCATCATACAACAGATATATCAATTTGGAATGTGGATTACAATGGAGTGGATTTCCTCGTACATTCCGACAACAAGATAAAAGTGAACCGCGCTCTGAACAGTCGAAAGCTCAACCACTCTGTACTCGTGCTAGATGTGCAGCGGAGAATCAACTCACTGAAACTTGCACCGACGAAGTGGAATGCAGACACGTTGAGGATTGGTGAGGATTTACCTTAGAGAATTTAGCCACTGTTATTCATCTCAGGGACTTACTGAAAATGGTTAATTAATGTACAGCGATGTTAGCTCTGAGAGTCTAGTACGAGTTTATATGAATATACGTTAGTGAAGTGTGATTCAAACTTGATGACAGCTGTAAAGTTGGCGGGAACCGCTGCGCAGTACAAAAATTTGATGTGCGCTGACAGCGGAGAGCGGTGAGCGCAGCGTGCTGGCTTGTAGCGCACTACACAACTGCCATTAAGTTTGAATCACCAATCGTAAAATAAATGTTTAATTAAATCTAGCACAGCTCCCATAGTAATATGATGACGATGACAGCACCCCTAGCGGCTACTATTCGTAACTAAGAGATTCATACAAATAATTATCGATAGCTAGGGTTGGTACAGCAATGTACATTCGAATAAACTCGTACTAAACAAGACAGCTAGTCCTCCGCACTGTCACCCGAGAACGAGATGACGGCGCCAAAGTAGCGGTAAATACATTTACTATGCTTGTTTGTCTACTGCAGGCCCGTTGGTTGTAACTTTGTGAGTAACGTCGCATTAGATGGCGGGGCGTGGTGGTTTCGAATCCTGCAATTGGCTAAACCCAGGTTATCTTTCGATGAAGGGATAAAACCATTTAAAATGGCGATTAAATTCAATTTATTGAGTTAGGCTCTGTCGGTGAACTCGATTTACCTGCCTAAATAACATTTACAAAATTTAGTTGCCCAAGTGGAATGCCATGTACTAGAACTGTAAGCCATAGTTTTGATTTTACTATAGCAAATTAGTATATGTTTCAGCTTTTAATGTTACTTTCTATGAAATAAGTTTATGATGGGTCGAGTTGGATATAAGGATATGGTAAGTATATACAATAAATAAACTGATAGGATCTATGTACGTACTACAAATATAACGTCTATTTTATAATAGTTAATAACAGCGCCATCTAGGTAAGCTTGTTAAAATGAAAAACTATGAAGTATTCTGCGCTCATTTAGACTCAAGCGTCGGTACGTTAAACCTTAAGTAGGTACCTACTGTTTTTCAGGGCATCGACTAAATTGGAAGGAATATCCGACTTTGAAAATTATAGATGAATATTTTTCATATCTATCGGAGAACTTCCCCTCTATCTGTAACGTAAGCGTTATAGGCTACACAGCTGAAAACAGAACAATAAAGGTGAGTTCAATGAAATAACATCTTGCCTCTTCATTCCACATTTATAAGCTACCATAAATTAACAACTTGAATCTATCGATCCAATCATTCAACCTACGTGTGCCTATCGTAGCTATGTTACGAGACTCGCGTTTCTTTGAGATCCATAGCGTACCTAAGCGTGGGCGAAAAATATGATTAAAAATTATACCACATTTGCCAGATTCACCATATTTTTTAATGAAGGCTCACATAATACAATACTATTACTAGTATTAGGACTATATAAGATTTAGGTCATAATGCAATATATAATTAGGTTTATAAGTATATACTGGTGTCGATTCTGTGTCGCATTCTATAAAACTAAAGCAAACTTAAAGTATGGCGGTACTCTTCTGATAAAGGAGAAATGAAAAAGACGGAAATATGTTAATTTCGTTTAGCTTTAGAGTATGCGACACAGAATCGACACCAATATCTTGATAAATATCGAGTGGTCATCAGAAGAGTAAGGCTTTGTGAGGCTTACCATCAGGCGATTTGCTTGCTCTTTTTGTTGGATTTTTATCTTATACACCGTATACATTAAGAATAGGTACCTACTTATTTATTTACGTAGTTTCCTAACTTCTACTTAGAAAGCCATCATGTTGCACGTTCCAACATAAATCATTTGCAGTAAAAATTAGGACGCGCTTTAGATAGCGGTCTAGCGATTGACAACTTGTTTTACAAGCGCTCGAGTTGTTAGAACAAACTGCACCGTTAAGCACTTAGCATTAGCAAGACAGGAATGGAAACTAACAGCATGTTTGAGACGTGCGCTCTGTATGTAGAATACAGTAAAAGCTCTTTATTCGCAGGGTATACGTTCCGTAAATAAGGCGCGAACACAGAATATGGAATGGTTATATAAAAATGAACTTAATTGAAGTTTTTGACCATATTGATTAATCATAATCTTCAGGCTTAGGCAATGGTTTAGAAAACGCGGAACCAATACAGCGGCGATATCATTTAACAACACACTTTAGGCATAGTTGTAATAAGGTCAATTTTACTTTTTTTATAGTCCATTTGACGATGCATTTATAAAGGATACCTAGATATTGGCATCGTTTTTATCAATGTGTATGTACCGATGTACTGTTCTAATGGTCCCACTACCATTAAACTCTTGGTCCAACTACTAAGTTCCATTAATAGCAATAACTATATCTTGGTCTTAAGGGTTTTTTTATGTTAAGGAATGACGTTACGAGCTAGCCGTTCGCCTGATGTTAAACGACACGGCTGCCCATATCAGCTGCAGTGTTACTCGGAACTCTAAAGTATAGAGTTTCGCGTGACACTGCACTGCGCACGTCATCTGAGACATCAGCACAATCTAGTAATAAGATTACTAAACTGTGAGATCAGATCATAAAGTCTCATTTGCCCAGTAATTTCACTAGCTACAGTGCCCTTCAAACCGGAACACAGCAGTGCTTGTGCACTACTGCTTGGCGGCAGAATAACTGGCAAAGCGGTGGTACCTACCTAGACGAACTTTGCAGTAAAGTCCTACCACCTATGGTTCCACTGGTCCCACTAAATGGTGAGACAACGTGCCGTGAGATATTAATATAGTGGGACGACGAGTCCGATGGTACAAAATTGGCAGCACCACGAGCGCAAAATCAGTCAGTCGAGGCACAGGCTAAATAATATTGTGTAGATTGGATTAGGAATTAAGGAGTAAATGTAAATGTTCCCATGAGACGTAATAAAATGAAAAAATATTGAAAATATGTGCTGCATTCTTTTATCAACTTTTTAGATGCTACGAATATCAAACCATAACCCAGAAAACAAGGTATTCATGGTTATATCTGGTATGCACGCCCGGGAGTGGATCGCTATAACCTCGGCTTTGTATATCCTGGACAAGATAGTCACGAAGTTCGATCAACTACCCCAGTTTATGAGAGATATTGAATGGTAAGATATATACAATCAGAACAACTATAAAATAACTAAACTAGTGATTCAATCAAAATAAACTAAAAATAAAAACTAGATGAAAACAAAACTAAAACAAAACCTTGAATAATAAAAGTTAGTGGAACCGCTACTTGCACTAGGTCTGATGAGATCTTTATGTTCTTCTTCTGCTATATTCATCATCACCGGCCTAAAGACGTTTACAGCTGAACTTAGGCCTCACCCACAGAGCGACACTTTGAGCAGCTGCTTGCCTGCTGCACCCATCGGCTTCCCCGATTTTGACTGGATCGTCGATCCACCTAGTGGGGAGCCGGCCTGCGCTGCGTGTTTCGGTTCGTGGTCGCCACTCGAGAACCTTTCTTCCCCATCGGTTGCCAGTTCTACCAGCGATGTGGCCTGCTACTGCCATTTCAACTTGACAAGAGCTTAGTCACCTTATTTCTCCTGCGGATCTAATTTCAGATCTTATTTTGCAGGGAAACACCGAGCATAGATCTCTCCACAGCTCCAAATGAGATCTGCATAGTCGTCTTCTGCTATGTGCTACATTAGGGCTGCAAAACCTTTGTGCGTGCTATGTAGGGATTTGTAATTTTATATCGTACCTATAGAGCTTCTTTAGCCTATAACAATCTACGGACGTGCAACTTTCACACATCACCAGATAGTAACGTGCGTAGAATGAAGTATTGGTACCTACTGTGTTTTTTCAGGTTAATAATACCAGTTATGAATCCAGACGGATATGAATACTCGCACACTCATGACAGACTGTGGCGGAAAAACCGACGGAAAACTGTGTTTTGCAAAGGCGTCGATATAAACAGGAATTTTGGGTAGGTGAAAACAAAAAATGTTGTCTATAACAAAATGTAGGTACGAGATTTTAATATCAATAAAACACGCACCTATACTCCAAATTGTATGCCTCGTGTTTGTATGTATTAGGTACACTTAGATTACCAACTTATAAAGCGTCAACGGGCGAGACGGAATTTGAAAGCGTGTTCTGATTATTTCTGAGAGCAGTCTAGGTCCAATATTACCTTTTAGGCACCTATTAGCATAGTTATAATGTAACAACTATAAATATAAATGTATATTTCGTTAGTATGAGAGGGAATAATTCATCCAAGGTTTAACCATTACAACGTTTTTTATTTTGGCGAATCGTCCTTAAACTGTTTTAAAGCGCGTTATATAGACGTTTCATCCCACTATTTCAATTCTCAGGTCCGTATTACAGAACAATACTCAGTCATCGCTCTGTGCTTAAGCAGAGATTTCATTCACTAATTGATGACTTTATTAATAAAATCTCTGCTTGAGCACCGATCGATTACTGAGCATTTTCCTGTAATACGGACCTCAAATCATTATGAAGAATGGAATAATTCGGGTACTGCTAGTCATCCACTTTCCGAATTTTCCATTCCTATAACGTCCACTTCTCGTAATAACCACTTTTTACTATGTCAACTTCCCAGATAAAACCACCATTTTGGCTATATTACTTTTTCCGTATTACAATAATCCTAATACCTACTTCCATAACCCTGTGTATTGCCCAAACTCCCACAGTAAGATAAACTGTTTTAATAAAATGCAATAGATTAACGATTAAAAAGTCAACAGCTTGATAACCTATTTAATTATTACTTAATCAAACTACTTTACAACACCCTGACATACATTTATCTACCTTCTAGAAGTTATAGTAATAAGTTCCACATTCGATACGGGCCATGATTACATGATAACCGATAATGATGGCAAGTCCATCGATAGGTAAAAGTATGTACCGCATCTCAGTAATTTGTGCTAAGGTAAAAGATACCTAATTAACTCAATCTTTTAACTTTTTCAGCAACTATTTACGCAGAAAGAACCTCCAAACGCCACATCCGGGTCTGCGCAAATATAGTCGCTTTATAATATCTTTAAAAATATGGTTAAACCGATTTATATTGCCTTATTTTATAGTTACTGTTAAATTCTTGGATGATCTTATACAAAAGAAAAAAAACATTTATTCAAGACATTACACAACATTACATTTTTACACATAGACACTTATCAAATCACACGAAAAAAAGATAACTAAAAATATAATGTTGTGAGACGTCATGATATAGTCCCGACCAAAGATAAGTCAATGGTCCCGACCCGACTCAGCATGCAATTACGGTCGTAAGGCCTTAATAACTGATTTCCAGTCGGTCGGTATCATCTATTAGGTACCTACGTATGTATATCGGTGTTATCAGTTTTTCCTCAGTATACCGTACTTCAACACCAAAGCAAATATATAAGTACAATTACTTTTCCAGTTATTCCGATACTAAATCTTATTTTTTTTTAATTAAAAGGGACCAATCTCAAAGTCAAATTTTAAATAAAAAGGATTTTCCTGAATCTTCATGAATGACGGAGATTTGAATATAATTAAAATACCATCGAATTGAGAACTTTCTACTTTTATGAATTCAGTTAAAAACAAACGACGAAGCCATTTGACCAAATTAGACCTATATATATACTTGTACATTATTTGTTATTATCACTAACGAACCTACTTACGTATAACATAAGTAATTGGGGCCGATGATTTCAGCACTGATTGGGATGTTACCGGAATCGCGAATAAGAAAGAATGCCACGAAAGCTACTCTGGACCACATCCGTTTTCCGAAGCAGAAACTAAAGCGCTACGGGTAGGTTTGAAAAGATTCCTGAGACATTTTTCAATACAAAATGTGGAAGCTCGCTTCATCCTCAATTTTTGAATACAAAATGTGGTAGCTCGCTCCAAGATATAAAACTCCTATAGCATTATTTTCTAAGTTGTTATGTGTTATATCATGTGACACTTTACATGTGAGTGATATATCTATATATAAATATAATGGGTAAAGACGTTGTAGTACAAACAAGTTTGACAACTCCTATAATAATAACGCCCAACGATCACATATATAGATCCTGGAAATTAATTAGGAATCCATGTGTCTAGAGTTATAGACCTATATATATTTCGCTTTTTTTCTGTGCATTGGTACTTGTGATACGCGGGAATCGAACCCGCCGCCTCCGGGTTATGAGTCTAACTGCTCAACCACCATACCACAGAGGTTGTCCTTTTTTTTTCTTTTTTTCTTCTTTCTTTAATTCTTTTGTTCTCTCTTTATGACGTAGGTACTAATGCAACGCATTTTGGCTACGTCGTCGTAGCTAAGAGAAATAATCCCAAGTTATAAGTGCGATCTAAGCGTAAACCTAAGCTGTCAAACTTTAGTGCAAACGGGCATTGCTGTTGTTGACTTGAGATCGCTTGCCATTCTTTTCGGGTTCATATTATAAACATCATAGTCTCATTTCCCTTTACAAAACTATTTTCATCAATATTTTTGAAATAAAACTTCTTTACACACGCTTGACTTGAGGAGTAAACTGGTGATTGCGAGGCGAACGGAAGTTGAAGTTGGTTCACGTAGACATTGTTGACATAACAAGGTTAATTTTTTTATTATTATGTTGGTATGTCTGGTAAAATGACAATTTACAATTGTCAAGATGGCGACATTAACATTAAACAAAGCCAAAACAATGTTATACCGGCCGATAGATGGAGCTCAACTAAGGAAGTTTTACTCATTTATTTCACTCACACACTCGTTTATTTTTAGGATGTAATGATGACGTTAAAAAAGAAGCCAAACACTCTGGTAGATTTGCATTCGTACGGTCAATTAATTTTGTACCCGTGGGGAGCTAAGGATGTCCCTACGGCTGATAATGATCTGCTTTGGAAAACAGCTAAAGGCATGGCCGAGGTGAATACAAAATATTTTATTTGGTTTTGCATTTGCAATTTGATTAATTTTGGAAAACCATTTAAAACTATTCTTTACTACAATACAAATTAATTAGTTCACTACATTGATATTTCCGGGAGTTTTACTATAAAAATAAATGATACAGTTAAAAATGTCTAATAATGTCATAATGGTCCGCTAACTTAAAATAGCTGCTACAGAGTGTTATTTTTCATGTTAAATCGCGTAAGCGTCAAATAGAGAGCAAGTCAAAACGCGCCTGAAAGACCGTGTATCTATGTATCTATATCTATGTATCTATATCTATGTATCTATATCTATATCTATGTATCTATATCTATCTATCTATCTATGTATATATATATCGACCACTTTGGGGATCCCTGGTCTAAACAAAAACCGCGCCCGCGCCGTGCTGATTCTGGCGCTGGTCACGTGACATGTGGCGTACCACGCAAATAAACATATCACCATATGATGTCACTAGAGTTGCAACCAATCAAGGTGGGCCCGGCACAAAAAATGAATACCAAAATTACTATATTATTTTTCAAGTAATTTGTGAAAAATATTGAGAATTATTTTATCTAAATATATATAATTCAAAGGTGACTGACTAACTGACTGAAATAGTGATCTATCAACGCACAGCCCAAACCACTGGACGGATCGGGCTGAAATTTGGCATGCAGAAGCTAAAAAAGTTATACTTCAGTCGTGTGGTCTAAAGCACACTCGTTTTGTTATTAAGTAGGTATCCTGCCCTTGAATCAATTTTTCCCTTTAGATTAAAATCAATCTAACAGAACCAACTCGCGTGCGGGTATTCCACCCGTGGGAAAGTACCTATTGGGTTGACGATATTTGACAATAAGCACTGTAATTCTATATGCTTAGTACAATAACTTAATTTTAAGTACCTAATGGTGTCGATTCTGTGTCGCATTCTCTAAAACTAAAGTAAACTCAAAGTATGGCGGTACTCTTCTGATAAAGGGGAAATGAAAAAGACGGAAATATGTTAATTTCATTTAGCTTTAGATTATGCAACACAGAATCGACATCAATATAATATTGACTTGTAAAAATGCTAAAAATAGCTTATTTGCAATAAATCTTGTGACTTTTATACTGTTTTTATGTATAAAACTGAACATCCCCATTGCGACACTTAAAGATTAAGTTTGTTTCTGCAATGTGGTGTTTCAATAAAGAGTTTTATCTATCTATCAATTTATCCCCAGGCCATCTTTAACACATCTGGAAATACTTACAAGTTTGGTACGACATACCGCATGATATATCCCGCCACCGGCAGCGGAATAGATTGGTTTTACTCTTCAGGCGTCGTCCTGCCCTTGGCTATCGAACTGGGCGACAAAGGCTATCATGGTTTTCTCCTGCCACCCAAGAGTATAGAATCAATAGGAAAAGAACTGTACGCGGCTATTACAGCTACTGTTAAGAAGTTTCAGCCAACGATGAATCTAGATCCTAAATCGTGGTTCTGAATCTATATTTCTGACATTAATGTGAATTTTAGCGAATAAATTATATTTGAAATGTTTTAAATGTTTAATTTTATCACTGGCAATCTTTTCTAGCTAAAAGTATAGTATATATAAGTAAGCTTTATGCAGTCGACTTCGAAATTCCAGTAGGCTAACGGCAGTTTTTTTTACCAAAACGTCCATTGAGTTTTAAGGCGCGGTGTAAGCCCAAAATCAACAAAAAGCACTTTTTGACGTCATTAATGAGACATGACAAAATAATCCTATGATAAAAATTGTGTAAATCACACTAATATTATAAAGGCGAAAGTTTGTATGTGTGTTTGTGTGTATGTTTGTTACTCCTTCACGCTCAAACGGCTGAATGGATTTGGATGAAATTCGGTACCAAGATAGCTTATACACTGGATTAACATATAGGCTACATTTTATCCCGAAAAATGTGAAATTTTCCCGTGTGATGAGCAAATAATTAAATAATACTTTTTATCCGCAAGTGAAACCGCGGGGCGCAACTAGTAGAAAATAAAACAAAAAACAGGAATGACCGAAATAAAGTTAAGTATTCGTACTTTAGTTTTTCCAATAAAAATATTTCTAATGACCCCAAAATAAAAACAATGGACGTAGTTCTCCAAATTTTTTGTGAAAACACAAATTAAATAACCAGACTGGTGTTCTAAAGGATCAGATAAAATATTTATTTGATATCCATATTTCACGAAATTCCCAAAAACCCAGCATAATTTACACATTTTCATGTGCAGACCCAGTTTGACATCAAATTATGATTAGCGTTTTTAAACTTTAAACAGAGCGCTATAGAAACCCCTCAAAAAGTGCTGACGCATCCTTAAATAAAAATACTTGTCAATGAAACTACGCCGAATACACAAATTAAAGTATTTATTTTAAAGCTAAAAGGCACCATTATGCCATCGATGGGCTTAACATTAGCATTAACACTCACAAAAATAATTTGACTAGACAACTCTTTACTCTAGGAACCTTACCGACGAATACATATTATTATAAATTAGACAATTGATGTCTACCCAAAGAATTACGAACGTGATGGTCATCTTAGATCCTTGTCAAACCCTAAAGTCTTTGTTAACAAAATACAGCACCCCTACCGCGTAACCATTCTGGGAATCGGCTGCGCCTGCCATCCCGCACGCGCCAATTAACAAGTTCACGAGTGCGAGCAAGAGAAAACACGATTACGATCTCCACCAGACTTACGCGGTAAGGCCCCAGGTTTGTTTATCATGGTTAAATCGTAGAATCGAATGGGTAGAAATAAATTGCATGTTGAAAAACCGTTGTGCGCATTATTCTACGTATTAATCTAAATAATGTAACAACCAACGATCACAATAGGCACGTACAAGACTAGGCACTATAGAACACTTATCATATTACCACAAATACATAAACAAGGCTTACACATACGGTAAACGTGTGTTTAACAATACAAAACAGCAGTTCAACACTAGTTTAAGGCTTGTTTAAATCTTTTGTGGTTATACCGTTAAAATATTATTTCTTTACTACATTTTAAAGCTACAAAAAATATCATATATGGTCCCAATTCCCAATCACGACAGGAAAAAAATTTACACATTTTTGTCAAAAACTAATTTCATAAAAATAGTTTCATGATTGTTATCGTTATTTCATATTTAATGTATAATGCCATTTTAGACGGAGTTCACGTAATTAGGTCAGCCACTGCCTTCCGTGAATTCTCTATCGTAACAACCTTGGATAGTTTAAACTCTGAACATTTTTCCTATGCACGCGATTTTATACTTTTCAAATCCAAAAGGTTCAGGCGTAAACGTCGGCGTTATTTCATATAGTATACGTTTTTGAGCTAGAATCTTCAAAACTTTACTCACAAAGAAAATAAAACAGTAATACATGAATCAGCCCTTTTTGCCACATTTCGTTAAATGATTGTCGCCTCCCGCGTGTATTTCTACATCTTTAACCCCACCAGATTGACACCCCATGAGCCTGTTTTCGGTGTTTCGAACGCGCTCCTGTAGATATTCAACAGTTCTATTCAGGTTTCTGATTTCTTCCTGCAATGGGTAGACTTGCATATTCATTTGCATCAACTCTTTTTCATGAGCCAGCTGAAGTGTATGTAACTGTAAGGAATAAAGTTTCTTTGTTACAAAGTTTCCGAACACGTCATCGCAATAAGCGCATCCAAGTTATTGATTCTATTGTTTACTGTTACTGATTTCTGTGCTGTTTTAACAACGGATCCAGTTCTTCGCAAGCTAGCACTATTTTGTTAGAAATGGCATTGGGCGAAAATATTCCTTAAGCACCAAACATTAAAGTTAAAAATTTCTTTTGCGTGTTACCTTATATTTTATATCACAAGGTTTTACTGTATTTTTGGGTAGATTGCAAATGCAACTGACATGGTAAAATTCAACTTTCTATTAAAACAGAAACAATGGGAAGCTCAATAGGAAATCAATAAGAATTAAGTAGATTTTAGTTTTTACTATGCACTGTCTGAGCTGTGTCAAATTTGCAAGTTTGCGGATATTTTTTTTATAATATAATAATTGATCTCAATAGAATACTGTTATGAAACTCAGAAGCTGTGTTATTAATTAGCCGTTCCTCAAGATTCACCAACCTATAATTAATAGGAACTCACATCTTGAATCCTCTTCTTCTTCAACAATATAAACTCCTCGTTCGTACGTTTCAACGAGTCGAGTAAGCTGTTTCTCTCTAAAACAAGGCATTCTTTCTGCTGCTTTACTTCCGTCAACTCCGATTCCATTTCCATGTTCATTTTGGCGAGTATATTTTCCGTGGATTTGTTCTTACTGCCACCCACTTTTTTATGTGGATTCAAGTTGAGCAACACTAAAAATCAAAACACGTCTAAGTTATTTGAAATACTTAAGTTACAACAAACACTGCACACAATAAACTACATAGAGATAAAAACAACATTGATTAAGGTTTATGTTGATTAAGCTAATGTACCTTCTTTTTCCTTTTGCAAATTACGCAAATTTTTCCTCAACTCTTCGGTCTCCCTGTTAATTTTAGTTATGGCCCGCTGCTTCACGGTCAATTCCGACTGTAACCCTTTAATAGTTGCTACTAAATAACTGTCCTCTTTCAACTTGTTCAATAGCAATGCTGAATTCTGCGATAGTCTGCTCACCGCAGATGCAGCCCTATCCGGTTTTATAAAAGTTTGTGATGATACAGAATGCTGATGCTTAGGCACTGTTTGGACGGCTGAATCTACCATATTTACTCTATTTATTTTATTCTTAAGCTCAGTGTTCACTTTTCGATCTCCCATTAACTGCCTTTCCACGTCTATAATGTGGCTTTCGTATTTTTGTTTCATGTCACCGAATTTTTGTTGTAAAGTCAACAAAATACCCTGGAAATGATCCTCTTTGTCTTTAAGCTCTTGCTCTAAACGAGCTATACGTTCTTCTAACAACTTCTTTTTATTGTCTTCGACAGTTGACGACTTCGATGCCACTGAAATCAAATGCAAAACTGCTCGTAATATGGTCATTATTTGTACAACGATTTTTGAGCAAAGTCAACCTTGCTGCGCTACTCGAAAAAGGGACTAGCAAAGTTGTACAGAATTTAATTGCTGGTGAGTTTTAGCCTCCATCAGTTTGCTTTAAAAACCTACTTTTGCGATTTTTGTTTCAAAATACAAACAATTCTTGAAGTGCAACAAAAGCTTGTGCGGTTTAAGGGTGCATAACGCCATCTAGCTTATTCTTAGAGAACTAATCTTTTTTGTTTGTAATTGTTGATGTTTGTAAATTATGAAGTGTTACAGTAATGATTTAAAATATGTTTGACTAGATCACTAGACAAACCATAGTCTGCAATGACTATACTGCTGGCCACGGTATGGTGATGACCTCAAGCATGACTTATTTACGCTCTGAGCCTCCAAGCTTAGTCATCATTACAGCCCTTGCTGTCGCTATAAAGCTTTATTTCAGCTTTTGTATCATTGCTGACCGCGCTGTAATGGCTTGGCCTGCAACGCAGTCATTACAAACGGCGGCATTATTGTACTATTAGGGTAAATACTGTCAATGGATTACGTGAAACTCTAGATTTATGGCGAAGACTTCACCTAATACTTAACCTATTATTACCTAAGTCTACACTTAGTACCTATGTATTTCACTGGATATGGTAAATTTATACACACCGATCAAAGCGGAAACCGAATCAGGATGTTTCCTTTTCAATATCATTTCCATTTCTTTGACCTGTCTTTGTAAATCTTGTATCGTAGCTACGTCTTTGTCTCGCTGAATTGTCAAATTTTTTCTATCATTTCGTTCTTTAGTCAATTCTGCCCGAAGTTTGTTTTCATTTTCTTTTATTCCTCTCATTTCTGCATTTTGGCTTTCGTACTCTTTACCAAGTCTATTTATAAACTTTTCACACTCTGCTAGCTTCAAATTATTAACGTGCTTTTCTTCGTTGACCTGATCTAATTTCTTTCGCAAAGCTTTGTTGTCGTCGATTAAC
Source organism: Ennomos fuscantarius (assembly GCA_905220475.3). Classification (NCBI taxonomy): domain Eukaryota; kingdom Metazoa; phylum Arthropoda; class Insecta; order Lepidoptera; family Geometridae; genus Ennomos; species Ennomos fuscantarius. The sequence goes on from HG992039.1 coordinate 9,945,674, forward strand.
TGCACATTTTGTAGTTCTAGACCTTTCGCTCTTTCGTTTGTATCTTTAAGCTCTTCAATAAGGTTGTCGTATTTACAAATAACAGTCTTCTTGGGTGAAGGCGTATTAAGCTTAGCGAGTTTGGCCGACTCTCTTTTCTTTGAATCAATAACGCTGGCGGAGAAAGGTCTCGACTTGGGCTTACGACGCATTTCATAGTTTTCCTTGCCGTTCTGCTTTGCATACTGGTTAGCCTACAAACATAGGCGTTTTAAATATTATTTTGCTACATTTCTAAAAAGTATTGTTTGAAAGTAACAGCCGGAAGACGTCTAATGCTGAATACAGGCCTCCCCTATAAAACGCCACTTTGACGGACGCTTATCATAGGGGGGGGGGATACCGAGGAGTATATAATACTGCAGCTCATCTCTGGATATACGTAGCCGGCACTTACAAAGTATGATCACGGTCGCACTGGAGAATTTGCGAGTAGGTGATAATAAGTTATGGGCAACGTAGAGTTCTACCTACTCTCCATCGCGCACAATAAATGACATGGTAAATATCCCGTTAATAAACAATATTTTCGAAATGTTAGTGACCATGAAAGTAAATATTTTACTTGGTACTTTATGTAGACAGTATATGTTATCAATACTACAGTTTTCTTCCACTAATAAAAGAACACAACGCAGTGCATTACATAGTAATAATATACTGTAGAGTACTAAGTTTTCTAATTACGTTTCCATTAACTGGATAACGTTATATTTTAACTCTAAAAGTAATCGGGTAAGTCGGTTAAGCTAGAAGTCATCAATGATTAGATAAAATGGGTCGTTAAAAACGTGTTTACAGTAAACAAAGTTTGTCGTCGATGTTAAATAACTGCAACTGGTGCCAATGACCGGACGGAGCACCTGAGCCAAGCAAGACCCAAGCAGCAGGTTATTATTCGGGTTCCAAAACAAACACAAATCGACACTAAGGCACCAGATTTAGAAGATTTTTTGCAAATAACTACCAAGAATCGATTAAATCAATATTGTTTTGGTGTTTATAATACTTATCTGCTAAAAACATTTTGGTCGTAAGAGGAACTGGAAAGTGAATCAACGTTTTGGGACGTAAGGATAAATGGCGAGTATCAACTTAGCGAATAGCCTTTGGAATTTAACGCTGCATAATTGTGATATATATATATTTCTTAAAGTATATTATTACATTTATTAAATGTAATACTAGGTATACTGTAATTATAAGCTCTACAATAATTGAGATTGACTTCTTAAAATCTCAAGGTATGCTCTCAGTCTTACACGTGGCCACTTCGTCAGTAGCAAGACAAGATAATTTTAATAAGCAACTACCTCAGACAGTTACTTTAAACTTGCTATTTAACGCTGAAATTACCGCACATCAAATGAGAATAAAGCGAAGTTAGATACACTTTTGTTGTAATAGAAGGAGGTCCATAGGTTTGCTGAATTAATGATATGCCGATTGACTTTGTATAAGATATATTAATTAAAAAGATATTTACAAAAACCAAAATGCGGAAAATAAAATTTTCTCTAATATGAAGTCTATATCAACAACATTCGTTGCCCCTAGCAACTAGCTGGAAAGTTTATCTATGAGATTGGTATAGAAACGTTTTCGTGGGCCAGCACGCCACATCACCCCCCTCCAGAGACCGTCCTACGGGCGATAATATTCTGGAAAACGCACTGTTCGTCCTGATCGAGTGGTGGTCACTGGAGCGTCTCGGGTCTCGGGTGCTGCCACGACGGGAGAATGGTCCAACTCACGAAGTATGTAGGCAGGTTTAATGCGGTCGACTGATACAGTGACTTCTTTGCCTTTTATGCGGAGCTTAAAAACTTTATCCCCTCGTTCTATCACCTCATGCGGCCCTGTGTAAGCTGCTTGAAAAGATGGGTGCGAGGTGTCATCTCTGAGAAAGACGTGGGATGCTGTTTCTAAATCTTTGAAAATGAATATGGAGCGGTTATTCCCATGGTGAGAAGTTGGTAATGGCAACAAATTTTTGGCGAATGTGCGCAGTCTTTCAGTGTATACTGTCAAGTCCTCTGTGCCATCAGCCGATTGACAAAAAATGTCCCCTGGGAGTCGTAGTGTCTCTCCATATACGAGCTCAGCTGGAGTCGCTTGTAAGTCTTCCTTAAATGCCGCCCGGATTCCCAGTAGTACAAGTGGAAGTTTTTCAAGCCAGCTGCTGGTCGCATGACATGTAATGGCGGCTTTAAGCTGTCTGTGGAATCTTTCGACGAGTCCATTGCATGCTGGATGGTAGGCTGTAGTTCGTCTGCGTTGAAATCCGATGATGTGGGACAGATGCTTAAAAAGTTCTGATTCAAACTGTCGACCACGATCAGTGACGATATCTTCAGGGCAGCCGAATCTGGATATCCATCCGTGAACTAAAGCTTTTGCCACTGTTTCAGCTGTTATCTCCTGTAATGGTATAGCCTCGGGCCATCGTGTGAAGCGATCTACACATGTGAGACAGTAACGATACCCCTGTGAAAGAGGTAAAGGTCCGATCAAATCTATGTGGATTTTCATGAATCTGGCTCGAGGTAAGTTGAATGATGCTAATGGAGATGAGACATGACGTGTTATTTTTGATCGTTGGCATGCTAGGCAGGAACGAGTCCACTCTCTACAATCTTTTCGCATACTAGGCCATACATAGCGTTCCGATATCAGTTTCGTCGTCGCATTTATGCCAGGGTGGCTAAAAGAATGCAAGTTTTCGAACACTTGCCGTCGCATGTCTTTGGTCACATAAGGTCTGGCCACATTGCTGCTCTTGTCACAATAGATTTCTGTGTGAGATCCAGGCAGTTTGATTTTTGTCAAGCGTAGAGAAGTATCGCTATCCAAAAGTTGTTCTAGTTCAGGATCTGTGCTTTGTGCTTGAGCAAGCTTGGATAGATCGATGGGCTGAGTAATCTCTTCGATGCGTGATAAACTGTCAGCCACAACGTTATCCTTTCCTGAAATATGCCTGATATCTGTAGAAAACTGTGAAATAAAATCCAGATGTCTGAACTGTCTTGGTGAGCACTTTTCTTTTCGTGAATGAAATGCGAAAGTTATGGGCTTATGGTCAGTATAAATAATGAAATCTCTCGCCTCCACCATGTGACGAAAGTATTTTATTGCTTCGTAGATGGCGAGAAGTTCCCTGTCGTAAGGCGAGTATTTCTGTTGACATGGCGAAAGTTTTCGAGAGAAAAATGCTAAAGGTTCCCACAGGCCGTCTCTATGCTGTTGTAAAGCTGCGCCCATTGCTGTGTCTGAAGCATCGGTGACTATAGCGAGCTTCGCTTGGCAGTCTGGATGAGCGAGTAGTGCTGCTTGGCAGAGACTTTCCTTGCAGGCGATGAATGCTTTATTAGCTTCTTCTGATAAATGCACGGGATGTGAACCTTTAACTGATCCTGTGAGCAGTGCATTCAGAGGCGCTTGATGCCGCGCTGCGTCAGGAATAAACCTTCTGTAAAAGTTCACCATTCCTAGGAATCTTCGCAGTTCTCTGACGGTTTTTGGTGGTGGGTAATTCGCAACCGCTTCTACCTTTGATGGTAACGGCTTAGTGCCAGCTGCTGAGATGCTGTGTCCTAAAAACGTTACCTCTGATACACCGAATATGCACTTGTTCGTGTTGATTACCATGCCGTATTCCTTGAGTCTGTTGAAGAGCAGATGAAGGTGCTTCTTGTGTGATTCCTGATCAGGTGAGAAGATCAAAAAATCGTCCAGAAACGGGAAGCAGAACTCCTCAAGGCCCCTAAGCATCTCGTCCACAAATCGTTGAAACGTTTGACTGGCATTACGTAGTCCGAACGTCATGAACGGAAATTCGTATAAACCAAACGGCGTCGTGATTGCGGTCTTCGGAATATCCTCAGGGCAGACAGGAATTTGATTATAAGCTTTTACGAGATCGATAACCGAGTATACTTGACAGCCGGAGAGACAATGTGCAAAGTCATGTATGTGTCGAATGGGATAGCTGTCTGGTACGGTTCTAGCGTTGAGCATTCTGTAGTCACCGCATGGACGCCAGCCGTTATCTTTTTTAGGCGCAAGATGAAGTGGTGATGACCATGGTGACTTTGAAGGTCTGGCTGTTCCGTTCCTCAACATATCTGCAAATTCGTCTTTTGCGATTTTTAATTTATCCGGTGCTAGTCTTCGTGGTGTGCTGCTAATTGGCGGTCCTGCAGTAGTCTGTATATGATGCATGGTATTATGCTTCGGAACACGGTGGACACCGGAAGGTCGAGTAATCTCAGGGTATTCGCTTAGTATGTTATGATATACGGAATTTCCAGAAATAACTTTTACCGATGAAATGTTCCCAGTTGACTGTGCAGGTGAAGCTGGGGACGTAAGGCTTGTAGTGTTGTCGATTAAACGTTGATTTCGACAATCCACGATGAGGTTGTAAAATGATAAAAAATCTACACCTATTATGGCCTTTGTAACGTCCGCTACGATGAATCGCCAAGTGAAGTCACGGCGCAAGCCTAGGTTCAGCACTAAATGAGCGTAGCCGTAAGTAGAAATGGGTGTACCGTTTGCCGCACACAGCTCATAATTTGTTTTCTCACGACGTTCCTTGAGTGCCGATCGGGGGAAGACACATACGTCACTGCCAGTATCGATGAGAAACTGCATCTTCGTAGCGCCGTCCGTGACAAATAGGCGACCGGAAGTTTGGCAATCGGTCGTCGCCATTACCGACTGCTGTTCGCGTTTCCCGCATGGTAGTCGCATGGTTTTACGCACTTACTTGCTTCATTGCCGAACTTATTATGATACCAGCACACAGGAAATTTTCTATAGTTCGACTGTGATCGTGTGGAGCTAGAACGACCGCGCGTTTTCTTGTTTGAACGATTCGGTGCACGTGAATGCCGGTTCACCTGCGCAGTTAGAGCTTGCACTTGTTTGGTAAGTTCAGCAATCTGTTGGTTCATGGCTTCTAAAGAGCTTCCTGGTATGGCACTTGATGTTGATGCTACGTGCGCTGTAGGCGAAACAACGTCATGGATGCGGTCAGCGAGATCTGCGAGCGCTTCCAGTGAAGACATCATCTGCGAAGCGATTATCGTTTGCGTGCTACTTGGTAGGCGACTGGTCCATATAGTACGTAGAAAATCTTCGGGAACTCCAGGTCCAGCCAAATGTTGCAAATGTCTTAGAAACTGAGATGGCTTACGGTCTCCAAGTTCTGCGTGCATAAGTAATTGCTTGACCTTCTTTTCTCGTGACGCGGACAGTCGTTTGATAAGTTCCGACTTCAATTTTTCATACCTGTTGGTGTCGGGCGGGTTGATGATTATATCTTCCACCTCAGAAGCATACTGCGGGTCTAGTTGGCCGATAACGTAGAAAAACTTCGTATTGTCCGTAGTAATGTTCGATATCGCGAATTGGCCCTCGATCTGCGCGAACCAAATGGCCGGCTTTTCAGGCCAAAACGGCGGAATGCGCACGCCCACACGACAAATATCTTCGTTCTTATCGGTTGAGAGCGACATCTTTATGTGAATCAGTATCAGAATTATCGCAATCAGCAACAAAATCAAAATCACACACATTTACTGCAAACGTGGACTTTCGGTTCAAAACAGGTCACCAGTAAAGCCTAGTTAATCACGTCGGGGTCACCAGTAAAGCGAAGTTAGATACACTTTTGTTGTAATAGAAGGAGGTCCATAGGTTTGCTGAATTAATGATATGCCGATTGACTTTGTATAAGATATATTAATTAAAAAGATATTTACAAAAACCAAAATGCGGAAAATAAAATTTTCTCTAATATGAAGTCTATATCAACAACATTCGTTGCCCCTAGCAACTAGCTGGAAAGTTTATCTATGAGATTGGTATAGAAACGTTTTCGTGGGCCAGCACGCCACAAGAAGTTTAAGATAAGAGCGTTTTTTACGTAACTACGTACGTAGTAGCATTCCCCATGATTTCGAGGATCGGGAGTATTCGGGGTTAATGAATTTCATGATATTGGCTGTGGAAAACCGCGCGAGTTGGTTAGTTGGCGATAACTTGTAGCATCAGAGCTTAAAAAGCGGAATCGTGCGCCTGCGCATCAGTGCGGTCAACTGACGGCGAGGGACCACTAGCCAGCAGAGGCCAGTCAGCATGGGGTCATTGACGGGCGCGGTCGCGCTGCTGCTTCTGGTGACTTCTTGTATAAGTACACCGCTCATCAACGAACTGCAACCGGGACAAGGTAAAGATAACCGTTTAAGTTTTAATTAGGGATGTTAAATGCAGTGCCAATAATTATTGTGACTGGATAGTATTAAAATATTGACTTTTTTGCGAAATGCTGAATGTAAAAATAATTTATAAACTAATAACGAATTATTCTTTTTCTTAACTTTTATACTTACCTACATAAAAATTTTTTTTAAAGTTTTCATTTATGTTCTTATTTAGACAGCATAGCAGAGACAGATTGCGCATTTTTAAAGACGTTAGAAACGTGAGCGCTGTCAAGATAAAAACACCTCAATAATTTTATCCAAATAAATTATTTATTTACATATTATACATATTTTTATATGACACAGTTTCTTATACAAAAATAAACCGAAAACAAATGGTCACTAAACATAACGGAAAACGGAAACACATAGATCTATCAATCGCATAAATCAACTACCGTTTCGAATTCATCGAGATTCCTGACAACAGTAAAGTTCTTACCTTGACTCTACGCCTCTACGTGAGTGTAATCAAAAACACAACTTTGAGGAAATCTGCGTATCTACTACATTTTATAAAGGTGAAACAACGGAGAAAACATTGTTTATTGTAATTATTAGAATTTATTACAATAAATTAATTTTAAACAAATACAATTTGAAATCAGATCTAATAATCGATTGATAAATAACATACCTGTTGAAATTTCTAACTGTACTGAACTAGAACTAGAAATTTTAAATTGGTCGCATAATATTATCTCCGTTGAGCAGTTTTAATTTGATATTGAATTTATACGCTACACTACGCATTCCTCAGTTTTGTTATTAAAATGTGCTTTATGTAATACATTATAGGTACTTAATAGACAATTTTATAGCTTTTATTTGAGTTTAAGTGACTTCCTTCTATAAGCCGTTACCAATTTGCCAATTTTAAAGATCTTTCAGAAGTCAGGTAAAGTTCTTATTAGGTTGAAGATTTTTTACTGAGAGAATACATAATTAGCCGTTAACCCAATATCCTTTTAAAAGATCGGGCCTACATCTTTTAAATGCAGAGAAACTTTATCACATGCTGTTAAGATGCTTTTTTCACTAGTTTGTCTGAGAAGTACTAGATTAGCTTTATGTAGAATCTTGCCGAAATTATTATCCAAGCATTGCTTTAAAAGTTTTTTAAAGGCAAGAAATATAATCAGTAAATTTATGGACATAGCAATTTATAAAATATTATACTGGTAAATATAAAAAAATATGTATTAGATGATCCACAATTGAGTTAAGTATATGAATATATACACAAGATTTTTTTAATATCATCCAAAATAGAATTTGCTGCAACTAAAGTAGTATGAGTAGTTATAATAGTTTAGGATGAAAAGAAAACAAGCCACGGTCAGAGAAAGTCATTATATCTACATGTGACACAGCGCACGAGCTTAGCATTTTAATTAACGGTTGCTAAGTAGACGATAATGAAAACAATGGTGGAGGTGTTCCCGGTCGTAAATTATATATTTCTAGTTTCTCAAACGTTTATCAATGCAATAGTAAATCGTAGTGTTTGAATATAACACTAAAGTGGTTCGATGTTTGAAAATGGTAAAAGTTGGAAAGGCGTTTATTAGCCACTATTTTATTCAGCAATTTTAATTGCATATATTTTATTCAGATATTTCCGCGTTTACAAAAGCACACGGCAAAAGAAATTACAAAAGCGAAAAAACCTTATAGTTTCTACTGTTTATCTAACCTAGCCCATGGGCACGTAAATTAACTAAGATCAAATAGAGATAACATGAAATAAACCTTGATCCTGTTAATAAAGCCCGCATTGTCATCCGTGTACAGTATAGTATAGTATTCAGATATTTCAATTTACATAAATAATGTTAGATTAATCTTTACACAGGAAAACAAATACAACTGACAGCGATTTAACAGTTTACAATATAACATAAAACAAAAGTAGGTCAAAGATTCTATCGTCACGTAACGCTATCATTACAAATTCACTGAACACATCCTATTTAATTGTAACAAAAGGGAAACCACGTTATTTAGATACATGCGTACCTGCATATTATAATGGGGAACGCATACACGATAATCATACATAATAAGTCACGAGCGCACAAGTTCAGGTACAATAATATTAATGAACCCATAACAGATCACATAATGACGCAATACCTTTTCAGAATGGCCTACGCGACAGTCAGTCAAACAACCTTATGAAGATAATGCAAAAATATCAATAAATGCAGAAGAATCAACCACTCAACTAAATGATGAAGCGGAAATATCAACTGACGATCCGGTGAACGTAGAAAACGAAGATATTGCTGTCAAATCAGCTCCATTAGCGAAAGAAGAACCTGAAAGAGTTGATTACTCTGGTTCGCAGCTATGGAAAGTAGCAACAAATAAGACTGGAGTTCGAGCTACTCTTGGAAGGTTGCGACGTAGGAACTGTAAGCATAGCCTTTCTCATTATAAAAAAGTACGTATCATAACTACAACTATTACACGGCTAAAACTCACGAGATATAGTCGAATAACTCGATAATAGTCAGCGCCGAGCCGCCACCGCCGCCGCCGCGCGTACTCCTTGAGGATGGGCATCTTTATTGCCCGAACACCGGTCGAGTTATTCGACTATATCTCGTGAGTTTTAGCCGTGTAATAGTTGTAGTTATGAGTACTACTCACGTCAGTTTCTATAATAAGTACGTATCATTAAAAGTTTTCTAACATCATTTAAATTTTCAGTGATTTCGTCATGGGGAGGCAACCAATTAACAATAGACATATTGGTCAAGCCAAACGCAATAGAAAACGTAACAAGAATCTTTAAAAGAGAAAATATTTCGTATGATGTCGTGATTGATGACTTGCAAAAGAGGATCAACGAAGAAAACCCGCCGCTTGATGAGAACGAGCTAGAACTTCAAGATAGACGAGGTTATTATAATTATGATGTTAATAGCTTTGTAACGGAAGCCTGCGTTTTGTATACAAAAAATATTCCAAGGGTCAAAATGATTTTTTTACAGCAAGAGCTTACAATTTTTGGCGTTACAGGGGTTCTCATCGCAGAATAGGTTTGATAGGCGCCTATATGGGGTACAATTCCCTTACACTACCCATGGAGTATTGGCCAAGTGCGAATTGGGGTTCGTTGTTGAAATTCGGCACCGATTCTTTATTTTGCACAAATGTGTGTCCTAATATTCAAGCTGTATAGGTTTTTTGATTTTGGGTTTTCTGTGTCGAACGTGTTTTTAACATTTTGGAGAATGTTGGATGCATTAACATATGACGTGATTCACATAGCATTATAACTAAACTAACTGCAAACCTTTTTGTATTGTACAATGAGGATAAATTCGTCACTAATTTTATTTACAGAGTAATATAATGGACTAAACTAATTGTGGGATAGAATGTTTAAGCTGTGATCAATGTATGATTAAAGTATTTAAGTAATCTCAATGACTGATTTTTGCAGGACATCGAATGACGTGGAAGCAGTATCACAGATTAGAGGATATTCATGGTTTCATGGATTATCTGGCGAAAACTTATCCTTCTATAATTAGCGTTAAAACTATTGGAAAATCGTTTGAAGGACGAGATCTGAAGGTCTGAGCTACTTTCGTTTTCTTTATTAAAGGTAACTTGTTTAGGGTCACTAAAAGAACCTATCATGTCTTTTTTTGCGCAGGTGCTGAGGATATCAAACGGCCAGTCTTCAAATAAAGCAGTATTCGTGGACGGAGGTATACATGCGCGTGAATGGATCAGCCCAGCCACCGTGACATACTTTATTAATCAGTTCGCCGAAAACTTTGACGTTGAATCTGATGATGTCAAGAACATAGACTGGTAAATTTTCTTGTTAATTTTTAAATCAACCCTTTGATTAATTTTTTTTAGATACATTGTTCATGCTTTTTTAAAATTTCAGGTATTTCTTACCCGTGGTAAATCCTGATGGTTATGAGTACACGCACACTGTTGATCGACTCTGGCGCAAGAATAGGAAACCTGGATATGGTAGATGTTCAGGAGCAGACCTTAACCGGAACTTTGGGTAAATTATGATGTTATATTTATCAATAATTAGTATGGATATTATTTTGGGCTGGCTGTGCAGATGGGCGGCAAAGTTATTTCTACAAAGTTAGTTCGACAGATTTCTAATGTATAGATACTTCTTGGGTAATCAATTCTTTTCTTTCACGATAAAGTACCGACGCGCGATATATTTTTTAGATTTCTGATGCCATGTAAGAAATTTAAAAAGCATTGAAGTTGTATGAAAACTTACAAAACAGTATTTTTATAACCTACAGTATTCTTTGTGATTTTTAGGTACCGATGGGGAGGCAAGGGAGCATCAAACAACCCATGCAGTGAGATCTACAGGGGCGCTCGAGCGTTCTCCGAACCAGAGACAAAAGCCTTATCGGTAAAAAAAATAATATAGGCGTTACAGTAACTATTTTACCTTCTTTAAAGAAAAATAATTCCCTAAATACTACTGCGAATGAAGCTTGAGAAAGCGAATGTTTAAATCGCCGCTTCACACTTTTGCATATAACTCAGGCAATGGACGACGTCTATGAGTATTTAATTCCCACGTGTCACCGAGATAAATTGGTCGCCCAGACTATAAAGGGGAAGATGACACTTTTTCCGTGCCATGGGCCCTGGTGAGCGCCGTTGTAGGTAGTCTTACTACCGGAGCTAATGGGACCAAGACGGTAGAGCTGTAGCTGCATCTCCAGCAAGCAAATTAAAATAGATGCTTTTTATGGCCATTTTGAGTTGCTTTATGGTTCTAATATATGGTTCCATATCATGATAGGTCACGCTGAAGTTAAAAAAAAAAGAAATAACGCCCAACGATCACATACATAGATACTTGATCGTAACTAGGATTCCCTGTATCTAGGGACCAAGGAACTACGAGGAAATGGATCCAAAGCGCCCAGACACAGAACAAGCGCGTTTTTTTGGGAACAAATACTTGTCATGTTGTGGGAATCGAACCCACCACCTCCGGGTTATGAGTCGACATGCTCAATCACCGCACCACAGAGGCTGTCAAATTACGTTGTTTTTGTCCAATAACTAAGTTATATATACCTGCACAGCAATTTGTTTGTGTGTACAACGAATAATAAGTATGTACACCACTTAATATGGGAATACAAAAATTTTAAATCAATAAAGCAACAGCCTAAATATTTTAGGGCTTTATGCGGAACATACACTTCCCCTTCATTTATATACTAATGTCAATTCTCTGCCTTCACTCTCCCCACCCTGCCTTAAACCAGAACTTACTGCCAGAATAATAATATTTATTTTATTTGATAGGACTTCATCAAGACTAATGCAGCCAACTTCTCTGCCTATGTGACGTACCACAGCTATGGCCAGTACTTACTGTACCCATGGGGATATGACAGTGCACTGCCACCAGATTATCAAGATTTGGACAATGTTGGCAAAAGGATGGCTCAGGTAACACTTTTCAGTATATATTTGTCAACATTATATTTTTCATGTATCGTAACACTCATTACTCTTTCATTCACTCGTATGTATCGTATCGTAACACTCATTGCTCAAGAAGAATGAAATCTGTACTTTCCACTTCCACTAATATATCCAGTGTCTGTTTGTTTGTGTGATTTTTACACTCAAACTGATGAATAGATATTAATAAAATTTAACATGCAGACTAATATCAAGATCAATATAAGATACTTTTTATTCTGGAAAAGTAAGAATAAATAGCAGAAACCATGCCACTGTAGTATTGTATTAAAATGTAAATTATGTTGATAGCAAAAGTCTATCTCTGGGACTGAAAGCACAATCACCAAACTGAGAAAAAGGTGTGAACAAAATGAGGGCCTATCAAAGTTAAAGAAGGAGATAACTTAAAGCAAATTTCTTTACAGGCTATCCAACAAGCTGGAAGCTCCACTTACACAGTAGGATCATCAAGTGGACTTCTGTACCCAGCGGCCGGTGGTTCTGATGACTGGGCTAAGTCTGAAGGCATCAAATATACATACACAATTGAACTTAGTGACACAGGCCGTTATGGCTTCATCCTACCAACAAATTATATTGAGCCGGTGGCAAAGGAATCTTTAGCTGGATTGAGGGTTTTAGCCAAACAGGTTGCATTAGAGTGATTTAGTTTTAAGGATATAAGTTATTTTATTATTATAAATTGCCCAGTGTGTGGATAGAAAATATGAACTAAGTATATTTAAATTAAAAAAATAGTGAACCAATGTGTTCTACCTTTTTTACCATCCTATTTTACCACCTATTGTACCAAGTGGTACTCTTATATATAATGAATAAGATGAGATAATATATATATATATATATATATATATATATATATATATATATATATATATATATATAATATATATATATATATATATACATTATCTCATATTATTCATTATATATAATTATGTATATATATTACATGTACAAGTATATTATCTCATATATTAGTGGTGACTAGGTTTTTACAGCTTTATAAGAAAAAACTCATATCCACCTTACCTTGTTTCCTTTCTCTGTGTGCTTTTCCTCCTGTTCAATATCTGGCTTTGTTACTTTAATCTGAGGAATAGCCGACGCATTTGAATTAGAGCCCTGTGAAATCACAGGACTGCTTTTCAATAAATTCTCCGTCTGGTGGGCAATGTCTTCAGCTCTTTTTAAAATTAACTCCACATCATCGACATCTTCAGAGATCACCTTTTCCGTATTAGTATTACTAGCGGATAATTTGTTTATCTCACTCAATATCAACTTAATTTCTTCATCGCTATCTTTATAAGCTTCACAGGCCCTCTCAAAACTGAGGAATTCTTTGGTGGAAACGCTGTTTTCGTTAGAGCCCAATTCATGGATGATATTATCTAAACTCCGAGCCATGTTTTTGTTAAATTTAAAAACCGTGCTAACAATTCAAGCGAGTACTAAATTAAAAGTCAAGTACCAGCTATTGGCTACACTCTCCAATCTCTACTGAATGCCTTTTTTCATAAGAGAGGAGAATAGATATTCAAAAATTCACTATGTAACTCAGACGATTCCTTTTAATAAGTAATCAAACATTTTGGTTGCTAGGAAACGGATGGAACTTGTGTCAAGTGTCAGTAATGTCAGATCAAGTGTCAGTAATGTTAGATTTCTGCACAGAGTACGTAACATTTGAAACATTTTTTCTTTAACCTGTGGAGTGACAAACCAAATAATGCTTGACTAATATTGTACGACCTGCAATACTGGCAGAGTCGAGGTGCTGGGACACTAATTGATCACTTTATGAATAAAATCTCTGCTTGAGCACCAATCGATGACTGAGCATCGTTCTGTAATATGGACCTAAAACTGAAGCGAAGACGATCAATGCTGAATTGATTTTAACCACTTTTTTATGTTTTGACTCCACACTTTTGTGTATTTAGCCAAATTATAACCACTTGCCTGTAATAAACGAGACATTGATTTAAAAGGTAGAGATTGACTTTTATCTATGGTTTGCTTACAATTCCAGGCTGTACATTCCTAGCGATGTGTTATGTTATAAGTCTGTGTCAACATTTTTCGGCCTATATTAAATAAATAAAAAAATAAATAATTTGTGTGTGTCTGTGATACGGACCTAAGATCCGTATTACAGAACGATGCTCAGGCATCGACCGGTGCTTAAGCAGAGATTTCATTCATAAAGTGATTAATTAGGAATGAAATCTGTGCTTGAGCACTGATCGATGACTGAGCACCGTTCTGTAATACGGACCTTAGTCTGTGGTTTACCCATGCATCTGTGCATCATAGAGTACATATATACGGACATAGAGTAGAGTAATAGTACTCTATGATAGAGTACATTAAAAAAGATCTGTGTGTTGTTGATTGAATTGATTAATTGTAAAACATTGTTTTCTTTGCCTGTTGTTTGGATTTTTAGAAGAAAATTATTATTAAAAGACATGTCTGTGCCACCTCAGGCCTTTGTAAATAAAAACAAGAAACATTTTCTTGGCATTCCAGCTCCGCTAGGTTATGTTGCTGGTGTAGGAAGAGGGTACGTCTTGTTTATTTACGAAAAGTTTACCAGATATTTGCCAACTTTGTTAGATTATTAATTCGAACAATTCAATATTTTTGCAGTGCCACTGGATTCACAACTCGGTCTGATATCGGTCCTGCGAGAGATGCCAACGATGTGTCGTAAGTTTACTTGTTTGGAACAACAGTTTGTAATATTATTCTGTACATACTTCATTGAATAAAGATATAAAGTTCCTGAATATTCCCTTCCCGGCGATACTTATTTCTAAAATATATTTTTATGTAGGTATACATAAGTGTAGCAGAAGTACACTTTGAAATCCTTTCAATGATACTTGCAAAATAAGTGTGTTCATATTTACAGAGACGATCGCCATGCACCGCCTGCGGCGAAACGCAAGAAAACAGAAGAAGAAGATGATGATGAAGATTTGAATGACTCTAACTATGATGAATTCTCTGGGTACAGTGGTTCTCTATTCTCCAAGGTAACCTAAATATATCAATATGCTAGAATACTGTTAAATCATTATTATATTAGGCTATTACAACAACAAATATGCTGCCATCCATTCCCTAGATATAATTAATACAATTAGCTTTTAAGACAACACTAAAAACGTGAGCATCCTGCTCCAATTCAATAGATAAATTATGATTTGTTGTATTTATTGTAAACAAATTTTCCAGGATCCCTATGATAAAGATGATGCTGAAGCTGATGCCATCTATGAATCAATTGACAAGCGAATGGATGAAAAAAGGAAAGAGTACAGAGAAAAGAGACTTAAGGAGGACCTGGAGCGATACCGTCAGGAAAGGTAATATGCTAAAATAATTAATTTCAGTAAAACTTAATTCAACACCTGTGCAGTATATTATGTGTAGTACCATTAAAGGCACTAAAATAACCTAAACCCTCACATTACAGTATTTTATTTTTTATTCCATCTTACTAAATTTCAGGCCTAAAATACAACAGCAGTTCTCAGATTTAAAACGTGAACTAAAAACAGTATCAGAATATGAATGGTCAGCAATACCTGAAGTGGGGGATGCTCGTAATAGGAAACAAAGGAATCCGCGTGCAGAAAAATTCACTCCTCTTCCTGACAGTGTACTATCAAGGAATTTGGGTGGAGAATCATCATCATCCATTGACCCTGGTTCTGGTCTGGCTTCCATGATGCCTGGTGTGATGACTCCTGGCATGTTAACACCATCTGGTAATATTTTAGCCTTATTTATTTTATAATTATTATTTGATACCTTTTTGCTTTTTTTGCGGGCTATGTAAGCTTCTGTTAACGAGGTATCATCATTGTCAATAAATTGATGATATTTAACGTTTTTAAGATGAAAAGCTAAATATGTTGCTGTGTTGAACATTGGAGAATACTCCAGTAATAATAAGTGAAAATTTGGTTAAAATTTTATGAAGTATATATAGAATTTTATGAAATCATTACAGGTGACTTGGATCTACGTAAGATTGGCCAAGCAAGAAACACCTTAATGACAGTGAAACTGTCTCAAGTCTCAGACTCGGTCACCGGCCAAACTGTAGTTGACCCCAAAGGTTACCTAACAGATTTGCAGTCCATGATACCCACTTACGGTGGAGATATCAATGATATCAAGAAAGCAAGGCTGTTGTTGAAATCAGTGAGAGAGACCAATCCTAACCATCCGCCTGCTTGGATTGCCAGTGCAAGACTGGAAGAGGTTACTGGTAGGTTTTTTCAATATTAACAAATGATGCGCGTGACACTACTGTGCATGACATGACACTACTCGGACCACAAAGCCGAATGTTGAATAATTTTAATTAATTATCTACATAAAATCTGTAGTCATAAAAATGTTCCAAAACCATAGTATTATGTTATCAATATATTTCAGGCAAAGTGCAGTCAGCCCGCAACCTCATAATGAAAGGTTGCGAAGTGAACCCAAGCAGTGAAGAGCTATGGCTAGAAGCAGCTAGATTGCAACCACCTGATACAGCCCGGGCAGTCATAGCTCATGCAGCCAGAAACCTACCCCACAGTGTCAGGATATGGGTTAAAGCTGCCGACTTGGAACAGGAAGTCAAGGTAACCATTATGTTTTTTTTTAAATAAAATAAAACGTTAGTGAATGATATGACGAGCTAGCCATTTACCTGATGTTAAACGAAACGGCTGAATGTAACAGAACAGTGTCATTGGAACTCAAAGTTTCGCGTGACACTGCACTGCACACATCATCTTGAGACATCAGCACAGCCACTAGGCTGTGAATTAGATTACTCGGCTGTGAGATCAGATCATAAAGTCTCAATTGCCCAGTAATTTCACTAGCTACAACACAGTGCTCTGAACACAGTAGTGCTTGCACACTAATGCTTGGCGGCAAAGCGGTGGTACCTACCTAGACAAACTTTGCAGAAAAGTCCTACCATTTAGTAAGTTAAGTTTTTCTTAGCAAATATATCAGTGTTATTTAATGCATATTAGTAAATTAATTATTTATATCACTTTATCAACACGGATATAAGGTTGCTTATTAAGAATATTTAAATTATGTGAAATATATTATATAATTGATTAAAATTGTTCAAACATATTATGTATCTTTAACATTCTGCAGGCCAAACGCCGCGTCTACCGTAAAGCCCTTGAGCACATTCCCAACTCCGTCCGTCTGTGGAAGGCAGCGGTCGAACTTGAAAACCCAGAGGACGCGCGAATCCTCCTTTCCCGCTCGGTTGAATGCTGCCCCACTAGCGTAGAACTCTGGCTTGCATTAGCCAGGCTTGAAACATATGAAAATGCAAGAAAGGTGCTCAACAAGGCGCGAGAGAATATACCCACTGATAGGCAGATTTGGGTGACTGCCGCCAAACTTGAAGAGGCCCATGGTAGGATCACTGTTCAAAGTACCGAATGATTAATTAAGCATGCCCTTTACCTATTGGTTGTTGGACCAAAAAAATCCAACATAGTTCAATAAGGCTATATGTGCAAGGTTGCAATTGACCAATGCTGGTGTCAAACATATCCGCGCAATATATGGAGGGTGTAATTTTTTTTTTTTTTTTTTTTACTTCAAACTTGTCTAGCATTTGACCGCGCTCTCACCTGATGGGAAGTGACGATGCGATCGAAGGTGTAGCATGCTAGCCAAGTAAATACCTAGTCACTCTTCTCATGAACACGCCCGGGTCATATTTCGCCGGAAACACAGACGCTGGCAAGGCATTCCATTCCTTAGCCTTAATTTGAAAATGTGTAAAAATGGTTTGCGTAAGTTTTCCTTTGACTAAAAAAATGAAATTCACTTATATTATTTGACAGCCTCTGGGGTGGTGGTTGAGCTAGTAGGCTCATAACCCGGAGGTGTTGCGTTCGATTCCCGCAGTAGGATAAGTATTAGTGAACACGAAAGCGCAAATACTTGTTCTGTGTCTGGGTGTTGTGGGATCATGGTCCTCGTAGTTCTTGGGTCCCTAGATACAGGGAATCCTAGTTAGGGTTCAAGATCTACGTATGAGATCGTTGGCCGTAAAAAAATTTATATCTGAATCTAATGTTTCTTTTGCAGGCAACACACACATGGTGGAAAAGATTATAGACCGTGCAATCACATCGCTTAGCGCCAATGGAGTCGAAATCAACCGAGAGCATTGGTTCAAAGAAGCTATGGAAGCAGAAAAATCGGGCGCTGTACATTCTTGCCAGGTAACAAAACTATGAAATGAAGTTATCATCTAAAAATAAAAGATTTTTACTTGATATATTTTATCATGATTTATCTTTGTTTCAGGCCATTATCCGTGCAGTTATCGGTACCGGTATTGATGCCGAAGATCAAAAACATACATGGATGGAAGATGCAGATGCTGTAAGTGTTTACCTGTAACCTAATATCTGTAACTCTGTCTGACTGGTTCTTTCTCCATACGATTCCATAACCACACCTCAGGCATTAAAAAAGAAACATATTTATAAGATAAATAAAATAAATTTGTAATTAGGATTCTTAGCCAAATAAAACATGTGGAGTATTGGCGGGAAAACGAAAAAGATCGCGTTGCCGCATTGTATTATTTTCCAAAACTTGTGTTAATTGTAGTGTTAGGGCATAAAATTGGTAGCATTTTTTCGCAAAGTGCTGCACTACAGGTATGAGTGTGGGAAAGTGGTATAATGATGGTGAAACGTTTCTTTTCGTGTTATTTCCAAAACTCAATAGAAGCTTATGGTAAAGTTACCAGCACTTTACTAGGAGTATAACTTGACTAGATTAGACTATGACTTGACTTGACACTATATATATTAATTAACTTGAGACGTTATCAATTACTTGACACTGGCTAAATACACAAAAGTGTGAAGCCAAACGAAAAACAAAAAAAAATAATTTTGATTTAAAATGATCAGTACTGCAGAATGGTAATTTCATAGGTACACTTAACATTTCACTAAGATTGGAAACCACCAGTGACGATGGCGCCAGCTGATGTTATCTTTTTCTGTCTCATTCTTCTTCGTATTCTTATTCGCCATCTCTTTCACTTCTAAAAAATTCTACTCAATCATCCTTTTCACTCACACCACAACATACTCAAAATCTACATGTATATCCATCACAGTACCATATTTCAATACCTTTCGATTTCAATTTTTGATTTAATTTCAGTGTGCAAACGAAGGTGCTTACGAGTGCGCACGCGCAGTATACGGCTACGCCCTATCAGTGTTTCCTTCGAAGAAGTCGATCTGGCTCCGTGCGGCGTACTTGGAGAAACAGCACGGAACAAGAGCTAGTTTGGAAGCGTTATTACAGAGGGCTGTGGCGCATTGTCCTAAGTCTGAAGTCCTATGGCTGATGGGGGCTAAGTCGAAATGGCTTGCGGGTAAGTCATGTCATTAAAAGTCTTACATATATACTAAAGTTTGACAGCTTCTAATGTCGCACTTTTCCCTCTATAACATACCTACTGCAATACATTTAAATGTCACAGAAGAACTGTAAAAATCAGTAAAAAATATGTAGTAGTAATGGGTAATGGGCGTGGTTGCAAAAATATTGTTGTATTTTTTAAATTAAAGACAAGCTAGTCTTTACTCTGATGTTCAGCGTCCCATGTGCTATGGCTTATTGGGGTTAAGTCTAAATGGCTTGCGGGTAATTCATGTCATTAAAAGTCATACCTTATATATAAAAATGAATCTCTATTTCCCTTGGTCATCGCATCACGCTATGCTTGTTTGAATTCAATTCATTGGCTTTTGATTAACAAATCTACAGAGAGACAGAAACGTCTAAATCTTCATATATTACTAAATTATATAACCAATAATTAATAGTATGGAGTTTTGGCGGGAACGCGAAAAAGATTGCGTCACCGCATTGTAAAGTAGCATAAGCTTCAAGTAAAGTAGTCACCACTTTACTAGGAGTGTGACTTTGACTAGACTATGACTTGACTTGATGACTTCGTCTGTGACTTGACACATATTTGCGTGAAATATCATTAACTTGATAAATTATCAATTACTTGACACTGGCTAAATACACGGAGGTGTGGAGCCAAAACATAATAAAATAAATAATTAATAGTATGTACAATAAAATTCATAGAGAACAGGGTCATGCGTGAGGAAGTAAGTGTCAAACTAAAATGATCCTTAGTCTTTGGGGATTAATGAAGGCTCATATTATTTCCAGGTGATGTGCCAGCAGCGAGAGGCATCTTATCGTTAGCTTTCCAGGCGAACCCCAACTCGGAAGAGATTTGGTTGGCGGCCGTCAAGCTAGAGAGCGAGAACAAAGAGTATGATAGAGCGAGACGGCTGCTCGCTAAGGCGCGTGCTTCTGCACCTACTCCCAGGGTAAGACCGGCACCAAATAGATGTTCTGGACATTTCTATTGCTGTCTCTCATTCACCACACCTTCGACATGGTAGTGGAAGTGAGAAGACACGTTACTCGTGAGCTTTCATCACAACCTGTGAATTTGGCTAGCTAATATAAAACAAATACTTAAATACATTTAAGATTTCTTCCACATGAGAATGGAAACAAGAAAAAATAGATTTTGGTAAATATTTTTTTTTTGTAATGAGGTACCTTAATAGTACATCATTAAAATTACAATCTAGCCATCACTACGGCTAATAAGTAATTTAAATTTGACTTAATTTGCTAAACTAATCATAAGAATGTGTCCATTAACACTTTTCTTAATGTCTCTATTAAGGGGAAGACACTTTGTTCATGAGTCTTTTTAAGTAACACTCACTACACTATGGGTTCAATATCACTATCACTAAACTAACTCGAAAAGGTTTTTTCCTTTTTAGTCTTCTCACTATATCCGTGTTATCAAGGTAAACATTAAAAAAAATGTAGTTGTAGTTTAATATCAAATGAGAATCAATTTCTACTTTCCATAGAGTCCAATCTTCCAGTGGATGTAGTCTTCTCGATCCTCTTATCTAGGCAACGGCCCAAGCCGAAGCTCGCACCCCAGAGGTGCCCTTGAGTTAGTTACCTCCCACTTTTGACTGCTAGGTACCTTAAGCGCCTGCCCTCCTTCCGGTGACGCTGTAAAGGTGGGAAGAGACCAACAGCATTTGCCCGTTCAAAAAATAAAACATTTTCCACCACTAGTATTCTAAGTGTAATAAAAGTTTCGTTTATTCGACCACACTCTTATTTAATGGGAAGTGACGATTCGAACATGCTAGCTAAGTACCTATTCACTCACTTTTGAACATGCATAGCTTCATTTCGGTATGCTGCAATTCATATTATCATCCGATAGTTTGATATTTGCTCCCAGGTAGTGATAAAATCAGCAAAATTGGAATGGAAACAGAACAACCTAGACGTAGCTTTAAAACATGCTAGCTAAGTACCTATTAATAATAACGCGATTGTTCAAAAGATGAGTGATCTTTTGAACAGTCCGGGTCATTATTATTTCACCTGAAACACAGACGTTGGCATGGCTTCATCTCGGTATGCTGCAATTCACATTATCATCCGATAGTTTAGCGAAAATTCTTGCTCCCAGGTAATGATAAAATCAGCAAAATTGGAATGGAAACAGAACAACCTAGACGTAGCTTTAAAACATGCTAGCTAAGTACCTATTAATAATAACGCGACTGTTCAAAAGATGAGTGATCTTTTGAACAGTCCGGGTCATTATTATTTCACCTGAAACACAGACGTTGGCATGGCTTCATCTCGGTATGCTGCAATTCACATTATCATCCGATAGTTTAGCGAAAATTCTTGCTCCCAGGTAATGATAAAATCAGCAAAATTGGAATGGAAACAGAACAACCTAGACGTAGCTTTAAAACATGCTAGCTAAGTACCTATTAATAATAACGCGACTGTTCAAAAGATGAGTGATCTTTTGAACAGTCCGGGTCATTATTATTTCACCTGAAACACAGACGTTGGCATGGCTTCATCTCGGTATGCTGCAATTCACATTATCATCCGATAGTTTACCGAGAATTCTTGCTCCCAGGTAATGATAAAATCAGCAAAATTGGAATGGGCATTGAACAACCTAGACGTAGCGTTAAAACTTCTAGAAGAGGCTATCAAAGTGTTCGCAGATTACGCTAAAGTGCACATGATGAAGGGGCAAATTGAAGAACAGATGGGCAAGAATGACGATGCGCATGCCACTTATTCTCAAGGGGTAAGTTTTTTAAATAATAATAATAATAACGACCAACGATCACATACATAGATCCTGGATCCTAACTAGGATTCCCTGTGTCTAGGTAACCAGGAACTATGAGGAACATGGTCCCACAACACCCAGATACAGGACATGTATTTGCGCTTTTTTTTTCTGTGCACAAATATTTGTGTTGTCGCGGGAATCGAACCCGCTGCCTCCGGAATATGAGCCGACCTGCTAATTCACCATGCATAAGTATTATAAACTGTTTAGATAACAATATGATTGCGGTCAATTTCAGCTCAAAAAATGTGCGACGAGCATACCAATGTGGATTTTACTTTCGCGATTGGAAGAGAAAATGAAGCATATCACAAAAGCAAGATCGGTACTGGAAAAAGCAAGACTGAGGAATCCAAAAAACGCGGAATTATGGTAAGATGTTGGTCATGTGGTATTAATTTTACTAGGTGGTAGGACTTTTCTGCACAGTTCGTCTAAGTAGGTACCACCGCTTTGCCAGTTATTCTGCCGCCAAGCTCCTGCTTGGCGGCAGAATTCATCCTGAGACACACTACTATGTGCAAGCACTACTGTGTTCCGGTTTGAAGGGCACTGTAGCTAGTGAAATTACTGGGCAAATGAGACTTTATGGTCTCATAAAGTCTCATTTGCCCAGTAATTTCACTGAAATCTGATCTCAAATTCTAGTAATATCAGACTGTGCTGATGTCTCAGGATGAATTGCGCAGTTCAGTGTCACGCGAAACTATTTTGGAGTTCCGACTGATAGTGTTCTGTTATGGGCGACCGTGTCGCTTAACATCAGGCGAACGACTAGCTTGTCATATCATTCACTTACATAAAAAAATTACTATCTTTGACCTTGTATGTATTGTGTCCAGGTTAGAAAGCGTGAGGTTGGAGCGACGGAATGGTAGCGTGGACATCGCCAACTCTGTGATGGCCAAAGCCCTTCAAGAATGCCCAACGGCCGGCCGTCTGTGGGCAGAGGCCATATTCATGGAGTCACGACCGCAGAGGAAAACTAAAAGCGTAAGTTACACACGATAACAAGGAAATAATTATAAAAATTGATAAATAAATATTTGTGGACATTACACATAACGCCATCTAGCCCTAAACTAAGCAAATTTAGTACTATGGGAACCAGATAACTGATAGAACACTTTATACTTTTTTGTTTGTAAATACTTACATAGAATACAATATAACACCCAGACATAGAACAAACATCAATGTTCATCACACAAATATTTGTCCTGGATGGGAGTCGAACCCACAACACAGTTCAAAAAGCAGAGTTTACGACAATAAGCAACTGGCTCATACCATTCTTGGTTAGAGACAACCGTCAAATAATGTTCGAACTTTATTTTGCTGCAAATCCTCTTATTTTTGTATGTACTTTGGAACCGAATTTGAAAGTTTTGGGACTTTTGCCAAAGCACGGGTCATCAAACTAGCGAAAATCTTTGCTTTCACATATATTTGGTATACCCGTTTTGTTCCTTACAGTTTTGAGAGAATATAGTAAAATAGATATAAACGTCGAAATATTACAGCGTATTCATTTTTATATTGAAGTATTTAGATAGTTACACTAAATTTAATTTTTTTAATTTTTTTTTAATTGATGTTAGTGCAAAATTACTGTCTACTTTGTGAAATTACTGGGCAAATGAGACTTTATGACCTATCTCGCATTCTAGTAATATTATTACTAGATTGTGCTGATGTCTCAGGATGACGTGTGTAGTGCAGTGTCATGCGAAACTCTATACTTTAGAGTTCCGAGTGACACTGCAACTGATATGGGCAGCCGTATCGCTTAACATCAGGCGAACAGTTAGATAGTCACGTCATTCCTAAAAAAAAAAAAACAAGTTTATTAATTTATTTTGCAAATTTTATTCACTAATAAACCATGATAAAATATTGCAGTGGTTAATCAACAATTCATCTTTATTTAATGGAGAAAATTGCGTTTTTGGAAGGTATCGATATTATCCTCTTAAGAACTAATATAAAAATAATCAGATTTTAGTATTGATAATTTCTCAAAAAATATTTTTACTCAAAAACTAAAAGCCTACTTTGTGTTGATAGCTGCCACAAAAGAATCCGAATCCGTTGACTTCCCTCTATAAATCTTCATTTAGTACTCACAATAGCAGATACATGTCTGTTATTTTTCTACTAAACACTTTTTAAACTTTCGCGACTTGAACTCATAGTCCCCTCGTGTCCACGGCCAATGTAACTTGGTCGAAACGTCGAGTTTAGTCAAAATTATATTTTGATAATTTTTGTGCGCGAATAGACCCGTTTTATCTTTACAATTTTTCTACTAAGTTTTAATAAAAAATAAAAGGGTAAAAATTTTGAAAATCGATGTTTACTTCTGTGTCTGGGTGTTATATTGTATGTATGTATTTACAAACAAAAAGTATCTAAGTGTTCTATCAGTTATCTAGTTTCCATAATACAAGCTTTGCTTAGTTTGGGACTAGATGGCACTGTGTGAAATGCCCACACATTTTATTTTGTATAATTCTTCAGTTTTTTGGATAACCTGTTACAGCGGGGCAACGCCAGATGTTTTATAACCAACGTTTTGTTTGTAGGTGGATGCGTTGAAGAAATGTGAGCATGATGCTCACGTATTACTGGCGGTCTCACAGCTTTTCTGGTCCGAGAGGAAACTGAACAAATGTCGAGAGTGGTTCAACCGTACTGTAAGTATCTTCAACAAAGCACAACTAGTTTCGGTACATGTAAATATAACGGAATTTTCGGCAAAAAACTTAAAACTGAATTCAGAATTTTCCATTAGATTTGACCAAAACAAACATCGTCAGCTCGTACATTTCCAGTGCTGGGATCTGAGCCTTCTTTCCACAGGCCTATCTGTCTAGCATGCTGGCCAAGTGCGGATTTATGGATGGAACCGTCCCAAAATAATGTCAAAAGCGTAAATACTTGTTCTGAGTCTGGGTGTTGTGGGACTATGGTCCTCGTAGTTCCTGGGTCCCTAAACACAAGAAATCCTAGTTAGGGTTCAGAATCTATGTGTGTGATCGTTCGACGTCATTTTTTATTATCTTTAACAAAGGTAGATACAGTTAGTTTCGCCACATGTAAATTTAACGGAATTTTCGGCAAAAACTAAAACCGTATTCAGTATTTTCACACACATTGTGAGCCCATAAACTGTCAGTGCTGCAATACGGGACTTTTTTCCCGGGCCTATTTGTCTAGCATGCTGGCCAAGTGCGGGTTGGTGGACGGAACCGTCCTAAAATAATGTCAATATTTCAGGTGAAAATCGACCCTGATCTCGGCGACGCTTGGGCATATTTCTACAAGTTTGAGCTACTTCACGGCAATGAGCAACAGCAAGAAGACGTGAAATCAAGATGCAAGGCCGCCGAGCCGCATCACGGGGAACATTGGTGTCAGGTAAACACGGCCACTCATGCTACAAGAAATAAACTAGACGAAGACTCTTTCAAAACAAAAAATTATATCTATAGGATGACGGGTTGTGCGTAGGTTGCAACCTATATAACTATAAGCCTTCAGCATGTGCACCGGGCCGTGTCCGGAGCAAGAATGCTCGTAGTAAACCGAGCGCTCCATTTATATAGCCAGATGGGTGGGGCAGCGATGACAGTTGGCGGTGTTGCCACTGTAATAAATGTAAATGCTACCACAGGGTAAATTACGGTACTGCCTGCTGCGCATAGAGTTTATAACTGGCCGTTGCCATCGTCATATCCTTTCTTCTTTTTGGCAGTTACAGACAGATACACAGGTCAGACTTATTAACAGCCTGAAGACATCCATTGCCGAACATGGGTCTCGCCATAGAGTGCCACTTTGAGTGACTGCTTATCTCTTTCATCCATCGGCTTCCCGCGGTTTTAGGTAGATCGTCGGTCCCCGTAGTGGGGTGTCTATTAATGTTTTATTTACTTAACTTGTTGTCTACCAACTTGTGTAAATTCTTTTTTTTTGTAACTACTTCTACACTATTTAGCTTTTCTTTTATCTAGATTTCACCGCATGTATTTTTTGTGTGACATAATAATAAAATTTAAAATTGGGAAAAGCCACTGATTTCTGAAATCCACTTTAAAAACTAGTTCGGGAATCTATGGATTCATTATAATGTAATATTATTTATGTCAATAAAAACCGTTGTATTTGTATTTATAATTACTTTACTGTGATGCAGAACGGTTAAACGTTAATATTCTCCCAAAAGCGCTTCCCAAAGTATGTCACTGAGAGCTGTCTTTGTCTCTACACATATTGCTGTAACCGTCTTGTTAATTTTTGAAGTGAAAACTTTTTTAGACCCGTCGAGCACTTTTTGGGTGAAAAAAATGACGGAACGCGCGTCATCGTCACCGAACGCTTTCCATGAGCTATATGTACACGTGTATATATGTGTACTTTAGCCAGAATTTCATTATTTACCTAACAGAAATACTTTTTTCGTTAATTTTTGAAGTGAGAATTTCTTAGGTGTGTTAAGCACTTTTCTGGGTGAACAAAAATTTAGGATCGCGCGTCATCGTCACCGAACGCTTTCCATGAGCTATATGAAATATAAATAATGACATTCAGGTAGACATATATACACAATATTGTGTATATATGAGTACCTGAATTTCATTATTTACTTAACAATCCTTCTTTCGCCAGGTTTCCAAAGACATCGCGAACTGGTGTTTCAGCACAGAACAAGTTTTACTACAACTCGCTAAAAGTTTGGCCATACCCACGTAAACGTAACGTATTACAGTTGATATTTTGTAAATAAGTAGACATTTTTATTGGATAACAATGAATAATATTAATATAGGATAAATATTTAAGGAGTGAAAGTGAATAAATGTTATTCTAGTATTAATCAAACGGTGTTTCAATACTAAGTTTAAGTTTTCGTGCAAAACATTTTTTGAATTAATAAATAAAATTTTCCCTTACACAGTGTAATTTCGAATGTATAGGAATTAAATTATAACAAATTAGGGGTTGCATTTCAAATTATGTATTTCTTTTTTGTAAATGGGGATTTGTTTTCGAAAAGCACTTTAATGAGTCACGATATAACAAAAATTGCGCGCATCTTCACATATAAATGAACGTGTTTACATAAATCAGAAGCGAATTGAATTACGTTACAACAGTTTATTTTAAATTATAACTAATCATTACCGTTAAATTCTGAAATAAAATCCATCGCAGTTTTAATGTAAGAGTTATAATAACAATTGCATACCTAGCGAGCGATAAACACCTTTTATAAATATTCTAAAAATACTCGAGTTTGTGTTGTTATAAATGTGCGCTGGCGCGATGCCAGGTCCCGATGCGCGTGCGCTGAATAACCACGGATTTTTCAACTCTTTTCGCTACACAAACCGTAACTCGCTGTGGACTGCGGTGCTCAATGACCTTAGTGAAAATATAGTGAAAGTGATACTTTAGTTAGTGAAAATGGCGCCGAGATTGCCCGTGCCGCCGCTGCAAGAAATGACACTATCCTTAGTAGCGAGGCAGCTCATTCACGCACTGTCGCGGGTTACTTCGGAGGAAGATGCCGCTTTCGAGTTTGCAATGGTGTCCTCGTACTACGAAAGCATGGGCGCGACCAACGACATATTCCAAGATCTCATGAACCTAATCCTAACCTCGGAGTATCTTGATCCTTCAATAAGATATTACACAATGAAGTTACTGCTCAAGGAAAACGTGAAAACTATCGCAACGGGCATGTTTCCGTGCCCCTATTATAGGAAAGTAGTCGAAGTCATCGTAGAACAAGGCCAGCATTTGACATCGCTCAACTTGAAAGGAGTTTGGGTGAAAGATGAGCATTTACCGCTGATGTACCAGTTGATCAAGAATTTAAAGAAGCTGACTGTATTGAGTATCCCCTACATTGCTAATGACGAAGTGTTGAAATGTATCGGAGAACACAGCAAGTTTTTAAAACTACTGGATATATCGGGTGAAACTGATATCACAGAGATCGGTATAGATGCGATGTTGAGAGGTAACGCGCAGCTGACACAGAGTCTGACGGTGGTAAACATAGGAATGTACGGTGAAGAGAATATCGACCACACAGATGTCGCCCTATTAATACGTGGGTTGCCTAATCTAACAAATCTTGGGAGTTACTCGTTTGTTGGTAAATCTATTCACCACATATATTCCGATTGCCCTCCAGATTTCAAAACAAAATTACAATACATGCACGACGTGCAAACAAACTTGAGGACTATGAAGGCTATTGTCGCTCTATGTCCTAATATTGAAACTATCTACTTAGAAGAACCTGATTCAGGGGTGTTGCAACAGATAAAGGAATTAACAAAAGTTTCTAAAATTAAGCTAAACAAATTCCAGTGTCACGAATTGCATCAGCTGCTCGAAAAGATTGGATATAAAATTTTGACGCTGATGCTGTCTGGGTCATCGGGTTCGTTTAACTTTACTAGGATAGCAGAAACTTGTAGTAATTTGGAGAGTTTAGAATTCTACCAGATTCATACGGCAACGCACGAGGAGGAGGTGCCGTTTAGCAAGTTAGAGCACATTGAAATAATTCAGGGGAATCTGTCGAACTCGTGTCTCAAGTATTTGATGACAGGCAGTCCTAATCTCAAGAAATTAATCATCGGGGATGAAATCAAACTGGATGACCAGGATATAGCCCGGTAAGTGTTTTATTGGTTACTAGTTGCGCCCTGCGTTTTCACCCGCGGATAAAAAGTATTTTAAGTATTTGCTCATCCCACGGGAACATTTCACTTTTCCGGGATAAAATGTAGCCTATATGTTAATCCAGTGTGTAAGCTATCTTGGCACCGAATTTCATCCAAATCTATTCAGCCGTTTGAGCGTGAAGGAGTAACAAACATATACACGTTCAAACTTTCGCCTTTATAATATTAGTATGATAAAACAACGACGCTTGCATCTCTTTGCCGTTTAAATATTTGACTGGCCTGATAGCTTAGTTGGTAGTTGCTCTGCCTTCTGAACTGTAGGTTGTGGGTTCGATTCTCACACAGGACAAACATTTGTGTGATGAACATAGGTGTTTGTTCTGTGTCTGGGTGTTATATTGTATTCTATGTATGTATTCACAAACAAAAGTACCTAACTATTGTATCAGTTATCTGGTTCCCATAGTACAAGCTTTACTTAATATAGGACTAGATGGCGCGCTTTTTGCGAATTCGAGAAATTCCAAACATAGTCACTGTTTTGAAAAGTTCATCTTAGTACAAAATAGATAATAATGTCATGTTATGTCGTCCACGTCCCACGCTCTTCATGCGACTGACAGACCTTTACTGGCCACAGAAAGTATGTAGCCCTAAATCGAAACCTTCATCTTCCAGAATGGTTCGCCGATACAAGTTCGAGCACCTCGAAGCGATCTGGTTTCCGAACGCACCTCGCCTCTCTTGCGAAACCGTGGAACTTCTGATGGAGTGCCTTCCGAAGCTGCAGAGTTTGGGCAACCTGAGCGGTTGGAGGTTCACGCCAGATGAGATGATGCTGATGCGTGCGATAATAGCGAGCACAAACCTGGACCTAATACTATCTCCCCCGGGAATATTTCAACAGGGAAGCTAAAAGAATATTAGTGTCAATTCTGTGCAGCATTAACTAAATTCAAACAAATCAAAATATATCCGTCTCTTTTACTTTACTTTTGTCAGGAGAATACAGAAATACTTAATGCGATAAATAACCATTACAAGTATGTTATCTTTACTAAAGATCTTATTGGAACTGATTAATTCAATAAGTAGAAAAAAATATTCACTTGCAATAATCAATTATTTTGGTATCAATTCTGTCTCGCATTCTCTAAAGCTAATGGAAATCATAATATCTCCGTCTTCTTCATTTCCTATATAGTAGAAGAGTACCATACGTATGCGTCTTTTCTGTAAAACTAAAATATAATAGTACTCTTTCTATAAGCGAGAAATGAAAAGGACGAAAATATTTTAATTTCGTTTAGATTTAGAAAATGCTGTACAGGTGAACAAAAATATCAATGTAATTAAATCGAATACTATTGAATCAGTAATTATTTATAATCATTATAGGAGTATGAAAATGTTCCAATGTATTCGAAAGATAAATGTATTATAATTAATATGAATATGAAAATTATTTAACTTCTACCCGCCTTATTAATAAGAAATAAATATCTTTGAAACTTTTGTTCTTTCCCACGTTATAGTTTACATCAGTCTGGCCTATTCACTTTTGGATAATGGTTCCGAAAATGAAAATATAAGATTTATTTATTAAGACATTTTTAACTTTTTATGAATAAGGTGGTCAGCCGTCCTTGGCAAACGACTCAAATATTTTGATTTGTAAAAAAAAATAGTACAATGATTGTATTGAAATAAACATTTTTTATTGATTGTAATACTTTATTGTTTGATTCAGTTTACAACATTATTTCACAGCCGAAATCAGACAAGAATTATTTGTTAGATACATACTAAGATTAATTCAGAAATATTCTCAGGTTATTAAAAAAAAGCCACTGAAGATTTTTATCGTTTTCATTACGAAACAACACGAGTTGATTGATCAAAGTTTTCTTGGGCGGGAAGTTCATTTTCTTTGCTCGATGACCTAGATTGACTTAATTTCTTCTTTACCCGCTGCTTCCACATTTTGCATTCGTCTGCGCACTTTGTTGTGATAATGCCCCTGAAACAATACATTATCAAAATTATGCTGTTATTTAACAACTGAATATATGAATTAGCTAGAACGGTCGCGACTTCCCATAGGTCCACTCCTCCAGTAGACGTAGTCTTATCGATCCTCTTATCCCCGCAACGGCCCAAGCTGGAACTCGCACCATAGGGGTGCCTTTGAGCTAGTTGCCTTCTCATTTTTATAGCTGCGCCTTAAGCGCCTGCCCTCCCGCCCGGTGGCGCTAGGAAGGTTGGTAGAGACCAAGAGCATTACCACGTTAAAAAAAAATTGCGATCATAGCTGCAGCAAAAACACTGAATATCTTTCCTACTTCTATCTCCTGAATATCTTCTCTTCCTAACTTGTCAATACATATTTTCTATTTCTTATAATTATGTTTTTAATTAGTAAGCGTAATATCTTACCTGACTAAATTTTCTTTCACATCGAACCTGTCCATGATTTCCATAATCACGTCTGATATGATTTTGGGGTCGAGACACATCTTCGCCGGCTTGTTTAGAAATGCTGGCGATGGTTTTCCAGTTAGCGAATGTGTTGCTAATATCCTGGAAAAGAACAGCTATTTTCATACTTTTATATGTAATTTAATCGGACTTTATCTCTCGCATGGGAAACTCTCCCGGGCCGTCTTTAGCAAAAATTTCATAACCCGAAGGCGGGATTGATTCCCGCGACATGACAAGTATTACGGGATTGTGTTCTGCGTAGTTCCTAGATCCCTAAATATAGGGATCCTAGTTAGGGTTCAGGGGGTTAGGTGTGTGATCGTGAGTCGCTATTTATTCATTAATAAAAAAAATTGGAGTAATATTTATGTTTATAATACTTAAACCTTTTACCTGGTATGGGTAAAAAAAACTTCGTCAGAACGCATGAGCACTTTGAATATTATCTCCCGCTATATTGTTTGTGGTATAAGGCAGTACAGTTAGTAGGTTGTTGTCTCCTATCTCCTTTACTTAGTATACCTACCTTCTTGGAAACACAGCCAGCAGCAATGTTCTCGTAGCTACAGTGAAAGACTTCCAATTAACTTTTCTAAACTGCTCCACGTGTATTAGCGTTTTTCCGCTTCCTATTGGTATCTTAAACATTAGAAATAAATCATTATACGTTTGATCACGAATGTTCCAAATATAATTTGAATTTTACCTAAGCTAAAGCTACAAATTACACTTGAATGCAATAGTATAGTTACCCATTCATCCTCTCCTGAAATCGTTTCTGGCTTCGCTGCTACAGTTTTTATTAGTTTGTTCACTGAGCCATTACTCTGATTAACATATTTATTCGTAATTAAAACGTTATCATCTGATCGGTTGAATTCCTCATTATCGTATTCCTCATTTTCTTCGCATTCTTCTATACCTTGTATTACAGTTTCGTTAACTTGAGAAATATTTTGTATGGTGGGTTGTTGCTCTTGCGGTGGCGGGGAGTTACCCATTGGGTTTTTAAGTTCTTCGATCATTTTGAACAATACACGGAAACTGTTACTAATTTCCGCCAGTTCACGGACGTCGATTGTTACCGTTTGTCTTCTCACTGCGCTTGTATTGTTTATTTTTGTGGAATCTGGTAGTGATTTGTTGAATGACCCATTTTGACTGACTCCGTTGTGGGTCCTTTTACGGCTGGCTGCGTCATTCTTGGAAAGGGCGTTCTGCATTATCTTTGGTATGACCGCGTTAGCTCGGTGAGATGGAGTAATAACTTTCTTGCTACTTCTACGATTTATGTATTGACGTTTGCACTGATCTAATTTAATTTTCTTTCGGGATTCCTGAAAACAAGTTATGAACATTTTTATATTTTAACTCTCTATAGACATTTTCAAATTCGTATTTGTTACAAAAAAAATGAGTACATACATGATCAGAATCACCAGATGGGTTATCTTCGTCACTCGGTACCCAGGATGAGCCGCCACTTGGAGAGAAATCATCTGGTTCTTCATCAGGTATAGGACTGGGGCCTGCCACTTCTTCCTTCACCTTCGAGCTCAATTGGTCGCGATTTTCTATAAATTTGTTCAAATTTAATTAGGGAACTTTGAAATTTCTATAGATAAGCTAAACTTTTGTATAAAAATATTTCTCGAATTTACCCGTGATACGTTTCATCAGCTAAAAGTAGAACAAACATTTTATAGCAAAGATTTGTTTTGTAAGTAACTACGTACTACAACTCTTTTAATTATGAAATCTTATTAGTTAGATTTGATTTAGGTTAGTTAGGTATAAAGACCTTGTAGTATCCTGTAATCCTTAAAAAGGGGCAAAGCCATCACATGCCCAATTTATCAATCGAAATCACAGCAAAGCTAAATTCATCAAAATTAACTGATGACTACCATAGCTACGTTACAAGTAACAAAAAATGCGAGGGAATAACTAGACGACAATGTTCCAAAGGAATAACAACCGTTGAGTTTAATTTTATGATGTACCGCTCTACCGGCTCAGGTATACAGAAATAATTAAATAACACGTGCATCCCGATAGTATTTAAAATATGAAGTAGAGGACTATTATAGTCCTCTTCAAAATCAATAGATTCGTATTGGATGTGATAAATTAAGTATGTTGATTGATCTAATTAGCATACAGTTTCTAGCAAAGTAAGACTTACTGGCTCGGGAGATCAGCGTGGCTGTCTGCGGCTGTCCTCGCCTGCTCAGCGTGATCACTTCACCGACCTTTAGGTTTTTACTAAAAGGCCTTAAAACTGACTTCACATGTACCACATCGCGACCGCCAGCGCTCCACTCCACCAGCAGCCAGTTCTCATTTCGCCGCGGCATCACAACACGACCACTCGCAAACGGAACTAGTCTAACATACTGCGCTATTAGACCCTCGTAGATCGAATTGCAGAGCCAGGTAAAAGTTTCATTACGACCCTCACTGCAGTTATTACCGCTTCCCCCGCCCCTACGGCCTAACAATGCATTTCGCCAACGGATCGGGACCCACAAAAAAAGCTCATCCTTTTTTGCAAGCTACTTCCTAGTAAGTTTCTAAGCAGAGATTTATTATTCTTTTGTAACGCACCCCGGTTGTCTCGCCGAATGTCGTAAAAGATTAAGACAATTGACTGCTCATTTGGAAATACCCGGTGGTAAAACATGTGCTGGCTTGAAACGTGATTTTTAAGTTTCTGTAAGTATACGCGTATGAGTCAACTCAACGCCAAAATGTAGTAGTAGGTAAGGTTTACGTTGCTGTTTGCTATATATGAAAACTGGTCGCTTGGTTTCCGATAGGGGAAAATAGGCAGCAACACTGTTGTTTTCTACCGAGTGGCTCAAATCCACTATTTAGATAGATACTGATACAGCGGTAGAGTGCGACGTTCAAATCCGACGCACCTTGTTTACTTTCGACTAGGTACCGCTCGACCCTTCACCAAAGACTTCTAGTTTTATGCGGAATTTATTAGGTTATTTACTAGGTGGTAGGACTTTTCTGCTAAGTTCGTCTAGGTAGGTACCACCGATTTGCCAGTTATTCTGCCGCCAAGCAGTAGTGTGCAAGCACTACTGTGTTCCGGTTTGAAGGGCACTGCAGCTAATGAAATTAATGGGCAAATGAGACTATGATCTGATCTCACAGTCCAGTAATCTTATTACAAGACTGTGCTGATGTTTCAGGATATTGTGCGCAGTGCAGTGTCACGCGAAACTTTATATTTTGGAGTTCTGAACGACACTGTTCTGTTATGGGCGGCCTTATCGCTTAACATCAGGCGAATTACTTGCTCGTCACATCATTCATTAGCTTTAAAAAAAAAAAAACAAAAAAAATGCGGAATTCACGCAAAGTATTCATACAGAATTCACATAAATTCTTACAACCGCAAAGGAAAAACAAAGTTAAGAAACCGGCATGTTCAAGAATAAATAATTCGAGGACATAAGTCATCCATCAATACGCGCTAGGCCAGCGTGGTCGATTATACGGCCTATGCACGCCCTGTGAGAAAAAGCCTGTATCCCAGCAGTGGGAACGTATGGACTGATAATAATGTGTTGTCTGTTAGGTTTTGTCAACAGCACCAAGCCTAGCAAGTGGATATAGCAAAAGCAATAATTATATTTTTTTAAATTAAAAATGATAGATAATTACCTACTTCACAAAAACAGTATTACAATGAAGGTAGGTAGTCCATATGTTATATGATTATATCCTTAAAATGAATTGTATTAATGGAGTACTACTCTGTTCAACGGAATTACGGACATCTTCGGCTCATGCCATGTGTATGGATTTTCATAGGTCATAAAGTCCTACACCAAGTACTTAGGTTTAAATATTAATTTCTAAGATTTTCATTCAAGTAAAACTTTTTTAAGCTCGCTTGTTGATTAAGCTCGTGAATGCGAGGCGAACGGAAGTTGGTTCACGTAGATCTCACAACAAACAAAGTTAACATTTAGTATTATTATGTTGGTATGGCCGGTAAAATAATAATTTACAATTATCAAGATGGCGACATTAACATGAATAATAAATAAAAAAACAAAGTTAGGCCGATAGACAGAGCTAAACTTAAAAAGTTTTATGGATTTGACTTCCTTTTTTTAGACGCTGCCTTTTTCTGGTGCTTAATATGAAAAATAGCAAGCCTATGTAATTTTTTTTTTTTGTTTTTCTGCTAGTGGGCTGGAGCATTTGACCTGTCTATAGGTCATCGCGGCCAGTATATAGTCCAAATGTTTCTTTTTTTGTAGTAGGTAGGTAGTTTGTAGTATTTGTTATTTATTTTTATTTTTTTTATGTTTTGGCTCCACACTTTTGTGTATTTAGCCAGTGTCAAGTTATTGATAATTTATCAAGTTAATGATATTTCACGCAAATATGTGTCAAGTCGAAGTCTTAGTCTAGTCAAAGTCATACTCCTAGTAAAGTGGTGGCAACTTAACTTGAAGCTTCTATAGAGTTTTGGAAACAACACGAAAAAAACGTTTCATCATCATTGTACCATTTTCCCACACTCACGCCTGTAATCCAGCAATTAACGAATAGAATGCCACCAATTTTATGCACTAACACTGAATATAACACAAGTTTAGGAAAATAATACAATGCGGCGACGCAATCTTTTTCGCGTTCCCGCCAAAACTAAAGTATTAGTTATTAAATCATTGTAGTATTTAGAAAATAAAGGCAATTTGCCGTGTTAGAAAAAAATTATTCTGTCAATGTCAAAAAATTTGCTGTCAAAATCTTGTACACTCCTTTTGACATTATACGGAGCAGGGCTTCGCCGTCGCACCTGCTAGCCAGCACACGTATAAGCGAGGTTTCGCGTAATATTTTTGCAAAGTTTAAGTTTTAAATAGAATCATTGGTGTTTTTTACTAAAAGGTGGTGGTTTTTGTTAAACTGGTGAGTAAGTAGTGTGTTTTAACATAGTTGTTCGTCTTACTAAAACCTTAGGGGAATCCAACATGGATCCCCCGCTGCCTGCTCCTCCTGACCCTCCTGACGCTATAATTCCGGATGTTAACATGAATTCTGTTTCTAACGTAACCAAGCGTCGTCTGGAAACCGATTCAGATGCTAATATCAGCAGTGCGAAAAAAACTATTATCAACAAAGATATGGCGGTAGCATCAATCCAAAATATTTATGTACATCCACGCCTTGTCATAGGTATTAAATCGTATGGAGCTTTAGATAAAGGACCCTTTATCGTCCACGTCTCACGATCGGAACCAGACCCATCCGCAGGCACCACTATTCGCCCAATCAAATTTGGCCAATTTTTATTCAGAAACAAAGTGGCTAACATCTGCCCTGATGGTGTTAAAAAAGTGGGCAGAAATAAAATTTCTGTTGAATTTAAGACGGCTGTAGATGCGAACAACTTCATAGACAACTCAATTCTCGAAACAGGCAAATATGAGGGTACAATACCAACTTACAATATTACCAAAATGGGTATTGTTCGCCAGGTTCCCGTAGACATGTCTATGGACGAATTCGTTGAATCACTGATCCTTCCCAATGGGTGCGGGGAAGTCCTTAAAGCTCGCCGCCTAAATAGAAAGTCTTCGGATGAGAGGAAAACTTCATGGATTCCAACCCAAACGGTAGTGATTACTTTCCAGGGCCAAATTCTACCTCAAAGGGTATTCTCCTATCACACATCTTTGCCAGTTGAGATATACCAATTCCCCACTATTCAGTGCCAGAATTGCTGCAGATTTGGACATGTAAAGGCTCAATGCCGATCAAAAGCTAGATGTTTCCGTTGTGCTCAGCCACACACAGGTGACTCTTGTGAAGTCATCCCCAGCCAAGCCACTTGTCTTCACTGTTTGGGTCAGCATTTCGCCAC
The DNA here is from genome assembly GCA_905220475.3 of Ennomos fuscantarius. NCBI lineage: Eukaryota > Metazoa > Arthropoda > Insecta > Lepidoptera > Geometridae > Ennomos > Ennomos fuscantarius. The sequence continues at coordinate 9,982,904 of HG992039.1, forward strand.
TAGCAGAGATTGCCCTGAGCAGGGACGACAGAAATCCATCAAACTTCTGATGTCACAAGAAAACATGTCCTATGAAGAAGCATCTTTACAATTCCCCAAGGTTCAGAGACCCTACGCTGAAGTAGTACAAGAAGCCCTAAGCATCCCACCTCAATCATCCCACCTTCCGTCCCCACCCAACCAACCGGTCCAACCCTCTCAACCTCCAATCCTCCCCAAAAACCAGAAAAACAATATTTGTCCCCCGCAGTAGGGCAACATTGGGAAAATCATATGATAGACAAGCTCACCAGGCCATTGTTGCTAATGAACCTTCAACCCTCCCTAATGGGTACGCTCTTCTTTCCCAACAGTCAGATGCGACGTCATCATCCCACGATGACAACCTTCTAGAAATTTTACTCACAATGATCATAAGCATAATTTCCCGTAATAACACCAACTCACCGTCCCACGTTGCCCAGAAACTTACGCAAATCTTCTCCTTAACCGGTAATCATGGACCAAGTCTCCATTCTGCAATGGAACACCAAATCCATCCGTCGAAAGAAGCATGAGCTTCTTTACTTAATTAACAAGTTCCACCCGTCAGTCATTGCCATCTCGGAGACATGGTTAGTGCCTGGATCTCAGTTTCGAGTTCCAGGTTACTCATGCCTACGGGATGACAGGGCTGACGGGTATGCCGGTAGCGCACTACTCGCTACTCGCTCCATTCCCTTTTCCCAAATTCCTCTCCCTTCTATCTCTCCTGACATTAATATTGTGGCTGTACAGGCTTTTAATATTACATTTCTCTCTGCTTACATTCCACATCCACATCCATCTTTAATCCCTGATATTTTATATGTATTATCCTCAGTTCCTCCCCCCATCATTTTAATGGGTGATTTCAATGCTCATCACCGGTCATGGGGATCTGGCCATAATGATTCGTTTGCTCTGGCCCTGTTAGAAATAATTGATGAAGCTAACCTTTGCATCATTAACGATGGATCCCCTACTCGAAGAGTTCTTCCCTCCCAAAATCCTAATAGTGCCGTAGACCTCACCATATGTTCTCCTTCCCTGGCTTCTGTTCTTTCTTGGAATGTGCTGTCCAGCTCATTTGGCAGTGATCATTTCCCTATTGTCATAACAATACATAACAGTGTTACTCCGGCTCGTAAATTTTGTCCCACTCTTAAGTACAGATTATCTAATGATACTGACTGGTCAACCTACTCCTCTTCCCTTGACACCAGATTAGCGAATGATTCTTCTAATGATTACAACTTTTTTGATTCCTACTCTAAATTTGTAGAAGCCATAATTGCTAGTGCTGATGAAAATTTTCCATTAAAGAATCCTTTTCATTTTAAAGTATCTACCCCTTGGTGGGACTCTGAATGTACTGAAGCCATCAGACTAAGAAAAGAATCTGAAGCTAACTACAACATTGCAATGACGGAAGAAAATTTTGTTGAGTACAAAAAGAATGCAGCCAAGGCTATTCGACTTCTATCTAAAAAAAAAAAGCAGGGGTGGTCACTATATTGTGAAAATTTATCTCCCAGAACACCTTCTTCTCTTGTATGGAAGCAAATAAAACGATATAGAGGGGCATGTAACACAGTCAACATCACAGTCAATGATCCTTCATCGTGGCTGGAAGCATTTTCTGATAAAATGTCTCCTCCTTCTGTTCCGTATATAAACTCATTTCCATCCCCCCCAACCCCTCTTCCAAACCTAAATAATTTTGACTCCTCTTTCTCATTTTCCGAATTACAACTGGCACTGGATGGACTAAAAGATTCATCTCCTGGGTCAGATGGAATTCCGTACTCATTATTAAAGAATGCCTCTGATACCAGTAAGCAATATTACCTGAAACTAGTCAACAACTTTTTTGATAATGGCCTAATTCCTGATTTATGGAAGACCCAAGTGGTAATACCTATTCTGAAAAATGGCAAAAACCCTTCTGATCCCAACAGTTATAGACCAATAGCCTTGTCGTCAGTGTTAGCTAAAGTCACAGAACATATGATAAAACACCGTCTAGAGTGGTTCGTTGAAAGCAAAATCCTATTGGCAAAATCTCAGTATGGATTTAGGAAAAATATGACTACCATTGATAGCCTCAGCATCCTTACAACTGATATAAGAACTTCATTTTTAAAAAAAGAGTATCTTATAGGCATATTTCTAGATATTGCCTCAGCGTACGACAGTGTCCTACTTCCGGTGCTCAGGAATAAACTTATTCAGCTGAACATCCCTGAGAAGTTGGTCCGGTTTGTATGCAACTTATTTATGGAAAGAACTATAACAATTAAAAGCCAAGGCGAACTCCTCTCTCCCAGGACTGTCTGGAAGGGACTACCCCAAGGATCAGTTCTTAGTCCTTTACTGTACAGCTTGTATACCTATGATTTAGAACAGACAGTAGAATCTTTTTGCCACATCTTGCAATATGCAGATGACCTGGCTCTTTATGTTCCCCATCAGTCTCTTGAAGAAGCTGTCAGTCGGTTGTCCTCTGCTCTTCAGTACCTTTCCAATTGGCTCCTTAACCATGGGCTGTCTTTATCAGCTTCAAAAAGTAGTGTTGTGGTGTTCACCAGAAAGAGACTAGTGCCAACAGTGCTTATTAGAGTCAATGATGAACCTATTCCCCAAACAAATGCAGTCAAATTTTTAGGAGTCTGGTTAGACTGCAAACTGTCTGGAATAGCACACACCGACTATGTAGCACAGAAATGTGAAAAAAACATCAACATCCTCCGTTCCTTATCTGGTGTCTGGTGGGGTGCACACCCTTGTACCCAAAGATTGCTCTACAACGCTATAATTCGCAGTCATATGGATTATGCCATGTTCCTTTTGGACCCCTCTAACAAATCTGGACTACAGAAGATTGATAAAATACAATTCAAATGCCTGCGTATAATCCTCGGAGCAATGAAATCGTCCCCTATCAACGCCATGCAAGTTGAATGTGGTGAACCCCCTCTCTCACTGCGTAGGCAATATCTGTCCAACCGATTCTTTGTTAAACTGGCCCAAAATTCAGAGCATCCCCTTCTCCAAAAATTAGACCAATTGACAGCGTTGTATGATGCACATGGTAATCACTCATATGACAACCTCCCTTGCCTCCTGCGTAGCTATTTAAAATTTACCCGTCTCCCCAACCCTCTTTTCCAATCACCCATAACTCCTCTTTACTGTACACCCTATGATGCTTTGGTGCTAAAGCCTAACATCATTTTAGATTTCGGGATTGATAAGAACACAATAGAAGCTAATAGAATATTCACCAACAAAATTTACAATGAGTTTAAAGACTGGATTACAATATACACAGACGCTTCTAAGATCAATAATGACAGCTCAGTGGGTGCAGCAGTTTGGATACTTTCTACCAGAATAGTGCTGAGTTATAAATGCTCATCAGCTACATCTGTGTTCACTGGAGAAGCCTTAGCTATTCTAGAAGCTATTAATTTTGTGAAATCCCATAATGTGAAAGAGGCCATTATATTTTCGGATAGTAAAAGCTGTCTCCAAGCCATTGACTCAAACCCTTTCCGAACAAAATCTAGATTTCCAATTATTTTAAAAATTAGAGACTGCCTATTACAATGTCAAAGATTAGGCATTGAGATTCTTTTAGTCTGGATACCAGGCCACTCTGGTATACTAGGCAATGAATCAGCAGACTCTTGTGCGAAAAATGCAGCCCAAACTGGTTCCCTTGATCATCCCGAAACCTACTCCCATGACGTTTGTACTACTTTAAAATCAATTATGTTTAAAGCATGGACCAAAGTTTGGATGATTTCCAGGACCGTAAAAGGTAAGTTTTACGGTGATATACAGCCCGAAATTCCTACCAAGCCATGGTTTTCTAAATACAAATCAGCAGATAAAGTAACCACCTCAACGATTTGTCGGCTTCGTCTAAATCATGCCTGTACCCCAGTGTTTCTGGCCAAACTTAGGATAAGGGATCACTCTGTCTGCGAATGTGGTTTGGACGAGGGAGATGTGGACCATATATTCTTCAGCTGCCCAAGAACACAGATTTCTCTGTATGACATTATCCCTCCTGACATCCCTCTTCCTACCTCCTTTAAATGCCTACTCTCCCTTGCTTTTACCCCATTTATAAAACTATTGTGTAAATATATTAGAGTTAACAAAATTAGATTGTAAATATAACATAACAAAACATGTATGTATTACACTTATTATACTACTGTAAATATTTTATATATTGTTTGTGTGTGTGTTTTCTGTGTTTTTTAGATAGTATAGACTGGTTTTGGCTTAGACAAAGTGGAAAAAGGGGAAGAACACCGGTGATTAATCTCCATTACACTGGCCAATACCTATCCTACACCGAACAGCCTCCTTCGTTTGATGGTCTATCAGGAAAAACGTGACATTGGCGAAATTGTGGTGGCACCTCCACAAAAGCCACGAAACAAGAGTTGAAGTTGACATTATACGAGTTATAGGTTATGTTATGACTGTGTTGTCAGTATTGTGGGTTTTGTGGTCTTGTTTACATTTTATAAACTAAAGGATTACGCATTGATATAACTTATTGAATCATCAAAGCATGGAGAAGAAAGTGGAAGCTGCAACATTGAAAAAGAAAAATACTACAATTAGTAAAGGAAAAGTCAAGAAAACTATTAAGAACACACTGTGTCGACCCGATCCCGTATTTTGGTTAGTATTTTCCCATTTTCTTAGAAAATTTTCACGTTTAAATATAATGGTATCGATACCTAAACACTGATAAACATAAACCATAACTTTTTCTTATCACACACAGGCCAAATGTACGAGAAGAACAGTTAAAAATATTAGAAGAAACTCTCTCTACATATAGGGTTGAAACACCAGAATTCAAAAAGCCTCACTGGAAAGAGCTCAAAGCAATACCAAAGGATCAGCGGCCTAAACAACCTAAAATAAAGTAAGAAACTTTAAATGTATAATAATATAATAGTATATTATAATAGTATTTACAAAAATGGTTATTTATGCTGATTCAGACAATATCATGGTAACACCTCTCCGTTTTGTGTGATGCTATGTAATGTATTTTTAAGTAATTCTCATGAAAACTTCTGTAGTCCTTATCGTTGGCATTGGATTAGATTAGAATATATGTTTTGCTAGTTACAGGTACTTTAAAATAGTTGTTTTTATTTACAGGAAGGTTGAAGGTCTAATATTTGGTATAGCAGAATGCACTGAAGCTTTAAAAGATAATAAATGTTCTGCAGTAATAATAGAATCTACAATAAACCCCAGGACTTTAATACAGCCTCTCATTGAAGCCTGTATCAGTGGTAATGTACCAGTTATATGTATGAATGGCTTGAAAAAAAACACTTCTTTTAACTTTGGCATACCTACAAGCTGCCTTGCTATCAAAACTGGTTTCTTAAAAGAGCTCAAATGCAAAATTGAAAATATAGCAAAAATGCATAGGCCTCCTCAGCCTTTAGAAAATAACAAAAAAGACATTGAAATGGCTCAACCAAAATCAGAAACTGTTCAAGAAAAAATGGAATTGAACGAAAATGTAGACCAAGAATGTTCAAACGCATGTAGTGATTTTACATATTTGTACAGAACTAGTAAGAAAAATAGAATCTTTAATCCATCATCAGAAACTCATAATGCTAAGAAGGCATTTATTGGACAAGATTTTATTGAGCTATCTGCTAAATCAGAACAAACGAAAATGCATACCAAACCCTACAAAAATATGGTACTTAAAAGAATAACTAACAACCAAGATAGGGTAAAAAGAAAATAGAAATGTAAAAATGAGATAAACTTTATTATATTTATAATATTTATAAAATATTAATGCTATAATGTCAAAAAAAGACATGAATTATGTTAAGCATTCCTAAAGGAATGTAATTTAATATCAGCAATCAGAAATACTTCGGGATAACCGTAATTCTAAGCTGCAAATAAAGGTGTTATCCGTTCACATTCCCGATTTCTGAAATCAAACTTTACCATTAATACATAATATAGTAATGGTAAAATTTGATTCAACAATTATGCTAATAAATTCATGCTGTACTCCATTACATCTTCCTATACAAAATAATAATAACAAATCAATGTATGGAGTAAAGCATGAAGGTAGATATATTTATCTTACATTTTCAATCGATGCATTGCATTTAAGTTTTTAATCAGTTCAATTTAATAAAAATCAAACAACAAATTTCTGTGTATTATCTATAACAATAATGACTATTAGTTGATAAAAATAGCTGGCCCTTTTCACCTATATATAATTATTATAACAACATTTCCATTGTAAATGTTTTAAATACATCTAAGAGATGAAAGTAGCGATAGGAATAAATATTAAAAAATTAAAAATTAACAATAAATGCATCATTAATGCATTGTCTCACTAAACCAGTAAGATAACAATATACTATATACGAGGCAATAGCAATAGGTGTAGTAAGAAAAATATAAATATCCCTATGTTCAGTAAATATTAAGGTATCTTAACATTTTTTTACTTAGAACTATTTTTACAGATACTGTAATAATAACATTATAATAATCCTGACTCAGGACTTCAGTGACTTTCACTGGATTATTAGCAAGATTAGTCAATAATTGAAGAAGATAATATAGGTATAGTTGTGTTAGTCAGTGTTCCGTCATATTAGGATATCAGCCGTTTTCAACTTGAAAAAGCATTTAGAACATTTGATAAACAAACAATATTAAAGAATATACACTTCAACGGATTTTTCCGTTTATATCCAGTGATATACACTTCTTAGAAGCATATAACATAGAAAACAATAAAAAAATATATATATATAAAAATGCTTACATAAAGTATGCAAATAAAACGTCTCACGCTCGGACCGATTGATAAAATCGCGCGGTTGGTAGTAGCGGCCGCGTCGCAGACAGGAATGTATCGGCGCAGTTTTCAACAAAAACCGTGTATAACTCCGTCAGCGCGGCGGCGCCGCCTCGCTGGTGCGCGGGCGGTACCGCGCGAGGATCACCGCGCACATCGCTTGCGCATCAGTTTCCTCCGGGTACAGCGCCATTGCTTCCGCCACTTGCGCTTCGGGGAAGATGCCTGCTAAGTGGAAGTGCATGCGTCGCCGCGCGTCCCAGTGTTGTAATGCGCCGTCTGACGCTGCCGGGGATAACGCCGCGCCGCGGGCCCCTAGTGCTCCTGCACCCAGCCCCCCTGCCCCTGGCGCACTGCCCGCGCGGGCAGCCACCGCATGCGCATGCGCCGGAAGTCGCGGATCACACAAAGGGTTCAACGTAAGCTGCCGCGCTAACTTCCGGTGCGGATTGGCCTCGATCGGCGCTGCGGATGGCTGCACCTGCGCTCGGTCGAAGTGCGTAGCGAGCGCCGCGTCGGGCAACCGCGGCGTGGCGGAATGCGCGCGCGACAGAAGCCGCTTATCAACCGGAGGCGCGCGTCCGCCCGGCGGCAAACTAACCGTATGTAAATCGCGCGCGCGTAACTGCCGCGCCGCGCGTTCCGACAACCGTTCGGCGACAGACTTGTGCGGCCGCCCGGCGCGTTCGGGATGATGGAACTTGCACTTGTTCCCGTATGTACACTTCCGGCCGTACGGGCACGCGGGAGGCGGATCGGCTCGCGACGCGGGCGCGCGTAAAAACGCGTCGAGGGTCGGTCCGGAGCGGCCGAGCGGGTCATCCGGTGGCATGAAGCGATCGTTCACGAATGAATACATTAACAGTCGTTCTTCAACCACCTTGCGAAATTCGGGGCTTTCGGCGGCGAGGTCGCGGTAGTTGTCGTTGGAGACGACGATGCCGTCGGTCTCGGCGGCCAGGCGCAGCACGTACCGGTCGTCGTAGCAGACGTACCGCTTGCCGCCGAGCAGCCGGCTGGGGGTGTATACGAGTACGCGTTCTCGCTCTAACCGCTCGAGTGCGTCTCGCTCTGCCACAGGGTTGTCAGGTCGGGATGCCTCTTTTCTCCACTTGGGTACGAACGCGGTGATATCGGTATGACCGCGCGCGCGGAACCACGCCACGCAAATCTCGATGCCACGACACGAGAATACTTCCTTGTTGCCGTGACTGTAAACAAATGAAAGAAATTAAAGTTGGAGACTTGAAATGTAATTATGGAAGAAGTATGAAGAAAAATAACTTGGGCATTTGAGAATAACAACATTCGTTCTATCGGTAGCGTTAAACAACATTTTCTGCTGTCATTACTTGGATGGGTGAACGCTACGATGTGAAGTTTACAACAGAACGCTATAGTGTTTTGTATAGAGTTTTGTGTGACACTGCAGTGGGCACATCATCCTGAGACATCAGCAGTCTTTACTAGACTGTGAGATCAGATCGTAAAGTCTCATTTGCCCAGTAATTTTACTAGCTACCTTAAACCTACCTACAACCTTCAGTTGCCATAATTTCATACTGAAAAATACTTGGAAAACTTCCTCTGAAGTCCGTTTTAAAAGGCTGACGATGATAGATTACCTCATAGCAACGTTGCTGCCGTCGATGACGATGTGCCTGAGCGGCGCGCGGTCCGTGAGCGGGTCGGGGTCCGGCGGCGGCGGCGGAGAGAGCGCGCGCGGCGGCTGCTGCGCCGCTAGCTTGATCAGCTCGGCCAGCAACTCGTTCCGCGGCGGGTCCGCGCCCAGCCGCTGCAGCGCTGTGCGCGCTAGACGCTCCGAGTAACCCAGCTTTACAGCGAACTCGATCTTTGTCTGGTTGAAAGGGAAGTTTTTGAACTGTCACTTTTTTCTATAGAGCTGATTAATTTTATAATCTGACTGAACTCGGCATCCATCCGACCCTAAAGTGGAGACATGCTTTAAAAATGTTTGACGCGATCAATCGCACCTACGTGTTTCAACGGTTAATGCTCTTACGTTGTTATATAAAAAAAAGAAACAGCTGTATGCAAAATATTTTTATGTAATGACGTGAGTAACTAAATAGTTGTTCGTTACATTCCCGATAATATAATATCCGAGTTTTAAAATGAAATACTGTGGTAATAGTATACTAGCCCAGATTATGCTCTAAGAATAATAGTGCAAATATCTGCTGTACGATTTGTCAACTCAATCAGTCAAATCGCATCTAGTGGAGGCGTATTGCCGGCTCCAATCCAACAAATTGAGTCGACAAATTGAGTGACGGATTGGATGGTGATGACGGCCTTAAAATAATACTCTTGCGTGACATTCCACTGCGCACGTCCATCATCCTGAGACAATAGTCTCATAATTGAAGGGGTGAGAACAAAAAGGGTTTAACTGTTTTTTTCACAAAATGACTTATGGGTATCGTTGGATTCAGCGTGAAATTATCTAAAATAATACATTCTCAAAATACCGAAATGAGGCTTAAATCTTGAGTCTAAAAATGGTTTATCTGTCACAGGAATACAGTTCGTTTAGCATAAAAACATTGTTATATTTTTTTATTATATTATATTTTACAGTAATTGTATGAATTACTACTTATATATTTATATTTTAAAATAGAATTAGAACATTTTCAAGCAACTGAAACTTACATAAACCTTTTCTATTACCTTATAAGCACTCTACATTAAAATGACGCCGTTGAAGTTTAAAGTAAATTTTCTCGAAACTATCAATTCGACAGTTAAACCCTTTTTATTCCCAACCCTTCAATTATCATGCCTTGTAATTTCACTAGATATAAAACCCTTCGGACCGGAACACAATAATACTTTCACAATACTGCGTGGCGGCAGAATAAGCGATCTATATAGACGAACACTAGCAGAAAAGTTTTATTTGGGAGTTAGGTAAAATGAGCTAATGTTTATATATGAAAAGCATACGCCTGAAAAATAACTAGGTCCTGACAGGACAGCGAAAGCGGCATTAATATAATCAGTTTGAGAAAGATTGAGAAATAACTTATCAGACAATAGCACTATATTTATTGAAAAGAATTTTTTGTGTGCACCAATGCAGAAATGTGACCACAAATCGTTTTTATTTTTGTATATTATATTTTTTTTATATCGAGTTTTCTTCTTTTTTCAACATAGACGTTAAGTATACTAGCAACAGCTATCTAAGATTTTTTTTTTGTATTTAAAATGTAGTGGTGTATTATAACTACCCAGAATACCGGATTTCTTCGTACAATGCAATTCGATTTGCATTGTAGTAACTACAATAATGTACTTAAGCGTACATGTTTATTTTGCGGCTGTGGTTACACACACATAAAGTTGATGGTTGGAGCTGGTACAATGACTAACATGGACAATATTGCGTTGTTGCGTGTTTGTTTGGAAGTACGAAGCTGGAAATTACGGCAACAAGACAAACAACCAAAAGCCATGCCGCGTTACATCAAAAGTTTCGGATAAGAATACTAAGTAACTAATATAAGTGTTGGGCTTGGCGCCTGACCAAGCGGGATGCTAGTGCATCCTAATGCTTGTGAATAAGAAAAGAGATACCATATTTTCGTGAGTTTATTATTTTTCGAAATTTCGTTGGTGAATTGTTTTTTTGAATAGCGCGCGATTGGACGCGGGAGAGAACCAGGCCGTTAGCAGAAAAAGCGATTAGACTTTTCTTTAGTCTTTGGCTTGCCGGTGAAAAGTTACAATGTATATTGAAGAATGAAGAGAGGTGCTTCTGGTTTCAATCACAATATCATTGGAACAAAAGGTACCTAGGAAATTGAAATTAGCTTAGCTAATTGAAATTAAAGTGGTTACCTGATTGGGTTGCGGAGTAGGTGGTGTGAGGGTGACATACTCCGCAAACTCTGCAGCGAGGGTATCAGAAGGTGTGCGAGACGCAGCGCGATGGGAGCTCTCGTCTTCATACTCGGAGTCGTAGCTCGAGTCCTCGCCGCGCTCCCCGGCCCACCCCAGTGATGACTCCACATATTTCTGAAACAACATTCATAAAACTGTTAGCGAGCTGCTACACAAACAAAATATGCTCATCCTGGAAAGCTCAGGATTACGAGTGCAGTGCAGTGTCACGCGAAACTTTATATTTTAGACTTTAGAGTGACACTGCAACTGTGCGACACGTCATTTATTGAATGACATAAAAAATTTAGATATACAGAATTTACATAATCAGTGTTTTTTTTTAGTAGGATTTGGGCCATGTCATGTGAAATAGTTTCAAGAATTACGAGCTTAAATCATCTTTGTATTTATCAAAAGTGATAAAGCAATTCATAGAGAAGTAGGTGAAACTGACACTTAGATACTTTTGTAAAACATACATATTATAGAATACAATATAACACCCAGACACAGAACAAACATCGATGTTCATCACACAAATGTTTGTCCTGGATAGGAATCGAACCCACAACCTATAGTTAAGAAGGAAGGCCTACTACCAACTGAGCTCTCGGATCGGCAAAACGTACCATAATCCTAATCTATTTATTATTGGCAGCTGATTAGAACATTTAATCATCAAATAGTATGAATGAAGGAAGTTGATAAGAAAACGACCACTAGGTAGGTATTCCGAGAACGTTTTAAAAGTTCGAACTGTCCTCGTCGCATATTTAGCAGCAAATGACGCAAACGGACTAAGTGAAGAATTTAAAATGAGACGCGGTTAACATTTTGAGGAAGATAAAAAACGAAATCGTCTCAAATTATCATTTGAAGACGAAATCATTAAAATTCCATGCATTAGGTATAATATATCATTGAACTGTAATAATCACTCCATTCATTGATGCGGATGAGAACAGTTTTTGGAACGTCAAAAACATGTTCGCATCGAACGAGATTTATGAAAGCATAAAAAGTTTCACTGAAGTAAACACACACAAAAGACTTCAATATAATTTAATTAAAAACATCAACGTAACGCCTACGCCTCAGGATACATCCGAGTGTAATCGGCAGTAAAAATATACAAATGAAGCGCTTTACAGTGAGGATTACCAATCAATAAGCAAATTTTATACGAGTACAACCCAAGCCGGCTCAGGACAGGGTCATGAGGGCGCCGAAGCGGATCTACAGATGATCATTGACCTTTAGCGTGTGCGCAACTTCGAGCGTACCGGTTGTAATTCATTATTCTACAAAATCCTCGAAAATATCTCTCAACTCTTTAAAGCAGCATAAACTCTCGACAGTTACAGAAACTGAATAATATTCACAAAATACTGGTTAGTCATAGTCGAACAAGATCCGCGTTGAGACCCAGTTGGCGGTTGGTTGATTGGCTGAGAAACTAAGCCCAGATTTGTTAGATTAAAATAAACCTTTACTAGACAAGTCCGCGTACACACATACGCAATGAAATATTAATTGCATCCTATACATTTTTAATCAGGAGAATCTTTAAGTGAAGCCGCCTCGTACAGTCTTGTTAGAAACGATGCTCATGATAATTTAATTCAAGAAATTCAAGTTGATAACTGCAAGTTTCCAAGCAGATCCTTGAGTAGATTGAATTCCAATTCAAATTAATTATTAATCAATTTTAATAGTCTTTTCGGATCGGATGACAGCAGGAAACAGATTCACTGATCTGATATCTAAACGTATAAAATTCAAAGTCCTGACTGACTGACTGACTGACTTATATATCAACGCACAGCCTAAACAGCTGGTCCTAGAGATTTGAAATTTGGAGAGTGTGTTTTTTGTAAAGTGTAGGTATCCACTAAGAAAGGGTTTTTCGAAATTACACCCCTAAGAGGAGGTAAAATCCCCTAGGAGGTAAAATCTTCGTTTCCTGTAGGCCACGCGGGCAAAGCCGCGGACAGATGCTAGTTATAGTATAATAACACATACAAGATAAGTCAGCTTGGGAGATTATAGCATCACTCTCCACGTGACAAAAGCCCCATTTCCTAGCAGTAGGTAAGGACGTATTATGCTGTGATGCCTAGATACGTAGTGCTTGATGATCCAGAATCAGAAAACTTAGTTCTGACCTTAGAATAACTACCTAGTTTTTACATAACAAACTTTGATATTTGAATTCCAAGTATACCTCTACTTTAAGACATCTGGGGCCTTACTATTATCTATTAGTCCCATTCAACTGAAGTGTATAACTACAGCAAAAATTGTATTGTAGCGATTCTACTAGGTCTTCAATTCGGTCGCGCTAAAATGTGACAGTAAAATGTAAAGAAAATGTTCTTCAAGAGCGAAAAATCCCATATTTGCAAAGGATTGAATTACTCTGATTTCTTAATTTCTTCGGTTCATATTATTGAACCTGAAGCATGCATAGCAACAGTAAAGTTCAGTATGTACCAGGAGCCTACATCCGGGCGAGCGCGGAAGCAAGCGACCCGCCTACCTGCAAGCCGGATGCGACTTTCTAAAAATATGGTGTGCAGACTGCCCGCTCGATCCAATAGCGAACAACGAACTATGGCAATGCATCAAATGAAAACCAACAACATGAGTTTGTATTACATTAATCAGCTACACAACTACTCTTTGTTATTGTATCTTATTGACTACAGAATTTTTTAATAATACGATTTCACTGTTCCTACAGCCATGTCTAATCTTAAAAACAATATGTGCCTACATCCGGTTATTAAATAAAAATACGTCATTGGTCTCGCTTGACTTAGTTCAAATGAATAATACACAAACAAGGACGTCCAAACAGTTTCGATGTTTACTCGTGTGTATTTTAAACGTTGCAAAAAAGTAACTGCCTCTAAAATAGTCATTAGATTTAAAATGATCCTCCCTTCTACGTCAATAGCTCAAATATGCGTTCGTTTTTGAGGTCGAATATAATGATGATTGTAGAGCTCATTTTTACTGTTTTGACGTTAAAAATATCAATAGACGGCTATTTTATTTATTTAGTAACACATGTCACACCGCCCGGTGTAAATAAAGACTCCGCTGGATATTTATCAATGTCTTCGGGAAAAGATACAACATACAATACAAGCTAATCTAACAATTTCCTCATGACGAGTAAGTAGTCAGCAATTAAACAAAAAACCCATTGGATTATCCCGCTCTATTAGCCACGCTCATTTAGTTTTGGTCGATCTATTTGTTTACATTTTTTCCCCTGTTAGACTGGCATTGGAGACGGGAACCAAAAAACCACAAAATTTAATACGAAAAAATGCTGTCTATGTAAACTGTACTCAGCAAGGAAGGTAAGGAAAACGCAATCACATCTCTACACGGAAAAGAATGAGCTCTGACAAAGTGACCATCTAAGAATAATATTATTCTTGAGTATATTGTTTAATTTCAAGTAAGTAAATATTTACTACAAGTAAGAATTAACCTTTACTCGAAAATTTATTTTTCATTGAAATGAAATATATATATGTAGGTATTGTTTTCTCCATATAATTCTTAAAGAATAAATATATTCTCAATTGAAAATAAAAATATATTTTAGTTTATCTCTTCTCAACACTAATTTTTTCGTGAACGTTTGCTGCTGATTTTGTTCATGAGTCTGTCAAGAATGTATCATTCGGACGATCCTAATTAATCGTGTGCTCCGTGTCAGTGATTCAGCTCATTATTCATTCCATCAAAAATACCTAATGATCATTTATACTGAAATTAATACCTAGCTCCTTAGATTTTAAAGGCCTTATTGCATCAGTGCAGATAACCTCAGATTGTAGGACGTAGCACCAAGTTCCGCTATCTGCTAAAATGTATTACAAGCATTTCTGCTAAATCTGGGTACATGAACGTCAACGTCGAAATACATTATAATAGTTCACGAAGTGACGTAACGTGCTAAGTGGCAGTGTCCTCGTTTATTCTCTAATTCGAGAATGTACTGTTTACCATTTTACATTTAGACCACTCGTACGTGCATGCATCCTTTGGGTTTGGTGTGTTTTCTCACGGCTTGTTGTGCTTCGACATTATTACATCACCGCATTACACTATGTCCTCGCTCGCACCTTTTGTTTCTGCTCCTGCATCACATTAGTTCCGACCGCGTCGCGACCATGCCCCGCATATGTTACATACATAATTTTGTAATACACAACGCAATCCAAATTAATTTCTCGCCTATAATATCAATCGATTATTTATCTTCGGTTCCTTTTCCTTAGTACAATAAACAATTATTATCATTCTCGTATTTAAGTATAACTATGTTAATAATGACGTCAATAAAATAGATTTTATCTAATTTATTGAGTATGCGTAAGAAAAGGGAAAAATATAAATAAATTATTGTTGTATTGAGTATAGGTTTACAGAAAAGGTTATCGCCTTCATGCGTCATATTTGCAAAGTTTAATCCTTAAATCTTTTGTCACTGATAAAATGTGATACTATGTAGTTAGAGTAGAGCTACGAATCTCACAGAATACTCAGATATGTGCAAACCCCTCAGTTGAACATAAAATTAAACGACGAGGACTGAATACTGTGAAAATATCTTATGTCTGAATTGCTGAACTACCAGAAGGTGACCTCTCCGTCCATAAGAATTATGCGGAACAATTTATATTGATTCCGCTATAGATGGGGAAAATCAGGTGCAACGACGGCGTCGTCGTGTCAAACAGCAACTCACGAAAGAAGTAAGTCAGTGCAAATCTCTTTGCATAGAGTATGCGGAGCCAAAAGCTCATGAATTCTAAAGCCGATATCGCGGCGAAGACACAAGAGCCGACCCAGCAGCAAAATATTACGAGGTCAAAGAACCTCTTCATAAAAATGTTTTGATTAACGATTGGAGAAAGGAAGTTGGGAATGAAAATTATGACGTTGCTTAGTATGACGGTCATGTAAGTATGATGACTCGATTTCGGAGAAGTACCTACTTGGCGAAATAATAATTTCCGATAGAAACCTTACCTATACATTACATAATAATTTAAAATATTAAAGTATTAGCTACTCAATTCCGTAAACAACAATTCGCTACTTGATAATAGATAAAACCATGTAGTACCCAATTTATTTCCTTTAATTAGTTTGCTTCCTTAGTTATTTCCACATCTATGCAATGCGTGCGGCTAGTGAATCCAGGCCGAAGAATCATTATTATTGACGCCTACGTCTACGGGTGGACGAGAACATAATTGTACTCTTTAAGGAGAAATTATAATAGGTATAATACTTGTTGGTTTGTTGAACAGATAAGAGCGACCAATAGAGTGGTGGCATATGAGTTACGTCGGAACGCACCACCTCGCCTGATGTGACGTCAAAGCGACCAGGATGCGACTACGACACACTTTACAACAATCATACACACATACACGTGCTTAACTAACTACCTTACCTACTCGTATGCATACAAACAATCCGTAACCATAACAAATTCTCGTTGGAAAACTAGAAGGCAACGATCACTTTATTCATTCAACCCAATACGATATGCAATTAATTTTAAACCGAAGCGGCTTTTCGGTAAAACTATCTTTTAATTTATATCATATCGAGCTAGTTACTGTTCAGTCTGTGATTGATATCTTTTGAGTGGCTGCAAATCAAATGCTGACGTCTACGATCCCGACCTGAATAATTAGCAATGAGATCATAAACTTCATTGTAATCTTGATCAGAGCTACAAGAGGAAAACACCTCTAAGCACACAGGAAATATGAGTTAAAATTTTTCCTCATTGTACTAATAATAAGCTTGTAGTTTAATGACAATTTTGTAACTATCTGATGAAATCTTGATATTATCTGATAATTTATTGAAATTTGAATATTTTTAAGACGTTTTTTTTTAAACTACCTAGACTAGTCTGCTCGTAAAAATGGTGTACCATAAATCTCTCGGCGGGGCAGTAACAAACAATATAAAAACTTATGTGACTATTAAAGATTGCCAAATAAGTATCTTTCCACGCAGTAATAAAATTAGTTTTGACGACAAATAATGTTCCTACTCACTAATCAAACTATCAACATAGTTTCAATCTATTACCCGATATAACTCCAATACAAAATTATTCACCACCCAATATTTTGTCTCCGCCGATCAATCTATGTCGTTTATTTTATCTCTATCCACGCGAAATTGGCGTAATTGTGGTAGCCCCGCAGAAGCCATAATAAGAAGTTGAAGTTGAACCGCACGATTAATATTCAGTTTAAAGTTTATTTTACTTGATATAAAAACTAACTACTATAAATTGCGCCCACATCATAAAGAGGCTACTTCAGCAGCGCGAACTCAGTTTAGGCAGGATATGTTTAAATCTCATTGGTAACAAAAAAATGTGATTTCTTAGGTTTTTTTTTTAATTCCATGTTATTCCCAAACAAACAAAAGATGTAACCATGGTTGTCATTTTGTACATCTCTTGTGAGATCAATTGCAATTGATCTTACACAAAGGGAGTATAAATACTGCAGAATCAAAGGATTCCATAGTACTACAAGGAACCCTTATAAGTTCTTCATAGGCATGAATCCGTCTATCTGTCTGAATCCTATACAGCCTTCAGGCTTGCTAACTTCTAAAATTGTAAAAGCATATAGATGAAATTTTGCACAACGATAGTTTAAGTAGAGAGAGATCACAAGATACGATTTTTTTATTATTATTATAAGCGTAGCTCCCAATTTCATATGCGTAAAGAGATGAACATTTTTTTCTGAATGATGAAATAGATCACTTGACTATTTTGGTGGAGTAAAAAAGTCAAGAATAAATAATATTTGTACACTGTAAGAGAGTTAAATATATTTTAACTTTTCTTTAGTCAATGTTTTTCTTTAGTAAAGATGGGCATTAGTAGAATATATTATATTATTATTTAGTGGAAAATCCTAATGATTTTTTTTCAGTTTTTTTAGTTTTAGTTTTAAGTTTAAATCTGTCAGATTATAAATCAGGTATAAAAAAACTATTGATTGTTATGACTTTGTTCGCATAACTGACTAGACTCTATTTGTGACTATGACACACCTGCACTTAGATCCTTATTTACAAATATCTAAATTACAGGGTTACAAATTGGTCTGAAGGAAGCAAAAACGTGTATACTTCTGTTTTGTCTAAAAGAAAAATACTAATTACTAATACTAATTGAGGTCACATGTAATCGGAGGATTTCCCCGCGTATTAGAATTTATTTATTGCCCTTTTATGGTTCCATACACGTATTCAAAAACTGAACCTTCATATGATAGTTTTTTGTTTATCTGTCTGTCCCTTTTATGTCAAAAATCTTTTGAAGGTAAGTGATATAAACACTAGGGTCTTTAGCCTCATAGCAAGGTAAAAAAAAGTTCTAATTCTAACTCAATACTACAAAAGTTCGAGCATTTATAGTAGCTACAAAAAGATATCGACTGACTAAATTTATGCACCAATTCGATTGTAGTTTGCGCGTTATCGGAACATATATGGTGATTTCCATTGACCCCTAGAAACTTGAAAGACATTAATATACATATAAAGTAAAGCTAAAAACATGACTTTTATTATCAGATGACATTATCAGAAGACAAAACCTAGTGGGCTAAACTTGCGAATCAGTTTCTGAATACTATTTATCAAGTAAGGTTAAGGATACGGCTAGCTATAAAAAAACACAGGAGGTATCACGAAACATTGATTGCTATGTAACAGGAGAAATTTCCATAATAACTATGCACATAAACTGCGTATTCAAACTGTCAAATCCATACAAATTTGTGTTTATATTGGTTGCAATCGAGTTACGTGATCGCCCAGCAGAACCCTCAAGACGTGAGATCCACTCGCTACTTCTTTTATTGAAAAATGAACTGTAGTGTATATATAATATGGGACGATTTGCTTACGCGACATCATTCGTAATCCGTTTGTTTACTTGCGAAATATCCGTGAATGCGTGTTGCGTACAATGTAGCCTTCAGTTCACTATCACTGGTATAGTGGAACTACTTGATGTTTGTTGGAAAGTTAACCAGAACATTTTGGAAAATTTAAATACGTTTAGTGCGTAGATGCAGATTATTGGACTGAAATGCGTATTGAAATAGGTATCCGAGCTTTCCACGTGTTTTCTTTCCTGCATATCCAAAGTTCCTGCTACTCAACACGTCCTAGTGACGAGGGATTAGAGGAATTACGCTCTATGGATGAGGGCTTCAATTTATACAGTTTTTGAAGTAAAACTTCTTTACGCACGCTTGACTTGGGGAGTAAGCTGGTGAATGCGAGGCGAACTGAAGTTCACGTAGATCTCAATTGTCAACATAACAAAGTTAAAAAATTGTATTATTGGTATGTCCGGTAAAATTACAATTTACAATTATGAAGATAGCGACATTAATATTTAAAAAAAGTAAAAACAAAGTTATACATGCCGAATGAAAGTGCAAACTAAAGAAGTTTTACTTCAGTAGTGTGGTCTAAAGCATACACTTTAACTTTTTATTTATTAATTACTTCAATTAAGTAATAATATTACAGAACTTGAATAGTTACACAATGTGAAATTGAAAAAGTGGATTACCTCCTAGGTACCTACAGCCTGCACTAACCGTTTTATAGCATCGTTTAGAGCTATCAGCTGATACAAAATTTCTCTTTCAACCAAATCGAATTAAATAATTCCGGAAACTAGACAGCTCACTCGAAAGTTGAAAATATCACCATTTCACAGAGAACCATTATAATTAATTAAATATATTCTACATTAGTTACTGCCACTTGACTAGCAGTTCTATAGCACCTAGTCATGCCTCACCAACAATGTCAGTGGATATTAGGTCACCAATATACCTATTGCGTGTTATCTGTCGAGCCCAGATCCGTGATCAGATAAAGAAGGAACATAAATAACTGGTGCTCTCGGAGGCGGAGTGAAAGTGCCAGATAGCGAAGCGCTGCATCTGCGACGCTGCATAAGAACCAACTGATCAAGACAATAATTAAACTACACTGCTTTCACAAAATTATTATAAAAACTACAGCGATTACACATACCATCTAATGTCAAACAACCACAATTTCACAGATTACATGACGACACGCGACGAGTTACCTAAATAGGTATCTATTACATTAGGTACATATAATTTTTCCAATAAACAGGTAGGTAAAAAAGGATCCAACAAAACCAAAGATACCTATTAAAAAAAATGTAATGAACACAGCACGTCACTTGACAAATATCAAAGAGACCTACACGTTTTGTATACGACCGCTTGAGCACTATCCACAATAATTAGCATACCTACATGACGTTAACGAACCGGCTCTACTTCCGGGATCGCTACAGCGGCCGTCGTGAATGAACATCATTACAATGCGATGTACGCAAAGCAAAACCGCAGCGTGAAACTCGCAACATCCGCGTGCTGAGGTCGCATCGGATGCGCCTGCGCAACGACAGCAGGTGGTTAGTGTGGGACGCCGCGCTCACCTGGGAGTTGTCAACTGCGTACATAATATCGTGTTAGTGCGCGCGAGAGTCGTGTTGTCGCATGGCATCGGGCGTGTGCGAGTGGCGCGGGCGTGCTCGCGAGACTACTGATGTATACTCGACCGCCTCGAGCTGAGCACACCTCCACGCGCGCCCGCCGAGTGAAGGGGAAGCGGGCAAGCGGGGCACCGCGAGATCCGGGTTGCGCGCCCACTGCGCCCGCGCCACGGCCCCCAAACAAACCGATGATTGCCGACCTCTGGCGCTGCGGCCGCTATCTCTTCCAATTTGTCGCATCCAATGACGCCGCCACTACTTACCTACAGTAACGAACCGGGAAATTCGTCGAAATAATAATAATAACGCCCAACGATCACATACATAGATCCTGGACCCTAACTAGGATTCCCTGTGTCTACGGACCCAGGAACTATGAAATGTCTTCCTTTTAGATACAACCACTAAGGCCCGTATTACAGAACGATGCTCAGTCGTCAATGTTTGCTCAAGTTGAGATACCCTTTACAAATTGATAATTTTTATTTTGTAGGTTTCAACTTCAGAGGAAACCAGAGAAAACTATCCAAAAACTACAAACATTGATACTTTATCAAAAAATTTAAAACTGCTATTGGTATCAAGGAGGTTGTGGCTAATCCCTAGCTAAACTATAGACATATCTGTAATATTAAAATGCTATACACTAACACCGAGTCAGGTGCAAATACCGAAATTAAATAATTCTTGTCATGTTCAGCAAACAGAAATTATACAGTAAAATTCAGGGTATAATATTTTACTTTGTGGTCTGGACTAGAAAACAGGCCTATGGCAGACATTGAATAAATTCATGAATAAGCTAAAAGTAATCATGCATAGTTTTTTGTTAGCAACATGTTACAATTCAAGGTTTACAAGTCATGCATTTCGCAGCCAATAGAATGGCTTGGTAATTAATTGCTTTGCCTAATTGTGACTAAGCTTTCAATGTTATTATATCAGCCTATTCACAAACAGAAATATAATAATTGCTACCTAAATCAAATTGTTGCACATCAGACATGAAAACAAAGTGTTACGGTAAACAGATATAAATCAATAAACCATACCCTACAGAGTGGCATATTAACATAAGCGAAAAAGCTGTTAAGATAAAGAAAAAAAACAGTGTTATGGTACCCTGAGTGCAACTCGGAGAGTCTTTTGGCTACAGATTTTTTTTAATAGATTCCTTTTTTTACAGGCTAATACTGTTTCTCTATACAAACCTTAAGTATCACCAAACAGGGATATAGTTGCTTGCCTGCGAGGACTGTGTGCAAAGTTTACACTATTGGTTCCACTGTTTTGAGATGTTAATAATCAAACAATGGTTTACTTTTATTAATTACAGATTGACACTATCAAATTTTTTTTTTTAATGAATTAAAATTTTCTCTAATAATTATTATTTGAACTAAAATTGTTTTGTTGTATTTTCATAAACTATGAATGTACACAAACAGATTATTATAAATGTAAAGGAAAAAAGATCATTTGAATCTGTTAATTACACTAAGCAGGTGATACTGCTATAAATAATAAAAATTTATGTATATAAATATCAGGAGATACCAACATCAATGATAAGTTACACATTTATTATGCTTGCAACATTGCTTATTATGTTACTTTCAGGAATTACTATGAGGAAATAATAGTTATAGCCTATTACCTCGAATAGTTCATTTAAAAACTAAGTTATCAATGACAGCAATAAAACCAAAATAATAATTAAACAGACTGACTGAAAAAGCAGCTCTATATGTTAGTAGGTATTCCAATACCTAATAAGTTTACCTTATTTCACCGGATCTAAACAGTACAAAATTCAATATACTAATCAACGATATTGATACAGGTCTCTAGGATATGATTTGTACAAACTTAGATAAGGATACTATCAAACAAGGTATAAATATCTGATATATGCTAAATATACCTACAATCATTTTGACTATTACCTCCTGGGCCACAAGTACTAAAACCTTGAAAATAACTTTCTATGACCACGAAGATTCCTAATATTTTCATTGTGTATCTTCTAATAAGATGTGATAAATATGATTACATAGGTCCTACCTGTATGCGACCAACCAATTCTCGTGGATTATAACTTCCATCTGCTGGATTCAAGTTAAAGTTGACGTTGAAGCACACATAATCAGATTTTTCTGCTGCAACACTTGATTTAATCTCAGATAGCGTGACATAGTAAAAAGTTTCAACTAAATTGAGATATTTGGCATAAAATTCCTTTACACACGTCCGAGGAACTGATATCGAAAGATCCGCGTCGTGAGACATTTTATGTTATTAAGTGTCCCAATAAAGCACACGACACGACTAACGCAATTTGAATTGCATAATTCGTATCAAAACAACTTTTTTATCCAACCATTTTCTTCGACTACGAACGAAGCAAACGAAGTACGATTACCAAGAAACTACACAAAAACAAATGTCAACTTCAACTTCAACTCATGTTTCGTGGCTTTTGTCACAAGTGCCATCACAATTTCGCCAATGTCATCTTTCTTCTGTTGATCATAAACGAAGAATTATTTCATTATCAATATTATTACTTGTTGTACATATAGTATTATTTTGTTTTGTTTCAGCATTTTAGATTCATTCGTTATAATACATTTATATATGACCTCATTCATTAGCCACATGTACCAAAATTTATCTCTGAAATATCTTCGTTTGATGTGCTATCTTTTTACGTGATATTGGCAAAATTGTGGTAAACTCACCACAAAGGCCATTTACAAAGAGTTGAAGTTGATAAACGAAGAATTTTATTGTATCGTAAGTTATACAAAACTAAACTTTAAATAATACATCATAAAATTGATATTAGATTTTATTGTATTTGGTGAGAAAAGCAGTCCAAGGGAGATGGATTCGTGCATTATTGCCTATACCAGTTTGACATGTAACCCCGTGTTACAGAACAATGCTCAGTTGTGAATCGGTGCTCAAGACATGATTTCATTCACCAAATCATCAATTTGTGAATGAAATCTTGATTTCAGCAGCGATCGACGACTGAGCATTGTTCTGAAATACGGGCCGTAGTATTGTATACCCAGAATCGGCGTACATAGCTTCCATGTATCAAGCTGTACATTACGGCAACCTTATTAACTCGTGAGAGGCTCCATCTGGGTTGACTTTTCTATTGTGTATTCTATTTACGTATCCGTACGTTAAATCTCACTGACTCATCTCCCCCTGCCACTCTCTTTTTTGATCTTTGATGACTTTTGGATCCGTTGTGGCTAAAGCTTGGTAAGGTTCTTAGATTGATATGGATTGCCTAAATAAATAAAATAAAAAATAAAATAAAAATTAAGACCTAGAATAAATTCTCCGTTCTATCCGTAGGAAATAAAACAGTACTAGAATCCTATGTGTGATGAATTTATTCCTCACAACAATGCTCAGTCGTCGGTTGATGCTCAAGTCGAGATTTTATTCACTATTTTATGATTTGGTGAATGTAATCTCCTCTTGAGCAGAGATTCATGACTGAACCTAGTTCTATAATACGGGCCGTATAATCGATACATTTCGATTTAAATGTTTTTCTTCCAGTGGTCTATGATGCTAACTTGCGTTAGGTTAGCTCCCTTTAAAAAATATATACCATTGAAATAGCATTCCTCTAAGGTATACACTATTATTTTCTATACATTAACCGTACCCTACAGAGCGACATATTCGCTTAAGCGAAAAAGTTCTTAAAATAAAGAATAAAAATTACACTATTATTACAGTATCTTTGTACACTACCAGTATTAATTATTAACTTTTAGACAAGGTAGCTTTTTTTCTTTACCTCGTAAACGAAAAGCAACGTTACTGACATAGTTTGAAATAGTTTCTTACAAAATTATAATTACAAAAGATAAAAAAATATATATTTTTAAGCTTTTATTTGTAGAAGAGTTAGTTTTACGTATTAATTATCATCCTATTTTTATAGCTTTGTTTGTTTACGTACATTTACTATTATAAAATATATGAGTTTTATTCAAATTGAGATTTTACTTATACATATACACTAGAAACTTTTTGGAGTCAGGATAACAGTTGGCAATTGAAAACTGTGAATTTTTTTTTTATGTTGTCACTGGGGCGTGTATTTCGTTTCGAAACTTCATAGTTACGAAATTTTGGACCATTCATACATTTTCCTTGGCATCCTGCGTATTAGTTATATGCTCTTTTTATACTGCTGGTAACCCTATTGATTTCTACAATAGTTCAGAGTTGGAAGTTTGCCCGAAATTGTTCCAATTGTTTTTGTATAATAAGCACTTTATCTAAACACAGCTGGTTTAGAATTCATCAACTTCTCCCTGTTCATCGATCTATATGATTATAGATACCGTCAGAGAGAAGTTGAGTTGAGAGAAGTGAATCAGTGTCAGTGAATTTCTGTTGTTTGTAATGGCCTCAGAATTCGCCCTATTAGATACACAGTCTATGGTAACGGCAATTGTTTATTTCATTGACACTATGTCAGGGGTGACACCCCTGAGTCTCTTTTGTGTAGCAATGAAAGCTATATTTGTAAGTATTTGAAAGAGCACTAAAACAATTAAATATTCATGAAAGATTGGCTCCGTCAGTTTTCATAACAATAGAAAGCTCATGATATTTAATATACAGCTACATGCTAAATTTCAACTCGAAGTTGGAAGTTTTCTTAGTCGTTTCCAAGATTTGTACCGTATAAATAAATAAATATGTACGTACATGAATTAATAAGTAAATAAATAAATCTTATTCGAGCTCCCAGGGACCTAGAATATTTGAAACGCGCTTCCACTATGAAATCATTTATTTGATTACAGGTAGGTAGATACAAAAACATTACTTAAATCAAAAATTTGGTATTATTATTCCTATCATAATAATAATGCATAATATAAACAACATTATGAATAAGTAGCATACTTTACACTTTATAATACCTTAATAGTATTTTGTATAACCGTGAATACTTAGAAGCGCAGAGGGTTACTTTCTTACGACTATAATATTGCACGTTGTCAGACATGATACTAATAGTTACGTATATATTGCTTTTCCCGATTCACGGCACAATTTATCACAATAAAATTACACACCAGTCAATATAGATAAAAACAAGAAATTATTTTACCATGCAACTAAGTAATCGTTTCATTTTAATGTATGTTAAAAATAATTATTTTATTTTAATATTTATTAAAATGTAATTATTAAAAATATAATAATAAGTTAGTTATTATCCGATTCAGACTCTGATGTTGTCGGCGACACGTTCTCGCGATTTCTTTTGCTGTTTCGTCTTTTTTTGTTATTTTGTCGGGTTTTGAACATTTTACTTTCATCCGCGCATTTAGTCGTTATGCTTGTCCTGTAACAATAAAAAAAACTACTTACAACAATAGACGTATGACCCTGCCACAGGTATTTAGTGAAATTTAGATAATTAATTATCTATTTGTTAGTTGGATATTGATTAAAAACAAATACTTACCTGACGACATTTTCTGGTACAGAACAACGCTCTACGACTGTCTGTACGATATCATTCACAAAAGCAGGATTCAACTTCTTTTTCGCAGGTTTATTCGGAAAAGCTGGCGAAGGTTTTCCTGTGAGTGAATGTGTAGCTAATACCCTGAAACAAAATTAATAACAATTGATAAATAAATTTTGATTTCAAAACTATACAAAATATCCTATATTTATAATAATTAATACCTGCGTGAAAACACGGCTGTAAGTAGTTTCCGAGTAGCACTTGTGTACGAATTCCAGTTTATGTGTTTCAAAAGTCTTGCAGGTACCGTAGCGTGACCATCTCCAATTTTTACCTACAATCATAATTAAACACTAGCAGCCTTATTAATAAACGGGTATTAGTCTCGGATTAGTTACTTCAGCTTTTGTCCTTTTATTGCTACTGGAATATTTAGCTGGATCGAAAGAAACAAAAGATGGTGTAACTAGTCTTAAGTTAGTTCGTGTTTATTAATAAGGCTAATAGGTACCAATAATTTCTTAAATATGTAGGTAGTTTGAAAATTTAATAAAATTAAATGAACGGTTCTTACCATACCACAGGTCTTCGGGTAGATATTTTGTTTCATTAATACTCTGTTGGCAGATACGTTATCTAAATCTGTCATTTGCCCACTAGCATGTTTATGATAATCGAAGTTGTCTAATTGAATTTTACGCGAGAATTCTGAATAATGACTCATCTTTGATCTCAATGACTCATCGTTGAGGGAGCTTACATTCAAATTCTGAAAAATAAAATTGGAATTAAACGTGAGAAATGACGCGAAACAACTTTAGATAGGTCATCATCATCATCAGCCTATATTAGTGCACTGCTGGACATAAGCCTCTCCCAAGGTACTGAGCCCGATCTTTGACTTAATAGGTTTAGATAGTTAAAGTTAAGATATAGTATCTAGCTGTATAAAATCAAAACTTAGCACCATTTTATACATAAATTTTCATATTCACTTACCATATCGTAGTCGTTAGCTGGACTTCTGCAAGATTTACCATCTACGTTTTCACCGTTTTCTGAACTAACAGAGCCAATGTTTTTATCGGGGATTTCAGTTTCTTT
The DNA here is from genome assembly GCA_905220475.3 of Ennomos fuscantarius. Taxonomy (NCBI): domain Eukaryota; kingdom Metazoa; phylum Arthropoda; class Insecta; order Lepidoptera; family Geometridae; genus Ennomos; species Ennomos fuscantarius. The sequence goes on from HG992039.1 coordinate 10,009,997, forward strand.
AAGCTGTGCTTCTAATGATTGGATCTTATTACATAGATTTTTTATTGTAATTTCCAGTAACTTTATATTGGGATTAAAGTAACGTTCTTCGGTTTGTGTTCCAATTTCACGGGTTTTTTCTTCAGCTTTGTAATATCCAACTTTGATGATACCTTTTACATTAGTATCGTGATAACCCTTTTCAAGCTGCGACTGATTTTGTGATAATTTTGTGATATGACCATCTACCACTGAAGATCTTTTTATAGGTCTGGAAATATTCGTTTTGTAATTGTGTAGTCCAGTTTTAAATTTTTCATTGTAAGGCATTCGAATATTCGGATACTCAGCTGTGGTATTGGCTTTTGAAGTGGATTCAAGGACGTTTATGTTTGGAGCAGCCTGCAAAAAAGAAAAATTAAATTAAACTATGGTTTAAATAATTTATGAATAGGAATGATAAATTTAGGGCCATATAAATGACTTACTGAGTAGGCGCTTACTGGAATGTCCGAAGATATGAAGCAATTCCAAAACAATTTCGCTGTTTTTTCCATATCCTCCCTGTTATCGGTAGCACACCAGGTATCTGAAAATTAATTAACACACAAGTTGTAAACCAATAAAATACCCAAACAACCACAATATTCAATTAGAAAAAAGTTTAACTGCGCTTATTTGAAGCAGATAGAATTAAATACGTTGGAAATCACTTACAATCTTTAGGACCATCCTGTTTCACGGTACCTTGAAGGTCTAACAGCGCTTGAGCTGCATCATAATCGGTATTGGGAACACTCATTTTGACCACATCATACCTAACTAACCTGGAAAAAAATATTTTTAATTTATAATTATGTAGATAGATAGATAAACTCTTTATTGTACACACCACATATTAACAAAATTAAAAAGAATACAATGAATTACAAGAAGTGGGGAACAATGGGTAACCTTATCGCTAAAAGCGATCTTTTCCAGGCAACCTTTGGACGGAGAGAATGTAGATACTTTAGGGATGCAACAGTTGCATGCAATTTTAAATAGTATCTAAACTATTAGATTTCTTGTTTACTTAAATAAGAAAACAATATATTTTTTAATTATAATGATTTCACACAAGAAAGTATAAAGTCAAAACATATGTTGACCCCATTTTATCTAATATATACTCAAATATAATTATAGAATATTTATGTATAAGCAATTCTTTATTAATAATCAATTATTAACACGATTAAATGTTTTTATTATTATTACATATTATATTATATTCATTATTAACATGATTAAATGTTAATTTGTCTCCAGGAGGTCCACAAAATAACATACGTAATTTAATTTCGTATTAGACTAAACTCATAAATTAAAGAAAACTTTACAGAATTAACTAAGCAAGTAAAATTGAAAAAATATTCCCGTTGCGGTGGTATTTTTGCTACTTACATAAATTGACTAAAGAACACAACACTTCAACACAAATCAACAATAAATCGGTGATACGTTTACATCGAGATACTCAACCAAACTGACCAATAATTGCAATGGTCTATTACTTAAAAGTACACTTTCTTATGGGCCATAAAACTAAACACCACGTTGTCTACACAGTTAATAGAAGTCAGGTAGAAAAATAAATCCCATAGAATTTCTCCAAGCTCTATTGCCCCTTATTATCCTCAAAACTGTTTCTTTGAAATGAATTGTAAAGAAACTTGTATGATTGTTAAACAATGGCACTCTTATTAAGTTATAATAAGAATAACGTAAGAGTTTTAGAACCAGATAGATTATATACAGTCCTGTACTTATTCGTTGGAAAATAACGACACACAGGTTTGCTAACAGCTTTTCATTTTCACGTGTAGTATTAGAATAAACTAATCCAACATCTAATCATCATCCGGAGTTATACGAAACATAACTTGAGCGTAGTCACGAAGTTACTAGGTATACCTACATAGTGAGACAGCCAACATACGAGTAACTCGAGGATAGTGTAGGTAATAATGCTTTCTTTCAGAGAAAGAATTTCGTAAGTCGGATTAGTAGTTCAACAAAAAATTTAGTAAGATTACTTACTTTTATTCTTAAAAAAGTTCCAGTAACATGTTTTGATATTTTTGAGTATGCTTGTTATTGATATATCTAAAGGTCCAAGAACGTCTTTTATTGCATCTTTTTTATTCTTGGTTTTTATCATGCCAATCAACTTTTTTTCACGTGATAACCAAGCCCAAATAACCAAGATGACGTCTTTACTTTGACGGGTTTTGGATGGGTAGATAATTAACAATGCTTTTAGTTTTCATTAACTACTCGTATATTTTTTTAAGCCATGACAAAGAGTTCGCTTTTTAAAAATGTTAATACACACGTGAGATAATTGATTTGAATTGTAGGCAAATCTGACACGTGAGTCAATGGTAGATCGTCAATGTACTAAATCCTAGCTGTTTCTTTCTATAGATGCATTTCAGTGATAATGAGCCTTCTGATTTCAACGTACCGAGTTCTAATAAAATTCATATAAGTATACGATTAGTAATAGATAGAGAGATAAACCCTTTAATGTACGCCAAATAACCTTAATTGACTTATTATGCTAGTACAATAGGCGTTTATTGCTTAAAACGATTTATTCCAAACAACCTTAGGATGGAAAGAAAATTAAGAACTAATTTTAGAACTACGGTATACAGCTAAATTTAGCATACTAATATATGAAATTTAAAAAATGATGATAATAATAATAATTATTATTATAACAATCTACACGTAACGTTGGTGGCTGTTTGCTGAAAGTTCCAAAGTCAACAGAGTCTGCAGAAGTGCACAAAATATCCAACAACATATTATAACGTATAACATAACATACATAACATAATGCAAATGTAAGTATTAATTAGTATTATTAGTCTCAATGGTATCTATACATACAAAAGGCTTTATCCTGAATGACTGACTGACGGATCAACGTACAGCCTAAACCGCTGATCTTAGGTCCGTATTACAGAACGATGCTCAGCCATCGATCGGTGTTCAAGCAGAGATTTAATTCATAAAGTGATCAATTAGTGAATGAAATCTCTGCTTGAGCACCGATCGATGACTGAGCATCGTTCTGTAATACGGACCTTAGAGACCTGAAGCTTGGAGGTAGTGTTCTTTGTACGGCGTAGGCATACGATAAGAAAGGGTTTTCCGGATTTCTACCCCTAAGAGCGTGAAAAACGGGCTCAATGTTTGTATGGGACAACGTAATTCTTTGGTCCAATCTTATTCAAATTTTGATAAAGCTTTTTTAACGAATGGATGAAAGACGTTTCGTATTTTATTAAAATTCATTCCCTAACTAGGAAAAAAGGGGTAGAAAATTATTTTGGCGGTGATTTGCTTTAAAGTTGATATCAATACACCTTAGTGCTTTTGATTTAAATTACATTTTATTTTGACACATGTTTGAAATCTCAATCCGATTTTATTCAAAAAAAGTTTAAACTCACTAAGGTGCGATTTTTCAAGGGCTGGATTAAATCTATTCATTGGATACTACAAAACACGGTGAAAATAAAAGAATAGTTTTGTATAGTGAACACTGTAATAATAATGGTACTTTTATTTTAGTCATATTATAATTTATTTGTCGGATTATCTTTATTCAGTCATTGAAAAACGGCCCTTAAAAATATGACCAAATACTCTTTAAAATTGGAAGGTCTCGAAAGTCCCGTACTATATTAGTTCCACATTTGAAGGTTTTTAAGCTTAATATTTGTAACAAAACTCCCCGATCCTTATGTAGTTTTATGTGTACATTCAGTAGGTCTGAGAATAGCACGTAAACTATTTTTCATACCGCTAAGTGATGAAAATTTGTTTTTTAATTTATGGAACACTTTTTTTTTTGCCATTGAATAAAACTATACATTTTCATCCTACCACCAACTCCTATTTAATAGCAATTTATATGGCAAAACAACGTTTGCCGGGTCAGCTAGTAATTATAAAACAATTGCAGAGGGTAGTAAAACAGATGGGGAACTATCCGTTTGCTGCAAGTTTTTTTGTGCATGTTTCTACGAGGTAGGGTCGGCTTAGATAGGGGATCCGTGATTTTAGATTTCATTGTTGTATTTTTACCTGAGTCTGGCATCACGATAAACGTAAGGGCGCATCGTGCATTTCAGTTTTGGAACCATTGGTGCACGGTTAAGTACAGTACAGTTATAGTTTAGCAATGGCACGACGCGTGTGGCTTTTAGTGGAATGGGTAGATGAGAATAATGTATTTCCCTCATATGGAGTTATAAATATTGATACATTCTCGTACAAAGAAAATGATCTTCAAACGGGAAAGCAAATTTTTATTAGTTTGAAAAAAAATGAAACACAGCGCGCAAATATCATCAGGATTTCAGGTTAGTAACCATTGACTCAAGTATATAAATTAATACTCGTAACTTGTAACTGTCGATATCACATAACAAAAGCCCGTGTAGCCATCCAATATTTTGCTATTGCAGATAACAAGCGCCAAGTTAAAGAGCATAAGGATTTTTTGGAAAGACAAGACCAAAAAGTCAAAAATGTAATGCAGCTGTGTATGCGGACAATAAAAGAAATGAAATCAGATCAGGTACGTATTTTTTCATGATACGCGTACCTTCTTAATTAGCTTCAACCATCTAGCTTTCTGACAATATACATTGCTATTATTCCTAATGTGTCTTGATTGTAATTTTCAGTACTCGAGTTCAATGTCTATAGAAAGTAATCTTGGGAACCTAGGGAATGGCGTTTCACGTGTAATAACAGCCAGAAGTGAAAACAGTGCGAGTGATAGTGACACAGAGGTAGGTTAAATTCGTTAAACAGTAGATATTTTGAATATTTTTTTAATATAATATGTTTCATAGATTTTCACATATAAATATAACGCTTTTCTTTAAGGTTTTCCATATTTACAAATTTCCATATTTTTTATATATATGTTAACGTAACGTATTAATTATTTTCTATTCTATTACTGCAATTTTCTATTCTACTCTACCTACTACAGATTCATCATCATCTTCATTAGCCTGATAAGACGTCCACTGCTGAACATAATGTCTCCAGCACAGAGCTTTGCTATGAGCGGCTGCTACCCTTTACTAAAAGAGTAGCAGCCGTTCAAAGCGACGCTGCGCCGCGATGGATTGGATAGTTTCAATCCATTGAATCCACGTATTGCAAAATAATAATAGATAAAAATGGCCTAGTAATTAGAAACTACCTACTCATTATCTATTGATTTTGTTAAAGATATGATTCAGCTATACTTTTTAGTTAAATTTTTTTTTCTAGGTTCACCAGAACGATAATCGCAAGATCACTAAATTGATTTACAATCAATCTCATCATAAGAATAGCCGTCGCGAACCGAATACCTATCGCAAGAAAGGAACACAAAGCCCTGTTATAAATCAAAGACGTCGTTCGATTATAAGCAGTACACCACTACCTGGAACAAGTGTTGATAAAAACATTAAGTTGTGCTTTGATCAAGGAACTCAAACCGACAACGCTTGGTTCCAGCCACCTATAGCCAAAATCGAAGAAATCGAATTAGTGCTCATGCACTTGCATGGTCGTTTCGAATCACTGGTTATGAACGTAAATAAAGCTACTAACGAAACTATAGAAATGTCAGAATTTGAACAAACTGGTGAAGTTTCTTATGTTGAGCAAAATGATTCATGGGTTGCTCCTAATAACGTAGCTGAAAGTGCTGGAGTTTGTTACAATGTTGAAAATAAAAATGCTATCATGGTAGAGCAAATTGTAGAAGTTGAAAATCAAAGCGCTGAAATTAATATGCCTGTTAAAAATGAAACTGGCCACAAAATTTCTAATGAAAGTTCACGTGTGCGCAGAATGTCAGCGCAAACTACTTATTCAAATGAAATGGTATATTGCATTTGCTAAATTTGGATACCATTTTCCTCACAATAACTATTTAGGTTGTTTATTTATTTTCATAGTTATATGTATTTTTAGGTGCCCATTGGAAACGGTCATGCAATGGTGCCGACTCGCCTATTGAGTGAAATAGACTGGACTTCACATACCACTGCGACAAGACAATTACTACAAGCAGTTTTTCCTCGAAAGTAAGCATTTGTAATTTTACAGTATTAAATTAAATACTGTTGTATTTATACAGTAGTAGGTAGATGTAATAGTTTATAATTTTCATGATATTATCATTGTTTTTAGAGTATTAGCAACTCATTCTCTCACAGGCAAGCCGTCTCCAGCACATCTGAACAAGCCTGCAAAGAAGCTTTTGGATCCTAATTTGGTTGACGATATTATAATGACAGTTTCTGCCAAAAGCAGGGTTCCTAGAAATTTAGTGCGGTATGTATTTTAACTTAATAAACAATTTAATGGTAAGTTCATAACACAGTTTTTTAGTTTTCAGCACTTTACTTTTAACGACACATTTGTATTTTGTTTTTTACAGAAATACTATTACAATTAAATGCACAGACGAGGCAAAGCTGTACCGTAACAGATTACGGTATAGAAATTCGCGCATTGAGAAGAACAATCAAAATGACGAAAATTTACCACCATCACAACATTCCTCTGACGAATCTTCAAACCTTTTATTAACTTAACTAATATTTTAAAATCTGTGACTTAACATAGAAGTAATTTTTTTGTAGACAAAAAATAAAATGTACACATTAACATAGTATTAATAGGTCATTTTTTGTTAATAGGATGATAGGCTAACATTTGACCAAGGTCCATCTGATGTAAGTGACTCCACGGTCGCCGATGGGGCTTTTTTTTCGAACGGGCTAATGCTGTTGGTTTCTACCAACCTTTACAGCGTTATCCGGCGAACGACGATGGTGCATGCTTGCCTTGAAGTATGTGGAAGGCAGGATCTTTATTTCCCTACCGTAGCCACAGGTCACGTAGATATTATGCCACACTACCAATTATGTTTTAATATATAAAATATGTTGCAACATCTTTTGCAACGGTTCCTATTCCAATAGTTCTCTTACCAGCTGTCATCATTTAATTTTATTATTATTCTATCTAGACTACAGCCTACATATTAAATCACCTACAGCCTTATTAATAAATGGGTATTAGTCTCGGGTTAGTTACTTCAGCTTTTGTCCTTGCTACTGGAATATTTGGCTGGATCGAAAGAGACAAAAGATGGTGTAGCTAATCCAAAGCTATTTCGTGTTTATTAATAAGGCTCCTAAGGTCTGCACTATTCACATACCATGTTACCACAAATACATAAACTAGCTTAGAAAGACGTAAAACGTGTCATTAACAATACAAAACGGCAGTTTAACACGACTTCAAGGCTTGTTTAAATCTTTTATGGTTAAAGTAGTTATGATTAAATGTCCCATAAACCTAACAAAATTTTAAAATAAAAAATGTTTTGTCGTTAATAGGTACTAAGTAGTTTGAATAGTCAAAGTACTAAGTATATAAACGTTGTGATCTTAACTTTTTATGAATAAGCGTTAATTGTGTTGTATTCATGTATTTTCACTGAAAATAAATCATTAATATTATTTTTCATAAGTTTATTAGTTCTTTTTAGCTTTCACACCAGGTTAGTAATAATAATAATGACGCCCAACGGTCACATTTATAGATCCTGGACCCTAACAATTCCCCTGTCTAGAGACCCAGGAAATACAAGGACGATGGTCCCACAACATTCAAATACAGAACGTGTATTTACGCTATTAAATAAAACACTTGTCTTGCCGCGGGAATTGTACTCCGTCTCCAGGTTATGAGCCGACCTGCTTAACCACTACACCACAGAGGCAGAGGGTTAACTGATTTAGATGATTTACCTACTAGCTAAACAGATTGCTTACACTGTTGAAATTAATATTTTATATTTATTTACTTTTTATCCCTTAATTTAACATAATTAATTATTAATACTAAAAGTTACGTGCGGGTGAAACCACAAAGCATCCCTTGTAGTTAAATAGTTTAAATTCAAATTAAACATAAAAAGTTTTGGAATTATATGTCAGATATTATTACATTCAAATATTAAAATCTTAGTTATGGGCTACTAGCGTATAGGGACCCCGCTCGACCCCAAGCCAATGACTTCGATTAATGTGTGTTTGCACTTGTTCTTATTGTTATAAATAAAGCAAACAATCGTTGTGAAATCGGCACGGCACGAATCAAACACTCGAGAACTTAAACTTCCACCAGCTCGCACTTGACCAACTTGGTTGATTATGGCCTCGCTCTGAGGCTCTGCCTGAACTCCCTGTGAGGGAATGCCCGTGTCAACAGTGGGTGTGTGTAATGTCAAGAAAAAGTTATGGTATGAATGTAAGAGTAGAACTCCTGTGTGCGAATTCTCATTGTTTAATGAAAAACGATGATTTTTTTCCCCCGGGATAATCGTAAATTATTTATTCGTTCACTCGAAATCAAAACGATGTACTGGGTGTGGTCAGAGGCATTGTAAATATTTTTTTCAGTTTTTAGTTATTTGGTATAAAGAAATATAGTCACCCGTTCACTTGCGCCTGTATGACTCAAACTCAAAAGCAATAACATTCGATCTATATAGTTTATATTTATTTAGAACTTAATTTATGTACTCAAATAACAATAATTTTAAAAAATATATAATAATACGTAGTGGAATATGTAGTGGTTTAGAAATTTCAATTTGATTGTCGGGTTACATGCAAATTTAATTCACATTTACTGAATAAATATTATCACATTCTTTGGTAAGAATCGTAGTGTATTAACCATCAGCGATGTGATCTTTGAACGGATTCTCTATTACGGCTTTCGTCAATGACAATTTTTCGTATTCGAGCGATATGCTAAGGGTTCCGATTTTGAAGTCCAATAACATATCGTGCTTTCACCTAAATAATAGAAAAGATAGCTCAGAAATGGACGATTAATGAAAGCCGAATATATTTCTAGAAGTCGATTATGATTATAATCGACTAAACCAAAATAACAAAAATTCGCAGCAGCATTTCTAGTACTTAGACAAGATAAATTGCTCGAAGAGATAATGTCAATTCTATTGTCAAAATGATTTTTTTTGCATAGAGTTTGTATTGCATACCCACTCTCTTTACCCAGTCTGTGACTCTGTGCCTTCATTAAATATTTGATTTGTAGGTTAGGTCACATTTGTAATCTGCAATTTCGCATTCATTTATTAATAATTTGCAAAAGTTTAAGCCGATTGATTATATCAGAATTATTATTTTTTTTAGTTTTTAAAATACTTGTCATTAACTATGGAAGATATAGAAGACTCCGAGTTTGTTGCTTCAGAGCATGACAAACTTGTAAGCGCAGTATCTAAGCTTGATAAAACTCAACACATAACTGAGCCTACGCGAAATGAACCTACTTTTGTTAATTCGGAATTCAATTTGATTAAGCGATCTAATAAATTAAATCTAAGCGATGTGGCTAAAGTCCTGGAGGAGACTTCCAACCTGCGGCAGATAAGTAAAAAACTCAAAAAAAATCATGATGCTACTAAAGTTTTGCCGAAACCGCTAGAAAAACCTCAAGCAGATCGTATAAAGCGTGCGACTGGATATGAAGTGACTAAGAAAAAAGTGGGACGTTGGGATCCAGTAGTTGCTAGGAGTCGCACTGCCGAGTATGCTGTGTTCCCAATAAAACACGTTGAAACAAAAATGCAGCCAACTAATGAATTTCTTGCAAGGTTTGAACAGAAATCCGAGTTAGAAAAACAGTTGGAAGAAGTTGATCCTCCTTTGATTATTGAAGAAGATGAAGAAGAGGAGAAAATATACCCTATGTCTTATGAAGAAATGGTAGAGCACAGGCAACACTTGGCTAAGTTAAGGGCACAGCAATCCTACAAAGAAGCTAAGTCAAAGAGGCAAAGTAAAATCAAAAGCAAAAAGTATCATAGGTCAGTATTATTAACTAGGCTTTTTATTATTAAATAT